>CM038675.1:661357672-663922672 GCA_021605145.1 Aegilops bicornis
TTTCTATTGTTCTCCTGCACACATCCTCTCTGCTTATTGCGCAGACGGTATCGTGAGAACAACGGGAGGTGCTGCGCCAAATTTTGCGCTTGATCCGGAGTATAGCATGGGAAAATGAACCCAATCTACACATACACAGTGGGATTAGGACCTATCATTACCTATTAGAGTGTAGGTTGTATGGACGAATAAAATTGACAAAGTAGATCAACCGATGAATATATACATGGTGAATTACATATATAATTGTTGTGTGTCCAAGAGTCTGATACCAAGATGAGTGATCGTATGCGTGGATGTATACCGGCCACACCGGTCGTAACAAATGGAGCGCTGAATGGTTCACAAAACCAAGGGGTTTGTGCAAGCCGTGATTTGCAAATGGCCGAAGAAAACCCGGTGCCCCTGCTTCCTGGCGGCGGCAATTGGGAAAAGAGGACAGAGGCTGAAATGGGCAAACACCGCAGAAGAGTGCTTTTACGCCCGATTATACGGTGTGGACATTTCATGGTGAGTCTCGCCTAACGTGACCGAAGCCGAGGTGGATCATCGTCAAGCACCGACGCAGCATGGTACCGTGATGGAAAACATGGTGCAAGACTATGATGATGCTCGGATTTGGACGAGGAGATGGAGGAATCTGCAAAGGCCTTCAATGAAATGTTGGAGTCTTCAAAACGTCCGCTCCACGAGCACACTGAGCTTTGTCAGTTGGATGCCATCTCACAAGTAATGGATCTGAAGGCTCAGTTAGACTTGGGGAGAGAATGTTATGACGCAATTATGACAGTATTTGGACGCTTTCTACCCAAAGACCATGTTATGCCTGCAAACTTGTACCAGTCGGACAAAATCCTCCGTGCACTCAAGATGCCCTATGAGAATATACATGCCTGTGAGAAAGGATGTGCCTTATTTAGGCTTGACTATGCGGACTTGAACTATTGTCCCATTTGCATGTCTTCCAGGTATATTGTGGTAGACAACGGTATGGGTGAGAAGACATGCACTAAAATCCCCATTAGTGTTCTTCGGTATATGCCAATTGTACCAAGACTTCAACGCCTTTTCATGGTCGAAGAGACGGCCGCATGATGACATGGCACAAAACAGCAAAAGAACCGAACTAGATACGTATGGGAATCTGATGGTACATACATCGGATGGTGTTGCGTGGAAAAAGTTTGATGAATTACATGCCGATAAAGCGGCAGATCCGAGGCATCCTCGAGTCGGCATCAAGACGGATGGGTTTAGTGTGTTTGGTATGATGGCAGCCCAATACAGCTTGTTGGCCCATATTTGTCTTTTCCACTCAATCTCCCCGCCGATGATTATGCAAAGAGAGAACATTTTCCCGACGCTGATAATTCCAGGCCCAACTATCCGGGAAAATATGAATATGTACATGCAGCCGCTTAAGGACGAATTGCAAGAAGCCCGATAATGGGTTCAAGACATACGACGCCTATAGCAAACGGAACTTCATAATGCGCGGTCCGGTACATGTACTCGACTCATGACTTGTCGGGCGATGCGCTTATTCGCTATTGGTGTGTGCATGGAAGGTTCCCGTGCCCCACATGCAAGGGAGCTCTTGAGTTTCGCTGGCTTCAGGCCGGTCACAAGTTTTCTTGCTTCGACATGCATAGACAGTTCCTGGATCCTCGCCATAAGTTCAGGAAAGACAAGAAGAACTTCATCAGAGGTAGCTAATTATTAATTGTACTAATCAATATTGTCTCATTTGATTGCAGACATTCTACAGGTGTGAGGAGGGATACGAGGAGGAGGCGGCAGATGTTATCGACAAGGAGTGCAAGCGCCTACTTCGTAACTTACGGCATGAGGTTCGGGTGCAGTCGTTCGAGACTACTACGCCGGGCGTGGTATCAAGAAGCCCAAGCAGGAGTGCCGCGATAAGTTCTTGAGTAAGGAGCAAGACATGAAGGTAATTCTTAAGGCCTTGTACTTACTTCCTTCATTTAGTAATTCATAGCCGAAGGCCAAGTTTCTATTTGCTAACTTAGGCCCCTCCGAGATGGTGTGCGGATCGGATGGATTGTTGGGAGGTGTTGGTCAATGTATGGTGCTCAAAGAATGGCGGGCCACCCACAACGAGGCCAAGGACAACGTGTCTAAATGGAAGGTGTGCCACACCACCAAGGCATCTCCAACTTATTTCAAGACGCAAGTGAACTGGTATGTGGTTTGCTTCATGATTCATGCAATTCATTCATCATGCTAGCTTTAGCCCTTTAATTACTAATTTACTTTGTTTCTCTCTTTCAGGCATGCTACAATAAGGCGGATAAGGTGCCAGAGGTGTACGACCTGTATGCCATGGCCCACACTAGCCCTTACAAGAAAGTCAAGGCATTCTCTGTGTCTGACCTCGATGATCCAAAGAACTTCACCAACATCTCCGCCCATGACAAGCTCATGCAATATAGAGATCAGGGGAAGGCGAGGAAAGGGGAGGACTTTAACCCGAGCTGTGGTCCCATTGATACAGAGTCAGCCGATGATATCTCGGTGAGTGGAGGTCCCATGGCTCCATAGCCATGGGAGATGGACTTATCCGTTGTCCTACCACTCTCCCGAGATCAAGGCGCGCCAATGAGCTCCGGCCTCCCGAGATAAGGCCTCGTGAACGGCCAAATTCAACTCGCCTTCAAGGTTAGTTATACGTACTCAGCTATCTTTCTCCATTACATTGTGTGCGCTTCCATCAATGATTACAAATGGTCATGTGAGTGGTGTTGCAGGCTGCTATACAGAGTGAGAGATAGAATGGAGAAACTTCATGGAGGCGCAAGGAGAGGCAGCGGGAGTTGGAGGAGAGGACGACAAAGATGTTGGAGGAGGAGAGGGCACGGAATGACATGCGTGCAAGGTCCATGTACGAGCTCCTTGTGGTAAGTTTCTTCTCGCAGATTACTTGCTAGTCTTAACATTTGAGTCTCATTACTAACTAGTATGACTCTGCATTGTGAAAACCAAATGTGCGTGTGTGTGCGAGAAGTCCCGGTCGCACAGCCCGCCGATGCCAAGATTTGCTCCTGGGATCACGGTGAGTTTAATTTGAATGGACATTACTTGCTAGTCTTAACATTTGAGTGTCATAATGCTAACGAGACATTGGAAATGATCTTTGGTGCAGCTTAACTCCAGAAACGCATCGCACGATCCTTCTCCAGCTACCGCACGAGCCAGCCCGCCTCCTACACCTCCTCGATCACGGTAAGTTTCTTTAGTGTTTTGCTTAACAAATGCATAAAGACCTAGACTTAGCTTTATTTCCTCCAATATGCTTACCATAATGACCTAGAGTTAGCTTCTTTTCCTCCAAAATGACTTAATAAGCTTACTGACCTCATAAACCATCCATTTTACCTAAGTTACCTCTAAAACGATATGTACTTAGCTTTCTTTTGTCAAAAATTGCATAATTAGCTTAGTTAGCTCATAAACGATCCATTTTACCTAAGTTAGCTATAAAATGACTCATTTTACCTTAGTTAGCTTATAAGTGATCCAATTTATCCAAGTTAGCTCTAAAATGACCCATTTTACGAGATTAGCTCCTAAATGATCCATTTTTACCACGTTAGCTCTTAAACGACCCATTTCACCTACGTTAGCTCCAAAATGACCCATTTCACCTAGGTTAGCTCCAAAATGACCCATTTCACCTAAGTTAGCTCAAAACCATCCAATTCACCATAGGTAGCTCAAAACGTGGCATTTCACCTTAGTTAGCTCATAAACCACTCCATTTCAACTAAGTTAGCTCCAAATGATCCATTTCACCTAGGTTAGCTCATAAACCACCCATTTCACCTAGGTTAGCTCATAAACCACCCATTTCACCTAGGTTAACTCATAAACCACCCATTTCACCTAGGTTAGCTCATAACGACCCATTTCACCTAGGTTAGCTCATAAACCACCTATTTCACCTAGGTTAGCTCATAACGACCCATTTCACCTAGTTTAGCTCATAAATGATCCATTTCACCTAGGTTAGCTCATAAACGATCCATTTCACATAACTTAGCTCCAAAATGATCCATTTCACCTAGGTTAGCTCATAAACGACCCATTTCACCTAGGTTAGCTCATAAACAACCCATTTCACCTAGGTTAGCTCATAAACGACCCATTTCACCTAGGTTAGCTCATAAACGACCCATTTCACCTAGGTTAGCTCATAAACAACCCATTTCACCTAGGTTAGCTCATAAACGACCCATTTCACCTAGGTTAGCTCATAAATGACCGATTTCACCTAGGTTAGCTCATAAACGATCCATTTCACCTAGGTTAGCTCATAAACGATCCACTTCACCTAGGTTAGCTCATAAACGATCCATTTCACCTAACTTAGCTCATAAACGATCCATTTCACCTAAGATAGCTCATAAACGATCCATTTCACCTAGGTTAGCTAATAAACGATCCATTTCACCTAAATTAGCTCATAGACCATCCATTTCAACTAATTTAGCTCATAAATGATCCAGTTCACCTAAGTTAGCTAATAAATGGCATATACTTCTTCTTCTAGTCTTCTTCTTCTTCTAGTCTAATTCGTCTTCTAGTCTTCTTTTTCTAACTTTCTTATTTGTCATTTTGCGTGTTTCATTCACTTCACCAAGCCGCCTTCCTATGATGGATTGCTTGTTTTTTCCTTTGATGCACTTCTTGTATTCTGCTCGCTTGCTATGATGGAATTAACTTGCTATGATGAAACTAGATTGCTATGATGAAATTTTGCATATTGTAATATGTATGGATTGATGGAACTATGTGCAACCTGCTATGTATGTATGGATGGATATATATGTGCTGGATATTTATTATGTTGGATATATATGTGCTGGATATTTATTGTGAAAGAGTCATGTGATATATTTGATGTGATAATTGTTCGATATAAGAAAAATGTATAAAAAAGAGGTAAGCAGGTGCTCTTTTGCCATCCGCGGCAGACGGCAAAGACCCCTTTGCTGTCGGTGGCAGACGGCAAAGGGGGCACGTGGCGCCCACCTGTGCTTCCTGAGAGATGGGCCATTTGGCAAATTTGCCTACTGTGGCGGACGGTAAAGCTAAGCTGATGGCAAAGACTTTGGCTTTGCCGTCCGCTGTGGCAGACGGCAAAAAACAGCGGGCGCTGACGCATTGCTGACGTCAACTGGCGGATGGCAAAGAGGAGCTCAAATTTGCCGTCCGCTAGCGGGCGGCAAAGGCCGCCGTTAGCCGCCTAACGGACTAACGCTGGCGGACATCCAGTATTTTGCCGTCCCTCCTCTTTGCCGTCATTGCCGCCAGAGGCAAAGGACTCTTGTCATTCGCCATAAAAAAGTGCATTTGCAAAGGACCTGCTTGCCGACTCGCTTTTGTTGGCCCCTCTTGTTGCCGTCGCCGTAGGCAAAGGACTCTTTGCCGTCTCCGCCATAAAAAGCGTATGGCAAAGGACCTGTTTGCCGACCTGTTTTGCCTGGCCCTCTTTGCCGTCCGGCCAAGGCAAAGTCATACATCCGCCGTAGTGGCGACGGCAAAATACTGGATTCCTGTAGTGTCTCGTGGAGATCTATTCGATGTAATCTTCTTTTTGCGGTGTGTTTGTTAAGACCGATGAATTGTGGGTTTATGATCAAGCTTATCTATGAACAATATTTGAATCTTCTCTGAATTCTTTTATGTATGATTGGTTATCTTTGCAAGTCTCTTCGAATTATCAGTTTGGTTTGGCCTACTAGATTGATATTTCTTGCAATGGGAGAAGTGCTTAGCTTTGGGTTCAACCTTGCGGTGTCCTTTCCAAGTGACAATAGGGGCAGCAAGGCACGTATTGTATTGTTGCCATCGAGGATAACAAGATGGGGTTTTTATCTTATTGCATGAATTTATCCCTCTACATCATGTCATCTTGCTTAAGGCGTTACTCGTTTTTTATGAACTTAATACTCTAGATGCATGCTGGATAGCGGTCGATGAGTGGAGTAATAGTAGTAGATGCAGGCAGGAGTCGGTCTACTTGTCTTGGACGTGATGCCTATATACATGATCATACCAAGATATTCTCATAACTATGCTCAATTCTGTCAATTTCTCAACAGTAATTTGTTCACCCACCGTGAAATACTTATGCTCATGAGAGAAGCCACTAGTGAAACCTATGGCCCCCGGGTCTATCTTCATCATATTAATCTTCCAACACTTAGTTATTTCCGTTGCTTTTATTTTACTTTGCATCTTTATCATAAAAATACAAAAAATATTATCCTATCATATGTATCAGATCTCACTCTCGTAAGTGATCGTGTAGGGATTGACAACCCCTAATCGCGTTGGTTGCGAGGATTTATTTGTTTTGTGTAGGTGCGAGGGACTCGCGTGTAGCCTCCTACTGGATTGATACCTTGTTTCTCAAAAACTAAGGGAAATACTTACGCTACTTTGATGCATCACCCTTTCCTCTTCAAGGGAAAACCAACGCAGTGCTCAAGAGGTAGCAAGAAGGATTTCTGGCGCCGTAGCCGGGGAGGTCTACGCAAAAGTCAACATACCAAGTACCCATCACAAACCCTTATCTCCCGCATTACATTATTTGCCATTTGCCTCTCGTTTTCCTCTCGCCCACTTCACCCTTGCCGTTTTATTCGCCCTCTCTTTTTCATTCGCCTCTTTTTCACTTGCTTTCCATTCGCCGTATTGGATTGCTTGCTTGTCATGATGGCTCAAGATAATACCAAATTATGTGACTTTACCAATACCAACAATAATGATTTCCTTAGCACTCCGATTGCTCCTCTTACCGATACTGAATCTTGTGAAATCAATGATGCTTTGTTGAATCTTGTCATGAAAGATCAATTCTCCGGCCTTCCTAGTGAAGATGCCGCTACACATCTAAATAGCTTCGTTGATTTGTGTGATATGCAAAAGAAAAAAGATGTTGACAATGATATTATTAAATTGAAGCTATTTCCTTTTTCACTTAGAGATCGTGCTAAAGCTTGGTTTTCGTCTTTGCCTAAAAATAGTATTGATTCTTGGAATAAGTGCAAAGATGCTTTTATCTCTAAGTATTTTCCTCCCGCTAAGATCATCTCTCTTAGAAACGATATTATGAATTTTAAGCAACTTGATCATGAACATGTTGCACAAGCTTGGGAGAGGATGAAATTAATGATACGTAATTGCCCTACTCATGGTTTTGAATTTGTGGATGATTATACAAAAAATTTATGTCGGATTAAATTTTGCTTCAAGAAATCTTTTTGATTCGGCCGCGGGAGGCACTTTTATGGAAATCACTTTAGGAGAAGCTAAACTCCTCGATAATATTATGGTTAATTATTCTCAATGGCACACTGAAAGATCTACTAATAAAAAGGTGCATGCAATAGAAGAAATTAATGTTTTAAGTGGAAAGATGGATGAACTTATGAAATTATTAGCTAGTAAAAGTGTTCCTTCTGATCCTAATGATATGCCTTTGTCTACTTTGATTGAGAATAATAATGAATCTATGGATGTGAATTTTGTTGGTAGGAATAATTTTGGTAACAACGCGTATAGAGGAAAATTTAATCCTAGGCCTTATCCTAGTAATTCATCTAATAATTATGGTAATTCCTACAACAATTCTTACGGAAATTTTAATAAGATGCCCTCTAAATTTGAGACTAGTGTTAAGGAATTTATGAAAAAAGAATTTCAACGCTTTGCTTGAAGAGAAATTGCTTAAAGTTGATGAATTGGCTAGGAACGTTGATAGAATTTCTCTTGATGTTGATTCTTTGAAACTTAGATCTATTCCTCCTAAGCATGATATCAATGAGTCTCTCAAAGCCATGAGAATTTCCATTGATGAGTGCAAAGAAAGAACCTCTAGGATGCGTGCTAAGAAAGATTGCTTTATAAAAGCGTGTTCTTCAAATTTCTATGAAAATAAAGATGAAGATCTAAAAGTTATTGATGTGTCCCCTATTAAATCTTTGTTTTGCAATATGAATCTTGATAATGATGGGTGAGGGAGTCCTGGATTAGGGGATGTCCGGATAGCCGGACTATAACCTTCGGCCGGACTCCTGGACTATGAAGATACAAGATTGAAGAATTCGTCCCATGTCCGGATGGGACTTTCCTTGGCGTGGAAGGCAAGCTTGGCGAGACGGATATGTAGATCTCCTCCCATTGTAACCGACTCTGTGTAACCATAGACCTCTCCGGTGTCTATATAAACCGGAGGGTTTTAGCCCGTAGGACGAACAACAATCATACCATAGGCTAGCTTCTAGGGTTTAGCCTCTCTGATCTCGTGGTAGATCTGCTCTTGTACTACCCATATCATCAATATTAATCAAGGAGGAGTAGGGTTTTACCTCCATCGAGAGGGCCCGAACCTGGGTAAAAACATTGTGTCCCTTGTCTCCTGTTACCATCCGCCTAGACGCACAGTTCGGGACCCCCTACCCGAGATCCACCGGTTTTGACACCGACATTGGCGATTCATTGAGCGTTCCGCTGTGCCGTCGCCATCAGGAAGGATGCCTCATCCCGTCTTTAAAAATGGCACTGTTGCTAAAGGAGCTTTGGCTATCGGCCAAACTCTCCGGTTAGGCGGCTTTCTTATGACCGCTGCTCGTCAGCGCCACGACGATGACTTCTCGGTCATCGAAAGCAATCTTCACGCCAACTCGAACTCGCCGAAAGCGGTTAGATCCGATAGAGCTCTCTTCCTTAAACGAGCTCTTGGATCGCATCGCCGCCCTGGGAGTCGCTACAGATTACGATCAGATTGGGCCTAAACCCGATCCGAGAGAGATTAACTCTCCCCAGGTCACCCATCACGTTGCGGTGGTGGAGCAACAATGCGGAAATCCTTCTTCTATCTTAAGGACTAGTTATGTCCGGATTCCCGATCCCTCCAAGCCGGATACCCGCGGAGGGGAGGACGTCACTCAAGCCCTGAACCTAAAGTCAGGCAGCGGGCTAGATTCATCGGACAACATCCAAGAACTCAAGCTTCCGAGTTCGGAAACCCCTTGGCCTCGAAGTCTCGGGACATGCGAGGTTCCGGATTTAATTCCACCCACCCACCCAAACATAAGCGATCTATCCCAAATTCGCAAGAGCCCGCAGAACAAAGACACCATTACTGGGCCAGATTCCTCCTGGTCATGAACAGGATAAAGGACTGCCGCGAGGAGGATGCGATTTCATTATTCTGCAATAATTGCACGGACAACGGAATCCTCAACGCCATAAGTCGCTGTGAAATTACGTGCTTCGCTGACTTGGCGTCCATAGTACGAAAGTACTGTGCGATGGAAAGCGCCTGGAAAACCGAAATAAAATTTTGGGACAATCCGGCCCTGAATACAACCTCCTTCGAAATAAAAGGGTGCATTATCGCCAGGCACCTGGGTTAAACACCAAAAAGCAAAAACCCCTTATAGGGCATGGAACCGTACTGGAGGGATGGCTCAACGTACCCTGTAAAATTCATAGTACAGAGGGCGCCACACCAACTCATAGCCTTAAAGAATGTTGGATACTCCGGCAGGTGGCCAGAAGTGGCGAAGAGCTTTTAACTCCAGAATCCGCAGAGCACCAACATAGGGTACCAGTACGGTATTAACAGTGTTCGAGACTTTCACATCAAATAATATGCGAAACGAACACTCCGCAGCCTTACCGAAGTCTACCAAGTAGCAACAATAAACCCATGGAGTGACACGGCTATTACCTTTAATGCCGTTGATGAACCTAAATTCGAACAGCCCGAGCACCGTACCGCATTGGTCCTCAGTCCAATAGTGGACGGCTTTCGCCTTACCAAGGTACTCATGGACGGTGGGAGCGGATTAAACCTCATTTACGAGGAAACCCTTCGAAAAATGCAAATAGACTGGAGCCGCATTGAGCGAAGCAGCACAACCTTTAGAGGAATAATCCTACCGGGAAGAGTGTCAGACAGGAAAAATCACACTGGATGTGGTGTTCGGCACGCGGATAATTACAGGTCCGAGGAGGTCACGTTCCAAGTGGCCCCGTTCAGCAACGGATACCATGCTATATTAGGGCGAGAGGCATTCACAACTTTTCAAGATATACCCCATTACGGGTACATGAAGCTCAAAATGTCCGGGCCCAACGGAATCATCACTCTTGCTAGTGACCCGGACATAGCACTCCGCGCTGAAAACAAGACAGCCGCGCTAGCCCTTGAGGCACTATCCAAAGCCCTAGCGGCCGAGGAACTGACTGCGCTGCGCTCCACGGTGAACAGGGACGACGTGATACTCGATAAGAGATCCAAGTCCACCTCTTTTAAACCAGCGGACGAAATAGTCAAATTCCAAGTCCATCCAACGGGCCCTACAAAAACGGCCTCCATCGGGGCACAATTAAACCCTGATGTAGACGCCGCACTACGAGAATTCCTACGCGAAAATTGGGACATTTTTGCACGGCACCCTTCGGACATGCCAGAATCCCACGCCGTTGGCCGAAAGCACAGCCTTAAACATCCTAAAAGGATTTAAGCCGCCATAAGCTCTTCGGCGTTTCTCCGAACCTAAGAGACAAGGCATGGGAGAGGAGCTAGCCAAACTACTGGAGGCCGGATTCATCAGAGATATAAAAGATCCGGACTGGCTAGCAAACCTAGTGATGGTACCAAAGAAGGACAAATCCTGGCGCCTATGCGTCGATTTCAAGGACCTCAACAAGGCTTGCCCAAAGCATCCCTTCCCCCTCCCCCGCATCGATCAAATTATCGACGCTACCGCAGGACACGATTGATTGTGTTTCCTCGACGCATACTCCGGCTACCATCAAATTAAGATGGCAGAGCCATACCAAGCCGCAACGGCATTCATCACCCCATACGACCCATTCTGCTTCAACACAATGCCCTTCGGGCTCAAAAACGCCGGCGCAACATATCAGCGCATGATTCAGACATGTCTGGCAAACCAGATCGGCAAAACAGTGGAGGCATACGTAGATGACGTGGTCGTCAAAACCAAGCATGTCGAAACTCTAGTAGACGACTTGAGGCTCACATTCGACAACCTCCGAAAATATGACATCAAGCTTAACCCGGAAAAATGCGTTTTCGGCGTACTAGTCGGAAAGCTCTTGGGCTTCATCATATCCGGTAGAGGAATTGAAGCAAACCCAGCCAAGATCCGAGCTCTGTCACAATTGGATACCCCAAAGGACCTCAAGCAAATACAAAAACTGACCGGATGCGTGGCGGCTCTAAGCCGCTTTATCTCCCGCTTGGGAGAAAAGGCATTACCCCTTTATCGCCTCCTCCGGCGCACCGAACACTTCGAGTGGACGGATGCCGCCACGGCCGGACTTGAAGAAATAAAAGCCATATTGGCAACAAACCCGGTCCTGGTCGCGCCTAACATGGGAAAACCAATGCTATTATACATCGCGACAACTCATCAAGTTGTAAGCACAGTGCTCGTCGTCGAACGAGAAACGGACGGACACAAATTCCCCCTTCAAAAGCCAGTTTACTACGTGTCCACTGTCCTCACTCCATGCAAGTTGCGGTACCCGCATTATCAAAAGACAGCGTACGCGGTATTTATGGCATCTCGGAAGCTGCGACACTACTTTCAAGAGTGTTCGATAATAGTAGCCTCTGAAGTACCCCTTAACGATATAATAAACAACCGCGACGCGACGGGCCGGATTGCCAAATGGGCCATTGAGCTCCTCCCGTTCGACATAACCTACAAGCCACGGCGAGCTATTAAGTCGCAAGTTTTGGCCGACTTCGTCGCCGAATGGACTGAAGCCGAACTCCCTAAAGAGTACGGCACATATTCCAACTGGATCATGCACTTCGATGGCTCCAAAATGTTGGCTGGTCTGGGCTGGCATTGTTCTCGACGTCCCCAACAGAGATACAGTTCAATACGCATTCGAGATAATGTATACGGACTCCAACAACGCAGCCGAATACGAGGCCCTTCTACACGGTCTCCGGATGGCAGTCTCCATGGGCATTCAATGCCTAGAGGTGCGCGGGGATTCGAACCTCGCGATATCCCAAATAAATGGAGACTTTGATGCCAAGGATCCAAAAATGGCAGCTTATCGCAACGCCGTCCTAAAAATGTCAGCTCGGTTAGAAGGTCTCGAATTTCACCATATAGCTCGGGAAAACAATCAGGCAGCAGACGTCTTGGCACGCATTGGCGCAAAGCGTGACGTCGTCCCCCCCCCCCCCAACATCTTCTTGGAGAGGCTATTCAAGACATCCGTATTATGGGAAGGGGAGTCCGGGAATAACAGCCCGGACCCAACCGCACTGCCCGACACCGAACATTCTGACACAACGGGAGGCTCTGCCAACGAAGTAACATCTTCCGCCCACGTAATAATGGCAGTCATTGCCCCATGGATAGAACCATTCCTAGCCTACCTAACCAGGAAGGAACTTCCCTCGGCCCAAAACGAGGCACGCTGCATAGTGCGGCGATCTAAAGCCTATAAAGTCCATGAGGGAAAGGTTTATAAGAAAAGCACCACCGGAGTCCTTCAAAGGTGTATCTCCGAAGAGGAAGGGCGGAATCTTCTGGCTGAAATTCATGCCGGACTTGGCGGGCACCACGCCGCAGCCCGGGCCCTTGTAAGCAAGGCCTTCCGTACAGGATTTTATTGGCCGACGGCCCGGGCAGATGCTCAGGACTTAGTCCAACGATGCGTCGGCTGCTAGCTCTTTGCTAACCAAATCCACATGCGACCCACCGCCCTCCAAACTATACCCATCACCTGGCCCTTCATGTCCGGGGATTGACATGGTTGGACCCCTTCCAGGAGGAACCCACACGCACACATACCTACCGGGCATGGTGGATAAGTTCACCAAATGGATAGAAGCCAAGCCTGTTAAGACGGCCGAATCCGGACCCGTGATAGACTTCATATCCGGGGACGTACACCGTTACGGCGTCCCCCACAGCATCATCACTGATAACGGCACGAACTTTATGGCCGACGAGGTCAAACTCTGGTGCAAAAACATGGGCATCAAGCTCGACTATGCTTCAGTCTATCACCCACAAACTAACAGTCAAGTCGAGCAAGAAAATGGTCTAATCATGAGCGGCATCAAATCCAGATTAGTGCGGTCCCTCAAGGAATCTAACACGCACTGGGTAGAGGAGCTCGACTCCGTGCTCTGGGGGCTGCGGACCACGCCGAATCGCACCACCGGATACACACCATTCTTTATGGTATACGGCGCAGAGGCGGTTTTGCCCTGCGACATAATTCATGACTCACCTCGCGTGCGCATGTATGAAGAAAGAGAAGCCGAACTCGATCGGCAGGACAGTTTGGACGCCTTGGAGGAGGAGCGTGACGTGGCAAAAGCCCGTTCCGCATTTTATCAACAGCAGGCTCGAAGATACAATGTTGGCGAGTTAGTTCTACGCCTGCCGGACAAGAAAAAGGACAAACTCAAGCCCAAATGGGAAGGTCCCTTCATTATTGACCAAGTCCTGACCGGTGGAGCGTACCATCTGCGAGATGCATCGGATAACCGACTCGAGCCGAACCTATGGAACGCAGCCCGTCTCTGAAGATTCTACGCCTAGCGCCGGACTCGGTGTTCGTGCCCTTCCTCTGTCTATTTTTTATACATTAGATGTCTTATATTTCTCTCCTTCTCCCCCCTTTTCTTTACAGCCTTTAAGGGCTCGTTCGCGCCTCGTTCAAGACATTAACCGACGCGCTTATCCGCTCATTATACCTGGGGGCTTCTTTAATAGAAGCTTATTTATACGGGCCTCATGCCCAACACATGTATCACACTTCCGCATGTACCTTTATTCACCATTATATGCATCGATATGACTTAAGTTTTGGCCAAGCTTGGTTGCCTGGCTCCTGTGCTTACCCCTACGTTCCCGATTGTTCGGCTAGGCGGTAAAGGGAGCACCTCTGCGATTGTTACTGTCGGCTCAGCCAGATGTGTACCTCAAACTGGGTGAAGCCGAAAGCTAGCGTTCTTAAGGGAATATTCGGTCGGTGAACTAAAGATGATTTCTCACTTGTTTATTTATCTGCCCCCAGATGCTTTTACGCTTTTTCGCAGTCCTGACATGCACTTTAGGGCATGCCTCCTGTGGAAAGGAACCCCTAACGGAACTATTCTCCCTGGAAGATGTTTCTTACTAACCATGTAACATAACATAACTAGTTGGGCACTTGTCTGTTCAAGCACTAATGACCCCTACACCTGGTCTCCATGCATGCCCCGGTTCTTACATAACCGAGAGGGTATTCGACACACCTGCACTATCGGGTCCCGAGGTTGAAGCGAAAAGGTCCGCCATGAAAAACAATCTACAATCCGGCTAGAAGGCATTTTACATGTCATCTTAAATTACATAGTCAATTTGACTGGGTATATTCCTCTTCAATTCCATCCAACATGCTGTCTATTTTATAGTCCTGTTGGGAATATTTGGTGGCCAACTCTACCTGGCCATACACTAAGCTCACAGGGATCTCCTTCCCATCGGGCCCCACAGGTCCAACCTCGGCCATGTGGTTTGGGTCAGCCTTCGTGTACCGCGTCTTCACCATGGCCTGTGCCTCCTGGCGCCTTGACGGTAGGCCGATATCTTCCATAATCTGAAACGCCGCCGCGCTCCCTTAAGCCTCTCTGCAAGCTCTCCAAGACCTTCGGGCATGGAGACAGATGGCCACAAGGCCTAGGCGACACCTTTCATCACCTGTCGAGCTCGTTCGTGCAGTTGTAAGAGCTCGGGAAGAAGGTCACCCATAGAACCGGGCATTTCTCCGCAGACGACTGTGAGCATACCTCTGAGACATAAGTCTGTTAGTCGACTTCCTCGCCAACTCTTTTTTCAAAGTTCGCTCAAGCACTTACTAAAATGCCGCGTCGAAGCCGCCGATTCTCCTTCACGGAGTCCGGTACCGGGCACGAACATCCTTTAGTTCCTCGCCCAGCTGGGTGTTGGCATCTTGGAGATTATTCTTCTCATGCCTCACCCTCGTAAGCACGCTCTCGCCGGCCTTTAACCGACACAAGAGTTGTTGCTTGTCCGGATCTACTCCGGCGCCATCTGCAATGTTATTGTCAGATCTACACACACGCCGCACTTCACAACATACTTATCTTTCGAAGCATATATTACCAGAGGGGGTCTCCTTGGCCTCCCCTGTCGCGGCTAGTGCGGCCTCAAGTTGGGCTTTGCACTCTTCCAGCTCCTGGGACAGTTGGGTATTCTTTTCTGTAAGGTCCTCCATAACAAATGATCCTTAAATCAGTTATTCTAACTGTTTCAAGTCTCGGGGCTACTGACATATATAACCATCAAATTTTCTTACCCGTATGTCTTTCACATACTGCTCCGTGGCTCTGGCTAGACCATTTTGAGCGGCACGGAGGTACGCATCTCCCGAATTTAAGGCATCTAAGGCCTCTTGGGAGAAACAAGCGTTGCGAAGAACTGTCCGGCGGCGCCTGTGATTCATGGCACTCTCCACCTCGGAATTGGTGGCGGACAGTCTGTCTGCATCCTCTGTCGGAGGAGCGTCCGACGCACGCCTCGTGTTCGCCTCTGCTTCTGGACCTGGCTTTGGAGCCTGGCTGGTGGAGGCGCGATTGGCAATCTCTCCGGATATAGTCCGGCGAGCCCTCTTTTTCCTAAAAAAAAGGAGAGCACGGGCGTTAGTATGCATCGTAAGAATAATACCTTGGAATAAGGCAGCACGCCTTACTGCTGCGCCGGTGCCTCGACCCGAACTGCGTGTCTCTTTAGCCTACCCGCCCTCGCGGTCCCTTGTTGGCTAGTCGCCGCAGGCTCGGCGTTCCGCCTCGAGATCCTCCCCTACGAAACACCATTAGTATACGGTGATCAAAAATAAGCACGGATGGATCATCTCGGAAGTATTAGGACTTCGGTCTCGATTACTTGTGAGGCGGGGAGCAGTCCAGGATAATCGGCTGTAATAGCCACCAAGGCATTGTCGATGCTCAGTTGGTAAAATACCCCATCGATCAGCTCCACGGATATGTCCGGATCCTCTTGGGAGGCCGGATTGAGGGACCGTTCCAGATCCTCGGGTTGTGGAGGAGGATTGTTTATATCCTTTACGGCCCGGCGCAATTCCTGCGTCGAAATCACAAGATAAGGTACTTGACTATGGGAATATGGAAAGGATGAGCAAAAAGAAGTGCCCGCTTACCCAGCTTGGAGGATTGTTCATAGAAAATGCGCCCTGAGAATTGACGCGGAGGAATTCCTCCTCTTCTCCCTTGTACAATGCGGACAAGATCTTCGTCAGAGCGGCAACCGATCCTGGTCCCTTACGGCCGCAGCGGGTAGCATCATCCTCCCCATTGAAATCCCACATGGGGTGGCCTCTATACTGAAGCGGCTACACCCCCCGCATAATGCATGTGGCCATGACCTCGATCATGGTCAGTCCGGAATGAGCTAGCAGCCTTATCCGGCTCATCAGATAAAGAACGTCCTTGTCATTTTCCTTCTGAGGGCTCCGTGGACGCCAGCTCAGGCGCTTCTTCAAGGGAGCATTATCATACTCAGGAGGCCGATCCGAACAGGATCCGGCGGGACATCTTCTATATAAAACCATTCTGAAGGCCAGTCTTCGGACGCCTTCTTTGGCGTTCCGGATAGATATCCGGTCCCGGCGATGCGCCATACTTCGGCTCCGCCCACTTGATATATTGACCCCTTCTGAGAATGGGGCACAAGGCAGAACAGCTTCTTCCACAGCGCGAAATGAGCCTCGATGCCCAAAAACAGCTCGCAAAGGGCTATGAAGCCCGCAATATGCAATATGGAGGCAGGCGTAAGGTTGTGCAACCGAGGTCAGAGAACTCCGAGCCCCGGAGAAACGGATGAATTGGAAACCCGAGCCCTCTTATCAAATAAGGGACAAGGCATACCCGCTCTCCTTTGGAGGGATTGGGGACGCTCTCCGCTTGCTCTCCGCCATTATAGGTGGCGAGCCCGGCTCGAACCGGGACCATGAAGGCTGGAGGGAGTAATCCCTTGGTCTGAAGCATCACTAGCTCGCTGTGCGGGACGGAACATCTCTTCCAATTTCCAGGCTGGGGGCTGGGAGAGCGAGAGGAGGGGCTGCGTCGACTGGCCATGATGGAATGGATCTCTGTCGGATGCGCTCCGATGAATGCTCGCGAAGGGAAGATGGTGTGATTTGGATCTAAATCCTCGTCTCTTTAAAAGGCAGCTCATTTACACAGCTAGGCGGGTAAACGTAAAAACACCCTGGCTTTTCGCATTCGTCTGACACGTGGAAGATGGCCATTATTGGGCGTGGAAGCCAAGGAGCGCAATATTCATGAGAAGCCGGACACTATTCAACAGGTACATGGAATTTGGAGAAGAACCCGCCTTGCAATGCCGAAGACAATCTGCGCGCCGGACTCATCGTCATTGAAGCCTGGTTCGGGGGCTACTGAGGGAGTCCTGGATTAGGGGGTGTCCGGATAGCCGGACTATAACCTTCGACCGGACTCCTGGACTATGAAGATACAAGATTGAAGACTTCGTCCCGTGTCCGGATGGGACTTTCCTTGGCGTGGAAGGCAAGCTTGGCGATGCGGATATGTAGATGTCCTCCCATTGTAACTGACTCAGGTAACCCTAGCCCTCTCGGATGTCTATATAAACCGAAGGGTTTTAGTCCAGAGGACGAACAACAATCATACCATAGGCTAGCTTCTAGGGTTTAGCCTCTCGATCTCATGGTAGATCTACTCTTGTACTACCCATATCATCAATATTAATCAAGCAGAGTAGGGTTTTACCTCCATCGAGAGGGCCCGAACCTGGGTAAAAACATCGTGTCCCTTGTCTCCTGTTACCATCCGCCTAGACGCACAGTTCGGGACCCCCTACCCGAGATCCGCCGGTTTTGACACCGACAATGGGACTGAATATGATCCACCTTTACCTAGAAGGCATTCCAAAAATTCGGAGTTTTTAGATCTTGATGCTAAAATTGATAAAAGTAGGATTGAAGAGAACAAAACCCTAGATAGTAATAAACCCACTAGTTTGGATTTCAAGTAATTATGATAGCTGCTCTGATTGTATTTCCTTGTTGCAATCTGTGCTAAATTCTCCTCATGCTTATAGTCAAAATAAAGCTTTTACCAAACATATCGTTGATGCTTTGATGCAATCTTATTAAGAAAAGCTTGAGTTGGAAGTTTCTATCCCTAGAAAACTTTATGATGAGTGGGAACCTACTATTAAAATTAGAATTGAAGATCATGAATGCTATGCTTTGTGTGATTTGGGTGCTAGTGTTTCCACGATTCCAAAAACTTTGTGCGATTTGCTAGGTTTCCGTGATTTTGATGATTGCTCTTTAAACTTGCACCTTGCGGATTCCACCATTAAGAAACCTATGGGAAGAATTAATGATGTTATTATTGTTGCAAATAGGAACTATGTGCCCGTAGATTTTATCGTTCTTGATATAGATTGCAATCCTTCATGTCCTATTATTCTTGGTAGACCTTTCCTTAGAACGATTGTTGCAATTATTGATATGAAGGAAGGGAATATTAGATTCCAATTTCCATTAAAAAAAAGGCATGGAACACTTCCCTAGGAAGAAAATAAAATTACCATATGAATCTATTATGAGAGCCACTTATGGATTGCCTACCAAAGATGGCAATACCTAGATCTATCCCTGCTATTATGCCTAGCTAGGGGCGTTAAACGATAGCGCTTGTTGGGAGGCAACCCAATTTTTATTTTTAGTTTTTTTTGCTTTTTGCTTCTGTTTAGGAATAAATCTTTGTTCTAGCCTCTGGTTAGATGTGTTTTTATGTTTTAGTTAGTGTTTGTGCCAAGTTAAAGCTATAGGATCTTCTTGGATGATAGTTATTTGATCTTGCAGTAAATTCCAGAAACTTTCTATTCACGAAAACAATTGTTAAAAATCACCAGAACGTGGTAAAATACTGATTCCAATTACTTCTGATCAATAAAAAAATTACTAGGTCGTCCTATTATGGCTGATTTTTTGGACTTCCAGAAGTTTGCGTTAGTTATAGATTACTACAGACTGTTTTGTTTTTGACAGATTCTGTTTTTCGTGTGTTGTTTGCTTATTTTGATGAATCTATGGCTAGTAAAATAGTTTATAAAACCATAGATAAGTTGGAATACAGTAGGTGTAACACCAATATAAATAAAGAATGAGTTCATTACAGTATCTTGAAGTGGTCTTTTGTTTTCTTTCGCTAACGGAGCTCACGAGATTTTCTGCTGAGTTTTGTGTTGTGAAATTTTCATGTTTTGGGTGAAAGATTTGATGGATTATGGAACAAGGAGTGGAAAGAGCCTAAGCTTGGGGATTCCCATGGCACCCCCAAGATAATCGAAGGACACCTAAAAGCCAAAGCTTGGGGATGCCTCGGAAGGCATCCCCTCTTTCGTCTACTTCCATCGGTAACTTTACTTGGAGTTATATTTTTATTCACCACATGATATGCGTTTTGCTTGGAGCGTCTTGTATGACTTGAGTCTTTTGTTTTTAGTTTACCACAGTCATCCTTGGTGTACACACCTTTTGAGATAGACACACATGATTCAGAAATTATTAGAATACTCTATGTGCTTCACTTATATCTTTTGAGTTATATAGTTTTTGCTCTAGTACTTCACTTATATCTTTTAGAGCATGTTGGTGGATTTGTTTTATAGAAACTATTGATTTCTCATACTTCACTTAGATTAATTTGAGAGTCTTAAATAGCATGGTAATTTTCTTAAGAATCCTAATATGCTAGGTATTCAAGAATAGTAAAAACTTTCTTATGAGTGTGTCGAATACTAAGAGAAGTTTGATGCTTGATGATTGTTTTGAGACATGGAGGTAATGATATCAAAGTTGTGCTAGTTGAGTAGTTGTGAATTTGAGAAATACTTGTGTTGAAGTTTGCAAGTACCGTAGCATGCACGTATGGTAAACGTTATGTAACAAATTTGGAACATTAGGTGTTCTTTGATTATCCTCCTTATGAGTGGCGGTCGGGAACGAGCGATGGTCTTTTCCTACCAATCTATCCCCCTAGGAGCTGTGACAATCCAAAAGTTTTCCTTTGGTTTTCTTCAAAATTTTGTTGGATTTAAAGGAGGTCACCAAAACCCTTCCAAAAAACAAATCTCTATCAAAAGCTTTTTCCCTCTGGCAAATATTTTACTTTTGCATCTCCTTCAACTCTGGTGTTTGGTTTTTAAATTTTTCCTTTGATTGCTCTCTTCTCAAGGATTCAAGGAAAATCTTTGAAGTTTTTTTTCTTTCAAAAAGAAACTCTAGAATTTTTACATCCTCTCCCATATTTAAAATCATTTATGGTTTGGCCATACATCACATGGTAAAATCTTCCCAAATATGTCTCCTTCCACCTTGGACAATCCAAACATTATGTCTCTACTAGTTCAACCCTCTTCTGAATTTTTTATTTCATTTAATTATCTCCCAAATATTTTTTGTCTATTATCTTGAGCCTAGGTAATTTGCAAAGCAAGTACCTTAATGCATTTGAGTCTTGACCTCAAACCAACTCCCTTGGATAGTCCTTGGTACCCACAACCTAGAACTATCAAGATCCACTCCTCTTCTGTTCAAAAATTTCAAATTATAGTCTCTCGCAAGTTTGGACCAGATTTGCCAAATTTGGTGAAATTCATATCTACACTACTCCAAAAATTCCACAAATATTCAGGCAGCCTCTAGATGCAATGAGAGGCCCCTCCACCAAAAACCAGCTCAAGGAAAATCCCTACATGCCTAGATCATTCTGTCGAACACCTTGCATGCAATCGCTTCATGCATCTTCGCTAAGTTCGTGAGTTTCAGTGTCAATCTTCGTCAGAATTCAGTCACATGATCACAGTGCACTTGTCACGTTGCTCACGGCCTAGCTTGCTTGTCCGGAGCCTCACACGCATGCTTGGCGCGTTCCTGGCGTCGGTGGCACCCTGGCCCGCCTGCGCCGGCGTGTCTCGCGGCGGCCGAACCACCGTAGCGGCCGACCGGGAGCAGAACGGCGGCATAACGCCGTTCGGCGCCGCCCAAACCCCCTGGTGGCTCCGCGTGGCCATTTCCTCGCCAGCGCACGCATGCAGCACCGTCGCCGTGGCGCGGCACGCACAGAGCGCGCTCCCTGCCGCCGACGGGCCCGCGCCGCCCCGTTCCGTCGAGCTCCCCCTAAGCAACCAAATCCCGACGTAGTTAGCACCTAAACGGAACCAGGGAACACCCACGACGACGCTCAACCTCTGAACCCTCCCGTGCAACCACAGCGCCGCCGTAATCATCTCGCCGGAGAACCCCGTTCTCGGCAACCGCCTCGGGGCGGCTATATATAGCACCTCGAGCTTGCTCTCGCCCCCGCACACCTCCTGTACCCCTCCAGACCCCGCCAAGTCCCTAGAAGGGCCACGAGGAGCTCTCCTTCCCCGACTCCGGCCACTTCGTTCCGCCTCGCCCTCCACCCTGATTCACTGCGGTGAGGCCGTCTCCGGCGCCCAAACCTCATCCGTAGCCTTCTCTTACACCTAGTGCTCTAACCCCCACCTCAATTCGATCCTTGCAGCCCTCCTCGGCGAGATCCATCAACGCCCGAACCACCGTCCGCCGGAGTTGAGACCGCCACAACGTGGTGCTCATCACGACCAACTCCACCACCCACCGTGCGGAAGGACACGGTGAGCACGTTGGTAATCTCGATCCTCCTGCCTCGCCGTAGATCGCCGCGGCGATCACCGCGCTCGGGCGCCAAATCTACGCTTCGTTTTCAAACCCGACGGTGGGTCCTCCCGTCAGCTTTTTCCTCTTTTGAATCATTTTCTGGAAACGCCGGGCAAAATACGTCTTCCCACTGGATCGACGTATTCGAGATCAAGCGTTTTCTGTTTTATAAAGAAAACTCGGAAGTTTCGTTTCATTACGTAAAGGTCCCTGGACTAAAACGCTAATAACTTTTAAATGTAAGAGTATTTTTGATTGATTATTTTTCTGTCCTCTTTGAAATTGTGTCTAGTTTTTATCAGATTTATTTGAAAAATATTTGGAGTAATTTTTGTGCACCTCACGGTATTTACGTTAGCGCGTATGTTTCCTTTATACCGTAGATACCGAAGGAGGTGACGGAACCGCGAACTTCACCGAGCTAGGCTCCGACTACTCTGAACCAGGCAAGCATGTTTGAACTTGCGATATGATGAGTGTTCTGGCAGGTTTGCATTAAGTAGTTTCATGGCATGTTTGTGAGCATACCGATGAATGCTATTTTCATGCATAGTTGAGGCAAGTGAGTTCGATAATCCATACGTGTTGGATGTGAATGTGCATGGCCATGTGTTGGCATGAGGATGGGTAAGATGGCAGTGTTGTAGCATGCCGCCTTATGCCATACTATTTGACTTCAGTGTCAACCCATATCGATTCGGTTCCCATCCATTTCCTTCCCGTACTACCACATGTTTTCCGCAAGGGATATGGCTTAGTAAGTTGCAAACCGCTTTCTGGTACACACCAAATGGAGAGGCCGTGATGATGGTTCCATGGCCCTAGATTAAAGCCGATCATCCGGTCGGGGGCATGGGTGTTTCCGGTTGGGACCGAGAAGGGGCACCCTTAGAGCTGCTGAATATAAATTTGATCCCATGCTATTCGAGATTGTGATCTCCCGTCTCAAAAGTTTTTCTTGGACGATGTCTAGGGTGATTCCCGCATCGTGAGGTAGGATGGGTGTGTCTTGGTTAGCTGTGTTTCTTCCGAAATACCATAAACGGAACTAGTCCCTCAGACTACGGAAATCCGTTGGCTGTGGGTAATTTTAGTACAAACTCTGCAGAGTCATAAATCCTCGAATCATCTTATCCATGTCCAAGTTCTCAGATATCTTATCCCGACAAGTGTCGGTTTGGTGACAGATACTCCGGTGAATCACATGAGTACTAAGTCCGGTTAAATGTTTATTCCTGTGGATGGACTAACCCGTTTATATTCATGTGTTGAATATTTATTATGAGTGCTATATCTTTGTGATGAAAGCCCTTTCTGTGATGTCGCTCAGACGTCCGACTGCGGTAGTGCTGTTATTTATTTTTATTTAAGCCCTTTCTGTGATGTCGCTCAGACGTCCGACTGTGGCATTGCTGTTACTTATTTTTATTATAAGCCCTTTCTGTGATGTCGCTCAGACGTCCGACTGCGGCATTGCTGTTATTTATTTTTATTATAAGCCCTTTTCGTGATGTCGCCAGACGTCCGATCGCTGACATTCTTTGTTACCTATTTTTATTATAAGCCCTTTCTGTGATGTCGCTCAGACGTCCGACTGCGGCACACATGCATTTTTACTTCAATATAAGCCCTTTATGAGGTGTCGCTCAGACGCCCGACTGTGGCACTATTTTGTTTATTTATTCACCCTTCGAGGCGTCGCTTCAGGCACCCGATCAGTTTTGAGTTTGTCTCTTTGGGTTTTCGAGCGGACTACCGCCGACTCCCATTTTAATTATTTTTTTTATACTGCTTTAATTGAGCATTGTTAAGATTAACTATGTCGCATTCATGCTTTCATTTGTTATATCTTTTGTCTGAACTGTCTTGCGAGTACTTTCATAGTACTCACCTGGCTTGTTGATTTGGCCAGATGTCGAAAGGCGATCTCATGGATGAAGAGTTCGATAGCGAGTCCGACGCCTAGAGGAATCCCAGTCAGTCTCGTGCGACCCCTGGATTAGTCCTTGTGAAATATCCGCTTCCGCTACCCAAATAAATCCATCGAGCCTCACCTAAACGCTCGATGAGCCGCCAGTGCAGTAGACTTGTTAACCACCCCCCACTGTGTTATTCCACCAACCACGCATACTCCAAGTCAGTAGTATTTCCACCCCACACCTTGTGCCATATCCGCCATCATGTATAATTATTAGCGTGTTGTAATAATTGGTTGGGCATCTTCAGTCCGACCCCTGTAATATTGTAATACTACTGGCATCTTGTATCAAGGTTTTGTCTACCCGTATGGAGGATTTTCCTCATATTGGATTTCATAGGTCGGTTGTTCAATAAATATTTTTATTGAAAAACCGGTCGTGGCAGGAGCATGCGCGTAGTGCTTGGTTTTTGATGACTTGTAGATTTTTGCGATAAGTATGTGAGTTCTTTATGACAAATGTTGAGTCCATGGATTATACGCACTCTCACCTTTCCACCATTGCTAGCCTCTTCGGTACCGTGCATTGCCCTTTCTCACATTGAGAGTTGATGCAAACTTTGCCGGTGCATCCAAACCCCTGATATGATACGCTCTTTCACAGATAAACCTCCTTATATCTTCCTCAAAACAGCCACCATACCTACCTATTATGGCATTTCCATAGCCATTCTGAGATATATTGCCATGCAACTTTCCACCATTCCATTTATCATGACACGTTCATCATTGTCATATTGCTTTGCATGATCATGTAGTTGACATAGTATTTGTGGCAAAGCCACCGTTCATAATTCTTTCATACATGTCACTCTTGGTTCATTGCATATCCCGGTATACCGCCGGAAGCATTCATATAGAGTCATACCTTGTTCTAGTATCGAGTTGTAATCATTGAGTTGTAAATAGAAGTGTGATGATCATCATTTTTATAGAGCATTGTCCCAAGTGAGGAATATAAAAAAAGAGAAAGGCCATAAAAAGAGAAGGCCCAAAAAAATGAGAGAAAAAGAGAGAAGGGACAATGTTACTATCCTTTTACCACGCTTGTGCTTCAAAGTAGCACCATAATTTTCATGATAGAGAGTCTCTTGTTTTGTCACTTTCATATACTAGTGGGAATTTTTCATTATAGAACTTGGCTTGTATATTCCAACAATGGGCCTCCTCAAGTGCCCTAGGTCTTCGTGAGAAGGCAAGTTGGATGCACACCCACTTAGTTTCTTTTGTTGAGCTTTCATATATTTATAGCTCTAGTGCATCTGTTGCATGGCAAACCCTACTCCTCGCATTAACATCAATCGATGGGCATATCCATAGCTCGTTGATTAGCCTCGTTGATGTGAGACTTTCTCTTCTCCACATAACCCCCATCATCATATTCTATTCCACCCATAGTGCTATGTCCATGGCTCGCGCTCATGTATTGCGTGAAGGTTTATAAAGTTTGAGATTACTAAAGTATGAAACAATTGCTTGGCTTGTCATCGGGGTTGTGCATGATGAGAGCATTCTTGTGTGATGAAAATGGAGCATGACTAAACTATATGATTTGTAGGGATGAACTTTCTTTGACCATGTTATTTTAAGAGGACATAATTGCTTAGTTAGTATGCTTGAAGTATTATTATTTTTATGTCAATATGAACTTTTATCTTGAATCTTCCGGATCTGAATATTCATACCACAATTAAGAAGAATTACATTGAAATTATGCCAAGTAGCACTCCGCATCAAAATTTTTGTTTTTATCATTTACCTACTCGAGGACGAGCAGGAATTAAGCTTGGGGATGCTTGATACGTCTCCAACGTATCTATAATTTTGATTGCTCCATGCTATATTATCTTCTGTTTTGGACATTATTGGGCTTTATTATTCAATTTTATATTATTTTTGGGACTAACCTATTAACCGGAGTCCCAGCCCAGAATTGTTGTTTTTGCCTATTTCAAAGTTTCACAGAAAAAGAATATCAAACAGAGTCCAAACGGAATGAAACTATATCCCCTCCGATGAAGTGTGAGTAGTTTACCTCAGACCTTCGGGTCCATAGTTATTAGCTAGATGGCTTTCTCTCTCTTTTTGGATCTCAATACAATGTTCTCCCCCTCTCTCGTGGAGATCTATTCGATGTAATCTTCTTTTTACGGTGTGTTTGTTGAGACCGATGAATTGCGGGTTTATGATCAAGTTTATCTATGAACAATATTTGAATCTTCTCTAAATTCTTTTATGTATGATTGGTTATCTTTGCAAGTCTCTTCGAATTATCAGTTTGGTTTGGCCTACTAGATTGATCTTTCTTGCAATGGGAGAAGTGCTTAGCTTTGGGTTCAATCTTGCGGTGTCCTTTCCCAATGATGAGGGGCAGCAAGGCGCCAGATTGTATTGTTGCCATCGAGGATAACAAGATGGGTTTTTATCATATTGCATGAATTTATCCCTCTACATCATGTCATCTTGCTTAAGGCGTTACTCTATTTTTATGAACTTAACACTCTAGATGCATGCTTTGGATAGCGGTCGATGAGTGGAGTAATAGTAGTAGATGCAAAGGTGAGTCGGTCTACTTGTCTTGGACGTGATGCCTATATACATGATCATACCTAGATATTCTCATACTATGCTCAATTCTGTCAATTGCTCAACAGTAATTTGTTCACCCACCGTGAAATACTTATGCTCATGAGAGAAGCCACTAGTGAAATCTATGGCCCCCGGGTCTATCTTCATCATATTAATCTTCCAACACTTAGTTATTTCTGCTGCTTTTATTTTACTTTGCATCTTTATCATAAAAATACCAAAAATGTTATCCTATCATATCTATTAGATCTCACTCTCGTAAGTGACCATGTAGGGATTGACAACCCCTTATCCCGTTGGTTGCAAGGATTTATTTGTTTTGTGTAGGTGCGAGGGACTCGCGCGTAGCCTCCTACTGGATTGATACCTTGGTTCTCAAAAACTAAGGGAAATACTTACGCTACTTTGCTGCATCACCCTTTCCTCTTCAAGGGAAAACCAACGCAGTGCTCAAGAGGTAGCACGAGTCCTCATGGACGGTGGCAGCAGCCTCAATCTGCTCTATCAGGATACAGTGCGCAAAATGGGCATTAATCCATAATGGATCAAGCCCACAAAGACTACCTTCAAATGAGTCATACCAGGTGTAGAGGCCCGCTGTACGGGCTCAATAACACTAGAAGTTGTCTTCGGATCTCCGGACAACTTCCAAAGCGAAGAGTTAAATCTTCAATATCATCCCCTTTCGCAGCGGCTATCACGCACTGCTCGAACGAACCGCATTTGCATGATTCAATGTGGTGCCTCATTATGCTTACCTCAACCTCAAGATGCCCGGACCACGCGGCGTCATAACAGTTAATGGAAACACGGAACACTCCCTCCATACCGAGGAGCACACCGCTTCCTTAGCAGCAGAAGTACAGAGCGGCCTTTTCAAGCAGAACCTTAATTCGGCGGCCGAGCTCCCGGACACTATCAAGAGGGTCCGGACTATTCTACCGTAGAACAGGTCGGCTTGTCAAGAGCTCGACTAGAAATTTGGCCTCTGTCGCACTCAAAATACCATGGGCATAGACGGAGGCATACCTACCTTGTAATCCACAATATGGCTCGACCGCTCCCGGACACATATACTTTCACTATGTACGTTTTCTCCTTTTCAGGTTTCTTTTCCATAGGCCCTCCCTGACGGCCTGATCACTGGTCCTCTCAAAGGATAAATACACCAAGATGGCAAGAAGCATAGCCGTACAGGGGAATTTCTAGGTGGTTTCTTTAACGATCACTCTACCTGTTTTTAGGACCCACACGCAGCTCTCCCTTGGATGTGGCATGTTAAATAGCATGTAGCTTATCGCACTATTTGTATCAATGCACTTTGATGTATTAATCAAATTATAATGGTAACAGTTAGCGGCCCAAATTCTAGGGCCCCAGCTTATTACCTCTGCTACATTCCTATTCTCCTTTTTTCTGTTGATAACCTTATCATATAGCACCCATACACTTTGGTATGTTTCACATTTGCGAGGGGCTTCATAGCGCCCCGTACTACGGCAACAAAGTCCGAACACTTTTTACAGTATAGTTCGGCACCCCGAATTTAGCATTATATGCATTGGCTCCGAATCATGTCTTTGGTCAATAGTTGGGTTGCCCGGCTCCTATGCTTGCTACCTTACGTTCCGCTATATCGGCTAAGGTAGTAAAGGGAGAAATACTTCAATTGTGCCCTGGTTTACCCGAAGGAGCACCTCAGTAGAGAAAGCCGAAAACTGACTGTCATGATGCGGTGAGAGCCGGTTAGCTCTTCGGAGGTTTCAAATCGTTAGAGATTTTTTCCGCATTATGCGAGGGATCGGTACTTACCTGATCAGGTGCTTTCAGCATCCTAGTTCGGATACTAGGGGCTACGCCTAAAAAAATTTATTGTCAAACTCCTATGGCTAAGTGAGGGTGTTCAAGCCGCATAGTCTGATTGCCTGGTTCGTTGCGCTAAACACCTCCTTCAAGGACCAAACAATTGGATCAAGAGTGTTTACATTCCATACCGAACACCCCCGTACTACCTACGTGGGGCAGAAGCCGATGACTGGCCAACTCTCAGATTTCATACAACACGGCCGCACAGGAGGTTAAATTTAAAAAAACATAACAAACATCATATTACATAACCATTTTGTTTTACAAGGCAGAGACAACATGAATGTACTCATTCAAAGATAATGTCTTTCGCACATTGCGTCGCCACAATGCTAGACCCCTCCAGGACGTCTCCAAAATATCGCTCGAGCGTGCGGTGCTTCTTGCCCTCATGCAGCCCCTCGGACGCTAGCTTGACGTCGTCCATCTTCGCCCACCACACCTTGACATGGGCTAAGGCCAGGCGCGCGCCCTCGATGCAGACCAACCGCTTGACGACGACCAGCCGAGGACAGGCATTCACCAGCCGCTTCACGAGGCCGAAGTAGCTGCTGGGTATAGCTTCGGCAGGCCACAGCCGGATTATCAAATCCTTCATGGCCAGTTCGGCCACCCTGTGCAGCTCGACCAGCTGTTTTAGCTGATCGCTAAAGGGCACCGGATGTTCTGGCACTACATATTGCGACGAGAACAGCTTCTCTGTTGAGCTCCCTTCTTCGGCTCGGAAGAACTCCGCAACGTCGGACACACTGCGTGGCAGATCCACAAACGCCCCTGGAGAACTCCGAATCCGGGTTTGTAAGAAATACTTCTTCTTCACATACTTGTTGTGCATACTAAACACCTTACCCGCTGCAATCTTCTTGGCCTCCCGGATCTCCTGGAGGGCGCCCTGTGCTTCAACCCGGGCCTCTTCCGCGCTTTGGCGAGCCTTGGCGAGTTCGGTCTCTCGAGCCGAAACATTGTACTACAAGGTCTCGCATTTTTCACAGCGTCTTGGAGCTCTTGCTGGACCTTGTTAAGCGTGGCCTTGAGCTTCTTACGGGCGGCTTGCTCTTTGGCAGCTTTCTCCTCGGCTTCCGCCAGGGCCTTTTTAAGGGCCTCGACCTCGGTCGTCGCTCCTACACATATCATGGCACTACGGTCGGTACACATTATTTATTCTTTCCGAATATAAAGCGACTTATTACATCTATTCAACCAACACATAGAACCTCAAAGAGTGCCCCAAAGTTTCTACCGGAGAGTCAAGAAGAAAACATTTACCAACCCCTATGCATAGGTTCATGGGCGGAACCCGCAAGTTGATCACCAAAACATACATCAAGTGAATCAATAGAATAACCCATTGTCACCACGGTTATCCCATGCAAGACATACATCCAGTGTTCTCAAATCATTAAAGACTCAATCCGATAAGATAAATTCAAAGGGAAAACTCAATCCATTACAAGAGCGTAGAGGGGGAGAAACATCATAAGATCCAACTATAATAGCAAAGCTCGTGATACATCAAGATCGTATCACCTCAAGAACATGAGAGAGAGAGATCAAACACATAGCTACTGGTACATACCCTCAGCCCTGAGGGTGAACTACTCCCTCCTCGTCATGGAGAGCACCGAGATGATGACGATGGCCACCGGTGAGGGATCCCCCCTCAGGCAGGGAGCGGGAACAGGGTCCCGATTGGTTTTTGGTGGCTACAGAGGCTTGCGGTGGCGGAACTCCCGATTTATTCTGTTCCCCGAAGGTTTTAGGGTATATTGGTATATATAGGAGGAAGAAATACGCCAGGTGAGCCACGAGGGGCCCATGAGGGTGGAGGGCACGCCCAGGGGGGTAGGCGCGCCCCCCGCCTCGTGCCTTCCTCGTTGATCCCCTGACGTGCACTCCATGTCTCCCTGATTGCTTTCTTTCCAAAAATAACTTTCCCGAAGGTTTCATTCCGTTTGACTTCGTTTGATATTCCTTTTGTAGGATCGAAAGTATGTCCAGAGGGGGGGTGATTAGACTACTTGACCAAGTAAAAACTTATCCTTTTCCCAATTTTAGTTCTTAGCAGATTTTAGCAACTTTAGAACAAGTCAAGCAATCTTAACACAATTCAAGCAAGCATGCAAAGAGTATATGAGCAGCAGAAAGTAAAGCATGCAACTTGCAAGAATATAAAGGGAAGGGTTTGGAGAAATCAAACGCAATAGGAGACACGGATGCTTTTGTCGTGGATCCGATAGGTGGTGCTATCGTACAACCACGTTGATGGAGACTTCAACGCATACGAAGGGTAACGCCAAGCTGAGTCCACGGAGGGCTCCACCCACGAAGGGTCCACGAAGAAGCAACCTTGTCTATCCCACCATGGTCGCCGCCCACGAAGGACTTGCCTCACTAGCGGTAGATCTTCACAGTAGGCGATCTCCTTGCCCTTACAAACTCCTTGGTTAAACTCCACAATCTTGTCGGAGGCTCCCAAGTGACACCTAGCCAATCTAGGAGACACCACTCTCCAAGAAGTAACAAATGGTGTGTTGATTGTGAACTCCTTGCTCTTGTGCTTCAAATGATAGTCTCCCCAACACTCAACTCTCTCTCACAGGATTTGGATTTGGTGGAAAGAAGATTTGAGTGGAAAGCAACTTGGGGAAGGCTAGAGATCAAGATTCATATGGTAGGAATGGAATATCTTGGTCTCAACACAAGTGTAGGTGGTTCTCTCTCGGAAAATGTAGGTTGGAAGTGTAGGTTCGTTCTGATGGCTCTCTCCACGAATGAAGAGGAGGTGGAGGGGTATATATAGCCTCCACACAAAATCTAACCGTTACACACAACTTGCCAAACTCGGTGGGACCGAATTGTTAAACTCGGTCGGACCGATTCAGCAAATCAAGTGACCGTTAGGATTTTCGGTGGGACCAACATGCAACTCGGTAGGACCGATATGGTTAGTGTTAGGGCATAACGTAATCTCGATGAGACCGATTCCACAAACTCGGGGAGACCGATTTTGGTAATAAGCTAACCAGAGAGTTGGTCAAGTAAACTCGATGGGACCGGTTCGCTCATTTCGGTGGGACCAAAATGTTACGAAAAGGAAACAGTGAGTTTACATTGCAATCTCGGTGGGACCGATCGCTCATCTCGGTAGGACCGAAACGTTATGAAGGGAAACAGAGAGATTACAATCCCATCTCGGTGAGACCGAGATCCCTATCGGTGAGACCGATTTGCCTAGGGTTTGTGGCGTTGACTATGACATCCGAACTTCGGTGGCGCCGGATAGAAAGAATCGGTGGGGCCGAGTTAGACTTTTGGTTTACGTCATATGTGGATGTGAGAAAGTAGTTGAGGGCTTTGGAGCATATCACTAAGCACTTTGAGCAAGCAAGCCATTAAGCAACACCTCATCCCTCCTTGATAGTATTGGCTTTTCCTATAGACTCAATGTGATCTTGGATCACTAAAATATAAAATGTAGAGTCTTGAGCTTTGAGCTTGAGCCAATCCTTTTATCCTTAGTATTTTGAGGGGTCCACTTTTCTCATCATTGCCATGCCATTCATTGAGCTTTTCCTGAAATATTTATCTTGGAATAATGTTAGCTCAATAAGCTATAAGTTGTTAGGAATTACCAAAACCACCTAAAAGTGTTTAATAAAGCCCATAAACATCCAAAACAGATAATATAATAGCATGAATACTTCATAAAGTATAGATACGTTGGAGACGTATCAGCATCCCCAAGCTTAATTCCTGGTCGTCCTCGAGTAGGTAAATGATAAAAGAAAGAATTTATGAAGTGTGAATGCTAGCAGGTGCATAAGTTTGATCAATGATAATTTCAGTCACCTTTTCTAGCATCATTATATGTCATAACAGTAGTTCAACACATAGAACTTTTCATGGTCAAGTAACAAGCTATTCACATGTTAAAGTATAGATCATAAACTTTCTTGAAAACTAACAAACCGTGTTATTAGTCATCAAACAATTACAATTCATCTTATTTTCAGGAAGAGTCTATGTCAGAGCTTTGATTCAACAAACTTCACATACTCAATTATCTTTTAGTCTTCCATGATTGCTACCACTCAAAGCATATTTTTAGAACAAATAGCATCCATCAAACACAGAGAAAGATAGGAGCATATCACTAAGCACTTTGAGCAAGCAAGCCATTAAGCAACACCTCATCCCTCCTTGATAGTATTGGCTTTTCCTATAGACTCAATGTGATCTTGGATCACTAAAATATAAAATGTAGAGTCTTGAGCTTTGAGCTTGAGCCAATCCTTTTATCCTTAGTATTTTGAGGGGTCCACTTTTCTCATCCATGCCATGCCATTCATTGAGCTTTTCCTGAAATATTTATCTTGGAATAATGTTAGATCAATGAGCTATATGTTGTTAGGAATTACCAAAGCCACCTAGGGATAGTTGCACTTTAAATCTCCCCCTTTTTGGTAATTGATGACAACATATAGATCAAAGCTTGAACAAATGATAATAAGAGTGAAAAACATTGTCGCTTTGAGAAGTATGTGATAAGCAAGAGGTCCCCCTAAATTTGTGCATAGTTTAAGATTTTCTTTGGACTGCAAATGCACAAAGAGTTAGGCTCATGGGTTACTCTTCCATGTCACATACATCTTGGTGGAGCGCTCAAAATGATAACAATAGAATACATGCACCCATCACCAAGCAGAGTGAATGATCATATAGAGATAAAAGGATAATGTCATCCAACAAGCATTAATGTAGCATATGATCAAACACATGATCATCCAAGTATCACATGCATGTAAGGTATCTCAATCAAGCAAATAAAGTTCAACCACCAAAGCAAGAGAGAATAAAAGGCAACGCTCTTTCTCGAAGCCTATGATCTATACATTTTTCTCCCCCTTTGGCAACAAGTTACCAAAAAGTTCATAGAAAATGCATAGCACTAAATCGTATCTCAGGCTTGATCTTCAGGTGGTGGTGTAGAGATGGCTCCTTGGACGAAGACTTCAGTAGATGTGGATGGAGTTGGTGGAGTAGGTGCTGGAGCTGGTGGCACTGAAGCTGTAGCTGGTGCAGATGAAGTTGCTCTGGTGTCTGTGACAGGCATAGGAGCAGACCTCTGTCCTCGGGGCACTCTGGCAAAAGCATCAGTGGTTTTCTTGCCCTTCTTCTCCTGCACTTCCTCCTGAAGTTGCTCAACAACAGACTGTATCTCAGTAACCTTCACATCTAAGTCATAGAATTTCTGCTCCATGATCCTCTCCAGGCTCTCCTGGTTTTGAGTCAAGGTGGCCAGCCCCTTCTCAATCCTCAGAGTGGATGCAATCAAGTAGCCAAGTTGATCCTATTTGCTCTTCAAGAAGTACTGAGATGCCTCTTCCATTGTTGGCATCTTGGCAGCCTTCTCAGTCCTTGCCTTCTCCTTCTTTGCTTGTGCTTGCACAGAAGATGGTTCATCTTCATCCATAACCACTTGGTTGTCCTCAAAATCTAGACAGATAGGCATATGATCCTTGTCCAACAAGTATGTGCCAGTGCCCATCTTGGAGTTAATCAGCTCCTGGATCTGTGGGGCATACCCAAAACTTCTCTTCTGGTCAGCAGCTGTCCTCTTGATAGTTTCAACTATAGGACTCATGACCTTGAACTTTTGTGGCACATCAAATAAGTGTAGCAGATTTATTGCATGGCCTCTGATCATGTTGTGATCACCTGACTTGGGAAAAAGAGTGTGCCTGAGGATCCAGTTGATGGTTGGCAGTCCTGACAGAAGGTAATGTACTGATCCAAACTTGTGTGTTTCAATAGCAGCATCTGGGATCTCCTTGTACATATGTGCCATAGTGTTGTGATCCATCTTCTTCTTGGCATAGACATCCAAGCCATCCTCTTTCTCCTTAGGTGCATTGATCAGATTAGCCCATTCTTCAATTGATGATTGGTACCTAGTACCTTCAGACATCCATACTATCCTGCCATCTGGATAGAAGTGTGCTGTGGAGTAGAATTGCATTATTAGCTCATCATTCCACTTTGTGAGCTTCTGCCCAACAAAGTCTACCACTCCACAAGCACTGAAGCTATCATACACACCAGGATAGTGTTCTTCATTCTCCTTGATGTATTCCCAGTTCACCCATCTCATGTCACACACTATTGGCTTCTTGTCCAGCAGCACTGTCTCATAGAAATCATGTTGTTCCTTGGTATGGAACCTGTAATCCACAACAGTTCTCCTTCTGGTGGCATATGGATCTGACTCTCTCCATAGCCTCAATCCCGAGTCCTTTCTTAACTTCATGTTCTCAGCTACTGGATGAGCATCATTGTGATCTGGAATTTTAGGCTTCAATTTTCTCAAGACATGCTCTTCATTATCTTCCTCTTCAGCAACAGTTTCAGGCACTGGGGCCTTGTTCTTCTGAGCAGTTGGAATGCTCCTGGTATTCCTCTTAGGTGCAGTCTTGGGCTTGGAGGCAGCCTTGGGTGCTTCTTTGGGCTTAGATGAAGCAGCCCCTGGCCTGATGGCATCACCCATATGCTTCTGAGCTTTTGGTGCTGGTGCAGCATCCTCTTCTTCTTCTTCCTCTTCCATCGTGGAAGGCTTTCCAACAACCCTGGCCATGGTCTTCTTGACCCTTTCCTTCCTCTTCTTCCCTTCTGCAGCAGCCTCTTTGGGTCCAGCTTCCAAAGATGCTTGAGTGGAGGCTTTGGCTTTAGACATGGGAATCCTTTTGGCATGTGCTTTGGTCTTCATACCAGGCTTAGTGGCTGCAGTTGAGCCATATTCTTTCTTGAGCACCTTCTTCTTGGAAGTGGCCTCATCCTCAACAGCCACATAGTCTTCATCCTCAGATTCTGAAGTTCTCTTCTTTCTGGCCCTGGTGGCAGCTTTGGGTAGGTTGCTTGGGGTGCTCCTGCTGCCATCATCATAGCTGCTAGAGGGACTAGTGCCCTCACTCACTTGAACCTGCTCCTGTTCCCTGTTTTGGTTGTCACTTTGATCATACATATTGCAAACACTAACAACAGACCCTGTGAGTAGATATAGATGAGATAGAGTGGATGAGCATCACAAAATACAGAGGTTTTTGCAAAAGAATGAGTCAAAACTTAGTTTTAGTTTTCCACAAAAAGCATTTCGGATCTACCGATTTGTAAACTCGGTGATACCGAAGCAGCTTTTGGAACCTAAACTAGTGAACTCGGTCAGACCGAGTCACAGTTCGGTGGCACCGAGACTGCTAGGGTTTCACAAGGCCCTGAACTCGGTCACACCGATTTGCAATTCTCGGTCAGACCGAGAATTACATGTGCAATGGCCTTAGCCGAATCGGTGGTACCAAGTTCTACAACTCGGTTGGTCCGAGATGGTTTCATGAAACCTAACCCTAAATTTTCAATTCATCTCTAATCTACGAGTGTTTTGACTAGATAAGATAGTTTCAATCGTGGCAAGATTCATGGCGAACACAATGTGCTAGGAATCAGATAGGGATAGCACAGTGATCGAGTTCATACCCTAGTTCGGCGATGAACTCGCTACGGCGGCAACGGCGGGGATGTTACCCATTGACGGCGGCGGAGACCAATGGCAGGAGGCAGCTAGCGACGAGGAGCATGATCCGGAGACCCTGGAGGCAGAGTGGGCTGAGCGCGGGCGAAAGAGTTCGGAGAAAATTTCCAAAGTTTTGCCCGTGGGTATATATAGCCCGACCCTGTCGGTGTGACCGAGTGGAACAACTCGGTGGCACCGAGATGCATAACTGCTAGCAGTTACAACAACTCGGTGTGACGAAAAGTTCAAATTGGTTACACCGAGATTGAAAACCTAGATCGACTCAGTGATCTCGGTATGACCGAAATGGGAATCGGTCAAACCGAAACGCACAAAGAAGTTTTGGAAGTTTAAGCCTATGACGAATCGGGGACTCCGAGTGCTCCTCACACAGAGTGGTTCGAATCTGACTTGATCAAATTTTGTGATGTAGCATGAATAGAGTTTGAGACAAGAAAAGCATAGATAGCTAGAGAAGGTTCGTAGGCATTCTTATTCATCCACTTGGCAAAAGAAAAAGAAACCAATCAATCAAAACAACAAGTGGATGTCCTCGAATGAGTAAAATATGCAACCAACATGCTCACACAATAAAATGGCAAATGAAATATGTGGCGAAGCATGCGCAACCAATTCTAGCATCTATCAAGAAATTGGCGATGACTAGGTCATCTATATATGAGTATATTGACTTAGGAGTCAAATGAGAACATTTGATCAAAGGTCATACTCATCGTTTAAGCTCAAGTGGGGTTACCACTTTTACATATTGCATTGTTGTGTTCACACCATTAGAGTTGCTTTAGCTCAATTCTTAGAGTAAATCTCCCCCTAGATGTGGATCCCCCTTAGAGGGATGAACTAACCTTGGGTTTTGTCCATGATGACTTCATGTAGGTGTTGAAGATGTGGATGCTCAATGTTGATGTATATCATTTGGAGCAATCCTTTGGAGTGAGTTGCACTTTCAATACCTACACGGGTTAGTCCCACAAGGAACAAACAAGGATATCCATAGACATAGAGTGATTCACACACAAGATGATGTCTATGATAGCATTAGATTACCTTGTCCCTTGTCTTACCAACAAGAGGGTTTGTGACTCCTTGAACTAGTGCAAGATGTGGAAGTTGATTGCACTATTTATTGCCAAAATGATATGAGTGAAATATGTTGGTGGAGTCACCCTCAAGAACTCTCTAGTTCTTCTTCTTCAGGACCCACATCATCTTGATGGGAATCCTTGGAGTTGTAGTTGTACTAGATGAAGTAGAGCTTGACGTAGTCTTGGGAACCCACTTGACCAAGGCCTTTGGAGCTTCTTCAAATGCATCAATCTCTTCTTGAAGCTTGTCCTTGCCTTTTTGCTTGTGGTCTTGTGGTGGAAGATCATCTTGGGCTTGTGTCCCCTTGAAGGAAGTAGAATCATACTTCTCTTGTTGAGGAACAAACTTCGTCTTGGGGTATTGATCTTCTTCCCACTCAACTCCATTGGCATTGAACTTTCGTTCAAAACCAACACCTTGATTCTTCCGTGCCTTCCTTGCTTATGCATAATTTCCTCAAATTGCTTACTCCGGCAAGGCTCTTGTAAACACCTTTCTCTATAATTCCCTTCAATAAGCTATTTTCTTGCTCAAGTGTAACTTGGCTAAGAGAATCATTAGTGGAATCAAGAGAACTACTAGAAGCAACAACATTGGATTTAGCATGATTATTGTTACTACTAGAGGAAGAATCCTTCTTGTTCTTGTTACTAGACTTGACTTGAGGCATGTAAGTAGATAAGAGTAAACGCTTGGCAATGTAAGAAGAACTTTTCTTACGAAGATCATCATTGATTGCCTTTAAGAACTCATGCTCTTGCTCAAGGTTGAGCCTTTCAAAGCGTAACTTCTCATGAGTCCTTAAAAGTTCTCGATGATCTTCTAAGATAGTTCCATGAGCTAACTTAAGAGTGTTTAGTTCTTTAGTTAGAAGCTCAATCTTCTCCTTATCATTGTCATTCGTTTTATCTTGATTAGCATGATTAATTGATGTTTCATCATAGTATTCATCACTAGAGTTGTCAACAAGTAAATCATCATCACCTAACAAGTCATCTTCATCATTATTGAAATCAACATACTCGGGGTGTGTTACCTTTGGGCCTTTAGCCATGAAGCATCTTCCAAGTCCTTCATTTGGTGAATCAAATTTGTCGTAGGAGTTGGTTGACGCAAGTGCTAGACCGGCAACACTTTCATCTTGAGTATATTCGGAGTCGAAGTGATAGCTTCTCTCAGAGTGATTGTCGGAGTTGGAGCCAGATACCCATTCACCAACATGAGCTTTATGTCTTCGTTTTGTGTAGCTCCTTGATGACTTGTCCTTCCTTTTCGAATCCTTGCTTCTTCGAGATGTTCTTCGATCATCTCTACTCCTCCTCTCTCTTGGTGGTGATTCTTCTCTTCTACTTCTCCTCTTAGGTGATTTTTCTCTTCTTTTGTAGGGTATGGTACACTCATTGGAACAGTGTCCGGGTCTTCCACAATTGTAGCAATTACGCTCTCGACTAGAAGATCTTTTGTCATTGTAGGACCTTGACTTGGAGCTTCTCTCTTTGCTTCTATTCTTGTAGAATTTGTTGAAGTTCTTCACCATTAAGCTCAATTCTTCATTGAAGGTTTGTTTCTCACTTGATGATGTGGGGGCTTCACATGAGGCTTTGTAAGTACCACTTGATTTGTTGTGAAGTTCCTCCTTATCCTTGAGTGACATCTCATGAGCAAAAATTCTTCCAATGACTTTCGTTGGCTTGAGATCTTTGTAATTGGGCATCATTTGGATCAATGTGCACACGGTATCATATTTTTCATCCAAGGCTCTTAGGATCTTCTTGATGATGAATCTGTCGGTCATCTCTTCACTTCCTAAGCCGGCGATCTCATTTGTGATAAGAGCAAGCCTAGAGTACATTTCAGCGACACCTTCGCCATCCTTCATTTTGAACTTGTCAAGTTGACTTTGAAGCACATCCAACTTGGACTCCTTGACGGAGTCGATACCTTCATGCATATCAATCAAAGTATCCCAAATTTCCTTTGCATTCTCAAGACGACTGATTTTGTTGAATTCTTTGGGGCACAATCCGTTGAAGAGGATATCACAAGCTTGAGTGTTGTATTGCAGCATCTTCAACTCTTCCGCGGTAGCTTCACGGTTCTTTTCTCTCCCATAAAAGAATTCACCTTGCAAGCCAATACACACAATAGCCCAAACGGCGGGGTTATGTCCAAGAATATGCATTTTCATCTTATGCTTCCAACTAGCAAAATTAGTACCATCAAAGTAAGGACCTCTACGGTGATAATTTCCCTCGCTAGACGCCATACTCTGCTAGGTTGTGAAACCAAAGCTATGACTACCAAAAGCTATGGAAATCAAAGCAAATGGAGAACAAATGTCTGATACCACTTGTAGGGTCGAAAGTATGTCTAGAGGGGGGTGATTAGATTACTTGACCAAATAAAAACTTATCCTTTTCCCAATTTTAGTTCTTGGCAGATTTTAGCAACTTTAGAACAAGTCAAGCAATCTTAACACAATTCAAGCAAGCATGCGAAGAGTATATGAGCAGCGGAAAGTAAAGCATGCAACTTGCAAGAATATAAAGGGAAGTGTTTGGAGAATTCAAACGCAATTGGAGACACGAATGTTTTTGTCATGGTTCCGATAGGTGGTGCTATCGTACATCCACGTTGATGGAGACTTCAACGCTCGAAGGGTAATAGTTGCGCGAGTCCACGGAGGGCTCCACCCATGAAGGGTCCACGAAGAAGCAACCTTGTCTATCCCACCATGGCCGTCGCCCACGAAGGACTTGCCTCACTAGCGGTAGATCTTCACTAAGTAGGCGATCTCCTTGCCCTTACAAACTCCTTGGTTCAACTCCACAATCTTGTCGGAGGCTCCCAAGTGACACCTAGCCAATCTAGGAGACACCACTCACCAAGAAGTAACCAATGGTGTGTTGATGATGAACTCCTTGCTCTTGTGCTTCAAATGATAGTCTCCCCAACACTCAACTCTCTCTCACGGGATTTGGATTTGGTGGAAAGAATATTTGAGTGGAAAGCAACTTGGGGAAGGCTAGAGATCAAGATTCATATGGTAGGAATGGAATATCTTGGTCTCAACACAAGTGTAGGTGGTTCTCTCTCAGAAAATGTAGGTTGGAAGTGTGTGACGCCCCCGATTTAATCGTACACTAATCATGCACGCAAATGTGTACGATCAAGATCAGGGACTCATGGGAAGATATCACAACACAACTCTAAAACATAAATAAGTCATACAAGCATCATAATACAAGCCGAGGGCCTCGAGGGCTCGAATACAAGTGCTCGATCATAGACGAAGTCACGGAAGCAACAATATCTGAGTACGTACATAAGTTAAGCAAGTTTGCCTTAAGAAGGCTAACACAAAGCTGGGATACAGATCGAAGAGGAGCAGGCCTCCTGCCTGGGATCCTCCTAAGCTACTCTCGGTCGCCGCCGCCGGGCTGCACGTAGTAGTAGGCACCTCCGTGTAGTAGTCGCCATCGACGGTGGCGTCTGCGCCTTTGGGCTCCATCGTCTGTTGCAAGAATCGAATAGAGGTAGGGGAAAAGGGGAACAAGGCAACCGTGAGTACTCATCCAAAGTACTCGCAAGCAAGGAGCTACACTACATATGCATGGATATATGTGTAAAGGGCCATATCGATTCCGAATCGCTGAGAATGCCGTAATAAGAGGGGATAGCTAGTCTTATCGAAGACTACGCTTACGGTCACCTGTCTTGCAACAGTAGAAGAGGGTAGGTTGAAGTCCTCCAAGTAACATCACATAGCAATAATCCTACCCGCGATCCCTCCTCATATCCCCGAGAGAGAGCGACCACCGGTTGTATCCGGCACTTGGAAGGGTGTGTTTTATCAAGTATCCGGTTCTAGTTGTCATAAGCTCAAGGTACAACTCCAAGTCGCCCCTGCTATCAAGATCACGGCTATTCGAATAGATTAACTTCCTGCAGGGTGCACCATCTTACCCAACACGTTTGATCCCATTTGGCCGACACACTTTCTGGGTCATGCCCGCCGCTGAAGATCAACACGCCGCAGCCCCACCTAGGCACAACGGAGAGGCCAGCACGCCGGTCTAAACCTAAGCGCCAGGGTGCAGGCCCATCGCCTGAGCACACCTGCACGCTATGCACGTCTGCCGAAAGCGTAACTAGCCCCTTAATACAAGAGCAGGCCTACGTTCCAATCCGGCGCGCCGCCACTTTCGGTCATTGGCGTCACGAAGTGCTTCGTGATACCACGACGCCGAAAGTGCCCATATCTTTCCCACGTAGTTGGTTAGTGCGTATAAGCTCGTAGCCAACTCGGATCAAATACCAAGATCTCGTTAAGCGTGTTAAGTATCCGCGAACGCCGAACAGGCCGTGCCCACCTCTCTCCTAGGCGGTCTCAACTCGCCTGTCGCTCCGCCTCAAAGATCCACTGCTGGTGCTCCACCACCGACCCGACTTTAGTCTCCACATGTATCATGTATAAAGTATATAGTATATACCCGTGATCACCTCCCGAGTGATCACGGCCCGACAAAGATAGCACGACAGACGGACAAGAATGTAGGGCCACAGATGAAAATGCTAGCATCCTATACTAAGCATATAGGATTGCAGGTAAAGGTAACAACAGTAGTAACAAGGACAGGCTATGCATCATGATAGGTATAACTGAAAGCAGTAACATGCTACACTACTCTAATGCAAGCAGTATAGAGGAGAGTAGGCGATATCCGTGATCGGGGGCTTGCCTGGTTGCTCGGGCAAGAGAGAGGGTCGTCAACACCGTAGTCGAATCGGGCAAGAAGCAGCGTCGGTCTCGTAGTCTACCGGAGGGAAGAGGGGGAAGAAACAATGAATAACAAGTAAACAGATGCATATCGATGCATGACAAGACAAGTAACGATGCTAGGCGTGCCCTAACGTGGTATGGGTTGGTACCAGTAAAAGGGGGGAAACATCGGGGAAAGTACTCCGGTGTTTTCGTGTTTTCGAGCGAAGGAGCCGGAGGGGAAAGTTGCGAGTTCGATAGGTTAGGGGGTGTGGCGGACGAGCGAATTGCGTGTCCGGATTCGTCTTGTCGCTGAGCAACTTTCATGTTGAAAATATTTTAATCCGAAAGTTACGGATTAAAAGATATGATTTTCTAAAGATTTTATTAATTTCGTGAATTTAATTAATTAATTAATTAATTGAAAAATGGATTTATGACGCCAAGATGATGTCATCTTGACGTCGGCCGATCAACAGGGTTGACTTGGTCAACCTGACATGTGGGTCCCGTTAAATGGGATTTGTTAACTAATTACCCTAGTTTAATTTAATTAACAGTAGTTAATTAGGTTAATTAGCCATTAGGTTAATTAATCAGGATTAATTAAATTAATTATTTACTTAATTAATTAATTTTATTCATTTTTATTTTTATTAATTATATTTATTTAATTCCCTTTTTCCTTTTTTTTCAAAAACGTTCTGGGGGGGGCCATGTCATTGGTTCGCCGGTCCAACAAATTTAGTCGATCGAGTCAACAGTCAGGCCCCTAGGGGCCACGGGTCGATGACCTGTGGGTGGCCCCGGTCGGCCACGCCGGCGGCCGGCGTTAGAGCTCGGTGGGCGTTCCTGCAGCGAGGGCGCCGGACCTCGCCGAATTTGTCGTCCGGCGGCCAAAATGGCATGGCGGTGCGTTTTAACGGAGACGACGAGCGTCCAACGGTGGCGAGGCATGGCCGGACTTGGCCGGAAACGACGCCGGCGAGCGGCGGAGGCGGCGGTGGGATTCGGGACCTCGACGGGATCGCGCTACGGGGCTAACGGGAAGGCCAGGGGGGCTGCGCGACGCGCTGAGCACAAGGGGCTCGGCCCCGTGACCATTTGGTCACCGGAAGGGCGCGCTGGCGACGAGATCCGCGACGGGGCGCCTGCACGGAGGGGAACGAGGGGGAGAGGAGGGGCCTCGGCCGAGCGGAGGAGGCGCGAGGGGAGGGGGTACGTGCAGTGAGCGGCGCGAGCCGCGCTGAGCCGGAGCGCGACGAGCGCGGCAGCCGGAGCGAAGCTCGGCCATGGCGACCGAAGGGGTCGATCCCGGGATCGGGGAGCGAAGGGGGGAAGAGCTCACGGGGGAACGCGTAGGGTCTCTCAGAAGGGCTAGGGGCGATCGGGGCGACCGGCGAGGAGGAGGGCGGGGAGGCGCCTCGGCGACGGGCAGTCCGGGCGAGGCGAGGTGGGAGTCGGGACGGCCCCGAGGCGGCGAGGGGGCCTGGGCGCCCAAGGCGCTTGGCCGGGAGGAGGGGAGGAGGACGAGCGCCGGTGGGGTGGGGCGCCGGCGTCGGGGGCGACGGGATCGGGCGGATCCCGATCCAGATCGGCGGGGGAGGGAGGAGAAGGGGATCGAGGGGGGGAGTGGGTGTCGGCTAGGGTTTCACCGACCGGGCGAGGGGGGTTATGGGGGCGATGTGGTGGGCCGGATGGCCATGGGCTGGCCGGCTGGGCCAGGTGAGCTTGGCCCAGTTTGGCCTGTGGGGTTTTTCCCCCTCTCCTTTTGTTTTATTTTATTTTATTTCCTTTTCTGTTTTAATTTATTTTAAAATATCCAGACACTTTATAAAAATGTGTGCACCCTACCATAATTAACTTTGTAATATTTGACAACCCCCGAACATTTTAGTTTTGACTTTTGAAAACCCCGATGGTTTTAACTTAATTTCAAATTTTGAATTCAATCGCTTTGAACTAACGCGAGATTATCAACGGTAACCAAGGTGACGTGGCATCATTAGCGCAGGGTTACTATAGCTTGATTACCCAAGGCCACAATTCTCCTCCACTACAAGAAATCTCGTCCGAGATTTAAGAGGGAGTAAGGGGAAGTTCTGTTACGACATTCAAACGGATCTCCTCGAAGAGGTCAATCCTTTCGTTGATGTCTTCAATTCTTTATTCCAAAGCATCATGATGAAGTTGTCGTCCTTTCTTCGGGGAACTCCATCGTACTTACGAATAGGTAAGGGGCAGCTCTACAATGATAGGATGTTATAAGGGAAATTTATCTGGGGGTATCCCAAGAATGAACATATGAGTATCTCTCGAGTTGAACAAATTACACATATCGAGAGCAAAGTAAGACGGTGCAATAAGAAGTTTCAAGCGGATAGGCAATCGTTCATTGCCTGAAGCAGAGTGCGAAAGGGGTTCTGAGCAAAGGGAATAAGTATTGTGTCTGATACCAGAATAGATCAACCGGCAAGTGGCCCGTGAATTACATACAAAGTCAAGCACGGGGAATAACTTGGGCAACAGGGGTGTACAGGAGAGTCAGGTTCCGATCCTGTGGAACTGTGGGTTATGGGCCCACCATGTGGTTAAAAGTAGGAAGGTCGGTGACATCTTGCACGATCATGTAAGCAAGGCATGTCAGAGGAGAGTCTGAGGGTCATGTCGGCAACAACATAGGTACCAAGGGCGAGGGACGAAGAGAACCATTTTCCTGCTCATTGAACGAGGCGGACCAATAGGCAAAGTTCTCGTCCATCGATGGTTACCGGAATGTCATCAACAATAGTAACAGGTCTTACTTACGTAGTGGTATACAACGAGGTGCTTACCTAAGCGAGGAATTATCACCGCTTTCGGTTAAGTCTGATTCTTGGAAAGGTTAAACAAAACAATGGAAAGGATAGTATCATTATCAGATTAAACAGAATAATTGAAAGGAAAATGTGTTTAAACACATATTTCAGAGTATATCCTTCCCAATGACAAGCGAGCATGATACCCATGACAGGATATATCAGAGAAAACCCTTTAGGTAAGGGAAGAAAATTTTCATGACATTACCCATACAACGGTGTTTTGGATAATTGATAAAGAGAATTTAGCATTGTGCTTCAAATGTTCTTGGTGATGAACGGAGTACCACGTACATGCTTCAGGTAGCAATGATATGGTGTTTCAATCAAGGGCCAGACTTTGGATACACCAATGATCCATCAGGAGTAACTTATAAAATAAGTCCTACAATTTCCTCCAGGAGGAATGGTTATCCTTGCAAAAGAAATAATAATGATAGGTCCTCCAGCCAGGGGGGGGGGGTGCTAGGCATGACATCATGTTACCGGGTCATATAAAGACCAATGCTATGACTCTAGAAAAATGTCCCAACCATCATATCCAACCAAGATTCAGATCCGGTTGGTGTCATGATACCTCGCACTCGGGATGTCCGAGAAGGAAAGCTGCGGCACATATCGATTTAAATGACATTGTAAGATTCTCGGAAATGAACTATGGGAGCGGGTTCCTGAAACAATAGTTCATCATTAAACCAAGGAGAGGATGAGGAGGTGACTGATGGACTCAGCGATAACTCATCGAGGTATCCAAAAGATGGATCTCCACAATTATGTGGATAAGGAGATAACATTTGTCAGATCAAATGATATAATGGGATATGCTCGAGGAAAACATACATAATTAAACATTGGTTGAACGGTGCACCCGAAATATGGGTTGGGTTGCACGGCCAATGTTAGAATGGTGATTCAATTAGCGAAGGACTTAGAATGAACTATCGCCCATTCACTTCAAAGAAATAGGGTTGCTAGAAGGAAAGAATCCAAACAACACCGTTCACTTGTTGGAATTAACATGGGGACCAAGAAAGAATGGTGATGGTGAAAAGTATTTCTATGTCAAGAATTCTCAAGAGGTGGAACAAATCTCAGAACATTCTTGACATAAAGGAGGTTAATACTCCAAGGTAACGAAGAACACTTGCTGGATAGCAAGGAACTCAAGGTATAACACCAAACATGAACAAGCTTGTGTTGGTGGGAAGGCAATAAAGTGGTCGATGATAATACCATTCATCGAGGGCAAGGATGGTATTTCTCATCATGAATTCAACTGATATCCTGGAGGAGCTTAGAATGTTGATGATCACGACACCTTTGTCGCGAGAGTTCATGAGGATGTAATCGATCGGCGCATTTACATCAAGTCAAAGTAATGATGAATTGAAAGGTTATTGGAACCAAGGGTACGACACAAACTCGAAACCAAGCTTGTTGTTCAAGGCGAAATGATATGACGATGAGGATCGACGTAAGGTTAGTTCATCGTCAGAAATTGTGCTCCGAGAAGAAGGACCAGGTAGCACAGCTTAAAATCATCACGACAATGATATAGCCAAACAGGCTAGGAATGATGTGATCGGGTACAAACACGCATTTTATAGAAGCTTACCGAAGAGTTGTTGAACCGTAGTGCGGACTCGGTTCAGTTATTGGTGTCTTTGAGTGTTTAATAACTCAGAGCCCGTGAAAAATTGGAATCAGTGGGAATGTAGCACTTGATGAAGAACTCATAAGAAGTTATGTAGTTCCATGATAATCTCGAGATACCAGGGGGGTAATACTCAATGACAGATCAAAGTAGAGGTTGGACCGGGGTATTGCTCTACAGAAGACAAGTGCTAAAACTTGCACGAGAAATGGTATTTAAAAGAGATCATGGTCGGAACCACGATTTCAAAAGGCCAGATCCCTGATATAAGATGAACTTATACCAAAGGAATAATTATTTAAGAGAAGCTTTAATGATAAGATCTACATCGTGTCCATGGGCATGAACGCAAGGTTCAAGGTCGACTCCCACTTCTCCAATGCATACCCTTTCATTCACTTCTCGCTTTCGATGAAGTTATAAGCGTTGAAATTTTATCCGCAAAATACCGAAGAGTATGACTCGTGAAAACTTTCGAGTTCACACATATAAAGGAGGGCATAGGTTCAACCCATCAAGGCATCTTAGGAACGTATACCATCAACTTCAGGGGTAAACAACTCAAGCTCGGAGGTAGAGCATGGTTGACAAAGCAGAGGATACAATTTACCAAAGGCATTATGTATCAGGGAAGGTCTCACAAAGTTATTGAATATGAAGGATGCTGACGGATAAAATCCAACAATGGACCTGATGGCCCACAAGGGGTCTGACGTGAGCATCAAGATTTAACTAGAGGAAGAAGAATGCAAGGAGATCAGATTATAGAAACAATCGACTAACTCAATTGTCAAATGCAAAGGAATTAGGATTTCCAAATCAAGGGATCGAAGCAATGCTCGATTAGGGGTGGATAAGTTGAATAGCCTTAGGGTACAATCAAAGACAATTGGATTGGTCGAGAACCAATTCGAGTTAAAAGAATGGCAGCTCAGCCGAAAAGTAATTTATAAGGATCAATGATGATTATGCGTATTCAAGAAACATATTGAGTCAACAGACTCAAAATGATAATGACAAGGAATGTCAATATGACTACGAGACTTATGGGATTAACCATAATGCAAGCAAGCAAAAATTTCAAGAGCCAAAGGCCCCAAAGGATTTTCGGAAGATCGAATATTATTTTGAAGACTTTTGTGAAACACATGAACAATCGGGGTGAGCGGATACTTGACAAGTGCGAGGATTTATTTGAAGGGTATTCATGTGGCAAAGAACTGCTAGGCAAGAGGCACAAAGTATTCTCGGAACAATAGGGAAAACTTGAGGTATCTTGTAATAACAAGATCAATGGGGATGATCATATGAATGGCAAGTGTAAGTAGTTATCCATACGGATTTATCGGTGGTCAGGAATAGCAAAAGTGATGGGCACAAAGTCTCGAGAGAACATCGAGAGTATCTTCGAATCTTCCGATGTAGCAAAGCGATCCTCTACAAGAAGGGGCTCTCCGGTGGATGCGATCACGAGATCCTAATCTTAGAGTTAGCAAATTCATTTAACCCAAATAGTAGAGAGATCAGAGTCCCGAGTATAGGTCGAGGAGTAAAAGATCCTACTACCACCCAATGGCGACGCAGCCCATAAGACACACAGCCATGTTAGTAAAAGTTTTGCAATGTCTAGACTCGACTTCGCCAAGGAGTTGGAAGGGGATTCCTACAGCAATGGGCTCGATACCAACTCAGGACGCTTCGATTTAATCGTACACTAATCATGCACGCAAATGTGTACGATCAAGATCGAGGACTCATGGGAAGATATCACAACACAACTCTAAAACATAAATAAGTCATACAAGCATCATAATACAAGCCAGGGGCCTCGAGGGCTCGAATACAAGTGCTCGATCATAGACGAGTCAGCGGAAGCAACAATATGAGTACAGACATAAGTTAAGCAAGTTTGCCTTAAGAAGGCTAACACAAACTGGGATACAGATCGAAAGAGGAGCAGGCCTCCTGCCTGGGATCCTCCTAAGCTACTCCTGGTCGTCGTCAGCGGGCTGCACGTAGTAGTAGGCACCTCCGGTGTAGTAGTAAATCATCGACGGTGGCGTCTGCCTCTGGGCTCCATCGTCTGGTTGCAGCAATCGAGTAGAGGTAGGGGAAAAGGGGGAACAAGGCAACCGTGAGTACTCATCCAAAGTACTCGCAAGCAAGGAGCTACACTACATATGCATGGATATATGTGTAAAGGGGCCATATCAGTGGACTGAACTGCAGAATGCCGGAATAAGAGGGGGATAGCTAGTCTTATCGAAGACTACGCTTCTGGTCACCTGTCTTGCAACAGGTAGAAGAGGGTAGGTTGAAGTCCTCCAAGTAACATCACATAGCAATAATCCTACCCGGCGATCCCCTCCTCGTATCCCCGAGAGAGAGCGACCACCGGTTGTATCCGCACTTGGAAGGGTGTGTTTTATCAAGTATCCGGTTCTAGTTGTCATAAGCTCAAGGTACAACTCCAAGTCGTCCTGTTACCGAAGATCACGGCTATTCGAATAGATTAACTTCCCTGCAGGGGTGCACCATCTTACCCAACAGGTTTGATCCCATTTGGCCGGACACACTTTCCTGGGTCATGCCCGGCCGTGGAAGATCAACACGTCGCAGCCCCACCTAGGCACAACAGAGAGGCCAGCACGCCGGTCTAAACCTAAGCGCGCAGGGTCTGGGCCCATCGCCTGAAAGCACACCTGCACGCTATGCGACGCTGGCCGAAAGCGTAATCGAGCCCCTTAATACAAGAGCAGGCCTACGTTCCAATCCGGGCGCGCCACTCGGTCATTGGCGTCACGAAGTGCTTCGGCCGATACCACGACGCCGAGTGCCCATATCTTTCCCACGTAGTTGGTTAGTGCGTATAAGCTCAGAGCCAACTCAGATCAAATACCAAGATCTCGTTAAGCGTGTTAAGTATCCGTGAACGCCGAGCAGGCCGTGCCCACCTCTCCTAGGCGGTCTCAACCTGCCCTGTCGCTCCGCCTCAAAGATCCACTCGTGGGTGCTCCACCAGCCGACCCGACTTTAGTCTCCGCGCTCGGGTACGGAGGGGAACGAGGGGGGAGAGGAGGGGGGCCTCGACCGAGCGGAGGAGGCGCGAGGGGAGGGGGGGTACGTGGGGCGCGGTGAGCCGGCGCGAGCCGGAGCGCGACGAGCGCGGCGCCGGAGCAAGCTCCGGCCATGGCGACTGAAGGGGTCGATCCCTCGGGGATCGGGAGCGAAGGGGGGAAGAGCTCACGGGGGGAACGCGTAGGGTCTCTGTAGCGGGCTCGAGGGCGGTCGAGGGCGACCGGCGAGGAGGAGGGCGGGGAGGCGCTCGGCGGCGACGGAGCGGTCCGGCGAGGCGAGGTGGGAGTCGGGGACGGCCCCGAGGCGACGAGGGGGTCAAGGCCCTGCACGACGGTCGAGGAGGAGGAGGAGGACGAGCGCCCGGTGGGGTGGGGCGCCCGGCGTCAGCGGCGGGATCGGGCGGATCCCGATCCAGATCGGCAGGGAGGGAGGAGAAGGGGATCGAGGGGAGTGGGTGTCGGCTAGGGTTTCACCGACCGGCGAGGGGGGTTGTGGGCGATGTGGTGGGCCGGATGGCCATGGCTGGCCGGGCTGGGCCAGTGAGCTTGGCCCGCTTTGGCCTGTGGGGTTTTTCCCCCTCTCCTTTTGTTTTATTTTATTTTATTTTTCCTTTTCTGTTTTAATTTATTTTAAAATATCCAGACACTTTATAAAAATGTGTGCAGCCCACCATAATTAACTTTGTAATATTTGACAACCCCCGAACATTTTAGTTTTGACTTTTGAAAACCCCGATGGTTTTAACTTAATTTCAAATTTTGAATTCGAATCGTTTCGAACTAACGCGAGATTATCAACAGTAACCAAGGTGACGTGGCATCATTAGCGCAGGGTTACTGTAGCTTGATTACCCGGGCGTCACAAAGTGTAGGTTCGTTCTGATGGCTCTCTCCACGAATGAAGAGGAGGTGGAGGGGTATATATAGCCTCCACACAAAATCTAACCGTTACACACAACTTGCCAAACTCGGTGGGACTGAATTGTTAAACTCGGTCGGACCGATTCAGCAAATCTAGTGGCCGTTAGGATTTTCGGTGGGACCAACATGCAACTCGGTAGGACCGATATGGTTAGGGTTAGGGCATAACGTTATCTCGATGAGACCGATTACACAAACTCGGTGAGACCGATTTTGGTAATAAGCTAACCAGAGAGTTGGTCAGGTAAACTCGGTGGGACCGGTTCGCTCATTTCGGTGGGACCAAAATGTTACGAAAAGGAAACAGAGAGTTTACATTGCAATCTCGGTGGGACCGATCGCTCATCTCGGTAGGACCGAAACGTTACGAAGGGAAACACAGAGATTACAATCCCATCTCGGTGAGACCGAGATCCCTATCGGTGAGACCGATTTGCCTAGGGTTTGTGGCAGTGGCTATCACACCTGAACTCGGTGGCGCCGGATAGAAAGAATCGGTGGGGCCGAGTTAGACTTTTGGTTTAGGTCATATGTGGATGTGAGAAAGTAGTTGAGGGCTTTGGAGCATATCACTAAGCACTTTGAGCAAGCAAGCCATTAAGCAACACCTCATCCCTCCTTGATAGTATTGGCTTTTCCTATAGACTGAATGTGATCTTGGATCACTAAAATATAAAATGTAGAGTCTTGAGCTTTAAGCTTGAGCCAATCCTTTTATCCTTAGTATTTTGAGGGGTCCACTTTTCTCATCATTGCCATGCCATTCATTGAGCTTTTCCTGAAATATTTATCTTGGAATAATGTTAGCTCCATGAGCTATATGTTGTTAGGAATTACCAAAACCACCTAAAAGTGTTTAATAAAGCCCGTAAACATCCAAAATAGATAATATAATAGCATGAATACTTCATAAATTATAGATACGTTGGAGACGTATCAGCATCCCCAAGCTTAATTCCTGGTCGTCCTCGAGTAGGTAAATGATAAAAGAAATAATTTATGACGTGAGAATGCTAGAAGGTGCATAAGTTTGATCAATGATAATTTCAATCACCTTTTCTAGCATCATTATATGTCATAACAGTAGTTCAACTCATAGAACTTTTCATGGTCAAGTAACACACATGTTAAAGTATAGATCGTAAACTTTCTTGAAAACTAACAAACCGTGTTATTAGTCATCAAACAATTACAATTCATCTTATTTTCAGGAAGAGTCTATGTTAGAGCTTTGATTCAGCAAACTTCACATACTCAACTATCTTTTAGTCTTCCATGATTGCTACCACTCAAAGCATATTTTTAGAACAAATATCATCCATCGAACACAGAGAAAGATACGGTCTTAATGTTTCGCCTCCCAACTCATTTATCATATAGATAATTGTCAATAATAATAATTCATGATCAAATATATTTGAATGGCCATATATGCTCAGATCTTTCCATCACATGATGCTTGCCAACTAAAGAGTAGGTTGGAATGAGAAGGAATACTACTGACTATTGCATAAAAGTAAAAGATAGGCCCTTCGCAGAGGGAAGCAGGGATTTGCAGAGGTGCCAGAGTTCGAAGCAAAAATAGAGATGAAAATAATTTTGAGAGGTATGCTTTCATTGTCAACATAACGACCAAGAGTTCCTAATATCTTCCATACTACATACATTATAGGCGGTTCCCAAACAGAAAGGTAAAGATTTTACTCCCCCTCCACCAACAATCATCAATCCATGGCTTGCCCGAAACAACGGGTGCCTCAAACTAACATCAATCCTGGGGGAGTTTTGTTTGCAATTATTTTTTATTTGATTTCGATCTTTGGATCATGGGACTGGGCATCCCGGTTACCAGCCATTTTTCTCGTGAATGAGGAGCGGAGTCCACTCAATGTGAGAATAACCCACCTAGCATGGAAGATACTGCTAACCCCTAGTCTCTACATGAGCGATTCGGGGATACAAAACATATTATTATTTGAAGGTTTAGAGTTTGGCACATGCAAATTTACTTGGAACGGCAGGTAAATACCGCATATAGGTAGATATGGTGGACACTCATGGAAGGAACTTGGTTCAAGGATTTTGGATGCACAAGCAGTATTCCCGCTTAGTACAAATATTTTGGCTAGCAAAGGATTCTAAATAGCGGAGGATCCATAACAATATAACTTCTATACAAATATACCCAAGCATAACTCATTATGTTGTCTTCCTTGTCCAACTTCAACTAATTTTCTCAGCTTTGAAAATAATTAATGGGGCTCACAATCATATAAGATGTCCAAGATAGTATATTATATGTGAAATCTCTCTTGCTTCAATATTCTTTCATGAATTGTTCAAGTGACCAATACAATGTTTGCTAACCTTCACTAAATTTACCACCTCTACTTCTTATATGTGAAGTCATTACTCCCCATGGGATAAGCATATGAAACTTATATAATTTCAGATTTATGACATTCAAATAATTCAACTATTTACTCATAGGATATAAGTGAAGCACACGAGTAAATGACAAACTACTCCAAAAAGATATAAGTGAAGATCAATGAATAGTTAAATAATTATGTAGCTATGTGAGGACTCTCTCTCATTTAAGAATTTCAGATCTTGGTATTTTATTCAAACAGCAAGCAAAACAAAATAAAATAAAATGACGCTCCAAGCAAAACACATATCATGTGGTGAATTAAAATATAGCTCCAAGTAAGGTTACCGATGAACGAAGACGAAAGAGGGGATGCCTTCTGGGGCATCCCCAAGCTTAGGCTCTTGGTTGTCCTTGAATATTACCTTGGGGTGCCTTGCGCATGCCCAAGCTTAGGCTCTTGCCACTCCTTATTCCATAGTCCATCGAATCTTTACCCAAAACTTGAAAACTTCACAACACAAAACTCAACAGAAAACTCGTGAGCTCCGTTAGCGAAAGAAAACAAAACACCACTTCAAGCTACTGTAATGAACTCATTATTTATTTGTATTGGTGTTAAACCTACTGTATTCCAACTTCTTTATGGTTTATAAACTATTTTACTAGCCATAGATTCATCAAAATAAGCAAACAACACACGAAAAACAGAATCTGTCAAAAACAGAACAGTCTGTAGTAATCTGTAACTAACGCAAACTTCTGGAACTCCAAAAATTCAGCCAAAATAGGAAGACCAAAAAAAAATTTTATTGATCTTCTGCAATTGGAATAAATATTTTATCACGTTCTGGTGATTTTTAACAATTGTTTTCGTGAACAGAAAGTTTCTGGAATTTTCAGCAAGATCAAATAACTATCATCCAAGAAGATCCTATAGGTTTAACTTGGCACAAACACTAATTAAAACATAAAAAATCTAACCAGAGGCTAGATCAAATATTTATTCCTAAACAGGAGAAAAAGGCAAAGAACTAAAATAAAATTGGGTTGCCTCCCAACAAGCGCTAACGTTTAACGCCACTAGCTAGACATGATGATTTCAATGATGCTCACATAAGACGTAAGAATTGAAACATAAAGAGAGCATCATGAAGAATATGACTAGAACATTTAAGTCTAACACACTACCTATGCATAGGGATTTTGTGAGCAAACAACTTATGGGAACAATAATCAACTAGCATAGGAAGGCAAAACAAGCATAACTTCAAAACTTTAAGCACATAGAGAGGAAACTTGATATTATTGCAATTCCTACAAGCATATATTCCTCCCTCATAATAATTTTCAGTAGAATCGTGAATGAATTTAACAATATAACCAGCACCTAAAACATTCTTTTCATGATCTACAAGCATAGAATTTTCACTACTCTCCACATAAGCAAAAAATTTCTCATTCGGAATAGTGGGAGTATCATAAGAAACTCGAATACTATAAATTGTTTCCACATTAAATGAGTAATGTTCAGAAAAGGGTAATCATAATCATGACAATTTTTATAAATATAATCACCACTACTTTTTATATCATAAGTTTCATCACAATAATCATCATAAGTAGCAACTTTTTTCTCATCATAATCAATTGAAACCTCTTCCAAGATAGTGGAATCATTACTAAATAAAGTCATGACCTCTACAAATCCACTTTCATCAATATAATCATCATAAGAAGTAGGCATGCTATCATCATAACAAATTTTCATATCAAAACATTGGAGGCTAAAAATATCACCTTCTTTAAACGTAGCACCCCCAAGCTTGGGACAAACATTAATTGCAGGAAATATATTCTCAAAAACATCATCTTCTTCAAACATAGCATCCCCAAGCTTGAGCCTTTTCATATCATAAGCATAATCACTCTCATCATTAATAGTATGGATAGCACCAATAGTATAGAAATTATCATATTCTTCCAAGCAAGTGCCAAAAGATTTTCAAGATCATAAGAAGTATTATTATCTTCCCAATCATAATCATCACAACAAGCAATAGGCATAACGAGATCATCATCAAGTGCATCATCTTCCACAATTATTTTTGATTCATTTTCATGGGGCACAACAATAAATAGGAGCAACTTTATTTGGGAGAGATATCTTTTTACCTCTCTTCCTTTTTCTTTTCTTCTTCTTCACTACATCATGTGTGGGTTCAATCCTATTTTTGGAGCTCCTTATTAATGAGATTGGTTGAATAGAAGGCTCCTCCTCGTTACCTGATTCATCATAAGAAATAATAGGAGGATATTAAAGTCTCTTCCCTTTCATTAGTATTCTCTTCATCTTATATTTGTTTTCTTTTCTTTATGTAGTTGGCAATATAAGGATTTTCAATGCAATTCACCGCGCAATACATATAAATTTCCTCTAGATCAAAATGAAGAACTCTATCAAGCACAAATTCTGGACTAACCTTAGTTATACATTTCATTTCTTCATAACCCAAGAGCAAACTAAGTTCATTATGATGTGCAAGGGAAATCAAGTCATCACAACTTTTGGACATGATACGATCATGAAACAATTTGCAATGGGTACTGAAATGATCATGTTCATTGCAAAGTTCACAAGTATGGCTAAGAAAATTTAAATTTTTAGCACAAACATCTAGCCTTTCTTGCAACATTTTAGTTTCTAAATGCTTATGCCTCTTGCAATATCTATCTTCCCTATTTGGTGTATACTTGCGAACCCAATACACTCCACAAAAATTGACATGCTTATAAGAGATATTTTCATCATGACTAGTGCAATAATCATTAGTACTATGGATATTCAAGGAATTCATACTAACAACATTGCAATCATGCTCATCATTCAAAGATTTAGTGCCAAACATTTTATAGACTTCTTCTTCTAGCACTTGAGCACAATTTTCCTTTCCATCATACTCACGAAAGATACTAAAAGATGAAGCGTATGAGGCAAACTCAATTCCATTTTTTGTAGTTTTCTTTTATTGACTAACTAGTGATAAAACAAGAAACAAAAAGATTCGATTGCAAGATCTAAAGATATACCTTCAAGCACTAACCTCCCCAGCAACGGCGCTAGAAAGTGCTTGATGTCTACTACACAACCTTCTTCTTGTAGACGTTGTTGGGCCTCCAAGTGCAGAGGTTTGTAGGACAGTAGCAAATTTCCCTCAAGTGGATGACCTAAGGTTTATCAATCTGTGGGAGGCGTAGGATGAAGATGGTCTCTCTAGCAACCCTGCAACGAAATAACAAAGAGTCTCTTGTGTCCCCAACACACCCAATACAATGGTAAATTATATAGGTGCACTAGTTCGGCGAAGAGATGGTGATACAAGTGCAATATGGATGGTAGATATAGGTTTTGTAATATGAAAATATAAAAACAGCAAGGTAACTAATGGTAAAAGTGAGCATAAACGGTATTGCAATGCTAGGAAACAAGGCCTAGGGTTCATACTTTCACTAGTGCAAGTTCTATTAACAATAATAACATAATTGGATCATATAACTATCCCTCAACATGCAACAAAGAGTCACTCCAAAGTCACTAATAGCGGAGAACAAACAAAGAGATTATGGTAGGTACGAAACCACCTCAAAGATATTCTTTCCGATCAATCCATTGTGCTATTCCTATAAGTGTCACAAACAGCCCTAGAGTTCGTAGTAAAATAACACCTTAAGACACACATCAACCAAAACCCTAATGTCTCCTAGATACTCCAATGTCACCTCAACTATCCGTGGGTATGATTATACGATATGCATCACACAATCTCAGATTCATCTATTCAACCAACACATAGAACCTCAAAGAGTGCCCCAAAGTTTCTACCAGAGAGTCAAGACGAAAACGTGTGCCAACCCCTATGCACAGGTTCATGGGCGGAACCCGCAAGTTGATCACCAAAACATACATCAAGTGAATTAATAGAATAACCCATTGTCACCACGGTTATCCCATAAGACATACATCAAGTGTTCTCAAATCATTAAAGACTCAATCCGATAAGATAACTTCAAAGGGAAAACTCAATCCATTACAAGAGAGTAGAGGGGGAGAAACATCATAAGATCCAACTATAATAGCAAAGCTCGCGATACATCAAGATCGTATCACCTCAAGAACACGAGAGATAGATCAAACACATAGCTACTGGTACATATCCTCAGCCCCGAGGGTGAACTACTCCCTCCTCGTCATGGAGAGCGCCGGGATGATGAAGATGGCCACCGGTGATGGATCCCCTCCGGAGTGCGAGCAGGGTCCCGATTGGTTTTTGGTGGCTACAGAGGCTTGCAGCGGCGGAACTCCCGATCTATTCTGTTCCCCGAAGGTTTTAGGGTATATTGGTATATATAGGAGGAAGAAATATGTCAGGGGAGCCACGAGGGGCCCACGAGGGTGGAGGGCGCACCCCCTGCCTCGTGCCTTCCTTGTTGATCCCCTGACGTGCACTCCAAGTCTCCCGTATTGCTTTCTTTCCAAAAAATAACTTTCCCGAAGGTTTCATTCCATTTGGACTCCGTTTGATATTCCTTTTCTTCGAAACACTGAAACAAGGGGAAAAAACAGGAACTGGCACTGGGCTCTGGGTTAATAGGTTAGTCCCAAAAATAATATAAAAGTGTTTAATAAAGCCCATAAACATCCAAAACAGATAATATAATAGCATGAATACTTCATAAATTATAGATACGTTGGAGATGTATCATCGCTTACCTCAAAACCTGTCAGCAGGCTGCTGCAGGCTTCGGTCAGTCCGCTCTTGACGGATTGAACCTTCTCAATCACCGTACCCATAAGGATAAGGTGTTCGTCCACAATGGAAGCGCCTCGCAGCACTTCCAGCAGATTATCCGGTGCCTCTGATTGGACAGAGGTCACCGGCGTAACAGGCACACCTCCTCCTTTCGGGGAAGGCTGCTCGCTTGACTCCGGAGCCGTGTAGATCTCCGGAATGGTATTCGGCTGGGGGCCTAATTGGATATGCCCCCCAACGCCAGCCTCTCGAGGCTTCCTCCCAGTGTCCGTGGCCGAGGAGTCATCCTCTGGTGCCACCCTGACGGCCTCCTGAACCTCTCCCTGGCCTGGGAAGGTCCTTTGGGACACCACCTCGTCGTCGCCCTTGGTCATAGGAGAGTGAGCGACCGGCGGTGACTCGCTGGCCATCGCCTTTGAATCTAGTGAACCTCATGATGAGGATCGCTAGGAGTTGTCGTGGGCCGGACTGTAATAGCATAATTTAATATATTAATACCACGAAGCAGACACATGGACGTATATGGGTTTTTAGTACTTACGATGCGGCTAGGGGCTTATTTTGGGGGCGCCGCTCTGGGCTGCTGTCGACATCCCATGCGGAGTTATCCATGAGGGGGGCCTTCCCTCTTGGGCGCCTCCACCTCCAAATTTGTGGAGGCCGCCCTCTTCTTCCTTCCCCCCTTAGGGGGAGAGTTGCTTTCCTCCTCCTCCTCATCGTCATCTTCGGCGACAGAGGAGTGAGTCTTGTCTTCGGACATCACGTCTAAAGCGCCCTTGCGGCGGAGGCCACCCCTGCCCCCCTTGGACTTCTTCTTGGCCTTCTTCTCCGGCGGCTGGTAGGACGCCGGGGCCAGCATCTTCGCCAGGAGCGGGATGACTGGTTCTTCGGGCAGCGGAGCCGAACATTGAATCTGCTCTGCTTTCTCTGTCCATACCAGAAAGAATAAATCAGTAAAGTTTAGTTACCCTCCTTGAGCAAGCAAGTAGAGGGTACGCCTTGAGGCGTGGGGGACTTACCGCATTGGTGGGATGGGCAAGATCGTGCCCACGGTCCGAGTCTAGGGCCGGCGGCTTCTCGTCGCCCTTGAAGAGCAACTTCCAGGCATCTTCATGAGTGGTTCCAAAGAGCTTCACCAAGGTTTGGTGCTTCTCCGGATCGAATTCCCATAAAGGGGAGGTTCGGCTTTGGCAGGGGAGGATCTGGCGAACTAGCATCACTTGGATCACGTCGACGAGCTTGATGTTTTTGTCCACCATGCTTTGGATGCGCGTTTGTAGCGCCATCAGCTCATCCGACGAAGACCAATTTGGGCCCTTCTCCATCCAGGAGGTCAGCCGCATTGGAGCTCCGGACTTCAATTCAGAAGCCGCGACCCAGGTGGCATCGCGGGGCTCTGTGATATAGAACCACAGCTTCTGCCACTCCTTGACAGTCTCCACAAACGTGCCTTTGGGCCATGTGACGTTGGGAATCTTGCTCACCATGGCTCCTCCGCACTCCACGTGTTGGCCATCCACCACCTTCGGCTTTACGTTGAAGATCTTGAGCCACAGTCTGAAGTGGGGCTGGATGCGGAGGAAAGCCTCACGCACGACAATGAATGCCGAGATGTTAAGGAAAGAGATCGGGGCTAGATCATGGAAATCTAGCCCGTAATAGAACATCAGTCCACGGACGAAAGGGTGGAGTGGAAACCCTAACCCGCGGACGAAATGAGGGAGGAACACCACCCTCTCGTTGGGCTTCGGTGTAGGGACGACTTGCCCCTTGGCTGGAAGCCGGTGGGCAATTTCCTTTGCCAAATACCCGGCCTCCCGAAGCTCGGCGATGTCCTTCTCCTTAACGGAGGAGGCCATCCACTTTCCTTGCCCTCCAGATCCGGACATGGCTGAGTGCTTGCTTGAGGTGGAAAAGATGCGAACTTGGGCGCTGGAGCTCAAAGATGGGAGGGCAGAGGAAGAGAGAAGGCGTGGGTGAAGAAATGGAATCCTTATCCCCTTATAAAGGCAGTGAATATCGAACGCCTCCCCACTCACCTTAAAACTCGCCTATTCCCAAGGGCTGTGCAAACGGCACGGTTGGATTACCGACGCCCGTATTGATGAGAATCCCGCAATAAGGGGACACGATCTCTGCTTTGACAAGACATGCCAATGGAAACTGCATCTCGAAACATGGAATGGAAGACGAAAATGGTTCGAAATAATGACCGGGCAGACGTGATGTCATCTTGCAAAAAGTTGTCAGCAGATGGGACTCGTGAAATATTATACTCTCTACGGCTGTGTGTGTGGTATTTGTGTTGCAGGTCCGGACACGTTCGTTGCGTCCGAAGACTATTTTGGAGTATTCGGGAAAGGGAACCCACCTTGCAATGTCGAAGACAATCTGTGCGCCGGACACCTCATCATTGAAGCCTGGTTCAGGGGCTACTGAGGGAGTCCTGGACTAAGGGGTCCTCGGGCGTCCGGCCTGTTGAACATGGGCCGGACTAATTGGCTGTAAAGATGCAAGACCGAAGACTCTCTCCCGTGTCCGGATGGGACTCTCCTCGGCGTGGAAGGAAAGCTTGGCGACCAGATATGAAGATTCCTTTTCTCTGTAACCGACTTTGTACAACCCTAGCCCCCTCCGGTGTCTATATAAACCGGAGGGCTTAGTCCGGAAACATATATAGTCATACAGGCTAGACTTCTAGGGTTTTGGCCATTACGATCCCGTGGTAGATCAACTCTTGTAATACTCATATTCATCAAGATCAATCAAGTAGGAAGTAGGGTATTACCTCCATAGAGAGGGCCCGAACCTGGGTAAACATTATCACTAAAAAAAAGACACATCCGTGACATTTTGGGCCGAACGAAATTTTTTTCTGTCATACATATGACACTTCTATGACGATAACTGTGACAAAACCCGATATCATCATAGATGTGGTGGGCTCCTACTTCTATGACAAAAAATCATGACAAAAAATGGGCTTTTCGTCCTGGGAGGGCCGGAGACGCAGCTGCATGACATTCTTTGGGCTGTCCATGACGGAAAAAACCATGGTAGAAGCGAGGGGGAGGAAAAATTCAGGGAGTTCCCGATTACGGTGGGAGGTCGGGGGCCGAGCGATGCGCGCTTCTCTCGTACACGTACGCGCGTGTGTGCGAGGCATTGGCTCTAACTGAACCCGAGCGAGGCGTTGGGCACTAACTGAACCCGAGCGATTACCGCAGCGCGTTCATCGAACCCGGAAGCGCTCGATCGATGGTCGTTAATCGAACCCGATCGGCGATTCTTCGCCATCTTGCTGCTAATCAAGCCGATCGATTGGATGAACAGTGAGCGTTGCGGGGGTTTGGATGAGCGATGGCGGTGGCATTGCCTCTGGATGAACAGGACCCGTGGTGTGGAGGGCTGGATGAACAGATGAGCGGTGGAGGGGTGCCCGTGGAGGGGTGGTTGAAAAGGACCCGTGGTGTGGAGGGCTGGATGAACTGAGACGGTGGAGGGGTGGTTGAGCGGTAGCCGGTGGAGTAAGCGCGGTGGAGGCTGGATGAACAGGAGCCCGTGGAGGCTGGAGGAGGTCGACGGTACCCCGTGGAGGCTGGAGGAGGTCGACGGTGGAGATGAACAGTATCTTGTGGAGTCCCGTTTTGCAGTACGCCACACCCTCCTGATGAAAAGGACCCCCGTTTCGACCGTAGGAGGTCCGTTTCCTCCGTTTTGCGGATGCGCCACACCCCTCCGGATCAACAGACCCCGTTTGACCGTAGGAGGTCCGTTTCATCCGCTTTTGCGGCACGCCACACCCTCCCAATCAACAGACCCCCGTTTCACCGTAGGAGGTCCGTTTCCTCTGTTTGCAAGACGCCACACCCTCCCGATCAACGGGACCCGTTCCGAGCGTGGGAGGTCCGTTTCCTCTGTTGTCGCGGTACGCCAGCCTCGTTCCATCGCCTGTTCCGTCCAAGCCGGTTGGCTCCCACGCGTTCCGTTGCCTCCCGATGAACACGACGCATTCCGTTGCGTCCCGATGAACACGACGCATTTCGTTGCCTCCCCACGAACACGACGATTCCGCTGCCTCCCGATGAACACGACGCATTCCGTTGCCTCCCCATGAACACGACGACGACGATGTTTCTCCGTTCCGACCCAGCCATGTACACGAGCCCTGGCCGTACGTATGCGCGAGTAGGCATTCGAGACCCTGCCCGTATGTACGTATGTGGTCGTATTTTGTTTCTTGCACCCTCCCCGCTGTACGTACATGTACATGCTACGTGCGCGCCTCTACTACGACACGTGCGCGCTTCTACAACGACCAGTATGTACGTACACGTTCGCGACCAGAATGACAACGCTACATACGCTTCGACCAGGTGGGTCCCACCGCCGAGCACTTCCTTGCTGCGAAGATGTAGCTGGTGGGTCCCAGCAGCTTAGAAGCGAATCGTTTTTTTGCTCGACGCACTTCCTTGCGTGCGAAGATGTAGCCAGTGGTCCCGGCGATCGGGGAAACATTTTTTCGCGAAATACGGTGGCCCATCCGGTGGGTCCCCGCTGTCAGGTGGAGAAATAATTATTTTGCGCGTAATAAGGAGGCACTTCCTTGCTGGGGCCATGGACCCAGCTGTTAGCCTCTCCATGTACAGTCCATGTCCGATGGAAGCCATTCCTTGACCACGTTGACCACGCCGCGCCGAGAGCACCAGGGTGGGGGACGACGGCAAGGCCTAGGAAGGGGATGACGCGGAGCCGGGGAAGACGCAGCAGTGGATGCCCATGCGTAGAGGAGTACGAGGGTTCACTGGTTCGCTGCGGTGTGAGGTTACCGTCGCCGCAGAATAAAAGGGGGTGTGGGTGAGTAGAGGGATGGCCTGGCCAGCGGTGGGAGTAGTAGGGGGCGGTGAGGCCTCAACCGCATCGCAGCCGGCCACGGGAGGCAGGAGCACGAGGCACGACCGGCGCTGGTTTGGGCGGCTGGAGCAAGAAGACCAGAGGTTGAAGAAGCACTACGGCCGTTGGATGGACATCGTACGGTCCTTTGGAGCTAGAATTGTGCATATTGACTAAGTTGACAAAGCCCTCCGTCCCGTCAACTTAGTAGGCCCACAAGTCAGCCTGCCACTATCTTTGGGTCCCAGCTAACGGGAGGAGTATTCATTTTTGGTGCGTAATAAGGAGGCACTTCCTTGCGTGCGAAGATATAGCTGGTGGGTCCGAGCCATTGTGGCGGTAACGTTTTTTCACGAAATATAGAGGCCCTTTCGGTGGGTCCCTGATGTCAGGTGGAGGAATCATTATTTTGCGCGTAATAAGGAGGCATTTCCTTGCGCGCGGCCGTGGACCCAGCTGTCGGCCTCTCCACGTACAGTCCACTTCAGATGCATGTCGGTCGTTGACCACGTTGACCAGGCCGCGCCGAGAGCACCAGTGTAACGCCCCGGATACGATGCGCCAGGTGTCTTCCAGTTATTCGTCGTTGTTGTCATGTCATTTGCTTGCGTGTTGCATTTTATCATGTCGTCATGTGCATCGCATTTTCATACGTGTTCGTCTCATGCATCCGAGCATTTTCCCCGTTGTCCGTTTTGCAATCCGGCACTCCTATGTCATCCGGCGTCCCCTCTTTGCCTCTTCTCTTGTGCGGGTTTTAAACGGTCTCGGAATGGACCTAGGTTTGCCAAGCGGCCTTGGTATAGCACCGGTAGACCGCCTGTCAAGTTTCGTGCCATTTGGAGGTCGTTTGATACTCCAACGGTTAACCGGGTAACCGTAAAGGCCTCTTTTGTGTGCAGCCCAACACCCCTTCCAAAGTGACCCAAAACCCATCTAACTCCCCTGTATGCTCTCCACCGTTCGATCACGATCGCGTGGCCGAAAACCGCTCCTCATTTGGACTCTCCTAGCTCCCTCTACCTATATATATATATATATATATATATATATATATATATATATATATATATATATATGTGTGTGTGTGTGTGTGTCTTCCTCCCCGAAATCCCGCGGTCCAAACCCTAAAAATCCCCCCTCTCCGCGTCGGACATGTCCGCCCGCCACCGGACGAATCCCGCCGCCGCCGCCCCAGCCAATAGGAAGCTGCCACGTGTAAATCGCCGCCTCCGCGCCCGGTCGAGGCGACCACGCGCCCGCCTTCCCGCCCAGCGGCCCGAGCCCATCCGGGGCCCAGCCGTCCCCGCCGCCGCGAAGCCGGATCGGCCCAGCGCTCCGCCGTCGGGCCTCCCTGCGCCACCGCCTCGTGCCTCGCCGCCCGGCCGCCGCCCGCGCCTCCCGCCTCCAGCGCCCGTCGTCCGGCTCCGTCCTCGCCGGTCACGCCTTGAAACTTCTTGCGCTGCCGCTCGCCTGCGGGATCCCCAAGTCGACGGACCCCGTGTGCTCGCCGGCCTTCTTTGACCCGCCGCTCCGCTGTAGGAGCTCGCCGGAGCTCACGTGCCGCGTCGCCGCTGCAGGAGGTCGCCGGCGCCGCCTCCTCCTCGGCACCTCGTTCCTCTCCTTATCCGGTCAGATCCGGTCGAGGAGCGACCGGATCCGGCGACCCCGACGTCTCCGGCACCCTCTCCTTCACCTCCGGCCGTCGTTCTTGTCCTCCCCGTCAACTCTGGCGAGCATCTCCGGCCATCATCGAAATCCGTGCAGATTTGAAGGTTGACCCCGTTTTTCTTCCAAGTCCCGAAATCATTTACATTATCTTGCCATGTTCATCGCATCATATCTACATGCATACTGCTCCGTTTCGTGCGTGTAATATGTCAAAATGTTCATATTGAGATGCTCCTAATTTTGTTCCATTATGTCATGTTTGTTTGAGACCATCTTGATGCCTGAATCTTTGTCGCAAGAGTGTTATGTGATGTTAATCTACTGAAACTGTTATAACATGCCCATTTGTCATTTTCGCCATGATTGATGTGTGCATCCTATGAGGTTGATGTCTACATGAGTTTTGATCTAAGTCATTCCATCTTTACAGGGGTGCTATTCATGTATTTTTGTGATTTCTGTAGTGAGTGCATCAAGCTTGTTAAGTAAGGTACTTGCTGTTGCTGTTTTGCTAGGCTGATTCTGTTATATTGTGATGTGTAAACCTGCTTCTACAAGTCATTCTATGCATAATATGGATATGTTCACTAATGACGTTTTGTTATAAATGTCTTGCTCTATCCATCCATACCATTTATTGCAATTATAGTCTGCTGTAACTTGTTGTAATCTTGCTCTCAAATTGCTAAATAATGTTGCTGTCAGCCTGTTAACATTAAGTTCAGTTTTTCCATGTGTTTTGCTAGTGATCCATGCACCCTATGAACTTTCTCTTACTATTATTAGCTTAATAATCATGTATTCTTGCTGTTGGTTTCCTTGCCATACCATGTGTTGCTCCGTGGTGAGTGGTACAAGCTCATCTACATGCCAACTTATTGTTGTTCCTGCCATGTATTAATCTGTCATATAACTTGCCATGTTTACGTGGGTGCCATCATATTTTCTGTACCTTTTTGGCTCATGGTCAGTAAGGGACTTTTGACTTATGCATTCAGTAGGTTCATGCCATGCCTTTGTTTGCCATGATAAGTTCCTGTAGAATGATGTTTGATAGCTCTAAACATTGCAACCTGATGTTATTTCCTGATAAGTCTGAAACTGTTATTATTTGCAATCTTTCCATGTCCTTTTGAGCATGTTCTATTGATTTATGGAGATAGCTCAGTGTTCATGTTTTGTTATGCATTACCTATACATCATGCCCATGCCTTTTGTTTTCTTGTTGAGGTCCTGTAGCATGTTGCTTTGATGCTGGCAAGATGCCTAGTTGCTGTTTTGGACAGCTTGTCCTTTAAACTTGTATAGAGTATGTGTTGAACCGTTGCTCCGTTTTGAGTGTGCTATATATGAAACTTGCTTATAATTGCATGTAGTTCCATATTATCATGTTGCATCCTTGTTTTGAGGTGTTTGCGTGATGTTTGGATGCATTTTGTATCAATGTCATGCTTATCTTGTTTTGCTCATATCTTCTAGGCCGTAGCTCCGAATTTAATGAACTTTATATGTAACTTGACTAGAATTTCATGTAGATCATCGTGGTGCATCTTAACTTGCTGTTTAACAACTTGAACACAAGGTTTATTCAGATCTGGACCAATTTTGAAATTTGCATATGAGGACTTACCGGAATTGTTCTATGTTGTTTCCGGCCTCATTTAAACTTGCTTTGATGTGCTGCTCTTGTTTGTATCATCTCTTGCCATGAGTAGCTTCATGTAGTCTTGTCATGCATCATGCTTGTTTGTGCATCATGCCTTGTTCATGTGTGGTGTGTTTACTATGTTGTGTGCTTCTTCTTGTTAGTTCCCGTTTCCTTGCGAGCGTGAGGATTCGTTCGTCTACGCTTGGTTCGGCTTCATCCGTTCGTCTTCTTCATGGACTCGTTCTTCTTCCTAGCGGGATTTCAGGCAAGATGACCGTCACCTTGGATCTCATTACTATCATTGCTATGCTAGATGCTTCGTTCTTTCGCTATGCTGCGCTACCTATCACTTACTGCTCAAGCCTCCCAAATTGCCATGAACCTCTAACCATTGTCACCCTTCCTAGCAACCGTTGTTTGGCTATGTTACCGCTTTGCTCAGCCCCTCTTATAGTGTTGCTAGTTGCAAGTGAAGATGAAGATTGCTCCATGTTGGATTATGTTTATTGTTGGGATATCACAATATCTCTTATATTATTAATGCACCTATATATTTGGTAAAGGGTGGAAGGCTCGGCCTTATGCCTGGTGTTTTGTTCCACTCTTGCCGCCCTAGTTTCCATCATATCGGTATTATGTTCCTGGATTTTGCGTCCCTAACGCGGTTGGGTGATTTATGGGACCCCTTGATAGTTCGCTTTGAATAAGACTCCTCCAAAGAAGGCCCAACCTTGGTTTTACCATTTGCCTCACCACCACCTACTTTCCCTTGGGAGTAATTAACCCAAGGGTCATCTTTATTCAGCCCCCGGGCCAATGCTTGTCTAAGTGTTGGCCCGAACCGAGTAGATCAAGGGCCCCTCGGGAAAACTAAAGTCTGGTTTTACTCGTAGGATGTCTCATCCGGTGTTGCCCTGAGAACGAGATATGTGCAGCTCCTATCGGGATTGTCGGTGCATCGGGCGGTCTTGCTGGTCTTGTTTTATTACTATCGAAATGTCTTGTAGCCAGGATGCCGAGACTGATCGGGTCTTCCCGGGGAGAAGGAATATCCTTCGTTGATCGCGAGAGCTTATCATGGGCTAAGTTGGGACACCCCTGAAGGGTTTGAACTTTCGAAAGCCGTGCCCGCGGTTATGTGGCAGATGGGAATTTGTTAATATCCGGTTGTAGTAAACTTGAAGTAAACTCTTCTAAAATACACCAACCGTGTGCGTAACCGTGAGTGTCTCTTTTTGGGGTGGATCGAGAGGAGAACACGGTTTCTGGGTTATGTTTGACGTAAGTAGGAGTTAAGGATCACTTCTTGATCATTGCTAGCTTCACGATCATTCCGCTTGCTCTCTTCTCGCTCTTATTTGCGTTGGTTAGCCACCATATATGCTTAGTCGCTGCTGCAACCTCACCACCTTACCCCTTCCTTTCCCATTAAGCTTTGCTAGTCTTGATACCCATGGTAATGGGATTGCTGAGTCCTCGTGGCTCACGGATTATTACAACATCAGTTGCAGGTACAGGTTATGCGATGATCATGACGCGAGAGCGATGTTTGCTTACTTTGGAGTTCTTCTTCTGCTTCTTCTTGATCGGGGATAGGTTCCAGTCGGCACTGGGCTAGCGTGGTGGATATTGTTTGAGTTTGTTTATGATTCATCCGTAGTCGGATGTTGATCTTGTATGTTGTATTGTTGTATTCATGTGACATTGTATGTCTTGGTTGTATCCCTATGTATTATGTAATGTTGATGTAATGATATCCACCTTGCAAAAGCGTTTCAATATGCGGGTCTATCCTTGGTGGGACCTTCGAGTTCCTTTTGGATAGGGTCGCATATTGGGCGTAACAACCAGGGCGGTGGACGACGGCGAGGCCTAGGAAGGGAACGACACGGAGGCAGGGAAGACTCGGCAGTTGTTTCCCACGCGGAGGGGAGTACGACTGTATGAGGGTTTACTGGTTCGTCTGCCGTTGCCGGAGAATAATAGCAGGTGTGGGTGAGTAGAGGGATGGCTAGGCCAGCGATGGGAGTACGGTGGGGCGGTGAGGCTTCTTGGCAGTAGCACAAGCCTTGAGGAGGAAGGAAGCGACAGTCCACTTGGCGCTTGTTTGAGCGGGTGGAGCAGGAAGAGCAGAGATTGAAGAAGCCTGACGGCCGTTGGATGGACATCCAACTATCCTTTGCTGTCGTCAACCTTTTTTTAGGAAAGCCGCAAATCTGTGGAAAATAGCATACAACCCATCTGCCATTATTTCTAATAATTTACAGCCCATTTGCTAATTCTTAAGGTTTTTTTGGAGCCCATATTCTTTTTGTTAGCATTACAGTCCATATTGTGGCCACGGTTAAAAAATTATACGAAATTTTGCATATTTTGTTGCGGTCAGAATTGTTTTTAATCCCGAAATTTCGACTCACATTCAAACTGATTTAAAAAATAAATGTATATCAATATAAAATCCAACAAATTCTCCACGCATAAAAATTAATGTAATTTAAAATCTCGAAATGAAAAAAAGATATTTGATACTAATTGCTGGTTTTATGTGTTTTAAAAATTTACATCCCATTTCTCATTACTGATAGGCCATTTTCTCGGCCAGCCGAATGAAGCTCTCCTCGTCTTGAAAGATTTGCAGCCCAACAGGCTGACAAAGCGACTTACGTGGCAAATCCCAAAAAAGCTGGGCTGTGGCCGTGGACCCGGTATCGGCCTCTCCACGTCTGATTACTCTTCCGATGGAAGTCGGTCGTTGACCACATTGACCACGCCACGCCGAGAGCACCAAGGCGGTGGACGACGGCGAGGCCTAGGAAGGGGATGATGTAGAGCCGGGGAAGACGCGGCAGTGGATGCCCACGTGGAGAGGAGTACGAGGGTTCACTAGTTCGGCTGCGGCATGAGGCTGTCGTCGCCGCAGAATAACAGGGGGTGTGGGTGAGAACAGGGATGGCCTTGCCAGCGGTGGCAGTAGTAGGGGCGGTGAGGCCTCCGCGGCGTCACAGCCGGCCACGGGAGGCAGGAGCATGCGGCACGACCAGCTGCTTTGGGCGGCCGGAGCAAGAAGACCAGAGGTTGAAGAAGCACTATGGCCGTTGGATGGACATCGTCACGGTCACTAGAGCTAGAATCGTTCATATTATTTGTTGACAAAGCCCTCCGTCCTTGTCAACTTAGTAGGCCCATTAAGTCAGCCACCCACTATGGTGGGTCCCAGCTAGCGGGGTATTCATTTTTGGTGCGTAATAAGGAGGCACTTCCTTGCGTGCGAAGATATAGCTGGTCGGTCCGACCTGTCGGCGTGAGAGCGTTTTTTCGCGAAATCTGAAGCCCTTCCCACGTACGATTACGCGTCACGATGTGTAATAAGGAGGAACTTTCCTTGCGTGCGACCATGGACCTCGTGGGTCCCAGCCGTCGAGCTCTCCGCATCTGATCCTCTTCCGATGACTCTCGTATGTTGACCACGCCCGCGCCCGGCGCACCGAGGCGATGGGCGACGGCGAGGCCCCTGCATCGAACAACCCGGAGATGGAGAAGACGCGGCAGTGGAGTCACAGTCGGAGAGGAGTGGGAAACTTGACTGGTTCGGGTGCGGGGTGGGCCTACACTAGGCAGAGAATAACAGGAGGTGCGGAGTGGAGGGATAGCCTGGCCATCAGCGGGGTAGCGTTTCGCTAAGGAGCGCAAAACAACGCCACTGGACGCCGAAGGCTGGAGCAGGCGGTTCCGGCAACGCTGGGGGAAGAGGACGAGAGATTGAAGAACAATGTGGGCCATTGGATGTAAATCCAACGCCTTCTTAGGCTTCGACCTACTGGCTCACAAGTCAGCCAGTCCATTTGTTTTTTAGTCCATTTGGTGGGCTGGGTGAAACAACGATGTAGCATCTATGCAGCCCGTTTAAATCCCATTTGCATTTTTCTCGAAATCTGCGGACTTGCTGGGCTGGGTGAAAATATCATGTTGGGCTAGAAGGAGAAATATTATAAAAACATAAACACATGATTGCACGTCAGTAAAATCTTTGCAAGCTTATGTACGCAATCACTACGAGTTAACTTGGAAAGTTATATATAAACAATTATTATTATTATTTTGTATGAACTTTCAACTTACGAAATAAAATATCATTTTAATTTGATGAGTTAATAGTACGTGGGGTATTATTATTTTTTAGGCTAGGCGTGGGACAGTTGAGTTGGTTCTAGGGAAAGTATTGGGAGAAAACTTCGGTTTACATCGGAAAAAAAGTGGGAGAAAATTTAGAGACCTGCTGGGTCCACACGAGGAGAGGAATATGTTGGGAGGAAGGAGATTCAAAGCACGGCAGCCGAAAGTGAACTAGTTTTTTTACGGACAAGTGAACTAGTTTACATACATAAGCAAATAGCCACTAAAAAAGCAATCATGTTAATGGGTTCTTAAAAGAAATATTTCGGACAAAACAGATAATTACGACACATAGGCTAATGCATGAAACACTCAGATGATAAAGGTGCTTATAAACAGATAAAGTACAACATCTAGACCTTCCTGTCACGCTTGATCATGACGCTGCGGCTGTCCGTGTACTCGTCGGTTACGGGAAGCAGACACGCCCTCATGTCCAAGATCTGCATGTACATGTCGTAGCATGCGTATGCGTCCTTGGCCACGTAGGTTATGTAGGCTAGATTCAAAGGTACCTCCCACATGTTCAGGTCGTCTTCTTTCATGTTGGCGTATCAGGGGTCGATGATGGTCTCAGCGAGGTCAACCACGGAGTCCTTCTCCTGCCCGTAGCTGATGATCTTGTATTGCTTACGGATGTCGACAAGCTTGTTGCACCAGATGGCGAATCTTCGTTCTTCCTTCTCTCCACCATAGCGAAGGTGCGATCGGTATTTGCCGATGAAACGGGCGAATGCTCCGTAACTGGTGCAGCCATAGGACTGAGGCGAGGCAGAGCTTCACCGAGTCCGTATCGTTGTTGTACATCACATTCAACTTGGTGCAGCCATAGGACTGAATGGCGAACTCAAAGGGGAACTCCTTGTTGAAGTCCATATCCGGCAGACTCACCCCTCGGATTGCCATTGGAGTCTCGTCGAGTGAACGAGTGTGTAGGCGGCGGCAGCAGTTCGTTTTTCAGCTCTTGGGGAACTGGATTCAATAATAAGCTGAGTGTGTACAGGCGACAACAGTTACTACCTCCTCCTGCTGCACGCCCGTGAAGATGCACCCTCAACGCATTCAAACGCCTCCATTAAGAAACCTACTCCGCCACACGTCGGTTCACGAGCCGGTCTGTATTGGTACTGTAATAACAGGAGTTAGTGGTCACTTTACTTCAATTTAATTAGCTTTAATAGAAATTTATACTTAAAACAAGCAATGCATTCGTTCGTTCTATCATTGCCACAGGATCAACATGCACAACAATTAGAATTATTATTCTCGGGCCTTTACGATCAGCACATTTGTCGTGCACTTTCACAAAGATAATACTACCAAGTTTGAACTATTTGTTATGGTTGTTGTCCTCTGCATCATCATGTCGTCTTTCCCAGCTTGCTAGATTCAGAACCAACAAATAAGATCCACATAATAAGTACAACAAAGATGCCTATCTCATTGATTCCCGGCTTGCAAGATTCAGAACCAACAAATAAGATCCAAATAATAAGTACAACAAAGATGCCTACACATCTCATTGATTCCCAGCTTGCAAGATTCAGAAACAACAAATAAGATTCAAATAATAAGTACAACAAAGATGCCTACACATCTCACTGATTCGCAGCTTGCAAGATTCAGAACCAACCCATTAGAGCCTTTTGATAAAGTGAATATCGGGATTAAATCCATCTTGGCTAGCCATGTCATACAATCGAAGAACTTGGCGAATGCTCTTGACCGTCACAACATTTGTAGTTGAGTATTCCTGTTTGCATAGCATGTTTGCACAGCACAAACAAGGAGACAGGAGAGCATCATTTCACTTTAATAGCGGCCTCCTTGAACTCAACCTCCAGCTCTACTAGGATGAGGTCTGCCTGGAATTCCATGATTCAATTCATGCGCCTTTTTCTGCAGTTCACCTTAAATGAAGCAAAGATTGCATCATTCAGCTAGCAAGAAGTACTTGCTCTTGTGAGCTAGCAGGTTCTTCTTTAGTAGTTGCACTAAAATTGAGGAACATTAAGTTTGATTGTCCGGCTCATGTAAGGTGCAACTATAATTTTCTTATCCTTTTGTGCAGTTCCACTAAAATAAAGTGCCATTGTGGTGACAAAGGATTTGCTCCATCTTGCAAAGGCTAATAAAATGTTGCACGAGATTACCAAAGAGAACTTGACGGAGATTTCGGAATCTCCAATCACCATTTTGTGCAGTTCCACCAAAATTTAGAGATGTTGCCCACGTGACATTTTAGTTGAACTGCACAAGACACTCATTCCAAAAAAAGTGTTTTGTGCAGTTCACCAAAAGGTCACAATAGCAACAAGGTGAAATGGATATCCCTATACGCACAAAATGATAGAAAGTAAACGATTCTTTGGTCAATAAGAATATCTGAAACATATACAAAATGAAAAGAAGCATCTTAATTATGTTCATGGCAATCACGCAAGGATGAGAAATTTTAAAAGCGTCGGCAATGCTTCATGTTACCGAAGCATTACGATCAACAATGAGATTCCTCAAATATGGGATTACTTTAATGGTGGCATTGCTTGTTTACGGAACCACGATAAATCAACAAAGACTAAAGAGTTGGTTTAAGGGCATGGGACCGTGGGGACACCAGGACACTCAAGGCGTAAAGGAGCAACTTACTTATCATCTTTGGGGAAAACAGCGGAGTGCCATTTGTAACACGTTTAGTTGCATCTTATCACTTTGGAGGCATTAGATTAACAATAACACCGGTTAGACATGTCCCTAAGGTAACGCAGTGTGATCGCTTCATTTTACATGCGCCCTTACATTAACAACAAAGAAAAGGTTGGTATAAGGACATGCGACGGTGGGCGCATCGGCACAATGTACCTACAAGGAGGCATAAAGTGGTGATGTCGAGCTTGTTCATGCTATGTGAGGGCAGCAAACCTAATCTGGAGACCTTGTACTATGTGAGGGCAGCAAATCTAATCCTGGAGACCTTTTACTATGTGAGGGCAGCAAATCTAATCCTGGAGACCTTTTACTATGTGAGGGCAGCAAATCTAATCCTGGAGACCTTTTACTATGTGAGGGCAGCAAATCCTTGTTGTCTTGTTTATTTGTTTGCTTGTAGTCAGTGCAGTTCTTTTTCCGCGGTTTGCTAGTGGCTGCAATAACCTATTTTTTAAAACTAGACCACAATAAGCATGGGCTAATATTTACTGTAGTGACACTAGGCCTCCTACGGGCCGTAGAAACAGTGGGCCTTCTATGGGCCGTAGAAACAATGGGCCTTCTACGGACCATAGAAACAATGGGCCTTCTACGGGTCGTATCATCAATGGGCCTTATACGGGCCGTATGATCGATTGGCCAAACATGGGCCAATAACAGGCCGCATTATGGCCGTAAACAAGCTAGAGTTGGAATCGTCCGTTCATGGGCCGACCATAACGGGCCATCGTTAATAGGCCGTATTTGATGACGCTATGAAAACGGCCCAACGTATTAACGGACCACAAACGGGCCGACTGTAACCACGGGCTGAATTTGGCCCTGGCGAAAAATGACAAGAACGGGCCGTAAGTAAGCGAATCGCCGGAAATGAGCCCAAGAATAAATGGGCTCACGAGAAGGCCGAAAAGATAACATGGGCTGAAGCGGCCCAAGCCCGAATAACGGGCCCTTAATGGGTATAAAGTGATACACTGTTCATTACGGGCCAGTTTCACCATGGGCCGTTAATGGGTGTATAGTGATACACTGTTCATTGCGGGCCAGTTTCACCATGGGCCGTTAATAGGCCAATAGTTACATAGGGCCTCATATGGGCCGAAAGACGTCATGGGCCATACACGGGCCGGCGAAAACGGGTGGAATCATATTGGATGGCCCGGATGACGCCATCGGGCCTAATTCGGATAGGGCGTAACGGGCCTTGGGTTAGCGGTGTAAATGGGCTATATGCGAACATGCCGTTAACGAGCTTTCCATGGGCCGCCCGCCACCTTTGACCAAGTCAAACGGGCCGGCCTTTTCACAGGAATGGGCCTCTGTTGGGCCGTGCCACGTGTCGACGTATCATAGGCGCCTTCTATCTAATGAGTGGATGACATCTGTCCCAGTGATGAGCCGACACATGTTTCCTCCAGCCAATGATGATTTTACACGTGGAAAATCCCCATTGGTCAGGGCTGTTAACGGGTTGTCGGATCCAAAACCCGACCTGATAGCTTAACGACGTTCCGTTATGGTGGATGCCACGTGTCGGTCACCCATGACCAAAGCACTTCTGTGGCGCGCGATTTATCGTCATGGAAGTGGACACTTCCGTGATGATAATTTTGGTAATGTCATGGAACACTTCTCTGACAAAGACGGTATGACTATCTTGATTACATCATAAAATGCGTCATGGATGTACATGCATGACAAAAATGCGACCCTCTTGTGACAAACACGTATCATCACGGAAGTGTATTTTTTGTAGTGTGTGTCCCCGCCTCCTGTTACCATCGACCTTAGACGCACGATTCGGGACCCCCTACCCGATATCCGCGGTTTGACACCGGCAATGAGGCTGACCCAGCGCATACCTCGGCCGCTATTGGATCATCCGGATCGCCGGGGCCGAGACCAAGGGGTGAGGGGCTCTGTGACGATTAGGCTCTGAGTCACGATGCTCAGAGTCCCCTTAACGCCTCGAATGACCTTCATACCTTGGCTCCTCCGGGAGGACGCGTGGCCTGTGTCCGAGGGACTGGCAGGCGGCGTACTCTTGGCGTGACCCAGCGCAGCCCCATGCCCAGCCCCAGCGGCTCTCCCGAGGGGAAAGCGTTGCGATGAGACTGGACACTGAGCCGGGTGGCTCCCTGAGGTTGGTACGGCCATGGGGCCGCCCTCAGTTGTTTATCACCAGCGCGGAGGGTAGAGCTTCCACACTTTCACGGGCATAGCCGCTCCTCGACCGTGTCGACTGCCAGCGCAGAGCATGGTGCTTCCACTAGTGCGTGGGTGAGGGCTCCCTCTAAGTGGATCCCCCGGGGCGTATACAGCCCCGCCCTTACACATGGCTTGCACGGCAGGGCTGGATGAGGTGTGGCTGGGCACTCGTGAGCCAGCGCGGGACTCACCAGGCCCTACCTCAAGGCGGGTTGCGCCTGGTCTTGATTCTTGATGCCTGTAGTGGTCCTGTGAGATGGTTAGGCAACCTGCGTTGGGCGAATCTCCTGAGGCGATCACATGAGAAGGCCGAACACCAATGACCCCAGGAGGTGACGTGAACGGGGCCGGCCCGCCAGACAGAGCTTAGCCGTTGGATTTATCGATGCTGCAGGGATGGACCCGAGCACGGACGCCGTGCCAAGTCTTCTCATGCGAAGAATCCTAAGGAAAGACAACCGGCGTGTGGCTCCCGCCGTGGCGAGGCACCAGTGCACGGGCGTCAAGATCAAGCTCCACCCCAGCAAAGGGCCCCGATGGCCACGGTAGGCTGCCGTGCCTTCACTCCGGAGCTGCGTAGAATCGTCTGGCCAGGCAAGTTCAAGCTGGACCTACCTCCGTGCTATGAAGGCACCCCCGAACCTGCGGAGTTCCTGCAGCTCTACGAGGTGAGCATCGAGGCGGCCAACGGCGATGAGAAAGTCATGGCGAACTGGTTTCCCATGGCTCTCAAGGATGGTGCTCGCTCGTGGCTCCTGAACTTGCCCCCGGGGTCAATCTCCTCCTGGGGTGACATGCGCGGTCGGTTTGTCGCCAACTTCCAGGGCACTCGCGACCGCCCGCCGGCCGCAGGTGACCTACGCCGCATCAAGCAGCATCTAGGAGAGACCCTGCAGAAGTACATCTAGCGCTTCAATAGCGTTCGCCTCAAGATCCCCAAGGTGATGGACGAGGCCATCATCTCGGTGTTTTCTGATGGCGTCTGTGACGTCAAGATGAAGGAGGAGCTCGCCATCCACAAGGAGCTATGCATGGCTTTGGAGATGTTCAACATGGCGACCAATTGTGCAAGAGCTGAGGAGGGGCGCCTTTCCCTCCTCGAGCTCCCTGCTGCCGACCTAGAAGAGAAGAAAGCCAAGGCCCAAGGACGTGAAGTGCAAGGGAGTAGTCGTGCTCGCGGCGGAGCCAGACATGAAGCACGGCCGGGACCACCCCGGGTCGTCCAAGAGCAGCCGTCCGTTCTGCGCCTTCCACAACGTACACAGCCATAACACCAGCGACTGTCAAGAGCTCAGGGCCATCCGAGATGGACGCTTTGGTCGACGCCCCGAGCGCAATGGTCGGGGCTACGGCCAAGGAGGAGGACAAGGTGGAGGACGCTGGGACGACCGCGGCCCCCGCCAGGAGTGGCGCGACCGGCCTCGGGGGGACCACTGGCAGGACCAGCCTCGTGAGGGCGCCTGGAGGGACCAGCCTCGTGAGGATCGCCCTCAAGGCAATGCTGGTCTCCCTCCGCTGCCGCCACCGCCAAGGAACGATGACCCACCATTAGGACGAGGGGGCTGGGGGCTTCCAGGAGCGGCGCGCTATCGCCTGCATCTTGGGCGGTGCTCAGGCCCCAGCTTCTCAGCGCATCTTCAAGCAGTTTGCTCGTGAGGTGAACGCAGCTCTTCCCAGGCTCGAGGCCACGCGCCCACTCAGGTGGTCCAAATGCGCCATCACCTTCAGCTTGTCAGACCAGCTCAAGTGCGCGGCAACTGTCGGCGCCCTCCCGATGCTTTGCTTACCCATCATCAGCAACGTCCAAGTCACCAAGACCCTCATCGATGGCGGCGCAGGGCTCAATGTCCTATCCGTCAAGACATTGGACAGCCTCCAAGTGCCATACGATCAGCTGTAGCCTACCAAGCCTTTTTCAGGAGTGGCCGACGGCTCCACCACCCCGATAGTGCAGGTCCGCCTCCCTGTCACCTTCGGCCAGTGCAACAACTACCGCACCGAGCTCATTGACTTCGACGTCGCCCACATCCATCTGTCGTACAATGCCATCCTCGGGTATCCAGCATTGGCCAAGTTTATGGCAGTGACTCACCACAGCTAACACGTCCTCAAGATGCCAGGGAGCGGTGGAGTCATCACGGTCCCCTGCGAAGAAAGAGATGTGGTGTGCTCCCTTGAGCGCGCCTTCCAAGCCATAGCAATCGAATACCCTGACAACAAAGGCACCCTGTACCCTCCTGAGGCCATCCCCAAGAAGAAGAATCAACTACTCCGCACAGGGCCTCAGGAGAGTGGCGTCTCCAGTGGCACCACCTCAGGATCAGCACCCGCTGCTATGGCGCCTCCCTCTCTTGCATAGGAAGGTGCGCCCGGCACCCTCCTCGGGCAGGGCTCGGGGGCTCTCTTCTGGAGGGCCTCAACCTAGCCAACATCACGAGGGAGGCGCTCGGGCACCACGTGGAGGCGTGCTTTGCTGCATGTTTCCCTCAAGAGGGCACTGGGCAAGGAGCGCCCGGTGCTCAGGAGTTCATCGTCAAGGCGACCCAGGAGCTTCAAGAAGAAAGGATCACGCGCGGCGATCGCCGCTCACCACCTGGTGTAGCTCCCCATCCTGGCGAGGACGGCGGTCTGCGCGTCTGCGTCGACATTCCAGGGCTTAACATGGCCGCATCTGAGGAGCGCTTCTGGCCTTCGTGCATTGGCCAGTGCGAGGGTCCACCACACAGCTATGTCCGCATGCCATTTGGCCTGCCGAACGCGGCTGTCACCTCTCAGCGCCGCTTGCAGAGCATCCTGGCGGCTCAGGAGGCCAGGCATCAGGCGGTCCGGGCGGAGATGGTGACGGTCTTCAAGGAACCTTGAAAGGATGGAGAAGAGGTGTCTAGAGGGGGGGGTGACTAGACACTAAGTACCAAAAGTTGCAGTTTTCAATTTCTTTAAGTTGAAGTGGAGTTTTGGCACAAGTTTAACAAACACAATACATATCAAGCAAGCATTCAAAGAGTATATGAGCAGCGGAAATTAAAGCATGCAACTTGCAAGAATGTAAAGGGAAGGGTTTGGAGGATTCAAACGCAATAGGAGACACAGATGTTTCTATCATACATCCACATTGATGGAGACTTCAACCCACGAAGGGTAACGGTTGCACGAGTCCACAGAGGGCTCCACCCACGAAGGGTCCATGAAGAAGCAACCTTGTCTATACCACCATGGTCGTCGCCCACGAAGGACTTGCATCACTAGCGGTAGATCTTCATGAAGTAGGCGATCTCCTTGCCCTTACAAACTCCTTGGTTCAACTCCACAATCTTGTCGGAGGCTCCCAGTGACACCTAGCCAATCTAGGAGACACCACTCTCCAAGAAGTAACAAATGGTGTGTTGATGATGAACTCCTTGCTCTTGTGCTTCAAATGATAGTCTCCCCAACACTCAACTCTCTCTCTCAGGATATGGATTTGGTGGAAAGAAGATTTGAGTGGAAAGCAACTTGGGGAAGGCTAGAGATCAAGATTCATATGGTAGGAATGGAATATCTTGGCCTCAACACAAGTCTAGGTGGCTCTCTCTCAGAAAATGTAAGTTGGAAGTGTAGGTTCGTTCTGATGGCTCTCTCCACGAATGAAGAGGAGGAGGAGGGGTATTTATAGCCTCCACACAAAATCTAACCGTTACACACAACTTGCCAAACTCGGTGGAACCGAATTGATAAACTCGGAAGGACCGATTCAGCAAATCTAGTGACCGTTAGGATTTTCGATGGGACCGACATGCAACTCGGTAGGACCGATATGGTTAGGGTTAGGGCATAACATAATCTCGGTGAGACCAATTACACAAACTCGGTGAGACCGATTTTGGTAATAAGCTAACCAGAGAGTTGGTTAGGTAAACTCGGTGGGACCGATTCGCTCATTTCGGTGAGACCGAAATGTCACAAAAGGAAGCACAGAGTTTACATTGCAATCTCGGTAGGACCGATTACGCAAACTCGGTGAGACCGATTTTGGTAATGGATCCATACAGAGAGAATGCAATCCCATCTCGGTGAGACCGAGATCCCTATCGGTGAGACCAATTTGCCTAGGGTTTGTGGCAGTGGCTATGACATTTGAACTCGGTGGCGCCGGATAAGAAGAATCGGTGGGGCCGAGTTTGACTTTTGGTTTAGGTCATATGTGGATGTGAGAAAGTAGTTGAGGGCTTTGGAGCCTATCACTAAGCATTTTGAGCAAGAGCCTCATTAAGCAACACCTCATCCCTCCTTGATAGTATTGGCTTTTCCTATAGACTCAATGTGATCTTGGATCACTAAAATGGAAAATGTAGAGTCTTGAGCTTTGAGCTTGATCCAATCCTTTTGTCCTTAGCATCTTGAAGGGGTTCCACATCCTCTAGTCCATGCCAATTCATTGTTGAACTTATCTGAAACATACTAGGTAAAAGTGTTAGTCCAACAAGAGATATGTTGACATTAATTACCAAAACCACCTAGGGAGCACTTGTGCTTTCAATCTCCCCCTTTTTGGTAATTGATGACAACATACATCAAAGCTTTAGATAAAGATATAGAGAATAGTAAGTAAAGATTTGGAAAGATATGTAACATGCATAGGCTCCCCCTATATGTATGCAATCATGTGAATGTTGAATATAGGAGCATGTGAATGCATAAACATGACAGAGTAAGCAATGTGTTACATGTATCTTGGCTATATGCATCAGAGCAAATGATGTGAATATGAGAAATGTACCTTCATGCTCATGAGTCCTTCTTGCAAACAGTATGTACATCAGCAAGAATTTCTCATACACATGAATGTGATGCATATACTTACCTTGTGGTCTTGAGTTGGCTTAGGATGGGATGAACCTGCGTAAACAAGGTTAGATAACACAGATACACCCTCTTGGCCGTGAAAGGACAAAAGAAACCACAAGAGTACCAAGACTGTGATGACATGTAGAGTGAGTACTAAGTACCACATTGGATATAGACATGTCCCCAAGGGTAAAGATGTGCAATAAATTCAAGGATTTTCTTCCCTTAGATGTCTTGCTCCCCCTGAATCTAGCATGGGATACTGGGAGAAGATAGGGAACAGAAAATCAGAGCAAAAACAGAGCTCAAAGGAAATAAACATAGCTAATGCAAACGAGCAAATATGAACATCTATTTTCCCTTTTGAAGACATGTGACTTCTCTCCTATTGAACACCAAGCATCTGGGGTCCTTGATGATTACTCTTTCTTCCCTTGAGTATTCTCTCCCCCTATAGATATGATTAAGCTTTGATGTGATCTCTCTCTCCCCCTTTGACATCAATTTTCAAGAAGGGCTCTTCTGGATTTTTGTCATGATGGGTTTTGTCCTTGAGTCACAGAACAAAGCAGCAAGTTGAATGGGATGTTGGTCGAGGACAAGATTCATTGAGTGGAGCTGGATCAAAAAGAATGCAGAAACAAGTGGCAAGATGTCTTTCCTGTAGTGAAATCGGTGACACCAAGTTGTATGGTTCGGTTGTACCGAGAGGATTCGGTTGGACCGAAAGCATCAGACCGGTGAGATCGAGTTCATCACAGAGAAAACACTTGTCACCTCAGCTCACTAGACAAGTAAGTTCTCACAAGGATTTGCAAGGAATTAACTGAAAGATTTGCAATGAATTGGATGCAAGAAATGCAGAATAGAAAATAAAAGAGAAGAAACAAAAAGAAGTCTAGATGAAGTTTTTTTTGTTTTTTTAAGAGGGAAACAAATATGCATGAGACAAATGCAAGAGCACAGAAAAGAACACAAGAGAACTTCATCTAGAATTGGTCGGTGATAAAGTCACCTATGTTAGAGTATATTGACTTAGGAGTCAAGTGAAATCACTTGATCATAGGTCATACTCATCATTTAAGCTCAAAATGGGGTTACCATTTTTCGTTTAAGCCTTTTGATGTATTCACATCTTGTCGAGTTGCTTTGACTCATGACTTAGAGTAAAGCTTCTCTAAGATGGAATAACATACCTTGGGTGGTGGTGTTGATCTTGATCATGTAGTTGAACTTGTGTGGGTTTCTCAAGGTTGATGTAGCTCATCAAGAGTTGGGAGCACCACTTGGAGTTTAAGTCCATCTACCTACATGAGTTAGTTTTTGCAAGGAAGAGCACTTGTGTATCCAAAGTGACATTCATGAAACTCAACATAGAATTTGTCAAAGGATATGTTTGAATGGTTGTGTGCTTCCTTGCTTCATCCACCATTGTGTAGAGACTTGGTGATATAGAAATTGCTCAAGAAGTGAGTGAGTTGCAATCTCATAGATTTAGATTCATCCAAGTACCTACACGGGTTAGATAACATGCGAGGTGCAAATATATCCAAGACATGACATAGTCAACATAAGAGAAATATCAAGGATTAGTCATAGGCTCATGCCTTGCATGTATCAAATGGAGTTCCTGCTGCAAGTTTGAAGCATCAATGATGTTCAATTCACCTCTTAACCTGCAAAACACTTTCTCATCAACTATTTTGGTAACTATATTGGCTAATTGCTTATCAGTGCGAACATGCTTAAGATTAATGTCCCCTTTGGCAACATGGTCTCGAATGAAATGATCACGAACTTCAATATGTTTAGTTCGAGAATGTTGCACGGGATTGTGAGCAATCTTAATAGCACTTTCATTATCACACAGCAATGGAACATGTTTCACATATATCCCATAATCTTTAAGAGTTTGGGTCATCCAAAGTAATTGAGCACAACATGATCCAGCGGCAATGTATTCCGCTTCGGCGGTGGATAAGGATACCGAGTTTTGTTTCTTGGAGGACCAAGACACAAGAGATCTACCAAGAAATTGACAAGTACCCGAAGTGGACTTTCTATCAACCTTGTCACCTGCATAGTCCGAGTCGGAGTAGCCAACAAGATTAAAGGAGGCCCTCTTTGGATACCAAATGCCAAAATTTGGTGTATGGATTAAGTATCTCACTATCCTTTTCACGGCCTTAAGATGACATTCTTTAGGAGCGGCTTGATATCGTGCACACATGCACACACTTAGCATAATATCGGGATGTGAAGCACATAGATATAACAATGAACCAATCATAGAGCGATAAACCTTTTGATCAACCGGTTCACCATCTTTGGTTAAATCAAGATGTCCACTAGTAGGCATGGGTGTAGTCATACTTTTGCATTCTTGCATATTGAACTTCTTGAATAGGTCCTTGGTGTACTTTGTTTGAGAGACAAAGGTACCTTCCTTAGTTTGCTTGATTTGCAAACCAAGAAATAATTTGAGTTCACTCATCATCGACATCTCAAACTTCTCCGACATTAGCTTTCCAAACTTTTCACTAAAATGAGGGTTAGTTGATCCAAATATAATATCATCGACATAAATTTGGCACACCAATAGTTCTCCATTAACCCTTTTAGTAAAAAGAGTAGAATCTATTTTTCCAATTTCAAAGCCTTTTTCAGTAAGGAACTTGGTCAAGCATTTATACCACGCTCTAGGAGCTTGTTTAAGACCATAAAGAGTTTTGTGAAGTTTGTAGACATGATCAGGTTTCTTAGGATGGACAAAGCCGGGAGGTTGCTTAACATCAACTTCCTCCTCAATTTCACCATTTAGAAAAGCACTTTTAATGTCCATTTGGTACAAGGTGATATCATGGTGATTAGCATAAGCAAGTAAGATGCGAATGGACTCAAGTCTAGCAACGGGAGCATATGTCTCACCATAGTCCATACCTTCGACTTGAGTGTAGCCTTGGGCGACTAGGCATGCTTTGTTGCGGACGACTTGACCATCTTCATCTTGCTTGTTGTGAAACACCCATTTGGTACCAATGATGTTGTGGTTGTTGTCGGGCTTCTCGACCAATGTCCATACTTGATTTCTCTCAAAGTTGTGTAGCTCTTCATGCATAGCGTTTATCCAATCCGGATCTTCCAATTCTTCTTCAACCTTCATAGGTTCAATGCTAGAGATGAATGAGTAATGTTCACAAAGTTAGCTAAACGAGTTTTAGAGCGAGTGATTCTCCGGGTTTGGATATCATTGTAGATTTGCTCGACGGGATGATCTTTGGCGATTCTTGCTCGAACTCATGGGAGCTTTGGCTTGGCTCGGGGTGGAACATCTTCTTCATCTTGTTCTTCTTCTTGGCCTTCTTCATTGTTGACGTTGTCATTCTCTTGTCGTGGTGGAGAAGGAGGTTGTTGATGTTCATCTTGGTGTGCTTCCTCGTTTTCTTCATCTTGGTGTGTCCCTCTGGATGCTTCCATATTAATTCTTGGTTCACCTTGTCGTGAGGTAGAAGCTTCCACTTGGACGGACGAGGTACTCTCCTTCACCTCCGTTGGACGGATCTTGCCAATAGACAAGTCTTGGATTGCTTCCGAAGGGTCTTTGCCTCCTACATCAATTGGCAATTGCTCTACTTGCGAGCCGTTAGATTCATCAAACTTCACATCTACCGTCTCTTCAACCTTTCGGGTGAAATTGTTGTAGACACGATAAGTGTGAGAGTTTGAGCCATAACAAAGTAGGAAACCTTCATGAGATTTAGGAGCAAATTTAGAACGACGATGCTTATCAAGAATGTAGCATTTTGAGCCAAATACTCGAAAGTATCCAACTTGGGGTTTGTTACCAGTGAGGAGCTCATATGCCGTCTTGCCGAGTAGCTTGTGAAGATACAAGCGATTTGTTGCATGACAAGCTGTCTCAACCGCTTCCGCCCAAAAGTGTTTTGGCGTATTGTACTCATCAAGCATCGTTCTTGCCATCTCAATAAGAGTCCGGTTCTTCCTCTCAACGACTCCATTATGTTGAGGTGTGTACATAGCCGAGAACTCATGTGAAATCCCTTCTTCATCAAGAAAGGTATCCACATTTGCGTTCTTGAACTCCGTTCCATTGTCGCTTCGAACCTTCTTGATCTTCACGTCAAATTGATTTTGAGCCTTCCTAGCGAAGTTTTTGAAGATCTTTTGGACCTACGATTTGTCATCAAGAAATAACACCCACGCAAATCTTGAAAAATCATCAACTATGACTAGTCCAAATGAGTTACCACCGAGACTCTTGTAGGCATTTGGACCAAAGAGATCCATGTGAATTAGCTCGAGTGGTCTTCTCGTGGTCATGATGTTCTTCGCGCGATGACTTCCTCCAACTTGTTTTCCTGCCTGACAAGCACTACAGAGTCTATCCTTGTCAAATATGGCATATTTTACTCCAAGGATATGATCACCTTTAATAAGCTTATCAAGATTTCGCATACCCACATGACCTAATCGTCTATGCCATAACCAACCTTTAGAAGATTTAGCAATTAAGCAAGTTCTAGGTTGAGCCCTTTTAGTGAAATCAACAATGTAAAGATCACCTCTATGTATACCGGTAAAGACCATTTTACGATTATCTCTACGAAACACTTGGCAATCTAATTCAGCGAATAGGACATTGAAACTGAAATCAGCAAGTCTAGAAACTGAAAGTAAATTGTACCCAAGAGATTCAACGAGCATGACGTTTTGTATGGAGCTATCATGTGAGATGGCCACCACCTTACCCTTTGAGTTGTCACCAAAAGTGACATACTTTCGAGGGCCGTCGTTTTCAGCAAGCTCACGGAACATATCTTTATCTCCGGTCATATGATCAGTACATCCACTATCAAGGACCCATTCCTTTCCTCCGGCCATGTAGCTGCGAAGATTTGCCATAAGACCAAAGTGTCTCATTGCATCATCAAGATCATAGTCACTATCATCATACTCATCATAGTATCCATGTTCAACATCATCTTGTGATTGATCAATTCCTAGAGAGGGTAATTCATTAGACAAATGATCATTTCTATTATTGTCTTTATGGATTCTAATAGCTTCGGAAATGATATTGCTAATGATCCCAACATCTCCTATGGCACGCATGAGATTGGTAAGCTCAAATAGACAATCACCAAAGCTAGGATCACTAGAATTCATCTTACTCAAGGCAATAGACTTATGGAGAATTTTGTCTAAATTTTTCAAGGAATAGTCTGGAAATCGCTCCTCAAGAAATCTCCATATAGTATAGGCATAATCAAGAGTAGGCAAACTAGCAATCAAATTTTTGGGCAATCCTCTTATGATAAGATTGATAGTTCTAAGATTGTGAATCATGTCAAGGTCCTCTTCGGGTGTGGGATGCAAGGGATCAATATGAGGTGCACAAGGGCTAGTAATGTACTTGTTCAAATGACATTCATTGAAAATCTCAAGCATTTCATTTTTCCACTCATGAAAATATTCTCCATCAAGAATAGGCACTCTATGTCTAAGACTCCACAAAGTAGACTCATCCATGTTCCTCCAAAGGTGTTTAAACCAAGGCAATGGAGACCAAAGCTCTGATACCAATTGAAAGGATCGAGAAGAGGTGTCTAGAGGGGGCTGATTAGACACTAAGTACCAAAAGTTGCAGTTTTTAATTTCTTTAAGTTGAAGTAGAGTTTTGGCACAAGTTTAACGAACACAATACATATCAAGCAAGCATGCAAAGAGTATATGAGCAGTGGAAATTAAAGCATGCATCTTGCAAGAATGTAAAGGGAAGGGTTTGGAGGATTCAAATGCAATAGGAGACACGAATGTTTTTGTCGTGATTCCGATAGGTGGTGATATCGTACATCCACGTTGATGGAGACTTCAACCCACGAAGGGTAACGGTTGCGCGAGTCCAAGGAGGGCTCAACCCACGAAGGGTCCATGAAGAAGCAACCTTGTCTATCCCACCATGGTAAATGCGACCATGAAGGACTTACCTCACTAGCGGTAGATCTTCACAGTAGGCGATCTCCTTGCCCTTACAAACTCCTTGGTTCAACTCCACAATCTTGTCGAAGGCTCCCAAGTGACACCTAGCCAATCTAGGAGACACCACTCTCCAAGAAGTAACAAATGGTGTGTTGATGATGAACTCCTTGCTCTTGTGCTTCAAATGATAGTCTCCCCAACACTCAACTCTCTCTCTCACAGGATATGGATTTGGTGGAAAGAAGATTTGAGTGGAAAGCAACTTGGGGAAGGCTAGAGATCAAGATTCATATGGTAGCAATGAATATCTTGGCCTCAACACAAGTGTAGGTGGTTCTCTCTCAGAAAATGCAAGTTGGAAGTGTAGGTTCGTTCTGATGGCTCTCTCCATGAATGAAGAGGAGGTGGAGGGGTATTTATAGCCTCCACACAAAATCTAACCGTTACACACAACTTGCCAAACTCGGTGGGACCGAATTGATAAACTCGGTCGGACCGATTCAGCAAATCTAGTGACCGATATGCTTAGGGTTAGGGCATAACGTAATCTCGGTGAGACCGGTTACACAAACTCAGTGAGACCGATTTTGGTAATAAACTAACCAGAGAGTTGGTCAGGTAAACTCGGTGGGACCGATTCGCTCATTTCGGTGAGACCGAAATGTCACAAAAGGAAAAAGAGAGTTTAATCTCGGTAGGACCGATTATGCAAACTCGGTGAGACTGATTTTGGTAATGGATCCGTACAGAGGGAATGCAATCCCATCTCGGTGAGACCGATTTGCCTAGGGTTTGTGGCAATGGCTTCTACATATGAACTCGGTGGCGCCGGATAGAAAGAATCGGTGGGGCCGAGTTTGAGTTTTGGTTTAGGTCATATGTGGATGTGAGAAAGTAGTTGAGGGCTTTGGAGCCTATCACTAAGCATTTTGAGCAAGAGCCTCATTAAGCAACACCTCATCCCTCCTTGATAGTATTGGCTTTTTCTATAGACTCAATGTGACCTTGGATCACTAAAATGGAAAATGTAGAGTCTTGAGCTTTGAGCTTGAGCCAATCCTTTTGTCCTTAGCATCTTGAAGGGGTTCCACATCCTCTAGTCCATGCCACTTCATTGTTGAACTTATCTGAAACATACTAGGTAAAAGTGTTAGTCCAACAAGAGATATGTTGACATTAATTACGAAAACCACCTAGGGAGCACTTGTGCTTTCAAACCTCCCGAGCCTCCTGAGGCTCAGGGCCCTGGTGGCTCATGAGGAACGACTCCATCTGCGCGCATCTTCCGCTACCTCAACACTCCTTCGACAACGGCACCAGGTGACATTTTCCAGTTTACTCAGCTGAGAGCGCCCCTCGGGATGCATCATTCCCAGGTCGCACGGGCATGTCCCTGCGGCATGTATCTTTTTGCATCTCTAGCTTACTTAGTCGGGGGCGCCCCACGGGCTGCATCATCCCCACGCCGCTCGGGTCCATCCCAGTGGCATGTATCATTCCTGCATTTATCTGAACTAGCTTGTTCCCTCGCATGAGTTACCTACGATTACCACCTGCCTGCCCGGCACTTCGATGCCATGAACGTCGTACGTCCTAGCAAGCCCGCCCACGACCACCTCATGATTAAGGACTGGCATGGCGTCTGTGCTCGGGTCCGTCCCTGCAGCGTCGCCAAACCCAAGAGGCTAAGCTCTGGCTCGCGGGCCCGCTCCCGTGTACGTCACCTCCCATGGCCATTGGTGCCTTGTTCTTGCATGAGCTAATCATAGACGGACAGGGCATGCGACCCGCCGCCGCAGGCGGCACGCGATCTTGATGCGCTGGCATCGGGAGTGCGGGAGCGTTCTCTCGCGGCCGGGGAGCTTCTTGGCAGGTTCCTTCTTCATGCACGGGCGCCCGGCACGGTGGGTCGCGTCGAGGGGCCGTGCGCCTTGGTGCCAGGGCGCCGTCTTGGCGCCGAGGTGGCGGAGGCGCTCCGTAAGTTACGTCGCCCGCAGCTGCAGGAGGGCGAGGCAGCGAGAGGGACGATGCGGGGGAGCCCCCGGCGGCGCTGACGAGCTCGATGATGCGGTCCAGCCAGTCCTCATAAAGGTCGTCGACCGAGCGGTAGCGCAGGAGCTCGCGTGCCATGAGCAACGCGGCCTGCGCGTCCGTGGGCGCGCGACGAGCGTGGGACGATGAGCCGGCCGGAGTTAGCGACGGGGTAGCGGTGCGGCCATCCCGCCGCATAGAGGGGTGCAGCAAAGATGCCTGCTGCTCATTTCATGTTGGTCCGGTGGCGGCGTTGGCGGTGGGTGATGGAGAACGACGGGGAGGCCCGCCGACACGAGCTGTCTAAGCGACACAAGCGGCCAGGGCGGCCTGGCGCTCGCGCAGGCTCGGCGTGCATCCGCCATGGACGCGGTGGAGCAGTGAAGCGTGGATCGACGAAAGAAAGCTTCGGCGCACCCCTACCTGGCGCGCCAAATGTCAGATTACGAGTTCCGGCAAACCCTTGAGGTTCGAACACTGGGGTGCGCATGAAGATCTCTCTTCCCCTAGCTCACACTCTCGCAACGATCTCAAGGCCAAGCACGCCGAACCCAAAGAACAAGGGACACAAGATTTTATACTGGTTCGGGCCACCGATGTGGTGTAATACCCTACTCCAGTGTGGTGTGGTGGATTGCCTTGTTGGCTCCGGATGAACAAGTACAAGGGAAGAACAGCCTCCTGAGGAGAGGTGTTCTACAGCTCGGTGAGCTGGTGCGTGTGAGGATGGAATGGATCCGATCCAAGATGAGTTCTCCTCCCAGATCCATCCCCCTCTACGGTGGTGGCTAGTCCTATTTATAGAGGACCTGGTCCTCTTCCCAAATATTAGGCGGAAAGGGATCCCACAACGGCCAATTTGAAGGGGGACAGCTCGTACAAGCTATCCTGACAAAAGGTGGTCTTCGCCTGCCAAAGGCTCTGGTGGTGACAACGTCGTGGGCTCCGCGGTGACCTCCGTCCTGCCGTCCTGCTGGTCTTGGTCTCATTGCACCGATATGGAAACCTTTGCCTGATGCCTCGGGACTCCTCGCCCGCGCCTGCCTCTTTGGCACCAAAGAGGAAACCAGTACTCTGCGCCCGCTGGCGCCCACTTGGCCTTGATTGTCACGGCTCACATCACGGGAACCTCATGAGGTGCCCCTTGCCTTGATCTCTCCGCTCCTCGCGAGCCAGCCTAGTGAGGCTGCCCCTGAGGAGGTCTTGTGTCGTCCGCCTCACGAGGCTTGGCCCCTCGCGAGGGTCTCGAGTGCTTGCTGGTGAAGATGGGCCGTACCAAGCCGTTGGTGGAGCCACGCCGTGGGCCGCAGGTAGGAAAGTATGTGGACCCCCGTTCCCAGGACGCCGATAGGCGCCCACGGAGTACGAATGGTGAATCGGACGGGGGCGGGGGGAGCTAAGGGAGAACCATGTTTCGGTCTGGGCCGCGCTTGTTTTTGGCTCTTTTGAACGGGACAAATGCATTTTTACCCCTAGTTGGTTTCTACCCATGGGTTTTGCCCTTACTTTTCGAGCTTGCTCAGTTTTGCCCTTACTTTTTGCGTCGAGGTCCCTCGAATGCCCTTTGACCGTTTGACCAAAACTTTGAAAATCATAACTAATTCATATGAACTCAGAAAAATACAGATAAGATATCAAAATGTTCAGATAAACATTACCTTTATTTGCATATCATTTGCATTCAGGACAAATGCACCCTTTAAACTGCCTGAGGTAATTAAATGTTATTAACATTATTAAAAATAAAAAGGTATAAACAATATTTTTTTCATGAATAAAAATTACATGCAAATGTAGGTGATGTTTTCTGAACATCCAGATATCTTATTTGCATTTTTCTTAGTTTGTATCATCTTGTTAAGAATGTTCTAACGACTTTGACCATTATTTGGAAACTTCATAACAAGTTGATACGAACTGAGAAAAATGAAAATAAGATATCAGGATGTTTAGAAAACATCACCTACATTTGCATGTAATTTTATTCATGAAAAAAATATTGTTTATACCTTTATTTTTAATAATGTTAATAACATTAATTACCTCGTGTAGTTTAAAGGATGCTTTGTCCCTAATGCAAATGATATGCACATAAAGGTAATGTTTATCTGAACATTTTGATATCTTATTTGCATTTTTTTGAGTTCATATGAATTAGTTATGAATTTTCAAAGTTTTGGTCAAACGGTCAAAGGGCATTCGAGGGACCTCGACGGAAAAAGTAAGGGCAAAACTGAGCAAGCTCGAAAAGTAAGGGCAAAACCCGTGGGTAGGAACCAACTAGGGGTAAAAATGCAATTGTCCCATTTTGAACAGATGGGACGCGCTTGTTTGAAATTCGGGGAAAGTACAAACTTTGCCCCCCTCTTAAATTTTGGACCTACTGCGGGTCGGGGTAGGATGGTAATCCCAGGTGTCCCAAATAGTGGGCGGGAGAGATTTCGGCCGCACACATGTGCGCTTAGGCAACCATTGTGTATGAATGTTTTTTGGAGGCGGTTGCATGGCGTCTAGATGAAGCTACAAACCTACCCTGATTTAGACCATTGGACGTCGGGCCGGTAGGTTTCATGGGTCGGAGTTAGAAAAGTAATTTCCTTCTACTACCCAACATTGGTCTCACGCGGTTTCGGGCGAGTAGAGGCTCTTTTGGCGCTTCGTTCAAAATTTTGAAACAGAAGCATTCACGTTTAGAGTACTCTTGAACTTTGAGGGTTGACCTAAATAGACAACGTTAAATTTGACCTTGTATGTTTGAAAACCTCATTAAATTATCCGCTTCTTTTTGAAATTTTGACACTTGGAAATCCTATAACTACGATTATTTTGGAATGGAGGAGCTAAATTTGAATCTATTTTGTACATGACTATATATGCTATTATGTACAAAATCAAAGCAAAGATTGGCGCCCCCATAATTTAGGTATGATTTACAAATGCCATGATTTCGAATTCAAATAATTGAATGGACTTCATGTTGAATTCAATTTTTTCTAAACCACCTTAAGTTGAATTCAAATGTATGCTAGTTCATCGCTAGCTATTTATAATGTTCATTGTGTAACTTTCGTATGTATAATGTGTTTTACACACACAACATGAACTATACTCACGTTTATATTCGATTGCTAAAGCGATGCATTGTCTGGAGTTCAAAATACTAACTATGTGGATCAATTATGTCGAATAATAACATAGACATGCTCAAATTTGATAGAATCTATATGTCTGATGGATCAATGACCGTTCCTTACGCGAATTGCAAATATCATGATCCCATCCTAATATTTGGATACAATTTATATCTTTAATCAATGTGTACATCAGTCTTTTATGTGTAGTTTCACCCTCTATCGGTGGTCTCTCACACATGATCACACACTCTCTCCCGAGGTGTCTTTCTCGCGGACATGCTCTCAATATAACCCTCCCTCCCTCTCGTAACCATTTATGACTGTTTTCACTAACCTTTATCACAAGCAATCTTCCTCTCACAAGCATACACATGCACAATCCCCATCGGCCCTTTCTATATACATAGACATGCCTATGTGTCTCCTATACGCACATTATCTTTAGGCCTGTCTCTCACGCATTATCTCACACCTCTATTCCTAATCGACGAGTATGATTCTAGCAGAGCATTCTGTAGGATGCCCCTTAAAGTTAGGTTGGATGAATAGTAATATCAGAGATAAGGGGTTACCTTAGTCCGAGAACCTAGGGTTACAAATCCTAGCCGACTTTGTCAATGGACATAGAGTCCTTCACAATTCTGCTATCTTTGTCTTGTACAACTAGTCATCCATGGGTCTCCCTAAATGCGTCACGGGCCGACCAATGTGGCGCAGGACGGAACCGAACCAAGGGCCTCACCTCGATCCACCGAACCTCACGCGGTGACACACCCTCTGCCCCCAGGTCTCATTATCTTCTACCACCCACACATACCAACACAGAAACCACACAAAGAAATTCTCCGCGTGCCTCTATCCCCTCCCCCCTTGCATATACACACTCAAGGGAATCTTTCGCCGTGACATCATATTCGTCTCTCTCTCTAGACCTCTCTCATTTCTCGTGCTATCTCTCCCACGCCCCCTCCCCCACCGGCCCCTCTATCCATGCCTCTCTCGAATACGTAATACACACACATACCTCTCTAGGCCCTGCCAAATACATCAACTACACATTCACACATGTTACATCACGTACCCCATTGATCTAAAAAGCCCTCTCTTCACGTTTATTTCGCATACAACATTCCTTTTGAATAAAGTGTGGCCAATTTTTTTAGAATTTCTAAATATATACAACATTACAAAGTTATATGGAGGAGTATGAACGTTAATTTGCATTGCATGGTGCCCACAATGATATTTATTCCGCACTATGAATTTTTATATTTTTATACTATATATAAAGTTAGTCATAATAAAGAGAAACGAAGAGCATCTCTCTCTCCATCGCATACACCCCCTCTACGCCCCTTTCACGTATGCACACAAACTATCTCCAGGTCCTCTAAAAGTAAGCCCCAACACATTCGCGCATGTTTCATCTTTCTCTCGCGATATATATAGTGACGACCATTGTATTTGAAGCGAAAGCACGATACATACATTGGACTTCAGAATCCACTCATTACGGTCACTATTTACGTTTTGTGGTTATTATACAGTCACGGGCTCACCGTACAACTTTGTATTTGCTCAAGACACGACTAGTTGACCAGTAAAACGCTCCACGTGGCACCTCTAGTGTTGCATCACATTATCTCACTACCATTGGGCCCATCTGTCGGCTTGTATCTACTCTACATCTACATCTACATCTACATCTACACTCATATAAAAAACAGAGTTGGTGATGACGGTGTGCCTGCCATCCTGCAATATAGGCCGTTCGATTTATATCTGACGGATAGGAAGGAAACTATGGCAATTTTGCTAAAAGGTACCCACACACCTCTCCACATGTCGGTGGGAACGACACCTATGGGATCACAAGAATCCCTACTACGGTCACGGGGCGTGGGGTCGTGAGAAGAGCGGATCAAACAGATAGCACACGGTTTCTTTATCTAGGTTCGGGCCGCGAGGATGCGTAAAACCCTACTCCTGCTTTGGTGGTTTGTTTATCTGCGTTCTTGAACTAGCAATGGGGCGTGAGGAGCTCCAAAAAGCCGAATCCCCCTCCTGGTCGCCTTGGGCCTCCTTTTATACGGAAAGGGGTTGCCACAGTGGCGCACAAGAGGTAGAAAGGGTACAGTTATGCGAGTTTATCCCTCGCATTACATGACAAGGCGCCTTTAATGCGTCTTGCTTAGGTGTCCTTGCTTTATCGGGGACGGGGGAGAGCCATGTCTCGTCCGTCGCTGCTCCCTTTCGTGCCGACACGCGCCCTGGCCAGCGGTGCCCGTGGTGCCATGTAGGCAGGCAGGCAGCTGAGGTGGCACAGTGGTGGGTCTCCATGAAGATCCGCTTGCCGCCACGCAGGTGCCTACCCAACTGGTTGGGTCGGCAGCTGCATGCGAACGGTGGTGGAGCTTTGATTGGCGAGGGCCCGATGGTGGCCCTACTGGTGTTCTTGGCGAGGGTCTCGCCGTAGCCCCGGCAAGGGTCTTGCCGTGGTGCCTGCTATCATCCCCGGCAAGGCTCTTGCCGGGGGCCTTGTGGTCCTCCTTGGCTGGGATCCCGCCAAGGGTCGTCATCTTTTATAGTGTGTATCTGATCTTGAATGTCTTCACAAAGATCTGCATGCCACCACGGGGATGTCTCCCGAATCCTTGCCCCATGGGGGCAGTGGACTCAAGGGTGATTCGCTCCGTAGGTGTGGGGCGAGCCGCCCCGGCAAGGGTCTTGCCGTGTTTGCTAAAACCGCCTCCCGGCAAGGATCTTGCCGGGGAGTCCGCTTCGTCCCCTTTGCTCTTTGTGGTCTTGGTCTTTGGCGTCGTTCTGCTCCTTTCGAGCTTCGGCCTTACCTTGGCTCACCTCCCTTGCCTTGCTTTCGGTGTGGTGGTGCCCAGCGGCTCAGGCTGCCCGTGCATAGTTATAGGGGTACAAAAGTGTACCCCTCTTTTGTACACCGACAGAGCCCCGGGCCTGGGCCACACGTAAGCGCATAATCAGCGTCGTTGGGCTAGGACCAAAAATGGTCTTGTGAACAGGCGGGGTGGTTTTACCATGTAAGTCTCTTCACAAGATCCTTGCTTCCCATGCCTCCAGCGTGGCTCGGCGTGGGAGGCGTGTGTGACGTGGGCGGCATGCGTGGGGCTGAGCTCAGGCGCATGCGTCCGCACGTCATTAATGTGAAAGGAAGCGGCCCGCGTTTTCCCCCATAAGAAGGAATAACCGTGGGTGCGCTGCTCACTTTCTCCTCTTCTCTCGTACCTTTTCCAATCTCAGAGCCGCCGTTTCTTCTCTTCCTTCCTTCAGCTTCTGCTCCCCCCCCCTCCATCCGCCATGGAGAGAGGGAATCCTGGCCCTTCAACGGTGGCGGCGAGGGTCGCCGCTCGACAACGCGTCCTTCCTTCTCCTGCACCTGCGGTGGCAGAGCCAACCGCGAGGGGAAGGGGGAGGGGGCGAGGCCGTGGCACTCGGGGAAGAGGAGGACGGGGCGGCGCGCTGGTCTCGCCTCCGCCAGTAGTTCCTCCCCCCATGGAGGGCCATGTTGAGGATGACCCTTGCGAGTTCTTCGTCAGGCTGCGTCGGCCGCCTCGCCGTCGCCTTCGTCTCCCGACTCCATTCGCGCGGGAGATGGAGCTGGATCCGCCAGAGTCATTGCGGTTGCACATGAGGGGCTGTTGGATCAGTTGTACGCGAGTTCGCGTCGACTTCCCAGCCCCTCACGTGATGTATCTTCGTTGGGGATGGAAGACATTCGCTCATATCCACCGCTTGACGGAGGGGCTCACTCTCCATTTCAAGCTGATGGAGGGCAGCCTCCTCTCCGTCAAGGTCTTCGGGCTCTTCGGGACCCGGGCAAGGTGTTGCGTGGAGAGCTCTTCTGATAGCGAAGACTCCTTCTCAGGCGGGAGTGGCGAGGAGGATAGCGGCAGCAACGACGAGGGTAGCAGGCTGCAGGATGACGGGTCCGACTAGGTGTCGGGCGCCGCTCCGTGCGGCACCGGCGATCCCATCATCCGTGTCGCCTGCTTCCTGAACTTCTCGGGGTCGTCTCCTTGGGCGGCTGGCGTTGGGAGGTTGCGGAAGAGGAAGAGGGCGGGTGGCAAGGCCGTCAAATCGGAGTACGCGGGCACCGACGCCTTTGAAGCGTGCTGGCGTCCTGCCGCCTCGTCTTTGAGCTCTGCTTCCGGCGCCGCCATCACCATCCAGCCTTCGGACGGCCACCGAGATGTTCTCTTGGTGCCTCCTGCCACCCGTAGCTCGCCTAGGCGCCCCTTTTGCCCTTTTTGCCTCCTTGACCTGCCTCCTGAGGAGAGGGACAAGAAAGGGGTTACGGGCACCTTATCTCTTTTTAGTTTGTAAGCCTTTGGGCCTTGACTGAATTTAAAACTTGTAATCCCATCATTCATGTTTTTCATTCCCCATGGACTGTACCTGGATGGAATGTTTTTAGTGAAAAAGGGATGCTTGCCGGGTCAATTGTTTGCGGGTAGAACCCACGACAAGGAGTAAATCCTTGATATCCCTAAGATAAACATTTCCTTGCCCGGCAACAGGCCCTGTCGTTTTCCCACTTCGCTCGACCTTTCTCACGCTTTTGGCGGAGGCAGGGATGAGGTGGGTTCAGGCTCCTCGTTCCATCCTTTTGCTGCCGCGACTACGACCAAACCTGGCCCCAGGAACGAGTCCTAGGGCCTAGAGTTTTAGGGGAGCACGGTAGCTTTGGGAAAAACCGAGGTTTCAAATACCTCAGTCCATAAGGGAATGCATGATAAGGGATGAAGAAGTTATCTGAAGCTGTAGCCCCCGGCAACTCTGGTTTGCCGTGGGTGAATCTTTGCACTTGCAGCCCCCGGTAATACTGGCTTGCCGGGGTCTAGATGTCGGTCCGTTCCTCTTCTCTTTTTCATCCTCAAGTGATCCGGCAAGCATATCTGTGAGTCCTGCGAACCAAAGAAGACAAAAGAACGGCAAAGAGACGCACACTCGACCTCTAAGCTAGGGGTTAGTCGCCGCTAAGCACTATCAACCCTAACCAAGGATTTAGACTCGACCTAGCATGCATGCTATAACTTAGGGCGCCAGCGCTTCATTTATTTATGCTCAGGGTCTGCGCATGGCTTTGTACAAAGGGTTACATGCATCATCGGCAATGCTTGTACAAAAGGTGGCTTGTCGGGGGGCCCAGCAAGCCACGCCTCACGGGTAAAACTTGCGAAGATGCTCAATGTTCTAGGAGTTACTCACCGGAACGGCATCTTCGATCTCCAGGCAGACTGCGCCGGGCCTGGTGACTCGTATTACCCGATAAGGGCCTTCCCACTTTGGCATCAACTTGTTGGAATTCTTGGCCGATTGAACGCGCCGAAGGACAAGGTCGCCTTCCTCAAGGCTTCGGGCATGAACCTTGTGGCTATGGTAGCGGCGCAAAGGCTTGCTTTGGTAGCGTCTTTGCTCTCACAGCTCCGAAGACGATCTTCCTCAAGGAGCATTGCGTCATCTTGCCGCAGTTGCTCTTGCTCAAGCTCGTCATAAGAGAGCACTCGAGGTGACCCGTATATGAGTTCAGTGGGGAGAACTGCTTCTGCCCCGTATACTAGGGCAAAAGGTGTCTGGCCGGTGGCTCGATTTGGCGTCGTCCTGATCGACCAAAGAACCGCTGGCAACTCATCAATCCAGCGCCTTCCACTCTTGTGCAGCCTGTCAAAGGTCTTGGTCCTTAAGCCTCGCAGTACTTCAGCATTTGCCCTCTCAGCTTGACCATTGCTTCACGGGTGAGCAATGAGCGTCTGGAACTTTTCTTTGCCGAGGTCTTGGGTATATTGCATGAAGGTGCGGCTTGTGAACTGTGTGCCGTTGTCGGTGATAACCCTGTTGGATGCGTAAAACGGCACACTAGTCCCTTGAAGAACTTGACGGTCGGCCGAGTTGTGACCTTCCTCATCGCCTCCACCTTGGCCACTTTGTGAACTTGTCGATTGCAACGCATTACAAGTACTCAAAGCCCCGACAGCCATGGGAAAGGGCCCATTATGTTGAGCCCCCAGACCGAGAAGGGCCAGGAGAGAGGAATGGTTTGAAGGGCTTGAGCTGGCTGATGAAGCTTCTTTGAATGGAACTGACACGCTTCACATCGGGTGACTAGTGTCGTCGCATCCTGGAGGGCGGTGGGCCAGAAGAAGCCTTGCCGAAATGCCTTGCCGGCAAGGGCCCTTGACCCAATGTGGGATCCACATATGCCTCTGTGTATCTCCGCCAACAGCTCCAGTCCTTCCTCTCGAGGGATACATTTCAATTTCACACCGTTTGGCCTCTTTCTGTACAGGACGTCATCGACGAACTTGTACATGGTAGAGCGACGGGCTACCTTTTCCCCTTCTTCCTGCTCCTCAGGAAGTTCCCCTGTTTGGAGGAATCGGACGGTATGCTATGCCCACGCTGGAACCTGGGGCTCGACAGCGAGGACTAAAGGAATTTCCTCCGCTATAGGAGCGGCTGTCTCGACGGCAAGAGCTTGACGCCCGCCGAGCCGCCTTCCGTGGCGGGCTCAGTATCCCCGGCAACATCCTTGCCGGCAGCTCCCGGGAGCTCGTCGGGAAAGTACTTGCTGGGCCCTGATTTCCTCCTCTTATTCTGCTCTGTTGATGGATCAACGGATGGCTGAGTTAGCTGAAGCACAAAGGTACCTGGTTCCACAGTAGCTTGAGGGCAGCAGCGTTTGACAGTGTCGGTGATATCGTTCTCTGCTCGGGGAACGTGTTCAAATTTGTATACCGTCAAAACGCTCTTCCAGCTTTCTCACTTCATCGACGTAGGCCTTCATCAACGGGCTCTGGTAATCCTTGTTGACTTGCTTGACGACAAGCTGCGAGTCTCCTCTGACAATGAGTTTCTTGATTCCGAGGTCCGCGGCGATCCTAAGACCGGCAAGCAGCCCTTTGTACTCTGCCGTATTGTTTGTTGACACCTCCCTGGGGAAGTGCATCTGGATCACGTACTTGAGGTGCTCTCCGGTGGGCGCGACAAGCAGTACGCCAGCCTCGGCGCCTTGTAAGGAGAAAGCTCCATCAAAGTACATGATCCAATCTCAACTTGCCTCCTTGCCGGGGAGAGCAGTCTCTTGGGCTTCTTCGTCAGGCGTTGCGGTCCATTCTGCAATGAACTCCGCTAGGACTCGGCTCTGAACCGTCGAAGTACTTTCAAACTTGAGGCCAAAGCTGGACAGCTCCAGTGCCCATTCCACAATTCTTCCCGTTGCATTCGGATTGTGCAATATCCGTTGCAGAGGGAAGCGAGTGACGACAGTGATCTCGTGTGCCTGGAAGTAGTGATGCAGCTTCCTCGAGGCCATAAGAAGGCCAAGCAGTTTACGCAGCGGAGTACCTTGATCTAGCCCCCTGCAGGAGGGAACTAACAAAGTAAACCGGGTGCTGCATCATTTTCTTCTTCGGCGGCACTTCAACTAGCTGTGTCGTCTTTGCATTGGTGGTGTCGGGCTCTGCCGCTGCCATCACCTCGTCGTCAACCTCTCTCTGCGCCACCAGTGCGGCGCTGACCACCTGGTCCGTTGCCGCCAGGTATAGCAGCAATTGCTCCTGTGGCCTAGGCGCAACTAGTATTGGCGCGGAGGAGACGTACTTCTTCAAACCTTGCAATGTTGCTTCGGCTTCTGGCGTCCACTCCATCGGGCCTGCCTTTCTCAGGATCTTGAAAAAGGGAAGGCGCTCGGCGATTGGAAATGGACCTGCCCATGGCGGCGACGCAACCAGCAAGTCGACGCACATCCTTGATTCGCTTGGGTGCTTCAATCTGCTCTATAGCTTTGATTTTGTCCGGATTGGCCTCTATCCCACGCTGTGACACCAAGAACCCGAGAAGCTTGCCGGACAGGACGCCAAAGACGCACTTCTCATGGTTCAGCTTGAGATTGATCTTATGCAGGTTTGCAAATGTTTCTTGCAAATCTAGTATGAGGGTTGCCCTGTCCTTGGTTTTGACTACTATGTCATCCATATAAGCTTCCATATTTCTATGGAGCTGGGGTTCAAAACCAATCTGGACCGCCCTTGCAAACGTCGAACCAGCACTCTTCAACCCGAAAGGCATCCGCATGAAACAATACATACCGCACGGGGTGATGAATGTTGTTTTCTCTTCGTCTTCTCTTGTCATGAAGATCTGGTCGTAGCCGGAGTAGGCGTCGAGGAATGACAACAGATCACACCCAGCCATGGAGTCAACAATCTGGTCGATCTTGGCGACAACGGGAAGGGTCTTTAGGGCAAGCCTTATTGATATTTGTGTAATCAATACACTCTCCACTTCCCATTTGCCTTGCGCACCACGACCGGATTGGCCAACCACGTTGGATGGAGCACTCCTCTTACCAAACCCGCTGCTTCCAGTTTCCGGATCTCTTCTGTGATGAACTCTTGTCGTTCCAAAGCTTTCTTTCTGACCTTCTGCTTGATGGGCCGTGCATGAGGGCAGACAGCAAGGTGGTGCTCAATCACCTCCCTGGGAACACCGGGGATGTTGGAAGCTTGCCATGCAAACACATCGACATTCGCCCGCAGGAAGGTGACGAGTGCGTATTCCTATTTGTCGTCAAGGGTGGAGCTTATGGTAAAAGCTCCTCCCGTGTTGTCCTCATTGACAGAAACCTTCTTGGTTCCCGGTGGTATGGCCCTGGGCTTCTTGTTTCCGCCGGTGGAGCTCTCTGGCACGTCCTCGACGGCAGCGCTACACTCCAAAGAGGTGCGCTTGCCGGAGTGGGTGTCCGAGGTCTCACCGGTCTTCTTCTTCTTCTTCCCTCCCGGGGTCCCAGCGGCAGGAGCAAGTGCCCTAGTGGCGGCAGCTGCTGCAACTGCTTGCTGGTATAGTTGGTCAGCGCAAATCAGCACATCTTTCTTATCGGAGGGGATGGTGATGATCGTCACAGGTCCTGGCATCTTCAGGGTGTTGTAGGCGTAGTGTGACGCCGCCATGAACTTGGCCAGCGCTGGGCGGCCAAGGATCCCGTTGTAGGGCAAGGGGATCTTGGCAACATCAAACACGATCCTCTCCGTCCTGTAGTTCAGGTCGCTTCCAAAGGTCACGGGCAGCGTGACCTTTCCCTTGGGTTGGCTTCTTCCTGGGTTGACCCCCTGAAACATGCCCGTCTCTTTGAGGTCTCCATCAGGAATCTGCAGTTTCTCGATCACGGCAGGCGAGATCAAGTTCAGACCGGCCCCGCCATCGACTAGCATCTTCGTCACCTTGAGGTTGCGTATTGTTGGTGAAACCAACAACGGCAAGCACCCGACCGCAGTAGTGCGATCAGGGTGATCCTTAGTGTCAAAAATGATAGGTGTGGTGGACCACTTCAGCGGCCTTTGGGCATCAAACGACGGCTCTGCCTCTGTAATCTCTCGCGCCCACTGTTTAAGCCGGCAGTGAGAAGTATGCAGCGAGGCGCCGCTGTCGGCGCACATGGCCTCTGTAGCTTTCTGAAACTCTTGGTCGCCGGATTCGTCGTCCTCCTCATGATCGTCGTCTTCTGGCTTTCTGTCACGGCCCCGGGCGGGCCTCTCCTGTTGTTTATCCTTGCCGCAACGGTCCGCCTGGCCGTCACGCTTCTTGTCGGACCCCTCAGCATCGTCTGGGCCCTTCTCCTTGTCCCGCCTCTCATACTCAGCCCTCTTCTTCTCAGCGAGGAGCTCAACCTGTCGGCAGTCTTGGAGAGCATGGCCTTTGGTGCGATGGATCTTGCAGTATCGCTTGTCGGAGTTCCCACAGCTTCTCGGCAGCCGCCAAGGCCCAGCGACACATCCGGCAACCTCCTTGTCGGGGTCATCTGCCTTGGTTTTCTTGGTGGAGCCGGCGTCATCAGATCCCTCGATGGCAAGCACGGCTTTTCCTTTGCGCTTCCTGTTGCGGCGCCGGCCTTTCTTCGCCGGGGCGGCAATATCCTCATCTGAGGAGTCGGTTTCCACGCCGGCATCTTCGCCAGGGTACTTCCTTCCCTCTTCAGCCCGGGCACATCTGCCGGCAAGAACATAGATTACGCTACATCTTTCACCTTGTTCATTGCCGACTCTTGGCGCATCTTGCGATTCGCACGCGTTACGATGGAACGTCTTGATGATGGCGGCGGTGAACATCGAGGGATATTATCTTGTACCGGCTGAACCTCTGTATATACTTGCGGAGACTCTCGCCTCCCTTCTGGGGAATGACGTGCAGGTCGCTTGCTTGGCCATGGGCTTGGTGGCCTCCAGTAAAGGTGCTCACGAACTCATGGCACAAATCCGACCAGGAGGAAATAGAGTCTACCGGCAAGTGCATCAACCATGACATGGCGTTGGGTTTAAGATCCAACGGAAAGTAATTCGCAAGCACCTTATCGTCACGGGCTCCGGCAGCTTGCATCGCGATGGTGTAGATGCTGAGGAACTAGAACGGGTGGGTCTTGCCGCTGTAATTTTCACCCACGTCGGGTTTGAAGGTGCGGTGAGTCGGCCACTGGAACTGTCGCAACTCATGCGTAAAAGCCGGACATCCTACCTCGTAAGGTAGGCCTCCAGGGCTCCCCGGTGCCGGGTGGCTCACAGCAGGCCCTGCTCGCCTGTCTGATTGGTGGCGCGCTCCACGCCGGCGCTCGATAGTGGTTCGAGCGTCTTCATGTTCTCGTTCCCGAAGAACTTGGCGCTGGTCGCAGTGGGCCCGGGTCGAGACGATGCTACGGAGATTTACGTCGCCCGTAACGTCGCGACGGGCTGGCATCCGCGATGCAGGCGAGGGAGGCGAGTGCACCGTGGTCGCGCGCCGCCGCTTTCACCGCCATCGCGTGGGACTCCGTCGGGCGTCGACCGGGGCTCCACCGGACTCGATTCGTCTTTGTTGGCCACCGCAACAAGGCTTGGATAGTGGCTCTCCATTCGCCGAAGTTTCCCGTAGTGGGAGGAAAATCGAGGAGCAACTGCAGCAGCGCCAGGCTTCTGGCTGGCGTTGGTGGCAGCGAAACCTGCACGGATCGCGACGCCGACTTCCGACCATGTCGGAAGGAGCTCTATCACGACCCAGCGATGCATGCCATCTTCACCAGCGCCTCGGCGGCGGGCAGGTCTTCTAAATCCCGGAGTGGCGCTGGGGCTCTTTCCGCGGCGCCGGGGTCCTCGGCGTGATTACGCCCGTTAAATCGCGCCGCTTGAGAGGAGCACGCCGTCGGCGCCGGCCTGGGAGTCTTGGAAGCCCTCGCGTCGCCTTCGGGCGGGGTGGGAGCGATCTTGGAAGGCCCCGCGCCACCCGCAGAGGGCCTGGCTCCGTCTTTGGATTTGGCGGCGTGCGGCCCGTTACCAGGCGCACGAACATCGCCGCCTCCCAAACTTCGGCTGCTGGGACGGTGTTGGTGTTCGCGAATGACGCCCCGGGTCCTTTCTGCGACGGTCCGCTGCTTTCGCCCAGCGTCGGGGCAGGATGTCCGGCTTCCGACGGCCAACCGCCACCGTCATCTTCTTCTTGGGCGCCATGACGATGAAGAAGCGTCGAACTAACTGCTAGAGCCAATTCTCATGATCAAGCGCTTCTACAGCGCGCCAAAGATGTTGGTGGGACCGACACCTATAGGATCACAAGAATCCCTACTACGATCGCGGGGCGCGGGGTCGTGAGAAGAGCGGATCAATCAGATAGCACACGGTTTCTTTATCGAGGTTCGGGCCGCGAGGATGCGTAAAACCCTACTCCTGCTTTGGTGGTTTGTTTATACATGTTCTTGAACTAGCAATGGGGTGTGAGGAGCTCCAAAGTCGAATCCCCTCCTGGTCGCCTTGGGCCTCCTTTTATAGGGAAAGGGGTTGCCACAGTGGCGCATGTGAGGTGGAAAAAAAGGGCTCTGATGATGCGAGTTTATCCCTCGCATTACATGACAAGGCGCCTTTAATGCATCTTGCTTAGGTGTCCTTGCTTTATCGGGGACGGGGGAGAGCCATGTCTCGTCCGTCGCTGCTCCCTTTCGTGTCGACATGCGCCCTGGCCAGCGGTGCCCGTGGTGCCATGTAGGCAGGCAGGCAGCTGAGGTGGCGCAGTGGTGGGTCTCCACGAAGATCCGCGTGCCGCCACGCAGGTGCCTGCCCAACTGGTTGGGTCGGCAGCTGCATGCGAACGATGGTGGAGGTTTGATTGGCGTGGGCATGATGGTGGCCCTACGGGTGTTCTTGGCGAGGGTCTAGCCGTAGCCCCGGCAAGGGTCTTGCCGGGGCCCCGGCAAGGGTCTTACCGTGGTGCCTGCTGTCATCCCCGGCAAGGCTCTTGCCGGGGGCCTTGTGGTCCTCCTTGGCTGGGATCCCGCCAAGGGTCGTCATCTTCTATAGTGTGTATCTGATCTTGAATGTCTTCACAAATATCTCTGCATGCCACCACGGGATGTCTCGAATCCTTGCCCCATGGGGGCAGTGGACTCAAGGGTGATTCGCTCCGTGGGTGTGGGCGAAGCGCCACGGCAAGGGTCTTGCCGGGTTTGCTAAAACCGCCTCCCGGCAAGGATCTTGCTGGGGGAGTCCCCTTTGCTCTTTGTGGTCTTGGTCTTGGCGTCGTTCTGCTCCTTTCGAGCTTCGGCCTTACCTTGGCTCACCTCCCTTGCCTTGCTCAGTGTGGTGGTGCCCGCGGCTCAGACTGCCCGTGCACAGTTATAGGGTTACAAAAAGTGTACCCCTCTTTTTGTACACCGACACCACATTTGCAAATAAGGCCTTCCATGGTTCATCCTTTTCTCTCACATGATAAACTAGTCATACAAATGCATCTTGATGCTACGTGCAACGCACGGGCATCTTGCTAGTAAGAATGAAAACAAACGACAAAAAATATTGGACGGTGGTTCAAAGTCATGACCGTGGGCACAGCAGACAAGGTGGCCTTGTATTGGTATGCTGAGTCGTCTGTTTTAACACACAGGAGCTGGTGTGGTTATTATACACACACGCACGCATGCACACGAACTGCATGCATGCAACACTCACACGAACACATGCAGCCACACACGCACGCAACTCTCACACGTACACACGCAGCCACGCATGCACGCAACACTCACACGCACACACGCACGCATGCATGCACACACCACACGACCAACACACACTCTCACGCTCAGGTGTTCAACCTACATGTGCATGCGCACACATCAGGCCCTGACAGACACATACACAACCGGGTGATTCCTGTGCATGGGTTGGAGTCTTGTCGCGCCTGCGTAAATTTGTGTTTATCTGACCTTTTTCCTATGTGAACTGATAGGTGGGACCCACAAGGAACGTGGTTATTTTAACTAGTCAACATGGTGCCACGCAGACTATTTGGCCGGTCAATAGAGGGCAATTCGATGTTGAACGGTGAGCAAGTGACTGTATAATCACCGCAAAACGTATATAGTGACCGTAATGAGCGTATTCTAAAGTTCGGTGACCGTATTATGCTTTCTCTCTATAGGCCCTCCAAAACTACATCTCTACACGTTCTCGCATGTTACATCTAACAACTATGCAATACAACACTACTACTGCACTCTAACACAAGAAATCATATGTGTTTTTAGTTTTACTAGATATCATATTGTTACTTAATTATTCAGTTTGCATACATTAAAATTGCCTTTGAAATGTATGGCCAGTATCATCTACCATGCGGGAAAAATCCCGCCCTTTCCTGTTTAATTGGGTTTGTATCTATGGATCGTGTGAAACAGCAAAACTATAGTACTATACAGTACAAGTGACAGTTCACTGGGCCGTCGTGTCGTGTACTCCTCCATCATAAGAGTGGAGCGCTCGCTTTCATAAATGTTCTAGTCCCTTTCGCCGACATGTGGGATATCAAGCTACCGGGTCCACGTGCCATACCGAAATACAGTGCAGAGCAGCAAGGGTGAAGCACCCTAGTCCTGGCGCCGGCGTATTAATGAGCAATGAGGCGTCAAATCACAAAGTTGCACCTTTTCCGCAGTTAAGTTGGAGGGACGAAGTAATAATAATGCTAGTAAAAAATAAGTTGGAGGGACAAAGCAACCATCATTTCACTCGTTGCTGAATCCTCTTCTCCCTCATCTTCTTCAAGTTAACCACGTGTTGCTTCTGCCGTTGGTCTGCCTCATGTGGGACGCGGATCAGCTTGGTAAAGCACTGACACATGGGAACGCATGTTAGCAAACCGCCAGGCCAACGTCCTCTAAAAATAAGAAACCTCCCCCGCCATCCGTGCGGCAAAATCACCTCCTTTTTACTAATCTTGATTCTATAATTTTTTAGATCAATATAACTGAGATTTGTGTAGATAGCACACAGGAGCAAAACCAAGTGGTACGGTTAAGGGCATCCACAATGTGTAGCCAAATGTGAAAATAGCTTTGTCATCGATGGGAACCATTGTGGACGGTGCTGCCAAAGCCAAAAGGATGGAACCAAAGCTCCCTTATTGATTGATTGAAGGAATAGAAAAATGCAACGTCTCTCCTCTTTCTCCCGTGCTTGGACGCATGTACAGTATAGAGCACAGAGTCTACTCCCTGTCCCTTCTATCATAAATCACAAAGCAGTGAGGTGTCAAATCACAAAGCACGGACGAAGCAACCATCATTTCACTCTTCACTGACTCCGCTTCTCCATCGTCTTCTTCGAGAAACCACCTCACCGCACTAAGCTAGACGGACGACGCTATTGTGTACTAGTAGTACTAGTACATTTACGCGTCCTTTGGTTCAACGGACTTCCCGGATGAAAATAAGGCGGTTGTCTCGGCTTGCAGGCGGCACTTGCGAATGACTTACCATGGTCTCCCTCAATGGTGTTCTCCATCGAACGCACTTCGCCAAACCACAACGTTTGAGATATCATCGACGTCACCGCAATGGGGAAGGAAGTCAAATAGTTACCACCTCCATTTGTTGTACACAAGGCCAGTATATCAAAATTACATTTGCAGAAGGCCACTAACACTAATCGAGGCAAAATTGATGGGGTTTGCCTCGTACTAGCAACCAATGACATTAATATACCCTTGCATGCATGCGGAAGTGAGAAGGTTGGTTTGCATGGCGCTGCATTAATCAAGCGATGAGGAGTGAGATGGTTAGCTCTTTGGGCTTTGGAGAAAAAAATACGCATTAATTGACACATGAAACGAGGATTTGTATCGATTAATCTCGTGAAGGAAAACCCCGCCTTTTTCTAACACTAGTACTCCTAGTACTTAGTACGTACTTATCCTGTTTGGGTCTGGGCCTTGCATTGCCATACTTCGCCACACATTTTTGCCAAGCTTGCCTAAAGTTTTAAAAATGAAAAGGAGGTACACTTGCGCACGGCTGTCGCGGTCGCACCGCACCCTCACACGGTCGCTCCTGCACGCCGCAAACCCAACAAAGGGAATGCACCCACACTGGCATGTGCTACCGCTGACAGATAATTTTCGTTCATACATTATGTTTATCCAACCGCATGTTGGGGAGGATCCGTACGGCCCGTGCGGTGGTCTGTTGGGGAAGAAGTAGAGGTGAGGAAAAAGGGTTAGGAGACATAGGATATTCATCCAACCGCCTGAAATGGTAGACTGACCCAAATGATGAAAGTCAGGCGACTTGCCTAACAATATATGTTTTTACACATCAAAATATCCCCAAAAACAACAACATAAAGAAAAACTATCACTTTGCTTTCGTGGAGCGAAGGCGGCCTAAATCATCTTTGGCTGCCAGCGTGAACCAGCTATAGCTGCCGACGTGTGTCTCCGCACTGTGGTTGTCCTCGGCCTCCAGCTACTCATTCACGCGGAGCGTGCGGGTGCTCTGCATGGAGGAGAGCACCGCCCGGTTTAATTCGAGGACGTCCGGTTCTGCCTGCAGGAGGGCCTCGACGGCAGCGGCATCCGCGTGCTCTGCATCGAGTTGAGCCTCCGCCGCCCGGTTCAAGTCCAGGACAACCGGTTCCGCCTGCAGGAGGGCCTCGATGGTAGCGGCATCCATGCGCTCCGCCTCGAGTTGAGCCTCCGCCGCCCGGTTCAAGTCCAGGACGTCCGGTTCCGCCTACAGGAGGGCCTCGATGGCAGCAGCATCCGCGCGCTCCGCGTCGAGTTGAGCCTCCGCCGCCCGGTTCACATCCACGACATCCGGTTCCGCCTGCAGGAGAGCCTCGATGGCAGCGACATGCGCGTGCTCCGCGTCGAGTTCAGCCTCTACCTCCTGCACCATGGGGGACTCGGACGCCGGCACTAAGTCGACATCCATCATCTCATACCCATCGGGGGCCTTCTGCGCCACAACCTCTGCCATGAACATTGGATCAGCTTCCTCCTCCTCGTAGCTTGGCTCCAGAAAACTCGGGGATTGGCCCGCCGCAAAGCGAGCTTGGGAATGGAGGTCTATGGCGCCGACCGCCGCCGTTATTTCTGCGCAGCGCTCCGGCGTCAACATCTTGTAGTACGTGATCTTGCGGTGCACCATGGCTTTCCGATGAACTAGGGGATGCTTGATGCGGGCTAGGGGATCGAAAGGTGGGGGAATGGGCTGGAGAGGACGTGTGGTTTGGTTTTGGGGCAGTGGCTGGCGTAGGCCGAGCAGCGAAGGTTCTGGTGTGAATAGTGGTTCCGGTGACGACCGGTCAATCGGTTTTGACTGTACATCACTCTTGTCGCGTTCGAGTTGCACCATGGCACGCTGGACCTTCCACGCCATTCACCGAATGGAACGCGCTTCGTCTTGCGTTTTCGCTCGCTTGTTGGGACCGTAGTTGAGAGCAAACCGACATCCATCCCCCTCCTCCGCCAGCGTCATTTATACTACCACTCCCTCCGTTTTATGCAGAGTAAATAAAAACAAAGGGAGTATACTATGGATGCGGATCCCCTGACGTGGCCGAACCCATTGAGTAACTGACATGCGGGGCCTAGCAAGCATGGGGTCCGCCATGATAAGTGACTGAAGGGAGGGTAAGGCAGGGATACCTACGTCAGAGGATCCACTTCCACTACTACTCCCTCCTTCCATCTACAGGGCCTAATGCATTTTTCGAGGCTAACTTTGACCAAATGTTAGAGTAATAATATATGACATGCAACTTACACAAAGCATATAGTCAAATTCGTATGTGAAAGGAGCTTCCAATGATATAATTTTCACATTATACATCTCATGTACTATTAATCTTGTCAATAGTCAAAGGCGGTTTTGAAAAACGCATTAGAGCATGGTTAATAGTATAGCGAGCCGATGGTTATAAGGAACTGCCATATCATCTGTCACTACTAGGGAAAACCTTATACACAGAACTTTAGCAGCAGCGAGGGTCAAAAAAGCATGCTGGTGCTAACTAGCAAGAGTCTTTGGGCAAACCAGCCTGCAGATAAAGTTCTAGCAGTAGTGCGTGCTGCCCTAAACACGTTACTACTAAGATTCCCATGGCTTAGCCGATAGGCTACACATAGTAGTAGCGACCTATAACGAACCGCGCTATCGCTACTTTCTTTGTAGCAGCTGCGTTTATATTAAACTTCGCTACTACTAAAGGATATAAAATTAAATGGAAAGCAAATAGAAAGGTAATTGAAAATGAAAGAAATAGAATAATGTGAAAGGAAAAAATAAAATGTGAAGAAAACTAAATGAAAAGGGGAAAGAGAAAGGAGTAGCGATGGCGTGTATCCCGAGAAAGCATCAGTAGCTAACGTGGCAATGGCGCTCTTCACAGAACGCGCCATCGCTACCTTTGACTTAACCACGGGTTCGTCCTTCCCCACGGCCACTTCCCCAAATCCAACTGTCCACACTCTCGCCCGCTGCCGTCAGCGTCGCCAGCAGCCTCCCGCACACCCTCTCGCCGCCCGACCCCAGATTCAACGCCGCCCCGCCCCGACCTCAACGCCGCCCGGACGCCGCTCCCGACCCGACCTCGGCGCCGCCATCTGCCCGGCGCCCGAGCCCCCGACCCCGACCTCGACGCCGCCTGCCCCTCCCTTGTCGCAGGCACCCGAGGTGAGCACGCCTGCTCCTCCCTCTCCCCTACCTCTGCCTAGGGTTTTCTATATTTTAGTTGCATCAAATTAGTTAGGGTTCATGTAAGAGTGGAAACAAATCGGATGTGGATGCCGCAAATGAGTTAGGGTTCATGTAAGGGTGGAAACGAATCAAATTTCTAAGATGAATCATAAAACGAGTAAAATTTAATCACTTATTTCACTTTATAGTTGGATAATTGGAATATCTGCTACCACTTTCCACCCCTATAGGTTCATCAAATTAGATGGTAATTAGGGCAGTAGTTCCTAGGTACTAATTAGTTAGTAAGAACTAGGTACTAATTAGGTATTAGAATATTTTTATTTATAGTAAGTTTATTTTTAGTAAGAACTAGTTGAATTAATAGAACTAGTTAGTAAGAACTTGTTGCTATTTTTTAGTTAAAGCAATTTTTCCTGCATCGACGTGGCGATGCCTATCCCGCATCCTCATCGTCGAGTCGGCGGAGGGCGACACACCTTGACCGGATGGGCCATGTCCGGACCAGGCTCCGCCGGGTGGTACTGGAGGTGCTACCTACCGGGCGGCAGGTTGGTGAGGAGCCACTGTCGTTGACCCGAACCTTCTTTGGTGGCGGTCGCGTGGGCGATGTGACGGTCCAGAGGCTCGAGGACTCCGCGGAGGTGGTGCGTCACCGTGTCAGTGAGGAGGACGGGCATGTCCGTCGCTACTTGTTTGCGTTGGAGCACAGGTTCTCCAATACCTGGCAGGTTCTCCAGGGATCTCACTGGAGCTATGATCCCGTGATGGTTCCTTCTCTGTGGTGTCCACCGCCCGCGCCGATACCCGTCGTGTGCTAGGGTTTTAGTTGTATTAGTGATGTTATATGTATGACACTATTCGTGATGTATTAGTGATAATATTCAACGATGTACTGGACGCATGAGATGATTTACTTTTGCTTATTGAATGCATGCTAATTTGAGTCCTATAAGATATTTTGAAATGTATATCTTGTGTTGCTCAATATCCAAGTGGCGGTCATGTTTGCAGGTTACACCTCCGAGTGGCCTATGTTTTTGCGGAGTGTTGATTCATTTATGTTCCTAAGCAAATTTCAGCGCCGATATGTCCTATTTTAGCAAAGGTCATGCGGATTTTTCCATGAATTTTGGCATGACTTGTGCCGAATATGTAGGAAATATCGAGTGCCCCGGATTTGTGTGTTGAGTATCCCGTAGTTGTCTTCGATCGATTTTCAATTAATGTTTTAACTATGAACATAGGAAATGTCGGCGACGAAAAGGATTTCGGTATTTGCAAATACTGCAAAGACGAGCGCGGCTTTCGTCTGACGGAATCTTCCTAGATGATGATAGGCGCTTGACATCAAGTCGGACGAGAACTTCAAGTGGATACAGTAAGTCATAACGACAAGTCTTTTTTCGTAATTAAGCATGACATTTGCTTCATTTGCTTCAACTTATATTTTTTTTACTATTCTACCAGCGTATCCCCTGCCATGCAAGAGTTTTTGTATTGGATAAGATAGGTTTCAGTCATACTACGGAGGTAAAGAAAGTTTATTTGAAGACGGAGCATGGTTATATTTTCCATGCAAAATTATACAATTCAGACGACTACACCTATTTTGGATGCAAAACATGGCGAGCACTATGCAAATTTGAGCCTGATATGGTTATCACCTTTGATATTCGTCTGGAAGATGATATTGAAGGTAATACCGACATCTGGGTCGATGTGTAGATGCCTCCAGTTATACCATTATGTAAGTTTCTCAACCATATTTATGTCTTTGATATTGTTTATTCAAAAAAAGTTGACAACTAATTTGTATTGTCACTTATTTGATTGCAACAAACATGTCCGGTAGCTTGGTAGATAGTACCTACTACTATCCCGAGGCTGAACTAAACTGCGAGGGCTAAGTCATTATGTTTCATGGCTTGAGGATCTTGATCTTTGTCAAGACAAATTTTCTTCCTGGATTTAGAAATGTTAGTAATCGAAAACGTCGACCAATAGTGTTCGTAATGAACTACGGTCACATCTATTTAGGAAGGATGGTAAGATTTTTACTATTTGTCCTCGGTGCATCTTTTCCATACATTATTTTTGAAGCTAAACTTCATTGCTAAGTATGTTACCATACGATGTTCTTCAACGGGACTCCCGATGAATGTTGTGCCTTATGGGATCGAGACTAAAGGTACCATGAGTATTATCGACTTACGCCAAGATATCCTACAGATTGTGCATTCAAGATTAGCGACGGATGCTTAATAGTGCAAGACTGGACCAAATATGTGATGGGAGCGCAGAGAAGTACTAGGGGCAGCAAAGAGGCGCTACCCACGATTAGGAGACAGGTTCATCTGCATGCTCCAACTTGATCAAGGAGGAGAGCTACACATGTTTTATGTTGTTTTACCTAAGAGAGAGCAAAGAGTGATTAGCTAGCTAGAAATGAGTTTCAGGATGATGATGTGCTACACTATTACTATGATGATAAAATAGCTAGTGTTGGTGGTAATGACTATGATGATTATTATTAGCTAGTGTTAGTGGTGATTAAATAAATCTTGTTGGTAGTAATGACCATGATGATGATTAAATATCTTGTCTTTGGCGGATTAGATTCAAGTGGAGGCAACATGTGGTGCACATCGAAAGTACTACTAGTCCAAACTAGATCAAGTTTGGATTAGTAGTATACTTTTGACATGCACCACATATTGCCTCCACTTGAACCTAATCCACCTTCATTTGACACTGTAATGGACATAATGATGCAAACCTCATAACTGGTATTGTATCAATATTTGTACGATGGCGAATAAATAAACTAAAAATGAAAAAATGAAAAAAGAATACTAAAGCGATGGAGAGAAAACACGCTGCCGATGGTTACATTAGCAGTAGCATGGGAGTGAACAAAGCGCTGCAGCTATTCGTCCTAGCGATGGCAGCGTGCGAACGCAGCGTTACTGCTAAGCAATAGTTGTAGCGCCTTATTAGTAGCGCGCCTACCCGCGCTACTAGTGAGCACAAAACCAGCGCTACTGCTAGGGTTTTCCCTAGTAGTGTGTAGCCATCATCTATATGCACTCATACAATAGTGTGGGCTATAAGGTTGGCTATTTCCCGCAAAAAAACAATATATAAGGATGGCTATTGTATCAATACTTTTTCCCATCTCCTCTCTATCTCTTTCTTCATCTTTATTGTATTTACCTAGGAATGTGTATATAGCTAGGCTCTTGCATGAGAGCTCACTCCCCTTACTTTTTCACATCTCTCTCCACATAGGCAAAACTGCCATGTAAGTTAGCTCTTAGAATGGCTATTAGGTTGGCTCTAAGCATTTAATATTTGCATGAGCAAGGTATATGATTGGAAGAGAGTTGCATGCATACTATTTTTTCTTGATCTATGTGTTATAGCAGGGCTGTAGAATATAAGAGCCCGCTTCACTCTCTCTCTCCTCTCTTCTCACTCCTCCAAGTAGGATTTTAATGACATGACAAGTCTTATAGCCTGCTGACTAGGCCTTATTAGACTTGCTCTTAGGCCCTATATAAATGGAAGGAGGGAGTACTATGAGCACTGCATACTCTACTACAGATGTTGTCAGTACTCCACTAGTACTATTGGACAGGGAGCTTAAAAAAAGTTACTATTGAACTGGCTATACGTGGCAAAATCCTAGTAGGAAGAGCATGCGCGGGAACAAGCACATTCACGTGGTTGAAAACAAATTGGAAACCATCTCTGTTTGAATACAAATCTAGGAATACGTACGAATCTAACAATATTGATTGGGCGTTGTTGAATGTTGATACTTTTTTCTGTAAGTTTGATCAAAGTAGAGATACTTTGACTACACATAAAACTTATATGTAAACTAGAAAGGATCGGAGGGAGTATATTGTACGTTCAAAAGCGAGACGAACATTGAATACCCTCTATATATGATTTGCAGATGCTATGATCATCGGTTCAAAATTTTGAATCTGCCTTAGGTATCACACATGCACCCACTCGTTTTCTCTCAATTTCATCTCGGGGTCCGGAGATCGATTGAAAGAGGACTAGGGTACAATACGTTCGTTTCACTTATGAACGTACAATATACTCCCTCTGATCCCCACAGACCCAACCCCCCCCCACCCCCGCGGGTCATTCCTATCATAGAAACAGACCAAACCTTTATCTCCTTACACGACACACAATTGATCTCTCAACATCAATCGATCTCGTCAAGATGTGTCGGGGCATGAACCGAATGGGATGTCAAAACTAAGATGAGAAGCAACACGTAGTGGAGGCAAAGTGAAACTTTAAACAAATCGTTTGTTTGTATGCATGTCGGACAAATTACAACATTGGAAATACAAGCATGGTCTAGGCCCACATGCGAATGATACTCGATGGAACGTTCAAATGACGCATGCGGGAGGATGGACTTGACCGGAGGGCGGCATGATCGATGGCGAAGAGGGTTGGAGAGGAATGAGAAATAAGTAACGCCGCATGATTATACTTGGATGGCTCAAATAAACAATAAGTTGTCTCATTTTCCCTTCCGTCTTGGTCACGGAGTAAGATACTCCCTCTAATTTTTTATTTACTTTGCATAATAGGTTTGACTGAAGTCAAGCTTCATAAAATTTGACCAAAAATTATAGAAAACTAGCAAGATGCCCGTGCATTGCACGGAACATCAAGATCTTGTGGGAGAAAAGGATGAACAAGGGAAGGCCTTATCTGCAAATGTGGAGAGGAGTGTGGGTAAATTGTCATAGTTTCCTTCCTATCCATTAGATATAGATTGGACGGCCTATATTGCAGGATGGCAGGCACGCCATCATCACCAACTCTACTTTTTATCTGCACTAGCAAGATGCCCATGCGTTGCATGCAAACATCAAGATGCATTTATATGAGTAGTTTATCTTGTGAGAGAAAATGATGAACGAGGGAAGGCCTTATTTGCAAATGTGGAGAGGGGTGTGGGTATCTCTTTGCAAAATTGCCATAGTTTCCTTCCTATCCGTCAAATATAAATCTGACGGCCTATATTACAGGATGGCAGGCACACCATCAACACCAACTCTGTTTTTTATAAGAAGTATAGACTAGCAAGATGCTTGTGCGTTGCACGGAACATCAAGATGCATTTGTATGAGTAGTTTATCTTGTGGGAGAAAAGGATGAATGAGGGAAGGCCTTATTTGCAAATGTGGAGAGGGGTGTGGGTATCTTTTCAAAAAATTGACATAGTTTCCTTCCTATCCGTCAGATATAAATTGGACAGACTCTTATAAAAAAGAGTTGGTGATGATGGTGTGCCTGCCATCCTCAGCATAGGTCATCTGACGATATCTGACGGATAGGAAGGAAACTATGGCAATTTTGCAAAAAGCTACCCACACACCTCTCCACATTTGCAAATAAGGCCTTCCTCGCTCATCCTTTTCTCTCACAAGATAAACTAGTCATACAAATGCATCTTGATGTTACGTGCAACACACGGGCATCTTGCTAGTAGGAGTAGAAATATGAACATTTACAATAGCAAATATATATGATGTGAAAGTATATTGAATAATGAATCTAATGGTATTGATTTGTTATTGTATATGTTATTATTTCTATCTATAAACTTTGTCAAAGTTTACAAAATTTGACTTTGAGCAAAGCTAAAATGCGGAGTAAATAAAAACAGAGGGAGTACGCAGGGACTAGTATAGTTACTACTATCGGAACATGGTAAGTTGGACCCCTAAATGCGGGCACGGACCAGGCACACCTCAATTATTCTTTCAAACAGCCGGACACCTACATTCAGCGCACCATCCGGCTACTTAATCAAGTGTTACGCTTCACTACTTGAAAAGGAAAAGGGTGGTGCCGTACCCAAAACCACCACACTTGGGCTAGGGTAACAACTTGGCATTGTACCACATTTGAACCAGGGCACAAAAGCCACCTATTCTGCGCCTAATGCGCAACGCGGAGCACTGACGCTCGAATATGGCTGGGGCACACCTGTCAGGACAACGTGGCGCAGACTAGTCCAATGGAGGAGCTGGCCCATGACCTCCTCGCCACCGGCAACCATTCATGTGGGTCGTTGGGGCCAGCAACATGGCGCAGCTCGGCCGCCTACGATGTGGCGACCGCGGTGAGCGACACGCTCATCTTCGCCGGACACGGTCGGTTTCGATTGTCTTTGAGGGTGGCGTTAGCGCTGTGGCACGACAAGCAGATCAACACCTGGCTCGTCGAGGATGCACGGGGCGCCGAAGTGCGCGCGCGCCGCGACGCATCCGCGAAGTGGTGTAGCGTGGCCAACTGCATCCCCTAAGACCATGTCGGGTCGTCTTGCTTTTTCAATGACATGTGGGGTCGCATGTGAGCAAAGGGCATCTCCAACGTTGCCACGACCGCAGCTGACTACCCTGGCACACCAAAAACCATCGTCCCTAGCGTGGTCGCGCGGTGCGTTCCCAGCTGGCGCCAGCTGCCCGCATTCATGTCATCCGTCTGTATGTCGTCGTTAAGAGGCTCAATGCCCGAGAAACCAACTCCGGTGACTTAATGACGTGCTCGGACGCTTTGGCCTCATCGGAATGCGCTACTTAAAGTGGCAATGCCTAGCTAATCTCCACACTGATACGTCTCCAACGTATCTATAATTTTTTATTGCTCCATGCTACTTTATCTACTATTTTGGACTATATTGGGCTTTATTTTCCACTTTTATATTACTTTTGGGACTAACCTATTAACCGGAGGCCCAGCCCAGAATTGTTGTTTTTTGCCTATTTCAGTGTTTCGAAGAAACGGAATATCAAAAGGAGTCCAAACGGAATGAAACCTTCGGGAACGTGATTTTCCAACCGAACGTGATCCAGGAGACTTGGACCCTACTCCAAGAAGTGCGAGGCGGTCACGAGGTGGAGGGCCCCCCAGGCGCGCCCTACCTCGTGGGCCCCGACGCTCCACCGACGCATTCTTCCTCCTATATATACCTCACGTATCCCCAAACGACTGCAGCAGAGCCAAAACCTAATTCCACCGCCGCAACCCTCTCAGCATCCACGAGATCCCATCTTGGGGCCTGTTCCGAGCTCACGGAGGGGCATCCACCATGGAGGGATTCTACATCATCACCATAGCCCCTCCGATGAAGTGTGAGTAGTTTACTTGAGACCTTCGGGTCCATAGCTAGTAGCTAGATGGCTTCTTCTCTCTTTTTGGATCTCAATACAATGTTCTCCCCCTCTCTCGTGGAGATCTATTCGATGTAATCTTCTTTTTGCGGTGTGTTTGTTGAGAACGATGAATTGTGGGTTTATGATCCAGTATTATCTATGGAAAATATTTGATTCTTCTCTGAATTCTTTTATGTATGATTGAGTTATCTTTGCAAGTCTCTTCGAGTTATCCGTTTGGTTTGGCCAACTAGATTGGTAGTTCTTGCAATGGGAGAAGTGCTTAGCTTTGGGTTCAATCTTGCGGTGTCCTTACCCAAAGGATGAGAAAGGGTTTCAAGGCACTTATTGTATTGTTGCCATCGATGATAACAAAATGGGGTTTTTTATCATATTGCATGAATTTATCCCTCTACATCATGTCATCTTGCTTAAGGCGTTACTCTGTTTTTAACTTAATACTCTAGATGCATGCTGGATAGCGGTCGATGAGTGGAGTAATAGTAGTAGATGCAAAATCGTTTCGATCTACTTGTTTTGGACGTGATGCCTATATACATGATCATTGCCTAGATATACTCATAACTATTCTCAATTCATCCAATTGCTCAATAGTAATTTTTTCACCCAATTAGAATATCTATGCTCTTGAGAGAAGCCACTAGTGAAACCTATGGCCCCGGGTCTATTCTCATCATATCAATCTCTATCACTTTATTTACTTGCTTTGTTTTTACTTTGCTTTTACTTTTTACTTTGCATCTATCTATCAAAAATACCAAAAATATTATTTATCATCTCTATCAGATCTCACTATAAATGAAAGTGACCGTGAAGGGATTGACAACCCCTAGTCGCGTTGGTTGCGAGTCGCTATCGTTTTGTGTAGGTACGAGGGACTTGTGTGTGGTCTCCTCTTTGGATTGATACCTTGGTTCTCAAAACTGAGGGAAATACTTACGCTACTTTGCTGCATCATCCTCTCCTCTTCGGGAAATCCAACGCAGTGCTCAAGAGGTAGCAAGAAGAATTTCTGGCGCCGTTCTGAGTCTATGCAAAAGTCAACATACGAAGTACCCATCACAATCCCTATCTCTCGCATTACATTATTTGACATTTGCCTCTCATTTTCCTCTCCCCCACTTCACCCTTGCCGTTTTATTCGCCCTTCCTCCATTCAATCTTGTGTTACCATGTGCCTTCCTTTTGCTTGCATCTTCGCTTGCTAAAAGTTTATGGATCCTCATCCACTTGCTAATCTATTTAAGAGACCCAATTATGATGAACCTATTGCTAGTGAATTGAGTGCACTAGATTATCTTTATGAGGTTTTGCCTGAAATTCGTGAATCTAAAAATTGTGATGAAGTACTTTATGAAGCGATTCACGATAGATCTTTGAATAAAAAGCATGATTGCAATGATTTTACTACAAATTCTATTGATGTCAATTGTGCTAAAATATGCAAAACCCTAAGCTTGGGGATGCTAGTTTTGCTATGTCCTCTACTTGTTGCAATGATCATGATTGGGGTGATTCTTCTTATGATCTTGAAAATTTATTTAATCCCCATGATGAATATGAGATTGATAATATTGTTTGCAATAATATTGAAAGTGGGCTTGGAAGAATGTCAACTTTAGATCCCACATATTTGGAGAATATTCAATCTTATGAAATTTTTGATAAAAGTGGGTTTGGAGAGGTCATGACTCTAGTTAATGTTAATCCCACTATTTTGGAAGAGTGTCAACTTTGCATGCATGTGGATCATGTTGAAAATATTTTATGTGATAACTATTTTGTTGAATTTGCTTACGATCCCACATGTAATTATTATGAGAGAGGAAAATATAGTTGTAGAAATTTTCATGATAATAAATTACCTCTCTTCATGTTGAGATTGCTATTGTTTCTTTCCTCTTCCTTGCATATGCTAGCTTTTGCTTGCTATGATCATTTGTTTGCATGTAAGATGCCTATGCATAGGAAGTATGTTAGACTTAGGTGTGTTTGTCACATGTTTTATGATGCTCTCTTTGTGCCTCAATTCTTGTATTTCTCGTGAGCATCATTGAAATCTCATTGCCTAGCTAGGGGCGTTAAACGATAGCGCTTGTTGGGAGGCAAGCCAATTTTATTCTTAGTTTTTTGGTTTTGTTTCTGTTTAGGAATAAAGAATCAATCTAGCCTCTGTTTAGATGTGGTTTTATCTTTTAATTAGTGTTTGTGCCAAGTTAAACCTATTAGATCTTCTTGGATGATAGTTATTTGATCTTGCTGTAATTTCCAGAAACTTTGCGCTCAGTGCCCGAATTGTTAAAAATCACCAGAACGTGATAAAATATTGATTCCAATTGCTGATGATCAATAAACAAATTTTCCAGGTCGTCTAATTTGGGTAGAATTTTTTGAGTTCCAGAAGTTTGTGTTAGTTACAGATTACTACAGATTGTTCTGTTTTTGACAGATTCTGTTTTGTGTGTGTTGTTTGCTTATTTTGATGAATCTATGGCTAGTAAAATAGTTTATAATCCATAGAGAAGTTGGAATACAGTAGGTTTAACACCAATATAAATAAAGAATTAGTTCATTACAGTACCTTGAATTAGTCTTTTGTTTTCTTTCTCTAACGGAGCTCACGAGATTTCTGTTGAGTTTTGTGTTGTGAAGTTTTCAAGTTTTGGGTGAATTGTTTTGATGGATTATGGAAAAAGGAGTGGCAAGAGCCTAAGCCTGGGTATGCCCATGGAACCCCCAAGATAATCCAAGGACACAAAAAAGTCAAATCTTGGGGATGCCCCGGAAGGCATCCCTCTTTAAATCCACTTCCATCGGTAATTTACTTGGAGCTATATTTTTATTCACCACATGATATGTGTTTTGCTTGGAGCATCTTGTATTATTTGCGTCTTTGCTTGTTAGTTTACCACAATCATCCTTGATGTACACACCTTTTGAGAGAGCCATACATGATTTGGAATTTGTTAGAATACTCTATGTGCTTCACTTATATCTTTTGAGCTTGATAGTTTTGCTCATAGTGCTTCACTTATATCTTTTGAGCGTGATAATTTTTGCTCTAGTGCTTCACTTATATCTTTTAGAGCATGGTGGTGGATTTGTTTTAAAGAAACTATTGATCTCTCATACTTCACTTAGATTATTTTGAGAGTTGTTAATAGCATGGTAATTTGCTTAATGTTAATATACTTAGTGTTCAAGATATGTGAAACTTTCTTTTTGAGTGAATTGAATACTAAGATAAGTTTGATGCTTGATAATTGTTTTGAGATATGGAGGTGATAATATCAAAGTCGTGCTAGTTGATAATTGTGAATTTGAGAAATACTTGTGTTGAAGTTTGCAAGTCCCCTAGCATGCATGTATGGTTAAAGTTGTGTAACAAATTTGAAACATGAAGTGTACCTGGCTTGTGCATCCTTATGAGTGGCGGTCGGGGACGAGCGATGGTCTTTTCCTACCAATCTATCCCCCTAAGATAATGCGTGTAGTACTTGATTTTTGATGGCTTCTAAATTTTTCCAATAAGTATATGAGTTCTTTTGACTAATGTTGAGTCCATGGATTATACGCACTCTCACCTTTCCGCCTTTGCTAGCCTCTTGATGCCGTGCATTGCCCTTTCTCACCTTGAGAGTTGGTGCAAACTTAGCCGGTGCATCCAAACCCGTGATACGATACGCTCTATCACACATAAACCTCCTTATATCTTCCTCAAAACAGCCACCATACCTACCTATCATGGCATTTCCATAGCCATTCTGAGATATATTTCCATGCAACTTCCATCATCATTATTATGACATACATTAATTTTGTCATATTTCCATTGCATGATCATGTAGTTGACATCATATTTGTGGCAAAACCCACCATGCATTATTTTCCATACATGTCACTCTTGATTCATTGCTCCATCCCGGTACACCGCCGGAGGCATTCATACAGAGTCATATTTTGTTCTAAGTTTCGAGTTGTAATTGTTGAGTTGTAAGAAAAATAAAAGTGTGATGATCATCATTATTAGAGCATTGTCCCAAGTGAGGAAAGGATGATGGAGACTATGATTCCCCCATAAGTCGGGATGAGACTCCGGACGAAAAAAAAAACAAGGCCAAAAAAAAAAGAAAGGCCCAAAAAATGAGAGAAAAAGAGAGAAGGGACAATGCTACTATCCTTTTACCACACTTGTGCTTCAAAGTAGGACCAAGATCTTCATGATAGAGAGTCTCTCGTTTTGTCACTTTCATATACTAGTGGGAATTTTTCGTTATAGAACTTGGCTTGTATATTCCAATGATGGGCTTCCTCAAAATGCCCTAGGTCTTCGTGAGCAAGCAAGTTGGATGCACACTCACTTAGTTTCTTTTTTAGTGCTTTCATATACTTATAGCTCTAGTGCATCCGTTGCATGGCAATCCCTACTCCTCATGTTGACATCAATTGATGGGCATCTCCATAGCCCGTTGATTAGCCTCGTCAATGTGAGACTTTCTCCTTTTTTGTCTTCTCCACACAATCCCATCATCATATTCTATTCCACCCATAGTGCTATATTCCATGACTCGCGCTCATGTATTGCGTGAAGGTTGAAAAAGTTTGAGATTATTTGAGTATGAAACAATTGCTTGGCTTGTCATCGGGGGTATAGAAGTTGGGAACATCTTTGTGTGACGAAAATGAAGCATAGCCTAACTATATGATTTTGTAGGGATTAACTCTCTTTTGCCATGTTATTTTGAGAAGACATGATTGCTTTGATTAGTATGCTTGAAGTATTATTATTTTTGTGTCAATATGAACTTTTGTCTTAAATCTTTCGGATCTGAATATTCATATCACAAGTAAGAAGATTTATATTGAAATTATGCCAAAGTATCACTCCGCATCAAATTTTTTTTTATCATTTACCTACTCGAGGACGAGCAGGAATTAAGCTTGGGGATGCCTGATACGTCTCCAACGTATCTATAATTTTTTATTGCTCCATGCTACTTTATCTACTGTTTTGGACTATATTGGGCTTTATTTTCCACTTTTATATTACTTTTGGGACAAACCTATTAACCGGAGGCCCAGCCCAAATTGTTGTTTTTGCCTATTTCAAGTGTTTCAAGAAAGCGGAATATCAAACGGAGTCCAAACGGAATGAAACCTTCGGGAACGTGATTTTCCAACCGAACGTGATCCGTGAGACTTGGACCCTACTCCAAGAAGTGTCGAGGCGGTCACGAGGTGGAGGCGCGCCTCTAGGTGCGCCCCTACCTCGTGGGCCCCCGACGCCTCCACCGACGCATTCCTTCCTCCTATATATACCTCGTATCCCCAAATGATCGTAAAAGGAGCCAAAACCTAATTCCACCGCCAAGCAACCTTCTCAGATCCACGAGATCCCATCTTGGGGCCTGTTAGGAGCTTCACCGAGGGGCATCCACCACGAAGGGCTTCTACATCATCACCATAGCCCCTCCGATGAAGTGTGAGTAGTTTACTTGGACCTTGAGTCCATAGCTAGTAGCTAGATGGCTTCTTCTCTCTTTTTGGATCTCAATACAATGTTCTCCCCCTCTCTCGTGGAGATCTATTAGATGTAATCTTCTTTTTGCGGTGTGTTTGTTGAGACCGATGAATTGTGGGTTTATGATCCAGTATTATCTATGGAAAATATTTGATTCTTCTCTGAATTCTTTTATGTATGATTGAGTTATCTTTGCAAGTCTCTTCGAATTATCCGTTTGGTTTGGCCAACTAGATTGGTAGTTCTTGCAATGGGAGAAGTGCTTAGCTTTGGGTTCAATCTTATGTGTCCTTACCCAAGTGATGTAAAGGGTTGCAAGGCACGTATTGTATTGTTGCCATCGAGGATAACAAGATGGGGTTTTTATCATATTGCATGAATTTATCCCTCTACATCATGTCATCTTGCTTAAGGCGTTACTCGCTTTTTAACTTAATACTCTAGATGCATCTTTGGATAGCGGTCGATGAGTGGAGTAATAGTAGTAGATGCGTAATCGTTTCGATCTACTTGTTTTGGACATGATGCCTACATACATGATCATTGCCTAGATATACTCATAACTATGCTCGATTACATCACAATTGCTCAATAGTAATTTGTTCACCCACCGTAGAATATCTATGCTCTTGAGAGAAGCCACTAGTGAAACCTATGGTCCCCGGGTCTATTCTCATCATATCAATCTCTATCACTTTATTTACTTGCTTTGTTTTTACTTTGCTTTTACTTTTTACTTTGCATCTATCTATCAAAAAATACCAAAAATATTATTTATCATCTCTATCAGATCTCACTATCGTAAGTGACCGTGAAGGGATTGACAACCCCTAATCGCGTTGGTTGCGAGTTGCTATCGTTTTGTGTAGGTACGAGGGACTTGTGCGTGGTCTCCTACTGGATTGATACCTTGGTTCTCAAAAACTGAGGGAAATACTTACGCTACTTTGCTGCATCATCCTCTCCTCTTCGGGGAAATCCAACGCAATGCTCAAGAGGTAGCACACACCATAGTGCATCATCCTGCAACCTGGCACCACATCCGCCATGACCGCGAGCGCGAACGACCTGCGGTAGAGCTTTGTCTTCGGGGATGAAGCTCGAGGTCGCCGCCCTCGCTCAAGTCACCGCTCACGGCGCAATAGCGGCGCAGCCGGACGCGGACACGACCGCACAAGAGGTGGCCGCGATGGCGGCCGACGACTGGAGCACCGTCAGCCACGCGTCCTACTTGCCGCCGTCCAACGTCCGGCACCGCCGAGGTCAGACACTCCTCCGAGGATGAGTAGGGCATGGGAGGCGGCAGGGCATGGTGTGCCAACTGGCCGGTCCGTCTCCCGTGTTCTATTTTTCCTCGCCGGAGACCGCACCTTCACTTCTCGGGTCTTCAACCCCGCCCCCGTACATGGAGATCTTAGATGGAGGACGTCGGTCGCCGCTGTAGAATAGGTTTAGGGTCGGGTTTGTTTTATTTTTCTCTCCTATAAAAGTTCGAAGTGTAATGAAAATCTGTCGTGTCTGCATTAATCTCGGCTGGTGTATATGAACTTTCACAATAATATAGTATATTGTAGGAGTACTAGCAAGATGCCCGTGCATTGCACGGAACATCAAGATCTTGTGGGAGAAAAGGATGAACGAGGGGAGGCCTTATCTGCAAATGTGGAGAGGAGTGTGGGTACATTGTCATAGTTTCCTTCCTATCCGTTAGATATAGATCGGACGGCCTATATTGCAGGATGGCAGGCACACCATCATCACCAACTCTGCTTTTTATTGAACCGAGACAAAGCTAACATGCGAAGTAAATAAACACATAGGGTCTACATACACAATTTATCTTAGGCACTCCAATAGTACGCCCACTACACATTCACGTATTTCACATCTTTCTACATCTTCGGGAACCTACGAAAGGGTTAACGTAAATTGCCTCTGTCTCTCCTCCCTAATTTTCGTGGTGGTGGGCCCCTCCCCCCCCCCCCCCCCACACACACACACACACAAAATCTACAATCAACAGCTCACACGTTTCACATTACATTAATTACGTAACAGGGATTACGTAGGTGTAGCATTACTCGTCCAAAAAAACCAACTAAGCCAACCTCCCAGCATATCGCGCGGAAAAAGACCCAGCCGCGCCGTTTTAGTCGGGATTACCGGATTACTAGTAGTAGTATCGATAGATCGGGCGAATCATCAAGTTTTTTTAGGGGGCGAAGCACCTAGTTTAAAAGGAAAAAGGTTGTACGATCCAAGCACTTCGTCATGCGTCGCATTGCACCCCACACACGCTCGTCCTGCACCCGGCTCACGCAAACGTAAGGCGCTTCGGGTTGCCTCTTAACTTACATGTGGGACTGCAATTGGATAAACCGACCATGTGCCAAACTCCCCCCCCCCCCCCCCCGCCCGCCCATCGCGCGAAAATCCCCCCCCCCCAAATTCCCCCCAAATCCCAAATTCAACCGCCCTTCAGCCAACTAGCCAATAAAATTCCCCAAACCCCCCTCCCCTCGTCCCCCTCCACTCCATTCGCTCCGCCAGCCGCCTCCCGCCAAGACCGATAAGTCGGTACCATGGTTCGTCAAGGGACGACGGCGATCCTCTCGCTCCACAAGACGTTCTCGTGAGATCGTCCTCGAGTCGCGCCGCCACCGCTTGCGACGTTCTTTTGGAGGCGCACGACGTTCAGCGCCTCCACCGCTGGCGACGTTCGTGTGGAGACGCACCAGCCGCCCAAACTAGCACCGGCGAGACCGCCTGCTCCTACCTCCAGTGGCCGGCTGTGCTGCCGTTGAGGCCTCACCGCCCCCTACTACTCCCACCGCTGGCTAGGCCCTGCGGCGACGGCAGGCTCACACCGCAGTCGAACTAGTGAACCCTCGTACTCCTGTCCGCGTGGGCTTCCACTGCCGCGTCTTCCCCGGCTTCATGTCGTCCCCTTCCTAGGCCTCGTCGTCGTCCATCGCCCTGGTGCTCTCGGTGCGGCGTGGTCAAGGAACGACTTCCATCGGAAGAGTACTATATGTGGAGAGGCTGACAGCTGGGTCCACGACCGCAGCAAGGAAGTGCCTCCTTATTATGCGGAAAATAATGATTCCTCCACCTGACAGCAGGGACCCACCGGACGGGCCACCGTATTTCACGAAAATAAAAAATTTCCCCCCTGACTGCTGGGACCCACCAGCTACATCTTCGCACGCAAGGAAGTGCCTGACAGTCGGGACCCACCTGGTTGAAACGTACGTAGCATTGTCATTCTGGTCGCGAACGTGTACGTACATACTGGTCGATGTAGAGGCGCGCACGTGTCGTAGTAGAGGCGCGCACGTGTCATAGTAGAGGCCTGCACGTAGCATGTTGATACGTCTCCAACGTATCTATAATTTTTTATTGTTCCATGCTATTATATTATCTATTTTGGATGTTTAATGGGCTTTACTAAGCACTTTTATATAATTTTTGGGACTAACCTATTAACCTAGAGCCCAGTGCCAGTTTCTTTTTTTTTGCCTATTTCAGTGTTTCGCGGAAAAGGAATATCAAACGGAGTCCAAACGGAATGAAACCTTCGGGAGAGTTATTTTTGGAACGGAAGCAATCCAGGAGACTTGGAGTGCACGTCAGGGAATCAATGAGGAGAGCACGAGGCAGGAGGCGCGCCTACCCCCCTGGGCGCGCCCTCCACCCTCGTGGGCCCCTCGTGGCTCCCCTGACCGACTTCTTTCGCCTATATATCTCCATATACCCTAAAACCATAGTGGAGCAGAATAGATCGGGAGTTCCGCCGCCGCAAGCCTCTGTAGCCACCAAAATCCAATCGGGACCCTGTTCCGGCACCCTGCCGGAGGGGGGAACCCTCACCGGTGGCCATCTTCATCATGCCGGCGCTCTCCATGACGAGGAGGGAGTAGTTCACCCTCGGGGCTGAGGGTATGTACCAGTAGCTATGTGTTTGATCTCTCTCTTTCGTGTTCTTGAGGGGATACGATCTTGATGTGTCGCGAGCTTTGCTATTATAGTTGGACCTTATGATGTTTCTCCCCCTCTACTCTCTTGTAATGGATTGAGTTTTCCCTTTGAAGTTATCTTATCGGATTGAGTCTTTAAGGATTTCAGAACACTTGATGTATGTCTTGCGTGGGATACCCGTGGTGACAATGGGGTATTCTATTGATCCACTTGATGTATGTTTTGGTGATGAACTTATGGTTCCGCCCATGAACCTATGCATAGGGGTTGGCACGTTTCGTCTTGACTCTCTGGTAGAAACTTTGGGGCACTCTTTGAAGTTCTTTGTGTTGGTTCGAATAGATGAATCTGAGATTGTGTGATGCATATCGTATAATCAAACCCACGGATACTTGAGGTGACATTGGAGTATCTAGGTGACATTAGGGTTTTCGTTGATTTGTGTCTTAAGGTGTTATTCTAGTACGAACTCTATGATAGATCGAACGAAAAGAATAGCTTCGTGTTATTTTACTACGGACTCTTGAATAGATCGATCCGAAAGAATAACTTTGAGGTGGTTTCATACCCTACAATAATCTCTTTGTTTTTTCTCTGCTATTAGTGACTTTTGAGTGACTCTTTGTTGCATGTTGAGGGATAGTTATATGATCCAATTATGTTATTATTGTTGAGAGAACTTGCACTAGTGAAAGTATGAACCCTAGGCCTTGTTTCAACGCATTGCAATACCGTTTACGCTCACTTTTATCTTTAGTTACCTTGCTGTTTTTATATTTTCAGATTACAAAAACCTATATCTACCATCCATATTACACTTGTATCACCATATCTTCATCGAACTAGTGCACCTATACAATTTACCATTGTATTGGGTGTGTTGGGGACACAAGAGACTCTTTTGTTATTTGGTTGCAAGGTTGTTTGAGAGAGACCATCTTCATCCTACGCCTCCCACGGATTGATAAACCTTAGGTCATCCACTTGAGGGAAATTTGCTACTGCCCTACAAACCTCTGCACTTGGAGGCCCAACAACGTCTACAAGAAGAAGGTTGCATAGTAGACATCACATGTACACGTACGTACAGCCAGGGTGCAAGAAAGTAAATACGGCCACGTACGTACATACGGGCGGGGTCTCGAACACCTACTCGCGCATACGTACGGCCAGGGCTCGTGTACATGGTTGTGTCGGAACGGAGAAGCTGCGCCGCCGTCGTGATCATGGGGAGGCAACCGGCTGGGTTGGAACGGAATGCGTCGTCGTGTTCATCGGGAGCCAACTGGCTTGGGCGGAACAGCCAATGGAAACGAGGCCTGGCGTACCGCAAAACGGAGGAAACGGCCTTGTGTTCGACCGGCCACGGTCAAAACGGGATCCTATTCATCAGGAGGGGTCTGGTGTACCGCAAAACGGAGGAAACAGACCTCCTATGGTGGAAACGGGGTCCTGTTGATCGAGAAGGGTGTGGCGTACAGCGAAACGGAGGAAACAGACTTGTGTTGGAGCGCTATGGTCGAAACGGGGGTCCTATTCATCGGGAGGGGTGTGGCGTACTGCAAAACGGGACTCCACGGGATACTGTTCATCTCCACCGTCGACTGCTACCTCTTGAGCTTGCGTTGGATTTCCTTGAAGAGGAAAGGTGATGCATGTTGGGGAACGTAGTAATTTCAAAAAAATTCCTACGCACACGCAAGATCATGGTGATTCATAGCAACGAGAGGGGAGATTCATAGCAACGAGAGGGGAGAGTTTTGTCCACGTACCCTCGTAGACCGAAAGCGGAAGCGTTAGCACAACGTGGTTGATGTAGTCGTACGTCTTCACGATCCGACCGATCAAGTACCGAACGTACAGCACCCCCGAGTTCAGCACACGTTCAGCTCGATGATGTCCCTCGAACTCCGATCCAGCCGAGTGTTGCGGGAGAGTTTCATCAGCACGACGGCGTGGTGACGATGTTGATGTTCTACCGACGCAGGGCTTCACCTAAGCACCGCTACAGTATTATCGAGGTGGACTATGGTGGAGGGGGGCACCGCACACGGCTAAAAGATCAACTGATCAATGTTGTGTCTATGGGGTGCCCCCCTGCCCCCATATATAAAGGAGCAAGGGGGTGCGGCCGGCCAAGGGAGAGGCGCACTGGGAGGAGTCCTACTCCCACCGGGAGTTGGCCCCCCCCCCCCCCCCCTTTCCTAGTTGGATTAGAACTTGGGAGGGGGAAGGAGTGGAGGAGAAGAAGGAAGGGGGGGCGTCGCCCCCTTCTCCTTGTCCTATTTGGACTGGGGGGGAGGGGCGCGCGGCCCAGCCCTAGCCGCCTCTCCTCTCTTCCACCTAGGCCCACTAAGGCCCATCAAGTTCTCGCGGGGTTCCGGTAACCTCCCGGTACTCCGGTAAAATCCCGATTTCACCCGGAACACTTACGATATCCAAACATAGGCTTCCAATATATCAATCTTCATGTCTCGACCATTTCGAGACTCCTCGTCATGTCCGTGATCACATCCGGACTCAACAACCTTCGGTACATCAAAACATATAAACTCATAATATAACTGTCATCGTAGCGTTAAGCGTCTGCGGACCCCACGGGGTCGAGAACTATGTAGACATGACCGAGACACCTCTCTGGTCCATAACCAATAGCGGAACCTGGATGCCCATATTGGCTCCTACATATTCTACAAAGATCTTTATTGATCGAACCGCATAACAACATACGTTGTCCCCTTTGTCATCGGTATGTTACTTGCACGAGATTCGATCGTTGGTATCTCAATACCTAGTTCAATCTCGTTACCGACAAGTCTCTTTACTGCGTCTGTAATACATCATCCCGCAACTAACTCATTAGTTGCAATGCTTGCAAGGCTTAAGTGATGTGCATTACCAAGAGGGCCGTAGATACCTCTCCAACAATCGGAGTGACAAATCCTAATCTCAAATACGCCAACCCAACAAGTACCTTCGGAGACACCTGTAGAGCTCCTTTATAATCACCCAGTTACATTGTGACGTTTGGTAGCACACAAAGTGTTCCTCCCAGAACGGAGTTGCATAATCTCATAGTCATAGGAACATGTATAAGTCATGAAGAAAGCAATAGCAACATACTAAACGATCATGTGCTAAGCTAACAGAATGGGTCATGTCAATCACATCATTCTCCTAATGATGTGATCCCGTTAATCAAATGACAACTCATGTCTATGGCTAGAAAACATAAACATCTTTGATCAACGAGCTAGTCAAGTAGAGGCATACTAGTGACAATCTGTTTGTCTATGTATTCACACATGTATTATGTTTCTGGTTAATACAATTCTAGCATGAATAATAAACATTTATCATGATATAAGGAAATAAATAATAACTTTATTATTGCCTCTAGGGCATATTTCCTTGCCTCCCACTTGCACTAGAGTCAATAATCTAGATTACACGGTAATGATTCTAACACCCATGGAGCCTTGGTGCTGATCATGTTTTGCTCGTGGAAGAGGCATAGTCAATCGGTCCGCAACATTCGTGATCCGTATGTATCTTGCAAATTTCTATGTCTCCCACCTGGACTAGATCCGGGATGGAATTGAAGTGTCTCTTGATGTGCTTGGTTCTCTTGTGAAATCTGGATTCCTTCGCCAAGGCAATTGCACCAGTATTGTCACAAAAGATTTTCATCGGACCCGATGCACTAGGTATGACACCTAGATCGGATATGAACTCCTTCATACAGACTCCTTCATTTGCTGCTTCCGAAGCAGCTATGTACTCCGCTTCACACGTAGCCCGCCACGATGCTTTGTTTAGAACTGCACCAACTAACAGCTCCATCGTTCAATGTAAACACGTATCCGGTTTGCGATTTAGAATCGTTCGGATCAGTGTCAAAGCTTGCATCAACGTAACCATTTACGATGAGCTCTTTGTCACCTCCATAAACGAGAAACATATCCTTAGTCCTTTTCGTGTATTTCAGGATGTTCTTGACCGCTGTCCATGATCCACTCTGGATTACTTTGGTACCTCCCTGCTAGACTTATAGCAAGACACACATCAGTGTCTGGTACACAGCATTGCATACTTGATAGAGCCCATGGCTGAAGCATAGGAACATCTTTCATCTTCTCTCTATCTTCTGCAGTTGGTCGGGCATTGAGTCTTACTCAACTTCACACCTTGTAACACAGGCAAGAACCCTTTCTTTGCTTGATCCATTTTGAACTTCTTCAAAACTTTGTCAAGGTATGTGCCTTGTGAAAGTCCAATTAAGCGTCTTGATCTATCTCTATAGATCTTGATGCCCAATATGTAAGCAGCTTCACCGAGGTCTTTCATTGAAAAACTCTTATTCAAGTATCCCTTTATGCTATCTAGAAATTCTATATCATTTCCAATCAGCAATATGTCATCCACATATAATATCAGAAATGCTATAGAGCTCCCACTCACTTTCTTGTAAATACAGGCTTCTCCAAAAGTCCATACAAAACCAAATGCTTTGATCACACTATCAAAGCGTTTATTCCAACTCCGAGAGGCTTGCACCAGTACATAAATGGATCACTGGAGCTTGCACATTTTGTTAGCTCCTTTGGATCGATAAAACCTTCCGGTTGCATCATATACAACTCTTCTTCCGTAAATCCATTCAGGAATGCAGTTTTGACATCCATTTGCCAAATTTCATAATCATAAAATGCGGCAATTGCTAACATGATTCGGACAGACTTAAGCATCGCTACGGGTGAGAAGATCTCATCGTAGTCAATCCCTTGAACTTGTCGAAAACCTTTCGCGACAAGTCGAGCTTTGTAGACAGTAACATTACCTCAGCGTCAGTCTTCTTCTTGAAGATCCATTTATTCTCAATTGCTTGCCGATCATCGGGCAAGTCAACCAAAGTCCACACTTTGTTCTCATACATGGATCACATCTCAGATTTCATGGCCTCAAGCCATTTTGCGAATCTGGGCTCACCATCGCTTCTTCATAGTTCGTAGGTTCGTCATGGTCTTGTAACATGACTTCTAGAATAGGATTACTGTACCACTCTGGTGCGGATCTTACTCTAGTTGACCTACGAGGTTCAGTAACAACTTGATCTGAAGTTTCATGATCATCATCATTAACTTCCTCACTAATTGGTGTAGGTGTCGCAGAAACCGGTTTCTGCGATGAACTACTTTCCAATAAGGGAGTAGGTACATGTAACATCCCAAAATTCTAAATTTTGGAATGTTATAAACAAATAGATAGTTTTGATTGATTGTTTGATTGATTGACTGAAAGTGAGTGAATTCGAAACCTTTTGAAAGTTAAATGAGAGGGAATAAAAGGACTTTCCCAAACTTTCATTTTGCTTTTATGATCTTCGGGAATTCAAATTCTTTTCATCACAAAACCCTGGAGAGAATATGACATGACTTCTTCCATTTATTTAAATGACAAGGGGTGTTGAAAATATTTGAAATTCATTTGAGAATATTTCCAATTCTGAAACTTTATGCAACTCAATGATTTTCACGAGCGAAGATAAAATGACTTCTTCAAATTATATGAAATATGAGTTGGGAGTTTCAAAGAATTAAATTCAAAGTTCTTTTGAATTTATTTTCAATTTGGAGTTATTTGAGTTTTATTCAAAGTATTTTTCTCCAAAAATAACATATATGGAAAATAGGGTAACATGATTCCCTACATCAGAAAAATGGAGAGAAATAAATTTGAATTCATTTTGGTATTTGTAAAAAGATTTTCATTGGATTTTTCTAGACCAGAAGCACTCTTTGCTTTATTTGAATTTGTGTGGATTTTATTTGACATTAGAATAATGTTCATGTTGTAGGAAATTCTTTTTTAAAAATTTTGATATATTATATGCATATATAATATTTTCATTTTATTTTGTTTTATCATTTTGTTTTCCTCTTTGTTTGTTAAAAAAAATATTCGCAGCGCCTTGGGCCAAAGGCCCAAGCCCGTAAAGCCAATGACCAAGGCCAAGGCCATCGCTAGCATCGCGCGCACCAGGGAGCAAGGGAGCCGCAAGGTTTCCTATTCTGTTACAAATCCTAGTAGGATTTGATCCCGTTTCGTTATTCCGTTTTAATCCTAGGATTCCTAATCCTACTCTAATTCTTGTCCCCTACTCCAAGCAAAACCCTCCCTCCCCAATATAAATACCCAAGCACCCCCTCCAACACATCAAACCAACACCTCTCCTCTCCCCTCTCCTCATGTGCCAGCAGCAGTCACGCCCTTACACCGCCGCCGCCCTCGCCCGTCAGCTGTCGCCCTCACGCCCCGCCGCCGCCACACACCGCCGCCGCCCTTGCCGCCGCCGCCAAGTGCCGCCGCCGCCACCTAGCCTAGCCGAGACCCTCGCTTCTTCGAGGTACTAGCCCTCGTCACCTTTTCTTTTCTTGGTTCGGTTTTTTCGTAAATCGTTCGATTTCCGTTCGTTTCTAGATCGGTTTTTCGTTTGGTTTTCTTTCCGAAACCCTAGATCGGTTTTCTCGCGGTTTTTCTTTCCGGTTTTGTTTAGCGGCGTTAAACTCGATAGATTTTTCTTTTATTTTAATTTCCGTCGGGGACCTATCCGTAGTGTTATTTTTAGTCCCTAATCTTCAAACGCTCATAACTTTTTACTCGTAAGTCGGAATCCAACGAAACCAATGCCCACTTCTTCGTTCTGATCCCTCTATCCAAAGAATACAACTCAAACATGTTTTGATAATTTAAAATTTGAATTAGATCAGATTTGTATTCAAACTTCGTTTGATCGTAACTTGAGTTTCGTAACTCCGATTTAGTTGATTCTTTTGCTAATCGAAGCTCTTGACCTAAACTTTCTGATAAGGCCAAATTCACATAATTTTGGTACTGTTAGAAATTGTTTTATGTTGCAAGAGTTATTTGCTTGGTTTTGATGTTTTCCGAATCGTTTTCTTTGTTCTTTCCGATCTTTTGAGTGATTGCTTATGTGTGGTTACTATTGCTTGATTACGATAGATTGACCGGAGTGTGACGAGTAGATCTATCAAGAGTTTTTGAGTGCGAATCATCTTCATCAACATTGCAGGCAAGTAACACTTTGATCATACTTTCTCATACCCAGTTTTTATGCATTAGATCTATTCCTCAAACACTTGCATGATTAGGATCTAATTAAATTGTGGGTTTTGGGAAGTAGATTGAGGTAGTACCTATTACCTGTTTTACTTATGAAACCTTTGGGAGTTACTTCTCGTTTGCTTATTATGCCATGCTATGCTAGTAGGCGTGGATTGGGTGAGTGTATATCCATGATGATGTGAGATTGTAATTAAAGGTTTATTTAAGGTGGCAACTTAAACACACATCCGGGTGGATTGAGGCACCTGGTTTCTATCAGACTTGCCTGTTTTCTTGAACCGCCACCTGTGCTCAAAGGGATCATAAGACTATTCAAACTAGAAACTTCCGTGTGCAGCCACAAGCCATTATGGGCTCTGGCATAGCCGAGTAAGTTGTCACGAACTCTTATGGGTAGACTAGCGGATGTAGGGGTTGTAGGTTGGTACGGTCTACCCACAAGTAAGGTGCTAAGCGCTTACGAAGACTATGTCTCGGTCATCCGTTTCTTAAACACCATGTAGTGCGAGAAACCCAACGGAGGCGATCGAGTCTTGTGGGGAAAAGTGCGCAAACCTCTGCAGAGTGTATAAACTAATCATGATTAGCCGTGTCCCCGGTTATGGACATCGTGAGTATCTAGTACTTGAATATCATGTGAATCTCAACATGTTACTCTAATTAATATTGTTGGGTTTTTAATGAGTACTTTTAATTGGGATTGAGGATGCTGTCAACCATTCTCAATGCTTAACAACCACCATGATAGTTAAACAAATTTATTCCTTTGCAAGAGGGAAAAAGCGGCTTTATGCAAAATCAGAATCAGTAGAGCTTTTCCACCAGCCATATATGCATGTAGTATAGGCTTATTCCTTCATTACTCTCTATGTGTTACATTGCCAAAGATATTCCATGTCTTGGCCCGTTTCAGTGCAACTTTTCATGTTGCGAGACTTTTAGACTGACGAGTAAGTGATACGTTAGGGTTACGATTTCCTATACTCAACTTTGCCGTTGGTGTTGATGGGAATCCACAACCTTGTTGCTTCCGCTATATTTGGATTGAGGTAATAGTATTTACGCTTACTTTATACATGTGATTTACCTCTGTTATAAATCCTTCGAGTAATGTGTGTGTCGACATACCGATCCGAGGATGACACGAAGCACGTAGACTTGATCCATTCGAATTAGGGTCGCTACAAGATGGTATCGAGCACATGTTGACCGTGAGGACGTGACCCTAGAAACCGAAGCCCATAGGAAAGATTTTTCTCTACAACTTCATTTTCAAAAAGATCTTTTACCTCTCTTCTCTTCTGAGCTTATTCAAATATTCCCTTCTAGTGAGACCATACCCCTTTTCCCTTTTGACCTCTCGAAGATTCGACCGATGAGACCACTCCAAGGAGATAAGATATGGGACAACTAAGACCATTTGGAATGAAGAGGATTTTACCGTGTAAATGGAAACTACAACGGTTGAAGACTCCGAAGACTAGGAGAATTTGAAGGCTTTGAAGAATTTCCGGATTTGTATGACCTAGGAAGGTTACGCTTATGGAATTGACAGACTATGGAAGTTGTCAATACCCGAGATCAAGGTGTATTGGAGTAAGACCTAACATGAAGCATTAGAACTCAAAGTTTTGTCAAGAAAACCCTAAGACATGAGAGATCAACTATGGAATAAAAGCTCATGGCGATAACATGGGAATAGACACGGCTGGCCATGGTGTTATTGCCACTTATGCTATTGTCACCGTATGGGTTAAGCATGTAGATGCATGGAAGGATTGGATGGTAGAAGGCTGAAGGAGCATCTGTCAGCAAAGGATGCAGTTTTAACATTACTGGTGTATCACCAGGATCTGGAGTGTTACATCAAGAAGTTAAGATGGACCTACAAGAAGCAGTATTTGATAAGGAAGCAGTTCATGAAGAATTCGGGAACCTGAAGCTTAAAGTAGACACGCTGAAGGAGCAAAACATCGAGATACCGGAGATTTGTCAGGAACTGAAGGACAGTAGGACCATGGTTCATGTCAAGGAAGTTGAAATCAGAAGTTTGGAATGCCACTCCAGAAATATTAAAGGACGTCGCGAGAGACTTCACGTCAACAGAGATGATTTGACAAAAAGAACTTGAGCAGGACAAGCACGATTGGAAGAAGCCATCGGAGACATGAACAAGACTTGAAGAGTTTGATGGCGTTGAAGATTTATTGACCATTAGAAGACCAAACCCCTGTTACATACCTACGTTAGATGCGACGATTGTGAGCTGTCATTTTGTTTGATGTTTTTCCGAAAGCCACAATAAAATCTGTTTTTTTTTTCAAAACTTTTGTTTGTTTTGTGTGTATCCCTCTCTATCTCTCTTATCCCACCCCAAACCCATGGACCCAATAAAGGATGAATGGAGATGAGCTTGTACTTTCTGGACCGTTGAGTCAATTGAAGACGGACCGATGGATTCAGAACATGGAGGATCACATGAAGAATAACCTCAGTAGTCGAAGGATATGACCAGATGCTCTTGAGTGCTTTGAAAGAGGTGCTGCTATTTGGTGGAGGATGTATCAAACCATCAATGGATTGCAAGGAGTAACCACCTGGAAGGAAATTTAAGTTGACTTTGTCAAAATCTAGGTTTGTGACCCAGAAGTTGAAGCCTTATGGAAAGGATATGAAGAAACCTTGTGCGTACAAGCTCTGTGGAGAAATAGGACACACCCATAACGAACACAAGGATGGATGCTCAAATTGTGAAGGAAGTCACCCGGTGAAGAATGCCCAACTAGGCGGATCACTTGTTTCTTGTGTGAAGGGACTACCCACTACCACCTTTCGGTGTCACATTTACACTATGGTACAGAGAACCATCCAGCAGAAGAAAGAAGAAATGAAAGGAGCCCTCATGGAGATGTTAGAAGAACCTGTGACGAAGGAAGATGTTGAGGACATACACAAAGGAAACAAAATTAAAGCCCGCACCAAGTCATGCTATTCATGTGGAGAAGAAGGACACATCTCCCAAGATTGTCTGAATGGAGATCTAGTAGAATTCCCGGTAGAGGAAGTAGAGTATGACCCACGAAATAGAAGCCCTGATTGGAGCGGAAAGGTCCGGAAGAGGAATAGGTTGGACTCAGAACAACCAAATTTCTACAAAGAAAGACCTGAGTCATATCACATGTTTCAGTGCAAAATTCAGGGCACTACTTCAATGATTGCCCAAGAGGGAAGATAAGGACCCCAGGAGGCTATATAATCGCAAGGAAACCTCGATATTTGTCAGAAGTAATATGTTTCCGTTGTGATGAAGCCGGGCACTTTGCCAGAGATTATCCGAAGGAGAAGGAGACTAATGATATACAGTTGAAGTTGTAACAAAATAAATGGAGTAGTAGAAGTGAGAGCTTTTTCTTTTACATTGAGGTGTTAAGTTGAGACATGTAATGGAAAAGCGAGAGATTGTAATAATTTAAGAATCAATAAAGTTAGCAGTGTTGGTACTGCTTTGGATTTTATGAGTTACCCTATGAGGAAAGATGTTGACCAATTTCGAGGATATGAGAAATATAGTCTATGGAATATTGGAACATTTTAAGGGTGGTAGTACCCTGTAAGAACCGTCGACCCCTGGAAAAGATAAGGATACCTACTGAATGGATTTCAGACAAAAGGAATAGGAGTTTTGTCTTGATATGTTTGATACCCCAAGAGAGTGTGGGATGACGTTGGAGACCGTCAGTTGTTTGGACCAAATGTGATCAAGGATTCGGAGAGAATGTTAAGATTGATTCGAGATAGACCAAGGTAGCTCGATCCAGCGTAAGAGTATTGCGCACTCAAAAACGCAAGGAGGTAGTCTATGAAATCGGAGATGAGCATATCTTTGTGTGCCACCTCTGCGAGGAGTTAAATGATTTGGAATTAAGGGAAAGTTAGCCCCGAGATTTGTAGGACCATACGGAGTTTTGGAACGTATGGGAGAATTGGCTAACAAGTTGGAGTCACCCGAAGGACTGTTAGGAGTTCATGACTTGTTTCATGTTTCCCAGTTGAATAAGTGCCATGCAGAGATGGCCAATATTCCCCTATAAGGACGCTTGACCCTGGAAAGGATAATGATGTCCCACGAAGTGGAGTATGGATTTCATAAGTATAAGTTTTATCTCAGTATGTGGGACATCCCACGAGGATGAAGAGATAAATTACTATTGGACGTAAATGAGGTATGATGTTGGAAATATGGATCAATGGAAATTCCATGATGAGCCTGAGTAAGCACGTCTTAGTTTGGTGCCAATAGAAGGAAGAAGGACAGTACAATTGGATGGAATTAAGTATGCGGGAAGTTGGATGTTGGGATAATGACCGATTGCCCGGATGATGTGTTCAAGGATTGCAAGTGATGAGATGGGCCATAACCCACGAGGCCCAGGGACACGCCAAGAAGCAAGCACACTCTTCTTTGAAGGAGAAACCACGAAGAAGTTATGATTGTATCGACCGACGATCTTATAGGAGTTTACATAAAACCCGAGAGTTGTTAAGGAACGATAGATGTTTGTTTGGCTTGCGAAACAATGGATTTTCGAACTTGGTTCGTCGACAAGAGAAATTCTGCAATGTTTGTGAGGATGACCGAGTGTTAGAATGCGAGATTCGCTAAACCATGTACAAGGTAATGATTTGGGTGCGGGATGGATTGATCACCATACCGACTTACTCTTATTATTCGCTTTGCTATGTGGGATGGTAAATCTAAGTGACTTACCTATAGTAGAGTGACGACGATATTAAACCTTGTTTAAACCTTAGAATGGTATAAGAATTTTTTCCCTTGTACAAGGCAGTTGCTGCCAACCGTAGGTTATACGGTGAGGTTCAACCCAGACCCGTTTTCTGCAAGAGAAACCATAAATCGTTGACCACCATGAGATACCGATATTTGTTTAGAATTGGCGCCAGACCGTCGACTATGAAGACCCAATTTCGGGATAACCTTACCAAGAGGAAAGGACAAAGGAATTGAGGAAAAGGTTATGCCACTACCTAAGAGCCCAGAGAAGGAATTATCCTTAATATCTCGAGAAGACCGACAAACCTTTATCGACAATAAGGATGGAGTATCTGAGTTTTGATGGAACCGTAACCATGTTTCTAAGGGTGGTAGCACCCGAGACCCCGGAGATGATCGATGGATTTTGAAGACCCCCAAACCTAACCTATTTCTTGCTAGCCTCTCCGAATCTCAAGGACGAGATTCATCTTAAGGGTGGTAGGTTTGTAACATCCCAAAATTCTAAATTTTGGAATGTTATAAACAAATAGATAGTTTTGATTGATTGTTTGATTGATTGACTGAAAGTGAGTGAATTCGAAATCTTTTTGAAAGTTAAATGAGAGGGAATAAAAGGACTTTCCCAAACTTTCATTTTGCTTTTATGATCTTGAAATTCAAATTCTTTTCATCACAAAACCACGGAGAGAAGATGACATGACTTCTTCCATTTATTTAAATGACAAGGGTGTTGAAAATATTTGAAATTCATTTGAGAATATTTCCAATTCTGAAACTTTATGCAACTCAATGATTTTCACGGCGAAGATAAAATGACTTCTTCAAATTATATGAAATATGAGTTGGGAGTTTCAAAGAATTAAATTCAAAGTTCTTTTGAATTTATTTTCAATTTGGAGTTATTTGAGTTTTATTCAAAGTATTTTTCTCCAAAAATAACATATATGGAAAATAGGGTAACATGATTCCCTACATCAGAAAAATGGAGAGAAATAAATTTGAATTCATTTTGGTATTTGTAAAAAGATTTTCATTGGATTTTTCTAGACCAGAAGCACTCTTTGCTTTATTTGAATTTGTGTGGATTTTATTTGACATTAGAATAGTGTTCATGTTGTAGGAAATTCTTTTCTGAAAATTTTGATATATTATATGCCTATATAATATTTTCATTTTATTTTGTTTTATCATTTTGTTTTCCTCTCTGTTTGTTAAAAAAAATATTCGCAGCGCCTTGGGCCAAATGCCCAAGCCGCCAAGCCAGCGGCCGGCCAAGGCCAAGGCCATCGCTAGCATCGCGCGCACCAGGGAGCAAGGGAGCCGCAAGGTTTCCTATTTTTTTACAAATCCTAGTAGGATTTGATCCCGTTCGTTATTCCGCTTTTTTAATCCTAGGATTCCTAATCCTACTCTAATTCTTGTCCCCTACTCCAAGCAAAACCCTCCCTCCCCAATATAAATACCCAAGCACCCCCTCCAACACATCAAACCAACACCTCTCCTCTCCCCTCTCCTCCTCACTTGTGTGCCGCCGCCCCTTACACCGCCGCCACCGCCCCACACCGCCGCCACCACCTAGCCACGAGCCCCTCGCTTCTTGAGGTACTAGCCCCGCCGTGTCACCTTTTCTTTTCTTGGTTCGGTTTTTTAAATCGTTAGGTTCCGTTCAGGTTTTCTAGATTGGTTTTTCGTTTGGTCTTCTTTCCAAACCCTAGATCGGTTTTCTCGCCGGTTTTACTTTCCCGTTTTGATTAGCGAGCGTTCGCTCGATAGATTTTTCTTTTTATATTAAATATACTTCAGTGACCTATCCGTAGTGTTATTTTTTAGTCCCTAATCTTCAAACGCTCATAACTTTTTACTCGTAAGTCGGAATCCAACGAAACCAACGCCCACTTCTTCGTTATGATCCCCTCTATCCAGTAATACAACTCAAACATGTTTTTGATAATTTAAAATTTGAATTAGATCAGATTTGTATTCAAACTTCGTTTGATCGTAACTTGAGTTTCGTAACTCCGATTTAGTTGATTCTTTTTGCTAATCGAAGCTCTTGACCTAAACTTTCTGATAAGGCCAAATTCACATAATTTTGGTACTGTCCCCGGTTATGGACATCTTGAGTATCTAGTACTTGAATATCATGTGAATCTCAACATGTTACTCTAATTAATATTGTTGGGTTTTTAATGAGTACTTTTAATTGGGATTGAGGATGCTGTCAACCATTCTCAATGTTTAACAACCACCATGATAGTTAAACAAATTTATTCCTTTGCGATGAGGGAAAAGCGGCTTTATGCAAAATCAGAATCAGAGAGCTTTTCCACCAGCCATATATGCATGTAGTATAGGCTTATTCCTTCATTACTCTCTATGTGTTACATTGCCAGATATTCCATGTCTTGACCGTTTTTGGCTGCAACTTTTCATGTTGCGCACTTTTCGCATTTACAGTAAGTGATACGTTAGGGTTACGATTTCCTATACTCAACTTTGCCGTTGGTGTTGATGGGAATCCACAACCTTGTTGCTTCCGCTATATTTGGATTGAGGTAATAGTATTTACGCTACTTTATACATGTGATTTACCTCTGTTATAAATCCTTCGAGTACTGTGTGTGTCAGCATACCGATCCAGGGATGACACGAAAGCACAGAGACTTGATCCATTCGGGTCGGGTCGCTATAGTACAGTTACCTCATCAAGTTCTACTTTCCTCCCACTCACTTCTTTCGAGAGAAACTCCTCTAAAAAACTCTGAATTTAGCAACAAAAGTCGTGCCTTCGGATTTGTGATAGAAGGTGTACCCAACAGTCTCCTTTGGGTATCCTATGAAGACACATTTCTCCGATTTGGGTTCGAGCTTATCAGGTCGAAGTTTTTTCACATAAGCATCGCAGCCCCAAACTTTAAGAAAGCGACAACTTTGGTTTCTTGCCAAACCATAGTTCATAAGGCGTCGTCTCAACGGATTTTGATGGTGTCCTATTTAACGTGAATGCACTGCCTCTAAAGCATAACCCCAAAGCGATAGCGGTAAATCGATAAGAGACATCATAGATCGCACCATATCAAGTAAAGTATGATTACGACGTTCGGACACACCATTACGTTGTGGTGTTCCGGTGGCGTGAGTTGCGAAACTATTCCGCATTGTTTCAAATGTAGACCAAACTCAGTAACTCAAATATTCTCCTCCACGATCGGATCGTAGAAACTTTATTTTCTTGTTACGATGATTTTCAACTTTACTGAAATTATTTGAACTTTTCAAAAGTTTCAGACTTATGCTTCATTAAGTAGATATACCCATATCTGCTTAAATCATCTGTGAAGGTGAGAAAATAACGATATCCGCCACGAGCTTCAACATTCACTGGACCACATACATCTGTATGTATGATTTCCAACAAATCTGTTGCTCTCTCCATAGTTCGAGAATGGCGTTTTAGTCATCTTGCCCATGAGGCACGGTTCATAAGTACCAAGTGATTCATAATCAAGTGGTTCCAAAAGTCCATCAAGATGGAGTTTCTTCATGCGCTTTACACCGATATGACCTAAACGGCAGTGCCACAAATAAGTTGCACTATCATTATCAACTCTGCATCTTTTGGCTTCAACATTATGAATATGTGTATGACTACTATCGAGATTCAATAAAAATAGACCACTCTTTAAGGGTGCATGACCATAAAAGATATTACTCATATAAATAGAACAACCATTATTCTCTGATTTAAATGAATAACCGTCTCGCATCAAACAAGATCCAGATATAATGTTCATGCTCAACGCTGGCACCAAATAACAATTATTTAGGTCTAATACTAATCCGAAGGTAGATGTAGAGGTAAGCGTGCCGACCGCGATCACATCGACTTTGGAACCATTTCCCACGCCAAGATCGTCACCTCGTCCTTAGCCAATCTTCGCTAATCCGTAGCCTGCTTTGAGTTGCAAATATTAGCAATGTAACCGATATCAAATACCAGAGTGCTCTGCGAGCATTAGTAAGGTACACATCAATAACATGTATATCACATATACCTTTGTTCACCTTGCCATCCTTCTTATCCGCCAAATACTTGGGGCAGTTCCGCTTCCGATGACGGTCGCTTGCGGTAGAAGTACTCGATTTCAGGCTTAGGTCCGGACTTGGGTTTCTTCTCCTGAGCAGCAACTTGCTTGCTTTTCTTCTTGAAGTTCCCCTTCTTCTTCCCTTTGCCCTTTTTCTTGAAACTAGTGGTCTTGTTGACCATCAACACTTGATGTTCCTTCTTGATTTCTACTTCCGCAGCCCTTAGCATTGCGAAGAGCTCGGGAATCGTCTTATCCATCCCTTGCATGTTATAGTTCATCACGAAGCTCTTGTAGCTTGGTGGCGATGATTGGAGAATTCATCAATGACGCTATCATCCTAAGATTAACTCCCGGTTGAATCAAGTGATTATTATACCCAGACATCTTGAGTATATGCTCCTTGTGAACTATTCTCCTCCATCTTGCGGTACCGTAGAACTTATTGGAGACTTCATATCTCTCAATCCGGGCATTTGCTTGAAATAATAACTGCAACTCCTGGAACATCTCATATGCTCCACGACGTTCAAAACATCGTTGAAGTCCCGGTTCTAAGCCGTAAAGCATGGCACACTGAACTATCGAGTAGTCATCAGCTTTGCTCTACCAGACGTTCATAACATCTGGTGTTGCTCCTGCAGATGAGCACAGCACCCAGCGGTGCTTCCAGGGCGTAATTCTTCCGTGCAAGAATGAGGATAATTCTCAAGTTACGGACCCGATCCATGTAATTGCTACCATCATCTTTCAACTTTGCTTTCTCAAGGAACGCATTAAAATTCAACGGAACAACGAGATAGGACATCTATCTACAATTAACATAGACAAGCAAGATACTATCAGGTACTAAGTTCATGATAAATTTAAGTTCAATTAATCATATTACTTAAGAACTCCCACTTAGATAGACATCCATCTAATCCTCTAAGTGATCACGTGATCCAAATCAACTAAACCATGTTCGATAATCACGTGAGATGGAGTAGTTTCAATGGTGAACATCACTATGTTGATCATATCTACTATATGATTCACGCTCGACCTTTCGGTCTCCGTGTTCCGAGGCCATATCTGTTTTATGCTAGGCTCGTCAAGTTTAACCTGAGTATTCCGCGTGTGCAACTGTGTTGCACCCGTTGTATTTGAACGTAGAGCCTATCACACCCGATCATCACGTGGTGTCTCAGCACGAAGAACTTTCACAGCGGTGCATATTCAGGGAGAACACTTATACTTTGATAATTTAGAGATGATAGATAATATTTTTGGTATTTTTGGTATAAAGATGCAAAGTAAAATAAAAGGAAAGTAAATAGCAAAGCAATAATAAAGCGTAAGAAGATTAATATGATGAGAATAGACCCGGGGGCCATAGATTTCACTAGTGGCTTCTCTCAAGAGCATAAGTATTGTACGGTGGGTGAACAAATTACTGTTGAGCAATTGACAGAATTGAGCATAGTTATGAGAATAACTAGGTATGATCATGTATATAGGCATCACGTCCGAGACAAGTAGACCGACTCACCTACATCTACTAATATTACTCCACTCATCGACCGCTATCCAAAGCATGCATCTAGAGTATTAAGTTCAAGAAAAGCGAGTAACGCCTTAAGCAAGATGACATGATGTAGAGGATAAATTCATGCAATATGATAAAAAACCCATCTTGTTATCCTTGATGGCAACAATGTAATACGTGCCTTGCTGCCCCTCATCCTTTGGGAAAGGACACCGCAAGATTGAACCCAAAGCTAAGCACTTCTTCCATTGCAAGAAAAACCAATCTAGTAGGCCAAACCAAACTAATAATTCAAAGAGACTTGCAAAGATAACCAATCATACATAAAAGAATTCAGAGAAGATTCAAATATTGTTCATAGATAAACTTGATCATAAACCCACAATTCATCGGTCTCAACAAACACACCGCAAAAGAAGTTACATCGAATAGATCTCCAGGAGAGAGGGGGAGAACATCGTATTGAGATCCAAAAGAGAGAAGAAGCCATCTAGCTACTAACTATGGACCCGAAGGTCCGAGGTAAACTACTCACACTTCATCGGAGGGGCTATGGTGATGATGTAGAAGCCCACCATGGTGGATTCCCCTTCCGTGAGCTCGAGCAGGCCCCAAGATGGGATCTCGTGGATCTGAGAAAGTTGCGGTGGTGGAATTAGGTTTTGGCTCCGTGTCGATCATTTGAAGTGCGTAGGTATATATAGGATGAAGGAATGCGTCGGTGGAGCCGTGGGGCCCACGAGGGTGAAGCGCGCCCCCTACCTCGTGCCCACCTCGTGGCTTTCTTGGCGTGGGGTCCAAGTCTCTGGATCATATTCGGTGAGAAAATCACGTTCTGAAGGTTTCATTCCGTTTGGACTCCGTTTGATATTCTGCTTTCTTGAAACACCGAAATAGGCAAAAACATCAATTCTAGGATGGGCCTCCGGTTGTCGTTAGTCCCAAAAATAATATAAAAGTGGAAAATAAAGCCCAATATGGTCCAAAACAGTAGATAATATAGCATGGAGCAATCAAAAATTATAGATACGTTGGAGACGTATCATCGACCTCCTCCATCCTCCACATGCGACTGTTCATCCACGGGCTCCTATTCATCCAGCCTCCACGCGCGCTCCTCCACCAGCTACTGTTCAACCAGCCCTCTCCACGTGGTCCTGTTCAACCACCCCTCCACGGGCTCGCTCATCCAGCCTCCACCGCTCTTTGTTCAACCAAACCCTCCACCGCCATCGCTCAACCAGCCCTCCACGGGGTCCTATTCATCCAGCCCTCCACGGGGGTCCTGTTCATCCAACCTCACACCAAGAACTGTTCATCAGAACCCCCCAACAACGCTCACTATTCATCCATAGGCAGCATCGATCGGCTTGATTAGCGGCGGCAATGAAGAATCCCTCGGGTTCGATTATGACAAGGGACGATCGCTCGGGTTCGATAGCAGCGTAAGCGTCAATCGCTCGGGTTCGATTAGAGCCCAACGCCTCGCTCGAGTTCGATTAGAGCGCAACACCTACGCACACAGCAGCGTCGTCACGAGAGAAATGCGCATCACTCGGTCCCCGACCACCCACCATAACCGGGAACTCCCTCGATATTTTCCTCGCCCTCGCTTCTACCACGGGTTTTTCCGTCATGGACGGCCTAAAGAATGTCATGCAGCTGCGTCTCCGGCCCGCCCAGGACGAAAAGCCCATTTTCTATCATGATTTTTTGTCATAGAAGTAGGAGCCCACCACATCTGTGATCATACCGGGTTTTGTCACAATTATCGTCGTAGAAGTGTCATAAGCATGACAGGAAAAAAATTCGTTTGGCCCAAAATGTCACGGATGTGTCTTCTTTTTTGTAGTGATAATTCAAGCTCTACCTTTCGGTCTCAGTGTTCTGAGGCCATATCTGCATATGCTAAGCTCGTCAAGTTTAACCCGAGTATTCTGCGTGTGCAAAACTGGCTTGCACCCGTTGTATGTGAACATAGAGCTTATCACACCCGATCATCACGTGGTGTCTCGGCACGATGAACTGTCGCAATTGTGCATATTCAGGGAGAACACTTGTACCTTGAAATTTAGTGAGAGATCATCGTATAATGCTACCGCCGTACTAAGCAAAATAAGATGCATAAAGGATAAACATCACATGCAATCAATATAAGTGATATGATATGGTCATCATCATCTTGTGCCTTTGATCTCCATCTCCAAAGCACCGTCATGATCATCATCGTCACCGGCTTGACACCTTGATCTCCATCAAAGCATCGTTGTCGTCTCGCCAACTATTGCTTCTACGACTATCGCTACCGCTTAGTGATAAAGTAAAGCAATTACATGGCGATTGCATTTCATACAATAAAGCGACAACCATATGGTTCCTGCCAGTTGTCGATAACTGTTACAAAACATGATCATCCCATACAACAATTTATATATCATCACGTCTTGACCATATCACATCACAGCAAGCCCTGCAAAAACAAGATAGACGTCCTCTACTTTGTTGTTGCAAGTTTTACGTGGCTGCTACGGGCTTAGCAAGAACCGTTCTTACCTACGCATCAAAACCACAATGATTTTTCATCAAGTGTGATGTTTTAACCTTCAACAAGGACCTGGCATAGTCACACTCGATTCAACTAAGGTTGGAGAAACAGACACCCACTAGCCATCTGTGTGCAAAGCACGGCGGTAGAACCAGTCTCATGAACGCAGTCATGTAATGTCGGTCTGGGCCTCTTCATCCAACAATACCGCCGAATCAAAGTATGACATGCTGGTAAGCAACATGACTATTATCGCCCACAACTCTTTGTGTTCTACTCGTGCATATAACATATACGCATAGACCTGGCTCGGATGCCACTGTTGGGGAATGTAGTATTTCAAAAAAAATCCTACGATCCCGCAAGATCTATCTAGGAGAAGCATAGCAACGAACAGGGAGAGTGTGTCCACATACCCTCGTAGACCGAAAGCGGAAGCATTAAGTAACGCGGTTGATGTAGTCGAACGTCTTCGCGATCCAATCGATCAAGTACCGAAGGCACGGCACCTCGTTCAGCTCGATGATGTCCCTCGAACTCTAGATCCAGCTGAGGCCGAGGGAGAGTTCTGTCAGCACGACGGCGTGGTGACGGTGATGATGAAGTTACCGGCGTAGGGCTTCGCCTAAGCACTACGACGATATGACCGAGGTGTAAAACTGTGGAGGGGGCACCGCACACGGCTAAAGATCAACTTGTGTGTCTATGGGGTGCCCCCCTCCCCCGTATATAAAGGAGGGGAGTAGGAGGCCGGCTGGCCACAAGGAGCACGCACAAGGGGGGGATCCTACTCCAAGTAGGAATAGGTTCCCCCCTTTCCTAGTCCAACTAGGAGAAGAAGGAAGGAGAGGGAGAGGGAGAGGGAAGAGGGGCCGCACCCCCCTCCCCTAGTCCTATTCGGACTCCCCTTGGGGGGCACGCGCCACCTCTTGGTTGCAGCCCTCTCTCTCCCCTAAGGCCCACTAAGGCCCATAACTTCCCGGGGTTCCAGGTAACCTCCCAAGACTCCGGTTTCATCGGAAACTCTCCGGAACACTTCTCGTGTCCGAACAACATGGTCCAATATATCAATCTTTATGTCTCGACCATTTCGAGACTCCTCGTCGTGTCTGTGATCACATCCGGGACTCCGAACAACCTTCGATACATCAAATCACATAAACTCATAATACCAATCGTCATCGAACGTTAAGCGTGCAGACCCTACGGGTTCGAGAACTATGTAGACATGACCGAGACACATCTCCGGTCAATAACCAATAGCGGAACCTGGATGCTCATATTGGTTCATACATATTCTACGAAGATCTTTATCGGTCAAACCGCATAACAACAACGTTGTTCCCTTTGTCATCGGTATGTTACTTGCCCGAGATTCGATCGTCGGTATCACCATACCTAGTTCAATCTCGTTACCGGCAAGTCTCTTTACTCGTTCCATAATGCATCATCCCGCAACTAAATCATTAGTCACATTGCTTGCAAGGCTTATTGTGATGTGCATTACCGAGAGGGCCCAGAGATACCTCTTTGATAATCGGAGTGACAAATCCTAATATCGATCTATGCCAACTCAACAAACACCATCGAGACACCTGTAGAGCATCTTTATAATCACCCAGTTACGTTGTGACATTTGATAGCACACTAAGTGTTCCTCCGGTATTCGGGAGTTGCATAATCTCATAGTCAGAGGAACATGTATAAGTCATGATGAAAGCAATAGCAACAAACTAAACAATCATAGTGCTAAGCTAATGGATGGGTCTTGTTCATCACATCATTCTCTAATGATGTGATCCCATTCATCAAATGACAACACATGTCTATGGCTAGGAAACATAACCATCTTTGATAAACAAGCTAGTCAAATAGAGGCATACTAGGGACACTTTGTTTGTCTATGTATTCACACATGTACTAAGTTTCCAGTTAATACAATTCTAGCATGAATAATAAACATTTATCATGATATAAGGAAATGTAAATAACAACTTTATTATTGCCTCTAGGGCACATTTCCTTCGGGGGGTTCCTTTTTGAGGATGATCTCCGAATACTTACATTGGAGAAAGAAAGAAGGCCGGGGTAGTCGGCCATAATAGCCACTCAAGGCTCGCTTGATAAAAGACTCCATCATCAAACTTTATAAATATATCCGGATCCTCACGGGAGCCGGGGTCCTCGTTGTGACCATAGTCCTCTGCCTGTGGGGAGGGGCAATGAATGTTTTCGTTAGCCTTCCTCCAAGTTTGTTTTAAGACAACCAGAGCAATTCGGTTAGCATATCTCGACGATGAAGCAGTACAATGCCGATAATCGAAAAACTTACCCATTCAATGGGATTATACATAGAGAAACCTTCCCAACAATTTAAACGAGCGAATCCTTCTTCCTCCCCTTTATAAAGATCTGCCAGATTGGCAGCCAGAGCAGCTGGGGTGTCCGGGCTTTCGCGCTTATAACGAGATGCGTCGTCCTCTCCGTTGTAGTACCATAAAGGGGTTACTCTAGACTGAAGGGGCTGGATGCATCGCTTTATCGCAGTGGGGAACATTGTATTTCAAAAAAATTCCTACAATCACGCAAGATCTATCTAGGAGAAGCATAGCAACGAGCGGGGAGAGTGTGTCCACGTACCCTCGTAGACCAAAAGCATAAGCGTTTAGTAACACAGTTGATGTAGTCGAACGTCTTCATGATCCAACCGATCCAAGAACCGAACGTATGGCACCTCCACGTCCAGCACACGTTCAGCTCGATGACGTCCCTTGAGCTCTTGATCCAGTTGAGGACGAGGGAGAGTTCGGTCAGCACGACGGCGTGGTAACAATGATGATGATGTTACCGGCGCAGGGTGATACGTCTCCAGTGTATCTATAATTTTTATTGTTCCATGCTATATTATATTCTGTTTTGGATGTTAATGGGCTTTATTATACACTTTTATATTATTTTTGGGACTAACCTATTAACCGGAGGCCCAGCCTAGAATTGTTGTTTTTACCTATTTCAGTGTTTCGCAGAAAAATAATATCAAACGGAGTCCAAACGGAATGAAAAAACCTTCGAGAACGTGATTTTCGAAACAAACATGATCCAGAGGACTTGGACCCTACGTCAAGAAAGCAACTAGGAGGGCACGAGGTAGGGGGCACGCCTACCCCCTGGGCGCGCCCTCCACCCTCGTGGGGCCCGTGTTGCTCCACCGACATACTTCTTCCTCCTATATATACCTACGTACCCCCAAACTACCAGATACGGAGCCAAAAACCTAATTCCACCGCCGCAACCTTACATGCCGTGAGATCCCATCTTGGGGCCTTTTCCAAGGCTTCACGAGGGGGGCATTGATCACAGAGGGCTTCTACATCAACACCATAGCCTCTCCGATGATGTGTGAGTAGTTTGCCTCAGACCTTCGGGTCCATAGTTATTAGCTAGATGGCTTCTTCTCTCTTTGGATCTCAACACAAAGTTCTCCACGATTCTTGTGGAGATCTATTCGATGTAATCTTCTTTTGCGGTGTGTTTGTTGAGACCGATGAATTGTGGGTTTATGATCAAGTTTATCTATGAACAATATTTGAATCTTCTCTGAATTCTTTTATGTATGATTGGTTATCTTTGCAAGTCTCTTCAAATTATCAGTTTGGTTTGGCCTACTAGATTGATCTTTCTTGCAATAGGAGAAGTGCTTAGCTTTGGGTTCAATCTTGCGGTGTCCTTTCCCGGATGTTAGGGCAGCAAGGCACGTATTGTATTATTGCCATCGAGGATAACAAGATGGGGTTTATTTCATATTGCATGAGTTTATCCCTCTACATCATGTCATCTTGCTTAAAGCGTTACTCTGTTCTTATGAACTTAATACTCTAGATGCATGTTGGATAGCGGTCGACGTGTGGAGTAACAGTAGTAGATGTAGGAAGGAGTCGGTCTACTTGTCGCGGACGTGATGCCTATATACATGATCATACCTAGATATTCTCATAAATATGCTCAATTCTATTAATTGCTCAACAGTAATTTGTTCACCCACCATAATACTTATGCTCTCGAGAGAAGCCACTAGTGAAACCTATGGCCCCCGGGTCTATTTTCCATCATATTAATCTTCCAACACTTAGTTATTGCTTTTGCCTTTTATTTTACTTTGCATCTTTATCATAAAAATACCAAAAATATTATCTTATCATATCTATCAGATCTCACTCTTGTAAGTGACCGTTGAGGGTTTGACAACCCCTTTATCGCGTTGGTTGCGAGGTTCTTATTTGTTTGTGTAGGTATGAGGCACTCATGCGTGATCTCCTACTGGATTGATACCTTGGTTCTCAAAAACTGAGGGTACGCTACTTTACTTCATCACCCTTTCCTCTTCAAGGGAAAACCAACGCAGTGCTCAAGAGGTAGCAAGAAGGATTTCTGGCACTGTTGCCGGGGAGATTCACGCCAAGTCAAGTCAAGTCAAGACATACCAAGTACCCATCACAAACCCTTATCCCTCGCATTACATTATTTGCCATTTGCCTCTCATTTTCCTCTCCCCCACTTCACCCTTGACGTTTTATTCGCCTTCTTCCCATATGCCTTTCTGTTTGTGTTTCCATGTGCCTTCTATTTGCTTGCATCTTTTCTTGCTAAAAATCTATTGATATGGATCCACTTAAAGTGTTCTACTTGGATCATCTTCGATCCTTATCTTTCGTCTTTGAAACCCCAACTGGCCTAGTTGATGGTAAATCTTTAGATGAGCATGCTCATTTTGTGCGTCATCGTTTGTCTGAAAAAGGGAGACTCTTATGGAATCAAATAAATAAAAATATGTGTTATGCTTGGAATCTTTGTGAAATTTATGATTTTACTTGTTGCTCTGAAAACATTAAGAAACACCTTCCCTACCAATTTGAGTTTAGTGATAATGGAATCGTATCTTCATATGCTAGGGGTGTTTATAATTACTATGATGTTCAACAAATTGAAGAATTTGTTGCTTTTAAGGGTGCTTATGAAATTGCTTCTTTGATTGAAACGTATGGTGCTACTCTTTACAAATCTGAAAATCTTGCCATACTTAAATATTGTTATGATAATTATGCTTCCAATGCCTATGTTAAACCATATATTGAGGACTCCTCCGCTGTCCAAGAAGAAGCTAATATTTCGCAGGAGTCTATGGAGGAAGAAAATAATGACATGCATGAATCTATAGGTAATTATGATTCCGATGATTTGATTGGAATATCCCTTGATGAACATGATGCTTGCGAATTTGCTATAGTTCCTTATGTTAAACATGAGATCGTTGCTACTGCACCCGTACTTGATAGTTCCTTTGATGAAAAGCATGATTGCAATGATTTTACTATAAATTCTCTTGATGTAAATTGTGCTAATAATATGCAAAACCCTAAGCTTGGGGATGCTAGTTTTGCTATGTCTTGAAAATTTATTTAAGCCCCATGATGAATATGAGATTGATAATAATGTTTGCAATAATATTGAAAATGGGTTTGGAAGAGTGTCGACTTTAGATCCCACATATTTCGAGAATGTTCAATCTTATGAATTTTTTGATAAAAGTGGGTTTGGAGAGGTCGTGACTTTAGTTAATGTTAATCTCACTATTTTGGAAGAGTGTCAACTTCGCATGCATGTGGATCATGTTGAAAATATTTTATGTGATAGCTATTTTGTTGAATTTTCTTATGATCCCACATGTAATTATTATGAGAGAGGAAAATATGGTTGTAGAAATCTTCAGGTTACTAAATTACCTCTCGTTATGTTGAGATTGCTATCGTCTTTTTCTTCTTCCTTGCATAAGCTAATTTTTGCTTGCTATGATAATTTGTTTGCTTATAAAATGCCTATACATAGGAAGTATATTAGATTTATATTTGTTTATCACGTGTTCTATGATGCTCTCTTTGTGCTTTAATTCTTGTCTTCCATGTGAGCATCATCGAAATTCTCAATGCCTAGCTAGGGGCGTTAAACGATAGCGCCTGTTGGGAGGCAACCCAAATTTTAATTTTAGTTTTTTGATTTTTGCTTCTGTTTAGGAATAAATATTTGATCTAGCCTCTGTTTAGATTTGTTTTTATGTTTTAATTAGTGTTTGTGCCAAGTTAAACCTATAGGATCTTCTTGGATGATAGTTATTTGATCTTGCTGAAAATTCCAGAAACTTTCTGTTCACGAAAATAATTGTTTAAAATCACCAGAATGTGATAAAATATTGATTCCAATTGCAGCAGATCAATAAACGAATTTTTTAGGTCGTCCCATTTTGGATGAATTTTTGGAGTTCCAGAAGTTTGCGTTAGTTACAGATTACTACAGACTATTCTGTTTTTGACAGATTCTGTTTTTCGTGTGTTGTTTGCTTATTTTGATGAATATTTGGCTAATAAAATAGTTTATAAACCATAGAGAAGTTGTAATACAGTAGGTTCACCAATATAAATAAAGAATGAGTTCATTATAGTACCTTGAAGTAGTGTTTTGTTTTCTTTCGCTAACGGAGCTCACGAGATTTTCTGCTAAGTTTTGTGTTGTGAAGTTTTCAAGTTTTGGGTAAAAGATTTGATGGATTATGGAACAAGGAGTGGCAAGAGACTAAGCTTGGGGATGCCCATGGCACCCCAAGATAATCTAAGTACACCAAAAATCCAAAGCTTGGGGATGCCCCGGAAGGCAGCCCCTCTTTCGTCTACTTCCATCGGTAAATTTACTTGGAGCTATATTTTTATTCACCACATGATATGTGTTTTGCTTGGAGCGTCTTGTATTATTTGAGTCTTTATTTGTTAGTTTTACACAATCATCCTTGCTGTACACACCTTTTGAGAGATACACACATGATTCGGAATTTGTTAGAATACTCTATGTGCTTCACTTATATCTTTTGAGCTATATAGTTTTTGCTCTAGTGCTTCACTTATATCTTTTAGAGCAAGGTGGTGGATTTGTTTTATAGAAACTATTGTTCTCTCATGCTTCACTTATATTATTTTGAGAGTCCTACAAAACAGCATGGTAATTTGCTTAAATTGAGAAATTAGTCCTAAAGCAATAGGCATCCAAGATTAGTAAAAAATATCTTATGAGTGTGTTGAATACTATGAGAAGTTTGATGCTTGATAATTGTTTTGAAATATAAAGATGGTGATATTAGAGTCATGCTAGTCGAGTAGTTGTGTATTTGAGGAATACTTGTGTTAAAGTTTGTGATTCCCGTAGCATGCACGTATGGTGAACCGTTATGTGATGAAGTCGGAGCATGATTTATTTATTGATTGTCTTCCTTATGAGTGGCGGTCGGGGAATGACGATGATCTTTTCCTACCAATCTACCCCCTAGGAGCATGCGCGCCGTAATACTTTGCTTTGATAACTTGTAGATTTTTGCAATAAATATATGAGTTCTTTATGACTAATGTTGAGTCCATGGATTATCGCACTTCCTTCCTTCCACCATTGCTAGCCTCTCTAATACCGCACTTTTCACGCAGTATCATACACCCACCATATACCTTCCTCAAAACAGCCACCATACCTACCTATCATGGCATTTCCATAGCCATTCCGAGATATATTGCCATGCAACTTACCACCGTTTCGTTACTATGACACGCTCCATCATTGTCATATTGCTTCGCATGATCATGTAGTTGACATCGTATTTGTGGCAAAGCCACCGTTCATAATTCTTTCATACATGTCACTCTTGATTCATTGCATATCCTGGTACACCGCCGGAGGCATTCACATAGAGTCATATTTTGTTCCAAGTATTGAGTTGTAATTGTTGAGTTGTAAGTAAATAAAAGTGTGATGATCATCATTTTTTAGAGCATTGTCCCAAGTGAGGAAAGGATGGAGACCATGATTCCCCCACAAGTCGAGATGAGACTCTGGACGAAAAAAAGAAAGAAAAAAGAGGCCATAAAAAAGAGAAAAGGCCCAAATAAAAAAAGAGAGAAAAAGAGAGAAGGGACAATGTTACTATCCTTTTACCACACATGTGCTTCAAAGTAGCACCATGATCTTCATGATAGAGAGTCTCTTATGATATCACTTTCATATACTAGTGGGAATTTTTCATTATAGAACTTGGCTTGTATATTCCAGTGATGGGCTTCCTCAAAATGCCCTAGGTCTTCGTGAGCAAGCGAGTTGGATGCACACCCACTTAGTTTATTTTGTTGAGCTTTCATATACTTAAAGCTCTAGTGCATCCGTTGCATGGCAATCCCTACTCACTCACATTGATATCTATTAATGGGCATCTCCATAGCCCGTTGATACGCCTAGTTGATGTGAGACTATCTTCTCCTTTTTGTCTTCTCCACAACCACCATTCTATTCCACATATAGTGCTATATCCATGGCTCACGCTCATGTATTGCGTGAAGATTGAAAAAGTTTGAGAACACCAAAAGTATGAAACAATTGCTTGGCTTGTCATCGGGGTTGTGCATGATTTAAATACTTTGTTTGGTGAAGATAGAGCATAGCCAGACTATATGATTTTGTAGGGATAACTTTCTTTGGCCATGTTATTTTGAGAAGACATGATTGCTAAGTTAGTATGCTTGAAGTATTATTATTTTTATGTCAATATTAAACTTTTTTCTTGAATCTTCCGGATATGAATATTCATACCACAATTAAGAAAATTACATTGAAAATTATGCCAAGTAGCGTTCCACATTAAAAATTCTGTTTTTATCATTTACCTACTCGAGGACGAGCAGGAATTAAGCTTGGGGATGCTTGATACATATCCAACGTATCTATAATTTTTTATTGTTCCATGCTATATTATATTCTGTTTTGGATGTTAATGGGCTTTATTATACACTTTTATATTATTTTTGGGACTAACCTATTAACCGGAGGCCCAACCCGAATTGTCGCTTTTTTGCCTATTTCAAGTGTTTCACAGAAAAAGAATATCAAACGGAGTCCAAACGGAGTGAAACCTTCGGGAACGTGATTTTCGGAACAAACGTGATCCAGAGGACTTGGACCCTACGTCAAGAAAGCAACCAGGATGGCACGAGGTAGGGGGGCGCGCCTACCCCCCTGGGCTCGCCCTCCACCCTCGTGGGGCCCAAGTTGCTCCACCGACGTACTTCTTCCTCCTATATATACCTACGTACCCCCAAACTACCAGATACGGAGCCAATAACCTAATTCCACCGCCGCAACCTTCTGTACCCGTGAGATCCCATCTTAGGGCCTTTTCCGACGCTCCGCCGGAGGGGGCATTGATCACGGAGGGCTTCTACATCAACACCATAGCCTCTCCGATGATGTGTAAGTAGTTTACCTCAGACCTTTGGGTCCATAGTTATTAGCTAGATGGCTTCTTCTCTCTCTTTATATCTCAATACAAAGTTCTCCATGATTCTCGTGGAGATCTATTCGATGTAATCTTCTTTTGCGGTGTGTTTGTTGAGACTGGTGAATTGTGGGTTTATGATCAAGTTTATCTATAAACAATATTTGAATCTTCTCTGAATTCTTTTATGTATGATTGGTTCTCTTTGCAAGTCTCTTCGAATTATTAGTTTGGTTTGGCCTACTAGATTGATCTTTCTTGTAATGGGAGACGTGCTTAGCTTTGGGTTCAATCTTGCGGTGTCCTTTCCCAAAGGATGAGGGGCAGCAAGGCACATATTGTATTGTTGCCATCGAGGATAACAAGATGGGGTTTATTTCATATTGCATGAGTTTATCCCTCTACATCATGTCATCTTGCTTAAAGCGTTACTCTGTTCTTATGAACTTAATACTCTAGATGCATGCTGGATAGTGGTCGACGTGTGGAGTAACAGTAGTAGATGCATGCGGGAGTCGGTCTACTTGTTGCGGACGTGATGCCTATAAACATGATCATACCTAGATATTCTCATAACTATGCTCAATTCTATCAATTGCTCAACAGTAATTTTTTTCACCCACCGTAATACTTATGCTCTCGAGAGAAGCCACTAGTGATACCTTGGTTCTCAAAAACTGAGGGAAATACTTACGCTACTTTACTGCATCACCCTTTCCTCTTGAAGGGAAAACCAACACAGTGCTCAAGAGGTAGCACAGGGCTTCGCCTAAGCACTACAATGATATGGCCGAGGTGTGTAACTGTGGAGGGGGGCACCGCACACGACTAAGACAATTAATCTTGTGTGTTATAGGGTGCCCCCTTGTCGGTGTCAAAACCGGCAGATCTCGGGTAGGGGGTCCCAAGCTGTGTGTCATGGATCGATGGGTAACAGGAGACAGGGGACACGATGTTTACCCAGGTTCGGGCCCTCTCTATCGAGGTAACACCCTACTTCCTGCTTGATTGATCTTGATGTATATAGGGTTACAAGAGTTGATCTACCTCGAGTATGTTGCGGTCTAAGACCTAAGGGTATGATGAGTAATGTCATAATGATCTATCGACTAGCCTGGCCCCGGCTTATATAATGTACCAGAGGCCTAGGATAACAAGAGTCCTAGCCGAATACGTTGGTGGAGAGGAGTCCTTGTCTTGAACGCCAAGTCTTGTGGAATACTCCTTGTATGCGGCATGGGCTGCCCGAAGTGGCCCATGAGTGAACCACCATGGGGGTCCTCGGCCCGATCCACCTAGTCGGGAGACGATGTGGTGAGTACCCCTTAGTCCAAGACACCGTCAATAGCCCCCTGAACCGGTCTTCAAGTTGGGGATGCTCCTCGATCCTTCCGAACTGTTCTTCATCTTCGGTCGTCGGTCTTGAAAACTGGTTCAACAAACCTTCTCATCTTCGATCTTGAGGATCGCCAAAGTAAATCCGAAGAGTTTACACGTCGGGTATCTTGGGTTTGAAGTCGTTCTCGTGCGGCGGTGTCCTCTTGCATCCGAGCTCCAATGCCGGACTGCATTCGAGTTATCTTTTGCGGCCGAGCACCAACACCGGACTACTTCCGAGCTCCAACGTCAGAATGTATCCGAAGAGTCTTTTCACATCCGAGCTCCAACAATGGACTGCATCCGAGATCTAGCACCGGACTGTATCCGAGGTGTCATAGACTACCTCGGTCTTGAAAAAGTTTTAGCCGAGCTTAATGCCGAAAATGCCCTCTAAGGAGCCAGCCACTTGCATCCGAGCTATATGCCGAACTACTTCCAAGGTGGCTCAGGACCTCGGTCATGCGCTGATTATTTGCAGATTTTATTTCCGATGCGTATAAATTTATTTGCTGACAAGATGTATTGCCAGTAGCCCTCAAGGTGTATGTTGGCCTAAAATTCGAGATGCACCTGAAGGAAAATATCAAACCGTTGATCCTAGTAGCTTTTGAGACTCAGGTCGTGAAATCGGCCTGAGGATCAACTCCTAACTCAAAGATACATAGGAATAGAAACACGAGGTAATATATTAGAGGTAATAGTGATCGCGGACGGGCCCCGAGAGAGGGTCGTGAGAAGTCGTCGTGATATATCGACTTGATGCCGGATAAGTCCCATATGGTACTTATTGTCGTCCAAGACGCACTTGTCCGTAGTTCGGTTATGCCAACATCGAGCACTTTGAATTTTCTGCATTGAATAGGCAATGCAAGAGCCCCGAGCCACCGGGTCGGGTGGAAACACCAGATCAGGGGATCGATGTGCCCCTTTAATATTTGTAAATAATGAGCGCAAAGCCCAGTCGCCCCCGAGCCTTAATGTGGGCACGGGTGGCCGAATTGAGGATCGATATCTGTTTGACAGAAAATTTTGTTGTGTTTAACACAAACTTCTCGGAAAGAGAATAAAGATCTCTTAAAAGAGCTTAGAGCTGGTCGAAATCCGAGCTTGCCAAGGTAGGCCCCAAGGGGTTTAAAAGATGGATTGCAGTAAATGGATTTTACTCACAATTTTTATGTGCAATGATTCTATGTATCCAAGTACTTTACATCATTAATGCTCAGATCCTCATTGTACAAAACTTTGTTGGCCGACCATCGACTTCAACCTCCTCGGCCAGTAGCTGGGGAGTGTTTGTCCTACTTTATAAAGCCTTTAGAAGGGCAAAGTTTTATGGCAAACAAGGCAATCCGGTCATACGGTTTTATAAACAAAGGTACACGGAGAGATATGTTATATTACATTTTAACATAAGAAACATCTTCCAAAGAAAATAGTCCCACTATCGGTTCCTTTCTTTGGGCCGTCATGCTTATCATGATCATGAAAACTCACCTCCGATCAATGTGGGAGGAAAACATTTAGGATTTAGTTCGGGGAAAGTTCCCGAACTCTATGGTATTAATGAACCAAAATTTTCACTTCCGTCATTGCCGACCAATGTGATCCTTTAAGATTGCTAGCTTTCGGCTTCACCCAGTCTGAGGTACTAACTCGGATGACCCGGTAGTAACAATCACACATGTGCTCCCTTTACCGCCTAGCCGAACAATCGGGAACGTAGGGGTAAGCACAGAGCCGAGCAACCCAAATGGCCAAAATCTTAAGTCAAATTGATGCATACTTATGGCTTTATAACGATGATTACGGAAGGCAGCAGTTTGTATATTGAATACAAAGGCTAATGATATATGTTCATTTTGACTCCGTTGCGACCGTTTATCATTTGAAAGTGGCCCATCGTCGGCTTCCACCCCTTTTGTAGATGCTACGCGGGGTGTTTCCGCAATAAAAAAACAACCCTTAGCCGACGTCTCGGTGCCCGGAGGCGGTTGTGTTAGCAGAAACAAGGCAATCAAATATGCGGGCTTTATAACTTTCACTTAGTCATAGGAGCTTAAAGTTGGGAGGCCAGTTACTAGCCCCCAGTTAGTGTGCGGCGACGGCCGAGGTCAAGCCGTAAACACTTCGGCCAATGTTATGAACGACCCGTCATTTAACACTGTCATCGGATTGCTGACCAGTTTACGCTTATTGTGACAGTCAGTTTTCGGCTTTCTCCACTAAGGTGCTTAACCATGCGAGCTGGAAGCACAATCGTAGTGGTTCTCCCTTTGCACACCTAGCCGAACAAAGCGGAACGTAGGAGGCAAGCACAGAGCCGGGCAACCCAACTATTGACCAAATACGATTCAAACCGATGCATATATAGCAATATCCGAGAATGTTTTTGCAGAATCTCTAAAGGTGTCCGGCGTTGCACTACGAGACTTATGCTAGACACACAGAAATAGTTTAAAAGTGCCATAGGCTTGAAAAGCCAAAAACTTATGCAAAAGCTTGACGTCCGACTAAACCGAGATTTTGGTGCTAATCCAGAAATTGGTCTTTAAAAAAAATTGTGCTTTTGTCGTGCTGCAACATGACACATCCGATCTCAAGACTTCAAGCGGGTCAGCCTACGGCTTCAAGCTCCTTATCCCGAAGGCGGAGTGCTTCTCCGAGGCCAGTTTAGCAAACTAAACTCGAGCGGCTTTAGAGAGAAGCTAGGCTATCCGGCTATTGACCATACACTCGAGTCGAAAAAGGAGTGATAGAAAAAGACTGTGCAGCGACTAACAAAAACGGCTCATACTAATTTAAGAGCCCCCAAGTGACTTGGGTAAAAGAATTTCATGTATAATGATTGTATGTACCGAAGTACTTATATCATATTTGTGTTCACCCGAACTTTAAACGCGTCTTAGCCGACCGTTGGCTTCTCCCTCTTCGGACAAGGGCCGAAAAGTGTTATGTACTCCACCTGTCGAGAATATCGACGGTGTTTCTGATAACCAGGCAATCATGCCATAAGGATGTAACAGACAAAGCGCGCTCAGGGAACTTATGCTATATTACTGACGAAGTGTAAGAAGCATCTTCGAAGAAAATAGTACCCCCACCGATACCTTTCTTCAGTTGCTCATTGTTACTATGAGACTTGTGCAATAGATTTTTTGTACTCATGAGTTCCGTTGTGTGCCGACCATGATTGAAAACAATAAGAGCGCTAGCTTTCGGCTTTACCCAGTCTGAGGTCCGAGCTCGGATGACCCGATCATGACAATCGCAGATGTGCTCTCTTTACTCCCTAGCTGAACAATCAGGAACGTAGGGGTAAACACAGGAGCAAGGCAACCCAGCTTGCGGAACACTTAAGTCAACATGGTGCATATTGTGGCGTAATACACGAACAAGGAACAAAGCCATACAAGTATAATCATATGCAAGAGGAAAGGCTTCATAAAGGAAGCCCCCAAGCAAACGGGCTATTTGAATTTGTGTGTCACAAACAAAGTTTTGACAAGGAAGTTTTTCACAAACAACTTTTTGCCAAAAAAGTATAATGCTTGGTCGAACCGAATAAAATTTAAAACAGAAAGTTTTTTAGCATGAAAGCAACTTAGCTGGTTAATCTGTTCGGCATTGATGACGTGGTCCGAGCTTGATGCGGGACAAGGTTCCATCCCCCAAGCCGGTCCCGAGGTGGCGGAGCGAAGAGCTCGACACTCCAAAGTGGTGACATAGCACGACCAATGCAGGCCGACAGAGTGACGCTGAAGCCCCCGGCGTGGGTTAATGAAGTGTTGACGAAGCCCCTCGTCCAGTCGAGGTAACGTGGTATGTCAGTACGCCGGGGTGACAACACTGCCCGACCCGAATCATTTACCTGGTGCCGAAGTCAATGTCGATGCAGGGCGTCGGCGTGATGCGGTAAAGGCGTGGCAAAGCCTGAATGCACAGGTCGGTCCAAGTTCCGGATGTGACGTTCGCCGAACTATGTACGGAAACTGGCCGAACCACCACGCGACCGTCGTTAATGCGGCCACCATTTGATAGACCTGTGTACAGATGATGGAACAAAACAAAATAATAATTCCTTGGAAAAAATAAACCCAAACAAGCAAAAATTGCTAGGATTAATAGCACCTGGTTTATTTGTTGTAGCAGTCCAAAGAAAAGTGACTCCTAAAATTGGGACTCGATCCGCACACTCATTGCCTGATGGGCGGTGAAGAGACGGCATGGCGATGCTGGTAAAGGTTGGCTCGCCGAGGCAAAGCCCCATTGCTTATCGTGATTTTGGTTGGTCGACGACACCGAAGTCTCCAGAGTAGGTTGATGAAGGAATGGCGAAGCCCCCGGTCCAGATGAGGTGACAGAGTAGGTCGGTAAGGATACATTGCAGCTGCCAGGTCAGCCAAGGTGTTGAAGTAGTTCGGCGTGATGGACGTCGGCTCGAAGAAGCAACGGTGCGGCCATGCCGATGCAGGTCATAACTCGTGACGTGGTCAGTGCTCGCTTGATGAAGTGACCATGCGACGATGCTGATGTGCCCGTTCTGTGTAATCCGTGGGGCGGCGAGGTTGGTGATGATTTATCCTTTGCGATGCCGAACTCTTGTTCGGCTTGCCGAGATGATGATCCAAAGAAGTTGAGCTTGACTCAACAAAGCGACGACGTGTCTAGCGCAGGTCGGCAGCTGTGGAGCAACGTTGTCGGGCTGGTTTGACACCGGCGCGATGGTGAAGATCATATTGGAAAAAAATTAGTGGGATGTGTTTGGGAACAAAACACAATACCCCATACGAAACTTCCTTCAAAAAGGATGTCCGAAATCCCGTTCATAAAAAAGATGAATTCGGGTCGGATTTGTTCTCGCGCAGAAAACAAATATGAAAAGTGATGCACTAATCAGAAGGTTCCCGGAGTTTGGTCGGTCGGATCGAGCTGAAATTTTGAGGAGTGGTAGATATAGAAATTCCGTAGCCGATCAACGGTTGGATCTTCCAAAGGACGTCCGAGCTAGGTGCTGGACACCACGCTCCAAACTCATCCAGATTCCCGTCCAGATTTGACGGGGCTCCGGTATATCGGAGACCGGCGGAGATTGCTCCATCAGAACGAGATGAAATTTTACAGTGTTGTTGTAGACTCAATTCCGCACAATTAAACCGAAGGAATCATCAAAGAGATGCTCGAGGAGGTGGTGGTAGCGGATACAAGTTCGCTGTTCGAAAAAACAGCACGGTCGCCCGAGGACAATGTTGACGTTGAGCCCCCGAGCTCCATGGATGATTCCTCCATGATCTTGATAGAGATCGAGTTGATGTTGATGAAGGCTCTCGTCCGAACATGATGATTGGAAATAGGGCACAGTCCTCGGTCAAGCCAAGGTGACCAGTCGAGGCGGCGACAAAGACGCCGATGTTGCAGTTGATCTGCAGACAAGACATTGATCATTTTACTGACCACACAGTGGAACTCTCAATGAAAGCACCATTGTCGGTGTCAAAACCGGCAAATCTCGGGTAGGGGGTCCGAAGCTGTGTGTCATGGATCGATGGGTAACATGAGACAGGGGACACGATGTTTACCTGTGTTGGGCCCTCTCTATCGAGGCAATACCCTACTTCCTGCTTGATTGATCTTGATGAATATAGGGTTACAAGAGTTGATCTACCTCGAGATCATATGTTGCGGTCTAAGATCTAAGGGTATGATGAGTAATGTCATAATGATCTATCGACTAGCCTGGCCCCGGCTTATATAATGTACCAGAGGCCTAGGATAACAAGAGTCCTAGCCGAATACGTTGGTGGAGAGGAGTCCTTGTCTTGATCGCCAAGTCTTGTGGAATATGCGGCATGGGCTGCCCGAAGTGGCCCATGAGTGAACCACCATGGGGGTCCTCGGCCCGATCCACCTAGTCAGGAGACGATGTGGTGAGTACCCCCTAGTTCAGGACACCGTCACCCCTGCCCCCGTATATAAAGGAGGGGAGGGGAAGTCCGGCCGGCCCCTGTAGGGCGTGCCAAGGAGAGGAGACCTACTAGGACTCCAAGTCCTAGTAGGATTCCACTTGGTGGAAGAGGGAAGGAGGAAGGGAGAGGGGGAAGGGAAGGAAAGGGGGGCGCCGCCCCCTTCCCCTAGTCTAATTCGGACCCAGGGGGCGGCCAACCCCTTGTGGCCCTTCTCTCTTCCCACTAAGGCCCATGAAGGCCCGTTAGTTCCCCCGGGGGGTTCCGATAACCCTCCGGCACTCTGATAGTTATTCGGTACCTCTCAGAACTTATCCGGTGTTTGAATAACGTCGTCCAATATATCAATCTTTATGTCTCGGCCGTTTTGAGACTCCTCGTCATGTCCGTGATCTCATCCGAGACTTCGAACAAACTTCGGTCATCAAATCACATATAACTCATAATACAAATCGTCGTCGAACGTTAAGCGTGCGGACCCTACGGGTTCGAGAATTATGTAGACATGACTGAGACACATCTCCGGTCAATAACCAATAGCGGAACCTGGATGCTCATATTGGTTCCTACATATTCTACGAAGATCTTTATCGGTCAAACCGCATAACAACATACGTTGTTCCCTTTGTCATCGGTATGTTACTTGCCTGAGATTCGATTGTCGGTATCATCATACCTAGTTCAATCTCGTTACCGGCAAGTCTCTTTACTCGTTCTGTAATGCATCATCCCGTAACTAACTCATTAGTCACACTACTTGCAAGGCTTATAGTGATGTGTATTACCGAGAGGGCCCAGAGATACCTCTCTGATACACGGAGCAACAAATCCTAATCTCGATCTATGCCAACTCAACAAACACCATCGGAGACACACCAGAGCATCTTTATAATCACCCGATTCGTTGTGACGATTGATAGCACACAAGGTGTTCCTCCGGTATTCGGGAGTTGCATAATCTCATAGTCAGAGGAACATGTATAAGTCATGTTGAAAGCAATAATAATAAAACTAAATGATCATTAATGCTAAGCTAACAGATGGGTCTTGTCCATCACATCATTCTCTAATGATGTGATCCTGTTCATCAAATGACAACACATGTCTATGGTTAGGAAACTAAATCATCTTTGATTAACGAGCTAGTCAAGTAGAGGCATACTAAGGACACTCTGTTTGTCTATGTATTCACACATGTACTAAGTTTCTGGTTAATACAATTCTAGCTTGAATAATAAACATTTATCATGATATAAGGAAATATAAATAACAACTTATTATTGCCTCTAGGGCATATTTCCTTCAACTCATTAGTCACTTTGCTTGCAAGGCTTCTTATAATGTGTATTACCGAGAGGGTCCAGAGATACCTCTCCGATACTCGGAGTGACAAATCCTAATCTCGATCTATGCCAACTCAATAAACACCTTCGGAGTTACCTGTAGAGCATCTTTATGATCGCCTAGTTACGTTGTGACTTTGATAGCACACAAGGTATTCCTCTGGTATTCGGTAGTTGCATAATATCATAGTCGAAGGAACATGTATTTGACATGAAGAAAGCAATAACAATAAACTGAAAGATCAATATGCTAAGCTAACGGATGAGTCTTGTCCATCACATCATTCTCCTAATGATGTGATCCCGTTATCAAATGCCAACTCATGTCTATGGTTAGGAAACCTTAACCATCTTTGATCAAGGAGCTAGTCTAGTAGAGGTCACTAGGGACACGGTATTTATTTATGTATCCACACATGTATTTAAGTTTCCGGTCAATATAACTCTAGGGCATATTTCCATCAAGCTATACAGGTAGCGATCGAGCACGGGGTTGAGAGGGTACCTGGAGCTTGATAACAAGACAGTGGTGCAAATGATCAATGATTCACAGATGAACCTAGCTGCAATCGGGCCGTGGATTCAAGAGATAAAGTAGATGCTCAACACGTGCATGGATTTTCGAGTTGCATGGATTCGTCGTTCTGCTAATACTGCCGTGCATAAGTTAGCAAAAGTAAGCGTAGAAGATGAGATTTGTAAGATTTGGTTAGGGACTCCCCTAGATTTTGTTTTAGATGTAATTTCAGATAATATTTTTGGCCATGTTTTTTTTGAAGGGAAACCTCAAGGCACTTTATTGCGAAATTATCAAAGTTACATCCTTCAACACGTGGAAGAAGATTAGGTGGTTCATCATCCCATCAATACACCAACTGACTATCGTAAGAGCATCTCCAGTGGATCCTCTATATGGCAGTGTATAGCAAATATAGACTAGTCTGGCTTCAAAATTCATCCCAGCGGAGCGTGCATACGGTCGTCCAAACAGCCACGCCCTCGCCACGGCGCTACCCGGCTGCAAATAACCACGCCGCCACGCTCGTCGTCCGGCGCATGCCCGAGCCACTCGAGGGAAAAGGAAGGAAGGAAGGGAGGAGGCCGTCAGCGCTTTCGTCGGTATGAGGCCCGAGCCGCTCGAAGGTAAATTTCTCCATCGATCCGTCGAAGGAAGGAAGGAAGGAGGTCTGGGACTTAGGCGGGGGGGTTGAGCACGTCCCGCGGATCTGGCAGCGTGGGGTGTGCAATGTGGGGCGGCGTTAGAATGGCCGGCGTTGGATTTGGCCGGCGGGATGGGGAGGGGCTGAGAGAGAGGGGAGGGCGTGGGGAGAGAGAGGCCGTGGCGTGGGGAAGAGTGGTCGGGGGCTCATGAGGCCGGCCGGGCATGGATGAGGTCGGGAGGAGATGTGCTCTGTAGTGTAGTATATAGAGTATTCTGTGCTCTGTTTTTTTAGGGAGTAGTAGTGCTATGTATTTACACATATTTGCTCCATATATAGTTATTGTTTGGGTGTGGATTAATTAACGGATGCATGTAAACATATTTTAGAGTGTGGATTCATTCATTTTGCTCCAGATATAGTCATTGTTCGGGAACGGAGGGAGTAGATGTCTTCTTGTTGTCTAAAATAGCTGTGCATTGGTTGCTTGCAGATGGATCTTGACCAAAGCTTTTTGGACACCCTTGGTTTTGGTTACACACAAACACAACCAGATAGTCCAATTGGAAGCGAGCAACTCCATCAACTCAAAGATCGCTTACGCAATAACAGAGAAAGGAAAATCCAACAAAGGCAAAAATTGGTCTAGTGATGAGGACAAGGTTCTCATAGCAGCATGGGCAAATACAAGTTTGGATATTGTTGGGACAGATCAAAACCGAGATGCTTATTGGGATAGAATTTGAGTACTACAACACACACAAGGAATCATCATGGCGGAGCGTAATGCTAATGCAATCAATTGCCGTTACACAACGATTAACAGAGAGACCTCTAAATTTTGTGGTTGCCTTGACAGATTTTAAATAGGCAAGAAAGCGGAAGGACTATACAAGAAAAGGTATCGCCTTTCTTGTAATTCTATATGTGATGTGCAATATTCTATATGTGTTGTGCTTATTTTAACAACATATTTATATGTGCATAAACGATGCACACATTTTGTTCAAGGAAATGGATCTTAAAAAAAGAAGCCTTTCACATTGATGCATTGCTATGTAGAGTTTTGAAGTATCCAAAGTGGCGGACAAGAGAAGTTGAAACTTCTCTTAAGAAACAAAAGAAGACCATTGATGCAAGTCCGAGCACAGCCACCAATGATCCTGGCGATGCATCCTCGATGCGTCTTGATGCTACCTCGATACACCGATGCTCTTGAACATGAGAAAAGACCTGATGGTGTGAAGAGGGACAAGAGAGGTAAAGGCGATGACGGTGCTTGCAAGCTGTCATTAGAAAGCGTGTGGGCAGCAAAGCTAGAGAAGGATGAGATCAAAGAGGCGGCAAGAAATGCTCATACGCACAGAATTGGAATTGCGAAAAGAGGAGATTGCACTCAAAAGAATGAGGATGCACGCGAAGCGAGAGGGAGGATGCACGGAGACAGTTTGAATTAGATGAGAGGGTCATGCTCATCGACACAAGTGGTATGGACTGATGTTCAAAAGCGGTTCTACCTAGCTAAGCGAAGGAGATCCTTGCTCATGGCCTAGGGTAATGTGAGCTATATGTTGTAGTTGTAAGAACTATTTATTGCTTTACGCTAGTTGAGGACATGGATTACATCACTCATTGCATAAATATTTTATTGATAGCTGCATTACAAAGACATGGATTACATCACCGTTTCCAAACTTTTGCGGACATGGTCAATTAGATCAAGTTTAAGCTGATCATGTTCATCAAAATTTCTAATCCGATTAGTCATCTGAATAAAAGAGCTCAGTTCTTCCGCATGAGTACGAGAGCGTGACTCTTTCTCCCATTGCCTCAAAAGTGCAGCTTTGCCGACCAGTTTGTCGCTCCTCTTCAACTATCATATTGTGCATTATGACACAAGCTTTCATGACATCGATGATTTCTTTACGTTTCCATCCTTTAGCAGGTCCACGAACAATGGCAAAAGCGGGATTGCGAGAACTCCAAAGGCTCGTTCCACATCTTTCCTAGCCCCTCTTGCTTCTTGGCAAAAGTTTTTCCTTTACGCTAGTTGGAGCTGAAATGCTCTTCACAAATGTTGCCCACCGTGGATAGATACCATCTGCAAGGTAATACCCCATTGTGTCTTGATGGCAATTGATGCTATAATTCACTTTGGAGGAGTTTGGCCTTGACTAGCTTTGTAAAAAGCAGGAGAACGTTGAAGAACATTTATATCATTCAGAGACCACAGTAAACCAAAATAAGCATGCCAAATCCAAAGATCTTGTGAAGCAACCGCTTCCAAGATCATAGTGGGCTTGCTCACATGGCCTTTAAACATGCCATGCCATTTTTGGGGCAATTTTTCCACCCCAAAGTGCATGCAATCTATGCTCCCTAACATACCGGAAATCCTCTTTCCTCCCCTATTTCAAGTAACCTAGCAATGTCTTCTTCATTTGGAGATCTCGTGTACTTTTTCCCAAAAACTTCACAAATTTTGATCACAAATTTCTTGCAAGACTCTAAATTAGTAGACTCAATGGACCGGATGTACTCATCAACATAATCACCTGCTATTCCATATGTTAGTATCCGCATCGCCGGTCATCTTTTGCAAAGGATGTAACCCAAGAGCTCCGTGCACTTCTTTTTGTGTAAAATAATCATCATAGTCATGCTCAAGTATACCATCAGCTATGCGGTTGAACAAAAGTCTGCGACATCCTAAATCATGCATAAAAATTAAATGAGACAGGAAATGAAAAAGGACCAAAGTAGAGAAGTGTACTAATTACGAACCTTCGTCAAACAAATGTTAGGAAAGCGAGAACTTCTTTGAAGTAGTCATCCCATAGAAGAAGAAATCCGGCATCTCTTCCTCGATCGATTGGTACGTCCATGCTTGGAACCGCCATGGCGTCGGCGTTCTTCCTCTCTTCCTCCTCGCTCGGCCGAATCTGCAAGTATGAGTTCATCGTCGCCAGATGAAGATGACGAAGAACTCATGTCCCAAGTGGATGTGTTCATTGTGTTGCGTGAGAAGCGATAGAAAAATCTAGGTGAGAAAGAAGTGTCTTTGGAAGAGGTGGTAGGAGTGGTTTATATAGATCGGAAATATGGCCGTTGGAAATATAGCCGTTTGAAAATATAGCCGTTGGAATATACAGCGTCCAAATTTACTGCGTTAAATCGAAAAGCTGGGAGGTGTATAATTTATGAGTGTATATGGGCGTGTATATGGAGATATACTGGCGTCAAAATTCTGTGATTCCACTAGAGATGCTCTAAGCATGCCTAGCTAGATAGTGTGCCAAATTATTGGCTTCCCTCAACAATGCTGGAAACGAATCGAAGATACACCATGTGTGAGTTGAAAACAATCCACAAGAGTAGCATCATGTGGTGCCAATATATCCGAGACTTCATTGCACTCATCAATTACCTTCAAGCAGTCAGATTCAACAATGATCCTTTGAACACCCTATTTGATTCCTAGCCAGCTAAATAAAGCGGCAACATTAACCTCAAAAAAGAAAGTCTGTTGATCCTCAACCTCAAAAAAATGAAAAGAAAGTCTGTTCACGCTTTAGCGCGGCCCGGGCCGAACTCGAATCCAAACTCGGGTGCCTTCCGGCACCAACTCGCGAGTCAGGAGGATATTTGCGTGTCCACCTCTCGCAGCCGCGAAAGCCGCCGTGCCGGCCCCCAACTCCTCGATAGGCCCCAGCCTATTTTACCCTCACAAAAAACACCAAAATACCTAGAAAAGACTAGTAATAGAGGGAGAGAGCAGCGTTCTCTCGCTCTCCTATCCTCCCCTCCCCTCCGGGCCATCCCACCCCCATGGCCTCCTTCCCTCCCCTCCGTCGTCGCCGCGGCAGCGGCTGCGCCCCGCGCCTCGCCCAGGCCTCTCCTCTCCGCCGCAGCGGTGCACCACTCCTCCCACGCCTTCCGCCGACGGGCCTCCCTCGCCCTGCGCCCCTCCGCCACCGCCTCGCCGGCCAACCCCCTCCGCTGCTCGCACCGTCGCGCCGTCACGCCCAGGTGAGCACGGACGCACGAACTCCCCCACGCCGCCTGCGAGGGTTCACCAGCTTTGTTAGCGAATTGCTGATTCGCGTCGTTGCGTGTGTGTGCGCCTGCAGGTCGAGGAGGCGGACGCAAGGGCTCGGCGCGGCGTCGGCCTCAGCCGCTGGGATTCTCGGCGAGGAGAGGGACGGGTGCCTCTCGTGCTTCCCGAGGAGCCGGAGGCGGGGACGACCGGGGCTCGCCAGGTTCGCGCCCTGCGCGCTCCCGCACACCTCGGGCTTATCGCTGCACAGCCGGTGGAGCGGGCCTAAGGTTCGTTTCATCTGAGTTGATAGATTATTAGGCAGCTATTTTTCCCTGTTATGGATTGCACGTGGTGACTGCTAGGAAAAGTGCTTTGTTCCTTACTTCTCTTGGAGTATAGGTTCTGCTTGGTTCCTTAATTAGTGGTGCAAATTATGGAGGGTATATGAGCAGCACAATTAATGTGGACCGACCATCAGTATAGAAGTGTAAAAGATTTAATCATTAGTTTTTGCACTAAAAGGATTCCCTGGTTTCTATGTCCATAAAGCCTGCACATGTTTGTTTTTTCATTAACTGTCAAGCTAAATGTTGAGCTTCACTAGTGGGAGGCAAATGTTTGTACCAAGCAACATATAGCGAGAGGGCTGTTGCTTGTCGGTATCTGAGTATGCAGCAAGCTAAATGTTCAAGGCATTGACTTAACTATTTGATGTTTGCAGACCAGGCGTAGTCATATATTACGTGCTGCTGGACCTGACGAACCACATGTGGCAAGTCCAACGTGGTCTGAGGCAGCTCTTGATAAACCTTATGATCCCACGATAAGAAACGAGGCGCTTGAAGATGTCCTGGACACTCCTCTTCCGTCCCATCCAAAGCTAATACGGGGTCAATTGAAGAATGGACTCAGATATCTTATTTTACCTAACAAAGTTCCAGCAGACAGGTGAGGAAACTTCATTTTCACCTCATTTTATACACTGTAATACAATTACCAGAAGTGGGTATGACATGGCCATACTGCCACAATCATTTCCCTTGCAACTGAATTTTTATTGAACCCTTTCTACATTCACAACCACAATTTCCCAGTGAACTAGCAATTTGTGTTGTCTTTTCTGTTTCACTTCAATGCAGTTTCAAAGATACATGGCAGAATAATTGCTGAAACTCTTAAATAGTTGAACAAGCACATAGTTTCAACCTGTCTTGATTTCTTGACCATAAAATTCTCATGCTTGTATTGTATATGGATACATCATCATACATTGTGGCTTCCATTGCTCTCATTTTATTTTTAATTTACTTTAGAGACATTTTAAAGAACTATAGGTGAATCCGTTGGAGAATTAACCAGGACAGTGTTGAGTTCAGGAAATTCTGCTCCACTATACATGCCACACTTAAACTTTAGTTAAGTCAGACTAAGCAAATTTATTTTGATATACATATTTAAATATGTGCACTATGGTTCTAAGTATTTTAGTTTGCAGGTTTGAGGCTCACATGGAAGTTCATGTCGGATCGATTGACGAGGAAGAGGATGAGCAGGGAATTGCACATATGATCGAGCATGTTGCATTTCTTGGGAGTAAAAAGCGCGAGAAACTCTTGGGGACAGGTGCAAGGTCTAATGCATATACAGACTTCCACCATACAGTCTTCCATATCCATTCTCCAACTAAAACAAAGGTCCTTACTTTTGTGGCTTTTCTCAGTGTCAATTTTGGGTTGGAAATTAACTCTTGGTGGTTTGTTCGAGGCCATTGTTACTTTCTTATTTGCATATTTTCTTTGACAAGCACTTTCATCGAATGGATTTGCATACTGATGGTTGAAATTAGATGTCTTCTCTTGTTTGTCTAGGGTCTGACATTTAGTTTGTCTTCCGTGTGGCAGGAATATGGTGAATCCTTACTCCCTTCTGTGTTGGATGCTTTGAATGAGGTAAGATCTTACTCAATTGCATTCCTATTTGGAGTTATAGGATGTATGCTAACCATAGGCTATTTTTTTGTTAAAGATATTTGAAACCACAAGCATATTCATTCTTTCTGTTAAAGATATATGAAACAGCAAGCATATTCAAAATGGTCGGAGCAAATTAAAGACTACCCACCGTTGTCATTTAATGTTATTTTATACAACATCATCTTCAAACTGGTACCTAAAATTTTGATGCATGCTGCAATGGCATGATATTAGTCTGTTTGACAAATCTCTTCATGCTATTACGTAGATATATGATGAACAGGTTCTTCAATTTATTCCTTTCAGATAGCTTTTCATCCTAAGTTTTCATCGTCTCGCGTTGAGAAAGAGAGAAGAGCAATTCTTTCAGAGCTCCAGATGATGAACACAATCGAATACCGTGTTGATTGCCAGGTAAGTTTTTGTTCTTATTCTTTTTGGCCATGTTCCTGGGACAGTATTGAATCATTAAGACACTATCTTTCTGTACAATCAGTAATTGTGGTTCCTATGGTTGTAGTTGTTGCAACATTTACACTCCGAAAACAAATTGAGCAACAGATTTCCTATTGGACTTGAGGAGCAAATACTTAAATGGGATCCTGATAAGATCCGCAGATTCCATGAGCGATGGTATTACCCTGCCAATGCCACTTTATACCTGGTAGGAGAAATTGATGATATTCCCAGAGCAGTGCGGGAGATAGAGGTAGTTAGAAATTACATCCTTTTAAGTATTGTTGTTGATTATTTAGCTGATTCCCCTATAGGATTAAGTTGCAAGCTGGTAGCTGACCCATTTCAATGCAGGCTGTGTTCGAACATACACTTTCAGGAAACGAAGGAGCCCCTATGTCGACTGGAAGTCCATTTGGTGCCATGGCAAGCCTCTTTGCACCAAAGCTACCAGGTGGCTTGGCCGCAAGCCTAACTGGTGAAAGATCACCTGCCACAGATAAACTAAAACCTATAAAAAGGGAAAGACAGGCAGTCAGACCTCCTGTAGAGCATAAATGGTCTCTTCCTGAGGTTGATCAGGCTGCCAAGCCTCCAGTGATTTTTCAACATGAGTTGATTCAGAGTTTCTCTATTAACATGTTCTGTAAGGTATGGTTGCCTACTACTCTTTACTCTTACAGTTATGTTCTGCGCCCTGTGGCTAGTTTACCACCAATCATTCCATTCGTGTTCCTAGGGACTGGTTTCCGTTATAATATTTAATAGATATAAGCAAGCTGTATCAGCATTGCTGTAACGTGCACCACATATGTTTCGATAGTGCATTTTTTTTGCTAGGGTTAGAAGGTGTCATGTTGACAATAGTGCACTTAATTGTTCACCTTTAAAGATATTTGAATGGATTGTCTTTTTATCGCTACGAAAAAAATAGGAGGATTTCTGCAGTCAGGTTACTGCTTCTGTCTGTGAAGTTCCTTAACCATGCTTCGTATGTCTGACTTGCTTTCCATTTTTGGACAGATACCCGTCAACCAAGTTCGTACATACAAAGACCTGCGCAGTGTACTGATGAAACGGATATTTTTATCTGCTCTGCACTTCCGAATCAATACACGATACAAGGTTTGTGGTTTGGAGAAACGTTCATGATATATGCATAAGTTTTTCCATTTTGTTTGTTGCATGAGAACATAATATTTTCTGTGGTTTATAACTTTGTATCCTTGCATAAGCAGATTAATTCAAGCACTTCATACTTTCATATGTATGCACATTTGCACATGTTATTTTCTCGTTGTTAGGATCTTTACGCCCACCAGTCTACTACAGCTCATATTAAATGTCACTCCATACAAAATAGAATTCATACTTGTTTTGGTCTTTTAGGCTTTTAGCTGAGCTATTAGCTACTCAGGATGCATTATACTGGATATTGGACTTGAAAGTCAAATATCCAAGATTTCCAGTGAGGAATTTGCACACGTGCACTTAGCACACTATTATGTATTTTATGAGGAAATGGGACATATGAGTTAGTTACATGGTTTCTCTGATTGAATAAAGTTTTTTTCCTTCTTTTATTATACAGAGCTCAAATCCTCCCTTTACATCAGTTGAGCTGGATCACAGTGACTCAGGAAGGGAAGGATGCACTGTCACTACTCTAACAGTAACAGCTGAACCCCAAAATTGGAAGAGTGCCATCAAAGTTGCTGTTCATGAGGTTTGTTTGTGCCTTCATGGCTCAATCTGTATGTTTTACAAATATAGTTTGAGCTGACTGTATTATGTCATTCAAATATGGATCAATTACGTTGAGAACATGAGTTTGAATCAGTACACTACTATCTATATTCATCTATTGCAATTGGCATATGAGGAAAGTCCTGTGAAATTTAAGTGTTGGTTTAGCACGTACATCAAGAACATTACCCTTTTAGCTACAAGAAATGTTTTAGGACAACATTTGTTGAAGAGAATAAATGATAATTGAATGGAAAATATTACAGCAAGGTTGTCCTAGCATGACAGCTTCACAAGTCAAGCCTAGCTTGGTCTGTGACCTGCCTAAGCCTACTAGCCCAGTCTAATATGGCACAATCCAAGTTCAATCTTGGAAATCCGGGCCAAATGCGAGCTTTGAACCAACTGTAGCCAGTTCAAGTTTGACATTAACCCAGGTCAAGCTTGAACTCAAGCCAACTCAAGAATTTGTAGAACTGATGGATGTGCAGGTAAACGGTTTCTACTGGTTTGACACAATGCACAAAAGTTTCTTGACAGTGAGATTTGTGCTGCAGAAGTGCCTTTTACCTTTTACTTGAGCCATTTTGTCGCAGATGTTTCTTTACTGTTTACCAACTTCTCCTTGTGCTGTTTTAGGTTCGGAGACTCAAAGAGTTTGGTGTCACAATGGGAGAAATGACCCGTTATATGGATGCACTGATAAAAGATAGTGAGCAGCTGGCTATGATGATTGATAGTGTTCCCTCAGTTGATAACTTGGACTTCATTATGGAGAGTGATGCACTTGGCCATACTGTCATGGATCAGTTGCAGGGACATGATAGTTTGCTTGGGGTTGCCGAAACTGTCACACTTGAAGAGGTGCTAACATGATCATTTCTCATATATATATGTCATATTAGAAACAAATGACATAAATGCATTTTACTGTCTGTTAGCTTTTAAATGATACTATAATTAAACACATTTTTACCATATGTAGGTCAACACTGTTGGTGCAGAAGTACTTGAATTTATTTCGGACTTTGGGAAGCCCAGTGCACCACTTCCTGCTGCTATCGTGGCGTGTGTACCTAAAAAGGTCCATATCGATGGAGTAGGTGAAAGTAGTTTTGAGATATGCCCAGAAGAAATAACTGAGTCCATGAAGGCAGGTCTTGAAGAACCCATTTACCCAGAGCCTGAGGTATGCTAGTTATTTCTGATATCTTTTCTTGGTTCTGAAACTATACTAACTTGGCTGGAGATGTATTTTGGTGTCACTCTGTAAAGTAACATGTTATTGATTTTTATTCTGATTGCAGCTTGAGGTGCCAAAAGAGTTGATTACTCAATCAGAACTTGAAGACTTGAAAGTGCAACACCGACCATCATTTGTTCCTTTCAAAGAGGATGATGTGGTGAAAGTATTTGACAATGAAACCGGTATAACACAACGTCGCCTTTCTAATGGAATTTCCGTCAACTACAAGGTACTTTAGTTCACTTCTAGAGATGGAAGTTCTGATGTAATTTAGCTTTTATCTCATGTTCCAGACTAACATTTTAATGATGATTGATGACAGATCACACAAAATGAGGCAAGGGTTGGTGTCATGCGGCTGATAGTAGGTGGCGGGAGAGCCACCGAAGATTCTGAATCGAAGGGATCTGTTATAGTTGGTGTTCGTACTTTGAGTGAAGGTGGCTGTGTTGGTAACTTTTCAAGGGAACAGGTAGCCCCTACTATTCAGTTTTATGTCCATGCCAGTCAAGCTTCCCAAACTTCAAACTTACTGATTATCTATGTATAACATTTAGACTAGTCACTAGTCACATGATATAGTCTTTTATGTAATTCTAGCTTCAAATTATAATTCATAAATCGTATAATAAATAATATACAATGCCCTATGGTTTAATTTTATTACAATATCCTATGGTTTTTGTTTATATCTATCCTGTTCATCCCCACTAGCCTTAATAATATTCATATTCATGCATGTAATCCACTTGTGATGTTCACATACTGTTTTCCTTTCGTCTTATTAATACTGAGAAATCGTTTGATAACATTTTCTTATAATCTGCATATGATTTTTATTTCAGGTTGAACTTTTCTGTGTGAATAATCTTATAAACTGCTCGCTGGAATCCAATGAGGAGTTCATATTTATGGAATTTAGGTTTGCTTTGAGAGATAATGGCATGCGTGCTGCTTTCCAGCTCCTCCATATGGTCCTTGAGGTGTGGGTTTAACTTGCTACATATGTCACCTGTCTTGCTATAAAAATACAAGTTTTCTGAAACATGTAGGTCTTCCCCTTACATATATATTTCACTTTGTGTTACAGCATAATGTGTGGCTAGAAGATGCATTCGATAGAGCTGCTCAACTATATTTGTCTTACTACCGGTCTATTCCCAAAAGTTTGGAACGTGCCACGGCTCACAAACTTATGGTAGCCATGTTGAACCATGATGAAAGGTTTGTAGAACCATCACCACATTCATTGGAGAAGTTGACTCTTCAATCAGTTAAAGAAGCTGTCATGAACCAGTTTGTGGGTAGCAACATGGAGGTTTGTTGAGTAGTTTGTCCATTCTGAGTCTCCTTCCTCTACATCTCTTTGTTCCAACATTTTTTTAACTTAATGTTGAAAATATTTTTTTCAGGTCAGTGTAGTTGGTGATTTCACAGAAGAAGAGGTAGAATCTTGTGTTCTTGATTATCTTGGGACTGTAAGCGCTGCAAAATCTTCAAACAAAGAGGAACATATTGAGAAGATTTCCTTCCTGCCATCCCCATCGGATCTGCATTTCCAGCAAGTATGAACTGTCATGCAGCCTTCACAACCATCTTTTTAATATATTGAAGCATTCATGAAAAAAAGATGGATATTTTGGCACTTCATTGAAATCATGTGTTTTAAGCCTCAGGGCATGTTTGGTTCTAGCCCAAGCTTGCCCTGCCAATTTTTTTGCTAGACCAACTTTTGGTTGAGCTTTTGGTTGCCATGAGCTGGCCAACATTAGCAAGAAAAATGAATTTTATAGGCAAAGAGCAATTAACATGCCAAAAAACAGTAGCCATCCTAACAAAGACCAAATCTAGACATATTTGTTTAACCGTGGATTCTTTCCCAGGTATACATAAAGGATACAGATGAGAGAGCTTGTGCATACATTGCAGGCCCGGCACCTAACCGATGGGGGTTTGCTACTGAAGGAAAAGATCTCTTCAATGACATTCGAAGTTCCAGTGCAGATGGTAACTATAATTTAATATGTGCTATTCTCTGACATGAGCCACATGACTGACTCCATCTCAAGTGCCATATCTTGAATTAGACCTAATTTTTGTTTTTGTTTGAGGATTTTTCCACTACACATCTGTTAATGACCTTGTGGGTATGAACATGTGAACTGATATTTGTCGTACCATCATAGCAGAAATCTCTGCACCGGCTAACTCGGGGAAGACACATATTAACGTTCGCAACCATCCTCTTTTCTTTGGCATCACTTTGAGTTTGCTGGCTGAAATTATAAATTCCAGGTAAATCATTTCAGTGCATTTTTTTTGTTACATCATTGTAAAGCTCTTCCATACACAGTATGCGCATAATTCATTTTTTTAAAATTATTGTGAAGCTCTTCCATACACAGTACATGCTAATGTGCTATAAAGTGCATGGTGTGCTTACTTTCGTGTCCCATCCTTGGATAACTGGGTCATGAGTTGTTGCTTATGCAAAAATCTTGATGATGCCCTATGTATTCTATTAAGCGACATACTACATGGTTTCACGTCTTATTGATGTCCCTGCTTCATTAGTCTTGACCAACTTTTCTATTAAGCTCTTCCATAGAACGAGATGCTTGGTTGCGTGTCATGATTTTCACTTTGATGTTCTGTTGGTTTTTACCTGATAGGACTAACATGATGGGCTGCACCTTTTTCTCTCAGGCTATTTACAACAGTGCGAGATTCAATGGGATTAACCTACGATGTTTCTTTCGAATTAAATCTTTTTGACAAACTGGATCTTGGTTGGTATGTGATTGCGGTAACTTCAACTCCGAGCAAGGTAAAAGCTGTGATCTTGAGCTTGTCTTACTTTGTTCTTCTGCTGCTAATATCCACATTTTGCGATCTTGATGCTAGGTCCATAAGGCTGTTGATGCGTGCAAAGGTGTTCTCAGAGGTTTACATCACAACAAAATTGTTGAAAGGGAGCTGGATCGGGTTAGTCAAAATTTACTGTACCACCTCCGAGCCATAATAAAGTGTCGCAGTTTTGAACTAACCCCAGTTCAAAACCGCGACAGTTATTTTGTATCGAAGGGAGTACTATTTTTCATCTGTGACAATCCTTGCTAATCAGGGCCATGTTGCTTAAATGGTAGTCTAACAGAAGTGCACATTTTAATGATTGCATATGTTGTTCAATTTTTCTGTACTCAAGTTGAATCCACATCTTAAAGAAATGCATATATATTGTATTACTAAGCTCAGAGCTTTAAACGTAACTTTGCAGCTCTAATGTGTACCCTTGACTATGAGAACATACTTCTTTGCTTGTTAATTTGGTTAGCATTTTTTGCATGTTTCAGGCAAAGAGGACACTGCTGATGAAACATGAGGCAGAGACAAAAACAAATGCCTATTGGCTTGGTTTGTTAGCCCATCTGCAGTCTGCATCCGTGCCGAGAAAGGTATTCTGTATGTGAGGTTTATAAGTGCATATTCTATAGGAAACTAGAACAGAAATAGACTGACTCTCCAAGCCCTGGTTTCACGGAGACTCCGGCTGCATCATCCTTGTGCCACTTTACTGTGGTGAACTCCACATAGTTACTCTGACTAGATTTTCTTGATGCAAGTTTTCTAGACGAACTTCTGAAAGCCTGCTGACCCACGACCAATCTCGATGATAGTTATGATCATGTAATTCTGGGTTGAGAAGTTTGTTGATATATCAAGAAGTTCCAGGGGTTGCTGTATGAGTAGCAGAAGGAAAACAATAAATCTACTCCCTCCGTCCCAAAATAAGTTGTACTAAATCGGCGACACTTATTTCTTTTTTTCGAGAAAACGCAGAGGACCTTTGCATTTCATTGCATTGAAAAGATAGGGAGGGGACAGAGGGAGTATGTTCTATGCTCTTGGTTATACTCCACCAGGCTGCAAGTATAACTCTATGGTTTGGCTGACACTTGACCATGCACTCGGGGCATTCAGTGTGTTTACTGAACCAAGTATAACTTAACCTTCTGCTTTAAAAAATTGCTGACTTGGCCAGGACCCTGCCTCTGAATAATTCGGGCTGTAGAGCCTTTCCCAGAGGAAATTTTTAACAGCAGTTTGCGTTACATGTATCTGCTAATGTATGATCACATGTTAAATCTGCATAAATTGTATTTTTTTCGTGTTAGATATTATTATTTGTTGGATCCCAGTCCATATCTTATCCTTCATTAGTTTTTTGTGCTATTATTTTCCATACTAGTTTCATTTCCTCTTCCCTTGTTGTATCACTGTCTTACTGTAGTTCATCTCTTCCAATTAAATGCAGGATATATCCTGTATTAAGGAATTGACGACATTGTATGAAAGTGCCACAATTGAGGACTTGTATCTTGCATATGAGCACTTGAAAGTTGACGATTCATCTTTATTTGCCTGCATTGGGATTGCTGGTGCCGAATCTGGTGAAGACGTGAACGGTACGTAATAAGAACATTGATGATAAAGTTGCACAGTTTGTATGAAGGGTCTGTCTAGGACACATCTAGATGTGACATGACATAGTTATGTCACATCTAAGCTGATGTCCACTCTGTTTGTGGTCTATTTTTTTATCCTAGTTTTTTTATTTCTTGTTGCTACATTATATACTTGTAGGAGCTTAGATGTGACATCCTTAAAAAACATCTAGATGTGAATTAGACAAACTGTTGTATGAATCTTGTTTGGATTTGAGCAAAGTTAGTACATGAAAATGGCAGTGTATTGTTTATTTGTTTGCTATATGGTAGGTGCATTTTTACATCAGAATTTGTAGTTCCATCCATTTGTTTTTCATTTAATTGTCAGCAGATGATGAGCCTGAGTTCGGGCTTCCTGGTATGGTTCCCATGGGAGGCCGGGGTCTATCTACTATGACCAGACCAACCACATGATTTCTACACATTTTCACGCCCCAACTTTCTCAAGGTGTGTTACATTGTTATCAGTTGAATCATTCTAATATCCAGTGTTATACAATGCTTTTGTGAAATCCGCAGGCTTTTTTTTTTCTTCTGATTATTATAACTGGCCCCATACACAGGTATCAAGTATCAACCTAGCTCCTGAAGAGGGGATCTGTATTGCCATGTGGAGACTAGACTGATGGCAGTCGTTTGCTAGCGGGTAATGTCCACCTGCTGGTTCATTGGATCAGGCCGATAGTTATTCAATGCACATTGCAACAGAAAGCTTTGGTTGTTGCATTTTGTCAGAGAAACATTGAGTTGATTTGGTGGCAAGGGTCTTGAAATGAAAGATTTACTTGCCAGGCCATGTCCACATGTATAGTGTTGAACGATTTGATTCTTGCAGGTTCCTCGGTTGTTGTAACTTGTAACTAGGATTCTTCAGGTCATTGCAGAAGATATAGGATGACAGTAGAGAATCAATCACTCATAAGATATGGTGCAACGGCTAAGTAGCACAGGTCATTGTAACACAATAACGGTGAAATAATAAATAGCGTAGGCTTGTAAGTTTTTGCTACCGTTGTTTCTTGTCACAGTTGTAATACTTGAGGTATTTATAATGAGAAAGATACGCAGTTTTGGTTATAGCTCATCTGGTTCCATTAGTTTGGGAGCCTTAGCTGAATTATGTTTTGAGCCGGAGGTGTCCAAATGAAAATACTCACGGCCACGGGAGTCCCTCGGGGGCATCCGATAAAATACTAGCTCAGGGAAAAGGTCAAGTTGATTAGAAGAGATTCGCTGACGGAGTTTCGTCCAAAAGCTGGGGTTGACAGGGAGAGACGACACTGATGGTTTTCTGAAGTGGTAGGTTGTTAGGCCAACTCCACCTCAAAACCCCAAATGAATGTCCGTTTTGTCCGGATTTCGTCCGTTTGAGATAGCGATAGGTAACAAAACGGACGTCCTTGTCCGAGCCGTCATGCGTGCACCCAACGCAGCGAACTCATCCCAAACGCTGTCCATTTTGTCGAGTCTGTCATTTCTTCAAACACTTGAAGGGCACATGTACAGAGAACAAAACCTGGCCACTGTCCCGCGCATGAAGCCGCCGATGCTCGCATGCGCATGCAGCCGTGTCCTATCGCGCCGCGCCCGGCCGCGCGTTCGCTCTCACTTGCCGGCGCACCAGCCTGGCTAGCCAGCCGCGCCAAGAAGCAGCTCCTCCGGCGTCCAATCGATCTCCTGTAGCCGTCAGCGCGCCGGGCGGCGTAGGCGCCGGAGAACCGGCCAAACGCGTCGGGACAGCGGGGGGACATGGACACGGGCGCCGCGCGCCGCAGCAGTAGCCGCCGCGCCGCGCGCGCGCTCCGCCCCCGCCCGTCCGAAGCAGCTCTTCGTCGCGCCGCGCCCGCGTCCTGCCGCCCCGTCCGCAGCAGCACCGGCCCGCGCCCTGGCCTCCCCGCGGTGGCCGCGCCCGCAGCGCCGGCCCGCGCCGCCGCCCCTGCTCGCGGTCCAACAATTGGCCGGCGTGCTCGACCATGGCTCCCTCCTGCGCCTGGGCCGCGCCGCCGCCGCACGGATCTGGATCCGGGTGAGTGGTAGCCGGGTGCATGCGGCCCCGGCTCGCCCCGGCCACGCTCGCCCCGGCCTCGCCTCGAGCTCCGGCCCTGGCTCGCCCCGAGCTCCGGCCCTGGCTCGCCCCGGCCTCGCCCCGGCCACGCCCGCCCCGGCCTCGCCCCGAGCTCGTTGCCGCAGGGGCAGCGGCTCCGGTGTCCAACAGAGGAGAGAGAGGGGAAGTGGACAAAAGCAGGGGCAAGTGGCTGCCATGCGGGCCATGTGCGGACGCGAGGACACAGACGGGCTGTCCGCTTTGCCTCAAATCCATCCCAAGTTTGCTCTGGATATGGGGTCAAAGCGGACACTAAACGGACAAAAAGGCAAGATAGGGTTGCGCGTTGGGTCGTTGGTCTTGTCTGTTTTACCCCAAACGGACGACCCCGGACGATTTAGGGTCGTGCGGTGGAGTTGGCCTTATGCACGTAGTTGATCCTGTTGGCCACATGAACGCTACCTGATGCCGCCGCAGTCCACAGTCCGCGTGGTCCATGCTGGGACAGAAGCCGTACCCGTACGCCTGCCTTTTGTCCACTCACCGTGGTCCATGCCAGGGCTTCCAGAACAACGCCCGCCGTGCAAGCATCCTGTGTCTGTCCGACGACCAAGTCTGAAGTCTCCCTCTCGCCAGCACGAGCAAGGGCAATGGACATGAAAGAGAAACCCAGTCGGAGAACGGGCAATTTGCAACTCGCTCGTTCAAACTTCTCTCGTGTCCAGTTTTTTCAAAAAGTATTAGCATGTTGGGAAGGCCAGGAGCTTTTGCCATTGGCACTGCGACTTTGTGATCACAGAGGGAGGCCTTCTTTTACAGCTCAGACTTCCAGTTGGATGCCTTTAGTATACAGCGTCGGTGAGATGGTCGTGTCCGTTCAGCCTAGCACTAATCTGGTCGGCAACAGACGGCACAGACCAATTTAAAGTCAAACAAATGGATATGGTACCGCACAAAACGGGGGCAAATGGATATGGTAACGCACAAAACGGGGGCAGAGTTGGCCAGGGACCCGTTATATGTAGAAAATAAAAGGTTCAGCACTAATCTGGTCGGCAACAGACGGCACAGACCAATTTAAAGTCAAACAAATGGATATGGTACCGCACAAAACGGGGGCAGAGCTGGCCAGGGACCCGTTATATGTAGAATATGGTACCGCACAAAACGGGGGCAGAGCTGGCCAGGGACCCGTTATATGTAGAAAATAAAAGGTTCAGCAAATTAACGCAGGAAAAAAAGAATGTGTCAAGAGTGGGATTTGAACCCACGCCCTTTCGGACCAGTACCTGAAACTGGCGCCTTAGACCAACTCGGCCATCTTGACTTTGTGTCTACTTTGCGTATGAACCATATTTATTGAGTAACAGCCTGTGCGCTCCACCGATGATGCACACCTGCCGTTTGGCTGACCAGTGACCTTCTCTGTCAGTTGCAAGTCCACAAGATGATTTTTACATAGCTAATCCGTACTCACCAGAAATTTTGCCGCGAGAGACGCTTAATGCTTCAACCTTTTCCCCTTTCTAAAGTTTCCTCTAATATATATATATATATATATATATATATATATATATATATATATATAAGTATACAAAACAGGGAAATATTCTTAGGCATCACAGCGGTGACAAAAAGGAGTTAATACATGTTTTAGTACATAAACTTGTGGTGGTGGAAACAGTTTCATACAAAAACTAAAAAACCCCAAAAAAGTAGTACATGAACTCTACTGCCGTAACAAATGCATACAAATTGCTCACAACGTGACATTTGGCAGGCCACGTCGGATAAAGGCACGCGCCCGGCGTCTTGTTATTTTTTAGAAAGCCCCCCACTATATATACTATTATTTATGTTATTAGGTCCCCTGGTCAGTAGCACACAAAACTCCAAATCCTCTGCTCGCGGCGATTCCTTAATTTCAATCCCTAATAACTTCTCTCGCCCCTTGCCCTCGCCGCCGTTGTCGCTCTCATTCAACACCGCTGATCTCTCATCGCCGGCGAGAGCACAAACTACTGATGCAAGACTCACTGATGGCAGTACAACTACACTGACGTAATTGCGCTTCGTCGCACTAACTGAACTGACGAAAGTTCAGACTAGATGCTTACTCCTCGTCGTCCGACGAGAGGGCATGAGGGGCACGGGTACAGCCAGCCTCGCCGTCGTGCGCCGCCGGCTTGCGTGCGACCATCCTCAGCTGCTGGTCAAACTGTTGGCGCGCCATATATGCATCACGCGCCGCCTCGTGGTGTGCCGCCACCCTACACACACGGTCAGAGTGTGCGGCCGTAACATGGACGTGCAGCGCTAGTACAGCTTCCTCCCTTGTTGGACGTGCGTCGCGGACGAAACGCCGGGTGGCCTCCTTGCTTGTTGCAGTGCTCACTGAAAACTGGAGTACGCGGTCGTGGAAGGCTGTAGTGAGGTCACACCCTCAGCGTAGAAAAGAGATATAACACGTAGTTTGAGCGAAATCTACTGATAGCGTACTGGTATATTGACTGTTGCATGTCACTGCTCATCCTGGGTTTGAGTCCCAGTGCCTACAATTTTTTGTCATGTTACAGCAGAAGCAAAATTCAGTCATGTTGACAGCAGAAGCAAAATCTGTCGTAAATAGATGTTAAAATTGGACAGATGTAGAAACTTCTGTTTGCACTGAATTTGACAGCAAAAAAAAAAATAGATGTTAAAATTCAGTCCGGTGCAGTAAATTTGGCAGAAACATGCATCTCCGAACAAGTTTTACTGAATTCAGACAAGTCTGAATTTGGTAGAAACATTCATCTAAAAATTCAGTAAGCAAGACAACACTTAAATGTTAAATATGATCACAGTATATTGCAGAACTGATCAAGTTTTTACTGAATTTTGATCACAGCAGATTGCACACAACACTAAAGTGGGTGCATCATTACAAAAATAGTGGCTGCACCATTACAAAATGAGCACTTAAAAAAAATAAAGTTCATACATGAACTTCTACAAAGTAGCTTGAAGTTTATTTAAGAACTTCAAGCACTCTAGCACTGATCTCCTGGAGGTGCATTATGTGAAACTGGAACTTCATCCGTGGCATTAAGGTGCAGGATCATGTGCCTAGCTCCATCATCTCCAAACATGAGTCTATATAGTGGATACTGAGATGGATCAGTGCCAGATCCAGTCCAAGCTCCTCCTATGTCTGCTCCATTCCAAGCTCCTCCTACTCCTATGCCTGCTCCATTCCAAGCTCTCCCTACTCCTATGCCTGCTCCATTCCAAGCTCCTCCTACTCCTATGCCTGCTCCATTCCAAGCTCCTCCTACTCCTATGCCTGCTCCATTCCAAGCTCCTCCTATGGCCGCTCCATTGTCAAATCCTCCTATGCCTGCTCCATTCCAAGCTCCTCCTATGGCTGCTCCATTGTCAAATCCTCCTATGCCTGCTCTATTTCCAAATCCTCCTGTGCCAAATCCACTCCAAGCTCCTCCTATGCCTGCTTCACTGCCAGCCCCTCCAATGTATGTTCCATTGGCATCTACTTCTCTGCCAGCTCCATTGGTAGCCCCTCTCCCAACTCCTCTTGCTCTTGTTCCTCCTCTGCCAGCTCCTCTCCCAGCTCTTTTTGCTCTTGTTCCTCCTCTGCCAGCTCCTCTCCCAACTCCTTTTGCTCTTGTTCCTCCTCACACCCTTCTTGTTGAGATATATACTACCATCTTTTTTCTTCTTCTCTTCTGGGGTCTTTTTCCTATTCTTTGGTGGCCTGCCCATTACCTTTGTGAAAACTGGTGGGTGTACTCTAATCCCATTCATTTTCTGCCAGTGAGCTTTATCTCTCATAGGCATGATGTTGTGACCATATGCCTTTAGATAGGTTTCTATACTATAGCATTTGTGGACCAACTCTTCTGGATCTATCCTATCAGCTCTACAACAAGCAATTGTATGATTGCAGGGCACCCCACTTAGTTGAAATCTTTTACAATCACAACACCTAGCAGGAATGTCTACAATGTATGTGTTGTTTCCAGACTCAACGGAATATACTCCAAGACCACAATGAGTTGGATAGCGATTACGAGTACTCCGCATTCTTGTCCAACTTCTTCCGATCTTGGGGCAGATTCTTCCTGTCCACTTCTCCATTGCTTCCCTCTGCTTACTCTCATGCCTTACAATCATCTTGTGCATTATACAATCTAGCATAGACACAATGCAAAGCTCCCTTGCATCCAAGATGTAGCTGCAAGTACATACAAATGACACAATACATAATTAGCTCAAGTAACAAATGTTGAAGTGACAACACAAATGCTCAAGTAACAAATCATTAAAGTTCACCAAACCCTACCTATTGTATACTTGACATGTTGTTCAAGAGTATGTCACACTTCGAAATCTGAGAAAAATGCTTTGACCCTTTGGTTCGGGTGCTTCCCATCCAACCAATTGTAAGCTGCTTCATTCTCCTCCTTGAGCTTGTCTCTATTCAATTTCCATTTGTCCATATTTGTAGACCTAGCAATGGCCCAAAGCATATTCTTCATTGTTTCACCTTTGAACTTTTGATGAAAGTTCTGGTACAAGTGTCTAACACAAAATCTGTGTTCTGCATCTGGGAAGACCTTTTCAACAAAGATTGATTAATCCTTTTGCCTATCACTCATGATAGTGAATGGAGAAGTGTTGAGAATATTTAGATCATTTTTAGTGTAGTGAGGAACCATTCCCATGTAAATGTGGACTCCACCTCAACCATGCCCATGGCAATTGGGAAGATGCAGTCATTTGGGTCTATGCCCACACCGTAAGCAATCGCCCTTTGTACTTGCTCTTCAAGTGACATCCATCAACAAAGATTATTGGCCTGCAACCATTCAAGAAGCCTCTCTTGCATGCATCATAAGACCAATATAGTGATGATAGATGATCCTTTGGCTCTAGGTCATCCTTCTCCTTCACCTTTGTTGTGCAAGCTATAAATTTGCTTCCGTGGTTGCTTCTCCTCAATTCCTGGCCATAATCCCATAGCATGCTATCTTGGTGCTTCATCTCCATTAATGATCCTCAATGCTTCTTTCCTGGCTCTGCCCAACTTCATTCTCGTCTGTAGCAACTTAAACTGCTTTACGAACTTTTCTTCCAAATGTAACCAAGTCCATCTTCTTATTGTCTCTAAATTCATCTATGAACATTTGTGTGAGATATTTAACTGTCAAGCACTTGGAGTTCCATGTTTTCTGACATGTGTGGTCTCCATTGTACTCTCTCACAACAATGTTGCTGTTCTATTGTCTTTTGAAGCTTTAAGCTTCCAAGGACAATCAGATTGACATGATGCGTTTAACCTCTCCGCCTCATTCCTTGGTTTATAGATTTTAACTCTATTTTGACACTTTGTATGCTAGAGTGCAGCCCTTAGTTCTTTCATTTCTCCAAATACCAAGCCAACCACGAACATTGGGTTGTTGCTATCCAGCTCTGGATTGAATACTCTAAATCTGTAATTAAGCTTCTCAAGCTCTTCCTTGGATGATTGAGGTCATCGTCATCTAATGGGTCCTCTTCGTCAAATATTTCAGCTTGCTTCTCATTATTGTCATTCAACTCTGGATCCACATTCTCAGCAAACAGATCATCATCCCCATCTTCGCGAGTAAATTGCAAAAAACCACCACAATTGGGGACCATAATTCAAAAAACCACCACCTTTCGTTTTTTTTCAAAAACCCACCGGTATTGTGCTGACAGTTTTCAGAAAACGCTGATTGAACGATTAAAGGAGTTTGAGTGGAAATCTGATGACTGGGCCGCTCTTAGCTGCCACGTGTCCCTGGCAGAGACGGAGACAGTCACGCGCCGTTAGAACGTTTGGCACCTTCTTCTACCCGCCGCCGCCGCCAGCACGCACACACCGCCGCCATAGCCGAGGCGACGGGACGCCGCCGCTGCCATTGACGCGGGGCGACTCCTGCGGGGGACCTCCTGCGCGTGCTCGTGGCGTAGCGGAGCAGCAGCTAGCCGGCCACGAGGTCATTTCCATTGCTTCGGTCATTTCCGCGGCCAATGCATCCTCCTCGTCTTGTAACCATGTCAAGGAGCTCCGCCTCGTCGTCCAGATCATCTCTACCAAGGTAATTGCTCTGAGCCGCCGCGAATCAAACGCACCATCGCCGTCTTCTCCAGCTCTGTACGCCCGTCACCTCGCCAGATTCGCCGCCGTCGCTGGACCCCGGCCCTTCGCGTCGCTTTCTCAGGTCTTCATCGACCTCCCGAAGCTCCTGGAGTCACACCTGATGAGTGCCTCGTCCCGAACACTTCCCCGCGATGGCCCGCTCCGGCGGCCTCTGCCGCCATCAAGGACGTCGCTCTGCTTCCGCCCCCGGCTTCCCCGACCACCCCTACGTGCTCAGTGTGAGATAATCGTCCCCTGCCTTTCTTCCCCGAGGCCCGCGGCCTCTCTGCTGCCCTAGCTCCTAGCGTCGCCGGCCACCGCCGCTGTTGGCCGCTGCAGCTATCGGAGTCAATGGCGCTAACCAGCTGCTCGTGGGAATGCCACTAACGCAGCGTAGCTCCAGCCATGGACGCTATAGACGCCTCGCCGTGGCCCAGCATCCTCCCGGCCGCCGTGGACGGCGAACGTCTTCGACGACCCCGGCCGATGGGAGAGGATTAGGTCCTGCCTCGCTGACGGGTAGCCCCCTTCTTCTAGTTTAACGGCCGGGTCAACGGTGTCAAGCTTTTTTGCCACGTCAGCACTTATAATGGCCCCCATCTGTCAGGAACGGTGTCAACATTCACTTAGTGACCTATCAGCGTTTTCTGAAAATTGTCAGCACAGTATCGGTGGGTTTTTAAAAAAAAACGAAAAGTGGTGGTTTTCTGAATTAGGGTCCTCAATTGTGGTGGTTTTTTGCAATTTACTCCATCTTCGTAGTCAAAGTCACTCTCATAAAAGTCCGAGTCGGTCTGTGCATCTTCTGCTTCCCCTGCTTCCCCTGCTTCCTCCTCCTCCCCTGTTTCCTCCTCTTCCCTCGCCTCCTCTGCATATGAACCAGAAGTCCCTTCTCCAAACTGACTGCACCTTGGCAATTTTCTAGGTAGTGTTGGGCATCTATTGAGTATGACATCGTCGCCATACAAAGTCCTTATTTTGTTTTCCTCGTCCACTATTACATCCAATGTTTTAGCTTCTTTGCTTGCAGTGACCATAGCAGCAATTGCTTCCTCAGTGTCCACACAGACAAGGCCATCCATAATATCTTTCCCTGGCAAAACCCAATACACTTTGACCAATGGATTAGTGGGATCATAATCCAACCTGGACAAACAGTACTTCACCATGCCCAATGACCATGTATCAACATGGCAGTAGTCGAAAGCATCATGTGTACATCCAATATTTGTATATGATCTGTTTGTAGTTGTACCCTGCCCTATGAATATCCCATTGTGCTCAAACTCAACTGAAAACAACTGAGTGTCTTCTCCATTTGTCACTGCACAAAGCGGAACATTTCAAAACTCAGCAACTGAATTACTTATGTATGCAATTCAACACATAAGTGGACATATGCACTGAATAAAACTGTAACTGGAGAAATATATAAGTGAAAATGGACATAGGCAGTGAAGATAACTCTAAATGAAGAGAGAATGGCAGTAAATGTACTAACATGCAACTAAAGATATGTGCACCCGAACATATTAGTAATTTAAAAATGCAGTAGAAATGAACACTTGTTAAAAATGCACTCTTTCTGACAAATGCACACTTCCATAAATTAAAATCCACTCTTTTAAACTGGAATTGCAGTACACACTTCATTTTGCATGTGATCTTAAGTTCAGTTTTCTGCCCACTCTTTTAAACTGGAACTGAAATTGCAGTACACACTCTTTTGATCTGAAATTGCAGAGACATGTGCGATTAAAACTGAAGTTTTCATCAGCAGACATGGACTCAACACATGGACATCATTACAATGCTATAAACAGCGATGCAGAGGCATGGATTCCTATCAATAGTAGTAGACAAACTACACTTCCATATTGGTATCTTCAACGACATCTGAATGCTAAAATCACCTCTTTAATCCCCATCAACAGCACCAGACAAACTACAACAACAGCACATCAACTACAGAATCAAACCCACACCGATTAGGTTCCTGATTGCAGCCTTGATCCCCAAAAACCTAGTCTACCATCAATCCAAGACAGAAACTCATACCAATCCACACAGAAACACCTACTGCTCAGCACTAAATATGACGAACATGGATTGATCATCTGGGCCACCTAAACCTAACCAAACCAGTGCCAATTAGGTTCCCAATTGCGGTATAGAGGAAGGGATTCGGTACATACCGTACTCGGGAGGAACTCCCACAGTTCGCGGGCCATGGCTCCATCGATCGCCGGGCGCCGCCACGCCTAAGACGGTGTCACCACAGGTCGCCGTCGAGGACGAGACAGGGGAGGGGTTACGAGGGCGTCGGCTGTATATCTGAACCGTCGAGGGTGTTTTTGTTTAACTCTATTCAGCCTGGCGCGAGTGAGGACGAAAGACTGAATTTTGCGACAAGTCCGGGGGGTTTCTAGCTAAATGCAGGTTGTTGACGTGGCACTCCACGCGGACTAGTTCGGACAGATTTGTATGCGTTTGTTACGGCATACTACTTTTTTGGGGTTTTTTAGTTTTTGTATGAAACTGTTCCCACCACCACAAGTTTATGTACTAAAACATGTATTAACTTAAAAAGAAGACATGCGCTATAGTCAACCGAATATTATCACATGATCTAAAGCCGACGCCTTTGACCACTAGCCCAGCACAATTAACAAAAGTAGAAGTATGAACAAATCATACGGGACCACATTTCAATTCCCTTTGTTACCAAATACTAGTACATGTACAAATGGCAAATCAACCAAACGACATCCCTATCTACCTTTTTTGAATTTTCCTCACCAACACCACTGTTCCAAAAAATGGGTAATGCGAAAACAATTGTACACAAAAAATTAATCCTATCACAAAATCTTGCGATTTCCTTCCATTGTATCACTCGGCGTCGCCTGGCTTTTTCTCTTATGAGCATTGCGTCACTCCGCATCTTCTTGGATGGTGCTGAGCGGCTTGAGGGCCTTCTTCACCGGCGGAAATGCCGCCACTGCAGCCTTCTTGCCAATTCTCGCCGGGTTAGCAGAGGTTTTCACAGAGTACTCTCCAAGAGTCCTCTCGTTCAGCTTCGCGTTGACCTGTGCGTCCACGTCGCCGCGCCCGCCCTCGGCGTGCACCGGCGTGACGCGCACCTTTCTGATGCCGGCGCCGCGACCACGCGGCCGCGCTCTCGCCGCCAGCGCCTCGTTCGCGCGCACCGCCATGGCCGCCATGTCGGCGCTCGACAGGGGCCGCCCGAGCATCGCGACGGGGAGCACGAAGTATATCTGGCCGGGACGGAGCAGCTCGCCGCCGCCGAGCGCCGGTACGTCCTCGTCGAAGTAGAGCGCGTCGGAGCTGCACAGGAAGAACGAGTCGCCAGCATTGCCTGCGGCGAGGACGTCGGATACGCTGACGGGGGAGGAGGAGGAGGTGGCGAACTCCGTCAGCGAGCCGTCCGCGGCGATGACGCGGGCCGACGACGGCTGCTGCTGGGGCGCGACGCTGCTCCGATGGTTGATCGAGAGACCTGATCCCATCCACAGTTTTTTGAATACAGGATGAATGGTTTGGGTGTTTGGTGACGACGGACGCGGAAAGACGATGTATATATAGACCACGCGCCGAACGAGTTGACATGCATTTGCATTTCGATCCCTTGGTTTTCTGTTATTACGAGCTTGCTACGAACTTCTTCTCGATTCATTTAGATACATTAAAACTGAGCACCCTCCCAACCCTCTCACGCCACCTGTCATTTCAGCCATTAGATTGTTGGTTTGGATCGTCTCTTGCCATTGATCCGATGTGCCCGCCACCCACGCTTTCTCTTAGTGGGTCGGATGTCCTAGAGCGGCCTACTGGGAGAAAAATCGAAGGCCTGTGGTTCACTGGGCTATTGGCCCGAAGGAACCGGCCCATTTGGCATCCCCGCTCGCCCCCTCCCCTTCTTCAACCTCGTCACACCCACGATCTCGCGTCTTGCAAAATCGCTAGGCGTGCCCGCCGCCAGCGCCACTACCGCCAACTCGGTCGCCGTGGAAACGAGGAAGACATCGTCGCGAGGTCAACGTCGTGCCACCCCACCCCATCCCAAGCCGAGGTATGCCTCTTTTCTCCCGGGAAAGAGGGAGGAAAGGATGTTGCCGCTATCGTCTTTGGACCCAGCCACCGCCGTCTCGAAGTCGAGGTCGCCCCGCCGGGGAGGGTCACCGCCAGGGGTACAACGGGGCCGAGTGTCGTCGTCCACGCGCTGGTCGGGTTCCTGCTCGATCCGGCTGCGGCCAAGGCCATCGGGTCGTGGCGCCGCACTCGGGGAGGGCTCGTTGGAGACGCGCGACGGCCCCTGGACGCCACCTCGCAAAGATCGGGCGACGGGTGACGTCTGGCGCCACTGGTGGGTGGACGGAGGGAGATGGCGTGGGCTAGGGAAGAAGAGGATTTGGGGACGCCAATGCTCCCGCTCGAGGCAAAGGGCTGGGAAGAACAGCAGAACGTCGGTTGCCCGGTGGATTGAGAATGAGTTGGATTGGACGGATGGCTCGGCTGGGCTTCTATTAAACTGAATATGTTCAGTGCTACTGAATATTTTGAGTGCTACTGAACTGAACTTGTGAATTATTCAAATGGGATTTACTTAGACCTGCCACCACCGAATATGTTGAGTGCCAGAGTAAAAAAAAGAATATGTTTGTTGATTTTAGACCTTTTCTCATAAGTACATCAATAGAGGTTTTCCTTGATCATAATTTTCTGAGTTGTGGAAATGTTATGTGTTTATTTATTTTTCCATTTGTCTGATCATGCAGGAATTAAATTGTTTCTTATTCCAGAAATGTCTTGTCATGGTGTATCACATTGTGTCGCTAGGCCACATCTCCCACAAACATAGACCATGCATGTGAGTTCCCTTCTCTTGGTTTGCATATGGATGAACTAATAGGTGATGAAATTGATTTGTATTTCTGGTTATATGCTTCCAGCGAAGGTTGGCTATGTGAGCAAGGAGAAACTTTTGGATCATCTACTTGACAGGTCACAAAGTTATTACAGGTGCAATATATTGATGGTATAAGTCGGAAGTCAATCAGGTAGTTTATTAATTCAAGAATTCTAACTTAACAATTCATTCAGTATTAACTTTCTTTGTGTACCATCTCTTCAATTTCAGAGTGGTGCTAAGGACCCAAGGTACCAACTGAAAATGCAATTCCAATTTATGAGCAAAAACATAATTCCAATGCAAGTACGTGATGTTGGATTCCTTAACTAGCAATGCAAACTTTTCTTTAATATTTCACTTGACCTGTAGGTCGTATTTTCACTTCCTTCTTGTTCTCACCCTTTGGTACTTTCCTTTATTTTTGTTCCCCTGTTTTGTAGATTAAGCAACTAAAAGAAACCAATGTCTATTTTTCTGACAGTAAAAAGCAAACCGGTGACTATATATGCTGGAATCAACAAATTATACTGCACAATATACATATCAACATCTTAAGTTTATGTTTCCCTATATATCACCAACGACACCATCCGGAAGATTATCTTTCTCTAAATCATGTGGTCCATTTTCAGGTATGAGTACCAAAGTAAATGAATTACATAGGAGAAAATACCATGTCTATTTCATTAAACACTAACTCGCATTGTGTGTAATGCAGAAACAATGAATGATGATTTTCAGCCAGGTAAATTTAGATTGCTCATCCTTGAGTTTCCTTTACTTATTGTATCTGTCGGTTTATTTATGAAATTGTAATGCACATATTGCAGAATAGATAGTGACTCCGCTTTCTTACAGATCATAGTGAGCTTCAGTTTTTATTCCTGAGATTATATTATGGTTATCCAGGTGTTGCCTTCGAAGGTTCTAAATATAAACTACCATGCCATAATCATAGGGCTAAAGTCGCACCTGTAAGTAATGTAATACGCAAGTTGAGCAGCCCTTGGGGAGTAATTGTTCTTTTTTTGTATGTAATCCTGGAGCTTTATCAGTACCAATGCTACTCAAAGCAAAAGCTAACATGGTTTCCTGAATTTGTGTTACACCTATGCCCTGAGATTATATGCATTGCCAGCATGCATGTTTTCTTCATTAAAGCACATTGAGAAGGTAGGCTTTAAACTAACTAATAAACCCGTTCCACTTATAAATGTATTTGAATTTGTTCTTAAATCTTTTCATTCAGACACAACGAAGCCCACCTTCTGTTGGTTGGGCACTGGGGATAAACTAAAAGCAGAAAAGGGTGTCAAGGTTGCTACCCCTGCAAGGAAGGCTTTTTCGAACGACAGTCTTCAGGAGTAAGTACTACTATTTTAGTTGTCAATGGGCACGGTAATATCTGGGAACTACTCCCTCCGTTTCGAAATATTTGTCTTTCTAGACATTTTGAATGTACTACAACATACGGATGTATGTAGACATATTTTAGAGTGTAGATTCGCTCATTTTATTTTGTATGTAGTCACTTGTTGAAATCTCTAGAAAGACAAATAACGGAGGGAGTACTATTTTAGTTTTCAATGGGCCTCATAATCTCCAGGAACTTCTGTTTTAGGTGTCAGTGAGCAGAATAAGGTGTCACGGTTGCTATACCATGAGCATTTTTCCAATTTTTTTGCTTTGTGAGAAAAATGTATTTTCCCTTTTGGGTTCCTATTTACTACTGGTTCAAGTACCTCTCATTTCAAAAGAACAAGAAAAACATATGTGGAACAACATCTTCTTGCTCCATACATTTATGATCATTCCTACCATTCAATCGTCAAAATGGACGGGCGCGGCAACGCGCGCCATCAAAGATCTAGTGTTGTGTAAAGTTACACAAGCAGTTATGATGTTTCTGAGGGTTTTCTTATCTCAGAAGCGAGCAGGACCTCGAACAAATATCATTTCGGCAAGCTTGTGCTTTGGCAAATCTTTTGTGTTTCTTGGTTTTGGGGTCACTAATGGTCTTCACAAATGTTGACCATGCATGATAGATACCGTCGGCCAGATAGTACACCATGGTATGGTCATGGTAATTGACGATATAGTTGCAAGCCGGAGCTTTTCCACTAGCTAGCTGAGCAAATAGATCGCTGCAGAACATTGATATCATTAAGAGATCCCGGCAAACCAAACAAAACAACGTCAAATCCATAAATCACATGAAGCCATGACTTCAAGCACAATGGTGGGTTTACGTTTGTGGTCGGTGTATTGCCCTGCCCAAGCCACCGCGCAGTTCTTCCACCTCAAATGCATGCAATCAGTATTACCTAGCATGCCCGGCCATCCCCTTCCTTCGTTCATCGCCATGAGCTTCTTTGTGTCTTCCTCGCTTGGAGTTCGGAGGTACTCTAGGCCAAAACCCGGATGATTGTCTTTGCAATGACTCAGACGCATTTCAGTCAAGATTAGTGTTGAATCTGGTCCCTAATAAGAGCCAAATTTCAATGGTATTTGTTAACCTACCTCGTTTCGGCCAGCCTAGAGTAATGAATGTAGCTCCGCCACTGCCTTCTCCGGTGCTTCTTGCTGCTTTTCCTTGCTCCCCCGCCAGAGTCACACGACAACAGACAAATTGTGCGGCCCATGCAAAGACACTCAACAACTCGTCCTGTATTCCGGTGCCTTCTATTGCTAGTATTTTCTTATTATGGTGATGAGTTGGTAACGGAGGGAGGAGAGGGCCCGTCCTTTCTTTTTGTTCTGTGCCAAAGCAATCTTGTTTTCTGCCACTTAACTGATGGGTAGACTATGTGTAGATTATTTCTCCATCGGTAACATAGCATGTTCACTGAAAATCGGCTAATAACCTTCTTTTTCTTACTTACTACTCGTAGTAAAAATGGCGTGCTTGCACCCAACAGATTCATACTATGAACGATAGACTATCTTGACAGTTAAAACCAGCTCATATAGACTAATTAAGTTTAAATGATGGTCCACCCCTGTTCTCCAAATATATGACACTGTATATTATATTATGACAGAATATGTTCTGCAACGAGTTGAACCCAATGCCCGGTACTCCCTTCGTTTCTAAATATAAGTCATTTTAAAGATTTTAATATGAATTACATACGAAGCAGAGTGAATCTGCACTTCAAAATACGTCTATATATATTCATATGTACTCTAGTTCATATTAAAATCTTCACAAACTCTTATATTTAGAAACAGAGGGAGTAGCTGTCTCCACCTTGCAGCAAACAATACTCCATCCGTTCCAAAATATAGTGTTTCCACTATTCACGTGCTTCAACTTTGACCATAAATTTAACCAACAAGACCGACTACGGCGGGAGCAAAAGTTATACTAATGAATTCGTATTCAAAAGAAGTTTTCAATTATATAATTTTTTCTTCCGCCGCAGTCGGTCTTGTTAGTTAAACTAATGGTCAAAGTTAGACCACGAGAAACGCAGGCACACTATATTTTGAAACGGAGGAAGTATAACAAAGCACGAGAAACCGGACCCATCCCATCCCATCCCATCCCATGAAGCTCTACCATTAGTTACCAATTATTCTAAAGTCAGCCCAACCAGCAAATACATTTTGTTTCCGAGTCAAGCGGATGAATTTTCACTATAGTCTATTTCATCATAGTCAAAGGCTTAAAGCACGTCGAGAAAAATACTAGAAATTTGCCTAGCCCCTCCTCCAAGAATGAAAGCCCGTCTGCTTTGTCTTGTTGTAAAATAATACCTTCACAGGGACTGGATCGCAAAGTGTCCACGGACGAAGCGCGAGCGGACGCGGCCGGCTGGGGTTGGGGCGTGGGCGCTGACGCGGCGGTGAACCGAACACATCGCCGCACGTTGTTTTGGATATGTATACGTACGTATCATACGACCTACTCCTACGTATAAAATGTTTTCGGTACAATCATAATTACCGTGCGTTTCGCTTGGTCCGCGTGAGTGACTCACGGGCCCGTCACGTAGATGCAGCATTTTTGCGCACGAAACCGCGGGTTCTCTCTCTCGCCTCCGCCGCACCGCACGCCCCCGAGCCGATGCGCTCTCCCCTAGCGCGTATCGTATTCGTATCACTGTACGAGCCTACCCGACGCGACGCAACTGGTTTTGCTTTCACTTTCCGGCCGGTTTTCTCCTGTTTCGGGGAGAAATGCCATGCATGCGGTGCTACTGCTGCGCCGCATCTCTCAACTTGTGCCACGATCAGCACGGGGGATATGCGGTGCGTCTCACAGCCTCGTCGCGGCAAGGCTTTTACCGCGCGCCCTTGTTGTAGGCTAGCTAGGTCGCGCTGGAGATCACTGACTGCCTGTAAACCGTGTGCCGCGCGAAACGTACTGGGAGAGAGAACGCAGGGACGTTTGGTTCCGTGTATCCTCCGGCTCCGTGTGGGTTTCTTCGTGCGCGCGTGATGGTGTCTGCGTGCTCCTGCACTCGCACCAGTGCCTCGCAACCTGCAAAGCATGTGCAGGGGGCACTGGATTGGAGTACGGCCAGTGCGTCGGGTCGCGAGCCGGCCGGGAGATCACGCGAAATCCTCGTACCACGTGCAGTGTGGGCTTGATCGATTTTGCGGTGCGAGGACGAAACGGAATGAGCGTACTCTACTATACGTCCTCGCGTCGTGCTCCATGTCCCCGACTGTTAGTGTCCGAGGCCCAGCTCTCAACCTTCGGCATATGTTCGAACATTTTCGGTGCATATTAGACACACCACTACAAGCAAAAAGCCCACTACATCCTAAAAACTAGCCTGAAAAGAGTGTGGCACTCCTCCTTATAAACTACACCGACCGACCGTTTCGCTCATTGGTTTGTCAATTCTTTTGGAGTAGTTCTCTTGACATTGACAAGAAGGCAATTGAGGGAGTCCTGAACTAGGGGGTGTCCGGATGGCCGAACTATCATCTTTGGCCGGACTCCTAGACTATGAAGATACAAGATTGAAGACTTCGTCCTGGGTCCGGATAAGACTTTCCTTGGCATGGAAGGCAAGCTTGGCGATACGGATATGTAGATCTCCTACCATTGTAACCGACTCTGTGTAACCCTAACCCTATTCGGTGTCTATATAAACCGAAGGGTTTTAGTCCGTAGGACGGAACAACAATCATAACATAGGCTAGCTTCTAGGGTTTAGCCTCTCTGATCTCGTGGTAGATCTACTCTTGTGCTACTCATATCATCAATATTAATCAAGCAGGAGTAGGGTATTACCTCCATCGAGAGGGCCCGAACACAGGTAAAAACATCGTGTCCCTTGTCTCCTGTTACCATCCGCCTAGACGCCTTGCAGTTGGGACCCCCTACCCGAGATCCCCGGTTTTGACATCGACATTGGTGCTTTCATTGAGAGTTCCTCTGCGTATGCGTCACCGATAGGCCCGATGGCTCCTTCGATCATCAACAACGATGCGGTCCAGTGAGACCTTTCTCCGGACGAGATCTTCAGATTCGGGCGGTTTTGCATGCGGGCAATTAAGCAGCCATCTGGAGCAGATCGAAGCTACGCCCGCCATCGTGTCGAGGTTTGGAAGTTTAAACTACACGGCCGACATCCGCGGAGACTTGATCTTCGACGGATTCGAGCCGCAGCAGCGCCCGCACTATCTCGATGGGCATGATCTAACTCTGCCGAGCGAGTGTCCCGGAGGTCGCACTAGTGTCCGCTCCGACCATTGCTTCGGAGCCGATCTCGCCGATCGAGGATGGTTGGTTGGACACCACCTCGGGGCTGAAATCTCTCTGGCGATCGAGCGAACACCATCCACAATCGTCGCTGGCTCGTGACTCCCAGTGCCGACTCCTCTCCGGACTCCGAACCTACCGCGCCCCTGCCAGTCGAATCCGATTGGGCGCCGGTTATGGAATTCACTGCCGCAGACATCTTTCAGCACTCGCCTTTCGGCGATATCCTGAACTCACTAAAGTCTCTCTCTTTATCAGGAGAGCCCTGGCCGGACTACGGTATGGAAGGTTGGGATTCGGACGACGAGGAAATTCAACGCTCACCCACCACGCACTTCGTAGCCACTGTCGATGATTTAACCGACATGCTCGACTTCGACTCCGAAGACATCGACGGTATGGACGACGATGTCAGAGACGACCAAGAACCAGCGCCTACAGGGCACTGGAAGGCCACCACAACTCACGATGTGTGCATGGTGGATACACCCAAGGGAAGCGATAGCGAGGAGCAACGGGACACTGCGAAAAGTAATCCTACTGGAAAGCAGTCAAAACGACGACGTAAGCGCCGCTCAAAACCCCACCTCGACAAAGACAGCGCCCACACAGACCCAGCCATAGAGCAGGGCAAGCCGGCCGACACGAACATGCCATGGAGCAACCATCCGAATAGGATAACTTGGATAAACAACCCGTCCCCGGCAACGACAGCAGTCCGTACAATTTCTCGCCGGACATATCATTGGAGCAGAAGTACCTCCACAGAGAGCTCGTCGCCACCGCACGTAGCCTAAAAAAGCAGAAACGAAAGCTCAAAACAGCGGAAGACGCACTCCGAATGAGATGGAGCAAAGTACTCAACACATGAGACAAATTTGGCGATAGCCGCCGAACAAAGAGCTACCCATAGCGCAAACTACTGCCCGAATTCGACGAGGAGGCCGTAGAGCCCCCACGATCAAAGAACAAAGAGGCCGCCCGGTCGGATAGACGACCACGTGGCAAACATAGAGTGGCAAGCGACGCCGCACACAAGCCGGCACGCGATCCGCATAAGGAATCGCACCAAAAGAATGGCCCAGTCAGGTCTATCTACGGGCCAAGAAAGCAAGCTCTAGAAAGCAACACAGCGTGTCGAGTATTCGAACACCACGGCACACCCAAATACAGGGGCGCCGCACATCCCCTATGTTTCACCGATGAGGTGCTGGATCACGAATTTCCAGCGGGATTCAAACCCGTAAACATAGAGGCATACGACAGAACAACATACCCTGGAGTCTGGATCGAGGATTACATCCTGCACATACACATGGCCAGAGGAGATGACCTCCACGCCATAAAATACTTACCCCTCAAACTTAAAGGGCCAGCTCGGCATTGGCTTAAAAGCCTTCCCGAAAACATCATTGGAAGTTGGGAAGAGCTCGAGGATGCGTTTCGGGCAAATTTTCAGGGGACCTATGTCCGCCCTCCGGATGTAGACGATCTAAGTCACATAACTCAATAGCCCGGAGAGTCAGCCCGGAAATTCTGGAACAGGTTCCTTACCAAAAAGAACCAAATAGTCGACTGCCCGGACGCCGAAGCCTTAGCAACCTTCAAACACAACGTCCGAGACGAATGGCTCGCCAGACACCTCGGCCAAGAAAAGCCGAGAACAATGGCCGCATTAACAAGCCTCATGACCCGCTTTTGCGCGGGAGAAGATAGCTGGCTAGCAAGATGCAGCACCAATGACCCAAGTACATCCGAGGTCGGGGATGGAAATGGGAAACCACGACGCAACAAGGGCCGCCACTGGACCAGGGAAACAGTCCGAAGAGCGCCGATACCAATGCCGGATTCAAAAGCTCTCGGCAGAACAATAAAAACTGCCGGGATAATAGCGACGAGCTATCCAACTTAAACAAAATCTTGGACAAGATATGTCAAATCCACAAGACTCGGGAAGCACGCAAACCATACCCACAGAGATTGTTGGGTCTTCAAGCGATCCGCAGACTCAACGCCGAACACAAGGGGCTCGACACACCAAGTGAGGATGATGACGAACCCCACAAGCAGAGCACCGGAAAACAAACGAATTTCCCACAAGAGGTTAAAACAGTAAACTCACTTCACGTGATAAAAGGGAAAAATAGAGCGGCGCCCACTAAAATGCGCGCCGCACAGACTACCCTAGCAGAGTACCAACACTAGTTGTCAAAACCAATCACCTTCGACCATCAGGACTACTCCGACAGTATCCGGAACGCATGATGGACTGCCTTGATATTGGATCCTATAATCGACGGATTCCAATTTACACAAGTCCTCATGGACGGCGGCAGTGACATAAACCTGATATATCGTGACACGATCCACGAGGATGGGGATAGACCCAACCAAAATTAGCCATAGCAACACTTCCTTTAAAGGAATAATGCCAGGCACATATGCCCATTGTACGGGCTCCCTAACATTAGAAGTTATGTTCGGTTCATCCGACAACTTCCGTCGTGAAAAGTTAGTCTTTCATGTCGCCCCATTTAAAAGTAGCCATCAAGAACTATTGGGACGCGAAGCTTTCGCCCGCTTTAACGCAATTCCGCATTATGCATCTCTCACACTTAAAATGCCTGGTCCACGAGGCATCATCTCATTAAAGGGAAACTCCGAGTATTCCTTGAATACGAAAAAATATGAGACTGCCTTAACAGCCTCACACTAATACAGCTTTGCTGATCAAAGCATCTAAAGTAGGTCGTTCAGACCCCGGACACGGTTAGGCAAGTCCGGCTTAAATAAACAAGGGGCTTACTAGCCGCGTAACCCCTTACAAGGGGCTCCACGCATGTACAACAAGAGACAATAAAGCTCAATTTTATTCATTTTTTGAATCGTACTCTGTTATTTCAAATTACATTTTCCGCACGACCTTTTTTCAACTAAGTTCCTCTCTTTTACAGATGAACGCCGTGCTATACCCGTCCAGGATACGGCACAACGGAGACACAGGCGCAGACGTGCAGCAGGGACCCGTTGCAAGGATTCTTTTCAGATTAAGACCCTGCGTAAACCTTTCTCACTGTCTCTTGTTGTTATTCATCCCCCGGTCTCTTGTTATAACCGAGGAGGAGGCTGGCGTTTTGGCATCGGCCGCGTCAGAATTTTGCACGTACCTGGACACCAGGGGCTTGTTATCAAGGGCATTGTTCAGCCCACTCTATAAAAGACCGAATACCTTAGGGAGTGTTCGGCGTCTCGAGTTAGGCCTTATATGCATCAGCTCTGAATCATGACTTCGGTCAAATGTTGGGTTTTCCCGGCTCCTGTGTTTTGCTGCCTTACATTCCGTTCTATCGGCTAACGCGGCACCAGGAGAACTACTGCGATTGTGCCCCGGCTCGGCCAGGCGAGCACCTCGATGAGAAAGCCGAAAATCGGTGTCATGATATAGCGAGACTGGTCAACCACTCGATGACCCACCGGAATGTTTAGAATTCCTCCGCATTAACGAAGGACCGTTTCCCGGCCAGGCATATACGCACCCCGAATTCGGGAGAGTGCGCTGCCTCCAGGGGCTATATAGTAGCCCCACCATCGAACTCCTATGGCTAAGTGAAAGTGATAAAGCATAATAGTTCGGTTGCCTAGTTTGCTACGCTACCACCTCCTTAATAGGACCAAGACGTTGGATTAAGTGTGAAAAAGCGCCTTCTTTGCAAACACCCCGCACTATGTGCGTGAAATTTCAAGACTGCCATCTTTCAGGTTATATATACATATACATCAACGGCCGCACTGAAGGAAATATGCCCTAGAGGCAATAATAAAGTTATTATTTATTTCCTTATATCATGATAAATGTTTATTATTCATGCTAGAATTGTATTAACAGGAAACATAATACATGTGTGAATATATAGACAAACAGAGTGTCACTAGTATGCCTCTACTTGACTAGCTTGTTAATCAAAGATGGTTATGTTTCCTAACCATAGACAAAGGAGTTGTCATTTGATTAACAAGGTCACATCATTGGTTGAATGATCTGATTGACATGACCCATTCCATTAGCTTAGCACCCGATCGTTTAGTATGTTGCTATTGCTTTTATCCATGACTTACGCATGTTCCTATAACTATGAGAATATGCAACTCCCGTTTACCGGAGGAACACTTTGGGTACTACCAAACGTCCACAACGTAATCGGGTGATTATAAAGGAGTACTACAGTGTCTCCAAAGGCAGATGTTGGGTTGGCGATTTCGAGATTAGGATTTGTCACTCCGATTGTCCGAGAGGTATCTCTGGGCCCTCTCGGTAATACACATCACTAAGCCTTGCAAGCATTACAACTAATGAGTTAGCTGTGAGATGATGTATTACGGAACGAGTAAAGAAACTTGCCAGTAACGAGATTGAACTAGGTATTGGATACCGACGATCGAATCTCGGGCAAGTAACATACCGATGACAAAGGGAACAACGTATGTTGTTATGCGGTTTGACCGATAAAGATCTTCGTAGAATATGTAGGAGCCAATATGGGCATCCAGGTCCCGCTATTGGTTATTGACCGAGAATAGTTCTAGGTCATGTCTACATAGTTCTCGAACCCGTAGGGTCCGCACGCTTAAGGTTTCGACGATAGTTATATTATGAGTTTATGAGTTTTGATGTACCGAAGGAGTTCGGAGTCCCGGATGAGATCGGGGACATGACGAGGAGTCTCGAAATGGTCGAGACGTAAAGATTCATATATTGGATGATATGTTTAGGCTAAGGGGTCAAGCCCATGAGGCTTTAGGTCGGTGCAAAAGGGAGTTTTATGGAGGCCGAGGGCCAAACGCCGAGACCTGGCGTCGCCCCTGGGCCGACGCCGAGGCCCATGGCGTCTGGGCCGGACGCCAAGGATTGTGGCGTTTGGTCCCGGAGTCCGAGTGGGACTCTTGCCTTTCGGCAAAACCGACTTTGAGGAGGCTTTTGCTCCAAGTTTCGACCGGGGCTCAACATATAAATAGAGGGGCAGGACTAGCACAAAGATACAACAATTGATCCCTTGGATCTCTTAGCCGTGTCTGGTGCCCCCTCCACCATATTCCACCTCGGTCATATCGTCGCAGAGTTTAGGCGAAGCCTGCGCCGATGAAGCATCATCATCGTCCTGCCACGCCGTCAGGTCGACGGAACTCATCCCCGACACTTTGCTGGATCGAGTCCGGGATCGCCATCGAGCTGAGCGTGTCTTTGAACTTCGGAGGTGCCATACGTTCGGTACTTGGATCGGTTGAATCGTGAAGACGTGCGACTACATCAACCGCGTTGTCATAACGCTCCGCTTACGGTCTCACGAGGGTGCGTGGACAATACTCTCCCTCTCGTTGCTATGCATCACCATGATCCTTGCGTGTGCGTGGAATTTTTTGAAATTACTACGTTCCCCAACAAAGGGCATCGAGCCTAGGTTTTTATGGTTTGATGTTTTGCACGAGTAGAACACAAGTGAGTTGTTGGCGATACAAGTCATCACGCCTACCAAAGCATGTCATACTTTGGTTCAGCGGTATTGTGAGATGAAGCTGCCGGACCGACATTACGCCAGACGCTTCTGCGAGACTGGTTTTACCGTTACGAGCACTCGTGCTTAAAGGTGGCTGGCGGGTGTCTCTCTCTCACTTTAGTTGAACTGCAAAGTGGCTACGCCCGGTCCTTGAGAAGGTTAAAATGGAGTCTATTTGTGAAGTATCGTTGTGGTCTTGATGTGTAGGTGAGATTGGTTCTTGCTTAAGCCCGTAGCAGCCACGTAAAATTTGCAACAACAAAGTAGAGGACGTCTAACTTGTTTTTGCGGGGCATGTTGTGATGTGATATGGTCAAGACGTGATGCTATATTTTATTGTATGAGATGATCATGTTTTGTAACCGGTTATCGGCAACTGGTCGGAGCCATATGGTTGTCGCTTTATTGTATCAAATGCAAACGCCCTGTAATTGCTTTACTTTATCACTAAGCGGTAGCGATAGTCGTAGAAGCAATAGATGGCGTAACGACAATGATGCTACAATGGAGATCAAGGTGTCGCGCCGGTGACGATGGTGATCACGACGGTGCTTCGGAGATGGAGATCACAAGCACAAGATGATGATGGCCATATCATATCACTTATATTGATTGCATGTGATGTTTATCCTTTATGCATCTTATTTTGCTTTGATTGACGGTAGCATTTTAAGATGATCTCTCACTAAAATTATCAAGTAGTGTTCTCCCCGAGTATGCACCGTTGCCAAAGTTAAATGCGTCTTAGAGACACCACGTGATGATCGGGTGTGATAAGCTCTACGTCCATCTACAACGGGTGCAAGCCAGTTTTGCACGCCTTGAGAATACTCAGGTTATACTTGACGAGCCTAGCATATGCAGATATGGCCTCGAACACGGAGACCGAAAGGTCGGCGTGAATCATATAGTAGATATGATCAACATAAGATGTTCACCATTGAAAACTACTCCATCTCACGTGATGATCGGTTATGGTTTAGTTGATTTGGATCACGTGATCACTTAGATGACTAGAGAGATGTCTATTTAAGTGGGAGTTCTTAAGTAATATGATTAATTGAACTTTAATTTATCATGAACTTAGTCCTGGTAGTATTTTGCAAATTATGTTGTAGATCAATAGCTCGCGTTGTTGCTTCCCTATGTTTTTATATGTGTTCCTAGAGAAAATTGTATTGAAAAATGTTAGTAGCAATGATGCGGATTGGATCCGTGATCCGAGGTTTATCCTCATTGCCGCACGTAAGAATTATGTCCTTAATGCACCGCTAGGTGATGTACCTATTGCAGGAGCAAATGTAGACGTTATGAACGCTTTGGCTAGCTCAATATGATGACTACTTGATAGTTTAGTGCACCATACTTAACAGCTTAGAATCGGGACTTCAAAGACGTTTTGAACATCATGGACCATATGAGATGTTCCAGGAATTGAAGTTAATATTTCAAGCAAATACCGAGTTGAGAGATATGAAATCTCCAACAAGTTCTATAGCTAAAAGATGGAAGAGAATCGCTCAACTAGTGAGCATGTTCTCGCATTGTCAGGTACTTCAATCGCTTGAATCAAGTGGGAGTTAATCTTCCGTATAAGATAGTGATTGACAGAATTCTCTAGTCACCAACACTAAGTTACTAGAACTTCGTGATGAACTATAGTATGCAAGGGATGACGAAAACGATTCCCGAGCTCTTCGTGATGTTGAAATCGACGAAGGTAGAAATCAAGAAAGAGCATCAAGTGTTGATGATTGACAAGACCACTAGTCTCAAGGAAAAGGGCAAAGGGAAGAAGGGGAACTTCAAGAAGAACGGCAAGCAAGTTGTCGCTCGAGTGAAGAAGCCCAAGTCTGGACCTAAGCCCGAGACTAAGTGCTTTTGCTGCAATGGAACTGGTCACTAGAAGCGGAACTACCCCAAGTATTTGGTGGATAAGAAGGATGGCAAAGTGAACAAAGGTATATTTGAGATACAGATTATTGATGTGTATTTTACTAGTGTTCGTAGTAGCAACCCCTCGGTATTTGATACTGGTTCGGTTGCTAAGAGTAGTAACTTGAAGCGGAGTTGCGTAATGAATGTAAACTAGTTGAAGGGGAAGTGAAGATGAGTGTTGGAAGTAGTTCCAAGATTGATATGATCATCATCGCACACTCCCTATATTTTCGGGATTAGTATGGAACCTAAATAAGTGTTATTTGGTGTTGAGCATAAGTATGATTTGATCATGTTTATTGCAATACGGTTATTCATTTAAGTAAGAGAATAAATTGTTGTTCTGTTTACATGAATAAAACCTTATATGGTTACACACCCAATGAAAATGATTCATTGGATCTCGATCATAGTGATACACATATTCATAATATTGAAACCAAAAGATGCAAAGTTAATAATGATAGTGCAACTTATTTGTGGCACCGCCGTTTAGGTCATATTGGTGTAAAGCGCATGAAGAAAACTCCATGCAGATGGACTTTTGGAATCACTTGATTATGAATCATTTGATGCTTGCGTAACCGTGCCGCTTTGGGCAAGATGACTAAAACTCCGTTCTCCGGAACAATGGAACAAGCTACCGACTTATTGGAAATAATACATACCGATGTATGCGATCCAATGAGTGTTGATGCTCGTGGCAAGTATCGTTATTTTCTCGACTTTCACAAGATGATTTGAGCAGATATGGGTATATCTACTTGATGAAACATAAGTCTGAAATAGTTGAAAGGTTCAAAGAATTTCAGAGTGAAGTGGAAAAATCATCGTAACAAGAAAATAAAGTTTCTGCGATCTAATCGCAAAGACGAATAATTGAGTTACGAGTTTGGTCTTCGATTAAAATAATGTGGAATAGTTTCACAGCTCACGCCACCGAACACCACAATGTTATGGTGTGTCCGAACGTCAGAATCGCACTTTATTTGATATGGTGTGATCTATGATGTTTCTTACCGATTTACCGTTATAGTTTTGGGGCTATGCATTAGAGACAGCTGCATTCACGTTAAAAAGGGCACCATCTAAATCCGTTGAGACGACACCGTATGAATCGTGGTTTGGCAAGAAACCAAAGTTGTTGTTTCTTGAAGTTTGGAGTTGCGATGCTTATGTGAAAAAGTTTCATCCTGATAAGCTCGAACCCAAATCGGAGAAATGCGTCTTCATAGGATACCCAAAATGTTGGGTACACCTTCTATCACAGATCCGAAAGGCAAGACATTCGTTGCCAAGAATGGATCCTTTCTAGAGAAGGAGTTTCTCCGAAAGAAGTGAGTGGGAGGAAAGTAGAACTTGATGAGGTAATTGTACCTTCTCCCTTATTGGAAAGTAGTTTATCACGTAAATCAGTTCCCGTGACTACTACACCAATTAGTGAGGAAGCTAATGATGATGATCATGTAACTTCAGATCAAGTTACTACCGAACCTCGTGGGTCAACCAGAGTGAGATCCGCACTGCAGTGGTATGGTAATCCCATTCTGAGGTCGTGTTACTTGACCATGACGAACCTACGAACTATGAGGAAGCGACGATGAGCCCAGATTCCGCAAAATGGTTTGAGGCCATGAAATCTGAGATATGATCCATGTATGAGAACAAAGTATGGACTTTGATGGATTTGCCCGATGATCGGCAAACCATAGAAAATAAATGGATCTTCAAGAGGAAGACGGACGCTGATAGTAGTGTTACTGTCTACAAAGCTAGAATTGTCGCAAAAGGTTTTCGACAAGTTCAAGATGTTAACTACGATGAGAGTTTCTCACTCGTATCTATGCTTAAGTCTGTTCGAATCATGTTAGCAATTGCCGCATTTTATGAAATCTGGCAAATGGATAAACAAAACTGCATTCTTTAATGGATTATTAAAGAAGAGTTGTATATGATGCAACCAGAAAGTTTTGTCAATCCTAAAGGAGCTAACAAAATGTGCAAGCTCCAGCGATCCATCTATGGACTGGTGCAAGCATCTCAGAGTTGGAATATATGCTTGATGATTTGATCAAAGCATATGGTTTTATACGCACTTTTGGAGAAGCCTGTATTTACAAGAAAGTGAGTGGGAGCACTACAACATTTCGATAAGTATATGTGAATGACATATTGTTGATCGGAAATAATGTAGAATTATTCTGCAAAGCATAAAGGAGTATTTGAAAGGAGTTTTTTAAAGAAGGACCTCAAGAAACTACTTACATATTGAGCATCAAGATCTATAGAGATAGATCAAGACGCTTGATAAATTTTTTTCAATGAGTACATACCTTGACAAGATTTTGAAGTAGTTCAAAATGGAACAAATCAAAGAAAGAGTTCTTGCCTGTGTTACAAGGTGTGAAAGTAAGACTCAAAACCCGACCACGACGGAAGATAGAAAGAGAATGAAAGTCATTCCCTATGCCTTGGCCATAGGTTCTATAAAGTATGCCATGTCAGTGTACCGGATCTATTGTATACCCTACAATCGAAGTTTGGCAAGGAGTACAATAGTGATCTAGGAGTAGATCATCGACAATGTCAAAATTATCCTTAGTGGAATAAGGATATGTTTCTCGATTATGGAAGTGACAAAAGGTTAAATGCGTAAAGGGTTACGTCGATGCAAGTTTTGACACCGATCCGATGACTCTAAGTCTCGATCTAGATACATATTGAAAGTGGGAGCAATTAGCTAGAGTAGCTCCGTGCATAGCATTGTAGACATAGAAAATTGCAAAATACATAACGGATCTGAATATGAAAGACCCGTTGACTAAGATTCTCTCACAAGCAAAACATGATCACACCTTAGTACTCTTTGGGTGTTAATCACATAGCGATGTGAACTAGATTACTGAATCTAGTAAACCCTTTGGGTGTTGGTCACATGGCGATGTGAACTATGGGTGTTAATCACATGATGATGTGAACTATCGATGTTAATCACATGGTGATGTGATCTAGATTATTGACTCTAGTGCAAGTGGGAGACTGAAGAAAATATGCCCTAGAGGCAATAATAAAGTTATTATTTATTTCCTTATATCATGATAAATGTTTATTATTCATGCTAGAATTGTATTAACAGGAAACATAATACATGTGTGAATATATAGACAAACAGAGTGTCACTAGTATGCCTCTACTTGACTAGCTTGTTAATCAAAGATGGTTATGTTTCCTAACCATAGACAAAGGAGTTGTCATTTGATTAACAAGGTCACATCATTGGTTGAATGATCTGATTGACATGACCCATTCCATTAGCTTAGCACCCAATCGTTTAGTATGTTGCTATTGATTTTATCCATGACTTATGCATGTTCCTATAACTATGAGAATATGCAACTCCCGTTTACCGGAGGAACACTTTGGGTACTACCAAACATCACAACGTAACTGGGTGATTATAAAGGAGTACTACAGTGTCTCCAAAGGCGTATGTTGGGTTGGCGTATTTCGAGATTAGGATTTGTCACTCCGATTGTCGAGAGGTATCTTCGGCCCTCTCGGTAATACACATCACTAAGCCTTGCAAGCATTACAACTAATGAGTTAGCTGTGAGATGATGTATTACTTGAACGAGTAAAGAGACTTGCCAAGAATTGAGATTGAACTAGGTATTGGATACCACGATCGAATCTCGCAAGTAACATACCGATGACAAACGGAACAACGTATGTTGTTATGCGGTTTGACCGATAAAGATCTTCGTAGAATATGTAGGAGCCAATATGGGCATCCAGGTCCCGCTATTGGTTATTGACCGAGAATAGTTCTAGGTCATGTCTACATAGTTCTCGAACCCGTAGGGTCCGCACGCTTAAGGTTTCGGCGATGCTTATATTATGAGTTTATGAGTTTTGATGTACCGAAGGAGTTCGGAGTCCCGGATGAGATCGGGGACATGACGAGGAGTCTCGAAATGGTCGAGACGTAAAGATTCATATATTGGATGATATGTTTAGGCTAAGGGGTCAAGCCCATGAGGCTTTAGGTCGGTGCAAAAAGGAGTTTTATGAGGTTGGGGCCAAACGCCGGAGACCTGGCGTCGGCCTGGGCCAGACGCCGAGGCCCATGGCGTTCTGGGCCGACGCCAAGGATTGTGGCGTTTGGTCCTGAGTCCGAGTGGGACTCTTGCCTTTCGGGCAAAACCGACTTTGAGGAGGCTTTTGCTCCAAGTTTCACCCCGGGGCTCAACATATAAATAGAGGGCAGGGCTAGCACAAAGATACAACAATTGATCCCTTGGATCTCTTAGCCGTGTGCGGTGCCCCCCTCCACCATATTCCACCTCGGTCATATCGTCGCGGAGTTTAGGCGAAGCCCTGCGCCGGTAGAGCATCATCATCGTCACCACGCCGTCAGGTCGATTTTAACTCATCCCGACACTTTGCTTTGGATCGAGTCCGGGATCGTCATCGAGCTGAACGTGTGCTGAACTCGGAGGTGCCGTACGTTCGGTACTTGGATCGGTCGGATCGTGAAGACGTACGACTACATCAACCGCGTTGTCATAACTCTTCCGCTTACGGTCTACGAGGGTACGTGGACAATACTCTCCCCTCTCGTTGCTATGCATCACCATGATCCTTGCGTGTGCGTAGGATTTTTTTTGAAATTACTACGTTCCCCAACACGCACAGGGAGTAGTTTACTACTTGAACGCACAAGTATAAAAAAGCTCTTATATTATATTGAAACGTTGTTTCATAAGTTACACATGTCATTCAAACATAACATCCTTCGAGCACTGCGTCTCTATTAAACGAGCGCCCGAAAGAACTTCTTCAAAATAGCGCTCGACTGGTACTCGGCTTCCATCCGAATCTGGGGACGCAACGTCGGTGGCCTTCATTTCTGCCCAGTATGTCTTGACACGGGCAAGAGCCATCCGCGCACCCTCAACGCACGCCGACCGCTTCATTGCGTCGATAAGCGGTACCGCACCAAGGAAATGCTGCACTAAGCCAAAATAACTCTTCGGCTGAGGTTTCCCCGGCCACAAATGAGTCACGACATGCTTCATGGCAAGTCCGGGCAATCGATTCAGCTCGGCCCATTCGGCCAACCGATCGGATAGCGGAAGAGGACACTCTGGACTATGGAACTGCGACCAAAACAGCTCTTCCCTTCTGTGCCCCTTCTGGCCTCGGAAGTGCTCGATCGCGTCCGCGGCACTCACCGCTAAATCCAGATAAGCATTCTCCGAACTCCACAACCGTCCAATCCAGCATACTTCGGATCCGTGAACTTCCTCCGCAGCAGAAAAGGCTTTCCAAAGAAGAACATCCACACTGACGCAGCTCCTCCTTTGCAGCTCTCATTGCGGAGCGGGCATCCTGGGCTTCGGCGGTGGCCTTTTTCTGGTACTCTTGCTCGGCTTGTCGTTCTTTTTCAAGAACCCCGCAGCGGTCGGTAGAATCCTTAAACTTTTTGGCCATATCGGCCATTTCCTCTTTGCTTGGCAAAGTGAGCAGCCCGTTCGGCTTTTAGCTCTTCGGCCACCCTTAAAGCGGCCGCATACTATTTCTGGCTTGCTCTTTAGCTCGGGCGAGTTCCGCCCGCAGCTCCTCCACAGCAGCGGCACCACCTGCATTAAGCATACAAGTAGTAAGGCACGGGCGTCAAGCTCCCTTACCAGGCGTCCGCGAAGAAGTCGCATACCTTGTGACTCGTCAAACCGCTTATTGACAAGCGCGATGTCCGCATCTGCCTCGTCAAGTTGCCGCTTTAGTTTGGCAAATTCATCAGTCCGGCCACATCGGACGCCCGCCACCTATTTAGGAGCGGCGATATGTTATAATCGAGATTATGATCCTCGACACGCTGTCAATTTTGACAACATACCGAGTCTCGTGGGCTACTATCTATACAGGCGCATCCTATATGCATAACTCGCCGAAGGTACATCATTTTTGCGTACCTCGAACCCCGTCAGTAAGCTTCTGACGGCTTCATGCAATCCGCTCTCTGCGGATGCAATTCTTTCAACCACCGTACCCATTAGTGCACGGTGATCTTCTGAGATAGCCGCTCGCCCGAGCAGATCCTTCAGCTCCTCCGACCAAGACGCCCGCTTGGCGCGGACCTTCCGCCCCACGGACTCGGGAAACCCTCCGTGATTTACACCTCGTGGTCGTCCGCCTCGCATGAAGGTGCGACAGTGGAGGCGTTCACTCTCCATCATCTCTGGAAGAAGATCCCCAAGACGAGCTCTGCTGAGAAGGGCTGAGATCCGAACTACAAGGTATAATTTCGGTTATCTTCAGAAATAAATACAGGGATGTCCCTTATTACAAGACCCCTTATTTTTACTTACGGCTCGCTGGAGGGCTGATCCCCTTGGGGAAGTAGTGCGGCTGGGGTACTTCCCAGCGCCGGAGTCTCTGACGAAGATTTCTTTCCCCTCTTTGAGGCCTTGACCTCCGGATCTTCCGAAGCGGTCCTCTTATCTCCTTGGAGGGCGGGACTTTTGATCCCTCCTTCCTTGAAAGCCTCCTTCATGGAGGCAGTTGCTTCCCCGCTCCCCCTTTCGCCTTCTTCAAAAGGCGCGGCCTTCAGCATCTTGGTCAACACGGGATCCGGCGTGGTCTCTGGGAGGGGAGCCGGACACCTTATCAACTTTGCCTTCACTATCCACTCATGTTCAAGAAACAACTCCTTTAAGGGCAAGTTTATGATAAATGAACGGACAGCCTGTCCGGGTACAGGACTACTTACTTGAGTATCTGGGTGATTGCAGCTTAGTCCTGCGTCCTCGGCCAGTCCGGACACTTCTCTTGTGATCCGAAGAACAGTTTATACATCTCCACAGGCGTCGTACTCATAAAATGTTGGAGAGCTCGTGGTCCCTCCCGGATTAAATTCCCACAGACGGAGGCGATGTTTGCAGGCGTATACGCCGAATCAACATAACTCGCGCCACTACGACCAGATTGATCTCTCTTTCTTGGAGGTCTCGAATACGGCCCCGCAACAGAGGAACGCCCTTGGATGGCCCCCAGTCGAGCCCCCTTGTTGACCCATGACGCCACGTGGTGGACCTGGCGGAAGGCGGAGGCGCCACCCATTTGGTGCCCCCTGGAGCGGTGATATAGAACCACTCCCTGCTGTTACAAAACCAAGCTCCGCCGAAAAGAGCCCTCGCCACGGAGCATCAACACTTGCTTATGATAGCCCCTTCTGCACTCTGCCTGTTGCCCCTTGATCATCTTCGGCTCCACCTTAAAAGTCTTGAGCCACAATCCGAAGTGAGGGGTAATGCGGAGAAAGGCTTCACATACGACAATGAATGACGAAATGTGGAGGATGGACTCCGGGTTCAAGTCGTGGAATTCCAGCCCATAATAAAACATGAGCCCCCGCACAAAGGGATCCGCCGGGAAGCCTAAACCCCGAAGGAAGTGAGACACGAACACCACGCTCTCGCCGGGCTCGGGAGTGGGAATGACCTGCCTGAGCAGGCAGCCTATGCGAAATCTCGCCGGTTAGATACCGGGCGTCTCGCAGCTTTAGCACATCTTCTTCGTGACGAAGAAGACATCCATCGGCCGAGCTGGTCGGAGCCGGACATCGTCGAAGGTCCGGGCGCCTAAATCTGAAGCTTTGGGTGTTAGAACTCGAAGCGCGAGGCGAATTCGATGGAGGGTGGAAAAAAGAAGAGGGTCTTGGTCTCATTATAAAGAGGTTGAATACCAAGAGCCCTCCCCGTGGTCGATTGGGACTCGCCTTGAATAGAGGAGGCGTGCCAACGGGCACGGTTGGGTTACCCACGTCCATATTGACGAGAATCCCGGAATAAGGGGGCACGATCTACGCTTTGATAAGACGTGCCAAGGAAACCGCCGCTAAACGCTACCGGGTGGGACAAGAAAAAGCGATTCAATAAAGGCTCGGCCGTGTGGTGTGATGTCACGCCGTGGAATACGTCGGCCAGATCTGTGCAAAAGTTATTCTCTCTACGGTGGTATGTGGAACTTGTTTTGCGAGCGGACACTATCCTTGTGTTCAAAACCTTCTATGAAGTATTCGGAGGAGGAACCCGCCTTGCAATGCCGAAGACAATATGCACGCCGAACTCGTCGTCATTGAAGCCTGGTTCAGGGGCTACTGAGGGAGTCCTGGACCAGGGGGTGTCCGGATGGCCGAACTATCATCTTTGGCCGGACTCCTAGACTACGAAGATACAAGATTGAAGACTTCGTCCCGGGTCCGGATATGACTTTCCTTGGCGTGGAAGGCAAGCTTGGCGATACGGATATGTAGATCTCCTACCATTGTAACCGACTCTGTGTAACCCTAACCCTATTCGGTGTCTATATAAACTGAAGGATTTTAGTCCGTAGGACGGAACAACAATCATACCATAGGCTAGCTTCTAGGGTTTAGCCTCTCTGATCTCGTGGTAGATCTACTCTTGTACTACCCATATCATCAATATTAATCAAGCAGGAGTAGGGTATTACCTCCATCGAGAGGGCCCGAACCTGGGTAAAAACATCGTGTCCCTTGTCTCCTGTTACCATCTGCCTAGACGCACAGTTCGGGACCCCCTACCCGAGATCCGCCGGTTTTGACACCGACAGCAATGCATTGGGTTTCTTGGGATAAGCTAGCGACTCCAAAGTGGAAGGGGGGCATGGGATTTCGAGACATGCACCAGTTTAACATAACCATGTTAGGTAAACAAGGGTGGAGGCTATTAACCCAGCCGAATACCCTCTGTTCAAGAGTTCTGAAAGGCCGTTATTATCCAAATGCAGAGTTCATGAATGCAACTGTACCACGCTCGGTATCAGCAACTTGGCGAGCGATTGGGGATGGACGGGAAGCTCTGAAGAGAGGCTTAATAAAAAGGATTGGCAATGGAGCATCCACGTCCATTTGGACCGACAAATGGATACCGGGTACCATCTCAATGACACCATTGCTGAAACCGCTGAACACACCACTAGAAACAGTGGCAGACTTGATTGACAATGAGAATGGGACTCGGCGGCGGCAGGTGATAAAGATAACTTCATCACACCGGATGCAGACACTATATCGAATATACCACTCCGGCATGACATGGGTGATGATTTCCTTGCTTGGGTGTTTGAGAAGTCAGGCAACTATTCTGTTAAAACGGCGTACCGTGCTCTTATGACTCAAAACGAACGTGCAGCTCTAGAGGAAGGGACGGCTACCGGCACTTCACGGAATGATCAGCAGATGTAGTCTGCACTTTGTAAACTGAATGTTGTCCCTCAGGTTAGGGTGTTCTGGTGAAGAGTTCTCCTTGGGATTCTTCCTGACGATCACACAGTGAAAAGGCAGCATATAAGCGAGATAAGCAGATGTAATATTTGCTTGGCTATGGAAGAGGACTTACAACATGCATTGATTTATTGCTCGCATGCAAAACGTTTCTGGCATGAAGCTCGATCTTGGTTTGATCTTCAACTACCTCGACTGCACCCGGACTCATGGGCTAGGGACATCTTATGTAGCTCACCATTCTCGGACAAAGACAAGCCATTGATCATTACGATCATGTGGGCCATTTGGCATTCCCGCAACAGGATTAAACATGACGAGGACGGCTGGGATCCGGCTAACTCAATGCGCCTAACACGGGAGCCTCTAGCCATTCTTGATCTACCACGGATACAAACTACAACCTTACCAGGACATGGATGGAGGCCACCAGAATCAGGTCACATATCTATCACCACTGATGGTGCTATAGATTTGATTCAGGCACCAGAGGTGCTGGAGGTGTGGCGCGATCTGAGCATAAACTATTGGGTTCTTGGTGTAAACCATATATGGGGATCACTGACCCACTAGTTGCTGAAGCAATGGCTTTGTGCGATGGTGTTTTTTTTGCAAATCTTCGAGTGTGATAATGAAGGTGGACTGCATGGAGATGGTCAACCTCTGGAACACTCGCAACAATTCGAGATCAGTTGTGGCTCCTATCTTATTTGAAATTGGAGATCTAGCTCATGTTTTCCCCTTTTTGTAATTCAATATGTAAATCGGTCAGCAAATGCTCTGGCTCATTTGTGTGTGAGGCGTGCCTACACACTACATGTAACGGAAAGCTGGCTCGATGAGACTCCAAGCTTTCTCGTGACCAACCTTGTTGCTGATTGTCCGAGGAATGCCTTCGTTTGAACAAGGGAAAAGTATATTTTTTTCGTCCCTCAACTTTATCGATAGTATAGAAATGGTCCTTCAATTACAAAACCAGGAAAATCTAGTCCCTCAATTGTTGAAACCGGATATTTTTCGTCCCTCAAACGGCTTAAGGTAGTTTTGTGCTGACGTGGCATGGTTTTGACCACTGAACTCGCCACATCATGGTCCACCTCATCTTCGTCGTCTTCTTCTATCTTCTCTCTCTCACCCAGGCCGGAGAAGAATCCGATGACACATGATTACTGAGGGAGTCCTGGACTAGGGGGTGTCCGGATGGCCGAACTATCATCTTTGGCCGGACTCCTAGACTATGAAGATACAAGATTGAAGACTTCGTCCCGGGTCCGGATAGGACTTTCCTTGGCGTGGAAGGCAAGCTTGGCGATACGGATATGTAGATCTCCTACCATTGTAACCAACTCAGGTAACCCTAACCCTATTCGGTGTCTATATAAACCGAAGGGTTTTAGTCCGTAGGGACGTAACAACAATCATACCATAGGCTAGCTTCTAGGGTTTAGCCTCTCTGATTTCGTGGTAGATCTACTCTTGTACTACCCATATCATCAATATTAATCAAGAAGGAGTAGGGTATTACCTCCATCGAGAGGGCCCGAACCTGGGTAAAAACATCGTGTCCCTTGTCTCCTGTTACCATCCGCCTAGACGCACAGTTCGGGTCCCCCTACCCAAGATCCGCCGGTTTTGACACCGACGTTGGTGCTTTCATTGAGAGTTCCTCTGTGTCGTCACCTATAGGCTGATGGCTCCTTCAATAATCAGCAACAACGCAGTCCAGGGTGAGACTTTTCTCCCTGGACAGATCTTCGTATTCGGTGGCTTTGCACTGCAGGCCAATTCACTTGGCCATCTAGAGCAGATCGAAAGCTACACCCCTGGCCATCAGGTCAGATTTGGGAGTTTGAACTACACGGCCGACATCCGCGGAGACTTGATCTTCGACGGATTCGAGCCACAAGCGCGCCGCAGACCGTCTCGATGGGCATGATCTAGCTCTGCCGCCAACAAAGGCCTTTGAAGTTATTAGTCCGCTCCGACCCTTAGCTCGGAGCCGACTCCCCCGATCGAGGACGAGTGGTTGGACATTGCCTCGGGGGCTGAAATCTCTATGGCGATTGAGCCGTACTCCATCCCTGTCCTTTGCGAAGACCGTGACTCCAGGGTGCCGGACTCCTCTCCGGACTCAACCCTCCATACCGCCAATCGAATCCGATTGGGTGCCGCTCATGGAGTTCACTATCATGACATCTTTCAAAGACTCGCCCTTTGGCGACATCCTGAATTCACTAAAGTCTCTCTCTTTATCCGGAGAGCCCTGGCCGGACTACGATCAGGAAGGTTGGGATGTGGACGACGAAGAAATTCAATGCCCACCCACCACCCACTTTGTAGCAACTGTCGATGATTTAACCGACATGCTCGACTTTGACCAAGACATCGACGGTATGGACGACGATGCCGAGACGACTAAGAACCAGCGCCTACAAGGCAATCGGAAGGCCACCTCGTCATACGACATATACATGGTGGACATCCCAAAAGATGGGAACGGCGATGGAACAATGGAGGATGACCCTCCAAGAAAGCCCAACCGGCCAAGGCGTCGGGCCGCTTCTAAATCCCGCCACAAAGAAAACGGTGATTCCGACACGGAGACAATAATACCCCGGACAAGGTCTGAAGATGACCCCTCCGGCAGGACTCAGACAGAGGAGGGAGAAGCAAGTCCGCACGACAAGGCGGGCAGAAGAGAGGTCGAGGACGATAATTATGCGCCCCCCTCCGAAGACGAGGCAAGCCTCGACGACGACGAATTCGTCGTGCCAGAGGACCCCGTCGAACAAGAGCATTTTAAACGTAGGCTCATGGCCACGGCAAGCAGCCTCAAGAAAAAGTAACAACAGCTTAGAGCTGACCAAGACCTGCTAGCTGACAGATGGACTGAAGTCCTTGCAGCCGAAGAGTATGAACTCGAACGCCCCTCCAAAAGCTACCCCAAACGCAGGCCGTTGCCGTGATCAGAGGAGGAAGCACCCACGTCACCAGCAAGACGACATGGCAGACCGGCCACCCGTGGCCGTGATGAAGAAGCCTCTCGCCCTCCGCTCAAGCCACGCCCCGACGCCGCTCAAAAAGTACCAAGGCACGGGAAAACGCGCCGGACTTGCGAGATATATTGGAGGATAAGGCAAAGCATACAAGATCGATCTATAGATCGCGTGGGCGCCCAACGACTCAGGATGACTACCATCACGCCGGATACAACAAACCTGGTCGGGCCGAACACAGTAGAGAAAGCTCATATGAGCTACATCGTGATATAGCCCAATACAGAGGCGCCGCACACCCACTATGCTTCACAGATGAAGTAATGGATCATCAAATCCACGAGGGCTTCAAACCCGTAAACATCGAATCATACGATGGTACCACAGATCCTGCGGTCTGGATCGAGGACTATCTCCTCCATATCCACATGGCCCGCGATGATGATCTACATGCCATCAAATACCTCCCACTCAAGCTTAAAGGACCAGCTCGGCATTGGCTCAACAGCTTGCTAGCAGAGTCAATCGGTTGTTGGGAGGACCTCGAAGCCGCATTCCTTGATAACTTCCAGGCACATATGTGCGACCACCGAGCGCCTATGACCTTAGCCATATAATTCAGCAGCCGGAAGAATCGGCCGGACAATTCGGACGCGGTTCCTAACAAAGAAAAATCAGATCGCCGACCGTCCGGATGCGTAGGCGCTTAGCAGCCTTCAAACACAACATCCACGACGAGTGGCTAGCCCGCACCTAGGACAGAAAAGCCGAAATGCATGGCAGCCCTCACCACACTCATGACCCGCTTTTGCGTGGGAGAGGACAGTGGCTAGCTCGAAGCAACAACTTGGCCAAACACCCCGGTAGTTCGGATACCAAGGACAACAATGGCACGTCAGCGTCGCAACAAGCATAAACGCCGCGTGCGGTGATAATATCAAGATACGACAAGAATGCCGGATTCGTGAGGCTCTAAAGCCGGTCGTGGAAGAAGCCATTCAAAAGAAATACCTGTGGCCCGTCCAACTTGGACCAAATACTCGATCGCTTGTGCGGATACATGGCACCCCAAAAACCAGCCAACCACACCAACAGGGATTGTTGGGTGTTCAAGCAAGGTGCAAGCTAAGCGCCGAAAACAACGACAAGGGGTTGCATAGCGATGACGAGGAAGAGCCCCGGCCACCGAACAATAGAGGACAGAAGGGCTTTCCCAAACAAGTGCGGACGGTGAACATGATATACGCAACCCACATACCCAAAAGGAAGCGGAAGCGTGCGCTAAGGGACGTATATGCGATGGAGCCGATCGCCCAGTTCAACCCATGGTCCTCCGCCCGATCACCTTTGATCAAGGGACCACCCCACTAGCATCCGTCACGGCGGATTCACCGCATTGGTTCTTAACCCAATCATCGACGGATATCACCTCACTAGAGTCCCGATGGACGGCGGTAGCAACTGAACACATTTATCAGGATACAATGCGCAAAATGGGCATAGACCCCTCAAGGATTAAACCCACAAAGACGACCTTTAAAGGCATCATACCAGGTGTAGAGGCCAATTATACAGGCTCATTACACTCGAAGTGGTCTTCGGATCCCCGGATAACTTCCGAAGTGAAGAGTTAATCTTCGACATAGTCCCGTTCCGCAGCGGCTATCACGCGATCGCTTGGGACGAACCGCATTTGCAAAGTTCAATGCGGTGCCGCACTACGCATACCTCAAGCTCAAGATGCCAGCCCTCGAGGAGTAATCACGGTCAATGGAAACACCGAACGCCTCTCTCGAGCGGAGGAGCACACGGCGTCTCGCGGCGGAGGTGCAAAGCAGCCTCTCACAGCAATTCTCGAGTCCGGCTATTAAACATCCGGCCACCGTCAAGCGCGCCCGGAGTAACCCACAACAAGACCGCCTGGCACGATCCGAGCACGCGTAGCAATCCGACCCCAACCCCAGCCCTCGCGAAACTGCGAAGCCAGTACTACGCGTACATAACTACACTCTGAAGCACCATGGGCATAGGAGACGGGCCACGACCACGGCACGCCCAGAATGCGGCTAGACCGCACTAGGGGCTCCCGTTTGTGTCATTCCTTTTTTTATTTTCTTTTTTCTTCCTTTTACTTTCAGGACTCTGTTCTCTAGAAGCCCTGTCCGGCATTCGCGCCGAATACACGATGCAACAGCCAGGGAAGCAGAAAACCGCGTCGAGTGTCCAGGTGGTCTCTATTACGAGTAGTATACCTGTTTTACATACCACACCGCAAACTTACCCCTGGAAGGGGGACATGTCAAAAGTCCCGTACCTTGCTTATTGCACAATTTGTATCGTTCTGCTTTTATTTACAGTTTCTTTTTAATAACTAATATATAGCTCTTGCCTATTATTGCATTCTTTCCCATTATATATGTTCATTTATGACATTGCGCAACCGTACAATTTGGTACGACCAATACACCAGGGGCTTATGTACCCCAAAAGCATGGTGTGACAAGTCCGAACACTTCCACAAGTGCGGCACCCCGAACTTATAGCATTATATGCATCGGCTCCGAATCATGTCTTGGGTAAATAGTTGGGTTTGCCCGGCTCCCATGTTTTGGTACCTTACGTTCCGTTATATCGGCTAAGGTAGCGCTGGGAGAACCACTGCGATTGTGCCCCGGTTGAGCTGGGTTGAGCACCTCAGTGGAGAAAGCTAAAACTTACCGTCATGATAGGGTGAGAGCCGGTCGCTGTTCGAGAGGTTTTTTCGGGTCCCTAAAGACTTATGCCGCTTAGAGCGAGGAGTCGGCATTGTCCGACCAAGGTGTGGATAGCGCCCCAAACTCGGTCTTCCGAATACTAGGGGCTTCGCCGAAATTTAAAATTATAGAATTCTATGGCTAAGTGAGAGTGTTCAAGCACTATAAGTCCGGTTGCCTTGTTCGTTGTGTTGAGCGCCTCCTCGAAGGACCCAAGAATGGGAACAAGAGCGCTCAAGTTTATCCCGAACACCCCAAAGACTGTGGCATGGGGCTGAAGCCAACGACTTGCCATCTCTCAAATTTGATAAACGGCCGCACAGAAGGTAATATTTTAAATTCACAAGCGTTGCTTAGTGCATATGAACAAGTTTTCAGCGTACAAGATAACAAATGCGAGTCTACTCAAATATTACATCTTTGGAGCATTCACCCGCTATAAGACGGGCACCCTTCAGGACCCCTCATAATACTTCTCGAGCTTGCGATGTTCCTTGCCCGGCGGCGGCTGTCTGGTCACCAAATTTTCTCCGCCAAGGCTTGCCTCCAGGCGCCTTAGCACGGGCAAGGCCTCTTGGCACCTTCAATACAGACGGAGCGCTTGATGACTTGGATCCATGGACGAGGCATCCACCACGCCCGCACTAGCCCGGTAGCTCCTGTGCATGGCCTCATTTGGCCACAAATGAGCTATAAGGCCCTTCATGGCCTGTTCGGCGACCTTCTGGAGCTCGACCATTTGCTTTAGTTGGTCGCTCAAGGGCACCGGGTGTTCGGCCTCAGCATATTGAGACCAAAACACCTTTTCCGTCGAGCTTCCTTCTTCGGCTCGGTAGAAAGCGGCGGCATCGGAGACACTCCGCGGCAGATCTGCGAACGCTCCTGGAGAGCTTCGGATTCGGGTAAGTACTAGATAATTGACTTTTACATTCTTGCTCTACATAAAGAATGCCTTACCCGCCGCGATCTTCTTTATTGCCTCAATCTCCTGGAGGGATTTTTGGGCTTTGGCCTTAGCGGCTTTGGCACTCTCAAGAGCCGAGGCGAGCTCGGACTCTCGAGTCTTCGAGTCACGCTCCAAACTCTCGTGTTTTTCCACGAGAGCCTGGAGCTCTTGCCGCACCTCCGCCACCCAGCCTCCTACTTCTCTTGCTCGATGCGCTCATGGCCGCTTTGCTTCGGCCGCAGACATCGCTTCCTCGTGGTCGCCACCTCGTTCGTGGCCCCTACAATACCCACGTTACTCTGTCATTTTTGCAACCAAATCCTTTCTATAAGGTATTTTTTTAATAAGGTATTACTTACCTTCCTTGTCCTCGAGCTGCTTCTTGGCAAGGCCGAGCTCGTTCTCGGACCGCTCGAGGCTCTGCTTCAATGCATTGACCTCCACAATCAGCGCGGCAGAGGTCAGCAGCGCAGCCTGCATTCCCATATTGACATACTTGTGTTAGACTCCTCAGATATCTTTTTAGATCCTTAGTCCGCTTTTCTTTCCAACACCGAACTAAGCATCGAGGCTACTGTCTATGCGGTAATATTTTTACATATTCTAAACTTACCTCAAAGCCTGTTAGAAGGCTGGTACAGGCTTCAGTCGGCCCGCTCTTGGCGGGTGAACTTTCTGGATCACCACACTCATAACAAAGGCGGTGCTCCTCCTCGATGGAGGCTGTTAAGCGCCTCAGATGCTATCCGGTGCCTCCGGTTGGACGGAGGACACCGGCGTCTTACCCTTCCTACGAAGGGGCCGCTTGCCGGACTTCTGAACCGCTGAAGGTTCCGGTATGGAGTCCGGACAAGGTTCGGGCTTAGAGCCCCTGGGGGTCTCGCTCCCCTCGCGCCTGGAGTCCGGGAGGCTACCTTGCGGCGCCTCCTGCGCCACCTCCTCTTGACCAGGCCCCCTTGGGGCCCACCTCGGCGTCGTCAGCGGCGTAAGGTGAGGAGGCGGCCGGAAGTGAAGTACTCTCCACTTCTGACGAATTCAGGGACCCGCTCGACGAAGCGGCGAGCTCGTCCTTGGGCGGGCTGCATGATTGTTCGGCATTAGAGAACACTATGCAATGGAAAAAGCCATGTGTATCCGGACACTTACGATCTCGCTAGGGGCTTGGCCCTTGTTGGCCACTCCTCCTCGTCGTTGTCGGCGTTGGTGGAGAAGTCCGGAGGGAGGGTCCTTCCTTTTTTGGACCCTTCGGCCTCCCCAGTCGGGGCGGCCTTCCTTTTCTTCTCTCCCCCCGCCGGGGGAGAGGCTTCTTTTTCCTCCTCCTCTTCCTCATAGGAGGATTCCGCCTCAGGGTTGTCGGGCGATGAGTCCGACAGCACCTGGCGTCGGGAGCTCTTTCGAGTTCCCGTGGCCTCCTTCTTGGCGTTCATCTCCGGCACCACGTGAGGTGCCGGAGCCAAGAGCCTCACAATCGGGCGTCCGCTGGGTCTTTCCGCAAAGGGGCAGACGGTTAATCTGTCCGGACGTCTTTCAAATCTAGTCCTCACAAAGGTTAGGGAGTTTTTAGATCCCGCATAAAGTCAAACTATGAAAAAAGAGTCCCATAAAGGGTAAAATAACTTACCTCGCTGGCTTGACGCTGCGAGATGAATCCACAATCTTCGGTAGCGGATGTGGGAGCCTCGACGCCCTTGAACAGCACCTTCCAGGCATCTTCGTACATAGTGTCGAAGAGCCTTTTCAGAGTTGGGTGCTGTGCCGGATCGAACTCCCACAATTTGAAGGCCCGTTGTTGGCATGGGAGAATCCGGCGGATGAGCACCACCTGGATTACGTTGACAAGCCTGAGATTCTTGTCCACCAGGTTTCGGACACAGGTTTGGAGTCCGGATAGCTCATCCGAATCCCCCCACGTCTGGCCCGTCTCTTTCCATGATGTGAGCCGTGTGGGGAAGCCAGATCGGAATTCGGGGGCCGCCACCCATTGAGAGTCGCGCGGCTCGATGATGTAGAACCACCCCGATTGGCACCCCTTTATGGTCTCCACAAAGGAGCCCTCGAGCCATAGGACTTTGGCCATCTTGCCAACCATGGCGCCTCAAGACTCCGGCTTGGCGGCCACCCACTACCTTCGGCTTGACATTGAAGGTCTTCAGCCATAAGCCGAAGTGGGGCTGGATGCAGAGGAAGGCCTCGCACACGACGATAAACGCCGAGATGTGGAGGATGAAATTCGGGGCCAGATCGTGGAAATCTAGGCCGTAGTAGAACACGAGCCCCCGGACAAATGGGTGAAGTGGAAACCCTAGTCCGCGGAGGAAGTGGGGGAGGAACACCACCCTCTCATGGGGCCTGGGGGTTGGGATGAGCTGCCCTTCGTCGAGCAGCCGATGTGCGACGTTGTCGGACAAGTATCCGGCCTTTCGCAACTTTTTTACTTGGCCCTCCGTGACGGTGGAGACCATCCACCCGCCTCCCGCTCCGGACATGGCTTGAGATGGTTGAGGAAGGATGTGCGGACTTGGGCGCTGGAGCTCAGAGTGCGCGGAAATGGATGAGCAAGGGAGGAGGAAGGCGTAGGTGAAAAGGGTGGATCCTTATCCCCTTATATGGACGGACGAGGCTATGCGTCCCCCACCAGCCTGATAAAACTCGCTTATCTCCCAAGCGCCGCAATCAATGGCGCGGTTGGGTTACCCACGTCCGTATTAATGAGAATTCTGGAATAAGGAGGCACGATCTACGCTTTGATAAGACGTGCCAAGGAAACCGCCTCGCTAAACGCGCTGAGGTGGGACAGTAAAAAACGATTCGAATAAAGGCCTGGCCGTGGTGTGATGTCACGCCGATGAATACGTCATTAGAACTTTGCAAAAGTTATTAACTCTACGGTGGTATGTGGAACTTTATTTGCAGAGCCGGACACTATCCTTGTGTACAAAACCTTCTATGAAGTATTCGGAGGAGGAACCCGCCTTGCAATGCCGAAGACAATATGCACGCCGGACTCGTCGTCATTGAAGCCTGGTTCAGGGGCTACCGAGGGAGTCCTGGACTAGGGGTGTCCGGATGGACGAACTATCATCTTTGGCGGACTCCTAGACTATGAAGATACAAGACTGAAGACTTCGTACCGCGTCCGGATAGGACTTTCCTTGGCGTGGAAGGCAAGCTTGGCGATACGGATATGTAGATCTCCTACCATTGTAACCGACTCTGTGTAACCCTAACCCTATTCGGTGTCTATATAAACCGAAGGGTTTTAGTCCGTAGGACGGAACAATAATCATACCATAGGCTAGCTTCTAGGGTTTAGCCTCTCTGATCTCGTGGCAGATCTACTCTTGTACTACCCATATCATCAATATTAATCAAGCAGGAGTAGGGTATTACCTCCATCGAGAGGGCCCGAACCTGGGTAAAAACATCGTGTCCCTTGTCTCCTGTTACCATCCGCCTAGACGCATAGTTCGGGACCCCCTACCCGAGATCCGCCGGTTTTGACACCGACAGTTACCATGAGCCTGGCATGCCTGCTGCTGGTCGCACACCGTTGTGGCGCACAACGGCGCACTCCACTCCGCAGTTGTCAAAGTATTGCACGGTAGCCATGTCCACTGTCCACGCCCTCGGACGCCAGCGCCGGTGCATCCACACGGAAACAGGGTCGCGCATCACGAAGGGCGCCTTGCAGATGCCTGTTGGAAATATGCCCTAGAGGCAATAATAAATTAGTTATTATTATATTTCCTTGTTCATGATAATCGTTTATTAACCATGCTATAATTGTATTGATAGGAAACTCAGATACATGTGTGGTTACATAAACAACACCATGTCCCTAGTAAGCCTCTAGTTGACTAGCTCGTTGATCAACAGATGGTTACGGTTTCCTGACCATGGATGTTGGATCTCGTTGATAACGGGATCACATCATTTGGAGAATGATGTGATGGACAAGACCCAATCCTAAGCCTAGCACAAAGATCGTAGTTCGTATGCTAAAGCTTTTCTAATGTCAAGTATCATTTCCTTAGACCATGAGATTGTGCAACTCCCGGATGCCGTAGGAATGCTTTGGGTGTACCAAAGCGTCCACAACGTAATCGGGTGGCTATAAAGGTGCACTACAGGTATCTCCGAAAGTGTCTGTTGGGTTGGCACGAATCGAGATTGGGATTTGTCACTCCGTGTAACGGAGAGGTATCTCTGGGCCCACTCGATAGGACATCATCATAATGTGCACAATGTGACCAAGGGGTTGATCACGGGATGATGTGTTACGAACGAGTAAAGGGACTTGCCGATAACGAGATTGAACAAGGTATCGGCATACCGACGATCGAATCTCGGCAAGTACAATACCGCTAGACAAAGGGAATTGTATACGGGATTGATTGAGTCCTTGACATCATGGTTCATCCGATGAGATTATCGTGGAACATGTGGGAGCCAACATGGGTATCCAGATCCCGCTGTTGGTTATTGACCGGATAACGTCTCGGTCATGTCTGCATGGTTCCCGAACCCGTAGGGTCTACACACTTAAGGTTCGATGACGCTAGGGTTATAGGGAATAGATATACGTGGTTACCTAATGTTGTTCGGAGTCCCGGATGAGATCCTGGACGTCACGAGGAGTTCCGGAATGGTCCGGAGGTAAAGATTTTTATATGGGAAGTCCTATTTTGGCCACCGGAAAATGTTTGGGATTTTTCGGTATTGTATCGGGAAGGTTCTAGAAGGTTCCGGAGTGGGGCCCACCTGCATGGGGGGACCCACATGAACGTGGGTAGTGGGGGCAAGGGCCCACACCCCTGGTCAAGGCGCACCAAGATCCCCCCTTAGAAGGAATAAGATCATATCCCGAAGGGATAAGATCAAGATCCCTAAAAAGGGGGATAACAATCGGTGGGGAAAGGAAAGGATGAGATTTCTTTCCTCCCACCTTTGCCAACGCCCTAATGGACTTGGAGGGCAAGAAATAATCCCCCTCCACCCCTATATATAGTGGGGAGGCGCATGGGAGCTGCACCCTTGCCCCTGGCGCAGCCCTCTCCCTCTCCCAAGTCCTCCCCCTCTCCCGCGGTGCTTGGCAAAGCCCTGCAGGATTGCCACGCTCCTCCATCAGCAGCACACCGTCGTGCTGCTGCTGGATGGAGTCTTTCCCAACCTCTCCCTCTCTCCTTGCTGGATCAAGGCATGGGAGACGTCACCGGGTTGTACGTGTGTTGAACGCGGAGGTGCTGTCCATTCGGCACTAGGATCTCCGGCGATTTGGATCACGACGAGTACGACTCCTTCAACCCTGTTCTCTTGAACGCTTCCGCTTAGCGATCTACAAGGGTATGTAGATGCACTCTCCTTCCCTCGTTGCTAGTTTCTCCATAGATAGATCTTGGTGACACGTAGGAAAATTTTGAATTTCGCTTCGTTCCCAACAAAGTGGTATCATGAGCTAGGTCTATTGCGTAGATTCTTTGCACGAGTAGAACACAAAGTAGTTGTGGGCGTTGATTTTGTTCAATATGCTTACCGTTACTGGTCCAATCTTGTTTCGACGGTATTATGGGATGAAGCGGCCCGGACCGACCTTACACGTACACTTACGTGAGACAGGTTCCACCGACTGACATGCACTTGGTGCATAAGGTGGTTAGCGGGTGTCAGTCTCTCCCACTTTAGTCGGATCGGATTCGATGAAAATGGTCCTTATGAAGGTTAAATAGCAATTGACATATCACGTTGTGGCTTTTATGAGGTAAGAAACGTTCTTGCTAGAAACCCATAGCAGCCACGTAAAACATGCAAACAACAATTAGAGGACATCTAACTTGTTTTTGCAGGGTATGCTATGTGATGTGATATGGCCAAAACGAATGTGATGAATGATATGTGATGTATGAGATTGATCATGTTCTTGTAATAGGAATCACGACTTGCATGTCGATGAGTATGACAACCGGCAGGAGCCATAGGAGTTGTCTTTATTTATTGTATGACCCGCGTGTCATTGAACAACGCCATGTAATTACTTTACTTTATTGCTAACCGTTAGCCATAGTAGTAGAAGTAATAGTTGGCGAGACAACTTCATGAAGACACGATGATGGAGATCATGGTGTCATGCCGGTGACGATGATGATCATGGAGCCCCGAAGATGGAGATCAAAGGAGCAAAATGATATTGGCCATATCATGTCACTATTTGATTGCATGTGATGTTTATCATGTTTATGCATCTTATTTGCTTAGAACGACGGTAGTAAATAAGATGATCCTCATTAAAATTTCAAGGAAGTGTTCCCCCTAACTGTGCACCGTTGTGAAAGTTCGTCGTTTCGAAGCACCACGTGATGATCGGGTGTGATAGATTCTTACGTTCACATACAATGGGTGTAAGCCAGATTTACACACGCGAAACACTTAGGTTAACTTGACGAGCCTAGCATGTACAGACATGGCCTCGGAACACAAGAGACCGAAAGGTCGAGCATGAGTCGTATGGTAGATATGATCAACATGAAGATGTTCACCGATGATGACTAGTCCATCTCACGTGATGATCGGACACAGCCTAGTTGACTCGGATCATGTAATCACTTACATGACTAGAGGGATGTCTATCTGAGTGGGAGTTCATAAGATGAACTTAATTATCCTGAACATAGTCAAAAACCCTTTGCAAATTATGTCATAACTCGCGCTTTAGTTCTACTGTTTCAGATATGTTCCTAGAGAAAAATATAGTTGAAAGTTGACAGTAGCAATTATGCGGTAGAAGGCTTATGTCCTTAATGCACCGCTCGGTGTGCTGGACCTCGAACGCCGCCCTGTGGATGTTGCGAACATCCGACATACACGCCTTGATAACTACGTGATAGTTCGCTTAAATGGTTTAGAGTTGAGGCACCAAAGACGATTTCAAACATCGCGGAACATATGAGATGTTTCGAGGGCTGAAATTGGGATTTCAAGCTCGTGCTCACGTCAAGAGGTATAAGACCTCCGACGATTTTCTTAGCCTGCAAACTAAGGGAGAAAAGCTCAATCGTTGAGCTTGTGCTCGATTGTCTCGAGTGCAACAATCACTTGAATCGAGTGGGAGTTGATCTTCCTGATGAGATAGTGATGTTTCTCCAAAGTCATTGCCACCAAGCTGCTAGAAGCTTCGTGATGAACTATAACATATCAGGGATAGATATGATGATCCTTGAGCTATTCGCAATGTTCGACACTACGAATGTAGAAATCAAGAAGGAGCATCAATTGTTGATGGTTAGTGAAACCACTAGTTTTAAGAAGGGCAAGGGCAAGAAGGGGTACTTCATGAAACGGCAAATCGATTGTCGCTCCAAAGTGAAGAAACCTGTGGTTGAACCCAAACCCGAGACTAAGTGCTTCTGTAATGAGAGGAACGGACACTGAAGCATGATTACCCTAGATACTTGGTAGATGAGAAGGCTGGCAAGGTCGATAGAAGTATATTGGATATACATTATGATAATGTGTACTTTACTAGTACTCCTAGCAGCACCAGGGTATTAGATACCGTTCGGTTGCTAAGTGTTAGTAACTCGAAATAAAAGCTACGGAATAAACAGAGACTAGCTAAAGGTGAGCGGACGATATGTGTTGGAAGTGTTTCCAAAGGTTGACGTGATCAAGCATCGCCTGCTCCCTCTACCATCGAGATTTGTGTTAAACCTAAATAATTGTTATTTTGGTGTTTGCGTTGAGCATAGACATGATTGGATTATGTCTATCGCAATACGGTTATTCATTTAAGGAGAATAATGGTTACTCTATTTATTTGAATAAAACCTTCAATGGTCTTGCACCTAAAAGAATGGTTTATTGAATCTCGATCGTAGTGATACACATTTTCATGCCAAAAGATATAAGATAGTAATGATAGTACCACTTACTTGTGGCAATCGCCATGTAAGTCATATTGGTGTAAAACGCATGAAGAAGCTCCATGTTGATGGATCTTTGGACTCACTCATTTTGAAAAGTTTGAGACATGCGAACCATTTCTATTGGTGTATACGCATGAAGAAACTCCATGCAGATGGATCGTTTGGACTCACTTGATTTTGAATCACTTGAGATATGTAAATCATACCACATGGGCAAGATGACCTGAAAAGCCTCGTTTCAAAGAAGATGGAACAAGATAGCAACTTGTTGGAAGTAACACATTTTGATGTGTGCAGTCCAATGAGTCTTTGAGGCATGCAAGGAATATCGGTATGTTCTTACTTCACAGATGATTCGAGTAGATGTTGAGTATATTTACTTGATGAAACACAAATCTGAATTATTCAATGGTTCAAGTAATTTCAGAGTGAAGTTAAAGATCATCGTGACAAGAGGATAAAATGTCTATGATATGATCATAGAGATGAGTATCTGGAGCTTTGGCACGCAATTAAGACATTGTGGAAATTGTTTCACAATAAATACCGCCTGGAACACCATAGTGTAATGGTGTGTCCGAACATCATAGTTGCACCCTATTGAATATGGTGCGTGCCATGATGTCTCTTATCGAATTACCACTATCGTTCATGGGTTAGGCATTAGAGACAACCGCACTCACTTTAATAGGGCACCACGTAATTCCGTTGAGACGACACCGTTTGAACTATGGTTTGGAGAAACCTAAGTTGTCATTTCTTAAAAGTTTGGGGCTGCGATGCTTATGTGAAAAAGTTTCAGGTTGATGAGCTCGAACCCAAAGCGGATAAAAATGCATCTTCATAGGACACCCAAAACAGTTGGGTACACCTCCTATCTCAGATCTAGAAGCAAAAGTAATTGTTTCTAGAAATGGGTCCTTTCTCGAGGAAAAGTTTCTCTCGAAAGAATTGAGTGGGAGGATGGTGGAGACTTAATGAGGTTATTAAACCATCACTTCAACCAGTGTGTAGCAGGGCACAGGAAGTTGTTCTTGTGGCACCTACACCAATTGAAGTGGAAGTCGATGATAGTGATCATGATGCTTCGGATCAAGTCACTACCGAACCTCGTGAGTCGACAAGGACGCCAGACTACTTGAGTGGTACGCAATCCTGTCTTAGAGGTCATGTTTCTAGACAACAATGAACCTACGAGCTATGGAGAAGCGATGGTGGGCCCGGATTCCGACGAATTGCTCGAGGCCATAACATCCGAGAGAGGATCCATGACTTTGGAAGAAATACTTGATGGTCGTGGGGACGTTGGGTAAAGATGGATTTTAAAAGGAAGATGCATAATAATGGTAAGTATCACCATTAAGAAAGCTCGACTTTTCGTTAAAGATATTTTCCGACAAGTTCAAGGAGTTGACTGCGGTGAGGCTTTCTCACTCGTAGCGATGCTAAGAGTCTGTTGGAATTGGATTAGCAGTTACTGCATTATTTATGAAATCTTGACAGTTTTCTTGAGGAAAGGTTGTATGTGATACAACCAGAAGGTTTTTGACAATCCTGAAAGACGCTAACAAGTATGCAAAGCTCCAGCTATCCTTCTAAGGACTGGAGTAAGCATCTCGGAGTTGGAATGTATGCTTTGATGAGATGATCAAAGATTTTGGGTCTATACAAAGTTTATGAGAAACTTGTATTTCCAAAGAAGTGAGTGGGAGCACTATAGAATTTCTGATGAGTATATGTTGTAGACATATTGTTGATCGTAAATGATGTAGAATTTCTAGAAAGCATATAGGGTTGTTTGAAAAGTGTTTTCAATGGAAAACCTGGATTAAGCTACTAGAAAATTGAGCATCAAGATCTATGAGGATAGATCAAAAACGCTAAATGGTACTTTCAAATGAGCACATACCTTGACATAATCTTGAAGGTGTTCAATATGGATCAGTCAAAGAAGGATTTCTTGCCTGAGTTGTAAGGTATGAAGTTAAGAGTTAAAGCTCGACCACGACAGAAGAGAGAGAAAGGATGAAGGTCGTCCCCTATGCTTCGGTAGGCTCTATAGTATGCTATCTTTGTGTACCGCATCGAAGTGTACTGCCATGAGTCGGTCAAGGTGTACAAGAATGATCCAGGTAGCGATCATTTGACAGTGTTCAAAATTGTCCTTGGAGTAAATAAGGACATGTTTCTCAATTATGGAGGTGATAAAGAGTTCGGCGTAAAGGGTTACGTCGATGCAAGCTTTAACACCTATCCGAATGACTCTGAGTAGCAAACCGGATACGTATAGTGGAGCAACCATTTGGAATAGCTCCAAGTGGAGCGTGGAAGCAAGATTTACAATATGACCTAGAGATTTGCGAAGTACATACAGATCTGAATGTTGCAGACCGTTGACTAAAACCTCTCTCACAAGCAAAACATGATCAAACCCCGTAACTCATTGAGTCTTAATCACATGATGATGTGAACTAGTTTAGTGACACTAGTAAATTCTTTGGATGTTAGTCACATGGCGATGTGACCTGTGAGTGTTAATCACATGGCGATGTGAACTAGATTATTGACTCTATTGCAAGTGGGAGGCTGTTGGAAATATGCCCTAGAGGCAATAATAAATTAGTTATTATTATATTTCCTTGTTCATGATAATCATTTATTAACCATGCTATAATTGCATTGATAGGAAACTCAGATACATGTGTGGGTACATAAACAACACCATGTCCCTAGTAAGCCTCTAGTTGACTAGCTCGTTGATCAACAGATGGTTACGGTTTCCTGACCATGGACATTGGATGTCGTTGATAACGGGATCACATCATTTGGAGAATGATGTGATGGACAAGACCCAATCCTAAGCCTAGCACAAAGATCGTAGTTCGTATGCTAAAGCTTTTCTAATGTCAAGTATCATTTCCTTAGACCATGAGATTGTGCAACTCCCGGATGCCGTAGGAATGCTTTGGGTGTACCAAACATCAGAACGTAACTGGGTGGCTATAAAGGTGCACTACAGGTATCTCCGAAAGTGTCTGTTGGGTTGGCACGAATCGAGATTGGGATTTGTCACTCCGTGTAACGGAGAGGTATCTCTGGGCCCACTCGGTAGGACATCATCATAATGTGCACAATGTGACCAAGGGGTTGATTACGGGATGATGTGTTACGGAACGAGTAAAGGGACTTGCCGGTAACGAGATTGAACAAGGTATCGGCATACCGACGATCGAATCTCGGGCAAGTACAATACCGCTAGACAAAGGGAATTGTATACGGGATTGATTGAGTCCTTGACATCGTGGTTCATCCGATGAGATCATCGTGGAACATGTGGGAGCCAACATGGGTATCCAGATCCCGCTGTTGGTTATTGACCGGATAACGTCTCGGTCATATGCGCATGGTTCCCGAACCCGTAGGGTCTACACATAAGGTTCGATGGCGCTAGGGTTATAGGGAATAGATATACGTGGTTACCGAATGTTGTTGAGTCCCGGATGAGATCTCGGACATCACGAGGAGTTCGGAATGGTCCGGAGGTAAAGATTTATATATGGGAAGTCCTATTTTGGCCACCAAAAATGTTCGGATTTTTCGATATTGTACCGGAAGGTTCTAGAAGGTTCGGAGTGGGGCCCACCTGCATGGGGGACCCACATGAACGTGGGTAGTGGGGGCAAGGCCCCACACCCCTGGTCAAGGCGCACCAAGATCCCCCCTTAGAAGGAATAAGATCATATCCCGAAGGGATAAGATCAAGATCCCTAAAAAGGGGGGATAACAATAGGTGGGGAAAGGAAAGGATGGGATTTCTTTCCTCCCACCTTTGCCAACGCACCAATGGATTTGGAGGGTAAGAAATAATCCCCCTCCACACCTATATATAGTGGGGAGGCGCATGGGAGCTGCACCCTTGCCCCTGGCGCAGCCCTCCCCCTCTCCCAAGTCCTCCTCCTCTCCAAGGTGCTTGGCGAAGCCCGCAGGATTGCCACGCTCCTCCATCACCACCACACCGTCGTCTGCTGCTAGATGGAGTCCTCCCCAACCTCTCCCTCTCTGCTTGCTGGATCAAGGCATGGGAGACGTCACCGGGCTGTACGTGTGTTGAACGCGGAGGTGCCGTCCGTTCGGCACTAGGATCTCCAGTGATTTGGATCATGACGAGTACGACTCCTTCAACCCCGTTCTCTTGAACGCTTCCGCTTAGCGATCTACAAGGGTATGTAGATGTACTCTCCTTCCCCTCGTTGCTAGTTTCTCCATAGATAGATCTTGGTGACACATAGGAAAATTTTGAATTTCTTCTACGTTCCCCAACAATGCCATCTCGGGCTCCTGCGTTGCAGCACCAGCAGTCTGAGCACGGCTGCACGGCTCGCCGGACCTGTCGCCGCTGCCGTCGGCACGGCGGGGCAGGAGCGGGAGCGAGATGAGATATCATGAGGGATTAAAGCATCTCCAATAGATGGTCCAAATTTTGGCGGTCCAAAACCGGAGATGTAAAATATGGACCGCCAAAAAGTGTGTTTGGAGCTTCGAAAAATGCTCAACTCCAACAGATGGTCCAAACCGGAGATGTAAAAGAGCAACTCCAACAAATGGTCCAAAACGAAGATGTAAAATCGCCTCGATTGTCTTCTTCAACCTCGGGACGTCGGCCGCCTTCGTCAAATCCATCGCCATCAAGCTCTCCCTGACCTCCCCGAGCGCGCCATCCTCCCCGTGATGAGCTCCTCTCCCAATCCCCCTATTTTTCCGCTTCGATCGGTGTCGTTTGCCACCGTTCCCGTGCTCGTCCGCGGTCGCCATGGCCGGAGCCCGAGCTCCCATGTACGTGCTCCTTTGCCGGCCAGCAACGACGGAGGCGGGCAGCAGCCGACGCGAACACCACGAGCAGCGGCACAAGCATCGTCAGGCGGGCTGCCAGCCGACGGCAGCCGGCCGATGTGGTCGCGGGCGGCGGCGGGACGGGAGGCGGTGGCAACGGGTGGGCCAATGCAGCGGGCGGCGGAGGCGGGCGGGCGGAGGCCTACATGGGCAGCCGGACATGGCGCCGAATCCCACCGCTGGTGCCTCCCGATTCGGCGCGGCGCCAACGCGACGGCTTCCGGCGAGGGAGGCGACGACGGCGGAGGGCGGCGGCGGGGATGTGGGGTGGCGGCGCCGACGGCAAGGTTTTGGGCGGTCGCGACGGCGGATTCCGGCCGGCTGTTCTTCGGGCGGGTGGACGGGCACGGGCGGGAAAGGAAATAAAGTGGCGGTTGGGCGTTCACGGGCGGCGGCTGGTTTTGAACCAGATGCATCTCGTGATGTAAATTTGCATCGCGAGGTATTGTATTTTACATCACGAGAAGGCCGCGGTTCATTTTTTTTGCATATAGACCGTCCGTTGAAGCAGGGTTTTTTACCCCAGACGGTTCAAAAGTTAGGTATTCTTACATATGGACCATTTATTAAAGATGTTCTTAGGCTTGGAGCCAGAGCGGGAGTGAGCTAGGGGCCGACGGGGCAGCAGCGGGAGCATTTGTCAGGCTCAGAACCAGCGGGAGTGAGCTATGATCCCCTGTAAACAGTCATGAAGAATCAATAAATCAGCAAGGCTCGAGATGAACCTTTAGCAAACATAGCCAGCCTTTGTGTGCGTGCCTACGTTGTGTTTCCAGCCGACTGGTTTGTGTGTATGTGCGTGAGACTTGGGCGTTTCTGGCCGGGGGCAATCAATTTGCTTGGCTAGCTTCGCACAAGAGGATCAATCAAGTTGCATATGGATGTATCATCAGCAGCTAAGGAAGAGGTGGACGAGTACGAAGGTGAGGCCACGGCTGCCGGAGGCAGCGGAGCAGGCGTTCGGTGAGGTGCTTCCCTGTGCACACAGAGAAAGGAAGAAGACGAAGGTGAGGTGGACGATGATGTGGCGAGGTCAGTGGCCAAAACCATGCCATGTCAGCACAAAACCACCTAAAGCCGTTTGAGGGATGAAAAATATCCGGTTTCAATAATTGAGGGACTAGGTTTACCTGATTTTATAGTTGAGGGATCATTTCTAGACTTTCGATAAAATTGAAAGACGAAAAATATATTTTTCCCTTTGAACAAAGCTCTCTGAATTGCCGAAAAAAAAAACACACACACACAGCCTAGCGTGCCTGTCGCGGATCCGAGGGCGAATGAAGCAGGCCTCTTGGTGTGGTCACATTCCACATTTTTGTCGTTGCCAACGTACAGTGTTCGATCAACGGCAACAATAAAACAATAAACCGTACCCGTACGTACGTTTCTTTCCCACCTGGGGCATGGGCTGCAGGTGTGACCCGGTCGTGCTTCCAAGATGTGCTACTGTCCGTACTCTGCATGTACGCGCAGGCATCACACCGTTCAGACCAGTTCTTCAGTCGCACCACTCTCCGCTTGCAAGTACGTACGGACGTCCGACTGGAGGTGGTACATTTCCAATGGTATTTGTCCACCTGACGCCGTGACGCGACTCATAACAAGGACCGCCGGCCGTCGACGACTCGTCGTACCACCTATGGCGCGGAGCTCCATGGAAACTCAAAGTTCAAAAGCCGTGTCTATTCCAACACCGTCTTCACCGTGTTTTCTTTTGAAACAAGACCTCATCGTGGGTTTCAGTTGACGGGTTAAAGGTAACAGCGATGAAAAGATCGATGCAACGGGAGCCACGTGAATGAAAGGAAAAACAAATACCAGAACGGATAGGAGGTAATATCACTGGTAGTTACTAAACTTGCGTTGGATGTGCAGTTTAATGCTACAACTTTAAAAATACGAATTTTCGGTCAGTTAACTTGTGTTTAGGTTCATATACGGTTACTCTCGTTGACTGCCCGCGTATTCGGTGATGACATGGCATGCCACGCAAGCAGAGGCCCATTGTCAGTGACACAGTCCGTTTCGAGGAGTCGCGTGCGTGATGTTTTTGCACAGACCCCCTGCACTTATTTTCTTTTGAGCAAAAATGTCTCTGCAAGGGCGGGAACAAGCCAACCGTGCATATTTGCGGAGCGGTATCCCAATTTCTCTGGCCATTCATTCTGACTCCCCACCGCTTCGTCTCCCGATCAAACAGAGGCAGAGGCGGAGGAGGCGGTGCGTGACGGCAGCCGTCGTCAGAGGCGATGAATGAACCGCGTCGTCGACGTCCGGGTGAAGCTGCGCCGTCGTATGGTACATCTCCCCCCGCCCCCCTCCCTGCTCTCCTCCGTCTAGTTGCTCTCATCTGCTCCTGGTCGTCTTCTTTTTGCCCCGTTTCCTGTACCTAGGGTTCATGTGTTATGGCCATTATCTTTGATAGTTTCTCGTATGGACGCACTTCTTAACCGATCTTGAACGGACGGATTGGATTTTGAAGGTCTAGGCCCGCTGTTTGCAAATCGAACTAGGGTTCGGGAAGGTCTAGGTCCCCTGTTTGGTTGGATTATATAGTTGACAAATGTCTGATGTTTGTACTGGGAAGGGCAAGAAGTTAACTGAATTTCAGAATTTCAGAAAGTGCATACAGTTAACTGAAATTTTTGACAGTAAATGTGTGTACTCTGAATTTCAGAAACTGCATGCAGTTAACTGAATTTTTTGACACTAAATGTGTGTACTCTGAATTTCAGAAACTGCATGCAGTTAACTGAATTTTTTTGATACTGAATGTGTGTACTCTGTTTTTTTTAAGATTGTGTGCTCTATTGGTACTGTAATGGATAATTAGCTGCTGAATGCGTGTACTGAAAATGTACTCAAAATGTGTACTGTAATGGATAATTAGTTGTTGAACTTGTGTTGTACTTATTTACTTGTTAACTGAATTTTTCTTCAGTAAATTCGACGTACTCTACTTACTGAATTTGTTTTATTTTCACAATGCAGGTGATTTTGATGGCTTGTTTAGTGTTCAGATCCACCACAAGGGTTTCTTCTGTGGGAGTGAGAGCAACAAGACTTACATGGATTATGAGGTTGACTGGTTTGACATGTGTGAGAGTGACACATGGTCAATGTTATGGATCAAGGATTTTCTTTCACAACTGGGACATGACATGGAAGCCTCCAAATTAGATGTGTATTGGTGCCAACCAGGGAAGACAGTTGCTGATGGGCTTAAGCTTATGCAATGTGATGCAGATATTGTTCTTATGATTATTGCAACAATAGAGCACAAGAACCTACTGCTTGTAGTAGATCATGGTGAAACTTTGCAGTCATCGGATGATGATGTTTTGATTACTGGAGTGACAGAACTGCCTAAGGTCATTACTCCCACAAAACCCAATGGAAAAGAAAATGTTAGCTGCTCAGCGAAAGGAAAGAGTCCAAGACAGAATGTATCAAGGAAAACAAAGAGGAGGATGTCATATGGTGAAGGATCTAGTTCTGGGTTTACAGCTGCAGTGGATGAAGAGCAAGGAGAGGAGCATGGTCAGAGCAGTGAAGAAGAGGGTGATGTTCAGGATGAGTTAACAGATGAGGATTTTTATGAGAGTGACTTTGATGTGCAAGATGGTGACGATGACCTGTTTGATGCACATGTTGACAAAAATGTAGATGACCACAGAGAGAAGACTGAATTTGCTGACTATGAAGCAGAACTCCCAGAAGATGCACTGGAGGACAGTCATTTGAATATGTCAAGAGAAGAGAAAGAGAAGTTGAAGCATAAATTCAGTGTTTTCAACCCTACCACAGACCTGAATGCACCAGTGTTCAAGCTAGGTATGGTATTTGCAGACATGATAGAGCTGAGACATGCTCTCAATGCATACAGTGTCAGAAATAGAGTGAAGGTGAGGAAGCTCAGGAATACTAACAGGTCATTAGAGGCAGTATGCAAGGATGATTGTACTTGGTACTTGAAGGCAGGCAAAGACAACAGATCCAGCAGCATTCAGATCAAGAAGTATACTGACAAACATACTTGCACCAAAGCTTGGGATCTGAAAGTGCTTACTGCTCCCTTTCTTACTAAACAGTTCAGAGAAGAGTCCAGAGGCAATGAGAAAATGCCCTTACTGATATTTTCAGAGAAGGTGGAACAAGAATTTAACTTAGTTGCTCACAGGAGTAAGCTGGGAAGGGAAAGAAGAGCATCTGTTAAAGAAATCAGGGGAGAAGATGATGATCAATACAACACTTTGTGGGACTATGGGCAGGAGTTGAGAAGGAGCAATCCAGGGAGCCTATTTTTCTTGTGCACAAAGGAAGTGTTTGATGACAAGGCCAAGGTCACAAAGGACCACTTCTCAACATTGTACTGGTCTTATGATGCATGTAAGAGGGGTTTTTTGAAGGGCTGCAGACCAATAATTTTCCTTGATGGTTGTCACATCAAAACAAGATATAAGGGGAATATATTGACAGCAGTTGGGATTGATCCAAATGATTGTATCTTCCCTATAGCATTTGTCATATGTGAAGTGGAGTCAACACACAGTAGGGAGTGGTTTCTAGCCTCTTTGAAGGATGACCTGAATATAATCAATACATCAACATTCACCATTATGAGTGACAGGCAGAAGGCGAGTCATAGTTTTTTTGTTCTTTCATTTGTAAAATGTTCTATTCCAAAGTTCTGCAACTAGGCTGCAAGAAAAGCTCGAGGCTCGTGAGCCGCTCGAGATCGACTCATTTTTTGACTCGACTCGAAAAGAAATGAGCTGAGTTTGAACACTTTATGTAGCTCGCTCGATTTTAGCTTGATAGCTCGACAGAATATCATTATATGTTAAATGATCATGCCATATATGAGCCAATGTCTGTGATGTTTATGTTGTTGTAGGGTTTGACAAATGCTGTGAAGAAAGTTTTCCCTGATTCAGAACATAGGAACTGTGTTAGGCACATTTACCAAAATTTCCACAAAGTACACAAGGGTGAACAACTGAAGAATGACCTCTGGGCCATAGCAAGATCCACTAATGAAGCTGCCTACACCAGAAACATGGATAAGATGAGAGATCACAGCTTTGCAGCATTCAGTTGGGTTGAGAACTTGTCCCCAAGAACTTGGATCAAAGCTTTCTTTGACCCTTTCTGCAAGTGTGATATATTGCTGAATAACATGTGTGAAGTGTTTAACAGGTTAGTTTCATTGTTTGCAAGTATGATGTATTGCTTGATTTCTGTTGCATTTGCTTTCATTGATTGTGTTAACACATATTTGTGCAAATTTGCAGCTACATTTTGGATGGTAGAGAGTTGCCAATTAAATCAATGCTGGATTACATCTTCTAGAAGATTTCAAATAGGATGGTTGGTAAGCAAAGGGAGGCAGAAAAGTGGACAGGCAGGCTTTGCCCCAAGATACAGAAGAAGCTAGACAAGTATGTTGAGTGGGCAAAAAACTGCAGGGTGAGGGAGTATGGAAGAGGTGTATTCCAGGTTATCTCATTAAACAACACTTACATTGTTGATCTGAACATGCTGAGCTGTAACTGCAAAAGGTGGGAATTATCTGGTATACCTTGTCTTCATGCAGTTGCTTGTTTTAGGCATGAGAGAATTGAGCCTGAGAGCATGGTCCATTCATGCTACACTGTTGAGGAGTAAAAGAAGTGTTATGGCTTCAATATGAGGCCAATGAGGGATCCAGAGGAATGGGAAAAGATGCATGGCAATTCTGTTTTCCACCCATATACACCAAAGTAATGGGCATGCCCAAGAAAAGTAGGAAAAAAGATCCAGAGGAGAAGAAGGATAAGAAAGGAGTGAGGAAGTTGACCAAGCATGCTGTTAGCATGCATTGCTCTGTTTGTGGGGGTGCTGATCATAACAAGAAAGGGCATTACAAACATGTGAATCAACCACCTACTGAGGAAGCACCTGGGGAATCAGAAGAAGAATATGATGATCCAAGCATAATTGTTGTAAGTTTCTTACATCTTCTCTTGTACATTGATATATTACTTGTACTTCTGTGCATTGATATATTACTTGTACTTCTGTAGAACATTATGCCACACAGAGTTTACCCACAATTTGATCCAACACAAACTCAAGATTCTATGGTTTACAAGATGCAGGAAAGGGTAAAATATGCAGTGCTGGTTCTTTTTGGAATATTTTTTCCTGAATTAACAATTCCTCATATGATATGTTATCTGTTAACTATATTGCCAGGAAAAATTTACATACCCTGCACCTATGGACTTTGGTCCCCTGCCTGAGTCTAGCTTTATTGCTAATGCTAGGGACACAATCCCTATAGGCAGGGTGACAACAGCCATGTCCAGGGGCAGGGTGAGAGGAGGAACAAGTGGAAGCAATGCAACAAGAGGAGGAAGAAGTGCAAGAAATGCAACAAGAGGTGGTAGAAGTGGTGCCAATGCAAGAAGGGGAGGAAGAAGTGGAAGCAATGCAACAAGGGGAGGCATAATAGTAAGTAATGCAACAAGGGGAGGAAATGCTCCAAGTGCAACTAGAGGTGGCAATTACCCAAGTGGAAGTAATCCTCCCAGAGGAGCAAGGGCTGCTGCTCCAGGATTCTACAACTTGCTTTTTGGAAATGATGGACAAAGCAGCCAGCAACCACCACTTTTTATGCAGGGAGAAGAAGAGGTACTTGTGAGCCAAAATGCACCCCAAGATGGCCTATTTGGAGATGGCTGGCCTCAGGACATGCATGATTTCCTATCTCTGTAGTTGGATGACAAAGTGATGAAGTTCATGAATGAACTTTTGTGTAGAATAGTTCATGAATGAACTGCTCCTTTTGTTGGGGTAAATCAGGAAAAAAGACCTTGTTCTGCTTAGGTTTACATGACAAATGAACCATGCTTTTGTCAGTACTAATTTCCCTGTTTAGTATGGATTATGCTCGCTACTTCTCCCAGTTTGGAGCTATGACTGTTTATGGAGCTATCTTTCTTCCTCTACATATGCATTTTTCTGTCTGATTTTTATGCCCAAATTGAGTCTGCACATATGTTTACTGTCATATGCCCAAAATCACTCTGCACATATATTTACTGTCATATGCCCAAAAAGATTGGCCTGATTTTTTCATTGTTTTACTGAGATCTTTATGCTCAAATACATCGTGCAGATATGTTCACAGCCATAAGCTAAATTGAGTCTGCACATATGCTCACTGTCATATGCCCAAAAAGAGTGGCCTGCTTTTTTCATTGTTTTACTGAGATTTTTATGCTCAAATACATTCTGTAGATATGTTCACAGCCATAAGCTAAACTGAGTCTGCACATATGCTTACTGTCATATGCCCAAAAAGAGTGGCCTGCTTTTCTCATTGTTTTACTGACATTTTTATGCTCAAATACATTCTGCAGATATGTTCACAGTCATAAACCAAAAAAATGAGTGCCTGGGATTCAAACCCACGCCATGCTAACAACGACCCACACCATCTAACCACTCGGGCAGTGAGACTAATTTGTTCAGTTACGTGTACTCAACTCTTTTGTACCAACCATTTGTACCATCTCTTTCCTTTGCTCCGCGGGTGACCGGGTTTTGGTGGGGCCACTGTAGCAAGGACATTTTTGCGCAAAAGAAAATAAGTGCAGAGGGGTCTGTGCAAAAACACCACACACGCGACTCCTTGAAACGGCCTGTGTCACTAACAGTGGACCTCTGCTTGCGTGGCATGCCATGTCATTGCCGAATACACGGGCAGTCAACGAGAGTGACCGTATATGAACCTAAACACAAGTTAACTGACCGGAAAACCGTATTTTTAAAGTTGTAGCACTAAACTACACATCCAACGCAAGTTTAGTGACTACCAGTGATATTACCTCAACGGATAGCTCATAGTCGAGCCCTGTCGCGTCTCCTGCTGCCAGTGCACGTGAGCACATGCTCTGAACCCGCACTTGACCGCACCAAAACTTCTCTCCGCCTCCGCCTCCTAAATTGATCAATTCCCCTGCTTAGGGCCTCTTTGATTCGCAGGATTTTCAAAATGCAGGAACAAAAAAAATGTAGGAATAGAGTGTCATGTCCTCTTATATCCTATGGGTTTGGAGAAGTGTTTGATAACACAGGAAAAACAAAGGAATTCTACAAAAAAGTTTGAGTGGATGAAAAGTTTCCTTCAAAAAAATTGCGGAGGCATGTGCTTTACCTAATGGAGCAGGTAGGAGTGAATTTGAACGTGACGTGGAGTAATAATAAAGAAAAGGGAATAGGCTTACAACCTTTGGCTCTGGACCTGCCGCCGCCCCCAAGAACCCTAGCTTTCTGCCTCCCACCGGTGCCGGCGCCGGTCCATCCCGTCTCCGGTGGCCCTATGGCCATGGAGGCGGAGTGGATCTCGGCCCTTGCCGGTGGGAGGGCTCCGTTTTTAGATCTTTTTTCAAGCTTTGTTAGGGTTTGTGTCCTACTGAGGAAGGCGAGACGGTGGCGGCTCCCTGAAGATGGAATAAAGGTCTCCCGCCTAGCCCCCGTTCCGGTGATGCATCTTGTATCATCGGTGGGCGTGTGGAGTTGTGTCTCCGGCAGATCTGTCTTTGGTGGATTTGCTTGGATCTGTTCGTCGTTCGTCTTCGTTTATGTGTTTTCAGGTTGGATTCTTTTGATCTACACTCTTCATCTGCGGCGGTTGCTGTTACGGCGTTGGTTCTACGGGCCTTAGCACGACGACTTCCCGACTGCTTACTACAACAAGGTTTGCCCGCTCCGGCGAGGAGGCGATGATAGCGCGCCTGCTCGCTTCAAAGGCTTGTAGTCGCCGCTTGGTGGTCTACGGATCTAGATGTAATTTTTATTATTTTTAGTCGTTATACTACCATGATTGAAGATGAATAGATTGGAAGTTTTCCCCGAAAAAAAAGAAAGTTTCCTTCAAAATGTAGTACAAATGAATCCTATGGAAAAAATCCTAAGGATTCCAATCCTACAAATCAAAAGACCATCACAAGAAAAAATCCTACGGATTTAAATCCTGTAAAAAATTCTATGAAATTCCTTTGTATCAAAGGAGCCCTTACTTCGCGTTATTCCTACGCTGGTTTTGCAAACAAAAGTCAAACACAAAGGCCCAAGCCAAACACGGCTCGGGAACATGCTGATAGCATACTGAGTAATAATTAGTTCTGATCTCTATCTGAAAATTTATCACCAGCGCCGCGGCTGCCACAGGCCATACAGTGACCTCAACGGCTCCCATGGCCGGCGGCTCCTGCGGGGAACCACATCTTTTTCTTCAGGCAGGGCCAACATCGATCCAATGGTCGCTGTGTCCCCTTCAAAGTTTCTTGGATAGCAAGTGTGCCACTTGTCAATCAGGGCTCTAACTTTTCTATACGTTGGAACCGTTGGGCTCGTTAGTTTAGTTGGTTGTTGCACTTCATTGGTTAAGTTCTTATTAGGATTACAAATCACCGCCAAACGAAAAAAAAAGTTCTTGGTGAAGGAAATATGCCCTAGAGGCAATAAAAAAGTTGTTATTTATATTTTCTTGTATCATGATAAATGTTTATTTTTCATCCTAGTATTGTATTAACCGAAAACTTAGTACATGTGTGAATACATAGACAAAATAGAGTATCCCTAGTATGCCTCTACTTGACTAGCTCGTTAATCAAAGATGGTTAAGTTTCCTGACCATAAACATGTGTTGTCATTTGGTGAACGGGATCACATCATTAGGAGAATAATGTGATGGACAAGACCCATCCGCTAGCTTAGCATAATGATTGTTTAGTTTTATTGCTATTGCTTTCTTCATGACTTATACATATTCCTCTGACTATGAGATTATGCAACTCCCGAATACCGGAGGAACACTCTGTGTGATATCGTCACAACATAGTTGGGTGATTATAAAGATGCTCTACAGGTGTCTCCGATGGTGTTTGTTGAGTTGGCATAGATCGAGATTAGCATTTGTCACTCCAAGTATCAGAGAGGTATCTCTGGTCCCTCTCGGTAATGCACATCACTATAAGCCTTGCAAGCAATGTGACTAATGAGCTAGTTACGAGATGATGCATTAGAACGAGTAAACAAACTTGCCAGTAACGAGATTGAACTAGGCATGAAGATACCGACGATTGAATCTCGGGCAAGTAACATACCGATGACAAAGGGAATAACGTGTGTTGTTATGCGGTTTGAACGATAAAGATCTTTGTAGAATATGTAGAAACCAATATGAGCATCCAGGTTCCGATATTGGTTATTGATCGGGGATGTGTCTCGGTCATGTCTACATAGTTCTTGAACCCGTAGGGTCCGCACGCTTAACATTCGATGACGATTTGTATTATAAATTATGTGATTTGATGACAGAAGATTGTTCGGAGTCCCGGATGAGATCACGGACACGACGAGGAGTCTCGAAATGGTCGAGAGGTAAAGATTAATATATTGGAAGGTTCCATTTGAACATCAGAATGGTTCCGAGTGGTTCGGGCATTTTTCCGGAGTACCAGAAGGTTACCGGACCCCCCCGGGAGAAGTATTGGGCCTATTGTGCCTTATTGGAGGAGAGGAGAAAGGCCACGTGAGATCCCCCCTTTCCCAAATCGAATTGGACTAGGGGAGGGGGCCAGCCCCCCTCTTTCCTTCTCCATCTCTCTCCCTTCCCCTTTTCCCTCTCCGGTGGAAGGAAGAAGGGGGGCCGAATCCTACTTGGACTAGGAGTCCAAGTAGGACTCCCCCCTATGGCATGCCCCCCTTGGCCGGCCACCTCCTACTCCCCCCTTTATATACGGAGGCGGGGGGCGGGGCACCCCAAAGGACAACAGACATCTCTTAGCCGAGTGCAGTGCCCCCCTCCACAGTTTACCACCTCGGTCATATCGTCATAGTGCTTAGGCAAAGCCCTGCACCGGTAACATCATCATCACTGTCGCCACGCCGTCGTGCTGATGGAACTCTCCCTCGTCCTCAACTGGATCAAGAGATCGAGGGACGTCATCGTGCTGAACGTGTGCTGAACACGGAGGTGCCGTACGTTTGGTACTTGTATCGATTGGATCGTGAAGACGTTCGACTACATCAACTGCGTTACTAAACGCTTCCGCTTTCGGTCTACGAGGGTATGTGGACACACTCTCCCGTCTCATTGCTATGCATCTCCTAGATAGATCTTGCGTGATCGTAGAATTTTTTTTGAAATACTGCGTTCCCCAACACTTGGAACTATGTATTGGCCAACTTGATTATTGCAAACTTAGATTTTATATCGATATAAGAGCATCTACAATAGGACTTGGCAAATCGGACCCCTCAAACATCCACGGACGCGCCACGGACATCGACCAGTCACGCCTCAAATATTTGATTCTACAATCGGGTACCTCAACTTAGAAACCGCAAATCCATATTATTACATGCAACGTGAAACCTAATCTAAGCGGAGCTCGCCCGGTTCCGCCGTGCCCACGTTCGGTGGCTGGCTACGCTCCCCAAAGTGTTGGTCCGGTCGCCGACAAGGTAGAGTAGGGCATGGGACACGAGCCGGGTCATCGGACTCAAGGCGCTGCCGTCTCCCAAGCCCTACTCTTCCTCGTCGGAGCCCGGAACCCAGACGATGCGGGTGGCACTACAAAAAAATACACTTCCGTGATGATACGTGTTTGTCACAGTAGGTCGCGTTTTTTGTCATGCATGTACATCCATGACAAATTTATGACAGAATCAAGATAGTCATACTTGTCTTTGTCGTAGAAGTGTTCCATGACATTACCAAAATTATCATCACGGAAGTGTCCACTTCCATGACGATAAATCGCGCGTCCGCGAAGTGCTTTTCGTCAAGGGTGACCGACACGTGGCATCCACCGTAGCGAACGCCGTTAAGCTATCGGGTCGGGTTTTGGATCCGATAACCCGTTAACAGCCCCGACCAATGGGGATTTTCCACGTGTAAAATCATCATTGGTTGGAGGAAACACGTGTCGGCTCATTGTTGGGACAGATGTCATCCACTCATTGGACATAAGGCGCCTATGATACGTCGACATGTGGCACGGCCCAACAGAGGCCCATTCGTGTGAAAAGGCCGGCCCGTTTGACTTTGTCAAAAGGTGACGGGCCGGCCCATGGAAAGCCTGTTAACGGCCTGTTCGCATATAGCCCATTTACAGCCCGCTAACCCAAGGCCTGTTACACCCTATCCGGATTAGGCCCAGTAGCGTCATCTGGGCCATCCAATATGATTGCAGCCCGTTTTCACTTCTGACCCATGTATGGCCCATGACGTCTTTCAGCCCATATGAGGCCCTATGTAACTCTTGGCCTATTAACGACCCGTGGTGAAACTGGCTCGCAATGAACATTGTATCACTTTAGACCCATTAACGGCCCATGGTGAAACTGGCCCGTAATGAACAAAGGTATCACTTTATACCCATTAAGGGCCCGTTATTCGCTTGGGCCGTTTCAAATTTCATGTTATCTTTCGGCCTTCTCGAGCCCATTTATTCTTGGGCTCATTTCGAGCATTCGCTTACTTACGGCCCGTTCTTGCTATTTTTACGCTTGTGGGCCAAATTCAGCCCGTGGTTCTGATCGGCCCGTTTGTGGTCCGTTAATACATTGGGCCGTTTTCATAGCGTCATCAAATACAACCTATTAACGATGGCCCATTATGGTCGGCCCATGAACGGACGATTCCAACTCTAGCCCGTTTACGGCTATAATGCGGCCTGTTATTGGCCCATGTTTGGCCAATCGATCATACGGCCCGTATAAGGCCCATTGATGATACGGCCCGTAGAAGGCCCATTGTATCTATGGCCCGTAGAAGGCCCATTGATGATACGGCCCGTACAAGGCCCATTATTTCTATGGCCCGTAGAAGGCCCAATGTTTCTACGGCCCGTAGAAGGCCTACTGTTTCTACGGCCAGTAGAAGACCCACTGTTTCTATGGCCCGTAGGAGGCCCACTGTCACTACAGTAAATATTAGCCCATGGTTATTGTGGCCTAGTTTAAAAAATAGGTTATTGCAGCCACTAGCAAACCGCGGAAAAAGAACTGCACTGACTACAAGCAAACAAATAAACAAGACAACAAGGAAATAAATAAGCAAGCAACTTATGCTAGGCTATCACGGCTATTACATTATATTACATCCATCGGCATCAAAGTTCACCACCAAAGGTAAATATAGGGAACACAAGAAAGATATAAACGCCGCAAGAAAACAAGTCCAGAATCAAACCACTTGAAGAGTTCAAGAAACAATATCCTGGTACCCATAATGTCGGCAAGATGCTTAGCAAGCTTATTAACTTTCTCTTGTTTGGCGCTTAAATCCTCCAATATTGTCGTTGCACAAGAAAGTATGCATCTTTATTCTGCAGGACTTCCTCGCCCTTCGCTTCTTGCCGCAACACAGTACCGATCGATGCCTTTCAGCTTGTAGCTGAGACTCAAGAAGTCAAGTGATTCAGCAAAGAAGTTCGAAGAGCTTGTGCCATGCAGATCGCCAAGAATCTCGAACACTACATCAACGCAGGACTGTGGGGTTTTCCCACTGTCTACAAGATCGTTTTTATCACCTTTCTTGGAGACCAACATGGTTGTCTCACTATCTTGAACCTTATCTACATTTTTCTCTACCATTGCATAGTGGGGTGCTCTTCTCCAATATTCTGTTTGCATACTACAAGAGAAACAAGCAGACACATCACATGTTTAGCTTGTAGTATACCAAACTCATTTTGGTAAACCGTTCAAGAGTAAGGTGGGAAGGATAACAAAGATGAAACAAACATATATCTATGTACTATGGTCACCGTATTGTCCATATCATTCTAGTTTATGTTCCCTAATCAAGATAGAGACATAGGTCAACTCATATATTTTTAAGACACAAAGAAGACAGATGTAATATAAGTGTGAGAAACTACACAACATTGGCAACACTTGTAATGTGCATCACATGAGAACATAACTGTTTATACAACTTAAACTGAAATCAACATAGAGCAAGAAGTTAGAACATCAATCCGCTTAAAGAAATAGGTTTAAAACATACCATTGCTATGCCATTGGAGTTTCAATTGGATCCTTCAAATTGAAAGTAGTTGGTATGAGTAAATACAAAGTTGATGCAACAACAAAGGAGTATGGACCATAGCTACGAATCGACACGAGAACATTTGCTCTTCCGCTTTAAACGTGGAGTTTGGGTTAGCTGTGGTGGTCTTCGTGCTTTGGGAACCGCAGTAGCTTTACAAACCGCTTCGTGGGGGGTACTGTGGTGGACATGGTGCTTTGTCAACTATAAGTGGGTTACTATCCACTGGGGTTGCGGTTAGATGGGTTGTAGCCGGTTCTTCGCCCAACAAAGTGTAAGTGTGCAATCTGGAAGAGTCTCGATTATGTGTGGTGGGGCTAGTTTGTGGGCCAAGACAACCATGGTTCTATCTGCATCGACGGGTAGCACTGTCTTTTGTGAAGAACGGGTTTTGCTCCCTTAGATACCGCCATCACCCACTCCAATTCAAATGGTCGATAAACAAGAAAAGAAATTGAACGTACAGACATTGTATGATAGACAAATGTGGTAATTCACATATATGTTGTCTAACCAAACATGACAGCATGACACAATTTCACATATATGATGCCTAACTAAACAGGATAACACGACACAATTTCAGATATATGATGGATAACTTAACAGGATATAATGGCATAATTCAACATATGATGAGTACCTAAATAGGATGACATGACAAAACTATATGATGTCTTTCTAAAATAGGTTGGGATGAAATAATTCACATACATGTTGTCTAAGTATACAGGATGTCATGATATAATTGACATAATTGATTCATATACTAAGCAGCTGGCACTCGCATGTATGATCTCTAAACTAAGCAGATAGAATTCAATATTGTGCATATGATGTCTAAACTAAGCAATGCAAGACACCATATACATCATATGAGAAATATAAACATTGCAACTTAGAGCATACACCTCAAAGTGGATATAGGACTGGTCATCTGTCTCTGAATCCTCCTCCGAGGAGCTCCTCAGTAACCATCGAGATATATGCTTCAATAGGTACCATCAGTCGCTCAAGACTTTGTTTTCACTCCAGATTTTTCCATAACCGGCTCAAATGGCTGATACTCATGAAGAGTAGTTCAATATACACAGATTGTCGACAAATGGAATACGTAATATTTGAAATATTGGAGGAAAAATGTTAAAATATTTATTTGGTTTTTATTTGAGTTTATTTGGATTTTATTTGTGTTAGAAAAATTGCACGTTTTTAAAATTGCATTTTTAGGGCCAAGAAAATGTTCATCTCGTTCTAAATATTTCATTTAGACGGTGAAAATTTGTTTTAGCATTTTTAGGTTTTTATTTTATTTTATAGGAGTTTTTCTGTCGGAGGAAAAATAAAAAAAAACCATCGGCCCACTAAGCCAAGCCAGCCGGGCTGCCAAGCCGCCGCCGCCTTTCCTCCGCACCGCACCACCGCCGCACAGTCCGGATCAAACTCCGCCTCCCGCCACCGCCTCCCCAAGCCACCGAGCCCCTTCCTTTAAATACCGAGCCCGTCACCACCACCGCCTCCGGAGCCCGAGCCGAGCCCGAGCCAGCCCGCCGCCACGCCGAGCCCCTGAGCCTCCGCCGCCTCCGCCGCCTCCGCCGCCACCCGCCGAGCCTGAGCCCCGCTGAACCTGCCGAGTCGAGCAAGGTAGCCGCCCGTCCGGTTTTCGGCTAAAAACCGTTTCGGTTTATTTAGAAACCCTAGGTTTTTTGTTTTTTATTTAGATCGGTTTATTTCTTCGGTTTATTTATTTAGCGAGCGTTCGCTCGTTTGTTCGTTTTAACGATCGCGTTCTTCGTTTAGGTTCAGATAACGAACGTTCGTTCGTTAAGCTGTTCGTCGCTTTTCTTTTCTCGGATTTATTCCGTGATTTTTCTGATCACGATTTCTGATCCGATGTTCGATTTAGTATAACTTTTCGTTCGTTTATCGGAATCAGGCGATTCAAGCGCCTAGAGTTTCGTCTCGAAACCCTCTTTCCGAATAACCAACTCAAACAAGTTTTTGCCTCTGTAAAATTTGACCATAGTTCAGATTAGTAAACGAATCTTATTTCTTTCGCCGTTTGAGTTTTGTTGCTTCGTTTGGTTTGATTCTTTTTGCGAACCAGAGTTCTTAAGTTGAAATTTCTGGTCAACCTATTTTAGTGGAGTTTTGCTTGTGCATCATTGCTTGTTGGTTATGTATGTTATTGTTTGCTTGCGATAGAATTCCCGGAGTGCGAAGCGTGTTACTACGAGTCTCTAGGATTCACGGATCGTCAACAAGGCAAGTAACACATTGATCATACTCTTTTCATACCCAGTTTTTATGCATGAGTTTCAATCCTTAAACATTGCATGATTAGGATGTCATTAATTTGTGGGTTGGGAAGTAGTAGTTGAGGTAGAACCTATTGCCCTGTTACTATCAAACCCATGGGAGTTACTTCTACGTGTTGCTATTATTGCTATGCTATGCTTGTAGACGTGGTTTGGGTTTGAGTGAATCCATGATGATGTGAGATTGTTAATTAATGGTTTACTTTAAGGTGGCAACTTTAATACACATCTGGGTGGATTGAGGCACCTGGGAACCCAAAGTGTTGTCTGCTTTATTTTTGAAATCCCGGGTACCCGTGTGATCTTCCTATGGACCGCCACCCAGGCTTAAAGGGAACTGAGATTATTCATGCTAGAAACTTCCGTGTGTAGCCACAAGCTACTATGGCTCTAGAATAGTTGAGTAAGTTACGTGAAGCTCTTGAAGAGGTAGATCAGCAGGTAGTGGGTTTTGTAGGTTGGTATGGTCTACCAGGAGTAGAGAGTTAATGTTTCTGAAAGACTGTGTCTCGGTCATCCGTTTCTCAAACACCATGTAGTGCGAGAAATCAACGGAGGCGACCGAGTCTTGTGGGGAAAAGTGCGCAAACCTCTGCAGAGTGTACAATCTAATCATGGTTAGCCGTGTCCCCGGTTATGGACAATTTTGAGTATCTAGTACTTGAGTATTCACATGTATCTCATCACTCTTAATTAATATTGTTGGGTTGTTAACTACTTTAATTGGGATTGAGTTGGGGTTATACCTTCTCAATGATGTTTCAACCACCATGATAGTTAAAAAAATTTGTTCCTTTGTTGTAGGGAAAAATTGGCTTTTCACAAAACTATAACCATAGAGCTTTTCCACCAGCCAAATATGCATGTAGTGATAGCATTATTCTGGTCCTGCTCTCATCAGGTTATATTGCCAAAGATATTCCATGTGTCGACTGAGTTCTCGGGCTGCAACATATTATGTTGCAGACTTTTCAGACGATGAGTAAGGTTCGATAGGTCGCTGTTGCGGCAAAATTTCAGCTATGCCGTTGGAGTTGATGGACTCACTTTATTTTCCAAGCCTTCCGCTGTTACCGTATTAGATGGCCTTAAGCCATATTATTGTAATAAGTTCTCTTTTGAGACTTTTGATGTAATAAGTGTGTGATGTCTACTCTGTTATAAATCCTTCGAGTAATCGTAAAGGCCAAAGATTACCGATCCGAGGATGACACTGAAACATAGAGACTTGACCATCTGAGGTCGGGTTGCTACAAGATGGTATCAGAGCACACGTTGAGTGTAGGACACGACCACTAAGATAAACCATAGGTCACTCTTCTCTAGTCATTTCTGACTCCTCCCCATTTTTTCCACTCTTTAGGATGACGGAGATGAAGAACAAGTTTGCACAACCGGATGAAGACACACCTTTTGGACGCCACTTGAAGCAAGTCACTAGGTACTTGAACATTGGTATACCAAGCTTCACCGCACGCATAACGCCACCTTACCATAAGAGGAGCGCTGGATGATTCAAGTACAAGTTCCAGGAAGGATGTTCTCGCCAACTTCTAAGCCCATAGAGTTTTCTTTCGAAGCATCCACCTGGAGTCTAGGCAAGAGTATGGTAGCTCACATTACCATGGGACGAATTGGAGAAGTCTACAACAGGGAGCTTAAAGACACCATCTATCAAATATGTGGGCGCCGAGACGAGCAATGTGAAGTAATCAGCACCAAGAAGGACAGATCCATTGCAGCTTTCATTCAGGAGCTAAACCAGCACATTCGACGTCAGGAGAACCGGGGACAAAGTAAATATGATGGAGTTGAAGAAGGCGAAGACCAGGATCATCGAACTGGAGGAAGAACTCAAGTTTACGCGTGATGGATATGAGGAGGAAATCAAGACACTACTGGAGAAGAACGACGACCTGGTTAAGAAGATCGGAGTATTCATGGGAGGACCAGCACCGGAAGAAGAAGACGACGACCCCACTTGCCCGGACAACTACATCATCATCGATGACACCGATTCCGATCCAAGTGATGATGACTACAAAGACGGAAGCCGAGCGTACATCATGGAGTCTTCCACCGATCAATTTTTTTAGATGACCACCATATATTAGTAGTATTTCCCCCATGTATCTAATAGTAGTTGAGCACTTTTGCGATAGTTCTAGATCGTTTGTATGCCCTTGCTTGATTGATTGAGTGAAACGATTGTGTTTGCCTCATATGCATAAGGGTAGTGTTTTCTCATTAGACCTTTTTTTTCTATTCTAATCTCTTCCATCTAAACCCATCAGATGCCTCCGAGACGTGACACCGATTTTGTTTTTCCACCGGAGCTCACCCAGTTGATCCAGCAGCAGAATGCTTTGATGCAATTGCTAGTTCAGAACCAGGGCAACAAAAACAACAATAACCCGTCGCCAGTGGACAATTTAGCCCATTTCCTGAGGTTACAACCGCCGGTATTTTCCAGTAGCACCGAGCCAATAGTTGCTGATGATTGGCTATGCCGTATTGGAAGGGAGTTAACCACCGCTGGATGCACGGATGCTGAGAAGGTGCGCTTTGCCGCACATCAATTGGATGGACCAGCAGCCGCATGGTGGGAGAATTACATGCCTACTTTTCCTATAGCCAATGTCACGTGGGACCGGTTTGACAAGCTTTTCGCACAGCCCATGTCTCAACCGGAGCCATGCAGATGAAGAAGCGGGAGTTACACAACTCAAGGCGCAGGGAACCGTCTTGTGGCTCAAGATGCGTGGATGAGTTTAGCAAGTTATCACGCTATGCCCCTGATGATGTGGCCACAGATGCCGCGAAGCAGGAGAAGTTTATGGAAGGGCTGAATGATGAGATGAGCATGCAGTTGATGGTGGCAACCTTCAACAACTACTAGGAGTTGGTAGACAAGGCCCTTATGATAGAAGGAAAGCAACAACAGATTGAGAGCCGTAAGAGGAAGTATGGACAAGGGAAGTATAATTCAGGAGCTCAACAGAAGCCCCGCTTAACCCCGAACTCGGGAGGACTTGTTCATAACCATGGAGGTCACAACCACACCGGGGGAGGATCGCATAACCACAATGTTGCTAAGAATGGAAATGGGAATGGAGTTAACAACAACCGTAACTGGCCCAACCCATCTACACCCGCCAAAAGGGACCTAAGTCAAGTTACTTGCTTTAAGTGCGGGAAGATCGGGCACTATGCCAATGACTGCCCTGAAGGAAGGAATGGAAACGGAAATGGGATCGCTGGAAAGAAGCCCAATCCATTCAACAAAGGACAAGTGAACCACGTTAATGTGGAGGAAGTTGAAGAGCAGCCGGACACGGTAATAGGTAAGTTTTTGGTTATGTCATTTACCGCTCTTGTTCTTTTTGATACTGGTGCATCGCATTCATACATATCAAGGGGATTTGTGGATAAGTTTAAGCTACCAACCCAAACCCTTAGAACCCCTCTTTTAGTGAGCTCGCCTGGAGCAGAGTACATGGCTAGCCAATGGTGTACCCAGATACCCCTAACCATTGGCACGCATGTTTTTCCATCTGACCTAATTATCTTGGAGTCACAAGGATTGGATGTGATATTAGGTATGGACTGGATGTCGAAGTATGGAGGAAGCATTGACTGTGCTAGCAAACCAATTTATCTCACCACCCCGGAGGGAAAAAGGATTAAGTATGTATATAGGCATGTTCCTAGGAGGAGCCAAGTGAATGCCCTCACGGGAGTTGTACAGGAGGAAGTGCACAGAGTAAAGGATTACCCGGATGTTTTTCCCAGAGGAGTTACCAGGCATGCCACCAGATCGAGACATCGAGTTCTTGATAGAGCTATTGCCAGGTACAGGGCCAATATCCAAGAGACCCTATCGGATGCCCGCAAATGATCTGGAGGAAATTAAGAAACAGATCAAGGAGTTATTGGAGAAAGGTTATATTCGCAGGAGTTCATCACCTTGGGGAGCACCAAGATTTTTGGTCGAGAAGAAGGATAAATCCCTGAGGATGGTCGTTGACTACCGAGCCTTGAATGAAGTAGCGATAAAGAACAAGTATCCATTACCGACGATCAATGATCTGTTTGATCAGTTGCAAGGAGCTAAGGTGTTTTCGAAGATTGATCTACGGTCGTGATACCATCAGTTGAAGATACGAGAGAAGGATATACCAAAGACAATGTTCACCACGCGGTATGGATTATATGAGTATACGGTCATGTCATTTGGACTGACTAACGCCCCTGCCTATTTCATGTGTATGATGAACAAGGTGTTCATGGAGTATTTGGACAAGTTTGTTGTGGTGTTTATTGATGATATTATGGTATACTCGAAGAATGAAGAGGAGCACAAGGAACATTTATGCTTAGTTCTCGAGAAACTCGGGGAACACCAGTTATCGCCAAATTCAGCAAGTGCGAGTTTTGGTTGAAGGAAGTTGGATTTCTTGGGCATGTTATATCGGGGAAGGTATAGCGGTGGACCCCAACAAGGTTCGGGCCAACACCGAATGGTTGGCACCCACTTGTGGCGAGATCCGCAGCTTCCTTGGACTCGCAGGATATTATCGGAGATTCATTGAGAATTTTTCCAAGATTGCTAAGCCAATGACTGAATTGCTGAAGAAGGATACTAAGTTTAAATGGACAGATGATTGCGAGGCAAGTTTTCAGGAGTTGAAGAAACGATTGACTACAGCCCCGGTGCTAACACTGCCAGATATACATAAGGAGTTTCAAGTGTATTGTGATGCCTCACGCTTGGGACTTGGATGTGTGCTTATGCAGGACGGAAAGGTTGTTTTGTATGCCTCACGACAACTGAAGCCCCCATGATTTGAACTATGCCACACATGATTTGGAGCTAGCAGCGGTAGTGCATGCATTGAAGACTTGGAGACATTATCTTATTGGAAACCGTTGTGATGTGTACACGGATCATAAGAGTTTGAAGTACATTTTCACACGTATGAGTTGAACCTTAGACAAAGGAGATGGCTGGAGCTTATAAAGGATTACGATATGAAGCTGCACTATCATCCAGAAAGGCCAATGTGGTAGCGTACGCTTTGAGCCTAAGAGTTACACCAATATCGTTGAAAGTAAGGGATTGCCAAAGGAGTTAGCCGAGGATATCATGGAACTTTGGTTGGAGATTGTTCCAAGAGGTTTCATTGCAACAATGGAGGTTCGATCTCGTTGTTGGACAAGATTCGAGAAGCTCGTAAGGAAGACAAAGAGATTGCTGAGATAAAAGAGAAGATGAGCAAAGGAAAGGCTAAAGGTTTTCGTGAGGATGAGCACGATACCTTATGGTTTGAGGACCAGTTTATGTGCCCAATAACCCAGTAGATCGTAAAGTTAATACTTCAGAGGCCCATGACTCACCATACTCGATACACCCCGGAAACACCAAGATGTATTTGGATTTGAAAAAACGTTTCTGGTGGACTGGTATGAAGAAGGATATTGCCGAGTATGTAGCCGTATGTGATGTATGTCAGAGAGTGAAGGCAGAGCATCAGAAGCCAGCAGGACTGTTACAGCCTATGCCGATACCCGAATGGAAGTGGGATAAACTTGGCATGGATTTTATCACCGGATTGCCCAGAACCAAAGCAGGATATGACTCAATATGGGTAGTAGTGGATCGCTTGACCAAAGTGGCTCACTTCATCCCAGTTAAAACAACCTATACAAGTGCAAAGTTGGCCAAGATATATATGTCCAAGATCGTATGTTTGCATGGAGTTCCGAGGACCATCGTATCAGATAGAGGAACATAGTTTACTTCAAAGTTTTGGCATCAACTACACCAGACTTTGGGAACAAGATTGGAGTTCAGTACATCATTTCACCCATGCATGTATGGGCGCATGTGAGAGAGTCAACCAGATTTTGGAGGACATGTTGAGAGCCTGTGCGCTAGACTATGGATCTAGTTGGGATGAAAATTTGCCTTACACAGAGTTCTCATACAACAATAGCTACCAGGCCAGTTTGAAGATGGCACCGTTCGAAGCACTGTATGGACGCAGATGTAGAACACCTCTTATGTGGGATGTGGTAGGAGACAGACAGTTGTTTGGACCAGATTTGATCAAATAGTCAGAGGAGAAGGTTAAACTAATGCGTGACAGATTGAAGATTGCTCAGTCCAGGCAGAAAAGTTATGCAGACTCAAAACGAAAGGAGGTAACTATGAAATTGGAGATAGAGCCTACCTGCGAGTATCACCCTTTCGAGGAGTGAAACGTTTTGGAGTTAAAGGAAAGTTAGCTCCAAGATTTGTAGGACCGTATCGTGTGTTGGAACGGATGGGAGAAGTTGCCTACAAGTCGGAGTTACACGAAGGATTGTCGGGGAGTTCACGATGTGTTCCACGTATCACAGCTTGAAGAAGTGTTATGCTTTGAGATGGCCGATATACCGTTAAGAGATACAAAGGCCTCGGAGGCGATTCATTTGGACAAGAATTTGACCTATGAAGAGAAGCCAAGAAGATTCTTGACTTTGACAAATGCCGAGTCACGCCAAGCAGAAGGTTATCAAGTTTTGCAAAGTTCAAGGAGCCACCATACCAAGAGGAAGCCACACGGGAACGAGAAGAGGATATTCGCAAGGACCACCTGCACCTATTTTCTAGCCAACCCGAATCTCGAGGACGAGCTTCATCTTAAGGGGGTAGGTTTGTAACATCCCAAATTTTCAATTTGGAATGTTATACATAGGTCATCCATGCATATCATATTTTATTGCATCTTCGTTCTGCAATCCTCGAAATCCTAAGCAACTCAAGGACCCTCGGAGAGACTTGGGGATTTTCCGGTTTTCATATTTGATTTTTATCAAATATTGAGAACGAGGATTTTTGATTTTAATTATTTTTCCCTTCGGAAAAATATTTCATATTAAAAATAAATGAGGGGATATAATATGACTTCTCCAAAACATTTGAAATATTGGCGGAAAAATTTTAAAATCATTATTTGGTTTTTATTTGAGTTTATTTGGATTTTATTTGCGTTAGAAAAACTGCACGTTTTTAAAATAGCATTTTTAGGGCCAAGAAAATGTTCATCTCGTTCTAAATATTTCATTTAGACGGTGAAAATTTGTTTTGGCATTTTTAGATTTTTATTTTATTTTATAGGAGTTTTTCTGTCGGTGGAACAATTAAAAAAATAACCCCGCCGCAGAGTCCGGATCGGACTCCGCCTCCCGCCGCCGCCGCCTGCCCCCTCCCCAAGCCACCGAGCCCCCCTCCTTTAAATACCGAGCCCGCCCCCCCTCGTCACCACCACCGCCTCCCGGAGCCCGAGCCGAGCCCGAGCCCCGCCGCCGCCGAGCCCGCCTGAGCCACGGCCGCCTCCCGCCGCCACCTCAGGAGCCCGAGCCTCAGGAACCCCGCCGAGTCGAGCAAGGTAGCCGCCCGCCCCGGTTTTCCGACAAAAAACCGTTTCGCTTTTTTAGAAACCCTAGGTTTTTGTTTTTATTTAGATCGGTTTATTTCTTCGGTTTATTTATTTAGCGGCGTTATTGCTCGTTCGCTTTTAACGAACGCGTTCTTCGTTTAGGTTCAGATAACGAACGCTCGTTCGTTAAGCTGTTCATCGCTTTTCTTTTCTCGGATTTATTCTGCGATTTTTCTGATCGCGATTTCTGATCCGATGTTCGATTTAGTATAACTTTTCGCTCGTTTATCGGAATCAGGCGATTCAAGCGCCTAGAGTTTCGTCTCGAAACCCTCTTTCCGAATAACCAACTCAAACACGTTTTTCCTTTGTAAAACTTGACCCTAGTTCAGATTAGTTTACGAATCTTATTTCTTTCGCCGTTTGAGTTTCGTTGCTTCGTTTGGTTTGATTCTTTTTGTGTACCGGAGTTCTTAAGTTGAACTTTCTGGTCAACCTCTTTTAGTGGAGTTTTGCTTGTGCATCATTGCTTGTTGCTTATGTATGTTATTGTTTGCTTGCGATAGAATTCCCGGAGTGCGAAGCGTGTTACTATGAGTCTCTTGGATTCACGGACCGTCAGCAAGGCAAGTAACACATTGATCATACTCTTTTCATACCCAGTTTTTATGCATTAGTTTCAATCCTCAAACATTGCATGATTAGGATGTCATTAATTTGCGGGTTGGGAAGTAGTTGTTGAGGTAGAACCTATTGACCTGTTACTATCAAACCCATGGGAGTTACTTCTACGTGTTGCTATTATTGCTATGCTATGCTTGTAGACGTGGTTTGGGTTTGAGTGAATCCATGACAGATGTGAGATTTTTAATTAATGGTTTACTTTAATGTGGCAACTTTAATACACATCTGGGTGGATTGAGGCACCTGGGGAACCCAGTGTTGTCTGTTTTATTTTTGAAATCCTGGGTACCCGTGTGATCTTCCTATGGACCGCCACCCAGGCTTAAAGGGAACTGAGATTATTCATGCTAGAAACTTCCATGTGCAGCCACAAGCTACTATGGGCTCTAGCGTAGTTGAGTAAGTTACGTGAAGCTCTTGAAGAGGTAGATCAGCAGGTAGTGGGTTTTGTAGGTTGGTATGGTCTACCCGAAGTAGAGAGTTAATGTTTACGAAGACTATGTCTCGGTCATCCGTTTCTCAAACACCATGTAGTGCGAGAAATCAACGGAGGCGATCGAGTCTTGTGGGGAAAAGTGCGCAAACCTCTGCAGACTGTACAATCTAATCATGGTTAGCTGTGTCCCCGGTTATGGACAATTTTGAGTATCTAGTACTTGAGTATTCACATGTATCTCATCACTCTTAATTAATATTGTTGGGCTGTTAACTACTTTAGTTGGGATTGAGTTGGGGTTATACCTTCTCAATGATGTTTCAACCACCATGATAGTTAAATAAAATTTATTCCTTTGTTGTAGGGAAGAATTGGCTTTTCGCAAAACTATAACCATAGAGCTTTTCCACCAGCCAAATATGCATGTAGTGATAGCATTATTCTGTTCCTGCTCTCATCGTGTTATATTGCGGCGTATTCCATGTCTTTGAACCGTTCTCGGTCTGCAACGTATTGTGTTGCAGACTTTTCAGACGAGGAGTAAGGTTCGATAGGTCGTTGCCGTGCAGCTCAGCTATGCCGTTGGAGTTGATTGACTCACTTTATTTTCCAAGCCTTCCGCTGTTATCATATTAGATGACCTTAAGCCATATTACTGTAATAAGTTCTCTTTTGAGACTTTCGATGTAATAAGTGTGTGATTGCTACTCTATTATAAATCCTTCGAGTATTGTGTGTGTCAGCATTACTGATCCAGGGATGACACTGAAACATAGAGACTTGACCATCTGAGGTCGGGTCACTACACTGATATAGAAAGCAAACAGGAGGCATTCACACAAACCATGTCTAATCTAAGCAGATGGCATGGAAATGCAAGACACCATATGCATGATATGAGCAATATAACCCAGCCAAGTTAGAGCATGCACCTCGGGGAATACGACCGTCATCTCTCTCTCGAATCCTCCTCCGAGGAGCTATTCAGTAACCAGGAAGAAATCTGCATCGACAGTAGCAATCGACTGCTCAGAAGACCTTGTTTTCACTCCAGATTTTCCCATGACCGACTCAAATGGCTGATGCACAGGAAGTGTAGATGAATGTATAAACATTGTTGACAAATGGAGTACATTATGGAAAAAAATATGGCACGATACAATACACATATACGATGACTGGCTAAACAGGATGGCATTGCATGATTCATGTATATGATGCCTGGCTAAAGAAGATGGCATTGCATAATTCCCATATACTCCTCCGTTTCCTAAATATTTATCTTTTAGAGATTTCAAATGGACTACCACATACGGATGTATATAGACATATTTTAGAGTGTAGATTCACTCATTTTGTTCCGTATGTAGTCACTTGTTGAAATCTCTAAAAAGACAAATATTTAGGAATGATGGGAGTATGATATAGAAACCAAATAGGTGGCATTCACACAAAGCAAATCTAAACTAAGCTGATGACATATAAGATGTATAATGTAAGCAATGCAAGGCGCCATATGCATGATATGACCAACATCAGCATGCCAGGTTAGAGCAAACACCTCAAGTGGTAAACAGGCGTGGTCGGCTCCTTCTGAATCTCCATCTGAATAGTTATCTTCCTCTTGAATACAATCTGGAAATGCAGGAGAGGGGGGGGCACTTCGCCCACCATGGAGCAACGTCTGCATGACATTATATTCGCACGCATCGGTCTTCTCTTTTTCTCTACATGTTCAGTACGATTGTGTACAATATCTGACATGCATAATAAAAAAGATAGTTAGATTTTGTAAGGCCTAAGGGGTGCATGCAAAAATCAAGACTGATGGTAGCAAACGAGTGGATGGATCCAAAACTAATGATATCAGGTAGATTATAGCTTCAGTTTAAAAACATAGACAATGGATCATATATTGTTTGTTGCCCACCCAACATGAACCACATAGAAGACCACAGATGAACCAGATAGTAGATAGATACTATTCGTTGCTGGCTCGATATGAGACCCATGGGCAATTCAAAACTCAAGATTGAACGATAAAGTAGCAGGTAATAATAACCGATGTATAACGTAAGCAAACACGAAAGACTACGACCTCTCTTCCGGAACTGTCTAGTCCTCAGGTTCATCTGCTCAGTCGATGATGGTAATGCAGTTGGCGTGGCTGCCGGCAACGGGGAAGATGATCTGAGGCGGCGAAAGAAAGTCTGCAGGGGGATCTCTACTGCAGTGAACGCTTCTGTCGATGGTGCACCTCAGGTGGGGTGGATGACGACACGACAGAGCAGGACATAACACATAGTTTTCTTTGACGCCAATCTGAAAATGAAGTAAATCTGTAAGGGCTCCTTAGAATTGGAGGATTCTATAAACGCAGGGACATGAAAAACACAGGAATAGGATAGGAATGCACGTGCAAAACAGAGCATTTGGAAACATAGGATTTCACCAACCCGGTGTTTGGCTCACATGAATTGGAAGAACAGAGGAATGGAGAAACAAAGTGATGCGACGAGTGTACAACCTCTTTGGCATAGCATTGTGGACCTCAGCATCATTGGGTTGGACGTGGAGGATGGTGATGATGCTGGTGTGACTGTCGGAGGCGGGGAAGAAGATCCGAGGCCTCTGGAAAAGGCGCTGAGGGTACTGCTCCGCTGTGATGGACGGTTCCGTCGTTGGAGCAACTCCGCTAAGGTGTACAGCGACGAGGCTGAAGCATGACAAGACAGAAAACTTTAATCTGAAGTGGGACCCTAATATCATCTGCAATAGATGATGTAAAATACATCACCAAAAAGTGCTAGATGTAAAATGCATCAGCCGCGCCACGACCGCTCCGACAGATGCTATAAGTACTGTTCACTCTGAACTTAACTGAAGAAAATGAACATAACAGTCGAAACTGAATTTTACTGTCAAAACTGATTGAACTAGTAACAGAGCATTGCAATAGATGTTTAGGGCGTTCGAGCACTAGTAGCAGAGAAGCAGTGATCTAAATCAGCAGACGCCGAAAGGTGGTATGCACTAGTAGAGAGCAAGTCGTGCAGTAGCACCGCGAGCGAGTGCTAAAGCAACAACTCCTGTAGCTGCCGGAGGTCGTGCAACATCAGCAGCAGTGCAAGCGAGAGCAAGAGCAGAGCAGCAGCACGAACGAAAGCAGGAGCAGTGCAGCAGCGCGACCGACAGCAAGAACAGAGCCGCAGCGCGAGCGAGAGCCGGAGCAGATGCAGCTAGTGCCGTTGTGGAATCCGCCGCCGAGGAAGCAATGACATGGGGGAGAGACGCCGTGGATGATGTGCCGGCGACGACGCCGTCGATGGAGACGCCATGTCTGCTCGATATTGAGCACCGGCAGCCCCGTGAGATCGAATAAAAGATAAAATGCAGCGGTGAGTGCAGAATCTCCTTGGTGGCGCCGAGTTGGCCTCGGCTTCATCGGAGGAATTGGTGAGGATGCTGCGGTTCCGGTGGGGCAGGTCAAGACGGCGCTGTGGGGATTGAGGTGGCGCGATAGACGAGGCGAACGTCGGGGCAACTCCTTGGAGGTGGAGGACGGGGCGGCTGATCCGGTGGGACGATGAGATCGACAACGGATCCTCATCCGGTGCGGTGGATGAGGGACGGCGAGCTGTTGCGGTGGACGACGTAGTTGGGGAAGAGTCTCCGCCTGGTCGGCGGTCGGGAGGCCGACGGAGGAGCGTGGGGTTTCGCGAGTTTTGGTTGCCTCGGTGTACGAATGGGGGGGGGGGGCGAAGGGGGAGGGGGAACCAAGCTTAGGGACGCGCTTGTCCGAAATGTAGGGTAAGTTACCAGCATACCCCCACCGATTTTTACACCGCGACGTGGAGCTTCATTTCCGGCTGAGGGGTAGAAGGGGGATTTCGCATGTCTGGGCTGTGAGTGATTTCGGATGAGGAGGGAGTTCTCGCGCGCATCCAAATTTCGGGATAACAAGGCGCAGCGCGGGTTGAAGAAGCGGGAGTTTCAAAGCAGGTGAGACAAAAGATACTCGAGCTTGAAAATTTCGGGATAACAAGGTGTGGATTCCTTGTTCGGCAGGACAAACTTAACGTGTAAAAAAATCATACAAGACAAAAGAGAGTCATGTCCCCCTTTTACTATATTGCTATAGATGCCATTGAAAAACAACAAGAAAAATGTAAAAAATCGGAAGAACAAGATTACCCTGCACATTACCAAATCGATTCGCACTTCCCTCAACAACAACAAAAACAAATCAATTCCCACCAAAGAAAGAGTAATGTCCCTTTTTATATGATTAGAGATGCCATGATCTCGAATTTCAATTTTTGAATCCATGTTATGTTGAATTCGAATATATCATTAGGTGAACTTGCGGGTTATAATTGATGTAGTCGTACATTTTGATCTTCCATCATATATGAACATTTTACTCCACCATGTGAACATATATATTGTCGTCTACCATATGGACTAAATTTGAATCAATTTTCCTTATTTGAGTACGATTGTTGTCAAGTTATACAATAATTTAAATATTATCTTGATAACAAAAAGACATGCTTATAGCAGTAATCATATTTCACTATGAACTACATGTACCATACGCTCTCCAATTCAAATATCTGTATCCATTTTATGTTGAATTCAAATCATAGTACATTATTGGTCTAGGTAGCGAGATGTTCGGGATAATCTAAACCCTGTTTTCATACGTATAATTTTTGGCTGAATTGGGACAAGTTTTGGTATAAGCCTCTTGCAAAACCGAAGATTCTCTCAACAAGCCTCGTGGTTCCGAGAGGGAACGTGTCACCTTTGTGTGCGAAACGATATACGCTGCCTCCCACCTGATTTTATTTACAGAGGCAACATAGAACTATATGAGTGCCCTGTTAAATTTTGGAATTATTTCGGGTTCATTTGGCCTTTTTATACATTAATTGAGTTTCTGGACTTTTAATGTGCATAATATAAATATGAATTGCATGCACATGCTCCGTGCACCAAAGTGGGTTGAAAAATCACATGTGTGTCCTTGGTTGAATTTCTAGGTCCCATGGAAGAAATGAGAATGAAATTCAAACATCTGGGGTCAGGACTCTGCCGAGAACATCGATAAACTTAGATTTTAAATTCATGTAAATCCAAAACTCGGCTGGAAATCATGAAACTTGGCATGGTGTCATGTCATGGCACTAACATGTTGTGGTAAAAATTGGGCCGACTTGGAAGCTCGTGGTTCTAAGAGGGAACGTGCCACCTTTGAGTGTGAAACGATATACGCTGCCCCCCCCCCCCCCCCCGCCCTTGAGTTTCTTAACAAAGGCAACATAGAACTACATTAGTGCCATGTTAAATTTTGGAATTATTCCGGGTTCGTTTGTCGTTTTTTATACATTAATTGAGTTTCCGGTCATTTAATGTGCATAAGTCAAATTTGAACTACAAGCACATGCTCTCGTGCACCAAAGTTGGCTGAAAAATCACATTTGTGTCCTCGGGTGAATTTCTAGGTCCCATGCAAGAAATGAGAATAAAATTAAAACATCTGGGCATCGTGGCTTGGCCGAGAACATTGAGAAACTTGGTTTTAAAATTCTTGTAAATCCAAAACACGTCTGAAAATCATGAAACTTGGCATGGATGTCATGTCATGGTACTACCATGTTGTGGTAAAAAAATGGCCGAATAGGAACAGATTTTGGTATAAGGTTCTTGCAAACCGAAGCTTCTCTCAAGAAAGCTCATGGTTCTGAGAGGGAACGTGTCACCTTTGAGTGTGAAACGATATACGTTGTCCCCCTTGAGTTTATTTACAAAGGCAACATAGAACTACATGAGTGCCCTATTAAATTTGGAATTATTCCGGCTTCGTTTGGCCTTATTTACACATTAATTGAGTTTTTGGTCATTTAATGTGCATAATTCAAATTTGAACTACAAGCACGTGCTCCCGTGCACCAAAGTTGGTGGAAAAATCACATTTGTGTCCTCGGGTGAATTTCTACTCCCATGCAAAAAATGAGAATAAGATTCAAACATCTGGGCATCGTGGCTCGGTCGAGAACATTGAGAAACTTGGTTTTAAAATCATGAAACTTGGCATGGTGTCATGTCATGGTAGTACCATGCCGTGGTAAAAAATTGGCCGAATAGGAACAAATTTTGGTCTAAGCTTCTTGCAAATCGAGCTTCTCTCAAGAAGGCTTGTGGTTCTCGGAGGAACGTGTCATCTTTGTGTGCATAATTAAAATTTGAAATACAAGCACATGTTCCAAAGGCACCAAAGTTGGTTGAAAAATCACATGTGTGTCATCGGGTAAATTTCTAGGTTCCATGCAAGAAATGGGAATGAAATTCAAAATTCTGGGCGTCGTGGCTGGGTTGGAAACATTGAGAAACTTTGTTTTTTAATTCCTGTAAATCCAAAACACGCATGAAAATAATGAAACTTGGCTTGGTGCCATGACATGGCACCAACATGCTGTGGTAAATTTGCAGTCCGATTTGCGAAGGCGCACACATTAACAATCAACAAGGTCATTTTGGAACCAGTGCTGTCACGTTACAATCGGAAACACAAGTATTATTGAAACCGTGGGCGTTCTACTTACTAGTACCATTTACGTGCCGCCACGCCGCCCATTTTTATTAGCTAGGAGGCGCTGCAGGGTAGCTATTTGAGTACGAGAGGTGTGCGATCAGACCCCTGCGCGTGCTTATCGGGAGGAGAGCCCTTTGATCTCCATCTGCCATCCACCTCTCTCCCAAGGTCTCCATTAGTGGCGCCCGAGCCTCTGTTTGATGGCGTGGCTATGTCTCACTCGACTAAGATTTAAGAGAGAAAAAGGAAAATCGAAAAGCACGGATCTTGATGTAAGATCCGACGGACCTATATAGCATCTACTGCGACTTATAGCAAGACTGATGAATTTATAAGGAAATTTTTTATTTTTTTGATCAAAGAAGGGCTTGCCCCTTCCGATTTTCATTACTGAAAACCACCCCAATTCTCAAGAAGTTCAGCACAACTCCAGCCTAACACGGAGGACTAAAAGCTACGTACCAGATTGAAATCGCAACATCCCAAGAGGCCAACAAAGGCCAAACATCCGTGCTAGAACCCAACATTTCACAACCAACGACACAATCCACATCCTAAACTGATTATTACATCAAAAGAAACCAGGAAATCAAGGAAGCCCAGAAGCAACTAGAAGAACATCAACGCTGTGGTCGCCACAAGAAGAGTTTTCTTCATTCCAGCCTCGCAACATTGATCTTCCACGTAAAGATAAGGACGCTTAATTGTCTTACATAATTAGAAAGATAATTAAAAGCCACATGCTTGGCTACGACCGAAATACACAAGGGCAAAAGAAGAAGGAAGACAAGGATCCGCTCACGATCTCTACTTTCTTGATGCGTTGTCGCAGTCAGCTGAACTAGTCTCCGCTGCGAGCAGCGATGAGCTCTTTCGTTTTCTCAAGACGCTGCTTGAGAACATCCACGGATTCCTCCACCAGCCTTTGGCGCACGTTGCGGAGCATGTCATTCTCGTCCATAAGTTTCTTGACGATGATGCTGGTCCTCTTCAACAAGGCACTAGTCTCCTCCTGCTGGTCTGCACTTCGGACGATCTTCTCCCTCAGCAGTTCGCGCTCGGCCCGGAGACTCTCATTGCCCTTCCTTAGTTGCCGGATGACGTCGGTAGCCTGTTCAAATGAGGCTTCCACGTCGTCCTGTAACCTCGCCAAGCCGGAGATCTGATCCATCTGGCTATGGACGATCGCATGCATGCGCCTGTAACAGTCATCACCTGCCCGCGAGAAATTTTCCCAGGCCGCCGCGGCGCGGCGGGACATCTCTGCTGCATTCGTGGCACAACGGGACATCTCTGCTGCTTCCGCGGCGCGGCCGGACCAGTCTGCTGCATCAACGGCGCGGCGGGACCTCTGTTCTGCTACTTCCGCACGGCAGGACATGTCGGCTGCTCTCGCAGCGAGGCGGGACATCTCTCGTGCTTCCGCTTCTATGCTCGCCTCTCCCTGGTGGCAATCTCTCGACCCAGAACTCACGCTGGCCATGGCAGACGCTAGGGAAGGATGCTGAATGACTTATTTGTTTTTGTGGATGATGAGTTGAGGAGGAATGTGCAGTCATCTTGGCATACTAGTATTTATAATCGAGTACTAATACGCTCCTGAGTGGGAAACCGTTTAGGTTGTGATCGGTGTGAACAGGTTTGGAATTCAATATAGCGTGGTACTAATACGCTCCTAAGTGGGAAACCGTTTAGGTTGTGATCGGTGAGAACAGGTTTGCAATTCAATATAGCGTGGAGTAATTTGGAATGTGACGAGACGCAAGCTCAAAATTTATTGACAGTTCTAGTTTCGAAGTGCGACACTATTTCTGCATCGCCACCAAAACCCACCATTTCTTAAGCTAAAGTAGACCAAGGTAATCCCTATATTAGCATATTACTAAGATAAACAGAAGGCACTGTCAAAACATTTAGGACGTGAGCTTGTCAATCTGAATGTGGAGGGACACAAGCTTAGCCCCGACCAGCAGCTTGGGCGGAACTATCAAGAAGGTCAGTGATGTCTGCTACACAACCTTCTTCTTGTAGACGTTGTTGGGCCTGCAAGTGCACAGGTTTGTAGGACAATAGCAAACTTCCCTCAAGTGGATGACCTAAGGTTTATCAATCCGTGGGAGGCGTAGGATGAAGATGGTCTCTCTCAAACAACCCTGCAACCAAATAACAAGGAGTCTCTTGTGTCCCCAACACACCCAATACAATGGTAAATTGTATAGGTGCACTAGTTCAGTGAAGAGATGGTGATACAAGTGCAATATGGATGGTAGATAAAGGTTTTTGTAAACTGAAAATATAAAAACAGCAAGGTAACTAAAGATAAAAGTGAGCGTAAACGGTATTGCAATGATAGGAAACAAGGCCTAGGGTTCATACTTTCACTAGTGTAAGTTATCTCAACAATAATAACATAGATAGATCATATAACAAGCCCTCAACATGCAACGAAGTCACTCCAAAGCCACTAATAGCGGAGATGAAACGTAGAGATTATGGTAGGGTACGAAACCACCTCAAAGTTATTCTTTCGGATCAATCTATAAAAGAGTTCGTACTAGAATAACACCTTAAGACACAAATCAACCAAAACCCTAATGTTACCTAGATACTCCATTGTCACCTCAAGTATCCGTGGGCATGATTATACGATATGCATCACACAATCTCAGATTTATCCAACCAACATAAAAGTACTTCAAAGAGTGCCCAAAAGTTTCTACCGGAGAATCAAGAACGTGTGCCAACCCCTATGCATAGGTTCATGGGCGGAACCCAAGTTGGTCACCAAAACATACATCAAGTGGCACATGATATCCCATTGTCACCACAGATAATCACGGCAAGACATACATCAAGTGTTCTCATAAAGACTCAATCCGATAAGATAACTTCAAAGGGGAAACTCAATTCATCACAAGAGAGTAGAGGGGGAGAAACATCATAAGATCCAACTACAATAGCAAAGCTCGGGATACATCAAGATCGTGCCATAGAGGGAACACGAGAGAGAACACGAGAGAGAGAGAGATCAAACACATAGCTACTGGTACATACCCTCAGCCCCGAGGGTGAACTACTCCCTCCTCGTCATGGATAGCGCCGGGATGATGAAGATGGCCACCGGAGATGGATCCCCCCTCCGGCAGGGCGCCGGAACAAGGTCCCGATTGGTTTTTGGTGGCTACAGAGGCTTGCGGCGGCGGAACTCCCGATCTAGGTTCTGTTCTGGAAGTTTTAGGGTACGTAGGTATATATGGCTGAAAGGAGTACGTCGGTGGAGCTACGGTGGCCCAACGAGGCAGGGGGCGGGGCGCGGGCGCCCCCACCCTCGTGAGCACCTCCCGTATCTTCTGACGTGGGGTCCAAGTCCATCAGGTGGGTTTCCTTCCAAAAATAACTTCTCCAGTTGATTTCGTTCCGTTTTGACTCCGTGTGATATTCCATTTCCTCGAAACACTGAAATAGCCATATAAAACAACAAATCTGGGCTGGGCCTCCGGTTAATAGGTTGGTCCCAAAAATAATATAAAAGTGGAAAATAAAGCCCAATATTGCCTAAAACAATAGATAATATAGCATGGAGCAATAAAAAATTATAGATACGTTGGAGACGTATCAAGCATCCCCAAGCTTAATTCCTGCTCGTCCTCGGGTAGGTGAATGATAAAAAAGAATTTTTGATGCGGAGTGTTGCTTGGCATAATTTCAATGTAGTTCTTCTTACTTGCGATATGAATATTCAGATCCGAAAGATTCAAGACAAAAGTTCATATTGACATAAAAATAATAATACTTCAAGCATACTAGCAAAGCAATCATGTCTTCTCAAAATAGCATGGGAAAAGAAATTTCATCCCTACAAAATCATATAGTTAGGCTATGCTTCATTTTCGTCACACAAAGATGTTCACAACTTCTATACCCCCGATGACAAGCCAAGCAATTCTTTCATACTTAAATAATCTCAAACTTTTTCAACCTTCACACAATACATGAGCGTGAGCCATGGATATAGCACTATGGGTGGAATAGAATATGATGATGGGGATTGTGTGGAGAAGACAAAAAAAAGGGAACGTCTCACATCAACGAGGCTAACCAATGAGCTATGGAGATGCCCATCGATTGATGTTAATGCGAGGAGTAGGGATTGCCATGCAACAGATGCACTAGAGCTATGAATGCTCAACAAAAGAAAACTAGTGGGTGTGCATCCAACTTTCTTGCTCATGAAGACCTAGGGCATTTGAGGAAGCCGATCGTAGGAATATACAAGCCAAGTTCTATAATGAAAAATTACCACTAGTATGAACAAGACAACTTATGAGACTCACTATATGAAAAACATGGTGCTACTTTGAAGCACAATATATGAGACTCACTACATGAAGAACAAGGTGCTACTTTGAAGCACAAGTGTGGAAAAAGAGATAGTAGCATTGCCCTTTTTTTAATATTTTTTGGGCCTTCTTTTTTTGGCCTTTCTCTTTTTTGGGCAATGCTCTAATAATGATGATCATCACACTTCTATTGATTACAACATAAGGATTACAACTCGAAACTAGAACAAGGTATGACTCTATATGAATGCCTCCGTGATGTACCGGGATGGTGCAATGAATCAAGAGTGACATGTATGAAAAATAATGCATGGTGGCTTTGCCACAAATACGATGTCAACTACATGATCATGCAATGGCAATATGACAAAAGTAATGTATGTCATGATGATGATGAATGGAACGGTGGAAAGTTGCATGGCAATATATCTCGGAATGGCTATGGAAATGCCATAATAGGTAGGTATGGTGGCTGTTTTGAGGAAGATATAAGGAGGTTTATGTGTGATAGAGCCGTGATCGTATCACGGGGTTTGGATGGACCGTGAAGTTTGCACCAACTCTCAATGTGAGAAAGGGCAAAGTACTGCATCAAGAGGCTAGCAATGATGGAAGGGTGAGAGTGCGTATAATCCATGGACTCAACATTAGTCAAAAGAACTCATATACTTATTGTAAAAATTTAGAAGTCATCAAAAACCAAGTACTACACGCATGCTCCTAGGGGGATAGATTGGTAGGAAAAGACCATCGCTCGTCCCCGACCGCCACTCATAAGGATGCACAAGCCAGGTACACTTCATGTTTCAAATTTGTTACACAACTTTAACCATACGTGCATGCTACGGGGCTTGCTTACTTCAACACAAGCATTCTTTAAATTCATAATCACCCAACTAGCATGACTTTGATATTATTACCTCCATATCTCAAAACAATTATCAAGCATCAAACTTTTCTTAGTATTCAACACACTCATAAGAATTCTTACAAATATTTTGTGCTTAGCATATTAGAATTAAGCACATTACCATGCTATTTAAGACTCTCAAAATAACAAGAGTGAAGCATGAGAGTTCATATATTTCTTCAAAATAAAACTACCACCGTGCTCTAAAAGATATAAGTGAAGTACTAGAGCAAAAACAAACTACTCCGAAAGATATAAGTGAAGATCAATGAGTAGTCGAATAATTATGCAACTATGTGAAGACTCTCCCATTTAATAATTTCAGATCTTGATACTTTATTCAAACAGCAAGCAAAGCTAAAGAAAACTACATTGCAAGGATAGCACAACTCATGTGAAGAAGCAAAAACTTAGGCTCAACCGATACTAACCGATAGTTGTTGAAGAAGAAAGGTGGGATGCCTACCGCGGCATCCCCAAGCTTGGATGCTTGAGACTTCTTTGAAATATTATCTTGGGGTGCCTTGGGCATCCCCATGCTTGAACTTTTGTGTCTCCTTAATTCCTCTCATATCATGGTTTCTCTTTTTATCAAAAGCTTCATTCACAACAAACTCAACAAGAACTCGTGAGATAGGTTAGTATAAACTGTCGGGTTTCGGGTTCCGGCAGACCCTTGAGGTTCAAACACTGGGGTGCGCGCAGAGATCCAACCCTCCGCCGTCTCGCGCCTTGCCGAATCACTGTGACCTAAACTACTAAACGGAACAGCACAAGAGATACGAGATTTATACTGGTTCAGGCCACCATTGTGGTGTAATACCCTACTCCAGTGTGTGGTGTGGTAAATTGCCTCTTGGGCTGATGAGGAACAATACAAGGAAGAACAGCCTCGCGAGGGTTTGTTCTTGGCGGGTGCGATGAACTGCTAGGTGGTGTTCAGTCGCTCTAGCTACTGGTTCCTTGATGAGGATTCGGATTCCGCCTCTCCTGCTCTGGGGGTGGCTACTCCTATTTATAGGCGAAGGCCCTGGGCCTCTTCCCAAATATTGAGCGGGAAGGGCGCCAACAATTGGCCATTTTGAAGGGGAACAGTGGGTACACTTATCCTGACTAAAGTTGGTCCTCGCCTGGCAAAGGCTCTGGTGATGACGCCTGCTTGGGCTCCACGATGACTCCCTTCCAGCCGTTGGGCTGGTCTTGGTCTTGCTGCACCGAAATGGATGCCTTTGCTTGATACTCTCGCCTGCGCTATCTCCCTTTGCACCAAAGAGGAAAGGAGGACACTGTGCGGGCTGGCGCCCGACTGGCGCCCTTTGTCGTCATGGCTTGCGTCATGGGCACCTCGCGAGGTACCCTGCCTTGAACTCTCCGCCTCCTCATGAGCCAGCCTGACGAGGCCGTGCCTGAGGAAGCTCCTTGTCGTCCGCCCCGCGAGGCTTGGCCCCTCGCGAGGGTCTTGAGCTTGCGTTGACGAAGATGGGCTGTCCTGGGCCTCCTTTGAGCCACGCCGCAGGCCGCAGGCAGGCAAGTCTTGGGACCCCCGTTCCTAGAACGCCGACAGTAGCCCCCGGGCCCATGGCGCGCCCGAACTTGGCCGAGCAGAGAGGCGAAAGGGCAAGTGCAAAGCGTTGCGGGCCCTAACAGCCTACGACCTTGGGCGTTGCATGGCGGTTGATTGGACATGGGCGGCACTGTTCCCCCACGCCTCCTTATTTCGTGCCTTGCTAGGCGGACATGCTGCTGTACACATCCGTTCCCCTCTCTACTGCTCGTGCGCCCCTGTCCTTCCCCCTCTCGAACTCCAGCTTCCATTTTCAATCCAATCTCGAATCTCCCCCCCTTTCAATCGCCATGGCTCCGACGAAGACGGGGAAAGGGAAGAAACCAGCCTCCGCCTCGCTCGCCGCCGGGCGCTTCCGCCGTCAATTCGACCCGTCGATCATACTCAATCTAGAGGGCTTGGGCAAGGTTAGTTCGGCTCTGGCCACCACCTTCAACGAATGCGGGAGGACGACGGCCTGGCCTGCGTCCCACATCTCCATCGACAGGATAGTCACTGAGGTTCGGTATTTTGCCGACGCCCTGTGGGCGGGGCTGGTTCCCCCCTTTTCTGATTTCTTCAATGCTGTGCTTTCCCACTATCAGATCCACATGATGCATCTGGGTCCTGAGTCCATCACTCTCCTCTCGGTCTTCGCCTTCGTTTGTGAAGCAATGATGGGCATCCTTCCTTCGGTTGCCTTGCTGCACCACTTCTTCTCTCTGCACCTTGTCGACCCCACCCAATGTTTGGCGTGCGTGAGCTTCGTCGCCGCGCCCGAGACAGCGGCCTCAGGGACTGACTTCAGCCTCCCTCCGCCTGCGGCTGAGTTCCGCAAGAGGTGGTTGTACGTGGATGTGGGGGTGCCCAGCCCCCTGCTATCGGAGCCAACCTCGCTGCTGTCCCCAATTCAGCCGGGTCGAGACGCTTTCAAGCCCTCGGCTCATCTTTGTCCGCACCGCTTGGCGTTCACGAGGTCGCTTCTGTGTGGCGCCCAAGGTGGTGAAGGAGTTCTGATGTGCCGCGTTGCTCCTCTCCAACGCCATTCCCACCGGATGTGGGCCTTGGTGGCCTGGTGATCGTATGAGGCTCCAGGAAGAAACCTGACGCCTGAAGCGCTAAGGAAAGTGCTCCTGGTCCTGACTGGCGACCCCAACCCCGGTGGCATCTGGCATGGAGGGGCCTTGCTGTACCTCTGCCAGAACAGGGGTGATTTTGTGAACCAGATGCCTATCTTCGATGAATGGGGGCCTCTCCCCGCTGGTCTCCAGGGGCCTCGCGAGAATCCAGTGATGGTGACAGCCCTTCCACTCGGCCAAGGCGGCTCCTCCTCAAGTGGCGGAGCAGGGAGGCACAAGCCGCCAGAGGCCGAAGGGACCCCCGCTTGGTGACAGCGCCGGGCGACGCCATGAGGGAGCATCTCCGAGGCCCACGCCGCCGTGGCTGAGGGCGGTGCAGCTGCCCATGGCGCTGGGCCGAGGCTCCCGAGGCCCCACCGCTTCTCTTGGTGAGGCGACCAGCCAAGGCGTCGGGTGGGTGCCTCGACGCAGGTCGCCTTGGTGCTTCTCCCTCGTCGCAGGCTGACCCCTGCGCTCAAATCTTGGGTCGCTTTCGCGTGGACTTCGAGGCCCTCCGGAAGAGAAGGGAGGCCTTGGGCGATGATTACCCTTGTCGCCTGCTGAAGCACAGGAAGTACTTCGCCACTGATGAGTAAGCCTTCTCCTTCTCCAGCTCCTGATCCTCCTGCTGTTTGTATTGATCCTTGCCCTGCAGGCCCCTTCCTGCCGAGTTCACGGAGACGGGTGAAGAGCCGTCCCCCTTGGCTTCGCCCTCTTTCCCGTCCTTGAGCGCCTCCGGCGGTGGAGCCCTTGTGGTGAGGGCGACCGGGGAGGCGAACCATCCCGAGGCGCATCGTGGCCCTGCGCGCCTCGCGACCCTTCTTCGCGAGCCTTCTCGTGGCATAGCTAGCCTGCCGTGGGCTTCTCGCCTGGTCGTGGACGGTGATTGGCTGAGGCGCTTCGCGCTTCGTCAGGGGTGGCTGGCTCGTGCCGGGCTTCGGCGCGGCGTGCCCGGGCCGTCGAGAGGGTGCCATCCCCAGCCCCGCTCGGAGGGGAGTGCTGATTCGGTTTTCGGCGCCCGCTTGGGGCGGTTGATGGTGTGGAGGACGCGTGCACGAAGGCGCCGAGCGCCGCGCCTTCGCCAAGGATTTCTTCAAGGGCGGCCGACGCGGTGAGCCTTCTTGGTGAAGAGCTCACGACGAAGACGCGCGCTTTGAGGCCGAGGGCTGCGCCCGGTCGCAGAGAGGCGTGAGCTGGAGGGCGCTGTCGCCTTTGCAGCGCCACCAGCGATCTTGATGATGAAGAGGCCAAGGCGTCACCGGCAGCCTCTCGGGAGGCCTGTTCTCGGGCCGCCGAGGAGGCCCGAAGCTAACAGCGGCGAGAGGCGGCGGAGGAGCGGGCACGGGACTCTGGCCCGGTGTCACTCCTTTGGAGGAGCTAGTGGAGCTGCGCGAGGCAGCCCTCGCGTCGATGAAGGTGGCCTCCGGCGACCCGGTAGAGCTCCAGAAGCGTGAGGAGGCGTTGACGCTTGAAGCCGCCGAACGCGCGCGCGAGTACGAGAATTTGGAGACGAGGGAGCACTCGGTGACGCAGGCGGAGGATGATGTCGCCGCACGGGAGGCCCGTGTCTTGGAGGAGGTCGGGCGTCGGGTGGCGACGACGCGCTTGAACCTCGAGCGCGAGTTCAAGGAGAGGCTGGAGTTGATCAGGGCCGAGGCTGAAGGCAGGACTGCTGCCTTGAGGGCCAACCTGGAGGAGGCGACGCCGGGCGGGCCGATGCTCTTGGGCCGCCCTCGAGGTGGCGCAGGGGAGTCAACCACCTCTCAGGCCGAGGCGCTCCTTCTTCGCCAACGGGTGGAGGAGGCCGAGGCCGTCGCGCACCAGAATGCGGACGAGATACGTCAGCGGCGAATCCTGGAGCATGATCACGGCCCCATGCTCGCCACGCTCCGGGAAAGAGCCAGTACAGCCTTGGATAACATCTGCGAGGCGGCTGTTGGCGAGCCGCACGCGGTTAACTACGCCGGCAACCTTCAGTTCTTCACTGACGTGGTGGCGCGGCTGGAGGCGCGATCGGTCAGGGCCAATAGGTTGGTGGATGAGAGGAGCCGCGCGCTGCTTGGGCGCGCCTTTTCTCGTGTCTTCAGCCATCTCCAGAACATGGACCCCCACTTCGACTTTGACGCAGCCATTGCCCCAGTTCCCCAGTTCCCCAGGCCGTCCGGGGCGACCTGGTGCACTGGGTGGAAGCCAATGTGGATGCTCTCGTTAGGGCCTTTGCTTCGGACAACGACGGCGTGGTCGTGGCCGCCGATGAGGGCGGCGTGGTGAACGGCCCAGACGCCGCCGATGGCCACATGAGACACTCAGGTCACCGCAGCCTCCCATAGGCTATCTCAGGGCTCCTGATCGAGACGTGGTGGCGATAGGCTGGGCTGCGCGCAAGCTAGGCCTGGCCCGGCTCGCGAGGGGCTCACGAGGGGAGGCAGCTGAGGCGGAGTGGTAACCGAAACACGAGAGATTTGCTCGAACGAGACTAAGCACCCCTTCCCCGAACACACGCAAATCTCAAATTCGAATCCAACTTAAATCCAGCGGGGCAAAGCGACAACCAAATGGAAAAGGGAAGAAAGCGGAAGAAAAGCCGCGTTCGGCACCTAGTCTAGTCTTGGACGTCTTCTCACCAGCACCGAGCTAAGTGCTGCCACTGGGCGTGGAAGGGAGCCCTGTGGCTCGAGGCCGCACCCCGAGACTCGGGCGTGTACAACCCCACTCACTATTACGTGAGAGTGTCACGGGCGGCGAGCTTCACAGCACCGGGCCTTCTTCACAGTGTACCGGCCTTGTTTCATATCGCCAAAGCGAGGGCCCCGCCTTTGGCGCCACACTCTAGTGCCATTAACGACGACCGAAACCAGGACGCCGCCGATGGGGTAGAGCGGTCGCCAGCCAGTTCCCCGACGACCACGGGTCCTCCGCCAGGGGCAGGCCCTGAGGCGCCTCCCCAGCAGAGGGCCTACCTCCTGAGAAGGCCTTGCTCCGAACGCAGCGGTGGTGATGTCGGATCTCTGCCCCTCTCTGGCAGCCCCCTGCGCCCTCCTCCCAAGGGGTAGGAGACTGCGGGAGCGGGGCAGCCGCTCGTCGTGGCGACCTGTACCTCCTACGATCTATGGTTAGCGTATGTTTGCTCTTGAGGAAGTAGCGGTACCTGATAATCGTCGCCCCCGGCGTGACCAGTGGGACCGTCCCGAGGCTCCTGGAAGAGCTCGGCTTCCGGCGCCTCATCTCCCCAGCTCGGGCTGAGGAGCGATCCTTGTTCTCCCTCATGCGGGTGCCCTTGGTCCATCATGTGGGGCACGTATTCTTCTGGCGCCGTCATCCCGAAGGCCACGCTGTAGTGCTCAGCGTGCCATGCAGCTCTGCTTGATGCGCCCACCGTGGGGTGGTGGTGCGGCGGTCCACCTGGGCCGTGAGTTATGTTGAGTCCTTCTTCTCCGCGGGCCGGGGGCTGGGGCAACCCCGCCACCGGCCCGGTGCTGATAGCTTCGCCGGTGTTGGAGTAGCTTTGGAGCCCGCGGGCATGCGTGGAGCCCCCGTGCGGGCCGCCCTGGGCCTGAGATGGAAGCTGGGTGCAGAAAGGGTGAGCCCCCGAGGCGGCGAAGCCCAGGAGCTCCGCCACTCGCTCCAGCAGCACGCCGCGCCCGCTCTCCAGCAGCTCTCGGGCCACTGTGAGCGCGACCCTCGAGTTCGCCTGCTCCCGGCGGGTGTACGGTGACGTGGTCGCGGCATGATTGGAGGCCCTTGCTGCCGACCGCGCTTGCCGCGGCGTGAGAGCCGTCGAAGCCTGTCCGCGCGGCCCGCGGCCCGTAGCGCCTTGCGGACCGCGAGCTGCCTGGGGCACTGGGTCACCCGAGGCGAGCGGCTCTGCACGGGCGGGCCACGCCGCCCAAGGATCTGGGTTGTCCGCTTGGTCGCCGGACATGGTGATGACGATGCGACGGGACACGAGGTGGCAGAAGGTGGATTCCGGCGCACCCCTACCTGGCGCGCCAAATGTCGGGTTTCGGGTTCCGGCAGACCCTTGAGGTTCGAACACTGGGGTGCGCGCGGAGATCCAACCCTCCGCCGTCTCGCGCCTCGCCGAATCGCTGGGACCTAAACTACTAAACGGAACAGCACAAGAGATACGAGATTTATACTGGTTCAGGCCACCATTGTGGTGTAATAATCTACTCCAGTGTGTGGTGTGGTAAATTGCCTCTTGGGCTGATGAGGAACAATACAAGGAAGACCAGCCTCGCGAGGGTCTGTTCTTGGCGGGTGCGATGAACTGCTAGGTGGTGTTCAGTCGCTCTAGCTACTGGTTCCTTGATGAGGATTCGGATCCCGCCTCTCCTGCTCTAGGGGTGGCTACTCCTATTTATAGGCGAAGGCCCTGGGCCTCTTCCCAAATATTGAGCGGGAAGGGCGCCAACAATTGGCCATTTTGAAGGGGAACAGCGGGTACACTTATCCTGACTAAAGTTGGTCCTCGCCGCAAAGGCTCGTGATGACGCCGCTTGGGCTCCACGATGACTCCCTTCCAGCCGTTGGGCTGGTCTTGGTCTTGCTGCACCGAAATGGATGCCTTTGCTTGATACTCTCGCCTGCGCTTGCTCCCTTTGCACCAAAGAGGAAAGGAGGACACTGCGCGGGCTGGCGCCCGACTGGCGCCCTTGGTCGTCATGGCTTGCGTCATGGGCACCTCGCGAGGTACCCTGCCTTGAACTCTCCGCCTCCTCATGAGCCAGCCTGACGAGGCCGTGCCTGAGGAAGCTCCTTGTCGTCCGCCCCGCGAGGCTTGGCCCCTCGCGAGGGTCTTGAGCTTGCGTTGATGAAGATGGGCTGTCCTGGGCCTCCTTTGAGCCACGCCGCAGGCCGCAGGCAGGCAAGTCTGGGGACCCCCGTTCCCAGAACGCCGACATAAACCAATGCAAAACCTTATCATTTTCTACTGTAACAAATCACTAATATTATTATTCAACATTGCATACTAAATGCCTCTGCATATTTAATACTCCTATCCTTAAATAGAATCATTAAACAAGCAAACATATGCAAACAATGCAAACATAACAGCAATCTGCCAAAACAGTACAGTCTGTAAAGATTGCAAGAGTATCAATACTTCCCTGACTCCAAAAATTATGAACTAAAATTCCCACTTTAATAAATTTATCAGAGCTTAATATGAAAAAGATTCAACATTATACCACTCTCTGACTTTTCTAGAGAATTTTTGCAACAGCGGTAAACTTTCTGTTTTCAAACAGCAACATGTATACTAGCAAAATAAGCATGGCAAAGGCTATCCTTGACTTTTTTTTTATTGAAACTAAAGATGCAAAACACTAATCTAACTAAAAGCAAGCAAAACAGAACAAAATGACATGACGCTCCAAGCAAAACACATATCATGTGGTGAATAAAAATATAGCTCCAAGTAAAGTTACCGATAAACGAAGACGAAAGAGGGGATGCCTTCCGGGGCATCCCCAAGCTTAGGATCTTGGTTTTCCTTGAATATTACCTTGGGGTGCCTTGGGCATCCCCAAGCTTAGGCTCTTTCCACTCCTTATTCCGTAGTCCATCGAATCTTTACCCAAAACTTGAAAACTTCACAACACAAAACTTAACAGAAAACTCGTGAGCTCCGTTAGCGAAAGAAAACAAAAGACCACTTCAAGGTACTGTAGTGAACTCATTATTTATTTATATTGGTGTTAAAACTACTGTATTACAACTTCTCTATGGTTTATAAACTATTTTACTAGCCATAGATTCATCAAAATAAGCAAACAATACAAGAAAAACAGAATCTGTCAAAAACAGAACAGTCTGTAGTAATCTGTAACTAACGCAAAATTCTGGAATTCCACAAATTCTAAAATAAATTGGTGGACCTGAGGAATTTGTCTAGTAATCATCTGCAAAAAGAATCAACTAAATAGCACTCTCCAGTAAAAAGTTAAAGCTAATCTCGTGAGCGCTAAAGTTTCTGTTTTTTTACAGCATGATCATAAAGACTTCACCGGAGTCTCCCCAAAGGTTCTACTTGGCACAAACACTAATTAAAACATAAAACCACATCTAAACAGAGGCTAGATGGATTATTTATTACTAAACAAAACCAAAAATCAAGAAACTAAAATAAAATTGGGTTGCCTCCCAACAAGCGCTATCGTTTAATGCCCCTAGCTAGGCATGGTGATTTCAATGATGCTCACATAAAAGATAAGAATTGAAACATAAAGAGAGCATCATGAAGAATATTACTAGCATATTTAAGTCTAACCCACTTCCTATGAATAGGGATTTTGTGAACAAACAACTTATGGGAACAATAATCAACAAGCATAGGAAGGTAAAACAAGCATAGCTTCAAGATTTTAAGCACATAGAGAGGAAACTTGATATTATTGCTATTCCTACAAGCATATGTTCCTCCCTCATAATAATTTTCAGTAGCATCATGAATGAATTCAACAATATAACCAGCACCTAAAGCATTCTATTCTTGATCTACAAGCATAGAAAATTTACTACTCTCCACATAAGCAAAATTCTTCTCATGAATAATAGTGGGAGCCAACTCAACAAAATAACTATCATGTGTTTGAAAAATAAGACCAAGATGACAAGTTTCATGGTTATCATTATTCTTTAAAGCATACGTGTCATCACAATAATCATCATAGATAGTATCCATGCTTTCATCATAGTAAATTTTCTCATCAAAGCTTGGGGGACAAAAAATATCATCTTCATCAAACATAGCTTCCCCAAGCTTATGGCTTTGCATATCATTAGCATCATGGATATTCAAGGAATTTATACTAACAGCATTGCAATCATGCTCATCATTCAAAGATTTAGTGCCAAACATTTTAATGCATTCTTCTTCTAACACTTTGGCACAATTTTCCTTTCCATCATGCTCACGAAAGATATTAAAAAGACGAAGCGTATGAGACAAACTTAACTCCATTTTTTTTGTAGTTTTGTTTTATAAACTAGACTAGTGCTAAAACAAGAAACAAAAAGATTCGATTGCAAGATCTAAAGCTATACCTTCACTTACCTAGCCTCCCCGGCAATGGCGCCAGAAAAGAGCTTGATGTCTACTACACAACCTTCTTCTTGTAGACGTTGTTGGGCCTGCAAGTGCACAGGTTGGTAGGACAATAGCAAATTTCCCTCAAGTGGATGACCTATGGTTTATCAATCCGCGGGAGGTGTAGGATGAAGATGGTCTCTCTCAAACAACCCTGCAACCAAATAACAAGGAGTCTCTTGTGTCCCCAACACACCCAATACAATGGTAAATTGTATAGGTGCACTAGTTCGGCGAAGAGATGGTGATACAAGTGCAATATGGATGGTAGATAAAGGTTTTTGTAAACTGAGCGTAAGTGAGCGTAGGGTTCATACTTTCACTAGTGTAAACGGTATTGCAATGATAGGAAACAAGGCCTAGGGTTCATACTTTCACTAGTGTAAGTTCTCTCAACAATAATAACATAGATAGATCATATAACAAGCCCTCAACATGCAACGAAGAGTCACTCCAAAGCCACTAATAGCGGAGAACAAACATAGAGATTATGGTAGGGTACGAAACCACCTCAAAGTTATTCTTTCGGATCAATCTATAAAAGAGTTCGTACTAGAATAACACCTTAAGACACAAATCAACCAAAACCCTAATGTCACCTAGATACTCCATTGTCACCTCAAGTATCCGTGGGCATGATTATACGATATGCATCACACAATCTCAGATTTATCCAACCAACATAAAAGTACTTCAATGAGTGCCCCAAAGCTTCTACCGAGAATCAAGAACGTGCCAACCCCTATGCATAGGTTCATGGGCGGAACCCGCAAGTTGGTCACCAAAACATACATCAAGTGGCACATGATATCCCATTGTCACCACAGATAATCACGACAAGACATACATCAAGTGTTCTCATAAAGACTCAATCCGGTAGGATAACTTCAAAGGGGGAAACTCAATTCATCACAAGAGAGTAGAGGGGGAGAAACATCATAAGATCCAACTACAATAACAAAGCTCGGGATACATCAAGATCGTGCCATAGAGGGAACACGAGAGAGAACACGAGAGAGAGAGAGAGAGATCAAACACATAGCTACTGGTACATACCCTCAGCCCCGAGGGTGAACTACTCCCTCCTCGTCATGGATAGCGTCGGGATGATGAAGATGGCCACCAGAGATGGATCCCCCCTCCGGCAGGGCGCCGGAACAGGGTCCCGATTGGTTTTTGGTGGCTACAGAGGCTTGCGGTGGCGGAACTCCTGATCTAGGTTTTGTTCTGGAAGTTTTAGGGTACGCAGGTATATATGGGTGAAAGGAGTACGTCGGTGGAGCTACGGGGGCCCCATGAGGCAGGGGGGCGCGCCCGGGGGGGGGGGGGGGAGCACCTCCCGTATCTTCTGACGTGGGGTCCAAGTCCATCAGGTGGGTTTCCTTCCAAAAATAACTTCTCCAGTTGATTTCGTTCCGTTTGACTCCGGCCTCGATATTCCTTTTCCTCAAACACCTAAATAGGCATAAAACAAAGAATTGGCTGGCCCTCCGGTTAATAGGTTAGTCCCAAAAATAATATAGAAGTGTAAAATAAAGCCCAATATTGCCTAAAACAGTAGATAATATAGCATGGAGCAATCAAAAATTATAGATACGTTGGAGACGTATCAGTCAGCTCCTGCACGTCGGCGTCGCCGGGATCCTTGCTGCTTGTCACCTCCATTTCCACCTTGACGGCGTCGGTCGTGCCTTTGGGCTCCCCCGGCGGGCCGTTCGCCCACAGCTTGGCCAAGTAGTGCGGCAGAGGGACGCCCGGCCTCGATGCAGATGACCGACACGGCGATAGGCGCGCCGATGTCGAGCACGCCGCCGACCAAGAAAAACGCGCGGCGGTCCTCCTCCACGAATAGCAAGAGCCGTGGCTCCGACAGTGGCACTTGCAGCTGGAGCACCTTGCCGTACTGGATCCTGTGCACGGGCATGGGATGCGCGGTGCTGATGTGGTGGTAGAGCGCCAGCGGCGGGCCTTCGTAGCCGCAGACGGGCACGGGGCATTTGCAGGGCGCGAGCGGACACACGCTCTAGTGATCGGCGAGCTTGTGGTAAGTGACGTAGAGCCCACAGCCTTCATGCAGGCACTCCACCCTCACCGACGAAAGGACGGAGTCCACCTCCGTGTTCCGCACGTCGAAGCCACCACCGCTGCGCCATACGGCACTACCGCTGGTTCCCGGGGCGCTCGACGCGGCAGTCCGCGCAGGCCAGGTGCCCTCCCTTGCACTGCAGTAATCAATCCAACAACACATCAATCAAGAAACCTGCACCTTGCTCAATCAGCCGAACGAACCAGGTGTATTCGAACCTCATACACTGGAGGCGTCAAGGGGCGGAGGCACAAGGGGCAGTGGAGCACGGTGAGGTCCATCGAGACCTTAGAGAGCTCCATCGTCGGGTCCTGTTCCTGTTCGGTCTGCATGATCTCGCCCTCCTCGTGCACAACCATCTCTCGACTTGGGCCGGGGTATTACAAAGCTTACCGTCACATATTTTACCGTCACATTACTTGTCTCGGAAATGGATGTATCTAGAACTAAAATACGTCTAGATACCTCCATTTTCGCGACAAGTAAGGCTGGCCATAGTGGGAGTAACATAAGTAGTATCGTGCACTTGGGACTCGCAAACATGCTTATGTGGCAGGCAATTAAAGAAGAGAGAGATGGTTATAGTAACGTAGGTAGATACCGTAACATAATAAATATGGTGCTACTATGTGTCATGCATGGCAATAAATGGGACCATCTATGATACTACTAATATATGATACTATGCACTATAGAGGTAGTAACATAGACTAGTAACATATGCATGTTACTAGTCTAAGTTACTCCCCACTATGACCAGCCTAATTCCGAACGGAGGGAGTAAGTCTTTATAGAGATTTCACTAGGTGGACTACATACGGAGCAAAATGAATGAATCCACACTTCAAATGCATCTATATACATCCGTATGTAATTCATAATGTAATCCCTACAAAGACTTATAATTTAGGAACAGAGGGAGTACTACTTCAAGGTGCATTAAATCAACACATGCAAGTACTATCAAAAGAAGAGTCACGGCATGCATGCATGCGTTGTAATTAATGCATCGGTAAATGCAAATTATTGAAATATATCGAGTGCAGTGCTTTGATGTGTCGCGTCAACTCATACATCAACGAGAAGTTTGATTATCCTCTCCCTCGCGGACTTAACTGCACCTGCCTTTGGCTGTATGACAGGTTGGCCACACACCTGTCGGGCCCACCTATCATACACGCAAAGACAGGAGCGTCCCTCCCTCGCCCATGAGCGTGGTGGCTGGCAAGAATAGGAGAAGCTTTCGCTACACGCTCTCCCTCCCGCACGTGGTGGACATGCAGTAGTTCAATCGGTGTCAGATGGCCAGAAGCGTACTGTAGTACTCCTCCAGTGCAGTAGTACACCATCATTGTTCGACTTCCCAAAGAGGTGAAGAGCCAAGCGTAGCCCGGACGCTCGTGTGGCAGTTTCATGTGTAGAGTAGTCTAGATAGCGTGTACCGTGCCTGTAAGCTTAAAATCGTTGGGGTCGGCTCCATGCTATGTGGCCGTCTCGAAGTTTTTTTAAATTAAAATAGTCTTCTGGCCCTACCTGTCATCCTGGTGATTGTAGTTTGCACGCTCATCTGGTCAAGACAGGAATATATATTTTAATTTGTTTTTTTTTCAAAAAGGGGGGACTCCCCGGCCTCTGCATCATAACGATGCATATGGCCACATATATTTTAATTTGTGGTGGGTAAATGTTAGAGGTTGCAGCAAATATATTGTACACTGCGGGTCTTTCAGCCAAGTTTAGAGGCAAGCATGTGGGGCCAGTGCTATGATGTGTCACGTCAACTCGTGAGAACGAGGAGAAGCTTGATTTTACTACACGCCTTCTCCCTCGCCCATGCGCTACCGTTGCTCGCAAACGAGGACATGCTTTTGCTTAGTAGTACTTCTACAACAAGCTATCCGTCCCCGCCGCAAAGTGGGATGTACATGCAGAATGGATTCGACACTGTAGAAGCAGTAGTAGTAACATCATTGTTCGTCTTCTCGAAAAGGCGAAGAGCCAAGTGCAAACCGAACGTTGCAGTTGCGAACATTGGAGCACGCATATAGACAGGCTCTTGCATGATACAAAATTGCTATGTGAGCTCACTATTGTACTAGTACGTACAACTACTTGCTAGTATAGCCCTGTAAACCAGAAAGGAGTATTTGCCCTTCTAGAGATTTCGACAAGTGACTAGACTACACCGAGACGGAGTACATATGGAGCAAAATGAGTGAATCTGCAACGTAAATAAATACGTACTAGTTCTATCGTTTTCCTCTCCGAGGTGCACAATATTGAGTATACCGACTACTCTCTTTTTGACACGCATTTACGTTGTTTTTTGACACAAGATGCAGACGCAAGCGCTCATATACACGCGCATACACTCACCCCTATGAACGCACACACGCATGGCACTATCATCTTGAAATTCACGAAGTCACCATAGGCACCTCGTCGTCGATGGGTCCATAGGTGCTTGAATGCCAAGGAGGAAGAGGGTAGCGGTTCCCGAGACGTTGAACGGTCAATGATGCATCCTCAATTACATGCAGAGGGAATTAATTGGAGAAGCAGACTAGAGCTAGCACGATGTGAATGCAACCGAGTTTGGACTCTCATATAATAAAGGAGCCCCACCACTCCAATCCATCTACTTCCAAGTCTCTGCGCAACACTGCTCACTCCAATCCAAGACCAAGTGACCAGAAGCCACAAGCACCTATGGAGGCGATGGACGCGAGCGGCAGTCGGCTGTGCCAAATCATCCAAGGCGCCGGCCTGCGGACCCGCACCGTGCAGCGTTTCCAGAGGTGCTGGCAACCGCAGGCATCGTAGCCCTCGCCGATGCCGGCTTCGCCTCTCACATGGACGACATGATGGTCAACTCCATCCGCAAGTTCACCGCCGTCAAGAAGCGTGCGGACGACCTTGCCGTACTACTCCAGCCTGCGCGCCCAGGCTCCTCATTGCCTGCCACCCTCATTGGCCTACATGGTGACGAACTCTTTCAAGCCCTGGTGGCCCTGCAGGTGTCGGAGGTCGCGACGAAGAATGTGCACCTCGAGGCAACGCTCGCCGCGCAGCGCCTTGCCATGCAAGAAACCGTCGACCTGCACATCCACTTCTACGAGGAAACCGTCTACATAGGCCACTACAAGGCAAGCGAGGACAGAAAGACGTTGGCCTTCTTCCAGTGGCTGGAATCTTTGGACGCCATTGTTCAGAAGCACGCCGACCTGGCCACGAAAAGCCGCCGCTACTTAGGCACCGTTTAGTGGGCCGGGCGCCTGAGTCGAGGAGGTGGACGTCGTCGATGGATGCATCTCTTCTTCTTGCCTCCTCAGCAACCAGCACCTTTGCATCGCCTCGTGGCCTTAATGTTTTATTAGTATAGTACTCCCTCCGTTCCCAAATATAAGTCTTTCTAAAGATTCCAGCAAGTGACTACTACATACGGAGCAAAATGAGTGAATCTACACTCTAAACTATGTCTTCATACATCAGTATGCTGTATTCCATTTGAAATAGTATCTAAAAAGGCTTATATTTATGAACGGAGGGAGTATATGGCATTTTTGTTCCAACAGAACGCTTTTCACTGTGAGGTGGGGCCGCAGTTGAGCAAACCCACCCCACCCACCGGGCGTCGGCCGAGTTTAGAATTAGATGAGAGAAACGAGGGAGGAGAGCTAGCTGTAGCACGGAAGCTGTTGTCAGATGGGACTCATGTTATAGAATAAGAGTACTGAGCACTCGTGCCTCTTTTTTTTGAGGAAAAAATTAGTCATATGTCTAGTACCACTAGTTGGGTGCGTGCGACCTATAGCTGTCATCACTTTAGGTCTCCTTTTCGAACCGCGGCTACGCTTCACAGTACATATTTTTTCACGCATTTATCCTCCTATATGTACTCCTAGGCTATTTCCACGTGCTCCCATTCGCCGACATGTGGGACATAGAGCATCTGGGTCGTAGTGCATGCACGACTCGGAGCATATGCCGGGGTACTTTACATTCCAGACCTCACAAATTACATGCAAACCCCCCGCAGAAGAATAAATAAATCAATGAATTACTACATGAAACCGGATTATTTTCGTGGAAACCGAGCACGTTCATTAAATTTTGGACATAACACGCTTATAAAAATGACCGGACCTAAACCAGTCTAAGGGCCTCTTTGATTTTTCCCGAAAAAGGGCCTCTTTGATTCGCAGGATACTGAAAACACAGGAATGGGGAAAGTATGATGGCGATGAACCTAGACGAGGAGAACTCTAGCTCAGTTAGAGGTTAGAGTTAGATTCTAACCATGAACTAACTCTAAACAAAATAGGTGTATGGATGGCAGGGTTAGATTGACAATAAATGCTCTATCTCAAACATTTGACTACTTTGGACCCTATTTTTAGTCAGACTAAAATAAGTCCCTTGGATCCAAGCACCCTCTTGGTGTGGCCGGCTCTTCTGTGGCCTCCTCCCGCTCACAATTGACATAAACGAACCATCTATACAAATCAAGCATGCAAAACATGATAATTTTTACTTTGTCCATACAAATGAGATATCCCACTTAAACATACAAGTCGTCCATCAAACTTCACAAAATAAAAAAACACTTCATGAAACAAAGAACGAGCTAACTCATCACGGAAGTCGTTCATGATAGGGAGGGAGCCCGGAGCCCCTCACGCACCGAGGGAGGAGCTCGCCATTGTCGTTCTGGAGGAAGGCTCTATAAAGCCCAAGCCCCGGGAACCCCTCCGACGCTGGCCCTTGCGAGTTGAGGTCGACACCGGCATGGGTAGCAGGGCTGCTTGCCGCCGACTGGAAACTTAATCTTTGGGCCTCTAGAAATAATGCAAGCTCAGAACTAAAATACCTAGAAAGGTGAACTGAATCTTTGGGCCTCTAGAAATAATGCAAGCCTACAACTGAAATACCTAGAAAGGTGAACTCAATCTTTGGGCCTCTAGAAATAATGCAAGCTCAAACTTAAATACCTAGAAAGGTGAACTGAATCTTTGGGCCTCTAGAAATAATGCAAGCTCTAAACCAAATACCTAGAAAGGCGAATCAATCTTTGGGCCTCTAGAAATAATGCAAGCTCAAACTTAAATACCTAGAAAGGTGAATCAATCTTTGGGCCTCATAAATAATGCAAGCCCTAAACTGAAATACCTAGAAAGGTGAACTGAATCTTTGGGCCTCTAGAAATAACGCAAGCCTGAAACTGTAATACCTAGAAAGGTGAACTGAATCTTTGGGCCTCTAGAAATATTGCAAGCCTGAAACTCAAATACCTAGAAAGGTGAACTGAATCTTTGGGCCTCTAGAAACAATGCAAGCCTGAAATTGAAATACCTAGAAAGGTGAACTGAATCTTTGGGGCTCTACAAATAATGCAAGCCTGAAATTGAAATACCTAGAAAGGTGACCTGAATCTTTGGGCCTCTAGAAACAATGCAAGCCTGAAATTGAAATACCTAGAAAGGTGAACTGAATCTTTGGGGCTCTACAAATAATGCAAGCCTGAAATTGAAATACCTAGAAAGGTGACTTGAATCTTTGGGCCTCTAGAAAGATTTATTACCTCCTCAAGCAGCATCAAACAATTCCATGCGTGCACCACAAATATATAGCAAGTTCGATCAGGATCTACTTTTCCAAATCAGAATTAGCGCTGGAGCAAGCAAGATCAATGATATTGCCATGAGACAGAGAAGGAACGAACAAACTCACCCCTGTCCGGGTGAACAATACTACCTCTGTCCGGGTTTATTGGTCCCCATTGTATTTGTGCCAAATTTTGACCATAGATTAAACTAAGAAAATGTTCACGCATGTCACCAAACATTATATTTTTCAAAACTATGTTCAAATACGATTCCAATGAGATAATTTTTCTTGACATGCATTAACATTTTGTTAGTTAAATCTTTAGTCAAAATTTGGCACAAACTATAAAAGGGACCTATAAACCAGGATGGAGGTAGTACTGTAGTAGTAAGTAGGAGTCGTAGAGTAGTCACCTTAAATAGAGAGTTTCTTTTCTTTAATGCCACGTACACAAATTGAAACGCTTGTTGTGGAGAGAAAAAAGATAATCACTCCACGTCCTAAGCGCTTGCTTTACTAGGGTTGCTCTCTTTATTCTCTCATCCTCTCCAGATATAAACAAGACAGCGGTAGCGACATTTTCTCTCTGCTCACCGCTGGTCACAGATCCGGCCTGATCCCTTCGGCCGGTGTGTGTAGAGGACTAAAAGGTGCATCGTTCACGCGGTTGAAAAGGGAAATAATGGGAAATTGCAGTACAAACTGGATAAGGAACAGATCTATTATTGGTTGAAAAAAGGATAGAAAGTGGCGGCTGGTGGACAAGTCAACAGAGTATGTCCAAGATTAGATTTGCTGCCATCACATAGTAAAAGGTCTCCAGGATTAGATTTGCTGCCCTCACATAGTAAAAGGTCTCAGGATTAGATTTGCTGCCCTCACATAGTAAAAGGTCTCAAGATTAGATTTGTTGCCCTCACATAGTAAAAGGTCTTAGGATTAGATCTGCTACCCTCACATAGTAAAAGGTCTACAGGATTAGATTTGCTGCCCTCACATAGTAAAAGGTCTCCAGGATTAGGTTTGCTGCCCTCACATAGCGTGAACAAGCTCGGCATCACCACTTTATGCCTCCTTGTAGGTACATTGTGCTGATGCGTCCACTGTCGCATGTCCTTATACCAACCTTTTGCCCTTGTTAATGTAAGGGCGCATGTAAAATGAAGCGATCAAACTGTTACCTTAGGGACATGTCTAACCAAAGGTTATTGTTAATCTAATGCCTCCAAAGGATAAGATGCAATTAAACTGTGTTACAAATGGCACTCCGCTGTTTTCCCCAAAGATGATAAGTAAGTTGCTCCTTTACGCTGTTGAGTGTCCCGGTGTCCCCACGGTCCCATGCCCTTAAAACAACTCTTTAGTCTGCTGTTGATTTATCGTGGTTCGTAAATGTGCAATGCCACCATTAAAGTAATTCCATATATGAAGAATCTCATTGTTGATCGTAATGCTTCTGGTTACATGAAGCATTGCTGACGTTTTAAAATTTCTACTGTCCTTGCGTGATTGCCATGAACATAATTAAGATGCTTCTTTTCATTTTGTATATGTTTCGTATATTCTTATTGACCAAAGAATCGCTTACTTTATATCATTTTGTGCAGATAGGGATATCCATTTCACCTTGTTGCTATTGTGACCTTTTGGTGAACAGCACAAAACACTTTTTTTGGAATGAGTGTCTTGTGCAGTTCAACTAAAATGTCACGTGGGCAACATCTCTCAATTTTGGTGGAACTGCACAAAATGGTGATTGGAGTTTCCAAAATATCCGTCAAGTTCTGCTGGTAATCTCATGCAAAATTTTATTAGCCTTTGCAAGATGGAGCCGTCACTGTCACCACAATGGCACTTTTTTTTAGTGGAACTGCACAAAAGGATAAGAAAATTATAGTTGCACCTTACATGAGCCGGACAGCCAACCTTAATGTTCCTCAATTTTAGTGCAACTACTAAAGAAGAACCTGCCACTCACAAGAGCAAGTACTTCTTGCTAGCTGAATCATGCAATCTTTGCTTCATTTCGTGAACCGCAGAAAAAGGCGCATGAACTGAATCATGGAACTCCAGTGCACCTCATCCTAGTGGAGCCGGAGGTTGAGTTCAAGGAGGCCGCTATTAAAGTGAAATCATGCTCTCCTGCCTCCTTGTTTGTGCTGTGCAAACATGTCAGTGCAAACGGGAATACTCAACTACAGATGTTGTGATGGTCAAGAGCATTCGCCAAGTTCTTTGATTGTATGACATGGCTAGCCAAGATGGATTTAATCCCGATATTCACTTTATCAAAACGCTCTAATGGGTTGGTTCTGAATCTTGCAAGCTGGGAATCAATGTGATGTGTAGGCATCTTTGTTGTACTTATTATTTGAATCTTATTTGTTGGTTCTGAATCTTGCAAGCTGGGAATCAATGAGATGTGTAGGCATCTTTATTGTACTTATTGTTTGGATCTTATTTGTTGGTTCTGAATCTTGCAAGCTGGGAATCAATGAGATGTGTAGGCATCTTTGTTGTACTTATTATTTGGATCTTATTTCTTGGTTCTGAATCTTGCAAGCTGGGAAACACGGCATGATGATGCAGAGGACAGCAACCATAACAAACAGTTCAAACTTGGTAGTATTATCTTTGTGAAAGTGCGACAAATGTGCTGATCGTAGCGCCCCGAGAATAATAATTCTAATTGTTGTGCATGTTGATCCCGTGGCACCGATAGAACGAGCCAATGCATTGCTTGTTTTAAGTATAAATTTCTATTAAAGCTAATTAAATTTAAGTAAAGTGACCACTAACTCCTGTTATTACAAAGACCAATACGCACCCGCCGTGAACCGACGTGTGGTCGGAGTAGGTTTCTTAATGGAGGCGCTGAATGCGCCGAGGGTGCATCTTGTGCCGGGCGTGCAGCCGGACGAGGGAGGGGTAGTAATCGTTGTCACCGTACACACTCAGCCATCGTTGAATCCAGTTCCCAAGAGCTGAAAACGAATCGCTGCCGCCGCCTACACACTCGTTCACTCGAAGAGACTCCAATGGAGATCCGAGGGGTGAGCCTCTTTGGATATGAACTTCAGCAAGGAGTTAGTTCATTGCTCAGTCCTATGGCTGCACCAAGTTGAATGTGATGTACACCAACGATACGGACTCGGTGAAGCTCGCCTCGCCTCGATCCTATGGCTGCACCAGGTTCAAGCATTCGCCCGTTTCATCGGCAATACCGATCGCACCTTCGCTACGGTGGAGAGAAGGAGGAACGCGACGATTCGGCCATCTGGTGCAACAAGCTTGTCCACATCCAGAAGCAATACAAGATCATCAGCAACGGACAGGAGAAGGACTCCGTGGTTGACCTCGCTGAGACCATCATCGACCCTTGATACGCCAACATGAAAGAAGACGACCTGAACACGTGGGAGGTACCTGCGAATCTAGCCTACATAACCTACGCGGCCAAGGACGACACGCATGCTACGACATGTACAGGCAGATCTTGGACATGAGGGCGGTTCCGCTTCCCGTGAATCGACGAGTACACGGACAGCCGCAGCCATGATCAAGCGTGCATGAAGGTCTAGATGTTGTACTTTATCTGTTTATAAGCACCTTTATCATCCGAGTGTTTCATGCATTAGCCTATGTGTCGTAATTATCTGCTTTGTCCAAAATATTTCTTTTAAGAACCCATTAACCTGATTGCTTTTTTAGTGGCTATTTGCTTATGTATGTAAACTAGTTCACTTGTCCATAAAAAACTAGTTCACTTTCGGCTGCCGTGCTTTGAATCTCCTTCCTCCCAACATATTCCTCTCCTCGTGGACCCGCAGGTCTCTGAATTTTCTCCCACTTTCTTTTTCGATGTAAACTGAGTTTTCTCCCAAAGATTTCCCCTAGAACCAACTCAACTGTCCCCACGTCTAGCCTAAAAAATAATAATACCCCACGTACTATTAACTCATCATATTAAAATGATATTTTATTTCGTAAGTTGAAAGTTCTTACGAAATAATAATAATAATTGTTTATATATAACTTGCCAAGTTAAGTCCTAGTGATTGCGTACATAAGCTTGCAAATATTTTACTGACGTGAAATCATGTGTTTATGTTTTTATAACATTTCTCCGTCTAGCCCAACATGATATTTTCACCCAGCCCAGCAAGTCCGCGGATTTCGAGAAAAATGCAAATGGGATTTAAACGGCCTGCATAGATGCTACACCATTGTTTCACCCAGCCCACCTAATGGACTAAAAAACAAATGGGCTGGCTGACATGTGGGCCAGTAGGTCGAAGCCTAAGAAGGCGTTGGATTTACATCCAACGGCCGACATTCTTCTTCAATCTCTCGTCTTGTTCCCCCAGCGCTGCCAGAATCACCGCTTCCAGCCTTTTCAGCCGTCAATGCGTTGTTTTGCGCCTCAAGAAAACGCTACCCGCCGATGGCTGTGCCATCCCTCCACTCCGCACCTCTTGTTATTCTCTCGCCGAGTGTAGGCCCACCCCGCACCAACCAGTCAAGTTTCCCACTCCTCTCCGTCTCAGTGAATCCATCGCCGCATCTTCCCCATTTCCGGTCGTTCCAGGGGCCTTGCCATCGTCCATCGCCGCCTCGGGCGCCGCGCGTGGTCAACATACGAGAGTCATCGGAAGAGGATCAGATGCGGAGAGCTCGACGGCCGGGACCCACGAGGTCCATGGTCGCACGCAAGGAAAGTTCCTCCTTATTACGCATCAGACGTGCACTCGTGGGAAGGGCTTTTGTATTTCGCGAAAAACGCCTACCGATGTGTCGGACCCACTAGCTATATCTTCACATGCATGGAAGTGCCTCCTTATTACGCACCAAAAAAATGAATACTCCCTGCTAGCTGGGACCCACCATAGTGGGTGGCTGACTTGTGGGCCTACTAAGTTGACGAGGATGGAGGGCTTTGTCAACTTAGTCAATATGAACGATTCTAGCTCCAGTGACCGTACGATGTCCATCCAACGGCTATAGTGCTTCTTCAACCTCTGGTCTTCAAGCAGCGCCGGTCGTGCCGCGTGCTCCCGCCTCTCGTGGCCGGCTGTGATGCCGCGGAGGCCTCACCGCCACCTACTACTCCCACCGCCGGCCAAGGGTATCCCTCTACTCACCAACACCCCCTGTTATTCTGCGGCGACAGCAGCCTCACGCCGCAGCCGAACCAGTGAACCCTCGTACTCCTCTCCGCGTGGGCATCCACTACCGCGTCTTCCCCGGCTCCGCGTCGTCCCCTTCCTAGGCCTCGCCGTCGTCCACCGCCTTGGTGCTCTCGGTGCGGCGTGGTCAATGTGGTCAATGACCGACTTCCATCGGAAGAGTACTGTACGTGGAGAGGCTGACAGCTGGGTCCAAGGCCACAACCCAGTTTCTTTGTGATTTGCCAAGTAAGTCGCTTTGTCAGGCCTGTTGGGCTGCAAATCTTTCAAGACGAGGTGAGCTTCATTCCGCTGGCCGAGAAAATGGCCTATCAGTAATGAGAAATGGGCTGTACATTTTTAAAACACATCAAACCGGCAATTAGTTTCAAATATCTTTTTTTTCATTTTGAGATTTTAAATTAAATTAATTTTTATGCATGGAGAATTTGTTGGATTTTATATTGATATACATTTATTTTTAAAATCAGTTTGAATGTGAGTCAAAATTTTGGGATTAAAAACAGTTCGGACCGCACCGAAATATGCAAAATTTCGTATAATGTTTTAACCGTGGCCACAATATGGGCTGTAATGTTAACAAAAAGAATATGGGCTCCAAAAAAAACCTTAAGAATCGCCTCAACGCCATCGCTCATCCAATCGATCGGCTTCGCTTAGCGGCAGAGCGGCGAATCGCTCCATCGGGTTCGATTAACAGCCATCGATCGATCGCCGGGTTCGATGAAGCGTAGCTGCGGTAATCGCCGGGTTAAGTTAGAGCCCAACGCCTCGCCGGGTTCGATTAGAGCCAACGCCGCACGTGTACGAGAGAAACGCGCATCGCTGGCCCCCGACCTCCCACAAGAATCGGCAACTCCTCAAATTTTCCTCTCCCTCGCTTCTACCACGATTTTTTCCGTCATGGACGACCCAAAGAATGTCATGCAGCTGCATCTCCGGCCCACCTAGGACGAAAAGCCCATTTTCTGTCATGATTTTTTGTCATAGAAGTAGGAGCCCACCACATCTATGATGATACCGGGGTTTGTCACAATTATCGTCATAGAAGTGTCATATGTATGACCGAATTTTTTTTTGTTCGACCCAAAATGTCACGGATGTGTATTTTTTTTGTAGTATGGACGTCAGATCGATAGTGGATCCGTCCTGGGATGAGCCGGTGGCATCCACCATGATGCGGTTGCGGCGCCCAGGCCGGTGCACCATACAGGGTGTCAGAGAATGCGACTCCGTCTCCTTGACGTCCACCGCCGTGAGGGCTGCCGTCACCTTCCACGCCTGCTGACTCGCACGGCAAGCACACCATGCTATGTTTGCGTCTGACGACACCCAGGATGAGTCCATGGCCTCGGCGTGCCAACAGAGGAGTTGCGTGTCTGCCACCGTGTTCAGACGCCGGACGGACCGTACCGCCTCCGGTGAGGCAGCGACGACACACTAAGTGCCAGATCCATGTGCCATTGGGCGGAAGCAATGGATTTCCAACGGAAGGAGTCTGAACGCTGCCTCGCATGGGCCTCCTCCCGGGAGTGGCGGAGAGCAAGCCGGACGACCATCTCGTCCTCGAGGCCGCGTGGGTTGAGCTCGGAGTCGACGGATCTGGATGTGAAGGACTCAGATCCACTGCCCGCCATGCCGAAAAAGCCCGAAGACCGACAGATGGGAGCTTGGGTGGCTGATGACCCACAAGTATAGGGGATCAATTGTAGCTCTTTTTGATAAGTAAGAGTGTCAAACCCAACAAGGAGCATAAGGAAATGACAAGTAGTTTTCAGTAAGGTAATGTCTGCAACTGCTGAAATTGTAAGTAGCGGAGTAGTTTGATAGCAAGATAATTTGTAACGAGCAAGTAATGATAGTAGTAACAAAAGTACATCAAGGTAGCCCAATCCTTTTGAGGCAAAGGACAGGCCAAAACGGTCTCTTATGATAAGCAAAGCGTTCTTGAGGGTACACGTGAATTTCATCTTGTCACTTTCATCATGTTGGTTTGATTTGTGTTCGCTACTTTGATAATTTGATATGTGGGTGGACCGGTGCTTAGGTGCTGTTCTTACTTGAACAAACCTCCTACTTATGATTAACCCTCCCGTAAGCATCCGCAACTATGAGAAAAGTATTAAGAATAAATTCTAACCATAGCATTAAACTTTTGGATCCAATCGGTCCCTTACGAAATAGTGCATAAACTGGGGTTTAAGCTTCTGTCACTCTCGCAACCCACCATCTCATTGCTACTCCACAATGCATTCCCTTCGGCCCAAATATGGTGAAGTTTCATGTAGTCGACATTCACATGACACCACTAAGGGAATTACAACATACATACTATCAAAATATCTAACACATATCAAGTTCACATGATTACTTGCAACATGATTCTCCCGTGACCTCAAGAAGGAAAGTACCTACTCACAAATGATATAACATGTTCATGATCAGAGGAGTATTAAATAGCATAATGGATATGAATATATAATCTTCCACCAAATAAACCATATAGTAATCAACTACAAGATGTAATCAACACTACTAGTCACCCACAAGCACCAATCTATAGTTCCGGTAACAAGATTGAATACAAGAGATGAACTAGGGTTTGAGATGAGATGGTGCTGTTGAAGATGTTGATGGGGATTGCCCTCCCCAAGATGGAAGAGTTGTTGGTGATGACGATGATGATTTCCCCCCTCCGGGAGGGAAGTTCCCCCGGCGGAATCGCTCCGCCGAAGGGCAAAAGTGCTCCTGCCCAAGTTCCGCCTCGAGACGGCGGCTCTCCACCCCGAAAGTCTCCTCCTTATATTTTCTAGGTCAAAATGACCTATATACCAGAAGATGGGCACCGGAGGTGGGCCGAGGAGGCCACAACCCACCAGGGCGTGCCTGGGGGCCCTGGTGCGCCCAGGTGGGTTGTGCCCACTTGGTGGCCCCCCTCTGGTAGTTATTGGCTCCAATAATTCTTAAATATTCCATAAAAAATCTCCGTGAAGTTTCAGCTTTTTTTGGAGTTGTGCAGAATAGGTGGCCTGACGTAGCTTTTCCTGGTCCAGATTTCCAGCTGTCGGAATTCTCCCTCTTGGTGTGGTCCTTGCTAATTATGAGAGAAAAGGCATTAGAATTACTCCAAAAAGCATTATTATGGATAAAAACTTTATAAATAAAAGTAAGAAAACATGATGCAAAATGGTCGTATCAGTGGCGGAAGGGAGTGCAGGGGAGTGGAGTGAAGAGACTAGGGTTTAGTTCGACGAGCGGATGGGGAGGAATATATGTGGGGTCGGGTGGGCCAGCGCGGGGCAGGGACGATGTGGCAGATGCGCCCGGGCTCCCCCATATCCTCCCCATATTTGGGATGGATATGAGTGGTGCCGGTCAGCCCGGGCGTTTGAGGGGCGTTTGAGGCACCCGTCTGGGCCGCATTTTTGTGACCGGTCAGTGACCGGACCGTCCGCCCAGGCGTTTGAGACGGGTTTGGAGCGTTCGGCTGTAGATGCTATAAGTTAACTAAGAAGTTGCACATTTTATAAATCATGTGCGACTTTGGTCTATAGTTGTTCATGTAGGTAATTATACATAATCAGATGATTCCATCTATAGGATCCAGCGACCATACAGATACAAACAGGTACGCCTCTAGCAGAGAGAAAAAGTTGTGACTAGGGTTCCTCCATAGGGCTTCCACTTCCTCTTGTCCCCCTCCTCTCTGGGTGCCTTCTGGCGCCTCGAGGGGGGGGGGGGGAGGAACCCCGGTCTAGGATGTTTGTATAGTCATTGGTTGCTTTAGATTTAGTTAGGGTTAAGTGATACATCCATTTTGCATCATGCTTTTATATTGATATTTATTGTATTATGGGCTGCTATTACAAATTATGGTACAATAGTTATGCCTTTTCTCTCTTATTTTACAAGGTTTACACAAAGAGAATGCCGGCAGCTGGAATTCTGGATCGGAAAGGAGCAAATCTAAGAGACCTATTCTACAGAACTCCAAAAGTCCTGAAAATTTACGTAGAATTATTTTGGAATAAAAAAAAATTATTGGGCAAAGAAATACCAAAGGGGGACCCACCTGGTGGCCACAAGCCTGGGGGGCGCGCCCTACCCCCCTTGGCGCGCCCCCTGGCAGGTCCCCGGTGCCCATCTTCTACTATATGGAGGGTTTTGACCTAGAAAAATTCATAAGGAAGCTTTCGGGATGATGCATTGCTGTCTCGAGGCGGAACCTGGACAGAAGCAATTTAGGGCTCCGGCGGAGCTGTTTTGCCGGGGGAAACTTCACTGGTGCGCGTCGGTCCTAAACAAACGGTTTTTAACCCCTTTCCGCGACGACATTTGGAACCGTCGCCAAGTGAGTGTGGGCGATAGGGGGGTCCTTCCCACACGACCTTAAACCGTCGGGGATATGCCCTCCACCACACACGCCGACAAAATAAGGTCGTAGCATCAAATGAAGCGCCAAATACGGAAATACGTACAGTAGACCTAAAAAATAGAATTATATGGCGAAATTGTTTCCAGTCGCAAGTACATTCCACATAGTCAGTCCCAGCTAAACGTTTCCATTCGTATGTACATCCCACACAGTCGTTCCATGGAAAACGCTTCCGTTCACACGTACATCACACATAATTTTTCCCGTTAAATCGTTTGTGATAGCGTTGCCAGTGCACACGATATTAATAATTTTATCGTTTGCGTTATTGAATGCATCACACACGGTGCGTAGAAGAAACTGTGTGGCAAAGGCTGTCCATCACACACACTTTTTATGTGGTAAACGCTATGCAAGGTGGCCTAACGCAAACAGTTTTCAAGAGAAAGTCGTGTGTGCAGTGGAAATTGATTGCACACGTAGTGGATCCTAGAAACGTTTCTGATCTCCACGTATATCGCAGACGTTTCACTTTCGCAAACCGTGTGTAGTGTAATCCCTAATTTAAAAATCACATATTTTGAATTTCAAAGTAGGCAATCACTTATTTCATATCCAACCATGTTTATTACAAATATAGGTTCAACCACGAATCCATAATTCGATGCACATGTACATATACTGAAGAACTACAGAAGCACCAAGTAAAGAATGATGAACCACAGTTATACTAAAGACTGTAAAGAGAGAGGCGAAAGACATTCTGGTTGCTGGAGAATGTGAAGCGGAATGCCCATATTGTGCCCTCCTCCATGCGTAATGCGCGCACGACTGTAGGCCAACCCCTTGTGATGGCTGCCCGTCCATCCTTCACTGTCTTCATTAGGACTTCTCGATGCTCAATGTAGTCTTGATGAAATACTTTAACCTTCATTGTGTGTCCACCAATCATGTACTTTGCAAGGTAATCTTGAGTGAACTGCTTCAGGAACCACTGGGAACGAAAAAGATTCATACATTGTTGTCTAACAACTCATTATGGGCAGTAAAAAGAGAAGGCTGCATAGTTTGTAGTTACCATCCTACAGCTCACTGTTGTGTTGGATAGAGCATAAAGAAATAATTTGCTTGCCACCATTCTTATCTTTTTGCTAATAATCCTTATTAGTTTCCTCACTTGATGCTTGTTCATCAATATCTCATTGCCCCATACGCAAAAAGGGTCGATGCGTGGATCCTTGCCAAGGGCATATATACCTACAAGCAACAAGTCAATATTAGAAGCTAACTAGTGTCCATGCCTGGATCTATATGCACTACATTATGGAACAACGGGGGGAGTACAAGCCGAGGGACGAAGCTAACCTCGGCGGAAAATGGTGGCCACTCTCGTTGTTGTCCTGCATAAGTAGTGGAAAGGCATGATAAGTACATCAATATTAACATCAAACAAATATAGCAAAGGTAAACAACATCATCTCCAAATGATAGCTTGAATGTGTTGGTTTCAACATGCTGTTAAAGTAGATATAAAATGGAAGGCAATGTTACCGTCAGCAGGCTTAACAACCATCAAATATTGCAATTCAAACTGGTATTGTTGAAAATGAATAGAACGTAGGTAATGCTTAAACATCGCGCTGGATAAATGTGTAGAACTGAAATAAAGGGCATGTTTTAAGTACACTAGGAATAACTAGAACCAAATATAGCCGTTCAAACTGGTATTGATGTAGTCGAGCGGCACAGTTCCGACTTGCACATAACGAACAACACATTGTGAATGACTAAAATAAACAAGGCATAAATGACCAGTATAACAACCAAATATAGCCATTGAAAACTGGACAGAGTCTCACTGCAACCAACCTAAGAAGCAAATACAGATAAACATGGCATATGCTTGAAAACTGGACAAATGCTCATTGCAACCAACCTAACAAGCAAATAAAGATAAACAAGGCATCTACTTGATAACTGGACAAATGCTAAAAAAGCAACCTAACAACCAAATACAAATAAACAAGGCATCTGCTTGATAACTGGACAAATGCTAAAAAAAGCAACCTAACAACCAAATACAGATAAACAAGGCATCTCGCGATAACTGGACAAATACTCACTGCAACCAAACTAAGAACCAAATACAGATAAATAAGGCATCTGCTCGATAACTGAAAAAATGCTCACTCCAACCAACCTAACAACCAAATACAGATAAACAAGGCATCTACTCACTATAAACAACCAAATATAGCCATTCGTGAAACTTAAGTGGACAATTCATACTTAAACATCACATAGACCTATTGAACAATACATTTTTGCATAACTGAAATAATTAAACACGACATAGTTAAAGCACCGCACGGCAAATGCTACTACAACAAAGGGTGCGGGTTGGCAAGCTAGAAAAGGAAAGATTTGTTGATAGAATGTTGCCTCACATTTCATGGACGGGATCCTTCCAGTTGGAAGAGCACATACCCATGGTGCGCTCTCTGATGTCACAGATGGGCTGTTTCACCTTGGAAGAACCTTCATGGGTGCCCTCCTCGTGGTCGTGGTCATGATCAATGAGATCTGACTTGGCAATTGAGGATCCCAAGCCGCCGCCGAAGAACGTGTCCTTTAGAAGTGACAAAATAGGCTCGATGGCGTATAAAGCTCGCAAATCCTTGACCGCTTGGCGGAGGAGATCAGCGGCAGGGCCGTCGAAGAGATCAACGGTGGTTGAACCAGAGGGGTTGGGGATTGACCACTTAACCTGTGCCATGGCCCGCGTGAAGCCGTCGGTGTGGACGAGTTTGATGTCGTAGCCAGCTTTCCTGAGATACAGTAATACGCTAGCCCACTGACATGAAGCCTTCGACATGGCAACGTAGTCAACGTCTTCGCTGGCTTCCGCGGCGACGTGTTGCTCCGGGATCGACAGGTCGGGGCGAACGGCGGCCACCTCGCCAACGTCCGCCGAAGAGGCCATGATGAACCTCTTCTTGGCCGAACGCTCGTCGGGCTCCCCGGGATAGGTGGTCGAGCTTAGGCTGCGACATTCTAGAGCAGGGGATGTGGATCTGGCGGGGAGGAACACCGCAGGCCTCATCTAAAAACTCAGGGGAGTGGGGTGACGGTATGGAAGTCGCTGGGAACTTTATTATCTAAGCTACGAGGAACAGGCAAACCGGCAGGGTTGGCAGCGGCGCCGGCAGCGGCCGCGAGCTAGGGTTTGAGGGGTACTGTGGAGGGGTGGTGTTTGAGGATACGCCGCGGCTACTGAAAAATTTAGTAATGGTGGGTGGAGATGGTGGTGGACGAGGGAGGGCGACGGTTCAAATGCCTCGGCTACTGCAATTTTACTATAAGGTCGGTGGTGGAGGAGTGTGGGCGATGGTTGAAGTACGGCGGCTACAAAAATTTGGGTAAAGGAATTGATGTGGGGCGGGAGTGCCCAAGATCGCGCACGGTCCAATAACAATATGCGTGTATGATAATAAGGAAAAGTGGCGCGGATCTGCCGATTTTTGTAACGCTCAAGGCGGGTAGTTTGTTTTTTATATTTCTAGCTAGCTGGTCTATCGCACACGGTTCATCCTAATTTCCAAATAAACTTACCCGCCTTTAGCTTGCGCAGGTGCTGGCTTTACATCGCATTTGCATCGCACATGGTTAAGCCAGTACCTCCACCCTTTGCTCGCGCTTGCGCGGTCGTGGTGATTTCAGCGCACTTGCATCGCACATGGTTGAGCCAATATCTCCATCCTTTGCTCACGCTTGCATGGTCGTGGTGATTTCAGCACACTTGCATCGTACATGGTTGAGCCAGTACCTCCACCTTAATTTGCTCGCGCTTGCGCGGTCGTGGTGATTTTAGCGCACTTGCATCGCACACGGTTGAGCCAGTACCTCTACCTTAATTTTCTCGCGCTTGTGCGGTCGTGGTGATTCACATCGCACTTGTATCGCACATGGTTAAGATATTATACCCCGTGTCCATTAAGCGTCATCAGAGTCTTTGCAGGAAAAAATAACGTTTAGAGAGGGTCAAAAGACAGCCACAGCAGCATGTGGCCCAAAAATATATGAGTGAAAAGGGTGGTCTGTGATGTTCATAATTCCAATGCACAACTTTGACCCAAGGGCCCACAGCCATGCCATTGCTCAAGATCAATGAGAGGGCCGAGTCAAGAACCACCTGAAGTGGCCAAATATATGTACAAATATTGGGGATGTTTAAAACCTTAAATACACAATGCATAACTTGGGTGGCACCTGCCTCAAGAAACCCGAAGCACCCTAACAACCACCTAGCTAGGATATATATAATGACATAATGTCGCTCCTAGCTAGGATGTTTGGCCCACCACCTCCCACTTCGTGTCGGTAGGCGGATGCACATAATGATCGATACTTTGGTCATACATGCATGTCGCCATGACCTACCATAAGACGGACCAATGAATCTTTCGTTTGGTCAAATGACAGTTGTTGTTGTCAATAAACCGCTTGGGCCAATAGATTGAACCATCATAAAAATCGCACGAGAGGGACCACAAAACCAGCACCTGTTGCATGCGGCCCAAAATGATGTACGTTGGGAAGGGGTGATGTGTGTTTTCAATATAGAATAATGTACAATTTAGATGTGGTGCCTACCTCTTGGTACAGACAACAACAATGAAGGCAAGGTAGTTTACGACGAGATACATACGCAGGGTTTGATGTAGGTCAAACCCAGCAATTCGAGCATCTGGGAGGGAATCCGGACAACGCATGAGCTCGAGCTTTGTTGACCGAGATTTCACGGTGACCGGCCCTAGCACGAACTAGGAGGAATCCATTCATGGTGAACACATACCCCTCATTATCGGTCAAGGGATGATATATATACACTCGGGGAGCCCACAGATATCCGTGTCATCACAAAAAACCGCACAAGGGAGACGTGGTCGATCAGAAAACCCCGTATACACTGCATGCGGCCAAAAAATATGTATGGGTACGATGGTGTATGATGTGTTTAAATCCCAAATGCACAACTTCGATGGGCCACGCCAACTACATTACAAACCGAACACTGTACCTGACTCCAAGCCTGGTTTTCAATACATATGATGTCAGTTTCTCAACTTCGAGGCGGCGGCGGGGGGGGGGGGGGGGTCATCCCACGCATGCGCTGAAACTTATTTTGTCTAGCATGGGACACATCTATACACCTATATAGTGTGCGAATAACTTTGAAAGTTGCTCGTTGGATGAAGCCAATCCGACGGTACAAAGATGGAAAATCCGAGAACTACTGGCCGTTGGATATCATCTACATTCCACCACATTCTGCCACATGTACAATCTAGAAGACTCCATGGTTGAACTTAAGCATAATGCACAAACCTCAAAACACAAGCACTTCTCCTTTGTTCTCTACAATCTTCCATATCTTAATTGCCCAAACCTTTTTTTTCTAAATGAATTATCACTTTTTGTTTTTACCTTTACAATGCACAATTCCATGAATCTTAAAATAGTTTTTTTATAAAACTAATTGATTTTGGATGAGATGAACTATAATAATTAAACGAACATCTACATCATGCATATCTGGGAGAAGAGGCGGGAAACCGATGATGGTAGTGGTGAGAAACGGTAGCCTGTTTTGAATGAAAACCTAGTAGAGAAGGAAGCGTGAGCTACACGACACATGCGCACAGTGCTTACCCATGTACTGCATGTGCTGTCGAATGGGCTCAGTGTTGCATTTCAATCTGGGAGCATCCAATGGTGCACACATACGACTCGTGGGGTTTGGGTTCTGGCCAGTCAGAACGCACAACTCAAATCGCGCGCGCAGCGGGGGGTGGGGGGGATATCATACGGAAACCAACATTTGGTGGAAACCGGTGAAAACCATGAGACAAAGATGTTTTGAAGTTTCAAAAAAAGTTCAAAAAAATACGGGATGTTAAGAGGATGATGTTTTATCGCCACACAAAATTTCAAGTTGAAACATATTACGAGATGTGAGCTATGAAAAAGACAAAATCAGTGTTGAATAGTGCCGAATAATAATGTCACTATTCAGGGCGGAATTTTTCTTTTTCATAGCTCACATCTCATAATGTTTTTCAACTTGAAATTTTGTGTCGCAATAAAATATCACCTTCTTAATATCCCACATTTTTTTAGATTTTTATGAAACTTTAAAATATGGTTTCCATGAAGTTTTCGTCGAATATCGGCTTTCGTGAGTGAACCGTGTGCTATTTGAAAACATTTCGTGAGAAGAATCTTGGTTTTCAAATCCTCGTAAATCCAAAACTAAGCTGAAAATCGTGAAACCTGCCATGGTGTCACGACATCGCACTTATATGTTGAGGAATTTTTTCGTCCATTGTGGCGCAAGTTTTATTACAAGCTTCTTACAAACCAGAGCTTCTCTCAAAGAAGCCTCATGGTTCTGATAGGGAAACGTGTCCCCATTGTGGGCGAAAGGTAATCACTGCCTCTTTTCGCCTTGTATTTTCTTCTACGGGCAACATGGAACGACAGGATATCCGTGCTGAAATTTAAAATTATTCAGGGTTCGTTTGGCATTTTTATACACTAATTGAGTTTCCTAGGCATTTAATGTCCATAATTCAAATCTGAACTAGAAATACATGCCCCAATTCACCAAAATGGCTAGAAAAATTATACATGTGTCCTTGGGTGAATGTTTAGGTCCCATGCCAGGAATGGGAACGAATTACAACCGTATCGGTGTCATGGCTCGTCCTCAAACATTTCGAATCTCGGTTTTTAAGTCCCCATAAATCCTAAACTCACCAGAAAGTCATCAAAGGTGGCATGGTGTCACGTCATGGCACATATATGTCGTGGTAAAAACATTTTCCAATTTGGGCCAAGCTTTATTACAAACCTCTTACAAAAACATGAGCTTCTCTCAAAGAAGCTTCGTGGTTCTGAAAGGGAAACGTGTTCCCCTTGTGGGCGAAACGTAATCACTGTCTCTTTTCAGCTTTTATTTTGTTCCACGGGCAACATGGAACGACAGGATATCCCTGCTGAAATTTAAACTTATTCAGGGTTCGTTTGGCCTTTTTATACACTAATTGAGTTTCCTAGGCATTTAATGTCCATAATTCAAATCTAAACTACAAATACATGCACCAGTTCACCAAAATGGCTAGAAAAATTATACATGTGTCCTTGGGTGCATGTTTAGGTCTCATGCCAGGAATGGGAACGAATTACAACCGTACCGGTGTCCTGGCTTGTCCTCAAACATTTTGAATCTCGGTTTTTAAGTCCCCATAAATCCTAAACTCACCATAAAGTCATCAAAGGTGGCATGGTGTCACGTCATGGCACATATATGTCGTGGTAAAAACATTGCTAATTTGGGTCAAGCTTTATTACAAGGGATTTTTACATCTGTGCCCCTGGTTCCTTAGCCATACTGATTCATCCCCACGCTCTTAACTTTTGCTCACTTTTCCCCACTCCCTTGCCCGAAACCCTCAGAACTGGTCATAAACAGTGGATGCCGTCAGCTCAGTGCTTTGACCGTTAACTCAGACGAGTGGGGCCGCGCTGACTGTGTCGCCCGTTGGACCTGATGAGTGGGGTCGCGGCGTACGGTGCCGCAGTTAGCCCGTTGGGCCGTGCGCGTGCTGCAATGACAGAAGCTTGTTATGCATGCACGACATGTCCAGCTAGCCTGCATGCATGCACGTAGCTAGCCTACCTGCATGCGCCGCCGCCCACCGCCATGATACGCTGGCCGACCTCTTTTTCACGCGAGCCGCCACAGACGCTGACCGGCCTCATTTTCACGCGAGCCGCCACGGACGCAGGGACGGTTGCTGCCACTGGTTCGTATCATCTCCAACGCGTGTCTCCTCGATGTAGAGCATTGTTTCATACTTTTCGATCCACTCGCATCTATTCAACATGGAAATTAAAAGCTGTTGGCAATTAAAGTGGCATATAGATCGATGCGGCTCGTTTGAACATAGCAAATCCAAAGCGCGGCCGGTGCCACTTCCCTTCCCCTTTCCCTATTTAAACCACCACCCCTCCACCTATTCTCCACACAGCCATTTGCACCACCCCCTTCTCTTCTTCACCCAAACCCAGAGCACTCTCAAAGCGAGGCGAGGATGCAGTACAACGACCCCACCTTCGAGCTCCGACCGACCGTGCCAAAGAGACGTTATCCAGCCGATGTCGTCATGGAGAGAACGCTCCGCGTGTGGGCATTCTCACGCTGGAGGGGTGCAAGGGGTTTTTGCCGAGTGTTTCCTCCGTGCGGGCTTCTCCCACCTTCCGGCAGGCTCGCCGGTGATGTTCCGACTGGAGGAAGTGCGTCCAAACTCCAGGACTCCGCCGATAGGGCTCACCGTCACCTTTACCAACAGATTTGATGCGTACTACCTCCTCGGCAAAGTGTTTTCATGTGGATGCGAATTCTTTGCATTCACAACTCACAACATCTTCACAAACTTCGATTGCATCTTCCCCACCCGCGATGGTATGCACAACCTCCCCTACTACATCGGCCGGGACGGCATGGAGAGGGAGCAGTGAAGAGAAGGCGCAGTGAAGATGGTGGTGAAGTCCAGGTCTCGATCATGAGCTTGTCTTGACCTATGGTGTTAGGGCTTTTTATCTTTTATATATTTCTATCTTAATTATGTCATTGGTTGTACCATGAACTTTTAATCTCTGTCGTGTTATCCCCTAAGAACTTTTTTATGCTTGCTACCCTTATTTGATATGTCGTTGGTTATAAGTGTTTTTGCTTGCTATTTCTATCTTATTTGACGTGAGATAAATCGCTAGATGGATATGGTGCCGTACACGAGCCCTGCTGCTAAATCAATCAATGATTTAGTATTCCTCAATGAAAACCAGCAAGTTTTCGCCCATTTAGAGTAGGGTCAAGTTTTCACCCATTTAGAGTAGGGTCAAGTTTTCACACGCGCGTATAATGGAGTAGTTGAAGTTTCAAAAAGGAAACTAAAGCTAGAAAAATGAGCCATGTTGATGTTGAAAATAAGAAGAAAAGCTAATTTTTTTGAATTCTTGGTGGCCCTATTCCGTATATTGTATGAACAAAAACAAGATATTTTTGAATAGTTTGTGGACTATGCTATGGTTTAGGGTACCCTATGTTTTATGTAAGAAGTATGCTATGGTTGCTACTTTTTATGTTATGGATGTATGCTTGCTACGTGAGATACCGGTCGATGGATATGGTGCCATAGTCGAGCCGTAGACAAGTTCTCTAGATGGATATGGTGCCATAGCCGAGCCTAGACATGCTCTCTAGATGGATATGCTGGCTAATGGTGCCACCGGACTTTATTTTAGACGTGGTTTCAGATGGATATCATGATCTACATAATTAAGTCTAACATGTTCTTAATAAAAAAACAAAAACAAAAAAAATCATATATACAATATTTTTGTTGCAACAAACACTTGTTTATAATACCCGCATGTCAAAAAATGAAAGTGTTGTGCCATAGGCTATATACAGAAGGAAATTGCCATGATATGTACAAGTAAATTTGACATGTGCAAGTCCAACAATAAATCGATTTACCATCATGCACTATTTTTGTTCGGCATGGCAATAAATGGATTTACCATGGTAATAATCAAGCGAAAAAACAGAGCTAGCGCGTGGGCCTTTGACACTCAACGCAATGAGACGGCCCAACCAGAGCTTAGTTTCAATTTGGGCCCTAGAACTACGTTTTTTTCTTTTGCGGTCGGTGTTGTCCGACGAAACTGACAGGTACCCGAAACTGACATGATCCACAAATTAAGCAACACAGAGCATAGATCACATGATCCATAAATTTAAGCAAATCGTAGAGCACATGTGACGGTGTCCTGGACTAGGGGGTACTCAACACGTCGTCTCCCGACCAGCTGGATCAGGCCAGGGACCCCCATGGCGGTTCACTATTGGGCCAGTTCGGACAACCCATGCCGCATACAAGGAGGATTCCACAAGACTTGGCGCCCAAGACAAGGACTCCTCTAAACCCTAGGCCTACGGTGCATATATAAACAGAGGCCAGGCTAGTCAATAGACAATCTCATATTCATTACTACAATCTCGTGGTAGATACATGTACTCCGTACTACATCGATATGAAAATAATCAAAAGCAGCATGTAGGGTATTATCTCTTCAAGAGAGCCTGAAGCTAGGTAAAACCCCGTGTCCATGTTACCATCGCTCCAAGACGCCTAGCTTAGGACCCCTACTACGAGATATGCCGGATATAGAACCGACATTGGTGCTTTCATTGAGAGCCTGTTAGGCGATCGTCGCGGATCGATGGGGCAATCAGGTGATATTTTTCTAGTTAAATCTGTTCCACATGAATTAATTTCTTTGAGAGTTGTTGTTCTCGGATCGCTATTTTATTCCTCAGGTTTTCTCCGATGTCTTTTTCTATCTCGGACCAAATCAGGAGAATTTATGCACCGGCCACCGCCGATCATCAAAACGTCTGTGTGGCCGAGGACCGTGTGGAGGCAGCATCCAAACTAGAGCAAGACAAGCTGTCCTCGGGCCATGTTCAATCCCCCGCCTCGAACAACCATAAAGCATGAACGGCCTTGTTCGGGCAGCGAGCGTGCAGCAATGTTCAAAGCCGCTACCTTCAATCTGGGATAGCACGTGAAGCACTAAAATGCTTCGGAGAGCTGAAGATACAGGGACACTGCTACTAGTGCTCCTACGATTCCACACGGAAATACACGTTGAGGACTCCATCCTAAAATACAAATTGGTTATCACGTCTTTCGGGGACTGATTGATCTTCGTACAAGGTGACACTGGCTCTGGCTTTTTACCTCGGATTTTAACACCTCATCGCCCGAGCAAAGAACATCAGGTTTTATTTTTCTATTTTCCTGTACTGTATATATTAAATACACACAAGATATTTTTTCTGCTGGTTTGCGAGAATTTTTTTGTGTAGATTTCTCTACCAGTTACAATTCGGTCCGTCGAGCGCATCAACATGGTGGTCCATATAGTTTCCTACAAACCGGCTTGGTCCATAGTTCGGCGGACACCATGTCTGTAGCCCGGCTTGCCAGATGAACAGCAGCAACAAACAATTTTTTGCTCCTATGATTATCCGGGTTCAGGACTGATAACCCACAAGTATAGTGGATCGCAACAGTTTTCGAGGGTAGAGTATTCAACCCAAATTTATTGATTCGACACAAGGGGAGCCAAAGAATATTCTCAGGTATTAGCAGCTGTTGTCAATTCAACCACACCAGGAAACTAAATATTTGCAGCAAAGTGTTTAGTAGAAAGGTAATATGATAGTAGTGGTAATGGTAGCAAAAGTAATATTTTTGGGTTTTGTAATGATTGTAACAATAGCAACGGAAAAGTAAATAAGCGAAGAACAATATGTGAAAAGCTCGTAGGCATTGGATCGGTGATGGAGAATTATGCCAGATGCGGGTCATCATGTAACAATCATAGCATAGGCTGGCACCGAACTAGCTCCAATTCATCAATATAATGTACGCATGTATTCCGAATATAGTCATACGTGCTTATGGAAAAGAACTTGCATGACATCTTTTGTCCTACCCTCCCGTGGCAGCGGGGTCCTAGCGGAAACTAAGGGATATTAAGGCCTCCTGTTAATAGAGTACCGGACCAAAGCATTAACACATAGTGAATACATGAACTCCTCAAACTATGATCATCACCGGGAGTGGTCCCGATTATTGTCACTTTCGGGTTGCCAGATCATAACACATAGTAGGTGACTATAGACTTGCAAGATAGGATCGAGAACTCACATATATTCATGAAAACATAATAGGTTCAGTTCTGAAATCATGGCACTCGGACCCTAGTGACAAGCATTAAGCATAGCAAAGTCATAGCATCATCAATCTCAGAACATAGTGGATACTGGGGATCAAACCCTAACAAAACTAATTCGATTACATGATAAATCTCATCCAACCCATCACCGTCCAGCAAGCCTATGATGGAATTACTCACGCACGGCGGTGAGCATCATGAAATTGGTGATGGAGGATGGTTGATGATGACGACGGCGACAGATTCCCCTCTCCGGAGCCCCGAATGGACTCCAGATCAGCCCTCCTGAGAGAGTTTAGGGCTTTGCGGCGGCTCCGTATCGTAAAACGCGATGAATCCCTCTCTCTTATTTTTTTCTCCCCGAACACGAATATATGGAGTTGGAGTTGAGTCGGTGGAGCAACAGGGGGCTCACGAGGCAGGGGGCGCGCCCAGGGGGGCAGGCGTGCCCCCACCCTCGTGGACAAGTGGAGGCCCCCCTGACGTGGATTCTTCTTCCAGTATTTTTAATATTCCGTAGAGTTTCATGTCATGCCGAGAACTTTTGTTTCTGCACATAAGTATCACCATGGCAATTCTGCTGAAAACAGCGTCAGTCCGGGTTAGTTCCATTCAAATCATGCAAGTTAGAGTCCAAAATAAGGGCAAGAGTGTTCGGAAAAGTAGATATGACGGAGACGTATCAACTCCCCCAAGCTTAAACCTTTTCTTTTCCTTAAGCAATTCAGTTGATAAACTGAAAGTGATAAAGAAAAACTTTTACAAACTCTGTTTGCTCTTGTTGTTGTGAATATGTAAAGCCAACATTCAAGTTTTCAGCAAAGATTATGACTAACCACATTCACAATAACTCTTAGGTCTCATGTTTACTCATATCAATGGCATAATCAACTGGCGAGCGATAATAATAAATCTCGGATGACAACACTTTCTCAAAATAATTATAATATGATATAACAAGATGGTATCTCGCTAGCCCTTTCTGGGATCGCAAAACATAAATGCAGAGCACCTTTAAAGATCAAGGACTGACTAGACATTATAATTAATGGTAAAAGAGATCCAGTCATAGTCATACCCAATATAAATTAATAGTAATGGATGCAAATGACAGCAACGCTCTCCAGCTGGTGCTTTTTAATAAGAGGGCGATGACTCAACATGAAAGTAAATAGACAGGCCCTTCGCAGAGGGAAGCACGGATTTGTAGAGGTGCGAGAGCTCGATTTTGAAATAGAGATAAATAATATGTTGAGCGGCATACTTTCATTGTCAACATAACAACCAAGAGATGGCGATATCTTCCATGATACACACATTATAGGCGGTTCCCAAACAGAATGGTAAAGTTTATACTCCCCCTCCACCAACAAGCATCAATCCATGGCTTGCACGAAACAACGAGTGCCTCCAACTAAGAACAGTCCCAAGGGGAGTTTTGTTTGCAATTATTTTGATTTGGTTTGCATAAAGCATGGGACTGGGCATCCCGGTGACCAGCCATTTTCTCGTGAGTGAGGAGCGGAGTCCACTCCTCTTGAGAATAACCCGCCTAACATGGAAGATAAGAACAACCCTAGTTGATACATGAGCTATTCGAGCATACAAAACAGAATTTCATTTGAAGGTTTAGAGTTTGGCACATACAAATTTACTTGGAACGGCAGGTAGGTACCGCATATAGGAAGGAATGGTGGACTCATATGGAATAACTTTGGGGTTTAAAGGATTGGATGCACAAGCAGTATTCCCGCTTAGTACAAGTGAAGGCTAGCAAAAGACTTGGAAGCGACCAATTAGAGAGCGACAACAGTCATGAACATGCATTAAAATTAATAAACATTGAGTACAAGCATGAGTAGGATATAATCCACCATGAAATAAACATCGTGAAGGCTATGTTGATTTGTTTCAACTAAATGTGTGAACATGTGCCAAGTCGAGTCACTTAAATCATTCAAAGGAGGATACCACCCCACTATACCACATCACAACCATTTTAATAACATGTTGGCACGCAAGGTAAACCATTATAACTCATAGCTAATCAAGCATGGCACGAGCAACTATAATCTCTAATTGTCATTGCAAACATGTTTATTCATAATAGGCTGACTCAGAACGATAAACTAATCATATTTACAAAAACAAGAGAGGTCGAGTTCATACCAGCTTCTCTCATCTCAGTCAGTCCATCATATATCGTCATAATTGCCTTTCACTTGCACGACCGAACGAAGTGAATAATAATAACAGTGCACGTGCATTGGATTAAAACTGGAATCTGCGAGCATTCAATAAACAGGAGAAGACAAGGCAATATGGGCTCTTGGTTAAATCAACAATAATGCATATAAGAGCCACTTCAACAATTTAATCTTAATCTTCTCCTATCGACCCCCGAAGAAAATAAAAGAAAAAAAACTATTTACACGGGAAAGCTCCCAACGAGCAAAAGAAGAACAAGAAATATTTTTGGGTTTTCATTTTAATTATTACTACTATAGCAAGAAAGTAAACTAGCTGAAAGCTACAACTAATTTTTTTGGTTTTTCTTAAGGTTTATTAAACACACAAGAAAAAAACATAAAAAGGAAAATAAACTAGCATGGATATTACAGTGAAAAAGTATGAGCACCGACATCTAGCAATGAGTGTGTGAATATAAATGTAATGTCGGTGAGTGATACGTACTCCCCCAAGCTTAGGCTTTTGGCCTAAGTTGATTTATTGACACAGATGGCCTGGCGGATATTGCGATGCAGCGGCTATTGCCTCTTGAGCTGCAGCGTGGCAGCGAGCTGCCTCTGCCCTCCTCTCATACTCATCTGCCTCCTCTCTGGTAATAACATGTCTTCCTTTTGCCTGATAATCAAAGAAGGCACTAGCAGGGAGAGTAATATGGACAACACGACGTTTGTCAAAGATTAAGCGATACTGGAGGGACTGCTCGTTCCTCTCAAGAAAACGATGATGAACCATGGCATTGTAATCTAAATAAACATTAGGCAGCTCAACATCATAATCACGTATAGGTACCTCAAGAAAATTAGCTAGACGGGTTGCATAAATTCCTCCAAAGAAATCTCCATTAATTTTATTATTATGCAACCTACGTGCAACAATAGCTCCCAAATTATAAGATTTATCTCCTAACACAACACTCCTAAGAATACTGAAGTCAGGGACACACATGTGACATGCTTCATCCTTACCATTTATGCACCTACCTATAAAGAGAGCAAAATAATGTATAGCAGGAAAATGAATGCTCCCTATCGTAGGTTGTGCTATATCTCTAGATTCCCCCACCGTTATACTAGCAAGAAATTCTCTAAATTCAGATTTGCGAGGCTCACTAGTACTACCCCATTGTGGAAGTTTGCAAGCAGTGGTAAAATCCTCTAAGTCCATAGTATAAGAATTTTCATAGAGATCAAACAGGACAGTTCGAGAATTGCGTGAAGATGAATATTCACACGTCCTCACAAATGAACTAGTGACATAGTGGTACTGACGACACTTTTCTGCCTCGAAGCTCACAAGATCAGCGTTATGCAAATACGCGTTAAATTCTTCCTTAATTTCTGCTCGATCCATAAAGTCTTCTGAAGGCCATTCACAAGGCCGCACTGGGGCGTCCCTTGGTGGTTCATCATCAGCATCACGCATTGCAAGCCTAGGTCCTTGCTTCCTTGAAGGACCACCTTGGTACATTTTCCTAAACATATTTCTTCCTCTGCATAATTTCTGAAATTTTTAGTAACTTCAAATAAAATTGAACCAAGCTCAACAAAATTGATAGCAACTACTCCTACCAGTGCCTAGAGCCTATATCATGAATTAGAACTACTTGGAACCATATAAATTTGACAAGCAAGCTCAAGAACATGGTCACCTAGGCAGGACAAATTTGCAATGAATAAAGAACTAGAACAAAAACTAATTGGATCAATGGAGGAGTCACATATCAAGGAACAATCCCCCCAAGCAGTTTTGTGAGAGGTGCTTTGATCAAGGAGATCGAAAATCGCAGCAAAATGAGCTAGAACTCATGCTTGAGATGGATGGTGATTTTTTTGGGAGGAAGAAGAAGTGTGTGGGTGTAGGAATAAGTGGAGGGGAGCCACCGTGGGCCCACGAGGCAAGGGGCGCCTCGACCCTCGTGGCTGTGTGCTTGCTCCCCGCTGTGTTCTCAAGCATGATATTCTCAAATATTTCAGAAAAAATCATATTAAATTGGCAGGGCATTTGGAGAACTTTTTTTTGGAGTATTTTTATATTGCACGGATAATTCAGAAAACTGACAGAAAAATACTACTTTTGTTTTATTTCAACTAAATAACAGAAAGTAGAGAGAGGGTACATGGTGGAAATTTCAGCTTCTGGTATCTTTCTTTTATTAGTGACAATTTCTTTCATATACTTAGCATAAGGATTCGTTTTGAGCATATCAGTCAAACGCATACGCAAAAAGATAGGTCTAATCATTTCAACAAAGCGATCAAAATACTCATCATCCTTTTTCTTGGATGGTTTGGGAGGTAAAGGCATGGGTGTCTGAACCCAAGGTTCTCTTTCCTTACCGTGCTTCCTAGCAACAAAGTCTCTCTTATCATAACGTTGATTCTTTGATTGTGGGTTATCAATATCAACAGTAGGTTCAATTTCTTCCTCTCGCTCCCAGGTGGCTTCATCCTCAGTGTGGTGGCTCCACTGAACTTTGCAAAGCTTAATGACCTTGCTGCGGGTGACTCGGCTGATCTTAACTGGCTTCTCCTCATAGGTCAAATCGTTATTCAACTGAATCGCCTCCAGTGGCACAGTATCTCTCAGTGGTATATCCGCCATCTCTGCGTGACACTTCTTCAACTGAGAAACATGCAACACATCGTGAACACCTGACAAACCTTCGAGTAATTCCAACTTGTACGCAACTTCTCCCATGCGCTCCAAAACTTTGTATGGTCCCACAAAACGTGGCGCTAATTTTCCTTTAACTCCAAAGCGCTTAACTCCTCGAAGCGGAGATACTCGAAGATAAACTCTGTCTCTGACGTCATATTCTATCTCCTTGCGTTTTGAGTCCGCATAGCTCTTCCGCCTTGACTGGGCTACCTTGAGCCTATCACGAATCAACTTTACTTTCCGGTCAGACTCCTTAATCAAATCCGGTCCAAACAACTGGCGGTCTCCAACCTCATCCCACAATAGCGGGGTTCTGCACCTCCTTCCGTACAAGGCTTCAAAAGGTGCCATCTTCAAACTGGTTTGGTAGCTGTTGTTATAAGAAAACTCCGCATATGGCAACTTGTCATCCCAACTTGATCCATAATCCAAGGCACATGCTCTCAGCATATCCTCTAAAATCTGGTTGACTCTCTCGGTTTGTCCATCTGTCTGTGGATGAAAAGTTATACTAAACTCCAGTCTGGTTCCCAAAGTTTCGTGCAACTGCTTCCAGAACTTTGAGGTGAATTGGGTTCCTCTATCTGATACGATACTCCTCGGAACTCTATGCACGCATACAATCCTTGTCATGTATATCTTAGCCAATTTGGCACTGCTGTAGGTAGTCTTTACTGGAATGAAATGATCTACCTTTGTCAAACGATCGACTACAACCCAAATCGAGTCATAGCCTGAACGGGTCCTGGGCAATCCCGTGATGAAATCAATGCCTAGTTTATCCCACTTCTATTCGGGTATAGGCAATGGCTGTAACAATCCTGCCGCTTCGATGTTCTCGCTTCACTTTCTCGACACACATCACAAACTGCTACATACTGTGATATCTTTCTTCATCCCGTCCACCGTAAAGTATCCTTCAAATCCAAATACATCTTAGTATTTCCGGGGTGGATCGAATACGGCGAATCATGTGCCTCTTGCAAAATCAATCTCCGAATCTCCGGATCACTTGGTACGTAAACGCGGTCCTCAAACCATAAGGTATCATGCTCATCCTCACGAAATCCCTTTGCTTTTCCCTTGCTCATCTCCTCCTTAATAGAAGCAACTTCCTTATCTGTCCTTTGAGCTTCTCTGATTTTATCCATCAAAGTAGATCAATCTCCAACATTGCTACATAGCCTCGCGGAACTATTTCCAAACATAGCTCCCGAAATTCCTCGGCTAATTCTTTGGGTGAACCTCCTGTCATTAGGATGTTGACATGGCTCTTACGGCTCAACGCGTCTGCTACCACGTTAGCCTTTCCGGGGTGGTAATGCAATCTCATATCCTAATCCTTGATGAGCTCCAACCATCTCCTCTGTCTGAGATTTAACTCCTTCTGCGTGAAGATGTACTTCAATCTCTTGTGATCCGTATACACCTCACAATGATTTCCAATGAGGAAATGTCTCCATGTTTTCAATGCATGCACTACGGCTGCTAACTCCAAATCGTGCGTGGCATAATTTAACTCGTGAGGTTTCAGCTGTCGTGAAGCATACGAAACAACTCTTCCCTCCTGCATAAGCACTGCTCCAAGTCCTCGACGTGAAGCGTCGCAATAAACTTCGTAATCCTTGCTTTGGTCTGGCAGGATCAATACTGGTGAGGTGACCAAACGCTCCTTCAACTCTTGGAAACTAGCCTCACACTCCTCGGTCCATATGAACTTGGTATCCTTCTTCAATAATTCTGTCATAGGCTTCGCAATCTTTGAGAAATTCTCAATGAATCTCCGGTAGTATCCTGCGAGTCCAAGGAAACTCCGGATCTCTCCAACTATTGTTGGCGCTTCCCAGTTTGTCACCGTGGCAACTTTAGTGGGGTCTACTGCTATACCTTCTCCGGATATAACATGTCTGAGAAATCCAACTTCCTTCAACCAAAACTCACACTTCCTGAACTTGGCGTACAACTGATGTTCTCTGAGCTTCTCGAGTACCAAACGCAAGTACTCCTTATGTTCTTCTTCATTCTTTGAGTAGACCAAAATATCGTCAATGAATACCATGACGAACTTATCCAAAAACTCCATAAACACCTTGTTCATCATGTTCATAAAATAGGCTAGGGCGTTAGTCAGACCAAATGACATAACGGTATACTCATACAGCCTGTACCTGGTTGTAAAATCCGTCTTAGGTATATCCTGCTCCCGAATCTTCAACTGATGGTATCCTGATCGCAAATCGATCTTGGAAAATACCTTAGCTCCTTGTAATTGGTCAAACAAGTCGTTGATCATCGGCAACAGGTATTTGTTCTTAATGGTCACTTCATTCAATCCTCGATAATCAACAACCATTCTTAATGATCCATCCTTCTTCTCCACTAGAAGTACTGGCGATCCCCAAGGCGAAGAACTTGGGCGAATAAAGCCTTTGTCCAGCAACTCCTTAATCTGCTTCTTAATTTCTTCCAAATCTTGGGCTGGCATCCTATACGGTCTCTTAGATATCGCCCAAAGGTGCTCGGCAGTAGTTCAATCAAAAACTCAATGTCTCTGTCTGGCGGCATGCCTGGCAACTCTTCCGGAAACACGTCCGGATAATCCCTTACCACTGGTACTTCCTCCTGATAAGGAATTTACATGTGCCCTCCTCGGCTCATGTCGTGATACATACTTGATTCTCCTTCCTTCTAGGGTGGTAAGCAAAATTGACTTACTGGCGCAATCAATATTCCCTCCGTACTTTGATAACCAATCCATACCTAATATCACATCCAAACCTTGGGTTTCCAAAACTATTAGGTCCAAGGGAAATACATAGTGTCCAATCCTTAATGGCAGTCGATCGCACCATATACTTGCCATATATTCTGCTCCGGGTGAGGTTACTAGCATGGGTGACCTAAGGGCTTGGGTTGGTAATTTATACTTATCCACAAATCCCCTTGATATGTATGAATAAGATGCACCAGTATCAAAAAGAACAACTGCAGTAAATGTCTTAACCAAAAACTTACCTATTACTGCGTCTGGCTGAGCTTCAACCTCCTCCACAGTAACGTGGTTCACCTGTCCCCTGTTGAAAGGGTTCGGCTTCTTTCCTTAGCTTCCATTGCCGTTACCATTTTGGGCTTCTGGACATTCATTTACATAATGCCCAGTCTTACGACACTTATAACAAGTGATATGGCTCAGGTCTACCTTGGATGGTGTTGACGGGTTGGTGTGGTTTTGTCCATTGTTTCCTCCATTCCCGTTTCCATTCTTTGTGCCATTATGATTGTGCGAGCTACCTCCTCCGTGAGTATGCTGAAATTGCCCTCCCGGCTTCGGGGTAAAGCGTAGTTTCACCGAGCTCCGAGTTATACTTCCCCTATCCATACTTTCTCTTGCGATTGTCAATCTGCTGCTGCTTCCCTTCAATCATAAGAGCACGGTCTACTAACTCCCGGTAGTTATTGAAGGTGGCTACCATCAACCGCATGCTCAGTTCATCATTCAGTCCTTCTAGAAACTTCTCCTCGCTTAGTCATCCGTAGTAACGCTATCCGGGCATAACGTGCTAGCTTACTAAAGTCATCCACATATCGCCAACCGTCTGTCCTCCTTGGCGCAAGTTGCGTAAACTCACGCTTCTTCATGGCCATAGCTCCTGCTGAAACATGGGCAAGACGGAAAGCTTGTCAAACCGATCCCATGTGACAAGTGTTCTACAGGTAAGTGGTCAAAATTCTCCCACCATGCTGCTGCGGGTCCTTCAAGCTGATGCGCGGCAAATTTCACCTTTTCCCCATCTGTACATCCTGCAGTGGTCAACTACCTCCCTACTTTGCGGAGCCAATCATCTGCGACAATCGGCTCGGTGCTACTGGAAAACACCGGCGGATTCAGCCTTAAGAAACGGGTCAAATGGTCAACAGGTGGTGGTGGTGGTGGGTTGTTGTTGTTGTTGTTGTTGTTGTTGTTGTTGTTGTTGTTGCCTTGGTTCTGTACCAATGTTTGAATCAAGGCATTCTGCTGCTGAATCAACTGAGTGATCTCCGGTGGGAAAACAAATCCTGGGTCGCGTCTCGGAGGCATCTGAGGGTTTATAGAAAAGACGAGAGTTAAGAGTAGAATGAGGTCTAGGGAGAAAACACTACCCATATGCACATGAGACAAAAACACACAATATCACTCCAATCAAATCAAACAAGGGCATACAACGGTCTAACTATCGTTACAAAGTGCTGGGACCAAAACTAATTTTTAATGGGGGAATTCTACTCATTATGGTGGTCAACTAGAAAAACTGCTCCGATGAAGACTCCATGATATCTGCTCCAATTCATCTTCAAATCATCATCACTAGGATCGTAATCGGTGTCGCCGATGATGATGTAGTTCTCTCGACAGTGCAATCTTCATCTTCTCCTCCGGTTGTTGAATTTCCCATGAGTTCTTCAATCTTCTCCTTAAGATCGCCGCTTTGTCTCACTAGAGCTACAATCTCCTCCATGTAGTCCTTTGCGAGTGGCCTTCGCCTCCTTCTAGTTCAATAATCTTGGCTTTTGCTTTCTTCAACTCCATCATGTCTGCGCACATCTGGTTCTCCTGGCGTCGAATGTGTTGATTTAACTCTTGGATGAAAGCTGCAATGGATCGATCCTTCTTAGTGCCAACTATCTCCCATTGTTTATCTCGGCACCCGCAAATCTGGTAGATAGTATCCTTGAGGTCATCTTGGTAAACTTCTCCAATGCGTCCCATGGTTATGTGAGCTGCCATGCTCTTTCCTGCACTCCAAGTTGGTGCATTAAAACACACTCTATGGGCTCCATGATCATGCGAACGCCCTTCCGGGAACTTGAGCTTGAATCTTCCAGCGCTCCTATTCGGGTAAAGTGGAATTGTAGGTCCCAGTGAATCTTGGTATTCCGATGTTCAGGTACTTAGTGACTTCCTTCAGGTGTCGTCCAAAGGGTGTATCTTCATCCGGCTGGGTGAACTTGATCCTCGCTTCCGTCATCCTAAAAGAGTACAAAAGATGAGGAGTCCTAAATAAGAATAGAGTAGTGATCTAGGGCTTTAGCTTAATGGTCGTGTCCTACAACGTGTGCTCGATACCATCTTTGTAGCGACCGGACCTCAAATACCGATCTCTCGTGCTCAAGTGTCATCCTCGGATCGAATGTCGACACCACACAAGACTCAAAGGATTTATAACGAGTAGCAATCACACACTTATTACATCGAATGTCTCAAGAGAGAACTTAACAAAATAAATAAGGCTTAAGGCCATCTAATAACGATAACAACGAAAGGCTTGGAAGAATAAGCGAGTCCATCAACTCCAATGACATCACTGAGTATAGAACCATGACCTAAGCACCGTACTAAATCAAATGCGAAAAGTCTCGCAACATGAAACATTGCAGCTCGAAAACGGCCAAGACATGGAATATGCGGCAATGTAACACATAGAGAATAATGAGAGAATAAGCCTATACTACATGCATATATGGCTGGTGGAAAGCTCTATGGTTACAGCTTATGTAAAGCCAATTTTTCCCTACTGCAAAGGAATAAATTCTATTTAACTATCATGATGGTTGTTGAACATTGAGAATGGTTGACAGCATCCTCAATCACAATTAAAAGTACTCATTAACAACCCAACAATATTAATTAGAGTAACATGATGAGATTCCCATGATATCCAAGTACTAGATACTCAAGATGTCCATAACCAGGGACACGGCTAACAATGATTAGTTTATACACTCTGCAGAGGTTTGTGCACTTTTCCCCACAAGACTCGATCTCTTCCGCTTGATTTCTCGCACTACATGGTGTTTGAGAAACGGATGACCGAGACATAGTCTTTCAGAAGCGCTAGCACCTTACGTATGGGTAGACCGTACCAACCTACAACCCCTACATCAGCTAGTCTACCCGTAAGAGTTCGCACGACTTAGTAAACTATGCTAGAGCCCATAGAAGCATGTGGCTGCACACGGAAGTTTCTAGCATGAATAATCTCATGATCCCTTTGAGCACAGGTGGCGGTCCAAGAAAAAACAGTAAGTCCTGAAACCAGGTGCCTCAATCCACCAGATGTGTGTTTAAGTTGCCACCTTAAATAAACAATTAATTTAACAATCTCACATCTGTCATGGATACACTCACCCAATCCATGTCTACTAGCATAGCATGGCATAATAAGCAAACGTAGAAGTAACTCCCAAAGGTTTGATAATAAACAGGAAATAGGTACTTCCTCATCTACTTCCCATCACACAATTTAATTAGATCCTAATCATGCAATGTTTGAGGATTGATCTAATGCAATAAAACTGGGTATTAGAAAAAGTATGATCAAAGTGTTACTTGCCTTGCTGATGATCCGCGAAACCTAGAGACTCGAAGTAACAAGCGGCGCACTCCGGATATTCTATCGCAGACAAACAAACAAGCATACAATAAGTACTCATCTAATGCACGGGTAAAACTCAAATAAAAGATCTAACCAGAAAATTCAACTTAAGAACTCCGGTTTGCAAAAAGAATCAAATCAAACGAAGCAACGAAAGTCAAACGGCGAAAGAAAACAGCTCTGTTTTACTAATCTGGATCTAAGTCAAATTTTACAGAAGCAAAAACTTGTTTAAGTTGGTTATTCGGAAAGAGGGTTTCGATTTAAACTCAGCGCTTGAATCGCCTGATTCCTATAAACGAGAGAAAAGTTATACTAAAACGAAAATCGGATCAGAAATTGCGATCAGAAAAATCGCGGATTAAATCCGAGAAAAAGAAAAAACGACGAACGTTTGTTAACTAGATCTAATCTGACGAACACGTTCGTTAAAACGAACGAACGAGCGAACGCTCGCTATTTAACCGAACCGGAAAATTAAAAAAACCGATCTAATAAAAAAACAGAAACTAAAAAAACCGACGAAAACTAAAAAACCCCGGTTTTTATAAAAAAACCGGTGCGGATTACGAGGCGGCAGCGAACCTCGAGCAGCGGGGTCAGCGGCGGTCGGCAACTCCGGCGAGGCGGCGGCGTCCGTGAGGCGGCAAGGCAATTAGGGTTAGGGTTAGGGTTTGGCGCGGCTTGGCCGGGCCAATGGGCGGCGGGCTTTGCGCCAAGCGGTTATTTAAAGGTTGCCCCCGGCGGAGTCCCTTCAGTGCACGGCCTGGTAGGTCGGTTCGTTTTTTTTAATAAATAATTTCACGCAGAAAATCAAACGAAAGAAATACTAAACGGACTCCAAAAATCCCGAAATAAATTTTCCCCGGCTTCTAAAATCAAGCCGGACTAGATGAACATTTATTTGGGGCCTAAATGCAATTTTGATAAACGCACATTTTTCCTAAATTCAAATAAAATGGCGAAAAACTCCAAAAGAAAATCTTATTTGATTTTATTATTAAATCCTCATTATTTCTTTATTTTGGGAAAGTCATTTTATTCCCTCTCTCACATTTTTGTAATAGAAATAATTGAAGATAAAATAATTAAAATCAAATGATCCTATTTTCAAAATTTGAGAAAACTCAAATATGAAAATAACGAAATCCCCAACTCTCTCCGTGGGTCCTTGAGTTGCGTAAAATTTCTTGGATCAAGCCAACAATGCAACAAAAATATGATATGCAATGATGATCTATGTATAACATTCCAAATTGAAAATTTGGGATGTTACAGTATAGTTGGTACTCCTGGATCTCCAAGTTTCTTAGGTATTCCACCCTTAAAAGTATAATTAGCAAGCATGGTTGAAATTTCATCTTCTGGTATCTTTCTTTTATTAGTGACAATTTCTTTCATATACTTAGCATAAGGATTCGTTTTGAGCATATCAGTCAAACGCATACGCAAAAAGATAGGTCTAATCATTTCAGCAAAGCGATCAAAATCCTCATCATCCTTTTTCTTGGATGGTTTGGGAGGAAAAGGCATGGGTGTCTGAACCCAAGGTTCTCTTTCCTTACCGTGCTTCCTAGCAACAAAGTCTCTCTTATCATAATGTTGATTCTTTGATTGTGGGTTATCAATATCAATAGCAGGTTCAATTTCTACATCATTATCATTACTAGGTTGAGCATCATCATGAACATTATCATTAACATTTTCATTAGGTTCATGTTCATTACCAGATTGTGTTTCAGCATCAGAAATAGAAATATCATTTCGATTCTCAGGTGGTTCAGCAATAGGTTCACTAGAAGCATGCAAAGTCCTATCAGTTTTCTTTTTCTTATTTTTAGACGGACTAGGTGCATCTAAATTATTTCTCTGAGAATCCTGCTCGATTCTCTTAGGGTGGCCTTCAGGATAGAAGGGTTCCTGAGTCATTTTACCAGTTCTAGTAGCCACTCTAACAGCATAGTCATTATTCTTACTATTTAATTCATTAAGAAAATCATTTTGTGCTTTAAGTACTTGTTCTGCTTGAGGGTAACCATAGAAGCATGTTTACTAATGAGTTTAAGTTCACCTTTAACTCTATACATATAATCACCCAAGTGTTCAATCATATAAGCATTTTGTTTTAATTGTCTACCAAAATAAGCATTAAAATCTTCTTGCTTAACCATAAAGTTGTCAAACTCATCCAAACATTGGCTAGCAAACTTAGTAGGAGGGATTTCAGCTTTATCATATCTATAGAGAGAATTTACCTTTACTACCTGCGTCGAGTTATCAAGACCATGAGTTTCTTCAATAGGTAATGGATTAAGATCATATATTTCTTCAACAAAGTGTAAATTAAGACCATGTATTTCTTCAATAGGAGGTAAATTCTTAACATCTTCAGCTTTAATACCCTTTTCTTTCATAGATTTCTTTGCCTCTTGCATATCTTCAGGACTGAGAAATAGAACACCTCTTTTCTTCGGAGTTGGTTTAGGAATAGGCTCAGGAGCTGGCCCAGGAAGTGTCCAGTTATCTTCATTTGTCAACATATTATTCAATAGAATCTCAGCTTCATCCGGTGTTCTTTTCCTCGAAAATGTAACCAAAGACAACTATCCAGGTAATCTCTGGAAGCATCGGTTAGTCCATTATAAAAGATATCAAGTATTTCATTTTTCTTAAGAGGATGATCAGGCAATGCATTAAGTAATTGGAGAAGCGTCCCCAAGCTTGTGGGCGATTCTCTTCTTCAATTTGCACAAAATGATATATATATCCCTTAAAGCAGCTTGTTTCTTATGAGCAGGGAAATATTTAGTAGAGAAGTAATAAATCATATCCTGGGGACTACGCACACAACCAGGATCAAGAAAATTAAACCATATGTTAGCATCACTCTTTAATGAGAATGGAAATATCTTAAGGATATAAAAGTAGCGAGATCTCTCATCATTAGTAAATAGGGTGGCTATATCATATAATTTGGTAAGATGTGCCACAACAGTTTCAGATTCATAGCCATAAAAAGGATCAGATTCAACCAAAGTAATTATATCAGGATCAACATAGAATTCATAATCCTTACGAGTAACACAGATAGGTGAAGTAGCAAAAGCAGGGCCAGGTTTCTGTGACGCCCGGATAATTAAGCTACAACAACCATCTACTAATGATGCCACGTCACCTCGATTACTGATGCTAATATCGCGTTAGTTCGAAACCGATTCAAATTCAAATTCAAAATCAAGCAAACAATAAAAGTTTTCAAATATTAAAACTAAAATGTTCGGGGTGAGCCAAATAATGCATAGGCAAGTATGGTGGAGAAACCACATTTAAAAAAAAGGTTTAATACTGTAAAAACATTTTAAACAATAGCAAAAACAATTAGTTAAATGCCTTTTACAATTAATAAAATATTAAACTATTTTATTTTTGTCACCAAACTCTTTTGTGGCATTGGGGTATGTTGAAACACTAAAGTAGATGCTAATTATATATTTTCATACAAAACTAAAACAAATTGTAAATTAAAAGAAAATAAATATAAAGAAAAGGGAATAACGAAAAATAAAACCTAATAGAAAAAAAGGGGAAAAAGGCCTTCCCCAGCTGGCCACCAGGCCAAGCCCAGCCGGCCTCCCCCCACTGGCCCAACCGGCCGCCCCCACTCCCCTTTTCTCCCCCAAAACCCTATCCCGCCCCCACGAACCCCACTCTCCCTTCCCCCCCGCGTGATCTGGATCGGGGGCGCCCCAACGCACGCTGCCCCCATGCCGTTGCCCCGGCGACGCCTTTGCCCGCCTGCCGTTCACCGCCGCCTGAGCTCACATGAGCCTCACCGAGCCACCCTGCCGCCCCTTGCCGTCACCATCGCTGGAGGACCACCTCGCCGGACGCCATCGCTTCGCCCTCTTCGTCGTCGACCACCCCGACGTCGACCCCGTCGCTGCCATCCTCTCCGTCGCCGATGCCGCCTCGCCGGACCTCCCCGAGCCCACTGCCACTACCCTACGGCCCTGCCGTGAGCACCTCCCTCTCCTCGTACTCCCCTTCTCCCGTGTCGAACGTCGCCTTGCACGCCGTCCCGCCCTCGCTCTATCCCCGTGCTCCTCTCTCAAGACCAACTCGCGCGCCTCGGTCATCGCCACGCCCGCACTGCACCGCAGCCTACCCCTCGCATCGCCACCGCACTTGCCATTTGTCGTTCCCTCAAGGCTTGGACCGACCACTTCCCGTCCGCCTGTTCGGCCAGCGCCATCATGCCCTCGGCAGCCGAGCTCGAGCCGGCTCCCCGTCGCCTCGGGCAGTGGCCTCGGCACGGGCACCACACCCGCTGCCCGCTAGCGCCGGCGCCCGCTAAGGCCCCCTGGCCCAATGATAATTGGGGCCCATGCCCCAGAACGTTAGTTAAAAAAATTAATTAATAATAAAAATAAATAAATAAATAATTAATTAACTTAATTAACTTAATTAATTTGGTATTAGATCAACCTAACCATTTTAGTTAACTAATTAACCATGTTTAATTAACCTGAGGCTATGACAAACAGGCCCCACGTGCCAGGGTTGACCTAGTCAACCTGTAGACCTGCTGACATCATGCCGATGTCACGCTGACCCAATATTTACCTTTTCTAATTAATTAAAATCTGTTAATTTCAAATATGAGTTAAAACTTTACAAATTAATATAAAATAAACCGTAGCCCAGATGAAAATAATTTGTACATGAAAGTTGCTCAGAACGACGAGACGAATTCGGATACGCAGCCTGTTCGTCCGCCACACACCCCTAACATATCAAACTCGCAACTTTCCCCCTCCGGCTCCTCTGCCCGAAAACACGAAACACCGGGGATACTTTCCCGGTTGTTTCCCCCCTTCACCGGTATCACCTCATATCGCGTTAGAGCACGCCTAGCATCACACATTGCTTTGTCATGCACCGTTATGCATCTGTTTGCATTGTATTCATTGTTTCTTCCCCCTCTTCTTCCGCTAGACACCGAGACCGACGCCGCTGCTACCCAGTACGACTACGGTGTTGACGACCCCTCTCTCTTGCCAGAGCAACCAGGCAAGCCCCCCTTGATCACCAGATATCGCCTATTCTTCTCTATACTGCTTGCATTAGAGTAGTGTAGCATGTTACTGCTTTCAGTTAATCCTATACTGCTGCATAGCCTGTCCTTGCTACTAAAGTTGTTACCTTTACCTGCTATCGTACTGCTTAGTATAGGATGCTAGTGTTCCATCAGTGGACCTACACTCTTGTCCGTCTGCCATGCTATACTACTAGGCTGTGATCACTTCGGGAGGTGATCACGGGCATATACTTATACTTATACATGATACATGTGGTGATTAAAGACGGGTCGGCTCGTAGGAGTACCCGCGAGTGGATCTTTGTGGCGGAGCGACAGGCAGGTTGAGACCGCCTAGGAGAGAGGTGGGCTCGCCTCTGCTCGGGCGTCCATGGATACTTAACACGCTTAACGAGATCTTGGTATTTGATCTGAGTTGGGTCGTTGACCTTATACGCACTAATCGCCACGTGGGACAAGATATGGGCAACCGGCGTCGTGGTATAAGCCGAAGCTATTCGTGACGTCAGCGACTGAGTGGCGCGCGCCGGATTGGACTGGAACGCCACTAGGCTAGGTCTGCTTTCGGCCGCCCACGCAACGTGCAGGTGTGCTAAGGGCGATAGGCCTGCACTTCGCGGCGCATAGGATTAGACCGACGTCTTGGCCTCTCTGTTATGCCTAGGTGGGGCTGCGGCGTGTTGATCTTCCGCCACGGGCATGACCAAGAAAAGTGTGTCCGCCAAATGGGATCGGCGTGTCGGGTAATGTGGTGCACCGCAAGGAAGTTAATCTATTCGAATAGCCGTGATCTTCGGTAACAGGACGACTTGGAGTTGTACCTTGACCTTATGACAACTAGAACCGGATACTTAATAAAACACACCCTTCTAAGTGCCAGATACAACCCGGTGGTTGCTCTCTATCAGGGTTACGAGGAGGGGATCGCTGGGTAGGATTATGCTATGCGATGCTACTTGGAGGACTTCGGTCTACTCTCTTCTACATGTTGCAAGACGGAGGCTGCCAGAAGCGTAGTCTGCAGTTAAGTCCACTGATATGGCCCTTTACACATATATCCATGCATATGTAGTGTAGCTCCTTGCTTGCGAGTACTTTGGATGAGTACTCACGGTTGCCTTGTTCCCCCTTTTCCCCCTTTCTTTACCCGGTTGCTGCGACCAGACGATGGAGCCCAGGAGCCAAACGCCACCGTCGATGACGAATACTACACTGGAGGTTCCTACTACTACGTGCAGCCCACTAACGACGACCCGGAGTAGTTTAGGAGGATCCCAGGCAGGAGGCATGCGCCTCTTTCGATCTGTATCCCAGTTTGTGCTAGCCTTCTTAAGGCAAACTTGTTTAACTTATGTCTGTACTCAGATATTGTTGCTTCCGCTGACTCGTCTATGATCGAGCACTTGTATTCGAGCCCTCGAGGCCCCTGGCTTGTATTATGATGCTTGTATGACTTATTTATGTTTTAGAGTTGTGTTGTGATATCTTCCCATGAGTCCCTGATCTTGATCGTACACATTTGCGTGCATGATTAGTGTATGATTGAATCAGGGGCGTCACAAGTTGGTATCAGAGCCGACTGCCTGTAGGAATCCCCCTTTCCAACTCCTTGGCCGAAGTCGAGTCTAGTCATTGAAAAACTTTTACTAACATGGTTGTGTGGCTTACGGGCCCACGTCGCCATTGGGTGGTATTAGGATCTTTTACTCCTTGTCTATACTCTGGGACTTTGATCTCTCTTCTACTCGGGTTAAATGAATTTTGCTAAATCTAACATTAGGATCTCGTTGTCACTTTCACCTGGAGAGCCCCTTATTACTGATTATCGTCACGCACGTGAAGACCCTCAAGATACTCTCCACGTTAACCTCGAGAACTTGTGTTCATCACGCTTGCAATTCCTTCCACCGCCAACCCTTATGGATAACTATTTGCAGTTGTTATTCTTCCATTCATCCCCAGTTGATCTTGTTATTACAAGATACCCCGAAATACTCGTCGTTGTTTCGATAATCCTTTGAGCTGACTGCCTTGCTGTTCTTTGTCACCTGAATACCCTATGGATAATTCTTGCACTTATCGAGTATCCGCTCATCCCCGCTTGTTCATGTGTTTCACAATGGTCTTCAAATACTATTCGATCCTCCAAAAATCCTTAGTAGCTTATTGCTCGCAATACTTGTCCGCTTGCATGATGGATGCTTTCCATATGTCCGCAATATTCGTTAGTATCCTTAGGCATCGTCATTTTGATCCTTTTGATTCAACATGAGTGCGAATGCACGCAATCATCGATTGATCCTTTTAAATTATCTTTCCGCTCAGATGTCATTTTAAACATGAGCTGGTTCTCAACCAATCCAAATGCCGCCGATAGTACCCCTAAGGCTATTCAACTTATCCACCCCTAATCGTAACATTGCTTCGCTCCCTTTATTTGAAAATCATTATTGCTTTGCATTTGAGCTCTGGATTAGTCAGTTGTTTCTATAATCCAATGCCCTTGCATTGTTACTTCCTCTAATTGTGTGTCGATGCTCACATCAGCTCTGTTATGGACCGACAGATCCTTTAATGAATTTTGTCCGACATAATCCTTCATATTCAATAACCTTGTGAGCCTTCCCTTGGATACATATTGCCTTTGGTAAATTGTATCATCTACTTTCTCTACCTTGCTCTACTTTTGAGCTTGTGATATTTACTCTTGAAACTTGTGGTATATGTTTCTAAGAAGCCCCTATGGGTTGAACCTATGCCTTCCTTAATATGTGTGAACTCGAAAGTTATCACGAGCCATACTCTTCTGGTATTTTGCAAGATAAAATTTCAACACTACGAATTCTTCAAAAGCGAGAGGTGAATGGAAGGTTATACATTGAAGAGAGTTGACCTTGAACTTGTGTTCATGCCCATGGACACGATGTAGATCCTACCATAGAAGCTTCTTGTAATAATAACTATTTTGTTGATATAATATCATCTGGTGTCGGTGAATTGATCCTACGCAATCGTGGTTCCGACCCTGATTATTCTCCTTTGATTCTATTTCTTAGACAAGTTAAAGTACTTGCCTTCTGCAGATCAGTACGCGTGCCCAACCTTTATTTTGTTCTACCTTCGAGTATTACCCCCTGGCATTTCTAGGATAGCAACCCATTGCACTTCATCTTATGAATTTCTGATGAAGTAGTTCCTTCCCCTGTCATAGTCACTCGAAAACACCGATAAGTGAATCAATTCCGCACTCCGATTCAATAACTCTTAAGTAATTTTCGTTGGTTATGAGTTTAATAATCATTCAAGTCCTTCGTAGCCTGATCGGCTATATCCTTATCGTACAACTTTTTAACTGTGCTACCTGATCCTTCATCCCGGAGCACAAAATTTTCGATGATGAGCTAAGCTTACGTCGATCTTCCTTGTCATATCAGTTCGCCTTGAACAATAATCTTGATTTCAAGTTTGTGTCCTACCCATGGTTCCAATAACCTTCCGCTACTTCATTCCTTCGACTTCATGTCATTGCTAATTGATTACATCTTCATGAAATCTCTCAACAAATGTGTCGTGATCATCATCAACCTTATGGGCTCTTCCAGGATATCAATTGAGTTCATGATGAGAAATACCATCCTTGCCCTTGATGATCTGTGTTATTATCGACCACTTTATTGCCTTCCCACCAACACAGGCTTGTTCGTGTTTGGTGTTATACCTTGAGTTCCTTGCTATCCAGTAGTTGTTCTTCTTTACCTTGGAACATTAACATTTCTTATATCCTCAATGTTGTGAGAATTTCACCACCTCTAGAGAATTCTTGATACAAGTGATACTTATCACCATCACCATTCTTTTCCTGGTCACCAGTTATTTCTAACCACCGGCAAATGGATCGTGATGTGTAATTCCAAAACTTCTAGCAACCCTATTGCTTTGGAGTTAATGGTCGGCCGTTCATTCTTAGACTATTGATTATTGAATCACCATTCCGACTTTGATTGTGCAACCCAGCCCATATTTTGGGTGCACCTTTCAACCAATGTTTAATTATGTATGTTTTCCTCGAGCATACCTCACTATATCATTTGATCTGACAAAGGTTATCTCCTGGTTCAGATAATCGTGGAAATCCATCTTTTCAAATCTCAATGGAATGTCGCTGAGTCCATCAGCCACTTCCTCATCCTCTCCTTGGTTTAATGGTGAACTCTGGTTTCGGAACTTGCTTCCATGGTTCATTTCTCGAGAATCTTAAGACGTCCTTGCGTTAATTTGTGTTGCATATTTTCTTCTCGGGCATCCTGAGTCTGAGGTATCCTGACACCAATCAGATCTGAAACTCGGTCAGATATGATGGTTGGAACATATTCCAAGAGTCATAGCATTGGTCTTAATATGACCCGGTAAGGTGATGTCATGCCTAGCACACTTGACCGGAGGGCCTATTGTTATAGTTCTTCCTTTTAGCAATGTTAGTTATTCTTCTATGAGGAAATTGTAAGACTTATTCTATAAGTTGTTCCTAATGGATCCGTTGTGTTTCCAAAGTCTGATCTTCACCTGATGACCATGTCAATGCTATCTCGAAGCATGTCGGTTGTACTCTGATTTTCAACAAGAACATTTGAAGCCCAATGCTAATTGTTTCCTGCTCAATTATCCAAACACCGTTGTATGGGTAACGTCATGAAATTTCTCTCCCCTCACCTAGAGGATTTTCTACCATTATATCTTGTCACGGATATCATGCTCTACTTGTCCTTGCGAAGGATATACCCCCTGAAATATGTGTATACAAACGTTTTCCTTTCCATTCTTCTGTTTAATCTGATAATCACATTTTCCTTTCCATGGTTTGGTTTAACCTTTCTTGTGATCTATATGATCTAAGCAGAAATATTCTCCTGCTTATGTAAACACCTCGGTGTACAATTCTGTCAGCAAGACCCTGTTACTATTGTTGATGACATTCTGGTAGCCACCGATGGACGAGAACTTTGCCTATTGGTCCGCCTCGTTCAACGAGCAGGAAAATGGTTCTCTTCGTCCCTCGCCCTTGGTACCGACATTGTTGCCGACATAACTGTCAGGCTATCCTCTGACATGCCTTGCTTACATGATTGTGCAAGACGTCACCGCCTTTCCTACTTTTAACCCACATGGTGGGCCCATAACCCACAGTTCCACAGGATCGAAACCTGACCCTCCTGTACCCCTCCTTTTTCCCAAAGTCAATAGTCACGCTTGGCTTCGTGTGTAATTCACGAGCCACCTTCCTAGTGATCTGTTCCGGTATCAGATGCAATACTTAATCTTGATGCTTTGAACCCCTTTCACACTCTTTTTCAGGCATCGAACAATTGTCTATCCGCTTGGAACTCCTTGTTGTACCTTCTTACTTTTCTCTCGATATATTCTTAAGTTTTAGTTTGAGAGTTACTTTCTGCCACCTTCCCCGTTGTTATCTACCGGCTAAGCAACCTTGTAGAGGCCCGTTCTTCCGAAGTTACCCCTTATCATTTTCATAAATACGATGGAGATCCCGAAGAAAGGATGAAGACTTGATCATGGTGATTTGAAGCAGAAAATGAAGACATCAATGAAAGGGATAGACCTCTTCGAGAAGAGCAACCAAGGCCGAGAATACTCGTTTGAAATTCGTAACCAAATCTTTCCCCTTACTACGCCACTTAAATCTCGGGACGAGATTTCTTGTAGTGGAGGAGAATTGTGATGCCTGGATAATTAAGCTACAACAACCATCTACTAATGATGCCATGTCACCTTGATTACTGATGCTAATCTCGCGTTAGTTTGAAACCGATTCAAATTCAAATTCAAAATCAAGCAAACAATAAAAGTTTTCAAATATTAAAACTAAAATGTTCGGGGTGAGCCAAATAATGCATAGGTAAGTATGGTAGAGAAACCACATTTAAAAAAAGGTTTAATACTATAAAAACATTTTAAACAATAGCAAAAACAATTAGTTAAATGCCTTTTACAATTAATAAAATATTAAACTATTTTATTTTTGTCACCAAACTCTTTTGTGGCATTGGGGTATGTTGAAACACTAAAGTAGATGCTAATTATATATTTTTATACAAAACTAAAACAAATTGTAAATTAAAAGAAAATAAATATAAAGAAAAGGGAATAACGAAAAACAAAACCTAATAGAAGAAAAGGGGGGAAAGGCCTTCCCCAGCTGGCCACCAGGCCAAGCCCAGCCAGCCTCCCCCCACTGGCCCAACCGGTCGCCCCCACTCCCCTTTCTCCCCCGAAACCCTAACCCGCCCCCACGATCCCCACTTTCCATTCCCCCCCGCGAGATCTGGATCGGGGGCGCCCCAATGCATGCGCCCCATCCTGCTGTTCCCGATGCCCCGCCGCCTGCCGTCGCTCATCACGCCTGAGCTCCATGAGCCTCACCGAGCCACCCTGCCGCCTTGCCGTCACCATCGCCTCGAGGACCACCTCGACGGACGCCATCACCCCGTCCTCTTTCGTTGCCGACCACCCCGACGTCGACCCGTCGCCGCCGTCCTCTCCGTCGCCCGATGCCGCCTCGCCGGACCTCCCGAGCCCATCACCGGACCCTACGGCCCCGCCGTGAGCACCTCCCTCTCCTCGTACTCCCCTTCTCCCGTGTCGAACGTCGCCTTGCACGCCGTCCCGCCCTCGCTCTCTCCCCGTGCTCCTCTCTGTCCCGCACCAACTCGCGCGCCTCGGTCGCACTGGCCACGCGCCGCACCCGCAGCCTACCCCTCGCATCGCCACCGCACCCCGCGCGCTGTCGTTCCCCTGCGCGCTCGCCGGACCGGCCACTTCCCGTCCGCCCTGTTCCGGCCAGCGCCACCGCGGCCCCTGGCCACCGGAGCTCGTGCCCGGCTCCCCCCGTCGCCCGGGCAGGCTACGGCCTTGGGCACGGGCACCACACCCGCTGCCCGCTAGCGCCGGCGCCCGCTAAGGCCTCCTGGGCCAGTGGGGGGAGGCCGGCTGGGCTTGGCCTGGTGGCCAGCTAGGGAAGGCCTTTTTCCCCCTTTTTTCTATTAGTTTTGTTTTTCGTTATTCCCTTTTATTTATATTTATTTTCTTTTAATTTACAATTTGTTTTAGTTTTGTATAAAAATATATAATTAGCATCTACTTTAGTGTTTCAACATACCCCAATGCCACAAAAGAGTTTGGTGACAAAAATAAAATAGTTTAATATTTTATTAATTGTAAAAGGCATTTAACTAATTGTTTTTGCTATTGTTTAAAATGTTTTTACAGTATTAAACCTTTTTTTAAAAATGTGGTTTCTCCACCATACTTACCTATGCATTATTTGGCTCACCCCGAAGATTTTAGTTTTAATATTTGAAAACTTTTATTGTTTGCTTGATTTTGAATTTGAATTTGAATCAGTTTCGAACTAACGCGAGATTAGCATCAGTAATCGAGGTGATGTGGCATCATTAGTAGATGGTTGTTGTAGCTTAATTATCCGGGCATCACAGTTTCATTCTAGCATTAAGAGATTGCTGCTTCCATTTAGCTAATAATCTTTTAAGATCGTATCTATCATTGCGAGCAAGAACAACTCTAGCAGCTTCTTCCTCCAAAACATAACCCTCAGGAACAATAGTCAATTCATATTTATTAGGGAGAGAGCCTTCATCATCACTATCTTCAATATTATCAATAATTTCATTCTCTCTAGCCCTAACAAGTTGTTCATCAAGAAATTCACCAAGTGGCACAGTAGTATCAAGCATAGAAGTAGTTTCATCATAAGTATCATGCATAGCAGAAGTGGCATCATCAATAACATGCGACATATCATAATTAATAGCGTAAGCAGGTTTAGGTGTCGTAAAGCTTACTCAAAATGTAAGGTGAATCAAGTGCGAGCTAGATGGCGCTTCCTTACCTCCCCTCGTAGTTGAGGGATAAATTTTTGTTTTCTCGTCTTTCAAGTTCCTCATAATGACCAACAGATATAAATCCCAAGTGACTCAAAGAATAGAGCTATGCTCCCTGGCAACGGCGCCAGAAAATAGTCGTGATAACCCACAAGTATAGGGGATCGCAACAGTTTTCGAGTGTAGAGTATTCAACCCAAATTTATTGATTCGACATAAGGGGAGCCAAAGAATATTCTCAAGTATTAGCAGCTGAGTTGTCAATTCAACCACACCTGGAAACTTAATATCTGCAGCAAAGTGTTTAGTAGCAAGGTAATATGATAGTAGTGGTAACGGTAGCAAAGGTAACGGTAGCAAAAGTAATATTTTTGGGTTTTGTAATGATTGTAACAATAGCAACGGAAAAGTAAATAAGCGAAGAACAATATGTGAAAAGCTTGTAGGCATTGGATCGGTGATGGAGTATTATGCCGGATGCGGTTCATCATGTAACAATCATAACATAGGGTGACACAGAACTAGCTGCAATTCATCAATACAATGTAGGCATGTATTCCGAATATAGTCATACGTGCTTATGGAAAAGAACTTGCATGACATCTTTTGTCCTAACCTCCCGTGGCAGCGGGGTCCTAGCAGAAACTAAGGGATATTAAGGCCTCCTTTTAATAGAGTACCGGACCAAAGAATTAACACATAGTGAATACATGAACTCCTCAAACTATGGTCATCACCGGGAGAGGTCCCGGTTATTGTCATTTCGGGGTTGCCGGATCATAACACATGGTAGGTGACTATAGACTTGCAAGATAGGATCAAGAACTCACATATATTCATGAAAACATAATAGGTTCAGATCTGAAATCATGGCACTCGAGCCCTAGTGACAAGCATTAAGCATAGCAAAGTCATAGCAACATCAATCTCAAAACATAGTGGATACTAGGGATCAAACCCTAACAAAACTAACTTGATTACATGATAAATCTCATCCAACCCATCACCGTCCAACAAGCCTACGATGGAATTACTCACGCACGGCAGTGAGCATCATGAAATTGGTGATGGAGGATGGTTGATGATGACGACGACGACGGATTCCCCTCTTCGAAGCCCCAAACGGTCTCCATATCAGCCCTGCCGAGAGAGTTTAGGGCTTGACGGCAGCTCCATATCGTAAAACGTGATGAATCCTTCTCTCTTAAATTTTTTCTCCCCGAACACGAATATATGGAGTTGGAGTTGAGGTCGGTGGAGTAACAGGGGGCCCACGAGGCAGGGGCGCGCGCCCAGGGGGGCAGGCGCGCCCCCACCCTCGTGGACAGGTGGAGGCCCCCCTAACGTGGATTCTTCTTCTAGTATTTTTAATATTTTCCAAAAATAAGTTCTGTAGAGTTTCAGGTCATTCCGAGAACTTTTGTTTCTGCACATAAATAACACCATGGCGATTCTGCTGAAAACAGCGTCAGTCCGGGTTAGTTCCATTCAAATCGTGCAAGTTAGAGTCCAAAACAAGGGCAAAAATGTTTGGAAAATAGATACGATGGAGACGTATCAAGGACGACATCGTTGCCCCAGGGACCCCGACGTTTTTAGGCCACTATAAAGCCGCGTTGACACGTTCCCAGAACAAGTTTGGACTGTGCTGTGCTGGCATAATTGCCCTGCATATTCGGGCCTGCGTCGACATCTACATGCAGTTAAATTACATCACAGACATTACAGCGCAACGACGCCTATTGAGGCCGAAGAGAGTTCGGCTCGGCGCAACCACAGGGAGAATTGGCCTTCTTTTTTCCTTTCTCCCACTATATTATTTAATTAATCTGGCAATCGACTTCGACTGTGTCACGCGGGCACTTCGGCAGGCCGACGTCGTCGTCTCAATAGGCATAAATCGGCTCGCGTGATCACCTTGTTGGTCAAATTGCCATACCGGCATGTTCGGTTGCCTCGGGGATTTTTCGGCATCGCTAAGAGAGCTCTACCTCATAAAGTGTTCAACACACGTGCCATACTTCTCTATTACTCACTTTGCATAAACTATTAATTATGCTATGATTTTTTTTAATTTATTATTATTACTATTATCTGCGGCTTGCACTATTTTCTGTGCACAGGTAAATGATTCGGGTTGGGCAGCGCTGTCACCTCGGCGTACCAACGTACCACGTCACCTCGGTTGGACCGAGGGCTTTGTCATCAGTTTATTAACCCACGCCGGAGACCTCGGCGCCATAATGTCGGCCTGCTCCGTCCCCTCGGCCGGACTGGGGATTCCATCCTGCCACATTGGTTGCGCTATGTCGCCACTTGGAGGGCCGAGCTCTTCGCTCCGCCGCCTCGGGACCAACTTGGGGGCTGGGACCTCGTCCCGCCACAAGCCCGAATCGCGTCATCAACACCAAACACATTAACCAGCTAAGTCACTTTCATGCTCAAAGACTTTCAGTTTTAAGTTTTGTTCGGTTCGACTAAGCATTATACTTTCTTGGCAAAAAGTTGTTTGTGAAAAATTTCCTTGTTATAAGTTTGTTTGTGACACACAAATTAAAATACCCCATTTATTTGGGGGCTTCCTTTATGAAGCTTTTCCTCTTGCAAATGATTATACTTGTACGGCTTCGTTCCTTGTTAGTGTATTATGCCACAATATGCACCATATTGACTTAAGTGTTCCGCAAGCTGGGTTGCCTTGCTCCTGTGTTTACCCCTACGTTCCCGATTGTTCGGCTAGGGAGTAAAGGGAGCACCTGTGCGATTGTCACGATCAGGTCATCCGAGCTCGGACCTCAGACTGGGTGAAGCCGAAAGCTAGCACTCTTATCGTTTTCAATCATGGTCGGCACACAACGGAACTCATGAGTACACAAAATCTATTGCACAAGTCTCATAGTGACAATGAGAAACCGAAGAAAGGTATCGGTGGAGGTACTATCTTCTTCGAAGATGCTTCTTACACTGCGTCAGTAATATAGCATAAGTTCCCTGAGCGCGCTTTTTCTGTTACAGCCTTATGGCCTGATTGCCTGGTTATCGGAAACACCGTTCATATTCTCAACAGGTGGAGTACATAACACTTTTCGGTCCTTGACCGAAGAGGGAGAAGTTGATGGTCGGTTAAGACGCGTTTAAAGTTCGGGTGAACACAGATATGATACAAGTACTTCAGTACATACGATCATTATACATAAAAATTCTTTTACCCAAGTCACTTGGGGGCTCTAAAATTTATATGAGCCGTTTTATAATAAATGATTTCTTCCTAGTCGTTGCAAAGTCTTTTTCTATCACTCCTTTTTCGACGCGAGTGTGTGGTCAATAGTCGGGGAGCTTAATTTCTCTCTCAAAGCCGCTAAAGTTTAGTTTGCTAAATTGGCCTAACGAGAAGTACCCCGCCTTAGGGATAGGAGGTTGAAGCCGTAGGCTGACCCGCTTGAAGTCTTGAGATAGGATGTGTCATAAGAAAACACAACATAAGCACTTTTTTTTTCTAAGACCAATTTTCAGATTGGCACCGAACACTTGATCTTGTCCGGGCGTCCAGTTTTTACTGACGTTTTTTGATTTTCCAAGCTTATGGCACTTTTAAACTATTTGTGTGTTTTCAACATAAGTCTTGCAGTACAATGCCGATCACCTTTAGAGATTCGGCAAAAACATTCTCGGATATTGCTATATATGCATCGGTTTCAAATTATGTCTTCGATCGATTGTTTGGTTTCTCGGATCCTGTGCTTGCCCCCTATGTTCCGCTTTGTTCGGCTAGGTGTGCACAAGGAGAACCACTGAGATTGTGCTTCCAGCTCGCATGGTTAAGCACCGCAGTGGAGAAAGCTGAAAACTGACTGTCACAATAAGCGTAAATTGGTCAGCGATCCGATGACTATGTTAAATGACAGGCCGTTCATAACATTGGCCGAAGTGTTTACGGATTAACCTTGGCTGTTGTCGAACACTAACCAGGGGGCTCGTAGCTAGCTTCCCCAGTTTAAAGCTCCTATGACTATGTGAAGGTTATAAAGCCCGCATATCTGATTGCCTCATTTCCGCTAACACAACCGCCTTCGGGCACCGAGACATCGGCTAAGGGTTGTCTTGTTATTGCGGAAACACCCTGCGTAGTATCTACAAAGGGGCAGAAGCCGACGATGGGCCACTTTCAACTGATAAACGGTCGCAACAGAGTCAAAATAAACATATAATCAGCATTTGTATTTAATATACGAGGGCTGCCTTCCGTAATCATCGTTATAAAGCCATAAATATGCATCAATTTGACTTAAGATTTTGGCCAAGCTGGGTTGCCTGGCTCCTGTGCTTACCCCTCCATTCCAGATTGTTCGGCTAGGCGGTAAAATGAGCACCTCTGTGATTGTTCTTGCCGGGTCATCCGAGTTAGTACCTCAGACTGGGTGAAGCCGAAAGCTAGTAATCTTAAAGTATTACATTGGTCGGCAATGATGGAAGTGAAAATTTTGGTGCATTAATACCATAGAGTTCGGGAACTTTCCCCGAATTAATTCCTCAATATTTTTCTCCTGCATTGATCAGAGGCGAGGTTTCATGATCATGGTTGGCATGACAACCCAAAGAAAGGAACCAATAGAGGGACTATTTTTTTGGAAGATGTTTCTTACGTTAAAAAGTAATATAACATATCTCTCTGCATACCTTTGTTTATAAAAATGTATGGCCGGATTGCCTTGTTTGTCATAAATCTTTGCCCTCACAAAGGCTTTATAAAGTAGGACAAACACTCCTCAGCTGCTGGCCGAGGAGGTTGAAGCCGATGGTCGGTCAACAAAGTTTTGTAGAATGCGGATCCGAGCATTAATGTTGTAGGGTACTTGGATACCTAGAATCATTACACATAATTTGTGATTTTACTCTGGATATCTATCCTTACTTCGGCCACCCGTGCCCGCATTACGGCTCAGGGGCTACTGGGCTTTAGGCTTATCATTCACTAATATTAAAGTGGCATATCGATCCCCTGATCTGGTGTTGCCACCCGACCAGTGGCTCGGGGGCTACTGCATTGACAATCCAATGCAGAAAATTTAAAGTGCAATATAGTTTTCGAGGAGATTATTATCCTCAGGTTGGTCGGCCGCACCCAACCTGAGTCTCGAGGACTTTGCACACCGTGTTTCTATTCCTAAGTATGCGGCCGAGCTGGGAATTGATCCTTAGGCTGATTTTACGAATCAGACCGAGTCTCAGGGGCTACTGGGATCAGCGGTCTTATGTCATCCTTCAGGTGCATCTCGGGTTTTAGACCGATACACACCTTGAGGGCTACTGGCTATATATCTTGGCAGAGAATAAATTGCACCAATCAAAAAATATTGACAGAAAATCGGCCCGCAGTGGGGGTGGTGCACCACCACGGAAGCAGTCCGGCATAAAGCTCAGGCGCCAGTGGATGCTCCATAGAGGGCATTTCCGGCATTAAGCTCGGCTAAACCCCTTCAATTTTTTTGAACCTAGGTGATTTATAACACCTCAGGTACAGTCTAGCGTTGGAGCTTGGACATAGTCTGGTGTTGGAGCTCGAATATAGTCCGGTGTTGGAGCTTGGACATAGTCCGACGTTGGAGCTCGGATACAGTCCGGCGTTGTAGCTTGGACATAGTCCGGCATTGGAGCTCGGATATAGTCCGGCGTTGGAGCTTGGAGATAGTCCGGCGTTGGAGCTCGGATACATTCCGGCGTTGGAGCTCGGAAGCGGTCCGGCGTTGGTGCTCGGCTGCTAAAGATACCGCGAATGCAGTCCGGCGTTGGAGCTCGGACGCAAGAGGACGCTGCCGCCCGGGAACAACTTCATACCCGAGGTGTGGCATAAAAATAACAAGGCATTGATAAAGGCCGGAAACTTAAAGGGGCTCCTCGGATACCCGACATGTAAACTCTTAGGATGCACCTCGGCGATCCTCAAGATCGAAGATGAGAAGATTTGTTGAACCGGTTTTCAAGACCGACGACCGAAGATGAAGAATAGCTCGGAAGAATTGAGGAGCGTCCCCAACTTGAACACCGGCTCAGGGGGCTACTGACGGTGTCCTGGACTAGGGAGTACTCAACACGTCGTCTCCCGACCAGCTGGACCGGGCCGAGGACCCCCATGGCAGTTCACTATTGGGCCAGTTCGGACAGCCCAAGCCGCATACGAGGAGGATTCCACAAGACTTGGCGCCCAAGACAAGGACTCCTCTAAACCCTAGGCCTACGGTGCATATATAAACCGAGGCCAGGCTAGTCAATAGACAATCTCATATTCATTACTAAAATCTCGTGGTAGATACATGTGCTCTGTACTACACCCATATGAAATCAATCAAAATCAGCATGTAGGGTATTATCTCTTCAAGAGAGCCCGAAGCTGGGTAAAACCCCGTGTCCATGTTACCATCGCTCCAAGACGCCTAGCTTAGGACCCTACTACGAGATATGTCGGATATAGAACCGACAACGTGATCCACAAATTTAACCAAATCCTAGAGCACATGACACCACACTAATAACATCTCTAACAAGTGATGACCAACAAGTAAGCAAATCCTAGAGCAACTACACAAAAATAAAAGGGATACAATCTAAAGCTATCAGATTCGCCAGCTTATTCAATTGAATCATCTGCTTCAAGTTCTTGTTCATCTTCTTTATTTCCCCCTTTAGATCTGCATCCCCAACTGTCAAAGCAGCACTTTCAGAGACCAAATTCGTTGTTGCTGACGGCAGATTAAGCTCCCGGGTTGGGGCCCCATTAAATTGAATCCGCTTAACATAGTCATCAAGCCATTCAAAATGTGTGCATTTCTTTACGATCTGAAACGAAAACATGAACCCTAAATCCCAGAGCGAAAAAGAATTAAAAGCAAATAGAAAAAGAAATCAGAGAAAAATCATGAGATCTAACCTGCCAATCTGGCTTGCTCTCGCATTTCATGAACTCGCGCCATAGTTGCCATTCTTGACCTCCTTCGAAGTCAACCGTATCAGCGGCGCGCTGCATGGGCAGTCAGGACATTGCTCCATGGGAAGTGGGCCATACTGGGTCCACGAGGGGCGGGAGGCTGAAATGGAGCTCGACATATCCCCCAAACTCACTAGAGAAGAAGAAGCAGAGGAGTAGCTCCTCTCGTCGCCGGATAATAAGAAGCAGAGGAGGAGTGGCTCCTCTCGTCGCTGCAGAATAAGCACTAGAATAAAGGGGGTACCCGAAGAACGGGGAGGCACAACCAACAAGTCTCGTGGATCGCGTCTCGCGGATCGCCCCACGATCAGCCTACCATGTGATCCAACGGCGCGGAGCCTGCTCGCAGCCTTCCCTCGGAATTACTTCTAGAAGACCACATCTGAGGGTTGTCGCTTGGCGCTAAGGTATGATCGGACGGCTGACATTTAGAGCTAGGGTTAGGCGAAACCCCGCGGGGTTTAGAGGGGTTTTGAGCTGGTCAACGGGGTTTCAAAGGCTTCGACTGAGCATAAATAATTTCAAAAAAATCGAAAAATATGAAACCTTCGTCGTTCGTCATTTTATAGGACACACTAATGAGGAAAAATACTAAACTTGGTATACGTACATTTAGATAAAAAAAACCTAGCTAGCACGATCGAGGTAAAATGAGAACTATTAATTAAAAAAATCAAAAAAATATAAAACCTGGGCACAGTGTTGTCTTGTGTGACATGTTACCAACCAAAAATCATAAACTTCGTCTATGGACATTTCATGAAAAAACCTTCACACATATGAGCTATCATGTACTACGTTTCATAGATACCAAGGAGAGGAGGTAGGGTTTCCCTTTGGTTTTTGAAAATTTAGAAAAAATCAAAAAAATCACCAAAGCTTGATTTCAAAGTGAATAAGAAGGATCTGAACTTAGTTTTCCATTTTTATATGGTAAACGTGTTTTTAATGGTTTTTCTTTTAAAGTATATTTTTTGAAAAAAAATGTAAAAATAGAAATTCAACAAATAGTGATTCTTCGAATCTACACTATATAGATTGATTTGGTGTTAATAAAAAAGTATTTGGCTCATTTGGAGTAGGTCCAAAAAAACTTGATTACAAATAGGGCTGTTTACCCTAGCTTGGGAGCTCATTTGGAGCACATTTCTCATGACTACAAGTTTTGTAGACGCAAAAGAGATTGGATTCATCACCTAACGTTTATAATAGTTCAGCAAACTGTGCAACTCACACCACAGGGGAATGGATTGAAGTGTTGGTTCAAATTCAAAGTTTTCCTAAAATTCAAAGTTTGCCTCAGTAGTTCAAATTCAAAGTTTACATATAGAATTATTACACCTTACAAGTTTTCACAGTACTTCAAATTGATGACAGAATCCTTATTACAAATATTTAAAGTGCAAAGTTTATGACTTGCATTCAAGTTCAAATTCAAATCTTTGCCTTGCTCCCTGTGTTACGGGATGGGTTAACCATCTTGCTTCTTGTTTCCCTGGCTGGGATATTTTGTGCTTTTGAAAGCTTTGTCTTGTTGCTTCCGATCTTCACTTCTGGTGGTGGCGGTTTTGTTGAGCTTTGACTGATCGAGCAAGTGATGACCAGTTGATGGTCATCTGTGGGCTCACTAATCTTTAAAGGAACTTCAGCCAAAATAACTTCCTCCTCTCTTATAGCTTCAAAACCTTCGTAAGTTATGGTTTCAAATTTCGCATCAGATGATGGTTCAACCGATGTTTCTTCCTCTCTAGGTCTTCTTTGTCTTGTGCCTCTAATTATCCTAGAGCTGGGTCAAACAGAAATAAGCTTAGCCATCGATAAAAAAGAGAACAAATGCAAAAAAATGGAAAGGTTGGACACATACAAAGCTGCTACTTCAGTTGCTTCATTATCTAAACTTGCTGCATTCTCCTCTGCTGTTGCATTCTCCTCTAAACTTGTTGCATTCTCCTCTGCATTTGCTGCTGCCCATTATTCCTATTCTCCAAATGATGCATCAACTGGATTGGTACAACGCCTAGCAATATGCCCTAAGATACCACATCTTTTGCACTTACACTGTTTTTTTACACGGCCCTCTTCACCAGCTCTTATCCTGTTTTTCCTTGGTCATCCTGGTGGTCTAGTAAGTACAGGAGAATGGAGTTTGAACCCTGGGTCTACTATGTTACATTGGTCTTTTCCCAAGAATGCAGGCACATTTTCAGCATAAGCAGCCCTAAATTTGGCAATGAGAAATATTCGTGAGCAATACCGATCAACTTCACCATCTTCACCTCCAATAACAGTCATGAGATGTAGGTCATGTATGCACAGCTTCCTTGGATCTGCCATTGCCTACAGCTGCATTCATTGGTTGCAAGGTTCACTGGATATCTCCATTCCCTATTTTTACTGTCAGTGTATGTCACCTCAGCCTCGTATGTCGACGGTTGAATGCATTTCATTCTTAGTCCTCTTGCCTTGGCATGCAATGCCTTAATCAGAGATGGGAGCATAAGATGGCCAACATATTGTGTTTCTGCAATTCTTTTACGAAGAGCCATCTTTACCATGATCATCTAACTAATCTTATCAAATGCTTGCCACAACAAAAGCCCTTTCACTGACTTGAACTTTGCATTCAAACACTCAGCGAGGTTATTGGTCACATAGTCTACTTTGCAGATTTCATTGAATTTGCTTCTTGACCACAGCTTTCCATGATGTTCATCCATGTACTCCTTCACCAAAGGATTATGAGCATACAACACTCTCAAATGGTGCTCATGCTTCCTCAAGCTGCATGTGTATGATGCTGGCCATAGATTCTCATCATAAACTTTGCCTTTGAATTTCTTTTTAAAATTCTGCGCTAGGTGTCGCATACATTCCCTATGTTCCACTCCAAGGAATACGATTTCTACTGCAGTTTCTAAACCCTTGCAAGCATATGTGTGTATAACTAAACCTGAGGGTGTACCTATAATGTTGCGCAACTGCTGCAGAAACCAGACCCAACTCTCCTCACTCTCTACCTCCAACATACCAAATGCAACTGGGAATAGCCAGTTGTGTCCATCAACTACAGAAGCTGCTGCTAGCTGGCCTATCCATCTTCCATTGAAAGCAGTCGCATTGGCATCCAAATAGGGCCTACAACCATTTAGAAACCCCTGCCAGCAAGCCTTGAAACAAACAAAAGCCCTCCTGAAGCACTCCTTCTCCATCGCCTTCCATTTTGAATTGTACTTAACTGTATGCTTGTCAATCTCTACAACACTCCCTGGACTAGCCATCTCCACTTCAACTTTGAAGGTGTAAAGCAACTGAAAACTCCCATTCCATGGACCATTAATCCTATCAAGAGCGCTTTCCTTAGCATAGAAAATCTTCATGTATTGTACATTAATCTTATACTTCTCAAATAGCTTCCCATGGAGTGCTGTTGGACTAATTGTTGGTGTTTGCCTCACCCAATCCAAGATTGCATCTGCCACCCACCTAGTCTTTACAAGCTTAGATTTGTCCTTTCCCCCTCCCCCTCCAGGTGGGCAAGTGTGTTGGGGAACATAGTAATTTCAAAATTTTCCTACGCACACGCAAGATCATGGTGATGCATAGCAACGAGAGGGGAGAGTGTCGTTCACGTACCTTGTTAGACCGTTAAGTGGAAGCGTTATGACAACGCGGTTGATGTAGTCGTACGTCTTCACGATCGACCGATCCTCAGTACTGAACGTACGGCACCTCCGCGTTCAGCGCACGTTCAGCTCGGTGACGTCCCGCGAACTCACGATCCAGTAGAGCTCGAGGGAGAGTTTCGTCAGCACGACGGCGTGATGACAATGTTGATGGAGCTACCGACGCAGGGCTTCGCCTAAGCACCGCTACGATATGACCGAGGTGGATTATGGTGGAGGGGGGCACCTCACACGGTTGGGAGAGATCAATGATCAACTTTTGTGTCCTAGGGTGCCCCCTGCCCCCGTATATAAAGGAGCAAGGGGGAGGCGGCCGGCCAAGGAGGAGGGCGCGCCAAGGGGGGAGTCCTACTCCCACCGGGAGTAGGACTCCTCCTTTCCTAGTAGGAGTAGGAGAAGGGGGAAGGAGGAGGTGGAGAGAAGGAAGGAGAAGGGGGCCACCGCCCCCTTCCCTTGTCCAATTCGGATTGGGGCAAGGGGGGTCGCGCGCCACCTCCTGGCTGCCCTCTCTCTTCTCCACTAAGGCCCAACAGGCCCATTACATCCCCCGGGGGGTTCCGGTAACCCTCCGGTACTCCGGTAAAATCCCGATTTCACCCAGAACTCTTCCGATGTCCAAATATAGGCTTCCAATATATCAATCTTTATGTCTCGACCATTTCGAGACTCCTTGTTATGTCCGTGATCATATCCGGGACTCCGAACTACCTTCGGTACATCAAAACATATAAACTCATAATACGAATCGTCACAAAACTTTAAGCGTGCGGACCCTATGGGTTCGAGAAATATGTAGACATGAACGAGACACGTCTCCGTTCAATAACCAAAAGAGGAACCTGGATGCTCATATTGGTTCCTACATATTCTACGAAGATCTTTATCGGTCAAACCGCATAACAATATACATTGTTTCCTTTGTCATCGGTATGTTACATGCCCGAGATTCGATCGTCGGTATCTCAATACCTAGCTCAGTCTCGTTACCGGTAAGTCTCTTTACTCATTCCGTAATGCATCGTCCCGTAACTAACTCATTAGTCACGTTGCTTGCAAGGCTTATAGTGATGTGCACTACCGAGAGGGCCTAGAGATACCTCTCCGACAATCGGAGTGACACATCCTAATCTCGATCTATGCCAACTCAACAAGTACCATCGGTGACACCTGTAGAGCACCTTTATAATCACCCAGTTACATTGTGACGTTTAGTAGCACACAAAGTGTTCCTCCGGTAATCGGGAGTTGCATAATCTCATAGTCATAGGAACATGTATAAGTCATGAAGAAAGCAATAGCAGTAAACTAAACGATCAAGTGCTAAGCTAACAGAAATGGGTCAAGTCAATCACATCATTCTCCTAATGAGGTGATCCCGTTAATCAAATGACAACTCATGTCTATGGCTAGGAAACTCAACCATCTTTGATCAACGAGCTAGTCAAGTAGAGGGATACTAGTGACACTATGTTTGTCTATGTATTCACACATGCATTATGTTTCCGGTTAATACAATTCTAGCATGAATAATAAACATTTATCGTGATATGAGGAAATAAATAATAACTTTATTATTGCCTCTAGGGCATATTTCCTTCAGTCTCCCACTTGCACTAGAGTCAATAACCTAGATTACACAGTAATGATTCTAACACCCAGGGAGTCTTGGTGCTGATAATGTTATGCTCGTGGAAGAGGCTTAGTCAATGGGTCTGCAATATTCAGATCCATATGTACCTTGCAAATCTCTATGTCTCCCACCTGGACTTGGTCCCGGATGGAATTGAAGCGTCTCTTGATGTGCTTGGTTCTCTTGTGAAATCTGGATTCCTTTGCCAAGGCAATTGCACCAGTATTGTCACAAATTTTTTTCGTTGGACCCGATGCACTAGGTATGACACCTAGATCTGATATGAACTCCTTCATCCAGACTCCTTCATTTGCTGCTTCCGAAGCAGCTATGTACTCCACCTCACACGTAGACCCCGCCACGATGCTTTGTTTAGAACTGCACCAACTGATAGCTCCACCGTTCAATGTAAATACGTATCCGGTTTGTGATTTAGAATCGTCCGGATCAGTGTCAAAGCTTGCATCGACGTAACCATTTATGACGAGCTCTTTGTCACCTCCATAAATGAGAAACATATCCTTAGTCCTTTTTAGGTTCAGGATGTTCTTGACCGTTGTCCAGGGATCCATTCCTGGATTACTTTGGTACCTCCCTGCTAAACTAGTAGCAAGGCACACATCAGGTCTGGTACACAACATTGCATACATGATAGAGCCTATGGCTGAAGCATAGGGAACACTTTTCATTTTCTCTCTATCTTCTGTAGTGGTCGGGCATTGATTCTGACTCAACTTCACACCTTGTAACACAGGCAAGAACCCTTTCTTTGCTTGATCCATTTTGAACTTTTTCAAAACTTTGTCAAGGTATGTGCTTTATGAAAGTCTAATTAAGCATCTTGATCTATCTCTATAGATCTTGATGCCCAATATGTAAGCAGCTTCACCGAGGTCTTTCATTGAAAAACTCTTATTCAAGTATCCTTTTATGCTATCCAGAAATTCTATATCATTCCCAATGAGCAATATGTCATCCACATATAATATTAGAAATGCTATAGAGCTCCCACTCACTTTCTTGTAAAAGCAGGCTTCTCCAAAAGTTTGTATAAAACCATATGCTTTGATCACACTATCAAAACATTTATTCCAACTCCGAGAGGATTGCACCAGTCCATAAATGGATCACTGGAGTTTGCACACTTTGTTAGCTTCCTTCGGATCGACAAAACCTTCCGGTTGCATCATATACAACTCTTCTTCCAGAAATCCATTCACGAATGCAGTTATGACATCCATTTGCCAAATTTCATAATCATAAAATGCGGCAATTGCTAACATGATTCGGACAGACTTAAGCATCGCTACGGGTGAGAAAGTCTCATCGTAGTCAACTCTTTGAACTTGTCGAAAACCTTTCGCAACAAGTCAAGCTTTGTAGACAGTAACATTACCGTCAGCGTCAGTCTTGTTCTTGAAGATCCATTTATTCTCTATTGCTTGCTGATTATCGGGCAAGTCACCGAAAGTCCATACTTTGTTATCATACATGGATCCCATCTCAGATTTCATGGCCTCAAGCCATTTTGCGGAATCTGGGCTCACCATCGCTTCTTCATAGTTTGTAGGTTCACCTTGGTCAAGTAACATGACCTCCAGAATAGGATTACCGTACCACTCTGGCGCGGATCTTACTCTAGTTGACCTACGGGGTTCGGTAGTAACTTGATCTGAAGTTTCATGATCAACATCATTAGCTTCCTCACTAATTGGTGTAGGTGTCAGAGGAACCAGTTTCTGTGATGAACTACTTTCCAATGAGGGAGCAGGTACAGTTACCTCATCAAGTTCTACTTTCCTCCCACTCACTTCTTTCGAGAGAAACTCCTTCTCTAGAAACGATCCATTCTTAGCAACAAATGTCTTGCCTTCGGATCTGTGATAGAAGGTGTACCCAACAGTTTCCTTTGGGTATCCTATGAAGACACATTTCTCCGATTTGGGTTCGAGCTTAGCAGGTTGAAGCTTTTTCACATAAGCATCGCAGCCCCAAACTTTAATAAATGACAACTTTGGTTTCTTGCCAAACCACAGTTCATAAGGCGTCATCTCAACGGATTTTGATGGTGCCCTATTTAACATGAATGCATCCGTCTCTAAAGCATAACCCCAAAATGATTACGATAAATCAGTAAGAGACATCATAGATCGTACCATATCTAGTAAAGTACGATTACGACGTTTGGACACACCATTTTGCTATGGTGTTCCGGGTGGCGTGAGTTGCGAAACTATTCCGCATTGTTTCAAATGTAGACCAAACTCGTAACCAAAATATTCTCCTCCACGATCAGATCGTAGAAACTTTATTTTCTTGTTACGATGATTTTCCACTTCACTCTGAAATTCTTTGAACTTCTCAAATGTTTCACACTTATGTTTCATTAAGTAGATATACACATATCTGCTCAAATCATCTGTGAAGGTGAGAAAATAACGATACCCGTCGCGAGCCTCAATATTCATTGGACCACATACATCAGTATGTATGATCTCCAGTAAATCTGTTGCTCGCTCTGTTGTTCCGGAGAACGGCGTTTTATTCATCTTGCCCATGAGGCATGGTTCACAAGTACCAAGTGATTCATAATCAAGTGATTCCAAAAGTCCATCAGTATGGAGTTTCTTCATGCGCTTTACACCAATATGACCCAAACGACAGTGCCACAAATAAGTTGCACTATCATTATCAACTCTGCGTATTTTGGCTTCAATATTATGAATATGTGTATCACTACTATCAAGATTTAATAAAAATAGACCACTCTTCAAGGGTGCATGACCATAAAAGATATTAATCATATAAATAGAATAACCATTATTCTCTGATTCAAATGAATAGCCGTCTCGCATCAAACAAGATCCAGATATAATGTTCATGCTTAACGCTAGCACCAAATAACAATTATTCAGGTCTAAAACTAATCCCGAAGATAGATGTAGAGGTAGCGTGCCGACCGCGATCACATCGACATTGGAACCATTTCCCACGCGCATCGTCACCTCGTCCTTAGCCAATGTTCGCTTAATCCGTAGTCCCTATTTCGAGTTGCAAATATTAGCAACAGAACCAGTATCAAATACCCAGATGCTACTGCGAGCATTAGTAAGGTACACATCAATAACATGTATATCACATATACCTTTGTTCACCTTGCCATCCTTCTTATCCGCCAAATACTTGGGGCAGTTCTGCTTCCAAAGTGACCAAATTGCTTTGCAGTAGAAGCACTCAGTCTCAGGCTTAGGTCCAGACTTGGGTTTCTTCTCTTGAGTAGCAACTTGTTTGCTGTTCTTCCTGAAGTTGCCCTTCTTCTTCCCTTTACCCTTTTTCTTGAAACTGGTGGTCTTATTGACCATCAACACTTGATGCTCCTTCTTTATTTCTACCTCTGCAGCCTTTAGCATTGCGAAGAGCTCGGAAATTGTCTTATCCATCCCTTGCATATTATAGTTCATCACTCTTGTAGCTTGGTGGCAGTGATTGAAGAATTCTGTCAATGACACTATCATCCGGAAGATTAATTCCTAGTTGAATCAAGTGATTGTTATACCTAGACATTTTGAGTATATGTTCATTGACAGAACTATTCTCCTCCATCTTGCAGCTGTAGAACTTATTTGGAGACTTCATATCTCTCAATCCGGGCATTTGCTTGAAATATTAACTTCAACTCCTGGAACATCTCATATGCTCCATGACGTTCAAAACGTCGTTGAAGTCCCGGTTCTAAGCTGTAAAGCATGGCACATTGAACTATCGAGTAGTCATCAGCTTTGCTCTGCCAGACGTTCTTAACGTCATCAGTTGCATCTGCAGCAGGCTTGGCACCCGGCGGTGCTTCCAGGACGTAATTCTTCTGTGCAGCAATGAGGATAATCCTCAAGTTACGGACCTAGTCTGTGTAATTGCTACCATCATCTTTCAACTTTGCTTTCTCAAGGAACGCATTAAAATTCAACGGAACAACAACACGGGCCATCTATCTACAACAACATAGACAAGCAAAATACTATCAGGTACTAAGTTCATGATAAATTAAAGTTCAATTAATCATATTACTTAAGAACTCCCACTTAGATAGACATCCCTCGAATCATCTAAGTGATCACGTGATCCATCTCAACTAAACCATGTCCGATCATCTTGTGAGGTGGAGTAGTTTTCAATGGTGAACATCACTATGTTGATCATATCTACCATATGATTAACGCTCGACCTTTCGGTCTCAGTGTTCCGAGGCCATATCTGCATATGCTAGGCTCGTCAAGTTTAACCCGAGTATTCTGCGTGTGCAAAACTAGCTTATCACACCCGATCATCACGTGGTGTCTCGGCACGACGAACTTTCACAATGGTGCATACTTAGGGAGAACACTTATACATTGAAATTTAGTGAGAGATCATCTTATAATGCTACCGTCAATCAAAGCAGAATAAGATGCATAAAGGATAAACATCAGATGCAATCAATATAAGTGATATGATATGGCCATCATCATCTTGTGCTTTTGATCTCCATCTCCGAAGCACCGTCATGATCACCATCGTCACCGGCGCGACACCTTGATCTCCATCGTAGCATCGTTGTCGTCTCGCCAACTATTGCTTCTACGACTATCGCTACCGCTTAGTGATAAAGTAAAAGCAATTATGTATGATTGCATTGCATACAATAAAGCGACAACCATATGGCTCCTGCCACTTGCCAATAACTCGGTTACAAAACATGATCATCTCATACAATAAAATTTAGCATCATGTCTTGACCATATCACATCATAACATGCCCCAGCAAAACAAGTTAGACGTCCTCTACTTTGTTGTTGCAAGTTTTACGTGGCTGCTACGGGCTGAGCAAGAACCGTTCTTACCTACGCATCAAAACCACAACAATAGGTTGTCAAGTTGGTGTTGTTTTAACCTTCTCAAGGACCGGGTGTAGCCACACTCGGTTCAACTAAAGTTGGAGAAACTGACATCCGCCAGCCACCTGTGTGCAAAGCACGTCGGTAGAACCAGTCTCGCATAAGCGTACACGTAATGTCGGTCCGGGCCGCTTCATCCAACAATACCACGGAACCAAAGTATGACATGCTGGTAAGCAGTATGACTTGTATCGCCCACAACTCACTTGTGTTCTACTCGTGCATATAACATCTACGCATAAACCTGGCTCGGATACCACTGTTGGGGAACATAGTAATTCCAAATTGTCCTACGCACACGCAAGATTATGGTGATGCATAGCAACGAGAGGGGAGAGTGTCGTCCACGTACCCTCATAGACCGTTAAGCGGAAGCGTTATGACAACGCGGTTGATGTAGTCGTACGTCTTCACGATCGACCGATCCTCAGTACCGAACGTTAGGCACCTCCGCGTTCAGCACACTTTCAGCTCGGTGACGTCCCGCGAACTCACGATCCAGTAGAGCTCGAGGGAGAGTTTCGTTAGCACGATGGCGTGATGGTGATGTTGATGAAGCTACCGACGCAGGGCTTCGCCTAAGTACCTCTACGATATGACCGAGGTGGATTATGGTGGAAGGGGGCACCGCACACGGTTGGGAGAGATCAATGATCAACTTGTGTGTCCTAGGGTGCCCCCTGCCCCCGTATATAAAGGAGCAAGGAGGGAGGCGGCCGGCCAAGGAGGAGGGCGCGCCAAGGGGGTAGTCCTACTCCCACCGGGAGTAGGACTCTTCCTTTCCTAGTAGGAGTGGGAGAAGGGGGAAGGAGGAGGTGGAGAGAAGGAAGGAGAAGGGGGCCACCGCCCCCTTCCCTTGTCCAATTCGGATTGGGGCAAGGGGGGCCGCGCGCCACCTCCTGGATGCCCTCTCTCTTCTCCACTAAGGCCCAACAGGCCCATTACATCCCTCGGGGGGTTCCGGTAACCCCCCGGTACTTCGGTAAAATCCCGATTTCACCCGAAACTCTTCTGATGTCCAAATATAGGCTTCCAATATATCAATCTTTTTGTCTCGACCATTTCGAGACTCCTTGTTATGTCCTTGATCATATCCGGGACTCCGAACTACCTTCGGTACATCGAAACATATAAACTCATAATACAGATCGTCACAGAACTTTAAGCGTGCAGACCCTATGGGTTCAAGAACTATATAGACATGACTGAGACACGTCTCCGGTCAATAACCAATAGCGGAACCTGGATGCTCATATTGGTTCCTACATATTCTACGAAGATCTTTATCGGTCAAACCGCATAACAATATACGTTGTTCCCTTTGTCATCGATATGTTACATGCCCGAGATTCGATCGTCGGTATCTCAATACCTAGCTCAATCTCGTTATCGGCAAGTCTCTTTACTCATTCCGTAATGCATCATCCTGTAACTAACTCATTAGTCACATTGCTTGCAAGGCTTATAGTGATGTGCATTACCGAGAGGGCCTAGAAATACCTCTCCGACAATCGGAGTGACCAATCCTAATCTCGATCTATGCCAACTCAACAAGTACCATCGGAGACACCTGTAGAGCTCCTTTATAATCACCCAGTTACATTGTGACGTTTGAGAACACACAAAATGTTCCACCGGTAATCGGGAGTTGCATAATCTCATAGTCATAGGAACATGTATAAGTCATGAAGAAAGAAATAGCAGTAAGCTAAACGATCAAGTGCTAAGCTAACAGAAATGGGTCAAGTCAATCACATCATTCTCCTAATGATGTGATCCCGTTAATCAAACGACAACTCATGACTATGGCTAGGAAACTCAACTATCTTTGATCAACGAGCTAGTCAAGTAGAGGCATACTAGTGACACTATGTTTGTCTATGTATTCAACAAGCATTATGTTTCCGGTTAATACAATTCTAGCATGAATAATAAACATTTATCATGATATGAGGACATAAATAATAACTTTATTATTGCCTCTAGGGCATATTTCCTTCAAAGTGTGCCCATGTGGGTTTCTTTTTATCTGAAACAAAATGAAAAATGATGTCAAATACAATTAAGAAACAATACACATGATCTGAATATAGAATGGATAAATAATCTGATAACAATATTGAGTTGTAATACCTTAATCAATTTGCTCTTTCGCATTGTGGATGCATTCAACCTCCACCTACACCTATCCTAAGGGAAATGAACAGTTAATCTTCCTGGCTCACTCCTATCAACCTCATACGAGTGAGAATGCAATATGTAGTCACTGCATTACGACAGTCCACCATCGATTCGAATAAGGTTCTTGGAGTAAGGTCAGGATTCTCCTTGTTCCACTCAATTGTTGGCATGTCCTCACCATCATTTTCTTGTAAGACTAAGGAGTCGATGTTCTCCTCCCTCTCTTCATCATCAGTGTCATCAAATCTAGTACGGCTGCTAGGCTCCTCTGCATATTCATCTTCCGCTGCCTGTTGACTGACTCTATCTACCAATTCAGGGAATAGAATCTCATCCTCATCATCATGTCGAGGCACTTCCCCGTCAGCCTCTGCATCTACTTCTACATCAAAAAGTGTATGAGAGGAGAACTGGCAGAATTAGCGGCAGCCGACATGTTGTGGCTTTCAGAACCACTAGGTTTACTTGGTCTCGACCTACAAGGGGTGCGAGGACGCTCGCTATTAGCAGAGACAGATGATGTCTGAACACCCTTCGCGATATGTTGTTTGCATTCCTGAAGCACACCGATATGGATTTTACCGAACGGTTGTCAGCATTCAAACTAAATAGCAATCCCAGATGCTCATCACAAGCTAATGGGAGAAATCTCTACTCGGTACTGCCGAAATATCTTAGTTCAACAACATCAGCAGGGCTCCACGGATACTCACAACTGAGTGCCTCACGGAAATCTTTGAATGAAACGCTGGTTTCTACCACTTTAGGATAAAAAATCCAGAAATCACACATGGTTTAGTTCCACGCAGCTCGCTAGTTTCTATTCTAGCGGCCAGCCAAAAAGCAAGTGTAGGATCAACCCTATTCGATTGAAATAAGATAAAGGGCGCAGTTAGGCCGAAAATTTTCAGATAAATTGCGCTGATTCACGCCAACGGTGGTCAAATATAGCCTAATTTACGGATCTCCTAATCAATTTGAGAGGAAAAGGATGCTTACCCAGGTGGAATCCATGAATTATCAACCTCTGACTTGACCCAATCATTGATACGTCTCCAACGTATCTATAATTTTTTATTGTTCCATGCTATTATATATTCTGTTTTGGATGTTTAATGGGCTTTAATATACACTTTCATATTATTCTTGGGACTAAGACCTAAGGCCCAGTGCAAATTGCTGTTTTTTTTGCCTATTTCAGTGTTTCGCAGAAAAGGAATATCGAACGGAATGAAACCTTCAGGAGAGTTATTTTTGGAACAAACGTGATCCAGAGGACTTGGAGTGGACATTAAGAAATGTACAAGGAGGCCACGAGGCAAGGGGCGCGCCTACCCCCCTAGGCACGCCCTCCACCCTCGTGGGCCCCTCGTGGCTCCACCGACCTACTTCTTCCTCCTATATACCAATGTACCCCGAAACCATCAAGGAGCACCATAAAAACCTAATTCCACCGCCGCAATCTTCTGTACCCATGAGAGCCCATCTTGGGGCCTTTTCCGGCGCTCTGGTGGAGTGGGCATCGATCACGGAGGGCTTCTACATCAACACCATAGCCTCTCCGATGATGTGCGAGTAGTTTACCACAGACCTTCGGGTCCATAGTTATTAGCTAGATGGCTTCTTCTCTCTCTTTGGATCTCAATACAAAGTTCTCCTCGATCTACTTGGAGATCTATTCGATGTAACTCCTTTTGCGGTGTGTTTGTTGAGATCCGATGAACTATGGGTTTATGATCAAGATTATCTATGAACAATATTTGAATCTTCTCTGAATTCTTTTATGTATGATTGGTTATCTTTGCAAGTCTCTTCGAATTATCAGTTTGGTTTGGCCTACTAGATTGATCTTTCTTGCAATGGGAGAAGTGCTTAGCTTTGGTTCAATCATGCGGTGCTCGATCCCAGTGATAGTAGGGGAAACGACACGTATTGTATTGTTGCCATCAAGGATAAAAAGATGGGGTTTATATCATATTGCATGAGTTTATCCCTCTATATCATGTCATCTTACCTAATGCGTTACTCTTATCTTATGAACTTAATACTCTAGATGCAGGCAGGAATCGGTCTACTTGTCGCGGACGTGATGCCTATATACATGATCATGCCTAGATATTCTCATAATTATGCACTTTTCTATCAATTGCTCGACAGTAATTTGTTCACCCACTGTAATACTTATGCTATCTTGAGAGAAGCCACTAGTGAAACCTATTTCCCCGGGTCTATTCTCCATCATATTAATCTTCCGTCAACTAGCTATTTCTATCGCCTTTATTTTGCTTTCTTTACTTTTAGTCTTTATCATAAAAATACCAAAAATATTATCCTATCATCTCTATCAGATCTCACTTTTGCAAGTGGTCGTGAAGGGATTGACAACCCCTTTACCGCGTTGGTTGTAAGGTTCTTATTCGTTTGTGTAGGTACGAGGGACTTGCATGTGGCCTCCTACTGGATTGATACTTTGGTTCTCAAAAACTGAGGGAAATACTTACGCTACTTTGCCGCATCACCCTTTCCTCTTCAAGGGAAAACCAACGCAGTGCTCAAGAGCTAGCAAGAAGGATTTCTGACGCCTTTGCTAGGGAGGTGCATACCAAGTCAAGTCAAGATTTGATCTCCCGACAATGAGCCATTTCTGGCGCCGTTGTCGGGGAGTCTACGCACTCATGACATACCAAGTACCCATCACAAACTCTTATCCCTCACATTACATTATTTGTCATTTGCCTCTCGTTTTCCTCTCCCCCACTTCACCCTTGCCGTTTTATTCGCCCTCTCTTTCACGTTCGCCTCTTTTTCGCTTGCTTCGCTGTTATGGCTAGTCCTTTATCTACTCCTTTGTCTCCCAAAAATGAAGTCCTTAATTTTAAACAAAGGGAGGGAGAAAATCTAAAAGATGCTTGGTACAGAATTTGCAATGCGCAAAATAGATCTACTAGGAAGCAATCTACTTTCGTTCTTCTTTGCAATTTTTACGTAGGCATCACTCCTTGGAATAGATCTATTCTTGATACCATTACCGAAGGAAATTTCTTGGGTAGCCATACTTTTGATTCTTATAATGCTATGATAGATTTGTTTGGCCCACCACCTCTTTTGGTTAATGGAACTATTTTAACTTTGGAACATGTGATGCAACGGCTTGAAATTATTGAAAATAAAGTTGCCCCCGTAGAGTTGATTGAAAATTTGGATAGAAAGATCCACAACCAAATTACCCAATACGGATCTAAGGTAGGAGTTGCTCTTAAATTTTTTAAAGAAAAGGAACCTATGGTTAATTAAAAGATAGATCAAGATTCCACTAGAATTGATAAAATTGAGGATATTATTACCAACCTAGGGTCTGCCTTTTCTTCCGTGAAAAACACTCCTTCTAATGCTAAGATTTCCAAATTGATGTAAGTTCCTCAAAATAAGGGTGAAACATCTAGTAAGGGAAATGCGGACCTCAAATCCATAAGTGTTCACCCCAACTTTCTCGCTATCCTTAAGGAACCTTCTGCTACAAATGATTTTATCGATTTCGTGCCTAGGAGTTTGATAATTAATAAAAATAAAGAAACTCCTAGGGGTTATAGGTGTCTTATTGAAGAATCGCCTACCATAGATGGTAACACCTAGATCTATCCTTGCCTTTATGCCTAGCTAGGGGCGTTAAACGATAGCGCTTGTTGGGAGGCAACCCAATTTTATTTTAGTTTCTTGCTTTTTGGTTCTTTTTAGGAATAAATAATCCATATAGCTTCTGTTTATATGTGGTTTTCTGTTTTAGTTAGTATTTGTGCCAAGTAGAACCTTTGGGAAGACTTGGGGAAAGTCTTTGCGATCTTGCTGTAAAAAACAGAAACTTTAGCGCTCACGAGATTAGCTAGAACTTTTTACTGGAGAGTGATATTTAGTTGATTATTTTTGCAGATGATTAATAGATAAATTCCTCACGTCCAGAAATTTATTTCAGAATTTTGGGATTTCTATAAGTTTGCGTTAGTTACAGATTACTACAGACTGTTCTGTTTTTGACAGATTCTATGGCTAGTAATGGAGTTTATGAACCATCGAAAAGATTGAATACAGTAGGTTTAACACCAATATAAAAAAATAATGAGTTCATTACAGTACCTTGAAGTGGTGTTTTGTTTTCTTTCGCTAACGGAGCTCACGAGATTTTCTGTTAAGTTTTGTGTTGTGAAGTTTTCAAGTTTTGGGTAAAGATTTGATGGATTATGGAACAAGGAGTGGAAAGAGCCTAATCTTGGGGATGCCCAAGGCACCCCAAGGTAAAATCTAAGGACAACCAAAAAAGCCTAAGCGTGGGGATGCCCCAGAAGGCATCCCCTCTTTTGTCTTCGTCCATCGGTAACTTTACATGGAGCTATATTTTTATTCCCCACATGATATGTGTTTTGCTTGGAGCACCTTGTATGATTTGAGTATTTGCTTTTTAGTTCACCACAATCATCCTTTCTGTACACACCATTTGAGAGAGACACACATTAAACGGAATTTATCAGAATACTCTATGTGCTTCACTTATATCTTTTGAGCTAAACAATTTTGCTCTAGTGCTTCACTTATATCTTTTAGAGCACGGTGGTGGTTATATTTCATAGAAATCATTGATCTCTCATGCTTCACTTATATCATTTTGAGAGTCCTTTAGAACAGCATGGTAGTTTATAAAGTGCATTGAATAGTAAGAGAAGTTTGATACTTGATAGTTGTTTTGAGATATAAAGGTGGTAATATTAGAGGTGTGCTAGTTGAGCAATTGTGAAATTGATAAATACTTGTGTTGAAGTTTGCAAGTCCCGTAGCATGCACGTATGGTAAACGTTGTGTGACAAATTTGAAACATGAGGTGTTCTTTGATTGCTTTCCTTATGAGTGGCGGTCGGGGACGAGCGATGGTCTTTTCCTACCAATCTATCCCCCTAGGAGCATGCGCGTAGTGCTTGGTCTTGATGACTTGTAGATTTTTGCAATAAGTATGTGAGTTCTTTATGACTAATGTTGAGTCCATGGATTATACACACTCACACCCTTTCATCATTGCTAGCCTCTTCAGTACCGTGCATTGCCCTTTCTCACCTTGAGAGTTGGTGCAAACTTCACCGGTGCATCCAAACCCCGTGATATGATACGCTCTATCACACATAAACCTCCTTATATCTTCCTCAAAACAGCCACCATACCTACCTATTATGGCATTTCCATAGCCGTTCCGAGATATATTGCCATGCAACTTTCCACCGTTCCGTTTATTATGACACAGATCATCATTGTCATATTGCTTTGCATGATCATGTAGTTGACATCGTATTTGTGGCAAAGCCACCTTTATAATTATTTCATACATGTCACTCTTGATTCATTGCATATCCCGGTACACCGCCGGAGGCATTCACATAGATTCATATTTTGTTCTAAGTATTGATTTGTAATCTTTGAGTTGTAAGTAAATAAAAGTGTGATGATCATCATTATTAGAGCATTGTCCCAAGTGAGGAAAGGATGATGGAGACTATGATTCCCCCACAAGTCGGGATGAGACTCCGGACAAAAAAAGAAGAAGAAAGAAAACAGGCCAAAAAGAAAAATAAGAAGCTCGCCCCCCAAATGAGAGAAAAAGAGAGAAGGGACAATGTTACTATCCTTTTACCACATTCGTGCTTCAAAATAGCCCCATGATCTTCATGATAGAGAGTCTCCTATTTTATCACTCTCATATACTAGAGGGAATTTTACATTGTAGAACTTGGCTTGTATATTCCAACAATGGGCTTCCTCAAATGCCCTAGGTCTTCGTGAGCAAGCAAGTTGGATGCACACCCACTTAGTTTCTTTTATTAAGATTTCATAAATTTATAGCTCAAGTGCATCCGTTGCATGGCAATCCCTACTCCTTGCATTGACATCAACTGATGGGCATCTCCATAGCCCATTCTTTAGCCGCGTCAATGTGAGGCTTTCTCCTTTTTTGTCTTCTCACACAACCTCAATCATTATATTCTATTCCACCCATAGTGCTATGTCCATGGCTCGCGCTCATATATTGCGTAAAAGTTGAAAGAGTTTGAAAAGGCTAAGTATGAAACAATTTCTTGGCTTGTCATCGGTGTTGTGCCTGATGAGAGCATTTTGTGTTACGAAAATGAAGCATAGCCAAACTACATGATTTTGTAGGGATAAGCTTTCTTTGGCTATGTTATTTTGATAAGACATAATTGCTTGATTAGCATATTTGAAGTATTATTATTTTTATGTCCATGTTAAAATTTTATCTTGAATCTTTCGGATCTGAACATTCATGTCACAATAAAGAAAATTACATTGAGAAATATGCTAGGAAGCATTCCAAATCAAAAATTCTGTTTTTATCATTTACCTACTCGAGGACGAGCAGGTATTAAGCTTGGGGATGCTTGATACGTCTCCAACGTATCTTTAATTTTGATTGTCCCATGCTATTTTATATTCTGTTTTGGATGTTTAATGGGCTTTATTATACACTTTCATATTATTTTTGGGACTAACCTATTAACCCAAGGCCTAGTGCAAATTGCTGTTTTTTTTGCCTATTTCAATGTTTCACAGAAAAGGAATATCAAACGGAGTCCAAACGGAATAAAACTTTCGGGAGAGTTATTTTTGGCACAAACGTGATCCAGAGGACTCGCAGTGGACGTCAAGAAACGTACGAGGAGGCCACGAGGCAGGGGGCGCGACCTCCACCCTCGTGGGCCCTTGTGGCTCCACCGACCTACTTCTTCCTCCTATATATACCTACGTACCCCGAAACCATCGTGGAGCACCACGAAAACCTAATTCCACCGAAGCAACATTCTATACCCGTGAGATCCCATCTTGGGGCCTTTTCCGGCGCTTTGCCATAAGGGGCATCGATCACAAAGGGCTTCTACATCAACACCATAGCCTCTCCAATGATGTGTGAGTAGTTTACCATAGACCTTCGGGTCCATAGTTATTAGCTAGATGGCTCCTTCTCTCTCTTTGGATCTCAATACAAAGTTCTCCTCGATCTTCTTGGAGATCCATTAGATGTAACTCTTTTTGCAGTGTGTTTGTCGAGATCCGATGAATTGTGGGTTTATGACCAAGATTATCTATGAACAATATTTGAATCTTCTCTGAATTCTTTTATGTATGATTGGTTATCTCTGCAAGTCTCTTCGATTTATCAGTTTGGCTTGGCCTAGTAGATTGATCTTTCTTGCAATGGGAGAAGTGCTTAGCATTGGGTTCAATCATTTGGTGCTCGATCCCAGTGACAATAGGGGAAACGACACGCATTGTATTGTTGCCATCGAGGATAAAATGATGGGGTTTATATCATATTGCATGAGTTAATCCCTCTACATCATGTCATCTTACCTAATGCGTTACTCTGTTTTTATGAACTTAATACTCTAGATGCATGCTGGATAGCGGTTGATGTGTGGAGTAATAGTAGTATATGCAAGCAGGAGTCGGTCTACTTGTCGCAGACGTGATGCCTATATACATGATCATGCCTAGGTATTCTCATAATTATGCACTTTTCTATCAATTGCTCGACAGTTATTTGTTCACCCACCGTAATACTTATGCTATCTTGAGAGAAGCCACTAGTGAAACCTATGGCCCCCAGATCTATTCTCCATCATATTAATCTTCTGTCAACTAGCTATTTCTATCGCTGTTTATTTTGCTTTGTTTACTTTTAATCTTTATCATAAAAATACCAAAAATATTATCTTATCATCTCTATCAGATCTCACTTTTGCAAGTGGCCGTGAAGGGATTGACAACCCCTTTTATCGCGTTGGTTGCAAGGTTCTTATTTGTTTGTGTAGGTATGAGGGACTTGCGTGTGGCCTCCTACTGTATTGATACCTTGGTTCTCAAAAGCTGAGGGAAATACATACGCTACTTTGCTGCATCACCCTTTCCACTTCAAGGGAAAACCAACGCAGTGCTCAAGAGGTAGCAATCGTCTCCACGGTCGATGGGCCGGACGGGGTGCCCCCCCCCCCGACATAGCTTCCTAATCCTAGATGGGGAGAGAGGGTAGATGCGGCAGAGGCGGCACGACAGCGGCAAAGGCGACACGACGGCGGTGGAGGAGGCAGCGCGGAAGCGACTGGATCTGATTTAGGTTACAGTGATTGTCAGTTTCGCGGCCCCACTGATTACCACGTAACGGTCAAAATGTGGACTCTGCCCTACGCGGCCCCACTAGTCAGAGTTAACGGTCAAGCCATTGACCCGACGACAACGTCCGCTGTGACCAGTTCTGAGGGTTTCGGGCAAGGGAGTGGGGAAAAGTGAGCAAAAGTTAATAGCGTGGGCATGAATGAGTAGAACTAACGAACCATGGGCACAGAAATAAAAATCCCTTATTACAAACCTCTTACAAACCGGAGCCTGTCGCAAGAACCCTCGTGGTTTCGATAGGGAAACGTGTCCCCTTGTGGGCCAAACGATAATCACTCCCTCTTCTAGCCTCGTATTTTCTTCTACACACGACACGGAACAACTGGAGATTTGCGCTGAACTTTGAAATTATTCAGGGTTCGTTTGACCTTTCTTATTCATTAATTGAGTTTTCTAGGCATTTAATGTCCATCATTCAAATCTGAACTACAAATACATGCTCCGGTGCACCAATATGGCTAGAAAAAATGTACATGTTTCCTTGGGGTGCATGTTTAGGTCCCATGGAACAAATGGGAACGAATTCAACCATCTCGCCGTCCTGGCTTGGCCACAAACATTGCTTATCTTGGTTTTTAAATGTCTGTAAATCCAAAACTCACCTGGGAATCATGAAACTTGGCATGGTGTTAGTACATGGTACATATAATTATTCAATTTGGGCGAAGCTATATTACAAGCCTTTTACAAACCGGAGCCTGTCGCAACCCTCGTGGTTCCGGTATGGAAACATGTTGCTCTTGTGGGTGAAACGATAATCGCTGCCTCTTCTCGCCTTGTACTTTGTTTTCTACATGCAACATAGAATAACAGGAGTGTCGGTCTGAAATTTGAAACTATTCAGGGTTTGTTTGGCCATTGTATATATATTACTAATTACTAAGTTTTCTATGCATTTAATGTTGTCCATAATTCAAATTTGAACTACAACCACATGCTCCAGTGAAGCAAAATGGGTGGGAAATCGTACATGTGTCATTGGGTGGATGTTCAGGTCTCGTTTAAGGAATGAGAATGAATTATAAACATGTCGTTGTCCTGAAACAACGAGAATCTCGGTTTTTAAATCCCATAAATCAAGAAGTCACCCAAAAAACATGAAACTTGGCACGGTTTCATGACATGGCACATATATGTCGTGGTAAAAAAAATCGTCCAGTTTGAGAAGAGGCACACAAATTAGTAGCCAACGAAGTCCTTTTTGAAAAAAAGCTGACACATTAATATCACAAACGGTTGTATTATATTTACCGTGTCGAAATTTAACCATACTCAGTGGAGTGTGTGCAGCTATTTGATTAGACGGGACGAGCGCGAGAAGTCAGCCGTGCAGGCTCTACGGGATGCGTGCGAGCAGTCCGCCACGCAGGCTCGACGGGACGCGTGCATCATGTCCACCTCACAGGCTCGATGGGACACGTGCGAGCAGCAAGGCCACCCATGCTCACTGGGAAGCAAGCTATTTGACCTCCATGCACCAGCCGCCGCCCGCCTCGCTCACAACTTCTCCACTAATGGGTTAATTAAAGCACCTGACAGAGGGTGTTTGCTTGTGATCCCATGGCACCATTTTCTTCGTTCGTGTTTTCAACTCATATTCCGCCCTAATTTAAATTGCCACATAGGGCAAGGATAATACGACCACTAACAAAATGGAAACGGATAATACGATGACAAATTTACAATTACGCAGATAATAATTGTCATACATATTCCGGATAATTTAAAATGCCACATGCGGCAAGAGAAGAAGACACGGGGGCAAGAGAAGAAGGAAATTGCAGACAACGATCTGGGTCGCTACTGTCTCTACTCATCGATGGATCGCCGGGCAGTGAAATCCTCCAGCTCCTTCTTCAATTCCTCACGACTTTGCTTGAAAGCAGCCACGGATTCCTCCACCTCCTACTCCCGCTCGATCCGGAGCTTCCTCAAGCCACCCATCAGTTTCTCGATGACCGCTTTCAGCGTTATCTCCGAGGCACTGCTCTGCTCATGTAGCATTTTCTAGCCGATGGCCTCCTCCTCCTTCTCGGCGACCAACTTGAGGAGCTTCGCATTGTCACCCATGAGTTGCTCGACGAGGCTGGTCGCCTTGTCAACCGAGGCATCGCTGATCTTGAGCAGCTTCATCAAGTCGTCGACCAGCTCCTGCTACGTAGTGACGCCAACGAGAATGTCGTCATTGCCGGCGAAGGACTTCAGGAACGCCGGATCGTCGCGATGGTCGACGCCATGAATGCACTTGTGAGAGCCCTCGCGTGCCCGTGAGAGCTCGTTCGAGGGCTCCACGGTGCGCCGAGACATCTCTGCTACGGCTGCGGCTTTGTGATGGGACCTCTCTAGTGCTTCCGTGGCCTTGGTCTTTGCTTCCTGGTTATAAGTCCACGCTAAACTCCTCCTACCGGTCATGGCGGAATGACTTGACAGAAAAAACCAGTTTTGTGGGTGATGAGAAGAGGAACTGTGAAGTAATTTTCGAGTGGGTAGTTTTTATAGCCCGGTGCTAAGTGTGAGCACATATTAGTTTGATAGGTGTGAACAGATTTGCAATTGTTTATTGCATTGTAATCAACAATGTGACGAGAAACAAGGTCAAAATTTATTGATGGCAGAAGGTTGACCACGTGGTTGCTCGCCATTGAGGCGGCCGCGGCGCGCTCCGCTCTGGAGTCCCTGCGCGCTCTGCTCGCCGTTGAGGCAACGGTTAATAATTCTTAATAATTGTCTTACATATTCAGGATAATTTAAAATGCCAAATGCGGCAAGGACCAGAACACTCATGACCTACATATGCATACAATTATAATAAAATATAAGCTAAAAGGCTGAGCTGGCGGCCTTACGATGATGGGCTTCTCGGACTCCATCATCAGCATAGCACCCTTGTGGCCGTTCACTCCGAGTGTCCTGACCCGCCTCCGCCTACGGAGATGCTGGTGCTGGGAGGCTCTTGGGGCTGTTGGGCCTCTTCCAGAAGAGCTTGAGAGCATGCAATCAAGCGCATGACAACTCCGCAGAACCGCTCCATTTCCATGTCTCTAGCCTGGTAGCAAATTCCGTTGATCACCTGCATCCTCAAGATATCACGTTGGCGATGTTCTACTTCGTCGGGGACATCAACTTCGCCAAGGATGCGCTCGAGCCTGTCCACCACATCATCGGGATCGAGGTTGACACGGACGCCGTGGGCAATGATGAGGCCGCAAGCTGCCTTTGTCTTGGCCGAATCGCAGAGGTCCTCTCCCATTCCTTGCGGGGCATCAGGCTCTCGATGAGCACTGGTGACGGTGGTTTTTCGGGTGTGTCGTCGATATTTTGCACGGTATATGGCAAACTGCTCATCACACCTCCTCTGCAAAATGTCGATTGTGCTCCCAAGGACTGTGACGCTGATATCGCTGCCGATGGGCCATTGTGCCTGCACCGGCCGATGAAGCTCTTGCTCCTTGACCTGCACCAGCTCGTTCTCCTCGCTGAAGATGTAACACAGGTAGGCGTCGACGTTGAAGCTTTGGTCGTTGCCTGGCATGCTTGGAATAACTAATGGTAGATGGGTGAGGACTAGATCTTCGCAGAGTGTCGCGGCGGTGCGTTGCCGCCTGGGTTATATGCAGCAAGACGTCAGCTGGTGGCGGGAAACCGGTGAGGGAATAGGTGTGGATTTTACAATTCACCCATGTGGAGCGTGGGAAGCATTCGCTCGAGCGCGGGAAGACTAAGTGGAGCACACACACAACCCGAATACCGTATCCGGTGCCACGTGTTATTTATCACACAAGTGTTAACATAAGGAAATGCATGTGTAACTTACTAACCATTGCACACGAGTACTCGCAAACACATCGTGTGTGATACTCCTAGCCACCACAAGCAACTAGTTTGCATGTTTCAAGGATTTTTTTACACACAGAATCGCACATGAACTAATAGTATTAATCGTCTGTGTTGTAAATTCTCATCGCAAACAGTTCATCCGAGTCGGCTATTTGCCACGTATCACACACATCTTCTTAAGTTAAACCGTTTCTGTTGCGTTCGCTAATCGAAAACAGTTCGTCCGAGTGAACAGTATGCCCTATATCACACACACCTTGATCTGTCTAACCATTTATGTTGCACTCCCTAACAGCAAACGGTTCATCGGAGTGAACTGTATGCCGTATATCGCACACACATTGATATGGCTGCTTGATGTCTACTACACAACCTTGTTCTTGTAGACGTTGTTGGGCCTCCAAGTGCAGAGGTTTGTAGGACAGTAGCAAATTTCCCTCAAGTGGATGACCTAAGGTTTATCAATCCGTGGGAAGTGTAGGATGAAGATGGTCTTTCTCAAGCAACCCTCCAACCAAATAACAAAGAGTCTCTTGTGTCCCCAACACACCCAATACAATGGTAAATTGTATAGGTGCACTAGTTTGGCGAAGAGATGGTGATACAAGTGCAATATGGATGGTAGATATAGGTTTTTGTAAACTGAAAAATATAAAAACAGCAAGGTAGCAAGCGATAAAATTGAGCACAAACGGTATTGCAATGCTAGGAAACAAGGCCTAGGGTTCATACTTTCACTTGTGCAAGTTCTCTCAACAATAATAACATAACTGGATCATATAAATATCCCTCAACATGCAACAAAGAGTCACTCCAAAGTCACTAATAACGGAGAACAAACAAAGAGATTATTCTAGGGTACGAAACCACCTCAAAGTTATTCTTTCTGATTGATCTATTGAAGAGTACGTAGTAAAATAATATGAACCTATTCTTTCCGTTTGATCTATCCTGGAGTTCGTACTAGAATAACACCTTAAGAAGCAAATCAACCAAAACCCTAATGTCACTGTCGGTGTCAAAACCGGCGGATCTCGGGTAGGGGGTCCCGAACTGTGCGTCTAGGCGTATGGTAACAGGAGACAAGGGACACGATGTTTACCCAGGTTCGGGCCCTCTTGATGGAGGTAAAACCCTCACGCCCCGCTTGATTGATATTGATATTGTGGATGTTTATAAGAGTGGATCTACCACGAGATCAAGGAGGCTAAACACTAGAAGCTAGCCTATGGTATGATTGTAAGGGTTGTTGTGATTCTAGTCCTACGGACTAAAGCCATCCGGTTTATATAGACACCGGAGAGGGCTAGGGTTACATAGAGTCGGTTACAATAGTAGGAGATCTACATATCCGTATCGCCAAGCTTGCCTTCCACGCCAAGGAAAGTCCCATCCGGACAAGGGGTGAAGTCTTCAATCTTGTATCTTCATAGTCTTGGAGTCCGGTCGATGATGATAGTCCGGCAAATGATAGTTCGGTGATGATGGTAGTCCGCTATCCGGACACCCCTAATCCAGACTCCCTCGGTAGCCCCTGAACCAGGCTTCAATGACGATAAGTCCGCGCCAGATATTGCTTGGCATTGCAAGGCGGGTTCCTCCTCCAAATGATAGAAGATTGTGAACACCAGATAGTGTCCGCTCTGCAAAATGAATTCCACATTCCACCGTAGAGAATAATAATATGTACACAAGTTCAATCTGTCGACGTTTTCTATGGCATGACGTCACACCACTACCAAGCCATTACTCGAATTGTTTTTTACTTTACCACCTCAACAGCATTTAGCGAAGCGATTTCCTTGGCACGCCTTGTCGAGCGAGATCGTGTTTCTTAATCCGGGATTCTCATCAATACGGGCATGGGTAACCCAACCGCGCCATTGATGGTGACGCTTGGGAGATAAGTGAGTTTTACCAGGCCGGTGGGGGACGCGTAAGACTTCGCCCGCCCATATAAGGGATAAGGATTCACCTTCTCACCTACGCCTTCTTCCTCCTTTGCTTATCCATCTCCGCGCACTCGAGCTCCAGCGCCCAAGTTCGCGTCTCGTCTCAACCTTCTCCGACCATGTCCGGAGCGGGAGGTAAATGGTTGGCCTCCACCGTTAAGGAGGAGCACATCGCCAAACCGCATAGCCACGGATACCTCTCTGGCGACATCACAAGACCGCTGCCCGACGAGGGGCAGCTCATCCCCACCCCCAGGCCCCATGAGAGGGTCGTCTTCCTTCCCCACTTCCTCCGCGGACTGGGCCTTCCACTTCATCCCTTTGTCCGGGGGCTCATGTTCTACTACAGCCTGGATTTCCATGATCTGGCGCCGAACGTCATCCTCAACATCTCAGCGTTTATCGTCGTGTGCGAGGCCTTCCTCAGCATCCAGCCCCACTTCGACTTGTGGCTCAAGACCTTCAATGTCAACCTGAAGGTAGTGAAGGGCACTCAAGCGGAGTGCGGAGGCGCCATGTTGGGCAAGATGCCCAACGTCCTTTGGTTCGAAGGGGCCTTCGTGGAATCCGTCAAGGGGTGGCAATCGGGGTGGTTCTATATCACCGAGCCGCGTGACCCTAAATGGGCGGCGGCCCCCGAGTTTAGATCTGGTATCCCCACGCAGCTCACCTGCTGGAAAGAGAAGGGCTTGCTATGGGGTAGTACGAAGGAGCTGACGGGACTCCAAGCCTGCATCAAGAAGCTGGTGAAGAAGCTCAGGCTGGTTAACGTGGTCCAGGTCATGCTCGTCCGCCGGATTCTCCCATGCCAAGAGCGGGCATTCAATCTATGGGAGTTCGATCCGGAACAACACCAGGCGCTGAGCAAGCTCTTCGACACGACGTCTGAAAGGCGCTGGAAGGTGCTGTTCAAGGGCGCTGGTTTCCCGCATCCGCGATCGAATATCATGGATTTCGCCGCAGCGTTGATGCCGACGAGGTAAGTGGTTCTACCCCTTTATGGGACACTTGTTTTTCATAGTTCGACTCTATGCGGGTTTAATTTCCCCTTTTCCTTTGACAGGACTGGATGAAGAAGGCGGAGCAGATTACCTGTCCGGCTCCTATGCCAGAAAATCCAGATGACGCCGCGTCTAAGCGAAAGTTGCCGGTTCCGGCACCGCACGTGGTGCCGGAGAAGAAGGCCAAGAAGGAGGCCACGAGGTGCTCGAAGAGCTCCTGTTTTCAGGTGTCCGACGACTCGGGCGGACTCTCCCCCGAATATGAGGAGGAGGAAGAAGACTCTCTCGCAGGAGGGAGAGAGGAAGAGGAAGGCTTCCCCAACAAGGGAGGCCGAAGGGTCCAAGAGGGGAAGGACTATTCCCCCGGACAGCTCCGCCAACATCAATGTTGGCGAGGAAGAATGGCCTTCAAGGGCCAGGCCTCCGCGAGATCGTAAGTATCCGGATTCCTGAATGATTTATAATTTCTTTTTCTGCGTCACATAGTGTCATTCTAATGCCGCATACTGCCTGTAGTCCGGCCAGTGATGATCTCCCCGCTTCATCGAGCGGGTCGTTGGCTCCGTCGGATGTAGACTCCATCCCGACCGCCTACACCCCCCGCGGCACCAAGGACGCCGAGGTGGGATCCCGAGAAGGGACCCATCGGGGGGAGGCTCCGGAGGCGCCACAAGGCGTCCTCCCGGACTTTGCGCCGGACTCCACAACAGAACCCGCAGTGGTTCCGGAGTCCGGCCGGCGGCCCCTTCGAATGAAGGGCAAGACCGTGACACCGGCGGCTTCCGTCCAACTGGAGGCGCCGAACAATTTGTTGGAGGCGCTGCAGAGCGCTTCCATCGAGGAAGAACACCGCACTATTATGAGTGCGGTGATTGAAAAATGCAGCTTCGCCAAGGCGGGCTGACCGGCTTCCATAGCCTTCTATCGTGCTTTGAGGTAAGAAGTTAAAAATATGCAATGTAATACCGCATAGACAAGAGCCCCGATGCTCGGTTCGGTGTTCGGAAAGAAAAGCCGGACCGAGGATCTGAAAAAAAGATATACGCAGGGTTGCTAAAAAATTATGTCAATATGGGTTGCGGCTGCGCTCTTGACCTCTGCCGCCTTGACCGCAGAGGTCGGTGCTTTAAATCAGGAGCTCGAGCGGTCCGAGCAAGAGCTTGGCCACGCCAGAAGCAGCTCGGGACAAAGAAGGTGAGTAACACCACTTTGAACTTGTACCTTACTGTAAAAGGATTTAGGTTGCAACAAAAAATAACAAGGATAACATGGGTACTGCAGGGGCCATGAACGAGGTGGTGACCCTGAAGGAGGCCGTGTCTGCGGCCGAACGCAATGCGGCCACGGAACGGGCAGAGCGCGAAAAGCAGGAGGCGCGGGTGGTGGTGGTTCAGCAAGAGCTCCAGGCTCTCATGGAAAAGCATGAGGGTTTGGAGCGTGACTCAAAGACTCGAGAGTCCGAGCTTGCCTCGGCCTCGAAGTGCTAAACCGCCAAGGCCGAGGCCCATAAGTCTCGTCAGGAGATTGAGTTGATGAGGAAGATAGCGGCGGGTAAGGCATTTTTCATGCAAAGCAAGCATGTGAATGTAAATTACGTGTTACTTACCCGAATTCAGAGCTCTCCAGGGGCGTCTGCAGATCTGCTCATGGCGTGTCTCGATGTCAGCCGCATTCTCTTGAAAGCCGAGGAGGGAGCTCAATGGAGAAGGTCTTCCTGGTCTCGGTATGCTTTGAGGCCGCCATCCGGTGCCCCTAGCGACCAGCTGAAGCAGCTGGTCGAGCTTCACAAGGTGGCCGAGCAGGCCATGAAGGGCCTCATAGTCCGGCCAGGCTCGAGAGGCCATGCACAGGAGCTACTTCGGCTTCGTCGCGACGGCTGATGGATGCGTGCCCCTGGGTGGAGGTTATCAGCGCTCCGCCTGTATTGAAGGTGCTCGTCGGGCCCTTGCCCGAAAAGGTGCATTGGGGCAAGCTGGATGCGGAGAAGCTAATCAGCGACGCGCCACCGGTGGGCAAGGAACATCGTGACGCCGAAATTTCAGTAAGGCTGTCTGAAGGGTGCACGAAAGATAGCGGATGTGTGCCCCAGTGATGTAATTTTTGAGTGAATTCGCAATGTGTTATCCTGTGCGCTGAAAACTTTGTTCATATGCGCTAAGCAACGCTTGTTAATTTAAAATATTACCTTCTGTGCGGCCGTTTATGAAATCTGAGAGATGGCAAGTCGTCGGCTTCAGCCACCATGCCACGAGTGCTCGGGTGTTCGGGATAAACTTGAGCGCTCTAGTTCCCATTTTTGGGTCCATCGAGGGAGGCGCTCAACACAACGAACAAGGCAACCGGACTTATAGTGCTTGAACACTCTCAGTTAGCCATATAATTCTATAATTTTAAATTTCGGCGAAGCCCCTAGTATTCGGAGGACCGAATTGGGGCGCTATCCACGCCTTCGTCGGACATAATCTGGAACTTCGCTCGAAGCGGCGTAGGTCTTTAAGGACCCGAAAGGACCTCTCGAACAGCGACCAGTCTCTCACCTTATCATGACAGCTGTTTTAGCTTTCACCATCGAGGCGTTAACCCGGCTCAACCGGGGCGCAATCGCAGTGGTTCTCCCAGTGCTACCTTAGCCGATAGAACGGAACGTAAGGTGCCAAACATGGGAGCCGGGCAAACCCAACTATTGACCCAAGACATGATTCGGATCCGATTCATATAATGCTATAAGTTCGGGGTGCCGCACTTGTGAAAGTGTGCGGACTTTATCACACCATAATGCGGAGGACATAAGCCCCTGGTGTATTTTGCCGTAACAAGATGCACGGGTGCAACATGTCGTAAATGAACATATATATATAAAGTAATGCAATTATAGGCAAAAAGTGCTGCATTTTATTTGAGAAGATATGCTATGAGTGCGGAATGATACAAATAGTGCGTAAAGCAAGGGATTGGACGAATTAAAGGCGTCTCCCTCCAGGGGTAGGTCGCGGAATGTTGTATTTAACAAATTTAATGCTCGTGATGGAGACCACCTGAGTGTTCGTCGCGGCCTTTGTCCTTCACTGGCTGTTGCATCATGAGTTCGGCAGGTTCACCTCCGGACTGAGTTCTGTATAAATAAGAGAGAAATAAAAGAAAAAAAGAGCGACACACTTGGGAGCCCCTGGTGTGGTCGAACCGCACTCTGGGTCTGTTGTGGTTGTGCCTTTCCCCCTATGCCCATGGTATCTCCAAGGCGTAATTATGTACGCAGAGAGCTTCTCTTACAATTTTGCGAGGGCTGGGGTTGAGGCCGCATTGCTACGCGTGCTCGGAACGTGCCAGGTGGTCTTGGTTGATGTTGCTCCGGGCGCGTTTGGTCGTGTCCGGTCGTTTAGCGGCCGGACTCGAGAATTGCCTTAAAAGGCTGCTCAGATTTCCGCCGCGAGAGCCAGATGTTCCTCCATTCGGAGGGAGCGTTCCGTGTTTCCATTGACCGTGATGACTCCACGAGGGCCTGGCATCTTGAGCTTAAGGTATGCATAATGCGGCACCATGTTGAATTTGCAAGCAAACGCGGTTCGTCCGAGCAGAGCGTGATAGCCGCTGCGGAACGGGACTATGTCGAAGATTAACTCCTCGCTTCGGAAATTATCCGGGGATTCGAAGACCACTTCCAGTGTAACTGAGCCTGTACAATTGGCCTCGACACCTGGTATGACGCCTTTGAAGGTTGTCTTTGTAGGTTTGATCCTTGAAGGGTCTATGCCCATCTTGCACACTGTATCCTGATAAAGCAGGTTCAGGCTACTGCCGCCGTCCATCAGGACTCTCGTGAGGTGAAATCCATCAACGATTGGGTCTAAAACCAATGCGACGAATCCGCCAGGGCGGATACTGGTCGGATGGTTTCTTCGATCGAAAGTGATCGGGCAAGAGGACCATGGGTTATATTTTGGGGCGACAGGCGCCATCGCCAGATATCGTCCTTTAGTGCACGCTTCCGCTCCCTCTTGGGAATATGCGTTGCGTATATCATGTTTACCGTCTGAACTTGAGGGGAATCCCTTTTGTCCTCTGTTGTTCGGGCGGCCGGGTCTCTTCCTCGTCATCGCTGTGTAGCCCTTGTCACCGCTTTCGGCGATTAATTTGCCTGCTGCTTGAATACCCAACAATCTCTGTTGGTGTGGTTAGCTGGCTTTTCGGGGGTTCCATGTATTTGACAAGAGCGGTCGAGTATTCGGTCCAAATTGGACGGGCCCGGAGTGGTTCTTTTGAATGGCTTCTTCCGTTGACCGGGCTTGGAGCCTCGAAATCCGGCATTGACTGCCGTATCCTCATTGTTGTCGCCGTTAATGCAGTGTTTGTTTTTGTTTCGATGCAACCTGCCGTTGCGGTCCTTGGTATCTGGACTGCCAGCGTTTTTGCTGAGGTTGTTGCTGCAAGCTAGCCAGCTATCCTCTCCCGCACAGAAGCGGGTCATGAGTGATGTGAGGGCTGCCATGGATTTTGGCTTCTCCTGTCCTAGGTGCCGGGCCAGCCACTCGTCACGGATGTTATGTTTGAAGGCAGCGAGTGCCTCCGCATCCGGACAGTCGACGATTTGATTTTTCTTTGTTAAGAACCGTGTCCAGAATTGCCTGGCCGATTCGTCTGGCTGCTGGATTATGTGGCTTAGGTCATCTGCGTCCGGTGGTCGCACATACGTGCCCTGGAAGTTGTCGAGGAATGCGGCTTCCAGGTCTTCCCAGCATCCAATTGACTCTGCGGGCAGGCTGTTAAGCCAATGCCGAGCTGGTCCTTTAAGCTTGAGCGGGAGATATTTGATGGCGTGAAGATCGTCGCCGCGGGCCATGTGTATATGGAGAAGATAATCCTCAATCCAAACCGCGGGGTCTGTTGTGCCATCGTAGGGTTCGATAGTAACGGGTTTAGACCCTTCAGGGATTTGATGATCCATTACTTCGTCCGTGAAGCATAGTGGGTGTCTGGCGCCCTCAGATGAGCAATATCTCGACGTAGCTCGAGAGAGCGTTGTCTGTGTTCGCCCGGCCGGAGTAGTTATATCCGGCGCGACGGTATTCGCTGTGGGTCTTGGGCGCCCACGTGATCCATAGATAGATCTGGATTGTCTTGCCTTGTCCTCCAATATATCTCGCAAGTCCGGCGCGTTCCCGTGGCTTCATGCTTTTTGAGCGATGCCGGGGTACGGTTTTGGTGGAGGGCTTGCACGCCTCTCTGTCGCGGCCACGAGGTGGCCGGTCTGCCGTATTGTGCGCTGGTGATGCATGTTTGTATGCCTCCTCCTCTAATCGAGGGAGCAACTTGCGTTTTGGGTAACTTTTGGAGGGACGTTCGAGTTCATACTCTTCGGCCGCGAGGACCTCGGTCCATCTGTCGGCCAGTAGGTCTTGATCAGCTTGAAGCCGTTGCTGCTTTTTCTTTAGGCTGTTTGCCGTGGCCATTAGCCTGCGTCTGAAACGCTCTTGTTCGACGGGATCCTCGAGCACGACGATTAAATGCTGTCGCCGAGGCTTGCCTCGTCTCCGGAGGGAGGTAAGTAATTGTCATCCTCGACCTCTTAAATCGCCCCGCCGCCTTTCGTGAGGGCTTGCTTCGCCTCCTCCTGCGCTGGATCGTCTTTGGAGGGAGTTGTCTTCGCACTTTCGGGGTGTTATTATCTCCGTGCGGAATCTCCATTCTTGCCGTGGCGGGATTTAGAGCGGCGCCGCTGAAGTCGGCGCTTGGGCTGTTTCTTTAAGGAATCGGCCTCCGCTGCTTCTTTGCCGTCCCTATCTTTTGGGGTGTCCACCATGTATATGTCGTATGACGAGGTGGTCTTCCAGTGGCCTGTAGGCACTAGTTCTTGGTAGTCTCCGGCATCGTCATCCATACCGTCGATGTCTTCGGAGTCGTAGTCGAGTATGTCGGTTAAATCATCGACGGTGGCTACGAAGTGGGTGGTGGGTGGGCTCTGAATTTCTTCGTCATCCGCGTCCCAACCGCCCTGGCCGTAGTTCGGCCAGGGCTCTCCGGATAGCGAGAGATGCTTCAATGAATTTATGATATCGCCGAAGGGCGAGTGCTGAAAGATGTCCGCAGCGGTGAATTCCACGATCGGCGCCCAATCGGATTTGACTGGCAGGGGCGCAGGAGGTTCGAGTCCTAAGAGAGTCCGGCACCTCGGAGTCATGAGCTTTATGCGGGACAAGGTAGGTGTTCGGCTCCATCGCCGTAGGAGTTGCAGCTCTCGAGGCGGTGTCCAGCCATCCATCCTCGATCCGAGCGATCGGCTCCGGACTATGAGTCGGAGCGGATTCGCAGCGGCCTCAAGGTGTTGTCCGCGCAGAGTTAGGTCATGCCCATCGTGACAGCGTGCACGCTCGGTTGTGGCTCAGATCCATCGAAGATCAAGTCTCCGCGGATATCGGCCGTGAAGTTTAAGCTTCAAACCTGACTGACGGCCAGGCGTAGCTTTCGATTCGCTCCAGATGGCCAAGCGAGTTGGCCCCGCAGCGGCGGCCGCCGAATACGAAGATCTGTCCGGGAGAAAAGTCTCACCCAGACTGCGTCGTTGTTGACCAAGAGGCCATCAAGCCTATCGGTGACGCAGAGAGGAACTCTCAATGAAAGCACCAATGTCGGTGTCAAAACCGGCGGATCTCGGGTAGGGGTCCCGAATCAGCGTCTAGGCGGATGGTAACAGGAGACAAGGGACACGATGTTTACCTGTGTTCGGCCCCTCTTGATGGAGGTAAAACCCTACGTCCTGCTTGATTGATATTGATATTGTGGATGTTTACAAGAGTGGATCTACCACGAGATCAAGGAGGCTAAACCCTAGAAGCTAGCCGACGGTATGATTGTAAGGGTTGTTGTGATTCTAGTCCTACGGACTAAAGCCATCCGGTTTATATAGACACTGGAGAGGGCTAGGGTTACATAGAGTCGGTTACATTAGTAGGAGATCTACATATCCGTATCGCCAAGCTTGCCTTCCACGCCAAGGAAAGTCCCATCCGGACACGGGGTGAAGCCTTCAATCTTGTATCTTCATAGTCTTGGAGTCCGGTCGATGATGATAGTCCGGCAAATGATAGTTCGGCTGATGATGGTAGTCCGGCTATCCGGACACCCCCTAATCCAGGACTCCCTCAGTTACCTAGATACTCCAATGTCGCCACAAGTATCCGTGGGTATGATTATACGATATGCATCACACAATCTTAGATTCATCTATTCAACCAACACAAACAACTTCAAAGAGTGCCCCAAAGTTTCTATCGGAGAGTCAAGACGAAAACGTGTGCCAACCCCTATGCATAGATTCCCAAGGTCACGGAACCCGCAAGTTGATCACCAAAACATACATCAAGTGAATCAATAGAATACCCTATTGTCACCACGAGTATCCCATGCAAGACATACATCAAGTGTTCTCAAATCCTTAAAGACTCAATCCGATAAGATAACTTCGAAGGGAGAACTCAATCCATTACAAGAGAGTAGAGGGGGAGAAACATCATAAGATCCAACTATAATATCAAAGCTCGCGATACATCAAGATCGTGACAAATCAAGAACACGAGAGAGAGAGAGAGAGATCAAACACATAGCTACTGGTACATACCCTCAGCCCCGAGGGTGAACTACTCCCTCCTCGTCATGGAGAGCGTCGGGATGATGAAGATGGCCACCGGTGAGGGATCCCCCCTCCGGCAAGGTGCCGGAACAGGGTCCCGATTGGTTTTTGGTGGCTACAGAGACTTGCGGCGGCGGAAATACCGATCTAGGTTATGTTCTGGGGGTTTCTGTATATATAAGAGGTTTTGGCATCGGGAACAAGTCAGGGGGGGTCTCCAAGGCGGCCACAAGGTAGGGGGGCGCCCAGGGGGGTAGGGCGCGCCCCCACCCTCGTGGGTGCCTCGGGACTCCTCTGGCCCATCTCCGGTGCTCCGTGGGCTTCTTCTGGTCCAAAAATAATCTCCGTCAGTTTTCAGGTCAATTGGACTTCGTTTGGTTTTCCTTTTCTGCGATACTCAAAAACAAGGAAAAAAACAGAAACTGGCACCGGGCTCTAGGTTAATAGGTTAGGCCCAAAAATCATATAAAATAGCATATAAATGCATATAAAACATCCTAGATGGATAATATAATAGCATGGAACAATCAAAAATTATAGATACGTTGGAGACGTATAAAGCATCCTCAAGCTTAATTCCTGCTCGTCGTCGAGTAGGTAAATGATAAAAATAGAATTTTTGATGTGGAATGCTCCCTAACATATTTACCAATGTAATCTTCTTTATTGTGGCAAGAATATTCAGATCCATAAGATTCAAGACAAAAGTTTAATATTGACATAAAAATAATAATACTTCAAGCATACTAACCAAGCAATTATGTCTTATCAAAATAACATGGCCAAAGAAAGCTCATCCCTACAAAATCATATAGTTTGGCCATGCTCCATCTTCGTCACACAAAATGCTCTCATCATGCACAACCCCGATGACAAGCCAAGAAATTGTTTCGTACTTTAGTATTCTCAAACTATTTTCAACTTTCACGCAATACATGAGCGTGAGCCATGGACATAGCACTATGGGTGGAATAGAATGTGATGATGGAGGTTGTGTGGAGAAGACAAAAAAGGAGAAAGTCTCACATTGACGCGGCTAATCAACGGGCTATGGAGATGCCCATCAATTGATATCAATGCGAGGAGTAGGGATTACCATGCAACGTATGTACTAGAGCTATAAATGTATGAACGTTCAACAAAAGAAACTAAGTGGGTGTGCATCCAACTTGCTTGCTCATGAAGACCTAGGGCATTTGAGGAAGCCCATTGTTGGAATATACAAGCCAAGTTCTATAATGAATAATCCCACTAGTATATGAAAGTGATAAAATAAGAGACTCTCTATCATGAAGATCATGGTGCTACTTTGTAGCACAAGTGTGGAAAAAGGATAGTAGCATTGTCCCTTCTTCTTTTTTTGGGCCTTCCTTTTTTTATTTGGCCGTTCTCTTTTTTTTTGGCCTTTACCTTTTTTGGCCTTTTTTTCCTTTTTTTGGGACAATGTTGTGTTAATGATGATCATCACACTTCTATTTATTTACAACTCAATAATTACAACTCGATACTAGAACAAAATGTGACTCTATATGAGTGCCTCCGGCGGTGTACCGGGATGGGAAATGAATCAAGAGTGACATGTATAAAATTATGCATGGTGGCCTTGCCACAAATACGATGTCAACTACATGATCATGCAAGGTAATATGAAAATGATGAAGCGTGTCATAATAAACGGAACAGTGGAAAGTTGCATGGCAATATATCTCGGAATGGCTATGGAAATGCCATAATAGGTAGGTATGGTGGATGTTTTGAGGAAGATATAAGGAGGTTTATGTGTGATAGAGCGCATCATATCACGGGGTTTGGATGCACCGACGAAGTTTGCACCAACTCTCAAGGCGAGAAAGGGCAATGCACGGTACCGAAGAGTCTAGCAATGATGGAAGGGTGAGAGTGCGTATAATCCTTGGACTCAACATTAGTCATAAAGAACTCACATACTTATTGCAAAAATCTACAAGTCATCAAAACCAAGCACTACGCGCATGCTCCTGTGGGGATAGATTGGTAGGAAAAGACCATCGCTCATCCCCGACCGCCACTCATAAGGATGACAATCAAAGAACACCTCATATTTCAAATTTGTTACACAACGGTTACCATACGTGCATGCTACGGGACTTGCAAACCTCAATACAAGTATTTATCAATTTCACAATTACTCAACGAGCACGACTCTAAAATTACAGTCTTCATATCTCAAAACAATCATCAAGTACCAAACTTCTCATAGTATTCAATGCACTCTATATGAAAGTTTTTATTATACCCATCTTGGATGCCTATCATATTAGGACTAATTTCATAACCAAAGAAAATTACCATGCTGTTCTAAAGACTCCCAAAATAATATAAGTGAAGCATGAGAGTTCATCTATTTATTCAAAATAAAACCACCGCCGTGCTCTAAAAGGATATAAGTGAAGCACTAGAGCAAACAACAAACTACTCCGAAAGATATAAGTGAAGATCAATGTGTAGTCTAATAATTATGTAACTATGTGAAGACTCTCTAACATTTAAGAATTTTAGATCTTGGTATTTTATTCAAACATCAAGCAAAAATAAAATAAAATAAAATGATGCTCCAAGCAAAACACATATCATGTGGTGAATAAAAATATAGCTCCAAGTAAAGTTACCGATGAACAAAGACGAAAGAGGGGATGCCATCCGGGCATCCCCAAGCTTAGGATCTTGCCATTCCTTATTCCATAGTCCAGCGAATCTTTACCCAAAACTTGAAAACTTCACAACACAAAACTTAACAGAAAACTCGTGAGCTCCGTTAGCGAAAGAAAACAAAACACCACTTCAAGGTACTGTAATGAACTCATTCTTTATTTGTATTGGTGTTAAACCTACTGTATTCCAACTTCTCTATGGTTTATAAACTACTTTAATAGCCATAGATTCATCAAAATAAGCAAACAACACAATGAAAACAGAATCTGTCAAAAACAGAACAGTCTGTAGTAATCTGTAACTAACGCAAACTTCTGGAACTCCAAAAATTCTAAAATAAATTGGTGGACCTTAGGAATTTGTCTAGTAATCAGCTGCAAAAAGAATCAACTAAATATCACTCTCCGGTAAAAAGTTGAAGCTAATATCGTGAGCGCTAAAGTTTCTGTTTTTTACAGCATGATCATAAAGACTTCACCCAAGTCTTCCCAAAGGTTCTACTTGGCACAAACACTAATTAAAACATGAAAACACATCTAAACAGAAGCTAGATGTATTAATTATTACTAAAAAGAACCAAAAATCAAGAAACTAAAATAAAATTGGGTTGCCTCCCAACAAGCGCTATCGTTTAACGCCCCTAGCTAGGCATGATGATTTCAATGATGCTCACATAAAAGATAAGAATTGAAACATAAAGAGAGCATCATGAAGAATATGACTAGCACATTTAAGTATAACCCACTTCCTATGCATAGGGATTTTGTGAGCAAACAACTTATGGGAATAAGAATCAACTTGCATAGGAAGGTAAAACAAGCATAACTACAAAACTTTAAGCACATAGAGAGGAAACTTGATATTATTGCAATTCCTACAAGCATATATTCCTCCCTCATAATAATTTTCAGTAGCATCATGAATGGATTCAACAATATAACCAGCACCTAAAGCATTCTTTTCATGATCTACTAGCATAGAAATTTTATTACTCTCCACATAAGCAAAATTCTCATTCGGAATAGTGGGAGTAAACTCAACAAAATAACTATCATGTGATTGAAAATTAAGATCAAGATGAAAAGTTTCATGGTTATCATTATTCTTTATAGCATACGTGTCATCACAATATTCGTCATAGATAAGAGGCATGCTTTTACCATAATAAATTTTCTCATCAAAACTTGGGGGAAAAAATATCATCTTCGTCAAACATAGCATCCCCAAGCTTGTGGCTTTGCATATCATTAGCATCATGGATATTCAAGGAATTCATACTACCAACATTGCAATCATGCTGATCATTCACATATTTTATGCCAAGCATTCTATGTAATTCTTCTTCTAGCACTTTGGCACAATTCTCCTTTCCATCATACTCACGAAAGATATTAAAAAGGTGAAGCGTATGAGACAAACTCAATTCCATTTTTAGTTTTCTTTTATAAACTAGACTAGTGCTAAAACAAGAAACAAAAAGATTCGATTGCAAGATCTAAAGATATACCTTCACTTACCTAGCCTCCCCGGCAACGGCGCCAGAAAAGAGATTGATGTCTACTACACAACCTTCTTCTTGTAGACATTGTTGGGCCTGCAAGTGCACAGGTTTGTAGGACAGTAGCAAATTTCCCTCAAGTGGATGACCTAAGGTTTATCAATACGTATGAGGCATAGGATGAAGATGGTCTCTCTCAAACAACCCTGCAACCAAATAACAAAGAGTCTCTTGTGTCCCCAACACACCCAATACAATGGTAAATTGTATAGGTGCACTAGTTCGGTGAAGAGATGGTGATACAAGTGCAATACGGATAGTAGATATAGGTATTTGTAATCTGAAATAATAAAAACAGCAAGGTAACAAGTGGTAAAAGTGAGCATAAACGGTATTGCAATGCTAGGAAACATGGCCTAGGGTTCATACTTTCACTAGTGCAAGTTCTTTCAACAATAATAACATAGATAGATCATATAACAAGCCCTCAACATGCAACAAAGAGTCACTCCAAAGCCACTAATAGCGGAGAACAAGCGTAGAGATCATGGTAGGGTATGAAACCACCTCAAAGTTATTCTTTAGGATCAATCTATTCAAGAGTTCGTACTAGAATAACACCTTAAGACACAAATCAACCAAAACCCTAATGTCACCTAGATACTCCATTCTCACCTCAAGTATCCGTGGGCATGATTATACGATATGCATCACACAATCTCAGATTCATCCAACCAACATAAAAGTACTTCAAAGAGTGCCCCAAAGTTTCTACCGGAGAATCAAGAGAACGTGTGCCAACCCCTATGCATAGGTTCATGGGCGGAACCCGCAAGTTGGTCACCAAAACATACATCAAGTGGCACGTGATATCCCATTGTCACCACAGATAAGCACGGCAAGACATACATCAAGTGTTCTCATAAAAGACTCAATCCGATAACATAACTTCAAAGGGGAAACTCAATTCATCAAAAGAGAGTAGAGGGGGACAAACATCATAAGATCCAACTACAATAGCAAAGCTCGGGATACATCAAGATCGTGCCATAGAGGGAACACGAGAGAGAACACGAGAGAGAGATCAAACACATAGCTACTGGTACATACCCTCAGCCCCGAGGGTGAACTACTCCCTCCTCTTCATGGATAGCGTCGGGATGATGAAGATGGCCACCGGTGCTAGGTTCCCCCCCTCGGCAGTGCTTGGAACAGGCTCGAGAGGTTTTGGTGGCTCTGAGAGGCTTGCGGCGGCGGAACTCCCGATCTATCTTCTGTTCTAGAAGTTTTTCGATACGTAGGTATATATGGGTGCAGGGGGTACGTCGGTGGACCGAAGGAGGGGCCACGAGGCAGGGGGCGCGCCCCAGGGGGGTGGGCGCGCCCCCCACCCTCGTGAGCACCTCCCTTCTTTCCTGACGTGCACTCCAAGTCCATCGGGTGGCTTTCCTTCCAAAAATAACTTCTCCAGTTGATAACGTTCCGTTTTGACTCCGTCTGATATTCCTTTTTCTCGAAACACTGAAATAGGCATAAAACAACAAATCTGGGCTGGGCCTCCGGTTAATAGGTTAGTCCCAAAAGTAATATAAGAGTGGATAATAAAGCCCAATATTGCCTAAAACAGTAGATAATATAGCATGGAGCAATAAAAATTTATAGATACGTTGGAGACGTATCACAATACCGTTTGTCCTACGTTTTATCAATTGCTACCTTGCTATTTTTTATTTTTCTTATTACAAAAATCAATATCTATTATCCATATTACACGTGTATCGCCATCTCTTCGCCGAACTAGTGCACCTATACAAATTACCATTGTATTTAGTGTGTTGGGGACACAAGAGACTTTTTATTATTTGGTTGCAGGGTTGTTTGAGAGAGACGATCTTCACCCTACGCCTCCCACAGATTGATAAACCTTAGGTCATCCACTTGAGGGAAAATTGCTACTGTCCTACAAAACTCTGCGCTTGGAGGCCCAACACGTGTCTACAAGAATAGAATTGTGTAGTAGACATCACACGCCTGTGCAACATTCTTTCAGATTTGAAGCGGCTTGGATGAGGGCGGCAGACTACAGCCATATGATTGAAGAGAACTAGAGAAAACTCAATTATGCTGCTCCATCTTTATATAACACTTGGTGTGCACTAAACAGTTTGGCTAGTTCTATTAATACTTGGAGCAAGTCATCATTTGGTTCTGTCAAGAAACAAATTAGAACCCTTGAGAAGCGGTTGCTGCACTCATAAGGAATAATTTATATTCAAACCATTGGGAAGAAGAGAAGCGAATTGAACAACGACTATGTGAATTGTTTCCAAGAGAAGAAATAATGGTGAGGCAATGTTCAAGGGTTGATTGGCTGCGGGAAGGAGATCGCAACACATCCTTCTTCCATGCACGTGCATCAGCTAGAAGAAGAGAAAATAGGATAAATTTCCTAAAGAAGGCCGACCGCTCAAAATGTGAAGACCATGGAGGGATAAAAAATATGGTCTATAAGCTCTGTGTAAACCTTTTCACTTCTGAACCGTGCAACTCACTAGATGATGTACTTGAAGCAACTCTAGTAAAAGTGAATGAAGAAATCAATGAAGCTCTTTGTCATGAATATACAAATGATGAAATCAAGGATGCCCTTCTTCAAATGGGGCCTACTGAGGCGCCCGAGCCTGATGGCTTCCCTGCTCTATTTCACCAATAAACACTAGGAGCTATTAGAGGAAGATGTGTATGCTGCAATGAAGGGTTTTCTACTGGGATCAGATACTCCATAAGGCTTCTACGAGTCGGTAATTGTCTTAATCCCAAAAGCAAGCTCTCCTAGTGTGCTTTCCAATTTTTGGCCAATAAGCTTATGCAATGTTATTTATAAAGTCGCTTCCAAAGTTATAGCTAACCACCTCAAACCCTTTCTGCAGGAGATAATTTATGAACAACAGAGTGCTTTTGTTCCAGGGAGACTAATTACTAACAGCGTCCTCACAACTTATGAATGTCTTCATACAATTAGAAAACAAAAGGTTAAACAACCTGGCTTTGCACTCAAAATTGAGATGACAAAGGCCTATGACAGGGTAGCCTGGTGTTACCTCAAGGGTGTGTTATTAAAATGGTGCATTAATAACAAAAGGGTGGAGACGGTAATGAGATGCGTGACCTCAGTGAAATATGCAGTCAATGTCAATGGTGACTTAACTGAATCTTTTAAACCTACTAGATGTATCAGGCAAGGGGATCCGATTAGCCCCTACTTGTTTTTTATGCATTGAAGACTTATCTTGTTTATTGCAGCAAAAAGAAGCATTAGGGGTCTGAAAGGAATTCGCCATGGCGGAAGTGGCCCTCATATCTCCCATCTCCTATTTGCCGATGACAGTATGTTCTTTGTTAAAGGACATAACAGGAGTATAGATGCTCTAAAATCAGCTTTGCAAACATATTGTGATGGTTCTGGACAAAAAATTAACCTCCAGAAATCATCTATATTTTTTGGCACACATTGTGACGAACAAACAAAGGAAAGAGTGAAACTGAAGAATTGAGTCCAAGAGGATATATTACAGGCTACTTATCTCTGTATGCCAACCTGGGTGGGACGCTCCCCAACTGCCTGCTTTAATTTTCTCACTGGTCAACTATGGAAAAGACTCAATGGGTGGAGTGATAAACCATTATCAAAAGCCGGGAAAGAAGTTATGGCAAAATCTATTGCGCAGGCAATTCCAACATATGGAATGAGTTGCTTCCATCTTCTTGTCAGTGTTTGTGAGAAGATGAGAAGACCTATATCCAACTTTTTGTGGGGAGTAGAAGATGGGAGAAGGAAGCTTCATTAGAGATCATGGAAGTGGTTATACGCACCAAAGTTCATAGGAGGCATGGGATTCAGAGACATGGCAATATTCAACCAAGCCATGTTGGGGAAACAATGTTAGCAACTACTTATGGAGCCTGATTCTCTGTGTGCTAGGGTGTTAAGAGGTAGATAATGTCCCGATGGCAACTTTTGGACTGCTAAATGCCCAAGGTCATCATGTTATACATGGTGTAGTCTGATGGATGAAAAGAAACTGCTACAAAAGAGTCTATTGTGGAGAGTAGGAGATGGCAAACAAATCCACATATATGAAGATAGTTGGATCCCTGATGTGATTCCTCAAACTCTTCAACCAACAAATAATAACGAACTAGTGTGTACCCTGATAACCGAGCGAGAACCACAATGGAATGAAGTGCCCATCAAAAATAAATTCTCAGAGGATATAGCAGCAAAAATCCTTAGCATTCCATTAAGCAGTGAAGGTTGTATGGACTTTGCCTCGTGGTCCCATACAAAAAGGGAGGTCTATACGGTCAAATCAGCCTACAATCTAGCAACAACCTGGAGAGATCAAAGTGGAGATGGTAAATGGGCTACATCAGAACATAAATCCTTGGAGAAAACCTGGAAGAAATTATGGGCAATCCAATTTCCTAATAAAATGAAAGTTGTGTTATGGAGGTTGGCCCATGATTGTCCCCCTATAGGATAGCAACTGCAAATCAGATCAATACCAACAAGGTATGATTGTTAGTTTTTCAATAGGGAGGAAACTGGTGAACACTGTTTTCTGCATTGTCATTATGTTAAAAAATCTGGAAAGAACTTAAAAAAGATTACGGATTATGCCTAAAATTGAAGAGTTTTACCCATATCTGGCAATTGATATTACAATGGAGAAGAAATGCTACAAATTTTCATGCCATGCCTATGGTTGTAGCTATTTAGCAATTTGGGAGAATAGGAATGCCTACCGTAATGATGAGGCCTTAGTTCATCCTCTTAGTGTTGTGGGAAAGATCAAAGCATACATGGAGTGCATCAATCTACACGTTTTTAGATCGACCATCTCCATCGGACATGAGACTCTGAAGTCAAATCAAAACTGGTCTCCACCGCCGGAAGGGTCGAATCTTGTCAACACGGATGCAACGATATTCTCTCAGTCTACACGAGCAGGCTTTGGTGTGGTGATACGTGATCACTAGGGGACAATGGTGAATCCAGGAAGAAAATGAAGGGTGGGCTCAAAGTTAACGGCGGGAAAACTAAACTTCATTTTAAGGAGAAAATGGCATTATTTCCTAATCATTTTGTCCAAAGAAGCTAATATTTGTCAGGATGCTACTGAAAATATATGTATTATTACTGGCATTTTATGATTTTTTTTGAAAATATCAAATTTTGAACAGAAATATAAATATATCTAACTAAATAGTCATGATCTCCGGTCCTTTCGCTCCAAACAAGCCGAAACTTTCTTAGATTACTACTAGAAACATGTGATATTTGCTAGATTAAAAAATCAAAATTTTAACCAAAACATGAATTTATATAGCAAAATATAGCCATTATATCTTAATCCTTTTTCTTCAAATAAGCTCAAAATTAGCCAGATTACTACTGGAAACATGTACTAGTATTTACTGTAATTGTTCTGAAGTTCCTGAAAAGCATCAATTGGACTATATATTTGGTATTTTCCTACTTAAACAGACAAATATTGATATGCTTTTTTACATCAAACAAATATTGATATGCTTGTCTCGAGCCGTGGAGTGTGAGGGTCCGTCATCTCGCTCTCATGTGTGCCTACTCGATATCCTATGCTCTACTTGTGTTTGGGTTGTTGGTGTTGTTCAGCTGAGAATGAGAGATTGGGTTGATGGGCTGGGATGTGTAGTACTAAAAAATATTTTATTTTTGGAGGGTAGGCTAGAGCCTGTTGAAGCCCCCCCCCCCCCCTAGACTCACCGCTGCCAGGGGAGGGTGCAGGCAGCAAGCATAGGATATTTTGATCAAATTCAAAACCGAGAAATTGCAGAAGCCATGGCACTTCGTCAAGCTTTAATCCTTGTAGGAGACACAAATATTGAGAGGATCATATGGTGGCATTGGACTGCTTGTCACTGATTAACAAGATCATTTATTCAGACTTGGACAAGACCCCTACAGGAGCCATAATTTATGACATCAAGAAGTGGGCCACAAAGTTTGTATCTTGTACTTTTATCCATATTAATCGTGCTTGTAACGAGGCAGCTCATATTCTCGCCAAATCAGCAGAGTATAATGTTAGGTCATGTTGGTGTAATGAGGTTCCTGATGTAATCAGGATCATTGTCTGTAATGAACAAGTTCATGAATAAATGAAAGGGTTCATGAATAATGGACCCAGCAAGATGGCCTATTTCTATCCTTGCAATCACAAATAACTACCATGAAACCTCTTCAAAGAAGAAGACCGATCTGGTGAATACTTGGTGCAGACCTGAACCGAAGTTTGTGAAACTGAACGTCGTAGCAGCGTTTCATGCGGATGTAGGGGCTGGAGCAGTAGCGGCAGTTCTAAGAGATAGCAACGGGAATTTTTTGGCTGCTCAATGCAAATACTTTCCTCATGCGTATGATGCCGTTACTTTGGACGCAATGGCAATGAGGGAAGGCCTTATATTTGCAAACTCACTGGGATTTCCAAGGGTGGAAGCAGAATCGGACTCGCTCGTGGTGATACAATATTGCACAGGTGAAAGCAGATGGTGGGACGCAGCTGCTGCGGTATTCGAAGTGCGTGGATGCCGCATCACTTATCGGAAAGGTCAAGTTTAAACATTAGTTTAGATCTTGTAATCAGGCAGCACATGAGCTAGCTAGCTTTTTTTTAAATAAGATCTCGAACTCCTGGAATGATGAGGATCCGTAGATCTTAGCTTCTCTGTTTAGGAATAAATACTCAACTATTTCAACCAAACAAGCAAACGAGCCAAGTAAGACATCAAGGCAAACGAAAAGACGAACGGAAAAAGGGCGAATAAAACGGAAAGGGTGAAGTGGGGGAGAGGAAAAGGAGAGGCAAATGGCAAATAATGTAAATGCGAGGGAGATGGGTTTGTAATGGGTACTTGGTATGTCTTGACTTGAGTGAAGACCTCCCCGGCAACAGCGCCAGAAATCCTTCTTGCTACGTCTTGAGCTTGCGTTGGTTTTCCTCGAAGAGGAGAGGGTGATGCAGCAAGTGTAGCGTAAGTATTTCCCTCAGTTTTCAGAACCAAGGTATCAATCTAGTAGGAGGCTCCTCAAAAGTCCCACGCACCTACACAAACAAACTGAGAACACGCAACCAACGCAATAAAGGGGTTGTCAATCCCTTCACGGCCACTTCATGAAAGTGAGATCTAATAAAGATAGTAAGATAAGATAAATATATTTTTGGTATTTTATAATATAGATGCAAAAAGTAAAGATGCAAATAAAAGTAGATTGAAAGCAAATATGATAAGAGATAGACCCGGGGCCATAGGTTTCACTAGTGGCTTCTCTCAAGATAGCATAAGTATTACGGTGGGTGAACAAATTATCACGAGCAAATGATAGAAAAGTGCATAGTTATGAGATTATCTAGGCATGATCATGTATATAGGCATCACATCCATAACAAGTAGACCGACTCCTACCTGCATCTACTACTATTACTCCACACATCGACCGACTCATGCCTGCATCTAGAGTATTAAGTTCATAAGAACAAAGTAACGCATTAAGCAAGATGACATGATGTAGAGGGATAAACTCATGCAATATGATATAAACCCCATCTTGTTATCCTCGATGGCAACAATACAATACGTGCCTTGCAACCCTTTCTATCACTGGGTAAGGACACTGCAAGATTGAACCCAAGCTAAGCCCTTCTCCCATGGCAAGAAAGACCAATCTAGTAGGCCAAACCAAACTGATAATTCGAAGAGACTTGCAAACATAACTCGATCATACATAAAAGAATTCAGAGAAGATTCAAATATTATTCATAGATAAACTTGATCATAAACCCACAATTCATCGGATCTCGACAAACACACCGCAAAAAGAGTTTACATCGAATAGATCTCCACAAGAGAGGGGAGAACATTGTATTGAGATCCAAAAAGAGAGAAGAAGCCATCTAGCTAATAACTATGGACCCAGAGGTCTGTGGTAAACTACTCACAACTCATCGAAGGGGCAAGGATGTTGATGTAGAGGCCCTCCATGGTTGATTCCTCCCCTCCGTGATCTTTGGGGAAGGCTCCAAGATGGGATCTCATGGATCTGTAAGGTTACGGTGGTGGAAATTGTGTTTCGTGGTGCCCCTGGATGTTTTCGGGGTACGTAGGTATATATAGGTGGAAGAAGTACGTCGGTGGCCGCCCGAGGGGCCCACAAGACAAGGGGGCGCGCCCTACAGGGGGGGTGGCCTCCTATCTTGTGGCTGCCTCGGCTGCTTCTTCACTTGCACTCCAAGTCCTCTGGATCACGTTCGTTTCAAAAATAACGCTCCCGAAGGTTTCATTCCGTTTGGACTCCATTTGATATTCCTTTTCTTCGAAATACTGAAATAGGCAAAAAAACAGCAATATGGGCTGGGCCTCCGGTTAGTAGGTTAGTCCCAAAATGATATAAATGTGTAAAATAAAGCCCATAAACATCCAAAAGGGGTAATATAATAGCATGGAACAATCAAAAATTATAGATACGTTGGAGACGTATCAATGACACGGGCCGATGATGGCTGCTGCTGAGGCACGACGCTGCTCTGGTGGTTGTGAGAGAGACCTGATCCCATCCACAGTTTTTTGAATACAGGTTGAATGGTTTTGGTGTTTGGTGACGACTGGACGCGGAAAGACGATGTATTTATAGCCAAGACGCGCCGAACGTGGACGACAGTAGGAGCCTAGAGCATCTCCAGCCGTTGGTGAAAGGATCGAGAAGAGGTATCTAGAGGGGGGGGTGATTAGACACTAAGTACCAAAAGTTGCAGTTTTTAAATTCTTCAAGTCGAAGTGGAGTCTTGGCACAAGTTTAACATACACAATACATATCAAGCAAGGATGCAAAGAGTATATGAGCAGCGGAAAGTAAGGCATGCAAATTGCAAGAATGTAAAGGGATGGGATTGGAGTGTGCAAACGCAATTTGGAGACACGGAGATTTGTTTACCCGTGGTTCCGATAGGTGGTGCTATCGTACATCCACGTTGATGGAGACTTCAACCCACGAAGGGTAACGGTTGCGCGAGTCCACGGAGGGCTCCACCCACGAAGGGTCCACGATGAAGCAACCTTGCCTATCCCACCATGGCCGTCGCCCACGAAGGACTTGCCTCACTAGCGGTAGATCTTCATGAAGTAGGCGATCTCCTTGCCCTTACAAACTCCTTGGTTCAACTCCACAATCTTGTCGGAGGCTCCCAAGTGACACCTAGCCAATCTAGGAGTCACCACTCTCCAAGAAGTAACAAATGGTGTGTTGATGATGAACTCCTTGCTCTTGTGCCTCAAATTTAGTCTCCCCAACACTCAACTCTCTCTCACAGGATTTGGATTTGGTGGAAAGAAGATTTGAGTGGAAAGCAACTTGGGGAAGGCTAGAGATCAAGATTTATGTGGTTGGAATGGAATATCTTGACCTCAACACAAGTGTAGGTGGTTCTCTCTCAGAAAATGTGTATTGGAAGTGTAGGCATGTTCTGATGGCTCTCTCCATGAATGAAGAGGAGGTGGAGGGGTATATATAGCCTCCACACAAAATCTAACCATTACACACAACTTGCCAAACTCGGTGGGACCGGATTGTTAGACTCGGTCAGACCGATTCAACAAATCTAGTGACCGTTAGGATTTTCGGTGGGACCGACATGCAACTCGGTAGGACCGATATGGTTAGGGTTAGGGCATAACGTAATCTTGGCGAGACCGATTACACAAACTCGGTGAGACCAATTTTGGTAATAAGCTAACCAGAGAGTTGGTCAGGTAAACTCGATGGGACCGATTCGCTCATTTCGGTGAGACCGAAATGTTACGAAAAGAAAGCAGAGAGTTTACATTGCAATCTCGGTAGGACCGGTTATGCAAACTCGGTGAGACCGATTTTGGTAATAGATCCATACATAGAGATTGCAATCCCATCTCGATGAGACCGAGATCCCTATCGGTGAGACCGATTTGCTTAGGGTTTGTGGCAGTGGCGCCGGATGGAAAGAATTGGTGGGGTCGAGTTTGACTTTTGGTTCAGGTCATATGTGGAAGTGAGAAAGTGGTTGAGGGCTTTGGAGCATATCACTAAGCAATTTGAGCAAGCAAGCCATTAAGCAACACCTCATCCCTCCTTGATAGTATTGGCTTTTCCTATAGACTCAATGTGATCTTGGATCACTAAAATAGAAAATGTAGAGTCTTGAGCTTTGAGCTTGAGCCAATCCTTTTGTCCTTAGCATCTTGAAGGGGTTCCACATCCTCTAGTCCATGCCACTCCATTATTGAACTTATCTGAAACATACTAGGTAAAAGTGTTAGTCCAACAAGATATATGTTGACATTAATTACCAAAACCACCTAGTGAGCACTTGTGCTTTAAATCTCCCCCTTTTTGGTAATTGATGACAACATACATCAAAGCTTTAGATAAAGATATAGAGAATAGTAAGTAAAGCTTTGGAAAGACATGTAACATGCATAGGCTCCCCCTACATGTATGCAATCATGTGAATATGGAACATAGGAGCATGTGAATGCATAAACATGACAGAGTAAGCAATGTGTTACATGTATCTTGGCTATATGCATCAGAGCAAATGATGTGAATATGAGAAATGTACCTTCATGCTCATGAGTCCTTCTTGCAAACAGTATGTACATCAGCAAGAATTTCTCATACACATGACTATGATGCATATACTTACCTTGTGGTCTTGAGTTGGCTTAGATGGGATGAACCTGCGTAAACAAGGTTAGATAACACAGATACACCTACTAGACAGAGCAAACAAAAGAAACCACAAGAGTACCAAGACTGAGATGACATGTAGAGTGAGTACTAAGTACCACATTGGATATAGACATGTCCCCAAAGGTAAAGATATGCCAAGAAATCAGAGATTTCCTTCCCTTAGATGTCTTGCTCCCCTTGAATCTTGCATGGGATATTGGGAGAAGATAGGGAATAGAAAATCAGAGCAAAAGAAAAGAAACAACAGATCTTGAGCTAATGCAAGCAATCAAACAAATATGAACATGTCTTTCCCCTCTTAAAGACATGTGACTTCTCTCCTCTTGAACACCAAGCATCTGGGATCTTTAATTATATTAATTTCTCCTTGTTGAGAAACTCTCTCCCCCTGAGTATTCTCTCTTTCTCCCCCTATAGGAAATATTAAGCTTTGATGTGATCTCTCTCTCCCCCTTTGAAATCAATTTCCAAAAGGGCACTTCTGGACATGTGATACAAATGGGTTGGTCCTTGAGTCACAGAGCAAAGCAGCATGTCTAATATGATGCTGGTAGAGGATAAGAATCATTGAGTGGAGCTGGAGCAAAAGAATGCAGGAATAAGTGGCAAGCTGGTTTTCCTGTGGTGAAATCGGTGACACCGAGTTGTATGGTTCGGTTGTACCGAGCGAATTCGGTTGGACCGAAGGCATCAGACTGGTGAGATCGAGTTCATTGCAGAGAAAACACTTTGTCACCTCAGCTCACTAAACAAATAAGATCTCACAAGGATATGCAAGGAATAGGCTGAAAGATTTGCAATGAATTGGATGCAGAGAATGCAGAACAAAAAGGAAAAGAAATTAAAAGGAGTCTAGATGAAGTCTTTTTTTGAAAGTGGAAACAAATATGCAACTGCAAAAGCACGGAGAAATGCACGAGAACTTCATCTAGAAATGGTCGGCGACAAAGTCACCTATGTTAGAGTATATTGACTTAGGAGTCAAGTGAGATCACTTGATCATAGGTCATACTTATCATTTAAGCTCAAAATGGGGTTGCCATTTTTCGTTAAAGCATCTTGATGTATTCACATCTTGTTGAGTTGCTTTGTCCCATGACTTGGAGTAAAGCTTCTCGAAGATGGAATAACATACCTTGGGTGGTGGTGTTGATCATGATCATGTAGTTGATCTTGTGTGGATTGCTCAAGGTTGATGTAGCTCATCAAGAGTTGGGAGCACCACTTGGAGTTTGAGTTCATCTACCTACATGGGTTAGTTTTGCAAGGAAGAGCACTTGTGTATCCAAAATGACAATCATGAAACTCAACATAGAATTTGCCAAAGGATATGTTCGAACGGTTTCGTGCTTCCTTGTCTTCAACCACCATTGTGTGGAGACTTGGTGATATAGAAATTGCTCAAGATGTGAGTGAGTTGCAATCTCATAGATTTAGATTCATCCAAGAACCTACACGGGTTAGATAACATGCAAGGTGCAAATATATCCAAGAGATATGATTATCATCATAAGAGAAATATCAGGGATTAGTCATAGGCTCATGCCTTGCATGTACCAAATGGAGTTCCTACTCCAAGTTTGAAGCATCAATGATGTTCAATTCACCTCTTAACCTGCAAAACACTTTCTCATCAAGCGGTTTGGTGAATATATCCGCCAATTGCTTATCGGTGCGAACATGTTTAAGATCAATGTCCCCTTTAGCAACATGATCTCGAATAAAATGATGATGAACTTCAATATGCTTAGTTTGAGAATGTTGCACAGTATTATGAGCAATCGTAATGTCACTTTCATTGTCACACAGCAATGGAACATGTTTCACATATATCCCGTAATCTTTTAGAGTTTGAATCATCCAAAGTAATTGAGCACAACACGAACCAGCGGCAATGTATTCCGCTTCGGCGGTGGATAAGGATACCAAGTTTTGTTTCTTGGAGGACCAAGACACAAGAGATCTACCAAGAAATTGACAAGTACCTGAAGTGGACTTTCTATCAACCTTGTCTCCGACATAGTCCGAATCGGAATAACCAACAAGATCAAAAGAAGACCTCTTAGGATACCAAATGCCAAAATTTTGTGTATGTATTAAGTATCTCACTATCCTTTTCACGGCCTTAAGATGACATTCTTTAGGTGCCGCTTGATATCGTGCACACATGCACACACTCAGCATAATGTCGGGACGAGAGGCACATAGATATAACAATGAACCAATAATAGAGCGGCAAACTTTTTGATCAATCGGTTCACCATCTTTGGTCAAATCAAGATGTCCACTAGTAGGCATGGGTGTAGTCATACCTTTGCATTCTTGCATATTGAACTTCTTGAATAAGTCCTTGGTGTACTTTGTTTGAGAGACAAAGTTACCTTCCTTAGTTTGATTGATTTGCAAACCGAGAAAGAATTTGAGTTCACTCATCATAGACATCTCAAACTTCTCCGACATTAGCTTTCCAAACTTCTCACTAAAATGACGGTTAGTCGAACCAAATATAATATCATCAACATAAATTTGGCATACAAATAGTTCACCGTTAACCATTTTTGTAAAAAGAGTAGAATCAAATTTACCAATTTAAAAGCCTTTTTCAATAAGGAACTTGGTCAAGCATTTATACCATGCTCTAGGAGCTTGTTTAAGCCATAAAGGGCTTTGTGAAGTTTGTAGACATGATCAGGTTTCTTAGGATTGACAAAGCCGGGAGGTTGCTTAACATAAACTTCCTCCTCAATTTCACCATTTAGAGAAGCACTTTTAATGTCCATTTGGTATAAGGTGATATCATGGTGATTAGCATAAGCAAGTAAGATGCGAATGGACTCAAGTCTAGCAACGGGAGCATATGTCTCACCATAGTCCATACCTTCGACTTGAGTGTAGCCTTGGGCGACTAGGCGTGCTTTGTTGCGGACGACTTGACCGTCTTCATCTTGCTTGTTGTGAAACACCCATTTGGTACCAATGATGTTGTGGTTATTGTCGGGCTTCTCGACCAATGTCCATACTTCATTTCTCTCAAAGTTGTGTAGCTCTTCAAGCATGGCGTTTATCCAATCTGGATCTTCCAATGCTTCATCAACCTTCATAGGTTCAATGCTAGAGATGAATGAGTAATGTTCACAAAAATTAGCTAAACGAGTTTTAGAGCTAGTGATTCTCCCGGTTTGGATATCATCATAGATTTGCTCGACGGGATGATCTTTGGCGATTCTTGCTCGAACTCGTGGGAGCTTTGGCTTGGCTCGGGGTGGAACATCCTCTTCATATTGTTCTTCTTCTTGGCCTTCTTCATTGTTGATGTTGTCGTTGTCTTGTCGTGGTGGATAAGGAGGTTGTTGATGATCATCCCTGTGTACTTCCTCGTTTTCTTCGTCTTGGTGTGTCCCACTTGTGGGTGCTTCCATATCAATTCTTGGTTCGCCTTGTCATGAGGTACAAGCTTCCACTTGGACGGACGAGATACTCTCCTTCACCTCCGTTGGACGAATCTTGCCAATAGACAGGTCTTGAATTGCTTCCGAAGGGTCTTTTTATCCTACATCAATTGGCAATTGCTCTACTTGCGAGCCGTTAGATTCATCAAACTTCACATCTACCGTCTCTTCAACCTTTCGGGTGAAATTGTTGTAGACACGGTAAGTGTGAGAGTTTAAGCCATAACCAAGTAGGAAACCTTCATGAGATTTAGGAACGAATTTGGAATGATGATGCTTATCAAGAATGTAGCACTTTGAGCCAAATACTCAAAAGTATCCAACTTGAGGTTTGTTACCGGTGAGGAGCTCGTATGCCGTCTTGCCGAGTAGCTTGTGAAGATATAAGCGATTTGTTGCATGACAATCTGTCTCAACCTCTTCCGCCCAAAAGTGCTTTGGCGTCTTGTACTCATCAAGCATCATTCTTGCCATCTCGATAAGAGTCCGGTTCTTCCTCTCAACAACTCCATTTTTTGAGGTGTGTACGTAGCCGAGAACTCGTGTGAAATCCCTTCTTCGTCAAGAAAGGTATCCACATTTGTGTTCTTGAACTCCGTTCCATTGTCGCTTCGAACCTTCTTGATCTTCACGTCAAATTGATTTTGGGCCTTCCTAGCGAAGTTTTTGAAGATCTTTTGGACCTGCGATTTATCATCGAGAAAGAATACCCACGTAAATCTTGAAAAATCATCAACCGTGACTAGACCAAATGAGTTACCGCTGAGACTCTTGTAGGCATTTGGACCAAAGAGATCCATGTGAAGTAGCTCGAGTGGTCTCCTCGTGGTCATGATGTTCTTCGCGCTGTGACTTCCTCCAACTTGTTTCCCTGCTTGACAAGCACTACCAAGTCTATCCTTGTCAAATATGATATCTTTTATTCTAAGGATATGATCACCTTTAATAAGCTTGTCAAGGTTTCGCATACCAACATGACCTAGTCTTTTATGCCACAACCAGCCTTTAGAAGATTTGGCACTTAAGCAAGTTCTAGGTTGAGCCTTTTTAGTGAAATCAACAATGTAAAGATCTCCTCTACGTATACCGGTAAAGACCATTTTACGATTGTCTCTATGAAACACTTGGTAATCTACTTCAGTGAATAGGACATTGAAACCGAAATCAACGAGTCTAGAAACTGAAAGTAAATTGTACCCAAGAGATTCAACGAGCATGACATTTTGTATGGAGCAATCATGTGAGATGGCCACATTACTAAGGCCAACCACCTTACCCTTTGAATTATCACCAAAAGTGACATATTTTCGAGGGTCGTCGTTTTCAGCAAGCTCACGGAACATATCTGTATCTCCGGTCATATGATTAGTACATCCACTATCAAGGACCCATTCTTTTCCTCCAGCCATGTAGCCGCGAAGATTTGCCATAAGACCAAAGTGTCTCATTGCATCATCAAGATCATAGTCACTATCATCATCCTCATCATAGTATCCATATTCAACATCATTTTGTGATTGATCAATTCCTAGAGAGGGTAATTCATTAGATAAATGATCATCACAATGGTCATCTTTATGAATTCGAATAGCTTCGGATATGATATCGCTAATGATCCCAAAATTTCCTATAGCACGCATGAGATTGGTAAGCTCAAATAGACAATCACCAAAGCTAGGATCACTAGAATTCATCTTACTCAAGGCAATAGACTTATGGAGAATTTCGTCTAAATTTTTCAAGGAATAATCTGGAAATCGTTCCTCAAGAAATCTCCATATGGTATAGGCACACTTGAGAGTAGGCAAACATCTAGTCAAGTTTCTATGCAAGCCTCTAATGATAAGCTCAACAGTTCTAAGATTGCGGATCATGTCAATATCTTCATCTAGGGTAGGATGCAAAGGATCAACATGAGATGCACAAGGGCTAGTAATTTACTTGTTCAAATGATATTCATTGAAAATCTCAAGCATTTCATTTTTCCACTCATGAAAATACTCTCCATCAAGGATAGGCACTCTATGTCTAATACTCCCTAAAGTAGACACATCCATCTTCCTCCAATGGTGATTAAACCAAGGCAATGGAGACCAATGCTCTGATACCAATTGAAAGGATCGAGAAGAGGTGTCTAGAGGGGGGTGATTAGACACTAAGTACCAAAAGTTGCAGTTTTTAAATTCTTCAAGTTGAAGTGGAGTCTTGGCACAAGTTTAACATACACAATACATATCAAGCAAGCATGCAAAGAGTATATGAGCAGCGGAAAGTAAAGCATGCAAATTGCAAGAATGTAAAGGGATGATATTGGAGTGTGCAAATGCAATTTGGAGACACGGAGATTTTTTTATCCGTGGTTCTGATAGGTGGTGCTATCGTACATCCACGTTGATGGAGACTTCAACCCACGAAGGGTAACGGTTGCGCGAGTCCACGGAGGGCTCCACCCACAAAGGGTCCACGAAGAAGCAACCTTGTCTGTCCCACCATGGCTGTCGCCCACGAAGGATTTGCCTCACTAGCGGTAGATCTTCACGAAGTAGGCGATCTCCTTGCCCTTACAAACTCCTTGGTTCAACTCCACAATATTTGTCGGAGGCTCCCAAGTGACACCTAGCCAATCTAGGAGACACCACTCTCCAAGAAGTAACAAATGGTGTGTTGATGATGAACTCCTTGCTCTTGTGCTTCAAATGATAGTCTCCGAACACTAAACTCTCTCTCACGGGATTTGGATTTGGTGGAAAGAAGATTTGAGTGGAAAGCAACTTGGGGAAGGCTAGAGATCAAGATTTATGTGGTTGGAATGGAATATCTTGACCTCAACACAAGTGTAGGTGGTTCTCTTTCAGAAAATGTGTATTGGAAGTGTAGGCATGTTCTGATGGTTCTCTCCATGAATGAAGAGGAGGTGGAGGGGTATATATAGCCTCCACACAAAATCTAAAATTTACACACAACTTTCCAAACTCGGTGGGATCGGATTGTTAGACTCGGTCGGACCTATTCAGCAAATCTAGCGACCGTTAGGATTTTTGGTGGGACCGACATGCATCTCGGTAGGACCGATATGGTTAGGGTTAGGGCATAACGTATTCTCGGCGAGACCGATTACACAAACTCGGTGAGACCGATTTTGGTAATAAGCTAACCAGAGAGTTGGTCAGGTAAACTCGGTGGGACCGATTCGCTCATTTCGGTGAGACCGAAATGTTACGAAAAGGAAGCAGAGAGTTTACATTGCAATCTCGGTAGGACCTGTTATGCAAACTCGGTGAGACCAATTTTGGTAATAGATCCATACAGGGAGATTGCAATCCCATCTCGGTGAGACCGAGATCCCTATTGGTGAGACCGATTTGCCTAGGGTTTGTGGCAGTGGCTATGACATCTGAACTCGGTGGCGCCGGATGGAAAGAATCGGTGGGGCCGAGTGAGGGAGTCCTGGACTAGGGGGTGTCCGGACAGCCGAAATATCATCTTCGGCCAGACTCCTAGACTATGTAGATACAAGATTGAAGACTTCGTCCCGTGTCCGGATGGGACTTTCCTTGGCGTTGAAGGCAAGCTTGGCGATACGGATATGTAGATCTCCTACCATTGTAACCGACTCTGTGTAACCCTAATCCTATTTGGTGTCTATATAAACCGAAGGGTTTTAGTCCGTAGGACACAACAACAATCATATCATAGGCTAGCTTCTAGGGTTTAGCCTCTCTGATCTCGTGGTAGATCTACTCTTGTACTACACGTATCATCAATATTAATCAAGCAGGAGTAGGGTATTACCTCCATCGAGAGGGCCCGAACCTAGGTAAAAACATCGTGTCCCTTGTCTCCTGTTACCATCCGCCTAGACGCACAGTTCGGGACCCCCTACCCGAGATCCGCCGGTTTTGACACCAACATTGGTGCTTTCATTGAGAGTTCCTTTGTGTCGTCACGGATAGGCCCGATGGCTCCTTCGATCATCAACAACGACGCAGTCCAGGGTGAGACTTTTCTCCCCGGACAGATCTTCGTATTTAGCGGCTTTGCACTGCGGGCCAATTCGCTTGGCCATCTAGAGCAGATCGAAAGCTATGCCCCTGGCCATCAGGTCAGATTTGGAAGTTTGAACTATACGGCCGATGTCCGCGGAGACTTGATCTTCGACGGATTCGAGCCACAGCCGAGCGTGTCGCCTCCTCGATGGGTACAATCTAGCTCGTCGCCGAGCAGGCCACAGAGGCCGCACCAGTGCCCGCTCCGACCCTTAATCCGGAGCCGGTTCCCCCGATCGAGGACGAGTGGTTGGACACCGCCTCGGGGGCTATGATCTCAACGGCGATTGAACCGAACTCCATCCCTGTCCCTTGCGAAGACCGTGACTCCAAGGCACCGGACTCCTCTCCTGACTCCGAACCCTCCGCGCCCCTGCCAATCGAATCCGATTGGGCGCCGGTCATGGAGTTCACCGCCGCGGACATCTTTCAGCACTCGCCCTTTGGCGACATCCTGAATTCACTAAAGTCTCTTTCTTTATCCAGAGAGCCCTGGCCGGACTACGGTCAGGAAGGTTGGGATGCGGACGATGAAGAAATTCAACGCCCACCCACCACCCACTTTGTAGCCACTGTCGATGATTTAACCGACATGCTCGACTATGACTCCGAAGACATCGACGGTATGGACGACGATGCTGGAGACAACCAAGAACCAGCGCCTACAGGGCACTGGAATGCCACCTCGTCATACGACATATACATGGTGGACATCCCAAAAGATGGGAACGACGATGGAACAACGGAGGATGACCCCTCCAAGAAACAGCCCAAGCGCCGACGTCAGCGGCGCCGCTCTAAATCTCGCCACAACAAAAACAATGATTCCGGCACGGGAGACAATAACACCTCGGACAGTGCCGAAGACGACCCCCACCAGCAGGACTCAGCGCAGGAGGAGGGAGAAGCAAGTCCGCACGACATTGCGGCAGAAAGAGAGGTAGAGGACGATAACTATGTGCCTCCCTCCGAAGACGAGGCAAGCCTCGACGACGACGAATTTGTCATGCCTGAGGACCCCGCCGAACAGGAGCGTTTCAAACGCCGGCTTATGGCCACGGCAAGCAGCCTAAAGAAAAAGCAGCAACAGCTTAGAGCTGACCAAGACCTACTAGCTGACAGATGGACTGAAGTCCTCGCAGCCGAAGAGTATGAACTCGTACGCCCCTCCAAAAGCTACCCCAAACGCAGGTCGTTGCCTCGATTAGAGGAGGAAGCACCCAAGTCACCAACAAGACGACATGGCAGACCGGCCACCCGTGGCATGCGACAGTAGAAGCCTCTCGGCCCTCCGCTCAAGCCATGCCCGACGCCGCTCAAAAAGTACCAAGGCATGGGAAAACGCTACCGGACTTGCGTAGATATCTTTGGAGGATAAGGCAAAACATACAAGATCGATCTACGGATCGCTTACGCCCACGACACGGGATGATTACCGTCACGCCGGATACAGCAAACCCGGCCGGGCCGAACACAATAGACAAAGCTCATATGAGCTACGTCGTGATATAGCCCAATACAGAGGCGCCGCACACCCACTATGCTTCACAGATGAACTAATGGATCATCAAATCCCTGAGGGCTTCAAACCAGTAAACATCGAATCATACGATGGAACCACAGATCTCGCAGTCTGGATCGAGGACTATCTCCTCCATATCCACATGGCATGCGGTGATGATCTACACGCCATCAAATACCTCCCACTTAAGCTTAAAGGACCAGCTCGGCATTGGCTCAACAGCTTGCCAGCAGAGTCAATCAGTTGTTGGGAGGACCTGGAAGCCGCATTCCTTGATAACTTCCAGGGCACATATGTGCGACCACCGCACGCCCGATGACCTTAGCCACATAATTCAGCAGCCAGAAGAATCGGCCAGACAATTCTGGACGCGGTTCCTAACAAAAAAAATCAGATCGTCGACTGTCCGGATGCAGAGGCGCTAGCAGCCTTCAAACACAACATCCATGACGAGTGGCTAGCCCGGCACCTAGGACAGGAAAAGCCGAAATCCATGGCAGCCCTTACCACACTCATGACCCGCTTTATGCGGAGAGGACAGCTGGCTAGCTCGAAGCAACAACTTGGCCAAACACCCTGATAGTTCGGATACCAAGGACAGCAATGGAAGGTCGCGTCGCAACAAGCATAAACGCCGCATTAACGGTGATAATGCTAAAGATACGACAAGAATGCCGGATTCAGAGGCTCTAAACCGGTCAGCGGAAGAAGCCATTCAAAATAAATACCCAGGGCCCGTCCAACTTGGACCGAATACTCGATTGCTTGTGCCAGATACATGGCACCCCTGAAAAACCAGCCAACCACACCAACAAGGATTGTTGGGTGTTCAAGCAAGCAGGCAAGCTAATCGCCGAAAACAACGACAAGGGGCTGCATAGTGATGACGAGGAAGAGCCCCGGCCGCCGAAAAATAGAGGACAGAAGGGCTTTCCAACACAAGTGCGGACGGTGAACATGATATACGCAACTCACATACCCAAAAGGGAGCGGAAGCGTGCGCTAAGTGACGTATACGCGATGGAGCCAGTCGGCCCGAATATCAACCCATGGTCTGCCTGCCCGATCACCTTCGATCGAAGGGACCGCCCCACTAGCATCCGTCATGGCGGTTTCGCCGCATTGGTTCTTGACCCAATTATTGACGGATTTCACCTCACCAGAGTCCCGATGGACGGCAGTAGCAGCCTGAACCTGCTTTATCAGGATACAATGCGCAAAATGGGCATAGACCCCTCAAGGATTAAAACCCACAAAGACGACCTTTAAAGGCGTCATACCAGGTGTAGAGGCCAATTGTACAGGCTCAGTTACACTCGAAGTAGTCTTCGGATCCCCGGATAACTTCCGAAGCGAAGAGTTAATCTTCGACATAGTCCCGTTCCGCAGCGGCTATCACGCACTGCTCGGACGAACATCATTCGCAAAATTCAATGTGGTGCCGCACTACGCATACCTCAAGTTAAAGATGACAGGCCCTCGAGGCGTAATCACGGTCAATGGAAACACCAAACGCTCTCTCCGAACAGAGGAGCATACGGCCGCCCTTATGCGAAGTGCGTAACAGCCTCTTAAGGCAATTCTCCATCCGGCCAATAAACAATCGGACACCGCTGCCGCCCGAGTAACCTACAACAAGACCGCTGGCACGATCCGAACACGCCAGAGCAATCCGGCTAACCCCAGCCCTCGCGAAGTTGCGAAGCCAGTACTAGCCGTACATAACTACGCTCTGGAGATACCATGGGCATAAGGGGAGGGGCACGACCACGGCACGCCCAAGAATGCGGCTCAACCGCACCAGGGGCTCCCGATTGTGTCATTATTTTTCTTCTTTCTTTTTTCTTACTTTCAGGACTCTGTTCTCCAGAAGCCTTGTCCGGCGTTCGTGCCGAACTCACGATGCAACAGCCAGGGAAGCAGAAAACTGCGTCGAGTGTCCAGGTGGTCTCTACTTCGAGCATTATACCTGTTCTACATACCATCCCGCAGCTTACCCCTGGAGGGGGGACATGTTAAATAGTCCCATCCCTTGCTTATCGCGCTATTTGTATCGTTCTGCTTTCATTGCAGTTCCTTTTTGAATAAACAATACATAGCTTTTGCCTATTATTGCACTTCTTTCTTTATTTATATATATGTTCATTTCATGACATGTTGCACCCGTACACTTTGGTACGGCCAATACACCAGGGGCTTAAGTTCCCCAGAATATGGTGTTAGAAGTCCGAACACTTTCACAAGTGCGGCACCCCGACCTTATAGCATTATATGCATCGGCTCGAATCATGTCTTGGGTCAATAGTTGGGTTTGCCCGGCTCCCAAGTTTTGGTACCTTACGTTCCGTTATATCGGCTAAGGTAGCGCTGGGAGAACCAACGCAATTGTGCCCCGGTTGAGCTGGGTTGAGCACCTCGATGGAGAAAGCTAAAACTATTTGTCATGATAGGGCGAGAGCCAGTCGCTGTTCGAGAGGTTTTTTCGGGTCCCTAAAGACTTATGCCGCTTAGAGCGAGGAGTCGGCATTGTCCGGCCAAAAGCGTGGATAGCGCCCCGAACTCGGTTTCCGAATACTAGGGGCTTCGCCGAAATTTAAAATTATAGAATTCTATGGCTAAGTGAGAGTGCTCAAGCATTATAAGTACGGTTGCCTTGTTCGTTGCGTTGAGCGCCTCCCTCGATGGACCAAGAATGGCAACAAGAGCACTCAAGTTTATCCCGAACACCCCAGCACTCGTGGCATGGGGGCTGAAGCCAACGACTTGCCATCTCTCAATTTTGATAAACGGCCGCACAGAAGGTAATATTTTAAATTAACAAGCGTTGCTTAGCGCATATGAACAAGTTTTCAGCGCACAAGATAACAAATGCGAGTCTATTCAAAAATTACATATTTGGAGCACTCATCCGCTATACGGCGAGCACCCTTCAGGACGCCCTCATAATACATTTCGGGCGTGTGATGCTCCTTGCCCTTCGGTGGCCCGTCCGTCACAAGCTTCTCCCCATCCAGCTTGCCCCAATGCACTTTAGCATGGGCAAGGGCCCGACGGGCACCTTCAATGCAGACGGAGCGCTTGATGATTTCAATCCATGGACAAAGGCCCACCAGCCGCCGACCAGCCCAAAGTAGCTCCTGTGCATGGCTTCCAATGGCCACACCAACAATAAGGCCCTTCATGGCCTGTTCAATGACCTTAGGAGCTCGACCAGCCGCTTCACTGGTCGCTTAGGGGCACTGGATGTCCGCCTCGATATCGAGACCGTAACACCTTCTCCGTCGAGCTCCCCTCCGGCGCGGTAGAATGCGGCAACATCGGGGCCTCTGAGGCAAATCTGCGAATGCTCCTGGAGAGCTCCAAATCCGGGTAAGTAATAGGTAATTGACTTTTACATTCTTGCTTTGCATAAAGAATGCCTTACTCGCCGCTATCTTCTTTAATGATTCAATTTCTTGGAGGGCTTTTTGGGCTTCGGCCTTAGCGGCTTTGGCACTCTCAAGAGCCGAGGCGAGCTCGGACTCTCGAGTCTTCGAGTCACGCTCCAAACTCTCGTGTTTTTCCACGAGGGCCTGGAGCTCTTGCCGCACCTCCGCCACCCGCTCCTCCTGCTTTTCTCGCTCGGTGCGCCCCGCGGCCGCTTTGCTTTCGGCCGCAGACACCGCTTCCTTCAGGGTCGCCACCTCGTTCGTGGCCCCTTCAACACCCATGTTATTTCTGTCATTTTTTGCAACCGAATCCTTTCTATAAGGTACTTCTTTAATAAGGTATTACTTACCTTCTTTGTCCTCGAGCTGCTTCTTGGCTTGGCCGAGCTCGTTCTCGGGCCGCTCGAGGCTCTCCTTCAATGCATTGACCTCCGCAGTCAGTGCAGCAGAGGTTAGTAGGGCAGCCTGCATTCCCATATTGACATAATTATGTTAGACTCCTGCGTATATCTTTTAGATCCTCAATCCGGCTTTTCTTTCCGAACACCGAACTAAGCATCAGGGGCTACTGTCTATGCGGTAATATTTTTACATATTCTAAACTTACCTCAAAGCCTGTTAGAAGGCTGGTACAGGCTTCGATCAGCCCGCTCTTGGCGGACTGAACTTTCTGGATCACCGCACTCATGATAGTGCGGTGCTCCTCGTCGATGGAGGCACCGTTAAGCGCCTCCAACAAGCTATCCGGTGCCTCCGGTTGGACGGAGGTCACCGGTGTCGCAGTCTTGCCCTTCTTACGAAGGGGACGCCTGCTGGCCTTCGGAACCATTGCTGGTTCCGGCTTGGAGTCCGACACAGTGCCAGACTTAGAGCCCTCTAGGGTTTTGCCCCCTGTGCGCCCGGCGTCCGGGAGGTCGCCTTGCAGCGCCTCCAGGATCACCTCCTCCTGGTTGGGCCCCTTTTGGGACTCCACCGCGGTGTCATCTGCGTCACGAGGAGAGGAGGCGGTCGGAAGTGAAGTGCTATTCACATCCGACGTATTCAGGGAGCCGCTCGACGAAGTGGCAAGATCGTCCCTGGGCGGGCTACATGGTTATATTCGGCGTTAGAAGACACTATGCGGCAAATGAAAATTCATGAGTTATTCTGGAATCCGGACACTTACGATCTCGCCAGGGCCTTGGCCCTTGTCGGCCGCTCCTCCTTGTCGCTGTCGGCGTTGGCGGAGCAGTCCGGAGGAAGGGTCCTTCCCTTCTTGGACCCTCCGGCCTCCCCATTTGGGGCGGCTTTCCTCTTCTTCTCTTCCCCCGCTAGGGGTGAGGCTTCTTTTTCTTCATCCTCTTCCTCAGAGGAGGATTCCGCCTCAGGGTCATCGGGCGATGAGTCCGACAGCCCCTGGCGCCGGGAGCTCCTTTGAGTTCCCGTGGCCTCCTTCTTGGCCTTCTTCTCCGTCACCACGTGAGGTGCCGGAGCCAGCAGCCCTGTCAATCGGGCGTCCGCTGGGTCTTCTGGCAAAGGGGCCGAACAGTTAATCTGTCCGGATTTCACCAGCCAGTCCTGTCAAATGGTTAGGGAGTTTTAGATCCCGCATAGAGTCAAACTATGCAAAAAGAGTCCCATAAAGGGCAAAATAACTTACCTCGCTGGCTTGACGCAGCGAGCTGAACCCGCGATCTTTGTTAGCAGATGCGGGGCTTGGCCCTGAACAGCACCTTCCGGGCATCTTCGTGCGTAGTGTCAAGAGCCGGCTCAAGGTCCGGTCTTTGTGCGGATCAAACTCCCACAAATTAAAGGCCCGTTGTTGGCATGGGAGAATCCGGCGGATGAGCATAACCTGGACTACGTGGACAAGCTTGAGCTTCTTGTCCACCAAGTTTCAGACACAGGTCAGCTCTTCCGAATCACCCCATGTCAGGCCCGTCTCTTTCCATGATGTGAGCCGTGTGGGGGAGCCAGATCTGAATTCGGGGGCCGCCGCCCATTTGGAGTCGCGCGGCTCGGTGATGTCAAACCACCCCGATTGCCACCCCTTTATTGTCTCCACGAAGGAGCCCTCGAGCCAAAGGACATTGGGCATCCTGCCCGCCATAGCGCCTCCGCACTCCGCCTGTCGGCCGCCCACTATCTTCAGCTTGACGCTAAAGGTCTTCAACCATAAACCTAAGTGGGGTTGGATGCAGAGGAAGGCCTCGCACACGACAATAAACGTCGAGATATTGAGGATGAAGCTTGGGGCCAGATCGTGGAAATTCAGGCCATATATAGCATGAGCCCCCGGACAAATGGGTGAAGTGGAAAACCTAGTCCGCGAAGGAAGTGGGTGAGGAACACCACCCTCTCATGGGGCATGGGAGTGGGGATGAGCTGCCCCTTGTTGGGGAGCCGACACGCGATGTCGCCGGACAAGTATCCGGCCTCCCGCAGCTTTGTGATGTGCCCCTCTGTAACGGAGGAGGCCATCCACCTGCCTCCCGCTCCGGACATAGTTGGAGAAGGTTGAGGTGGGATGTGCGGACTTGGGCGCTGGAGCTCAAGTGCGCGGAAATGGATAAGCAAAGGAGGAAGAAGGCGTAGGTGAAAAGGTGGATCCTTATCCCCTTATATGGACGGACGAAGCTATGCGTCCCCCACCAGCCTGATAAAACTCGCTTATCTCCCAAGCGCCGCAATCAATGGCGCGATTGGGTTACCAACGTCCGTATTGATGAGAATCCGGAATACGGGGCACGATCTACGCTTTGATAAGGCGTGCCAAGGAAACCGCCTCGCTGAACGAGCTGAGGTGGAACAGTAAAAACGATTCGTATAAAGGCCTGGCTGTGGTGTGATGTCACGCCACGGAATACGTCAGCAGATCTGTGCAAAAAGTTATTCTCTCTACGGTTGTATGTGGAACTTGTTTTGCAGAGCCGGACACTATCCTGGTGTTCAAAACCTTCTATGAAGTATTTGGAGGAGGAACCCGCCTTGCAATGCCGAAGACAATATGCGCGTCGGACTCGTTGTCATTGAAGCCTGGTTCAGGGGCTACTGAGGGAGTCCTGGACTAGGGGGTGTCCGGACAGCCGAACTATCATCTTCGGCCGGACTCCTAGACTATGAAGATACAAGATTGAAGACTTCGTCCCGTGTCCGGATGGGACTTTCCTTGGCGTGGAAGGCAAGCTTGGCGATACGGATATGTAGATCTCCTACCATTGTAACAAACTCTGTGTAACCCTAACCCTATTCGGTGTCTATATAAACCGAAGGGTTTTAGTCCGTAGGACACAACAACAATCATACCATAGGCTAGATTCTAGGGTTTAGCCTCTCTGATCTCGTGGTAGATCTACTCTTGTACTACCCATATCATCAATATTAATCAAGCAGGAGTAGGGTATTACCTCCATCGAGAGGGCCCGAACCTGGGTAAAAACATCGTGTCCCTTGTCTCCTGTTACCATCCGCCTAGACGCACAGTTCGGGACCCCCTACCCGAGATCCGCCGGTTTTGACACCGGCACCGAGTTTGACTTTTGGTTTAGGTCATATGTGGAAGTGAGAAAGTGGTTGAGGGCTTTGGAGCATATCACTAAGCACTTTGAGCAAGCAAGCCATTAAGCAACACCTCATCCCTCCTTGATAGTATTGGCTTTTCCTATAGACTCAATGTGATCTTGGATCACTAAAATAGAAAATGTAGAGTCTTGAGCTTTGAGCTTGAGCCAATCCTTTTGTCCTTAGCATCTTGAAGGGGTTCCACATCCTCTAGTCCATGCCACTCCATCATTGAACTTATCTGAAACATACTAGGTAAAAGTGTTAGTCCAACAAGAGATATGTTGACATTAATTACCAAAACCGCCTAGGGAGCACTTGTGCTTTCAGTTGGCCCCCCAGGACGCATAAAAATTGCCCCCTAGGGGCGAGCCGGCGATAAAATCGGCGCTAGGGGCGGTTTTGCGCCCAGTCGTTGCCCCCAGGCGCCGAAATTGGCCCAATTTTCAGCCCCATTTCGGCGAATAAAGGGCCCATATGGGTGAGAATAGGCCCATATTCGGCGTGGTTCGCCGTTTCTCGGCGTTCAATTATCAACACAATTTTTTCTTATCACATATTTCATCATAGAAAAATCAAATACTTCAACAAAATAGTACAACAACAAATAGTTCAATACAAGTTCAACAAATAAAAACTCATATTTCATCACACGTCGCGCCCGACGTCGCCCTTGAGCCTCCATGGGTGCTCAATCAGATCTTTCTGCAGTTGATGATGCACCTGTGGGTCTCGGATCTCTGACGATATCTTGAGATAGGCAGTCCAGTTTGCCGTTATCTGGTGATCAACTTCGGCTAGAGGACCCTGCCTGTAGTATGGTTCAGTGTCAAACACTGGGTCTTCTTGCTCGCTCTCGATGATCATGTTGTGCAAGATGACACAGCAAGTCATAATCTCCCACATTTGATCTTTGGACCAGGTCTGAGCGGGGTACCGGACAACAGCAAATCGAGATTGGAGCACACCAAATGCCCGCTCGACATCCTTCCTGCAAGCCTCCTGAATCTTCGCAAACCAGGTGTTCTTGCCTCCTGGCACAGGGTTTGAGATCGTATTCACAAATGTCGACCATCTCGGATAGATGCCATCAGCTAGATAGTACCCCTTGTTGTAGTGCCGCCCATTGATCTCGAAGTTCACCAGAGGAGAATGACCTTCAACAAGCTTGGCAAAGACAGGAGAGCACTGCAGCACGTTGATGTCATTGTGTGTTCCTGGCATACCAAAGAAGGAGTGCCAAATCCAGAGGTCATGTGTGGCCACCGCCTCAAGTACCACACTGCAACCGCCTCTGGCGCCTTTGTACATCCCCTGCCAATCAAATGGGCAATTCTTCCATTTCCAATGCATGCAGTCGATGCTTCCAAGCATCCCAGGAAATCCTCTTTTTGCATTCTGTGCTAGGATCCGAGCAATGTCTTCTGCATTGGGTGTTCTCAAGTATTGCAGTCCAAACACTGCCACCACTGCCCGAGAGAACTTGTAGAAACACTCTATGCTGGTGGACTCGGCCATGCGCCCATAGTCATCGAGTGAATCACCGGGAGCTCCGTATGCAAGCATCCTCATCGCGATCGTGCGCCACGGATGGAGGTGAATCCAAGGCGCCGGCAATCCATCTTGCACTTGAAGTAGTTTCGAACTCCGGATGGAATTCACAATCCCGAGGAAGAGCTTTCGGCTCATCCGATAACGGCACCGAAATGTTTTCTCGCCGTGAAGTGGAGCATCGGCGAAGTAGTCAGAGTAGAGCATGCAGTAGCCTTCTAGATGATGCCGGTTCTTTGCTTTCACCCGCCCCGGCGCCGAGCCACCTCGCCGCGGCTTTTCATTGCTCGGCAGCGAGCACCATGAGATGCTCTTCTTCCTGGACGTCGGCCTCGGCTTCCTCCTCCAACAGCGCGGCGAGCTCTTCCTCGTCATCCGAGTCCATCGCCAAGGCAGGAAAATCGCCGAACACCTTGCACCCGGTGGGCGTGTACCCGCCGCTAAACTGCCCCTCCACGGCCGGAAACGCCCAGCTGCTGTTGGAGGGGCTGCCGCGACGAAGCTCTGCTATTTTTCCGGCGGGGAATGGCTATCTAGCGGCGAAGGGCGGCGGGCAGCGCCGGGATATAGCTAGTGGCGGCCGAGGGCGCGGGGGGTGGCAGGCAAGTCGGGGAAGAAAACCTTGACTTTTCCCCAGACGGTGTGGGCTAGCCGCGCTTTTCCCTTGCGCCGGAGCCCCCAATTGCCCCCCAATGCTCCGAGTTCGGTCTGTGACCTCCGGGCAGAAAAAAGGGCCGAACCGACGATTTTAGGCGTCCTGGGGGCACGACTGGGGCGCCGAAAAAGTGGCTTGGGGGGGCCTGTTGGGGGCGCGGCTGGAGATGCTCCTAGGAGGGACAAGGTTGAATCACAAACCGAGTTGACATGCATTTGCATTTTGATCCCTTAGTTTTCTGTTATTGTGAGCTTGCTACGAACTTCTTCTCGATCGATTCAGATTTTCTTATTATGGTGATGAGTTGGTGATGGACGGAGGAGAGTGCTCGTCCTTTCTTTTTGTTCTGTGGCAAAGCAATCTTGTTTTCTGCCACATAACTCATGGGTAGACTATGTTAAGATTACTTCTCTATGGTGATGTTCATTGAAAATCGGCTAATAACCTTTTTTTACTTACTATTCATAGTAAAAAAGTTGTGCTTGCACCCAACAAATTCATACTACGGAACCCCCGCAACAAAAAAATCATACTACGAAAGATAAAGACTATCTTGAGAGTGAAAACCAGCTCATAGACTAAGTTTAAATGACACTATTAGGGAAAACCTTATACACAGGACTTTAACTTGATGTATCGTGTTAAAAAAAAACGCTGGTGCTAATTAGCGATGGCCTGATGTAAAGCGCTTCTGAGATACGATTGTAGCAGTATGCGCCTTTGAAGATAAAAGAACTACTACTAAAATTTCCACGGCTTAGCCGATAAGCTACACATAGTAGTAGCGATCTACATGAACAGCGCTACGCTAGTTGGTGCATGTAGCGGTAGCGTTTCGTGAAAAGGCGCTCTCGCTAAAGGAAATAAAATTAAATGGAAAGCAAATAGAAAAGTAAATGAAAATGAAAGAAATAGAAAAAGGAGAAAGGAAAAGAGTAAAATGTAAATAAAAATAAATGAAAAAAAGGAAAAAGAGAAAGGAATAGCAGTAGCGCTTAACCGGAAACGAGCTATAGCTAACTTAGCAGTAACGCACTTCCCGGAACGCGCTACTGCTACTTTTGACTTAACCGCGCTGTTCGTCCCCCCCCCCCCCCCCCGGGCCACTTTCCCCAAATCCAACTCCTTCGCTGTCGCCGCCGCCGTCGCCTGTCGGCCGCCGCACACCCTCGACGCCGCCCTCGACCCCGGATTCGACGCCGCCCTCGACCCCGACCTTGACGCCGCCCTCCGCCGCGTGCCCGAGCCCCGACCTCGACGCCGCCTGCCCCTCCCTCGCCGAAGGCACCCGAGGTGAGCATGCCTGCTCCTCCCCCTCCCCTACCTCTACCTAGGGTTCTTCAAATTTTAGTTGCATCAAATTAGTTAGGGTTCATCTATGGGTGGAAACGAATCGGATGCGGATGTTATCGGATACGGATGCGGCTCGGATGTTTTCTTAGATGATTTTTTCTTAGATGATGTTTTCTTAGATGATGTTTTCTTAGATGATGAATAAACACTATTGTAATGCATAATAAAATGAGTAAAATTTGACCACTTATTTCACTTTTAAGTTGGATAATTGGAATATTCGCTACCACTTTCCACCCCTAGGTTCATCAAATTAGATGGTAATTAGGGCAGTAGTTCCTAGGTACTAATTAGTTAGTAAGAACTAGGTACTAATTAGGTACTAGTTTATTTTTATTTATAATAAGTTTATTTTTAGTAAGAACTAGTTGAATTAATAGAACTAGTTGAACATGTCACATTTGTTGTTATTTTTTTAGTTAAAGCAATTATTCCCGCATCGACGTCGTGATGCCTATCCTACATCCACGTGCCGTAAATGGGCTGGGGCGACACCTGCTTGACCAGATGGGCCATGTCCGGGACTGGGCTCCACCGGGCTGGTACTGGGAGGCACTACCTACCGGGGGGCGCAGCTTGGTGAGGAGTCAGCCCGTCGTTGACCCGAACCTTCTTTGGTGGCGGTCGCGTGGGCCAGTGACGGTCTAGAGGTTCGAGGACCCTGCGGAGGTGGTATGTCACCGTGTCATTGAGGAGAACGTGCACGTCCATCGCTACTTGTTTGTGTTGGAGCACAGGTTCTCCAATACCTGGCAGGTTCTCCAGGGATCTCACTGGAGCTATGATCCTGTGATGGTTCCTTCTCTTTGGGTGTCCACCGCACGCGCCGATACCCGTTGTGCGCTAGGGTTTTAGTTGTATTAGGTGATGTTATATGTATGATACTATTCGGGATGTATTAGTGATAATATTCGACGATGTACGGACACATGAGATGATTTACTTTTGCTTATTGAATGCATGCTAATTTGAATACTTATTTATTTTATGATTTGGTTTTGCTTATTGAATGCTCATGTCAATATGAGTCCTATAAGATATTTTGAAATGTATATCTTGTGTTGCTCAAATAGGATATGTGCTTGCCCAAGTGGTCGGTCATGTTTGCAGATTATATCTCCGAGTTGCCTATGTTTTGCTGGAGTGTTGATTCATTTCCGTTCCGGCAAATTTCAGGCGCTCGATATGTCCTATTTTAGCAAAGGTCATGCCAGATTTTTCCGTGAATTTTGGCATGACTTGTGCCAGAATATGTAGGAAATATCGAGTGCCCCGGATTTGTGTGTTGAGTATCCTGGTAGTTGCCTTTGATCGATTTTCAATTAATGTTTCAACTATGAACATAGGAAATGTCTGACGACGAAAAGGATTTCGGTATTTGCGAATATTGCGAAGACGAGCGCGGCATGTGTGACAGAATCTTCATAGATGATGATAGGCGCTTCAGCATCAAGCTGGACGAGAACTTCGAAGTGGATACAGTAAGTCACAACGACAAGTCTTTTTTTGTAATTAAGCATGACATCTGCTTCATTTGCTTTAACTTATAATTTAAATCTTTTACTACTCTAATAGCGTATCCCCTGCCATGCAAGAGTTTTTGTCTTGGATAAGATAGGTTTCAGTCCTATGAAAACTACTACGGAGGTAAAGAGAGTTAACTTGAAGACCGAGCATGGTTATACTTTCCACGCAAAATTATACAACGCAGACACCTACACCGATTTTGAATGCAAAACTTGGCAAGCACTATGCAAGGCTTATGCATTTGAGCCTGATATGTTTATCACCTTTGATATTCGTCCCGAAGATGATATTGAAGATAATAGAGACATCTGGGTCGATGTGCAGACGCCTCCAGTGATACCATTATGTGAGTTTCTCAACCATATTTATGTCTTCGATATTGTTTATTCAAAAATAGTTGACAACTAATTTCTATTGATAGCTTATTTCCATTCAAGAAAACATGTCCGGCGCTTGGTAGACATGGTCGTCCACTGTGCCGGGGCTGAACTAAACCGCGAGGAGATATGTCATTATGTTTCATGGCTTGAGGATCTTCATACTGTCAAGACAAATTATTTTCCTCGACTTAAAAATCTTAGTACTCAAAACGTGCGACCAATAGTGTTCGTACTGAACTACCGTAACATCTATTTAGGAAAGATGGTAATATTTTTACTATTTGTCCCTAGTGCATCTTTTGCATACATTATTTTTTAAGCTAAACTTCATTGCTAAGTATGTTACTATACGATATTCTTCAACAGGGACTCCCGATGAATGATGTGCCTCATTGGATCGAGACTAAAGGTCGCATGAGAATTGTTAGCTTACGGCCAAGATTTCCTACAATGCACTTCAGTGCATTCAGGATTTCTAATAGCGAGGAATGCTTAATAGTGAAAGACTGGAGCAAAATTGTGAACGATCGCAGAGAAGTACTAGGGGGCAGCAATCATAAGCGCAGCCCACGATTAGGAGACACGTTCATCTGCATGCTCCAACTTGATGAAGCAGGAGTGCTACACATGTTTTATGTTATTTTACCTAAAAGAGAGCAGCATGAGTGATTAGCTAGCTAGAAATGAGTTATGATGATTAAATACCTAGTGCTGGTGGTAATGACGATGATGATTATTATTAGCTAGTGTTGGTGGTGATTAGATAGCTACCACAGCTAGTGTTGGTGGTGATTAGCTAGCTAGAATGAGTTTGAAGATGATGATGTGCGCTACAATATGACTATGATGATTAAATAGCTACTTTTAGTGGTAATGACCATGATGATCATTAAATAGCTTGTGTTGGCGGATTAGATTCAAGTGGAGGCAACATGTGGTGCACATCGAAAGTAGTACTAGTCCAAACTATATCAAGTTTGGATTAGTAATATATTTTTGACATACACCACATGTTGCCTCCACTTGAACATAATCCACCTTCATTTGACACACTATTATGGACATATTGATATAACAACCTCATAATTGGTTGTAAGGGCATATTTATCCCTAAGGTGTTTTGGTGATTGATGACAATGCTTTTGCGGACTAATCGTGTGCCTTGAGTTTCTCAGACGTTTCATCGCTAGGCACAAGACAGTTTGGTGCCCCTCGAAGACTATTGAAGACGGTGTTCTTTTTACGTTTCTTTTCGGTGGAATTGAGTCGTAGGAAAGCCGTACTATCAAGAGGGTGTCCGCTTCGGAAAGGTTTGGGTGGAATCATCACGTACACGTTTTCTTCATTGTCTCCTCCTTTCCCCCTGCGCTTTGGAGCATCCTCCGTTTATCCTCTATGCATTTTTTCTTGGCTGCTGATTTTGGGATTGCGGTAGTACTGCTCCCTGGAACGGTAGTACCGCAGGCACCTGCGGTAGTACCGGACCTCGGCACGGTAGTACCGGAGGAGCCCACGGTAGTACCGTTGTCGGCGTTCTGGGAACGGGGGTCCCCAGACTTGCCTGCCTGCGGCCTGCGGCGTGGCTCAAGGGGGGCCCATCACGGCCCATCTTCATCAACACAAGCTCAAGACCCTCGCAAGGGGCCAAGCCTCGCGGTGCGGACGACGGGGAGCTTCCTCAGGCACGGCCTCATCGGGCTGGCTCGCAAGGAGGCGGAGAGATCAAGGCGGGGTACCTCACGAGGTGCCCATGACGCAAGCCATGATGACCAAGGGCCCCAGTGGCGCCCAGCCAGCAGGTCCTCCTTTCCTCTTTGGTGCAAAGGGAGCAAATGCAAAGAGAGCATCAAGCAAAGGCGCCCATTTCGGTGCAACAAGACCAAGACCAGCCCAACGGCAGGAGGAAGTCATTGTGGATCCCAAGCCAAGGCGTCACCACGAGCCTTTGACAAAGGCGAGGACCAACTTTAGTCGAGGATAAGTGTACCAGATGTTCCCCTTCAAAATGCCCAATTGTTGGCGCCCTTCCCGCTCAATATTTGGGAAGAGGCCCAGGGCCTTTGTCTATAAATAGGTCTAGCCACACACAGAGCTAGGGGCATCTTGATCCGACCCGGAATAGCTTGAGCTGGATCCCAGAGAGAGAGAGGGAGAGCGACTGAACTCCTCCAAGTAGTTCATCGCCCCGGCCAAGAACAGACCCTCGCGAGGCTGTTCGTCTTTGTATTGTTCATCACCATCAGCCCAAGAGGCAATCCACCACACCACAAACTAGAGTAGGGTATTACACCACAACGGTGGCCCGAACTAGTATAAACCTTGTGTCTCTTGTGTTGTTCTTTTCGTAGTTTACATCCTAGCGAGGCGGCGGGGTGCAGGTAGGTAGAGGATGAATCTCCGTGCGCACCCCAGTGTTCGAACCTCAAGGGTCTGCCGGAACCCTAAATCCGACAACCGCTCCCCTGGAGCTGTAGTACCGTGGCCCCCAGGCCAAGTTCCGCTGCGCGGCGGTAGTAGGGGCGGATGTAATTTTTTACATCCACGCCCTCCGCAGTAGTACCACAGCCTAGTGCCGCTGCGCTGCGGTTGTAGGGGCAGATGTAATTTTTTACATCCGCACACCCGCGGTAGTACCGCGTGCCCTGGCCTGGCTCATCTCCACGCGGTAGTACCGCTCCTCCAGCTGTACTACCGTGTCGGATTTTTGCATCGACTCCAACTCAGCGGAAGTTGCTACGGATGTAATTTTTTATGTCTGTACCTCCCCGTTCTCTCAACCTTCCCTGCATTGCGGTAGTATTGCAAGGTGATGCGGTAGTACCGCTTGTGCGGATCTACCGCTCTCCGCTTCAGTGCGGTTGGGCTGGCCAGGGCTGTGCTGCTCAGGCGGTAGTACCGTAGGGCCGCGCGATAGTACCGTGTCTGCCTGCGGTAGTACCGCTGCTTGCCCATGATAGTATCGTCTTCTTGTGAGAATGGGTTGGTGGGTAACGGTTGGATTTGTCTCTCCACTATATAAGGGGTGTCTTCTTCCCCGAGTTGACTACCTCTTCCTACCCTAAGCTCCATTGTTTCTCCAAGCTCCATTTTCGCCCGATCTCACTCCCTAGCCAATCAAACTTGTTGATTTTCTCGGGACTGGTTGAGAAGGCCCTGATCTACACTTCCACCAAGAGAAATTTGATTCCCCCCACTAATCCCTTGCAGATCTTGTTACTCTTGGGTGTTTGAGCACCCTAGACGGTTGAGGTCACCGCAGAGCCATAGTCCATTATGGTGTCGTTGGGAGCCGCCAATTAAGTTGTGGAGATTGCCCCAACCTTGTTTGTAAAGGTTCGGTCGCCGCCTCCAAGGGCACCAATAGTGGAATCACGGCATCTCGCATTGTGTGAGGGCGTGAGGAGAATACGTGGCCCTAGTGGCTTCTTGGGGAGCATTGTGCCTCCACACCGCTCCAACGGAGACGTACTTCCCCTCAAAGGGAAGTAACTTCGGTAACACATCCTCATCTTCACCGGCTGCACTCTTGGTTATCTCACGCCTTTACTTGTGCAAGCTTATTTGTGTTATATCTCTTGCTTGCTTGTGTGCTTATTGTTGTTGCATCATATAGGTTGCTCACCTAGTTGCATATCTAGACAACCTACTTTGATGCAAAGTTTATATTGGTAGAGAAAAGCTAAAAATTGTTTGTTGCCTATTCACCCCCCTCTAGTCAACTATATCGATCCTTTCAATTGGTATCAGAGCCTCGTCTCTTTATTAAGGACTTTACCGTTCGAAGAGTATGGTTGACGTCGTAGAAGATGTGGAGGAGCACTCCGGTGCAAATCCGGTCTCTTCTACGGGAGATGGGGGAACCACGGTCTCTCGTGAGGAACTCAATGTGGCATTGGACACGTTAAAAACCTCCACGATGACTGAGGTCGAAAGCATGTTTAATAAATTCTTAGAAGGGCTTAAACTTTCCACCGCACCGTTTAAAGTGGGTGATCCCGCCAACAAGGTGACGGATGCTACCTCTGACAAGGGGGAAGCTACTAGCGAGAAAGCCCCTTCTTCTAGTGGTAAAAATGGCACCGGCATCTTTGCCCATGTGGAACCTCCACTTATCTATGGTGGACCGCTTCCTTCCACTCATTTGAATCATGTCGGCCCGACCCCTAAGATTGAGAAGAATGTAGAATTTGATTCTTGGGTCTATCGTTTTAAGTGGCATTTAAATCATGTGAACACTAACCTTTGGAGAATCATTGAAGAAGGTTTCTATCTGCATGACCGAAGCAACTTCACTCCTAGAGAAGCCGTGGATAATCAATTCAATGAGAATGCTCTCTTCATCATCCAAGAAGCAATCCCACCCGAAGACCGTCCTCATCTCCGTCCCACCTCCTTGGCAAAAGATGCTTGGCACCAAGTGGTTTCCCTCTACCGGGAAGCGCAAGCATTCAATGCTCCAACTATGAAGTGGTGCAAGATGAAGCCGATGAGTTTGCAATGAAAGAAGATGAAGAACCTCGTGAGCTTTATCGGAGGGTAACCAAACTCGCGGTCTCTCTCCGAGATCATGAAAGTAAGGACACGTATGACAATTGGATCAAGCGCAAATTCGTCAAGGCAATGATGCCCTACCACAAAGCCATGTCCTCCGTCATTCGTCAAAGGCCGGACTTCCACACCTTATCCTCAAGTGATGTGTTGGATGAGTTCGTTGCTATGAGCATCTTGGACAAGACCGCCGATAATGCGGTACTTCACTCTCAAAGAGTAAAGAAACCCAACCTTGCTCCAAAGGCCAAGGTTAGTATGGAGGAAGATGATGAAGAGGAAGAAGAGGAGAGCAACCTCGAATATACGAAGTATGCCTATCATGAACACATGGCCCTTGCTTCAAGGCAATTTTGGAGCAAGAAGAACTCAAGGCCCAACTTCAACAAGAACAATTCAAGTGGCGCAAAGGGCAGGCAACGAGTGAGGACTTGCTTCAATTGTGGCAATGTGAGCCACTTTGTTGCGGAGTGCCCTTATGAGAAGAGGGAAGACAATGGTGGCAAGCTCATCCGAAAGGACAAGGCCAAGTCATTCCCCAACAAGAGAAACTTCACCAAGAAGACTCCTCCCAAGGCATTGGTGGTACAAGAAGAGTACAATGAGGATGATGACGATGATGAAGATGGTGAGTCGGTTGCCATGGCCTCCGTTGCCATTGCGACGACTCCACGGGTGTCTCTCTTTGATTCACCCAATGAGAGCATCACCGCCAAGTGCCTCATGGCTAAAGCCACCAACAAGGTAACCCCCAACATCAAAACTACCATCATTAATCATCCTTCTTCGATGGATAGCATTGACGAACATGAGGGAACTAATGTGGAGGAGAACGAGTTTGAGGCGTTTATGGGTAAACTCAAGGGTAAATCCAAGAAGCACTTTGTTGCTCTCTTGGAATAACTTGGTGAAGCCAATGACATGATCGAGGCTCACAAAGATACCATCTCTAAGATGGAGGGGCATAATCGGGACTATGCCGATGAGATTTTGGATCTTTCCAATGCTCTTGAGGAAGAGCGTGGTCTTCGTTTGGCTCTTGAGGAGTCACACAACAATAATCATGCTAAATTAAAGAAAGATCTTGATCGTGCTCTTGTTGTTTCTCGTGTGCTAAACCCCGAGAAGGCAAAGCTTGGGGTTGATCTAGCTAGACTCAAAGAGGAGTTTGACATTCTCGACAAGGCTCACAAAGTCTTGAAGGGTGTTCATGCTAGCCTCAAGGAGTCTCATGATCAACTCCAAGTGAAGCTAACCAAGGAGAAAGCCACCTTTCCTCATATGGTGTTAATTGATAATGCAAATGCTACTAACCCTTGTTGTGAGCATCTGCATCTTGTTGAGGAGAATGCTAAGTTGAAGGAGCAACTTGAGAAAGGCCTTGTGTCATGCATACAAGGTGAGAAGAACCTCAACGACCTTTTGAGCAATCAAAAGGAAGTTGTGGCCAAGGAGGGGATTGGGTTCGCACCCAAGCCCAAGAACAAGGAGAAGAATGACAAGACCAAACGACCTCCTCCTCTCAAGCAAATATTTGTGAAGGAGGGAGAGGGTGCTTCCAAGGAGAAGAAGAATGATGCGAAGGGTGGCGGTGTCAAGAAGGGCAATGCCACCCCTCCCAAAAAAGCTGGCGACTTTAATCCTTCTTATGTGTTATGTCGTGCTAGTGATGGGCATGTTTATGCCAAATTTGTTGGTTCTCCTCATGAATGTATTGAATGGTCTATTTGGGTTCCTAAGACCCTTGTTACTAACATCAAAGGACCCATTACAAAATGGGTACCTAAAACCAAGCATTGATCTCTTGTAGGTGTTTGCTTCCGGTGGGGATCATGGTTGCTCGATAGTGGAGCTACAAATCATATGACCGGAAGCAAGGACTTGGTGGTGGACGTGCACAAGATTCCATCTATGCCCACCAATGTCGAGTGGGGTGATGCCTCATCTTCTAAGGTATTGGGACTCGGCAAGGTTGTCATTTCTCATGATCTCACGATCGAGAAGGTCATTGTCGGTGTCAAAACCGGCGGATCTCGGGTAGGGGGTCCCGAACTGTGCGTCTAGGCGGATGGTAACAGGAGACAAGGGACACGATGTTTTTACCCAGGTTCGGGCCCTCTCGATGGAGGTAATACCCTACTCCCGCTTGATTAATATTGATGATATGGGTAGTACAAGAGTAGATCTACCACGAGATCGTAGAGGCTAAACCCTAGAAGCTAGCCTATGGTATGATTGTTGTTCGTCCTATGGACTAAAACCCTCCGGTTTATATAGACACCGGATAGGTTATGGTTACACGTAGTCGGTTACAATGGTAGGAGATCTACATATCCGTATCGCCAAGCTTGCCTTCCACGCCAAGGAAAAGTCCCATCCGGACACGGGACGAAGTCTTCAATCTTGTATCTTCATAGTCCAGAGTCCGCCAACGGTGATAGTTCGCTATCCAGAAACCCCTAATCCGGGACTCCTCAAGAGCCCCGAACCAGGCTTCAATGACGATGAGTCTGGCGCGTTGATTGTCTTCGGCATTGCGAGGCGGGTTCTTCACCAAATTCCATATACCTGTCGAATAGTGTCCGGCTTCTGATAAATGTTGTGCTCCTTGGCTTCTACGCCCAATAATGGCCATCATCCGCATGTTTGAATGAATGCGAAAGGCCTGGGTATTTTTACATTTACCCCCCTAGCTGCGCAAATGAGCTGCCTATAAAAGGGGCGAGGATCTAGATCTGAGTCACATCATCCCTCCTTTGCAAGCTTTCGTCGGAGCGCCCCTGACCAAATCCCATTCCATCACGGACAGTCGACGCGGCTCCTCCTCTCGCACTCCCAGCCCTCAGCCTGGAAACTGGGAGAGATGCTCAGTCCCGCATAGCGAGCTAGTTATACTCCAAACCAAGGGATTTCTTCCCCCGGCCTTCATGGTTTCGGTTCGAGCCGGACTCGCCACCTACAAGGGCGGAAAGCAAGTGGAGAGTGTCCCCGATCCCTCTAAAGGAGAGCGGGTATGCTTCATCTCTTACCTAGTAAGAGGACTCGGATTTCCAATCCATCCGTTTCTCCGGGGGCTCTTGGAGTTCTACGGCCTCCAGTTGCACCACCTTACGCTTGCCTCCATTTTGCACATTGCGGGCTTCGTGGCCCTCTGCGAGCTGTTCTTGGGCGTCGAGGCTCATTTCGGGCTGTGGAAGAGATTATTCTGCCTAGTACCCCATTCTCATGAGGGGTCAATATATCAAGTGGGCGGAGCCGAGCTATGGCGCATCGCCGGGACCGGATACCTATCCTAACCCCAAAGAAGGCGTCCCCAAGACCGGCCTTCTAATGGTTTTATATGGAGGACGCCCCGCCGGATCCTGTTCGGATCGGCCTTCCGGAGTTCAGCAATGCTCCTCTGAAGAAGCGCCTAAGCTGGCGCCCTCGAAGCCCCCAGAGGGAAGATGACCAGGACGTCCTCTATTTGATGAGCCGAATAAGGTTACTGGCTTATGCCGGATTAACCATGATTGGAGTCATGGCAATCTGCATTATGAGAGGGTTGCAACCGCTCCAATATAGGGGCCACCCCATGTGGGACTTCAACGGGGAGGACGATGCCACCCGCCATGGCCGCAAAGGGCCGGGATCGGTCACCGAACTGGTGAAGATCTTGGCTGCTATGTATAAAGGGGAGGAGGAGGATTTCCTCCGCGTCAATCCACTGAAGGAGTTTTCTTCGAATAATCCTCGAAGTTGGGTAAGCAAACATCTTTGTGACCTGTCCGATCCATGTTCCCGTGGTTAAATATCTCATTTCATGGTTTCTGCAGGAATCTGCGCCGGATCAGGAGAACATACACAGCCCGCCCCCACAACCCGAGGATCCGGAACGGTCCCTCGATCCGACCTCCGAAGAGGATCCGGATATAAAGGTGGAGTTGATCGACGGGGTGTGCTACCAACTTAGCATCGACAATGCTTTGGTTTCCATTACAGCCGATTACCCCGGAATACTTCCAGCCTCACAGGTAACTGAGACCGAGGTCCCAAAATCCTGATAATGACCCACCTATGCATATTTTTTGATCACCGTATACCAATGGTGTTTGAAGTACCTTGAGGCAGGAAGCCGAGCCCAGCGGCTGGCCAACAAAGGGCGATCTTGGCCTCAAGAGTTAAAAGGAGTGCGGTCCGGATCGAAACTCCGCCGCAATGGTATGGCGTGTCACCATACTCCCAGGATTGATTCTTGGAAGGCGTACTAACACTGGTGTTCTTTTCAGGAAAAAGAGCGCTCGCCGAACTGAGTCCGGAGAGGTTGCCAATCGAACCTTCACCGGCCAGGCTTCAAAGCCGGGTCCGGAGGCTGAGGCTAGCACGAGACGTGCGTCGGATGCTCCTCCGACAAAGGATGCCGACAGGTTGTCCGCCACCAACTCCGAGGTGGAGAGCGCCTTGAATCACAGGCGCCGCCGGATAGTTCTTCGTGACGCGTGTTTCTCCCAAGAGGCCTTGAATGCCTTCGATTCGGGAGATGCGCACCTCCGTGCCGCTCAAGATGGTCTAGCCAGAGCCACAGAGCAGTATGTAAAGGACATACAGGTGAGAAAATTTGATAGTTATATATGCCAAGAGTCCCCGAGACTTAAAATAGTTAGAATAACTGATTTAAGGATCATTTTGTTATCTTGAGGATCTTACGTAAAAGAATACCCGACTGTCCCGGAGCTTGAAGAATGCAAGGCCAAACTTGAGGCCGCACTAGCCGCAACAAAGGGGAGCCACAGAGACCCCCTCTGGTAACATATGTTTCAAAAGATAAATAGTTTATGAAGTGCGGCGGGTGTGTAAATCTAACAAAAATATTGCAGATGGCGCCGGACTAGATCCGGATAGGCAACAACTCTTACGTCAGCTAAAGGCCGGCGAGAGCGTGCTTACGAGGGTACGGCAGGAGAAAAATAACCTCCAAGATGCCAACACCCAACTGGGTGAGGAACTAAAGGATGTTCGTGCTCCGGTTATGCGACTCCGTAAAGGAGAATCGACGGCTTCGGCGCGGCATTTTCAGTAAGTGCTTGAACGAACTTTGAAAGAGTTCGGCGAGGAAGGCGACTAACATAAACATGTATGTAGGTTTTCTCACAGGTCGTCCTGAAGAGGAGATGCCCAGTTCTTCGGTTGATCTTCTTCCCAAACTGCGTCAGCTGCACGAACGAGTTCGGCAGTTGATGAAAGGGGTCGGCCAGGCCTTGTGGCCAACTATCTCCCTGCCCGAAGGCATTGGAGAGCTGGCGGAGCGGCTTCAAGGAGCACGGCGGCGCTTCCGACTATGGAAGATATCGGCCTGCCGTCAGGGCGCCAGGGAGGCCTGGGCCATGGTGAAGACACGGTACACGAAGGCTGACCCAAACCACATGGCCGAGGTTGGACCTGTGGGGCCTGATGGGAAGGAGATCCCTGTAAGCTTAGTGTATGGCCAAGTAGAATTGGCCGCCAAGTATTCTCAGCAAGATTGTAAATTAGATAGCCTGTTAGATGGCATTGAGGAGGAATACAATGAGTCAAGTTGACTTTGTAAATAAATATGACATGAAAAATGTCTTCTAGCGGATTGTAGATCGTTTGTCATAGCAGACCTTTTCGCTTCGACCTCAGGACCCAATAGTCCGGAGTGTGTCCGAATACCTTCGTGGTTATATAAGAACCGTGGTATGCATGGAGACAAGCCGTAGGGGTCATTAGTGCTGTATCAGACAAGTGCCCAACTAGTTATGTTATATTACATGGGTAGTAAGAAACATCTTCCAGGGAGAATAGTTCCGTTAAGGGTTCCTTTTGCTGGGATGCATGCCCTAAAGTGCATGTCAAAGCTGCTATGAAAGCAGAAAATCATCTGCGGGCAGATGGGTAACTAATTAAAAATCATCTTTCAGTTCACCGACCGAATATTCCCTTAAGAACGCTAGCTTTTGGCTTCACCCAGTCTGAGGTACACATCCGGCTGACCCGGCAGTAAAAATCGCAGAGGTGCTCCCTTTACCACCTAGCCGAACAATCGGGAACGTAGGGAGTAAGCACAGGAGCCGAACAACCCAGCTTGGCCAAAACTTAAGTCATATCGATGCATATAATGGTGAAAAAAAGGTACATGCGGAAGTTTAGCATGTGTTGGGCATGAAGCCCGTATAAAATAAGCTTCGTAAAGAAGCCCCAGTATAATGAGCCCGTACAATAGCGTCAAATATGTGCGAACAAAGCGCAAACGAGCCTCTAGAGGCTGCAAAAAAGAAGGAGGAGGAAGGAGAGAAATAAAAGACAGCAAAAATAAAAAATGTGAACGGAGGAAGGAGACGAACTTGGTGTTGGAAATATGCCCTAGAGGCAATAATAAAAGCATTATTATTATATTTCCTTGTTCATGATAATTGTCTTTTATTCATGCTATAATTGTATTATCCGGAAATCGTAATACATGTGTGAATACATAGACCACAATACGTCCCTAGTAAGCCTCTAGTTGACTAGCTCGTTGGTCAGAGATAGTCATGGTTTCACGACTATGGACATCGATGTCATTGACAAGCGGGATCACGTCATTAGGAGAATGACGTGATGGACAAGACCCAATCCTAAGCATAGCACAAGATCGTGTAGTTCGTTTTGCTAGAGCTTTCTCAATGTCAAGTATCTATTCCTTAGATCATGAGATCGTGTAACTCCCGGATACCGTAGGAGTGCTTTGGGTGTACCAAAGCGTCACAACGTAATCGGGTGACTATAAAGGTGCATTACGGTATCTCCGGAAGTGTACATTGGGTTGACACGGATCGAGACTAGGATTTGTCACTCCGTATTACGGAGAGGTATCACTGGGCCCACTCGGTAGTGCATCATCATAATGAGCTCAAAGTGACCAAGTGTCTGGTCACGGGATCATGCATTACGGTACGAGTAAAGTGACTTGCGAGTAACGACTGAGCGAGGTATTGGGATCTTGTGATCGAGTCTCGGGCAAGTAACATACCGTCTGACAAAGGGAATGGTATACGGGGTTGCTTGAATCCTCGACATCGTGGTTCATCCCATGACATCATCGAGGAGCATGTGGGAGCCAACATGGGTATCCAGATCCTGCTGTTGGTTATTTACCTGAGAGCGTCTTGGTCATGTCTGCGTGTCTCCCGAACCCGTAGGGTCTACACACTTAAGGTTCGGTGACGCTAGGGTTATTAGGAAGACTTGTATGTGATTACCGAATGTTGTTTGGAGTCCCGGATGAGATCCCGGACGTCACGAGGAGTTCGGAATAGTCCGGAGGTAAAGATTTATATATGGGAAGTTGTCAAGCGGACACCGGAAAGTTTCGGGGCATACCGGTATTGTCTGGGGCCACCGGAAGGGTTCTGAGGTCCACCGGAGGGGCCACCCCTCCAGGGGCCACTGGGCTGCATGGGAAGGGGCCAGCCCTGGTGGCTGGGCGCATTCCCCACCCTTGGGCCCTTGCGCCTAGGGTTGAGGGGAACCCTAGAGGGGCGCCTTGCTTGGGGGGCAAGCCCCTCCCTTGGCCGCCCCCCCTCTAGATGCCATCTAGAGGGGCCGGCCCCCCTCTCCCTTCCCCCTATAAATAGAGGGGTGAGGGGAGGGCTGCACACCCCAAGCCAAGGCGCAGCCCCTCCCCTCCCCAACGCCTCTCCTCTTCCATACGTGCTTGGTGAAGCCCTGTCGGAGTACTGCTGCACCAACAACACCATGCCGTCGTGCTGCCGTTGGAGCTGTCTTCCTCAACCTCTCCTTCCTCCTTGCTGGATCAAGACGGAGGAGACGTCGTCCGTGCCATACGTGTGTTGAACGCGGAGGTGCTGTCCGTTCAACACTTGGTCATCGGTGATCCGAATCACGGCGAAATCTGACTCCGTCATCACCATCCCCTTGAACGCTTCCGCATTCGATCTACAAGTGGTATGTAGATGCAAACTCTCTCCTTGACTCTTTGCTTAGATGAACTCATAGATGGATCTTGGTGAAACCGTGGGAAAAATTTTAATTTTCTGCAACGTTCCCCAACAAAGTGGCATCATGAGCTAGGTCTATCGTAGTTCTCTTTGCACGAGTAGAACACAATTTGGTTGTGGGCGTAGATCTTGTCAACTTGCTTGCCGCTACTAGTCTTATCTTGCTTCAGCAGTATTGTGGGATGAAGCGGCCCGGACCAACCTTACACGTACGCTTACATGAGACCGGTTCCACCGACTAACATGCACTAGTTGCATAAGGTGGCTGGCGGGTGTCTGTCTCTCCCACTTTAGTTGAAGTGGATTCGATGAAAAGGGTCCTTATGAAGGGTAAACAGAAGTTGACAAAGTCGCGTTGTGGTTATTCGTAGGTAAGAAAACGTTCTTGCTAGAACCCAATTGCAGCCACGTAAAAGATGCAACAACAATTAGAGGACGTCTAACTTGTTTTTGCAGCAATTGTCATGTGATGTGATATGGCCAGAAGTTGTGATAAATGATGAATGATATATTGTGATGTATGAGATGATGTTCTTGTAATAGGAATCACGACTTGCATGTCGATGAGTATGACAACCGGCAGGAGCCATAGGAGTTGTCTTTATTTTGTATGACCTGCGTGTCATTGAAAAACGCCATGTAAACTACTTTACTTTATTACTAAACACGTTAGTCATAGAAGTAGAAGTAGTCGTTGGCGTGACAACTTCATGAAGACACAATGATGGAGATCATGATGATGGAGATCATGGTGTCATGCCGGTGACAAGATGATCATGGAGCCCCGAAGATGAAGATCAAAGGAGCTATATGATATTGGCCATATCATGTCACTAATTTATATAATTGCATGTGCTGTTTATTATGTTTTATGCATCTTGTTTACTTAGAATGACGGTAGTAAATAAGATGATCCCTTACAACAATTTCAAGAAGTGTTCTCCCCTAACTGTGCACCGTTGCTAAAGTTTGTCGTTTCGAAGCACCACGTGATGATCGGGTGTGATAGATCCTCACGTTCACATACAACGGGTGTAAAACAGTTTTACACATGCAAAACACTTAGGGTTAACTTGACGAGCCTAGCATGTACAGACATGGCCTCGGAACACGGAGACCGAAAGGTCGAACACGAGTCGTATAGAAGATACGATCAACATGAGAATGTTCACCGAAGATGACTAGTCCGTCTCACGTGATGATCGGACACGGCCTAGTCGACTCGGATCGTGTAACACTTAGATGACTAGAGGGATGTCAAATCTGGTGGGAGTTCATTCAATAATTTGATTAAGATGAACTTAATTATCATGAACTTAGTCTAAAACTTTTGAAAAATATGTCTTGTAGATCAAATGGCCAACGCTCATGTCAACATGAACTTCAACGCGTTCCTAGAGAAAACCAAGCTGAAAGATGATGGCAGCAACTATACGGATTGGGTCCGAACCCGAGATCATCCTCATAGCTGCCAAGAAGGCATATGTCCTAGAAGCACCGCTTAGGTGACCCACCTGCTCTCCCAAAGATCGCAAGACGATTTGAGCGTTTGGCGGACACGTCTTTAGTGATTACTCCCTCGTTCAGTGCGGCATGTTATACAGCTTAGAACCGGGGCTCCAAAAGCGTTTTGAGCATCACGGAGCATATGAGATGTTCGAGGAGCTGAAACTAGTTTTCCAAGCTCACGCCCGGGTCGAGAGATATGACGTCTCTGACAAGTTCTATAGTTGTAAGATGGAGGAAAATAGTTACGTCGGTGAGCACATACTCGTAATGTCTGGGTTGCACAACCGCATGACCCGGTGAATATTAACCTCCACGATGAGGCGGTCATTGACAGAATCCTTGATCGCTCCCACCAAGCTACAAGAGCTTTGTGATGAACTACAATATGCGGGGATGGTGAAGACCATTCTGAAGTATTTTCAATCTGAAGTCAGCAGAGGTTGAGATCAAGAAAGAACATCAAGTGTTGATGGTCAATAAGACCACTAAGTTCAAGAAGGGCAAGGGCAAAAGAACTTCAAGAAGGACGGCAAGGATGTTGCAGCGCCCGATAAGCCGATTCTGGGAAGAAGTCAAAGAATGGACCCAAGCACGAGACCGAGTGCTTTTATTGCAAGGGAAGGGTCCTTTGAGCGGAACTGCCCCAAATACTTAGCGGATAAGAAGGTGGCAACACCAAAGGTATATTATATATACATGTAATTGATGTGTACCTTACCAAGACTCGTAGTAACTCTGGGTATTTGATACCGGTGCCGTTGCTCATATCTCAGTAACTCACAGCAGAGCTGCGGAATAAGCAGAGGCTGGCGAAGGGCGAGGTGACGATGCGTGTCGGGAATGGTTCGAGTCGATGTGATCGCCGTCGACGCTACCTCTACATTTACCTACGGGATTAGTTTTGAACCTTAATAATTGTTATTTGGTGCCAAGTTTGAGCATGAACATTGTATCGGGATCTCGTTTAATGCGAGATGGCTACTCATTTAAATCCGAGAATAATGGTTGTTCTATTTATATGAGAGATATGTTTTATGGTCATGCTCCATTGGTCAATGGTTTATTCTTAATGAATCTCGGCGTAATGTTACACATATTCATAGCGTGAATACCAAAAGATGTAAAGTTGATAACGATAGTCCCACATACTTGTGGCACTGCCGCCTTGGTCATATTGGTGTCAAGCGCATGAAGAAGCTCCATGTTGATGGACTTTTGGAGTCTCTAGATTATGAATCATTTGACACATGCGAACCATGCCTCATGGGCAAGATGACCAAGACTCCGTTCTCCGGAACAATGGAGCGAGCAACCAACTTATTGGAAATCATACATACCGATGTGTGCGGTCCAATGAGTGTTGAGGCTCATGGAGGATATCGTTATGTTCTCACTCTCACAGATGACTTGAGTAGATATGGGTATGTCTACTTGATGAAACACAAGTCCGAGACCTTTGAAAAGTTCAAGGAATTTCAGAATGAAGTAGAGAATCAACGTGACCGAAAGATAAAATTCTTACGATCGGATCGTGGAGGAGAATATTTGAGTCACGAATTTGGTACACACTTAAGAAACTGTGGAATCGTTTCACAACTCACGCCGCCTGGAACACCTCAGCGTAATGGTGTGTCCGTACGTCGTAATCGCACTCTATTGGATATGGTGCGATCTATGATGTCTCTTACAGATTTACCGCTATCATTTTGGGGATACGCTCTAGAGACAGCTACATTCACTTTAAATAGGGCACCGTCTAAATCCGTTGAGACGACACCGTATGAATTATGGTTTGGGAAGAAACCTAAGCTGTCGTTTCTAAAAGTTTGGGGATGTGATGCTTATGTCAAGAAACTTCAACCTGAAAAGCTCGAACCCAAGTCGGAAAAATGCGTCTTCATAGGATACCCTAATGAAACCATAGGGTATACCTTCTACTTAAGATCCGAGGGCAAGATCTTTGTTGCCAAGAACGGATCCTTTCTGGAAAAGGAGTTTCTCTCGAAAGAAGTAAGTGGGAGGAAAGTAGAACTCGATGAAGTAGTACCTCTTGAACCGGAAAGTAGTGCAGCTCAGGAAAATGTTCCTGTGGTGCCTACACCAATTGGAGAGGAAATTAATGATGATGATCAAGGTACTTGGATCAAGTTGCTCTTGAACTTCAGAGGTCCACTAGGACACGTTCCGCACTGCAGTGGTATGGCAACCCTATCACGGAAATCATGTTGTTAGACAACGGTGAACCTTCGAACTATGAAGAAGCGATGGCGGGCCCAGATTCCAACAAATGGCTAGAAGCCATGAAATCCGAGATAGAATCCATGTATGAAAACAAAGTATGGACTTTGGTGACTTGCCCGATGATCGGCGACGATAGAAAACAAATGGATCTTTAAGAAGAAGACGGACGCGGATGGTAATGTCACCATCTATAAAGCTCGACTTGTCGCTAAGGGTTATCGGCAAGTTCAAGGGATTGACTACGATGAGACTTTCTCTCTGTAGCGAAGCTTAAGTCCGTCCGAATCATGTTAGCAATTGCCGCATACTATGATTATGAGATATGGCAGATGGACGCCAAAACAGCGTTCTTTAACGGTTATCTTAAGGAAGAGTCTGTATATGATGCAGCGGAAGGTTTTGTCGATCCTAAAATGCTAACAGAGTATGCAAGCTCCAATGATCCATTTATGGGCTGGTGCAAGCATCTCGGAGTTGGAACATTCGCTTTGATGAGATGATCAAAGCGTTTGGGTTTATGCAGACTTATGGAGAAGCCTGCATTTACAAGAAAGTGAGTGGGAGCTCTGTAGTATTTCTCATATTATATGTAGATGACATACTTTTGATGGGAAATGATATACAATTCTTGGACAGCATTAAGGCCTACTTGAATAAGTGTTTTTCAATGAAGGACCTTGGAGAAGCTGCTTATATATTAGGCATCAACATCTATAGAGATAGATCGAGACGCCTCATCGGTCTTTCACAAAGCACATACCTTGATAAGATTTTGAAGAAGTTCAAAATGGATCAGTCCAAGAAAGGGTTCTTGCCTGTACTACAAGGTGTGAGATTGAGCTCGGCTCAATGCCCGACCACGGCAAAAGATAAATAAGAGATGAGTGTCACCCCCTATGCTTCAGCCATAGGATCTATTATGTATGCCATGCTGTGTACCAGACCTGATGTAAACCTTGCCGTAAGTTTGGTAGGAAGGTACCATAGTAATCCCGGCAAGGAACACTGGACAGCGGTCAAGAATATCCTAAAGTACCTGAAAAGGACGAAGGACATGTTTCTCGTTTATGGAGGTGACGAAGAGCTCGTCGTAAAGGGTTACGTCGACGCTTAGCTTCGGACAGATCTGTATGACTCTAAGTCACAAACCGGATACGTGTATATGTTGAATGGTGGAGCGATGGCTGGTGCAGCTGCAAGCAAAGCGTCGTGGTGGGATCTACATGTGAAGCAGAGTACATGGCAGCCTCGGAGGAAGTGCATGAAGCAATTTGGGTGAAGGAGTTCATCACCGACCTAGGAGTCATACCCAATGCGTCGGGGCCGATCAAACTCTTCTGTGACAACACTGGAGCTATTGCACTTGCCAAGGAGCCCAGGTTTCACAAGAAGACCAGGCACATCAAGCGTCGCTTCAACTCCATCCGTGAAAATGTTCAAGATGGAGACACAGAAATTTGTAAAGTGCATACGGATCTGAATGTCGCAGATCCGTTGACTAAACCTCTTCCATGGGCAAAACATGATCAACACCGTAACTCTATGGGTGTTCGATTCATCACAATGTAACTAGATTATTGACTCTAGTGCAAGTGGGAGACTGTTGGAAATATGCCCTAGAGGCAATAATAAAAGCATTATTATTATATTTCCTTGTTCATGATAATTGTCTTTTATTCATGCTATAATTGTATTATCCGGAAATCGTAATACATGTGTGAATACATAGACCACAATACGTCCCTAGTAAGCCTCTAGTTGACTAGCTCGTTGGTCAACAGATAGTCATGGTTTCCTGACTATGGACATCAGATGTCATTGACAATGGGATCACGTCATTAGGAGAATGACGTGATGGACAAGACCCAATCCTAAGCATAGCACAAGATCGTGTAGTTCGTTTTGCTAGAGCTTTCTCAATGTCAAGTATCTATTCCTTAGACCATGAGATCGTGTAACTCCGGATACCGTAGGAGTGCTTTGGGTGTACCAAACGTCACAACGTAATCGGGTGACTATAAAGGTGCATTACGGTATCTCCGAAAGTGTCTGCATTGGGTTGACACGGATCGAGACGAGGATTTGTCACTCCGTATTACGGAGAGGTATCACTGGGCCCACTCGATAGTGCATCATCATAATGAGCTCAAAGTGACCAAGTGTCCGGTCACGGGATCATGCATTACGGATGCGAGTAAAGTGACTTCTTGCGATAGCTTGAGACTGAACGAGGTATTGGGATACCGACGATCGAGTCTCGGCCAAGTAACATACCGTCTGACAAAGGGAATGGTATACGGGGTTGTTTGAATCCTCGACATCGTGGTTCATCCTATGACATCATCGAGGAGCATGTGGGAGCCAACATGGGTATCCAGATCCCGCTGTTGGTTATTGACCTAAGAGCGTCTCGGTCATGTCTGCATGTCTCCCGAACCCGTAGGGTCTACACACTTAAGGTTCGGTGACGCTAGGGTTATTAGGAAGACTTGTATGTGATTACCGAATGTTGTTGAGTCCGGATGAGATACCGGACATCACGAGGAGTTCCGGAATGGTCCGGAGGTAAAGATTTATATATGGGAAGTTGTCAAACGGACACCGGAAAGTTTCGGGGGCATACCGGTATTGTACCGGGGCCACCGGAAGGGTTCCGGAGGTCCACCGGGAGGGGCCACCCCTCTCGGGGGGCCACTTGGGCTGCATGGGAAGGGGCCAGCCCCTGGTGGGCTGGGCGCACCCCCTCCCTTGGGCCCTTGCGCCTAGGGTTGAGGGGGGGAACCCTAGAGGGGGCGCCCCCCTTGCTTGGGGGGCCGGCCCCCCTCTCCCTTCCCCCTATAAATAGAGGGGTGAGGGGAGGGCTGCACACCCCAAGCCAAGGCGCAGCCCCTCCCCTCCCCAACGCCTCTCCTCTTCCATACGTGCTTGCCGAAGCCCTGTCGGAGTACTGCTGCACCAACAACACCACGCCGTCGTGCTGCCGTTGGAGCTGTCTTCCTCAACCTCTCCTTCCTCCTTGCTGGATCAAGACGGAGGAGACGTCGTCTGCACGTCACGTGTGTTGAGCAGCGGAGGTGCTGTCCGCTTAGCATTTGGTCATCGGTGATCCGAATCACGGCGTAGTACGACTCCGTCATCACCATCCCCTTGAACGCTTCCGCACTCGATCTACAAGTGGTATGTAGATGCAAACTCTCTCCCTTGACTCGTTGCTTAGATGAACTCATAGATGGATCTTGGTGAAACCGTAGGAAAAATTTTAATTTTCTGCAATGTTCCCCAACACTTGGAGTCCGGCACTTAGGTGTAGAATCTTCGTAGACGGGCTGCGTTCCATTGGTTCGGCTCGAGTCGGTTGTCCGGCAACGCGTGGGCGGTATGCTCCGCTGATGCGATGATGAAGGGACCTTCCCATTTGGGCTTGAGTTTGTCCTTTTTCTTGTCCGGCAAAGCGTAGAACTAGTTCGCCAACGTTATAAGCTTTGTACGTGCATTTCCCTGCTTTGATATCTTCGAGCCTGCTGTTGATAAAATGCGGAACGAGCCTTTGCCACGTCGCGCTCCTCCTCCAATGCGTCCAAACTGTCCTGCCAATCGAGCTCGGCTTCTCTTTCTTCGTACATGCGCACGCGAGGTGAGTCATGTATTATGTCGCCGGGCAAGATTGCCTCTGCGCCGTACACCATAAAGAATGGTGTGAATCCGGTAGTACGATGCGGCGTGGTCTGCAGCCCCCAGAGTACGGAGTCGAGCTCCTCAACCCAGTGCGTGTTAGATTCCTTTAGGCACCGCACTAGTCTGGGTTTAATGCCGCTCATGATTAGACCATTTGCTCGTTCAACTTGGCCGTTGGTTTGAGGGTGATAGACTGAGGCGTAATCGAGCTTGATGCCCATGTTTTTGCACCATAATCTGACCTCATCGGCCGTGAAGTTGGTGCCGTTATCAGTGATGATACTGTGGGGGACACCGTAACGGTGCACTACCCCGGATGTGAAGTCTATCACCGGTCCGGATTCGGCCGTTTTAACAGGCTTGGCCTCTATCCATTTGGTGAATTTATCCACCATGACCAATAGGTATTTTTGCTTGTGGGTTCCTCCCTTAAGGGGTCCAACCATGTCGAGCCCCCAGACCGTGAACGGCCAGGTGATGGGTATAGTTTTAAGGGTGGTGGGTGGCATGTGGCTTTGGTTAGCAAAAAGCTGGCAACCGACACATCGTTGGACTAAGTCCTGCGCATCTGCCCGGGCTGTCGGCCAATAAAATCCTGTGCGGAAGGCCTTGCCTACAAGGGCCCGGGCTGCGGCGTGGTGCCCACCCGATCCGGCATGAATTTCTGCGGGAGGTTTCGCCCTTCCTCTTGGAGATACACCTTTGAAGGACTCCGGTAGTGCTTTTCTTATAAAGCTCTCCCTCGTGGACTTTATAGGCTTTAGATCGCCGTACTATGCAGCGAGCCTCATTTCGGTCTTCGGGGAGTTCCTGCCTAGTTAGGTAGGCTAGGAATGCTTCCGTCCACGGGGTGATAACCGCCATTATTTCATGAGCGGAGGGTGTTATCTCGGGGGCAGAGCCTCCGGTTGTGTCAGAGTGTTCGGCGTCATGCAGTGCGGTTGCGTCCGGATTGTTATTGCCGGACTCCCCTTTCCATAGTACGGATGGCTTAAACAGCCGTTCCAGAAAGATATTGGGTGGGACGGCATCGCGTTTTGCACCGATGCGTGCCAATATATCCGCCGCGTGGTTGTTATCCCGGGCTATATGATGAAATTCGAGCCCTTGAACCGTCTTGACATTTTAGGACCGCATTGCGGTATGCTGCCATTTTGGATCTTTGGCATCAAAGTCTCCGTTTATTTGAGATATTGCAAGGTTGAATCCCGTGCACATCTAGGCGTTGAATGCCCATGGAGACTGCCATCCGGAGGCCGTGCGAAGGGCCTCAGATTCGCCGCGTTGTTGGAGTCCGTATACATTATCTCAAGGGCGTATTGGACTGTGTCCCCGGTTGGGGACGTCGGAACGACGCCAGCCCCGTGCCGGCCAACATTTTGGAGCCGTCCAAAGTGCATGATCCAATTGGAGTATGCGTCGTACTCTTTAGGGAGTTCGGCTTGATCCATTCGGCCATGAAGTCGGCCAAAACCTGCGACTTAATAGCTCGTCGTGGCTTATAAGTTTTGTCGAATGGAAGGAGCTCTATGGCCCATTTAGCAATCCGGCCCATCGCGTCGCGGTTGTTTATGATATCGTTAAGAGGTACTTCGGAGGCTACCGTTATCGAACACTCTTGAAAGTAGTGTCGTAGCTTCCGGGATGCCATGAACACCGCGTATGTTATCTTTTGATAGTGTGGGTACCGGGACTTGCATGGAGTTAGGACAGTGGACACATAGTAAACCGGTTTTTGAAGAGGGAACGGTGTCCGTCCGTTCTCGTCGACAATGAGCACCGCTGACAACTTGATGTGTTGCGGCGATATATAATAGCATTGCTTCGCCCGTTAGGCGGCGCCAGACCGGATTTGTTGCCAAAATGGCCTTTATTTCTTCGAGTCCGGCCATGGCGGCCTCCGCCCACTCGAAGTGTTCGGTCTTGCCGAGGAGGCGGTAAAGACGTAACGCCTTTTCTCCCAAGCGGAAATAAAGCGGCTTAGAGCCGCCACGCATCCGATCAATTTTTGTATTTGTTTGAGGTATTTTGGAATATCCAATTGTGACAGAGCTCGGATCTTGGCTGGATTTGCTTCAATTCCTCTACCGGAGACAATGAAGCCCAGGAGCTTTCCGGCTGGAACGCCGAAGACGCATTTTTCCTGATTGAGCTTGATGTCATATTTTCGAAGATTGTCGAATGTGAGCCTCAAGTCGTCTACTAAAGTTTTGACATGCTTGGTTTTGACGACCACGTCATCTACATATGCTTCCACTGTTTTGCCGATCTGGTTTGCCAGACATGTCCGAATCATGCTACCGATATGTTGCGCCGGCGTTTTTGAGCCCAAAGGGCATTGTGTTGAAGCAGAACGGGCCGTATGGAGTGATGGATGCTGTTGCAGCTTGGTCTGGCTCCGCCATCTTGATTTGGTGGTAGCTGAAGTACGCGTCGAGGAAGCACAATGAGTCGTGTCCTGCTGTAGCGTCAATAATTTGATCAATTCGGGGGAGGGGGAAGGGATCCTTTGGGCAAGCCTTATTAAGGTCTTTAAAATCAACACATAGGCGCCAGGATTTATCCTTCTTTGGTACCATCACCAGGTTTGCTAGCCAGTCCGGATGTTTTATATCTCACGATGAATCCGGCTTCCAAAGTTTGGCTAGCTCCTCTCCGTGGCCTTTGTCTCTTGGGTTCGGAAAAGCGCCAAGAGCCTGTTTGATCGCTTGAATCCTCCGAGGATATTTAGGCTGTGCTCGGCGGTGACGTGGGATTCCTGGCATGTCTGAAGGGTGCCAGGCAAAGATGTCCCAGTTTTCTTGTAGAAATTCTCGTAGTGCGGCGTCTACATTAGGGTTTAATTGTGCCCCAATGGTGGCCGTCTTTGCAGGGTCCGTTGGGTGGACTTGGAATTTGACTATTTCATCCGTTGGTTTAAAAGAAGTGGACTTGGATCTTTTATCAAGTATCACATCGTCCATGTTCACCGTGGAGCGCATCGCGGTGAGTTCCTCAGCCGCTAGGGCTTCGGATAGTGCCTCGAGGGCTAGTGCGGCTGTCTTGTTTTCCGCGCGGAGTGCTATATTCGGATCACTAGCGAGAGTGATGATTCCGTTAGGTCCGGGCATTTTAAGCTTCATGTACCCATAATGGGGTATAGCTTGAAAAATTGTGAATGCCTCTCGTCCTAATAAAGCATGATATCCGCTGTTGAACGGGGCCACTTGAAATGTGACCTCCTCGGACCTGTAATTGTCCGTGAGCGAACACTACGTCCAGTGTGATTTTTCCTGTGCAGCATGCTTCCCGGCTAGGGATTATTCCTCTAAAGGTTGTGCTGCTTCGCTCAATGCGGTTCCAGTCTATTTCCATTTTTCGGAGGGTTTCGTCATAGATGAGGTTTATTCCGCTGCCGCCATCCATGAGTACCTTAGTAAGGCGAAAGCCGTCCACTATCGGACTGAGAACCAATGCGGCTGGTGCTCGGGCTGTTCGGAATTTAGGTTCGTCACTGGCATTAGAGGTAATAGCCGTGTTACTCCATGGATTTATTGTTGCTACTTGGTAGACTTCAACAAGGTTGCGGAGTGTTTGTTTTCGCATGTTATTTCATGTGAAAGTCTCGAAGACTGTTAACACCGTCTTTGGTGTTCTTTGGGCTGGGATTACGAAGCTAGAAGCTCTTCACCACTTTTGGCCACTGCCGTAGTATCCAACATGCTCAAGGCTATGAGTTGGAGTGGCGCCCTACGTACTCACAATTTTGCAGGGTCCGTTTAGCCAACCCTCTAGTACGGTTCCGTACCCTTTAGGGGGTTTTGGTTTTTTGGTATTTGACCCAGGTGCTTGATAATGATGCACCCTTTTATTTCGTACTAGGGATGTATTCGGGGCCGGATTATCCCAAAATTTACTTTCGGTTTTCCAGGCGCTCTCCATCGCACAGTACTTTTGTACTATGGTCACCAAGTCAGCAAAGCGTGTAATTTCATGTATGGCATTTAGGATTCCCTTGTCTGTGCAATTATTGCAGAAGATTGGTATAGCGTCCTCCTCACGGCAGTCCTTTATCCTGTTCATAACTGTGGAGGAATCGGCCTAGTAATGATGTCTTGTTTCAGCGGGCTCTTGCCGAATTCGAGAGAGATCACTAATGTTTGGGTGGGCGGGTGGAACTAGGTCCGAACCCCGTCAATTTAGGACTCGGGGGCCGAGAAGTTTCGAACTCTGAAGTTTGGATTTTGAGTGTTATCCAATGAGTCCAACCCGCCTGACTTTAAGTTCGTGGCTTGATCGACATCCGTCCCTCTGCGGGAATCCGGCATGGAGGGATCGGGAATCCGGACGTAGCTAGTCCTTAACATAGAAGAAGAATCGCCGCATTGCTCCTCTATCACAGCAACATGATGGGTGGCCTAGGGAGAGTTGATTTCTCTCAGATCGGTTTTAGGCCCGATCCGGTCGTAGTCTGTGGCGACTCCCAGGGCGGCGATGCGATCCAAGAGCTCGTTTACGGAGGAGAGCTCGATCGGATCTAACTGCTCGTTTACGATATGAGGCATCCTACCTGATGGCGACGGCACATAGGAACTCTCAATGAAAGCACCAATGTCGGTGTCAAAACCGGCGGATCTTGGGTAGGGGGTCCCGAACTGTGCGTCTAGGCGGATGGTAACAGGAGACAAGGGACACGATGTTTTTACCCAGGTTCGAGCCCTCTCGATGGAGGTAATACCCTACTCCTGCTTGATTAATATTGATGATATGGGTAGTACAAGAGTAGATCTACCACGAGATCGTAGAGGCTAAACCCTAGAAGCTAGCCTATGGTATGATTGTTGTTCGTCCTATGGACTAAAACCCTCCGGTTTATATAGACACCGGATAGGTTAGGGTTACACAGAGTCGGTTACAATGGTAGGAGATCTACATATCCGTATCGCCAAGCTTGCCTTCCACGCCAAGGAAAAGTCCCATCCGGACATGGGACGAAGTCTTCAATCTTGTATCTTCATAGTCCAGGAGTCCGGCCAACGGTGATAGTTCGGCTATCCGGACACCCCCTAATCCGGGACTCCCTCAGTCATGCGTGTTGAGTCCCTTGCATACAATTTGCTTTCCGTTCATCAACTTGCAATCATGGGCTTTGCCACTTTCTTTGATATTGATATTGTGGCCCTCTTGTGGAGCAAGAATCTTAAAGTAGCCTTTGTTGGGCATGTCAAGAATGGTCTATATGTGATTAACTTTTCGGAGCGACCCACTAAGACCGCGACCTGCCTAATGGCTAAAGTTGACGTGGGATGGATTTGGCATCGCCGTTTAGCCCATGTCAATATGAGATCTTTGCAAAGTCCTCTCAAGGGGGACCATGTCCGTGGACTAACGAATGTTAGTTTTGCTAAAGATCGTGCTTGCAGTGCCTGTATCGAAGGAAAGCTACATGAGAAGGCTCACCCTCCCACGACTATCATTTACTCGAAGAGGCCTTTGGAGCTCCTTCATTTGGGTCTCTTTGGGCCTCCATCCTTTGATAGTCTTGGGGGTAGGAAGTATTGCTTGGTGATTGTGGATGACTATTCAAGATACACTTGGGTGTATTTCTTCAAGAGGAAGAGCGAGACCCAACAAACCGTCATTGACTTTGCAAATGAAGCCCAACGTCAACACAATGCAAAGATCTTGACAATAAGAAGTGACAACAGCACCGAGTTCAAGAACTACACCTTTGATGAGTTCCTTAGTGATGAGGGGATCAAGCATCAATATTCCGCACCTTACACCCCTCAACAAAACGGTGCTGCGGAGAGGAAGAACCGGACGTTGATGTATGCAGCAAGGACCATGATGGCGGAGTTCAAGTCTCCATACAACTTTTGGGCCGAAGCCATCAACATCGCGTGTCATGCATCCAATCGGCTCCACCTCCGCAAGGGCTTGAACAAGACTCCATATGAGATACTCACCGGTAACAAGCCCAACCTCAAGTACTTTCGGGTGTTCGGGTGTAAGTGTTTCATTCTCAAGAAAGGTGTTCGGTTGTCTAAATTTGAGGCTAGAGCTTATGAGGGCATATTTGTTTTATTCTACAAACTCTCATGCTTACCGTGTCCTCAATAAATCCACGGGACTTATTGAGGAGACGTGTAACGTGGAGTTTGATGAGCATAACGGCTCCCAAGTGGAGCAAAGTGGCACTTGTGATGTAGGTGATGAAAGTCCTCCACAAGCCATAAGAAGAATGGGTGTTGGTTTTATCCTACCCATTGAGGAACCCCTTTTGGCCGAAGGAGAAGGACAATGCTCCACTCAAGTGGAGCCATCACCAACCCAAGGCCCACACGCTTCCGAAGAACAAAGTGAAGACCCTCAACCTCATGAACAAGACCAAGGGCAAGATCATGCTCAAGACGGTGTTGACACACCAAGTGATGCCCAAGGTCAAGTTCTCTCCTCCGAGCACGTTCAAGATCAAGAACAAGCTCAAGACGGTGCTCAAGATGATCAAGTGACCGCTCCTCAACTCACCACCGAGGAGGAATTGGAGCGTCGTGCCAAGATTGCATCCAAGCTCTCCACCAAGGGTCATCTCATGAAGAATGTGCTTGGAAGCATCCAAAAGGGGGTAAGCACTCGTAGACAATTGGCAAACTATTGTGAACATCACGCATTTGTCTCTTGTGTTGAACCCCAAAAGGTATATGAAGCACTCGAAGATCCGGATTGGCTTAATGCCATGCATGAAGAACTCAACAACTTTGAGTACAACAATGTGTGGAGATTGGTGCCAAGGCCGACGGGGAACCACAATGTCATTGGAACCAAGTGGATATTCAAGAACAAGAAATATGCTCATGGGACCATCATTCGCAACAAGGCAAGATTGGTGGCACAAGGCTACTCCCAAGTCGAGGGTATCGACTACGGTGAAACCTTCGCTCCCGTTTCTCGCCTTGAATCCATTCGTTTGTTGATTGCTTATGCTTCCCATCACAACTTTAAGTTGGAACAAATGGATGTGAAGAGTGCTTTTCTTAATGGTCCTATTAATGAGTTGGTTTACGTCAAGCAACCCCCCGGGTTCGAGGATCCTTACTTTCCCGATCATGTGTATCAACTCGATAAGGCACTCTATGGCCTTAAACAAGCCCCACGTGAGTGGTATGACCACCTTACCGAGTTGTTACAAGATCGTGGGTTTGAAGTTGGGCTAATCGATCCCACTCTTTTTACTAAGAAGGTCAAAGGGGAGTTGTTTGTGTGCCAACTATATGTTGATGACATTATGTTTGGTTCCCCTAACAAAGCTTTGAATGAGGAATTTGCCGCACTCATGACCTCAAAGTTCAAGATGTCTTCCATGGGAGAGTTGAAGTTCTTTCTCGGTTTCGAAGTAAAGCAAAGAAGAGAAGGAACCTTCATCAACCAAGCCAAATACACTCAAGACATGCTCAAGAGATTCAAGCTAAGTGATGTCAAGCCGGCTTCCACTCCAATGCCCACCAAGTGCCAACTTGACATTGATCCCAATGGTAAAGCGGTGGATCAAAAGGTATATCATTCCATGATTGGATCCTTGCTTTACCTTTGTGCATCTAGACCGGATATCATGTTGAGTGTGGGAATTTGTGCACGGTTTCAATCCCCACCTAAGGAAAGCCACTTTGTGGCGGTCAAGCGAATCTTTCGATATTTGGCTCATACCCCAAACTTTGGCTTATGGTACCCAAGAGGAGAAAACTTAAAGCTTGTAGGGTATTCGGACTCCGATTGGGCGGGAGACAAAGTGGATAGGAAGTCCACTTTCGGAGGGTGCCAATTCCTTGGTTGCTCTTTGGTAAGTTGATCTTCCAAAAAGCAAAGTTGTGTGTCTCTCTCGTCCACCGAAGCGGAGTATGTGGCGGCCGTTAGTTGTTGTGCACAACTCTTATGGATGAGGCAAACTTTAAAGGATTACGGTGTCATATGTGACAAAGTGCCTCTTTGGTGTGACAATGAAAGTGCCATCAAGATTTCACTCAACCCGGTGCAACACTTCAAGACGAAGCATATTGAGATTCAGTATCACTTCATCTGGGATCACATTAGGCGAGGAGAGATCGAGCTCAACTACGTCAACACTCACGATAACCTTGCAGATATTTTCACGAAGCAGTTGGATGAAGCAAGATTTCGCGAGTTAAGGCATGAGCTAAATATCATTGATTCGAGCAATGTTGCTTGAACCCTTGCACACCCCACCATACTCAACTTGTTGTCTTGTTTAAATGTAGGCATGGACATAGGGGGAGTGTTGTTCTCTCAATGAACTCTCCCACCCCCCATTATGCATAAATTGATCAACTCTTTCACATTAGCCATTTTTTATGGTACTTGTGCTTCAAAGACGAGTTTTGGTCATGGGCCCAAGGATAATTCTTCGCGGTGCCATACCAATTGACTCAAACATAGGTGGCTCCGGCCACCGCCCACTCTTTGGAAAGGTTGTGTCTCGAGGTCGTTTCTTGTTGTCCTTTGCCTTGCTTTCTTCGTGTTGAGCGTGTTCTTGTGGTGTCTTGTTGGCTTGAAGTTTCCGTGCGAAGACCTCTTTTCTTGTGTTTGAAACATGCATCTTCTTGAGCTCGCGGTACTACCGCGGCCATCCATGATACTACCGCGTGTGGAGTGCACGGTACTACCGCACCTAGCGCGGCAGTAATTTTTTACTGCCGCCTGGGAGAGCGGTACTACCGCTTCGGTGCGGTACTTCTGCCTGAGCGGTACTACTGCGATGATGCGTGTTACTACCGTGCTGACGAGTGCGCGTGGGGTTAAGACCCGGGCAGGGGGAGTTCCAACTCCCCCATACACATTCGTTCGTCTCTCTCCCCGCCGCCTCTCTCTCTCCTGCTCAAGAATGGCGCCGGAGAACCTCGCCGGATCTCCGTCTCCGGCCACTCTCCTCGGATTCCGACCGGTGGGATCGTTCCCCACCACTTCCTCTTGCCATGGAACAAGGTTTCTCCCCAAATCCCTCTCTCTCTTTGGTTGTTCTTTCACCTCTAGGTTTTTGGGGAGATGCATGTGTTCTTGAGATTTTAGGCCAAATGTATGCAAGAGTAGGATGTAGGAGAGTAGTGTTGCATAGAAATTATACTTGATATGTTGTCCCGTGGTAGATTTGATCAACCGTAGTACCGCCGCGGTTTCGCGGTTCTTCTCAGATTCAAAGTGGTTCGGATCTGACGCCGTGCGGTACTACTGCCCGTCCGGTGCGGTACTACCGCTTGTCAGGTACTACCGCCCGTCCGTTGTGGTACTACCGCAAGGCCTCACGGTACTAAGATCCTACTACCGCTCCGAGCCCCGGTACTACCGTGTCTTCACGTGGTATTACCGCGGCTAGGAGCGGTACTAAAATTTTAGTGTCGCGCGAACTGGCCGTACTACCGTTGTTGTCCAATCTTCTTCTTTGCAATTACCACGTATGCTTCCTACATGTTTCCCTTGTTTTGCTAAGGTCGTTGCATTGATTCTTCTCGCTCCTTGTGTGTGTTTGGTGTTTGGTGTCTTAGGTGGTGGCTCTGGTGCTCCTGCTCGCCATTCCAATCCCAGTCGTGCCACAAGCTCCAAGCGTCCGCGCAATCAAGACGAAGCTCCAGAGGGCTCCAATGCCCCCCCAACACAGGACCAAGACCACCGCCACCAAGCAGAAGGAGCCCACCATGGGCATGGATGAGATTCCACAGGTAGATTTTCTCGCTCAAAGGAGGATCAACCCTTATGTGAATCCTCGTGCCATCATCAAAGGCAATGATCTGTTCTGGACCAAGAAGCAGAACCTCATCTACCTGGATGTGATCAAGGGCAAGAAGAACATCTATGTGGACGTGCACTGGATTGATATGCATCACATGAGGGAGGAGAAGCATGGTGCCTACTTTGGTGAGGCCTTGGATCTCGTGGAGCAGTTTGCCATTGAGGATGTGATCCCCTTTCACCTGGACTATGATCCCGAGCTTGTGGCCCAGTTCTTTGCTTCAGTTCACTTTCACACTGAGAAGGATCGGAGGATGACCTGGATGACCAATGGACGTCAGCTGACTGCTACGTGGCAGGAATTCATGGCGTTGCTCAGTGTTCCTGATGAGGGGCTCAACACGCCCGTTGGTGTTCGCCCTCATGCCAACCCCGAGTCTGCCAACAAGAACAGGCTCATGCCATACTATGTTGAGAAGGTCCTCCCAAGTGGTAAGAAGACATGGGTGCTGAACTCTTTCCTTGACATCATGCACCGGACCTTCCGCAACTCTCTCTTCCCACGCATTGGGGACAAGGACAAGGTGCATGCTTATCTTGTGTACATGTTGCTTATCTGTGAGGAGGCGCGGATCTCTCAGACTCAGCCCTTGGATGTTTCCCACATCATGTGGTGCGAGCTTTGCTTTGAGGTGTTCAACCTAAGGTTCCCATCTATGGACCTTACCTGTTTCTATTGATCTCGAAGACTTGGGAGCAGCGCTTCCCTCAGGATGAGTTTCTGGCCCCTAACTGGATCCGTCATGATCCCATCAAACTTCGCATCAAGCCCCAGTGGGCTAACACTACCACTCGTGCTGAGGCAGCGGCTGCTAAGATGGTTGTTGATGGAGAGGAATCTGAGGAGGAGATTGCAGCTGAGGACCGTCCTACTGGCCATGCCTGTTCCTCCACTGATCCCTCGTGGGCCAAGAAGCTGAAGGACAAGATGAAGACTATGTTCTGCATGCAGACAAAGGGGCAATACATGACTCATATTGCTTCCAAGGAGAGTCTCCACCATGACAAGAGGATCATGAAGGTCTTTGGTGAGGCAGAATCCAGCGGGTCAGAGAGGCACATCACCCCGGAGGCCGAATGGATGGCGAAGCAAGGCTACAAGTGGACTGATTCTGAGGAGAACATTGAGGAGACCGTCCCCGCCGCTGAGTCTGACAAGGAGCGTTGGGACGATTTCTCTGCCTGAGCCACCCCTTGTGTGTAGGTGTCCTCTCTGCCTTTTTGGCGTCTCGATGCCAAAGGGGGAGAGAGTGTAGGGATTTGCTATTTGCTTGTGAGTCGTGTGTTGTGTTTGGTTTGTTTGCCTTCTCGTTTGAACCTCGTTTGCTTTGGTTTGCGCTTGTGAGACTTATCCTTCATATGGTGTAAGACATATGCACTCTATCTTATCTTAGTGAGCTTATGATATAATTGTGCTACTTATGTTATGCCCGTGCTTGCTATCTTGTCTGGTGTTAGCCTTATTGCAAGATATGCCTTGTCTATAAAATATAGGGGGAGTGTTGATCCTAGTATGTGTGCCGTGCAGTCCAAAGCACCCATCTAGATTGCACACATCTAGGGGGAGCCCGTCTATATTTTAGAGAGGGGGGGGGGTTTGCGTTTGCTTAATATTATTTTCCTTTGTGCAAATCCCCTATTGTCATCATTCCACCAAAAAGGGGGAGATTGTAAGGGCATATTTATCCCTAAGGTGTTTTGGTGATTGATGACAATGCTTTTGCGGACTAATCGTGTGCCTTGAGTTTCTCAGATGTTTCATCGCTAGGCACAAGACGGTTTGGTGCCCCTCGAAGACTATTGAAGACGGCGTTCTTCTTAGGTTTCTTTTCAGTGGAATTGAGTCGTAGGAAAGCCGTACTATCAAGAGGGGGTCCTCTTCGGAAAGGTTTGGGTGGAATCATCACGTACACGTTTTCTTCATTGTCTCCTCCTTTCCCCCTGCGCTTTGGAGCATCCTTCGTTTATCCTCTATGCATTTTGTCTTGGCTGCTGATTTTGGGCTTGCGGTAGTACTGCTCCCTGGAGCGGTAGTACCGCAGGCACCTGCGGTAGTACCGGACCTCGGCACGTAGTACCGGAGGAGCCCACGGTAGTACCGCTCCCCTGGAGCTGTGGTACCGTGGCCCCCAGGTCAAGTGCCGCTGCGTGGCGGTAGTAGGGGCGGATGTAATTTTTTACATCCGCGCCCTCCGCGGTAGTACCGCACCCAGGTGCGGTAGTACCGCAGCCTTGTGCCGCTGCGCTGCGGTTGTAGGGGCGAATGTAATTTTTTACATCCGCACACCCGCGGTAGTACCGCGTGCCCTGGCCTGGCTTAGCTCCACGCGGTAGCACCGCTCCTCCAGTTGTACTACCGTGTCGGATTTTTGCATCGACTCCAACTCAGCGGAAGTTGCTACAGATGTAATTTTTTATGTCTGTACCTCCCCGTTCTCTGAACCTTCCCTGCCTTGCGTTAGTATTGCAAGGTGATGCGGTAGTACCGCTTGTGCGGATATACCGCTCTCCACTTCAAATCTTGGTTGGGCTGGCCATGTCTTGCTTTCGGTAGTACCGTAGGGCAGGCGGTAATGCGTCTGCCTGCGGTAGTACCGCTGCCCAGGCATGGTAGTACCGTGCTGCGTAGAATGGGTTGGTGGGTAACGGTTGGATTTGTCTCTCCACTATATAAGGGGTGTCTTCTTCCCCGAGTTGACTACCTCTTCCTACCCTAAGCTCCATCGTTGCTCCAAGCTCCATTTTCGCCCGATCTCACTCCCTAGCCAATCAAACTTGTTGATTTTCTCGGGAGTGGTTGAGAAGGCCCCGATCTACACTTCCACCAAGAGAAATTTTGATTCCCCCCACTAATCCCTCGCGGATCTTGTTACTCTTGGGTGTTTGAGCACCCTAGACGGTTGAGGTCACCGCGGAGCCATAGTCCATTGTGGTGAAGCTTCGTGGTGTCGTTGGGAGCCTCCAATTAAGTTGTGGAGATTGCCCCAACCTTGTTTGTAAAGGTTCGGTCGCCGCCTCCAAGGGCACCAATAGTGGAATCACGGCATCTCGCATTGTGTGAGGGCGTGAGGAGAATACGGTGGCCCTAGTGGCTTCTTGGGGAGCATTGTGCCTCCACACCGCTCCAACGGAGACGTACTTCCCCTTAAAGGGAAGGAACTTCGGTAACACATCCTCGTCTTCACCGACTCCACTCTTGGTTATCTCGCGTCTTTACTTGTGCAAGCTTATTTGTGTTATTTCTCTTGCTTGCTTGTGTGCTTATTGTTGTTGCATCATATAGGTTGCTCACCTAGTTGCATATCTAGACAACCTACTTTGATGCAAAGTTTAAATTGGTAAAGAAAAGCTAAAAATAGTTAGTTGCCTATTCACCCCCCCCCCTCTAGTCAACTATATCGATCCTTTCATTGGTATTGTACCAAAATTTGTATAACGGCGTATATATACACTAAAAATTAAAAAATGAGAAAAAGAATACTAGTAGTGATGGCGAGTAAACACGCTACTACTAGCTATATTAGCAGTAGCGCGGGAGTGAACAAACATTGCGGCTATATGTCCTAGCAGTAGCGCGTGTAGCACGAGCTACTGCTAAGGAATAGCTGTAGCGCCTTACTAGTAGCGCGGTGTCCCGCTCTACTAGTGGGCATTAAACCCGCGCTACTACTAGGGTTTTCCCTAGTAGTGTGATTGTCCACCTTTATTCTCTAAATATATGACATTGTACATTATATTATATTATGACTTTGTTCTGGTTTGACCGGTGGGCTGGAGACATCCCCTTCGCCGCCCACTTCCCTGACCTCTTCTCCATCGCTATTGATCCCCGGATCTCCGTCAAGAGGGCCCTTATTGACTTAGGGCGCCTCGCCTTCCGGAGGCCATTTGGGCCTCCGAATACTGCCGCCTGGCACGATTTGCTTGACTGCATTGCCCTCCACGAGCCGGATGTAGAAGCAGGCCCGGATCATGTTCGGTGGCGTCTGGAGCCGTCGGGCCAATTCTCCACCAAGTCCCTCTACCGGGCCATTGCCCCATCCACCGCCCCCTTCCTCTTACGGCGGTGTGGTCCATTCGCCTACCTCATTTGGCAATGGATCCGCGGCCGGACCCCGCCCGGTGTGGAGGTCTGAAAGCGCAATGGTCCTGGTAACGGTCTTTGTCCGCTCTGTGGCGTCCCGGAAGACTCGAATCACATTTTCTTCTCCTGTGTGTCCGCCCAATTTATTTGGAGCTGCTTTAGAGAGGTGGTTGGCGGCCATTGGTGCCACCGCACCAATTTCCCCGATCTGTTCACAGAACTCCGGGCCTCCCCCCTGCGTACTCGCCACATTAGGTGGTTGGAGATTGGGGTCCTCGCCTGGACCCTCTGGACGATCCACCATAGACTTTTGATTCAGCGCATTCCGCTCCGACGTGCTACTGACGCTCACTTCAAACTGTCTAGTTACTTGCAGCTTTGGCGGCCGCTTAGCTGCCCCCCAGGACCGTGATGCCATCTCTGCCTTCATCGTCGACCTTCGCTTGATGGCAGTCCGCTTATCGCCGCCGCTTCCTCCTCCGCCCCCCGAGCCGGATTTGGAGCCGTGCTGTGCTCCTCCACCCCTCTTTTGTGTTCTTCTTTTTTGGGCTTGTTGAGTTGTGCCCTCAGCAGAACCTCAGTACTTGTGGTCGCTCTTTTTATGTTACTCTCTGTGTGTGTGTTGCGTGAACATTTGTATCATGTGTGGCTCTGGCAGTTGGCTTTATCTATAAAACGGGGCGAAAGCCTTTTTGATATTATATTATGACACGATATATTCTGCGGCGAGCTGAACCCAGTGCCTTGTAGTTGTCTCCAACCTGCAACAAACAATATAACAAAGCACAAAAAACCAGGAGAAAATATCAGGTGATACCACCCTTCATATGCTACCATGATACCACTTTTTTCAAAATCCAATTTAGACTTAAAAAAAATTCTGAAAGGATTTGTGGATGTTTACAAGACACATGCCTACAACCTCTAAAAAAATCAGATCCAAATTCGAAATACGTATTGAGAAATAAAAATGACAAATCTAGAATGAATAGTGTCAAAAGAAGACAAAACATGAACAGTGTCAAAACTGACACTATTCATATGCTGATTTGTCCTTTTTGTTTATCAATGTATATTTCAAATTTTGACCTGAATTTTTTAGGGGTTATAGAATAGGTTTTATGAACATCTATAATTTTTTACAAAATTTTTTGAAACATCTAAATGTGACTTTTTTTAAAAAATAGCATGGGAGCATGTAATAGACGGTATCACCTGATATCCAACTCATCCCATCCCATCCCAGGAAGCTCTACCATTAGTTAATAATTATTCTAAAGTCAGCCTAATTAGCAAATATATTTTGTTTCCGAGTCAAGCGGATGAATTTTCCCTATAGTCTATTTCATCATAGTCAAAGGCTTAAAGCACATCCAGAAAAATACTAGAAATTTGCCTAGCCCCTCCACCAAGAATGAAAGCCCGCCTGCTTTGTCCTGTTGTAAAATAGTACCTCCACAGGGACCGGGTCGCAAAGTGTCCAGGGACGAAGCGCGAGCCAACCAAGACAGACGGACGCGGCTGGCTGGGGTCGGGGCGTGGGCGCTGACGCGGCGGTGAACCGAACGCATCGCCGCACCTTGTTTTGGATATGTTTATATCTATATCTATATCTATATATCTATATATATATATATATATATGTATTTATATCTATACTTCTATACATTTTTTTACTATTAAAGCAAGGTGATAATTCTTAGTTTCGTCCTGTGATTAGTTTTTTTTTCTACCGTTAGTTTTGGTCACGTACGAGGTGGCGAGGTGGCACTAACGTCATGTACGAGAGTGGCGAGGAGGTGGTTCGTAACTTCGTATCGCTGTTTTAAGATCGATCGCTCAATGGGGCTGTGTCTTTGCTCCATCGGTACGTACTGAGCCAGGAGCCAAGCAAGCAAGTGGGCCTTCTAATAATTATTCTCTTGTGGGCTACGAGTATATGGGTGGTCTTTCAGAATATATAAAAAAATACTACTGCGTGCATGGTTGTTCGATCTCACGACTAGCTAACTATGCCAAACGTTTCTGAAAAAAAAAAACTAACTATACCAAGCAAAAGAACAACGTAGCCAAAGCTAGCTAATGATTATGCTTGTCTAAAAGTAAGCCGATGATTATGCAGGAAAGAGGTTTGTTTGCCAATAAAATAGTCCCGCCTCATTTTTTAACACAAAATCTGACCAATTTATACTTGCGTGAGGTGCTTGCACAAACAATAAGCCGCTTGGAGAAGCAACAAACAAACGGTAATCCGCAAGAATTAACTTGGATTGGGGGCTGCATGAGATAAATAGAGGAGGGCATAAAGAGCCTAGGGTTTTTGTTGCCTCCTGTCGTGTAGCCGCCATGCCGCCTCATCTCCTATGGATCACGGTCCTTACCGGCAGGAGGGTTTTGTTTTTAGGTATTTTTTTCATTTTGGTAGGGTTCATGTCCTACTTAGAAAGACGAGGCGGTGGCGGCTCCCTGAAGATCCCCAGCATGATGATGCTTCTAGCATCATCGAAGGACGTGTGTAGGTTTTTCTTCGATGGATATCGTGGGATTCGGTCGGTGTTTGTATTTCGTGGATCAACTTAGATCCGCTTTTTTTTTCTATGTCGGTGTGTCTATAAGTTGAATTCTTCCAATCTACGCTTTTTTTATCGGCGGCAATTGTTGTTTCAGTGGTTGTAGTCGACGCTAGATGGTCTACGGACCTGGATATATATTTAAATGAGATTGTGGGTTGTGTCTGAGAAACAAGATTTCACGGGATTGTAACAGAGAGTAATATTTAAAGATGCTCTCATGCCACTTTGATGAACTTTTCGATGGAAACATATTAATTTACTTTACTGTTGTAACGCACGGGCATTTGTGCTAATATATATGTATGTATCATACAACCTACTCCCACGTATAAAATATTTTTGATATATACTACTCTCTCCGTTCACTTTTATAAGTCGTTTCAGACAGCTGAAAATGAACTGATTTGTATGTTATCTGAAATGTCTTTAAGGATTTATAAAAATGAACAGAGGAAGTATCATAATTACCGTGCGTTTCGCTTGGTCCGCGTGAGTGACTCACGGGCCCGCCTGTCGCGCACGAAACCGCGGGCTCTCTCTCTCGCCTCCGCCGCACCGCACGCCTCTGCTGCCGCTGTGCGATGCGCTCTCCACTAGCGCGTATCATATTCTTTTTTTTTGCGAATACGCGCGTACGGCGTATCGTATTCGTATCGCTGCATGAGCCTACCCGACGCGACGCGACTGGTTTTCCTTCCACTTTCCGGCCGGTTTTGTCCTGTTTCGGGGGAGTAAATTGCACAGAAGTACCACAATTGGGGCATTGGAAGCAGATTGGTACCAAGATTGGTAATTTTTACGTGTCAATATCAAGATTGGGGTGAGCCGTTGCAAAAAAGACTAAAAGTGTGATTTATACGTATTGATGTAAAGTCGACGGTTGGGCCCGTCTGTCAGCGACACGCTGGCAGTCTTGTGATGCCAGTGTTGGCTGAGTCTTGGCCCGGGACGAGGCCGGCTCGCTTATAGGGCGCGGCTGGTGCGGTCGAGCCACACCCAGCTCATTCCCCCCGCTCTGCTCTTCGTTCTTCTTCCTTCTCTCTGCCTCGCCGCCGGCTGCGCCCGCCCCCGCCAGCCGCCACACGATGCTGCCGCAGCCATGGTTTTTGAAGAGGAGAGCAGCGACGAGAACTCAAGCCTCCCGTACATGCACTCCGAAACCTCCACCGATGGGCTCAACCAGGTCAGTTACTCCATTGGAGCTAGGGTTAGGGCTAGGTTTAGGAAAATTTGGGGATTTTTCTGTGTAGGTGGTCTTTGGTGTGAGGATTTCGTTTGATTTGCTTTGTCCTCGTCCTCTGCACATGATGCTAACTTGGATTTTGCTTGGGCAGGTGCCTTTCTCTCTTCAGGACCCGGATTACAATGGTCTTGAGCTAGATCTCGATAGTGCTTTGTCACGAGAAACATGGGAAGCCATTAGAGAGGCTTGTTGCATTTGAAGGAATAATGACTGGAGAAGGTTCTTAGCATGTGCGAGCCAGATTTTTTCTTGCCTTATTGATTATGCAGGATATGTTCATTGGAAGTCACAGTAGTCTTGTTTGCCAATTGTGATTCAGTTATGTGATTGATAATTTTGTTAGTCATATATGCCATACTATAGTGCTCATTGTAGGAATGGTGAATATTATGGTCAAGGAGTGCATTTAGGCTAAATATAGGCTCAAGCATGCTCACAGTGCACATGAATGCTCTGTTGTGTGCAAATGCTATTTATTTAAACTGAGTACTCATTTAAACTTGTATGCAATGTTCCTTAGTACTCACATTAGTCCCTCCATTAGCTCATGTGTGACTCTTAATAAGTAACTGTTGCTTACTCACGATGATGGTAATCAGTAGTGTATTTAGCTAGGCTAATGTAGGATTCCATTATATTAATGGCCAATTGTAAGTTGGTTATTATGCAAAGTTGAATGGAGTGTTACTCTGCTAATTATATACTGATCACCCTCTTGCTTAGCACATGGCTGTGCAAATTCAGTGTTGGTCAGTACCAACATTAGCTACTGGCATGAACTAATTGTTGCTTACTACTCATAGTAGTTGTATAGTACTAAATTTTGCCTTGTTATTTTTCCGTGAAGGTCGAATTGTGGGTTTGTTCAGTGGGTTGATGAGCAGTGGCCCCCAACAATGGAGAATGCATTGCTGAAGCTTTGGTCAATGGTTGAAGAGAGCAAGTCTGCTAGGGTGGATGATAATCTTCAAAGTGCTTTAACTATTCACCATTTGACAGAAGAAAACAAGAAGCTGAATGCAGAATATGACAAGTTAGTGAAAGATGTGCATCAACTTGTGGACTTTCAGCAGGATAAGGTTCTGGATTTCAGTTATTTGCAAATAATCGTCACATATCAAAGCACTAATGCAGAGCTGAATTGGTGGTCGGTATGAATGCGTAAATGGCAAAGAAAGATGCAGCTACAGAGAAGCTTCAATGTAAGTATGAAATCCTGTGCAACCTGACAAGTGCTCAAGCAATTGCCATCCAAAACCTCAAGTTGAAGAATATGAAAGAGAAGGAATTGATGAGTGAGGCTAGGATGAATTTGGAGTTGAAGAATGCAGAGTTCACAAAGTTTGAGGAGAAGCTCACCCAAGAGAAGCTAGAGTTGAAGTTCCAGTTGCCGATCTGCTGAAGCTCAAGGAAAACCATAATGAAGAGAAGCAGATGCAAGAGTTTAAGATTAGTGAGCTCATGAAGGGAGAGGAGAAGCTCAAGGAGAAGATCAAGGGGATCCAGGCCATCTTGGAGAACTGAACAAGATGAATTGAGATTAGTGGGCATTGCAGACCTTTTGGGAAGGATGGCTGTGCAATGGCCTAGTAACTTAGAATTATGGTTGTGTAATGTATGGTTCTAGAACTAACTGTGAACTCTGGTTGTTTATGTACCCAGTAATATGCTATTCATCATTTTGTGAGAAAAGGATGGATTGTGCATTTGAACTCCACTATGTAATGTGAACAATGGTTGTGTATTCCTATAATGTGTTGAACTCCAGTTAGTATCATTTGCTTTCAATGTTAGACTGAAAATGATGACATAGTGATGCTTATGTTAGACTGAAAATGTTGACATTTTGATGCTTATGTTATACTGATGGTTAAATGCATTTGAGGAATAGTTACATATGTTAGAGTGATGCTTAAATGATTAAATGCATTTGCAAAAGGAATAGTTGCTTTAGGTGGTTTCGTCGACCCCGACCACCCTAGACCCAAAATGATGGCTTTAAGTGGTTCCGTCGACTCAGACCACCAAAACCCAAAATGATGGCTTTAGGTGGTTCCAAAATGAGACACCCTAGACCCTAGTTGGTAGCTTTAGCTGGTTCCGTCGACCCCGAACCACCAAAACCCAAAATGATGGCTTTAGGTGGTTTCGTCGACCCCGAACCACCCTAGACCCAAAATGATGGCTTTAAGTGGTTCCGTCGACCCCGAACCACCAAAACCCAAAATGATGGCTTTAGGTGGTTCCGTCGACCCCGAACCACCCTAGACCCAAAATGATGGCTTTAAGTGGTTCCGTCGACCCCGAACCACCAAAACCCAAAATGATGGCTTTAGGTGGTTCCGTCGACCCCGAGACACCCTAGACCCTAGTTGGTAGCTTTAGGTGGTTCCGTCGACCCCGAACCACCAAAACCCAAAATGATGGCTTTAGGTGGTTTCGTCGACCCCGAACCACCCTAGACCCAAAATGATGGCTTTAAGTGGTTCCGTCGACCCCGAACCACCAAAACCCAAAATGATGGCTTTAGGTGGTTTCGTCTACCCCGAACCACCCTAGACCCAAAATGATGGCTTTAGGTGGTACTCATCAACACATCAATCATAAAAAGGACAATTTTGAGCATAGATAACATATCAATCATAAAAAGAACCATTTTGAGCATAGACAACATATCAATAACTCCAGCAACATATCACATGAAGATAGTCCATTCCAGCCATTCACTCATAAGTTGCATCCACATCAACAAAAGCCATATATGGCATTGATTCTTAAAGTACACCACCATAGCAAACATGACATTGTATCATAGGATGCAACAACACACACATGAAGTATCTAGTTACCACTTGCATAAAAGTACCTCCCCCATCCAGTATGTCTACCACCAAAGACCTCTCCCAGCAGCAGATGTGGAGGGAGCAGTAGATGTGGAGGGACCAGATTGTCTTGGGGCAGAGAATGCACCTCTCCCTCTCCCAGCAGCTGCAGCTGCATCACCTCTCCCAGCACCTCTTCCAGCAGCTGGAGCTGCTGCAGCACCTCTCCCAGCACCTCTCCCAGCACCTCTCCCAGGAGCTGCATGAGAGGTTGTTGCTGCTGGTGTAGTAGCAGCACCACCACCATTGGAATTCCTTGCAAGAGGCTTGCATAAACAAGAAGGAAAATGAGTTAGTACTTAAAAATGGAATGTACAAGAAGGAAAACCACTTATAAGAGGATTACCACATGTTTGTTCTTCCTCAAAGCTAGCTCGGGCTTCAACTGCTTGAGGCAGCTTGTGTACCTATGTCCTTGCAGTCCACAATTGCCACATGTTATAGTCCCCATTCTTGATGTGTCCTTAGGCTTTGGAACTTCAAATTTCCCCTTGATCCTCTTCTCTTTCTTTCTTCCTCTCTTCACTTTAAATGCAGGTGGGTCAATGTCTGGACCAGGGGTCTTTGTCCAGTCATGCTCACCAGGAACTGGATAGATCATTGGTTCATAAGCTGCCACATAAAATTCTTTCTTGAAGAACTTGCTGACATAATCCTCTGGTTTTCTTTTACCCTTGTTGATTGTTGAGATGGCATGGTTACATGGGATGCCACTGAGATCCCATTTTCTGCACCCACATGTGTGCACTTGCAAGTTAACAGCATGGGTTTGCTGCCCACTTGTAACCTGCCACAAGTTCACACCAGCTTGAATTGGTTTGCAATATTTGGCCCTCTCCTTCTCAACCTCTAGCTTCTCACTATAATGGGGTGTTATGTCCCATCTAGCTGTCTTTGCACTCTCCCTATTCCTATGCCACCTCATCATCTGTTTATCCTTTATTCCATCACACATTGTCCTAATTGGTTTCTTCCTAACATCTAGGACATACTTGTTGAACACCTCAGACAAATTGTTAACTACAAGGTCAGTCTTGCAGTTTGTGTCAAATGCATGCCTTGCCCATGTTTTCCTGGGTATTTGACAAAGCCACTCCCAAGCTTCCTGACATTCAGCTCTAAGGTCATTCATTGCAATGTTAAATTTGTGTTCACTATATGCATAGGCAGCATTATCCATACACTTCTTCAGATCTTCCCCCCTAAACCCAGCATTTTGGAAGTTTGCATAGATATGCCTAAGGCAGAACCTTTGGTTGCACTTAGGAAAGACAGCATTCGCTGCATATAGTAGACCCTCGGACACACAATTAAACTAGCTAAGCTAATATCTAGCACAAAACAACCATATAGGAACAAGGACATAAGATGCAAGCACATACCTTTTGCCTATCTCGACATTATTGTATATGGACCAAACTGTCCCTCTTCTCCTCCTAGGCAGATTTTAAGTTGGTGTAGAAACCAACACCAATTAGCTTTGTCCTCTTGCCCAACAATACCAAATGCTAGTGGGTATATATTGTTGTTGCCATCTCTACCAGTGGCAGCAAGTAGTTGAGCACCGATAGTTAACTTAATGAAGCACCCATCAACACCTGAATGAGCAAGCAAATTCAATATTTAGAACATTCAAATGCATTTCAAGATGAAACAATATGTAACTAATGCACAAGGTGAACAAACTAACCAATGAATGGTCTGCACCCCTTGAGAAACCCCTCCCTTGCTCAATTGATGCAATAGAACATAGCATGGAATCTTGGACCTGGATGGGGGATTTTTTCAGTGGGTGTTGGAGTTACAGTAGTGACTACTACTCTACTCCCAGGGTTTGTATCCATCACTGTCTGAGCATAGTCTTTCAACCTAGGGTATTGCTTCTTGTGGTCTCCTAGCACAGCATCAATAGCTATGTTCTTTGCTCTATATGCCATTGACTTGGGCACATCCACACCATACTTCTCCATGCAAGCATCAATCAAAGTCTGAATGCCAGTTGTTAGATCAGATCTGAACAGTGACTCATACTTCTGTGCAAGCCACTTGGCACTTACCCTTGTTGTCTCTGTACTAATAGGGCAAGTGTGCTTAATTCTCATCTTCTTAATTACAAAAGTAGTTTCACCTTTTATAACTGCTGCCACCATAAAGAAGTTGCAATGTTTTTGGTTGCATTCTACAATTATTCTTTGATCTGAGTTCCTATGATATCTGAAGTTTCTGCCTTGAGTGATGTGTAAGTTCAACAAAGCCTCTCTGAATTGATGTTGATCCAAGAAACACATGTGTACACATAATTGCTCATGTGGTGCCTCCATTTTCTCATTGTACCATTTTCTAGGAGGCCTCTGCTTTGCCCTGCTCTTCCTTTTCTTTGGCAGCACAAATGACAATGGCTCAAAACCATCATCATCAGCCTCCTTCAACAATCCTTTCTCTTCTTCATCAGATGAAGGTCTGAAATCAGGTTCCTCCTCTGGTACTACACTTGAATGTGACCTTGTTGTAGGCCCTCTCCTAACTGGAAGCTTCTGTTTCTTCTTCTTCTTCTCTTCATGTACAATTACAGTTTCTTCATCCTGTGAAACAACTTTGTCATCTTCATCCATTTGAAAAGGTTCCTCAACCTCTGTGCCACCCTCATAATGCACCACTTCTTCCTCCTCAGATTCTTCATCATATGTTTCTTCCTCTTCCATTTCATCATACTCTTTCTGTTTCTTTCCCTCAGCCATCTCTATGTCATCAACATCACCCATATAAAAAGGTGGTACATCACTGTCCTCTTCACCTTCACAATCAGAAGCACCACTGCCATCATATCCCTCTTCTTCTTCTATTTCCAAAACAGCTTTCAGTTTTCCTTTTACATTCTTGCTCTCTTGTGTGCAAACACCAGTACCATGAGCTACACTGCTGCTGCTACTCTGACTTTCAAATGCAACCCCTTCTTCATTAACAACATAGATGAGTGGCTCACTAAGATCATATAACACAGGCTCTTCATACACAACAGTGGATAATTCTTGCCTCTCAAACTGCCTGCAAGGAGGTGGACATGCCCTCACTAGCAAATTTAAGACCTTAGACTCCTCAACCTGCTTCTTTACTAATTGCAACTCAGCATTACACTCTACCATCTCCAATCCTTTCTCCCTAACTGTGGATTCTCAATGTGAAACAGCAGATCATATTCACTAAATCCTTGGGTTTCCATCACTGCAATCATATTCAGGTATGTTACATCTGAACTGCAGAGCTTCAGCTCAAACATTTCTGAAGCATCAAAATAGAACCTAACATCCAAAATGTCATCATACAAACTGCAAAATAAAATAACAGAAAAAAATGTTTAAGTTAACATATAAACATAACTTTGTTTAAGTTAACATATAAACTAAACAATTACTAAAAAATCAAACAAAGTAAACAATTATTACAGAGTGGGTACTTAACTGACAGCAAACTGATGGTTTGTATTTTCAGATAAGTAGTTAACAGAATTGTCCACTAATGGTGCTCTGCTCTAGTTAGGAATCATTTAATCCACTATTGGTTTAAACATATCTTTGTTTCAGTTAACATATAATCATTTAACTGACAGCAAACTGAGGGTTTGTATTTTCAGATAACTAGTTAACATATAAACTTAACTGACAGCAAAGCTTCTCTGCTCTGCTCTGCTCTAATGATCCACTAATGCTGCTCTGCTCTGCTCTATTTAGGACTCATGTAATCCACTATACTTCTCTGCTCTACTTAGGACTAGCAATTAGAGTGCTAAACATGCATACAGTAAACCAGGCAGTAAACCATAACCCTAATCCCCAATTTCAGTTTGCAAAGATGGCACAGTGGAACACTTACAGAACACCACCGAAGCCATGAGTCCAGTGATGGGCGGTGCTAGGGTTGGCCACCCAAATTCGCGCCATCTTCAACCTCTGCTCCATCGACAACGCCGGCTCCGAAATCTTCGTCCTCGCTCTTCAGACTCCGAGCTGGAGTAGCCGCCACTACCATCGAGGCCTAAGCGGAGGAGGTCGCCGCCGCTCGCATCGCCCCAGCCATCGTCGCCTGCCGGAGTAGCCGAGGCCATCGTCGCCTAGGGCACAGCAGCCGCGGGGGAGAGGAGGGCGCGAGGGAGCAGCTGCCGCGGGGGAAAGGAGGGCGCGAGGGAGCAGCAGCCGCGGGGGAGAGGAGGGCGCGAGGGAGCAGCAGCCATGGGAGGTGACAGCCCTAAGCAGATCCATGGCTACGGTGGCGTGGTGTGGCGGGCGGGCGGGCGGGCGGCGAGGCAACGGCAAGGGTGCGAGGAGAATGAAGCAGAGGCGGGGTCCAGCTCGGTCGCACCAATGAGACCTAAACGGTGCGAGCCGGCCTCGTCAGGCCGCCAGTCGCCAGAACACGCTGCAAGATCAAGCGTGTCGCTGACAAAGCGGGCCCAACCGGTCAGCTTTTCTGTCAATACGTATAAATCACACTTTTAGTCTTTTTTGCAACGGCTCGCCCCAATCTTGATACTGATACGTAAAAATTACCAATCTTGGTATTAATCTGTTTCCAATGCCCCAATTATGATACTTCTGTGCAATTTACTCGTTTCGGAGAGAAATGCCATGCACGCGATGCGGCTGCTGCGCCGCATTTCTCAACTTGTACCACGATCTGCACAGGGGATATGCGGTGCGCCTCGCAGGCTCGTCGCGGTAGGCTTTTGCGCGTGCGCCCTTGTAGGCTACTAGGTCGCGCTGGAGGTCACTGACTGCCTGTAAACCGTGTGCCGCGCGAAGCGTACTGGTAGAGAAAAGCGGAAAGCACGGTCGGGATGTACATTTGGTTTGCTCGTGTATCCTCCGGCTCTGGGTGGGTTTCTTGTTCGTGCGCGCGTGATGGTGCCTGCGTGCTCGTGCACTCGTGCTAGTGCTTCGCGACTTGCAAAGCATGTGCAGGGGGGCGCTGGGTTGGAGTACAGTAAGTGCGCCGGGTCGGGAGACGGGAATAATATTTGGTTTATTTCTCTGAAATAGTGTTACAGTCGGCTAATATAGAACTAGAGACACTGTCTGAAACACGGTGCAACCAGCATGCGGTGCTACCTCCAGATCATCACAGACAGACTAGCGCGGCCGTCGCGGATCGGTGAGCGAACGAAGCAGCTCTGTTGGCGTGGTCCTCTCCTCTCCTCGAGCATTCCACGTTTTTGTCGTTGCCAACGTACAGTAGAGGGTCCAGCCCAGTGTTCGATCAACGGCAACAATAAAATAATAACCCGTACGTACGTAAGTACGTATTCCTCCGTTTCTTTCCCACCTGGGGCATGGACTGCAGATCTGACCCGGTCGTGCTTCCAAGATGCACTGCTGTCCGTACTCTGCATGTACGCGCTAGCTCTCTCCGCTTGCAAGTACTACTACGTACGGACGTCCCACCGGAGGTGGTGCATTTCCAATGGTATTTCCAATGGTATTTGTCAACCTGCAAAGCTTCCACCGGTGAGTTTTTTTTCTTCAATGTCGGCAGATGGAAGTGGCGACCAGGGATACGGCGCCGATGCGAGCGGCATGCACCCGGCGGCGAGGGTCGGCGAGGGCGCCTGGGCGCGCACCTGGTGTTGCAACCATGGGGGCGGCGAGGTGCAACCGTTGTTGGCCAGTGCTACATAGGCGTGATGTCGAAGCGGCGACCCGCCATGGCGAGGAGCTGCAAAGACCACGAAGGACGGCGATGAGGGATGTGAACGGCGGCGACGAGGTTGCAAGCGCAGCGCGGGAGGGCTAGTGGTGCGGCTCGCTGTCGGGTGCGGGGGCGGCGCTCTCCTTCCTTCTCCTTTTCCCTCGTGCGGGAGGTTGACGATGGGTGCTGGAGAAGACGGGAGAGAGAGATCTAACAGTTGCGCGTGTAGATCAGACGGATCTGGCCAGACCGGCCGAAACTTTTGGCCGGTGCACCGGCGCAGAGTGCTGCCCAAAACAAATATACCAGAGCGGACAGCTCAAAGTCGAGCCATGTTCCGTCTCCTGCTGCTGCCAGTTGACGTGCTCTGAACCCGCACTTGACCGCACCAAAGTTTCTCTCCGCCTCCGCCTCCGCCTCCGAAATTGATCAATTCCCCTGCTTACCTCGCGTTGTTCCTACGCCGATTTGTAAACACAAGTCAACCCAATCCCCCAAGGCCCCAACACGAAGGTCCAAGCCAAACGTTGTTCTGGAACATGCTGAGGCTGGTCATAGTGGAGAGTAACTTAGACTAGTGTTATATGCATGACACTAGTCTAAGTTATTACCTTCGTAATGCAAAGTAACATGATAGTAGTGTCATAGATGGCTTTATTTATTAGCTTGTAGACTCATCTTGTCTTGGGAAGCGCTATGTTACAGTAACATATTATGTTACCACTTTACATTAAATACTTGCCAAATAAGCAAAAATTTCTTGGAGTGCGCTATGTTACTAGCTAAGTTACTCCCACTATGACTAGCCACCAACGGTTTATGCAGCCCCCATTTGGAGCATACTGAGTAATTAATGACGGCTGATTTCTATCTGAATTTATTATCACCAGCGCCACGGCCGCCACAGGCCAGACAGCAACCTCAGCGGCTCTGAAGGCTGACGGCTCGTCTGCGGAACCATATCTTTTCTTCAGGCAGGGCCAACATCGATCCAATGGTCGCTGCGTCCTCTTCAAAGTTTCTTGGATAGGAAGTGTGCGACTTGTCAATCGGGGTTGTGACTTTTCTGGACGTTCGAACTGTTGGGTTTGTTAGGGCAACTCCAACGCTCAACCCCAAACGAATGTCTGTTTTGTCTGATTTCGTTCATTTGGGGATGACAATAGGGCGACGTTCGCCTGGATTTGTAGATGTATCCAACGGCATGACTGCATTTCAACTGCATCTTGTCCAGCTGAGGCCCTATGCATTCGTTGAACTAAAAAATAGATAAATCATGGCATATAGTTCATAAATTAAATAGTTCAACATCAAAATAGTCTTACAACCCAATCGAAATAAAAATAATATCAACTAGTCTTACAAGCCAATCAAAATTGTTTTGTATGAAAAAAATCGAAACGATAGATCTACTTGTTGCCAATGTGAAGCTATATGTGCTCAACCAAGTCATCCTGAAGCTGCATATGAGTCTGCCAATCACACATTTCATGGTGAAATTGGACAAACTGTTCAAAGGTTGCAGGAGGTTGTGCTCAGGCTCAACATTTTCACCCTGAAAATCAACCCTTGGTCATAGATGCTTTCACCATGCTCATCCTCCACGATCATGTTGTGCATGATCAAACAAGCATCATCACCTCCCAAAACTTCTGAGTGCTTCGTGTCAATGTAGGGTTTCAAACGATACCCCATCGAGGTTGAAGCACACCAAAAGCACGCTTCACATCCTTCTTAGCACTCTCCTGCATTTGGGCAAATCTCCGTCTCTTCTCGCCTTGCGGACTGGGTATGGTCTTCACAAGAGTTGACCACTGAGGATAGATACTATCAGCTAGGTAATATCAGTTGGCTCCCTCAGGTACTCATGGTCGAACACCGCCACCATGGCCTTGTAGAAACTATACATTAAGAGGAGACATGTGGACTCACTCATATGCATGTAGTCATCCACAAGATCACCAGGAATTCCATATGTAAGCACGTGAATAGCCGCAGTGCATTTCTGGTAAGAAGTGAAGCCAAGCTTGCCAAGGGCATCCTCTTTGCACTCAAAATATGGGTCATATCCTACCACTCCCTCCCGAAGATGGAACACATGCCTCCTCATTCGGAAGCGGCGACGAAATTGATGTGGTTCGAAGAGTGCGATATTCTCAAAGTAATCGGCATAGAGTAGGGTGTGGCCTCTCTCCCTATTGCGGCTCAAGGCCGAAGCATGCCCCGGGATTAATCCCCTGAACTGAGGTTGTTGCCTACTAGTGTCGTCATGGATGACCAATGCATTCACCACAAGCTCTTCATCATTCGAGGAAGAATCATCCGAAGAACAAATGAAGTTGTGAAATAAATACTCATTCCTGCTATCCATGGTACCTTGTGAGCAAAAAGTCGAATACATTGCGGTCGAGGTGGAGACGCGGCTGGAAAGAGCACGTCAAGCTCCCCTCGTAGGCAGCAAAGCAAGGTTGGTGTTCGCGGGTGGGCACCCTGCGGCTATACATGGCCTGAAGAAAGTTGTTGGTGTCATTGGGCGGCGTCGACGACCGTAGCTTCTCTCCCACCAACAACGAAGAACCACGAACACCGGCAAAAAGATCCTCCAAAACACGGGCGTGGGCCGACAATGGAATGGGGTGGTCATGGTTCAGACGACCTTGCAGGAAGGCGACGCGGCTATGAAAATGGGGCACAGACGGGGTGGCGACGACAATGGCAGGGGGGAGGGCGGAGCGAGGGCATGGGAGAGGAAAATTGGTTGTCTCCCTAACGGGCGGGCCAGGGGGAAAGTTGGGCCGAGAATGGGTCAAAAGCGGATGAAAAACAGACGTTTGTCCGTTTGCACCCGCGCATTGGGCCACATTTTGTGTACGTTTACCCCCAAAAGGACGTTGCCGGATCATTTGGGGTCGCGCATTGGAATTGCCCTTAGATAAATCCAACGCAGCGACCCAAATGGTCCGCCCGCGTCCGTGTGCGTCTATGCGGACAGAAATCAATGCTCAACACGCGGACACACTTCCCTTTTCTGTCTGTTTGGTATCTGCTCGAACCCATTTGAGACTGATTGGGGTCGAAGCGGACACAAAGCGGGCGCTTTCTGTGTCCTCTTCGTCCGGCTGTGTCCGCAGCATATCGAAGTTGATCCATCTGTCACCCAAACAAAAGGGCCCACTCAACTATCTCACCCCTTTTTCTCCTCCTTTCCTCTCTTTCTCGCCCACCCACGCTTGCGTAGAGCATGCTGCGGTGCCGATGCAGCTAGGCATATCGCCGGTGCAACAACTTCCCCTCCGCCGCGAGCGCCTCACAGGCCTCCACCGCTGCCATCGGTTCACGGGCGACTGATAACCCACAAGCATAGGGGATCGTTTGTAGCCTTTTTCGATAAATAAGAGTGTCGAACCCAACATGGAGTTAAAGGTAGAACAAATATTCTCTCAAGTTCTATCGACCACAGATACAACTCTACGCACGCTTGACGTTCGCTTTACTTACAACAAGTATGAAACTAGAAGTACTTTGTAGGTGTGATAGGATAGGTTTGCCAGATAATAAAGAGCACGTAAATAAAATCTAGGGGCTGTTTAGATAAAGGCACAACTAAGTTAGTTTTAGTAGAGAGCTTTTGTCAACAAGAAAGTTATTTGTCCCTAGGCAATCGATAACAAGTACCGGTAATCATTCTTGTAATTTTATATGAGGGAGAGGCATGAGCTAACATACTTTGTCTACTTGGATCATATGCACTTATGATTGGAACTCTAGCAAGCATCTGCAACTACTAAAGATCATTAAGGTCGTGAAACCCAACCATAGCATTAAGTATCAAGTCCACTTTACTCCCATACATCATAGCCCACCTACTTGGGTTTAAGTTTCTGTCACTCTCGCAACCCACCATAAGCAAACAATAAACATATCGCAACACCCTACAACGAGGGCCCCTCACGTTTGCGTGAGATGGAGGGCACCGTAGGACAGCACCATAAGTAAAATATACAATCATACCAACCAAGATCATGATTAACCCATAGGACAAAACGAATCTACCCAAACATCATAGGATAACCATAGATCATTGGGAAATAATATATGGAGTTGAGCACCATGTTTTGAAGGAAATATGCCCTAGAGGCAATAATAAAGTTGTTATTTATATTTCATTATATCATGATAAATGTTTATTATTCATGCTAGAATTGTATTAACCGGAAACTTAGTACATGTGTGAATACATAGACAAACAGAGTGTCACTAGTATGCCTCTACTTGACTAGCTCGTTAATCAAAGATGGTTAAGTTTCCTAGCCATAGACATGAGTTTTCATTTTATGAACGGAATCACATCATTAGAGAATGATGTGATTGACAAGACCCATCCGTTAGCTTAGCACGATGATCGTTTAGTTTGTTGCTATTGCTTTCTTCATGACTTATACATGTTCCTTTGACTATGAGATTATGCAACTCCCGAATACCGGAGGAACACTTAGTGTGCTATCAAACATCACAACGTAACTGGGTGATTATAAAGATGCTCTCTGGTGTCTCCGATGGTGTTTGTTGAGTTGGCATAGATCGAGATTAGGATTTGTCACTCCGATTGTCAGAGAGGTATCTCTGGGCCCTCTCGGTAATGCACATCACTATAAGACTTGCAAGCAATGTGACTAATGAGTTAGTTACGAGATGATGCATTACGTAACGAGTAAAGAGACTTGCCGGTAACAAGATTGAACTAGGTATTGAGATACCGACGATTGAATCTCGGGCAAGTAACATACCGATGACAAAGGGAACAACGTATGTTGTTATGCGGTTTGACTGATAAAGATCTTCATAGAATATGTGGGAGCCAATATGAGCATCCAGGTTCCGCTATTGGTTATTGACCGGAGATGAGTCTCGGTCATGTCTACATAGTTCTCAAACCCGTAGGCTCCGCACGCTTAACGTTCGATGACGATCGGTATTATGAGTTTATGTGTTTTGATGTACCGAAGGTTGTTTGGAGTCCCGGATGTGATCGCGGACATGGCAAGGAGTCTTGAAATGGTCGAGACATAAAGATTGATATATTGGAAGGCTATGTCTGGACACCAGAAAGGTTTCGGATAGGTTCGGGCATTTTTCGGAGTACTGGGGGGTTACCGGAACCCCCCGGGGAGTTAACGGGCCTTCATGGGCCATGCTGGAAGAGAGGAGGAGGCGGCCAGGTGTGGCGCCCACCCCCGTAGGCCCAGGTCAAATTGGGGTAGGGTTTGGGGGGGGGGGAGCTGTCCCCTTTCCTTCTCTCCCTCTTTCTCTTCCTTCTTCTCCTACTCCAACTAGGGAAGGGGGGAAACCTACTCCTACTAGGAGTATGAATCCCCCCTTGGGAGCGCCCCATGAGGCCGCCCCCCCCTCCTCCACTCCTTTATATACGGGGCATGGGGCACCCCATAGACAGACAAGTTGATTTCTTAGCCGTGTGTGGTGCCCCCCTCCATAGATTTCCACCTCGGTCATATCATTGTAGTGCTTAGGCAAAGACCTGCGTCGGTAACTTCATCATCACCGTCATCACGCCGTCATGCTGACGAAACTCTCCCTCGGCCTCAGCTGGATCAAGAGTTCGAGGGACGTCACCGAGCTGAACGTGTGCAGATCGTAGAGGTGCCATGCGTTCGGTACTTGATCGGTTGGATCACGAAGACGTTTGACTACATCAACCGCGTTACTTAACGCTTCCGCTTTCGGTCTACGAGGGTATGTGGACACACTCTCCCGCTCGTTGCTATGCATCACATAGATAGATCTTGCGTGATCGTAGGTAAATTTTTGAAATACTGCGTTCCCCAACAGTGGCATCCGAGCCAGGTCTATGCGTAGATGTTATATGCACGAGTAGAACACAAAGAGTTGTGGGCGATAATAGTCATACTGCTTACCAGCATGTCATACTTTGATTCGGCGATATTGTTGGATGAAGTGGCCCAGACCGACATTACATGACCGCGTTCATGAGACTGGTTCTACCACCGTGCTTCGCACACAGGTGGCTAGTGGGTGTCTGTTACTCCAACTTTAGTTGAATCGAGTGTGACTATGCCCGGTCCTTGTTGAAGGTTAAAACAGCACACTTGACGAAAAACCGTTGTGGTTTTGATGCATAGGTAGGAACAGTTCTTGCTAAGCCCGTAGCAGCCACGTAAAACTTGCAACAACAAAGTAGAGGACGTCTAACTTGTTTTTGCAGGGTATATTGTGATGTGATATGGTTAAGACGTGATGATATACAAATTGTTGTATGAGATGATCATGTTTTTGTAGAAGTTATCGACAACTGGCAGGAGCCTTATGGTTGTCGCTTTATTGTATGAAATGCAATCGCCATGTAATTGCTTTACTTTATCACTAAGCGGTAGCGATAGTCGTAGAAGCCATAGTTGGCGAGACGACAATGATGCTTCGTCGGAGATCAAGGTGTCAAGCCGATGACGATGGTGATCATGACGGTGCTTTGGAGATGGAGATCAAAGGCACAAGATGATGATGGCCATATCATATCACTTATATTGATTACATGTGATGTTTATCCTTTATGCATCTTATTTTGCTTAGTACGACGGTAGCATTATAAGATGATCTCTCACTAAATTTCAAGGTATAAGTGTTCTCCTTGAGTATGCAGCGTTGTGACAGTTCGTCGTGCCGAGACACCACATAATGATCGGGTTAAACTTGATGAGCCTAGCACATGCAGATATGGCCTCGAAACACTGACACGAAAGGTCAAGCATGAATCATATAGTAGATATGATCAACATAGTGATGTTCACTATTGAAAACTACTCCATCTCACGTGATGATCGGACATGGTTTAGTTGATTTGGATCACGTGATCACTTAGATGATTAGAGGGATGTCTATCTAAGTGGGAGTTCTTAAGTAATATGATTAACTGAACTTTAATTTATCATGAACTTAGTACCTGATAGTATTTTGCATGTCTATGTTGTTTTAGATCAATGGCTTGTGCTACTGTTCCTTTGAATTTTAATGCGTTCCTAGAGAAAGCTAAGTTGAAAGATGATGGTAGCAACTACACGGACTGGTTCCGTAACTTGAGGATTATCCTCATTGCTGCACAGAATAATTACATCATGGAAGCACCGCTACAGGAGCAACGCCGGACGTTGTGAACGCCTGGCAGAGCAAAGCTGATGACTACTCGATAGTTCAGTGTGCCATGCTTTACGGCTTAGAATCGGGACTTCAACGACGTTTTGAATGTCATGGAGCATATGAGATGTTCCAGTAGTTGAAGTTAATATTTCAAGCAAATGCCCGGATTGAGAGATATGAAGTCTCCAATAAGTTCTACAACTGCAAAATGGAGGAGAATAGTTCTGTCAGTGAACATATACTCAAAATTTCTGGGTATCATAATCACTTGTCTCAGCTGGGAGTTAATCTTCCGGTTGATAGTGTCATTGACAGAGTTCTTCAATCACTGCCACCAAGCTACAAAAGCTTCGTGATGAACTATAATATGAAAGGGGTGAGATAAGACAATTCTCGAGCTCTTCGCAATGCTAAAGGCTGCAAAGGTAGAAATCAAGAAGGATCATCAAGTGTTGATGGTCAACAAGACAACTAGTTTCAAGAAAAAGGGTAAAGGGAAGAAGGGGAACTTCAAGAAGAACGACAAGCAAGTTGCTGCTCAAGTGAAGAAGCCCAAGACTGGACCTAAGCCTGAGACTAAGTGCTTCTACTGCAAAGGGACTGGTCACTGGAAGCGGTACTGCCCCAAGTATTTGGCGGATAAGAAGGATGGCAAAGTGAACAAAGGTATATGTGATATACATGTTATTGGTGTGTACCTTACTAATGCTCGCAGTAGTACCCAGGTATTTGATACTGGTTCTGTTGCTAATATTTGCAACTCGTAACAAGGACTACAGATTAAGAGAAGATTGGCTAAGGACGAGGTGACAATGCGCGTGGGAAATGGTTCCAAAGTCGATGTGATCACCGTCGGCACGCTACCTCTACATCTACCTTCGGGATTAGTTTTAGACCTGAATAATTGTTATTTCGTGCCAGCGTTAAGCATGAACATTATATCTAGATCTTGTTTGATGCGAGACGGTTATTCATTTAAATCAGAGAATAATGGTTGTTCTATTTATATGAGTAATATCTTTTACGGTCATGCACCCTTGAAGAGTGGTCTATTTTTGTTGAATCCTGATAGTAGTGATACACATATTCATAATATTGAAGCCAAAAGATGCAGAGTTGATAATGATAGTGCAACTTATTTGTGGCACTACCGTTTGGGTCGTATTGGTGTAAAGCGCATGAAGAAACTCCATACTGCTGGACTTTTGGAATCACTTGATTATGAATCACTTGGTACTTGCGAACCATGCCTCATGGGCAAGATGACTAGAACTCCGTTCTCCGGAACAATGGAGTGAGCAACAGATTTATTGGAAATAATACATACTGATGTCTGCGGTCCAATGAATATTGAGGCTCGCGGCGGGTATCATTATTTTCTGACCTTTACAGATGATTTGAGCAGTATGGGTATATCTACTTCATGAAACATAAGTCTGAAACATTTGAAAAGTTCAAAGAATATTAGAGTGAAGTGGAAAATCATTGTAACAAGAAAATAATGTTTCTGCGATCTGATCGTGGAGGAGAATATTTGAGTTACGAGTTTGGTCTTCATTTGAAACAATGCGGAATAGTTTTGCAACTCACGTCACCCGGAACACCACAGCGTAATGGTGTGTCCGAACGTCGTAATCGTACTTTACTAGATATGGTGCGATCTATGATGTCTCTTACTGATTTACCGCTACCGTTTTGGGGTTATGCTTTAGAGACGGCTGCATTCACGCTAAATAGGGCACCATCTAAATCCGTTGAGACGACACCTTATGAACTGTGGTTTGGCAAGAAACCCAAGTTGTTGTTTCTTAAAGTTTGGGGTTGTGATGCTTATGTGAATAAACTTCAATCTGATAAGCTCAAACCCATATCGGAGAAATGTGTCTTCATAGGATACCCATAGGAGACTGTTGGGTACATCTTCCACATATCCGAAGGCATGATATTCGTTGCTAAGAATGGATCCTTTCAAAAGAAGGAGTTTCTCTCGAAAGAAGTGAGTGGGAGGAAAGTAGAACTTGATGAGGTAACTGTACCTGCTCCCTTATTGGAAAGTAGTTCATCACAGAAATCAGTTCCCGTGATTCCTGCACCAATTAGTGAGGAAGCTAATGATAATGATCATGAAACTTCTGATCAAGTTACTACCGAATCTCGTAGGTCAACCAGAGTAAGATCCGCACCAGAGTAGTACGGTAATCCTATTCTGGAGGTCATGTTACTTGACCATGACGAACCTACGAACTATGAGGAAGCAATGATGAGCCCAGATTCCGCGAAATGGCTTGAGGCCATGAAATATGAGATGGGATCCATGTATGAGAACAAAGTGTGGACTTTGGTTGACTTGCCCGATGATCGGCAAGCCATAGAGAATAAATGGATCTTCAAGAAGACCGACGCTGACGATAATGTTACTGTCTACAAAGCTCGACTTGTTGTGAAAGGTTTTCGACAAGTTCAAGGAGTTGATTACGATGAAACCTTCTCACCCGTAGCGATGCTTAAGTCCGTCTGAATCAAGTTAGCAATTGCCGCATTTTATGATTATGAAATTTGGCAAATGGATGCCAAAACTGCAGTCCTGAATGGATTTTTGGAAGAAGAGTTGTATATGATGCAACCCAAAGGTTTTATCGATCCAAAGGATGCTAACAAAGAGTGCAAGCTCTAGCGATCCATTTATGGACTAATGCAAGCATCTCGGAGTTGGAATAAATGTTTTGATAGTGTGATCAAAGCATATGGTTTTATACAGACTTTTGGAGAAGCCTGTATTTACCAGAAAGTGAGTGGGAGCTCTGTAGCATTTCTAATATTATATGTGGATGACATATTGTTGATTGGAAATGACATAGAATTTCTGGATAGCATAAAAGGATACTTGAATAAGAGTTTTCAATGAAAGACCTCGGTGAAGCTGCTTATATATTGGGCATCAAGATCTATAGAGATAGATCAAGACGCTTAATTGGACTTTCACAAAGCACATACCTTGATAAATTTTTGAAGAAGTTCAAAATGTATCAAGCAAAGAAAGGGTTCTTGCCTGTGTTACAAGGTGTGAAATTGAGTCAGACTCAATGCCCGACCATTGCAGAAGATAGAGAGCAAATGAAAGTCATTCCCCATGCTTCAGCCATAGGTTCTATCATGTATGCAATGCTGTCTACCAGACCTGATGTGTGCCTTGTTATTAGTTTAGCAGGGAGGTACCAAAGTAATCCAGGAGTGGATCACTGGATAGCAGTCAACAACATCCTGAAATACTTGAAAAGAACTAAGGATATGTTTCTCGTTTATGGAGGTGACAAAGAGCTCGTTGTAAATGGTTACGACGATGCAAGCTTTGACACTGATCCGGATGACTCTAAGTCACAAACCGGATACGTATTTATATTGAACGGTGGAGCTGTCAGTTGGTGCAGTTCTAAGCAAAGCGTCGTGGCGGGATCTACGTGTGAAGCGGAGTATAGAGCTGCTTCGGAAGCAGAAAATGAAGGAGTCTGGATGAAGGAGTTCATTTCCGATCTAGTGTCATTACCTAGTGCATCAGGTCCAATGAAAATCTTTTGTGACAATACTGGTGCAATTGCCTTGGCAAAGGAATCCAGATTTCACAAGAGAACCAAGCACGTCAACAGATGCTTCAATTCCATCCACAATCAAGTCAAGGAGGGAGACATAGAGATTTGCAAGATACATACGGATCTGACTGTTGCAGACCCGTTGACTAAGCCTCTCTCACGAGGCAAACATGATCAACACCAAGACTCCATGGGTGTTAAAATCATTACTATGTAATCTAGATTATTGACTCTAGTGCAAGTGGGAGACTGGAGGAAATATGCCCTAGAGGCAATAATAAAGTTGTTATTTATATTTCCTTATGTGATGAGAAATGTGTATTATTCATGCTAGAATTGTATTAACCGGAAACTTAGTACATGTGTGAATACGTAGACAAACAGAGTGTCACTAGTATGCCTCTACTTGACTAGCTCATTAATCTAAGATGGTTAAGTTTCCTAGCCATAGACATGAGTTGTCATTTGATGAACGGGATCACATCATTAGAGAACTAGATGATACCCCGCGCGTTGTTGCGGGAGTTAGTAGATGAATATTTTTAAAAATATAGATAAAAAATATATATAATATTGAGTAACAATTAGACCATTTGCTACATGCCTGATGGATTGACGTGGAGGCAAAATGAATCCCGTGTATAAGAACTAATTTGGATTTGCCCAATTAGAAACATTGAATAAATAAAATTAACCACCACAACTAATTTTGAACTGCATTGACTACCCATTACAAAAGAGAAATGTGAACAGTAATGGGTAGTCACGAACTTAAAGATTTTACATATTTTTGGGTAGTCACAAACCCATTACGAAATGGCACAACATTTTTTATGGTAAAACTAACTGAAGCTTGTTTTGGGTGTGAAGCACAACGTATCCTAAAGTGTCGAGCAGCTTTATTGAACACTAAAATCGTAGACAACATCTTGGACAAATAAGTGGGGAAAGTCTCACCTCGGTAATGGAGTCTCGCAAAAAATATTAAATGTGTCACCTTTGCCACATTAGACATGATCCAAATGGGCAAGATTCAACTGGCAAGAAAAAATGTGCCGGCTTGAAAAATCAAGATCAGTTTGTACATTAAAAATAATACATCAAAGTATTAACAAAGAAAAAGAAGCCACATATGTATTGTATGAAAGTAATGTTTTTGGCCACCTCAGTGAATTATTTCATGAATATGTTAATAGGCAAAGAAAAATAGTAGGTACAGCTAAAACCACAAGTGCTCCCTGGGTGATTTTGGTAATTAATGTCAACATATCTTTTGTTGGACTAATGTTTTCACCTAGTATATTTCAGATAAGTTCAACAATGGAGTGGCATGGACGAGAAGATGTGGAACCCCTTCAAGATGATAAGGACAAAGGATTGGCTCAAGCTCAAAGCTCAAGACTCTACATTTTCTATTTTAGTAATCCAAGATCACATTGATTCCATAGGAAAGCCAACACTATTAAGAGGGGGTGAGGTGTTGATTAATAGCTTGCTTGCTCAAAGTGCTTAGTGATATGCTCCAAAGCCCTCAACCACTTTCTCACTTCAAAATGTACCAAACCAAAAGTCAAACTCGGACACACCGATTTGATCTATCCGGCGCCACCGAGTTCACTTGACATAGCCACTGCCACAAACCCTAATCAATTCGGTCTCACCGATAGGGATCTCGGTCTCACCGAGATGGGATTGCAAACTCTCTGTTGCCTATTGCAATAATCTCGGTCTCACTGAGATATGCGATCGGTTCCACCGAGATTGCAATGCAAACTCTCTGTTTCCCTTCCGTAACATTTCGGTCCTACCGAGATGAGCGAATCGGTCCCACCGAGTTTGCCTGACCAACTCTCTGGTTAGCTTATTACCAAAATCGGTCCCACCAAGTTTGTGTAATCGGTCTCACCGAGATTACATTATGCCCTAACCCTAATAACATCGGTCCCACCGAGTTGACATGTCAGTTCCACCGAAAATCCTAACGGTCATATTATGAACCAAATCGGTCTGACCGAGTTCTCTGAATCGGTCCCACCGAGTTTGGAAAATTGTGTGTAACGGTTAGATTTTGTGTGGAGGCTATAAATACCCCTCCACCCAATCTTCATTCGTGGAGAGAGCCATCAGAACATGCCTACACTTCCAACATACATTTTCTGAGAGAGAACGACCTACACTTGTGTTGAGGTCAAGATATTCCATTCCAACCACATAAATCTTGATCTCTAGCCTTCCCCAAGTTGCTTTCCACTCAAATAATCTTTCTACCAAATCCAATCCTATGAGAGAGAGTTGAGTATTGGGGAGACTATCATTTGAAGCACAAGAGCAAGGAGTTTATCATCAACACACCATCTATTACCTCTTGGAGAGTGGTGTCTCCTAGATTGGTTAGGTGTCACTTGGGAGCCTCCGTCAAGATTGTGGAGTTGAACCAAGGAGTTTGTACGGGCAAGGAGATCACCTACTTCGTGAAGATCTACCCTAGTGAGGCAAGTCCTTCGTGGGCGACGGCCATGGTGGGATAGACAAGGTTGCTTCTTCGTGGACCCTTCGTGGGTGGAGCCCTCCGTGGACTCGCGCAACCGTTACCCTTCGTGGGTTGAAGTCTCCATCAACGTGGATGTACGATAGAACCACCTACTAGAACCACGGATAAATAATCTCCGTGCCTCCAAATTGCGTTTGCACACTCCAATCCCATCCCTTTATATTATTGCAACTTGCACGCTTTATTTTCCACTACTCATATACTCTTATCATGCTTTCTTGACATGTATTGTGAATGTGTGAACTTGTGCTAAAACTCCACTTCAACTCGAAGAATTTAAAAACTGCAACTTTTATTGCTAGGAGTCTATTCACCCCCTCTAGACATCCCTTCTCAATCCTTACAATTGGTATCAGAGCTTTGGTCTCCATTGCTTTGGTTTAAACACCTTTGGAGGAAGATGGATGTGTCTACATTGGGGAGTCCTAGACATAGAGTGCCTATTCTTGATGGAGAGTTCTTCCATGAGTGGAAAAATGAAATGCTTGAGATTTTCAATGAATATCATTTGAACAAGTACATTACTAGCCCTTGTGCACCTCATATTGACCCTTTGCATCCTACACCCGAAGAGGATCTTGACATGATTCACAATCTTAGAACTATCAATCTTATCATTAGAGGATTGCCCATTTGATTGCTAGCTTACCTACTCTTGATTGTTCCTATACTATATGGAGATCTCTTGAGGAAAGATTTCCAAACTATTCCTTGCAAAACTTAGACGAAATTCTCCATAAGTCTATTGCCTTGAGTAAGATGAATTCCAGTGATCCTATGTTTGGTGATTGTCTATTTGAGCTTACCAATCTCATGCGTGCCAAAAGAGATGTTGGAATCATTAGCAATATCATCTCCGAAGCTATTAGAATTCATAAAGATGACCATTGTGATGACCACTCATCTAATGAATTACCCTCTCTAGGAATTGATCAAATACAAGAAGATGGTGAACATGGATACTATGATGAGGATGAGGATAGTGACTATGATCTTGATGATGCGATGAGACACTTTAGTCTTATGGCAAATCTTCGCGGCTACATGGCTGGAGGAAAGGAATGGGTCCTTGATAGTGGATGTACTGATCATATGACCGGAGACAAAGATATGTTTCGTGAGCTTGATGGAAACGACGGCCCTGGAAAGTATGTCACTTTCGGTGATAACTCAAAGGGTAAGGTGGTTGGCCTTGGTAAGGTGGCCATCTCACATGATAGCTCTATACAAAATTTCATGCTCGTTGAATCTCTTGGGTACAATTTACTTTCAGTATCTAGACTTGCTGATTTCGGTTTCAATGTCCTATTTATTGAAGTAGATTGCCAAGTGTTTCATAGAGATAATCATAAAATGGTCTTTACCGGTATACGTAGAGGTGATCTTGATTTCACTAAAAAGGCTCAACCTAGAACTTTCTTAATTGCTAAATCTTCTAAAGGCTGGTTGTGGCGTAGAAGGCTAGGTCATGTGGGCATGCGAAATCTTGATAAGCTTATTAAAGGTGATCATATCCTTGGACTAAAATATGTTATATTTGACAAGGATAGACTTTGTAGTGCTTGTAAAGAAGGAAAACAAGTTGGAGGAAGCCACCCTGTGAAGAACATTATGACCACGAGAAGACCGCTCGAGCTACTTCACATGGATCTCTTTGGTCCTAATGCCTACAAGAGTCTCGGTGGTAACTCATTTGGTCTAGTCATAGTTGATGATTTTTCAAGATTTAAGTGGGTGTTCTTTCTTGATGATAAATCGCAGGTCCAAAAGATCTTCTAAAACTTTGCTAGGAAGGCTCAAAATCAATTTGAAGTGAAGATCAAGAAGGTTCAGAGCGACAACGGAACGGAGTTCAAGAACGCAAATGTGGATACGTTTCTTGACAAAGAAGTGATTTCACATGAGTTCTCGACAACATACACGCCTCAAAAAAATGGAGTTGTTGAGAGGAAGAAACGGACTCTTATCGAGATGGCAAGAACGATGCTTGATGAGTATAAGACTCCAAAACACTTTTGGGCGGAGGCGGTTGAGACAGCTTGTCATGCAACAAATCGCTTGTATCTTCACAAGCTACTCGGCAAGACGGCATAGGAGCTCCTCACCGATAACAAACCCCAAGTTGGATACTTTCGAGTATTCGGCCCAAAGTGCTACATTCTTGATAAGCATCGTCGTTCTAAATTTTCTCCTAAATCTCATGAAGGTTTCCTACTTGGTTATGGTTCAAACTCTCACACTTACCGTGTCTACAATAATTTCACCCGAAAGGTTGAAGAGACGGTAGATGTGAAGTTCGATCAATCTAACAGCTCGCAAGCAGAGCAATTGCCAATTGATGTAGGAGACAAAGACCCTTCGGAAGCAATCCAAGACTTTTCTATCGGCAAAATTCGTCCAACGGAGGTGAAGGAGAGTACCTCGTCCGTCCAATTGGAAGCTTCTACCTCACAACAAGGTGAACCAAGGGTTGACATGGAAGCATCCATGACTGGGACACACCAAGACGAAGAAAATGAGGACGAACCTCACCAACCTCCTTCTCCCCCACGACAAGAGAACGACAATGTCAACAATGAAGAAGGCCAAGAAGAAGGACAATATGAAGAAGATGTTCCACCCTGAACAAAGCAAAAGCTCCCACGAGTTCGAGCAAGAGTCGCCAAAGACCATCCCGTCAAACAAATCTACAATGATATCCAAACCAGGAGAATCACTCGCTCTAAAACTCGTTTGGCTAACTTTTGTGAACATTATTCATTCATCTCTAGCATTGAACCTATGAAGGTTGAGGAATCATTAGAAGATCCGGATTGGATAAACGCAATGCATGAAGAGCTACACAACTTTGAGAGAAATCAAGTGTGGACATTGGTCGAGAAGCCCGACAACAACCACAACATCATCAGTACCAAATGGGTGTTTCGCAACAAGCAAGATGAAGATGGTCAAGTCGTCCGCAACAAAGCTCGTCTAGTCGCCCAAGGCTACACTAAAGTCGAAGGTATGGACTATGGTCAGTCATATGCCCATGTTGCTAGACTTGAGTCCATTCGCATCTTACTAGCTTATGCTAATCACCATGATATCACCTTGTACCAAATGGACATTAAAAGTGCTTTTTTAAATGGTGAAATTGAGGAGGAAGTTTATGTTAAGCAACCTACGGGCTTTGTCAATCCTAAGAAACCTAATCACGTTTACAAACTTCACAAAGCTCTTTATGGTCTTAAACAAGCTCCTAGAGCGTGGTATAAATGCTTAACCAAGTTTCTCATTGAAAAAAGCTTTGAAATTGGAAAAATAGATTCTACTCTTTTTACTAAAAGGGTTAATGGAGAACTATTTGTGTGCCAAATTTATGTTGATGATATTATATTTGGTTCGACTAACCCTTATATTAGTGAGAAGTTTGGAAAACTAATGTCCGAGAAGTTTGAGATGTCTATGATGAGTGAACTCAAGTTTTTTCTCAGTTTGCAAATCAAGCAAACTAAGGAAGACACCTTTGTTTCTCAAACCAAGTACACCAAGGACTTATTCAAGAAGTTCAATATGCAAGAATGCAAAGGTATGAGTACACCCATGCCTACTAGTGGACATCTTGATTTGACCAAAGATGGTGAACCGGTTGATCAAAAGGTTTACCGCTCTATGATTGGTTCATTGTTATATCTATGTGTCTCTCGTCCCGATATTATGCTAAGTCTGTGCATGTGTGCACGATATCAAGCGGCCCCTAAAGAATGTCATCTTAAGGTTGTGAAAAGGATAGTAAGATACTTAATACATACACCAAATTTTGGCATTTGGTATCCTAAGAGGTCTTCTTTCGATCTTGTCGGCTACTCCGATTCGGACTATGCCGGAGAAAAGGTTGATAGAAAGTCCACTTCGGATACTTCTCAATTTCTTGGTAGATCTCTTGTGTCTTGGTCCTCCAAGAAATAAAACTCGGTATCCTTATCCACCACCGAAGCGGAATACATTGCAGCTGGTTCATGTTGTGCTCAATTACTGGATGACCCAAACTCTTAAAGATTATGGGATATATGTGAAACATGTTCCATTGCTTTGCGACAATGAGAGTGCTATCAAGATTGCTCACAATCCCGTGCAACATTCTCGAACCAAGCATATTAAAGTTTGTCATCATTTCATTCGAGATCATGTTGCTAAAGGGGACATTGATCTTAAGCATGTTCGTACTGATAAGCAATTGGCAGATATATTCATCAAACCGCTTGATGAGAAAGTCTTTTGCCGTTTGAGAGGAGAATTGAACATCATTGATGCTTCAAACTTGGAGTAGGAACTCCATTTGGATACATGCGAGGCATGAATATATGACTAATCCTTGATATTTCTTTCATGATGCTCCTTATATGTCTTGGATATACTAGCACCCTTGCATGCTATCTAACCCTTGTAGGTACTTGGATGAATCTAAATCCATGAGATTGCAACTCACTCACATCTTGAGCAATCTCTACATCACCAAGTATCCACACAATGGTGGATGAAAACAACGAAGCACGAAACTCTTCTAACATATCCTTTGACAAATTCTATATTAAATTTCATGATTCTCATTTTGGATACACAAGTGCTCTTCCTTGCAAGACTAACCCATGTAGGTAGATGAACTCAAATTCCAAGTGGTGCCCCCATCTCTTGTTGAGCTGCATCAACCTTGAGCAACCCACACAAGTTCAACTACATGATCAAGATCAACACCACCACCCAAGGTATGCTATTCCATCTTGGAGAAGCCTGACTCCAAGTTATGGGTCAAAGCAGCTCAACATGATGTGAATACATCAAATGCTTAAACCAAAAATGGTAACCCCATTTTGAGCTTAAACTATGAGCATGACTTATGATCAAGTGCTCTCACTTGACTCGTTAGTCAATATACTCAAACATAGGTGACTTTGTCACCGCCCAATTCTGGATGAAGTTCTCTAGTGTTTCCTTGAGTTTCTAAATATCGTCCTTTGCGTAATTGTTCTCTTTCCTAAAACAAAAAAAACAAAAAAACACTTCATCTAGATTTTAATTTCTCTGCTCTGTTCTGCATTTCCTGCATCTAATTCCTTGCAAATCTTTCAGCTAATTCCTTGCAAATCCTTGTGAGATCTTATTTGCCTAGTGAGCTTAGGTGACAAGTGTTTTCTCTGTGATGAACTTGGTGACACCGGTTTGCTATTTTCGGTCAAACCGAAACCTTTTGGTGCAACTGAAGCACACAACTTGGTGCCACCGATTTCACTACGGGAAAAACAACTTGCCACTTGTTCTTGCATTCATTTTTGCTCTAGCTCCACTCAATGATTCTTGTTCTCTACCAGCATCACATTCGACTTGCTGCTTTGCTGTGTGACTCAAGGACCAAACCCATTTGTAACAAACATCTAGAAGAGCCCTTCTTGGAAATTGATGTCAAAGGGGGAGAGAGAGAGAGATCACATCAAAGCTTAATCATTTCTATAAGGGGAGAGAGAGTACTCAGGGGGAGAGAATTCCTCAATGAGAAAGAAGTATCACATCAAAGACCCCATATGCTTAGTGTTCAAGAGGAGAGAAGTCACATGTCTTTATGAGGGGAAAGACATGTTCATACTTTTGTTCATATTTGATTGTTTGCATTTGATCGGTTTGTTTTCTTTACTCTGATTTTCTGTTCCCGATCTTCTCCCAGCATCCCATGCAAGATTCAGGGGGAGCAAGACATCTAAGGGAACGAAATCCTTGACTTCTCTGCATATCTTTTCCTTTGGGGACATGTCTATATCCAATGGAGTACTCTGTACTCACTCTCTACATGTCATCCCAGTCTTGGTACTCTTGTGGTTTCTTTGTTTTCTCTGGCTAGTAGATGTATCTGTGTTATCTAGCCTTGTTTACTTAGGTTCATTCCTTCCTAAGCCAACTCAAGACCACAAGGTAAGTATATGCATCACAGTCATGTGCATGAGGATTTCTTGCCGATGTACATACTGTTTGCAAGAAGGACTCATGAGCATGAAGGTACATTTCCTATATTCACATCATTTGCTCTGATGCATATAGCCAAGATACATGTAACACACTGCTTACTCCGTTATGCTTATGCATTCACATGCTCCTATATTCCATATTTACATGACTGCATACATGTAGGGGGAGCCTATGCATGTTACATGTCTTTCCAAAGCTTTACTTATTATTCTCTGTATCTTTATCTAAAGCTTTGATGTATGTTGTCATCAATTACCAAAAAGGGGGAGGTTCAAAGCACAAGTGCTCGCTGGGTGATTTTGGTAATTAATGTCAACATATCTCTTGTTGGACTAATGTTTTCACCTAGTATATTTCAGATAAGTTCAACAATGGAGTGGCGTGGACGAGAAGATGTGGAACCCCTTCAAGATGATAAGGACAAAGGATTGGCTCAAGCTCAAAGCTCAAGACTCTACATTTTCTATTTTAGTGATCCAAGATCACATTGAGTCCATAGGAAAGCCAATACTATTAAGAGGGGTGAGGTGTTGCTTAATGGCTTGCTTGCTCAAAGTGCTTAGTGATATGCTCCAAAGCTGTCGGTGTCAAAACCGGCGGATCCCGGGTAGGGGGTCCCGAACTGTGCGTCTAGGCGGATGGTAACAGGAGACAAGGGACACGATGTTTTACCCAGGTTCGGGCCCTCTTGATGGAGGTAAAACCCTACGTCCTGCTTGATTGATATTGATATTGTGGATGTTTACAAGAGTGGATCTACCACGAGATCAAGGAGGCTAAACCCTAGAAGCTAGCCTATGGTATGATTGTAAGGGTTGTTGTTATGTCCTATGGACTAGAGCCATCCGGTTTATATAGACACCGGAGAGGGATAGGGTTACATAGAGTCGGTTACAATGGTAGGAGATCTACATATCCGTATCGCCAAGCTTGCCTTCCACGCCAAGGAAAGTCCCATCCGGACACGGGCGAAGTCTTCAATCTTGTATCTTCATAGTCTTGGAGTCCGGTCGATGATGATAGTCCGCCAATGATAGTTCGGTGATGATGGTAATCCGCTATCCGGACACCCCTAATCCAGGACTCCTCAGTAGCCCCTGAACCAGGCTTCAATGACGATAAGTCCGGCGCGTATATTGCTTGGCATTGCAAGGCGGGTTCCTCCTCTGAATGATAGAAGATTGTGAACACCAGGATAGTGTCCGGCTCTGCAAAATAAATTCCACATTCCACCGTAGAGAGAATAATATATACACAAGTTCGATCTGCTGACGTTTTTTGTGGCATGACGTCACACCACTACCAAGCCATTACTTGAATTGTTTTTTACTTTACCACATCAGCGCATTTAGCGAAGCGGTTTCCTTGGCACGTCTTGTCGAAGAAGAGATCGTGTTTCCCCTTAATCTGGGATTCTCATTAATACGGACGTGGGTAACCCAACCGCGCCCGTTCGCCACGCCTCTATCGGCGAGTCCCAAGCGGTCACGGAGACGGCTCTTGGTATTCTCCCTCTTTATAACGGGACCAAGGCTCGTTTCTTTTCTTCAATCCTCCATCGAATCCTCTCCCCGCTCCAAGTTCCAGCACCTAGAGCTCCAGATTCGAGCGCTTCGGACTACCAACAATGTCCGGTTCCGACCTCCAGGGCCGGTGGATGCCCTCCTCCGTCACGGAGGAGGACGTGCTAAAGCTGCGGGAGGCCAAGTACCTGGCTTATGAGATTTCACACAGGTTGCCTGCCGAAGGGCAGGCCATCCCCACCCCCGAGCCCGGCGAGTATGTCATTTTCATATCCCACCTCCGTCAGGGTTTAGGCTTCCTGATGGATCCTTTTGTGAGAGGGATCATGTTTTATTATGGGTTGGAATTCCACGATTTGGCTCCGCAGTCCATCCTCCATATTTCCGCATTTATTGTCGTCTGCGAAGCCTTCCTCCGCGTCACCCCTCACTTCGGCCTGTGGCTGAAGACCTTCGATGTGGCGCCGAAGATGATCGGGGGGCGTCAAGCGGAGTGTGGCGGGGCGGCCATAAGTAAGAGAGCCGATGCCCCGTGGCCCGCTGGCTCCTTCCAAGAAGAGCTCGGCCCGTGGCAGCAAGAGTGGTTCTATATTACCATTCCGAGGGGCCGCAGACAAAAGCCGCCGCCCTTATTCCGCCCGGGACCTCCACGACGGTTGATGTCGTGGGTCAACCAAGAGCTCAACTGGGGCCGTCAAAGGGCGTGCCCCTACCGCAAGGCCGGATTCGAGATCTCCAAACGAGGGAGGTCGATATGGTGGTGGTGATGCAGGTTATGTTGATTAGGCGTCTCCCGCCCTGCAAACGCCGCCCTCTCCGGCTATGGGAGTTTAATCCGGAGGGCCCACGGATTCTTCAACACTTCATGGGTATGACATCCCTGGAGATGTACAAATTATTCTTCGGGTCGCAAGAGGTGCGTCCGGAATTGACCGAGGATGCTGGCCTAAGCTGCAATCGCCCGGATACTCAAGTAAGTAGTTCCGAGTCCGGACATACCGTTTGTTTGCCTTTCGATGATTTGCCTTACGACCAACTTCCTTCTACACAGGAGTGGATAGCGGAAGCAAAATTGATATGGTTTCCGGCCCCACTCCCCGAGACCGCGCCGGATCCCGTGCTGGTCCGGATGCTTGAGGTTGCGCCTTCAGAGGAAGACGAAGGGGAAAGCAGGAAAGCTACTGCCTCGCCTAAGGAGGCTCTTGAAAGAGGGGATCGAGAATCCCTCCTCCAAGGGGAGAAGAGGACTGCCCGAGGACCCGGGGGCAAAAGCCCCTAAACGGGGGAAGAAATCTTCGCCAGAGGGTCCTGCGTCCGGGGAGGCCCCGGCCGCACAATCTCCCTTAAAGAGTCAGCCCTCCAACGAGCCGTAAGTAGAAAGAAAGGAGTTTTATAATAAGGGACATCCCTATTTGTGCTTCTGAGGATAATTAAAGTGTTTACCTTGTAGTTCGGATCTCCGTCCTTCGCAAATGAGCTCGTCTTAGGGGGACCTTCGTCCGGAGATGATAGAGAGCGAGACGCCTCCGTCCGGGGCGCCGCCGGATAGGGCGGACGAGCACTGAAGTGTCGCCACGGAGGGAGCCCCGGGTTTGGCAAAGCCGGATAGTTCGCGCCAACGGGTGGTCGGTGAAGGATCTGCTGAGAAGGCGTCTATCTCGTAAAATCATCACGCATTGATGAGCATGGTGATTGAAAGGATTTCGTCCGCCAAGGCGTTGCACGATGCCGTCGAGGAGTTCTTTGGCGGGGTTTGAGGTACGTAAAATGACACACCTTTTAACAGCTTTGCATATAGAATGCGCCTTTATAGATAGTAGCCCCCGAGACTCGGTAGGTTGTCGAAATCGACAGCGTGCCGAGGATCAAAATCGCAGGTTTAAATTCCCGTCATGCCGATGCAGGTGGCGGGTCGTCCGGGGGCCAGCCGGACTGATGGAGTTGCTGAACTAATGCGGCAACTCGATGTTGCGGATGCGGACATCATGCTGGTCAACAGGCGACTTGATGAGTCGCAAGGTAAGTGTTACTGCGCGGTCACTTAGTAAGGGAGCCGAAGCCAGCTCCTTACAACATGTGCGTGAAATGCAGATAGTGCCGCTGCTGTGGAGAGCCTTCGGGCCAAACTTGCTCAAGCCAAGGAGCAGGCCAGAAGGAGTAATGCGGGCGGCCTTGAGGGCGGCCGAGGAGTTAAGCGGCCGAAGGGTCGCACATCGCCGAGCAGGGAAGAGATGGCCGAAATGGCCATGAAGTTAAAAGATGCTACCGACCGCAATGAGGCTCTTGGGAAGGAGCGCCTAAGCGGGCAAGAAGACCTGCGGAAGGCCACCGCCGAAGTTAAGGATGCCCGCTCGCAATGCGGGCTATAAAGGAAGAGCTGCGCCAGTCGGAGATATTGTAGCTGGCAAGCCTTTTCTGCTGCGCAAGGTTTCTGGATCCAAACTATGCTCACCGGGTTAACTGTGGGGTCCAGAGGACCCTTATATGGACTTAGCGGCGAGTGCGGCGGATGCCGTTGTGCATTCTGAAGCGGAAGGATCACCAGATGGAAGAGCTGTTTTGGTCTCAATTCCATAGTCCGGAGCGTTCACTTCCGCCGACCGACCGTTTGGCCGAGTGGGCTGAGCTAAATAGGTTGTCCGGCTTGCTATGACGGATATAGTGACCCATATCCCGCCGGATAGGCCCCAACCGAAGAGTTACTTTGGCTTATTGCAGCAATTTCTTGGGGCGGTGCCGCATATCAAGGCGATGAAGCGGTCGGCCTGCATAGAGGGTGCGCGGATGGCGCTCGCCCGTGTGAAGACACATTGGACGGAGATGGATGCCACCGCTGTTGCGGCCCCGGGTTCGGATGATAATCGGTTACCCGCCGAGCACTATTTTGGCGAAGTGATGCGTGGTGCTCATATAATAGAGTCGCAGTGCTCAAAAAATGTTACGTTCAAATGAACGTTTATATGATGTAAAACGATAGTTATGATGTAAGCGCCTTTTATACTTGTGCGTTCAAGTAATAGAATATCTCCTATGCGGCCGTTCGTGTATACGTGTGTATAACCTGAAAGATGGCAGTCGTCGGCTTCAGCCCCACGCACAAGGTGCGGGGGTGTTCGCAAAAATAGCGTGTTTTCACACTTAATCCGACGTCTCGGTCCTGTAAAGGAGGTGGTAGCATAGCAAACAAGGCAACCGGACTATAATGCTTTATCACTTTCACTTAGCCATGGAGTTCGAGGGTGGGGCTACCACATAGCCCACAGGGCACCGCGCTCCGAATTTGGGGCGCCAGATGTGCCTGGCCGGAAACGGCCCTTCACAAAGCGGAGGAATCCTAAACATTCCCATGGTCGATCGAGTGGTTGACCATCTCGTTGTATCATGACAACAGTTTTCGGCTTTCTCTCGAGGTGCTCGCCAGCCGAACTGGGGCACAATCGCAATAGTTCTCTGGAGCCGCGTTAGCCGATGATACGGAACGTAAGGCAGCAAAACACAGGAGCCGGGCAAACCCAACATTTGACCAAAGACATGATTCGGAGCTGATGCATATAAGGCCTAACGCCAGTCTCCACTCTGGTTGTAATGATAAACCAGGGGATTATAGCAACAAGAGACAGTAAGAAAGGTTTACGTAGGGTCTTAGTCTGAAAAGAGTCCTTGCAACGGGTCCCTACTGCACGTCTGCGCCTGTGTCTCCGTTGTGCCGTATCATGGACGGGTGTGCATGTTGTTCATCTGTAAAAAGAGAGGAACTTGGTTGGAAAAGAAATCGTGCGAGACAGTGCATAAAAAATTGAAATATAGATTAATAAATCTGAGCCTATGCTAGCTCATTATGGCTTATATGCGCAAACCCTTGTGAAGGGGTGTGCGGCTAGGTAGCCCCTAGCTTATTTATTCCGGACTCGTCCAGCCGTGTCTGGGGTCTCAGGCGACCTTTTAATGAAATGATGCCACGTGGACCGGGCATTTTAAGCGTAAGAGACGCGTAATGTGGTGTTGCATTGAAGCAGACGAAAGCTTCCCGTCCCAGTTATGCTTGATAGCTACTTTTAAATGGGGCGACATGAAAGGTTAGGTTTTCTCGTCGGAAGTTGTCAGGTGACCCGAACACAACTTCTAGTAATAATGAAACTGTGCACCTGGCGTAAGGGGCTGGCGCCACTCCTTTGAAGGAAGTGCGGCTACGCCGAATTGCAGTATGGTATATCCTACTTGCGAATTGTGTCCGGATCTAGCAGGTTTAAGTCACCGCCGCCGTCCATCAAAACCTGCGTGAATTGCAGTCCGTCTATTTATGGGATCCAATATCAGGGCAGTCTATCCTGCGTTCCGGATACTTCTGGACTAATCCAGATGGTCGAAAGTGATTGGTTTTGACATCCAATCTCGGTGTTCCACTGAGGTGGACCATGCGACACTTGTCTTAGCGAGTGCCGTGTTGGTTTTCCGTACTATCACGTGAAGCGAGTTTACTGTTTTGACTTCTTGTGGGAAAGTCTTTTGACTTCCGGTGCTCTGCTGGTGGGGTTCGTCATCGTCCTCGCTTGGCGCCGAGCCTTTGTGTCCGGGCGTTGAGTCTGCCGGACTGTTTAAAACCCAACAATTTCGGTTGGTATGGTTTGCGGCCTTCCGGGTATCGTGGAATTGACATATCCGATCTAAAATTTTGTTTAAATTTGATAGCTCGTCTCTGTTGTCCTTAAGAGGCCGTGTTTTATTGTTTGGCCGAGAGCTTTTGAATCCGGCGTTGACCGCCGTGACGTTTGGGCTTTTTCTTTATTCCGCGCCGATCTTTCCTCAAGGCTGCGTGACTTTCCGCTTCCATCTCTCGATCTCGGATGTACTCGGTCGCCGGTGCTGCATCTTGCTAGCCAGTTGTCTTCTCCTAGCAAAAGCGTCATGAGGGTTGTTAGCGCGGCCATTGTTCTTGGCTTCTCTTGGCCGAGGTGTCTGGCGAGCCATTCGTCTCGAACGTTGTGTTTAAAAGCTGCTAAGGCTTCCGCGTCTGGACAGTCGACTATTTGGTTCTTTTTGGTAAGGAACCTGTTCCAGAATTCTTGCCGACTCTCCAGCTGTTGGGTTATATGACTCAGATCGTCAGATCCGGAGGGCGGACATAAGTCCCTTGAAAATTTGTTTCTAAACGCGTCCTCAAGCTCTTCCCAACTTCCAACAAGTGTTTTCGGGAGGCCTTTGAGCCAGGCCGAGCTGGCCCTTTGAGCTTGAGGGGTAGGTATTTTATGGCGTGGAGATCATCTCCTCTAGCCATGTGTATGTGTAGTATGTAATCTTCTATCCGCACTCCGGGTCTCATTGCCGTCAGATGCCTCTATGTTCATGGGTTTGAACCCTGCTGGAAATTCATGATCCAGCACCTCATCGGTAAAACATAAGCGGGTGTCTTGGCGCCCCAGATTTGGGTGTGCCGCTGTCTTGAACACTTGTTATGTTGTGTTACTTCAGGGCCCTCTTTTTGGCCCATAGATGGACCTAGTTGGGCCATCCGCTTTCCCGTGATTATAATTCTTGTGCGCCGGCCCGCTTGTCGCTTTTGGCCTGTCATCGGCCGTCTATCCGCCAGTGGCCTCTTTATTTTTTGACTGTGAAGGCTCTATGGCTTCCTCGTCAAATTCTGGCAGCAACTTGCGCTTCGGGTAGCTCTTTGTTTGATGGCCATTGCCATATTTTTCTGCAGTCTTGAATACTTTGCTCCACTTCATTCTGAGCGTGTCTTCTGCTGTTTTGAGCTTTCGTTTCTCCTTCTTCAAACTTCTTGCAGTGGCGACGAGTCTTTTGTGTATGTTCTTATGCTCCGGTGTTGTGTCCGGACTGTTGATTGCTCCGTGAAGGGGTTGATTATCCGGCTCGTCCTGTTCGTCGTCCGCTGGTTTGCCCTGCTCTATCGCTGGGTCGTTAGGAAGGCTGCTTTGATCGAGGCGGGACTTAGGGCGGCGTCTACATCGCTGTTTTGGTTGTTTATCGGCGGGATTATCCTCTGCCGCGTCCCGTTGTTCCTCGTTATCGCTTCCCTTTGGGGTGTCCACCATGTATATGTCGTATGACGAGGTGGTCTTCCAGTGTCCTGTAGGCACTGGTTTTTGGTAGTCTCCGCATCGTCGTCCATACCGTCGATGTCTTGAGTCGTGGTCGAAATACGTTGGTTAAATAAATCGTCGACGGTGGCTACGAAGTGGGTGGTGGGTGGGCTCAATTTCTTCGTCGTCCGCGTCCCAACCGTCCTGGCCGTGAAGTTCGCCAGGGCTCTCGAATAGCGAGAGATGCTTGATGAATTTATGATATCGCCAAGGGCGAAAAGTGCTGAAAAGATGTCCGCAGCGGTGAATTCCATGATCGGCGCCCAATCGGATTCGACCGGGCAGGGCGCAGGAGGTTGAGTCCGCAGAGAGTCCGCACCTCGGAGTCATGAGCTTTATGCGGGACAAGGTAAGTGTTCGGCTCCATCGCCGTAGAAGTTGCAGCTCCGAGGTGGTGTCCAGCCATCCGCCCTCGATCCGAGCGATCGGCTCCGGACTATGGGTCGGAGCGGATTCGTCTGTGACCTCCAAGGTGCTGTCCGTGGCAGAGTTAGGTCATGCCCATCGTGACAGCGCGGCACGCTCGGCTGTGGCTCGGATCCATCGAAGATCAAGTCCCCGCGGATATCGGCCGTGAAGTTTAGGCTTCCAAACCTGACCTGACGGCCAGGGGCGTAGCTTTCGATCTGCTCCAGATGGCCAAGTGAGTTGGCCCGCAGTGCGAAGCCGCCGAATACGAAGATCCTTCCGGGGAGAAAAGTCTCGCCCAGGACTGCGTCGTTATCGATTGAAGAGGTCATCACGCCTATCGGTGACGACACAGAGGAACTCTCAATGAAAGCACCAATGTCGGTGTCAAAACCGGCGGATCTCGGGTAGGGGGTCCCGAACTGTGCGTCTAGGCGGATGGTAACGAGGAGACAAGGGACACGATGTTTTACCTGTGTTCGTGCCCTCTTGATGGAGGTAAAACCCTACGTCCTGCTTGATTGATATTGATATTGTGGATGTTTACAAGAGTGGATCTACCACGAGATCAAGGAGGCTAAACCCTAGAAGCTAGCCTATGGTATGATTGTAAGGGTTGTTGTCCTACGGACTAGAGCCATCTGGTTTATATAGACACCGGAGAGGGCTAGGGTTACATAGAGTCGGTTACAATGGTAGGAGATCTACATATCCGTATCGCCAAGCTTGCCTTCCACGCCAAGGAAAGTCCCATCCGGACACGAGGCGAAGTCTTCAATCTTGTATCTTCATAGTCTTGGAGTCCGGTCGATGATGATAGTCCGGCCAATGATAGTTCGGCTGATGATGGTAGTCCGGCTATTCGGACACCCCCTAATCCAGGACTCCCTCAAAAGCCCTCAACCACTTTCTCACTTCCAAATGTCCCAAACCAAAAGTCAAACTCGGCCCCACCGATTTGATCTATCCGGCGCCACCGAGTTCACTTGACATAGCCACTGCCACAAACCCTAACCAATTCAGTCTCACCGATAGGGATCTCGGTCTCACCGAGATGGGATTGCAAACTCTCTGTTGCCTATTGCAATAATCTCGGTCTCACCGAGATATGCGATCGGTCCCACCGAGATTACAATGCAAACTCTCTGTTTCCCTTCCGTAACATTTCGGTCCTACCGAGATGAGCGAATCGGTCCCACCGAGTTTGCCTGACCAACTCTCTGGTTAGCTTATTACCAAAATCAGTCCCACCGAGTTTGTGTAATCGGTCTCACCGAGATTACATTATGCCCTAACCCTAATAATATCGGTTCCACCGAAAATCCTAACAGTCACATTATGAACCAAATCGGTCTGACCGAGTTCTCTGAATCGGTCCCACCGAGTTTGGCAAATTGTGTGTAACGGTTAGATTTTGTGTGGAGGCTATAAATACCCCTCCACCCACTCTTCATTCGTGGAGAGAGCCATCAGAACATGCCTACACTTCCAATATACATTTTCTAAGAGAGAACCATCTACACTTGTGTTGAGGTGAAGATATTCCATTCCAACCACATAAATCTTGATCTCTAGCCTTCCCCAAGTTGCTTTCCACTCAAACCATCTTTCTACCAAATCCAATCCAATGAGAGAGAGAGTTGAGTGTGGGGGACACTATCATTTGAAGCACAAGAGCAAGGAGTTCATCATCAACACACCATCTATTACCTCTTGGAGAGTTGTGTCTCCTAGATTGGTTAGGTGTCACTTGGGAGCCTCCGTCAAGATTGTGGAGTTGAACCAAGGAGTTTATGCAGGCAAGGAGATCGCCTACTGTGAAGATCTACCCTAGTGAGGCAAGTCCTTCGTGGGTGACGGCCATGGTGGGATAGACAAGGTTGCTTCTTCATGGACCCTTCGTGGGTGGAGCCCTCCGTGGACTCGCGCAACCGTTACCCTTCGTGGGTTGAAGTCTCCATCATCGTGGATGTACGATAGAACCACCTATCGGAACCATGGATAAAAAATCTCCATGTCACCAAATTGCGTTTGCACAGTCCAATCCCGTCCCTTTATATTCTTGCAACTTGCATGCTTTACTTTCCGCTGTTCATATACTCTTATCATGCTTGCTTGACATGTATTGTGAATGTGTGAACTTGTGCTAAAACTCCATTTCAACTTAAAGAATTTAAAAACTGCAACTTTTATTGCTAGGAGTCTATTCACCCCCCTCTAGACATCCCTTCTCGATCCTTACAACAACTTTAGCATAATAAAGATGGGCGTATATTGCATTTTGATGCTTCTATATCTATCATAGACTACAAATACATACCAATCAATGCTTAAAATTCCAGTTGTCATATAATGACCTATATGGAGGAGCAAATTGACAGTAAAGTGTTGGATGGAGCAGATTGCAGACCTTTATACTAATGCTGCCGACAACATTATAGTTTCAAATTCAGAGGAAAAGAATTGCACCTTATTGAGTATAATGCAACATAACGTGCAACAAAGTTAGTAAACTGAAGGGCTTAATTGGGGTGAACAAAATTCAGTCTGGCACCGAAACAAAACCTAGCCAAATGCAATAAAAAGAGGCATCACTAATACATAGAATATGGCTAGCTTGACAATTTTGGCAACTCCTTGGCAGACATCTTGCAAATGGACATCAATACTGTTGGTGAAAAGGCATGAGAAAAGCAAATGACATATATTAGTAATCAAACACTTGTGTGCGACACATGGACAAAATCCAAATCTCACTGTATAATATAAAAAGGTATATGTTCCCTGATGTCTGAGTCAAACAGCAACTCCGTTAAGTCCATGCTGGATCATGCAGAGGGGAGTGTTGGAAGCTTGGTGCTCGGAGACACAGATGACGCGGAATGCACAGTGAGGACTGGAAAGTAGGAAGTGATCGCAAAGGCAGAATATAATATGATCGTACCACACAGAAGTATGTCAACCATGGTATTCCTCATCTCACGTGAAAGTAAGTGCTACAATGCTCACTTATAAGCTGATGTGCCAGCCACTAACCTGGAGTGATAGTCTTCTTTGCTGATTGAGGCCAACTCCATGGTTGTCGCAGCCGACGGCGGCCTTCGAGCAGGGCAGAGGCCTCGTCAGTTTTGCCTTAATCAACGATCTGTGATTCTAGGTTGCCGGCAACATAACAACAACCCGGCTCGCGTCCCAGCCGCCAAAGAGACGGTGCCGAGGTAGACCGCCGGGCGTGCCGGGTAGGTTAGGAGCATAATAACAACCCGAACAGGCTGATTCGGCTGTGCCCTCGGCGGCGGTCTGGGCGGCCGGCAATGGAATCGTGGCCTGGCCTGCGTAGAGAGGAGTTGCAGGTGAAGTAGACCGACGGTCGTGCGAGAGAACTGGACTTCACGCCAAGATCGCCTGCCCGTCGCTGGATCTGGCTTCGTTTTCCCCACGGCTGAGCTATTTTTTGGAAGGGGAAAAACTGACATTTTTATGTGGGTATGTGGGAGAGAGGCAGAGGGTCTTTTTTCTAAGGGAGGGCTCTTGTTCGGCTGTTACATTGGAAACAGAACCATTATTGTGTATGTGTTTTTATGGCAAATGAAGCAGTCGTTCGTTTTGCTGAACTGTATTGGCATGCATGCTTCAATAAATCCTAAAGATTATTTTTCTACTAATATATTTGGTCAGATATGAGGAGCATGAGGTGTGACGTGGCTAGATGTGATTGGTGCTGAGGTGTCTATGCTGCATGTTGAGATAAATCAAGTAGTGGGGGTGAACTTCTTAAGTATAGAGGATTATGTGATTGACAAGACTCATCCGTTAGCTTAGCACGATGATCGTTTAGTTTGTTGCTATTGCTTTCTTCATGACTTATACATGTTCCTATGACTATGAGATTATGCAACTCCCGAATACTGTAGGAACACTTAGTGTGCTATCAAACGCCACAACGTAACAGGTGTCTCGATGGTGTTTGTTGAGTTGGCATAGATCGAAATTAGGATTTGTCACTCCGATTGTCGGAGAGGTATCTCTGGGCCCTCTCAGTAATGCACATCACTCTATGCCTTGCAAGCAATGTGACTAATGAGTTAGTTACGGGATGATGCATTACGAAACGAGTAAAGAGACTTGCCGGTAACGATATTGAACTAGGTATTGAGATACCGACAATCGAATCTCGGGCAAGTAACATACCGATGACAAAGGGAACAACGTATGTTGTTATGCGGTTTGACCGATAAAGATCTTCATAGAATATGTGGGATCCCATATGAATATCAAGGTTCCACTAGTGGTTATCGACCAGAGATGAGTCTCGTTCATGTCTACATAGTTCTCGAACCCGTAGGGTCCGCACGCTTAACGTTCGATGACGATCGGTATTATGAGTTTATGTGTTTTGATGTTTCGAAGGTTTTTCGAAGTCCCGGATGTGATCACAAACATTACGAGGAGTCTCGAAATGGTCGAGACATAAAGATTGATATATTGGAAGGCCATGTTTGGACATCGGAAAGGTTTCGAATAGGTTCGGGCATTTTCCGGAGTACTGTGGGGTTACAAGAACCCCCCGGGGAGTTAATGGGCCTTCATGGGCCATGGTGGAAGAGAGGAGGAGGCGGCCAGGTGTGGCGCGCGCCCCCCTAGGCCCAATCTTAATTGGGGTAGGGTTTGGGGGGCCGGCCCCCCTTTCCTTCTCTCCCTCTTTCTCTTCCTTCTTCTCCTACTCCAACTAGGGAAGGGGGGAAACCTACTCCTACTAGGAGTAGGAATCCCCCCCTTGGGCGCGCCCCATGAGGCCGGCCCTCCCCCTCCTCCACTCCTTTATATTTGGGGGAGGGGGCACCCCATAGACACACAAGTTGATTTCTCAGCCGTGTGTGGTGCCCCCCCCCCTCACAAATTTACACCTTGGTCATATCATTGTAGTGCTTAGTCAAAGCCCTGCATCGGTAACTTCATCATCACCGTCATCACGCCGTCGTGCTGACGAAACTCGCCCTCGGCCTCAGCTGGATCAAGAGTTTGAGGGATGTCATCAAGCTGAACGTGTGCAGATCGCGGAGGTGCCGTGCATTTTGGTACTTGATCGGTTGGATCGCGAAGACGTTCGACTACATCAACCACCTTACTTAACGCTTCCGCTTTCGGTCTACGAGGGTACGTGGACACACTCTCCCGCTCATTACTATGCATCACATAGATATATCTTGCGTGATCATAGGTAATTTTTTTGAAATATTGCGTTCCCCAACATGTTTAAGTAGAGATTACAGCTGGGGGAAGAGGTGTTACACCACTGCACAGAGGGGGAGAAAGTTGGTGTTGACGGTAGCAAGATTGTTGATGTAGATCGCCGTCCTGATCGTTGCCCCGGCGGCACTCCGGCGCCACCGGGAGAGATGGGGAGAGAGCCCCCCTCCTTCTTATTCTTCCTTGTCCTCCACCCTAGGTGGGAGCAGAGTTCCCCCTCTGGTCCATGGCCTCCATGGCCGCGGAGGGGCGGGAGCCCCTCCGAGATTGGATCTCCCTCTCTGTTCTCTTCTGTTTCGCGTTCCCAGATCTAGCCGAATACCGTTTCTTATATTCCCTGAGATCTGTAACTCCGATTGCGCTGAGATTGTAACACGATTTTTTTCCGGATATAATCTTCCTTGCGCCCGAAGTACAGCTCCAACCGACGTACGAGGTGGGCACAACCCACCACGACACGCCTGGCTCCTCTGGCGCGCCCTGGTGGGTTGTGCCCACCACGGGCCGCCGTTTGCGGTGATTCCAACTCCCAAAAATCACATATATTCCAAAATAATTCTCCATGATATTTTATTGCATCTGGACTTTGTTTGATATGAATACTCTGCGATACAAAAAACATGCAGAAAACAACAACTGTCACTGGATCAATAGGTTAGTCCAATAAATCATATAAAAAGTTGCCAAAAGTATGTAAAACTTGTATAATATTGGCATGAAACAATAAAAAATTATAGATATGACGGAGACGTATCAGCATCCCCAAGCTTAATTCCTGCTCGTCGTCGAGCAGGTAAATGATAAAAAAGATAACTTTTGATGTGGAATGGTACCTAGCATAAACTTGATCATATATCTAATCATGGCATGAATATTAAGACATAAGTGATTCAAAGCAATAGTCTATAATTTGACATAAGGACATCAATATTTAGGCATCCCAACAAACAATCATGTCTTTCAAAATATTAACACTAAAGAAAGTTATCCCTACAAAATCGTATAATCTTGTCATGCTCTGTCTTCTTAACACAAAGTATTTATCATGCACAAACCCGATGACAAGCCGAGCAATCGGTTCATACTTTTGAACACGCTTCAGCTTTTTCAACCCTCACACAATACATGAGCGCTAGCCATGGATATAGCACTATGGGTGGAATAGAGTATGATGATAGGGGTAAATATAAAGAGGACAAAAAAGTGAGAAAGTCTCACAATGATGCGGCTAACCAACGGGCTATGGAGATGCCCATCAATCGATATCAATGTGAGGAGTAGGAATTGCCATGCAATGAATGCACTAAGAGCTATAAGGTGGCGTTTGGCTCATCAACTATCCCTCGATTGGACATGGATAGCCAATTTTCTAAGGGATGCCACATGTTTGGTTTAGAGGGATGAAAGGATAGGGATAGCCAAGATGCTGAGAATATTCCTCAAAAAACTGGTTGACAAGAGCCGACAAAATATGGCGGATGAGGATAGCCAGCCAGCCACGCTCGCGTCGCAATCGAATCATTTCTTTTGAGTCAGCTCTCCCAAACAAAAAACATCTCAGTTTATCTACCTCTCCGCGCTCTCTTTCTCGTGCTGGGCGGTGGTTCTGGCGCTGGACGGAGAAGCGCAGCGGTGAAGCGGATCCAGCTGGAGCCTCGCGTTCTTCGACAATGGCCGCCACACAATCAAGCGATGCGTGCTTGTGCTGGGTTAGGCTGTAGCTGGCTCGGTGCCTCAATCCTCTCATTTCCATGCTCCAATTCCTCGGTATGAAATTCTACTATCTGATTTGTTTCTCTACGATCCGCAGCTCGATCATTATTATATTCATGGATGATTGTGTGTATACTAAGTTATGCGTCAGGACGTGTGGCTGATTGTGTGTGCGCGCTTGTGTATATGTATCTTCAAGTTTTTTACTACTACCATAAAAATATACTAATGGAAGAAAAAGAGGCTATCTGAAAGTATAGTTCTATTTTTCAAACTTGGCATGCAAAGTTAAATACACAAATAGCTATCCCTAGACACCTCTCATCCTTTCAACCAAACAACAAAACATGGACATTCAAACAATCCAATCCCATCCAACCAAACAACGAAACGTGGTTATCCCTAACCACCTGGTTGAGGATATCCTTAGCCAACCCATCCTCGCCATCGAACCAAACACCACCTAAGTGTATGAAAGCTCAATATGGAAACTAAGTGGGCGTGCATCTAATCCTATAATGAAAAAATTCCCACTAGTATATGAAAGTGACAACATAGGAGACTCTCCACATGAAAAACATGGTGCTACTTTGAAGCACAAGTGTGGTAAAGGATACTAACAATGCCCCTTCTCTCTTTGTTTATTTTTTTCTTTTTTCTTCTTCTTTTTTTTTCTTTCTTTTTTCCTTTTCCTTCTTTTTTTTTCTTTTTATATTTTTCTCTCTCATTGTCCGGAGTCTCATCCCGACTTGTGGGGGAATCATAGTCCCCATCATCCTTTTCTCGCTGGGGCACTGCTCTAAAAATGAATAATGATGATCATCACACTTCTATTTGCTTAGAACTCAAAAGAAATAAAAATTACAACTCGATACCTATGACAAAGTATGACTCTATTTGAATGCCTCTGGCATGTACCAGAATGTGCAATGATCTAGCGTAACATGTATGAAAAATGATGAACGGTGGCTAAGCCACAACTACTATGTCAGCTATATGATCATGCAAAGCAATATGACAATGAATGCTCAAGTCATCAAACGGAAGCGGTGGAAGTAGATGGCAATATATCTCGGAATGGCCATGGAAAAGCCATAATAGGCAGGTACGGTGCCAGTTTTGAGGAAGATATAATAAGCTTATATGTGATAGAGCGTATCGTATCACGGGGTTTGGATGCACCTGCGAAGTTTGCACCACATCTTGATGTGAGAAAGGGCAATGCATGGTACCGTAGAGGTTAGAAAATTGCGGAAAGGTAAGAGTGCATATAATCCATGGACTCACATTCATAAAGAACTCGTATACTTATTGCAAAAGTTTATTAGCCCTCGAAGCAAAGTACTACTATGCATGCCCCTAGGGGGATAGATTGATAGGAAAAGACCATTGCTCGTCCCCGATCGCCACTCATAAGGAGGACAATCAATAATAAATCATGCTCCAACTTCATAGCATAACGAGATACTATACGCGCATGATTCGGGAATCACAAACCTTAACACCAATATTCCTACTAAACACAACCATTCACTAGTACCTCCTACATATTACCATCTATATATCGCAAAACTATTGCAAGGAATCAAACATATCATATTCAGTGATCCATAAGTTTTATGTAGGATTTTATGACTAACCATGCAATTGACCAATTCCTTTTGACTCTCTAAATAGATATAACTGAAGCATGAGAGTTTAATTCTTTCTACAAATGTCCATGCTCTAATAAATATAAGTGAAGAAAAAGAGCATTCTTCAAACAACGGTTTTCCATGTGAAGACAAACAGGCGATCCAAACTTCAAATGATATAAGTGAAGCACATGAAGCATTCTGTAAAGCCATACTCAAAAGATATAAGTGAAGTGAAATGAGCATTCTATAAATCAACCATGGACTATCTCATACCAGCATGGTGCATAAAGAAAAATGAAAACTAAAAGCAAAAGCCGCTCCAAGGTTTGCATATATCACATGAACGAAACGAAGACGAAATCATATCGATACTTGTTGAAGAAAGATGGGATGCCTTCCGGGGCATCCCCAAGCTTAGACGCTTGATTCTCCTTGAATATTTACTTGGGGTTCCTTGGGAATCCCCAAGCTTGAGCTCTTGCCTCTCCTCCTTCTCCTCATATCGAGACCTCCTCGATCTTTGATCACTTCATCCACACAAAACTCAAAGGAAAGTTCGGTAAGATCCGTTAGTATAATAAAGCAAATCAATACTCCAAGTACTGTTGCAAACAAATTCATATTTTTTTTGCGTTGTAGCTACTTTAATATAACTTTTCCATGGCTTAATCCACTGATAGAAATCGATAGTTTCATCAAAACAAGCAAACGTTGCATCAAAAACAGAATCTGTCTTAAACAGGACAGTCTGTAGTAATCTGAACATTAACCCTACTTTTGGTACTCCAAAAATCCTGAAACAATTAGGAAAAATAAATAATCTGTATAGAAAGACAGTGCAAAAAAGTTTCGGAACCGTTTGACGTTCCAGTAAAAAATGTAAAATCGCGCACCACAGCCAAAGTTTCTGTTTTGCAGCGCACAAACCAGCAAGCAATCTACTCATCATAAAGGCAAATCTTAGCACATTATTTTTATAATACAATGAATTGTACAAGGGGATAATTATTTTTTGTGAGAATCTTCATCAAAAATTCTACATTGTTTCCATGAGCATGAACACAAGTGTTCAAGGTCGACCCTCACTTCTCCAATGCATAACTTCCAATCGCTTCTCTTTTGTGAAAAGTTTTAAGTTCCCATCTATATTTTTTTGCTTTTAAACTATATAAAAGCACTCAAAAGAAATAAATGACTCTCTAAAACTTCCGGGTTCTCTCTCTGCCAGCACTTTCTTTAAAGCCATTAAGCTGGGCATAAAGTGCTCAAGTAATGAATCCACCCGGATCCCAAGGTATATCAAAGCCAATTTGAATCAACAATGATTTAGCATTTAGTAGTGAGCACAAAGCAAAATATATCAAGCAATGACGAAGTCGAAATCTCTTCCTATGCATCAGCATGTCATATAAGAACAATTCATGCACATCGAGTAAAGGCCAATCCATAGCATAAGCATTTTCTTGCAATTTTTTCGTGTTGGAAACATAAAGAGGCGGAGATGTATTTCCTCTCTCATAATAATTGCAAGTAGGAGCAGCAAGCACATGCATATTATATTCATCAAAATCATCATGTGTAGTAGCAAAATGCAGCCTATCAACATAATCCTTAACAAGAGCAAACTTCTTTGATATAGTGTAGTTGGGAGAATTCAAAAATATAATAGGACTATCATGCATGGGTGAAATAGCAAAAATTTCATTCTTAACATAAGGAACCATAGCAAGTTCATCTCCATAAGCACAATTCATATTGGCATCTTGGCCACGAGCATAGCAAGCATCAAGTTCATCAAAAAGGGATATTTCAAATGAATCAACGGGATCATAGCAATTATCATGGCAATCATCCTTCGGTAAACACGAAGGGAAATTAAATAATGTATGAGTTGAAGAGTTACTCTCATTAGAAGGTGGGCACGGGTAGCTAATCCGATCTTTCTTCTTTTGTTCTTCGCTCTCCTCATCATCTTTTTCATTCAATGAGCTCACAGTTTCATCAATTTCTTCTTCCATAGACTCTTGCAAAATATTAGTCTCTTCTTGGACAACGGAGACTTTCTCAATAAGTTCATCAATATCGGAATTGAATTTATAATTATCATAGAAATATTTAAGGATAGCAAAATTTTCAGGTCTATAAACTGAATCATCAAAATCTTCAAACTTTTCAAACAAAGATTCAATTTCATATGCACCCTTAAAAGCAACAAATTCTTCTATTCGTTCCACATCATAGTAATCATATATACCATTAGCATAAGAAGCCAAGGTTTCATTATCATTAAATTTACATGAAAAGGGAAGATGAGGAGCGTTCATCCTAGAGCAACAAGTATAGTCATATGTCTGACATAAATCCCAAGCATACCATTGCAACATTTCAATTTGATCCCATAAAAGTTTTCCCTTTTGAGTCAAGCGATAAGCCCTAAAGTATTCACATTGATCCAACGTTACTCCCATTATCATGTTGAATGGGGTTTTCTCAGGATTATCAAAGTAGTGCATAATATCTTTTATATAACGGGCATTGAGGGTTTTAGGAGGTTCCCCATCTCCATGAGTAGCAAGTACAACTAATTTTTTTGGTGTTTCGCGTTCCATATCCATAACTAAAGATAGGGAACAACTTAGAACAGGAAATAAAAACTACTTAGTGATAAAGCAAACAAGCACACACGAGAATATTCACCCCATGCTATTGCTCCCCGGCAACGGTGCCAGAAAAAGGTCTTGGTAACCCACAAGTATAGGGGATCGTTTGTAGCATTTTTCAATAAATAAGAGTGTCGAACCCAACGAGGAGCTAAAGGTAGAACAAATATTCCCTCAAGTTCTATCGACCACGGATACAACTCTATGCATGCTTGACGTTTGCTTTACCTAGAACAAGTATGAAACTAGAAGTACTTTGTAGGTGTGATAGGATAGGTTTGCAAGATAATAAAGCACGTAAATAAAATCTAGGGGCTGTTTAGATAGACATAACTAAGTTAGTTTTAGTAAAGAGATTTTGTCAACAAAAAAGTTATTTGTCCCTAGGCAAACAATAAGAAGTAAGGGTAATCATTCTTGTAATTTTATATGAGGGAGAGGCATGAGCTAACATACTTTCTCTACTTGGATCATATGCACTTATGATTGGAACTCTAGCAAGCATCCGCAACTACTAAAGATCATTAAGGTCGTGAAACCCAACCATATCATTAAGTATCAAGTCCTCTTTACTCCCATACATCATAGCCCACCTACTCGGGTTTAAGTTTCTGTCACTCTCGCAACCCACCATAAGCAAACCATGAACATATTGCAACACCCTACAGCGAGGGCACCTCACATTTGCGCGAGACAGAGGGAACCGTAGGACAGCACCATAAATAAAATATACAATCATACCAACCAAGATCACGATTAACCCATAGGACAAAACGGATCTACTCAAACATCATAGAATAACCATAGATCATTGGGAAATAATATATGGAGTTGAGCACCATGTTTAAGTAGAGATTACAGCGGGGGAAGAGGTGTTACACCATTGCATGGAGGGGGTGAAAGTTGGTGTTGACGGTAGCAAGATCGTTGATGTAGATCGTCGTCCCGATCGTTGCCCCGGCGGCACTCCGGTGCCACCGGGAGAGAGGGGGAGAGAGCCCCCTGCTTCTTCTTCTTCCTTGTCCTCCCCCCTAGGTGGGAGGAGAGTTCCCCCTCTGGTCCGTGGCCTCCATGGCCGCGGAGGGGCGGGAGCCCCTCCGAGATTGGATCTCCCTCTCTATTCTCTTCTGTTTCTCGTTCCCAGATCTGGCCGAAAACCATTTCTTTTATTCCCGGATATCCGTAACTCCGATTGCGCTGAGATTTTAACATGATTTTTTCCGGATATAATCTTCCTTGTGCCCGAAGTACAGCTCCAACCGACATACGAGGTGGGCACAACCCACAACGGCACGCCTGGCTCCTCTAGCGCACCCTGGTGGGTTGTGCCCACCACGGGCCGCCGTTTGTGGTGATTCCAACTCCCAAAATTCACATATATTCCAAAATAATTCTCTGTGAAATTTTATTGCATTTGGACTTCGTTTGATATGGATACTCTACGATACAAAAAACATGCAGAAAACAGGAACTGACACTTGGCACTGGATTAATAGGTTAGTCGGATAAATCATATAAAAAGTTGCCAAAAGTATGTAAAAATTGTATAATATTGGCATGAAACAATTAAAAATTATAGATACGACTGAGACGTATCAGCGACGGGCCACTAGCCACTACTGGCGGTCGAGCTACCTGCCGCGCGTGCATGCTGGTGCTGCTGCTCGCCGCGCGCGCGTGCTACCTACCTAGCTAGCCGCCTTTGGCTGAGCGGTTGTGTGGTGTTGTTGCCCGCCGCACGCGTGCCAGCTAGCTAGCTAGCCGCCGGTGACCGAGCGAGCGCGCGACGTGGGGAGCACGGGTGCACGCAGTCGTCGCGATCTTTATGCGGCATGCTGCCAGCAACCACCCATGCTGGTACCAAGACACTGTCGACCTCACCAGCTTCGCTTCGTGCAGGTGGCTTCACCTTGTGCCTGCACTTGGCCTCGCCTTGCGCCCAGCCAGGTCACGCCGCGCCACGTGATCCTACGCCCAGATGTCATGCCACATCCTCGCCTCCCGCCCACACCCACCTTGGCCATGCCGGGCCGTGTGCTCCCCTTGCCCAGCTACTGGACGCCCTCAAGCAAGCAGGCCCTCACCGCGCACCACGCGTCGCGTGCTCCCCACGCCCAACCATTTCACTCCCGTGTCTGCTGCGTGTTTGACAAAATGTCGGGACAAACATGTCACAAAATGCGTCGGGCCAGCGTTGGATGCATGCGTCGACCCAAATCAAAAAACGGACACTGGCATCTGCGCGGCCGACCCAAACGGACAAAAAGCGGATGAAACACGCGTCTGTTTGGGTTGGCCGGTTGGAGTTCCTCTTAGTTTACTTGGTGAGGGCATCTCCAAGGCGGACGTACAAACCGCCCGCATCCGTCCGGACCATGGAAGCCATCCAACACAGTCCTGTTTGTTGGAAAACGTAGTAGCAAACAAAACATTTTTGCCCTACGATCACGCACGTACAATATGAAGATGCATAACGGGTTGTGATCAATGACTGTTACCAACTTCGGGAGTGCAACGGAAGTCCCTCGAACGTTGATGACGATCCCGCGAATTGATACGTCTCCAACGTATCCATAATATTCTATTGGTCCATGTTGTTGTATTATCATGCTTGGATGTTTTACAATCATTTTATAGCAACTTTATAACATTTTTTGGGACTAGCCTATTGACATCATGCCTAGTGCTAGTTGTTGTTTTTTGCTTGTTTTTTACTTCACATAAAATCAATACCAAACGGAGTCCAAACGCAGCGAAACTTTTTTAAAGAATTTTTTTGGACCAGAAGACATCCAGTGGGCCAAAGAAGTACCAGTGGGGAGCCCCGACGGGGGCACAACCCACCAGTTTGCGCCATTTCAGTAGGATAACAGGGCTCTCACCTAGCTGATTCTAAAGTGGAAGCAATTCAGGTATCAGCAGATACGGGTACTAATTCACATTTCTGTTGCTACCGGCCCATGGTATTGGAGCTTCTAGTGATAAGGATTATTATAATAGATAGTTTGTTTTATCCATGAAGTAAGAGCACCAAGAATAGCTTAGCTTCCAATCGAAAGAAAGCATAGAGAACAATCAAACAAATACTGGATGGAGAATGCACTCTTTGTTGCCCAAAGGAAGACGGAGGGAAATGGGCATTTCTCACAAATTAGAATACGAGTCCTAAAGGGCAGGCAAAGGTGGGGCATACAACATTGAATGGACCAAGGGAGAAAGACACTAAGCTGTGCTATTGAATGAGACGATCTACTCTATGTTATTTTAGTGATTTTTCGCTTAATGAGTACTTGATTCTATCCGCAGTGAGACTTTGTTCCTACTCTCCTTCTATATAGATGTTGGTAAACATTCTTGTTCTATTTTGCAAGTAGGACTTGGCGAACAAAAAGAAGGAGAGAGTTTGCTTTCTATCTTTTAATGAGATAGTTTTCTCTATACTCGCTACCCTATTGTTCTGGTGAAGAAGGGTGTTGGTAAACGCGAGTTATTCGGCAAGGAGATCCTATATACCTGCAGTTTGATTTTCATTGAAATAATCATTTCCTCTATTTTTGGACAACGGATATAGGAATGTCTTCTTAAGGAAGCTGTTTGTTTTCTCACAGGTGCGCTAAAGCACATCCATTTTCTCATAGAGACAGAAACAAAGGCATCCAGCCAGCCGAGATCTCCTTGATCCAATCCTGCATTTGCAACTACATGCGGCCCAACGCACGTTGAAGGCCATCAAGCCCTCCGCCCCGACTCCCGACAACCAACATAACCACTCCTCTACGCTTCAGTGCCCAGTCCACTTGCATTGGACCATTGGCTTACAAGAATAAGGCAAGAACTGGCTAGAAAGAATGGCTCACAATGCCTAAGGAACTGAAACCACCCACACAACCAAGGGAGACCCTCTACTGTACACAATTCTTGATTGAAATCTAAGACTCCGCTCAGACTATCTATTGGCTTCTCGCTTTTCAAATCGCTTTTTTCGTTGATAGTTTGTCCCCAGAAGTTTTGAATCGATGGAAAGAAGAGCACTCAACCACAGCCAGTCAGAAGATTTCTCATTTCTTTTGGATTTCCTATCTGAATCAGTCAATCAAGGCATCCGATTGTTCGGGCAAGGGAAAGTCCTTGACTTGGATACGGTCTGTCAATTACTTGCATTCTCTTTACTTCACGTTGCTTGCTTGGATTGCCCATTGTGCTAAGCTTGTGCCTTTTGGATTCTTGGACAGCATGGCCAGTTAGAATCCAGGATCCCTTTGACCGGTGTGCCGAGCCAATTGATACTGATACGATGCCGTTTCATTTTACTACGTCCTATTTTTCTCGCTGCGACGGTCCCATCATGGATTTGAACCGCAAGGCTAAGTACCTAAAAAGGAAGCACTCGCCAAACAAAGAAAGGAAGTCATTCGCCGGTTTGAAAAGAAGGGAATACGAGCCAAGCTCTGGTTGTTAATTGCTCGACCAATACAAGCTCCGTAGTTTCATTGCCAGTTGAATAAAGCTCTATGGTTTTTAAATGAAGGAAGTAAGCTGCACTGTTGGATTAGTCAGTTCAGTCAAGATGAAGTCAGCTGCTTTGGTCATTTGCTTGCTTGGTTGAGATCTTGGCTTACCCTTGTCCATATTATCAATCCAATCCTTCCTTTTCCTTTGTGTATCTACTCATAAGAATTACCTATCCCTTGATTTGACTGTAGGGCGAGGATAGTCCCAATCCTTGTGATAATCAAGCAATTATTTTCACTCGCGGAAGACGATTGTGTGGGTGTGAAGTTCCCAGGAGATACATAGGGTAAGGTCTATGACCAGGCAGTTGCATCGAGTTTCTCTTCTTCCACTATCAGATCGGGTGTTTTCTCCGTTCGGTCGGCTTGGTGATAACCCACAAGTGTAGGGGATCAATTGTAGCCTCTTTTGATAAGTAAGAGTGCCGAACCCAACGAGGAGATAAAGGTGGAACAAATATTCCCTCAAGTTCTATTGACCACCGATACAACTCTACGCACGCTTTACGTTTGCTTTACCTAGAAAAGTATGAAACTAGAAGTACTTTGTAGGTGTGATAGGATAGGTTTGCAACATAATAAAGAGCACGTAAATGAAAAGTAGGGGCTGTTTAGATAAAGACACAACTAAGTTAGTTTTAGTAGAGAGCTTTTTGTCATGAGAAAGTTAGTTGTCCCTAGGCAATCGATAACTAAACCGGTAATCATTATTACAATTTTCTATGAGGGAGAGGCGTAAGCTAACATACTTTCTCTTCTTGGATCATATGCACTTGTGATTAGAACTCTAGCAAGCATCTGCAACTACTAAAGATCATTAAGGTAAAACCCAACCATAGCACTAAAGTATCAAGTCCTCTTTATTCCCATACGCAAACAAACTACTTACTCGAGTATGTGCTTCTATCACTCACGCCACCCAACATAAGCAAATCATGAACATATTGCAAACCCTACAGCGGGGATCCCTCACGCTTGCGCGACACGGAGAACACCATAGGACAGCACCAATAATAAAACATGCAACTCAAACCAATCACGATCATCAATGAACCCATAGGACAAAACGGATCTACTCAAACATCATAGGATAGCCATCTATCATTGGGAAATAATATATAGCGTTGACCACCATGTTTAAGTAGAGATTACAGCAGGTAAAAGAGGGTTTACACTGCTGCATAGAGGGGGGAAGAGTTGGTGATGACGGCGGTGAAGTTATTGGTGTAGATCATTGTCACGATGATGGCCCCGATGGCGTTCTGGCGCCACCGGGAGAGAGGGAGAGGGACCCCCTTCTCTTTCTTCTTCCTTGACGTTACCCCTAGATGGGAGAAGGGTTTTCCCTCTGGTCCTTGGCTTCCATGGCGGCGGAGGGGCGGGAGCCCCTCTGAGATTGGATCTCTCTCTCTCTCTCTGTTTCCTTCTATATCTGCGCTCCCAGATTCTGGCCTTTCACCCTTTCTTAAATTCCGGAGATCCGTAACTCCGATTGGGCTGAAATTTTAACACGATTTCAATCGTGATATTAGCTTTCTTGTGGTGAAAGAAGGGCAGCAACCGCCTTACGAGGTGTCCACAAGGTCAGGGGGCGCGCCTGACCCCCTGGGGTGCACCCTCCACCCTTGTGGGCCCCTCGAGTATCGTCTCGCCTTGATTCTTTTTCCCAAAAATCACATATATTCCACAAATAATCTGCATAAGTTTTTATCCCGTTTGGACTCCGTTTGATATGGATTTTCTGCGAAACAAAAAAGATGCAACAAACAGGAACTGGCATTGGGCACTGGATCAATATGTTAGTCAAAAATAGTATAAAAAGTTGCTAAAAGTATGTAAAAGTTGTAGAATATTGGCATGGAACAATAAAAAATTATAGATACGACGAAGACGTATCACTTGGCCAGCCCGGAAGTAATACGAAGTGAACGGGAACCTTGCGCATTCAGCGCTAACAACTTTCAACTCAAGTACAGTAGGAATAGTTTCCTTAACCTGAGTGACCAAAGGAAGAACGCTCTTGATACATTTCATTCAGAAGATCGCATTGAGTAGGTGGCTTCAGCCTGCCAGCAGCCCATCTTGAATAGTAAGTTTGGTTTGCTAAGATAGGAGCAAAGCCAAACATAAGCATCGGTACGGTCGACTGGACCGCCCACCATCACTACCGGAACTTTCACCTCTCGGCTCAGAGAGTTTATCGCATCCATATCTTCTTGGGGCTTTCTGGTATCTTCTATAGAGTCCTTGAGATGGAGGCACTAGTGTGACTTTAGGTGACCTAAGTTACTTAAGATGACTTTCAGAGTAGTTCTGCTCGAGCTGCGGGAAATTCATTTTCCGGATGGTGCATCTCAATAGAAGGATCGATACGGGTAGGACCACTAACCAACAAGAAAGCATCTCCAGATTTGATATGAGAACTTGCTTCTCTATATGAAATTCATTAAATGAAAAGGTAATTGTATGCGCTCTATGCACTTTGTCTTCATCACCATTATATCTTTTCTATCTCTTGTGGAACAACTTGGGGAAGTTGCCCAGAAAGACAATAAAACTCCCATATTCACCCTTTCTTGCTTGCCCCTAACCAGAATAAAGGTCACAATGAAACTTTCATAAATTGGACTCCGCTTAGACCCGCTTGATATGAGTAGATTGCCCCGAGTATTTTACTTTGACAAGACAAAATCACTCGTTTTTTAGCTATATGATAAAGAGCTGGCGTGTACCCGAACCCCCCTCGTGGTAGCAAAACTGATCAATACCTCGATTCGTATCTACTCACCGGGCAGAAAAAGTCTTTTTTGTTTCTCTTTGTGTATTTCACATTTTGATCTGAAATTTTCATAGGAGGAAGACATATATGTGATGAACATTCACAATTTTTTCAAATTTTTTTGACCCATCTAAAATTGGATTTTTGAAAATGGTATCATGGTATCACTTGAATGGTGGTATCATGTGATATTCTCCCTCCTGCTGGGAACCACACCTTTCTTTCACGAGACACAGCATCGATCCCCATCCCATGGACATGGTCGCTGCGTCCCCTTCAAAGTTTCTTTGTTGGCCATCTCAAAAAAATAAAAGGTTCCTTTCTTGCATAGGAAGTGTGTGAGGCTTTTCTGGGCGTTGTTACCGTTGGGCTCGTTAGTAGTTTGTTTAGTTGGTTGGCGTACTTTAGAGCATCTATAGCTGGGTGCCTCAAACCCGCCTCATGCTTCTGGACAGACCGTCCGGTCAGTGACCGGTGACAAAATTTCGACCAAGACGGGCTCTTCAAACATGCCTCGAATGTTTATACTGACCAGTACCCTTCATATCCAACCCAAATATGGGGCAGATACGGGGGCGCCCGGGCACGCCCGCCATGTCGGACCCGACAACTTGACCCCACCGTAAATTTCCCCAAATCCATCAAACCCTTCCCCCTCCTTCCGCCGCCCTCCAACCTTTCCCACGCCCATGCTTGAGCCCTCGCCGTCCTCCACCCTTGCTCCCCATCCTCATCACCGTTCCCGATCAACCGTCAGAGATGTCATCCAGCCCGTCCCCGACCGCCGCCACGGAGATGCAGTCTGCCTCGTCCGCCGATGTCCCTTCGTCGGCTCTGTCTTGCGAGGCAGAGAACGTCACCCAGAAGTTTTGGCGATGCGGGCAACGAGAGAGGGTGGTGGTGGCAGCGGCGCAAGGAGATTCGGACATGGTGGAGCAGCTGTCTCCTCTGCTGCGACCGGAACCCCGCACCCCTTCCATCTGAGAGCTGATGTGGATAATGCCTTTCGACCCCATTGGAACAAAGGAGGATTTGATGGTCGACTGGGCCATTCCGGAGAGCTATCCCCCATGCAGATACCGGCGCTCGACGTATGTGACTCGCCGCAGATCTTCGGTCGCGGATGAGCACAAGCACCGGCGGCGCTCGAGCTGCCCTTGACATGTTCGACAAAACGACAAAACAAGAGTCGGTACGTTCTCTTTGCTCCTGTCCGATCAATTTTTTGCATAGACCACTAGTTCATTTCGCACATGATGAATGCTTGCAAATCAATATCATATCGAAGGCGTTCTAGTCGAACATGATCAATGACAATGAAGATCCGACCAAAATGGAGTACAAATTGGAGGGCACCACCGCATTTGAAGTTGGGACAACATCCAATCCCAATCGGAGTAAGAAGAAGAAGAAGATGACCAAGACCATGAAGGCAAGTGGTCCGACATTCTCAATGTTTGAGGATGTTTGGTCAAATCTTGGTTGGACACAATGATGGATCCAATATGCAACACCGAGAAAAGGGGGAATAGGTATTGGGAGAAAATTTGGAAGGAGTATCACGAAAAAAAGGAGTATGTGGAGCCGCATCCTATCGTGACCACCCACAATGTGGCATCTCTCCAACATCGATGGGGGATCATTCAAGGGGAAGTGAACAAGTACGTCGTTTACTACTCACAGGTGACCAAGCACCCTCAAAGTGGGATGGGAGTGGCAACTCACGTAAGCTCAATTGCTTCATCTTGTGGTCATTTGTATATGCTTCTTGTGTTTATATTCTAGTGCTCTATGTGGTTTGCTAGACGGCGGTGGCAGCCACTTTGTATCACGAGGTTGAGAAGAAGTCGTTTACTTTTAGCCATTGTTGGATCATATTGAATGGCAAGCCAAAGTGGAAACAACTTGTCGCTGATCTCAAGTCTAGCAAGAAGAGGAATGATGGCTCAAGCTCCCACAAATCAATTGGGTTGGATGATGAAGAGGATGATGTTGTCGTCATGAATGGAAGAGCCACCGTGCCAAAGGGTAACCGCCAAGTCATGGGAAACAATGTTGGGGAACGTAGCATGCAATTTCAAAAAAATTCATACGCTCACTCATGATCTATCTAGGAGATGCATAGCAACGAGAGGGGGAGAGTGTGTCCACGTACCATCATAGACCGAAAGCGGAAGCATTTGACAATGCGGTTGATGTAGTCGAACTTCTTCTCATTCCGACCGATCAAGCACCGACCGTACGACACCTCCGAGTTCTACACACGTTCAGCTCGATGATGTCCCTCGAACTCTTGATCCAGCAAAGTGTCGAGGGAGAGTTCCATCAGCATGACGGCGTGGTGACGGTGATGGTGAAGTGATCCGCCCAAGGCTTCGCCTAAGCAATACGTGAATATGACCGGAGGTGTAAACTGTGGAGGGGGGGTGCCGCTCACGGCTAACAATGATTCGTGTGTGTTCTAGCGGTGCACCCCTCATATATATAGGTTGGAGGGGAGGAGAGGCAGCCAAGGTGGCGCCCCAAGTAGGAGTAATCCTACTTGGGCACCTCCCAATTCGGCCTCCCCCCTTTCCTATTCCTATTCGGAGTAGGAAGGGAAGAGGGGGAAGGGGGAATCCTATTCCCTTTTTCCTTTCCTCCTTCCCCTTTCCTTCTCCAATTTGGCCAGCCCATATGGGGGGGGGGGGGAGCGCACCAGCCCCTTTGTGGCTGGTGTGTTTTCCCTCATGGCTCATAAGGCCCATATAGCTTGCCGGGGGTTTCCCGGAACCCCTTCCGGTGACCCAATACGTACCCGGTACCCTGATACGTCTCCAATGTATCTATAATTTTTGATTGTTCCATGCTATTATATTATCCTCCTAGGATATTTTATATGCATTTATATTCTATTTTATATGATTTTCGGGACTAACCTATTAACCCAGAGCCCAGTGCCAGTTTCAGTTTTTCCTTGTTTTTGAGTATCGCAGAAAAGGAAAACCAAACGGAGTCCAATTGACCTTAAATTTGACGGAGATTATTTTTGGACCAGAAGAAGCCCACGGAGCATCGGAGATGGACCAGAAGAGTCCCGGGCTGCCCACGAGGGTGGGGGCGCGCCCACCCCCCTGGGTGTGCCCCCTGCTTCGTGGACAGCACGGACACCCCCCCTGACTTGTTCCCGACGCCAATATCTCTTCTATATACCCAAACTTCCAGAAGGAAACCTAGATCAGGATTTCTACCGCCGCAAGCCTCTGTATCCACCGGAAACCAATCTAGACACGTTCCGGGACCCTGCCGGAGGGGGATCCCTCACCGGTGGCCATCTTCATCATCCCGACGCTCTCCATAACGAGTAGGGAGTAGTTCACCCTCGGGGCTGAGGGTATGTACCAGTAGCTATGTGTTTGATATCTATCTCTATCTCTCTCTCTCTCTCTCTCTCTCTCTCTCTCTCTCTCTCTCGTGTTCTTGATTCGGCACGATCTTGATGTATCGCGAGCTTTGCTATCATAGTTGGATCTTATGATGTTTCTCCCCCTCTAGTCTCTTGTAATGCATTGAATTTTCCCTTTGAAGTTATCTTATCAGATTGAGTCTTTAAGGATTTGAGAACACTTGATGTATGTCTTGCATGGGATACCCGTGGTGACAATGGGGTATTCTATTGATTCACTTGATGTATGTTTTGGTGATCAACTTACGGGTTCCGTGACCTTGGAAATCTATGCATAGGGGTTGGCACACGTTTTCGTCTTGACTCTCCGGTACAAACTTGGGGCACTCTTTGAAGTTCTTTGTGTTGGTTGAATAGATGAATCTGAGATTGTGTGATGCATATCATATAATCATACCCACGGATACTTGTGGTGACATTGGAGTATCTAGGTGACATTAGGGTTTTGGTTGATTTGTATCTTAAGGTGTTATTCTAGTACGAACTCTATGATAGATCGAACGGAAAGAATAGCTTCGTGTTATTTTACTACGGACTCTTGAATAGACCGATCAGAAAGAATAACTTTGAGGTGGTTTCGTACCCTACAATAATCTCTTCGTTTGTTCTCCGCTATTAGTGACTTTGGAGTGACTCTTTGTTGCATGTTGAGGGATAGTTATATGATCCAAGTATGTTATTATTGTTGAGAGAACTTGCACTAGTGAAAGTATGAACCCTAGGCCTTGTTTCAACACATTGCAATACCGTTTTCTCTCACTTTTATCATTAGTTACCTTGCTGTTTTTATATTTTCAGATTACAAAAACCTATATCTACCATCCATATTGCACTTGTATCACCATCTCTTCATGAACTAGTGCACCTATACAATTTACTATTGTATTTGGTATGTTGGGGACACAAGAGACTCTTTGTTATTTGGTTGCAGGGTTGCTTGAGAGAGACCATCTTCATCCTATGCCTCTCATGGATTGATAAACCTTAGGTCATCCACTTGAGGGAAATTTTCCACTGTCCTAAAAACCTGTGCACTTGGAGGCCCAACAAAGTCTACAAGAAGAAGGTTGCATAGTAGACATCGTACCCCCAAAACACTTCCGGTGTCCAAATACTATCGTACTATATATGAATCTTTACCTCTCACCATTTCGAGACTCCTCGTTATGTCCGTGATCTCATCAGGACTCCGAACAACATTCAGTCACCAAATCACATAACTCATATAATACAAATCATCATCGAACGTTTAGCGTGCGGACCCTACAGGTTTGAGAACTATGTTGACATGATCGAGACAGCTCTCTGGTCAATAACCAATAGCGGAACCTGGATGCTCATATTGGTTCTCATATATTCTACGAAGATCTTTATCGATCGTACCGTAATGACAACATACATGATTCCCTTTGGCATCGGTATGTTACTTGCCTGAGATTCGATCGTCGGTATCTTCATACCTAGTTCAATCTCGTTACCGGCAAGTCTCTTTACTCGTTCTGTAATGCATCATCCCGCAACTAACTTATTAGTCACATTGCTTGCAAGGCTTATCATGATGTGCATTACCGAGAGGGCCCAGAGATACCTCTCCGATACTTGGAGTGACAAATCCTAATCTCGATCTATGCCAACCCAACAAACACCTTCGGAGATACCTATAGATCATCTTTATAATCACCTAGTTACATTGTGACGTTGATAGCACACAAGGCATTCCTCCGGTATTCGGGAGTTGCATAATATCATAGTCGAAGGAATATGTATTTGACATGAAGAAAGCAATAGCAATAAAACTGATCGATCAATATGCTAAGCTAACGGATGTGTTATCTCCATCACACCATTCTCCTAATGATGTGATCCCGTTCACTACAGGAATCAGGAACTTTGTCGTCTGCCATGGCGGACGGCAAAGGCCTTTGCCGCCCGCCAGTAGACGACAATAGGTCTGGCTGAACAAGCTACGACAAAGGCATCTTTGCCATCTGCTGGAGGACGGCAAAGATGAAATGTTCTTTGCCATCCACCAGCAGACGGCAAATGAACTGGTCGACAGACGTGTCAGCTACATGCCGTTAGTGGGTTAACGGCGTGCTTTGCCGTCTACTTGCAGACGACAAAGACCTTTGCATAGTTGCCGTCCGCTGGCAGACGGCAAAGACCTTTGCATATTTGCCGTCTACCAGCGGACGGCATAGCGGTCCACGTGGCAGCACCTAGGGGTTTGGCCTATTTGATTTCTTTGTCGTTTGCTGGCTGACGGCAAATATGCAATGGTCTTTGCCGTTTGCCAGCAGACGACAAAGCATCCAAATAGCCAGCCTATTGCCCCAGGTTGCACAGGTAGCTGACACGTGGCATATTTGCCGTTAGTCGATGGCATAAAGTTTTGTCTGCCCCGCCAAACAGACGACAAAGAGCCTGTATAGCCCCTGTTTTTTCTGTTTTTTCTTAAATTCATTCACAGATACACACACACACATATGAAAATACTTTCGACAAGCATACCAACACATATACATACCAACACATATACATACCAAATCATATCCCTGCCATATGGATATGATCATCCAACACATATTCATAGCAAATCAAAAGTCCATATGCAACATATGTCCATATGCAACATATATAGCTAGCCAACATATCCAACAACAAGCACTACAAAAAAATACACTTCCGTGATGATACGTGTTTGTCACAGTAGGTCACGTTTTCTTTCATGCATGTACATCCATGACAAATTTATGACAGAATCAAGATAGTCATACACATCAGTCGTATAAGTGTTCCATGACATTACCAAAATTATCATCACGGAAGTGTCCACTTCCATGACGATAAATCGCGCGTCATGGAAGTGCTTTCGTCAAGGGTGACCGACACGTGGCATCCACCGTAACGGGACGCCGTTAAGCTATCGGGTCCGATTTTGGATCCGATAACCTACTAACAGCCCGGACCAATGAGGATTTTCCATGTGTAAAATTCTCATTGGTCGGAGGAAACACGTGTTGGCTCACCGTTGGGACAGATGCCATCCATTCATTGGACAGGAGGCCGCTATGATACATCGAAATGTGGCATGGTCCAAAAAAGGCCCATTCCGGTGAAAAGACCGGCCCATTTGACTTGGTCAAAAGGTAACGGGCCGGCCCACGGAAAGCCTGTTAACGGCCTGTTCGTATATAGCCCATTTATGACCCGCTAACTCGCGACCCGTTACGGCCTATCCGAATTAAGCCCAGTAGCTTCATCTGGGCCTTCCAATATGATTCTAGCCCGTTGTAACTTCCGGCCCATGATGTCTTTCGTCCCATATGAGACCATTTGTAACTCTTGGCCCATTAACGACCCATGGTGAATCTGGCCCGCAATGAACAGTGTACCCCTTTATACCCATTAACGGCCCATTATTCCATTGGGCCGTTTCCAACCCATGTTATCTTTCGGCCTTCTCAGGGCCCATTTATTATTGGGCTCATTTCCAACATTCGGTTACTTACGGCCCGTTACTCCGTTGGGCCAAATTCAGCCCGCGGTTACAATCAGCCCGTTTGCGGCCTGTTACTCCGTTGGGCCGTTTTCATAACGTCATCAAATACGGCTGATTAACGACGACCTATTATTGTCGGCCCATGAACGGGCGATTCCAAATCTAGCCCGTTTACGACCCATAATGCGGTCTGTTATTGGCCCATGTTTGGCCTATCGATCATACGACACGTAGAAGGCCCATTGATGCTACAGCCCGTAGAAGGCCCATCGATGCTATGGCCCGTAAAAGGCCCATTCTTTCTACGGCCCTAAGAAGGCCCATTCTTTCTACGGCCCTAAGAAGGCCCATTGTTTATACGGCCCATAGGAGGCCCATGGTAACTACAGTAAATATGTAGCCCATGGTTATTCTGGCCTAGTTTTAAAAAATAGGTTATTGAGGCCACTAGCAAACCGTGAAAAAAGAACTGCACTGACTACAAGCAAACAAATAAACAAGGAAATAAATAAGCAAGGAACTTATGCTAGGCTATCACGGCTATTACTCATATTACATCCACTGGGCATCAAGGTTCGCCACCAGTGCAAATATAGGGAACAAAGCAGCATATCATATACACTGGTTGTCAAAGTTGGCGACCAGTGCAAATAAACGCCGTAGCAAAACAAGTCCAGAACTAAAACCACTTGTAAGAGCTCAAGAAACAATATCACAGGTACCCATAATGCGGCGGATGCTTAGCAAGATTATTAACTTTCACTTGTTTGGCGCTTAAATCCTACAGCGCAAGTTGTTGAACCACAAAGTATGCATCTGAATTCTACAGGGACTTCATCAGTCCTTGACTTCCTGTCACATAACATCTCGATCAATGTCTTTCAACTTGAAGTTGAGACTCAAGAAGCCGAACTGATTCAGCAAAGAAGTTCAAGAGTCGGTGCGTAGTAGTAGCCAGTAACTCGAACACTACATCAAGACAGGACTTTCGGGTTGTCTCAGTATCTTCAATATAGTTTTTATCAGCTTTCTTGGAGACCAACAGGGTTGTCTCACTATCTTGAACCATATCTGCATTACTTCCTTTACCATTGCATAACGGGGTACTCTTCTCCAATATTTTATCCACGTTCTAAAAGAGAAACAAACAAACACATCACAGGTTTACAATGTAGCATATGAAACTCATTTTGGTAAACCAGTTCAGTAGTAAGGTGGACAGGATAACAACATGAAGCAAACATATATCTATTTAGTATGGTCACTGTATGGTCTATATCATTCCAGTTTATGTTGCCAAATCAAGATAGATACAGTTTGAATCATATCTATTTAAGACAAAGCAGCATAGACAGAATATAAGTGTGGGAAACTACACAAAGAATAACAACACTTGTAATGTGCATGGCATGAGAACATAACTTTTTATTCAATTGAAACTGAAATCAACATAGAGCAAGTTACAACAGCAAACACGTTAAAGAAACAGGTTTAAAACATACATGTTGCGCCATTGGAGTTTCAATTGCATCCTTCAATTTGAAATTAGTTCGTATGAGTAAATATAGTGATGCAAGAGCAAAGTAGTATGACCTGAGAACAATTCTTCTTCTACTTTAAGCATTGACTTGGGGTTCGGAGTGGTGGTCCTCGTGCTTTGGGCGCTGCAGTTGCCTTACTAACTGCTCGTGTTTGGGTGCTCTCTGGTGGAGATAGTGTTGTGTAAACTGGAACTGGGTTACTATCTGCTGGGGTTGGGGTTAGAAGGGGTGTAGCTGGTTCTCTGTCCAACTGGGTAGGGGTACAATCTGCGCGAGTCTGAATTATGTGTGGTGGGGCTGGTTCTTGGGCAAGTACAACCGTGGTTCTATCTGCATCGACAGGTAGCACAATCTTTTCTAAAGACCGTGTTTTTACTCCCACAGATACTGCCATCACCCCCTCCAATTGAAATGGTTGATAAACAAGAAAAGTAATTGAATGTACCGACATTGTAAGATAGACAGGTGCAATGGATAGTAAGGAAGAAAACAGGGCATGAAATAATTCACATTTATGTTGTTTAACGAAACAGAATAGCAAGACATAATTTCACATATATGATGGCTAATTAAACAGGATAGCATGACACAATTTCAAATGTATGACGACTAACTAAACAGGATAGAATGATATCATTCAAAATATGATGACTATGTAAACAGGATGAGATGATATAACTATATTATTTCTTTAGAAAATGGGTTAGCATGCCATAATTCAGATACATGCTGTCTATGTAAACATCTTGGCATGATATAATTCAAATATATGATTTATATACTAAGCAAGTGAGCAGAGGGAAATCACATATATGATGTGTCAACTAAGGAGATGGCATTCAATATTGTGCATATGATGTAAAAACTAAGCATTGCAATACAACATATGCATGATATGAGTAATATAACCCTGCCAAGTTTGAGCATACACCTCAGGGGGATAATAGGACTGGTCATCTGCCTCTGAATACTCCTCTGAAGAGCTATCTGTAACCAGCAAGATATCTGCTTCAGCAGGTAGCATTGTCTGCTCTAAAGACCTTGTTTTCACTCCAGATTTCTCCATCAACAATTCAAATGGCTGATGCACAGGAAGAGCAGTTGAATATACAATCATTGTCGACAAATGCAACGAGAAATACAAAAAAAGTACGACATGATATAATTCCCATATATGACGCTTGTCTAAACAGCAGCATGGCATTGCATAATTCAGATATGTAATGCCTTGCAACAAGATAGCATTGCATAATTCACATATATAATGTCTTGCAACAAGATGGCATCGCATAATTCACATATACGGTAATTAGACACTAAACAGGTGGCATTCACACAAAACATGTCTAAACTAAGCAAATGACATAGCAATGCAAGATACCAAATGCACGATATGAGCAGCAACCCTGCCAAGTTAGAGCATGCACCTCGGGGGGAAATAGGACTGGTCATCTGTCTCTAAATCCTCCTCTGAGGAGCTATTCAGAATCAAAGAAGACACGCGCTTTGTCAGATAGCATTGTCTGCTCTGAAGACCTTGTTTCCACTTCAGAATTTTCCATGACCGTGCCGAATGGCTGATGCACAGGAAGAGTAATTGAATGTACTAAAATTGTTGACAAATTTAACATGTAATAAGAAATGATGGCATGATATAATTCACATATAAGATGACTGGCTAACGAGGGTGGCATTGCAAAATTCACATATATGATGCCAAGCTAAACAAGATGGCATTGCATGATTCACATATACGATAAAGAAACTAAACAGATGGCATTGACACAAAGCATGTCTAAACTAAGCAGATGAAATATTTGATGTATCCAGTAAGCAATGCAAGGCACCATATGCGTGATATTACCAACATCAACATGCCAAATTGGAGCAAAGACCTCAGCGGGTAAATATGAGTGGTCTACTCCTTCTGAATCCCCCTCAGAACAGTTATCTTCCTCTTGATTACAATCTGAAATGGGTGGAGGGGGTTGCCTTTGCGCCCACCATGGAGCGACGTCTGCATGACATTTGATTGCCATGCAAGGCTCGTCTCTTTTGCTCTAATGTTCAGTTCCATTGTGTACAAAAACTGACATGCATAGGAATAAAACATAGTGGGATTATGTAAGGAGTGCATGCACAAATCCAAAGTGATGGTAGCAAACTGTGGATAGACCCAAAACCAATGATAGTAGGCAGATAATAGCTTTAGTTAAAAATATAGATAATGGCTCCTTTAATGTTTGTTTGCACCCAACATGAAACTCATAGTAGACACCCGAGATTAACCAGATAGTAGACAGATAGTACTGATTGCTTCCCCAATATGTACCCTACAACCATTTAAAAACTCAAGTTCAGCATTAGTTTGGACCTGACTCAGAGTCTAATAGGTGAACACGACGATAAAGTAGCATGCCATCATATTAAGCGATGCATAACATAAGCAGACACGGAAGAGTGCGACCTCTCTTGCGGACCCGTGTAGTCCTCAAGGTCATCTGCTCAGTTGATGATGGTAATGCAGTTGTTGTGGCTGCCGGCGGCGGGGAAGAAGATCTGAGGCGGTGAAAGACATTCTGGAGAGCGGATCCCTGCTGTGGTGAACCCTTCCGTCGTTGGAGCAGCTGAGCTGGGGTGGAAAACAACACATCAGGAGCAGGAAAAATCACACAAGGTTTTCTTTGACACATATCTGTAACAGAAGTAATTGTGTAAGGGCTTGTTTGAATTTGAGGATTCTAACAATGCAGGGATAGGAAATAGAAAGGAATAGGATAGGAATGCACGTGCAAAATAGAGAATTCAAAAACACAGGATTTATGCCAATCTGGGTGTTTGATTCACAAGAATTGGAAGATCATAGGATGCAAAGGAGCAAGGTGAGATTAAGTCAAACCACAAGAAAATGTACGGTTATAATGCTATTATGCTACTATCTCTTAGTCTTGTGCTTCATGAATAGGAATTTGAAAAGGTGGACAAGTGGAAATTAAAATTCCTATGGTATTTCTTTCAAGGAGACACTAAGGGAACAAATCCTACAGTTTTCCTTTGCTCCATTCCTTTGAACCAAATTCATGAATAGTAGTACCACAGGAAAGTTTCCAATTCCTATGTTTTTCCTTCACTTTTCCTTTCAAGCACTGGCGATTCTAGTAGGCAGGCTTGAGCAAGGAAAAGCCTCACTCAAAAATGTTTTTGTGCTACTTCTATTACTTTGGACCCAGGCCACTGCCCTACTAGCTCAACTCCCAGGCCCATCGACAAATGCACAGCTCAAACGCGCAGAGATTAATAATGATGGCGTTCAAGAGAGTCCATCACGGATAGCTAAGTTGCCTGGTACCTCACTTCTTGTCATATTGTAGGAGAAACTAATCATATTTCACGTTACTGCGTGTGCTCAGCGGACAATATAGATAACATGTAGAGTTAAAAAGAGATGCAACAAGTGTACAACTTCTTTGGCGAAGCCATGTCGATCTTAGCATGATTGGGTTGGTCGGTGAGGATGATCCTGCTGACTTGGCTGTCGGAGGAGGGGAAGAAGATCTTAGGCGTCTGGAGATGGTGCCCGGGTATCGCTTTCATTGTGATGGAGGGTTTCGCTGCTGGAGCAGCTCCGGTGAGTTGTACGACGCCGAGGCTGAAGTAGGACAAGAGAGACAATGTTATCCTGAGTGGAATTCTAATAGCATCTCCAATAGATGACGTAAAATTCATAACCACAAAGTGCTAGATGTAAAATACATTAGCCGCTCATCTCTGAACTTAACTGTTGAAACGGAATTTAACTGTCGAAACTGAACTTAACTGTCGAAACTGAACGCACTAGTAGCAGAAAAGCAGTAGCAGCGCATGCGAGAACCGGGGAAGCTGGTCGTGTAGCAGCATCTGGTGAGGCTACCCTAAGCCGCCAGCCACCACCGGCCAAACAGCCGCTTCGCCGCCATGGATGGCGGTAAGCGCCACCCTTCCGCCTCAAACCACTCCCCACCGGTCCGCCGCCCTGCCATCCCTCTACCCCGTGCCGAGCTTTTTCTCTGGCGATCCCCACGCCACCACCCCACCACCACCGGCGACCACTGCCCCCACCCTAAACCCTAAGATAGATACTGGGTACCTCTCCGGCGAGCCCCCTCCCCGCTGCGGCTGGTTCTTCCTTAACTCCGGTGAGCCCCCCACCCCCTGAAAATTGACTGACCCGAAAGTCGATTCAGTCGACTGAAGTGTAGCTAAATCAAGCAGCATCGCAAGCAAGAGCAAGAGCAGACCAAGTAGGGGACCGGGAGCAAGAGCAGAGCAGCAGCGCGAGCGAGAGCTAAAGCAGCAACAGCTCCTACAGATGTGGACGTCACCGCCGAGGGAGCGATGCCGTGGAGGAAGTGGACAGCGACGCCGCCATGGATGGAGCCGCGCCGTGTCCGCTCGGGACCGAGCGCCGGCAACACCGTGATATTGAATCAAGAAGAAAATGCGGCGATTAGTGTACACCTCTTTGGTGGCACCGATTAGGCCTCAGCTTCATCCGAGGAAACGGTGATGATGATGGTCTTCCGATGGTGCAGGTGAATATGGCGGTGTGGGAATGGAGGTGGCGCCAAAGACGAGGGGAACGTCGGGGCAGCTCCTTGGAGATGGAGGACGGGGTGGCTGAACCGGCAGGACGACGAGATCGATGACGGATCCTCATCCGGTACGGTGCATGAGGGACGTCGAGGTGTTGCTGTGGATGACGTCGTCGGGGAAGAGGCTCCGGCTGGGTGGCGGACGGAGGAGGGTGTGGGGCCTCGCGGGTTTTCGCGGCCTCGGTGTACGAATGGGTGGGCGGATGGGATGGGGATGGGGAACCATGGCTTAGGGACGCTCTTGTCCGAAATGTGGGGTAAGTTATGAAAGTACCCCCACCGATATGACCTAGGCGGTTCTTTCTGTTCACGGGTATCATGGGCATTTCGTGTGTCGAGATTTCACATGAGGTGGGAGTTTTCGCGTGCATTGTAATTTTGGAATAGCAAGGCGCGGGTTGAGATGGAGGGAGTTGTCGGAGCACAACGAGACAAAGATATATCTTAAATATTTCGGGGTAACTAGGCGCGGGTTGAAGAGGCGGGAGTTTCGCAGCACGATAGACAGAGACGCTAGCTTGAAATTTCGGCATAACAAGGCGTGGCATGAAATTTCAGGAGAACAAGCTTAATGTGTGCCCAAAAAAAGACAATTTGCACCTCATCACTAGAGAGAGCTATGTCCCGTTATACTACATTACTAGAAATGCATTCAAATGCAACAAAAAAACTAAAAAAAATCAGGACAACAAACATAACGTGTATAGTACCAAAACAATTTGCACTTCCCTCAACAATAAAAAACAATGTGTGTTGTCTAGCGTATGGACTAAATTTGAGTACATTTTCCCTGTTTGAATGGGATTGTACTCGGGTTAGTTATACAACCATCTAAATATTATCTCCACAACACATGACATGAATATAGGAGAAATAAATCCCTATATAAATACGAACTACATGTACATACGATCTCAAATTCAAATATATGTATAGATTTTATGTTGAATTCAAATCATAGTACATGTATGATCCAGCTAGATGTTCGGAATCTAAACCATGTATGATATACTATGTCCAATGTGTTTAACAAGCACAACACACACACAAACACCATTTAGACTAGTAAGGTACACGTGCATTGCACGCATGAGATTTGGCAACCAAATTATGAATAAATACCACATTATAGCATGTAAGCTTTGAGTCATATATGCATGATGTAGATGTTCGTTTAATTCTTGTAGTTCATTTCATTCAAAATCATCTAGTTTTTATAAGAAAACTAATCTATTTTAAGATTCATGAAATTGTGCGTTGTAAAGCATAAAGTAAAAACAAATAATGGCAAATCATGTACAAAAACATTTGGGCAATTCTGATACGGAAGATTCTAGAACAAAGAAGAAGTGCTTGTGTTTTGAGGTTTGTGCATTATGCTTAAGTTCAACCATGCAGTCTTCTAGATTGTATATGTGGCAAAATCTGGTGGAATCTAGATGATATCCAACGGCGAGTTGTGCTCAAATTTGCCATCTCTGCACCATCGGATTGGCCTCATCCAACGACCATCTTTCAAATTTAAAGTTATCCGCACACTATATAAAAAATATAAAATATAATATATATAGGGGTATAGATATAGATATGTGATGTGAAAGCCACCCATCATCTCCAATTAGAATAGTGTGTCCAAGCACGGATGCAATGTGGCCAAATGATGTCTGCCGTCGATATCTCAAATACAAATCAGTCTGACCTTGTTCAATGTGTATACAGTACAACATGCTCGTTTCCAAACCACACCACGCATATCTCAGTTATATTCTTGCATGCATGGGTTTCAAACATCATGATCTCTTATTCAAATATTTGAATTCTACTTTACATTGATTATGACGACACCTAATCATTTACACCCACACATTCATCTTCTCTTTATAATTGTACCATTAACTTTCTCTTGTGCATGCATGCACACACAGTACCAGTCGGCATTATCCATCGCAGACATGCAATTTTTTCTTCAGGTCGGTCTCCCATGCATGCACACACACACCTCCCCCTCTCCATCATATCGTGCATTCATTATCTCTTACGTGCATGCGCAACGATCGATGTTCCACTATGTGTGTATATATAGCTAGGTCTTTCATAGTTTTCCACACAAACCGATCAATCTATATATCTCGTGAGGTCTCACCCTCTTTCCCACGTCCACATCGATCAATCTATACCTCTCTATATAGGATTACATAGCTAATACACCCACATTAATTATATTCCAACGTCCCCCTCTCATCATGCATGCATCAGCTTCATCTCTTAGACGCGCGCACAGTGGCGAAGACAGGGGGCAGCAAGGGCCCTGCCCCCCTAACATCACTACATATCGAGGCTAATATGAATGTGATCATTAGAGAATTGCTAGTAAAATGGTTTAAGTTGATGAATTGGCCCTCCTCGTAAAGGATTAGCAATGCTTGGCCCCCTAGCTCATTTATTTTTCATGGCTCCACCACTGCGCGCAACAATGCACGTTCTCGCCCCCTCTCTTCAAATATCAATCTCGCACTTGTGCACTCCTTCATAGTCTCCCTCCACTTGGCCCCTCGCACCATCTTCTAGCCCCCCACCGGATTTTGCCACATGTACAATCTAGCAGACACCATGGTTGAACTTAAGCATAATGCACAAACCTCAAAACACAAGTGCATCTCCTTTGTTCTAGAATCTTCCGTATCATAACATCCCAAACTTTTTTTCTAGTTGAATTGCCATTATTTGTTTTTACTTTATGCTTTACAACGCACAATTCCCTGAATCATAAAATAGATTAAGGGCTACTTTGATTCAAAGGATTCTCAAAGGAATTTTGGAGGATTCTAATCCTTAGGAATTTTTCCTATCTTGGTTGTTTGATTTGTAGGATTGTAACACATTCATTTGCACTAGATTTCATAGGAAACATCCCATCCACTCAAACCACTTTGAAAGAATCCTGCGTTTTTTCTATGCACAATCAAACACTCGTACAATCCTGTAGGATTCAAGATGACATTCCACTCTAATCCCATGTTTTTCCTATTCCCGCATTTTGGAAATCCTACGAATCAAAGAGGCCCTAGCTTTTTTATAAAAAGTAATTTATTTTGAATGAGAAAAAATATAAGAATTAAACGAAGGTCTACATCAGGCATATATGACTCAGAGCTTACATGCTATAGTGTGGTATTTATTCATAATTTGGTCGCCAAATCTGATGCGTGCAATGCACGTGTACCTTACTAGTACTTCGAGTATGTGCAAAAACGTAAATTAGAATTCCAATCACATGCTACATAGTGCAATCATATCCCACCTTAACTGGGTATGTATATTTCTAGGTTTTCACAGTTTTGGCTTGTTTTTTAGTGCTGGGCCTAGCAAAAGAGAAATCGCCGTATACTAGGCACTCCAACTTCTTAAGAGGTTTATCTAAAAGATGTCTACTTTTCTCAGGGAGATGGTTAAGGACCTCAGAAGATAGAGGAGAGCGCCAGGCCTAGATTTCCGGAATACTTCTACGGGGAATGCTCATTGAATGAGCATTCTCCATATTATGCCTTGAAGAGGACTCGAACCTCCACGCTCTTCAGCACGAGATTTTGAGTCTCCCGTGTCTACCATTTCACCATCAAGGCATCTTGAAAGTGAATCGTATTCCATGTCTCTCTTACAGTTCATGAAGCTATGTGGCACATGTGGAGGCGTTGTCGCGACCTCCTTGTGTGGATTGATCACAGTGACGTGCTGCTGCTTCCAGAAGAATGTACTCGTCCTCTCTAAGCCACACTGGAGGTACATGCATGAAGCGAAGATGTGCATGCACGCCAAGCACGCACTCATTCCCTCGCATGCACACGCGGGTACACGGGGCGACGCATTTTTGTACGAAGATCCACCCCATGTGATAATTTGACACGTGTAAAGTCCTTCATTTCATTGATGGTCAATTAATACAACGCATGCAAATTGAGTGGATGTGAGGGAGGAAGAAAGACATTACTACTCCACTGCGCGCATGCGAGTAGTTAAATCATGGGGTGCCAGTACTTCCATTGGTATCCTTCGTATTTTGTGCCAACTTTTGACCATATTTGTAAGTAACGTAATATTTATGCATGTCATAAAAAGTGGCACAAAAAAGGGGGGCAATAAACCTGGACGCAGGCAGCATGATCCATTTTTGCCAGGGCTACTATTGGTGGCCTTTGTATTTAAATATGGACGGAGTGGAGTAGTACTATCTTTATCTTAGCCTCGTAGGGATCTCCCAACGCCTAGGCTCGCCGCCCCGCCTCACCCATCGGATCCCGCCATGGATAATCCCTTAGATCCCTTTGAGCAAAACCCACATGTGTTTTAGAGGGGATCCATTGCTCTGGAATCACATATCGCTGGCGCCGGAGGACATGCCGGTGCTGTGTTTCAGGTGGTGGGCAGCAAGGGCAAATCGGATCGAGGAAGCATCGCATCGATTGGAGAGAAGTTCCAAGGAGCTGCGCCTGGCGCAGCACAAGGCGCAGGCGCAAGTCGATCTCAGGGGAGAGATGCTGAGGGATGTCAGCATGTGGCAGTGTCGCGTTGATTTCGAGCTAGGGCTAATGGCAGAGATCATATTCACGGAGTCGACTACGGAGGAAAGAACGCCATGCCTGCGCAGTGGCATGAGCAACTGGTGCAACTGTTCAAATGGGCGGTAGGAGAAGCCAAATCCCGGGACTAGTTGCGGCGGCGCCGCTGGGCATGCATCATAGGCGAGGTGAGCTGCCCTCCTTCCCCGCTAGCTATGCAGTGACCTAGTCGGTTGCTGCTGCAGTGAACTTGCAACGCTATATCGGTTTGCAACCTTGACAATTACTCCATCTATATGTATTGTTTTCCTGTAAAAAATACTTGGTCGTTTGGAAAAAAGATGGTAATTGATTTATCACTAGTTTTAGAAGGCTTGGTCGTGACAATCAACCGAAGCCACAACCAGAAGTCTCCATCGTGTAAGTCCTTTACGGTCGGTCGCACCAACAAACGGTCGGACCCGCGTCTCACTGAAGGGACACACATCGGCTTGGTCTGACATGTACGACTGTTACGTCTCCAACGTATCTATAATTTTTTATTGTTCCATGCTATTATATTATCCATCTAGGATGTTTTATATGCATTTATATGCTATTTTATATGATTTTTGTGACTAACCTATTAACCTAGAGCCCAAAGTGCCGCTTATTTTCCTTGTTTTTGAGCTTTACGTAAAAGGAATACCAAACGGAGTCCAATTGACGTGCCAATTTTTGATGATTTTTTATGGACCAAAAGAAGCCCCCAGAGTGAAAGAGTTGGGCCAGAAGAGTCCCGGGCCGTCCACGAGGGTGGGGGCGCGCCCTACCCCCCTGGGCGCGCCCCCTATCTGGTGGACGACTCAGAGACCCCCCTGACGTGAAATCTACGCCAAAAATTCCTATAAATATATAAACCTCCAGAAAGAAACCTAGATCGGGAGTTCCGTCGCCGCAAGCCTCTGTAACCACCAAAAACCAATCAATACCATATTCTGGCACCCTGTCGGAGGGGGGATCCCTCACCGGTGGCCATCTTCATCATCTCGGTGATCTCCATGACGAGGAGGGAGTAGTTCACCCTCGGGGCTGAGGGTATGTACCAGTAGCTATGTGTTTGATCTCTCTCTCTCTCTCTCTCTCTCTCTCTCTCGTGTTCTTGATTTGGCATGATCTTGATGTATCGCAAGATTTGCTATTATAGTTGGTTCTTATGATGTTTCTCCCCCTCTACTCTCTTGTAATGGATTGAGTTTTCCCTTTGAAGTTATCTTATCGGATTGAGTCTTTAAGGATTTGAGAACACTTGATGTATGTCTTGCATGTGCTTATCTGTGGTGACAATGGGATATTCACGTGATCTACTAGATGTATGTTTTGGTGATCAACTTGTGGGTTCAGGACCTTGTGAACTTATGCATAGGGGTTGGTACACGTTTCGTCTTGACTCTCTGGTAGAAACTTTGGGGCACTCTTTGAAGTTCTTTGTGTTGGTTGAATAGATGAATCTGAGATTGTGTGATGCATATCGTATAATCATACCCACGGATACTTGAGGTGACATTGGAGTATCTAGGTGACATTAGGGTTTTGGTTGATTTGTGTCTTAAGGTGTTATTCTAGTAAGAACTCTATGATAGATCGAACGGAAAGAATAGCTTCGTATTATTTTACTACGGACTCTTGAATAGATCGAACAGAAAGAATAACTTTGAGGTGGTTTCATACCCTACAATAATCTCTTCGTTTGTTCTCCGCAATCAGTGACTTTGGAGTGAGTCTTTGTTGCATGTTGAGGGGTTGTTATATGATCCAATTATATTATTATTGTTGAGAGAACTTGCACTAGTGAAAGTATGAACCCTAGGCCTTGTTTCAACGCATTGCAATACCGTTTTTGCTCACTTTTTTCATTAGTTACCTTGCTGCTTTTATAATTTCAGATTACAGAAACCTGTATATACCATCCATATTGCACTTTTATCACCATCTCTTTGCCGAACTAGTGCACCTATACAATTTACCATTGTATTGGGTGTGTTGGGTACACAAGAGACTTTTTGTTATTTGGTTGCAGGGTTGCTTGAGAGATACCATCTTCATCCTACGCCTCCCACGGATTGATAAACCTTAGGTCATCCACTTGAGGGAAATTTTCTACTGTCCTGCAAACCTCTGCACTTGGAGGCCCAACAATGTCTACAAGAAGAAGGTTGCGTAGTACACATCACGACCAGTTACATCACTGACTTGTGCGACCGCATTTGAGCAGTGTAGTACTCCCTCTATCTCAGTTTACAAGTCTTGCACATGTACCTTGGTCATTAATTTGACCAACTTAATAAGAGGCATACATTACAAAAAATATATCATTACAAACTTCAAATATTCTATTTTTAATGATATATTTTTTATGTTAAACATTTTTTGTTCTACTAAACTCATCGGGAGTACTTGAAATTTATGTTCCACTAAACTCATCGGGAGCCATTTCGGGCCTCAAAACCAAAACCATCAATTAATCTTTACCTTGTTCCCGTCACATTCCAAAGTACTAGTGCTACAATTAAGTGCAAGCCTGCTCACACCTACCAGTACGTACCAAACTTGAACGTGTTCCCACTATGCAGGTTTTAGTACTAGTGCTAGTACTTAGGTTATAAAAAGGGGAACTACCTAATCGAAAATTACTCTACCTTCCTCCTCATAAGTCCTTCTTCGTCTGTCCTTGCCATGGCCAGTATGAAGAGCTCTAGGTCGAGAACTACTCGTAACAAGGGAGCGGCAACCAAGGCTGCAGAAAAAAGAGAGGGCTCGCCGCCACGCAGAGACCTCGAAAGATCTCTCACGGGCAGGCGATGGCTCCCAGGAGCGCCCTAGCCGCGGAGGCGAACATGCCGAGCTGGCGGCGCTGGAGTCGTTATCCCTCAACGGCATGCTCGATCAGCTCAATAAGCACCTCAATAAGCAGAAGGAGTTCATCCACGGCTTGGTGGAGCTGCTGAAGGAGAGCCTCGATGTCATGCCCGCTGAGCTCAATGAGCAGGGGGAGTTGACCGCCGGCTTGGTGATGCTACTGAAGAAGAGCATTGCCTCGGAGAAGAAGGCAACCGGCGAAATCCTGCAACTTCAGGAGGACAAGGCAAAGCTCTACCACGAGCTCGACCTGCTGAAGGAGGAGAACGCCGACTGGAAGAAGCTGCATGAGAATAGTAGTTCCTCGTTGAAGATGCTGCAGGCCCTCGTCATGGAACAGAAGGAGGAGTTGGCGAAGCTCCGCATATTGCACCCGGATGCTATCAAGGTACGTAATGCAGCCGTGGAACAGATGATGAAGGCTCGCGTCGAGAAATCCCGCGTCATGGACACAATGAAGAAGATGGCGGAGGAGACACGCAAGGAGATGGAGGTCATGGAGGCGATGAAGAAGTAGTTACGGCTCCGCGGCCAGCAACCCTTCATGTATTGAGAGCAGCGCCCCAGAATTATGTGTGTGTCTTCCTTCTTTTTTTGGGGTCATAATCTTCCTTCTTCTTTTGCTCCTGTGTTTCTTCTTTTGCTTCGGGTGTTTCATCGCACGTGTCACCTTCTTTGTGAGGCATGAATAGAACAATGCTAAAAATGAGATGACTAGCAAATTAGATCATTCTTTATCTCCGATAGAACAATGCCTCTTGCTAGTAATATATAATAAGAGTAGAGAGTAGAGGATATGGCACTAGGCTACCGTGTTTCGTGCTCCTCCGTCGTACTCCAGTGGAAAACTTGAGTATGCTGCACTGTTATTTGCTCCTCCTCAAGTCGTTGGCACATTTATATGAGCGGTCAAATCACAAGGCCCCGCCTTTCAGCAGTAATGAGCCGTCAAATCACAAAGGCCCTCGCCTCTCTTGAAACCGAAATAGCTAGACTTCCCCGCCCTCTAGCCTTTTAAAAAATGTATACTTTTGTATAGTAGTAGGATCGATGGATTGCGCCATGGAGCAAAACTAACAAGATGAAATTAAAGAAAAAAGGTGGTACATACAGAGAGCGCTCGTCGCCAAATTATGCATATAGTACTATTAAAAAAGCTAGTACGTGCTTAAATGGGGTGCTAAATTATATTAAAGAAATTAGCATACCTATTTAATTCTTGGGTTCTTATTATTTATGCCACTAGTTTGTGTATCACTACTTAGTTTTGCCATTAGAAGTTACAACTACTAAAAAATGCCATCGATCTGTGAGATGCCTGCTCAAAAATGCAATTAGATATCTCAAAAATGCCATCGTTAAGTTAGATGTTTGCTCAAAAATGCCATTAGACATTGTGATTTTCACGTCAAACCCGTTGACCATGTTACATGAAAAAAATAAGCCGATTCTCACAATGATAAATGTGGCCCCGCTTGTCAGGAGTAACCAAGCGAACAATTTTACAGGAAAATAAGAACGCTACTGGGATCAAGTAGGCCCCACACTTTATTTTACTGTAGTGAGAAAGAGGGAGAGTTGGCATGTTGGTCCATCGATATTTATGTCATTATAACATGGCAAAAGAGATTTGAGTCACAATAATGGTGTCCAAAGACAACACCCCTCAAATAAAACTAAGCACCCTGAAATTCTTTGACAAAACTAAGCCCCCTGAAATTCTTTGACAACTAAACTGCTGGCTATATGATATTGGCCATATATATTGTACGTATATAATGTGAAGAAACGATTGGTAGTCGTAGTACTATACCAACTAAAAGATGAACTGTAAGAAATACTAGTATGTTCGTACTAAGGAGTTAAAGTAACAAGAAGAAACATAACATAGTTCTGTTGGGGGCTCAGCACAACACACCCCTCAAATAAAACTAAGCACACCAGAAATTAAACTAAGCAACTAATCCGGTAGACACTACATTAGAACCACCATGAGCAACGACACTGCCACCTTACTCGGAGTCCTCGTCCACATCCTCGTCTTCGTCCTTGTCCCTCTTCCTCTTGTCCGATACTTCTTTGCTTGAACCACACACTTGGCTCTTGCTCTTCATCCAACCCTTGTAGATATTGAAACAAAGGTAGCCATCCATTGCAGCTTAGTGGATGTGGTCTATATCTAGTACATTCCACTTCCATGCATGATGAAACGTAAAGCGGAGGTTTCTTCAGGCCACTGCATTTAAGGATGAACTATGGCTCCTGCCAGGGTCAGCATTGAAGTCTTATCACGGGAGGACACCAGCCCATTATTCTGTAGGTTGAAGGGTTTGCCTACAACGAGGCATATCCGTTCCAGGACTCTTATGTCGTTCATAAAGTCCATAGTAACGAATTTGACTCGGCCGCCCTTGAGGAACTTCTTAAATTCCTCGCACTCAACGTCGACATGGCATATGTGGTAGACCAAGCATAAGTCATGCATGCAAACCTGGATCACGGCGGGCTTCTTCCTCTCTTTCTCCTTTAGATTCTTCTCTTTTCCCAGGACTGTGGTGTACTCAACATCTAGCCCAGCGACCCACTCATCATTTGAGTTTTCGAACATGCGTCTGAAGCGATCAAGGCATCCTTTCACTATTGCGGAAGAACGGGTGTAGATGACGTTGAACTCATCGTCGGTCATGGTTCTAACCTTGTACTCACCGCCGACCATGAAGATTTGGGACGCCATGGATTTGGGAGGAGGGTTAGGATTAGTGGAACTGTCGTAATGTGAAAGGACGAGACGACTAGGAGTGGTTTATCGATTGTAAAAATGCCGAGTGGAGGGGGGGAGGCGCGTGCGAACGGCAGGGTAGTGGCTTGCCTGGTGGATAAATGGATTCATGCACAGTACTATGGGGGCCCAATTAGATGTCATATCTACTCGACGCCCAATTAAATGGCTTTCGATGTCATGTCAAGCGTCGGAAAAATTACAGGTGATACGAAGCTTCCGAGAGCCCTTGGATCTGAGATCGAACGGTTGCATGGCATGATTCTAGACCTATGGGTGAATATCCTATCCTAGAGGGTTATTCTGCAAAATTTCAGCAACTTAGCATGTGACCGTTCGATCTCAGACCCAAGGGCTGCCAGCAGCCCATATCATGGTCACGCCTAGCACGACCGTTGCCTCGCTCGCGCGGTCGCGCCCTTGGAGATTTAACACGATGTGTTAGGCTATCTGATGTTGGCATGTCATACATAGTCATCACTTAGTCACCCATACTACAATAAGGTTAGCTATAAGGTTGGCTATAAGAGTACTTTTTGTTTACTTCTCTGTATCTCTTTCTTCGTAGTATTTATTGCATTTGCCAAGGAGTGACCTCTTCCAATGAAATGGTGCTTAGATGAGGTGCTATGGGCATTAAATGGCTTAGCAACTCAAGTCCCCAATGCATAGGTGCTTATTTTTTGTTGCTAAGTTTGCTTCATCTAGGTACACGTGCTTAGCATCGTTTCTTGCTGGGGTCACCAAACTAGTATGTCTCTTCTTAATTAACTTACCACATCAGACTTTATGCCTATGTGGCAGGCTTAGCACCTATAGGATCAAGTACAATAGTGGGCTATAAGCCCGCTTTACATGGCATTTTTGCATATGTGGGTGAAAGAGGCAAGGAAAAAGTGGAGGAGTGGGCTCTCATGCAAGAGCCAGCCTCTACATGGTGGAGCATCGGGAGAGGCACCTGTATGCAGGTGGTCAGGAATCGGGAGACTCACGCCGGTCGTAGCGCCGCAGTTAAAATGATAATGGCAAGTCAAATCACCAGGCCCCACCTGTCCAATAGTAACTCGCTGCCAAATCACACAGCCCTACGTTTGCAGCAGCCTACTCCCTCATCTTCTCGCATCTCTGTCAAACCGACTAGGCGGACTGCCCCGCCTACCACACGGGAAAAGCCCCTCCCTCGACTTTTAAATAGTACAGTATACTAATTTTGTATCCATGGATTGCGCCATGGAGCAAAGCCTCAAGAAAACGGTGGTACACATTTACAGAATACAGTTTATAGCACGCCCGTCGCGTTCGTGTCACACCCCAGACGGTCGGTCGGTCTGGCAGGCCGCTCTCCAAATGGAACACGCGTCACATTGCATTTACACACACATGTGGGACCACAATTGAGAACCGACCATAGGCACACTCCCCGGCCCTGCAAGTCGGGTGAGTTAATAGAAGAGAGAGACGAGCGATAGTACTAGAGAAGTGTTGTACACAAATTGGTGCCTGGATGATCCCTGCATGACACGGAAGATCAGCTCGTCCATGCATGTGACCAGACTCCAGCAGGCACGCCTGGATTGGCTATCGTCTACATATCATGCAGGCTGTGTTGTGCAGGGCTGTAGTTCTGGTGAGAAATCTCAAAAAAGGTTTCTTGTCATCTCGCAAAATTAGGTGTCATGTGCTTTGGATCACTACGAGGGTTAAATAGCGACAAATGAGTTCCTCCAAGGCGCTAGTCATGGGGGCCACATGCATGAAGACTACTCGGCTGCCATCTATGTCAAGCCGGCTATGTTAATTAGGGCATCTATCGATGGACCCCTTTTCAACGAGTTTATCTTTAATTTGAGCTTTGATCCACATCTAGTTTGTCCGTCGGGATTCATGTTGTCTCCTTTGGGCAGTGAGGGTATGGTTTCTTGTCATGTGGAATTTACGTGTTATATGTTATAATCCGGTGCTTCAGATCAAAATGAGGACAACTGCGCCTCCCGGGCACGTGCATGAAGACTTCTCGACAGTCATTGACAAGGTCAAGCCGCCTCCGGTAGACAAAACAAAACTAGTAGTACTCCACTATATAGGCAGGAGCCTCCGCGCTTGCTTGCTAGTGTTGCTCTCTTCACACTGTCTCGTCCTCTCTAGATCTATACACGACAGCGGTGGACACACTCTCTCTTTCTCTGCTCACCGCTGGACACAGATCCAGCCAGATCCTCTCCGCGGGGGAAGGTGAGAAGGTGCAACGTTCACGCGGTCGTCCTCGGCGACGAATCTTACCCACTGCCTGCGCGTCCCGATCAGTGTGCCTTGCCGTTCTCTCCCAAGCACCGCTGGCTAGGGAGGGCCTCTGACCCCTTCTTCCTCGTTGCCGTAGTGTGGGCAGATCCGTCCTCCCGCCGCCCACCTAGCGACATCCCGGCGACCCTCAGGTATAACTTCCTTCGAAACCGGCCTTGCTCTACTTCCCGAGCTCCTGACGTTGCTACATTTGTATCTTTTACTATTTCTCGTGCCCCTCGTAGATAGGATCGATCGGCTGTTCGAAAGCCACCTAAATTTTTACTGTTAAGAGGTAAAACTAGTTCATGCACTCGAATCTAGTACTACTTGGTTCAAACAAGGAAGAAAGGGGGTGCGGGATGGGGGGTGGGGGAAGATTTGTTACCTGGATCTAGGACTTGGTCGGAAGAGGAAATAATGGGGGCGAAAAGTAGCAAAGACTGGATATCCAACTGGTCTCTAGGTCTAATAGGGAAATAAAGGGAAACACAGTACAAACTAAATATAAACCCGATCTATTGGTTGAAAAAGGGAAGAAAGTGGGGACTGGGGGACACGTCAATAGAGTAAGTCCAGCACTAGATTTGCTAGCCTCACACAGTATAAGGTGGCTATACCGAATAAAATGGGACCAACCCAGATATCCTGTTCTGATGTTTGTTGCCCCGAGCCACTCTTATGTAATGCCACTGGTAAAATGTAGCAGTCGCACTGCTAAAAGTAAGGACACGTTAAACCAATGTTGCTGGTAAAATGAAGCAATGGCACCATTAAAGTAATGTCGTATTTAACGGTTGTCATAGTTAATCCTAATGCCCACACTAATATCTAGCAATGTTGCTGCTTTAGAAATTGCTACTGTCCTTGTAGGATTGCCATTCAGATAAGGACCATGCTTCTTTTCATTTGATGTATGTTTCATCACTTGTTTGTCACCCCCCCTTTCCACCTTTTTTTGTGCAAACAGAGACATACATTTCACGCTTGATCTTAGTTGAACTGCATAAATGATATCCAAATTATAGTTGAACATTCCAGGAGCTTCACAACCAACCTTGATGTTGCTCAATTTTATTGCAACTAATGAAGAAGAAGCTCTGTGGGTTTCGTTTTCTGATGGAAATGGAACCGGGGCTGGAGACCTTTTGTTAAAAAATAAATGAAGAAGAAGCTGCTAGCTAATGGGACATTGCTTCATTTTAAGTGAACTGCACCAAAAGGTCCCATGAATTGAATCATCCATGTTGGTGATTGGTGTCATCCCTTCTACGATGGCATTGACTGCAGACATGGTTCCCATCACGAGGTATGTTCCTTTTTGGTCTCACCGTTTGCCAAAGATCCTGCATGTTGAGTGTGCTCTTGTGCTACTGTTTTGGCACTGCCATGATAAAGCAATAGTGTTATTATTTTGCACCTTAATCTAGTGGCACTATTAATTTGAGGCAATGTTTTGGCATTGCTAGTGGCACTGATTTTTTTATATATCGAAAGAGGGGTTTCCTTCGATTTCATTAAAGAAATCCAACCATAGAGAACCATTATCCGACAACATCTCAGTGTAAACGGGTAGTTATGCAACTACTACTAGAATGGACTGAGTACTAGCACGAGACAAGTTCGCCACATAAGCTAGGTAGGTAGGGGGACGCAGCACCAGCTCAACTAAGTTTGGATTACAACCCAAATGCTACCACAGAAACATCAGAGGAGAAGATAGGGACTGAAAGAGCCAGCTTCAGCATCCCAGTCTAAGCACCCCCGGCCTCCATCCTTGCGACGCACGGTACACCTCGTTTGCCACCTGCTCGACCCTAGTGCCACTGGTAAAATGAAGTAATAATATAGTTAAAATAGAGTGAGTGTCCTCTCTATCATTTCATTTCCAATGTAGATAAAGAAAGTGCTTCTCTTTGTTAGTATATGTTTCATCAACTAGTCCCATTGTTAATGTTTAAGCCGCTTACGCAAACCGGGTGCTTAATTTTAGTTGATCTGCACAAAAAAGAGATTGGAATATCTCAAGGCCCCTCCTTGTACTACCGCTGTACACCGATGTTCATCCTTTGGCGGAAGGTGTATCGGGGAGACTTGGGTCGATTTCTAGTATGAGGCGTACCGTATGAGGAGTCGCAGGGCCCATCTCGCCCTCGCAGCATGGCATACTTTGATACCATCGCAATATTTTATTCTATTTATTAGTGTATGTTTCATCAACTAGTGCCACTATAATGTACTCACGCCTTTTCATTATCTGTGCAAATAGGGTTATTCAGCTGCATTTTGGTGGAACTACACAAATGTACGGATGGAACCAGCATATATGCAGAGTGCGAGGTGCCAAGTAAAAATTACGGACACCAACCCTGCTCCATCTAAGCATTGGCATCCACCACCATCAGTGGGATGTGTGGCGCTCACTGTGGACGGATCTTTCTTGGCAGCAAATCCTCTAACCAAATACTAGTAGCTTAGACTTCAAAAAAAATACTAGTAGCTTATATTGGCAGTTTTCTAGGGTGTACTCTTTTCTGAAAGGAGCTCCAATCTATTTTTCTTTATTTGTACACAATGTCACAACTTTGACCCAAACGTCCAGAGCTATTTTAGGGTGGTTGGCATAGTACTCGGAGACTGATTGTAAGCATGATTTTTATTAGCTATCACACTGATTGTAAGCATGAGCAGATGGAAGATTAGGTTAGTGCGAAGCTTACCTTAAACCCTACCGACGCTGTTGAAATGAGGCGAGCATCGAGGGAACTATGGAGAACGGTGGGGAAACGACGTCGCGCCATCCGGCCTCCTCTTGCGGTGGGAGAACGAATCCTCCTGTGGCTCCGGCTGGCTATGCACCCTCATGAACGGCACACCATACTCTATTGATTCGGTATCCTCTGGGTGCTCGACCTTCGACCTGTATGCCCACCACCTCCGCCTGACTTTTGCCTCGGGCGAATCTGTCTGCTCCATCACCCAGAGGAGATACTCGATGAGCTCGAAGGACTGTGGCATGACTGCCGCCGAGGAGTACATCACCGCCCACATCATTGATGTCTCGCTCTTTCGCATACATTGCCACGTGGCCCTCGCCGTCCTCGAAATCTCCCACTCATTGTCAAACTAAGTAAGTATCGCCTTCAACCTGGCTAACTTTGCCTGGTCGCCACCGGCGATCTGCCTGATTCATTGTTGCATCCTCTCCATAGATGTCCTTCTGAGTAGTCTGGTGCTAGCTTTGGAAGATGGGAGGAGAGACAGTGGTCTTGCAATAAAGAAGAGGGAGAGGCGAGACGGTGGTTTTGGAATGGAGATGATGGAGAGGAGATGGGTGGTTTTGAAATGGAGAAGAGGGAGAGGCGAGACGGTGGTTTTGGAATGGAGATGATGGAGAGGAGAGGTTTCCCTGCCTTATGGTCGCTGACAGGTGGGCCCTACGCTTGGTGGGACCCATGTGTCAGTGTCTCAATGGCGGGATGGGCTACGTCAGGGGATCCTCGTCCGAGGAGAGAGGTGGTGGTTTTGCAATGGAGAAGAGGGAGAGGCGAGAAGATGGTTTTGGAATGGAGATGATGGAATGGAGAGGAGGTGGTTTTGTAATGAAGAAGAGGGAGAGGAGCGTGTGGCAGCGATTTAGGATTGGACGAGAGGGTCAAGCACAGATCGGATCAAAATCAAAATCAATTTACCCTTCAATTAAGAAAGCGAATTCCATATTAACTAGTCTCCCTTTTATTCTGGATCATAATTGACCATGATTTTCACAAATAAAATATATGTCATACGTTGCAAAAATAATATAATTTGAAAGTACATTCAGATATGAACCAAACGATACAATTTTTGGTGACATGCATTCACATTTTGCTTGTCAAATACAGTACGCAATCAAACTTTGACCCAAAATACGCAAAACAAAAAAATACTTCCAAGACCACCACCGCTCCTCTCCTCTTAAACCCCCGCTGCTCCTCTCTTGTTCCAATCTAAATCCAGCGCTGCTCCTCTCCTCTTCCATTTCAAAACCACCGCCCCTCCTCTCCTGTTCTAATCCAAAACCAGCGTCGCTCCTCTCCCGTTCAAATACAAAACCAGCGCTGCTCCTCTCCTCTTCCATTCAAAAACCACCACCGGCGAGTGAAGGTGCTGTAGAGAAGTAGATCGATGGAGGATTACAACCGATACGTGAGGATCGCAAACGGCGACCCTATGAAGCTAGCTAAGATGTTGGAGATACAGTCTTGGTTTGACAACAAGGACAAACTAGCGGCGACAGCGACATCCATGGCCAAATATCTGCAATAGAGCGAAAAGATGGTGATACTCCCAAAGGGAGTCACGTGGGAGTACATAGAGCTGCTCCTCTGGGCCATGGAGCAAAAGATTCACCAAATCCGACCGTGAGGGAGCGGTGGTGGAAGTATCGATCCCAGATGGAGCATCCACCAGAGATTGAAGGACGCGAGAAACCCTTGGTGCCGTTTGTGAGGGTGTCGTGCCAGAGCGAGCCGGTGGAGTCTTCGTCAACCGAACCCAGCTGCAAGAGGAGAAAAGCGATTGGTCTGGATGACGCTTCCCCGCCATCGTCTCCCTCGCCGTTCACATCGCCTCACGGGGCGGTTGTCTGCCGCTGAGGAATAGGAGGGATCATGCCTCCCAGCCCAATATTCGGGCAGGTTGTGAATTGTCAGGAGGAGCTTAGGGTTGTCAGTGTTTGCAGGTTGTGAATTGTGTTTTGTGTTGTGTATTTTGAGAGTACTTTCAGATATGAATGTCTTTTGAATTTCAGATTTGCAGTATTGAGCATATGAAGTATTTTATGAATTCTAGAGATCTATTTTTAGCACTTAAAAATGGAGTTTCATAGGAGTATAAAAGTGCGTATAATGTGATTCTCGTGAGAAGAAACTGCAAGTTTCAAAGTGTCGATAAGAAACTGCAAGTTCGATTTCAGATAAGAAACTGCAACTTTCAGAGGCAGAGCATTTATATTAACACGGCCTTTTCAAACAGGATTAACATCATGTTGGAAGTTTTATTCATGGTCGAAAATGGAACTACCAGCCAGTTAACATCATGTTGATCAACATTCAGGCATAGCACATCTTCATATGATGCACAGTAAAAAAGATATGCTATTTTCAAAATGCCCACACAATGTCGAGTGTGTGAAAAACAGAGAAAATGAGGGACAAAGTTTTGGCAAGTGTTGGACGTGGTGTGCATAGATGACAATGGGGACCCACATGTCAATAATGACAGAGGCAAAAAATTTGGAGATATTTTCCCTGCATCAGGTGGAATCGAACCCGGGCGGAACAGCTGTCGGGTAGTGTCACTTGGCCACTGGGCTAGTTCAGTACTTTTGTTACAAATAAGGCAATGCCTCGGGTGGTCCGATCACCTCCTGCGCCTTTGTGCGCTCGCCGCGGCGCCGCTGTCTGTCATTGTGAACATGCTGAACAAACGAGAGGAATCTGGAGAGGACTGTACGTGGAGAGGCGGACTGTCGGGACCCACCAGGTCTATGGCCGTACGCAAGCAAGTGCCTCGTCGAAAAAAACTTCCTCCTAATGCTATACTATCGTTGGGGCCCACAGGTTTGTCAACATAGTTACACTTTTTAGGTGCTTCAACGTACGAGATAAATTCACAATGAAGCTGTGGAGCTGGCGGGTAGTATCATTTATTATCACTGGGGCAGCAAGTATCCGTTGGGTTTTGGGCTGCCCCGTCTAAGCTTTCTTTTTTAACATGCGAAGCTCACGACATGCCGGTTTATATTTTTTTGAGGGTCGTCATGTATCGACCGGCCTATGGACCTCCCATCCGAGGTTTTATTTTTCCTGAAACATCGGCAGCCCAATTTATGTATTTTTTTGAAGAAAACGCAGAGGTCTGTTCTATTTTTTATATATATAAGAATAGGAACGCCTGGTCCAACTTTTGTTTCCCTTCTAACTATATTATATATTTTTTATATGTTATTATATATTATTGTTATTGTCATCATATATTTAACACATACTTTCATATGTAAGAAAACAATATCCCACATCTTATTAACTTATAAAAATAATTTCTTAACAATAAAATACTGGATTTTTTGGCAACGGAAATCCTGGTGATTGTGTAAAAAAAAGCTTGGTAAGATTTAAGGACCAATGTAATAAAAAATCACTTATTATTTAAATATATTTATAACAAAATGCTTAGCCCCTGTTTATTTTTTGATAACATTGTTGCGCCCAACCCAACATTATAATTAGAATCGGCCCAGCAAAATCATGTATTTTGAGAAAGTGCAAATGGACTATAATTCTTTAGGAGAAAAATAAATGGGCCGCATGGACGCTACATTATTTGTTCGCCTAGCCCAGCAAATGGACTGCAATTCTAAAAAAAGAGATCAAAGTGACTATAAATTCTGAAAAAATGGGTTGAATACGTGCCACATTTTTGGAGGCTGAAATGTGGGCCAATAGGTAGAAGCCAATGCAAGTCGTCGTCAACTTAGTCAACAAATGATTCTGACATCGTTAGCCGTTGAATTTACATCCAACGACCGGCATCCATCTTCAATCTCTCATCTTCTTCCTCCAGTCATTGGGACCACTGCTCGCCTCCTGCTGCTAGCAGATCTGCTTAGCATGCTTCCCTATGAAGCGCTACCCCACCGTTGGCCAGGCCATCCCTCCACCCCTCCACACCTCCTGTTCTTCTCCACCGACTGTCGAACCACACCGCACCAAAACCAGTTAACCCTCATACACCTCTCCGTCTGCGACTCTACTCCCACGTCTTTCCATCTCCGGCTCATTGCTGTCCGGGGCCTCGCCGTCGTCCACCACCTTGGATACGCTCGGCACGGAGTAGTCAACGTGGTCAATGAACGACATCCATCAAAAGTAGACTGTGCGTGGAGAGGCTGACAGTTGGGTCCATGGCTGCACGCAAGGAAATGCCTCCTTATTACGCGCAAAATAATGATTCCTCCACCTGACAGCTGGGACCCACCGGAAGGGCCTCTGTATTTCGTGAAAAAAATGTTCCCCCCGCTGACAGGTCGGACCCACCAGCTATATCTTCGCACGCAAGGAACTGTCTCCTTATTACGCACAAAAAAATGAATACCCCCTGCTAGCTAGGACCCACCATAGTGGGAGGCTGACTTGTGGGCCTACTAAGTTGACGGGGATGGAGGACTTTGTCAACTTAGTCAATATGAACGATTCTAGCTCTAGTGACCATACGATGTCCATCCAACGGTCGTAGTGCTTCTTCAACCTCTGGTCTTGTTGCTCCAAATTACCAAACCAGCGCCGGTCGTGTTATGCGTGCTCGCTTCCCATGGCCGACTGTGATGCCGCGGAGGCCTCACCGCCCCCTACTACTCCCACCACTGGCCAGGCCCTGCGGCGACGGCAGCCTCACACCGCAGCCAAACCAGTGAACCCTCGTACTCCTCTCCGCGTGGGCATCCACTTCCACGTCTTCTCCGGCTCTGCGTCGTCCCCTTCCCAGGCCTCGCCGTCGTCCACCGCCCTGGTGCTCTCGGCGCGGCGTGGTCAACGTGGTCAAGGAACGACTTCCATCAGAAGAGTATCAGACGTGGAGAGGCCGATACTGGGTCCACGACCGCAGCAAGGAAGTTCCTCCTTATTATGCGGAAAATAATGATTCCTCCACCTGACAGCAGGGACCCACCGAACGGGCCACCGTATTTCGCGAGAAAAAATGTTTCCCCCCTGACTGCTAGGACCCACCAGCTACATCTTCGCACGCAAGGAAGTGCGTCCATATTACGGGCAAAAAAATGATTCGCCCCCCCTGACTGATGGGACCCACCAGTTACATCTTCGCATGCAAGGAAGTGCCTGACAGTCGGGACCCACCCGGTCAAAGCGTATGTAGCTTTGTCATTCTGGTCGCGAACGTGTACGTACATACTGGTCGATCTGTCTGTCTGCAGGCTGCAGCGATGAACCGTGGCCGTGTAAGGAAGGGCACTTGTGGTAGTAGAGGCTGCAAGAAAGTAAATAAGGCCACATACGTACATACGGGCGGGGTCTCGAATGCCTACTCACGCATACATACGGCCAGAGCTCGTGTACATGGCTGTGGCTGGGTCGGAACGGAGAAACTGCGTCGTCGTCGCGTTCATGGGGAGGCAACGGAATGCGTCGTGTTCATCGGGAGGCAATGGAATGTGTGTTGTTCATAGGGAGCCAACCGGCTTGGACGGAACAGACAATGGAAATGAGGCATGGCATACCGCAGAACGGAGGAAACGGCCTTGTGTTTGACCGGCCACGGTGGAAACCGGATCTTGTTCATCGGGAGGGGTCTGGCATACCGCAAAACGGAGGAAACAGACCTCCTACGGTCGAAATGAGGTCTGTTGATCGGGAGGGGTGTCGTACCGCAAAACGAAGGAAACGGACTTGTGTTGGAGCACTACGATCGAAAAGGGGGTCATGTTCATCGGGAGGGGTGTGGCGTACCGCAAAACGGGACTCCATGGGATACTGTTCTTCTCAACCGTCGACCTCCTCCAGCCTCCACGGGCTACTGTTCATCCACCGTCCACCTCCTCCAGCCTCCACTTGCTATTGTTCATCAACGAGCTCCTGTTCATCCAGCCTCCACCGACTACTGTTCAACCAGCCCTCTCCACCGGGTCCTGTTCAACCACCCCTCCACGGGCTACTGTTCGTCTAGCCCTCAACCGGCTACTGTTCAACCAGCCCTCCACCAGCTACTGTTCAACCAGCCCTCCACGGGGTCCTGTTCATCCAGCCATCCACGGGGTCCTGTTCATCCACCGGCTCGATCGATCGGGTATCAGACATCCAGCAAGAACGGCCTCTACTACCACGGGGGCCTGTTCATCCAACCCCCACCGGGAACAGTTCATACAAACCCCCAACAACGCTCACTGTTCATCCAGAGGCAGCATCAATCGGCTTCAGCTAGCAGCAGTAGCGAAGGAATCGCTCGATCGAGTTCAGTTAACAGCCATCGATCGATCGCTTGGGTTCAGTAACGCGTAGCCTGCAGTGCAATCGCTCGGGTTCAGTTAGAGCCCAACGCCTTGCTCGGGTTTAGTTAGAGCGCAACGCCTTGCACACAGCGCGTATGTACGAGAGAAACGCGCATCGGTCGGCCCCTGACCACCCACCGTAACCGGGAACTCCCCTGATATTTTCCTCGCCCTCGCTTCTACCATGGTTTTCTCCATCATGGACGTCCCAAAGAATGTCATGCGGCTATGTCTCCGACCCGCCCAGGACAAAAAGCCCATTTTCTGTCATGATTTTTTGTCATAGAAATAGGAGCCCACCACATCTATGATGATACCGGGTTTTTTCACAATTATCGTCATAGAAGTGTCATAAGTATGACAGAAAAAATTTCGTTCGGCCCAAAATGTCACGGATGTGTCTTTTTTTGTAGTGAAGCATACAATGGTTTCATCCATACATACATATATAGGTAGCAAGTTTCACATTGTTCATCCTACAAAATCAAAACAAGAAGGAAGCATAAAGAGAATAGTAGACTCCATCAACGCAAGCTTCCTCATCTAAAGCAAATATGCAAATTGGGAAAGAAGAAAGTTAGAAGAAGAAGAAGATTTTTTTTCTTCTCTTTCTTTTTCTCCTCTCCTCTTCTTTATCTTCTTCTTCTTCTAACTAAGGTAGGTAAAAATGCCATTTTTTTGCTAAGCTAGGTAAAAATGCTAAGTGTAGGTCATTTTAGAGCTAATCTAGGTAAATAGGTCATTTTGGAGCTTAGTATGGTTATTATGTCATTTTTCGAGGAAAATAAGCTAAGTCTATATCATTTTGGAGGTAACAAAGATTATCATGCCATTTTTGACCTAAGTATGCTAAGTATGTCATAAATGAACTGAAGAAGCTAAGTATAGCTCATTTTTATCTAACTTAGGTAATTATGCCATTTAGGAGGAAAATAAGCTAAGTATCCATTTGTAAAGCAAAACACTAGAGAAAACTTACCCTCATCACAACAAATGTGATGAAGATCGCAACTAAGGTAACAATTGATCCAATGGCATAATGATACCAAGCCTCATTATTAATGGCATATTTTGTAATCTTCTTAAGCTTTAGGCGCATTGCATCCATCTTCAAGTGCATTGCATTCATCTTCATCTTGTGATCATCGACGACATCGGCATCATACAACTCCAATGTCATCTTCTCTTCTTCTATTCTATTAATTATTTCTTTCAAATACTCATTTTCTTTTTCAACTAAATTTAACTTCTCGACAAGAGGGTCGGTTTCAAATTCCGGTTCACATACCTCCTAGATTAAAATATCTCTATGTCAACTTGATGGCCATAATTGTCATAAATGCGAAATGCAACAAATAGTTATGAAAGAAAATTTACCACATCCGAATCATAAAGCGGGCAAGGGCCGACGGGGACAGACATCAAGACCATGGCACTATGTATAAGAAACAATCATACAAAGTAAGAAAATTATACAAGTAACTATAAAAATCATACAAGTAACTATATAAATCAAGTACAACATAAAAAATTAATACCTAATAATAATCTGGATGGTCGGGTTCAATAAATGCTTCGGGATCAATAAATGCATCATCATCATCACTATCGGTAATGACGTGCTCATCATCATCATTAATAAATGCATCATCATGTGGAAGGCCACCTTTACGTAATCGGTCAAGCATTGACAGGTCATGTGCAGTAGTAACCTCTTCTAGTTCAGTCTCTTCTTGTTCCGGCTCAGGGGTGAAGTCGGGTTCACTGTCGCTGTCTACTTCAATGTTCTGGGGTGAAGTAGAGCGGTTCTTGAAATGTTTTTTGGAAAGACGTGTTTCTTCGAAGAATTCTCCTTCATATGTGTCTGGGTTAATGTGAGGTTCATAATCCTCTTCATTGGGGAGAGGTGGTTTAACACGTGGCGGCACTTCATAAACGACATCCCAACCATTGAGATTTAGATCACTTTGACAGGCCCATGGTAGATACAAAACTTGGGTTGCCTGTTGAGCCATAATATAGACATCGGGAACATCCAAATGGGTGCTTTGTTTGATTTCCACTAGCCCTTAGTGTTCATGAGTCCTTCTAGTCTCCTTCGGCTAGAACCAATAACATTTGAAGACTACGACGTTTGGTGGGTTTGCACCATAGATTTGAAGTTCATAAATTGCTTCAACTCTTCCATAATACTCGGTATCTCCTTCGCTGATAGCAGAGACACAACAATTTGTAGACTTTCGGTCGGCCATAGATAGCTCTTTGCCATAGATACGAAAGTGATACCCATTGATGTCGTATTTGTCAAATGAACGGACCTTAAAGTCAAAATCATTAGCCACTTGTCTCAATTCGGCGTCCATTAACTCTGAATTAGCCTACAAGTTTAATACAAAGGGATTGTTGCATTAGCCACGAATTAGACGAAGAAATGAAATGGTCTAATGGAAATTACTGTTTGTTTGAACCAAGAGATGAAACCGGGATAGCCGCCTCCATGCTTTGCCAGAATCTCATACTCTTCGACGGAATCCTTTTGGATCACCGCTCCATACGAGAATTTGGCGATGTATCGACTTTATCAAATTTATCCAGGAATAAGAGCAGTTCAAAGGAATTAGAAGTTGCGAAACAATGTACCGAGAACTTACTCAATGTACGGCCGCACTTCTGTTAGGTTGGTGAAGATATACAACGAAATGATCTGCCATTCTTCGAAATCCAACGTTATGGAATTAGAAGCACCGGCTGGGGCGAGATCCCCTTTGAATAGGCTGAGGTTGGATCCACCCTTTTTAGGTTCGTCAGCATTGTACCGAGGCTTCGGATTATGCAAATGACGATTTTTGGCTTCGTAGTGTGTTGTCACGAAGTTTGCCGCCTCCTCAGTAATGAATGCCTCAGCCATCGATGCTTCAATTCTACGTTTATTCTTACATTTTGCTCGTAGCATCTTCTGCATCCTCTCAGTGGCGTAGCACCAATGATTTTGCACAGGCCCCCCAAATCTTGCCTCGGTTGGGAGATGCAAAATCAAGTGCTGCATTGGATTAAAGAAGCCCGGCGGAAAGATCTTCTCTAACTTGCAGATCAATTTCGACGCCAACTCTTCCATTTCTTCTAGCAGGCTAGGCGATAGTTCTTTCGCACAAAGAACACGGAAGAAATAGCTCAGCTCTTCCAGTACTAGCCATTCATTCTCAGGGATGAAGCCACGCAACATCACCGGCATTACCCGCTCAATCCATATGTGCCAATCATGACTCTTGAGACCAAATATCTTCAATTTATCAAGACTCACTCCCCTCTTTAGATTCGCTGCATACCCATCATGGAACATCAACTGATGTTGCACCCACAAGATAATTTCCCACATAGCTGGCCTTCCAAGATTGAACCATGCCTTTGGCTTCGTCCAGTTCTGCTTTCCTTTCGGTTCTTTCGTGCTTTGTAACGGCTTATCACATAGCGCCCCCAGATCGACTCTAGCCTTAGTATTATCCTTTGACTTCCCATCTATGCCAAACAATGTACCAAAAAGTGCCTCGGCGATATTCTTCTCAGTGTGCATCACGTCGATGTTGTGTGGGCAAAGGAGGTCTTTGAAGTAAGGCAGATCCCACAAGCATGTCCTGTGAGTCCAGGCATGTTCGAATTATACCCCTTGAAATACCCCGGACGCTATGGATCTAGCTCGAGAGCGTTTAACTGATCCAGGGTCTCTTGGCCGGTCAACGCAGGTGGTGCAGAGTTTTTGACAACTCTACCTCTAATGAAGTTCTTCTTGTCTTTCCTGAACTTATAGCAAGGATCCAGGAACTGTCTATGCATGTTGAAGCAAGAAAACTTGCGACTGGCCTGAAGCCAACGAAACTCAAGAGCTCCTCCTTGCATGTGGGGCACATGAACCTTCCATGCACACACCAGCCAACGAATAGCGCATACGCCGGCAAGTCATGCGTCGAGTACATGTACCAGACATGCATTATGAAGTTCCATTTGCTAAAGGCGTCGTATGTCTTGAACCCATTATCCCGGGCTTCTTGCAATTCATCCTTTAGCGGCTGCATGTACACATTCATATTCTTCCCCGGGTAGTTGGGCCCTGGAATTATCAACGTCAGGAAAATGTTCTTTCTTTGCATAATCTGTCTGGGGGGGAGAGATTGAGTGGAAAGACAAATACGGGCCAACAACTGTATTGGGCTGCCGTCAGACCAAACACACTGAACCCATCTGTCCTGATGCCAACTCGAGGATGCCTCGGATCTCCCGCTTTGTCATCATGTAATGCATCGAAGCTCTTCCATGCTTCATCGTTCGATGTGTGCACCATCATCAGCTTACCATCTACATCTAGTTGGGTTCTTTTGCCCTTTTGTGCCATGTCATCTGTCTAGCTGTCTCTTCGACCATCAAAAGACGTTGAAGTCTTAGTACGATTGGCATATACCAAAGAACATTAACGGGGATTTAGGTCTGCGTCTTCTCACCCATACCTTTGTCTACCACAACATACCTAGATGACTTGCAAATGGGACAATAGTTCAAGTCCTCATACTAAAGCCTAAATAAGGCACATCCTTTCTCACATGCATGTATCTTCTCATAGGGCATCTTAAGAGCATGGAGGATTTTGTCTGACTGGTACAGGTTTGCAGATAGTACATGTCCTTTGGGTAGAAAACGTCCAAATATTGTCATCATTGCGTCGTAGCGTTCTCTGCCCAACTTGAATTGAGCCTTCAGAGCCATTATTTGTGAGATGGCATCCAGCTGACAAAGCTCAGTGTGCTCGTGGAGAGGACGTTTTGAAGACTCCAACATTTCATTGAAGGCCTTTGCAGATTCCTCCATCTCATAGTCCGAGTCCCGAGCATCATCAAAGTATTGCACCATGTCTTGCATCCCAGTACCATGCTCGTCGGTGCGACGATGAAGCACCTCAGCTCTGGCATGTTGGGCAGACTCTCCATGAAATGTCCACACGGTATAATCTGGCGTAAAACCCCTCTTCTGTAGGTGTTTTCCCATTTCATCCTCTGTCCTCTTGTGCCAATTGTTGCACCCGGCACAGGGGCACCATGTTGTCCTTCCGCCATTTGCAAATGCGCCTCGTAAACCTCTTGGTTTTTGTTAACCATTCAATGGTCATGTCTTCCTCGACTAGTGTGTCCGTGTACATCCACGCACAATCACCATCTTGCCTAGCTATCAAGCACATAAGAAATATATATATCAGCATGTATATATTCATCAGTTAATGGAGTTTGTCACTTTTATTACATCCATGCAACCTAGACGCTAATAGGTAAAGATAGGTCAATAACGTTGGACAATTCGAAAGAATCACGGTTATAAATATGTAAACGCATGCATATTTATAGATGTAACCCTTTCGAAAGGGAGACGCATAGTGGTCACGCATACTGATGATTGAAGACACCTATAGCTAGCAAGTTTCATCGGCACGAAGATCGAACAGAGCAAATGAAGGGGGGAGGAGGAGATGTCATTTGTGCTCATCCACGAATGCAGGGGCAGAGCTCGTCAAACACTAGACCCTCAAAGCAACGAAAAAACTGCACATTTAAATCGAAAAATGAGTAACATAACAATTTTGTTTTTTCCGTCGACATAACCTTGGAGAATTTGTCTGGTAGCCTTTGCGATGAGGATTAAAGCCAAGTTTTGAAAGCTCAAACAACCAAACTGACTTGACTCGGTTTGGGTGTTTCAAGTTTCAACACTTGCCTTTTAACCGTCATCGCAGAGGCTGCAAGACAAATTCGCAATGGTGTTCGACCGCCATCGAGGTCGAGAACTATTGTTGTGGGACGTCAGACGCTGGCGTCACTTGTGGGACGTGGATGTAGTGTTCGATACCGACGGCCACATGTATCTCGCACCGACGATACTTGCTATTTAGGGTTCCATCGACACCGAGGAACCCCCTAACCGGTCGACCCGGTTTCGTTGGTGATGCACCCCTAATCTTCGTCGTCCTCCTCCTCCTCCTCCACTTCTTCTTCCTCCTTTCTTCTTCTTCTTCTTCTTTTTCATCTTTCTTCTTAACCTAAACTAAACCTAATAAACTAAATCTAAACCTACAAAACAGAAACTAAACCTAAACTAAACCTAAACTAAACCAAGCCTAAATTAAACTAAACCTAATTAAACTAAATGTAAAAAAACAGAAAAAAGAAAAAGAGGGATGTCTCACCTTCCGGAGGGGCAGGGGTGCCAGGATGGAGGTGGGCGGCGGGCGCCGAGGCGGCGGGCGGCCGGGCAGCGGGCAGGTCGTGAGGCGGCACGGTGGGCGGGCGGCGAGGCGCAAGGCGAGCGGGCGGCTCGGGCATGGGGCGGCGCCGCGGGTGTGATGAGGGAGGGAGAGAGGGGATAGAGAGGGACGTGGGGCTGGCCGCTTTTTAGTTTAGGTCACAGCTCTTTGTCGTCTGCTAGCGGATGGCAAAGAGCCTAGCTAACGGACGTTAGTTGGCCACTTTCTTTGTCGTCTGCTAGCTGACGGCAAAGAAAGTGGCCGTTAGGAGGCCCTCGCTGGTACGCCACCCTCCCTCTTTGCAGTCCGCTAGCTGACGACAAAGCTTCTATGCCATCTGCTAGTAGACGGCAGAGAGCTGGCTGACGGCAAACACCATCTTTGTCGCCTGCTCTTTCTTTGTTGCCAGCTTTCTGTATGCTGATGGCAAAGACCTCCTCTGTCGTCAGCTAGCAGACGACAAAGAACTGGCTGACGGCAAAGATCCTGATTCCAGTAGTGGTTCATGAAATGACAGCACATGTCTATGGTTAGGAAACTTAACCATCTTTGATTATAGAGCTAGTCTAGTAGAGGCTTACTAGGGACATTGTGTTTTGTCTATGTATCCACACATGTATCAAGTTTCTGGTTAATACCATTCTAGCATGAATAATAAACATTTATCATGATATAAGGAAATATAAAATAACAACTTTATTATTGCCTCTAGGGCATATTTCCTTCAGTCTGCCACTTGCACTAGAGTCAATAATCTAGTTCACATCGCCATGTGATTTAACACCAATAGTTCACATCACCATGTGATTAACACCCATAGTTCACATCGCCATGTGACCAACACCCAAAGAGTTTACTAGAGTCAATAATCTAGTTCACACCGCCATGTGATTAACACCCAAAGTGCGATCATGTTTTGCTTGTGAGAGAAGTTTAGTCAATGGATCTGCCACATTCAGATCCGTATGTATTTTGCAAATTTCTATGTATACAATGCTCTACATGGAGCTAGTCTAGCTAATTGCTCCCACTTTCAATATGTATCCAGATTGATACTCAGAGTCATCCAGATAGGTGTCAAAGCTTGCATCGACATAACTCTTTATGACGAACTCTTTATGACCTCCATAACCGAGAAATATTTCCTGAGTCCTGTAAGGATAATTTTGACCGTTGTCCAGTGATCTACTCCTAGATCACTATTGTACTCCCTTGCCAAACTCATGGCAAGGTGTACAATAGATCTGGTACATAGCATGGCATACTTTATAGAACCTATGTCTGAGGCATAGGGAATGACTTTCATTCTCTCTCTATCTTCTGCCGTGGTCGGGCTTTGAGTCTTACTCAACTTCACACCTTGCAACATAGGCAAGAACCCTTTCTTTGACTGATCCATTTTGAACTTCTTCAAAATCTTGTCAAGGTATGTGCTTTGTGAAAGTCCTATTAAGCGTCTCGATCTATCCCTATAGATCTTGATGCCCAATATATAAGTGCTTCACTGAGGTCTTTCACTGAAAAAATTCTTATTCAAGTATCCTTTTATGCTATCCAGAAATTCTATATCATTTCCAATCAACAATATGTCATCCACATATCATATCAGAAATGCTACAGAGCTCCCACTCACTTTCTTGTAAATACAGGCTTCACCATAAGACTGTATAAAACCATATGCTTTAATCACCTTATCAAAGCGTATATTCCAACTCTGAGATGCTTGCACCAGTCCATAGATGGATCTCTGGAGTTTGCACACTTTGTTAGCACCTTTAGGATCGACAAAACCTTCTAGTTGCATCATATACACAACTCTTCTTTAAGAACTCCATTAAGGAATGCAGTTTTGACATCCATTTGCTAGATTTCATAAAATGCGGAAATTGCTAACATGTTTCGGACAGACTTAAGCATTGCTACGAGTGAGAAAATATCATCGTAGTCAACACCTTGAACTTGTCGAAAACCTTTTGCGACAAGTCGAGCTTTGTAGATATTAACACTACCATTAGCGTCCATCTTCCTCTTGAGGGTCCATTTATTCTCAATGGCTTGCCCATCATCGGGCAAGTCCACCAAAGTCCACACTTTGTTCTCATACATGGATCATATCTCAGATTGAATGGCCTCAAGCCATTTATTGGAATCTGGGCTCATCATCGCTTCCTCATAGTTCGTAGGTTTGTCATGGTCTAGTAACATGACTTCCAGAACAGGATTACCGAACCACTCTGGTGCGGATCGTGCTCTGGTTAACCTACGAGGTTTGGTAGTAACTTGATCTGAAGTTTCATGATCATTATCATTAGCTTCCTCTCTAGTTGGTGTAGGCATCACGGGAACGGTTTTCTGTGATGAGCTACTATCCAATTTGAGAGAAGGTACAATTACCTCATCAAGTTCTACTTTCCTCCCACTTACTTCTTTCGAGAGAAACTCCTTCTCTAGAAAGGATCCATTCTTAGCAACAAATATCTTGCCTTCGGATCTGTGATAGAAGGTATACCCAACAGTTTCTTTTGGGTATCCTATGAAGACGCACTTCTCCTATTTGGGTTCGAGCTTATCAGGATGAAACTTTTTCACATAAGCATCGCAACCCCAAACTTTAAGAAACGACAGCTTAGGTTTCTTGCCAAACCATACTTCATACGGTGTCGTCTCAACGGATTTAGATGGTGCCCTATTTAACGTGAATGCAGTTGTCTCTAATGCATAACCCCAAAACGATAGTGGTAAGTTGGTAAGAGGCATCATAGATCGTACCATATCTAATAAAGTACATGTACGACATTTGGACACACCATTACGCTGTGGTGTTCCAGGTGGCGTGAGTTGTGAAACTATTCCACATTGTTTTAAATGAAGGCCAAACTTTATTTTTTCTTGTTACGATGATTCTCCACTTCACTCTGAAATTCTTTGAACTTTTCAAAAGTTTCAGACTTGTGTTTCATTAAGTAGATATACCCATATCTGCTCAAATCATCTATGAAGGTCAGAAAATAACAATACTCACCGCGAGCTTCAACACTCATCGGACCGCATACATCGGTATGTATTATTTCCAATAAGTCATTAGCTTGCTCCTTTGTTCCGGAGAACGGAGTTTTAGTCATCTTGCCCATGAGGCATGGTTCACAAGTATCAAATGATTCATAATCAAGTGATTCCAAAAGTACATCCGCATGGAGTTTCTTCATGGGCTTTACACCAATATGACCTAAACGGCAGTGCCACAAATATGTTGCACTATCGTTATCAACTTTGCATCTTTTGGCATCAATAATATTATGAATATGTGTATCACTACGATCGAGATTCAATAATCCATTTATATTGAGTGTATGACCTAGAAGGTTTTATTCTTGTAAACAGAATCACAATTATTCTTTGACTTAAATGAATAATGATACGTCTCCAACGTATCTACTTTTCCTAACGCTTTTCCACTTGTTTTGGACTCTAATTTGCACGATTGGAATGAAACTAATCCCGGACCGACACTGTTTTCAGCAGAACTACCATGGTGTTGTTTTTGTGCAATAATAAAGGTTCTCGGAATGGAACGAAACTTTGCGAGGAATTTTTATATAATAAATAAGAATTTCTGGAGCCAAGACCTACCGGAGAGGGGCACCTTGGTGGGCACAACCCACCAGGGCGCGCCCTCCACTCGTGGCGCGCCCAGGTGTGTTGTCCTCACCTGGTGGCCCTGCTGACCCTGAAACCGACGTTATAAAATCCTATTTTTCTAGAAAAAAATAAGGGAGAAAGAATTATCACGATCCACGAGACGGAGCTGCCGTCACCTCCTGTTCTTCATCGGGAGGCCAGACCTGAAGTCTATTTGGGGCTCCGGAGAGGGGGATCTTTGTTCTTCATCATCACCAACCCTTCTCCATCGCCAATTCCATGATGCTCCCCACCGGGAGTGAGTAATTCCTTTGTAGGCTCGCTGGTCGATGAGGAGTTGGATGAGATTCATCATGTAATCGAGTTAGTTTTGTTAGGGCTTGATCCCTAGTATCCACTATGTTCTTAAATTAATGTTGCTATGACTTTGCCATGCTTAATGCTTGTCACTTTGGGCCCGAGTGCCATGAACTCAGATCTTAACCGTTTATGTTATCATCATTATATCCATGTTTTAGATCTGATCTTGCAAGTTATAGTCACCTACTACGTGTTATGATCCGGCAACCCCGGAGTAACAATAGTCGGGACCACTCCCGGTGATGACCGTAGTTTGAGGAGTTCATGTATTCACTATGTGTTAATGCTTTGTTCCAGATCTCTATTAAAAGGAGGCCTTAATATCCCTTAGTTTCCAATATGGACCCCGCTGCCACGGGAGGGTAGGACAAAAGATGTCATGCAAGTTCTTTCCATAAGCACGTATGACTATTTACGGAATACATGCCTACATTATATTGACGAACTGGAGCTAGTGCCATATAGCCCTAGGTTATAACTGTCTCATGATGAATATCATCCAACAAGTCACCGATCAAATGCCTACGAATTTATCTTATATTTTTTTGCTAAGTTATTACTGCTATCATCATTGTTACACTTGCTACTAAATTACTGTTATCACTCTTACCGTTACCGTTGTTGCTATCACTATTATCAAAACTATCATATTACTTTGCTATTGATTACTTGATGCAGATAATTAATCTCCGGGTGTGGTTTAATTGACAACTCAGCTGCTAATACCTTCAAATATTCTTTGGCTCCCCTTGTGTCAAATCTATAAATTTGGGTTGAATACTCTACCCTCGTAAACTGTTGCGATCCCCTATACTTGTGGGTTATCAAGACCTTTTTCTAGCGCCGTTGCCGGGGAGCATAGCTATATTTTTTGAGTCACTTGGTATTATTATCAAATTATCACTATGAAGAATCTGAAGGATCCTAAGACTAAGATTTATCCTCTAAGACGAGGGGAGGTAAGCAACTGCCACCCAGTTCTGCTTCAGATTCACCTTATGTTATGAGTAAACTTGCAACACCACCACATGCTATTAATTCTAATATATCGCAAGTTATTGATGATGCTACTTCTACCATGAATGATGCTTATGATGATGCTAGTACCTTGCTTGATAATGATGTGCCACTTGGTGAATTTCTTGATGAACAAATTGCTAGAGTAATACAACATGATGTTGTTGAATCTGATGATGAGCTTGAAACTGAAACTCCTTAAACACTTGCTAGAACTAGCCTTCCTAGATATGAATTGCCTAAGGTACCGGAAGGTTAAGTTATGAATGAGGAGACAACTAGAGATATTCTTGCTTGTAGGGATAGAGATGATCTAGAGAAATTGCTATGCAAGTATAAAGAAAAATATCTGAATGTTAGAATGAAATATGATCCTAATTTTGCTACTTCACCTATCTTTATTGATGACAAGGATTATGAATTCTCTGTCGACCCAGAGTTAATTACTTTGGTTGAATCTGATCCTTTCCATGGTTATGAAACTGAAACTGTTGTGGCACATCTTACTAAGTTGAATGACATAGCCACCCTTTTTACTCATGATGAGAAAACTCGCTATTACTTTATTATCAAATTGTTTCCTTTCTCATTAAAGGGTGATGCTAAAGCTTGGTACAATGCTCTTGCTCCTGGTTGTGTGCGTAGTCCCCGGGATATGATTTATTACTTCTCTGAAAAATATTTTCCTGCTCATAAGAAACAAGCTGCCTTACAGGAAATATTTAACTTTGTGCAAACTAAAGAAGAGAGTCTCCCACAAGCATGGGGGAGGCTTTGCTAGTTACTTAATGCTTTGCCTGATCATCCTCTTAAGAAAAATGAAATACTTTATATGTTTTATAATGGACTAACTGATGCTTCTAGGGACTTCCTAGATAGTTGTGCTGGTTGTGTTTTCAGGGAACGAACTATTGTGCAAGCTGAAGAATTATTGAATAACATATTGAAAAATTATGATGATTGGACTCTTCCTGAACCACCGGCTAAACCCAATTCAAGAAGAGGGGTATATTATATCTTAGTCCTGAAGATATGCAAGAGGCAAAGAAATCTATGAAGGAAAAGGTATTAAAGCTGAGGATGTTAAAAATTTACCTCCTATTGAAGAAATACATGGGCTTAATACACCACCACTGCCTAAGGTGGTCGAGCTAAATTCTCTAATGAAGTTCAGTCATAATGAAAATCCTCACAATATGCATCCTAGCCAATGCCTTTATGAGTTTGAAAACTACATTAGAAAACAAGATCACTTCAATGAAAATGTTATGAAACAATTGAAATACAATTATGATATGATTGCTCGCCTGAGTGACTTGTTATTTAGAATCTCAAATGATGTTAGAGGTGTTGTAAAGCATGCTTCTATGGCACAAACTCAGTTAGAACAAGTTGCTAAATCTCAAAGAGAGTTGCTTGATGAAATGAATAATAATATACATGACTTTGCTGTTAGAGTTGCAACTAGAGGAGGTAAAATGACTCAGGAACCACTTTATCCTGAGGGACACCCAAAAAGAATTGAACAAGACTCACAAAGAAACAACATTAGTGCACCTAGTCCTTCTAAAAGGAAAAAGAAAAAGAAAAAGAAAAATGATAGGACTTTGCATACTTCTAGTGAACCTGAAATAGAAAAGCATCCTTATAATGATAATGAAACTTCTATCTCAGATGCTGAAACTCAATCTGGTAATGAACAATCACCTAGTGATAATGAAAAAGATAATGATGAGATTCATGAAGACACTCAAACAAATGAAAAAGAACCAGATAATGATGTTGAGATAGAACCTCCAGTTGATCTTGATAACCCACAACCTAAGAATAAAAGGTATGATAAAAGATACTTCATTGCTAGAAAACACGGTAAAGAAAGAGAACCGTGGGTTCAAAAACCTATGCCTTTTCCACTGAAGCCAACTAAAACTAAAGATGATGAAGAATTTGAACGCTTTGCTGAAATGGTGAGGCCAGTCTTTTTGCGTACTCGCTTTACTGATATCCTGAAAATGCCTCCTTATGCAAAGTATAAGAAAGACATCATCACTAATAAGGGAAAAATACCGGAATCTAAAATCTCCACTATGCTTGCTAATTATACTTTCAAAGATGGAGTTCCTAAAAAACTTGGAGATCCGGGGATACCAATTATACCTTGCTCTATCAAAAAGAATTATGTGAAAACTACTTTTGTGATTTAGGAGCTGGTGTTAGTGTTATGCCTTTCTCTTTATATAAAATACTTAACTTGAATAAACTCACACCTACTGAAATATCTTTGCAAATGGCTGACAAATCAACTGCCATACCTATCGGTATCTGTGAGCATGTGCCCGTTGTTGTTGCTAATGTTACTATTTTGACTGACTTTGTTATACTTGAGATGCCCGAGGACGACAACATGTCGATAATCCTTGGTAGACCCTTTTTGAATACTGCAGGGGCTATTATTGATTGCAATAAAATCAAGCTCACTTTTCATATTAATGGCAATGAGCATACGGTGCACTTTCTGAAGAAACAATTCCAAGTGAATGGTATTAATGTTATTGAAATATCTCCGACAATCACTATTGGAAGTTTTCAAATACCTCTACCTACTGTCAAAAAGAAATATGAAATGCTTATTGTTGGGAACATTCATATCCCCATTGAGGTTACTTAGTGATTTACGGAAGTTCTTTGGTTTCATACTAATCGAAAGTGGTTGTTAATAAGACCTGATCAACCTTATTGATGAATCATTGTTGAGCGGTATGAAGTTGATGAATTTAGTAAGCACTACCTTCTGTCCTTACTTTTTATTTTCTGTTTTTATTAGTTAAATAAAATAAAATGCCATGTTTTGTCTATTTTCTGAATTTCTCGTGCAATAAAAAATGACCCAAAAATAAAAGTTCTCAGAATGCCCTAAAAATTTAATAAGATTTTTTCTGAATATTTCTTAATTTCTGGTGCAAATAATATCAGAGGGAGGTGCACCAGGTGGGCACAACCCACCTGGGCGTGCCAGGACTCCCTGTAAAGTACACATCAATAACATGTATATCATATATACTTTTGTTCACTTTGCCATCCTTCTTATCCACCAAGTATTCGGGGCAGTTTCGCTCAAAGGACCATTTCCTTTGCAAGAGAAGCACTGGGTTTTAGTGCTTGGGTCTAGCTTTGGGCTTCTTCATGGAAGTGGCAACTTGCTTGCCATTATTCTTAAAGTTCCCTTTCTTTCCTTGCCCTTTTTCTTGAAACTAGTGGTCTTGTTAATCATCAACACTTGATGCTATTTCTTGATTTCTACCTTCGCCGATTTCAGCATCGCGAAGACCTTGGGAATCATTTTCGTCATCCCTTGCATATGATAGTTCATCACGAAGTTCTAGTAACTTGGTGATAGTGACTAGAGAACTCTGTCAAACACTATCTTATCTGGAAGATTAACTCCCACTTGATTCAAGCGATTGTAGTACCCTCAAAAACTAAGCACATGCTAACTGCCTGAGCTATTCTCCTCCATCTTGTAGGCAAAGCACTTGTCAGAGGTCTCATACCTCTCGACACGGGCATGAGTCTAAAATACCAAATTCAGCTCTTGGAACATCTCATATGCTCTGTGGCGTTCAAAATGTTTTTTAAGTCCTGGTTCTAAGCCGTTAAGCATGGCGCACTAAACTATCAAGTAGTCATCATACCGAGCTTGTCAAACGTTCATAACGTCTTCTTCCACTCATGCAATAGATCTGTCACCTAGCGGTGCATCAAGGACATAATTCTTCTGTGCATCAATGAGGATAATCCTCACATCATGGACCCAGTCCGCATCATTGCTACTATCATATTTCAACTTATTTTTCTCTAGGAACATTTCAAAAATATATAGGAGCTACAAGGCGAGCTATTGATCTACAACATAGATATGCAAAAACTATCAGGACTAAGTTCATGATAAATTAAGTTCAATTAATCATATTACTTAAGAACTCCCACTTAGATAGATATCCCTCGAGTCATCTAAATGATCACGTGATCCATATCAACTAAACCATGTCTGATCATCACGTGAGATGGAGTAGTTTTCAATGGTGAACATCTCTATGTTGATCATATCTACTATATGATTCACGTTCGACCTTTCGGTCTCCAGTGTTCCGAGGCCATGCCTGTACATGCTAGGCTTGTCAAGTTTAACCCGAGTATTCCGCATGTGCAAAACTGTCATGCACCCGTTGTATGTGAACGTAGAGCTTATCACACCCGATCATCACGTGGTGTCTCAGCACGACAAACTGTCTCAATGGTGCATACTCAGGGAGAACACTTTTACCTTGAAATTTTAGTAAGGGATCATCTTATAAAGCTACAATTGCATTTCAAGCAAAATAAGATGCATAAAAGATAAACATCACATGCAATCAAAATATGTGACATGATATGGCCATCATCATGTTGTGCCTTTGATCTCCATCTCCAAAGCACCGTCATGATCTCCATCGTCACCGGCTTGACACCTTGATCTCCATCGTAGCGGCGTGGTCGTCTCGCTGACTATTGCTTCTACAACTATCGCTAACACATACTGATAAAGTAAAGCAATTACATGGCGTTCGCATTTCATACAATAAAGCGACAACCATAAGGCTCCTGCCAGTTGCCGATAACTTTTAAAAAACATGATCATCTCATACAATAATCTATATCACATCATGTTTTGACCATATCACATCACAACATGCCCTGCAAAAACAAGTTAGACGTCCTCTACTTTGTTGTTGCAAGTTTTACGTGGCTGCTACGGGCTTCTAGTAAGAACCGTTCTTACCTACGCATCAAAACCACAGTGGTGATTTATCAAGTTTGTTGTTTTAACCTTCAACAAGGACCGGCCGCAGTCAAATTCGATTCAACTAAAGTTGGAGAAACAGATACCCGCCAGCCACCTTTATGCAAAACCAGTTGCATGTCTGTCGGTGGAACCGGCCTCATGAACATGGTCATGTAAGGTTGGTCCGGGCCGCTTCATCGAACAATACCGCCAAATCAAAATAAGACATTGGTGGTAAGCAGTATGATGATCACCGCCCACAACTCTTTGTGTTCTACTCGTGCATATCATCTACGCATAAACCTGGCTTGGATGCCACTGTTGGGGAACATAGCATGCAATTTCAAAAAAAATCCTACGCTCACGCAAGATCTATCTAGGAGATGCATAGCAATGAGAGGGGGAGAGTGTGTCCACGTACCCTCGTAGACCGAAAGCAGAAGCGTTTGACAACACGATTGATGTAGTCGAACTTCTTCTCGTTCCGACCGATCAAGCACCGAACGTACGGCACCTCCGAGTTCTGCACATGTTCAGATCGATGATGTCCCTCGAACTCTTGATCCAGCAAAGTGTCGAGGGAGAGTTCCGTCAGCATGACGGCGTGATGATGGTGATGGTGAAGTGATCCGCGCAGGGCTTCGCCTAAGCACTACGTGAATATGAACGGAGGCGTAAACTTTGGAGGGGGGCGCCACACACGGCTAACAATGATTCGTGTGTGTTCTAGCGGTGCCACCCTCATATGTATAGGTTGGAGGGGAGGAGAGGCAGCCAAGTGGGCGCCCCAAGTAGGAGGAATCCTACTTGGGCACCTCCCAATTCGGCCTCCCCCTTTCCTATTCCTATTCGGAGTAGGAAGGAAAGAGGGGGAAGGGGGAATCCTATTCCCTTTTTCCTTTCCTCCTTCCCCTTTACTTCTCCAATTTGGCCAGCCCATATGGGGTGCGCACCAGCCCCTTTGTGGCTGGTGTGTTTCCCCTCTTGGCCCATAAGGCCAATATAGCTTGCCGAGGGTTGCCGGGAACCCCTCCCGGTGACCGGATACGTACCCGGTACCCCCAGAACACTTCCGGTGTCAAAATACTATCGTACTATATATGAATCTTTACCTCTCGACCATTTCGAGACTCCTCGTTATGTCTGTGATCTCATCCGGGACTCTGAACAACATTTAGTCACTAAATCACATAACTCATATAATACAAATCATCATCGAATGTTAAGCGTGCGGACCCTACGGGTTCGAGAACTATGTAGACATGACCGAGACACCCCTCCGGTCAATAACCAATAGCGGAACCTGGATGCTCATATTGGTTCCCACATATTCTATGAAGATATTTATCGGTTGTACCGTAATGACAACATACGTTATTCCCTTTGTCATCGGTATGGTACTTGCCCGAGATTTGATCATCCGTATCTTCATACCTAGTTCAATATCCTTACCGGCAAGTCTCTTTACTCGTTCCGTAATGCATCACCCCGCAACTAACTCATTAGTCACATTACTTGCAAGGCTTATCATGATGTGCATTACCGAGAGGGCCTAGAGATACCTCTCCGATACTCGGAGTGACAAATCCTAATCTCGATCTATGCCAACCCAACAAACACCTTCGGAGATACCTGTAGAGCATCTGTATAATCACCCAGTTACATTGTGACGTTTGATAGCACATAAGGCATTCCTCCGGTATTCGGGATTTGCATAATCTCATAGTCGAAGGAATATGTATTTGACATGAAGAAAGAAATAGCAATAAAACTGAACGATCAATATGCTAAGCTAACGGATGGGTCATGTCCATCACATAATTCTCCTAATGATGTGATCCCGTTCATCAAATGACATCACATGTCTATGGTTAGGAAACTTAACCATCTTTGATTAACGAGCTAGTCTAGTAGAGGCTTACTAGGGACACTGTGTTTTGTCTATGTATCCACACATGTATCAAGTTTCTGGTTAATACAATTCTAGCATGAATAATAAACATTTATCATGATATAAGGAAATATAAAATAACAACTTTATTATTGCCTCTAGGGAATATTTCCTTCAAACAAGTGGGAGAAGGCACGGGCCTCCCGTGACGTACAAAAATGTCCTCACATGAACGGGCATTTTTTTGATGAGGGAGAACAAGAAGGAGGAGAGGTACAAGGTCACGTTGGATGCGCAAAAGGAGAGGATGTAGTGGACCTAAAGAGGGCGAAGAAGAAGCTCAAAATTGAGAGGGAGAAGATCAAGTTGGAGAAGCAAGAGACGGCGATCAAATGGGTACTCGACAAGGCCAAGGCATTTGGTGAGATAGAGCTTGAGAAGGAGAGGTTGCAGCTCGCACGGGATGTGGAGGATGCAAAGATCATGTTGGCGGACGAAACCCTCTTGGATGAGCATGCAAAGAAATGGCTTGTGGACAAGAAGAAGAAGATCAATGACCATAGGGAGTACGAGGCAGCGAGGGCGGCAGCGGCAGGGGATCATGCAGCCCCGATGCAGGTGGAGCAGGCATCCCGGATGAGGACGGAGTAGGACAAGCAGGACGCATTACGACTGGAGCAGGATGTGCATTCCATTCGGAGTAGGCGCCCAACTAGTGATCCTAAGCCATTCGTCACGCTCGGGCATTAATTTCATTTTGGCATCTCCGGTTTGTTGAACTATGATTTTCTTTATTTTGTTTCGAACTATTGAATTCGAACAATTTGTATCGTATGATCGACGTGCATGGATTGCATGGATTTGAGGATCGGCATTTAAGGTATGTGGATGGCTGGCGAAACATATGAAGGACCGGTGGGCGCTGTCCGTGGATCTACCCGAACGCTCCCACGGGCATATAGTAGGCTGGATTTGCCAAGTCCAGCCGTAGATTCCATCCAAACCTTTCCGGAGAGGACCCCCTCTTAATATTACGGTTTTCCTACGACTCAAGTCCATCGAAAAAGAAATGCAGGGAAAATAATCGTCTCGACTCTATATCTCCGAGTGGCACATATTGTCTTGTGCCATATGATAGATCATCTAAAATGCTGAATACGCACGATTAGTCCGCAAAAGCATTGTCATCAATCACCAAAACCACTAAGGGCAAAATATGCCCGAACACCCGTCCTATTCTTGTTCCGACAATGTTGTTTGGCATCCGCGATGGACATGTGAAGATTCAGCTAGGGCCATATCATGTCTTTGTTTCATTTACGTGACCAGCAGAGTCCTACAGAAGGTCGATGCCACGACGTGATTTTGTTCCCCGGTTCCTCTCCGTTCATTGGGGAACTTGCGAGGTTTGTGTCCTCCTCCTATGTCTGGTCAGATTTGGGATTGTCTTCTGGCCCTCACGGGGTCACCTTCTCCGGGATGACAATCGATCAAGATTTGGTCGTTCGCGTTTATGGGTCTACATCGATGACTTTCCAGATGTTGCTTCTTCAAGCTACTAGGTTCATCGACGACTTTCTAGAATAAATTTCGAAGGCCCAGTTGGCCCATTCATGCATGGCAAGGTGTGTAACTTTGGTTCCACATGATTTAGACCAATATATTATTGAAAATACAAAATTAAGTTGTTATTATTATATTTTCATTTTCATAATTGAGTTTATATTTATGTGCTATAGTTGCAATGGTTTTTGAATGTGAGATTCAGAGGAAAACTTATTACATGTGTGGAAGATAAATACAAAATAGATCTCTACTTCGGCCTCTAGACTAACTCATGTATTGTTGATGATTCTATTTTCCTATCCATGAGCATTGTTATTGTAACAATGATGCCTGCAATATTGAGAACACATTGTTATGGTAACAGTGGTGATGGATAGACCCAACTTTTGAAATGTTGCGAGATCACGTCGCCAATATGTTGTTGATATTTTCGCATAAAGTGTTAATGCTTACTTACGTTCTTAGACCATGGGAATATCATATACCTAGATATTAGATCGTTACTTTGGGGTTGCCAAATGTCATTTCGTAAAGGGATGATTATAAAGGTAGCTTTCGGGTATACCAGAAAAGTATGTTGTGCTATTTAACATGTTTTTTAGGATAAAAGGCTAAGCTTTATTGATCAATAATGTTCATAGGAATACAGGAGGGGTCGGAAGTACCAAGCCACAAATCGCGACCTGATTAAGTGAAACTGAGTACTTAGCCAAACTATGAGCATTCGAGTTGTTCTTGCGACCTTCAAAGATAATCTCACAGCTCTCAAACATACGTTGAGCTGCCCCGATCTCCTTAATTATAGCACAATACATGTCACTAGCTCCGCGCTTAACTTCTTCTACCATTGTTTTACGGTCACATGAAATAATAACCTTCTGTAGAAGGAGATCGTGAGCCAGGGCTTGAGCTTCTCGGAACACAGGGGCCTCAAGGCTTGCAGGATCGTTAATGATCGGGAAGACTATAGTTGAGGATCCCGAGAACATACCCTTATGATTTATACATACCTCCCTAGATGCACTAGACTCCCCAATACGCAAGTCCGCCGTCAACGTTTATTTCGGCCACACCCACAAGAGGTGGCTGCCATGACCTGTGTTGCCGATGTTGGGGAACGTAGTAATAATTCAAAAAAATTCCTACGTGTCACCAAGATCAATCTAGGAGATGCTAGCAACGAGAGAGAGGGAGTGCATCTTCATACCCTTGAAGATCGCTAAGCGGAAGCGTACAAGAACGCGGTTGATGGAGTCGTACTCGCGGCGATTCAAATCGCGAAAGATCCGATCCAGGCGCCGACCGGACGGCGCCTTCGCGTTCAACACATGTACAACCCGGGGACGTCTCATCCTTCTTGATCCAGCAAGGGGGGGGAGAAGTTGAGGGAGAACTCTGTCAACACGACGACATGGTGGTGGAGCTCGCGGTTCTCGGCAGGGCTTCGCCAAGCACTACGGAGGAGGAGGAGGTGTTGGAAGGGGGAAGGGTGTGGCTGCCCTCCCACCCCCCCCCCCCACTATGTATAGGGTGAAGGGGAGAGGGAGCCGGCCCCCTAGATGCATCTAGAGGGGGGGCGGCCAAGGGGGAGACTTGCCCCCCAAGCATGTGGGAGGCGCCCCCACCCCCTAGGGTTTTCAACCCTAGGCGACTTGGGGCCTTGGGGGGCGCATTAGCCCACGAGGGGGCTGGTTCCCACCCATGTTCAGCCCACTAAGTCCTCCGGGGCAGGTGGCCCTACCCAGTGGACCCCCAGACACCTTTCGATGGTCCCGGTACAATACCGATAACCCCGGAAACTATTCCAGCGACTGAAACTGGACTTTCCGTATATAAATCTTCACCTCCGGACCATTCCGGAACTCCTCGTGATGTCCGGGATCCCATCCGGGACTCTGAACAACCTTTGGTAAAAACATACAATTTCCCATAACAACTCTAGCGTCACCGAGCCTTAAGTGTGTAGACCCTATGGGTTCGGGAACCATGCAGACATGACTGAGACTCCTCTCCGGCCAATAACCAATAGCGGGATCTAGATGCCCATATTGGCTCCCACATGTTCCATGATGATCTCATCGGATGAATCACGATGTCGGAGATTTATTCAATCCCGTATACAATTCCTTCGTCCATCGGTATGTTACTTGCCCGAGATTCGATCGTCGATGTCCCCATACCTCGTTCAATCTCGTTACTGGCAAGTCTCTTTACTCGTTCCGTAACGCATGATCCCATGACTAACTCCTTAGTCACATTGAGCTCATTATGATGATGCATTACCGAGTGGGCCCAGAGATACCTCTGTCATACGGAGTGACAAATCCAGTCTTGATTCGTACAACCCAACAGACACTTTTAGAGATACTTGTAGTGCACCTTTTTGGTCACCCAGATTCGCCAGGACGCTTGATACACCCAAAGCATTCCTACGGTATCCGGGAGTTGCACAATCTCATGATCTAAGGAAATGATACTTGACATTAGAAAAGCTCTAGCAAACGAACTACACGATCTTGTGCTATGCTTAGATTTGGGTTTTGTCCATCACATCATTCTCCTAATGATGTGATCCCATTATCAATGACATCCAATGTCCATGGTCAGGAAACCACAACCATCTACTGATCAACGAGCTAGTCAACTAGAAGCTCACTAGGGACATGTTGTGGTTTATGTATTCACACATGTATTACGGTTTCCGGTTAATACAATTATAGCATGAACAATAGACAATTATCATGAACAAGGAAATATAATAATAACTATTTTATTATTGCATCTAGGGCATATTTCCAACAGTCTCCCACTTGCACTAGAGTCAATAATCTAGTTACATTGTGATGAATTGAATACCCATAGAGTTCTGGTGCTAATCATGTTTTGTTCATGAAAGAGGTTTAGCCAACGGATCTGCGACATTCAGATCCGTATGTACTTTACAAATATCTATGTGTCCATCTTGAATATATTCACGAATGGAGTTGAAGCGGCGCTTGATGTGCTTGGTCTTCTTGTGAAACCTGGGCTCCTTAGCAATGGTAATAGCTCCAGTGTTGTCACAGAAGAGAGTCATCGGGCCCGACGCATTGGGAATCACTCCTAGGTCGGTGATAAACTCCTTCATCCAGACCCTTCCTGTGCTGCTTCCGAAGCAGCTATGTACTCCGCTTCACATGTAGATCCCGCCATGATGCTTTGCTTGCAACTGCACCAGCTGACTGCCCCACCATTCAAAATATACACGTATCCAGTTTGTGACTTGGAGTCATCCGAATCTTTGTCAAAGCTTGCATCGACGTAACCCTTTACGACGAGCTCTTCGGCACCTCCATAAACGAGAAACATATCCTTAGTCCTTCTCAGGTTCTTCAGGATATTCTTGACCGTTGTCCAGTGTTCCATTCTGGGATCACTTTGGTACCTCCCTACCAAACTTATGGCAAGGTTCACATCAGGTCTGGTACACAGCATGGCATACATAATAGAGCCTATGGTTGAGGCATAGGGGATGACACTCATCTTTTCTCTTTCTTCTGCTGAGGTCAGGCATTGAGTTGCTCTCAATCTCACACCTTGCAATACAGGCAAGAACCCCTTATTGGACTGATCCATATTGAACTTCTTCAATATCTTGTCAAGGTATGTGCTTTGCGAAAGACCAATGAGGCGTCTAGATCTATATCTATAGATCTTGATGCCTAATATGTAAGCAGCTTCTCCAAGGTCCTTCATTAAAAAACACTTATTCAAGTAGGCCTTTATGCTTACCAAAATTTCTATATCATTTCCCATCAACAGTATGTCATCCACATAGAATATGAGAAATGCTACAGAGCTCCCACTCACTTTCTTGTAAATACAGGCTTCTTCATAAGTCTGTATAAACCCAGACACTTTGATCATTTCATCAAAGAGAATGTTCCAACTCCGAGATGCTTGCACCAGCCCATAGATGGAGCGCTGGAGCTTGCATACCTTATCAACATTCTTAGGATCGACAAAACCTTTCGGCTGCATCATATACAATTCTTCCTTAAGGAAACCGTTAAGGAATGTCGTTTTGACGTCCATTTGCCAGATCTCATAATCATAGAATGCGGCAATTGCTAACATGATTCGGACGGACTTCAGCTTCGCTACGGGTGATAAGGTCTCATCGTAGTCAACCCCTTGAACTTGTCGATAACCCTTAGCGACAAGCCGAGCCTTATAGACGGTCACATTACCATCCGCGTCAGTCTTCTTCTTAAAGATCCTTATTCTCTATGGCTTGTCGATCATCGGGCAAGTCCACCAATGTCCATACTTTGTTCTCATACATGGATCCTATCTCGGGTTTCATGGCTTCAAGCCATTTGTTGGAATCCAGGCCCGCCATCGCTTCTTCATAGTTCGAAGGTTCACCGTTGTCTAACAACATGATTTCCAGGACAGGGTTGTCGTACCACTCTGGTGCGGAACGTGTCCTCATGGAGCTACAAAGTTTAGTAGCAACTTGATCCGAAGTTTCATGATCATCATCATTAACTTCCTCTCTAGTCGGTGCAGGCACCACAGAAACATCTTCCTGTGCTGCGCTACTCTTCTGTTCAAGAGGGGGTACATCATCAAGTTCTACTTTTCTCCCACTTACTTCTTTTGAGAGAAACTCTTTCTACAAAAAGGATCCATTCTTGGCAACAAATATCTTGCCTTCGGATCTGAGGTAGAAAATATACCCAATAGTTTCCTTAGGGTATCCTATGAAGACACGCTTTTCTGATTGGGTTCGAGCTTTTCAGGTTGAAGTTTCTTGACATAAGAATCGCATCCCCGAACTTTCAGAAACGACAGCTTAGGTTTCTTCCCAAACCATAATTCATACGGTGTCGTCTCAACGGATATGATGGTGCCCTATTCAAAGTGAATGCGGCAGTCTCTAAAGCATAACCCCAAAATGATAGCGGTAGATTGGTAAGAGACATCATAGATCACACCATATCTAATAGAGTGCGATTACGACGTTCGGACACACCATTACGCTGAGGTGTTCTAGGCGGCATGAGTTGTGAAACAATTCCACATTTCCTTAAGTGTGTGCCGAACTCATGACTCAAATATTCTCCTCCACGATCAGATCGTAAGAACTTTATTTTCCTATCACATTGATTCTCTACCTCGCTCTAAAATTCCTTGAACTTTTCAAAGGTCTCAGACTTGTGTTTCATTAAGTAGACATACCCATATCTACTTAAGTCATCAGTGAGGGTGAGAGCATAACAATAGCCACCGCGAGCCTCAACGCTCATTGGTCTGCATACATCAGTATGTATTATTTCCAACAAGTTGGTTACTCGCTCCATTGTTCCGGAGAATGGAGTCTTGGTCATCTTGCCCAGGAAGCATGGTTCACGTGTCAAATGATTCATAATCAAGAGACTCCAAAAGTCCATCTGCATGGAGTTTCCTCATGCGTTTGACACCAATATGACCAAGGCGGCAGTGCCACAAGTATGTGGGACTATCATTATCAACCTTACATCTTTTGGCATTCACACTATGAATATGTGTAACATCACGTTCGAGATTCAATAAAAATAAACCATTGACCAGCGGGGCATGACCATAAAACATATCTCTCATATAAATAGAACAAGCATTATTCTCGGATTTAAATGAGTAGCCATCTCGCATCAAACGAGATCCAGATACAATGTTCATGCTCAAAGCTAGTACTAAATAACAATTATTTAGGTTTAAAACTAATCCCGAAGGTAGATGTAGAGGTAGCGTGCCGACGACGATCACATCGATGTTGGAACCATTCCCGACGCGCATCGTCACCTCGTCCTTCGCCAGTCTCCGCTTATTCCGCAGCTCCTGTTTTGAGTTACAAATGTGAGCAACCGCACCGGTATCAAATAACCAGGAGCTACTATGAGCGTTGGTAAGGTACACATCAATAACATGTAACTCATATATACCTTTGACGTTGTCGGCCTTCTTATCAGCTAAGTACTTGGGGGAGTTCCGCTTCCAGTGATCATTTCCCTTGCAATAAAAGCACTCAGTCTCAGGCTTGGGTCCATTCTTTGGATTCTTCCCGGCAACTGACTTTCCGGGCGCGGCAACTCCCTTGTCGTCCTTCTTGAAGTTCTTCTTACCCCTTCCTTTCTTGAAACTAGTGGTCTTATTCACCATCAACACTTGATGTTCCTTTTTTATCTCCACCTCCGATGATTTTAGCATCGAATATAACTCAGGAATGGTCTTCTCCATCCCTTGCATATTGAAGTTCATCACAAAGCTCTTATAGCTAGGTGGAAGCGACCGGAGGATTCTGTCAATGACTGAGTAATCTGGAAGATTAACTCCCAGCTGAGACAAGCGGTTGTGCAACCCAGACATTTTGAGTATATGCTCACGATGTAACTGTTTTCCTCCATCTTACAACTGAAGAACTTGTCGGAGACTTCATATCTCTCGACCCGGGCATGAGCTTGGAAAACCATTCTCAGCTCTTGGAACATCTCATATGCTTCGTGTTGCTCAAAACGCTTTTGAAGCCCCGGTTCTAAGCTGTAAAGCATGCCGCACTGAACCAGGGAGTAATCATCACTATGCGACTGCCAGGCGTTCATAACGTCTTGAGTTGCTGGGAAAATGGGTGCGTCACCTAGCGGTGCTTCAAGGACATATGGTTTCTTGGAAGCTATGAGGATGATCCTCAAGTTACGTACCCAGTCCATATAGTTGCTTCCATCGTCTTTCAGCTTGGTTTTCTCTAGGAACGCGTTGAAGTTGAGGGCAACATTAGCGTGTGCCATTGGGTCTACAAGATAGATTGTAAAGACAATTTCAGACTAAGTTCATGATAATTAAGTTCATCTAATCAAATTATTTAATGAACTCTATAGGACCTTGAAGTATGTCTAGAGGGGGGGTGATTAGACTACTTAACCAAATAAAAACTTAACCTTTTCCCAATTTTAGACTTTGGCAGGTTTTAGCTATTTTAGAACAAGTCAAGCAATCTTCACACAATTCAAGCAAGCATGCAAAGAGTATATAGGCAGCGGAAAATAAAGCATGCAACTTGCAAGAATATAAAGGGAAGGGTTTGGAGGATTCAAACGCAATTGGAGACACGGATGTTTTTGTCGTGGTTCCGATAGGTGGTGCCATCTTACTTCCACGTTGATGGAGACTTCAACCCACGTAGGGTAACGGTTGTGCGAGTCCACGGAGGGCTCCACCCACGAAGGGTCCACGAAGAAGCAACCTTGTCTACCCCACCATGGCCGTCGCCCACGAAGGACTTGCCTCACTAGCGGTAGATCTTCACGAAGTAGGCAATCTCCTTGCCCTTACAAACTTCTTGGTTCAACTCCACAATCTTGTCAGAGGCTCCCAAGTGACACCTAGCCAATCTAGGAGACACCACTCTCCAAGAAGTAACAAATGGTGTGTTGATGATGAACTCCTTGCTCTTGTGCTTCAAATGATAGTCTCCCCAACACTCAACTCTCTCTCACAGGATTGGATTTGGTGGAAAGGAGATTTGAGTGGAAAGCAACTTGGGGAAGGCTAGAGATCAAGATTCATATGGTTGTAATGGAATATCTTGGCCTCAACACATGAGTAGGTAGTTCTCTCTCAGAACTTGTAAGTTGGAAGTGTAGGTTTGTTCTGATGGCTCTCTCCACGAATGAAGAGGAGGTGGAGGGGTATATATAGCCTCCACACAAAATCTAACTGTTACACACAATTTACCAAACTCGGTGGGACCGAATCATAAAACTCGGTCGCACCGATTTAGTAATCCTAGTGACCGTTAGGGTTTTCTGGGGATCGACATGCATCTCGGTAGGACCGATTTGGTTAGGGTTAGGGCATAACGTAATCTCAATGAGACCGACATACAAACTCGGTGAGACCGAATCTGTAATTAGCTAACCAGAGAGTTGGTCAGGTAAACTCGGTGGGACCGATTTGCTCTTTCGGTGAGACCGAAAAGTTACAAAAGGGAAACATAGAGTTTACATTGTAATCTCGGTGGGACCGATTCGCTCTTTCGGTGAGACCGAAAAGTTACGAAGGGGAAACAGAGAGATTACAATCCCATCTCGGTGAGACCGAGATCCCTATCGGTGGAACCGATTTGCCTAGGGTTTGTGGCAGTGGCTATGATATCTGAACTCGGTGGCGCCGGATAGAAAGAATCGGTAGGGCCGAGTTTGACTTTGGGTTTAGGTCATATGTGGATGTGAGAAAGTAGTAGAGGGTTTTGGAGCATATCATTAAGCACATGGAGAAAAAGGCTCATTAAGCAACACCTCATCCCTTCTTGATAGTATTGGCTTTTCCTATAGACTCAATGTGATCTTGGATCACTAAAATTTAAAATGTAGAGTCTTGAGCTTTTGAGCTTGAGCCAATCCTTTGTCCTTAATATTTTGAGGGATCCACTTTCATCATCCATGCCATGCCATTCACTGAGCTTTCCTGAAATATTCATCTTGGAATAGTATTAGCTCAATGAGCTATATGTTGCTATGAATTACCAAAACCACCTAGGAATAGTTGCACTTTCAATCTCCCCCTTCTTGGTAATTGATGACAACATATAGATCAAAGCTTCGACAAATGATAATAAGATTGAAAAACATCGTCGCTTTGAGAAGTATGTGATAAGCAAGAGCTCCCCCTAAATTTGTGCATATCTTAAGAGTTGCTTTGGACTGCAAATGCACAAGAAATTAGGCTCATGGGTTTCTCTTCCATGTCACATACATCTTGGTGGAGCGCTCAAAATAATAACGATTGAATACATGCACTCATCACCAAGCACTGTGAATGATCATATAAGGATAAATAATATAATATCGTAAAAGGCAGAAGTGTAGCTTATGAACAAACACATGATCATTAATGTCTCACAGGTAATGCATAGTATCTCAAGCAATCAAACGCAAAAAAAGTTCAACCAAGAAGACAAGAGAGAACAAAAGCAAATCTCTCTCTCTCTCTCTCTCTCTCTCTCTCAGCCTATGATCTATACATTTTTCTCCCCCTTTGGCAACAAGTTACCAATAAGTTCCTAGAAAATGCATAGTACTATGTCATCTCTCAGGCTTGGTCTTCTGGTGGTGGTGTAGACAGGACTCCAAGGACGAACGCATCAGTAGACGTGGTAGGAGCTGAAGAAGTTGGAGCTGGAGCTGGTTGAGCTGGAGCTGAAGTAGTGGCTCGTGTCCGGAGTTGGTACTGCAGGTGACCTCTGAGCTCTAGGCACTCACAAATGCATCGCTTGTCGTCTTGCCCTTCCTCTCCTGCATATCATCTTGTAATTGCTCCACAACCGATCAATCTCACCACTTTGACATCAAGATCATAGAATTTTTGTTCCATGATTCTCTCCAGTGCTCTCTGGTTTTGGGTTAGGTGGCCAACCCTTCTCAATCCGTAGAGATGATGCTATTAAGTAACCAAGATGCTCCTGCTTGTTCTTCAGAAAGTAGTCAGATGCCTCTGCTTGAGTTGGCATCTTTGCAGCTTTCTCTTGCCTTGCCTTCTCCTTTCTCTCCTGAGCTTGCACTGATGATGGTTCATTCTCGGTCATGACAGCACGATTGTCCTCAAAATCAGGATAGAGAACCATGTGTTCCTTATCCAAGAGATACTTGCCTGTGCCCATCTTCGAGTTTATCAACTCCACGAATCATGGGGCATAACCACGCCTTCTCTTCTGATCTGCTGTTGTCCTCTTGATTGTCTCGACTATGAGGCTCATGACCTTGAATTTCTGAGGCACATCAAAAACATGAAGCAAATTGATTGCATGCCCTCTAATTATGTTATGGTCACCTGATTTGGGCAATAGAGTATGCCTTAAGATCCAGTTAATCGTAGGCAGCCCTGACAGCAGAAAATGAACTGATCCAAACTTGAAGTTATCAAGTGCATCATCGGGGATCTCCTTGTACATGTGTGACATTGTGCTATGATCCATTTTCTTCTTACCATAAATGTCCAGGTCATCCTCACTTTCCTTTGGGGCATTGATCAAGCTTGCCCATTCCTCTATGGTAGACTGATATCTGGTTCCTTCTGACATCCACACTATCCTGCCATCTGGATAGAAGTGTGATGTGGAGTAGAATTGCATGATGAGTTCGTCGTCCAGTTGGTGAGCTTCTGCCCAACAAAATCAGCAACTCCACAAGCACTGAAGCTGTCATATACTCCAGGGTAGTGTTCTGCGTTCTCCTTCATGTAGGTCCAGTTGACCCATCTCATATCGCAAACTATGGGCTTCTTATCTAGCAAGACAGTCTCATAAAAGTCCCGCTGCTCCTTGGTGTGGAACCTGTAATCCACAGCAGTCCTTCTCCTCGTGGCATACGGATCTGTCTCTCTCCATAGCCTCAACCCATTATCTCTCCTGATCTTCATGTTTTCAGCCACAGGATGAGCATCATTGTGGTCTGGGATCTTGGGTTTCAGCTTCCTTAGGACATGCCCTTCTTCTTCTTCTTCAGCTTCAACCTCAGGCAATGGGGCCTTGTTCTTTTCAGCTGCCGTATGCTCCTGGTATTCCTCTTGGGTGCATTCTTGGGCTTGGGGGCAGCTTTGGGCTTAGAAGTTGCAGCCCCTGACTTGATTGCATCACCCATCAGTTTTGTGCCTTGGGTGCAGCCTCTTCCTCTTCTTCCTCTTCCATCATGGAAGGCTTCCCTATCACTCTTGCCATGGTCTTCTTGGCCCTTTCTTTCCTTTTCTTTCCCTCTGCAGCAATAGGCTCTTTGGGTTGTGATTCCAAAGGAGCTTGAGTAGACACTCTAGGTTTGGACATTGGTTGTCTGCCTGCTGGCCTTTTGATTTTCAAACCTGGCTTCACTGCAGATGAACTGACCTCCCTCTTGAGCACTTTCTTCTTGGAGCTTGCCTCATCCTCAACTGCCACGTAATCCTCATCCTCAGACTCTGAGGTATTCTTCTTTCTTGACCTTGTGGCAGCCTTGGGCAAATTTCTTGGAGTGCTTCTGCTCCCCTCATCTGAGCTGCTTGAGGGACTAGTGCCCTCGCTCAATTGGATCTGCTCTTCAGATTTGTTCTGGCTATCACTCTGGTCTAACATGTTGTCCAATTGACTGCTGACCCTGTGAATAGTTATAGATGAGGTAAAGTGGATGAGCATCACAAAATGCAGAGATTTTTGCAAAAGAATGATTCAAAAACTTAGTTTTAGTTTTCCACTGAAAGCATTTCGGATCTACCGATTTTCAAACTCGGTGATACCGAAGCAGTTTTGGAACCTAATCTAGTGAACTCGGTCAGACCGATTCACAGTTCGATGGCACCGAGACTGCTAGGGTTTCACAAAGTTCAGAAATCGGTCACACCGATTTGTAATTCTCGGTCAGACCGAGACTTACAAGTGCAATGGCTTCAGCCAAATTGGTGGGACCGAGTTTTTCAACTCGGTGGGTCCGAGATGGTTTCGGCGGAAACCTAACCCTAAATTTTCGAATCGCAACTATTCTAAGGATTGATTTGACTGGATAGGAGTGTTTCAATCGTGGCAAGATGCATAATGTTCATAATGTCTTTGAGAATCGGACGAGGAAAGCACTGATCGAGTCCATACCCTAGTTCAAGGGAACTCGCTTCTCGGCAACGGCGGAGGAGAATTCCGTTGACGGCGGCGGAGACCAGCGATCGGAGGCGGCGGCCGAAGTCGACGATCCGTGAACCACGTTGGCAAAGCGAGCTATGCGCGGGCGAGAGGATTCGGAGAAAGTTTTCCAAATTTTGCCCGTGCGATATATATAGCCCGACCCTGTCGGTGTGACCGAGTGGTACAACTCGGTGGCACCGAGATGCAAAACTGTGAACAGTTATTGCAACTCGGTGTGACCGAAAAGTACAAATCGGTTGCACCGAGATGAAAACCTAGATCGACTTAGTAATCTCGGTATGACCGAAATGGAGGAATCGGTCAGACCGAAAATCACAAAGAAGTTTTGGAAGTTTAAGTCTATGACGAATCGGGGACTCAAGTGCTCCTCACACAGTGGTTCGAATCGACTTGATCAAATTTTGTGATGTAGCATGAATAGAGTTTGAGACGAGAAAATCATAGATAGCTAGAGAAGGTTCTTAGGCATTCTTGTCCATCCACTTGGCCAAAGAAAGAAAAGCCAAACAATCAAAACAACAAGTGGATGTCCTCGAATGAGTAAATATGCAACCAACATGCTCACACAATAAGATGACAAATGAAATATGTGACAAAGCATGCACAACCAATTCTAGCATCTATCAAACAATTGGCGATGACTAGGTCATCTATATATGAGTATATTGACTTAGGAGTCAAATGAGAACATTTGATCATAGGTCATACTCATCGCTTAAGCTCAAGTGGGGTTACCACTTTTACATAAAAGCATTCATGTGTTCACATCATTAGAGTTGCTTTGACTCAATTCTTAGAGTTAAGCTCCCCTAGATGTGAGATCCCCCTTAGAGGGATAAACTAACCTTGGGTTTTGTCGATGATGACTTCATGTAGGTGTTGAAGATGTGGATGCTCAATGTTGATGTAGATCGTTTGGAGCAATCCTTTGGAGTGAGTTGCACTTTCAATACCTACATGGGTTAGTCCCACAAGGAACAAACAAGGATATCCATAGACATAGAGTGACACACACACAAAATGGTGTCCATGAAAACATTAGGTTACCTTGTCCCTTGCCTTACCAACATGAGGGTTTGTGACTCCTTGTACTAATGCAAGATATGGAAGTTGATTGCACTTGTCCTTGCCATAATGATATGAGTGAAAAATGTTGGCGGAGTCACCCTCAAGAACTCTCTAGTTCTTCTTCTTCGGGATCCACATCAACTTGATGGGAATCCTTGGTGTAGTAGTTGTACTTGATGAAGTAGAACTTTACGTAGTCTTGGGAATCCACTTGACCAAGGCCTTAGGTGCTTCTTCAAATGCATCAATCTCCTCTTGAAGCTTGTCCTTGCCTTTGTTCTTGTGGTCTTGTGGTGGAAGATCATCTTGTGCTTGTGTTCCCTTGAAGTAAGTAGGATCATACTTCTCTTGTTGAGGAACAAACTTCGTCTTGGGGTATTGATCTTCTTCCCACTCAACTCCATTGGCATTGAACTTTCGTTCAAAACCAACACCTTGATTCTTCCGGTGCCTTCCTTGCTTGTGTACAATTTCCTCAAATTGCTTACTCCCGGCAAGCCTCTTGTATACACCTTTCTCTATAATTCCCTTCAATAAGTTGTTTTCTTTCTCAAGTGTAACTTGGCTAAGAGGATCATTAGTGGAATCAAGAGAACTACTAGAAGCAACAATATTGGATTTAGCATTGTTATTGTTACTACTAGAAGAAGAATCTTTCTTGTTCTTGTTACTAGACTTGACTTGAGGCATGTAAGTAGATAAGAGTAAACGCTTGGCAATGTAAGAAGAACTTTTCTTACGAAGATCATCATTGATTGCCTTTAAGAACTCATGCTCTTTCTCAAGATTGAGCTTTTCAAAGCGTAACTTCTCATGAGCCCTTAAAAGTTCTCGATGATCTTCAAAGATAGTTTCATGAGCTAACTTAAGAGTGTTTAGTTCTTTAGTTAGACGCTCAATTTTCTCCTTATCATTGTCATTCGTTTCAACTTGATTAGCATGATTAATTGACGTTTCATCATAGTATTCATCACTAGAGTTGTCAACAAGTAAATCATCATCACCTAGCAAGTCATCTTCATCAACATCAAAATCAACATACTCGGAGTGTGTTACCTTAGGACCTTTGGCCATGAAGCATCTACCAATTCCTTCATTTGGTGATTCAAATATGTCGTAGGAGTTGGTTGACACAAGTGCTAGACCGGCAACACCTTCATCTTGAGTGTATTCAGAGTCGGAGTGATAGCTTCCCTCGGAGTGATGGTCGGAGTCGGGCCAGATACCCATTCACCAACATGAGCTTGATGTCTTCGTTTTGTGTAGCTCTTTGATGACTTGTCCTTCCTTTCCGAATCCTTGCTTCTCCGTGAGGGTCTTCGTTCATAATGATCATCTCTACTCCTTCTCTCTCTTGGTGGTGATTCTTCTCTTCTACTTCTTCTCTTGGGAGAATCTTCTCTTCTTTTGTAGGGTGCCGTACACTCATTGGAATAGTGTTCGGGTCTCCCACAATTGTAGCAATTGCGCTCTCGACTAGAAGATCTTTTATCATTGTAGGACCTTGACTTAGAGCTTCTTTCTTTGCTTCTACTCTTGTAGAATTTGTTGAAGTTCTTCACCATTAAGCTCAATTCCTCATTGAAGGTTTGTTTCTCACTTGATGATGTGGGGGCTTCACATGAGGCTTTGTAAGCACCACTCGACTTGTTGTGAAGTTCCTCCTTATCCTTGAGTGACATCTCATGAGCAACAATTCTTCCAATGACTTTCGTGAGGCTTGAGATCTTTGTAATTGGGCATCATTTGGATCAATGTGCACACAGATCATATTTTCGATCCAATGCTCTTAGGATCTTCTTGATGATGAATCTGCTTGGTCGTCTCTTCACTTCCTAAGTCGGGCAATCTCATTTGTGATAAGAGCAAGCCTAGAGTACATTTCAGCGACACCTTCACCATCCTTCATTTTGAACTTGTCAAGCTGACTTTGGAGCACATCCAACTTGGATTCCTTGACGGAGTCGGTACCTTCGTGCATATCAATCAAAGTATCCCAAATTTCCTTTGCATTCTCAAGGCGGCTGATTTTGTTGAATTCTTCTGGCACAATCCATTGAAGAGGATATCACAAGCTTGAGCGTTGTATTGCAACATCTTCAACTCATCCGCACTAGCTTCACGGTTCGGTTCTCTCCCATTAAAGAATTCACCTTGCAAGCCAATACACACAATAGCCCAAACAGCGAGGTTATGTCCGAGAATATGCATTTTTCATCTTATGCTTCCAACTAGCAAAATTAGTTCCATCAAAGTAAGGACCTCTACGATGATAATTTCCCTCTCTAGACGCCATACTCTCCTAGGTTGTGAAACCAAGGCTATGACCACCAAAAGCTATGGAAACCAAAGCAAATGGAGACCAAAGCTCTGATACCACTTGTAGGACCTTGAAGTATGTCTAGAGGGGGGCTGATTAGACTACTTAACCAAATAAAAACTTAACCTTTTCCCAATTTTAGACTTTGGCAGGTTTTAGCTATTTTAGAACAAGTCAAGCAATCTTCACACAATTCAAGCAAGCATGCAAAGAGTATATAGGCAGCGGAAAATAAAGCATGCAACTTGCAAGAATATAAAGGGAAGGGTTCAGAGGATTCAAACGCAATTGGAGACACGGATGTTTTTGTCGTGGTTCCGATAGGTGGTGCTATCGTACTTCCACGTTGATGGAGACTTCAACCCACGTAGGGTAACGGTTGCGCGAGTCCACAGAGGGCTCCACCCACGAAGGGTCCACGAAGAATCAACCTTGTCTATCCCACCATGGTCGTCGCCCATGAAGGACTTGCCTCACTAGCGGTAGATCTTCACGGAGTAGGCGATCTCCTTGCCCTTACAAACTTCTTGGTTCAACTCCACAATCTTGTCGGAGGCTCCCAAGTGACACCTAGCCAATCTAGGAGACACCACTCTCCAAGAAGTAACAAATGGTGTGTTGATGATGAACTCCTTGCTCTTGTGCTTCAAATGATAGTCTCCCCAACACTCAACTCTCTCTCACAGGATTGGATTTGGTGCAAAGTAGATTTGAGTGGAAAGCAACTTGGGGAAGGCTAGAGATCAAGATTCATATGGTTGGAATGGAATATCTTGGCCTCAACACATGAGTAGGTGGTTCTCTCTCAGAACTGGTAAGTTGGAAGTGTAGGTTTGTTCTGATGGCTCTCTCCACGAATGAAGAGGAGGTGGAGGGGTATATATAGCCTCCACACAAAATCTAACCGTTAAACACAATTTACCAAACTCGATGGGACCGAATCATAAAACTCGGTCAGACCGATTTAGTAAACCTAGTGACCGTTAGGGTTTTCTGGGGATCGACATGCATCTCGGTAGGACCGATTTGGTTAGGGTTAGGGCATAACGTAATCTCGGTGAGACCGATTACACAAACTTGGTGAGACCGAATCTGGTAATTAGCTAACCAGAGAGTTGGTCAGGTAAACTCGGTGGGACTGATTTGCTCTTTCGGTGAGACCGAAAAGTTACAAAAGGGAAACATAGAGTTTAAATTGTAATCTTGGTGGGACCGATTCGCTCTTTCGGTGAGACCGAAAAGTTACGAAGGGGAAACAGAGAGATTACAATCCCATCTCGGTGAGACCGAGATCCCTATCGGTGAAACCGATTTGCCTAGGGTTTGTGGCAATGGCTATGACATCTGAACTCGGTGGCGCCGGATAGAAAGAATCGGTAGGGCCGAGTTTGACTTTGGGTTTAGGTCATATGTGGATGCGAGAAAGTAGTAGAGGGTTTTGGAGCATATCATTAAGAACATGGAGCAAAAGGCTCATTAAGCAACACCTCATCCCTTCTTGATAGTATTGGCTTTTCCTATAGACTCAATGTGATCTTGGATCACTAAAATGTAAAATGTAGAGTCTTGAGCTTTTGAGCTTGAGCCAATCCTTTGTCCTTAATATTTTGAGGGATCCACTTTCATCATCCATGCCATGCCATTCATTGAGCTTTCCTGAAATATTCATCTTGGAATAGTATTAGCTCAATGAGCTATATGTTGTTATGAATTACCAAAACCACCTAGGGATAGTTGCACTTTCAAACTCCCACTCAGATAGACATCCCTCTGGTCATCTAACTGATACATGATCCAAATGGACTAGGTCGTGTCCGATCATCACGTGAGACGAACTAGTCATCAATGGTGAACATCTCCATGTTGACCGCATCTACTATACGACTCATGTTCGACCTTTTGGTCTCTCGTGTTTTGAGGCTATGTCTGTACATGCTAGGCTCGTCAAGTCTACCTAAGTGTTTCGCATGTGTAAATCTGGCTTACACTCGTTGTATGCGAACGTTAGAATCTATCACACCCGATCATCACGTGGTGCTTCGAAACAACGAACCTTCACAATGGTGCACACTTAGGGGGAACACATTTCTTGAAATTTTAGTGAGGGATCATCTTATTTATACTATCGTTGTTCTAAGCAAATAAGATGTAAACATGATAAACATCACATGCAAATCATAAAGTGACATGATATGGCCAATATCATCTTGTGCCTTTGATCTCCATCTTCGAGGCGCGACATGATCACCATCGTCACCAGCATGAGACCATGATCTCCATCATCATGATCTCCATCATGTCTTCATGAAGTTGTCTCGCCAATTATTACTTCTACTACTATGGCTAACGGTTAGCAATAAAGTAAAGTAATTACATGGCGTTTATATTGACTCGCAGGTCATACAATAAATTAAGACAACTCCTATGGCTCCCGCCGGTTGTCATACTCATCTACATGCAAGTCGTGATTCCTATTACAAGAACATGATCAATCTCATACATCACATATATATTTCATCACATCCTTTTGGCCATATCACATCACATAGCATACCCTGCAAAAACAAGTTAGACGTCCTCTAATGTTGTTGCATGTTTTACGTGGTTGCTATGGTTTCTGGAAAGAACGTTTCTTGCCTATGCAAAAGCCACAATGGTGATATGCCAATTGCTATTTACCCTTCATAAGGACCCTCTTGATCGAATCCGATCCGACTAAACTGGGAGAGATAGACACCCGCTAGCCACCTTATGCAACAAGTGCATGTCACGCGGTGGAACCAGTCTCACGTAAGCGTACGTATAAAGTCGGTCCGTGCCACTTCATCCCACAATGCCGCCAAATCAAGATAGGACTAGTAACGGCAAGCAAATTGACCAAATCATCGCCCACAACTACTTGTGTTCTACTCGTGCATAGAATCTACGCATAAACATGGCTCTGATGCCACTGTTGGGGAACGTAGTAATAATTCAAAAAAATTCCTATGTGTCACCAATATCAATCTAGGAGATGCTAGCAACGAGAGAGAGGGAGTGCATCTTCATACCCTTGAAGATCGCTAAGCGGAAGCGTTACAAGAACACGGTTGATGGAGTCGTATTCGCGGCGATTCAAATCACGGAAGATCCGATCCAAGCGCCGAACGGACGGCGCCTCCGCGTTCAACGGACAGCCCGAGGACGTCTCCTCCTTCTTGATCCAGCAAGGGAGGAGGAGAAGTTGAGGGAGAACTCCGGCAGCACGACGGCGTGATGGTGGAGCCCGTGGTTCTCCGGCAGGGCTTCGCCCAGCACTACGGAGGAGGAGGAGGTGTTGGAGGGGGGAAGGGGTGTGGCTGCCTCCCACCCCCCTAACTATTTATAGGGTGAAGGGGAGAGGGGGCCGGGGCCCCTAGATGCATCTAGAGGGGGGCGGCGGCCAAGGGGATAGAGTTGCCCCCAAGCATGTGGGAGACGCCCCCCACCCCCTAGGGTTTTCAACCCTAGGCGCCTTGGGCCCTTGGGGGGTGCACCAACCCACTAGGGGGCTGGTTCCCACCCATGTTCAGCCCACTAAGTCCTCCGGGTAGGTGGCCCTACCCGGTGGATCCCCGGACACCTTTCGGTGGTCCCGGTACAATACCGATAACCCCGAAACTATTTCGGTTACTGAAACTGGACTTCCCATATATATATCCTCACCTCCGGACCATTGCGGAACTCCTCGTGACGTCCGGGATCTCATCCGGGACTCCGAACAACGTTCGGTAACCACATACAATTTCCCATAACAACTCTAGCATCACCGAACCTTAAGTGTGTGTAGACCCTACGGGTTCGGGAACCATGCAGACATGACCGAGACACCTCTCCGGCCAATAACCAATAGCGGGATCTGGATACCCATATTGGCTCCACATGTTCCACGATGATCTCATCGGATGGACCACGATGTCGGGGATTCAATCAATCCCGTATACAATTCCCTTCGTCCATCGCTATGTAACTTGCCCGAGATTCGATCGTCGGTATCCCCGTACCTCGTTCAATCTCATTACCGGCAAGTCTCTTTACTCGTTCTGTAACGCATGATCCCGTGACTAACTCCTTAGTCACATTGAGCTCATTATGATGATGTATTACCGAGTGGACCCAGAGATACCTCTTCGTCATACGGAGTGACAAATCTCAGTCTCTATTTGTGCCAACCCAACAGACACTTTCGGAGATACCTGTAGTGCACATTTATGGTCACCCAGTTACGTTCTGACGTTTGATACACCCAAAGCATTCCTACGGTATTCGGAGTTGCACAATCTTATGGTCTAAGAAAATGATACTTGACATCAGAAAAGCTCTAGCAAACGAAATACACGATCTTGTGCTATGCTTAGGATTGGGTCTTGTCCATCACATCATTCTCTTAATGATGTGATCCCGTTATCAACGACATCCAATGTCCATGGTCACGAAACCACAACCATCTATTGATCAACGAGCTAGTCAACTAGAGGCTCACTAGGGACATGTTGTGGTCTATGTATTCAGACATGTATTACAGTTTCCGGTTAATACAATTACAGCATAAACAATAGACAATTATCATATGAACAAGAAAATATAATAATAACTAGCCTTTATGGCATATTTCCAACAGTCGAAGAGGTCTGGAAGGTGATGGAACTGCCGGTCTGGGATGCTTCAACTCATCAAGCTCAACAATGCATCTCAACATGTCAAGATTGCAGTTTGCTCAGTCGGCGCTGGAGAGATAGGCTCACTCAAGGCTGCCACCTTTGACTGCCGAGTACAATTAAGAAACATACTCCCTCAGTCCCGAATTACTTGCCGCACATATGGATGTATTTAGATGTATTTTAGTTCTAAATGCATCCATTTCAGCGACGAGTAATTTGGGACGGAGGGAGTAGATATTTGTCCCTCAAAAGAACGGTAGAAGTATGAACAAATCATATATACAGGACCGCATTTAGTTTCCCTTTGTTACCAAATACTACATGTACAATGGCAAATGAACCAAAAGACATTCTTATATACTACTCCTACCTTTTTGAATTTTCCTCACCAACATCACTGTTCCAAAAAATGGTTAATACAAAAAAAGACCAAAAAAATCCTATCAAAAATCTTGTAGTAATTTCCTTCCGTTTCTATCACTCGGCGTCGCTTGCCGATGTTCTTTTGAGCATTTCGTCACTCCGCATCCTCTTCGATGGTGCTGAGCGGCTTGATCGCCTTCTTCACCGGCGAAAATGCGGCCACGGCAGCCTTCTTGCCGATTTTCGCCGGATTACGAGAGGCTTTCACAGAGTACTCTCCAAGAGTCCTCTCGTTCAGCTTCGCGTTAACCTGCGCGTCCACGTCGCCACGCCCGCTCTCGGCGTGCAACGGCGTGACGCGCACCTTCCTGATGCCGGCGCCGCGCGCGCGCCCGCGCGGCCGCGCCCTCGCCGCCAGCGCCTCGCTCGCGCGCACCGCCATAGCCGCCATGTCGGCGCTGGACATGGGCCGCCCGAGCATTCCGACGGGGAGCACGAAGTATATCTGGCCGGGACGGAGCAGCTCGCCGCCGCCGAGCGCCGGCACGTCCTCGTCGAAGTAGAGCGCGTCGGAATTGCACAGGAAGAACGAGCCGCCTGCATTGCCTGCGCCGAGGACGTCGGAGACGGTGACGGGGAAGGTGGAGGCGGTGGCGAAGTCCGTCAGCGAGCCGTCGGCGGCGATGACGCTGGCCGACGACGGCTGCTGCTGGGGCGCGACGCTGCTCCGGTGGTTGTGAGAGAGACCTGATCCCATCCACGGTTTTCTGAATACGGGATGAATGGTTTTGGTGTTTGGTGACGACGGGACGGGGAAAGACGATGTATATATACACCACGCGCCCAACGTGGACGATAGTAATCTGGAAACGAATTAAATTTAAATGTCTATGCATTTAGCTCCCTTGGCTTTCTGTTATTGTGAGCTTGTTACTCGTTGATTCTCAGTTTCTCATGGTGACGGATAGAGGACTCCTTTGTTTACTTCTTGTCTTGAGCCAAAGCAATGTTGTTTTCTACTACCAATTGTATCTTGCACATAGTACCATTAGTTAACAATATTCCAAAAGTCAGCCTGAAGGCCGTGGCCAGGAAATATATTTTGTATCCAAGTCAACCTGGTGAATTTTACTATAGTTTATTTCGTAATCAAACTGTGAAACCACAAACTCGCCTGGCCTCTCCCCCAAGAAAGAAAGCCAGCTGCCTCGTCCTGTAAAAAAGCACCTCGGCAGGGACCGGGCCGCAAAGTCTCCACTGACGAAGCGGCAGCGCAAGGGAGCCAGGGGAGTGACGGAAACGAAAACCAGGGCCGGCCGGGGTCGGCGCGTGGGCGCTGACGCGGCGGCGAACCGAACGCATCGCCGCACCTTGTTTTCTTTTGTGTGTGTGCGTACGTACGATACGCATCACCACAGCTGGTTTGCGCTCCACTAGCGCGTATCGTGTTCGTATCGGCCTACATCCTACGCGACGGGTTTTGCTTTCACTTTCCGGCCGGTTTCTCCTGTTTCGGGGACGGAATGGAGTCGGTGCGGTTGTGCTACTGCCTGGCTGCGCCGCATTTGTAAAGCGTGTACGGTCAGTAGACTCGAAGGGATGCGGTGCGGCTCACAGGTCGAGGTAGGATTTTGCCGCGCGTGCGCCGTCGTAGCTCGCTAGCTACTAGCTAGGCCGCGCCGGGGATCACTGCCCGTAAACCGTGTGCCGCGCAAACAGTACGCACGGGGAGAGAGAAGCGGAACCAGAAAGCACAGGACGTTTGGTTCCCTAGCGCGGCTGTAGCGGTTCGGACGGCGAAGCAGGTTTCTTGGCGTGGTCATCTCCTCATGCGCCCGATCGACCATTCCACGTTTTTGTCGTTGCCAACGTAGAGCAGAGGGTCCAGTCCAGTGTTCGATCAACGGCAACAATAAAATAATAAACCCTACCCGTACGTACGAACGTACTTCTACATTCCTTTCCCACCTGGGCCATGAGCTGCAGGTGCGACCCGGTCCCGGTGCGGCTAAATTTCGTGTTTTGACCCGTTTGGCATACAAATTCAGGATCTGATTCTCGGTTGAATTTTTTTTCGAGATTTGACCCTTTCGCTACCGCCAGGGGTACAGGCGGTTGGGTCACACAGCTTACCATCAGAGCCTCTGACGGTAGGGTGCGACGAAGGGGGAGGCGGCCGTTTGCCCGAGCTGACGTGGATAAGTACTCACCGCTGTACCTTGACGGTAGAAGTTGTCTAAACTCTACCGCCAAGACTTCTGGTAGGGTGCGGCTGGTTTTGCCTCCCAAACTTTCTGTGATAAATACCAAAGTGCCACGGCGGTAGGTTCACCGTATCGCCAGGGTTTAAGATAATCAGGCGACCCTACCGCCAGAGGCAGTGGCGGTAGGGTTCTGTGTTTTATTTTTCCAAGTTCAATTGCTTGCTTCTTTTCAAATTCAATATGACAGCAATATCACAGATAGATAAGCACAACAGCAAAAAGTGTTTGCATATGAAATTATGATAACCTCACACTTATAGATAGTAAAAATGATGTATCCACTAAGTTCAGCATATCAAAATAGGTTCAACTACTAACATAGATAGCAATAACAGGACACCGAGTAGTTCAACATAAGGCAACAACTTTAACTTAGCAAGTTCAACATCACTAGTTCCTCCCCCTCCCCCTATTGGCGGCACGCTCCTCGTTTGTCTTCGAGTGGCCCTCGTCCGGCTTCTTCGAACGACGACGAGGAACCGGTTTCTGAAACGGTGATGGGCTCAGAACATCCTGGTGCGGATGAGATACCCTCTTCGCCTGGGTTGGCTGAGTCGGTTGAGGTCCATCATCGTCGTCGTACTCCTCCTCATCACCTTCTTCTTCGTCACCTCCTTCCTCTTCTCCCTCTTCCTCCTCGTCCATTTCCTCTTCTTCCTCGGTCTCGTTAACAAGGCGAGACGACGAGGCGGCATGGCTCGAGGAACCTCCTCCGGTGTGGCTTGATGAAGCTAGGGCACGTGTCGACCCACCAGGAGGAGGAACATGCACGTCAACCGAGGCAGCACACCCAAGCATGCCCGCTAGCTTGCGGCAACGGTTAATGATCTTCTGCAATAACAAATATAGAAGAGTATGACTTGGATCAGGTTTAGGGTTGCAAATAAGTAAGAACATGTGGCATGGATCAAATTTGTGTTCGCTCCAATAGAATGCTATGAGGCTTAAAGTTACCTTCGTCGCTTCCCTCAGCTTGTTGTCACCCTCCACGGTTCCGGGGTCAGAACTTAGCGCATTCAAGCCGTCGAAAATGTTTCGCTTAGCTTTGCGGCACGGAAATCCAAGGATCATTAAAAGTTAGCGAGAATGACCATGTCATCATCATTAGCTTGAATGCATTTCAACAAAACTTACCACTCTGTTCATAAGGGGCGCATACTCCCTGAAATCACCTTGCATATCTCTGAGGTTTCTCTTATATGCTTCATCCTCAGAGTCCTCTTCCTCCTGAAGTGATGCCATGTCCGCTTCCGTCCATCGTGGCCTCAAACGCAGACGAAACTTGATTCCATCGTCATACCAATTCATGTGCCTCTCATACACATTCCAGCAAATGCCTGACCTCTCCTCATCTTTGCGGAATGTCCTCTCGTCCCACATTGTCACAAAAGACTTGTGCTCGTCAACCCAGTCCAATATCGACTGAGAATACTGCCTGCTCTTCCTGCATAGGGACATAACAAGCAAAAAAACATAAGACCATAAGAACGTCGAACTTAAAGAAATCACGGTAAAGAGATGGCAGCACATACTTGTGAAGGTCGTAACCGCCGGTGTCGTGGGACCTTGCAGGTGGTGTGTGTTGCAATACGCCAAATTGTGTCGCCACGTGTTGTGGTAGGTGCCATTCGACGGCGTACACGCATATCAGCGGGACAATGCACCGGAAGAGAAGGCGGTCCCGCTCGCACATCTCGTTCAGCTCGAACCCCCAAGCTCCATCGTGGTACAGCCACTAGTTAACCTATACAAAGATTGTTTAACAACCGTGAAAGTATAAACATTTAAAACTATCTTGCTCATTGGTATACCTGAAAAGATGCCAGGTTGTCCAGCTCGTTGGTGAAGGCCTTGTACATCGCACTTCCCTTGCCCGAGAAGACCTTAACCTTGTCCCAAGAATAGGCGACAGTAGGGTATCGAGAACGGTCGCCATCCTCGCCATACTCCGTCCACTCTGTCTGTGGCAGTTTCTCAGGGCGACCAACCGGTAGCCGCTCCCAACTCCAAATCGAGAGGGCCCAGACACACCCACACATCCCAGATGTTTTCTCGGTCCTCTGCGTTGCGTCATCCAAATGCAAACAACAAGTGATGATCAGATGACAAAATTTAAAGCAATTTAAAGAACCACACACATAGGTGAGATGTATGACGTCTTACCGAGCGGTAGAGGTACGCGAGGCCAGCAGACCCCCAGTACCCCTGCATCCCGATCGGCCAGAAGTCCAGTACATCCGTAGGCGTTGTCCCCGAGCAACAGAAAGACCACCTCTGTGAGAAGAAACCACAGGTAGGCCCTTGCATACTGCTCCACGATCCTCGGATCCGCATCTTGCGGGCATTCAGCCCAGTGGTCTAGGAGCCATGCCAGTGCTAGACCGGATGTTCGGTTACTCTTGATGGGAGGGCAGTCGCCGATGAGGGCGGTAACCCTATCCGGCCAGTTCTTCCTATCCACGCGCCCAATGAGAGCATGGCCTTGATCGGTAGGGTCGTAATCATGGCGAAGTCCTCGAGCGTCACCGTCGTCTCACCACATGGGAGATGGAAAGAGTGTGTCTCGGGCCGCCAACGGTCCACCAACGCTGTGAGAGCCGTGTGGACAAGCGTCGGCGGCGTACGCTTGAACTGGAGCACAAAACCCAAGAGCCCGACTCTCCTGTAATATGGCTCGTAGCGGTTGTTGTAGTTCATCTCTTTGACCTTGGTGTGGCCCCTCATACGTAAGGGCGGAAGCATCTGTCAATGTGCACACAAAAATAGTTAGAAAAAACTTTTGAAAAGGCAAAATTGTGATGCAACACGTTGATCAGTGCTATTTACCACTCCGTTCTCGATGTAACGGGCGCGATGACCGTTGTCGAATGCCGGGTCAAGCATAGTGTAATTAGTGCCGATCGTCGGACCAATGGGGGGCCTCCTGAAACACGAACATGTTGTTATGAATATATAATCATATCATATTAAACCGTTCAACTAACATCAATCATATCATATTCAACAAATGTAAAAAAATATTATGAATATGAACTGCGGTTCATCTTCAAACTAGTTATTTTATCCTATTATGAATATGACCATTAACCAATCAATTTCAACAATTGTAAAAACATATATAAAAATTATCAACATATTCATCTTCAAACCACATCACCTCATCACCTCATCTTATGCCAAATAGGTTCTATCCTCAAACTAGTTAACAAATTCAACATATTCAACCACATCACCACATCAACTCATCAATCATATTCAAACATATTTAACCACATCAAACATCAATAAGTAATTCAAAAAATATTAACATGAACTAGGGTTCATTAACTATATAAAATAGGCTCTATCATAGTCAACTTCAACCACATCACCACATAAATCATATTCAACTACATCAAACATCATATTACTCCTAATTAAACAAACCTAAAAACAACAAAAATCAAAATCTACTAGATGAAATAGGGTTCATCTTGTGCCTAATAATGCGTCGAATCGAAAGCTTCTTAACTAAAACGAATTGGAGGGATTGAGATACCTTACTTTTCTCGTTTCGGAGCCATCTCGATCCGAAAAAACCGTTCACAAACGAAGAAGATCGGATGGGGGGAGTGGAGGGGATGAGAGAGGCCTTCCCCTCTCTGTTCTTGCGGGCGGCGGCAGGGGAGAAGAAGATGTGGGCTAGGTTCGTGGATGGGCCCCACGAGCCGGCCCCCGCGGACTTATAACGGTTCGGCACTTACCGCCATGGACATTGGCGGTAGGGTTGCACACCCTACCGCCGAGTGTCCTGGCGATAGGGTCGACGGCACGAAACGACAGCCGTTTCGTCAGGCTGACGTGGATAAGTACCCTACCGCCAGGGCACCTGGTCGTAGGCTATGTAATCCAACTGCCAGAGCCCCTGACAATAAGAAAAAGGGTCAAATCCCGAAAAAATTTCAAACCGGGGTCAGATCCTGAATTTATATGCCAAAAGGGTCAAAACACGAAATTTAGCCTCCCGGTGCCTCTCATCTTCCAAAATGTGTCCGTACTCTGCATGTACGCGCACGTACCACCCTTCACACTTTTTCTTCAGTCATACTAGATGTCCAAAAATGCTAGACATACGGATTTATTTTACAAGGATGTACAGACCAATCCTTCTCCCCTCATAATCTCCCCCCTCCCTGAGTTTTAGGGTGAGGCCCGCCTCATCTAATTACCAATTAAAACAGTCCACCTCGGCATTGCCTGTAAAAGTCCTGTAAAGCTTCCGTATGTCTAGCATTTTTTTTGCATGGTAATACGTGTCTCATTTATAAGATGAAATCAAATTATAAGGTACGTACACACCGACCTTACAGGCCTGAAAAGATAAGATAAACCTGTGCAAAAAACCAGCGTCTATCTCCCTCCTTCGACACCACCGAAGCGGCCACCAAAGGGACGGAAGACAGATCACCTCTACACCCGAGCTCGACGTGGCTCCATTGCAGATCAACAGCTTTACGGACCTCCAAAGTCTTTTGCCAGAAGCAAAACCATTGCCGTTGAACAAATCAGATCGGGGCAACATGTCCCCGGAAACGCCATCAAGCTCCAACCACAAAACTAGCATTGCCGATAGATGTCTCTGATGAGGAAAAAAACTACTCCCCTCCATCCCATAATGTAAGACGTTTTTTGACACTAGTGTTAAAAAACATCCTACATTATGGGACGGAGGGAGTAGATATCTCTGCTGGCATGTACGAGGGTCGTCCTACTGGAGGTGGTACACTTCGAATGGTATTTCTCCACCTGCTTGACGTGAGTCCTAAACAAGGACCGCGGACCAATGTCGTATCGTATGTACGGTACGGCGCTCCCTAGTGTAGTAGAAACTGAAAGTTCAAAAGCTGTGTCTCTTGAAGAACAAAAGATTCTAAAAATCGTTTTCCTCCTGTCCCTGGCGCTGGAACCTTAGCCGCCGCCAGGAGACCCAATCTTCTAGCGCCGTTCTCCGGCGGCTTCCCTTCGCCGGCGACCTCGGTCGTCGGTGATGAGGGGAGCCGCCGGATCCACGCATATGGATCGTTTTTACTTTCTCGTAGTTCGGATTTTTAGGCTGTTCATCGTCTTCGTTTCGGCAGCAATGGTGACAGCGTTGAATAAAGATTCTTCGGATCCTTCCTTGACAAGGCCATCGGTCCTATGGTTGAGGATGGATTTGAAAACCAGTCTATTTAAGCAAGGATGGCGTGGCGGCGGCGGCATCCTCGTGGTGGACCTGTGTCCTCGGGCTCCGCCGTTGCGACGGCGTTTGCTCCAGCGTCGACGCGGAGCTTGGGAGGTAGTCCAGAGCGGATGCACGGTGTAGTGCATCGGCGACATCTGGAAGACGGAACATGTCTTTGGGTTCGTGGTTCGTGGATGGCGAGATATGATTTCCTTTGCGACGTCTTAATCGCGGTGGGGTGCGGATCCGGAGTTCGATGGCGTGTCCGGTGTTGCCGATGCGATTCGTTCAATGGTAAGGGCTTCATTTTTGGTGAGCCAACTTGGAGGTCCGCAAAGCTGCATATCAGTGATGGAGCCGCGTCGAGCTCGGGTGAGGAGGTGATCCATCATTTTTTTTCTTCGATGGCTGCTGTCGTGGTGCCAGAGGCAGGTGATAGGCGTTGGTGTCAAGCTCAGAGATGTTCTGTTAGTTTTTCAGTTTTGTCATATCGATCCTTATGTAACTTGTATTTTAATCTTTATGATATGAATGAGACCCGTGTTACCATGCAAAAGAAAAGATGTGTCTCTTCCAACACCGCCTTGATCGCGGGTTTCATCGGACGGTCAGCGGTAACACCGACGAAACAGATCGATGCAACGGGACTCGACGTGAAAGGAGAAAAATATACCAGGACAGCTAGCTCAAAATCGAGCGCGGCCGCGTCTCCTGCTGCTGCCGGTGGACGCGACCACGTGCTCTGACCCCGCACTTGACCGCACCAAAGTTTCTCTCCACCTCCGCCTCCAAAATTGATCAATTCCCCTGCGTCCTTCGCGTCGTTCCTACGCTGATTTTAAAACAAAATTCAAATCAATCGCCAAACCCAAATGCGGTTCTGCAACATACCGAATTGCTGATGGCAGCAGACCAGCGCCCATCTGGAGTATACTGAGCAATTAATTAATTATGGCTCATCTCTATCTGAAAATGTTATCGCCAGCGCCGCGGCCGGCCGACAGTGACCTCAACGGCTGTGAACTCTCAAGCCTGTTCTTTCAGGAGACACAGCATCGATCCCATCCCATGGACATGGTCGCTGCGTCCCCTTCAAATTTTCTTTCTTGGATAGGAAGTGTGCGACTTGACGATCGGGGCGGTGACTTTTCTGGAGGTTGGAACCGCTGGGTTCGTTAGTGGACGGTGGTTAGTTTAGTTGGTTGGTGTACTTCATTGGATAAGTTCTTAGGATTCTACAGCCAAAAGAAAGAAAAATTATTAGGATCTTATATTCTCCCTCCATCCTATAATGTAAAACGTTATTAGAATCCGACATAACTTGCAAAAATGTCTTATATTGTGGGACCATGAGAGTATTTGCCAACCTAATTATTGTAAGAGCAAGTTTACTTCTAGAAAAAAAATTGCCAACACTATTGTTTGGCATAGGTGGTGGGCATGTGGAGCTTCAACTATGACCGGATCATGGACTTCGTTTCTGTGTTTATTTCATGTACATGACCAGCGGTGTCCTACGGAGGGGTTGACATCGCGGCATGATTTTGTTCTCTGGTTTCTTCTCTGTCCAATGAAGCTCATCCAGATACGGTTTTTTTAGGGAAATTGCGAGCTTTGTGTCCTCCTCTAGTAGGGATTCTCTTTTGTCTCTTCACAGTGTCACGAGAAGAGTTTCTCATGGAGGAGGAAAACATTTCCGTCTATCTAGACAACTCACTTTAGCTTTTGTAATAAATTTGTAAAAATTGGAATGACAAGCCTCCGGGTTGATTGAGCGATCAGGTGTCACCTTCCACCATTGCAATACAGGCTATGTTGCAGGAAATTTCTGCAACAAGAGTCTTGTTGCAGAAAAATTTGCAACATAGGTCAAATCGCATTGTTTTTTGTAACAAAGGTCTTGTTACAGTTTTTTTTTAACATACGTCTTGTTGCAATTTTTTTTACAGCAAAGATCTCGTTGCATTTTTTTTTGCAACAGAGGTCTTGTTGCAATTCTTTTTGCAACAGAGACATTATTGCAGAAAGCGTGCAGTAAAAAACAGCCACATCAGATCTAGCGATTGAGCGGCTGCTCCTTATCCATTCGTCACATAGAAAGAAGAGACCGAAGAGGAAAAGTAGGACATGCATCCCACGGACATGACGGCGGATATTCGCATGTGATCCGTAGGCTAAAGCCAACCTTTTTCCTTATAATTTTTGTTATATTTATCTTATTTTATCTACTACCTTTTAAATTAGGATTAATAAAAATGTTAATATTTTCAAAACAAAAAGAAAGCTTACAATAGCCAATTTTCATATATTGGCGCTTTTGCGGCTCAATAATTCAAATGACCCGTGGCTGTGAGGATATACATCTCTATGTTTGGATTTATTTAATTACTGGGGAGGTAAATATTATCATTCATCACATTGAACTTCTCACCCAAATGTTTGGGTCAGGCGGTCTATCTATTGTGCTCTGTTTTACTTGAGCGGTGAAGCTTCTTCACCTTGTAGCACTAATGTCCTTTATCTTTTTAAAATGTAAATAAAATCTCTATTAATTATAGTACACCATAGAGCATTTGGTGGCGTTGTGGTTCGTGGGGCACGTTTGCCGCTCAGTGACCACCGCAGAGACGGCTGCCAGGCGCCGCTGCCGCCTTGACGGTGAGCTCGCCAAGATCGGCGAGGAGTAGTCGCTTAGTGACTACTCCACCAATGCCGATCATGGTAAGGCCGTTGCCGGGTCTCCGAAGACAACGCGGTAATGGTCGCGGCAGCACTCCACACCGCACAACAGGAGGCGGAGTGGCTCCTCCACGAGCGACAGGCAGCCGCCGGACAAGACTGCCACAGCCCTTCGGCGTCGTTCCGCCGCTGGAGGGACCACGAGCAACAACGACGACGACGATGACAGCACCGGCGACGCGTACGAGGTGGTCGTCTGGTATAGGTTTTAGGTTTTGTTTGTTAAACGGTCGAAATATCATCCTTTTTTGTTAATTATAACCGGACTTGAATGAAGTCCGCCGTGTTTGAATGAAATGCCCCCCCCCCCCCCCTCCACGGACGGATGCGTGAGGAAATTTGCGAGTCGTCATTGGAGATGGCCTTACAACCTTTTTTATTGAAGGAGTAATGTTAGAATGAAGATTCATCCAGCCTTTGGAGTGTTATAGTAGTTGCCAATTGCTTAGTTGAATGGTGAAATGGCATCCATTGATTATTCTAGCTTAACAAGATCTATATGTATGCTTGTTGCACCGAGAGATAGATTGCTTTAGCTGTACATAATTTGCATCCACCAAGTTGTCGATTTTTGTGTAGAAACTTGGATCTTAATGATCCCCACAAGAGATTAACAAAATGAATGTAAGTGGCAGGGATTAGAAGAGATAGAAGGGAAGGGAATTATGGAGATTGGGTGAGGGGGTGTAACCGCTTTTTTTTTCCCTAGGGCTAAACCATCTTTATTACTCAAAAAATGTAAGGTTTCTAGGAATCACAAAAACCCAACCACTCGGTGGATTGGATTCCCTAGAACTAGGCCTGAGGAGGTCCAATGCCAAGCCCAGCAACCCCTTCTCAAAGAAAAGTTCATAATATTTGAAAAAAAATCATCAATTTGAAAAAAATTCATCAAAATTGAAAAAAAATCATTGATTTAAAAAAATATCGTTCATTTGAAAACAAAAGTTCATCAAATTTGAAAAGGCTGTGCATTTTCGAAAAAGTGAAAATAAATAGGAAAATAAAAATAAAAAAGAGTAAAGATAAGAAAATGAAAATAAAAGGAGGAAAAACGAACAAAAACCAGTCCAGGGAAAAAACTAAACGAAAAAAAGAAACACGACTGGGAAGTATCCCAAAACCGGAAATAGCTCCCTCCCGCTGAACCTAGATGGTCGGGCCCATTTTTTAACTCTTCAGGCGCCAGTTAACAAATGCACGTTAACTTTCTTTTATTTTTGGAGGAAAAATGCACGTTAACTGTGGCAACCCAATACGCCGCTCACTGCAGCAAAATGCCGCTGCTTTGCGCAGCCGAACAGCGATCAAACCGCAGATGGGCCAGCCCAAGTAGGTAGGATACATTTTTTGTTTGTTTTCTTTGCGCTTTTTTATGATTTTTTCCATTCCCTCTTTTCACAGGTTTCTTTTTCTTTTTTCCAAAAAATTATTTTTTATAATTTTAAAATATACATAAATTTTTAATTTTCAAACAATTTTCCGGATTTGAAAGATTATTCGTATTTCCAATAAAATGGTCGTATTTTTTCAAACAATGTTCACAACTTTTTTAAAATATCTTTCTTTTCAAAAAATGCTCACAAATAAAAAAATCCCGTGTTTTCAAATTTTTTGTGGAGTTTAAAAAAATGTTCCTGTTTTTAAAAATTCCGCACAGATCCATTTTCCCTTTATCAAATGTTTTTTGGAATTTTAAAATGTTTGTGTTTCCAAATTTTGTTCAAAATTTCAAAAACACATTCCATTTTTAAGAATCACATATTAAAAAATTGGTATCTCCACTTTTTTAAAAATATTCACGTTTCAAATATTTTTACTTCTCAAGAACACTTGTTTGAATTTTTTTGAATGTGGCTAGCGTTCGGGAGGACCTTTGATCACAGGCGGGCTACTTTTTGGGAATTTTTACTGTTAGTACAACTAGCTACTAGGCCGGCCCAGTCCAGGGAGCCCCATGTGTGGCGTAGCTCGCCTAGGTTGGTATAAGAAAGTTCTTAGAGCAACTCTAGCATATGTGTTACGGTTTTCGCCTTTTTCGGGCCCGAACAGGTGCGGTATAATTCTTCCGAGCCGTAAAAAATATACGAGCGGCCCGCAAATTGCCCCCTCCATCGTTGTATCTATGGAGTGGGGCATTTTAGGGTTCCTGTCTCAGATATTCTCCGTCCCCCTCCGCCGCAATTCGCCCTGCTTCAATGTCTCTCTTCATTTCTCCGGCGAGTGATTCGACATGTTTTTCACCCTTTCTTGAAGATCCATGGCCGGAGGTGCACGTGGGCATGCGGTCATGACGGATCACCGTTGCACAAGCGCGCCCGACACGACGCGGAGACCGACAGTTCCAGTCATGCATGCATCGAATCATGGCAATTGAAGCAGGCGCGCGAGCGCGACCGCCTGTCCCGCAACACGGGTGGGCCCGCTTCGAAGAGCTCGATGTAGCTCTCTACCTACACAACAAGAGGTGTTGGGAAGTGGATCAGGAGCTCATCGACGCCCAGCGCATGGTGACGGCCAGAGAAGAAGGCACCGACGAGCGTCCTACCGCCGCCAAGGAAGAGCATGCCTACGCCCATGCTCTCCGGAGGTCGGCGAAGGAGTTCTACCTCGGCGTCCAGCCTTGAGCCGCTAATCCCTGGGGTTAAATTAGTTTGAACTATGTCCTTATGCTATGAAATTCATGATAAACTCCAGTGGTGAACTTTGTAGCGCGAAACTCGTTTTAAATTTTCTGCCTTTTCTTGCACAATACCACAAATTCGTTTTAGAGCATACCACAAACGAAATTTACGGTACACATTTTTAGGAGATCTGCTAGAGTTGCTCTTACAACTTTAGAAGAAGCAACAATTGCCGTCATAGTACCAGCACTGGAATGACTATCTGATGGTTCAAAACCTTCAGAAATGAATTCCTTGCAGTACATAATCAGGAGAAAGCGCCAGCGCATAATTCATATATTACGAAACAGACATTATTGAAACGATGTAGCTCTGCAATAGTCGCAGCAGCAGCAGCAGCAGCAGATGCTTGAGGCAAAGTCCTTGTCCTTTTTCTGCCAATACCAATATAACTGTATATACAAATTATTATGTTCCTGTAAGTTATCTGACCTTGAATTAACTACACACCGCAACGCTAATAAACACATTGGGTGGGGTAGACAGCCAAATTAACCACTACAAACCGAGACATATACATGATGATTATCACTTTTCACATATCCATCTCGACCCTACCCAATCTAAAACCCTAGCTATGTTTCTATTAGCTGTGTTTCTTACCACCCCTTCTTCGTTCTTCACCTTATTTTCTGCATGAGACGGGGCACCGTACCATGCCCCATGCCCTTATGCGGTTTGACAACCTTTGCCAATATATCATATTTACACACACTCCACCTACATTATTGTGTGTATGTATATGTATATATATATACAAGTATATATACCATGCATGCTATAGCGCTAATACCTAGCTAGTGATCTTACTAACTGGATCACTTCACTACTCAGTCCCAAGTCCCAACCGACACACATTGCATTGCAATACTAGTAGTAGCATTGTCACTTTTGGTGCAGAGTGGTTTCCACCGGAAGTCTAACCGTAGAACGGGGCGCGGTGGGGGATGCCCTTCCTCCTGGACGGCCGGCACCGGCTGATCGGCGGCGTGGTCGGCGTCATCGGCCGGGTGTTGGACTTGCTGCCCTCATCATCAGACCACCGGACACCCCGGTCGAACCGCCCGAGCTCGAACCCGGCCCTCCGGAGCTGCTTCCTCGGGCTGAACGAGTCGTCGTCGGAGCCGTACCCTTCTCCGCCGGAGTCCTGGCTACGCTTCGGCCGGATGGCGAATGTCAGGGTCGGGTCCCACTGCATCCCCCCGAGCTGAAAAACCACACAAACGCCAGGAACAAAGCACGCGTCAATGAACGAAGTGACTACAAGTAAAATCACGGCACCTATCAATGTAGTCCGAATGCACACGACACTGTTATGAATTTTCCATGGCCACAAGGGTAGCTTTCAAAGGAAACGGGGAAGTGAGCTGACGAAGACTTCTGAAAAAACTTGATGATGTGCTAGCCATTGTTATCCACCTGTCGTCGTTGCACTTAGTGAAACCCCCGGGTACACACATCACCCCCTTGTCTCATTGACACCGACTAGTTTTTCTAAATTTATGGAGCTTGCACCAAATAGTTACCCTACCTGCCCCTAGTGACACTTTTCTATTTTGGACCAAGGCAACTGAAAATTCTTAGCAATCGCACCGCACACAATGAGATGAACATTAACTAGTCATCTTCTCCATTGAAGACATGTGTGAAGATGATGTGATGAATTTTTTTCACATTAAAAAAGTGAAGCAAATGAATGCAACTGCCCAGCTAGCTAGTACAAGAAAAATGTAGCAAACTTCCAGAAAAAAGATGATGCTACCTTAACTCAGATAGACATGAACGGTATCTAATCAAAAGAGGTATCAATCTCTTCTCCTTCTCCCTAGTAATGGAAAACTTGCAAACCAAGAACACCTAAATTTGCATCATTCACCATGCATACCCACGGCTAAATATATCCAAACCAGACCAGACAAACACATGACAGGCACATGATTCGGTAGAGCATCGCCTCGGAGAAGTCAACTTTATCTGGATAATGCGCACCCTCTCTTTTCCGAAGCGAAAGGGGAGGTTAATTAACTTGGCAAAAGATAATGCGTTCACCTCTGAAAGAGCAAACAAAAGCAAGCCTATCATGGCTGAAAGATCCGGAGATGATGTCTCAACACTACCTACTCCCTGAAAGCAGCCTTTACCTAAATGTATTACCTTAGCTTCAACTCCTAGGGCCGGGCAGTTCTCATAATATATACTAATGCTCACTGCCATTTGCAGCCATATGGATATAAATTAGCTGACAGTAGATATTTTCATACCTCTAACTGGTTAAATATAGGCAAGGATCAAGTTATTTTTAGATAATATAGTAAAAGAGAGCGGCAGGCACAGCCAGCATAAAAGGCAATTTCAGGTTATGGTTTGAAGTGCCCAAACAATGAATGTAGAATCTTCTCCAGCAAAATTCATACTAGTCCATGTCCTCTATTGCTCGGATCGATGGAAAAGGATGAGCAGGCCGGCTAGAACAAGACATACAGATAAGTGGGCCTATTTTAGGCGCATTTAACTGCAACGCGAGCCCCGAGGTTGAGAGGGGCAATCACTGGGATGGAATGCCACAGGTTTGCAGTCCAAGATTAGAAGAAAACTTCTCTGAAAAGATTAGTAGCAGCAGGAGAAAAGAAAGACCGAATAACCTTACCGTGCAAGCTTGATCCGGGGCAGTTATACTGAACCTAATGACTGGCTATGCTTGGGAGGGCCTTAGTTTCTCCGTCAAGCCGGCTTGGTTAAGCTCTTTTATATATAGTCCCCGGAGAGAACAAAAAGTGTCTGAGGTTGTTTGTTGGTGCATATCTGTGTGGTCCAAGCTAATCCCGGAATTAAGCCACTATATATAGGCAGCTAGCTTAGCTTAGCTTAGCTTGGCTTGGTTCGGTCGCTGTTTTTGCAAGGGCATCAATCCTCAGCCTTCACTCCATGTCCTCCTCTCTCCCAAGGCAAAGCAGTGCCTAGCTTAGCTTGGCAGGGGGCAGAAGCAAGAAAAAGCAAGACAAAAATGTGCTTGCACCGCTGCATGGCACTAGGGTGCTAATAACAACACACAAAATATTAAGAAGTATTCTCAGGCTTAGTGCCGGCCAATGCAGTGGTGGTCACTTGCTTGGCAGGGGGGCACGAGATCGCACAGCGGCAACCCCCTGGAGATTCGCGAGTTGACGCTGCTTTTTCCCCTCGCGTGGCGTGGAGCCGTGGACACTGGGCGCGCGCACGCGTGCACGCGTGAGCGCGAGCTGTGCCACTCCCTGGGTACTGGGTAAACTAAACCGGCACCGCGCACCAGGCCATCATCAGAGCCGACATGCACAGGACTGTACTACAGGAGAACACTGCATTGCACTCAGGTTGCCGTTGACCCCCACCGCATGACCAGAAGCTTCCTCAGACAGATTTCAGATAGAGAGAGAGAGAGAGAGAGAGAGAGAGAGAGAGAGAGAGAGAGAGAGAGAGAGAGAGAGATTCTGGCTGGTCCTAAAGAATGGTTTTCAGGGAGAGAAAGAAAAATGGAGGATTTGTGCTGTGGCAGACATGGAACTTGTAAGAGACGGAGGAAGGAGGAGGGACGAGAAAGAGTGGCTGGCTAGGGTACCTTGCATCCGAGGGAGCAGAAGCGGAACGAGTCCGGGAGGCTGCGGCAGCAGATCTCGCAGGTGTTGGTGACGCCCTTGCCGGGCCTGGCCTGCGGCCGGCCGTTGAGGAACACGATCTTGGCGCTGTTGATCACGTACGTCTGCACGTGCGCGATGTCGATCAGCTTCCCCACCTCCGACACCCGGATCACGTTGTGGTACGACGAACGACGTATCTGCGCGACACACATCCATCCATCAGAATTCATTCAAGAAGCCACCACGCAACAATCCAGCCATGTATGCGAAGAATCCAGCCATATATGTGAAGATGCATGTACCTGGACGACGTGGTGGTCGCGGTGGGCCGGGACGCAGTAGGAGCAGAGGGCGCCGGCGGCGTGGTTGCAGCCGAGGCAGAAGAGGTTGCACTCGTTCTTGCTCAGGTCCGGGTGCGCCGGGCAGGGCACGAAGAAGCTCGTGCCCAGCAGCGGCCGCAGCCACGGCGGGCCCAGGTCCTCCTCCGACCGCACCATGGGGCTCTGCTGCACGCTCACCATCACCTGCACCACATCTCCATGAGGGACGCACACGATACAATTAATCCTCGTACCCTCCAAAAACAAAATGCAACTCTCTGCCAGCCGCCACGACCAGTAGCACCAGCACAGTACAGATTAATCCGCCAAGAAGAGAACTTTACCATGTCACCACCAGACGGCGCCCTCCGATCTTCTTCCAGGGTCACCGGATTGATCAACTCCTGCAGCGGCAGACCAAGAAGACGACGACGAGGAAGAAGAGAGAATCAATCTGCCAGCTGAAGAAAGCACACGCGAGATGAATGCAGAAGCAGGGGAAAAAGGCAGGCGTGACGCGATGGCTCCGTCACGGCCGGGGCCCGGATAACAACAGTATTAACGAATCAGCCGTCCGTTACCTGGTCGACGGGCGGGCAGAGCCGAAGGAGGAGGCCTCAGCGGACTGACAAGCTCGAGCGGAGACGGCGGGGGGCGGCGGCGGCGGCGGCGGCGGCGGGCGGAGGTGAGGGTAAGGAGGGGATTCAATCCTTTACACGGGGCTTCTGGAGATCGAAGAGGACGGAAGCGGTGTCGTGTGATCGTATATATCACAGGAAAGGAAAAAACACATATATTTGTGTCGTGTAATATTTGTATATGGACACGGATATATATCGACCGATGCGATGCCTCCCTTTCCCTCTTCTTCTCGACAACGAGAGAGGGACGGACGGGGGAAAAACAACGACGAAAAAAGGCGAAAACGGAACGGTGGAGGCCGATGTAAGGCGGTTTGGTTTGCATCAGAGACGTGTCCGCGGTTCTTTCCTGCGATAGCTAAAGCTCCAAAAAGAAATCGTCTTTTACGCTCCGGCGCCCATGCTTTCACGTAATCGCGTAATTCTCCAGCAACGGTTTTTGTTTTCATTTTGTTTTTGTCCATAAATGAAATGAAATATTCTCGCTCGGATATTCATTATGCATTATGCCGTCATTCTCCCTTTTCAACAACCGTTCCTCTCTAAACCCTAGGAGAGAGGCAACCTCTGGCCGGTAGGTCAATGCCTCCCTCCTCCGCTGGCTCTGTCTTGTGGGAGTGTGGGGAGGCCCTGATCTACCAGATGGAGTTGTGGGTTGTAGGTTTTAATTGTCCGTTGCTTCCGCCCTTCCGACATTGGTGGTGGTGGTAGTGGCGCTCAATACAGTCTTCTCTGGCGGCGCGTCGCTAGTGATGTGGGTGGTGTCGGTTCGGCGAATAAGGTCCCCTCGAGTCTTTCCATCTCGACAATGTCGTATGCGATGGCGTCGATTTCTCGATAGTGTATTTTCCCGCTTGGTCATTCTGATGTGTGAGGTTACGGTCATCGGTGTTTGTTGGCACGACGGAGACGAAAACTCCCCTATGCAGTTTGGTCTTCCACCCTCGTCTTCGCCTCATCGACGCAGCATCTGGTGTTAGCATGAGACCCATGATAAATAATTAAGGTTTGGCTCTTTAATTTGTGGCTCTTCCAGCTGTACGATTTCATCTCCAAGACACTGGTCCGACAGAACCGTGTCATTGATTACTTACCGTTGTGATCGACTTCGACAAGCTGGATCCAACAACAGAGTGATCGCCCATTGTGGGCCATTCGGGAGAATGAAACTGGTCGGAGCCAGTGGACTTTGACTTTTTTTAGGGGTTGCACTGCTAGTTAGGTTAATAGATCCGAGTATTTTGAAAGGAAAGAAATGCATCCTCTAGGATTTATGTGGTTGTGATCAACTAATATTATATAGTCGGGCACTGAGTGTGCGCATTTTCCTCTAGAGCCCTCATCGAGCCTTCCTAAAGACTAACTTTGATATCATGGGTGCCTTCCTTGTCTCGCGCCGGAGCCAAGGGGCTCAAAATCCTTCTCGGCGCACCTTAGAGATACAACTACTTGGGGCCACGCACCCCTTCTTCTCCGCGCTCCTGTAATTCTCACTGACGCCGGCTCCTGCGTCCATGCTTTGTGAGATTATGTCTGTAACCGCTACTCTATTTCTTGTCCTATATTTTTTAGGTTATATCTATTTCTTCTCCTATCGATGCAACGATATGCAAGTCTTTTGCGCATTCGCAAAAAGACCGTGGGGATTTAAGCCAAGATTTTTTTCAATTTTTAAAACACGACTATTTTGTGTAAGTTTTTTTAGAGCAATTAGTTTTATATAAGTAGCTCAAGTACTTTTCGGATGAACATGAGAAAGGATTCTTCATAGTCTAATGGCTCTCAATTAAATAAGTGCACCTTGCACAAGTACATGTACATACAATCCGAGGGTTCATTTTGCAATAAGAAGATTCTACGGGATATGAACAACGAAAGGGAAATGACATGGGGGATACGGCGGAGAAAAAGAAGAGGGAAACGGATTCCCACGCCGAGCGATACGGGCCGTCCGATGGGGACTCTGCTTTTGTGGAAGATGGCCACCAGGGGGGGCGATAACTGACAGGGACTTTGGTGCTTGATGACGACGGCGCCCAATTAATTTCCTGCCATCCATCCTTCCCTCCTGCTTGGTGTGTGTATTCATGTACAGTTGCTTTTGCACAATCCACCCCAATTTATTACCATTGAAATGCCAATCGGGCATCTTGAGCGCCAAGTCATGGTCAAGTTGGATGGGTGGTGGCTATTTCCAGCAATCACTCAACAATTGTACCCGCATATTTGTACTTGGTTTAGGAGACCCATGTCCTTTGGAGAAAGGAACAAGGCTTGGGGAGCGTATCTTCCTTGTGTTTTGACATGTCTAAACGGTAGGCTTGTTCGCCATGCCCATCGAAAGCAAGCAATTAATTTGTATATATCTTCAGTGTACAGGATTTTTTTAGTTATAATCTTGCAGTTATGCATGGTAGTGCACCTAGCTGGTCCTGCATTCGTGTTTGCTACTTATAGAATTGTTGCATATACATCTTCATTTTATTTGCTGGAGCCGCACCCGCGTTGCTCTCCAGGGGGGCGGCTCGGGTGACCTAATCCCGCCGCCGCCGCCACCCCCTCCTACTCCCTTCCCCTCGCCGCCGTCGGGCGTCCCGCAAAGCTTTGTCATGCGGTTGCGGCGGCGGTCCTTCTTTCCGTCACGCATGGAGGTCCATACAGACGGCGCGGCGACGCGGAGTGCACGCCCGTGGATCGACCCTCGACCTCTTCTGCGGTAGCGGTGGCGGCTGGATCTTTGAGGCGGCGGCCCCGAGCGGCGACCCCTCTCTCTTCCTCGCGGTGGAGAGGCGGCGGTAGCCATTTTGGCGGTGGATCGGGCGTTACGCTTGGATCTGGTGGCGCGCCGTCGGCGGATCTGGCGGTCTTGGCCGTCTGGGCAGCGTGGGTGGCGGCGGGCTGCGTGGTGGCTCCGGCGCCTCGGCCCTTGGCGACATGGAGGGCCTGGGTTGGGTCGGCGCCATGTGTGGTTTGCCCACCGGACAGATCTGATCTGGCCGGTGCGACCTCAATGTGCGGCGGCTCAGATCGGCGGCGACCCGTGCACACGATGCTTGATGGAGGTTCCTGGGTGAAAACCTAGTTTCTCGGCTTGATGCCAAGACCGGCGTTGGCGGCACTCTTTTGTGTCATTACCTTCTTGAAGGCCTCGCCGTGGAGAAGCTCTAGACTTCTATCCGCTACCTCGGAAACTCTAGATCGATGGATCGGATATGACGGGCGTTGGTGTTGTTTCCTCCTTGGGGTGTCATTCTTGGAGGCGTGCACGGGTTCGAGGGACCATGGGCGGCTTTTTGGTGGAGCGGTGCTTCATCCCGCACATTGATGACGGCGGATCTCGGCGGCGTGGTGCGATGGAGACTCGGCGCCCGATGCGCGGTCTTGGACTTCAGCGAGGAGGGTTCTTGTCTGGCGTCATGGTGGCGTCGATGGCGAGTGGCACGACAAGGTAGAAGCCTCAATATCTGCTCAAGACGGACCCGGTGAAAGATGGCGGCAACGACACATGTGAGTCGTCGGACCAGTTCATGCCCTGCACCGGTATGTGGCTCGGTGGGGCTTCGGGCTTTGATGATAGGCTTAGGTGAATGGACTGGGTATTTGGCCCAGCTAGCGCCCCTTCATCATATGGATAGGAGTAGTGGCATATGATGCCAAGATGGCGGATTCAGGCCTATTGTTGTAATATTGTAAGGTCCCCGAGAATAATCAATAAAGTGGCCGCATGCATCTCCCAGATGCAGAGGCCGGGGGTCATCCTTCTTTTCTAAAAAAAATCTTCATTTTATTTTATTTTTTGCGATAGGCATATATATACATCTTCATTAACTTGTCATATCTCCTCAATGCTATTACATTGACTTAAGAGATATGCAAAACTTTGCTTTTGATGAATATAAAACTACACTTCCTTTTCCTTTATAAAAAAGACCAGGCATAGTTGAAACAAAATTAACAAACTAAATTTGCAGGGTTTTCGATGTTTCTTTTTATTTGTGCAGATGTTAAAGATGAAAAAAAATACCATTTCCGAAAGGGAGCAAAAGCTATCAAAATGGTACATGGTAGGATTAAAAACTTTGTTGTCTAAAAATAACGAACTCGAAAAAAGTTTCGCAATTTTGGTGTGCATGTAGCGGCATCAGAAAGATTTGCCACACACAAAAAACCAAGAATCTCTAACTTAGTTGTTTTTGCTAAATAAAATATTTGCGCATACGTTGAAAGAGTAAACTAATTTCGCAGGGTTTTCATGGATTTTTTTTGAACTTCGCAAATGTTAAGAGAGAAAATAAATCACCATGTCAAAAAGAAAATGAAAGCTAGAAGATGGCATGTGATCTTCTATATCTAAATTTCTTTCAACGTATGCGCTTCCACATCACCTCAATTATTGATAGCCTGTTCGATCAAAGTTGTGTGACATCCTCAAGTCATGCATATACTCATAAGTTGCAATTTTGCATTAATATATCCATGCAAACTATGTCACGTCATCAAGTTATGCATGTCAGACACAAGTTAAACTTTCTTTTTGTGTCAATTTATCTATGCCCATGGACAATATACGACTATACGTGTTGGACGCTTGCAGCAAAAGTGTATGGTTCATGCCTCATATCTTTTGTTAAGGTTAATAAAATTGTTTTATATTTCAATGCATTATTTTGCCACATGCTTCACACGTTTTTGTTTGAAATGTAAACTACGAGCACTCTTACATTTTTCTTCATTAGGTTTATTTGTTTTTAAAACACCTATGTACTCCCTCCGTCCCAAAATTCTTATCTAGATTTGTCAAGATATGGATGTACCTAATACTAAAACATGATTTGATACATCCGTATTTAGACAAATTTAAGACAAGAATTTTGAGACGGATAAAGTATACATTTACTTTAACATGCTAATGTGCGGGGCATTATCTAGTTCGGCGGCTTCAGTGTGCGCCTAGCGGCACAAGAAAGATTTTCCACACACACACACAAAAACCCGGGAATCTGTAAATCAACTTGTGCCGAGAAGCCATATCAAGGGCAAAAGAATCTCCACAGTATCAGTATCAGACGCATGAGGCCAAAACTGGAAAAAAGGGCCGTGTAACCTGTCCCTTCCCTAACCATCTATCCTGAGTGGCCGAGTGATGATGATGCTCCATTTCCTCTCCTTTTTCTTCCAAGTTTCTTTTTGTTTTCTGTTTTGTGCTTCCCCGCATCTGCCTCTGACCTATGCTTGTCTAGCTTGGACGTCACCAAGATAGACGGACGGAGCGGCGATCATCCTCGGTTCGTTTTGTTTTCGTCGCTGGCGATTCTCGATCCCTCGGCGGCGTGGAATAAGTTTTTCTTCTCGAGGAAGAAGGCCGTGTGTGTGCTGGTCTCGATAAGCCTACCATTTTCCAGGAGCAGGGTCAGATATCCTTTTGGAACCGAGGCAAAAGGCCAAGAGAAACCGCAGCACGGAGCAATTGGAAGCATACAAACTCTTCCCAAACACGGTCGTGTCCATCCGAACGACAAGGGAAGCCGCAGCACGCACGCATGTGGATGTTCTGGCCGATGTTCCAAAACTATAGTAATAATTATGTCTGATTGTTTCACTAACAAAGAATTTCGGGTCTCCGTCACTGATCTCACACATGGCCTTGTGTGTCTCGTTGAAAAGGACCCATACGGTAGATTATTATGCTTCATGTTCTTGATAAGCATGGCCGGTTCGTTTTGCGCCTTGTGTACACACACTTCACACGCAAGCATGATGACTCAATAAAATACAACTAAATTGCGACTTTAAATCAGGTATCTGTCATCACTTGTCGCGTTGCGTAATTTTCTCTTTTCGAGAAATTTCACAGCAAAATCATAGTCTTGATTTTTTGTAAAATCACAATTCTGGTCTGGATAAGATCTATCATTTGACTACCGCCTTCCAGTAGTTTGCACTGGACTGAGGTTAAACAGTGAGAATTGTGGCAAACATGATTTCAACACGCGAACACGAACACAATAGTTAACCACCCGCTTGGATTCGTCTCGACCGCTGCCGGTTCCTCTTGTGTCTTGTCTTCCAGCCAATATCTGAGGTTGCCACTGGTGGTCACGAGACATCCCCTCACTTGCCCTCACTTTGTCGGCTCTCTTCATGTCGTCGCTCCGAGGAAAATACAACGAGCGCCGAGAATTGTGTGATGGCGAGGAGATTTGTCGGAATGGTGAGACATACTCAAGTAGTAGGGCGACATATCATGTAGGAGCTTTTGGTAGGTTTTGGCCGTGGCCTGGGCGCGTGGCATCTGGATTGTGCTTTTGAACTTCATTGGTTGGCTCAAGTGACTATGGATATTGAGGCATTTTCAAGGACTAGCTTCCTTTTTGGGATGAAATTTTGATTTCGCCTTTGTTTCCTTCCCCGAGGCATTGTTATCGATGTTCGATATCGGAGATCATGCCAATCCGACATTTGAGGGTATAGTGGTGTCTCGCCACTAGTACCTTCTCTAATAGTAAAAACTCCCGATCTGATCATCACTATGTTGGTTCCGGGAATGTCGGTGTACATGCGACATCTTCTTCTTGAAGGTGTTATCTTGAAACTAGCAATCTGATCTGCAAGATGAATATCCTTGGTCTTGACTTCACTAGTTGGACGTGGCTTCGGTATTTGGCAACATTGTAGATTTTTTTGTTTTTCATTCCTTGTTGTTATGGTTGCTTTGTTTGGGGCCACATTTTGACATTCCATTTGGTTTCTATTGTAACCTGATTGGTCGGCGTTACTACTTTTGGGATCATCTGAACTATATTTTAAAAAGTGTGCATCAAAGAGAAGAATCGACAAATCACAAGGACGACATCACACAAGAACACACTATTCTTTGACAAGCATCGGCATGAAGTATCACTTTTTAGAATCGGTGAAAGTAACACTCATCTCCTAGCTTATGGGATTAGTTGTGACCATGAATTTATGGGGCAAAGCGCACTGGTAAAAGCATCATTCCTCTCCTTTGTTCTAAAATAGATGGCTTTCACTTTATGCCTATGAAATTTAGCAAAAGTGTGTGTCTTCTTTATGTGTGTTCATATGTTATTTTTTTCCCCTTGTTGAGTGTTTCAGTTCATTCATTTTTAGTCATGCGCTATAGTGTGTCAAGAAACATCTAATAAACACACAACCATATGTATCAATTGAAACAACATACATTGGAGAGTAGATTCTCTAAGATTGTTAACCAACAAAGTCAGTTGATATATATATATATATATATATATATATATATATATATATATATATATGTTGTCTACCGTTAACGCGATATCAATAGACATGGCGTCTATATAGAAAGGCATTATGTCTTGATGAGGACATGAGGTAAAATTGTGCCTGCCGATGAGCAATGAGTACAACTACCCACAAAAACCATCTCAGTTTTGTTGATTGTGACCCTACATGCTCCATTTGTCGGTCCTATAATATTGATATCATACGTACTAAAGAAAAAAATAGCAATAACGTAAAGGCACAACACTCAGAAATTTCAGGCTCATTGTAGATCACATCATGAGCTTAGTTTTTTTAATCTTAAACATCATGAGCTTAGCTTCTTCTTTTTTCTTGATCTTAAAACAGCATTGATGTCTACTACGCAGCTTTATTCTTATAGACACGTGTTGGGCGTTCAAGCGCAGAGTTTTGTAGGACAGTAGCAATTTTCCCTCAAGTGGATGACCTAAGGTTTATCAATTCGTGGGAGGCGTAGGATGAAGATAGTCTCTCTCAAACGACCCTGCAACCAAATACAAGAAATCTCTTGTGTCCCCAACACACCCAATACAATGGCAAATTGTATAGGTGCACTAGTTCGGCGAAGAGATGGTGATAAAGTGTAATATGGATGGTAGAAATATATTTTTAGAATCTGAATAAATAAAAACAGCAAGGTAGCAAATAGTAAATAGGCACAAAAACGGTATTGCAATGCTTGAAAATGAGGCCTAGTGTCTGCTACCTCTTGAGCACTGCGTTGGTTTTCCCTTGAAGAGAAAAGGGTGATGCAGTAAAGTAGCGTAAGTATTTCCCTCAGTTTTTGAGAACCAAGGATCAATCCAGTAGGAGACCACGCTCGAGTCCCACGCACCTACACAAACAAATAAAAACCTCGCAACCAATGCAATAAAGGGGTTGTCAATCCCTTCACGGTCACTTACGAGAGTGAGATCTGATAGAGATGATAAGATAATATTTTTGGTATTTTTATGGTAAAGAGTAAAAGTAAAGAAAGCAAAATAAACGACGATAGAAATAGCTAGTTGACGGGAGATTAGTATGATGGAAAATAAACCGGGGGCCATAGGTTTCACTAGTGGGATCTCTCAAGAGCATAAGTATTACGGTGGGTAAACGAATTACTGTCGAGCAATTGATAGAATTGAGCATAGTTATGAGAATATCTAGGTATGATCATATATATAGGCATCACGTCCGTGATAAGTAGACCGACTCCTGCCTGCATCTACTACTATTACTCCACACATCGACCGCTATCCAGCATGCATCTAGAGTATTAAGTTCATAAGAACAGAGTGACACTTTAAGCAAGATGACATGATGTAGAGGGATAAACTCATGCAATATGATATAAACCCCATCTTTTTATCCTCGATGGCAACAATACAATACGTGTCGTTTCCCCTACTATTGCTGGGATCGAGCGCCGCAAGATTGAACCCAAAGCTAAGCACTTCTCCCATTGCAAGAAAGATTAATCTAGTAGGCCAAACCAAACTGATAATTCGAAGAGACTTGTAAAGATAACCAATCATACATAAAAGAATTTAGAGGAGATTCAAATATTGTTCATAGATAATCTTGATCATAAACCCACAATTCATCGGATCTCGACAAACACACCGCAAAAAGAAGAGTTACATCAAATAGATCTCCAAGAGAATCGAAGAGAACTTTGTATTGAGATCCAAAGAGAGAGAAGAAGCCATCTAGCTAATAACTATGGACCCGAAGGTCTGAGGTAAACTACTCACACATCATCGGAGAGGCTATGGTGTTGATGTAGAAGACCTCTGTGATCAATGTCCCCTCCGGCGGAGTGCCGGAAAACGCCCCAAGATGGGATCTCACGGGTACAGAAGGTTGCGGTGGTGGTAATAGGGTTTTGGCTCCTCTTGTGATGGTTTGGGGGTACGTAGGTATATATAGGAGGAAGAAGTAGGTCGGTGGAGCTACGAGGGGCCCACGAGGGTGGAGGTCGCGCCCAGGGGGGTAGGCGCGCCCCCTGCCTCGTGGCCTCCTCGTTGATTGCTTGACGTCCACTCCAAGTCCTCTGGATTACGTTTATTCCGAAAATCACGTTCCCGAAGGTTTCATTCCGTTTAGACTCGGTTTGATATTACTTTCCTTCGAAACACTAAAATAGGAAAAAAACAGCAATTTGGGCTGGGCCTCCGGTTAATAGGTTAGTCCCAAAAATAATATAAAAGTGTATAATAAAGCCCATTAAACATCCAAAACAGAATATAATATAGCATGGAACAATAAAAAATTATAGATACGTTGGAGACGTATCAGGGTCCCTACTTTCGTTAGTGCAATCTCTCAACAATGCTAATATAATTGGATCATATAACCATCCCTCAAAGTGCGATGAAGAATCACTCCAAAGTTCCTATCTAGCGGAGAATATAAGAATAAATTGTTTGTAGGATACAAAACCACCTCAAAGCTATTCTTTTCATCCGATCTATTCAAGAGTTCGTACTAAAATAACATAAAGCTAATTTTTCCGTTCGATCTATCCTAGAGTTCGTACTAAAATGACACCAAAGCAAATTCATATTCATAATACTCAATCCAACACAAAGAAGTTCAAAGAGTGCCCCAAGATTTCTACCGGAGAAACAAAGACAAGAACGTGCATCAACCCCTATGGATAGATTACCCCAATGTCACCTCGGGAATCCGCGAGTTGAGTGCCAAAACGTATATCAAGTGAATCAATATGATACCCCATTGTCACCACGAGTATTCAATTGCAATACATATATCAAGTGTTCTCAAATCCATAAAAGTATTCAATCCGATAATAACGAAATCTCAAAGGGAAAACTCAATTCATCACAACAAGATAGAGAGGGGAAACACCATATGATCCGACTATATTAACAAAGCCCGCGATACATCAAGATCGTGACATCTCAAGAACACGAGAGAGAGAGAGAGAGTGAGAGAGAAATTAAACACATAGCTACTGGTACAAACCCTTAGGCCCGAGGGTGGACTACTCCCTCCTCATCATGGTGGCCGCCGGGATGATGAAGATGGCCACCGGAGATGATTCCCCCCTCCGGCAGGGTGCCAGAACAGGGTCTAGATTGGTTTTCGATGGCTACAGAGGCGTGCGGCGGTGGAAGTTCTGATCTAGGTTAACCCCAAGGGTTTTCGGAATTTTTGGGAATTTATAGGGTAAAGAGGGGGTGCGAGAGGCCACCGAGGTGGGGCACAACCCACCTGGGCGCGCTTGGGCCCCTAGGCGCGCCCTGGTGGGTTGTGCCCCCCTCGGGGCACTCCCAAGGTGTTGCTCTGGCCCATTGGAAGTGTTCTGGTTCATAAAAAATCCTCAAAAAGTTTCACGGTGTTTGGGCTCCGTTTGATATTGATTTCCTACGATGTAAAAATCATGCAAAAACAGCAACTGGCACTTGGCACTATGTCAATAGGTTAGTCCCAAAAAATGATATAAAATGACTATAAAATGATTATAAAACGTCCAAGAATGATAGTATAGCAGCATGGAACAATCAAAAATTATAGATACGTTGGAGACGTATCAGCATCCCCGAGCTTAATTCATGCTTGTCCTCGAGTAGGTAAATGTTAAAAAACAGAATTTTTGATGTGGAATGCCGCCTAACATGTTCATCACATATTCTTTTCTTTGTAGCATGGACACTTGGACTTTTATATGGTTCAAAGCAATAGTCTAGTTTTGACATGATAACTTAAATACTCAAGCATACCAACAAGGAATCATGTCTTTCAAAATATCAACGCTAAAATAAGTTATCCCTAGCCCATCATGCTCAATCATTGATCCATTCATGAAACACACTCGCATATTAGCTACACCCAATGCTCAAGTACGATCATAGTGCCCCCTAGTTGGTGCTTTATAAGAGAAGATGGAGACTTAAATTAAAAATAAAAATTGCATAAAGTAAAAGAGAGGCCCTTCACAGAGGGAAGTAGGGATTTGTAGAGGTGCCAGAGCTCAAAAAGAAAATTGAGAGATAAAAACATTTTGAGAGGCATACTTTTCGCACCAACGAAAACGACTTAGAGCTCCCAACACTTTCCATGCTAGATATATCATAGGCGGTCCCCAAATAGAAAATAAATTTTATTTCTTTTTCCAACATACTTTCACTTTCCATGGCTAATCGTATCCACGAGTGCCCTCCATACCAACACTTTCCAAGGAATTTATTATTTGACATCATAAAGTAAATTCATTTTTCATTTCAGGACTGGGCATCCCTAATACCTTTGCCTTACTCTCGTGCAATGACAAATGAATAAACACTCATCGTGAGAATAACACATCTAGCATGGAAAATATTGGTCACCTCTCACTGATTCGCGAGCGGTACGAGCACACAAAAGAGGAATTTATTTTGAAAATTAGAGATGACACATACAAATTTGCTTAGAACGGCAAAAGAATACGGCATATAGGTAGGTACAGTGGACTCATGTGGCAAAACTGGTTTAAATGATTTTGGATGCACAAGTAGTGATCATACTTAGTGCAAAATGAAGGCTAGCAAAATATTGAGAAGCGACCAACCAAGAAACGAATAATCTCATAAGCGATCATTGAGCATAATTAACACCGAATAATGCACCACAAGTAGGATGTAATTTCATTGCACAACTATTGACTTTCGTGCTTGCATAGGGAATCACAAACCTTAACACCAATATTCTTACTAAAGCACAATTACTCATTAACATGACTCACATATCACATCATCATATCTCAAAACTATTATAAGGAATCAAGTTTATTTTGTCCAATGATCTTCATGAGAGTTTTTATTATATCCTTCTTGGATATCTATCACTTTGGGACTAATTTGCATGTGTTGCTTTTGATAAGCTCAAACAAATATAAGTGAAGATCATAAGCATAATATTTATTTCTTTCAAATTAATTTAAGTGAAGCAAGAGATAATTTCTTCAAAAATACTAAATCACACCATGCTCAAAAAAGATATAAGTGAAACACTAGAGCAATTCCATAGAAAGAGCTTCGTTGATGGGATGTGATGCCGCTTACCTAGCCTCTCTGGCAACTATTTGAGGACCCTACTTTATTTCAAAACTTCCAGTTCTAAGTATTTTATTAAAACAGAAAGCAAAAACAAAATAAAATGACATTCTAAGAATAGCACAACTCATGTGAAGAAGCAAAAACTTAGGCTCAACCGATACTAACCGATAATTGTTGAAGAAGAAAGGTGGGATGTCTACTGGGGCATCCCCAAGCTTAGATGCTTGAGACTTCTTGAAATATTATCTTGGGATGCCTTGGGCATCCCCAAGATTGAGCTTTTGTGTCTCCTTAATTCCCTTTATATCACGGTTTTCCTAAATCTCAAAAAGCTACATCCACACAAAACTCAACAAGAACTCGTGAGATAAGTTAGTATAAACCAATGCAAAAATCTTATCATTCTCTACTGTAGGAAATCACTAAAATTATTATTCAACATTGCACACTAAATGCCTCTGCATATTTAACACTCCTATCCTCAAATAGAACCATTAAACAAGCAAATATATGCAAACAATGCAAACATAACAGCAATATGCCAAAACAGTACAGTCTGTAAAGAATGCAAGAGTATCAATACTTATTTTACTCCAAAAATTATGAAAAAAATACCAAATTTTAGAAAATTCATCAGACCTTATTATGCAAAAAGTTTCAAAATTTTATCACATTCTGACTTTTCTATGGAACTTTTGCAACAGCGCTAAACTTTTTGTTTTGAAAAAGCAACAAGTATACTTGCAAAATAAGCATGATGAGGGCTATCCTTGACATTTTTATTGAAATGAAAGATGAAAAACTTTATTATAAGTAACAGCAAGCAAATCCTAACAAAATAAAATGATGTTCCAAGTAAAACTCTTATCATGTGACGAATAAAAATATAGCTCCAAGTAAGGTTGCCGATAATGTTGGAGAGGAGGATGCCTTCCGAGGCATCCCCAAGCTTAGTTGCTTGGATCTTCCTTGGGTATTACCTTGGGGTGCCTCGGGCATCCCCAAGCCTAGGTTCTGGTCACTCCTTATTCTCCTCATATCGATATCTCACCCAAAACTTGAAAACTTCAATCACACAAAACATAACGGAACTTCGTGAGATAGGTTAGTATGATAAAGAGAAAACCATTTCACTTTGGTACTGTCAAAGACAAGATTAATATTTGTTCCACACAATGCCTACTGTAGCATATCATTTCCACAATTTATATTGAGGAATATAAGCCATAGAAACTAGAAAACAAGCAAACTATGCATCGAAAATAGAATCTGTCAAAAACAGAACAGTCTGTAATGATCTGCAGAATAACCATACTTCTGCTACTCTAAAAATTCTGAAAAAATTAGTATTGTTGGGGAACGTAGCAATAATTCAAAATTTTCCTATGTGTCACCAAGATCAATCTAGGAGATGCTAGCAACGAGAAAGAGAAGGGAGAGCATCTTAATACCCTTGAAGATCGCTAAGAGGAAGCGTTACAAGAACGCGGTTGATGGAGTCGTACTCGCGGCGATTCAAATCGCGGAAGATCCGATCTAGCGCCGAACGGACAGCGCCTCCACGTTCAACACATGTACAGCCCGAGGACGTCTCATCCTTCTTGATCCAGCAAGGGGAGAGGAGAAGTTGAGGGAGAGCTCCGGCAACACGACGGCGTGGTGGTGGAGCTTGTGGTATTCCTGCAGGGCTTCTCCAAGCACTACGGAGGAGGAGGAAGAGTTGGAGGAGGGAGAGGGCTGCGCCAGGGGAAGGGTGCGGCTGCCCTCTCTCTCCCTCACTAATATAGGGGGAAGGGGAGAGGGGGGAGGCGCCCTAGGGTTTCCCCTAGGGGCGGCGGCTAGGGCAGATTGTATCTCCCTAGGGAAACCCTAGGGAGACTTGCCCCCAAAGCCAAGCAGGTGGAGGCTTGCCTCGCAAGCCAGGTGGAGGCGCCCCACCTCCCCAAGTAACGTGGGAAAGGGTGTGGGGGGCGCACAGCCCCTTAGTGGGCTGGTTTTCCCCCTCCCCTTGACCCATGAGGCCCTGCAACACTTGCCGGGGCCCCCGAAACACCTTTCGGTCATGCTGGCCATAGCCTGGTACCCCCCGAACACTTCCGGACTCCAATACCCTTCGTCCAATATACCGATCTTCACCTCCGGACCATTCCGGAGTTCCTCGTCATGTCCGGGATCTCATTCGGGACTCCGAACAACCTTCGGTAATCACATACTATTTCCCATAACAACTGTAGCGTCACCGAACCTTAAGTGTGTAGACCCTACGGGTTCGGGAACCATGCAGACATGACCGAGACGTTCTCCGGCCAATAACCAACAGCGGGATCTAGATACCCATGTTGGCTCCCACATGTTTCACATGATCTCATCGGATGAACCACGATGTCGGGGATTCAATCAATCCCGTATACAATTCCCTTTGTCCACCGGTATGTTACTTGCCCGAGATTCGATCGTCGGTATCCCAATACCTCGTTCAATCTCGTTACCGGCAAGTCTCTTTACTCATTCCGTAATGCATGATCCCGTGGCTAACTCATTAGTCACATTGATCTCATTATGATGATGCATTACCGAGTGGGCCCAGAGATACCTCTCCGTCATACGGAGTGGACAAATCCCAGTCTCGATTCGTGCCAACCCAACAGACACTTTTGGAGATACCTGTAGTGCACCTTTATAGCCACCCAGTTACGTTGTGACGTTTGGTACACCCAAAGCATTCCTATGGTATCCGGGAGTTGCACAATCTCATGGTCTAAGGAAATATACTTAACATTAGAAAAGCTTTAGCAAACGAACTACACGATCTTGTGCTACGCTTAGGATTGGGTCTTGTCCATCACATCATTATCCTAATGATGTGATCCCGCTATCAATGACATCTAATGTCCATGGTCAGGAAACCATAACCATCTATTGATCAACGAGCTAGTCAACTAGAGGCTTACTAGGGACATGTTGTGGTCTATGTATTCACACATGTATTACGGTTTTCGGTCAATACAATTATAGCATGAACAATAGACAATTATCATGAACAAGGAAATATAATAATAACCAAGTTATTATTGCCTCTAGGGCATATTTCCAACAGTCTCCCACTTGCACTAGAGTTAATAATGTAGTTCACATCACTATGTGATTGTAATGAATCCAACACCCATGGGGTTTGATCATATCTCGTTTGTGAGAGAGGTTATTAGTAATCGGGTCTGAACCTTTCAGATCCGTGTGTGCTTTACAAATCTCTATGTCATCTTGTAGATGCAGCTAGCTACCACGCGCTATCTGGAGCTATTCCAAATAACTGCTCTACTATACGAATCCGGTTTACTTCTCAGAATCATCCGGATTAGTGTCAAAGTTTGTATCGACGTAACCCTTTACGACGAACTCTTTTACCACCTCCATAATCGAGAAAATTCCTTAGTCCACTAGTTACTAAGGAGAAGTTCGACCGCTGTCATGTGATCCATTCCTGGATCACTCTTGTACCCCTTTACTGACTCATGGCAAGGCACACTTCAGGTGCGGTACACAGCATGGCATACTGTAGAGCCTACGTCTAAAGCATAGGGGACGACCTTCGTCCTTTCTCTCTCTTCTGTCGTGGTCAGGTCTTGAGTCTTACTCAATACTCACACCTTATAACACAGCCAAGAACTCCTTCTTTGCCGATCTATTTTGAATTCCCTCAAAATCTTGTCACGGTATGTATTCATTTGAAAGTACTATTAAGCGTTTTTGATCTATCATTATAGATGTTGATGCTCAATGTTCAAGTAGCTTAATCCAGGTTTTCCATCAAAAACACTTTTCAAATAACCCTATATGCTTTCCAAAAATTCTACATTATTTCTGATCAACAATATGTTAACAACATATACTCATCAGAAATTCTATAGTGCTCCCACTCACTTCTTTGGAAATACAAGTTTCTCATAAACTTTCTATAAACCCAAAATCTTTGATCATCTCATCAAAGCGTACATTCCAACTCCGATATGCTTACTCCAGTCTTTAGAAGGATTGCTGGAGCTTTGCATACTTGTTAGCATCTTTCAGGATTGACAAAACCTTCTGATTGTATCACATACAACCTTTCCTCAAAAAATCATCCAGGAAACAATGTTTTGACATCCTATCTGCAAGATTTCATAAATAATGCAGTAACTGCTAATATAATTCCAACAGACTCTTAGCATCGCTACGAGTGAGAAAGTCTCATCGTAGTCAACTCCTTGAACTTGTCGGTAAACATCTTAACGACAAGTCGAGCTTTCTTAATGGTGATACTTACCGTCATTGTCCGTCTTCCTTTTAAAATCCATCTGTACCCAACAGCCTTACGACCATCAAGTAGTTCTTCCAAAGTCTACACTTTGTTTTCATACATGGATCCTCTCTCGGATTTTATGGCCTCGAGCCATTCGTCGGAATCTGGGCCCACCATCGCTTCTTCATAGCTCGTAGGTTCATTGTTGTCTAGCAACATGACTTCCAAGACAGGATTACCGTACCACTCTGAAGTAGTACGCGTCCTTGTCATCCTACGAGGTTTGGTAGTGACTTAATCCGAAGTTTCATGATCACTATCATCAGCTTCCACTTCAATTGGTGTAAGCGCCACAGGAACAACTTCCTGTGCCCTGCTACACACTAGTTGAAGTGATGGTTCAATAACCTCATCAAGTCTCTACCATCCTCCCACTCAATTCTTTCGCTTCCGGATCTGAATTAGGAGGTATACCCAACCTTTTTGGGTGTCCTATGAAGATGCATTTATCCGCTTTGGGTTTGAGCTTATCAGGCTAAAACTTTTCCACATAAGCGTCGCAGCCCCAAACTTTTAAGAAACGACAACTTAGGTTTCTCTAAACCATAGTTCATATGGTGTCATCTCAACGGAATTACGTGGTGCCCTATTTAAAGTGAATGCGGTTGTCTCTAATGCCTAACCCATAAACGATAGTGGTAATTCGATAAGAGACATCATGGTATGCACCATATCCAATAGGGTGCAACTATGATGTTCAGATACACCATCACTGTCGGTGTCAAAACCGGCGGATCTCGGGTAGGGGGTCCCGAACTGTGCGTCTAGGCGGATGGTAATAGGAGACAAGGGACACGATGTTTTTACCCAGGTTCGGGCCCTCTCGATGGAGGTAAAACCCTACTCCTGCTTGATTGATATTGATGATATGGGTAGTACAAGAGTAGATCTACCACGAGATCAAGGAGGCTAAACCCTAGAAGCTAGCCTATGGTATGATTGTTGTTGTTTTGTTGTGTCCTACGGACTAAAACCCTCCGGTTTATATAGACACCGGAGGGGGCTAGGGTTACACAGAGTCGGTTACAATGGTAGGAGATCTACATATCCGTATCGCCAAGCTTGCCTTCCACGCCAAGGAAAGTCCTGTCCGGACACGGGACGAAGTCTTCAATCTTGTATCTTCATAGTCTTGGAGTCCGACCGATGATGATAGTTCGGCTATCCGGACACCCCCTAGTCCAGGACTCCCTCAGTAGCCCCTGAACCAGGCTTCAATGACGACGAGTCCGGCGCACATTTTGTCTTCGGCATTGCAAGGCGGGTTCCTTCTCCAAATAATTCATAGAAGATTGTGAACACCAGGATAGTGTCCGGCTCTGCAAAATAAATTCCACATACAACCGTAGAGAGGATAACATTTACACAAGTTCAATCTGGCGGCGTATTTTGTGGCATGACGTCACGCCACAACCAAGCCTTTACGTTTTTATTATACCACCTCGGCGTGTTTAGCGAAGCGGTTTCCTTGGCACGCGTCTTGTCGAGCAGAAGATCGTGTTCCCCTTATTCCGGGATTCCCATCAATACGAGCGTGGGTAACCCAACGCGCCATTGATTGCGGCGCTTGGGAGATAAGCGAGTTTTACCGGGCCGATGGGGATGCATAGTTTCATCCGCCCATATATAAGGGATAATGATCCACCTTTTTTACCTCGCCTTCTTCCTCCTTTGCTTATCCATCTCCAAGACTCGAGCTCCAGCGCCCAAGTCCGCACATCTCACCTCGACCTTCTCCGGTCATGTCCGGAGCGGGAGGCAAGTGGATGGCCTCCTCCGTTCGGAGGAGCACATCGTGAAGCTGCGCGGGCGCGGATATCTGTCCAAATGACATCGGCGCATCGGCTGCCCAACAAGGGCAGCTCATCCCCACCCCTGTGCCCCATGAGAGGGTGGTATTCCTTCCCATTTCCTCCGCTGGACTGGGCTTCCCACTCCACCCCTTTGTCCGGGGCTCATGTTCTATTACGGCTGGACTTCCACGATCCGCCCCAAATTTCATCCTTAATATCTCGGCGTTTATCGTGGGTATGCGAAACCTTCCTTCGCATCCAGCCCCACTTGGCTTGTGGCTAAAGACCTTCAATGTCAAGCGAAGGTTGTGAAGGGTAGCCAAGCGAGTCTTGAGGCGCCATGGTGGGCAAAATGCCCAACGCCACCGCTCGAGGGTGCCTTCGTGGAATCCGTCAAAGGGTGGCAATCGGGTGGTTCTCGCCACCGAGCAGCGTGACTCTAATCGGGCAGCGGCCCCCGAATTTAGATCTGGCATCCCCATGCAGATCACCTCCTGGAAAGAGAAGGGCTTGTTATGGGGTAGTTCGGAAGAGCTGACCGGACTCCGGTCCTGTCTCCAGACCCTGGTGAACAAGAAGCTTAAGCTTGTCAATGTGATCCAGTCATGCTCGTCGCCGGATTCTCCCCGCCAAAGAATGGGGCTTCAATTTGTGGGAGTTCGATCCGGCACAGCACCAGACCTTGAGCGGGCTCTTTGACACTACGTACAAAGAGGCCTGGAGGGTGCTGTTCAAGGGCGCCGAAGCCCCCGCATCCGCTACCGAAGATCGCGGATTCAGCTCGCAGCGTCCAGCTGACGAGGTAAGCCATGTTATCCTTTATGGGATACCTGCTTTTCATGTTTTGATTTCATGTGGGATCTAAACTCCCAATACCTTTAACAGGACTGGCAGAAAATGTCCGGACAGGTTAACTGTCCGACTCCCCTTCCAGAAGATCCAGCGGACACCCATTTGACGGGGCTGCTGGTTCCGGCACTTTACGTGGTGCCGGAGAAGAAGGCCAAGAAGAGGGCCACGGGAACCCGAAAGAGTTCCCGGCGTCCGGTGGTATCGGACTCATCGTCCGATGACTCCGAGGCGGACTCCTCCCACGAGGACGAGGAGGAGAAAAAAGAGGCCTCTCCCCCGGCGGGGGGAGGGAAGAAGAGGAAGGCCTCCCCAAGAAGGGAGGCCGAAGGGTCCAAAAAGGGGAAGACCCTTCCCTCGGACAACTCCGCCAATGTCGGCGATGGCGACCAGGAGTGGCCCCCAAGGGCCAAGCCCCTGGCGAGATCGTAAGTATCCGGACTCCTAGGTGATTTATAATCTTTCTTTTTGCCAAGTGGTGTCTTTCTAATGCCGCATACAATCTGTAGTCCGGCCAAGGATGATCTTCCCATTTCGTCGAGCGGGTCCTTGGGCACGTCGGATATGGATTCCCTTTCGACCGCCTCCTCCCCTCACGACGCTGACGGCGCCGAGGTGGGGTCCCGGGAGGGGACCCATCAGGGGGAGGAGGCCCTGGAGGTGCCGCAGGGCAACCTCCCGGACTCCGCACCGGAACCCGCAGTGGTTCCAGAGTCCGGCGGGCGGCCCCTTCGTAAGAAGGGCAAGACGGTGCCACCGGCGGCCTCCGTCCAACCGGAGGCGTCAAATAATTTGCTGGAGGCGCTCAACGGCGCTTCCATCAAAGAAGAACACCGCACTATCATGAGTGCGGTGATTCAGAAGGTTCAGCTTGGCAAGAGTGGGCTGACCGAAGCCTGCCGCAGCCTTCTAACAGGCTTTGAGGTAAGAATTTCAAGATGTGTAGTATAATACCGCATAGACAGTAGCCCCTGATGCTCGGTTCGGTGTTCAGAAAGAAAAGCAGGAGCGAGGATCTAAAAAGATATATGCAGGAGTCTAAAAAATATGTCAATATGGGATTGCACGCTGCGCTGCTGACCTCTGCCGCCAGACCGATCATGGAGGTCAATGTCAGAAGCAAAGCCTCGAGCGGTCCGAGAACGAGCTCGGCCGTGCAAGAAGCAACTTCGAGGACAAGGAAGGTGAGTAACACCTTATTAAAGTTGTACCTTCTGAAAAGGATTTGGTGGCAAGAAAAATGACAAGGATAACGCTCAGACTACGGGGCCACGAACGAGTGGCGACCCTGAAGGAGGCGGTGTCCGCGGATGGAAAGCAATGCGGCCGCGGAACGAGCCGAGCGAGAGAAGCAGGAGGCGCGGGTGGCGGAGGTGCAGCAAGAGCTCCACGCTCTCGTGGAAAAACATGAGAGTTTGGAGCGCAACTCAAAGACTCGAGAGTCCGAGCTTGCATCGGCTCTTGAGAATGCCAAGGCCGCTAAGGCCGAAGCCCACAAGGCCCTCCAGGAAATCGAGGCGTTGAAGAAGATAGCGGCGGGTAAGGCATTTTTCATGCAAAGCAAGCATGTGAATGTGAATTACTTATTACTTACCCGAATTCGGAGCTCTCCAGGAGCGTTCGCAGATCTGCCCCGCAGCGTGTCCGATGCTGCCGCATTCTATCGGGCCGAGGAGGGGAGCTCGACGGAGAAAGTCTTCTGGTCTCAGTATGCTGAGGCCGGACATCCGGTGCCCCTTAGCGACCAGCTGAAGCAGCTGGTCGAGCTCCACAAGGCGGCCGAACAGGCCATGAAGGGCCTTATAGCTCGGCTGTGGCCGACGGAGGCCATGCCTGGGAGTTACTTCGGCCTAGTGCGATGGCTGGTGGATGCGTGTCCCTGGGTTGAAGTCGTCAAGCATTCCGCCTGTGTTGAAGGTGCCTGTCGGGCCCTTGCCCGTGCAAAGGTGCACTGGGGCAGGATGGATGCTGAGAAGCTTCTGACGGATGCGCCGCCGGCGGGCAAGGAGTATCGCACGCCCGAAATGTATTATAAAAGTGTCCTGAAGGGTGCCCGCATGATTGCGGGTGAGTGCTCCAAAAACGAAATATTTGAGTAGACTCGCATTTTGTTATCCTGTGCGCTGAAAACTTTGTTCATATGCGCTAAGCAATGCTTGTAATTTAAAATATTACCTTCTGTGCGGCCTTTTATCAAATCTGAGAGATGGCAAGTCGTCGGCTTCAGCCCCCATGCCACGAGTGCTGCGGTGTTCGGGATAAACTTGAGCGCTCTTGTTCCCATTTTTGGGTCCATCTAGGGAGGCGCTCAACACAACGAACGAGGCAACCGGACGTATAATGCTTGAACACTCTCACTTAGCCATAGAATTCTATAATTTTAAATTTTGGCGAAGCCCCTAGTGTTCGGAAGACTGAGTTCGGGGCGCTATCCACGCCTGGGCCGGACAAAGCCGGTTCCTCGCTCTAAGCGGCATAAGTCTTTAGGGACTCGAAAAGACCTCTCGAACAGCGACCAGCTCTCGCCATATCATGACGGTCAGTTTTAGCTTTCTCCACTGAGGCGCTCGCCCAGCTCAACCGGGGCGCAATCGCAGTGGTTCTCCCAGCGCTACCTTAGCCGATACAAAGGAACACAAGGTACCAAAACATGGGAGCCGGGTAAACCCAACTATTGACCCAAGACATGATTCGGAGCCGATGCATATAATGCTATAAGTTCGGGGTGCCGCACTTGTGAAAGTGTTCGGACTTATCACACCATAACGTGGGGAACTTAAGCCCCTGGTGTATTTAGCCGTACCGGGGTGTACGGATGCAACATGTCATAAATGAACACATGTATAGGAAAGAAATGCAGTTATAAGCAAAAAGCGATGCATTATTTATTCCAGAAATACTACCATGGATGCAGAATGATACAAATAGTGCGGCAAGCAAGGGATGGGACTATTTAAACATGTCCCCCTCCAGGGGTAGGCTGCGGAATGGTGTATAAAACAGATGTAATGCTCGTAATGGAGACCACCTGAGTGTTCGTCGTAGCCTTTATCCTTCCATGGCTGTTGCATCGTGAGTCCGGCGGGTCTACTGCCAGATAGGGCCTCTAGTAGATGGAGTCCTGTGGAAAAATAAAAAAGAAAAGAGAAAAAGAGTGACACACTTAGGAGCCCCTGGTGTGGTTGAGGCGCACTCTGGGCCTGTCGTGGTCGTGCCCCTCCCCATATGCCCATGGTATCTCCAGGGCGTAATGATGTACGCGAAGGACCAGTCTTGCGATTTCGCGGGGGCTGGGGTCGGGGCCGCATTGCTACGCGTGCTCAGAACGTGCCAGGTGGTCTTGTTGTAGGTTACTCCGGGCGCATTTGGCCGTGTCCAGTCGCTTGGCGGCCGGACTCGAGAATTGCCTTAAGAAGCTGCTCTGTACTTCTGCCGCGAGAGCCGCTGTATGCTCCTCCGTTCGGAGGGATCGTTCAGTGTTTCCATTGACTGTGATGACTCCTCGAGGGCCTGGCATCTTGAGCTTGAGGTATGCGTAATGCAGCACCGCGTTGAACTTTGCAAACGCGGTCCGTCCGAGCAGAGCGTGATAGCCGCTGCGGAACGGAACTATGTCGAAGATTAACTCCTCGCTTCGGAAGTTATCCGGGATCCAAGACCACTTCAAGTGTGACCGAGCTCGCATAATTGGCCTCTACACTGGTATGACGCCTTTGAAGGTCGTCTTTGTGGGTTTAATCCTTGAGGGTCTATGCCCATCTTGGCGCATCGTATCCCGATAAAGCAGGTTCAGCTCTGCCGCCGTCCATCGGGACTCGGTGAGGTGAAATCCATCGACGATTGGGTCTAAAACCAATGCGCGAATCCGCCATGGCGGATCTTTGGTGGGTGGTCCTTCGATCAAAAGTGATCGGGCAGGAGGACCATGGGTTGATCTTCGGGGCGACTGGCTCCATCGCATATACGTCCCTGAGTGCACGCTTCTGCTCCCTTTTGTGTATGTGGGTTGCGTATATCATGTTCACCGTCCGCACTTGTGGGGGGAAACGCTTCTATCCTCTATTGTTCGGCGGCCGGGTCTCTTCCTCATCATCGCTATGCAGCCCCTTGTCATTGTTTTCGGCAATTAACTTGCCTGCTTGCTTGAAAACCCAACAATCCCTGTTGGTGTGATTAGCTGGCTTATCGGGGGTGCCGTGTATCTGGCACGAGTGGTCGAGTATTCGGTCTAAATTGGACGGACCCGGAGTAGTTCTTTTGAATGGCTTCTTCCGCTGACCGGGTTTGGAGCCTCTGAATCCGGCATTCACTGCCGTATCCTCAGTATTGTCGCCGTTGACACGACGTTTGTTCTTATTGCGACGCGTCCTGCCATTGCGGTCCTTGGTATCCGGACTGCCAGAATTTTTGCTGAGGTTGTTACTGCGGGCTAGCCAGCTGTCCTCTCCCGCGCAAAAGCGGGTCATAAGTGATGTGAGGGCTGCCATGGATTTCGGCTTTTCCTGTCCTAGGTGCCGGGCAAGCCACTCGTCGCGGATGTTATGTTTGAAGGCTGCAAGGGCCTCTGCATCCGGACAGTCGACGATTTTATTTTTCTTTGTTAAGAACCGTGTCCAGAATTGTCTGGCCGATTCGTCTGGCTGCTGAATTATATGGCTAAGATCAACGGCGTCTGGTGGTCGCACATATGTGCCCTGGAAGTTGTCAAGGAATGCGGCTTCCAGGTCCTCCCAACACCCAATTGATTCTGCTGGCAAGCTGTTTAGCCAATGCCGAGCTGGTCCTTTAAGCTTGAGTGGGAGGTATTTGATGGCGTGAAGATCATCGCCGCGGGCCATGTGGATATGAAGGAGATAGTCTTCGATCCAAACCGCGGGGTCTGTTGTGCCATCGTAGGATTCAATGTTCACGGGTTTAAACCCTTCGGGGATTTGATGATCCATTACTTCATCTGTGAAGCATAGTGGGTGTGCGGCGCCTCTATATTGGGCAATGTCGCGACGTAGCTCAAGCGAGCTTTGTCTATTATGTTCGGCCCAGCCGGAGTTGCTGTATCCGGCGCGACGGTCATCGTCGCGTATCGTGGGGCGCCCATGCGATCCGTAGATCGATCTTGATTGTCTTGCCTTATCCTTCAATATGTCTCGCAAGTCCGGTGCATTCCCTGGTGGCTTCGTACTTTTCGAGCGGTGCCGCGGTACGGTTCTGGTGGAGGGCCTAGAGGCCTCTCTGTCGCGGCCATGAGGTGGTCGGTCAGCCGTATTGTGCGCTGGTGGTGCAGGTTTATATGCTTCCTCCTCTAATCGGGGGAGCAACTTGCGTTTGGGGTAGCTTTTGGAGGGGCGTTCGAGTTCATACTCTTCGGCCGCAAGGACTTCAGTCCATCTGTCGGCTAGCAGATCTTGATCAGCTATGAGTTGTTGCTGCTTTTTCTTGAGGCTATTTTCCGTGGCTATAAGCCTGCATTTAAAATGCTCTTGTTCGACGGGATCATCAAGCACGACGAATTCGTCGTCGTCGAGGCTTGCCTCGTCTCCGGAGGGAGGCATGTAATTATCATCCTCTACCTCATCATCTGCCGGTCTCTCATGAGGGCTGGCGTCTCAATCCTCTGTCTGAATCCTGCTTTGGAGGGGGTTGTCTTCAACCTTTATGCAGGGTGTTATTATCTCCGGTGCCGGAATCTCCATTCTTGCTATGGCGGGATTTAGAGCGGCGCCGATGACGCCGGCGCTTAGGCTGTTTCTTGGAGGGGTCTTCCTCCGCTGCTTCCTCGCCATTCCCATCCTTTGGGATGTCCACCATGTATATGTCATATGACGAGGTGGCCTTCCAGTGCCCCGTAGGCGCTGGTTCTTGGTCGTCTCCGGCATCGTCGTCCATACCGTCGATGTCTTCGGAGTCATAGTCTAGCATGTCGGTTAGATCGTCGACAGTGGCTACAAAGTGGGATGTGGTTGGGCTTTGAATTTCTTTGTCGTCCGCATCCCAACCGTCCTGACCGCAGTCCGGCCAGGGCTCTCCTGATAGCGAGAGATACTTTAGCGAATTCAGGATGTCGCCAAAAGGTGAGTGTTGAAAGATGTCCGCGGCGGTGAACTCCATGATAGGCGCCCAATCGGATTCGATCGGAGGGGGCGCGGGAGGTTTGGAGTCCGGCGAGGAGTCCGGCACCTCGGAGTCACGAGCCTCACAAGGGACAAGGTCAGTGTTCGGCTCCATCGTCGTAGATGTAGCAGCCCCCGAGGCGGCGTCCAGCCACTCATCCTAGGTCTGCGCAGCCGGCTCCGAATTAAAGGTCGGAGCGAACTTGTGTGCGGCCTCCAGGGCACTGTCCGGCAACGGAGCTAAATCCTGCCCATGGTGACAGTGCGGCACGCTCGGCTGTGGCTCGAATCCATCGAAGATCAAGTCTCCGCGGATGTCCGCCGTGAAGTTTAGACTTCCAAATCTGACCTGACGGCCAGGGGCGTAGCTTTCGATCTGCTCCAGATGGCCAAGCGAATTGGCCCGCAGTGCAAAGCCGCCGAATACAAAGATCTGTCCGGGGAGAAAAGTCTCACCCTGGACCGCGTCGTTATTGATGATCGAAGGAGCCATCAAGCCTATCGGTGACGACACAGAGGAACTCTCAATGAAAGCGGCAATGTCGGTGTCAAAACCGGCAGATCTCGGGTAGGGGTCCCAGGCGTGCGTCTAGGCGGATGGTAACAGGAGACAAGGGACACGATGTTTTTACCCGAGTTCGGGCTCTCTCGATGGAGGTAAAACCCTACTCCTGCTTGATTGATATTGATGATATGGGTAGTACAAGAGTAGATCTACCACGAGATCAAGGAGGCTAAACCCTAGAAGCTAGCCTATGGTATGATTGTTGTTGTTTTGTTGTGTCCTACGGACTAAAACCCTCCGGTTTATATAGACACTGGAGGGGGCTAGGGTTACAGAGAGTCGGTTACAATGGTAGGAGATCTACATATCCGTATCGCCAAGCTTGCCTTCCACGCCAAGGAAAGTCCTGTCCGGACACGGGACGAAGTCTTCAATCTTGTATCTTCATAGTCTTGGAGTCCGGCCGATGATGATAGTTCGGCTATACGGACACCCCCTAGTCCAGGACTCCCTCAATCACACTATGGTGTTCCAGGCGGTCTTAGTTGTGAAACAATTTTCACAATGTCTTAATTGTGTGCCAAACATGTAACTCAAACATTCATCTCTATGATCATATCATAGACATTTTATCCTCTTGTCATGACGATCTTCAACTTCACTCTGAAATTACTTGAACCTTTCAATAATTCAGAATCATGTTTCATCAAGTAAATATACTTAGCATCTACTCAAATCATCTGTGAAGTAAGAACATAACGAGATCCCATCAAGTGCCTCGGCACTCATTCGATTGCACACATCAAAATGTATTACTTCCAACAAGTTGCTTTCTTGTTCCATCTCACTGAAAAACGAGACCTTTCAGTCATCTTTCCCATGTGGTATGATTTGCATGTCTCAAGTGATTCAAAATGAAGTGAGTCCAAACGATCCATCTGCATGGAGTTTCTTCATGCGTATATACCGACATGGTTCGCATGTCTCAATCTTTTCAAAATCGAGTGAGTCCAAATATCCATCAACATGGAGCTTCTTCATGCGTTTTATACCAATATGACTCAAATGGAAGTGCCACAAGTATGTGGTACTATCATTACTATCTTATATCTTTTGTCATGAACATGTGTATCACTACGATCGAGATTTAATAAATCATTCATTTTAGGTGCAAGACCATTGAAGGTATTATTCAAATAAACAGAGTAACCCTTATTCTCCTTAAATGAATAACCGTATTGCAATAAACATAATCCAATCATGTCCATGCTCAACGCAAACACCAAATAACTATTATTTAGGTTTAACACCAATCCCGATGGTAGAGGGAGCGTGCGATGTTTGATTACATCAACCTTGGAAACACTTCCAACACATATCGTCATCTCACCTTTAGCTAGTCTCCGTTTATTCAGTAGCTTTTATTTCGAGTTACTAACACTTAGCAACCAAACCGGTATCTAATACCCTGGTGCTACTAGGAGTACTAGTAAAGTACACATTAATCAAATGTATATCCAATATATTTCTGTCGACCTTGCCTGCCTTCTCATCTACCAAGTTTCTAGGGTAGTTCTGCTTCAGTGACCGTTCCCCTTATTACAGAAGCACTTAGTCTCGGGTTTGGGTTCAACCTTGGGCTTCTTCACCAGAGAAGCAATTGATTTGCCGTTTCATGAAGTATCCCTTCTTGCCCTTGCCCTTCTTGAAACTAGTGGTTTCACTAACCATCAACAATTGATGCTCCTACTTGATTTCTACTTTCATGTGTCAAACATCATGAATAGCTCAAGGATCATCATATCTATCCACGATATGTTATAGTTCATCACGAAGCTCTAGTAGCTTGGTGGCGGTGACTTTGGAGAACCATCACTATCTCATCCGGAAGATTAACTCCCACTCGATTCAGCGATTGTAGTACTCAGACAATCTGAGCACATGCTCAATGATTGAGCTTTTCTCCCTTAGTTTGCAGGCTAAGAAACTTGTCAGAGGTCTCATACCTCTTGACGTGGGCACGAGCCTGAAATCCCAATTTCAGTTCTCGGAACATCTCATATGTTCTGCGACGTTTCAATAACGTCTTTGGCGCCTCAATTCTAAACCGTTTAACATTACGCACTGAACTATCACGTAGTCATCAAAACATGTCAGATGTTCGCAACATCCACAGACGACGCTCGAGGTTCAGCACACCGAGCGGTGTATTAAGGACAAAATCCTTCTGCGCAGCAATGAGGACAATCCTCAGTATATGGACCCAGTCCGCACAATTGCTACTGTCAACTTTCAACTAAAATTTTCTCTAGGAACATATCTAAAACAGTAGAACTAAAGCGCAAGCCACGACATAATTTGCAAAGACCTTTTGACTATGTTCATGATAATTAAGTTCATCTAATCAAATTATTTAATGAACTCCCACTCAGATAGACATGCCTCTAGTCATCTAAGTGATACATGATCCAAGTCAACTAGGCCGTGTCCGATCATCACGTGAGATGGACTATTCATCGTCAGTGAACATCTTCATGTTGATCGTATCTACTATACGACTCATGTTCGACTTTCGGTCTCTTGTGTTCCGAGGTGTCGTGGATTTGTCACGGCAGATGTCCTAATGTAAGGACTTAGTCGCGAGGCCAACGCATCTATGTGGTAGCTTGAAGGGGTTGAGCGCAATCAAGAGACGCAACACACAAGACGAGGATTTAGACAACAGGCCCCGGAAAACATCATCCGGTAATAACCCTACATCTTTGTTTGTGGCTAGGTCTCATTATGACCATGAGGGAGTCGCCGTAAGCCGGCTCTCCTCTTTGTGTCTAGCCCTAGATATTGTTTCTTGTTGCCTGTCCTCTTTTGGGAGCCCTGCCCCTCCTTATATAAGTTAAAGGGGCGGGTTACATGGGGAGTCCTAGTAGGACTAGGACTAGTCTATCTTCTCTTACAAGTTGAATACAAGTCCGGGTCTTGCTTCCTCGTAAAGGAAATATTCGTCATCCCTTTCCTCTTAAGCCGGCCCGCCAGAGTATAAGCCGACCTACTGGGCCTTGGGCCTTGTCATCCGTCTGATCCGCCCGCCGGGTCTCCAGTGAGTCACAATGTCCAGGCGGGTTATATGTAAACCGCCATGTCCAGGCAGATCGCCAGTGAGTCACCTAGCTCCAGCCGGGTCTTCTGGTGAATCACCAAGTCGGGCCGGGTCATAAGTCCGGTCGGGTCATACCGCGGGGTATATCCCCGACATTAGCCCCCAGTTTAATTTGGATTTATCCATGTTAAACTGATCCTGCAAAATACACACCAGAACAACTTTGACAAGTTGTGCTCTGAGTTAAAGATTCTTGTAAGCCGGCACTTGATCATCCTTAATTCCTTGTGCTCCGGGTTAAATATTCTCCTGAGACGGGACCTGATTTTTCTTAAGTCCAATTGTCATTTCCTTCATCTAGAAAATCCGGGTCAAATAAGCTAGCTTCATACTCAATTTGCTGATGTTGGTTTCTCACAGAAAAATATTGTGAAGAATAATCCACTTGAGTCGGCTTCCAAGGCGCCGGGTTGAATAATTTTGGTCTTCAAATACTCATCGATATTCAGCCGCTTGAAGATGTAAAACTTGCCGGTTTATCATTACCAAAAACTGCGGATTATAAAAGCAGGCGATGCGGTTCATAATTGTTGTTGACACGGTTTATGTAATTGATCCTCCTGATTTGCTCAAAAGCGATAATTTGAAGATTTTTCCCTTATATCCATATTACACCTTAGCCCCCAAGTCTTGAGCAGAACAAAGTGATGGCTTAAGACTTGCTCCAATAAATGTTGCAACCTTGAAGAAATCCGGTTTATTCATCTCAATTATATAAACTGAATATTCCACACATGTAGCCCCCAAGTGCCGGGTCATTATGAAATAATGAGCAGGGACTTTGTAGATATAACCATGTAAATTTGAACAGCAATGTGTAGCCCCCAAGGGCCGGCTTAGTAAGATAATCTTGGTGGGACTTTGTATATAATTGATAATACCATCATATAATATAGTCTCCACCATGGGGCTTGAACCCACGTCCACAAGGTTAAGAGCTTTGTACTCCACCAACTGAATAGTGGACCGTTCAATATAATGGATTAATGCTTGTGTACCTTGAATTTTTGACAGGAGAAATTGGTAACCCCCAAGGGCCAACTCATTTAGAATGTGATGAGTCGGGTCTTCAATAAGTTGAGCAAAAAATTACTTTACATTAGCCCCCAAGTGCCATGGTGCATGCTGGCAGTGACATGGGACTTGCATACTTGATATAATCCCAATCTGAATAATATAGCCCCCAAGTGCCGGGTCGTAAGCCTGCAGCGACTCGTGACTTATTCCTTCCATTGTAGAATAAATCATATCCATTGATAAAAATAATAGCCGTTGCGCCAAAGCGACTTTGAAAACCTCAATCATAACACTGGTTATTGATAATCACGATAGAAATCCAGCCATGTTGGCTATTCGAGATTGGAATAATATAATCCATTATGAAAGCCTCAATCATTCAATATCATCATGAAAATCCAGCCAGTTTTGGCTATTAAAGATTTGAATACCTCATCGGTTGACAAGTAAATTCGGAGTTTAAATACCTGGCGGCTCTTGGCCGATGACGACTTAATAAGCATTCATTGTAAGCCGGAATTTTTGTAACCCGGTGGCCTATAGCCCTTGAGAAAATCAATAATTGATAACCCTTTTGAGACACCAATTTCAGTTATGAGCTTGTACTGAAGCATTTATATAGGTCATAGTTCTAAAAATCCTGCATAGAGTTTAAACAAAATATGCCTTGGCGACTTAACGTCAAGAACCAGGGCGGGTAACCACCCAAATGTAGTCTTATCCTGCACACAAGTAGATCACAAGATCCCTATGATCCTTTGAATGATACCGCCGGTTTATGTGACCCAGACAGTGAAGTTGATAACTCAACTCTGTAAGAGCCGGCACATATGATATTTGTGACAACTCAAATACTTGCGATTGTATAAAAACAGATAAAATTTTTGAGACTTCTGATTCGAATACGATCAGTAAACCGTTCAAAAGGGGTTAAGCTAAGATTTGAATACGATCATATAGCCCCCAGTGGCGTTGGCGTTGCCGATCAAAGTGGGTATCAACAGCTATGTTCTCTTTGGTTCGAATACGGCCTATGTTTGAACAGGAAGCCCCCAAATGACCTTAAGAGTTGTTTAACGACACTGATTCGAATACGATCCACGTCGATTCCCAACGAGGTTGAGCTATGATTCGGATACGATCAAGAAGCCCCCAAGTAGGTTCAGCAGTTTGCCAATCAAAAGGGTTTCGACAGCTATGTTCTCTTTGGTTCGAATACGACCTATGTTTGAACAGGAAGCCCCTCAGTGACCATATATTAGCATTGCACCGATCAGGAGGGTACCGACAGCTCTGCTCGATGAGCAGGAAGCCCCCAAGTGACCATATATTAGCATTGCACCGATCAAGAGGGTATCGACAGCTCTGCTCGATGAGCAGGAAGCCCCCAAGTGACCATAATAAGATAAGCCGTAAGGCAGGGTACCTATGTTTGAACCGCGCATCATGGCGGCAAGTTTTTTTTGGAAACCTTTAATTTTTCTTAGAACTCGAACTTGCGAGAGATTAATTCTTTTTGAACCGGAATTTTAAACCGGATTTGAAAGCTTCAAAAATTTGTGAGGGAAAAATTTACCTTGCGCCGGATTTTGAACCGGATTTGAGAGCTTCAAAATTTTGTGAGGGACAAATTTACCCTGGGCCAGCTTTTGAACTGGATTTGAGAGCTTCAGTGCTTTGTGGGAAAAAGATGTCTCTTGAACCGGATTTTAAACCAGAGTCCTTATTTTGAGCCAGAAATCTTCTGACGGCTTTTAAATTTTCATCGATCTAGCAGCAATCTCCGGGGCCCGGGTTATTTTTCCCTTCAATGACCCGGAGTTTTTGAATTCATTGAAACCGGCTAATTTTGCCAAGTCATACCATTGTAGCCCCCGAGTCTCAAGACGACTCGAGGAGTTGGCTTGAGATTCTCCATATTTGACCAGAGCAGAAGGTGTATATCATCGACGTTGATAGCGCGATGTGAATCCGCAGAAGGTTGAGGTGACTGCGGCGGGTTATAAACGATCCCGTATGAGCCGTGTCAGCAACTCGGCCAATGGTTCCTCCCAACTGGCTATTTTGAAGTTAACCAAACTGTAGTGGCGGCAACTCGTGTGCAAGCCCATTGAACCTTCCAGTGCAGACGGCGGCTGATAATATATTATAATTTGCCTCCAATTTGTTGGAAGAAAACCGGGCTTCCCAAGCAGTGACTTGCTCATACTCAATAAACAGCTCATCCAAATAGGTGTGGCCCGGTGTGTTGATGTAGACCAGGCCGCGAGAGACGGACAGTAAAGACAACCGTAGCATCAGAGGCGGCACAGACAAATGAACCGGCCGTGGTCACGAGAGACGGCCTCGGCGTTGTAAGCCGACACGGTCGCGAGAGACGGCCACGGCGTTGTAAGCCGGTGTGGGAGTCCGTTGAGTTAATGATGACCACCTGTGCCAAAAGATGTTGGCGTGCTCCATCTCCATGGTATAATATCACTTTTTGTAACAAATAATTGCCCTGCGTAAACAATATTGCAGACCAAGGCAAAGATAAACTTGTTTTTTGACAAAAACAACATGTGCTAATAAAATAAAGTTGGATGGATATCACCTGATTTGTTTGGATGACGGATGATTCGTTATCACGACAGAGGTAGCTCAGGTAGACCAGCAACTCAATATAGTTCCGGCGGCTCATGGGAGATCGGCGACTTAATATAACCCCGACGGCTCAAGGCGGCAAGGGTGGCTCAACGAGGCTCCGGCAGGTTGATGTAGATTAAGCTGTACGGGCGGCGACTTGCGCACACCTGTTCCATCGATGGCGGCCTTGACGCCGGTGCGTGATGGTGCTGACATACACTTCATAGGTACAACATGGCACCACCTTTTCTGCACATAAAAATATACAGACCAAAGTAATTGTTCTTTGATGAAAACAATATGTTCAGTAAAATAAACTTGGATGGATATCACCTGGCAAGCTTTGTCCAATGCAATTAGATGCACTCTGCAGCCGGAGGCTCGTAGGTAAAGCGGCAACGGCAACTCAAAACCGGTCGGCTCAACGGCCGAGGTAGCGGCTCAGCAACGAACGCAGGGAGGCAAGGCCGCTTAGCGGTGACCCTGCGGTTGAGGCGGCCAGAACTCAAGGCCGCGGAGGCGACTCGGCGATTTCACACGGCAAGCCGGCTCGCAAGCGGAAGCGGCTTCAGAAGGGGTGCTGGAAGAAGAGGCAAGGGTTGGAGAAGCGCCGGCCCGCGGACGGCAGTTGCCGCTAGTGGCGACTCAACACAAAGTCCACGCGGGGCGGCTCTCCAGCGGCGGCACGGTAAACAGCGCATGGTGGCTCTCTGGAGCGGCTCTCGTAAGGTGGCGCATCGGGCCGATAGGGCGGCCAAAATGGGGCGCCAGAGCGAAGCACGGAGAGCCGGCAGGGGCTCGGAGCCGAGATCGCTGCGATTTGAACAGCGAGGCGCCTTGTAGGCGTGGGAGGACTCAGCCGCAGGAGCTCATAGCAGCGATTTAAGCGAGGCTGCTTTCATGGTAGCGATTGCTCGCCGACCGGGTCGAAGGCGAGTCACATCGGTGGAGCGGAGCAAAGCGGCGGCTGAATCTGCCACGGTGGATCATCACAGAGGCGACTTGAGGTGGATGCAGAACAGGGCTCGCACTCGAAGCAAGGCCACAGCAGAGACGAACGGATGGTGTCGCCGCCCACAAGTTGGAGTCGACGGTGGAACCAAGATAGCCGCGGATCCTCGTCAGCTCTCCAGGTCATGGTAAGTTTGACCAGTCCTTGATCAAGTTTCTGCCGATTACATCCGTATCCTCGTTGGTCTCACGGTGTGCAGCATTTGTAGCCTTTGTCCTTCTGCAGTTTTCTCGCTATATTTTGAATTGAACGAGCTTGTAATACTCCCGTGACTTTACCTGCAATCTCGGCAGCTCAGAGGTGTCAAGGCGGAGCAAACATAGCGATAGAGGCGAGCCTCCGGCTTAGAACGAGACATGGCGGGTCAACCCTGGAAGTGGCCGCTCGAGGCTGGCCGACATAGCGACTCAAAGCAGCAGTGAGACAACGGCGGAGGCGGAGAGCCGGTCGGCGCATGTGGCGGAGACAACTCAGGGCCGAAGCGGCTCTGCAGCAGGTCCGAGCTGACTTCAAGTGTGGCGCAGCCGCGGGTGAGGTGATACGCCGGCGGTGGTGGCTCGTGAGCAGACTTGCGGGTGAGGCGCAGGCCGAGGCCAGCTTGGCGTGGCTGTTGCGGCTCACGACAGAGGCGGAGGCGAGTCAAACGGTTGAGCCCGGGTCCACGGAGACGTCCGCTTCTGGGTCATGGCTGGATCAATTGGTTCTTGTCCGGGAGAATCTGCTTCTGGGTCGAAGGCCGGCAGTATCCTTGGCAGCTCGAAGACAGAGGCGCGACCAGCGAGTCCGAGTCCGGCTCAATTTGGAATCTCATCTATATTCCTTGCCATGGTAGTTTTGTAAAGAAGAATTTTAAGTCGCTCTCGGCGACGACGGCGGCTCGATTTGTAACCCGCCGTGTACCCTAAAACCTCTTAAACTTTTAGAAATCACAGATTATAAACTTGGACTGACGATCTTCAAGCTGATGTAGATCCGTTCGATCCGTATATTCTTCCTCTGGAAAATTGCAAACTTCTCGATCCCTCGGAGAGATCCCTCCAAAAATTCAACACCACCGTGCGCTAGCCCCACGGTGGGCGCCAACTGTCGTGGATTTGTCACGGCAGATGTCCTAATGTAAGGACTTAGTCGCAAGGCCAACGCATCTATGTGGTAGCTTGAAGGGGTTGAGCGGAATCAAGAGACGCAACACACAAGACGAGGATTTAGACAGCTTCAGGCCCCGGGAAACATCATCCGGTAATAACCCTACATGCTGTTTGTGGCTAGGTCTCATTATGATCATGAGGGAGTCGCCGTAAGCCGGCTCTCCTCTTTGTGTCTAGCCCTAGATATTGTTTCTTGTTGCCTGTCCTCTTTTGGGAGCCCTGCCCCTCCTTATATAAGTTAAAGGGGCGGGTTACATGTGGAGTCCTAGTAGGACTAGGACTAGTCTATCTTCTCTTACAAGTTGAATACAAGTCCGGGTCTTGCTTCCTCGTAAAGGAAATATTCGTCATCCCTTTCCTCTTAAGCCGGCCCGCCAGAGTATAAGCCGACCTGCTGGGCCTTGGGCCTTGTCGTCCGTCTGATCCGCCCGCCGGGTCTGCAGTGAGTCACAATGTCCAGGCGGGTAATATGTAAACCGCCATGTCCAGGCAGATCGCCAGTGAGTCGCCTAGCTCCAGCCGGGTCTTCTGGTGAATCGCCAAGTCCGGCCGGGTCATAACTCCGGCCGGGTCATACCGCGGGGTATATCCCCGACACGAGGCCATGTCTGTACATGCTAGGCTTGTCAAGTCAATCTAAGTGTTTTGCATGTGTAAATCTGGCTTACACCCGTTGTATGCGAACGTTAAAATCTATCACACCCGATCATCACGTGGTGCTTTGAAACAACGAACTTTCACAACGGTGCACAGTTAGGGGGAACACTTTCTTGAAATTTTAGTGAGGGATCATCTTATTTATGTGTAGCGACCCGACCTCAGATGGTCAAGTCTCTGTGTTCGAGTGTCATCCCTGGATCAGTAATGCTGACACACACAGTACTCGAAGGATTTATAACAGAGTAGCAATCACACACTTATTACATCGAATGTCTCAAAAGAGAACTTATTACAATAATTTGGCTTAAGGCCATCTAATGCGATAACAACGGAAGGCTTGGAAGATAAAGTGTGTCCATGAACTCCAACGGCATAGCTGAGCTGCACGGCAACGACCTATCAAACCTTACTCCTCGTCTGAAAAGTCTGCAACATAATACGTTGCAGCCCGAGAACGGGTCAGCACATGGAATATGCTGGCAATATAACACAGTAGAGCAAGAATAGAGTAATGCTATCACTACATGCATATTTGGCTGGTGGAAAGCTCTATGGTTATAGTTTTGCGAAAAGCCAATTTTTTCCTACAATAAAGGAATAAATTTTATTTAACTATCATGGTGGTTGAAACATCATTGAGAAGGTATAACCCCAACTCAATCCCAATTAAAGTAGTTAACAACCCAACAATATTAATTAAGAGTGATGAGATACATGTGAATACTCAAGTACTAGATACTCAGGATTGTCCATAATCGGGGACACGGCTAACCATGATTAGATTGTACACTCTGCATAGGTTTGCACACTTTGCCCCACAAGACTCGATCGCCTCCGTTGATTTCTTGCACTGCATGGTGTTTGAGAAACGGATAACCGAGACACAGTCTTTCAGAAACATTAACTCCCTACTCCGGGTAGACCATACCAAACCTACAAAACCCACTACCTGCTGATCTACCTCTTCAAGAGCTTCACGTAACTTACTCAACTATGCTAGAGCCCATATTAGCTTGTGGCTGCACACGGAAGTTTCTAGCATGAATAATCTCAGTTCCCTTTGAGCCTGGGTGGCGGTCCATAGGAAGATCACACGGGTACCCCGGGATTTCCAAAAAAATAAAACAGACAACACTGGGTTCCCCAGGTGCCTCAATCCACCCAGATGTGTATTAAAGTTGCCACCTTAGATTAAACCATGAATTAACAATCTCACATATGTCATGGATTCACTCAAACCCAACCGCGTCAACGAGCATAGCATAGCAATATAAGCAACACGTAGAAGTAACTCCCAAGGGTTTGATAGTAACAGGGCAATAGGTTCTACCTCAACTACTACTTCCCAACCCACAAGTTAATGACATCATAATCATGTAATGTTTGAGGATTGAACTAATGCATAAAAACTGGGTATGAAAAGGGTATGATCAAAGTGTTACTTGCCTTGCTGACGATCCGTGAATCCTAGAGACTCGTAGTAACACGCTTCGCACTCCGGGAATTCTATCGCAAGCAAACAATAATATACATAAGCAACAAGCAAAGATGCACAAGAAAAACTCAAATAAAAGAGGTTGACCAGAAATTTCAACTTAAGAACTCCGGTTCGCAAAAAGAATCTAACCAAGTGAAGCAACGAAACTCAAACGGCGAAAGAAACAAGGTCCGTTTACTAATCTGAACTTAGGTCAAATTTTACAGAGGCAAAAACTTATTTGAGTTGATTATTCGGAAAGAGGGTTTCGAGACAAAACTCCAGGCGCTTGAATCACCTGATTCCGATAAATGAGCGAAAAGTTATACTAGATCGAACATCGGATAAGAAATCGCGATGAGAAAAATCGCGGAATAAATCCGAGAAAAGAAAAGCGACGAACAGCTTAACGAACGAACGTTCGTTGTCTGAACCTAAACGAAGAACGCGTCCGTTAAAACGAACAAACGAGCGAACGCTTGCTAAATAAATAAACCGGAGAAAAACCGATATATTTTAAAAAACGAAAACTAGGGTTCAAAAAAAATAAACCGGACGGTTTTAGAAAAAAACCGGCGGTCTCGGATCCGGCGGATACCTCCGGCGAGAGTTCCGGCGAGGCGGGCTCCCTGGTGCGGGTGGCGCGGGCGGCGGGGCTCCCGTGACGGAGGCGCCATTGGCAGCCATGCGGCTGGGCGGCTCCGGAGGCGGCGCGATGGTGGTGGGTGGTGACTGGGGGAGGCGGCTTATAAGAGAGGGGGCTCGGCTTGGAGGAGGGGCAAGGCGGGCGGAGGCGGAGTCCAACTCGACTCCGTCCGAGTGGCGGCGCTCGGTGGGCCCTAGGTCTTGGTCAAGCGGGATTGTTTTTTTTAAATAGTTCCGCCGACAGAAAAACTCCTATAAAATAAAATAAAAATCTAAAAATACCAAAACAAATTTTCACCGTCTAAATAAAATATTTAGAACGAGATGAACATTTTCTTGGCCCCTAAAATTCAATTTTTTTAAAGCGTGCAATTTTTCTAACGCAAAAAAAAATCCAAATAAAATCAAATAAAATCCAACAATTGATTTTTAACATTTTTCCTCCAATATTTCAATTGTTTTGGAGAAGTCATATTATCTCCCCTCATTTATTTATTGTACGAAATATTTTTCCGGAGAGAAAAATAATTAAAATCAAAATCCTCGTTCTCATTATTTGATAAAAACCAAATATGAAAACCGGAAATCCCCAACTCTCTCCGTGGGTCCTTGAGTTGGGTAGGATTTCGAGGATTGTGGAACGAAGATGCAGTAAAATATGATATGCATGGATGGCCTATGTATAACATTCCAAATTGAAAATTTGGGATGTTACAAACCTACCCCCTTAAGATGAATCTCGTCCTCGAGATTCGGGTTGGCTAGAAAATAGGTGCGGGTGGTCCTTGCGAATATCATCTTCTCGTTCCCAGGTGGCTTCCTCCTCGGTATGATGGCTCCACTGAACTTTGCAAAACTTGATAACCTTGCTGCGAGTGACTCGGCTGCCAAAGTCAAGAATCTTCACTGGCTTCTCTTCATAGGTCAAATTACTGTCCAACTGAATCGCCTCCAGGGGCACTGTATCCCTTAACGGTATATCGGCCATTTCAGCATGACACTTCTTCAACTGTGATACGTGGAACACATCGTGAACTCCAACTTGTAGGCAACTTCTCCCATCCGTTCCAAAACATGATACGGTCCTACAAATCTTGGAGCTAACTTTCCCTTAACTCCAAAACGTTTCACTCCTCGCAAGGGTGATACTCGCAGATAGGCTCTGTCTCCAATTTCATAGGTTACCTCCTTGTGTTTTGAGTCTGCATAACTCTTCCGCCTCGGATCGAGCAATCTTCAATCATCACGGATTAGTTTAACCTTCTCCTCAGACTCTTTGATCAAATCTGGTCCAAACAATCGACGGTCTCCTACCTCATCCCACATCGGTGGTGTTCTACATCTGCGTCCATACAGAGCTTGAGCGGTGCCATCTTCAAAGCGGCACAGTAGCTATTGTTGTATGAGAACTCTGCATAAGGCAAATTTTCATCCCAACTAGATCCATAATCTAGTGCACGGGCTCTCAACATGTCCTCCGTAATCTGGTTGACTCTCTCGGTCCATCCATCATGCATGGGTGGAATCTTTGTCTTGAACTCCAATCTCATACCCAGTCTGGTGCAGCTGATGCCAAAACTTTGAGGTAAACTATGTTCCTCTATCTGATACGATGGTCCTCGGAATTCCATGCAAACATACGATCCTGGACATATATATCTTGGCCAACTTTGCACTTGTATAAGTTGTTTTCACTGGGATGAAGTGAGCCACTTTGGTCAAGCGATCCACTACTACCCATATTGAGTCATATTCTGCTTTGGTTCTGGGCAATCCGGTGATAAAGTCCATGCCAAGTTTATCCCACTTCCATTCGGGTATCAGCATAGGTCGTAATGATCCTGCTGGCTTCGATGCTCTGCCTTCACTCTCTGACATACATCACATATAGCTACATACTCGGCAATATCCTTCTTCATACCAGTCCACCAGAAACGTTCCTTCAAATCTAAATACATCTTGGTGTTTCCGGGGTGTATCGAGTATGGTGAGTCATGAGCGTCCTGAAGTATTAACTTCCTGATCTCTGGGTTATTGGACACATAAACTCGGTCCTCAAACCATAAGGTATCGTGCTCATCCTCGCGAAAACCTTTGGCCTTTCCTTTGCTCATCTTCTCCTTTATCTCGGCAATCTCTTTGTCATCCTTTTGAGCTTCTCGAATCGTGTCCAACAATGTAGATTGAACCTCCATTGTTGCAATGAAACCTCTTGGAACAATATCCAACCGAAGTTCCATGATATCCTCAGCTAACTCCTTCGGCAATCCCTTACTTTCAAGGATATTAGCGTAACTCTTCCGGCTCAAAGCGTCTGCTACGACATTGGCCTTTCCTGGATGATAGTGCAGTTTCATGTCATAATCCTTTATAAGTTCCAACCATCTCCTCTTCCTAAGGTTCAACTCCTTTTGCGTGAAAATATACTTCAAACTCTTATGATCCGTGTACACATCACAACGATTTCCAATAAGATAATGTCTCCAAGTCTTCAATGCATGCACTACGGCTGCTAACTCCAAATCATGCGTGGCATAGTTCAACTCATGAGGCTTTAGTTGTCGTGAGGCATACGAAACAACCTTTCCGTCCTGCATAAGCACACATCCAAGTCCCAAGCAAGAGGCGTCGCAATAAACTTGGAACTCCTTATGTATACCTGGCAATATTAGCACTGGGGCTGTAGTCAAACGTTTCTTCAACTCCTGAAAACTTGCCTCGCAATCATCTGTCCATTTAAACTTAGTATCCTTCTTCAGCAATTCAGTCATTGGCTTAACAATCTTGGAAAAATTCTCAATGAATCTCCGATAATATCCTGCGAGTCCAAGGAAACTGCAGATCTCGCCAACTGAAGTGGGTGCCAACCATTCAAAGGATCGATCGAACCTTCTTCGATCTACCGCTATACCTCTCTCGATATAACATGTCCAAGAAATCCAACTTCCTTCAACCAAAACTCGCACTTGCTGAATTTGGCGTATAACTGGTGTTCCCTGAGTTTCTCGAGAACTAAACGCAAATGCTCCTTGTGCTCCTCTTCATTCTTCGAGTATACCATAATATCATCAATAAACACCACAACAAACTTGTCCAAATACTCCATGAACACCTTGTTCATCATACTCATGAAATAGGCAGGGGCGTTAGTCAGTCCAAACGACATGATCGTATATTCGTATAGTCCATACCGCGTGGTAAACACTGTCTTTGGTATATCCTTCTCTCGAATTTTCAACTGATGGTATCCTGATCGAAGATCAATCTTTGAAAACACCTTAGCTCCTTGCAGCTGATCAAACAGATCATTGATCATCGGCAGTGGGTACTTGTTGTTAATCGTTACTTCAGTCAAGGCTCGGTAATCAACAACCATCCTCAAGGATTTATCCTTCTTCTCAACCAAAAGCACTGGGGCTCCCCAAGGTGATGAACTCCTTCGAATGTAACCTTTCTCCAATAACTCCTTGATTTGTTTCTTAATTTCCTCCAGATCATTCGCGGGCATCCGATAGGGTCTCTTGGATATTGGCCTGCACAGCAATAGCTCTATCAGAACTTCGATGTCTCGATCCGGTGGCATGCACAGTAACTCCTCTGGGAAAACATCCGGAAAATCCTTTACTACAGGCACTTCTTCCTGTACAACTCCCGTGAGGGCATTCACTTGGCTCCTCCTAGGCACATGCCTAGGTACATACTTAATCCTTTTTCCCTTCGGGGTGGTAATATATATTGATTTGCTAGCACAGTCAATGCTTCCTCCATACTTTGACATCCAGTCCATACCTAATATCACATCCAATCCTTGCGACTCCAAGATAATTAGGTCAGACGAAAAAACATGTGTGCCAATGGTTAGTGGTATCTGGTTGCACCATCGGCTAGCCATGTACTCTGCTCCAGGCGAGCTCACTAAAAGAGGGGTCCTAAGGGTTTGGTTGGTAGCTTAAACTTGTCCACAAATCCCCTTGATATGTATGAATGCGATGCACCAGTATCGAAAAGAACAAGAGCGGTAAATGACTTAACCAAAAACTTACCTATTATCGCATCCGGCTGCTCTTCAACTTCTTCCACGTTAACGTGGTTCACTTGTCCTTTGTGGAATGGATTGGGCTTCTTTCCAGCGCTCCCATTTCCGTTTCCATTCCTTCCTTCAGGGCAATCATTGGCATAGTGCCCAGTCTTCCCGCACTTAAAGCAAGTAACTTGACTTAGGTCTCTTTTGGCGGGTGTAGATGGGTTGGAGTGGTTCTGATTGTTATTAACTCCGTTCCCATTCCCATTCTTAGCACCATTGTGGTTATGCGATCCTCCTCCAGTGTGGTTGTGACCTCCATGATTATGAACGAGTCCTCCCGAATTCGGGGTTAAGCGAGGCTTCTGTTGAGCTCCTGAGTTGTACTTCCCTTGTCCATACTTCCTCTTACGACTCTCAATTTGCTGCTGCTTCCCTTCAATCTTAAGGGCCTTGTCTACCAATTCCTGGTAGTTGTTGAAAGTTGCCACCATCAACTGCATGCTCATCTCATCGTTCAGCCCTTCCATAAACTTCTCCTGCTTCGCGGCATCTGTGGCCACATCATCAGGGGCATAGCGTGACAACTTACTAAAATCATCCACGTACTGAGCTACAGTACGGTTCCCCTGACGTAAGTTGCGGAACTCACGCTTCTTCATCTGCATGGCTCCAGTTGAGACATGGGTCGTGCGAAAAGCTTGTTGAATATGGTCCCACGTGACATTGGCTATAGGAAAAGTAGTCGTGTAATTCTCCCACCACGCGGCTGCTGGTCCATCCAATTGATGTGTGGCAAAGCACACCTTCTCAGCATCCGTGCATCCAGCGGTGGTTAACTCCCTTCAATACGGGCGTAGCCAATCATCGCCAACTATTGGCTCGGTACTACTGGAAAACGCCGGCGGCTGTAACCTCAGGAAACGGGCTAAATTGTCCACTGGCGGCGGGTTATTGTTGTTGTTGTTGCCCTGGTTCTGAACTAGCAATTGCATCAAGGCATTTTGCTGCTGGATCAACTGGGTGAGCTCCGATGGAAAAACAAAACCGGTGTCACGTCTCGGAGGCATCTGAGGGTTTAGATGGAAGAGATTAGAATAGATAAAAAGGTCTAATGAGAACACACTACCCATATGCATATGAGGCAAACACAATCATTTCACTCAATCAATCAAGCAAGGGCATACAAACGATCTAAAACTATCGCAAAAGTGCTCAACTACTATTAGATACATGGGGGGAAATACTACTAATATATGGTGGTCATCTAAAAATTTTGATCGGTGGAAGACTCCATGATGTCTGCTCCAGCTTCGTCTTCGTAGTCATCATCACTTGGATCAAAATCGGTGTCGTCGATGATGATGTAGTTGTCCGGGCATGTGGGATCTTCCTCCTCTTCTTCCGGTGCTGGTCCTCCCATGAATACTCCGATCTTCTTAACTATGTCGTCGTTCTTCTCCAGTAGTGTCTTGATTTCCTCCTCATATCCATCGCGCGTAAACTTGAGTTCTTCCTCCAGCTCGATGACCCTGGTCTTCGCCTTCTTCATCTCCATCATATCTGCGCACATCTGGTTCTCCTAACGTCGAATGTGCTGGTTTAGCTCCTGGATGAAAGCTGCAATGGACCTATCCTTCTTGGTGCTGATTACTTCCCATTGCTCGTCTCGGCGCCCACATATTTGATAGATGGTGTCTTTAAGCTCCCTGTTGTAGACTTCTCCAATACGTCCCATGGTAACGTGAGCTGCCATACTCTTGCCTAGACTCCAGGTGGGTGCTTCGAAAGAAAACTCTATGGGCTTGGAAGTTGGCGAGAACGTCCTTCCTGGAACTAGTACTTGAATCATCCAGCGCTCCTCTTCTGGTAAGGTGGCGTTGTACGTCCCGGTGAAGCTTGGTATTCCAATGTTCAAGTACCTAGTGACTTCCTTCAAGTGGCGTCCAAAAGGTGTGTCTTCATCTGGTTGTGCAAACTTGTTCTTCATCTCTGGCATCCTAAAGAGTGGAAAAATGGAGAGGAGTCAGAAATGAGTAGAGAAGAGTGACCTATGGTTTATCTTAGTGGTCGTGTCCTACACTCAGCGTGTGCTCTGATACCATCTTGTAGCGACCCGACCTCAGATGGTCAAGTCTCTGTGTTCCAAAGATCATCCTGGATCGATAATCTTTGACACACACGATTACTCGAAGGATTTATAATGAGTAGCAATCACACACTTATTACATCGAATGTCTCAAAAGAGAACTTATTACAATAATATGGCTTAAGGCCATCTAATGCGATAACAACGGAATGCTTGGAAGATAAAGTGAGTCCATCAACTCCAACGGCATAGATAGCTGAGCTGCATCGACGACCTATCGAACCTTACTCCTCGTTCGAAAAGTCTGCAACATAATACGTTGCAGCCCAAGAATGGGTCAGCACATGGAATATGCTGGCAATATAACACAGTAGAGCAAGAATAGAGTAATGCTATCACTACATGCATATTTGGCTGGTGGAAAGCTCTATGGTTATAGTTTTGCGAAAAGCCAATTTTTCCCTACAACAAGGAATAAATTTTATTTAACTATCATGGTGATTGAAACATCATTGAGAAGGTATAACCCCAACTCAATCCCAGTTAAAGTAGTTAACAACCCAACAATATTAATTAAGAGTGATGAGATACATGTGAATACTCAAGTACTAGATACTCAGAAATTGTCCATAACCGGGACACGGCTAACCATGATTAGATTGTACACTCTCTGCATAGGTTTGCGCACTTTTCCCCACAAGACTCGATCGCCTCCGTTGATTTCTCGTGACCGCATGGTGTTTGAGAAACGGATGACCGAGACACAGATCTTTCGTAAACATTAACTCCCTACTCCGGTAGACCATACCAAACCTACAAAACCCACTACCTTTGATCTACCTCTTCAAGAGCTTCACATAACTTACTCAACTATGCTAGAGCCCATAGTAGCTTGTGGCTGCACACGGAAGTTTCTAGCATGAATAATCTCAGTCCCTTTGAGCACAGGTGGCGGTCCATAGGAAGATCACACGGGTACCCCGGGATTTCCAAAAAAAAACAGACAACACTGGGTTCACCAGGTGCCTCAATCCACCCAGATGTGTATTAAAGTTGCCACCTTAGATTAAACCATGAATTAACAATCTCACATCTGTCATGGATTCACTCAAACCCAACCGCGTCTACGAGCATAGCATAGCAATATAAGCAACACGTAGAAGTAACTCCCAAGGGTTTGATAGTAACAGGGCAATAGGTTCTACCTCAACTACTACTTCCCAACCCACAAGTTAATGACATCCTAATCATGCAATGTTTGAGGATTGAATTAATGCATAAAAACTGGGTATGAAAAGGGTATGATCAAAGTGTTACTTGCCTTGCTGACGATCCATGAATCCTAGAGACTCGTAGTAACACGCTTCGCACTCCGAGAATTCTATCGCAAGCAAACAATAACATACATAAGCAACAAGCAAAGATGCACAAGCAAAACTCAAATAAAAGAGGCTGACCAGAAAGTTCAACTTAAGAACTCCGGTTCGCAAAAAGAATCAAACCAAACGAAGCAACAAAACTCAAACGGCAAAAGAAACAAGGTCCGTTTACTAATCTGAACTTAGGTCAAATTTTACAGAGGCAAAAACTTATTTGAGTTGGTTATTCGGAAAGAGGGTTTCGAGACGAAACTCTAGGCGCTTGAATCGCCTGATTCCAATAAACGAGCGAAAAGTTATACTAGATCGAACATCGGATCAGAAATCACGATCAGAAAAATCGCAGAATAAATCCGAGAAAAGAAAAGCGACGAACAACTTAACGAACGAATGTTCGTTATCTGAACCTAAACGAAGAACGCGTTCGTTAAAACGAACGAGCGAAATGACGCCGCTAAATAAATAAACCGTAGAAAAACCTATATATTTAAAAAAAAACTAAAACTCGGGTTAAAAAAAATAAACCGGACGGTTTTAGAAAAAAAACGGCGGTCTCGGATCCGGCGGATACCTCCGGCGAGAGGTCCGGCGAGGCGGGGCTCCGGCGGGGTGGCGCAAGGCGGCGGGGCTCCGGCGACGGGAGGCGGCGGCGGCGGCGGAAGACGGCGGCGGCGATTACGGGCGGCGGCGGCGGCGGCGGTTCGGCTCGGGCGACTCAGGAGGCGGCGGCGGTGGGGTGGTGGTGACGGGGGCTTATAAGAGAGGGGCTCGGCTTGGAGGAGGGGCAAGGCGGCGACGGAGGCGGCGGCCACAAGGCAGGAGGCGGCGACTCGGTCATTGGGCCTAGGCCGGTCGGTGAGGATTGTTTTTTTAAATAGTTCCGCCGACAGAAAAACTCCTATAAAATAAAATAAAAATCTAAAAATACCAAAGCAAATTTTCACCGTTAAATAAAATATTTAGAACGAGATGAACATTTTCTTGGCCCCTAAAATGCAATTTTTTGAAAGCGTGCAATTTTTCTAACGCAAAAAAAATCCAAATAAAATCAAATAAAATCCAACAATTGATTTTAACATTTTTCCTCCAATATTTCAATTGTTTTGGAGAAGTCATATTATCTCCCCTCATTTACTTATTATACGAAATATTTTTCCGGAGAGAAAAATAATTAAAATCAAAATCCTCGTTCTCATTATTTGATAAAAACCAAATATGAAAACCGGAAAATCCCCAACTCTCTCCGTGGGTCCTTGAGTTGCGTAGGATTTCAAGGATTGCGGAACGAAGATGCCGTAAAATATGATATGCATGAATGGCCTATGTATAACATTCCAAATTGAAAATTTGGGATGTTACATTATGCTACCGTCGTTCTAAGCAAATAAGATGTAAACATGACAAACATCACATGCAAATCATAAAGTGACATGATATGGCCAATATCATCTTGCGCCTTTGATCTCCATCTTTGGGGCGCGACATGATCACCTTCGTCACCGGCATGACACCATGATCTTCATCATCGTGTCTTCATGAAGTTGTCTCGCCAACTATTACTTCTACTACTATGGCTAACGGTTAGCAATAAAGTAAAGTAATTACATGGCGTTATTCAATGACACGCAGGTCATACAATAAATTAAGACAACTGCTATGGCTCCTGCCGGTTGTCATACTCATCGACATGCAAGTCGTGATTCCTATTACAAGAACATGATCAATCTCATACATCACATATATCATTCATCACATTCTTTTGGCCATATCACATCACATAGCATACCCTGCAAAAACAAGTTAGACGTCCTCTAATTGTTGTTGCATGTTTCTGATAGCTTCTATGGGTTTCTAGCAAGAACATTTCTTACCTACGCAAAAGCCACAACGGTGATATGCCAATTGCTATTTACCCTTCATAAGGACCCTTGTCATCGAATCCGATCCGACTAAAGTGGGAGAGACTGTCACCCGCTAGCCACCTTATGCAACAAGTGCATGTCAGTCGGTGGAACCTCTCTCACGTAAGCATACGTGTAAGGTCGGTCTGGGCCGCTTCATCCCACAATGCCGCCAAATCAAGATAAGACTAGTAACGGTAAGCAAATTGAACAAATCAACGCCCACAACTACTTTGTGTTCTACTCGTGCATATATGATACGTCTCCAACGTATCTATAATTTTTGATTGCTCCATGCTACTTTATCTACTGTTTTAGGCAATATTGGGCTTTATTATTCACTTTTATATTATTTTTGGGACTAACCTATTAATCGGAGGCCCAGCCCTGATTTGTTGTTTTATGCCTATTTCAGTGTTTCGAGGAAAAGGAATATCAGACGGAGTGAAAACGGAATGAAATCAACTGTAGAAGTTATTTTTGGAAGGAAACCCACCTGATGGACTTGGACTCCACGTCAGAAGATACGGGAGGTGCTCACGAGGGTGGGGGGGCGCGCCCCCCTTCCTCGTGGGGCCCCCGTAGCTCCACCGACGTACTCCTTTCACCCATATATACCTATGTACCCTAAAACTTCTTCCGTAGCAGAAGATATATCGGGAGTTCCGCCGCAAGCCTCCAGAGCCACCAAAAACCAATCGGGACCCCTTTCCGTACCTGCACGGAGGGGGGATCCATCTCCGGTGGCCATCTTCATCATCCGGCGCTATCCATGACGAGGAGGAGTAGTTCACCCTCGGGCCCGAGGGTATGTACCGGTAGCTATGTGTTTGATCTCTCTCTCTCTCTCTCTCGTGTTCTTGAGGTGATACGATCTTGATGTATCCCGAGCTTTGCTATTGTGGTTGGATCTTATGATGTTTCTCCCCCTCTACTCTCTTGTGATGAATTGAGTTTCCCCTTTGAAGTTATCTTATCGGATTGAGTCTTTATGAGAACACTTGATGTATGTCTTGCCGTGATTATCTGTGGTGACAATGGGATATCATGTGCCACTTGATGTATGTTTTGGTGATCAACTTGCGGGTTTCGTGACATTGGGAACCTATGCATAGGGGTTGGCACACGTTCTTGACTCTCCGGTAGAAACTTTGGGGCACTCTTTGAAGTACTTTTATGTTGGTTGGATGGATCTGAGATTGTGTGATGCATATCGTATAATCATGCCCATGGATACTTGAGGTGACAATGGAGTATCTAGGTGACATTAGGGTTTTGGTTGATTTGTGTCTTAAGGTGTTATTCTAGTACGAACTCTTTTATAGATTGATCCGAAAGAATAGCTTTGAGGTGGTTTCGTACCCTACCATAAACTCTACGTTTGTTCTCCGCTATTGGTGGCTTAGGAGTGACTCTTTGTTGCATGTTGAGGGATTGTTATATGATCTATCTATGTTATTATTGTTGAGAGAACTTGCACTAGTGAAAGTATGAACCCTAGGCCTTGTTTCCTATCATTGCAATACCGTTTACGCTCACTTTTACTGTTATTTACCTTGCTGTTTTTATATTTTTAGATTACAAAAACATATATCTACCATCCATATTGCACTTGTATCACCATCTCTTCGCCGAACTAGTGCACCTATACAATTTACCATTGTATTGGGTGTGTTGGGGACACAAGAGACTCTTTGTTATTTGGTTGCAGGGTTGCTTGAGAGAGACCATCTTCATCCCTCGCCTCCCACCGATTGATACACCTTAGGTCAGCCACTTGAGGTAAATTTCCTACTGTCCTACAAACCAGTGCACGTGCAGGCCCAACAACGTCTACAAGAAGAAGGTTGTGTAGTAGACATCAAGCTCTTTTAAAGCGCCGTTGCCGGGGAGGTTAGCGCTTGAAGGTATATCTTTAGATCTTGCAATCGAATCTTTTTGTTTCTTGTTTTAGCACTAGTTTAGTTTATAAAAAAACTACAAAAAAATTGGAATTGAGTTTATCTCATACGCTTCATCTTTTTAATATCTTTCGTGAGAATGATGGAAAGGAAAATTGTGTTCAAGTGCTAGAAGAAGAATTACATAGAATGCTTGGCATAAAATATTTGAATGATGAGCATGATTGCAATGTTGTTAGTATGAATTCTTTGAATATCCATGATGCTAATGATATGCAAAGCCACAAGCTTGGGGAAGCTATGTTTGATGAAGATGATGTTTTTTGTCCCCCGAGCTTTGATGAGCAAATTTATTATGATGAAATCATGCCCCCTATCTATGATGATTATTGTGATGACACGTATGCTATAAAGAATAATGATAACCATGAAACTTGTCATCTTGATCTTAATTCTCAATCATATGATAGTTATTTTGTTGAGTTTGCTCCCACTACTATTCATGAGAAGAATTTTGCTTATGTGGAGAGTAATAAATTTGCTATGCTAGTAGATCATGAAAAGAATGCTTTAGGTGCTGGTTATATTGTTGAATTCATTCATGATTCTACTGAAAATTATTATGAGGGAGGAATATATGCTTGTAGGAATTGCAATAATATCAAGTTTCCTCTCTATGTGCTTAAAGTTTTGAAGCTATGCTTGTTTTTCCTTCCTATGCAAGTTGATTCTTGTTCCCATAAGTTGTTTGCTCACAAAATCCCTATGCATAGGAAGTGGGTTACACTTAAATGTGCTAGTCATACTCTTCATGATTCTCTCTTTATGTTTCAATTCTTATCTTTATGTGAGCATCATTGAAATCATAATGCCTAGCTAGGGGCGTTAAACGATAGCGCTTGTTGGGAGGCAACCCAATTTTATTTTAGTTTCTTGCTTTTTGTTTCTGTTTAGGAATAAATAATCCATCTATCTTCTCTTTAGATGTGGTTTTATGTTTTAATTAGTGTTTGTGCCAAGTAGAACCTTTGGGAAGACTTGGGTAAAGTCTTTATGATCATGCTGTAAAAAAAACAGAAACTTTAGCGCTCACGAGATTAGCTAGAACGTTTTCTAGAGAATGCTATTTAGTTGATTCTTTTTTCAGATTATTACTAGACAAATTCCTCAGGTCCACCAATTTATTTTAGAATTTTTGGAGTTCCAGAAGTTTGCGTTAGTTACAGATTACTACAGACTGTTCTGTTTCTGAGAGATTCTGTTTTCATTGTGTTGTTTGCTTATTTTGATGAATCTATGGCTAGTAAAATAGTTTATAAACCATAGAGAAGTTGGAATACAGTAGGTTTAACACCAATATAAATAAAGAATGAGTTCATTACAGTACCTTGAAGTGGTGTTTTGTTTTCTTTCGCTAACGGAGCTTACGAGTTTTCTGTTAAGTTTTGTGTTGTGAAGTTTTCAAGTTTTGGGTAAAGATTCAATGGACTATGGAATAAGGAGTGGCAAGAGCCTAAGATTGGGGATGACCAAGGCACCCCAAGGTAATATTCAAGGATAACCAAGAGCCTAAGCTTGGGGATGCCCCGGAAGGCATCCCCTCTTTCGTCTTCGTTCATCGGTAAACTTTACTTGGAGCTATATTTTTATTTGCCACATGATATGTGTTTTGCTTGGAGCGTCATTTTCTTTTGTTAGTATTAGCTTTCTGTTATTTAGAATAATGTTTTGCATCTTTAGTTTCAATAAAGAAGTCAAGGATAGCCTTTGCCATGCTTATTTTGCTAGTATATATGTTGCTGTTTGAAAAACAGAAAGTTTACCGCTGTTGCAAAAATTCCCTAGAAAATTCAGAGAGTGGTATAATGTTGAATATTTTTTCATATTGAGCTCTGATAAATTTATTACAGTGGGAATTTTAGTTCATAATTTTTGGAGTTAGTTAAGTATGATGAATCTTGCATTCTTTACAGACTATACTGTTTTGACAGATTGCTGTTATGGTTGCATTGTTTGCATATGTTTGCTTGTTTGATGATTCTATTTAAGGATAGGAGTATTAAATATGCAGAGGCATTTAGTATGCAATGTTGAATAATAATGTTAGTGATTTGTTATAGTAGAAAATGATAAGCTTTTGCATTGGTTTATACTAACCTATCTCACGGGTTCTTGTTGAGTTTGTTGTGAATGAAGCTTTTGATAAAAAGAGAAACCATGATATGAGAGGAATTAAGGAGACACAAAAGCTCAATCTTGGGGATGCCCAAGGCACCCCAAGATATTATTTCAAGAAGTCTCAAGCATCTAAGCTTGGGGATGCCCCCGTAGGCATCCCACCTTTCTTCTTCAACAACTATCGGTGCCTAAGTTTTTGCTTCTTCACATGAGTTGTGCTATCCTTGCAATGTAGTTTTCTTTAGCTTTGCTTGCTGTTTGAATAAAGTGTCAAGATCTGAAATTATTCAATGGGAGAGTCTTCACATAGTTGCATAATTATTCAACTACTCATTGATCTTCACTTATATCTTTCAGAGTAGTTTGTCATTTGCTCTAGTGCTTCACTTGTATCTTTTAGAGCACGGTGGTGGTTTTATTTTATAGAAATAGATGAACACTCATGCTTCACTTAGATTATTTTGAGAGTCGTTAATAGCATGGTAATTTGCTTAATGTTAATATACTTGGTATTCAAGATATGTGAAACTTTCTTTTGAGTGAATTGAATACTAAGATAAATTTAATGCTTGATAATTGTTTTGAGATATGGTGGTAATAATATCAAAGTCGTGCTAGTTAATAATTGTGAATTTGATAAATACTTGTGTTGAAGTTTGCAAGTCCCGTAGCATGCACGTATGGTTAAAGTTGTGTAAAAAATTTGAAACATGAAGTGTACCTGGCTTGTGCATCCTTATGAGTGGCGGTCGGGGACGAGCGATGGTCTTTTCCTACCAATGTATCCCCCTAGGAGCATTGCGCGTAGTACTTGATTTTTGATGGCTTCTAAATTTTTGAAATAAGTATATGAGTTCTTTAGACTAATGTTGACTCCATGTATTATGCGCACTTTTACCTTTCCGCATTTGCTAGCCTCTTCGGTACTGTGCATTGCCCTTTCTCACCTCGAGAGTTGGTGCAAACTTCGCCGGTGCATCCAAACCCGTGATATGATACGCTCTTTCACACATAAACCTCCTTATATCTTCCTCAAAACAGCCACCATACCTACCTATCATGGCATTTCCATAGCCATTCCGAGATATATTGCCATGCAACTTCCATCATCATTATTATGACATACATTAATTTTGTCATATTGCCATTGCATGATCATGTAGTTGACATCGTATTTGTGGCAAAGCCACCATGCATTATTTTCCATACATGTCACTCTTGATTCATTGCACCATCCCGGTACATCACGGAGGCATTCATATAGAGTCATATTTTGTTCTAAGTTTCGAGTTGTAATTGTTGAGTTGTAAGAGAAATAAAAGTGTGATGATCATCATTATTAGAGCATTGTCCCAAGTGAGGAAAGGATGATGGAGACTATGATTCCCCCATAAGTCGGGATGAGATTCCGGACGAAAAAAAAGAGCAAGGCCAAAAAAAGGCCAAAAAAAGAGAGAAAAAGAGAGAAGGGACAATGCTACTATCCTTTTACCACACTTGTGCTTCAAAGTAGCACCTTGTTCTTCATGTAGTGAGTCTCATATATTGTGCTTCAAAGTAGCACCATGTTTTTCATATAGAGATTCTCTCATTTTGTCACTTTCATATACTAGTGGGAATTTTTCATTATAGAACTTGGCTTGTATATTCCAATGATGGGCTTCCTCAAAGTGCCCTAGGTCTTCGTGAGCAAGCAAGTTGGATGCACACCCACTTAGTTTCTTTTGTAGAGATTTCATATACTTATAGCTCTAGTGCATCCGTTGCATGCCAATCCCTACTCCTCATGTTGACATCAATTGATGGGCATCTCCATAGCTCGTTGATTATCCTCGTCGATATGATAATTTCTCCTTTTTTGTCTTCTCCACACAATCCCCATCATCATATTCTATTCCACCCATAGTGCTATATCCATGGCTCGCGCTCATGTATTGCATGAAGGTTGAAAAAGTTTGAGATTATTTGAGTATGAAACAATTGCTTGGCTTGTCATCGGGGTATAGAAGTTGGGAACATCTTTGTGTGACAAAAATGAAGCATAGCCTAACTATATGATTTTGTAGGGATGAACTTTCTTTTGCCTTGTTATTTTGAGAAGACATGATTGCTTTGATTAGTATGCTTGAAGTATTATTATTTTTGTGTCAATATGAACTTTTGTCTTAAATCTTTCGGATCTGAATATTCATATCACAAGTAAGAAGATTCACTCCGCATCAAAAATTATCTTTTTTATCATTTACCTACTCGAGGACGAGCAGGAATTAAGCTTGGGGATGCTTGATACGTCTCCAACGTATCTATAATTTTTGATTGCTCCATGCTACTTTATCTACTGCTTTAGGCAATATTGGTCTTTATTATCCACTTTTATATTATTTTTGGGACTTACCTATTAACCGGAGACCCAGCCCACATTTGTTGTTTTATGCCTATTTCAGTGTTTCGAGGAAAAGGAATATCAGACGGAGTCAAAACGGAATGAAATCAACTGTAGAAAATTATTTTTGGAAGGAAACCCACCTGATGGACTTGGACCCCACGTCAGAAGATACGGGAGGTGCTCATGAGGGTGGGGGCGCGCCCACCCCTCGGCGCGCCGCCTCGTGGGGCCCCGTAGCTCCACCGACGCATTCTTTCACCCATATATACCTACGCATTCTAAAACTTCCGTAACAGAAGATATATCGGGAGTTCCGCCACGCAAGCCTCCAGAGCCACCAAAACCAATCGGGACCCCTTCCTGCACCTGCCAGAGGGGATCCATCTCCGTGGCCATCTTCATCATCCCGGCGCTATCCATGACGAGGAGGAGTAGTTCACCCTCGGGGCTGAGGGTATGTACCAAGAGCTATGTGTTTGATCTCTCTCTCTCTCTCTCTCGTGTTCTTGAGGTGATACGATCTTGATGTATCCCGAGCTTTGCTATTGTGGTTGGATCTTATGATGTTTCTCCCCCTCTACTCTCTTGTGATGAATTGAGTTTCCCCTTTGAAGTTATCTTATCGGATTGAGTCTTTATGAGAACACTTGATGTATGTCTTGCCGTTATTATCTGTGATGACAATGGGATATCATGTGCCACTTGATGTATGTTTTGGTGATCAACTTGCGGGCTTCGTGACATTGGGAACCTATGCATAGGGGTTGGCACACGTTCTTGACTCTCCGGTAGAAACTTTGCACTCTTTGAAGTACTTTTATGTTGGTTGGATGGATCTGAGATTGTGTGATGCATATCGTATAATCATGCCCATGGATACTTGAGGTGACAACGGAGTATCTAGGTGACATTAGGGTTTTGGTTGATTTGTGTCTTAAGGTGTTATTCTAGTACGAACTCTTTTATAGATTGATCCGAAAGAATATCTTTGAGGTGGTTTCGTACCCTCCCATAATCTCTACGTTTGTTCTCCGCTATTGGTGGCTTCGGAGTGACTCTTTGTTGCATGTTGAGGGATTGTTATATGATCTATCTATGTTATTATTGTTGAGAACTTGCACTAGTGAAAGTATGAACCCTAGGCCTTGTTTCCTATCATTGCAATACAGTTTACACTCACTTTTACCGTTAGTTACCTTGCTGTTTTTATATTTTCAGATTACAAAAACATATATCTACCATCCATATTGCACTTGTATCACCATCTCTTCGCCGAACTAGTGCACCTATAAAATTTACCATTGTATTGGGTGTGTTGGGGACACAAGAGACTCTTTGTTATTTGGTTGCAGGGTTGCTTGAGAGAGACCATCTTCATCCTACGCCTCCCACGGATTGATAAACCTTAGGTCATCCACTTGAGGGAAATTTGCTACTGTCCTACAAACCTGTGCACTTGCAGGCCCAACAACGTCTACAAGAAGAAGGTTGTGTAGTAGACATCAATATAATCTACGCATAGACCTAGCTCATGATGCCACTATTGGGGAACGTAGCAATAATTCAAAATTTTCCTACGTGTCACCTAGATCAATCTAGGAGATGCTAGCAACAAGAAAGAGAAGGGAGAGCATCTTCATACCCTTGAAGATCGCTAACCGGAAGCGTTACAAGAACGCGGTTGATGGAGTCGTACTTGGAGTGATTCGAATCGCGGAAGATCCGATCTAGCGCCGAACGGACAGCGCCTCCGCGTTCAACACACGTACAGCCCGAGGACGTCTCCTCCTTCTTGATCTAGCAAGGGAAGAGGAGAAGTTGAGGGAGAGCTCCTGCAGCACGATGGCGTGGTGGCGGAGCTTGTGGTATTCCTGCAGGGGTTCGCCAAGCACTACGGAGGAGGAGGAAGAGTTGGAGGAGGGAGAGGGCTGCGCCAGGGGAAGGGTGCGGCTGCCCTCTCTCTCCCTCATTATATATATAGGGGGAAGGGGAGAGGGGGGAGGCGCCCTAGGGTTTCCCCTAGGGGGCGGCGGCTAGGGCAGATTGTATCTCCCTAGGGAAACCCTAGGGAGACTTGCCCCCAAAGCCAAGCAGATGGGGGCTTGCCTCCCAAGCCAGGTGGAGGCGCCCACCTCCCCAAGTAACGTGGGAAAGGGTGTGGGGGGCGCACAGCCCCTTAGTGGGCTGGTTTGCCCCCTCCCCTTGGCCCATGAGGCCCTGCAACACTTGTCGGGGCCCTCGAAACACCTTTCGGTCATGCTGGCCATAGCCTGGTACCCCCGGAACACTTCCGGACTCCAATACCCTTCGTCCAATATACCGATCTTCACCTCCGGACCATTCCGGAGTTCCTCGTCACATCCGGGATCTCATCCGAGACTCCGAACAACCTTCGGTAACCACATACTATTTCCCATAACAATTCTAGCGTCACCGAACCTTAAGTGTGTAGACCCTACGGGTTCGGGAACCATGCAGACATGACCGAGACGTTCTCCGGCCAATAACCAACAGCGGGATCTAGATACCCATGTTGGCTCCCACATGTTTCACATGATCTCATCGGATGAACCACGATGTCGGGGATTCAATCAATCCCGTATACAATTCCCTATTTCCACCGGTATGTTACTTGCCCGAGATTCGATCGTCGGTATCCCAATACCTCGTTCAATCTCAAGCATCGCAAGTCTCTTTACTCATTCCGTAACGCATGATCCCGTGGCTAACTCATTAGTCACATTGAGCTCATTATGATGATGCATTACTGAGTGGGCCCAAAGATACCTCTCCATCATACGGAGTGACAAATCCCAGTCTCGATTCGTGCCAACCCAACAGACACTTTCGGAGATACCTGTAGTGCACCTTTATAGCCACCCAGTTACGTTGTGACGTTTGGTACACCCAAAGCATTCCTACGGTATCCGGGAGTTGCACAATCTCATGGTCTAAGGAAATGTACTTGACATTAGAAAAGCTTTAGCAAACGAACTACACGATCTTGTGCTACGCTTAGGATTGGGTCTTGTCCATCACATCATTCTCCTAATGATGTGATCCCGCTATCAATGACATCTAATGTCCATGGTCAGGAATCCATAACCATCTATTGATCAACGAGCTAGTCAACTAGAGGATTACTAGGGACATGTTGTGGTCTATGTATTCACACATGTATTACGGTTTCCGGTCAATACAATTATAGCATGAACAATAGACAATTATCATGAACAAGGAAATATAATAATAACCAATTTATTATTGCCTCTAGGGCATATTTCCAACAAGTAACACGTGAGAAATTTGTATATTAGTCTTCTGCAAAATGAATCAACTCAAAATCACTCATGAGAATTATTTTCGTGAGCACAAAAGTTTCTGTTTTTTTCAGCAAGATCAAATCAACTATCACCCAACATGATTCCAAAGGCTTTACTTGGCACTTTATTGAAACAAAAGCAATAAAACATGATTACTACAGTAGCTTAATCATGTGAACACACAAAAATAGTAGGTAAAAGTGTTGGGTTGTCTCCCAACAAGCGCTTTTCTTTAATGCCTTTTAGCTAGGCATGATGATTTCAATGATGCTCACATAAAAGATACGAATTGAAACATAACAAGAGCATCATTAAACATATGGCTAGCACATTGTTTAACCCACTTCCTATGCATAGGGATTTTGTGATCAAACAATTCATGAGAGCAAGAATCAACTAGCATAGGAAGGCAAAACAAACATAACTTCAAGATTTTCAACACATAGAGAGGAAACTTGATATTATTGCAGTTCCTACAAGCATAAGTTCCTCCCTCATAATAATTATCAGTACCATCATGAAGGAATTCAACAATATAACCATCACATAAAGCATTCTTTTCATGACACAAAATCATAGAAAACTTATTACTCTCCACGTAAGCAAATTTCTTCTCATCAATAGTAGTGGTAGCAAACTCAACAAAATAACTATCATGAGAGTGAAAATTAAAATCATGATGACAAGTTTCATGGTTATCATTATTCTTTATAACATACATGTCATCACCATAATCATCATAGATAGCAACTTTGTTATCATAGTCAATTGAAGCCTCATCCAAAATGATGGATTCATCATTAAATAAAGTCATGACCTCTCCAAATCCACTTTCATCATTATAATCATCATAAATAGGAGGCATGCAATCATTATAACAAATTTACACATCAAATCTGGGGGGACTCAAAATATTATCTTCATCAAACATAGCATCCCCAAGCTTATGGCTTTGCATATCATTAGCATCATGGATATTCAAAGAATTCATATTAACAGCATTGCAATCATGCTCATCATTTATGCCAAACATTTTATTGAATTCTTCTTCTATCAATTGAGCACAATTTTCCGATCCATCATTTTCAAGAAAGATATTATAAAGATGATCAATAATATGATGCAACCTCAATTCCATTTTTTATGTAGTTTTCTTTTCTAAACCAAACTAGTGATAAAACAGGAAACTAAAAGATTCAATTGCAAGATCTAAAGATATACCTTCATGTACTCACCTCCTCAGCAACGGCGCCAGAAAAGAGCTTGTTGTCTACTACGCAACTTTATTATTGTAGACACGTGTTTGGGCCTCCAAGCGCAGAGTTTTGTAGGACAGTAGCAATTTTCCCTCAAGTGGATGACCTAAGGTTTATCAATCCGTAGGAGGCGTAGGATGAAGATAGTCTCTCTCAAACAACCCTGCAACCAAATACAAGATATCTCTTGTGTCCCCAACACACCCAATACAATGGCAAATTGTATAGGTGCACTAGTTCGGCGAAGAGATGGTGATAAAAGTGTAATATGGATGGTAGAAATATATTTTTAAAATTTGAATAAATAAAAACAGCAAGGTAGCAAATAGTAAACTGACACAAAAACGGCATTGCAATGCTTGAAAATGAGGCGTAGGGTCCGTACTTTCGCTAGTGCAATCTCTCAACAATGCTAATATAATTGGATCATATAACCATCCCTCAAAGTGTAATGAAGAATCACTCCAAAGTTCATATCTAGCGGGGAACATAAGAATAAATTGTTTGTAGGGTACAAAACCACCTCAAAGCTATTCTTTTCGTTCGATCTATTCAAGAGTTCGTACTAAAATAACATAAAGCTATTCTTTCTGTTCGATCTATCCTAGAGTTCGTACTAAAATAACACCAAAGCAAATTCATATTCATAATACTCAATCTAACACAAAGAAGTTCAAAGAGTGCCCCAAGATTTCTACCGGAGAAACAAAGACAAGAACATGCATCAATCCCTATGCATAGATTACCCCAATGTCACCTCGGGAATCCGCGAGTTGAGTGCCAAAACATATATCAAGTGAATCAATACGATACCCCATTGTCATCACGAGTATTCAATTGCAAGACATATATCAAGTGTTCTCAAATCTATAAAAGTATTCAATCCGATAACAACGAAATCTCAAAGGGAAAACTCAATTCATCACAACAAGATAGAGAGGGGAAAACACCATATGATCCGACTATATTAACAAAGCCCGCGATACATCAAGATCGTGACATCTCAAGAACACGAGAGAGAGAGAGAGAGAGAGAGATTAAACACATAGCTACTGGTACAAACCCTCAGCCCCGAGGGTGGACTACTCCCTCCTCATCGTGGTGGCCGTCAGGATGATGAGATGGCCACCGGAGATGATTCCCCCCCTCCGGCAGGGTGCCGGAACGGGGTCTAGATTCGTTTTCGGTGGCTACAGAGGCCTGCGGCGCCGAACTTTTGATCTAGGTTAACCCCGAGGGTTATTGTAATTTTTGGGAATTTATAGGGTAAAGAGGGGGTGCGGGAGGCCACTGAGGTGGGCACAACCCACCTGGGCACGCCTGGGCCCCCAGTCGCGCCTTGGTGGGTTGTGCCCCCTAGGGCACCCCTAGGTGCACACTGGCCCATTGGAAGTGTTCTGGTCCATAAAAAATCCTCAAGTTTTGCGGTGTTTGGACTCCGTTTGATATTGATTTCCTACAATGTAAAAAACATGCAAAAATAGCAACTGGCATTTGGCACTATGTCAATAGGTTAGTCCCAAAAAATGATATAAAATGACTATAAAATGATTATAAAACATCCAAGAATGATAGTATAACTACATGGAACAAGCAAAAACTATAGATACGTTGGAGACGTATCAAGCATGAGCACTTTTTTTGTTGTTGCAGGGGGTTAAACATCATGAGCTTAGCTGCTTAGGAGAACCACACTAAAAAAACACGATAGTTAACCACCCGCGTGGATTTGTCTCGACCGCCGCCGTTCCTTCTTGTGTCTCGTCTTCCTACCAATATTTGAGGTCGCCACCTCTTGTGTCTCGTCTTCCTGCCAATATTTGAAGTCACCGCTGACCAGCCACCGATGGTCACGAGGCATCTTCTCACTTGCCCTCACTTTGTCGGCTCTCTTCCCGTCGTTGCTCCGAGGAAAATACAACATGTGCCGAGAATTGTGTGATGGTGAGGAGATTTGTCGAGAGTGGTGCGACGTTCTCAAGTAGGAGTGTGGCATATCATGTAGGAGCTTTTGGTAGGTTTGGCGGTGTCCTGGGAGCGTGGCATCTGGATTGTGCTTTTGAACTTCATTGGTTGGATCAAGTGACTATGGATATTGAGACGTTTTCAAGGACTAACTTCCTTTTTTGGATGAAATTCTGATTTCACCTTTCTTGGTTTGATCCGGCAGCAAGCATGAACATGCATGGGCCATCTACTTCCCGGAGGCATTGTTATCGATGTTCGATACTAGAAATCATGCCAGTCCGACATATAAGGGTATAGTGGTGTCTTGTCACTAGTACCTTCTCTATATAGTAAAAAGTCCCGGTCTGATCTTCAGTAGGTTGGTTCCGACATGTCAGTGTACATTCAACATCTCCTTGAAGGCGTTATCTTGAAACTAGCAGTCTGATCCGCAAGGTGAATGTCCTAGGTCTTGACTTCACTAGTTGGGCGTGGCTTCGTAGTTGGCGATGTTGTAGATTTTTTTATTTTTCATTTACTTATTGTCATGGTTGCTTTGTTTGGGCCACATTTTGACCATCCATTTGATTTTTGTTGTAACTTAACTTGTCGGTATTAATTCTTTTGGCCTCATCTAAAATGAACTTTAAAAAGTGTGCACAAAGAAGAACACACAAGAAATCTCAAGGACGACATCACAAAAGACCACACTATTCTTTGACAAGCATCGGCATGAAGTATCACCTTTTAGACCGGGTGAAAGTAACACTCATCTCCTGGCTTATTGGATTAGTTTCGACTGCGAATTTATGGCGCAAAGCGCACTGGTAAAAGCATCATTCATCTCCTTTGTCCTAAAAGACATGACTTTATGCCTACGAAATTTGGCGAAAGCTTGCGTTGCCTTTATGTGTGTTCATTTATGTCCTTTTTTATCCCTTATTGAGCTCTTCCGTTCGTTCATTTTTAGTCACGCGCTATATTGTGTCGAGAAGCATCTAACAAACGAACAACCACACGTATTCATTGAAACAACATATATTGGAGAGTAGATTCTCTAAGCTTGGTAACCAACAAAGTCACTAGACATATATGTTGTCTACCGTTAACGCGATGTTATCAATAGATATGGCGTCTATTATAGAAACGCTGTTATGTCTTGATGAGGCACATGAGGTAATTATTGTGTGTGCTGATGACCAATGTGTCCTACTACCCACAAAAACCATCTAATGATCGAACATGTCGATCCCAACAGTCTTAGGCAAATGCGTTGCCAAAAAGGTTCATCTCAGTTTTGTTGATTGTGATGCTACATGGTCCATTGTCGGCCCCATAATGTTTGATATCATACAAAAGAAAACGAACGGCAATAACGTGAAGGCCCAACACTCAGAAAGTTTAAGCCCATTGTAGCATGAGCTTACCTTTTCCTTTTATATTAAAAACATCATGAACTTAGTTTTTTCTTCTTGATCTTAAAACATCATGAGCTTTTGTTGTTGTTGTCGCGGGAGTTAAACATCAGCGCATCACGAGCTTATCCTCTTAGGAGAAAAAGGTAAGAAAATGGGCACCTGATATTATATAACACAACAGGATGCCCGTCAGAGCAGCCTTTTTAGTTTTTACCCGCAACCGCAATGCCAATAAACGGACGTCGCCGGCATCCCAATCCAGAACTATCCTTTCTTGGTGTTGCACTGATCCAGGTGTCCAAGCCAAAGCCTGCGTTAACCACGTACTCGTCTGCAATGGCATCTACGCCTATGTGTATCAGCTAATGACGACGAAAGTTCAGACCTATTCTGACATAGGCATTCTGCGCTCGAGTTCATGATTCAGCTACCGAGTTCATGATGTTTTTGGCTTGGACTCATGGGCACGTGTACTTGAAGGCCGAACTCAGTGACCGGATCACATAGGCCGTCGGCAGTCGGCAGTGCACGCGGACGCAAACGGGGATGTCAGGACAAGTCAGTCGTGGGTGGGGCGTTGCAGCGGTAGCCAGCCCTGGGCCTCATTTGGTTTGGAGGATTTTTGTAGAAAAAATATAGGAGCAAGAATTCTGAAGAAAAATTTTCTATATATGTATTTGGTTTGTAGGAAATGTGCACATGAATTTCATAGGAATACTACTCATTTCCTGTGTTTTTGGAGGAAACTGCACATCCACTCAAAGCTTATTTTACGCGTAGGAACGAGGCAAGTCAATTCTTTAGGATGGCAAATGCTATCCTATCAAATTTCTATACTACTTCTAATTCCTACGCTTTAATTACCTCCAAACCGAATGAGCCATTGGTGTTTCGCCTCAGGCGTCGGTATCTTTTCGGGACTACTGTCGGCATTGGATTTGCCTTGCTTTTTATCGCGTGCTATGTTCTGAATTTTGTTTTCGCAGTTCAATGCTGTATCACCGGTAAATACACGATGTGTCTCTGACCTCAAAAAATATACTGTATATTCGAAAAGTTTTTAACACTCCCAGATGATGCAAACAAAGGTCAGAGGCACCGGATGTAGTGCCGGCACACCATTTGCTGACGAATTTTCTGAAGAAGTTTCTGGGCGGCTCCGGGCACGTGAGCTAATTGCACAATCCCATGTAGTAGTAGTAGTACCACACATATGACAGATGACTCGCTCGTTCAGGGCTTCAGGCATGGTGAAGTGGACAAGAACGCATCACAGAACGGCAGCCCACATCTTGGATGCTAGACCATAGGGTTTTTTTTTTAGGCAAGAGCACTAAAGACCCACAAACTTGCGTTAGATGTGATGATTTAGTCCACAAACTTGCAGAAGATGATCAACTCATCCACAAACTTGCAAAGCATGGGATGAGTTAGTCCACAGCCAATCAGAAGCAGACAATTGGCGCCTTGCTGGCAGCTTCGTGGCAGATTAGCTTGGACCGGCGTTTTTGCAAAAAACCCCTCAACATTTATGGAAATCACATCCGCAATCCTTGTCTGGGCCGGCCTTGGTTATTTGTCCCAAGATTCTCATCACCTTTCATGTTTTCCCACATTTCAGCACCGGTACCATATTCTATATACTGCTAAAATATCCGATGCAAGAACATGGAAGATCACCTATAATAGAGGAAATTCAGTAATATGTATCTAAGAATAATCGGCAGGAACATTTAAAGTTTGTTTCCTTGATGCGGTGAAATCTTCTGTCGACATACGTATAACAACTTCCGAATTGTAGTCATATATAAAATACATATTTAAAGTTTATTTGTAGGTTTCTAGTTATATGCAAGTGGGTTGCAACGGTCAACCATGCTGATAAATAAATTGAATAGATGATACAAATACAACCTTCAAAACATATGTCTATTGTTTGACCATCATGTTTAAGCAATTCCATTGACCAGGTGGTGAATAACTATTTGACATCGTAATTTTGTCGATCAATCAGTGATTCAAAAACGAACTTTACACACTAAAAGCATATTGTATAACAATCACATTTAAGCAATTTCATCGACTATTTAATACATAACTGTTTGATATCACAACTGGTTCAATTTCTTTCTGTAACATACAATTGCCAAGCAGTAAATTAAACACACACATGACTCCCCACAGTGAAGGCAGCCTGCACAAAATAAATCTCTGGTAATTTGAACCAAAGTACGTAATTTTTTAACTATTTCAATTCAAGACTAACTAAAGTTCAAAGTTCATCTAGTATGCATGCCATGTCAGTAAATAAGCAAGCGATTGCACCCGGCTGGTTGATCCATGCATCCATGCTCGTAATTTCCTAGTAGTTACCTAGAAAGAGGTATTATGCATATCAGATTAGGATCAATCCGGCCGGTAGCATATATGGATGCATGATGCTTGTCTTGTCTCGTCTTTCTTTGCCTAGCACGGCAATTGGCGACGATGATGGTGCATGCACGGTTGGCCCTTTCCAATGCAATTCAACCGTGGCATCATTACATAAGTGCAATACGTGAAACTCAAAACATGGTACTCACCTTTCCATCGACAGTTTTACCTCCTCACCGTCGTTCGTGGGCGACATGCAGCGGCGGCGACCTGCAAGGTGCTGCGCATTCTGAAGGTTCCCCTCCTCGCTGTCGTGTGCGGCCGATCTGCAGCAGCGGCTACCAGCGAGGTGACGCGCTTTTTGGAGGCGACCAGCAAGGTCATCCTCTATGTTTTGTACATGATAAGTTATACTTTTTGGAGTAGTCTATGACTCCGATCATATGTATTTGCTACAGATGCAGATATGATTGAAGTGTGTTTCTGCAAAAAGTTACGACTACAACCTGAGCTCAGCCAACAAGTTAATCTGCTCTATATTGAAATTGCTTCCTGTATTATGGAACACCCCACAGAGTAAATTGTAATCCAAGAAAAGCTATCAGCAAGCGATGGCATCATGGATTTTCGCAAAATAACCAAGGCCGGCCCAAAAAAGGACTGTAAGCGTGATTTCCATAAATGCTGAGGAGGTTTTCACAAGTGATTTTCATAAATGCTAAGGAGGTTTTCACAAAAACGCTGGTCCAAGCCAATCTGCCACGAAGCTGCCAGCAAGGCGCCAATTGTCCGCCTCTGATTGGTTGTGGACTAAATCATCCCATGCATTTCAAGTTTGTGGATGAGTTGATTACTTTTTATAAATTTGTGGATTAAACCATCACATCCATATCAAGTTTATGGGTCTCAAGTGCTCTTGCCTCTTTTCTTTTACGGGTGCCTCTTTTCTTTTACGGGTGGTATCTTCCCTATTGGGCGGTGAACATATCTTCCCTATTGGGCGGTGAACGTCTGCGACGGCGACGTATGGTGGTGTGTAGAAGCTTCAGTAATAAAGCACTAAAGCAAGCTCACACCGTGGTTCTCATCTCATGGTCAGGGATTGAGCTCACGTGGTCGCAAGAGGTCGGCATGACATATAACACATAAAAGTACTGTTTTCTCTGAAGCAAAACTGCAGAAGGAAAAATGAGAAAGGCCCAATTCCGTGGAAACGGCGATGCAGCCCAGGTGAACGGCGGACTGCTTTGCAATTCTGTCTATGTTGCAAAGTTGAAACCTGGCCCTACTTTGCAGTTGGTGCTACTTTCTGAATTCCGATGCAGAGCAGGCACGTCTTTGCCCTGTCCCTGTATCTTGGATGCAGTCGGCTATTCCCAAAACTGGTGTGCCAAGCCAATTAACGTAGCGATTGTCGTACTGACAGCGTAAGTGTTATTCTAGATGAAGAAGGAGCTCAAAGTAACTTCATTTTCAACTGGATAAAGTGAAAGAACGGACAAAACCGAGCAAGAAGACGCAGCAGAAACCCTATGAAAGAAACCGAAACTAATCAGGAACTGGCACCTAATACCTGACGCGATGATAACACAGCAAAAATGGCACGGTGCTAGCATTATTCACATCTCCACAGATCGGGATTGAGAATTCGGCCCACCAAACGATCAGCAAATGCCAATGCAAAGAGAAAGAATGTAGCAGCAGCTGGAGACAAATAGCACGCTCCCATGCTATCGCTATATGCCAGGCCACCCCTTCCCCAATCATGCAATCATGCAACCGTGCCCATCTGATCACGGTCCCCTGCCTTCCCTTTGCCTTTCTAGCTACACAATTTATGGCATTGCTTGGTGACTTTAGGAGTTCGGAGCAAAAAAATTCAGAGCCATCCTGATCTCCATCACCTTTCACACCCCTGCAACACGAACTTTTCCAATATCGGGGGACAAAACGGCTGATTTATTCAGCTGGTGAGCTTTAAGCATGAACTTGTCGATCCAACAAAAATTAGGGCTGCTAGAACAGTTTATACTGTTGCGGCATATATAGTCAACAAAGGAAGTCACGAGGTGCGACAATGTAATCTAGAAATGCATCATCATCATTGATGAACGAAGCTATCATCAACTTGGAGCTTTAAGCGAATGAAATGCAATGAATATGACTGAGAGCAATTTAACAATGAGATTTACACGGATGAAATGTCTATCTCTATACAGAATTCTCACCTTTCCAGATTAACACAATCTGCCATGCCGTTGGGGTTGCGGCTTCGCTTTCTCCGCATCTCTGTCAGCTCACAAGCTCCAGATCATGAGTTGTTTGTTAGGTTCACAACATGAGGGATGCCCCTGCCAAGCTTCATGGACGGCCAGCAGCAATGCTATACACCAGTCCTGATGTTTTGTCCTGCCATATTCACACACGCACATTACCAATGGTTTTCTTCTCGAATTCCCGCACCGCGTTCGCGAGGCGCTTCATGCTGTCGTCGTAGTACCAGGGCGTCTTCTCGGACCACGTCACGCCACCTTTCGGCGGCACCGGCACAAGCTCACGGCATAGCTCGCCGGGAACGTTGATGGTGTTGTGGTAGTGGTAGTACTGGATGAGGTGCTCCGTCTTGTGAGTGGTGTTGCCGATAACGTTCTCGGACATGTGCACGCCCGTGGCGTATGCGTTCCTGGCCTGGATCGCGTACTTCCTGTCGCGCCTCACCCCGGTGATCGAATTCCGGAACACCAGCTTCTCAAACCCCCATTGTCTGCAAAAATGGTGAGCAAGAGGAGTCAGTCTTTCAGATATACCATCCATTGACAAATGGACAAGAAGTAATACAACTAGGACTGCAAGGAGAACATGGTAGGATTCAGCCATTGCATCACCGGAAGTTACTAGTACAACTGAACTGTTCTTAGAGCAACTGAAAATGAAAACAAGATACAAAAATGAAATGTCCGGCTCCAATGATCGTAGATTAGGGTGGGATTGCACGAATTCGGAACCTTTAGAAGCAACTTTATAACAAAATGGGCACTTTTAGTCAATGGAAAATGACACATGAAGGTTCCTAATTGGGTAATTCCAGTGCAAAAGGTCACATCGACATGCCAAATTCAAACGATGCAGCAATGGTTTGCGTTAAAGGAGTAACATTGTCGACTAAACTAAACGAATTTTGTGCAGGAAACGGTCACCTACTTGGAATAGTCGGCCTCGGAATCGTTGGCGCTCCGCGCGCACAACCTGCTCGACATGGGGTTCTGCTCGATGGTGAACTGCGTGTACGGGTCGAGCTCGGCGAGCACGCCCTCGAGCGTCCGGCCGTCGGGCAGGAAGATGTACTCGTCGACGTCGAAGAAGAAGGTCCACCTGGCGGCGTGCCGGTACCGGTGGAGGCAGTCGTTGACGACGAGGAACTGGTTGTGGTACCAGCTGTCGTAGTCGGCCTGGGCGCGCACGTCCTGCAGCGTGGCGCGGCCGGCGCGCACCCAGGGCTCCAGCGCCGCGCGCACGGCGGGGCCGACGCCGCCGGCGTCGTGGAAGACGAAGTGCGAGCGCGCGCCGAAGAAGCGCGCGTGGTAGGCCATCCACTCCCGCACACGCGCCGCGCTGATGCCGCCGTACAGCGACGAGCCGCAGTAGAGGTAGTCGTACCTGTGCGGCGGCCGGAACGCCGCCTCGTCGTAGCTCCCCGGCGCCTCCTCCAGCGCCTCGATCCGCTCGTACCGCGCCGGCGACGGCCCGTAGTAGGCGTTGAGCACGAGCCTGCCCCCCGCATTGTCGGCGTTGGGCGCCGTCGAGAAGGTGCAGTTCACCACCACGACCGTGTACACCCGGCCGTAGCCCCAGTCCGGGAGCATGTGGTACGTGTTGGCCGCGCGCATCGGCCGCGCCGACGAGGCGGAGGCGTTGGCGGCGCCGGCGTTGGGCACCCACTCGCAGCGGAACCAGGGCTTGCCGTAGACGTGGACGGGCTTGGACGCGAGCCCGACGACCGCGAAGGTGTAGGGCCCGCCCCGGTACGCGCCCATCTGCACGAACAGCGCCGCCGCGCTGCCCACCGCGCGGAACTCCCGCCTGTTCGGGTCAGGCTTGGGCCTTTCCTCCTTCGTCGACGAGGAGGCGTTGGAGCTGGACGCCTTGGCGGAGAAGGCGAGCGAGCGCGGCGGCGAGGGGGGCGGGTCCGGGCAGAGGGAGAACGGGGCGGCGAGCAGGGAGTGGTAAGGGCGGAGCTGCCAGGCGGCGGCGAGGAGCGTGAGCGCGGTGAGCGCGGCGAGGAAGGGCTTAAGGTCGGAGCAGAGCAGCGCGGGGGCCGGAACAGCCGCAATGCCGCCGCCGGCGGCCGCCTCGCTCCGCATTCTCCTGCCGCGGATGGGGAGCAATGAGTGGGAGGGGGTGTGGGAGCAGCGGCGCTGAGGATTACGCGAGGCGAGACCCCGTTGGCGGATTAATTAGCTTCCTTTTTTTACGGTACGGCAGAGAGTACGCGCGGTAAAGTTTTTGGCAGGAATTGATGGCGTCACCGTATCCTGTGTGAGGCTGGTTGTAATGGGGAGTATCATGCATATGATACTAGTGTATGATACTACCTCCATAATGCATAATATCATACTCCCTCCGTTCTTAAATAATTGTCTTTCTAGCCATCTCAAATGGACTACAACATACGGATGTATGTAGACATGTTTTAGAGTGTAGATTCACTCATTTTGCTCCGTATGTAGTCACTTGTTGAAATCTCTAGAAAGACAATTATTTAGGAACGAAGAGTATATTAAGATCATGTAATCTTTCTATTTATCGCGCATTTACACAAAAGTAGATAAAGATTTAATACGACATTTGTCGTGTGATACTACACCCTCTCTTTCTTCATTTAATGTTATGACACTCCATTAAAATTGCCTAGTTGACATACTACCTATGATAATACCGTTACCACCAGCCTGAAGGACACGGAGCACGGGTCTCGGCGTCGGCGCACGCTGTTTTTCCTCGGGTCCGGGATCTCATCTCATCTCTCTCCTCATTTTGGGAATGTTTCTGGGTGGCCTCGTTTACTGGCTACAGTAAGAAACAAGCTGCTAGAACTAGTACTACAACTCCAGCCAGCGTCGAGCCCGGTGTGCTTGAGGCTCAGGGCTGAGCTGGTTCATCAATATTAACATCTAGTCCATCACTGTCACTCACTCCTGTTTTGATATGTGAAGCTCCCGGCTTAATGCTAGGACAGCCGGAGCCACATTTTGTTGGGTACTAGCAGTAGCAACCTTCTCGTGCTTGCCGAACCTGCCACCTTTCGGTGGCACAAAGCCCCAATTAACCACTCTCTCTCCTCTAAACAAAAAGTGCCAATTCAATCACTGTGCCGCATGGCCCGCGCCTTATCCATCCAACGGTCATATCCCTCCGCTCATAGCCTGACACCGCACTCGTGCGCGGGCGCAGTGCGGCATGGGCGCTCGACCGGCGCGAACCAACAGGTGTCACCATGGGAAACGCCGTGTCTGCGAGGACGGGCCACGCGTGGCTCTGACTACCCGGGATCCGGCGCGGACGTGGATGGCTGCACCGCAGCACACGCACGCGGCCGCTTCCGTTCAAGCGCACGACACCGTCCTGGCTGCCGCGCGTGCCGTGCGGAGTGCGAGCGGCGCTGCCGTGCCGACGGTCACCACGTCCCAGGTCCACGCCACGCGCGCCCCGTTCTCACGTGCCGCCCAGCGGATCCGATCACCCGGTCGATGACGAGCGAGGCAGTTGCGCGATGGGCAGAAAGGGTGAGCGAATCAGCGGCGGTGCCTTCCGTTCCAGGCGTAATCAGACTCCGTTTTCAGCGGCGGACGTCGGCTTGTTCGGACGGGCTCTAGACCTGTCTGCACAGGTGACGCGATGCGTGTGCATGCCTTTCTTTCTATCGCCTCGTCGAGCGCATGCATGGCATGCACGCGTCCACCGGATGGCCGGATGTGGAGTGATACGTCCGCTTTCACGCTTTGGCTTTTGCCAGGTCTGGTCGTTTTCGGTGGTGCAGCCGTTGGGGAATGAATGAGAGGTTCCTTGATACGTTTTAGTCCCATGACTGGAAGTAATGGGACTAAAACTTGTTAGCCTTACTCATGCTTGAATTTAAATATTAAAGAGACTAAAATCAAGTTATTGAGCATTTATTATCCTTTAAACCCTCCAATCCAGAACTCGCATGTGTTAAAAGAGAGGAATTAAATGAGGAGAGAGAGGGCTAATACATATTTTAGTAGGTTTCCTATGACTAAAAGATTTTAAGCGCCGAAGTAGTCACTGGCCTCTCTTTAGTCGAGTCTTGAACTTTAAGCTCTAAAAAAGTCCCTTGGATCCAAGAAAGCGCCTCCGTAACGGATAACATGGCATGCAGCTCTGCGTCTCTCGCCAGTCCGCTATCTGTGTGTGTTTGGGGCATGACTGTGACTTTGCGGACGATTCAGTGAAAGCTGGACGCTCTACAACATTTGCAGAATTTCTGTAACAGCGAAACAGATTGATTTTTTCTCACGATGCGGTGCGCTTACATATTAGGCAAAAGTGGCTATTTTTAATCGGCATTTATAGCCGATTATGCAATAACCTTCAAATCCTCCTTTTCTTTTTTTGCGAGGGAAATCCGAGATACCTGTATATCAATCACAATGATTGGATCGGAGTGCAATTTCTGAAATGGCAAAACCGTTTGGAAATGCCTTGGCCCGTAAGGTTGCGTGCGGCGCAGGTTCGACTCAGAGAAAATCAGACGTGATACGCTGGAAACAGTGGAAGCTAGCGCAGGAGTGCACGCGAGCCGGCTGGATGTGATCGCCCAACAGCTCTGTCTTGACTCTTTAGTCTTGACTGGTCCGTGAGTGCAAGGAAATGCCAACTTAGTCACGCGTCTACGGTTAACGATGATCCTCTCCTTGTCTGGAATGCAATAGTAGCGCTACTAGAGTGCGTATTTGCGCCCACAAATGGTGCATTTTCTCGGCGCGTCGGTCATACTGTACTTGTGCAAATGAAGAGGAAGACAAGGCAGAGATTCAAGCCTTTTATCAGGCACTTTATGCAACGCAAGGTGTTGGAGACACCGACGCGATTGTTATCACATGTGCCCAGCCGGGTCACACCGGAGATGAACGAGTTGTTGTGTAAACCGTATGAGTCTACCGAAGTGCATCGAGCATTGTTTCAAATGGCGCCTTCCAAGGCGCCGGGAGTGGACGGTTTCACGGCTGGCTTTTTCCAACGCCATTGGAAGTTGCTCAAGGATGAGGTAACCCAAGCGGTGTTGGCTTTTCTCAATGGAGGTGAACTTCCAGTGGGGCTCAACGACACATCAATCACATTGACACCCAAGGTACGTCATCCCCAGAGTATCTCACAATATCGTCCAATATCACTTTGTCTCGTGCTTTACAAGCTGGCAGTGAAGGTTATTGCCAATCGTCTCCGTATGTGTTTGAATGATATCATAAGTGAGGAACAGAGTGCTTTCGTCCCGGGTCGGTTGATCACTGACAATGTGATTGTCGTATTTGAAAGTGTTCACACTATGAGGCGGTGGAAGAAAGGGAAAAATTACACTTGTGCAGTTAAGCTTGACATGATAAAGGCTTACGACAGAGTAGAGTGGCACTTCTTGGAAGCAATGCTCTTGAAACTGGGATTTGATGCTAATTTAGTAAGATTGATCACGAAGTGTGTCACATCCGTGCGGTTCTCAGTTCGTGTGAATGGAGAGCTGCAGCCTTACTTCAACCCTTCTAGAGGCCTTCGGCAGGGGTGCCCGGTCTCCCCCTATTTGTTCCTGTTATGTGCTGAAGGTCTCACCTCGCTCTTAAAGTCCTACGGTACATCTATTGATAGAGGCATTAGAGTGAACTTTAGAGCACCTTGCGTGAGTCATTTACTGTTCGCGGATGATAGTCTCATTTTCATCAAGGCGAATGAGGAAAGTGCAACTAGGCTGAATGAGATCTTACAAATATACGGTGAGGCAACCGGCCAGAGTGTAAACAGGAGCAAGAGCTCCATCTTTTTCAGTCCTAATACACCTGCAGATGTTCGGCAGGTTCTGAAGCAACTCCTTGGGGTGCAAGTTGAAGCATTTTCAGAGCGCTATCTCGGTTTACCGACCGCTGTGGGAAAGATAAACAGTGGAACGTTTGAATATATAGGTGACCGGGCCCGAGGCAGCATGCAAGGTTGGGCGGAGCGACTGTTTGCTTGCGCAGGTAGAGAGACACTTTTGAAATCTATTGTGCAAGCAATTCCGACGTTCAGCATGAGTTGTTTCCTCTTAACAAAGAAGGTGTGCAAGGGATTAACATCGAATATGGCAAAGTTTTGGGCGGGGAGCTCCATTGATCGGAAATCCCTCCACTGGATAGCATGGGATAAATTGGCTACACCTAAATGCAAAGGAGGAATGGGCTTTCGTGATTTCCGTTTATTTAACCTCGCACTATTGGGGAAGCATGGGTGGCGTTTCTTGATGAATCCAAACTCCCTGTGTGCTAGGGTAATGAAGGGCAGATATTTCCCCGACTCAGATTTCTTGCATGCTTCGGCACCAAAGTCTTCGTCTGCCATTTGGAGGGCGATCATTGCAGGGCGGGAAGCATTGCAAATGGGGCTGTTGAAGCGAGTTGGTAATGGTACCTCCATATCAGTATGGGAGGATAAGTGGATTCCGTCCACTTTAACTATGGCTCCGTTGCTGCGGCCGGCGAACACGGCGATTCATATGGTCAGCGACTTGATTAATACACGCACTTGGACGTGGCGGCAGGAGCTAGTCAGAGAGACTTTCATCGCACCAGACGCAACAGCTATCTTAAACATTCCGCTGCGACGCGGTGGTGGTGAAGACTTCATTGCATGGGCACATGAGAATTCAGGCATCTACTCTGTTAAATCGGCGTATCGAGCTCTCGTGAATCAAAAAGAGCGTTTGGCTCTAGATGAGGGGCAGATTACAGGTACTTCAGTTGATCAACAACAGTTGTGGAATGCAGTTTGGAAACTCAAAGTAGTCCCTAAAGTCAGAGTTTTCTGGTGGCGGGTACTGAGAGGCATCTTGCCAGATGAGTGCACTCTTAAATTTTGCCACCTGAGAACAATCAGTACATGCAAGATTTGTCTTGCTATGGATGAGGATATGGAGCATGCGATGATGCATTGCCCGCATGCCCGCAGATTTTGGGAGGAGGCAAGACTGCTTTTCGACGTTAATCTACCTCGCCTCCACCCGCAAACATGGGCAAGAGATGTTGTCTGTGATTCTCGGTTCTCAGACAAGGAGAGGGCGATTTTTGTAACCGTGATGTGGGCCATCTAGATGTTGAAGGAAATGTGCCCTAGAGGCAATAATAAAGTTATTATTTATTTCCTTATATCATGATAAATGTTTATTGTTCATGCTAGAAATGTATTAACCGGAAACATAATACATGTGTGAATACATAGACAAACGGAGTGTCACTAGTATGCCTCTACTAGACTAGCTTGTTAATCAAAGATGGTTAAGTTTCACGACCATAGACAAAGGAGTTGTCATTTGATTAACAAGGTCACATCATTGGTTGAATGATCTGATTGACATGACCCATTCCATTAGCTTAGCACCGATCGCTTAGTATGTTGCTAGTGCTTTTATCCATGACTTATACATGTTCCTATAACTATGAGATTATGCAACTCCGTTTGCGGAGGAACACTTTGGGTACTACCAAACGTCCACAACGTAATCGGGTGATTATAAAGGAGTATTACAAGTGTCTCCAAAGGCGGATGTTGGGTTGGCGTATTTCGAGATTAGGATTTGTCACTCCGATTGTCGGAGAGGTATCTCAGGCCATCTCGGTAATGCACATCACTATAAGCCTTGCAAGCAATGTAGCTAATGAGTTAGTTACGTAATGATGCATTACGGAACGAGTAAAGAGACTTGCCAAGAACGAGATTGAACTAGGTATTGGATACCGACGATCGAGTCTCGGGCAAGTAACATACCGATGACAAAGGGAACTACGATGTTGTTATGCGGTCTGACCGATAAAGATCTTCGTAGAAAATGTAGGAACCAATATGGGCATCCGAGGTCCCGCTATTGGTTATTGACCGGAGATGTATCTCGGTCATGTCTACATTGTTCTCGAACCGTAGGGTCCACGCACGCTTAAGGTTTCGATGGCGGTTATATTATGAGTTTGTGTATTTTGATGTACCGAAGGAGTTGAGTCCCGGATGTGATCACGGACATGACGAGGAGTCTCGAAATGATCGAGAAATAAAGATTGATATATTGGACGGCTATATTCGGATTCGGAAAGGTTCCGGAAGTTTCCGGATAAAACCGAGTGCTGAAGGGTTACGGAACCCCGGGAAGTAATGGGCCTTATTGGGCCAAGAGGGGAGAGAGAGGGCTGCGCCAGGAGGTGGCGCGCACCCCCCCCCCCATGGGGAGTCCGAATTGGACAAGGAGGGGGGGTGCGGCCCCCCTTTTCCTCTCCCTCTCCCTCTCTTTCCTTCCCCCTTCCTCCTTCCTAGTTGGACTAGGAAAGGGGAGTCCTACTCCCACTAGGAGGAGGACTCCCCCTCCTTGGCGCCTCCTAGGGCCGGCCGGCCCTCCCCTTGCTCCTTTATATACAGGCGGGGGGCACCCCATGACACACAAGTTGATCCTTGAGATCGTTCCTTAGCCGTGTCAGGTGCCCCCTCCACCATATTCCACCTCGGTCAAATCGTAGCAGTGCTTAGGGCGAAGCCCTGCGTTGGTAGAACATCAAGATCGTCCTGCCACGCCGTCGTCTTGTGGAACTCTCTCTCTCCCGGAGCTTTGCTGGATCGGAGCCCGAGGAGCGCCACCGAGCTGTCGTGTGCCAAGAACTTCGGAGGTGCCGGAGTAACGGTGCTTGGATCGGTTGGATCGCGAGGAGAACGTCGACTACTTCCTCTACGTTGTGATTGCTTCCGCTTCGGTCTCACGAGTGCGTAGACAACACTCTCCCCTCTCGTTGCTATGCATCACCATGATCTTGCGTGTGCGTAGGAAATTTTTGAAATTACTACGTTCCCCAACAAAGTGGCATCCGAGCCTAGGTTTTTATGGTTTGATGTTTTGCACGAGTAGAACACAAGTGAGTTGTGGACGATACAAGTCATCGCCTACCAAAGCATGTCATACTTTGGTTCAGCGGTATTGTGAGATGAAGCGGCCCGGACCGACATTACGCGTGACGCTTACGCCGATCTTGGTTTCACCGTTCTACGAGCACTCGTGCTTAAAGGTGGCTGGCGGGTGTCTGTCTCTCTCACTTTAGTTGAACCGAGTGTGGCTACGCCCGGTCCTTGAGAAGGTTAAAGCGGAGTCTATTTGTGAAATGTCGTTGTGGTCTTGATGCGTAGGTGAGATTGGTTCTTGCTTAAGCCCGTAGCAGCCACGTAAAATTTGCAACAACAAAGTAGAGGACGTCTAACTTGTTTTTGCAGGGCATGTTGTGATGTGATATGGTCAAGACGTGATGCTATATTTTATTGTATGAGATGATCATGTTTTGTAACCGGGTTATCGGCAACCGGTCGGGAGCCATATGGTTGTCGCTTTATTGTATGAAATGCAAACGCCTGTAATTGCTTTACTTTATCACTAAGCGGTAGCGATGGTCGAGAAGCAATAGATGGCGTAACGACAACGATGCTACGATGGAGATCAAGGTGTCGCGCCGGTGGCGATGGTGATCACGACGGTGCTTGAGATGGAGATCACAAGCACAAGATGATGATGGCCATATCATATCACTTATATTGATTGCATGTGATGTTTATCCTTTATGCATCTTATTTTGCTTGGTTGACGGTACCATTTTAAGATGATCTCTCACCTAAATTATCAAGTAGTGTTCTCCCCAGTATGCACCGTTGCCAAAGTTAAATCGTCTTGAGACACCACGTGATGATCGGGTGTGATAAGCTCTCGTCCATCTACAACGGGTGCAAGCCAGTTTTGCACACGCAGAATACTCGAGTTATACTTGACGAGCCTAGCATATGCGTATATGGCCTCGGAACACGGAGACCGAAAGGTCGGCGTGAATCATATAGTAGATATGATCAACATAAGATGTTCACCATTGAAAACTACTCCATCTCACGTGATGATCGGTTATGGTTTAGTTGATTTGGATCACGTGATCACTTAGATGACTAGAGAGATGTCTGTCTAAGTGGGAGTTCTTAAGTAATATGATTAATTGAACTTAAATTTATCATGAACTTAGTACCGATAGTATCTTGCTTGTCTATGTCTGCTTATAGATAGATGGCTCGTCTTTGTTGTTCCGTTGAATTTTAATGCGTTCCTTGAGAAAGCAAAGTTGAAAGATGATGGTAGCAATTACACGGACTGGGTCCGTAACTTTGAGGATTATCCTCATTGCTGCACGTAAGAGTTACGTCCTGGATGCACCGCTAGGTGCCGAACTCTTCTTGATGCAACCGACGGCGTTAAGAACGTCTGGCGAGCAAAGCCGATGACTACTCTATAGTTCGATGTGCCATGCTTTACGGCTTAGAACCGGGTCTTCAACGACGTTTTGAAAGTCATGGAGCATATGAGATGTTCCAGGAGTTGAAGTTGATATTTCAACGAGTAATGCCCGGATTGAGAGATATGAAGTCTCCAATAAGTTCTATAGCTGCAAGATGGAGGAGAATGGAGTGCATCGGTGAGCACATACTCGTAATGTCCGGGTATTACAATCACTTGACTCAACTGGGAGTTGATCTTCCGGATGATTGTGTCATTGATGTAATTCTTCAATCACCGCCACCAAGCTACAAAGGCTTCGTGATGAACTATAATATGCAAGGGTTAGTAAAGACTATGCTGAGCTCTTCGCAATCTTTGAAGGCTGCGGAGGTAGAAATCAAGAAGGAGCATCAAGTGTTGATGGTCAATAAGACCACTAGTTTCAAGAAGAAAGGCAAAGGGAAGAAGAAGGGAACTTCAAGAAGAACAGCAAACAAGTTCTTTGCTCAGAGAAGAAACCCAAGTCTGGACCTAAACCTGAAATCGAAAGTGCTTCTACCGCAAGCAGACCGGGTCATCGAAGCGGAACTGCCCCAAGTATTTGGCGGATAAGAAGGATGGCAAGGTGAACAAAGGTATATGTGATATACATGTTATTGATGTGTACCTTACTAGAGCTCGCATGATAGCACTGGTATTTGATACGTGGTTACATTGCTAATATTTGCAACTCGAAACAGGGACTATGGATTAAGCGAACACTGGCAAAGGACGAGGTGACGATGCACGTGGGAAATGGTTCCAAAAGTCGATGTGATCGCGGTCGGCACGCTACCTCTACATCTACCTTCGGGATTAATTTTAGACCTAAATAATTGTTATTTGGTGCCAGCGTTGAGCATGAACATTATATCTGGATCTTGTTTGATGTGAGACGGTTATTCATTTAAATCAGAGAATAATGGTTGTTCTATTTATATGAATAATATCTTTTATGGTCATGCACCCTTGACGAGTGGTCTATTTTTAATGAATCTCGATAGTAGTGATACACATATTCATAATGTTGAAACCAAAAGATGCAGAGTTGATAATGATGGTGCAACTTATTTGTGGCACTTGCCGTTTAGGTCATATCGGTATAAAGCGCATGAAGAAACTCCATCTTGATGGACTTTTGGAGTCACTTGATTATGAATCACTTGGCACTTATGAACCGTGCCTCATGGGCAAGATGACAAAAACCCCGTTCTCCGGTACTATGGAGAGAGCAACAGATTTGTTGGAAATCATACATACATATGTATGAGGTCCAATGAATGATGAGTCTCTTGGCGGATATCGTTATTTTCTCACCTTCACAGATGATTTAAGCGGATATGGGTATATCTACTTAATGAAACATAAGTCTGAAACATTTGAAAAGTTCAAAGAATTTCAGAGTGAAGTTGAAAATCATCGTAATAAGAAAATAAAGTTTCTACGATCTGATCGTGGAGGCGAATATTTGAGTTACGAAGTTTGGTCTACATTTGAAACAATGCGGAATAGTTTCGCAACTCACGCCACCCGGAACACCACAGCGCAATGGTGTGTCCGAACGTCGTAATCGCACTTTACTAGATATGGTGCGATCTATGATGTCTCTTACAAATTTACCGCTATCGTTTTGGGGTTATGCTCTTGAGACGGCCGCATTCACGCTGAATAGAACACCATCAAAATCCGTTGAGACGACACCTTATGAACTATGGTTTAGCAAGAAACCAAAGTTGTCGTTTCTTAAAGTTTGGGGATGCGATGCTTATGTGAAAAAGCTTCAACCTGATAAGCTCGAACCTAAATCAGAGAAATGTGTCTTCATAGGATACCCAAAGGAGACAGTTGGGTACACCTTCTATCACAGATCCGAAGGCAAGACATTTATTGCTAAGAATGGATCCTTTCTAGAGAAGGAGTTTCTCTCGAAAGAAGTGAGTGGGAGGAAAGTAGAACTTGATGAGGTAATTGTACCTTCTCCCTTATTTGAAAGTAGTTTATCACAGAAACCGGTTTCTGCGACATCTACACCAAATAGTGAGGAAGTTGATGATGTTGATCATGAAACTTCAGATCAAGTTACTACAGAACCTCGTAGATCAACCAGAGTAAGATCCGCACTTTGAGTGGTACGGTAATCCTGTTCTCGAAGTCATGCTACTAGATCATGATGAACCTACGAACTATGAAGAAGCGATGGTGAGCCCAGATTCCATAAAATGGCTTGAGGCCATGAAATGCGAGATGGGATCCATGTATGAAAACAAAGTGTGGACTTTGATTGACTTGCCGAGGGTCGGCAAGCAATAGAAAACAAGTGGATCTTCAAGAAGAAGACCGACGCCGACGGTAATATTACTGTCTACAAAGCTCGACTTGTCGCAAAGGGGTTTCGACAAGTTCAAGGGATTGACTACGATGAGACCTTCTCACCCGTGGCGATGCTTAAGTCTGTCCGAATCATGTTAGCAATTGCCGCATTTTATGATTATGAAATTTGGCAAATGGATGTAAAGACTGCATTCCTGAATGGGTTTACGGAAGAAGAGTTGTATATGATGCAACGTAAGGTTTTATCGATCCAAAGGAGCTAACAAAGTGTGCAAGCTCCAGCGATCCATTTATGGATTGGTGCAAGCATCTCGGAGTTGGAATAAACGCTTTGATAGTGTGATCAAAGCATTTGGGTTTATACAGACTTTTGGAGAAGCCTTTGTATTTACAAGAAAGTGAGTGGGAGCTCAGTAGCATTTACGATATTATATGTAGATGACATATTACTGATCGGAAATGATATAGAATTCTGGATAGCATAAAGGGATACTTGAACAAGAGTTTTTCGATGAAAGACCTCGGTGAAGCTGCTTACATATTAGGCATAAAAATCTATAGAGATAGATCAAGACGCTTAATTGGACTTTCACAAAGCACATACCTTGACAAGATTTTGAAGAAGTTCAAAATGGATCAAGCAAAGAAAGGGTTCTTGCACAGTATTGCAAGGTATGAAGTTGAGTAAGACTCAATGCCCGACTACCGCAGAAGATAGAGAGAAAATGAAAATGTTCCCTATGCCTCAGCCATAGGCTCTATCATGTATGCAATGTCATGTACCGGACACGATGTGTGCCTTGCTATAAGCTTAGCGAGGAGGTACCAGAGTGATCCCAGAGTGGATCCTTTGGACAATGATCAAGAACATCCTGAAGTACCGAAAGGACTAAGGATATGTTTCTCGTATATGGAGGTGACAAAGAGCTCATAAATGGCAGTTACGTTGATGCAAGCTTTGACACCGATCCGGACGATTCTAAATCGAAAACCGTATAGTTATTTACACTAAATGGAGGAGCTGTCTGTTGGTGCAGATCTAAACAACGCTTCGTAGCGGTATCTACATGTGAAGCGGAATACATAGCAGCTTGAAGCAGCTAATGAAGGAGTCTGGATGAAGGAGTTCATATCCGATCTAGGTGTCATACCTAGTGCATCGGGACCAATGAAAATCTTTTGTGACAATCTTGGAGCAATTGCCTTGGCGAAGGAATCCAGATTTCACAAGAGAACAAAACACATCAAGAGACGCTTCAATTCCATCCGGGACTTAGTCCGGTGGGAGACATAGAGATTTGCAAGATACATACGGATCTGAATGTAGCAGACCCGTTGACTAAGCCTCTTCCACGAGCAAAACATGATCAACACCAAGACTCCATGGGTGTTAGAATCATTCTTGTGTAATCTAGATTATTGACTCTAGTGCAAGTGGGAGATCAAGGAAATGTGCCCTAGAGGCAATAATAAAGTTATTATTTATTTCCTTATATCATGATAAATGTTTATTGTTCATGCTAGAAATGTATTAACCGGAAACATAATACATGTGTGAATACATAGACAAAGCGGAGTGTCACTAGTATGCCTCTACTAGACTAGCTTGTTAATCAAAGATGGTTAAGTTTCACGACCATAGACAAAGGAGTTGTCATTTGATTAACAAGGTCACATCATTGGTTGAATGATCTGATTGACATGACCCATTCCATTAGCTTAGCACCCGATCGTTTAGTATGTTGCTATTGCTTTTATCCATGACTTATACATGTTCCTATAACTATGAGATTATGCAACTCCCGTTTGCGGAGGAACACTTTGGTACTACCAAACGTCACAACGTGGCTGGGTGATTATAAAGGAGTATTACAAGTGTCTCCAAAGGCGGATGTTGGGTTGGCGTATTTCGAGATTAGGATTTGTCACTCCGATTGTCGGAGAGGTATCTCTGGGCCATCTCGGTAATGCACATCACTATAAGCCTTGCAAGCAATGTAGCTAATGAGTTAGTTACGTAATGATGCATTACGGAACGAGTAAAGAGACTTGCCGATGAGATTGAACTAGGTATTGGATACCGACGATCGAGTCTCGGGCAAGTAACATACCGATGACAAAGGGAACTACGTATGTTGTTATGCGGTCTGACCGATAAAGATCTTAGTAGAAAAAGTAGGAACCAATAGTGGCATCCAGGTCCCGCTAATGGTTATTGACCGAGATGTATCTCGGTCATGTCTACATTGTTCTCGAACCGTAAGGGTCCGCACGCTTAAGGTTTCGATGGCGGTTATATTATGAGTTTGTGTATTTTGATGTACCGAAGGAGTTGAGTCCCGGATGTGATCACGGACATGACGAGGAGTCTCGAAACTATCAAGAAATAAAGATTGATATATTGGGCGGCTATATTCGGACTCGGAAAGGTTCGGAAGTTTCCGGATAAAACCGAGTGCCGGAGGGTTACGGAACCCCGGGAAGTAATGGGCCTTATTGGGCCAAGAGGGAGAGAGGGCTGCGCCAGAGGTGGCCTTGCGCCCCCATGGGGAGTCCGAATTGGACAAGGAGGCGCGGCCCCTTCCCTCTTCCTCTCCTCTCCTTCCTTCCCTTCCTCCTTCCTAGTTGGACTAGGAAAGGGAGTCCTACTCCCACTAGGAGGAGGACTCCCCCCTCCTTGGCGCGCCTCCTAGGGCGGCCGGCCCTCCCCTTGCTCCTTTATATACAGGCGGGGGCACCCCATGACACACAAGTTGATCCTTGAGATCGTTCCTTAGCCGTGTCTGCGGTGCCCCCTCCACCATATTCCACCTCGGTCAAATCGTGGCAGTGCTTAGGCGAAGCCTTGCGTTGGTAGAACATCAAGATCGTCCTGCCTTGCGTCGTCTTGTGGAACTCTCTCTCCGGAGCTTTGCCGGATCGGAGCCGAGGAGGCGTCCACCGAGCTGTACGTGTGCCTAGAACTCGGAGGTGCCGGAGTAATCGGTGCTTGGATCAGTTGGATCGCGAGGAGAACGTCGACTACTTCCTCTACGTTGTGATTGCTTCCGCTTCGGTCTACGAGGGTACGTAGACAACACTCTCCCCTCTCGTTGCTATGCATCACCATGATCTTGCGTGTGCGTAGGAAATTTTTTGAAATTACTACGTTCCCCAACAGATGTCGCGCAATCGTCTCACTCATGACCGGGAAGGATGGGATCCTACAACTTCTGTGAGAAGGATACGAGAGGATCTGGCCATTCTCGAGCTGCCTCGGCAACTTACTTCAACATTGCCTGGCTATGGTTGGCAACCCCCTGATGACGCGTATATAAAGATAAATACAGATGCGGCTATCCATCTAGATGATGGGAGTGCAGGACTGGGTGGTGTTGCTCGTTCTTCATCGGGATTCAAGGGTGCATGGTGCAAGCCAGCTCCGGGTGTCACTGATCCGCTGATTGCGGAGGCTATGGCGCTGAAGGAAGGAGCGATTTTTGCTACACTTCGAGGTTACACGCATGTGATCATGGAGACCGACTGTCTAGAGGCAGTTAACCTCTGGAATTATCGCTATACCGATCGTTCGGTGATAGCACCCATTTTGTTAGAAATTGGAGAGCTAGCTCCTAGTTTTATGTCTTTTTCTATTCAACATGTAATAAGAACAGCGAACGGTCCTGCACATCTTTGTGCTAAGCGTGCTTTGACGCTTACAGTGACTAATAGCTGGGTAGACTCTACTCCAAGCTTCCTGATCAGTAGCCTGTTGGCGGACTGTTCGGCGAATGCTTTCGTTGAATAAAGCTCTCACAAGTTCCCTGCAAAAAAAAGGCAAGCACGTGGAGGGTCTAAAGCTGATTCTCTGCGATCAGATTTCACAAAAAGTAGCTGATTCTCTGCAGTACTAAGCTCTTCAGATTTTTTTTAAAAGCTCTTCAGTAAACAGTGCTTGTAGCTTAATCAGCTCGAAGTTGAGCTCATTGAACGCTAGCGATCAACAAGACAACAAGTCAACAAGCAGTGGCGTAGCCAGCCCAATAAAGGCATCTCCAACAGTCGAATGATCGTTGTTGGTTAAATTTCCATCTAAACTATTTTGATGACATGGCACATAATAAAAGAAGAGAGAGAGAACGAAATCGTATGAACCTGAACCAACGCTCCAGGCACAAACTCCGAGGCAAGCCTGTTCATTTCTTCAACATTTAGTGGACCTTGTCGGATTTCGGGTTCCGGCAAAACCCTTGAGGTTCGAACACTGGGGTGCGCACGAAGATCTCTCCCCCCTCTAGCTCGCTCGCATCAAGATCTCACGGCCTAGCTCGACAAACCCAAAGAACAAATGGACACAAGATTTATACTGGTTCGGGCCACCGTTGTGGTGTAATACCTTACTCCAGTGTGGGGTGGTGGATTGCCTCTTGGGCTGAGGATGAACAGTACAAGGGAAGAACAACCTCCTGAGGAGAGGTGTTCTTGTGCTCGGTGAGCTTGTGTGGTGGTTGGTGAACTGGGTGATCCATCTCCTCGTACGATGGTGGCTAGTCCTATTTATAGAGTCCCTGGTCCTTTTCCCAAATATTAAGCGGGAAGAGATTCCACAACGGCCAGTTTGAAGGGGAACAACTAGTACAAGCTATCCTGACTAAAGGTGGTCTTCGCCTGCCAAAGGCTCTGGTGGTGACGCCGTCTTGGGCTCCACGGTGACCTCCATCTTGCCGTCCTTCTAGTCTTGGTCTTGTTGCACCGATATGGAAACCTTTGCCCGATGCCTCGGGGCTCCTCGCCCGCACTCGCCCCTTTAGCACCAAAGAGGAAATAAGGACACTGCGCGCGCTGGCGCCCGCTTGGCCTTGGTCGTCATGGCTTACGTCACGGGAACCTCGCGAGGTTCCCCTTGCCTTGATCTCTCCGCCCCTCGTGAGCCAGCCTGATGAGCCCCTGAGGAGCTCTTGCATCGTCCGCCTCGCGAGGCTTGGTCCCTCGCGAGGGTCTTGACGGTTTGCTGATGAAGATGGGCCGTACAGGGCCGCTAGTGGAGCCATGCCGTGGGCCGCAGGCAGGCAAGTCTGAGGACCCCCGTTCCTAGAACGCCGACAGTAGCCCCCGGGCCCAAGGCGCGCTCGGGGTTGGCTTCGGGGCGAAGCCAAAGGGCAAGTGCGGAGCGCCGCAGGCTCCAACAACCTGCGGCCTTGATCGACGCGTGGCGACTGATTGGACGTGGGCGTCTCCGCTTTCCCATGCCGCCTCGGCAACCGCCCGACTTGACGAGTCCCTGCTGCATGCAAGGAAAAACCATCATTACCTGTGATCATGGGGATCGCCGGTTGGCCTACTCCTGCTATAAATGAGGAGGGGGGCGGAGCCCCCGTCGCCCATCTCTTCCGGCTCCACTCGCTTCTTCTCCCTCGCTCCATTGCTTGTAGCGACACCCATGGCGCCAATCCGAAGGTTCTCGGCCGCGGAGAAAGGAAAGACCCCCCGCGACGAGCCCCGGCCACTTCCACCAAAGAAGAGGCCGGTCCCCTGCCGTGACGTAGTCGGGAGGCTGGAGGTGACAAGGCCTTGGGGTGAGCGGCCTCCTCCCGGGTATCCGCTGCCTCTGTACGCCCAAGCCGAGGGCTCAGGAGGAAGAGGCGACGGGCGGCGCCGCCCACGCCGCAACTATGGTTGTCGCGCTGCGGTGACACACGCCGTCACCCCAGGAGCCCACGCCGCGGACTCCCCGCGCGAACTCGTGATGTGGGCGGCGATGCCTCCGCGCACCTGGATCCACTTCCCGCAATTCTTCTCTGCCGAGATGCCGCCGAGGGGGGCCCTTGAGCTTTGGCTGCAGCATGCCGACTGCGACGCCTCGGCGACTGGAGCGGAGGTCGAGGCCGTCTCGCCGGACAAGATCTTCATGACCCGCGGCTGGGGTGAGGTCGCCCGAGTTTGCCGTACAGAGGGCACCCTCGCGATCCACTTCGAATACGACGACGCCTCCACGATGTTCTTCAAGGTCTTCGACGCGGAAGGCCGTCGCTTGGAGTGCTGCCCTGAGGAGGGCCGCCTGGACGGCGCCGCGGCAAGAGCCGGGCCTACCGCCCGCCTCGCCAGTGGCTCATCAAGCAGCAGCGGCGCCGCCTGGGAGTCCAGCGACTCTCCCGAGCCCTACGGGACTCCGGAGACGATCGACGACAGCTACGCGCCCCCGAGCTCTTGTCGTGTCCGGAGCAAGGCCGCAGCGTCCCGCCGCCACCGTCGCTGATCTGGATGGGGTTGGCTCCAGCCTCCCGTGGCCCACTGTTGGTGATGGCGTCGGCCGCGCCGGCGCGTGTAGATAGGACCCCTAGAAGCTCCCTTCTTTGTTTCCTGTGAGGAATCGAGACAAACCCCGCGGGGGCGTGTAAAGGGTCTGTAGTGTCTTGTGTTGATATTGTCCCTATTATGAAGATATGCGAGCGCACGTCCTGTTTCGTATCGGTCTCCCCTTTGCAACCCCAAGACGGCTTGATGCTCTACGCTGGCAGGTCCCGGTCCTCAGGCTACTGCCGTCACTGGTATGCCAGGTCGCGATGTCGTGGTCAAGGCTAGGAGGTGAGCGGCCCGAGGTCCAGTAAGAGCTCCTGAGGTGCGATGCTCAGGAGGTCCCCTTTAGCGCGCAAGCGGCCACTGAGAGGTAAGAAAGGGAAATAATGTTGCCGCAACAGGACTGCAGCGAGTGAGAATCCTATGCCGTAGCGATTGGTTGACCCGGGCGTGAAACTTATCTTGGCGGTCCAGGGTCGGTTCCTTGTGATGCGCCAGACTCGTGGGTCGGCGGTCGTAGCGCAGCCAGGTCAGGCCCGTGCGAGCCTCCCCCTCTTCTCCATGCTCTCCCAGGTGCTCTACGTCCTCAGGTCCCGGCCCTCGAGCGAGCTCAGCCGCCGCTGGTATGCCAGGTCGCGATGCCGTGGTCAAGGCCAGGGGGTGAGGGTTGGAGAGCCAGTAGGAGCTCCTGAGTCGTGATGCTCAGGAGCCCCCCTTTTAACGCGCAAGCGAATCGCATGGGAGAAGAGGGAGCCCGTGGTACCGCCTGTTGTCATCCTCGGGAAGTTCCTGCAGGTTAGCGCGAGGAGGGACAAAGGTTGCCACTACGGTTGCCGGTCCGCCACAGGTCGGTCCGCAAGAAGACGAAGGCACTGAGGGCCTGGTGAGGTGACGTGCCCGGGGCGTGCCGCGAGTCAGAGCTCGACCGCTCAGATTTGTCGGTGTTGCAGGGACGGACCCGAGCACAAGCGCCGTGCCAGCGTGAGCAGATCCCATGGTGGGTGGTAATCAAGCAGGCGATAATCGTAGATAGATTATGCATGGAAAGTGAATTAGCTTAGGTAAATGCAGGAACGATACATGCCACTGGTTTGGACCCAAGCGGCTTGGGGAGGATGCAGCCCGAGGGGCGCCCCCAGCAAAGTAAGCCAAAGATGCAAAAGGATACATGCCGCAAGGACAGGCCCATGCGGCCTGGGAATGATGCAGCCTGAGGGGCGCTCCAAGCTAAATAAACTTGGAAAATGTCACCTTGTTTCGTTGTCGAAGGGGTGTTGGGGTAGCTGAAGACGCGTGGTGATGGGGTTGCTCCTCATGAGCCACCGGGACCCTGAGCCTCGGGAGGCTCTGGGGGTCCAGGCGGTTCCTTGAGGACCGTCTCCATCTCCTCCAGGACTGCGTGATGCCTAGCCTCCTGAGCCGCCAGGACGCTCCGCAGGTTACGCTGATAGACGGCCACCATGCTCGGCAGGCCGAATGACATGCGAACATAGCTGTGGGGCGGGTGTCGGTGTCAAAACCGGCGGATCTCGGGTAGGGGGTCCCGAACTGTGCGTCTAGGCGGATGGTAACAGGAGACAAGGGACACGATGTTTTTACCCAGGTTCGGGCCCTCTCGATGGAGGTAAAACCCTACTCCTGCTTGATTAATATTGATGATATGGGCAGTACAAGAGTAGATCTACCACGAGATCAGAGAGGCTAAACCCTAGAAGCTAGCCTATGGTATGATTGTTGTTCGTCCTACGGACTAAAACCCTCCGATTTATATAGACACCGAAGAGGGTTAGGGTTACACAGAGTCGGTTACAATGGTAGGAGATCTACATATCCGTATCGCCAAGCTTGCCTTCCAAGCCAAGGAAAGTCCCATCCGGACACGGGACGAAGTCTTCAATCTTGAATCTTTATAGTCCAGGAGTCCGGCCAGAGGTGATAGGTCGGCTATCCGGACACCCCCTAATCCATGACTCCCTCAGTAGCCCCTGAACCAGGCTTCAATGACGACGAGTCCGGCGCGCATATTGTCTTCGGCATTGCAGGGCGGGTTCCTCCTCCAAATTCTTCATAGAAAATTTTGAACACAAGGATAGTGTCCGGCTCTGCAAAACAAGTTCCACATACCACCGTAGAGAGAATAATCTTTACACAGATCTGCTGACGTATTCCGCGGCGTGACATCACACCACGGCCAGGCCTTTATTCGAATCGTTTTTACTGTCCCTCCTGAGCGTGTTTAGCGAGGCGGTTTCCTTGGCATGTCTTATCAAAGCGGAGATCGTGCCCCCTTATTCCGGGATTCTCATCAATACGGGCGTGGGTAATCCAACCGCGCCATTGATTACGGCGCTTGGGAGATAAGCGAGTTTTACCAGGCTGGTGGGGACGCATAGCTTCGTCCGCCCATATAAGGGGATAAGGATCCACCTTTTCACCTACTCCTTCTTCCTCCTTTGCTCACCCATTTCCGCGCACTCGAGCTCCAGCGCCCAAGTCCGCACATCCCTCCTCAACCTTCTCCAGCCATGTCCGGAGCGGGAGGCAAGTGGATGGTCTCCTCCGTCACGGAGGGGCAAGTCAAAAAGCTGCGGAAGGCCGGATACTTGTCCGGCGACATCGCGCATCGGCTCCCCGATGAGGGGCAGCTCCTCCCCACCCCCAGGCCCCATGAGAGGGTGGTGTTCCTCGCCCACTTCCTCCGCGGACTAGGTTTTCCACTTCACCCATTTGTCCGGGGGCTCACGTTCTACTACGGCCTAGATTTCCATGATCTGGCCCCGAATTTCATCCTCAACATCTCGGCGTTCATCGTCGTGTGCGAGGCCTTTCTCTGCATCCAGCCCCACTTCGGCTTATGGCTGAAAACCTTCAATGTCAAGCCGAAGGTAGTGGGCGGCCGCCAAGCGGAGTGCGGAGGTGCCATGGTTGGCGAGATGGCCAACGTCATATGGCCCGAGGGCTCCTTTGTGGAGACCGTGAAGGGGTGGCAATCGGGGTGGTTCTACATCACCGAGCCGCGCGACCCTAAATGGGCAGCGGCCCCCGAATTTCGGTCTGGTTTTCCTACGCGGCTCACCTCTTGGAAAGAGACGGGCCTGACATGGGGTAATCCGGAAGAGCTGACCGGACTCCAAACCTGCATGCAAACCCTGGTGAACAAGAATCTCAGGCCTGTCAACGTAGTCCAGGTCATGCTCATCCGTCGGATCCTCCCATGCCAACAACGGGCCTTCAAATTGTGGGAGTTCGATCCGGCACAACACCAAACTCTGAAAAGGCTCTTCGACACTACGTACGAAGATACCTGGAAGGTGTTGTTCAAGGGCGCCGAGGCTCCCACATCCGCTACCGAAGATCGCAGATTTAGCTCGCAGCGTCAAGCTACCGAGGTAAGCTATTTTACCCTTTACGGGACTCTCGTTTTTCATAGTTTGACTCTATGCGGGATCTAAACTCCCTTGCCTTTGACAGGACTGCCGGAATACGTCCGGGCAGGTTAACTGCCCGGCTCCCTTGCCAGAAGACCCAGCGGACGCCCGCTTGACGGGGCTGCTGGTTCCGGCACCTCACGTGGTGCCGGAGAAGAAGGCCAAGAAGAAGGCCACGGGAACTCGAAGTGCCCGGCGCCCGGTGTTGTCGGAATCACCGTCCGACGACTCTCAGGCGAATCCTCCCGTGAAAATGAGGAGGAGGAAAAAGGAGCCTCTACCCCAGCGGGGGGAGAGAAGAAAAGGAAGGCCGCCCCGACTGGGGAGGCCGGAGGGTCCAAGAAAGGAAGGACCCTTCCTCCGGACTTCTCCACCAACGCCGACGATGGCGAAGAGGAGTGGCCATTGAGGGCCAAGCCCCTGGCGAGATCGTAAGTGTCCGGATTCCGGAATAACTCATGGCTTTTCATTTGTCACATAGTGTCTTCTAACGCTGAATACAACCGTGCAGCCCGCCCAAGGACGAGCTTGCCGTTTCGACGAGCGGCTCCCTGAATCCGTCGGATGTGAATAGCACTTCACTTCCGACCGCCTCCTCTCCTCGCGATGCAGACGACGCCGCGGTGGAGTCCCAAAAGGGGCCCGGCCAGGAGGAGGTGGTCCTGGAGGCGCCGCAAGGCGACCTCCCGGACTCTGGGCGCAAAGGGGATAAAACCCCAAAGGGCTCTAGGTCCGGCCCTAATCCGTACTCTGCACCGGAACCTTCAGGGGTTCCGGAGTCCGGCAGGCGGCCCCTTCGTAAGAAGGGAAAGACTGCGACACCGGAGACCTCCGTCCAACCGGAGGCGCCAGATAACTTGCTGGAGGCACTTAACGGCGCCTCCATCGACGAGGAGCACCGCACTGTGATGAGTGTGGTGATCCAGAAAGTTCAGTCCGCCAAGAGCGGGCTGACTGAAGCCTGTACCAGCCTTCTAACAGGCTTTGAGGTATGTATTTAAAATATGTAAAAATATTACCGCATAGACAGTAGCCCCTGATGCTTAGTTCGGTGTTCCGAAAGAAAAGCCAAACTGAGGATCTAAAAAGATATACGCAGGAGTCTAACATAAGTATGTCAATATGGGAATGCAGGCTGCGCTGCTGACCTCTGCCACCGATCATGGAGGTCAATGCATTGAAGGAGAGCCTCGGCGGTCCGAGAACGAGCTCGGCCTTGCCAAGAAGCAGCTCGAGGACAAGGAAGGTAAGTAATACCTTATGGGATTATATATAAAAAATGTGGTTGCAAAAAATGACAGGACTAACGTGGGTATTGCAGGGGCCACGAACGAGGTGGCGACCCTGAAGGAAGCGGTGTCCATGGCCGAGAGCAAAGCGGCCGCGGAGTGCACCAAGCGAGAGAAGCAGGAGGCGCGGGTGGCGGAGGTGCGGCAAGAGCTCTAGGCTCTCGTGCAAAAACACGAGAGTTTGGAGCGTGACTCGAAGACTCGAGAGTCCGAGCTCGCCCCGGCCCTTGAGAGTGCCAAAGCCGCTAAGGCCGAAGCCCAAAAAGCCCTCCAGGAGATTGAGGCGATAAAGAAGATAGCGGCGGGTAAGGCATTCTTTATGCAAAGCAAGCACGTGAAAGTCAATTATCTGTTACTTACCCGAATCCGGAGCTCTCCAGGAGCCTTCGCAGATCTGCCCTGCAGTGTGTCCGATGCTGCCGCGTTCTACCGAGCCAAGGAGGGGAGCTCGACGGAGAAGGTGTTCTGGTCTCAGTATGCTGAGGCCGGACACCCGATGCCCTTGAGCGACCAACTGAAGCAGCTGGTCGAGCTCCACAAGGTCGCCGAACAGGCCATGAAGGGCCTCATAGTTCGGCTGTGGCCTAAGGAAGCCATGCATGGGAGCTACTTCGGGCTAGTCTGGCTGGTGGGGCCTTTGTCCATGGATTGAAGTCATCAAGCGCTCCGTCTGCATTGAAGGTGCCCGTAGGGCCCTTGCCCGTGCTAAGGTGCACTGGGGCAAGCTGGACGCTGAGAAGCTTGTGACGGACGGACCACCGCCGGGCAAGGAGTATCGCAAGCCCGAGATGTATTATCAGGCGTCCTGAAGGGTGCCCGCCTTATAGCGGGTGAATGCTCCAAAGATGTAATTTTTTATTAAACTCGCATTTGTTATCATGTACGCTGAAAACTTGTTCATATGCGCTAAGCAACGCTTGTGAATTTAAAATATTACCTTCTGTGCGGCCGTTTATTAAATTTGAGAGATGGCGAGTCGTTGGCTTTAGCCCCCATGCCACGAGTGCTGGGGTGTTCAGGATAAACTTGAGCGCTCTTGTTCCCATTCTTGGGTCCTTCGAGGGAGGCGCTCACGCAACGCGAACTGTGCAACCGGACTATAATGCTTGAACACTCTCACTTAGCCATAGAATTCTATAATTTTAAATTTCGTGAAGCCCCTAGTATTCGGAAGATCAATTGGGCGCTATCCACGCCTAGGCGGACAATGCCGACTCCTCGCTCTAAGCGGCATAAGTCTTTAGGGACTCGGAAACCTCTCGAACAGCGACCGGCTCTCGCCCTATCATGACGGTCAGTTTTAGCTTTCTCCACTGAGGTGCTTAACCCAGCTCAACCAGGGCACAATCGCAGTGGTTCTCCCAGCGCTACCTTAGCCGATATAACGGAACGTAAGGTACCAAAACATGGGAGCCGGGCAAACCGAACTATTGACCCAAGACACGATTCAGAGCCGATGCATATAATGCTATAAGTTCGGGGTGCCGCACTTGTGAAAGTGTTTGGACTTATCACACCATATTTTGGGGTACATAAGCCCCTGGTGTATTGGCCGTACCAAATTGCACGGTTGCACAATGTCATAACTGAACATATATAGAAAAAAAAGGAATGCAATAATAGGCAAAAGCTATGTATTGTTTATTCAAAAGGTACTGCAATGAAAGCAGAACGATACAAATAGTGCGATAGGCAAGGAACGGGACTTTTGACATGTCCCCCTCCAGGGGTAAGCTTGCGGGATGGTATGTAAAACAGGTATACTGCTCGTAATAGAGACCGCCTGGACACTCGACGTAGCTTTCTGCTTCCCTGGCTGTTGCATTGTGTGTTCGGCGATTCTGATGCCGGACAGGGCTTCTAGAGAACGGAGTCCTGAAAGTAAGAGAAAAAGAATAAAAAAAAGAATGACACAATCGGGAGCCCCTAGTGCGGTTAAGCCGCATGCTGGGCATGCCATGGTCGTGCCCCTCCCCCTATGCCCATGGTATTTCCAGAGCATAGTTATGTACGCGTAGTACTGGTTTCGCAATTTCACGAGGGTTGGGGTTGGGGCCGCATCGCTACGCGTGCTCGGAACGTGCCAGGCGGTCTTGTTGTAGGTTACTCCGGGCGCGCTTGACGGTGTCCGGACGTTTAATAGCCGGACTCGAGAATTGCCTTGAGAGGCTGCTTTGCACTTCTGCCGCGAGGGCCGCCGTATGCTCCTCCGTTCGGAGAGAGCGTTCGGTGTTTCCATTGACCGTAATTACTCCTCGAGGGCCTGGCATCTTGAGCTTGAGGTATGCGTAGTGCGGCACCGCATTGAACTTTGCGAATGCGGTTCGTCCCAGCAGTGCGTGATAGCCGCTGCGGAATGGGATTATGACGAAGATTAATTCCTCGCTTCGGAAGTTATCCGGGGATCCGAAGACCACTTCGAGTCTAACTGAGCCTGTATAGTTGGCCTCTACACCTGGTATGACGCCTTTAAAGGTCGTCTTTGTGGGTTTAATCCTTGAGGGGTCTATTGTTGGAAATATGCCCTAGAGGCAATAATAAAAGGATTATTATTATATTTCCTTGTTCGTGATAATTGTCTTTTATTCATGCTATAATTGTATTATCCGAAAATCGTAATACACGTGTGAATACATAGACCACAATATGTCCCTAGTGAGCCTCTAGTTGACTAGCTCGTTGATCAATAGATTGTCATGGTTTCCTGACTATGGACATTGGATGTCATTGATGACGGGATCACATCATTGGGAGAATGATGTGATGGACAAGACCCAATCCTAAGCGTAGCACAAGATCGTGTAGTTCGTTTTGCTAGAGCTTTTCCAATGTCAAGTATCTCTTCCTTAGACCATGAGATCGTGTAACTCCCGGATACCGTAGGAGTGCTTTGGGTGTACCAAACGTCACAACGTAATTGGGTGACTATAAAGGTGCACTACAAGTATCTCCGAAAATGTCTGGGTTGACACGGATCGAGACTGGATTTGTCACTCCGTGTTACGGAGAGGTATCACCGGGCCCACTCGGTAGTGCATCATCATAATGAGCTCATAGTGACCAAGTGTCCGTCACGGGATCATGCATTACGGCACGGGTAAAGTGTCTTGCCGATGCTTGAGATTGAACGAGTTATTGGGATACCGACGATCGAATCTCGAGCAAGTAACATACCGTCTGACGAAGGGAATAGTATACGGGGTTGCTTGAATCCTCGACATCGTGGTTCATCCGATGAGATCATCGAGGAGTATGTGGGAGCCAACATGGGTTTCTAGATCCCGCTGTTGGTTATTGACCGGAGAGTCGTCTCGGTCATGTTCAGATGTCTCCCGAACCGAAGGGTCTACACTTAAGGTTCGGTGACGCTAGGGTTATTAGGAAGACTTGTATGTGATTACCGAATGTTGTTGAGTCCGGATGAGATCCCGGACGTCACGAGGAGTTCCGGAATGGTCTGGAGGTGAAGATTTATATATGGGAAGTTGTCATGCGGACACCGGAAAGTTTCGGGGCATATCGGTATTGTACGGGGCCACGGAGAGGTTCCGGGGGTCCATCGGGTGGGGCCACCCCTCTCGGAGGGCCTCATGGGCCGCAAGGGGCAGGGAACCAGCCCCTGGAGGGCTGGGCGCCCCCCCCTTGGGCCCATGCGCCTAGGGTTGGGGGGGGAACCCTAGTGGGGGCGCCCCCCTTTGCTTGGGGGGCAAGCCCCCCTCCCTGCCCCCCCCTCTAGATCTCATCTAGAGGGCCGTCCCCTGCCCCTTCCCTATAAATAGAGGGGTGAGGGAGGATGCAACACACATCCAAGGCGCAGCCCTCCCTCCCCAACACCTCTCCTCCTCCGCTGAGTGCTTGGCGAAGCCACAGCCGAGATCTTGCCTCTCCACCATCATCACGCCGTCGTGCTGCTGCTGGAGCCTTCTTCCTCAAACCTCTCCGTCCCCTTGCTGGATCAAGAAGGAGGAGACGTCGTCCGTTCCGTACGTGTGTTGAACGCGGAGGTGCTGTCCGTTCGGCACTTGGTCATCGGTGATTTGAATCACGGCGAGTACGACTCCATCATCCCCGTTCCCTTGAATGCTTCCGCACGCGATCTACAAGTGGTATGTAGATGCAATCTCTCTCCCATGACTCGTTGCTTAGATGAACTCATAGATGGATCTTGGTGAAACCGTAGGAAAAATTTTAATTTTCTGCAACGCGTTCGCCAACAGTGGCATCATGAGCTAGGTCTATGCGTAGTTCTCTATTGCACGAGTAGAACACAATTTTGTTGTGGGTGTAGATCTTGTCAACTTGCTTGCCGCTACTAGTATTTTCTTGCTTCAGCGGTATTATGGGATGAAGCGGCCCGGACCGACCTTACACGTACGCTTACGTGAGACAAAGTTCCACCGATCGACATGCACTAGTTGCATAAGGTGGCTAGCGGGTGTCTGTCTCTCCTACTTTAGTTGGAGCGGATTAGATGAAAAGGGTCCTTATGAAGGGTAAATAGAAGTTGACAAAATCACGTTGTGGTTATTCGTAGGTAAGAAAACGTTCTTGCTAGAACCCAATTGCAGCCACGTAAAAGATGCAACAACAATTAGAGGACGTCTAACTTGTTTTTGCAGCAATTGTCATGTGATGTGATATGGCCAGAAGTTGTGATGAATGATGAATGATATATTGTGATGTATGAGATCATGTTCTTGTAATAGGAATCATGACTTGCATGTCGATGAATATGACAACCGGCAGGAGCCATTGGAGTTGTCTTATTTTTGTATGACCTGCGTGTCATTGAAGAACGCCATGTAAATTACTTTACTTTATTGCTAAACGTGTTAGCCATAGAAGTAGAAGTAGTCGTTGGCATGACACCTTCATGAAGACACGATGATGGAGATCATGATGATGGAGATCATGGTGTCATGCCGGTGACAAGATGATCATGGAGCCCCGAAGATGGAGATCGAAGGAGCTATATGATATTGGCCATATCATGTCACTACTTTATATAATTGCATGTGATGTTTATTATGTTTATGCATCTTGTTTACTTAGAACGGCGGTAGTAAATAAGATGATCCCTTAGAATAATTTCAAGAAAGTGTTCCCCCTAAGCGTACCTTTGTTGCTAAAGTTCGTCGTTTGAAGCACCACGTGATGATCGGGTGTGATAGATCCTTACGTTCACATACAACGGGTGTAAGACAGTTTTACACATGCAAAACACTTAGGGTTAACTTGACGAGCCTAGCATGTACGGACATGGCCTCGGAACACAAGAGATCGAGAGGTCGAACATGAGTCGTATGGAAGATACGATCAACATGGAGATGTTCACCGACGATGACTAGTCCGTCTCACGTGATGATCGGACACGGCCTAGTCGACTCGGATCATGTAACACTTAGATGACTAGAGGGATGTCAAATCTGAGTGGGAGTTCATTAAATAATTTGATTAGATGAACTTAATTATCATGAACATTAGTCTAAAATCTTTGCAAAATGTCTTGTAGATCAAATGGCCAACGCTCATGTCACCATGAACTTCAACGCGTTCCTACAGAAAACCAAGTCAAAGACGATGGCAGCAACTATTCGAATCGGGTCCTAACACGAGGATCATCCTCATAGCAGCCAAGAAACAATATGTCCTAGAAGCACCGCTAGGTGAAGCACCCATCCTGCAGAACCAAGACATTATGAATGCTTGGCAGTCTCGTCTTGATGATTACTCCCTCGTTCAGTGCGGCATGCTTTACAGCTTAGAACCGGGCTCCAAAAGCGCTTTGAGCAACACGGAGCATATGAGATGTTCGAAGAGCTGAAAATGGTTTTCCAAGCTCATGCCCGGGTCGAGATATATGAAGTCTCCGACAAGTTCTACAGTTGTAAGATGGAGGAAAATAGTTTATCAGTGAGCACATACTCAAAATGTGTGGGTTGCACAACCGCCTTCCCCACTGGACATTAACCTCCCGGACGAGGCGGTCATTGACAGAATCCTTTAGTCGCTCCCACCAAGCTACAAGAGCTTTGTGATGAACTACAATATGCGTGGGATGGTGAAGACCATTCCTGAAGTATTGTCAATGCCAAGTCAGCAGAGGTTCAAATCAAGAAAGAACATCAAGTGTTGATGGTCAATAAAACCACTAAGTTCAAAAAGGGCAAGGGTAAGAAGAACTTCAAGAAGGACGGCAAGGATGTTGCCGCCCGGTAAGCAAGTTACCGGAAGAAGTCAAAGAATGGACCCAAACCTGAGACAGAGTGCTTTTATTGCAAAGGGAAGGGCCATCGAAGCGGAACTGCCCCAAATACTTAGCGGACAAGAAGGCCGGCAACACTAAAGGTATATTTGATATGCATGTAATTGATGTGTACCTTACCAAGATTACTCGTAGTAACTCCCGGTATTTGATACCGTGCCGTTGCTCATATTTGTAACTCACAGCAGGAGCTGCGGAATAAACGGAGACCGGCGAAGGGCGACGAGGTGACGATGCGCGCGTCGGGAATGGTTCCAAGGTCGATGTGATCGCCATCGGCACGCTACCTCTACATTTACCTACGGGATTAGTTTTAAACCTCAATAATTGTTATTTAGTGCCAAGTTTGAGCATGAACATTGTATCGTGATCTTATTTAATGCGAGATGGCTACTCATTTAAATCCGAGAATAATGGTTGTTCTATTTATATGAGAGATATGTTTTATGGTCATGCTCCGATGGTCAATGGTTTATTCTTAATGAATCTCGAACGTAATATTACACATATTCATAGTGTGAATACCAAAAGATGTAAAGTTGATAACGATAGTCCCACATACTTGTGGTAATCGCTGCCTTGGTCACATTGGTGTCAAGCGCATGAAGAAGCTCCATTCGATGGAATTTTAGAGTCTCGATTATGAATCATTTGACACATGCGAACCATGCCTTATGGGCAAAATGACCAAGACTCCGCTTCTCCGGAACAATGGAGCGAGCAACCAACTTATTGGAAATCATACATACCAATGTGTGCGGTCCAATGAGCGTTGAGGCTCATGGAGGATATCGTTATGTTCTCACTCTCACTGATGACTTAAGTAGATATGGGTATGTCTACTTGATGAAACACAAGTCTGAGACCTTTGAAAAGTTCAAGGAATTTTAGAATGAGGTAGAGAATCAAAGTGACTGGAAAATAAAGTTCTTACGATCAGATCGTGAAGGAGAATATTTAAGTCACGAATTTGGTACACACTTAAGGAAATGTGGAATCGTTTCACAACTCACGCTACCGAACACCTCAAACAGAACGGTGTGTTCGAACGTCAGAATCGCACTCTATTGGATATGGTGCGATCTATGGTGTCTCTTACAGATTTACCGCTATCATTTTGGGGATACGCTCTAGAGACAGCTACATTCACTTTAAATAGGGCACCGTCTAAATCCGTTGAGACGACACCGTATGAATTATGGTTTGGGAAGAAACCTAAGCTATCGTTTCTAAAAGTTTGGGGATGCGATGCTTATGTCAAGAAACTTCAACCTGAAAAGCTCGAACCCAAGTCGGAAAAATGCGTCTTCATAGGATACCCTAAGGAAACCATTGGGTATACCTTCTACCTTAGATCCGAAGGCAAGATCTTTGTTGCCAAGAACGGATCATTTCTGGAGAAAGAGTTTCTCTCGAAAGGAGTAAGTGGGAGGAAAGTAGAACTCGATGAAGTACTACCTCTTGAATCGGAAAGTAGTGCAGCTCAGAAAATGTTCTGTGGTGCCTACACCTCTTGGAGAGGAAATTAATGATGATGATCAAGGTACTTCGGATCAAGTTGCTACTGAACTTCGTAGGTCCACAAGGACACGTTCCACACCAGAGTGGTATGGCAACCCTGTCCTGGAAATCATGTTGTTGGACAAGGTGAACCTTCAAACTATGAAGAAGCGATGGCGGGCCCAGATTCCAACAAGTGGCTTGAAGCCATGCAATCCGAGATAGGATCCATGTATGAAAACAAAGTATGGACTTTGACAGACTTGCCCGATGATCGGCGAGCGATAGAAAACAAATGGATCTTTAAGAAGAAGACGGACGCGGATGGTAATGTCACCATCTATAAAGCTCGACTTGTCGCTAAGGGTTATCGGCAAGTTCAAGGGATTGACTACGATGAGACTTTCTCTCCGTAGCGAAGCTTAAGTCCGTCTTAATCATGTTAGCAATTGCCGCATACTATGATTATGAGATATGGCGGATGGACGTCAAAACGGCATTCCTTAATCTGTTATCTTAAGGAAGAGTTGTATATGATGCAGCCGGAAGGTTTTGTCGATCCTAAGAATGCTAACAAAGTATGCAAGCTCCAAATGATCCATTTATGGGCTGGTGCAAGCATCTCGGAGTTAGAACACTCGCTTTGATGAGATGATCAAAGCGTTTGGGTTTATGCAGACTTATGGAGAAGCCTGCGTTTACAAGAAAGTGAGTGGGAGCTCTGTAGCATTTCTCATATTATATGTAGATGACATACTTTTGATGGGAAATGATATAGAACTCTTGGACAGCATTAAGGCCTACTTGAATAAAAGTTTTTCAATGAAGGACCTTGGAGAAGCTGCTTACATATTAGGCATCAAGATCTATAGGGATAGATCGAGACGCCTCATAGGTCTTTCACAAAGCACATACCTTGATAAGATTTTGAAGAAGTTCAAAATGGATCAGTCCAAGAAAGGGTTCTTGCTCAGATCGCAAGGTGTGAGATTGAGCTCGGCTCAATGCCCGACCACGGCAAAAGATAAAGAAGAGATGAGTGTCATCCCCTATGCATCAGCCATAGGTTCTATTAGGTATGCCATGCTTTGTGTACCGGACCTGATGTAAACCTTGCCGTAAGTTTGGTAGGAAGGTACCAAAGTAATCCCGCAAGGAACACCGGACAGCGGTCAAGAATATCCTGAAGTACACGAAAAGGACAAAGGACATGTTTCGCTTATGGAGGTGACAAAGAGCTCGTCAGAAGGGTTACGTCGACGCTTAGCTTCGACACGCATCTGGATGACTCTAAGTCACAAACCGGATACGTGTATATGTTGAATGGTGGAAGCAAAGAATGGTGCAAATGCAAGCGAGCGCCGTCGTGGCGGGATCTACATGTGAAGCGGAGTACATGGTAGCCTCGGAGGCAGCGCATGAAGCAATTTGGGTGAAGGAGTTCATAACGGACCTAGGAGTCATACCCAATGCGTCGGGGCCGAACAAACTCTTCTGTGACAACACCGGAGCTATTGCACTTGCCAAGGAGCCTGTGTTTCACAAGAAGACCACGCACATCAAGCGCCGCTTCAACTCCATCCGTGAAAATGTTCAAGATAGAGACATAGGAATTTGCAAAGTGCATACGGATCTGAATGTCGCAGATCCGTTGACTAAACTCTCTTCCATGGGCAAAACATGATCAACACCGTAACTCTATGGGTGTTCGATTCATCACAATGTAACTAGATTATTGACTCTAGTGCAAGTGGGAGACTGTTGGAAATATGCCCTAGAGGCAATAATAAAAGGATTATTATTATATTTCCTTGTTCGTGATAATTGTCTTTTATTCATGCTATAATTGTATTATCCGGAAATCGTAATACACGTGTGAATACATAGACCACAATATGTCCCTAGTGAGCCTCTAGTTGACTAGCTCGTTGATCAATAGATAGTCATGGTTTCCTGACTGTGGACATTGGATGTCATTAATGACGGGATCACATCATTAGGAGAATGATGTGATGGACAAGACCCAATCCTAAGCATAGCACAAGATCGTAGTTCGCTTTGCTAGAGCTTTTCCAATGTCAAGTATCTCTTCCTTAGACAATGAGATCGTGTAACTCCCGGATACCGTAGGAGTGCTTTGGGTGTACCAAACGTCACAACGTAACTGGGTGACTATAAAGGTGCACTACAGGTATCTCCGAAAGTGTCTGCATTGGGTTGACACGGATCGAACTGGATTTGTCACTCCGTGTTACGGAGAGGTATCATTGGGCCCACTCGGTAGTGCATCATCATAATGAGCTCATAGTGACCAAGTGTCTGGTCACGGGATCATGCATTACGGTACGAGTAAAGTGACTTGCCGGTAATGAGATTGAACGAGGTATTGGGATACCGACGATCGAATCTCGAGCAAGTAACATACCGTCCCGAAAGGGAATAGTATACGGGTTGCTTGAATCCTCGACATCGCGTGGTTCATCCGATGAGATCATCGAGGAGTATGTGGGAGCCAACATGGGTATCCAGATCCCGCTGTTGGTTATTGACCGGAGAGTCGTCTCGGTCATGTCTGCATGTCTCCCGAACCCGTAGGGTCTACACACTTAAGGTTCGGTGATGCTAGGGTTATTAGGATGACTTGTATGTGATTACCGAATGTTGTTCGGAGTCCCGGATGAGATCCCGGACGTCACGAGGAGTTCTGGAATGGTCCGGAGGTGAAGATTTATATATGGGAAGTTGTCATGCGAACACCGGAAAGTTTCGGGGGCATATCGGTATTGTACCGGGCCACCGGAGGGGTTCCGGCGGTCCACCGGGAGGGGCCACCCCTCTCGGAGGGCCTCATGGGCCGCAAGGGACAAGGAACCAGCCCCTAGAGGGCTGGGCGCGCCTCCCCCCTTGGGCCCATGCGCCTAGGGTTGGGGGGGAACCCTAGTGGGGGCGCCCCCCTTGCTTGGGGGGCAAGGCCCCTCCCTGCCGCCCCCCCCTCTAGATCTCATCTAGAGGGGCCCCCCAGGCCCCTTCCCCTATAAATAGAGGGGTGAGGGAGGGCTGCAACACACATCCAAGGCGCAGCCCTCCCTCCCAACACCTCTCTTCCTCCGCTGAGTGCTTGGCGAAGCCTGCCGGAGTATCGCCTCTCCACCATCATCACGCCGTCGTGCTGCTGCTGGAGCCTTCTTCCTCAAACCTCTCCTTCCACTTGCTGGATCAAGAAGGAGGAGACGTCGTCCGTTTCGTACGTGTGTTGAACGCGGAGGTGCTGTCCGTTCGGCACTTGGTCATCGGTGATTTGAATCACGGCGAGTACGACTCCATCATCCCCGTTCCCTTGAACGCTTCCGCACGCGATCTACAAGTGGTATGTAGATGCAATCTCTCTCCCATGACTCGTTGCTTAGATGAACTCATAGATGGATCTTGGTGAAACCGTAGGAAAATTTTTAATTTTCTGCAACGTTCGCCAACATCTATGCCCATTTTGCGACCGTATCCCGGATAAAGCGAGTTCAGGCTCTTGCCGCCATTCCATCGTGACTCTAGTGAGGTGAACTGGCCAATGATTGGGTCAAGAACCAATGCGGTGAATCCGCCGTGGCGGATGCTAGTGGGTGGTCCCTTCGATCAAAGGTGATCGGGCAGGAGGACCACGGGTTGAACTTTGGGGCGATCGCTCCATCGCATATACGCCCTTTAGTGCACGCTTCCGCTCTCTTTTGGGTATGTGGGTTGCGTATATCATGTTCACCGTCCGCACTTGTGGGGGAAGCCCTTCATCCTCTATTGTTCGGTGGCGGGGCTCCTCCTCGTTATCGCTATGCAGCCCCTTGTCATTGTTTTCGCATTTAACTTGCCTGCTCGCTTGAACACCCAACAATCCCTGTTGGTGTGGTTGGCTGGTTTTTCGGGGTGCCGTATCCGCACGAGCGATCGAGTATTCGGTCCAAATTGGACGGGCCCTGGGTATTTCTTTTGAATGGCTTTTTCCGCTGACCGGGTTTAGAGCCTCTGAATCCGGCATTGACTGCTGTATCCTCAGCATTATCGCCGTTAATGCGGCGCTTGTGCTTGTTGCGACGTGACCAGCCATTGCTGTCCTTGGTATCCGAACTACCAGGGTTTTTGGTCAAGTTGTTACTACGCGCTAGCCAGCTGTCCTCTCCCGCGCAAAAGCGGGTCATGAGTGTGGTGAGGGCTGCCATGGATTTCGGCTTTTCCTGTCCTAGGTGCCGGGCTAGCCACTCGTCACGAATGTTGTGTTTGAAGGCTGCTAGCGCCTCTGGATCCGGACAGTCGACGATTTGATTTTTCTTTGTTAGGAACCGTGTCCAGAATTGTCTGGCCGATTCCTCGGGCTGCTGAATTATATGTCTAAGGTCATCGGCAACTGGTGGTCACACATATGTGCCCTGGAAGTTATCAAGGAATGCGGCTTCCAGGTCTTCCCAACAACCAATTGACTCTGCTGGCAAGCTGTTAAGCCAATGCCGAGCTGGTCCTTTAAGCTTGAGTGGGAGGTATTTGATGGCGTGTAGATCATCACCGCGGGCCATGTGGATATGAAGGAGATAGTCCTCGATCCAAATCGCATGATCTGTTGTGCCATCGTATGATTCGATGTTTACGGGTTTGAAACCCTTAGGGATTTGATGATCCATCACTTCGCCTGTGAAGCATAGTGGGTGTGTGGCGCCTCTGTATTGGGCTATATCACGACGCAACTCAAATGAGATTTGTCTACTGTGTTCAGCCCGGCCGGAATTGCTGTATCCGGCATGACGGTTATCATCCCGTGTAGTGGGGCGCCCACGCGATCCGTAGATCGATCTTGTTTGCCTTGCCTTGTCCTCCAATATATCTCGCAGGTCGGGCGCATTTCCCCGTGCCTTGGTACTTTTTGAGCGACGCCGGGGTGCGGCTTGAGTGGAGGGCCGAGAGGCCTCTCTGTCGCGGCCACGAGGTGGCCGGTCGGCCGCGTCGTGCGCTGGTGATGTAGGTTTGGGTGCTTCCTCTTCTAATCAGGGTAGCATCCTACGTTTTGGGTAGCTCTTGGAGGGGCGTTCGAGTTCATACTCTTCGGCTACAAGGACTGCAGTCCATCTATCAGCTAGCAAGTCTTGGTCAGCTCTAAGCTGTTGCTGCTTTTTCTTGAGGCTGCTTGCCATGGCCATAGGCTGCTTGCCGTGGCCATAAGCCTGCGTTTGAAATGCTCTTGTTTGACGGGATCCTCAGGCACGAAAAATTCGTCATCGTCGAGGCTTGCCTCGTCTTCGGAGGGAGGCATATAATTATCGTCCTCTACCTCTCTGTCTGCCGCTCTATCATGCGGGCTGGCTTCTCCATCCTCCTGTGCTGAATCCTGCTGGAGGAGGTCGTCTTCGACCGCTCGGGGTGTTATTATCTCCCGTGCCGGAATCACTGTTTTTGCTATGGCGGGATTTAGAGCGGCGCCGCTGACGCCGGCGCTTAGGCTGTTTCTTGGAGGGGTCATCCTCCGCTGTTCCATCGCCATTCCCATCTTTTGGGATGTCCACCATATATATGTCGTATGACGAGGTGGCCTTCAAGTGCCCTGTCGGCGCTGGTTCTTGGTTGTCTCCAGCATCTTCGTCCATACCGTCGATGTCTTTGGAGTCAAAGTCGAGCATGTCGGTTAAATCATCGACAGTGGCTACAAAGTGGATGGTGGGTGGGCGTTGAATTTCTTCGTCGTCCGCATCCCAACCTTCCTGACCATAGTTCGCCAGGCTCTCCGATAAAGAGAGAGACTTCGATGAGTTCGTGGATGTCGCCAAGGGCGAAGTCTTTGAAAGATGTCCGCGATGAACTCCATAACCGGCACCCAATCGGATTCGATTGGCGGGCGCTGAAGGTTGAGTCCGGAGAGGAGTCCGCACCTCGAGTCACGAAGCCAAAGCGACAGGGGTGTTCGACTCAATCGCCCGTAGAGATCGCAGGCCCCGAGGCGGTGTCTAGCCACTCCTCCTCGATCGGCGGGTCGGCTCGAGCTAAGGGTCGGGCGGACACCGGTGCGGCCTCCGTGGCACCGCTCGGCGCGAGCTAGATCGTGCCCATCGAGACAAAGGCGGCGCTTGGCTGTGGCTCGAATCGCCGAAGATCAAGTCTCCACGGATGTCGGCCGTGTAGTTCAAACTCCCAAATCTGACCTGATGGCGGGCGTAGCTTTCGATCTGCTCCAGATGGCCTAGCGAATTGCCCGCATGATGCAAAGCCGCCGAATCTGAAGATCTTTTCGGGAGAAAAATCTCACCTGGACCACATCATTGTTGATGATCGAAGGAGCCATCGGGCCTAAAGATGACGCATACGCAGGAACTCTCAATGAAAGCACCAATGTCGGTGTCAAAATCGGCGGATCTTGGGTAGGGGTCCTGAACTGTGCGTCTAGGCGGATGGCAACAGGAGACAAGGGACACGATGTTTTTACCTGTGTTCGGGCCCTCTCGATGGAGGTAAAACCCTACTCCTGCTTGATTAATATTGATGATATGGGTAGTACAAGAGTAGATCTACCACGAGATCAGAGAGGCTAAACCCTAGAAGCTAGCCTATGGTATGATTGTTGTTCGTCCTACGGACTAAAACCCTCTGGTTTATATAGACATCGAAGAGGGTTAGGGTTATACAGAGTCAGTTACAATGGTAGGAGATCTACATATCCATATCGCCAAGCTTGCCTTCCATGCCAAGGAAAGTCCCATCCGGACACAGGACAAAGTCTTCAATCTTGCATCTTCATAGTCCAGGAGTCCGGCTAGAGGTGATAGGTCGGCTGTCCGGACACCCCCTAATCCAGGACTCCCTCAGCGGGCCCTCGCAACGTCCCACGCGCGAAGGCCACAAAAGCTCCTGAGATATAGCCCTGTTGAGCCTTGGGATGTCGATGCAGACGTGCAGCCCGCCATCCTCGCTTGGATGGGGAGCTGCGCCAGGTGGGCGGCGGTCGCCGCGCATGGCTCTTGCTTCTTGAAGCTCCTAGGTAGTCTGGGTGATGAACTCTTGAGCACTAGGCGCTCCTCGCCTGGTGCCCTCCTGAGGGAAACATGTCGCAAAGCACGCCTCCACGTGGTGCCCAAGCGCCTCCCTCGTGATGTTGGCTAGGTCTGAGGCCCTCCAGAAAAGAGCCCCCGAGCCCTGCCCGAGGAGGGCGCTGGGCGCGCCTTCCTATGCATGGGAGGGAGGCACCCCATCTGAGTACGCAGGTCTTGGGGTGGTGCTGCTGGCGACGCCGCTCTCCTGAGGCCCTGCACGAAGCAGCTGCTTCTTCTTCTTGGGGATGGCCTCAGGAGGGTGCAGGATTCCTTCGTTGTCGGGGTCTTCGATTGCTGCGGCCTGGAAGGCCCGCTCAAGGGAGCACACTGCATCCTTCTCCTCACAGGAGACTGTGATGACACCCCCAGTCCCAGGCATCTTGAGGACATTGTAGCCGTGGTGAGTCACTCCCATGAACTTGGCCAACGCTGGGTACCTGCTACCTCTTGAGCACTGCGTTGGGTTTCCCTTGAAGAGAAAAGGGTGATGTAGTAAAGTAGCGTAAGTATTTCCCTCAGTTTTTGAGAACCAAGGTATCAATCCAGTAGGAGACCATGCTCGAGTCCCACGCACCTACACAAACAAATAAGAACCTCGCAACCAACGCGATAAAGGGGTTGTCAATCCCTTCACGGTCACTTACGAGAGTGAGATCTGCTAGAGATGATAAGATAATATTTTTGATATTTTTATGGTAAAGAGTAAAAGTAAAGAAAGGAAAATAAACGGTGCCAGAAATAGCTAGTTGTCGGGAGATTAATATGATGGAAAATAGACCCGGGGGCCATAGGTTTCACTAGTGGCTTCTCTCAGGATAGCATAAGTATTACGGTGGGTAAACGAATTACTGTCGAGGAATTAATAGAATTGAGCATAGTTATGAGAATATTTAGGTATGATCATGTATATAGGCATCACGTCCGTGACAAGTAGACCGACTCCTGCCTGCATCTACTACTATTACTCCACACATCGACCGCTATCCAAAGATGCATCTAGAGTATTAAGTTCATAAGAAACGAGTAACACTTTAAGCAAGATGACATGATGTAGAGGGATAAACTCATGCAAAATGATATAAACCCCATCTTTTATCCTCGATGGCAACAATACAATACGTGTCGTTTCCCCTCATCACACGGGATCGAGCACCGCAAGATTGAACCCAAAGCTAAGCACTTCTCCCATCGCAAGAAAGATCAATCTAGTAGGCCAAACCAAACTGATAATTCGAAGAGACTTGCAAAGATAACCAATCATACATAAAAGAATTCAGAGGAAATTCAAATATTGTTCATAGATAATCTTGATCATAAACCCACAATTCATCGGATCTCGACAAACACACCACAAAAGAAGAGTTACATCAAATAGATCTCCAAGAGAATCGAGGAGAACTTTGTATTGAGATCCAAAGATAGAGAAGAAGCCATCTAGCTAATAACTATGGACCCGAAGGTCTGAAGTAAACTACTCACACATCATCGGAGAGGCTATGGTGTTGATGTAGAAGCCCTCCGTGATCGATACCCCCTCCGGTGGAGCGCCGGAAAAGGCCCCAAGATGGGATCTCACGGGTACAGAGGTTGCGGCGGTGGAAATAGGGTTTTGGCTCCTCTCTGGCGATGGTTTGAAGTGCGTGAGGTATATATAGGAGGAAGAAGTAGGTTGGTGGAGCTACGAGGGGCCCACGAGGGTGGAGGGCGCACCCAGGGGAGTAGGCGCGCCCCTGCCTCGTGGACTCCTCGTTGATTTCTTGACGTCCACTCCAAGTCCTCTGGATCACGTTTGTTCCGAAAATTACGTTCCCGAAGGTTTCATTCCGTTTGGACTCCGTTTGATATTCCTTTCCTTCGGAACACTGAAATAGGCAAAAAACAACAATTTGGGCTGGGCCTCCGGTTAATAGGTTAGTCCCAAAGATAATATAAAAGTGTATAATAAAACCCATTAAACATCTAAGACAGAATATAATATAGCATGGAACAATAAAAAATTATAGATACGTTGGAGACGTATCAAGCATCCCCAAGCTTAATTACTGCTCGTCCTCGAGTAGGTAAATGATAAAAACAGAATTTTTGATGTGGAATGCTACTTAGCATAATTTTCAATGTAATTCTCTTATTTGTGGTATGAATATTCAGATTCGAAAGGTTCAAGATAAAAGTTTAATATTGACATAAAAGTAATAATACTTCAAGCATACTAACTAAGCAATTATGTCTTCTCAAAATAACATGGCCAAAGAAAGTTTATCCCTACAAAATCATATAGTTTGGTCATGCTCCTTTTTCGTCACACAAGAATGCTCTCATCATGCACAACCCCGATGACAAGCCAAGAAATTGTTTCATACTTTAGTAATCTCAAACTTTTTACAACTTTCACGCAATATATGAGCGTGAGCCATGGATATAGCACTATGGGTGGAATAGAATATGATGATGGGGGTTTTGTGGAGAAGACAAAAATGGAGAAAGTCTCACATTGACACGGCTAATCAATGAGCTAGGGAGATGCCCATCAATCAATGTCAATGCAAGGAGTAGGGATTGCCATGCAACGTATGCACTAGAGCTATGAATGTATGAAAGCTCAACAAAAGAAACTAAGTGGGTGTGCATCCAACTTGCTTGCTCACGAAGACCTAGGGCATTTGAGGAAGCCCATTGTTGGAATATACAAGCCAAGTGCTATAATGAAAAATTCCCACTAGTATATGAAAGTTACAAAACAAGAGACTCTCTATCATAAAAATCATGGTGCTACTTGATACGTCTCCAACGCATCTATAATTTTTGATTGCTTCATGCTACATTATATTCTGTTTTGGATGATTAATGGGCTTTGTTATACACTTTTATATTATTTTTGGGACTAACCTATTAACCGGAGGCCCAACCCAAATTGCTGTTTTTTTGCCTATTTCAGAGTTTCGCAGAAAAAGAATATCAAACGGAGTCCAAACGGAATGAAACCTTCGGGAACGTGATTTTCGGAACAAACGTGATCCAGAGGACTTGCAATCTACGTCAAGAAATCAACCAGGAGAGCACAAGGCAGGGGGACGCGCCTACCCCCCTGGGCGCGCCCTCCACCCTCGTGGGGCCCATGTTGCTCCACCGACGTACTTCTTCCTCCTATATATACCTACGTACCCCCAAAACAACAGAAGCATCCACGAAAACCTAATTCCACCGCCGCAACCTTCTGTACCCGTGAGATCCCATCTTGGGGCCTTTTCGGGCTTCCTGCTGGAGGGGGCATTGATCACGGAGGGCTTCTACATCAACACCATATCCTCTTCGATGATGTGTGAGTAGTTTACCTCAGACCTTCGGGTCCATAGTTATTAGCTAGATGGCTTCTTCTCTCTCTTTGGATCTCAATACAAAGTTCTCCACGATTCTCGTGGAGATCTATTCGATGTAATCTTCTTTTGTGGTGTGTTTGTTGAGACCGATGAATTGTGGGTTTATGATCAAGTTTATCTATGAACAATATTTGAATCTTCTCTGAATTCTTTTATGTATGATTGGTTATCTTTGCAAGTCTCTTGAATTATCAGTTTGGTTTGGCCTACTAGATTGATCTTTCTTGCAATGGGAGAAGTGCTTAGCTTTGGGTTCAATCTTGCGGTGTCCTTTCCCAAAGGATGTTAGGGGCAGCAAGGCACGTATTGTATTGTTGCCATCGAGGATAAAAAGATGGGGTTTATATCATATTGCATGAGTTTATCCCTCCACATCATGTCATCTTACTTAAAGCATTACTCCATTCTTTTGAACTTAATACTCTAGATGCATGCTGGATAGCGGTCGACGTGTGGAGTAATAGTAGTAGATGCAGGCAGGAGTCGGTCTACTTGTCAGGGACGTGATGCCTATATACATGATCATACCTAGATATTCTCATAACTATGCTCAATTATATGAATTGCCCAACAGTAATTTGTTCACCCACCGTAATACTTATGCTCTTGAGAGAAGCCACTAGTGAAACCTATGGCCCCCAGGTCTATTCTCCATCATATTAATCTTCCAACACTTAGCTATTTTTATTGCCTTTTATTTTACTTTGCATCTTTATTATAAAAATACCAAAAATATTATCTTATCATATCTATCAGATCTCACTTTCGTAAGTGACCGTGAAGGGATTGTGTCGGTGTCAAAACCGGCGGATCTCGGGTAGGGGGTCCCGAACTGTGCGTCTAGGCGGATGGTAACAGGAGACAAGGGACACGATGTTTTTACCCAGGTTCGGGCCCTCTCGATGGAGGTAATACCCTACTCACTGCTTGATTAATATTGATGATATGGGTAGTACAAGAGTAGATCTACCACGAGATCAGAGAGGCTAAACCCTAGAAGCTAGCCTATGGTATGATTGTTGTCCGTCCTATGGACTAAAACCCTTCTGTTTATATAGACACCGAATAGGGTTAGGGTTACACAGAGTCGGTTACAATGGTAGGAGATCTACATATCCAGATCGCCAAGCTTGCCTTCCACGCCAAGGAAAGTCCTATCCCGGACACGGGACGAAGTCTTCAATCTTGTATCTTCATGGTCCGTGAGTCCGCCAAAGATGATAGTTCGCTATCCGGACACCCCCTAGTCCAGACTCCTCAAGAGCCCTGAACCAGGCTTCAATGACGACGAGTCCGGCGCGCATATTGTCTTCAGCATTGCAAGGCGGGTTCCTCCTCCGAATACTTCATAGAAGGTTTTGAACACAAGGATAGTGTCCGGCTCTGCAAAACAAGTTCCACATATAACCATAGAGAGAATAATTTTTGCACAGATCTGCTGACATATTCCGCGGCGTGACATCACACCACGGCCAGGCCTTTATTCGAATCATTTTTTACTGTCCCACCTCAGCGCGTTTAGCTAGGCGGTTTCCTTGGCACGTCTTATCAAAGCGTAGATCGTGCCCCCTTATTTCGGGATTCTCATCAATACGGACGTGGGTAACCCAACCGCGCCCGTTAGCACGCCTCCTCTATCGAAGGCGAGTCCCAATCGATCACGGGGAAGGCTCTTGGTATTCAACCTCTTTATAACGAGACCAAGGCCCTCTTCTTTTTTCCAATCTCAATCGAATCCGCCTCTCGCTTCGAGTTCCAACACCCAAAGCTTCAGTTTTAGGCGCTTCGGACCTTCGATGATGTCCGGCTCCGACCAACACGGCCGATGGATGCCTTCTTCCGTCACGGGAGAAGATGTGCTAAAGCTGCGAGATGCCAGGTATCTAACCGACGAAATTTCGCATAGGCTACCTGCCCCAGGGCAGGTCATTCCCACTCCCGAGCCCGGCGAGAGCGTGGTGTTCGTGTCTCACTTCCTTTGGGGTTTAGGCTTCCCGACGGATCCCTTTGTGCGGGGGCTCATGTTTTATTATGGGCTGGAATTCCATGACTTGAATCCGGAGTCCATCCTCCACATCTCGTCATCTATTGTTGTATGTGAAGCCTTCCTCCGCATTACCCCTCACTTCGGATTGTGGCTCAAGACCTTCGAGGTGGAGCCGAAGATGATCGAGGGGCAACAGGCAGAGTGCGGAGGGGCGGTCATAAGCAAGTGCGTTGATGCTCCATGGCCCGAGGGCTCTTTTTAGGAGGAGCTTGGTTTGTGGCAACGGGAGTGGTTTTATATCACCGCTCCCAGGGGCACCAAATGGGTGACGCCACCCGCCTTCCGCCAGTCCACCACAGTGGTGGCATCATGGGTCAACCGGGGCTCGACTGGGGCCGCCCAAGGACGTTCCTCATTGCAGGCCGCATTCGAGACCTCCAGAAAGAGAGATCAATCTGGTCGTGGCGGCGCGCAGGTTATGCTGATTCGGCGCCTTTACGCCTGGCGTCGCCCCCTCCGTCTGTGGGAGTTTAATCCGGAGGGACCACGAGCTCTCCAACATTTTATGGGCGCGACGCCCGTGGAGATGTATAAAATGTTCTTTGGATCACAAGAGAAGTGTCCGGACTTGACTGAGGACGCAGGTCTAAGCTGCAATCGCCCATATACTCAAGTAAGTAGTCCTGTACCCGGACAGGCTGTTCGTTCATTTATCATATATTTGCCCTTAAAGGAGTCGTTTCTTAAACAGGAGTGGATAGCTAAGTCAAAGTTGATAAGGTGTCCGGCTCCCCTCCCAGAGACCACGCCGGATCCCATGCTGACCAAGATGTTAAAGGCCGCGCCTTTTAAAGAAGGCGAAGGGGGGAGCAGGGAAGCAACTGCCTGCGCGAAGGAGGCTTTCAAGGAAGGGGGGATCAAGGATCCTACCCTCCAAGGGGAGAAGAGGACCGCTTCCGCAGACCCGGAAGCCAAGGCCTCAAAACGGGGAAAGAAGTCTTCGTCAGAAAGTCCGGCGCTGGGAAGTACCCCAGACGCACTATTTCCCCAAGGGGATCAGCCCACCAGCGAGCCGTAAGTAAAAAGAAGGGGTCTTGTGAATAAAGGATATCCCTGTATTTATTTCTGAAGATAACCGAAATTGTACCTTGTAGTTCGGATCTCAGCCCTTCTTAGCAGAGCTCGTCTTGAGGATCTTCGTCCGGAGATGATGGAGAGCGAACGCCTCCACCTATCGCGCCTTCATGTGAGGCGAGGCGACCACGAGGTGTCGTCACGGAGAGTTTCCCCGAGTCCGCGCCAATCGGGCGTCTGGTCGGAGGAGTCAAGGACCTGCTCGGGCGGCGTCTATCTCGAGAAGATCACCGTGCGCTAATGGCTACGGTGATTGAAAGAATTGCATCCGCCGAGAGCAGATTGCATGAAGCCGCCGTAAGTTTACCGACGGGGTTTGAGGTACGAAAAAAATGATGTACCTTTCCGGCGATTATGCATATAGAATGCGCCCTGTATAGATAGTAGCCCCTGAGACTCGGTATGTTGTCAAAACTGGCAGCGTGCCGAGGATGATAATCTCAGTACTAACATGTCGCCGTTCCTATGTAGGTGGCGGGGCGTCCGGTGGCTAGCCGGATTGATGAATTTGCCGAACAAAAGCGGCAACTTGACAAGGCGGATGCGGACATCGCGCTGGTCAATAAACGGTTTGACGAGTCACAAGGTATGCGACTTCTCCGCGGACACCTGGTAAGGGAGCTTGACGCCTATGCCTTACTACTTGTATGCTTTGATGCAGATGGTGCCACTGTTGTGGAGAGGCTGCGGGCGGAACTCGCCCGAGCTAAAGAGCAAGCCCGAAAGAGTAATGCGGCTGCTTTAAAGGCGGCCGAAGAGCTGAAAGCCGAACGGGCTGCTCACTGCCGAAGCAAAGAGGAAATGGCCGATATGGCCTTGAAGCTGAAGAATGCTACCGACCGCTGCGGGGTTCTTGAAAAAGAACGTCAAGCGGAACAAGAGGACCTAAAAAAGGCCACCGCCGAAGCCAAGGATGCCCGTTCCGCGATGAGAGCTGCAAAGGAGGAGCTGAGTCAGGCCGGGGATATTGCGGCTGGAAAACCGTTTCTGCTTCGGAGAAAATATACGGATCCGAAGTATGCTCAGTTGGACAAGCTGTGGAGTTCGAAGGATGCTTATCTGGACTTAGCGGCGAGCGTTGCGGACGCGATCGAGCACTTCCGAGGCCAGAAAGGGCACAGAAGGGAAGAGCTATTTTGGTCGCAATTCCATAGTCTGGAGCGTCCTCTTCCGTTGACCGATCGGTTGGCCGAATGGGTCGAGCTGAATCGATTATCCGGACTTGCCATGAAGCATGTCATGACTCATTTGTGGCCAGGCGGACCTCAGCCGCAGAGTTATTTTGGCTTAGTGCAGCAGTTCCTTGGTGCGGTACCGCGTATCGACGCAATGAAGCGGTTGGCGTGTATTGAGGGGCGGATGGCTCTTGCCCGTGTCAAGGCATCTTGGGCAGAGATGAATGCCACCGACATTGCGTCCCAGATTCGGACGGAAGCCGAAGTAGCGATCGGCGCTATTTTGAGGAAGTTCTTCCGCGCTCGTTTAATAGAGACGCAGATCGAAGGATGTTATGTTTGAATGACATGTATAATTTTATGAAACAACGTTTCAATTTAATATAAGAGCTTTTTATACTTGTGCCTTCGTGTAGCAAACTACCTCTGTCTGGCCGTTGATGTATATATGTATATAACCCGAAGATGGCAGTCTTGACATTCCCCCCACGCACATAGTGCGGGGGTGTTTGCAAAGAAATCGCATTTTCACACTTAGTCCAATGCCTTGGTCCTATAAAGGAGGTGGTAGCGTAGCAAACTAGGCAACCGGACTATAATGCTTTATCACTTTCACTTAGCCATAGGAGTTCTATGGTGGGGCTACCATATAGCCCACAGGGCACCGCACTCTCCCGAATTCGGGGTGCGTATGTGCCTGACCGGAAAACGGTCCTTTGTTAATGCGGAGGAATTCTAAACATTCTGGTGAGTCATCGAGTGGTTGACCAGTCTCTCGCTATATCATGACAGTCGGTTTTGCTTTCTCTCGAGGTGCTCGCTTGCGGCGAACTGCACAATCGCGATAGTTCTCCACAGTGCCGCGTTAGCCGATAGAACGGAACATAAGGCAGCAAAACACAGGATCCGGGCAAACCCAACATTTTACCAAAGGCATGATTCAGAGCTGATGCATATAAGGCCTAACTCGAGACGCCGAACACTCCCTAAGGTATTCGGTCTTTTATAAAGCGGGCCGAACAATGCCCTTGGTAACAAGCCCCCGTGTCAGTACGTGCAAAATTCTGACGCGGTCGATGCCAAAATGCCAGCCTCCTCCTCGGTTATAATAAGAGACCGGGGGATGAGTAACAACAAGAGACAGTGAAAAAGGTTTACCCAGGGTCTTAATCTGAAAAGAATCCTTGCAACAGGTCCCTGCTGCACGCTTATGCGCTGTGTCTTCAAGTTGTGCCGTATCACGACGGGTATAGCACGGCGTTCATCTCAGTAAAGAGAGGAACTTAGTTTGAAAAGATCGTATGCGAAAATGTAATTGGAAATAAACAGAGTACGATTCAAAAATGAATAAAATTGAGCTTTATTGTCTCTTGTTGTACATCCGTGGAGCCCCTTGTAAGAAGTGCAGCGGCTAGTAAGCATCATGTTTATTTATGCCGGACTCGCCTAACCGTGTCCAAAGTGCAGGCGACCACTTTAGATGCTTTGACCAGCAAAGCCGTGTTAGTGTGAGGCTGTTAAGGCGGTCTCACATTCTTTCAGATTTGAGGGACACGCAGCTTCCCTTAATGAAATGATGCCTCGTGGACCGGGCATTTTAAGTTTAAGAGATGCGTAATGCGGTATTGTGTTAAAGCGGGCGAAGCTTCAAGGCGTCCCAAAGAGTGCTTGATGGCTACTTTTAAATGGGGCGATGTGGAAGACCAACTTTTCGCAACGGAAGTGTCGGGTGAGCCGAACATAACTTCCAATGGTAGGGAGCCCGTACAATGGGCATATGTGCCTGGCATTATTCCTTGGAAGGAAGTGTTGCTATGGCCAATTCTGTTTGGGTCTATCCCCATATTGCGGATTGTGTCTTGATATAGCAGGTTTAAATCACTGCCGCTGTCCATTAGGACTTGCGTAAATTGAAGTCCGTCAATTATAGGTTCTAGTATCAGGGCAGTCCATCCTGCGCTCCGGATACTTTCGGAGTAGTCCTGATGGTCGAAGGTGATTGGTTTTGACAACCAGTGTCGGGACTCATTGGTAGACTGTATGCGCCAGTAATTCAATGGGCGCCGCTCTATTTTCCCCTTTTGTTACTTGAAGTAAGTTTACTGTTTTGACCTCTTGTGGGAAATTCTTTTGTTTTCCGGGGCTCTGCTTGTGGTGCTCGTCATCATCCTCACGTGGTGTGTTGAGCCCCTTGTGTTCAACGTTGAGTCTGCCGGACTGCTTGAAGACCCAACAATCTCTGTGGGTATGGTTTGCAGGCTTCCCGGGAGTACCTTGGATTTGGCATATCTTGTCCAAGATTTTGTTTAAGTTGGATAGCTCATCGCTATTATCCTTAAGGGGCAGTTTTTTATTGTTCTGCCGTGAGCTTTCGAATCCGGCGTTATTGCCGCTCTTTGGACCGTTCCTTAATCCAGCGCTGGTCCTTGCTGCATCGTGGTTTCCCATTCCCATCCCTGACTTGGATGTACTTGGGTCGCTGGTATGCGCATCTTGCTAGCCAGCTATCCTCTCCGCCGCATAAAAGCGGGTCATGAGGCTTGTTAATGCGGCCATTGTTCTTGGCTTTTCCTGGCCAAGGTGTCTGGCGAGCCATTCGTCTCGGACGTTGTGTTTGAAAGCTGCTAAGGCTTCGGCGTCCGGACAATCGACTATTTGGTTCTTTTTGGTGAGGAACCTATTCCAGGGCTGACTCTCCGGGCTGTTGGGTTATGTGACTTAAATCATCTACGTCCGGAGGTCGGACATAAGTTCCCTGGAAATTGGCCCGAAAAGCATCCTCAAGCTCTTCCCAGCTACCAATAGTGTTTTCGGGAAGGCTTTTAAGCCAATGCCGGGCTGGCCCTTTGAGCTTGAGAGGTAGGTATTTTATGGCGTGGAGATCATATCCTCTGGCCATGTGTATGTGGAGGATGTAATCCTCAATCCAGACTCCAGGGTCTGTCGTTCCGTCGTATGCCTCTATGTTTATGGGTTTGAATCCCACTGGGGAATTCATGATCCAGCACCTCATCGGTGAAACATAGAGGGTGCGCGGCACCCCTATATTTGGGTATGCCGTGATGTTCGGATGCTTGACATGTTGTATTGCTTGCTAGAGCTTGTTTCCTTGGCCCATAGATAGATTTTACTAGGCCATCATTTTGGTGCGGATCTTTATGCGGATCGCGTGCCGGCTTGTGTGCGGCGCCGCATGCCGCTCTATGTTTGCCATGTGGTCGTCTATCCGACCGGGCGGCCTCTTTGTTTTTTTTATCGTGGGGGCTATATGGCCTCCTCGTCAAATTCGGGCAGTAGTTTGCGCTTTGGGTAGCTCTTTGCTTGGCGGCTGTCGCCATATTTGTCTGCGGTGTTGAGTACTTTACTCTATCTCATTCGGAGTGCGTCTTCCGCTGTTCTGAGCCTCTGTTTCTGCTTTTTCAAGCTACGTGCAGTAGCGAGGAGCTCTTTGTGGAGGTTCTTTTGCACCAATGATGTGTCCGGAGTGAGATCGTCCGGACTGTTATCTTTGCCGGGGACGGGTTGTTGCTTAATGGCATGTTCGTCGTCGTCCGGCTCACCCTGCTCTATGGATGGGTCTGTGAGGGCGATGTCTTTATCGAGGTGGGGTTTTGAGCGGCGCTTACGCCGCCGCTTTGATTGCTTCCCGAGGGAATTATCTTTCGTAGCGTCCCGTTGTTCCTCGTTATCGCCTCCCTTAGGTGTGTCCACCATATATACATCGTAAGTTGAGGTGGCCTTCCAGTGCCCTGTGGGCGCTGGTTCTTGGTCATCTCCGGCGTCGTCGTCCATACCGTCGATGTCTTCGGAGTCGAAGTCGAGCATGTCGGTTAAGTCATCGACAGTGGCTACAAAGTGGGTGGTGGGTGGGCATTGGATTATTTCGTCGTCCGAATCCCAACCCTCCTGTCCATAGTTCGATCTGGGCTCTCCTGACAAAGAGAGAGACTTTAATGAGTTCAGGATATCGCCAAAGGGCGAGTGCTGAAAGATGTCCGCCGCGGTGAACTCCATAATCGGCGCCCAGTCGGATTCGACTGGCAGGGGCGCGGGAGGTTCGGAGTCCGAAGAGGAGTCCGGCACCTGGGAGTCACGAGCTTCGTAAAGGACAGGGATGGTATTCGGCTCAATCGCCGTAGAGGCCTCAGCCCCCGAGGTGGTGTCCAACCAACCGTCCTCGATCGGCGAAACCGGCTCCGAATTAATGGTCGGAGCAGACACCGGTGCGGCCTCCACGGCACTGTTCGGCGGCAGAGCTAGATCATACCCATCGAGACAGTGTGGCACGCCCAGCTGTGGCTCGAGTCCGTCGAAGATCAAGTCTCCGTGGGTGTCGGCCGTGTAGTTCACGCTTCCAAATCTGACCTGATGGCCAGGGGCGTAGCTTTCGATCTGCTCCAGATGGCCTAGAGAATTGGCCCGTAGTGCAAAGCCGCCGAATATGAAGATCTGTCCGGGGAGAAAAGTCTCACCCTGGACCGCGTCGTTGTTGATGGTTGAAGGAGCCATCGGGCCTATAGGTGACGACACAGAGGAACTCTCAATGAAAGCACCAATGTCGGTGTCAAAACCGGCGGATCTCGGGTAGGGGGTCCCGAACTACGCGTCTAGGCGGATGGTAACAGGAGACAAGGGACACGATGTTTTTACCCAGGTTCGGGCCCTCTCGATGGAGGTAATACCCTACTCACGCTTGATTAATATTGATGATATGGGTAGTACAAGAGTAGATCTACCACGAGATCAGAGAGGCTAAACCCTAGAAGCTAGCCTATGGTATGATTGTTGTCCGTCCTATGGACTAAAACCCTTCTGTTTATATAGACACCGAATAGGGTTAGGGTTACACAGAGTCGGTTACAATGGTAGGAGATCTACATATACGTATCGCCAAGCTTGCCTTCCACGCCAAGGAAAGTCCTATCCGGACACGGGACAAAGTCTTCAATCTTGTATCTTCATGGTCCAGGAGTCCGGCCAAAGATGATAGTTCGGCTATCCGGACACCCCCTAGTCCAGGACTCCCTCAGATTGACAACCCCTTTATTGCGTTGGTTGCGAGGTTTTTATTTGTTTGTGTAGGTGCGAGGGACTTGAGCGTGTCCTCCTACTGGATTGATACCTTGGTTCTCAAAAACTGAGGGAAATACTTACGCTACTTTGCTGCATCACCCTTTCCTCTTCAAGGGAAAACCAACGCAGTGCTCAAGAGGTAGCAAGAAGGATTTCTGGCACCGTTGCCGGGGAGTCTACGCACAAGTCAAGACATACCAAGTACCCATCACAAACTCTTATCCCTCGCATTACATTATTTGCCATTTGCCTCTTATTTTCCTCTCCCCCGCTTCACCCTTGCCGCTTTATTCGCCTTTTCTTCGCCTTCTTCCCGTATGTCTTTTTGTTTGTGTTTCCATGTGCCTCCTATTTGCTTGCATCTTTGCTTGCTAAAAATCTATTGATATGGATCCACTTAAAGTGTTCTACTTGGATCATCTTCGATCCTTATGCGCTCGTGCTGAAACCCCAAGTAGCCTAGTTGATGGGAAATTTAGATGAGCATGCTCATTTTGTGCGTCACTGTTTGTCTAAAAAGGGGAGACTCTTATGGAATCAAATAAACAGATTGCTGTGTTATGCTTGGAATCTTTGTGAAATTTTTGATTTTACTTGTTGCTCTAAGAACCCTAAAAAACACCTTCCCTACCTATGTGAGTTTAATGATAATGAAATCTTATCTTCTTATGCAAAGGGTGTTTATAGTTATTACGATATCGAACAAATTGAAGAATTTGTTGCTTTTAAGGGTGCTTATGAAGTTGCTTCTTTGATTGAAAAGGATGATATTACTCTCTACGAAACTGAAAATTTTGACATACTTAAATATTGCTATGAAAACTATGCTCATAATATCTATGTCAAAGAATTTATTGAGAGAATGACCGTTGCTTTGAAAGAAAATAATGATATGCATGAATCTAAAGATAATGATGATTCCGATGATTTGATTGAAAAATCCTTTGATGAACATGATGCTTGGTATTCTTGTGGCCATGATGCCAATATTTATGAAGATGAATTTGGTATAGTTCCTTATGTTAAACATGAGATCATTGCTATTGCACCCATACTTGGTAGTTCCTTCGATGAAAAGCATGATTGCAATGATGTTATTATAAATTCTCTTAATGCCAACTGTGTTAATAATATGCAAAACCCTAAGCTTGGGGTGAGGAAGTCCTGGATTAGGGGGTCCTCGGACAGCTGGACTTTATCCTTTAGCCGGACTGTTGGACTATGAAGCTACAAGATTGAAGACTTCGTCCCGTGTCCGGATGAGACTCTCCTTGGCGTGGAAGGCAGGCTTGGCAATACGGATATGTAGATCTCCTCCCTTGTAACCGACTCTGTGTAATCCTAGCCCCCTCCGGTGTCTATATAAACCGGAGGGTTTAGTCCGTAGGACAACAACAATCATACCGTAGGCTAGTTTCTAGGGTTTAGCCTCTACGATCTCGTGCTAGATCAACTCTTGTAATACTCATATCATCAAGATCAATCAAGTAGGAAGTAGGTATTACCTCCATCGAGAGGGCCCGAACCTGGGTAAACATCGTGTCTCCCGCCTCCTGTTACCATCCGCCTTAGACTCACAGTTCGGGACCCCCTACCCGAGATCCGCCGGTTTTGACACCGACATTGGTGCTTTCATTGAGTTCCACTGTGTCGTCATCATAAGGTTTGATGGCTCGTCTTGTTGTCAATGACAACATCACCTCTGGGGGAGCCCTGGCTATAGGCCAAACTCTCCGACTAGGCGGTTTCGTCTTGACCGCTCGACCGGCCGCTGCGCCGATGATGACTTGTCGGGTCATCGAAAACAGCCTCCAGGTTGGCTCGGAATCCGCCGAGCAGTTGGATCCAATGGAGCTCTCGTCCTTGAACGAGCTCTTGAATCGCATCGCCGCCTTGGGAGTCGCTATGGACTATGATCAGATCGGGCTTAAACCCGACCAAAGGGAGATTAACTCCCTGCCGGTCACCCATCAGATAGCGGTGGTGGAGGAGCAATGCGGCGATTCTTCCTCTATCTTGAGGACAAACTATGTCCGGATTCGAAGCTCTCGAGCCGGATACCCGTCTGAGGAGGACATGGCCCGGACCCGAACCTAGAATCGTGCAACGTGCGGACCTATTGGGCAACATCCGGAGCCCGAACTTCTAAGATAGGAAACTCCTCCTACTGGTATCGGATCGGGTCAAGGTTCGACTTAAATCCACCCACCCACCCAGATATAAGCGATCTTTCCCACATTAGACAAGAGCCCCAAGAGACAAGACACCACTATTGGGCCAGATTCCTCCTTGTAATGAGCAAGGTTAAGGACTGTCGTGAGGAAGACGCAATTTCATTCTTTGCAAAATTGCACGGACAAGGGAATCCTCAACGCCATAAGTCGCCGTGACATAGCACACTTCGCTGACTTGGTGGCCATAGTACAGAAGTACTGTGCGATGGAAAGCACCTGGAAAACCCAAACAAAATTCTAGGATCCTCCGGCTCTCACTAAACCCCCCGTCCGAACTAAAAGGGTGTACTTTCATAAGTCACCCGACCCAATTACAAAGAAACAAAAGCCCACTACATGTATGGAACCGTATTGGAGGGGTGGCTCAACGGGCCATGCAAAATTCACAGTACAGCGGATACCATACCAACACACAGCCTTAGAGCATGTTGGGTACTCCGGCAGGTGGCCAAGAGCGATGAGGATATCCTCATCAACAATACCGTAGAGCACCATCCCGTGGAGAACAACAATACAAGATTGGCGATCTTGAGACCTTCGCCTCAAATAATAGGCGTGGCGAGCACTCCATGACCTTGCCGAAGTCTGCCAAATAGCAGCAATAAATCCATGGAGCGATACGGCTATCACCTTCAATGCCAGTGACGAACCTAAATTCCGAACAGCACGAGCACCAGCCGCCTTGGTCCTTAGTCCAATTGTGGACAGCTTCCGGCTTACTAAAGTGCTCATGGACGGCGGCAGCGTATTAAACCTCATCTATGAGGAGACTCTTCGAAAAATGAAAATAGACAGAAGCCGCATTGAGCAAAGCAGCACGACCTTCAGAGGAATCATCCCTAGTCGGGAGGCACGATGTGCTGGCAAAATCACACTAGATGTGGTATTCGGCACGCCGGAGAATTATAGGTCCGAAGAAATCACATTCCAAGTGGCCCCGTTCAATAGAGGATACCACGCCCTTCTAGGGCGGGAGGCATTCACGATCTTCCAAGCTATACCCCATTACGGGTACATGAAGCTCAAAATGCTCGGGCCCAATGGAATCATCACTCTAGCTAGTGATCCGGACATAGCACTCCGCGCCAAAAATAAAACAGCCGCACTGGCCCTCGAGGCGTTATCCGAAGCCCTCGCGGCCGAGGAACTAACCACGCTGCGCTCCACAGTGGACAGGGACGACGTGATACTCGACAAAAGATCCAAGTCCACCTCTTTTAAACCAGCAGATGAAATAGTCAAATTCCAAGTACATCCAACGGACCCTACAAAAACAGCATCTATCGGGGCACAGTTAAACCCCACAGTAGACGCCGCACTACGCGAGTTCTTGCGCGAAAATTGGGACATCTTCGCCTGGCATCCTTCAGACATGCCAGGAATCCCACGCAGGCTGGCCGAGCATAGCCTTAACATTCTAAAGGGGTTCAAGCCGGTCAAGCAGACTCTTCGGCATTTCTCTGAACCTAAGCGACAAGCCATGGGAGAAGAGCTAGCCAAGTTACTGGAGGCCGGATTCATCCGAGAAATAAAACATCCGGACTGGCTAGCAAACCTGGTGATGGTACCAAAGAAGGACAAATCATGGCGCCTATGTGTCGACTTCAAGGACCTTAATAAGGCTTGCCCCAAGGATCCCTTCCCCCTCCCTCGCATCGATCAAATTATCGACGCTACCGCAGGACACGACTCATTGTGTTTCCTCGACGCATACTCCGGATACCATCAAATTAAGTTGGCGGAGTCCGATCAAGTCGCAACGGCATTTATCACTCCATACGGACCCTTCTGTTTCAACACCATGCCTTTCAGGCTCAAAAACGCTGGTGCAACCTATCAACGCATGATTCAGACATGCTTGGAGACACAGATCGGCAAAACAGTGGAGGCATACGTAGACGATGTGGTCATTAAAACCAGACACGTCGAATCCTTAATAGACGACTTGAGGCTCACGTTCGACAATCTTTGAACATATGACATTAAGCTCAACCCGGAAAAATGCGTCTTCGGCGTGCCCGCCGGAAAGCTCTTAGGCTTCATCATCTCCAATAGAGGAATTGAAGCAAATCCGGCTAAAATCCGAGCTCTGTCATAGTTGGCCATCCCAACAGACCTCAAGCAAATCCAAAAACTAACTGGATGCGTGGCTGCCTTAAGCCGCTTCATCTCTTGATTAGGAGAAAAGGCACTGCCTCTTTATCGCCTTCTCCGACGCACCGAACACTTCGAGTGGGCCGGATGTGCCACGGCCAGACTGGAGGAAATAAAAGCCGTTTTGGCCACAAACCCAATCTTGGCCGCGCCAAATTTAGGCGAACCAATGCTATTATATATAGCGGCAACACACCAAGTTGTAAGCGCAGTGCTCGTCGTCGAACGAGAGACGGACGGACATAAGTTCCCGCTCCAAAAGCCGGTATACTATGTATCCACTGTCCTCACTCCATGCAAATCACGGTACCCACATTATCAAAAGATAGCATACGCGGTCTTCATGGCATCCCGGAAACTACGACACTACTTTCAAGAGTGTTCAATTACGGTGGCCTCTGAAGTACCACTCAACGACATAATAAACAACCACGAAGCCATGGGCCGGATTGCTAAATGGGCTATTGAGCTCCTCCCGTTCAACATAATATACAAACCACGACAAGCCATTAAGTCACAAGGCATCGCCGATTTAAATGCCGAATGGATGAGCGAACTCCCTAAAGAGTACGACGCATACTCCAATTGGATCATGCACTTTGACGGCTCTAAAATGCTGGTGGGTCTGGGGGCTGGTGTCGTCCTGACATCCCCCACCGGAGATACATTCCAGTACGTACTCCAAATATTATACACAGACTCTAACAACGCAGCAGAATACGAGGCCCTGTTACAAGGCCTCCGGATGGCAGTCTCCATGGGCATTCAACGCCTAGAGGTGCAGGGGGATTCGAACCTTGCAATATCTCAAATAAATGGAGACTTCGACGCCAAGGACCCAAAAATGGCGGCTTATCGCAACGCCGTCCTCAAAATGTCAGCTCGGTTCGAGGGGCTTGAATTCCACCATGTGGTCCGGGAAAGCAATCAGGCGGCAGATATCCTTGCCCGCATCGGCGCTAAGCGTGACCCGGTCCCACCTAATATCTTTTTGGAAAGGCTGTTTAAGCCATCTGTGGTATGGGAAGGAGAGACCGGAAATAATAGCCCGGACCCGGACATAACGCCAGATACCGAACACCCTGACGTAATCGGAGGCTCTACCACCGAAATAACACCTTCCGCCCATGTGATTATGTCTGTCATTGCCCAGTGGACAGAACCATTCCTGGCCTACCTAACTAGGCAGGAACTACCCGAGGACCCAAACAAGGTGCACTACATTGTGTGGTGGTCTAAAGCCTACAAGGTCCACGAGGGAGAGCTTTATATAAAAAGCGCTACCAGAGTCCTTCAAAGGTGCATCTCCGAAGAGGAAGGGCGGTAACTTTTGGCAGAAATTCATGCTGGACTTGGCGGACACCACGCCGCAGCTCGGGCCCTTGTAAGCAAGGCCTTCCGTACAGGTTTCTACTGGCCGACGGCCCGAGCAAACGCACAGGACCTCGTTCAACGATGCGTCGGTTGCCAGCTTTTCACAAACCAAAGCCATATGCCGCCTACTGCTCTACAAACAATCCCCATTACTTGGCCCTTTGCGGTCTGGGGGCTTGATATGGTCGGACCCCTCAAAGGGGGAAGCCATAAGAAAAAATACTTATTGGTCGTGGTGGATAAATTCACCAAATGGATAGAAGCCAAACCAGTTAAAACGGCCGGATCCGGACCAGTGATAGACTTCATATCCGGGTCGTGACATCGCTACGGGCGTCCCCACAAAGATCATCACCGATAACGGCTCGAACTTTACAGCCGACGAGGTAAAAATTTGGTGCAGCAACATGGGCATTAAGCTCGATTATGCTTCTGTCTATCACCCGCAAACTAACGGTCAAGTCGAGCGAGCAAATGGTCTCATCATGAGCGGAATTAAACCCAGTTTAGTGCGATCCTTAAAGGAATCAAATACGCACTGAGTAGAGGAGCTCGACTCCGTACTATGGGGGCTGCGGACCATGCCGAATCGCACTACCGGATACACACCGTTTTTTATGGTGTACGACGCAGAGGCGGTACTGCCCTGCGACATAATTCATGACTCGCCTCGAGTGCGCATGTATGAAGAGAAAGATGCCGAGCTTGATTAGCAGGACAGTTTGGAAGCCCTGGAGGAGGAGCGTGACGTTGCAAAAGCCTGTTGCGCATTCTATCAACAACAGGCTCAAAGGTATCAAAGCAGAGAAGTACGGGCCAAAACTTATAACGTTGGCGAACTTGTTCTACACCTACCGGAGAAGAAAAAGAACAAGCTCAAGCCCAAATGGGAAGGCCCCTTCATTATTGACCAAGTTCTGACCGGTGGAGCATACCGTCTGCGGGATGCATCGGACAATCGACTCGAGCCAAACCCATGGACGCAGCCAGACTCCGAAGGTTCTACGCCTAGTGCCGGACTCCATGTTCGTCTCCTTACCTCCGTCAATTTTTTATATATTCGTTATCTGTCTTTTATCTCTTTCTTTCTTCCCTTTTTATTCAAGGCCTTAAAAGGCTAAAATGTGTCTTTATTACACAATCTTGACGCGCTAGCCGCGCTCATTATACCTGGGGGCTTCTTATATAGAAGCTTAATATAACTATTTTCCGAGCTCTATGCCCCACACATGTGGTATTCTTCCACATGTACCTTTTTCGCCATTATATGCATTGATATGACTTAAGTTTTGGCCAAGCTAGGTTGCCTGGCTCTTGTGTTTATGCCCTACGTTCTCATTAATTCGGCCAGGGCATAAGGGGAGCACCTCTGTGATTGTTACTGTCGGATCAGCCGGATGTGTACCTCAGACTGGGTGAAGCCGAAGGCTAGCGTTCTTAAGGGAATACTCGGTCGGTGAACAAAAGATGATCCTTATTTATTGTAATACATGCCCCCAGATGTTTTTATCCCGCGTCTCTTTTCGCAGCCCGGACATGCACATTAGGGCATGCGTACCCAGGGAAAGGAACCCTTAAGGGAACTATTCTCCCTGGAAGATGTTTCTTACTATCCATGTAATATAACATAACTAGTTGGGTACTTGTCTGTTCAAGCACTTATGACCCGTACGCCTTGTTTCCACGTGTACCCCGGTTTTTCCATAACCGAGCGGGTATACAGATACACGCCGGACTGTCGGGTCCAGAGGTTGAAGCAAAAAGGTCCGCGATGACAAATGATTTACAATCCGGCTAGGGACAATACATGTCACTTGAAGTACACAGTCACTTAGACTGACTAAATTCTTCTTCTATACCATCCAACAGGCTGTCTAGCCTACAATCCTGTTGGGAATACTTTGCGGCTAATTCTACTTGGTCATACACCAAACGGACGGGGATCTCTTTCCCATCAGGCCCCACAGGTCCGACCTCGGCCATGTGGTTCGGGTCAGCCTTGGTATATCGCGTCTTCACCATGGCCCAGGCTTCCCTCGCACCTTGCCGGCAGGCTGATATCTTCCATAATCGGAAGCGCCGCCGTGCTCCCTTGAGCTTCTCTATAAGCTCCCCTAGGTCTCCTGGCGGGAAGGCGGATGGCCACAAGGCTTGGGCAATGCCCTGCATCACCTGCCAAACTTGTTTGTGCAGTTGTGAGAGCTCTGGCAGAAGATCACCTGCAGACCCGGGCATTTCCTCTGCGGGACGACCCGTCAGCATACCTACAGACATAACTCTGTTAGCCGATTTCTTCGCCGAACTCAATAAAAAGTTCGTTCGAGCACTTAATAAAAATGCCGCGTCGAAGCCTCTTATTCTCCTTTACGGAGTTAGCAAGTTGGGCCCGAACATCTTTCAGTTCAACATTCAGTCGGATATTGGCATCTTGGAGATCATTTTTCTCCTGCCTAACCTTCTTCAGCACGTGCTCGCCAGCCTTTAACTGTCGTTGAGCATGTTGCTCATCCCCTTGCACTACATCCAGATTAACCCCGGGATCTTCTGCAGAATCTATTGTTAGATTTGCATGCATGCCGCATACCAAACGTCACATGTCATTCTTTTTGATAGAGACAAGTGTTACCAGAGGGGGCCTTCTCAGACTCCTTCATTGCGGCAACTGCGGCCCATAGCTGGAATTTGCATTCTTCCAACTCTTGAGACAATTGGGTATTCTTCTCCGTAAGAACCTGCACAAATAATGATCCTTAAATCAGTTGTGTCAACTGTTTCAAGTCTCGAGGCTCTTGATATACATAATTATTAGACTTCCTTACTCGTATATCCTTTACATACTGGTCCGTGGCTCTGGCAAGACCATTTTGAGCAGCTCGAATGTACGCGTCTCCTGAGTTAAAGGCATCGAACGCCTCTTGGGAGAAACAAGCGTCACGAAGTACAACCCGGCGACGCCTGTGATTCATTGCGCTCTCCACTTTGGAATTTTTAGCGGATAGCCTATCCGCATCCTCTGTAGGAGGAACCTCTGGCGTTGGCCCCATATTAGCGTCTGCCTTTATGTCCGGCTCTGGAGCCCGACTGATGGAGGCGTGACCGGCAACTTCTCCGGATATAGTCCGGCGAGCGTTTTTCCTACCAGGAAACATGGATGTCATTATATTTTAAAAGACGACAACCACGGAGCGGGGTTCTGTTTCATACCTCTGTGACGGCGTGTCAGTCCTGACCGCCTTCCGTTTAAGCCTACCCGGCTTTGGTGCCCCTTGTAGGTGAGTCATCATGGTTCGGCATGGCGTCCCGAGGGCCTTCCCCTGTAAGACACCATATGTGTGCGGTAGGTGAAGTGCGTAAAAGGGATCCTTTTTGGAAGTTGGGACTCGGTTTTACTTACATGCGATGCAGGAGTAGTCCAGGATAATCGGCTATGATGGCCACCATGGCATCATCGCAGCTCAATTGATAGAACGTCCTGTCAATCAGCTCCACAAATATGTCCGGATCCTCTTCGAGTCCGGGGTCGAGGGCCCGGTCAGGGTCCTCTGGTTGTGGAGGCGGGCTGTGGACCTCCCTCACAGCTTTTCGCAGCTCCTGCTATGAGATAGCAAGGTAAGTATTTATGACAAAGAATGCGGGAAGGTCCGGAGTAAAAAGTAGCAGCTCACCCAGCTTGGGGGTTGTACATGGAGAATCCATCCCGTGTCTTGATGCGGATGAACTCCTCTTCCTCTCCTTTGTACAGATCGGACAGAATTTTTGCTAGAGCAGCGACTGAGTCCGGTCCCTTACGACCGCAGCGGGTGGCATCGTCTTCTCCGTTGAAGTGCCACATGGGTTGCCCCGATATTGAAGTGGCTGCACCCCCTGCGTTAGACATATTGACATAACTTCGATTATTGTCAATCCTAATTGGGTCAACATCTGTACCCGACCCATCAGGTAAAGGACCTCCCCATTATCTTCCTCCCGAGGGCTCCGAGGGCGCCAGCTGCTGCGTTTCTTCAGGGGAGCGTTGTCGAACTCAGGAAGGCCCATCCGAACAGGGTCCGGAAGGGGGACGTCCTCCATATAAAACCACTCCGAAGGCCGGTATTCGGATGTCTTTCGGAGTACCGGACAGGTATCCGGTCCCGGCGATGCGCCATATTTTGGCTCCGCCCACTTGGCATATTGACCCCTCCTGTAATGCGAGTGCAGGCGTAATAGCCTCTTCCATAGCTCGAAATGAGCTTCGCAGCCCAGAAATAGCTCGCAAAGGGCGACATAGCCAGCGATGTGTAATATGGAGGCAGGAGTACGCAGCTAGAGGTCGTAGAACTCCAGGAGCCCACGAAGGAACTGATGAATTGGAAATCCGAGCCCTCTTAATAAGTAAGGGACAAGGCATACCCGCTCCCCTAGATGGGTTGGGAAAGCTGTCCGCTTGCTTCCCGCCATTGTAGGTGGCGAGCCCGGCTCGAACAGGGACCATATACGCTGGGGGTGAGAAATCCCCGGGTCTGTAACTCTACTAATTGGCTGTGGGGGACGGAACACTTCTTCCAATTTCCGGGCTTAGGGCTACGGGTGCGAGAGGAGGAGCTGCGATGACCGGCCATGTTAGAATGGATTTTCCGGGTGCGCTCCGATGGATACTCGCTGTGGGAGCATGGTGTGATCTAGATTTGAGAATCCCCGTCTCTTTAATAGGCGATTTATTCGCACGGCTAGGGAGGCAAATGTAAATGCCACGGCTTCTCGCATTACATTTCGGACGCGTGGAAGATAGCCATTATTAGGCGCGGAAGCCAAGGAGTGCAACATTTATGGGAAGCCGGACAATACCCAATAGGTACTCAGAATTTGGAGAAGAACCCACCTTGCAATGCCGAAGACAATCTGCGCGCTAGACTCATCGTCATGGAAGCCTGGTTCAGGGGCTACTGAGGGAGTCCTGGATTAGGGGGTCCTCGGACAGCCGTACTATATCCTTTAGCCGGATTGTTGGACTATGAAGATACAAGATTGAAGACTTCGTCCCGTGTCCGGATGGGAATCTCCTTGGCGTGGAAGGCAGGCTTGGCAATACGGATACGTAGATCTCCTCCCTTGTAACCGACTCTGTGTAAGCCTAGCCCCCTCCGGTGTCTATATAAGCCGGAGGGTTTAGTCCGTAGGACAACAACAAACATACCGTAGGCTAGCTTCTAGGGTTTAGCCTCTACGATATCGTGGTAGATCAACTCTTGTAATACTCATATCATCAAGATCAATCAAGCAGGAAGTAGGGTATTACCTCCAACGAGAGGGCCCGAACCTGAGTAAACATCGTGTCCCCCGCCTCCTGTTACCATCCGCCTTAGACGCACAGTTCGGGACCCCCTACCCGAGATCCGCCGGTTTTGACACCGACATGGGGATGCTAGTTTTACTATGTCTACTACTTGTTGCAATGATCATGATTGGGGTGATTCTTCTTTTGATCTTGAAAATTTATTTAGGCCCCATGATGATTATGAGATTGATAATAGTGTTTGCAATATTATTGAAAGTGGGTTTGGAAGAGTGTCAACTTTGCATGCATGTGGATCGTGTTGAAAATATTTTATGTGATAGCTATTTGTTGAATTTGCTTATGATTCCACATGTAATTATTATGAGAGAGGAAAATATGGTTGTAGAAATTTTCATGTTACTAAATTACCTCTCGTTATGTTGAGATTGCTATTGTTTCTTTCCGCTTCCTTGCATAGGCTAGTTTTTGCTTGCTATGATAATTTGTTTGCCTATAATATGCCTATGCATAGGAAGTATGTTAGACTTAGATGTGTTTGTCATGTGTTTCATGATGCTCTGTTTGCGCTTCAATTCTTTTCTTTCATATGAGCATCATTGAAATCTCAACGCCTAGCTAAGGGCGTTAAACGATAGCGCTTGTTTGGAGGCAACCCAATTTTATTTTAGGTTTTTGCTTTTTGCTTCTGTTTAGGAATAAATATTTGATCTAGCCTCTGGTTTTATGTGGTTTTATGTTTTAATTAGTGTTTGTGCCAAGTTAAACCTATAGGATCTTCTTGGATGATAGTTATTTGATCTTGCTGAAAATTCCAGAAACTTTCTGTTCACGAAAACAATTATTAAAAATCACCAGAACGTGATAAAATATTGATTCCAATTGAAGCAGATCAATAAACAAATTTTCTAGGTCGTCCTAGTTTGGTAGATTTTTTGGAGTTCCAGAAGTTTGCGTTAGTTACAGATTACTACAGACTGTTCTGTTTTTGACAGATTCTGTTTTTCGTGTGTTGTTTGCTTATTTTGATGAATCTATGGCTAGTAAAATAGTTTATAAATCATAGAGAAGTTGGAATAAAGTAGGTTTAACACCAATATAAACAAATAATGAGTTAATTACAGTACCTTGAAGTGGTGTTTTATTTTCTTTCGCTAACGGAGTTCACGAGATTTTCTGTTTAGTTTTGTGTTGTGAAGTTTTAGAGTTTTGGGTAAAAGATTTGATGGATTATGGAACAAGGAGTGGCAAGAGCCTAAGCTTGGGGATGCCCATGGCACCCCAAGATAATCTAAGGACACCAAAAAGCCAAAGCTTGGGGATGCCCCGGAAGGCATCCCTTCTTTCGTCTACTTCCATCGGTAACTTTACTTGGAGCTATATTTTTATTCACCACATGATAAGTGTTTTGCTTGGAGCGTCTTGTATGATTTGAGTATTTTATTTTTAGTTTACCACAATCATCTTTGCTGTACACACTTTTTGAGAGAGACACACATGATTCGGAATTTATTAGAATACTCTATGCACTTCGCTTATATCTTTTGAGCTATATAGTTTTTGCTCTAGTGCTTCACTTATATCTTTTAGAGCACGGCGGTGGTTTTGTTTTATAGAAAATATTATTCTCTCATGCTTCACTTATATTATTTTGAGAGTCCTAAACAGCATGGTAATTTGCTTATATTGGGAAATTAATCCTAATATGCTAAGTATTCAAGACTAGTAAAAACTTTCTTATGAGTGTGCTGAATACTAAGAAAAGTTTGATGCTTGATGATTGTTTTGAGATATGGAGGTAGTGATATTAAAGTTGTGCTAGTTGAGTAGTTGTGAAATTGAGAAATACTTGTGTTGAAGTTTGCAAGTCCCATAGCATGCACGTATTATAAACTTTATGTAACAAATTTGAAACATGAGGTGTTCTTTGATTGTCTTCCTTATGAGTGGCGGTCGGGGATGAGCGATGGTATTTTCCTACCAATCTATCCCCCTAGGAGCATGCGCGTAGTGCTTGGTTTTTGATGACTTGTAGATTTTTGCAATAAGTATGTGAGTTCTTTATGACTAACGTTGAGTCCATGGATTATACACACTCTTACCCTTCCATCGTTGCTAGCCTCTTGATTGCAGTGCATTGCCCTTTCTCACATTGAGAGTTGGTGCAAACTTCGCCGGCGCATCCAAACCCCGTGATATGATACGCTCTGTCACGCATAAACCTCCTTATATCTTCCTCAAAACAGCCACCATACCTACCTATTATGGCATTTCCATAGCCATTCCGAGATATATTGCCATGCAATTTTCCACCGTTCCGTTTATCATGACACATTCATCATTGTCATATTGCTTTGCATGATCATGTAGTTGACATCGTATTTGTGGCAAAGCCACCGTTCATAATTTTTCATACATGTCACTCTTGATCCATTGCCTATCCCAGTATACCACCGGAGGCATTCATATAGAGTCATACTTTGTTCTAGTATCGAGTTGTAATCATTGAGTTGTAAATAAATAGAAGTGTGATGATCATCATTCATAGAGCAATGTCCCAATAAAAAAAGAGAAAGGCCAAATAAAAAAAGGGAGGCCCAAAAAAAGATAGAGGACAATGCTACTATCCTTTTTTTCCACACTTGTGCTTCAAAGTAGCACCATGATTTTCATGATAGAGAGTCTCTTGTTTTGTCACTTTCATATACTAGTGGGAATTTTTCATTATAGAACTTGGCTTGTATATTCCAACACTGGGCTTCCTCAAATGCCCTAGGTCTTCGTGAGCAAGCAAGTTGGATGCACACCCACTTAGTTTCTTTTTTGAGCTTTCATGCATTTATAGCTCTAGTGCATCCGTTGCATGGCAATCCCTACTCCTTGCATTAACATCAACCGATGGGCATCTCCATAGCCCGTTGATTAGCCGCGTTGATGTGAGACTTTCTCCTTTTTTGTCTTCTTCACATAACCCCCATCATTATATTCTATTCCACCCATAGTGCTATATCCATGGCTCACACTCATGTATTGCGTGAAGGTTGAAAAAGTTTGAGATTACTAAAGTATGAAACAATTGCTTGGCTTGTCATCGGGGTTGTGCATGACGAGAGCATTCTTGTGTGACGAAAATGGAGCATGACTAAACTATATGATTTTGTAGGGATGAACTTTCTCCGCCATGTTATTTTGAGAAGACATAATTGCTTAGTTAGTATGCTTGAAGTATTATTGCTTTTATGTCGATATTAAACTTTTATCTTGAATCTTTCGTATCTGAATATTCATACCACAATTAAGAGGGTTACATTAAAAATTATGCCAAGTAGCATTCCGCATCAAAAATTCTGCTTTTATCATTTACCTACTCGAGGACGAGCAGGAATTAAGCTTGGGGATGCTTGATACGTCTCGAACATATCTATAATTTTTGATTGCTTCATGCTATATTATATTCTATTTTGGATGATTTATGGGCTTTGTTATACACTTTTATATTATTTTTGGGACTAACCTATTAACCGGAGGCCCAGCCCAAATTGCTGTTTTTTTGCCTATTTCAGAGTTCCGCAGAAAAAGAATATCAAACGGAGTCCAAACGGAAGGAAACCTTCGGGAACGTGATTTTCGGAACAAACGTGATTGAGGACTTGGAGTCTACGTCAAGAAATCAACCAGGAGAGCACGAGGCAGGGGGCGCGCTTACCCCCTGGGCGCGCCCTCCACCCTCGTGGGGCCCATGTTGCTCCACCGACGTACTTCTTCCTCCTATATGTACCTCACGCACTTCAAACCAATGTAAGCATCCACGAAAACCTAATTCCACCGCCGCAACCTTGTGTACCCGTGAGATCCCATCTTGGGGCCTTTTCCGGCGTCCTGCCGGAGGGGGCATCGATCACGGAGGGCTTCTACATCAACACCATAGCTTCTCTAATGATGTGTGAGTAGTTTACCTCAGACCTTCGGGTCCATAGTTATTAGCTAGATGGCTTCTTCTCTCTCTTTGGATCTCAATGCAAAGTTCTCCATGATTCTAGTGGAGATTTACTCAATGTAATCTTCTTTTGTGGTGTGTTTGTTGAGATCGATGAATTGTGGGGTTATGATCATGTTTATCTATGAACAATATTTGAATCTTCTCTGAATTCTTTTATGTATGATTGGTTATCTTTGCAAGTCTCTTCAAATTATCAGTTTGGTTTGGCCTACTAGATTGATCTTTCTTGCAATGGGAGAAGTGCTTAGCTTTGGGTTCAATCTTGTGGTGTCCTTTCCCAAAGGATGTTAGGGCAGCAAGGCACGTATTGTATTGTTGCCTCGAGGATAACAAGATGGGGTTTATATCATATTACATGAGTTTATCCCTCTACATCATGTCATCTTACTTAAAGCATTACTCTGTTCTTTTGAACTTAATACTCTAGATGCATGCTGGATAGCGGTCGACGTGTGGAGTAATAGTAGTAGATGCAGGCAGGAGTTGGTCTACTTGTCACGGACGTGATGCCTAAATACATGATCATACCTAGATATTCTCATAACTATGATCAATTCTATCAATTGCTCAACAGTAATTTGTTCACCCACCGTAATACTTATGCTCTTGAGAGAAGCCACTAGTGAAACCTATGGCCCCCGGGTCTATTCTCCATCATATTAATCTTCCAACACTTAGCTATTTTTATTGCCTTTTATTTTACTTTGCATCTTTATTATAAAAATAACAAAAATATTATCTTATCGTATCTATCAGATCTCACTTTCGTAAGTGACCGTGAAGGGATTGACAACCCCTTTATTGCGTTGGTTGCGAGGTTTTTGTTTGTTTGTGTAGGTGCGAGGGACTTGAGCGTGGCCTCCTACTGGATTGATACCTTGGTTCTCAAAAACTTAGGGAAATACTTACGCTACTTTGCTGTATCACCCTTTCCTCTTCAAGGGAAAACCAACGAAGTGCTCAAGAGGTAGCACTACTTTGAAGCACAAGTGTGGAAAAAGAGGATAGTAGCATTGTCCCTTCTTTTTTTTTCTTTTTCTTCTTTTTGGGCCTTTCCTTTTTTTGGCCTTTCTCCTTTTTTTGGGATAATGCTCTATGAATGATGATCATCACACTTCTATTTATTTACAACTCAATGATTACAACTCGATACTAGAACAAAGTATGACTCTATATGAATGCCTCCGGCGGTGTATCGGGATGGGCAATGAATCAATAGTGACATGTATGAATAATATGCATGGTGGCTTTGCCACAAATACGATGTCAGCTACATGATCATGCAAAGCAATATGACAATGATGGACGTGTCATAATAAATGGAATGGTGGAAAGTTGCATGGCAATATATCTCGGAATGGCTATGGAAATGCCATAATAGGTAGGTATGGTGGCTGTTTTGAGGAAGATATAAGGAGGTTTATGTGTGATAGAGTGTATCGTATCACGGGGTTTGGATGCACCGACGAAGTTTGCAACAACTCTCAAGGTGAGAAAGGGCAATGCACGGCAATCAAGAGGCTAGCAATGATGGAAGGGTGAGAGTGCGTATAATCCATGGACTCAACATTAGCCATAAAGAACTCATATACTTATTGCAAAAATCTACATGTCATCAAAAACCAAGCACTATGCGCATGCTCCTAGGGAGATAGATTGGTCGGAAAAGACCATTGCTCATCCCCGACCGCCACTCATAAGGAGGACAATCAAAAAACACCTCATGTTTCAAATTTGTTACACAACGTTTACAATACGTGCATGCTACGGGACTTGCAAACTTCAACACAAGTATTTCTCAAATTCACAACTACTCAACTAGCACAACTTTAATATCACCACCTCCATAGCTCAAAACAATCATCAAGCATCAAACTTCTCTTAGTATTCAACGCACTTATAAGAAAGTTTTTACTAATCTTGGATGCCTATCATAGTAGGACTAATTTCTCAATTTAAGCAAATTACCATGCTGTTTTGTAGGACTCTCAAAATGATAAAAGTGAAGCATGAGAGAATAATAGTTTCTATAAAACAAAACCACAGCCGTGCTCTAAAGGATATAGTGAAGCACTAGAGCAAAAACTATATAAGTCAAAAGATATAAGTGAAGCGCATAGAGTATTCTAATAAATTCTGAATCATGTGTGTCTCTCTCAAAAGGTGTGTACAGCAAGGATGATTGTGGTAAACTAAAAGCAAAGACTCAAATCATGCAATACGCTCCTAGCAAAACACATATCATGTGGTGAATAAAAATATATCTCCAAATAAAGTTACCGATGGATTTAAGATTTAAAGAGGGATGCCTTCCGGCATCCCCAAGCTTTGGCTTTTTGGTGTCCTTATATTTAACTTGGGGGTGCCTTGGGCATCCCCAAGCTTAGGCTCTTGCCACTCCTTGTTCCATAATCCATCAAATCCTTACCCAAAACTTGAAAACTTCACAACACAAAATTTAACAGAGAATCTCGTGAGCTCCGTTAGCGAAAGAAAACAAAACACCACTTCAAGGTACTATATTAAACTCATTCTCTCTCTCTCTCTCTCTCTCTATATATATATATATATATATATATATATATATATATATATTGGTGTTAAACTTACTGTATTGCAACTTCTCTATGGTTTATAAACTATTTTACTAACCATAGACTCATCAAAATAAGCAAACAACACACGAAAAACAGAATCTGTCAAAAACAGAACAGTCTGTAGTAATCTTTAACTAACACAAACTTCTGGAACTCAGAAAAATCTACCAAAATAGGACAACCTAAATAATTTGTTTATTGATCTGCTGCAATTGTAATCAGTATTTTATCACGTTCTAGTGATTTTAAACAATTGTTTTTGTGAACAGAAAGTTTCTGGAATTTTCAGCAAGATCAAATAACTATCATCCAAGAAGATCCTATAGGTTTAACTTGGCACAAACACTATATAAACACAAAAACAAATCTAACCAGAGGCTAGATCAAAAATTTATTCCTAAACAGGAGCAAAAAGCAAAAAACTAAAATAAAATTGGGTTGCCTCCCAACAAGCGCTATCGTTTAACGCCCTTAGCTAGGCATAAAAACAAGGATAGATCTAAGTATTGTCATCTTGGGTCTTCAATTTTTTAGTGGAGTTATGCTCGAATCCGGGAGGTTCTTTACGTTTCCCTTCATATTTGGAAATTTTGGGATCTAAAGAATCCAACCGCTTATTGCAAAGGGTAATCAACATATTCATGCGGTGGAGATTTCCGCTAACACTCTTAAGAGGTTCAAGAGATTTTTGTAAAATCTTCGTTACTTCGCAAATTTTCTCAAAAACTTGCATTTCTTCCTGGGTATGTTGAGGCCCCCCTTTTTGAGGCAGTGTTCCCATGATACCTTCTATAATTTCATACGCAATACTGGGATCAATTTCAATAAAATTGCCTTTGGCAACGCAATCCAAGAGTTGTCTATGAGACATACTCAGTCCAACATAAAAATTGCGAAGCAAAATTCAAAAGTTAACCTCTAGGGTACAATTACGATAAGATTCCATTATTCTAAACCAATTATCTTTTATGTTTACTCCTTGTTTATGTTTGAAGTGAAGAACTTCAAACTCGGGAGAAAACGGAGTAGATAAGGGACTAGCCATAACGACGACGGAACATAAGAGGCAAGCGAAAAAAGAGGCGAAGGGAAAGAGAGGGCGAATAAAACAACAAGGGTGAAGTGGGGGAGAGGAAAACGAGAGGCAAATGGCAAATAATGTAATGCGAGGGATAAGAGTTTGTGATGGGTACTTGGTATGTCTTGACTTGTGCGTAGACTCCCCGGCAACGGCGCTAGAAATCCTTCTTGCTACCTCTTGAGCACTGCGTTGGTTTCCCTTGAAGAGGAAAGGCTGATGCAGTAAAGTAGTGTAAGTGTTTCTTTGAGAACCAAGGTATCAATCCAGTAGGAGACCACGCTCGAGTCCCACGCACCTACACAAACAAATAAGAAGCTCGCAACCAACGCAATAAAGGGGTTATCAATCCCTTCACGGTCACTTACGAGGGTGAGATCTGATAGAGATGATAATATAATATTTTTGGTATTTTTATGGTAAAGAGTAAAAGTAAAGAAAGTAAAATAAACGGTGCCAGAAATAGCTAGTTGTCGGGAGATTAATATGACGGAAAATAGACCCGGGGGCCATAGGTTTCACTAGTGGCTTCTTTCAGGATAGCATAAGTATTACGGTGGGTAAACGAATTACTGTCGAGCAATTGATAGAATTGTGCATAGTTATGAGAACATCTAGGTATGATCATGTATATAGGCATCACGTCCGTGACAAGTAGACCGACTCCTGCCTGCATCTACTACTATAACTCCACACATCGACCGCTATCCAACATGCATATAGAGTATTAAGTTCATAAGAACAGAGTAACACTTTTAGCAAGATGACATGATGTAGAGGGATAAACTCATGCAATATGATATAAACCCCATCTTTTTATCCTCGATGGCAACAATACAATACGTGCCGTTTCCCCTACTGTCACTGGGATCAAGCAACGCAAGATTGAACCCAAAGCTAAGCACTTCTCCCATTGCAAGAAAGATCAATCTAGTAGGCCAAACCAAACTGATAATTCGAAGAGACTTGCAAAGATAACCAATCATACATAAAAGAATTCAAAGGAAATTCATATATTGTTCATAGATAATCTTGATCATAAACCCACAATTCATCGGATCTCGACAAACACACCGAAAAAGAAGAGTTACATCAAATAGATCTCCAAGACAATCAAGGAGAACTTTGTATTGAGATCCAAAGAGAGAGAAGAAGCCATCTCGCTAATAACTATGGACCCGAAGGTCTGAAGTAAACTACTCACACATCATCGGAGAGGCTATGGTGTTTATGTAGAAGCCCTCCATGATCGATGCCCCCTCCGGCGGAGCGCCGGAAAAGGCCCCAAGATGGGATCTCACGGGTACAGAAGGTTGCGGCGGTGGAAATAGGGTTTTGGCTCCTCCGCTGATGGTTTGGGGGTACGTAGGTATATATAGGAGGAAGAAGTAGGTCGGTGGAGCTATGAGGGGCCCACGAGGGTGCAGGGCGCGCCCAGGGGGTAGGCGTGCCCCCTGCCTCGTGGTCTCCTCGTTGATTGCTTGACGTCCACTCCAAGTCCTCCGGATCACGTTTGTTCCGAAAATCACATTCCCCAAGGTTTCATTCCGTTTGGACTCCGTTTGATATTCCTTTCCTTTGGAACACTCAAATAGGCAAAAAACAGCAACTTGGGCTGGGCCTTCGGTTAATAGGTTAGTCCCAAAAATAATATAAAAGTGTATAATAAACCCCATTAAACATCCAAAACAAATATAATATAGCATGGAACAATAAAAAATTATAGATACGTTGGAGACGTATCAGTACCCGAGGATAGCATTGTACGACAGACAAATGTGGGCGACGTCGAAGTCGATGAGCTCGGTGTGGTAGTTATTGCGTCCATCGAAGGTGACAGGGAGGCGGACCTGCCCAATTGGGGTGGTGGAACCATCGGTCACTCCTGAGAAGGGCTTGGTCGGTTGCAGCTGATCATAGGGTACTTTAAGGCGATCGAACGTGTCGACGGACATGACGTTTAGCCCCGCACCGCCATCGATAAGGGTCTTCGTGACTTGGACGTTGCTGATGACAGGCGGGCAGAGCATAGGGAGAGCACTGCCGGCTGCAGCGCACTTGAGCTAGTCCGCCGAGCTGAACGTGATGGCGTACTTGGTCCACCTGAGCGGGCGTGTGGCCTCGAGCTTGGGAAGAGCCGCATTCACCTCGCGAGCAAACTGCTTGAAGATACACTGAGACGCTGGGGCTCGAAGCTCCGCCAAGATGCAAAGCGATAGCGCGCGGTTCTGAAGCCCCTGCCCTTCGCCCCGATGGTGGTCGCTGCCTTCCGGGTGGTGGCGGCAGTGGAGGAAGACTAACATTGCCCTGAGGGCGGTCCTCGCGAGGCCGATCCCTCCAGGCTTCCTCACGAGGCTGATCCTGCCAGCGGTCCTCGCGAGGTCGGTCACGCCACTCCTGGCGGGGGCCACGGTCGTCCCAGCGTCCTCTGCCACGTCCTCCTCCTCGGTGTAGCCCCGGTCGTTGCGCTCGGGGCGTCGACCGAAGCGTCCATCTCGAATGGTCCTGAGCTCCTGACAGTCGTTGGTGTTGTGGCTGTGTACGTTGTGGAAGGCGCAGAACGGTCGGCTACTCTTGGATGACTTGGGATGATCCCGGCCGCGCTTCGTGCCTCGCTCCGCCGTGAGCACGACCACTCTCTTGCGCTTCACGTCCTTGGCCTTGGCTTTCTTCTCCTCCAGGTCAGCGGCTGGGAGCTCGAGGAGGGAAAGGCGCCCTTCCTCAGCTCTTACGCACTTGGTCGCCAGGTTGAACAGCTCCAGAGCAGTGCACAACTCCTCGTGGATGGCGAGCTCCTCCTTCATCTTGATGTCGCAGACACCATAAAAAACACCGAAATGATGGCCTCGTCCGTCACCTTGGGGATCTTGACCGAACGCTGTTGAAGCGTTGGATGTACTTCTTCAAGGTCTCTCCTAGCTGTTGCTTGATGCGGCACAGGTCACCCGCAGCCGGGGGGCGATCGCGAGTGCCCTGGAAGTTGGCGACGAAGCGGTCGCGCATCTCACCCTAGGAGGAGATCGAGCCCGGGGCAGGTTTAGTTGCCACGAGCGAGCACCGTCCTTGAGAGCCATGGGGAACCAGTTAGCCATGACTTTCTCGTCACCGTTGGCTGATAACCCACAAGTATAGGGGATCAATTGTAGCCTCTTTCGATAAGTAAGAGTGTCGAACCCAACGAGGAGCTAAATGTAGAAGAAATATTCCCTCAAGTTCTATCGACCACCGATACAACTCTACGCACGCTTGACGTTCGCTTTACCTAGAACAAGTATGAAACTAGAAGTACTTTGTAGGTGTTTTTGGATAGGCTTGCAAGAATAAAAAGAGCACGTAAATAAGAGCTAGGGGCTGTTTAGATGAAGACACAACTAAATTAGTTTTAGTAGAGAGCTTTTTGTCACGAGAAAGTTATTTGTCCCTAGGCAACCGATAACTAGACCGGTAATCATTATTGCAATTTTATTTGAGGGAGAGGCATAAGCTAACACACTTTCTCTACTTGGATCATATGCACTTATGATTGGAACTCTAGCAAGCATCCGCAACTACTAAAGATTCATTAAGGTAAAACCCAACCATAGCATTAAAGTATCAAGTCCTCTTTATCCCATACGCAAACAACCTACTTACTCGGTCCGTGCTTCCTCACTCACGCCACCCACCATAAGCAAATCATGAACATATTGCAAACCCTACAACCGGAATCCCTCACGCTTGCGCGACACGGAGAGCACCATAGGACAGCACCAATAATAAAACAAGCAACTCAAACCAATCTTGATCATCAAATAGCCCATAGGACAAAACAGATCTACTCAAACATCATAGGATAGCCATACATCATTGGGAAATAATATATAGCGTTGACCACCATGTTTAAGTAGAGATTACAACGGGTAAGAGAGAGGTTACACCGCTGCATAGAGGGGGGAAGAGTTGGTGATGATGGCGGTGAAGTTGTTGGTGAAGATTGCGGTGATAATGATGGCCACGGCGGTGTTCCGGTGCCACCGGAAGAGAAGGGGAGAGGGGGCCCCTTCATCTTCTTCTTCCTTGACCTCCTCCCTAGATGGGAGAAGGGTTTCCCCTCTGGTCCTTGGCCTCCATGGCGTGGGAGGGGTGAGAGCCCCTCCGAGATTGGATCTATCTCTGTTTCTCTCTGCTTCGCGTTACATTACTGCTCGCCCTTTCACCGTTTCTTTTATATCCGGAGATCCGTAACTCCGATTGGACTGAAACCTTCACTGTGATTTTTTACAAAAAATTAGCTTTCTTGCGGCCGAAGAAGGGCATCAACCGCCTTACGGGTGGCCCACGAGGGTGGGGGCGCGCCCTCCTAGGGAGGGTGTGGGCCCTTGCCTCGTGGCCACCTCGGACACCGTTTCGCGTTGATCTTTCTCCCATATTTTCCAAATATTCCAAAAATAAGCTCCGTCCGTTTTTATCCCGTTTGGACTCTGTTTGATATGGATATTCTGCGAAATCAAAAACATGCAATAGACAGGAACTAGCACTGGGCACTAGATCAATATGTTAGTCCCAAAAATAGTATAAAAAGTTGCCAAAAAGTATATGAAAGTTGAATAATATTGGCATGGAACAATACAAAATTATAGATATGGCGGAGACGTATCAGCATCCCCAAGCTTAATTCCTGCTCGTCCTCGAGTAGGTAAATGATAAAAAAGATAATGTTTGATATGGAATGCTACCTAGCATAATCTTGATCATATGTCTAATCATGGCATGAATATTAAGACACGAGTGATTCAAAGAAATAGTCTATCCTTTCACATAAAAACAATAATACTTCAAGCACACCAACCAAGCAATTATGTCTTATTGAAATAACATAGCCAAAGAAAGCTCATCCCTACAAAATCATATAGTCTGGCTATGCTCCATCTTCACCACACAAAATATTCACATCATGCACAACCCCGATGACAAGCCAAGCAATTGTTTCATACTTTTGACGTTTCTCAAACCTTTTCAACTTTCACGCAATACATGAGCGTGAGCCATGGACATAGCACTATAGGTGGAATAGAATATGATGGTGGAGGTTGTGTGGAGAAGACAAAAAGGAGAAAGTCTCACATCGACGTGGCTAATCAACGGGCTATGGAGATGCCCATCAATTGATGTCAATGTGAGGAGTAGGGATTGCCATGCAACGGATGCACTAGAGCTATAAGTATATGAAATCTCAAACTGAAACTAAGTGGGTGTTCATCCAACTTGCTTGCTCATGAAGACCTAGGGCATTTGAGGAAGCCCATCGTTGGAATATAGAAGCCAAGTTCTATAATGAAAATTCCCACTAGTATATGAAAGTGATAACTCAAGAGACTCTCTATATGAAGAACATGGTGCTACTTTGAAGCACAAGTGTGGTAAAAGGATAATAACATTGCCCCTTCTCTCTTTTTCTCTCATTTTTTTGTTTTCTCTTTTTTCTCTTTTTTTGGGCCTTCTCCTTTTTTTGGCCTTTCTCTTTTTTTATTTTTTTATTTTTTCGTCCGGAGTCTCATCCCGACTTGTGGAGGAATCATAGTCTCCATCATCGTTTCCTCACCGGGGCAATGCTCTTATAATGATGATCATCACACTTTTGTTTACTTACAACTCAATATTACAACTCGATATCTAGAACAAAGATATGACTCTATATGAATGCCTCCGTGATGTGTAGGGATGTGCAATGATCTAGCATAGCAATGACATCAAAAAATGGACAAGCCATGAAAACATCATGCTAGCTATCTTACGATCATGCAAAGCAATATGAGAATAAATGCTCAAGTCATGTATATGATGATCATGATGAAAGTTGCATGGCAATATATCTCAGAATGGCTATGGAAATGCCATAATAGGTAGGTATGGTGGCTGTTTTGAGGAAGATATAAGGAGGTTTATGTGTGATAGAGCGTATCCTATCACGGGGTTTGGATGCACGGGCGAAGTTTGCACCAACTCTCGAGATGAGAAAGGGCAATGCACGGTACTGAAGAGGCTAGCAATGATGGAAGGGTGAGAGTGCGTATAATCCATGGACTCAACATTAGTCATAAAGAACTCACATACTTATTGCAAAAGTCTATTAGCTATCGAAACAAAGTACTAAGCGCCTGCTCCTAGGGGGATAGATTGGTAGGAAAAGACCATCGCTCGTCCCCGACCGCCACTCATAAGGAAAACAATCAATAAATAAATCATGCTCCGACTTCGTTACATAACGGTTCACCATACGTGCATGCTACGAGACTTGCAAACCTCAACACAAGTATTTCTCAATTTCACAATTACTCAACTAGCACGACTCTAATATCACCACCTTTATATCGCAAAACTATTGCAAGGAATCAAACATATCATATTAAGTGATCTACAAGTTTTATGTAGGATTATATGACAAACCATGTGAATGACCAGTTCCTGTCATCTCTCTAAATAGATATAAGTGAAGCAAGAGAGTTTAATTATTTCTACAAAAGATATGCCCACGCTCTAACAAATATAAGTGAAGCAAAAGAGCATTCTACAAATGGCGGTTGTCTATGCAAAGAGAAACAAACAATCCAAGCTTCAAATGATATAAGTGAAGCACATGAAGCATTCTATAAAGCCATACTCAAAAGATATAAGTGAAGTGCAAAGAGCATTCTATAAATCAACCAAGGACTATCTCATACCAGCATGGTGCATAAAAGAAAATGAAAACTAAATGCAAAAGACGCTCCAAGATCTGCACATATCACATGAATGAAACGAATCCGAAAACATACCGATACTTGTTGAAGAAAGATGGGATGCCTTCCGGGGCATCCCCAAGCTTAGACGCTTGAGTATCCTTGAATATTTACTTGGGGTGCCTCGGGTATCCCCAAGCTTGAGCTCTTTCCTCTCTTCCTTCTTCTCACATCGAGACCTTCTCGATCATCGAACACTTCATCCACAAAAAACTTGAACAGAAAACTCGGTAAGATCCGTTAGTATAATAAAGCAAATCACTACTCTAAGTACTGTTGCAAACCAATTCATATTTTGTTTTTTGCATTATGTCTACTCTAATATAACTTTTTCATGGCTTAATCCACTGATATAAATCGATAGTTTCATCAAAACAAGCAAACTATGCATAAAAAACAGAATCTGTCTAAAACAGAACAGTCTGTAATAATCTAATCATTCACCATACTTCTGATACATGAAAACTTCTGCAAAAATTAGGAAAACTAAACAATTTCTATATAAATACAGTGCAAAAAGAATCAGAACCATTTGACGTTCCAGTAAAAAAATAAAAATCGCGCACTACAGCCAAAGTTTCTGTCCTGCACCGTACAAACCAACAAGCATTGTAAACATCCTAACGGCAAACCTTGGCACATTATTTTTATAATACAATGGAATTGTACAAGGGGATAATTACTTTTATTGAAATTTTTCTGTAATCAAGATTCAAAAAGTTGCCGTGAGCATGAACAAAGTTCAAGGAGCTCTCCCACTTCAACAATGCTTGTCTTTCTCACTTTCACTTTCCTTTTTGAGAAAGTTTTGGGTTCCCCTCTTTATTTTTGTTGTTTTTAAACTATATGAAAGCACTCAACAGAAATAAATGACTCTCTAAAACTTCCGGGTTGTCTCCCTGGCAGCGCTTTCTTTGAAGCCATTAAGCTAGGCATATTGTGCTCAAGTAATGGATCCACCCGGATCCCAAGGTATATCAAAGCCAATTTTAGTTAACAATGATTTTTAATTTAGTAGTGAGAACAAAGTAACATATATCATGTAATAACGAAGTCTAACTCTCTTCCTATGCATCGGCATGTCATAAAAGAACAATTCATGCATGCAAAGTAAAGGCCAATGCATAGTATGAGCAGTTTCTTGCAATTCTATCATATTGGAAACATAAAGAGGCGGAGATGTAGTTCCTCTCTCATAATAATTGCAAGTAGGAGAAGAAAGCACATGCATATTATATCTATCAAAATCATCATGTGCAACGGTAAAAGGCAACCCATCAATATAATCCTTAATAAGGGCAAACTTCTCTGGTATAGTATATTTGGGAGAATTCAAAAAGATAATAGGACTATCATGCGTGGGTGCAATAGCAACAATTTCATATTTAACATAAGGAACTATAGCAAGTTCATCTCCATAAGCATAATTCATATTGGCATCTTGGCCACAAGCATAGCAAGCATCATCAAAACGGGATATTTCAAAAAAAAAATCAAAGGGATCATAACAATCATCATAGCAATCATCCTTCGGTAAGCACGAAGGGGAATTGAACAATGTATGAGTTGAAGAGTTACTCTCATTAGAAGGTGGGCACGGGTGATCAATCCGCTCTTCCTCCTTTTGTTCTTCGCTCTCCTCCTCATCTTTTTCATCCAATGAGCTCACAGTTTCATCAACTTCTTCTTCCATAGATTCCTGCAAAATATCAGTCTCTTCTTGGACAGTAGAGACTTTCTCAATAAGTGCATTAATATTGGAATTGTATTCATAATTCTCCTAGCAATATTTGAGGATAGCTAAATTTTCAGGTCTATAAGCAGCATCATCAAAATCTTCAAACTCTTTAAACATAGATTCAATTTCATAAGCACCCATAAAAGCAACAAATTCTTCTATTTGTTCCTCATCATAGTAATCATATATACCATTAGCATAAGAAGCTAAGGCTTTATTATCATTAAATTTGCATTAAAAGGGAAGGTGTGGAGCCTTCATCCTAGAGCAACAAGTATAATCAAAACTCAAGCATAGTTGTCTAGCATACCACTTCAATATATGAATTTGATCCCATAATAGTTTCCCTTTTTGTGTCAAGTGATAATCCCTAAAGTATTCACGTTGATCCAACGTTACTCCCATTACATAATTGAATGGGGTTTTCTCAGGATTATTAAAGTAGTACATAATATCTTTCACATAACCAGCATCGAGGGTTTTAGGAGGTTCCCCATCTCCATGAGAAGCAAGTACACCTATTTTTTTGATATTTCGTGTTCCATATCCATAATGAAAGATAAAGAACAACTAAGAACAGCAAATAAAAATTACTTAGTGATAGAGCAAACAAGCACACACGAGAATATTCACCCCACGCTATTGCTCCCCGGCAACGGCGCCAGAAAAAGGTCCTGATAACCCACAAGTATAGGGGATCAATTGTAGCCTCTTTCGATAAGTAAGAGTGTCGAACCCAACGAGGAGCTAAAGGTAGAAGAAATATTCCCTCAAGTTCTATCGACCACCGATACAACTCTACTCACGCTTGACGTTCGCTTTACCTAGAACAAGTATGAAACTAGAAGTACTTTGTAGATGTTTTTGGATAGGCTTGCAAGAATAAAAAGAGCACGTAAATAAGAGCTAGGGGCTGTTTAGATGAAGACACAACTAAATTAGTTTTAGTAGAGAGCTTTTTGTCACGAGAAAGTTATTTGTCCCTAGGCAATCGATAACTAGACCGGTAATCATTATTGCAATTTTATTTGAGGGAGAGGCATAAGCTAACATATTTTCTCTACTTGGATCATATGCACTTATGATTGGAACTCTAGCAAGCATCCGCAACTACTAAAGATTCATTAAGGTAAAACCCAACCATAGCATTAAAGTATCAAGTCCTCTTTATCCCATATGCAAACAACCTACTTACTCGGGTCTGTGCTTCTGTCACTCACGTCACCCACCATAAGCAAATCATGAACATATTGCAAACCCTACAACCGGAATCCCTCACGCTTGCGCGACACGGAGAGCACCATAGGACAACACCAATAATAAAACAAGCAACTCAAACCAATCTTGATCATCAAATAGCCCATAGGACAAAACAGATCTACTCAAACATCATAGGATAGCCATACATCATTGGGAAATAATATATAGCGTTGACCACCATGTTTAAGTAGAGATTACAGCGGGTAAGAGAGAGGTTACACCCCTGCATAGAGGGGGGAAGAGTTGGTGATGATGGCGGTGAAGTTGTTGGTGAAGATTGCGGTGATAATGATGGCCACGGCAGTGTTCCGGTGCCACCGGAAGAGAAGGGGAGAGGGGGCCCCTTAGTCTTCTTCTTCCTTGACCTCCTCCCTAGATGGGAGAAGGGTTTCCCCTCTGGTCCTTGGCCTCCATGGTGTGGGAGGGGCGAGGGCCCCTCCGAGATTGGATCTATCTCTCTGTTTCTCTCTGTTTTGCGTTACCTCGCTGCCTTTTCACCGCTTTCTTTTATATCCAAAGTGATCCGTAACTCGATTGGACTGAAACCTTCGCCGTGATTTTTACAAAAAATAGCTTTCTTGCGGCGAAGAAGGGCATCAATCGCCTTAAGGGTGGCCCACGAGGGTGGGGCGCGCCCTCCGGGAGGGTGTGGGCCCCTGCCTCGTGGGCCACCTCGACACCGTTCGCGTTGATCTTTCTCCCAGATTTTCCAAATATTCCAAAAATAAGCTCCGTCCGCTTTTATCCCGCTTGGACTCGCTTGATATGGATATTCTGCGAAACCAAAAACATGCAAATGCATGTGAACTAGCACCGGGCAATCGGATCAATATGTTAGTCCCAAAAATAGTATAAAATTTGCCAAAAAGGTATATGAAAGTTGAATAATATTGGCATGGAACAATAAAAATTATAGATACGGCGGAGACGTATCAAGATCCCTAAGCTTAATTCCTGCTCGTCCTCGAGTAGGTAAATGATAAAAAAGATAATTTTTGATGTGGAATGCTACCTAGCATAATCTTGATCATATGTGTAATCATGGCATGAATATTAAGACACGAGTGATTCAAAGCAATAGTCTATCCTTTGACAAGTAAACAATAATACTTCAAGCACACCAACCAAGCAATTATGTCTTATTGAAATAACATAGCCAAAGAAAGCTCATCCCTACAAAATCATATAGTCTGGCTATGCTCCATCTTGACCACACAAAATATTCACATCATGCACAACCCCGATGACAAGCCAAGCAATTGTTTCATACTTTTGACGTTTGTCAAACCTTTTCAACTTTCACGCAATACATGAGCGTGAGCCATGGACATAGCACTATAGGTGGAATAGAATATGATTGTGGAGGTTGTGTGGAGAAGACAAAAAAGGAGAAGGTCTCACATCGACGCAGCTAATCAACGGGCTATGGAGATGCCCATCAATTGATGTCAATGTGAGGAGTAGGGATTGCCATGCAACGGATGCACTAGAGCTATAAGTATATGAAAGCTCAAACTGAAACTAAGTGGGTGTGCATCCAACTTGCTTGCTCATGAAGACGTAGGGCATTTGAGGAAGCCCATCGTTGGAATATACAATCCAAGTTCTATAATGAAAATTCCCACTAGTATATGAAAGTGATAACTCAAGAGACTCTCTATATGAAGAACATGGTGCTACTTTGAAGCACAAGTGTGGTAAAAGGATAGTAACATTGCCCCTTCTCTCTTTTTCTCTCATTTTTTCTCTCTTTTTTTCTCTTTTTTGGGCCTTCTCCTTTTTTTTGGCCTTTCTCTTTTTTTATTTTTTTATTTTTTCGTCCGGAATCTCATCCCGACTTGTGGAGGAATCATAGTCTCCATCATCCTTTCCTCACCGAGGCAATGCTCTAATAACGATGATCATCACACTTTTGTTTACTTACAACTCAATATTACAACTCGATATCTAGAACATGTTAGGGAACGTAGCAGAAATCAAAAAATTTCTACGCATCACCAAGAGCAATCTATGGAGTTATCTAGCAACGAGGGGAAAAGGAGTGCATCTACACACCCTTGTAGATCGCGAGCGGAAGCGTTCAAGAGAACAGGGATGATGGAGTCGTACTCGTCGTGATCCAAATCACCGATGACCGAGTGCCGAACGGACGACACCTCCATGTTCAATACACGTACGGTTGGGGAAGACGTCTCCTCCTTCTTGATCCAGCAAGGGGGAAGGAGAGGTTGATGGAGATCCAGCAGCACGACGGCGTGGTGGTGGATGCAGCGGGGATCTCGGCAGGGCTTCGCCAAGCTCTACGGAGAGGAGGAGGTGTTGGAGACGGAGAGGGAGGCGCCAAGGGCTAGGGTGCGGCTGCCCTTCCTCCCCCCACTATATATAGGGCCCCTAGGGGGGGCGCCGGCCCTAGGAGATGCAATCTCCAAGGGGGGGCGGCGGCCAAGGGGGAGGCTTGCCTCCCAAGCCAAGGGGGGCGCCCCCCACCCCTAGGGTTTCCTGCCCTAGGCGCAGGGGGAGGCCCAAGGGGGGCGCACCTGCCCACCAGGGGCTGGTTCCCCTCCCCACTTCAACCCATGGGGCCCTCCGGGATAGGTGGCCCCACCCGGTGGACCCCCGGGACCCTTCCGATGGTCCCGGTACAATACCGGTGACCCCGAAACTTTCCCGATGGCAGAAACTTGACTTCCTATATATAAATCTTTACCTCTGGACCATTACGGAACTCCTCGTGACGTCCGGGATCTCATCCGGGACTCCGAACAAATTTCGGATTACTGCATACTAATATCTCTACAACCCTAGCGCCACCTAACCTTAAGTGTGTAGACCCTACGGGTTCGGGAGACATGCAGACATGACCGAGACGACTCTCCGGTCAATAACCAACAACGGGATCTGGATACCCATGTTGGCTCCCACATGCTCCTCGATGATCTCATCGGATGAACCACGATGTCGAGGATTCAATCAATCCGTATACAATTCCCTTTGTCAATCGGTGCGTTACTTGCACGAGACTCGATCGTGGGTATCCCAATACCTCATTCAATCTCGCTACTGCAAGTCACTTTAGTCGCATCAGAATGCATGATCCCGTGACCGGACACTTGGTCACATTGAGCTCATTATGATGATGCATTACCGAGTGGGCCCAGAGATACCTCTCCGTCATACGGAGTGACAAATCCAGTCTCGATTCGTACAACCCAACAGACACTTTCGTAGATACCCGTAGTGCACCTTTATAGCCACCCGATTACGTTGTGACGCTTGGCACACCCAAAGCACTCCTACGGTATCCGGAGTTGCACAATCTCATGGTTTAAGGAAATGATACTTGACATTTGGAAAAGCTCTAGCAAACGAACTACACGATCTTTGTGCTATGCTTAGGATTGGGTCTTGTCCATCACATCATTCTCCTAATGATGTGATCCCGTTATCAATGACTTCCAATGTCCATAGTCAGGAAACCAGATCAACGAGCTAGTCAACTAGAGGCTCACTAGGGACATGTTGTGGTCTATGTATTCACACATGTATTACGATTTCCGGATAACACAATTATAGCATGAACAATAGACAATTATCATGAACAAATAAATATAATAATAACCATTTTATTATTGCCTCTAGGGCATATTTCCAATAGTCTCCCACTTGCACTAGAGTCACTAATCTAGTTACATTGTGATGAATCGAACACCCATAGAGTTCTGGTGTTGATCATGTTTTGCTCTAGGGAGAGGTGTAGTCAACGGATCTGCTACACTAAGGTCCATATGTACTTTGCAGATATCTATGTCTCCATCTTGAACATTTTCACGAATGGAGTTGAAGCAACGCTTGATGTGCCTGGTCTTCTTGTGTAACCTGGGCTCCTTGGCAAGGGCAATAGCTCCAGTGTTGTCACAGAAGAGAGTGACCGGCCCCGATGCATTGGGTATGACTCCTAGGTCGGTGATGAACTCCTTCACCCAGATTGCTTCATGCGCTGCCTCCGAGGCTGCCATGTACTCCGCTTCACATGTAGATCCCGCCACGACACTTTGCTTGCAACTGCACCAGCTTACTGCCCCACCATTCCAAATAAAGACGTATCCGGTTTGTGACTTAGAGTCATCCAGATCTGTGTCGAAGCTAGCGTCGACGTAACCCTTTACGACGAGCTCTTCGTCACCTCCATACATGAGAAACATGTCCTTAGTACTTTTCAGGTACTTCAGGATATTCTTGACCGCTGTCCAGTGTTCTATGCCGGGATTACTTTGGTACCTTCCTACCAAACTTACGGCAAGGTTTACATCAGGTCTGGTACACAGCATGGCATACATAATAGACCCTATGGCCGAGGCATAGGGGACGACACTCATCTTTTCTCTATCTTCTGCCGTGGTCGGGCATTGAGCCGTGCTCAATTGCACACCTTGCAATACAGGCAAGAACCCCTTCTTGGACTGATCCATATTGAACTTCTTCAATATCTTGTCAAGGTACGTACTTTGTGAAAGACCAATGAGGCGTCTCAATCTATCTCTATAGATCTTGATGCCTAATATATAAGCAGCTTCTCCAAGGTCCTTCATTGAAAAACACTTGTTCAAGTAGGCATTTATGCTTTCCAAGAATTCAATATCATTTCCCATCAACAGTATGTCATCCACATATAATATGGGAAATGCTATGGAGCTCCCACTCACTTTCTTGTAAACACAGGCTTCTCCATAAGTCTGTGTAAACCCAAACGCTTTGATCATCTCATCAAATCGAATGTTCCAACTCCGAGATGCTTGTACCAGCCCATAGATCGAGCGTTGGAGCTTGCACACCTTGTTAGCATTCTCAGGATCGACAAAACCTTCCGGCTGCATCATATACAGTTCTTCCTTAAGATGGCCGTTAAGGAATGCTGTTTTGACGTACATTTGCCATATCTCATAATCATAGTATGCAGCAATTGCTAACATGATTTGGACGTACTTCAGCTTCACTACGGGAGAGAAAGTCTCATCATAGTCAACCCCTTGAACTTGTCGATAACCCTTAGCGACAATTCGAGCCTTATAGATGGTCACATTACCATCCGCGTCTGTCTTCTTCTTAAAGATCCATTTATTTTCTATGGCTCGCCGATCATCGGGCAAGTCAGTCAAAGTCCATACTTTGTTTTCATACATGGATCCTATCTCGGATTTCATGGCTTCTAGCCATTTGTCAGAATGTAGGCCCGCCATCGCTTCTTCATAGTTTGAAGGTTCACCATTGTCTAACAACATGATTTCCAAGACAGGGTTGCCGTACCACTCTGGTGCGGAACGTGTCCTTGTGGACCTACGAAGTTCAGTAGGTGCTTGATTCGAAGTACCTTGATCATCATCATTAACCTCCTCTCTAATCGGTGCAGGCACCACAGGAACATCTTCCTGAGCTGCGCTACTTACCGTTTCAAGAGGTAGTACTTCATCAAGCTCCACTTTCCTCCCACTTACTTCTTTCGAGAGAAACTCTTTCTCCAGAAAGGACCCGTTCTTGGCAACAAAGATCTTGCCTTCAGATCTGAGCTAGAAGGTATACCCAATGGTTTCCTTAGGGTATCCTATGAAGACGCATTTTTCCGACTTGGGTTCGAGCTTTTCAGGTTGAAGTTTCTTGACATAAGCATTGCATCCCCAAACTTTTAGAAACGACGGCTTAGGTTTCTTCCCAAACCATAATTCATACGGTGTCGTCTCAACGGATTTCGACGGAGCCCTATTTAAAGTGAATGCGGCTGTCTCTAGAGCATAGCCCCAAAATGAGAGCGGTAGATCGGTAAGAGACATCATAGATCGCACCATATCTAATAGAGTGCGATTACGACACTCAGACACACCATTACGCTGAGGTGTTCCAGGCGGCGTGAGTTGTGAAACGATTCCACATTTCCTTAAGTGTGTACCAAATTCATGACTTAAATATTCTCCCCCACTATCTGATCGTAAGAACTTTATTTTCCTGTCACGTTGATTCTCAACCTCACTCTGAAATTCCTTGAACTTTTCAAAGGCCTCGGACTTGTGTTTCATTAAGTAGACATATCCATATCTACTCAAGTCATCAGTGAGAGTGAGAACATAACGATATCCTCCATGAGCCTCAACACTCATTGGACCGCATTACATCAAGATGTATGATTTCCAACAAGTTGGTTGCTCGCTCCATTGTTCCGGAGAATGGAGTCTTGGTCATTTTGCCCATAAGGCATGGTTCGCATGTGTCAAATGATTCATAATCGAGAGACTCTAAAAGTCCATCAAGATGGAGCTTCTTCATGCGCTTGACACCAATGTGACCAAGGCGGCAGTGCCACAAGTATGTGGGACTATCGTTATCAACTTTACATCTTTTGGTATTCACACTATGAATATGTGTAACATTACGCTCAAGATTCATTAAGAATAAACCATTCACCAGCGGGGCATGACCATAAAACATATCTCTCATATAAATAGAACAACCATTATTCTCAGATTTAAATGAGTAGCCATCTCGAATTAAACGAGATCCCCGATACAATGTTCATGCTCAAAGCTGGCACTAAAGAACAATTATTGAGGTTTAAAACTAATCCAGAGGGTAAATGTAGAGGTAGCGTGCCGACGGCGATCACATCGACCTTGGAACCATTCCCGACGCCAAGATCGTCACCTTTGTCCTTCACCGCTTATTCCGCAGCCTCCTGCTTTTGAGTTACAAATATGAGCAACGGCACCGTATCAAATACCTGTGAGCTACTACGAGTAATCGGTAAGGTACACATCAATTACATGTATATCACATATACCTTTGGTGTTGCCGGCCTTCTTGTCCGCTAAGTACTTGGGGCAGTTCGCTTCCAGTGACCATTTCCCTTGCAATAAAAGCACTGGGCCTCGTGCTTGGGTCCATTCTTTGGCTTCTTCCCGGCAACTGGCTTACCGGGCGCGGCAACTCCCTTGCCGTCCTTGTTGAAGTTCCTCTTACCCTTCCCTTTCTTAAACTTAGTGGTTTTATTCACCATCAACACTTGATGTTCCTTTTTGATCTCCACCTCCGCTGATTTCAGCATTGATATACCTCAGGAATGGTCTTTTCCATCCCCTGCATATTGAAGTTCATCACAAAGCTCTTTTAGCTTGGTGGAAGCGACTGAAGGATCCTGTCAATGACCGCGTCATCCGGGAGATTAACTCCTAGCTGAGTCAAGCGGTTGTGCAACCCAGGCATCTTGAGTATGTGCTCACTGACAGAACTATTTTCCTCCATCTTACAACTGAAGAACTTGTCGGAGACTTCATATCTCTCGACCCGGGCATGAGCTTGGAAAACCATTTTCAGCTCCTCGAACATCTCATATGCTCCGTGTTGCTCAAAACGCTTTTGGAGCCCCGGTTCTAAGTCAGAGCATGCCGCATCGAACGAGGGAGTAATCATCAAGACGAGACTGCCAAGCGCTCATAACGCCTTGGTTCTCTCGATGGGTGCTTCACCTAGCGGTGCTTCTAGGACATAATCTTTCTTGGCAGCTATGAGGATGATCCTCAGGTTCCGGACCCAGTCCGTATAGTTGCTGCCATCATCTTTCATCTTGGTTTTCTCTAGGAACGCGTTGAAGTTGAGGGCAACATTAGCGTGGGCCATTTGATCTACAAGACATATTGTAAAGATTTTAGACTAAGTTCATGATAATTAAGTTCATCTAATCAAATTACTCAATGAACTCCCACTCAGATAGACATCCCTCTAGTCATTAAGTGAAACATGATCATCATCATGTGAGACGGACTAGTCAACGTCGGTGAACATCATCATGTTGATCGTATCTTCTATATGACTCATGCTCGACCTTTCGGTCTTCTGTGTTCCGAGGCCATGTCTCAGACATGCTAGGCTTGTCAAGTCAACCTAAGTGTATTGCGTGTGTAAATCTGGCTTACACCCGTTGTATTCGAACGTTAGAATCTATTACACCCGATCATCACGTGGTGCTTCGAAACAACGAACCTTCGTAACGGTGCACAGTTAGGGGGAACACTTTCTTGAAATTATTATAAGGGATCATCTTATTTACTACCGTCGTTCTAAGCAAATAAGAAGAAAAACATGATAAACATCACATGCAATCAAATAGTGAAAATAAATGGCCAATATCATATTGCTACATTGATCTCAATCTTCGGGCGCCATGATCATCTTCGTCACCGGCATGACACCATGATCTCCATCACCGTGTCTTCATGAAGTTGTCACGCCAACGATTACTTCTACTTCTATGGCTAACGCGTTTATCAATAAAGTAAAGTAATTTACATGGCGTTATTCAATGACACGCAGGTCATACAAAAATAAAGACAACTCCTATGGCTCGCCGTTGTCATACTCATCGACATGCAAGTCGTGATTCCTATTACAAGAACATGATCATCTCATACATCACATATATCATTCATCACATCCTTCGCCATATCACATCATTAAAGCACTTGCTGCAAAAACAAGTTAGACGTCCTCTAATTGTTGTTGCATGTTTTTTACGTGGCTGTTATAGGTTTCTAGCAAGAACGTTTCTTACCTACGTAAAACCACAACGTGATATGCCAATTTCTATTTACCCTTCATAAGGACCCTTTTCATCGAATCCGCTCCAACTAAAGTGGGAGAGACAGACACCCGCTAGCCACCTTATGCAACTAGTGCATGTCACCGGTGGAACTCCGCCTCACGTAAGCGTACGTGTAAGGTCGGTCCGGGCCGCTTCATCCCACGATGCCGCCAAAGCAAGATAAGACTAGTAGTGGCAAGAAAATTGACAACATCTACGCCCACAACAGCTTTGTGTTCTACCCGTGCATAGTAACTACGCATAGACCTAGCTCATGATGCCACTGTTAGGGAACGTAGCACAAATCAAAAATTTTCTACGCGTCACCAAGATCAATCTATGGAGTTATCTAGCAACAAGGGGAAAAGGATTGCATCTACATACCCTTGTAGATCACGAGCGGAAGCGTTCAAGAGAACGGGGATGATGGAGTCGTACTCGTCGTGATCCAAATCACCGATGACCGAGTGCCGAACGGACGGCACCTCCGTGGTCAACACACGTACGGTTGGGGAAGACATCTCCTCCTTCTTGATCCAAAGAAGGGGAAGGAGAGGTTGATGGAGATCCAGCAGACGACGGGCGTGGTGGTGGATGCAGCGGGGATCTCGGCAGGGCTTCGCCAAGCTCTACGGAGAGGAGGAGGTGTTGGAGAGGGAGAGGGAGGCGCCAGGGGCTAGGGTGCGGCTGCCCTCCCCCCACTATATATAGGGCACCTAGAGGGGCGCCGGCCCTAGGAGATGCACTCTCCAAGGGTGGGGGGGGGGGGGGGGGGGCGGCGGCCAAGGGGGGGGCGTGCCCCCCAAGCCAAGGGGGCCGCGCCCACCCCCAAGGGTTTCCAGCCCGAGGCGCCGGGGGGGCCCCAGGGGGGTGCACCAGCCAACCAGGGGCTGGTTCCCCTCCCCACTTCAGCCCATGGGGCCCTCCGGGATAGGTGGCCCCACCCGGTGGACCCCCGGGACCCTTCCGGTGGTCACGGTACAATACCGGTGACCCCAAAACTTTCCCGATGGCCGAAACTTGACTTCCTATATATAGGTAGGGAACTCCTCGTGACGTCCGGGATCTCATCCGGGACTCCGGACAACTTTCGGGTTACTGCATACTAATATCTCTACAACCCTAGCGCCACCGAACCTTAAGTGTGTAGACCATACGGGTTCGGGAGACACGCAGACATGACCGAGACGACTCTCCGGTCAATAACCAACAGCTGGATCTAGATACCCATGTTGGATCCCACATGATCCTCGATGATCTCATCGGATGAACCACGATGTCGAGGATTCAATCAATCCCGTATACAATTCCCTTTGTCAATCGGTACATTACTTGCCCGAGACTCGATCGTCGGTATCCCAATACCTCGTTCAATCTAAATACCGGCAAGTCACTTTACTGCACAGTAATGCATGATCCCGTGACCGGAACACTTGGTCACATTGAGCTCATTATGATGATGCATTACCGAGTGGGCCCGGAGATACCTCTCCGTCATACGGAGTGACAAATCCCATCTCGATTCGTACCAACCCAAGACACTTTCGGAGATACCCGTAGTGCACCTTTATAGCCACCCGATTACGTTGTGACGTTTGGCACACCCAAAGCACTCCTACGATATCCGGAGTTGCACAATCTCATGGTCTAAGGAAATGATACTTGACATTTGGAAAAGCTCTAGCAAACGAACTACACGATCTTGTGCTATGCTTAGGATTGGTTCTTGTCCATCACAGCATTCTCCTAATGATGTGATCCCGTTATCAATGACATCCAATGTCCATAGTCAGGAAACCATGGCTATCTGTTGATCAACGAGCTAGTCAACTAGAGGCTCACTAGGGACATGTTGTGGTCTATGTATTCACACATGTATTAAGATTTCCGGATAACACAATTATAGCATGAACAATAGACAATTATCATGAACAAAGAAATATAATAATAGCCATTTTATTATCGCCTCTAGGGCATATTTCCAACAGAACAAAGATATGACTCTATATGAATGCCTCCGGCAGTCTACCGGGATGTGCAATGATCTAGCGTAGCAATGACATCAAAAAATGGACAAGCCATGAAAACATCATGCTAGCTATCTTACGATCATGCAAAGCAATATGACAATAAATGCTCAAGTCATGTATATGATGATGATGAAAGTTGCATGGCAATATATCTCAGAATGGCTATGGAAATGCCATAATGGGTAGGTATGGTGGCTGTTTTGAGGAAGATATAAGGAGGTTTATGTGTTGGAAATATGCCCTAGAGGCAATAATAAAAGCATTATTATTATATTTCCTTGTTCATGATAATTGTCTTTTATTCATGCTATAACTGTATTATCCGGAAATCGTAATACACGTGTGAATACATAGACCACAATACGTCCCTAGTGAGCCTCTAGTCGACTAGCTCGTTGGTCGATGATAGTCATGGTTTCCTCGACTATGGACATCGATGTCATTGATAACGGGATCACGCCATTAGGAGAATGACGTGATGGACAAGACCCAATCCTAAGCATAGCACAAAGATCGTAGTTCGCTTTGCTAGAGCTTTTCCAAATGTCAAGTATCTCTTCCTTAGACCGTGAGATCGGTAACTCCCGGATACCGTAGCAATGCTTTGGTGTACCAAACGTCACAACGAATCGGGTGACTATAAAGGTGCATTACAGGTATCTCCGAAAGTGTCTGCTGGGTTGACACGGATCGAGACAGGATTTGTCACTCCGTATGACGGAGAGGTATCATCGGGCCCACTCGGTAATGCATCATCATAATGAGCTCAAAGTGATCAAGTGTCCGTCACGGATCATGCATTACGGCACGAGTAAAGTGACTTGCCGGTAACGAGACTAAACGAGGTATTGGGATATCGACGATCGAAGTCTCGCAAGTAACATACCGTCTCGACAAAGGGAATAGCATACGGGGTTGCTTGAACCCTCGACATCGTGGGTTCATCCGATGACAACATCGAGGAGCATGTGGGAACCAACATGGGTATCCAGATCCCGCTGTTGGTTATTGACCGAGGTGGTCTCGGTCATGTCTCAAGATGTCTCCCAACCCGTAGGGTCTACACACTTAAGGTTCGGTGACGCTTAGGGTTAATAGGAAGACAAGTATGTGATTACCGAATGTTGTTCGAGTCCCGATGAGATCCCAGACGTCACGAGGAGTTCCGGAATGGTCCGGAGGTAAAGATTTATATATGGAAAGTGGTTAAACGGACTCCGGAAAGTTTCGGGGTATACTGTAATGTACCGGGGCCACCGGGAGAGTTCCGAGGTCCACCGGAGGGGCCACCTCCCGGGGCCACATGGGCTAAGTGGGAGAGGGAGCCAGCCCCTGGTGGGCTGGGCGCACCTCCCCACCTAGGCCCATGCGGCTAGGGCATGGGGAGGGGAAACCCTAAAGGGGCAAAGGGGGCGCCCCCCCTGGCTTGGGGGGCAAGCCACCCCTTTCCTCCTCCCCTTGGCCGCCGCCCCCCTCTAGATGCCATCTAGAGGGGGCCGGCCCCCTCTCCCTTCCTCCTATAAATAGAGGGTGGGGGAGGCTGCACACACCATTGAAGGCGCAGCCCTCCCTCCCCAACACCTCTCTTTCTCCACGCGAAGCTTGGCGAAGCTCGCCGAGAACTGCCAGTACCAACTGCACCACGCCGTCAGGCTGCCATTGGAGTTTTCTTCCTCAACCTCTCCTTCATCCTTGCTGGATCAAGACGGAGGAGACGCCATCGTCCCGCACGTGTGTTGAACGCGAGGTGCTGTCCGCTCAGCACTTGGTCATCGGTGATCGGAATCACGTTGGGAACGCCTTCATCATCACCACTCCCTCGAACGCTTCCGCATCGATCTACAAGTGGTATGTAGATGCAAACTCTCTCCCTTGACTCGTTGCTTAGTAGAACTCATAGATGGATCTTGGTGAAACCGTAGGAAAATTTTAATTTTCTGCAACGCTCCCCAACAAAGTGGCATCATGAGCTAGGTCTATGCGTAGTTCTCTTTGCACGAGTAGAACACAATTTAGTTGTGGGCGTGGATCTTGTCAATTTACTTGCCGCTACTAGTCTTATCTTGCTTCCGCGGTATTGTGGGATGAAGCGGCCCGACCAACCTTACACGCACGCTTACGTGAGACCGGTTCCACCGACTAACATGCACTAGTTGCATAAGGTGGTGGCGGGTGTCCGCTCTCCTACTTTAGTTGGAGCGGATTCGATGAAAAGGGTCCTTATGAAGGGTAAATAGAAGTTGACAAGATCACGTTGTGGTTATTCGTAGGTAAGAAAACGTTCTTGCTAGAACCCAATTGCAGCCACGTAAAAGATGCAACAACAATTAGAGGACGCCTAACTTGTTTTTGCAGCAATTGTCATGTGATGTGATATGGCCAAGTTGTGATGAATGATGAATGACACATTGTGATGTATGAGATCATGTTCTTGTAATAGGAATCACGACTTGCATGTCGATGAGTATGACAACCGCAGGAGCCATAGGAGTTGTCTTTATTTTGTATGACCTCAATGTCATTGAAGAAACGCCATGTAACTTACTTTACTTTATTGCTAAACGCTGCTAGCCATAGAAGTAGAAGTAGTCGTTGGCGTGACAACTTCATGGAGGCACAATGATGGAGATCATGATGATGGAGATCATGGTGTCATGCCGGTGACAAGATGATCATGGAGCCTCAAGATGGAGATCAATGGAGCTTTATGATATTGGCCATATCATGTCACTACTATATATAATTGCATGTGATGTTTATTATGTTTATACATCTTGTTTACTTAGAACGACGGTAGTAAATAAGATGATCCCTTACAACAATTTCAAGAAGTGTTTCCCTAATCGTGCACCGCTGCCAAAGTTCGTCAGCTTCTAAGCACCACGTGATGATCGGGTGTGATGGATTCTTACGTTCACATACAACGGGTGTAAGACAGATTTACACACGCCGAAAACACTTAGGGTTTACTTGACGAGCCTAGCATGTATGCAGACATGGCCTCGAACACGGAGACCGAAGGTCGAACACGAGTCGAGTAGAAGATACGATCAACATGAGAATGTTCACCGATGATGACTAGTCCGTCTCACGTGATGATCGGACACGGCCTAGTCGACTCGGATCGTGTAACACTTAGATGACTAGAGGGATGTCTAATCTGAGTGGGAGTTCATTGAAATAATTTGATTAGATGAACTTAATTATCATGAACTTAGTCTAAAACTTTTGCATAATATGTCTTGTAGATCAAATGGCCAACGCTCATGTCAACTTGAACTTCAACGCTGCTCCTAGAGAAAACCAAGTCGAAAGATGACGGCAGAAGAACTATACGGACTGGGTCCTAACCTCGAGGATCATCCTCATAGCTGCTGTGAAACAATATGTCCTAGAAGGACCGCTAGGTGACGCCCCGTCTCCGTAGAACCAAGACATTATGAATGCTTGGCAAACTCGCTACCGATGATTACTCCCTCGTTCAAAGGCGGCATGCTTTATGACTTAGAACCGGGGCTCCAAAAGCGCTTTTGAGCATCACGGAGCATATGAGATGTTCGAGGAGCTGAAACTTGTTTTCCAAGCTCACGCCCGGGTCGAGAGATATGACATCTCCGACAAGTTCTATAGTTGTAAGATGGAGGAAAACAGTTCTGTCAGTGAGCACATACTAAAGATGTCTGGGTTGCACAACCGTATGACCCAGCTGAATATTAACCTCCCTGATGAGGCGGTCATTGACAGAATCCTCCAGTCGCTCCCACCAAGCTACAAGAGCTTTGTGATGAACTACAACATGCGGGGGATGGTAAAGACCATTCCTGAAGTGTTCTCTATGCTGAAGTCACCGAGGTTGAAATCAAGAAAGAACATCAAGTGTTGATGGTCAATAAGACCACTAAGTTCAAGAAGGGAAAGGGTAAGAAGAACTTCAAGAAGGACGACAAGGAGGTTGCCGCCCGGTAAGCAAGTTGCCGGAAGAAGTCAAAGAATGGACCCAAACCCGAGATCGAAGTGCTTTTATTGCAAGGAGGGGTCATCGGAAGCGGAACTGCCCCAAATACTTAGCGGACAAGAAGGCCGGCAACACCAAAGGTATATCCGATATACATGTAATTGATGTGTACTTTGCCGCACTCGTAGTAACTCTTGGGTATTTGATATCGGTGCCGCTGCTCATATTTGTAACTCACAGCAGGAGCTGCGGAATAAGCGAACCGCAAAGGACGAGGTGACGATGCGCGCCGGGAATGGTTCCAGAGTCGATGTGATCGCCATTTCAAGACGCTTACCTCTTCATTTACCTACGGATTAGTTATGAACCTTAATAATTGTTATTTGGTGCCAAGTTTGAGCATGAATATTGTATCTGGATCTCGCTTAATGCGAGATGGCTACTCATTTAAATCCGAGAATAATGGTTGTTCTATTTATATGAGAGATATGTTTTATGGTCATGCTCCGATGGTCAATGGTTTATTCTTAATGAATCTCGAGCGTAGTATTACACATGTTTATAGCGTGGATACCAAAAGATGTAAAGTTGATAACGATAGTCCCACATATTTGTGGCATCGCCGCCTTTGGTCACATTGGTGTCAAGCGCATGAAGAAGCTCCATGCCGATGGACTTTTGGAGTCTCTAGATTATGAATCATTTGACACATGCTAACCATGCCTTATGGGCAAGATGACCAAGACTCCGCTTCTCGAACAATGGAGCGAGCAACCAACTTATTGGAAATCATACATACCGATGTGTGCGGTCCAATGAGTGTTGAGGCTCATGGAGGATATCGTTATGTTCTCACTCTCACAGATGACTTGAGTAGATATGGGTATGTCTACTTGATGAAACACAAGTCTGAGACCTTTGAAAAGTTCAAGGAATTTCAGAGTGAAGTAGAGAATCAACGTGACCGAAAAATAAAATTCCTACGATCAGATCGTGGAGGAGAATATTTAAGTCACGAATTTGGTACACACTTAAGAAAATGTGGAATTGTTTCACAACTCACGCTACCGAACACCTCAAAGGTAACGGTGTGTCCGAACGTCAGAATCGCACTCTATTGGATATGGTGCGATCTATGATGTCTCTTACCGATTTACCGCTATCATTTTGGGGATACACTCTAGAGACAGCTACATTCACTTTAAATAGGGCACCGCCTAAGTCCGTTGAGACGACACCGTATGAATTATGGTTTGGAAAGAAACCTAAGCTGTCGCTTTCTAAAAGTTTGGGGATGCGATGCTTATGTCAAGAAACTTCAACCTGAAAAGCTCGAACCCAAGTCGGAAAAATGCGCCTTCATAGGATACCCTAAAGAAACCATTGGGTATACCTTCTACTTAAGATCCGAGGGCAAGATCTTTGTTGCCAAGAACGGAACCTTTCTCGAAAAGAGTTTCTCTCGAAAGAAGTAAGTGGGAGGAAAGTAGAACTCGATGAAGTACTACCTCTTGAACAGAGAGTAGTGCAGCTCAGAAAATGTTCCTGTGATGCCTATACCAACCTAAGAGGAAATTCATGATGATGATCAAGATACTTGGATCAAGTTGCTATTGAACTTCAGAGGTCCACTAGGACACGTTCCGCACCAGATTGGTACGGCAACCCTGTCTTGGAAATCATGTTGTTAGACAACAATGAACCTTCGAACTATGAAGAAGCGATGGTGGGCCCAGATTCCAACAAATGTCTAGAAGCCATGAAGTCCGAGATAGAATCCATGTATGAAAACAAAGTGTGGACTTTGACTGACTTGCCTGATGAACGGCGCAGCTTATAGAAAACAAATGGATTTTTAAGAAGAAGACGGACGCGGATGGTAATGTCACCATCTATAAAGCTCGACTTGTCGCTAAAGGTTATCGGCAAGTTCAAGGGATTGACTACGATGAGACTTTTCTCTCCCGTAGCTAAGCTTAAGTCCGTCCGAATCATGTTAGCAATTGCCGCATACTATGATTATGAGATATGGCAGATGGACGCCAAAACAGCGCTCCTTAACGGGCATCTTAAGGAAGAGTCAGATATGATGCAGCCGGAAGGTTTTGTCGATCCTAAGAATACTAACAAAGTATGCAAGCTCCAAATGATCCATTTATGGGCTGGTGCAAGCATCTCGAGTTGGAACATTCGCTTTGATGAGATGATCAAAGCGTTTAGTTTATGCAGACTTATGGAGAAGCCTGCGTTTACATAAGAAAGTGAGTGGGAGCTCAGAAAGCATTTCTCATATTATATGTAGATGACATACTTTTGATGGGAAATGATATAGAATTCTTGGACAGCATTAAGGCCTACTTGAATAAGTGTTTTTCAATGAAGGACCTTGGAGAAGCTGCATATATATTAGGCATCAAGATCTATAGGGATAGATCGAGACGCCTCATAGGTCTTTCACAAAGCACATACCTTGATAAGATTTTGAAGAAGTTCAAAATGGACCAGTCCAAGATGGGGTTCTTGCCTGTGTTGCAAGGTGTGAGATTGAGCTCAGCTCAATGCCCGACCACGGCAAAAGATAAAGAAGAGATGAGTGTCATCCCCTATGCCTCAGCCATAGGATCTATTATGTATGCCATGTCAGTGTACTGCACTGATGTAAACCTTGCCGTAAGTTTGGTAGGAAGGTACCAAAGTAATCCCGGCAAGGAACACTGGACAGCGGTCAAGAATATCCTGAAGTACCGAAAAGGACAAAGGACATGTTTCGTTTATGGAGGTGACGAAGAGCTCGTCAGAAGGGTTACGCCGACGCTTAGCTTCGACACAGATCCGATGACTCTAAGTCACAAACCGGATACGTGTATATGTTGAATGGTGGAGCAAAGCTGGTGCAGCTGCAAGCAAAGCGTCGTGGCGGGATCTACATGTGAAGCGGAGTACATGGCAGCCTCGGAGGCAGCGCGATGAAGCAATTTGGGTGAAGGAGTTCATCACCGACCTAGGAGTCATACCCAATGCGTCAGCCGATCAAACTCTTCTCGTGACAACACCGGAGCTATTGCCCTTGCCAAGGAGCCTGTGTTTCACAAGAAGACCAGGCACATCAAGCGTCAGCTCAACTCCATCCGTGAAAATGTTCGTGATGGAGACATAGAAATTTGTAAAGTGCATACGGATCTGAATGTCGCAGATCCGCTGACTAAACCTCTTCCATGGGCAAAACATGATCAACACCGTAACTCTATGGGTGTTCGATTCATCACAATGTAACTAGATTATTGACTCTAGTGCAAGTGGGAGACTGTTGGAAATATGCCCTAGAGGCAATAATAAAAGCATTATTATTATATTTCCTTGTTCATGATAATTGTCTTTTATTCATTCTATAACTGTATTATCCGGAAATCGTAATACACGTGTGAATACATAGACCACAATACGTCCCTAGTGAGCCTCTAGTTGACTAGCTCGTTGGTCGGCTGTGATAGTCATGGTTTCTCGACTATGGACATCGATGTCATTGATAACGGATCACGCCATTAGGAGAATGACGTGATGGACAAGACCCAATCCTAAGCATAGCACAAAGATCGTGTAGTTCGCTTTGCTAGAGCTTTTCCAAATGTCAAGTATCTCTTCCTTAGACCGTGAGATCGTGTAACTCCCGGATACCGTAGGGAATGCTTTGGGTGTACCAAACGTCACAACGAATCGGGTGACTATAAAGGTGCATTACAGGTATCTCCGAAAGTGTCTGTTGGGTTGACACGGATCGAGACAGGATTTGTCACTCCGTGATGACGGAGAGGTATCATCGGGCCCACTCGGTAATGCATCATCATAATGAGCTCAAAGTGATCAAGTGTCCGGTCACGGATCATGCATTACGGTACGAGTAAAGTGACTTGCCGATAACGAGACTAAACGACGTATTGGGATACCGACGATCGAAGTCTCGCAAGTAACATACCGTCGACAAAGGGAATAGCATACGGGTTGCTTGAACCCTCGACATCGTGGTTCATCCGATGACAACATCGAGGAGCATGTGGGAACCAACATGGGTATCCAGATCCCGCAGCTGGTTATTGACCGAGGTGGTCTCGGTCATGTTCAAGATGTCTCCCGAACCCGTAGGGTCTACACTTAAGGTTCGGTGACGCTAGGGTTAATAGGATGACAAGTATGTGATTGCCGTATGTTGTTCGGAGTCCCGGATGTCATCCCGGACGTCACGAGGAGGTCCGGAAGGGTCCGGAGGTATAGATTTATATCTGGAAAGTGGTTTAACGGTCTCCGGAAAGTTTCGGGGTATACTGTAATGTACCGGGCCACCGGAGAGTTCCGGAGGTCCACTGGAGGGGCCACCTCCCGGGGGGCCACATGGGCTAAGTGGGAGAGGGAGCCAGCCCCTGGTGGGCTGGGCGCACCTCCCCACCTAGGCCCATGCGGCTAGGGCATGGGGAGGGGAAACCCTAAAGGGGCAAAGGGGGCGCCCCCCCTGGCGTGGGGGGCACGGCCCCCCGTTCCGCCGCCCCTTGGTCAGCCGCCCCCTCTAGATGCCATCTAGAGGGGCCGCCCCTCTCCCTTCCTCCTATAAATATAGGGGTGGGGGAGGGCTGCACACACCATTGAAGGCGCAGCCCCTCCCTCCCCAACACCTCTTTCTCCACGCGAAGCTTGGCGAAGCCCTCACGAGAACTGCTGCCGTACCAACTACAACACGCCCGTCAGGCTGCCATTGGAGTTGTCTTCCTCAACCTCTCCTTCATCCTTGCTGGATCAAGACGGAGGAGACGCCATCGTCTCCGCACGTGTGTTGAACGCGGAGGTGTTGTCCGCTCAGCACTTGGTCATCGGTGATCGGAATCACGTTGGGAACGCCTTCATCATCACCACTCCCTCGAACGCTTCCATTTTCGATCTACAAGTGGTATGTAGATGCAAACTCTCTCCCTTGACTCGTTGCTTAGTAGAACTCATAGATGGATCTTGGTGAAACCGTAGGAAAATTTTAATTTTCTGCAACGTTCCCCAACATTATGTGTGATAGAGCGTATCGTATCACGGAATTTGGATGCACCGGCGAAGTTTGCACCAACTCTCGAGGTGAGAAAGGTCAATGCACGGTACTGAAGAGGCTAGCAATGATGGAAGGGTGATAGTGCTTATAATCCATGGACTCAACATTAGTCATAAAGAACTCACATACTTATTGCAAAAGTCTATTAGCTATCGAAACAAAGTACTAAGCGCCTGCTCCTAGGGGGATAGATTGGTAGGAAAAGACCATCGCTCGTACCCGACCGCCACTCATAAGGAAGACAATCAATAAATAAATCATGCTCAGGGCGAGGCAGGGAGAGAGATGGCGCAGGGGAGCCCCCTGCAGCGCTGACGAGCTCGGCGGTGCGGTCCAGCCAGTTGTGATGCCCGGATAATTAGACTACAGTAATTCCCTGCTAATGATGCCACGTCACCTCGATTACTGTTGATAATCTCGCGTTAGTTCGAAACCAATTCAAATTCAAATTCAAAATCAAGCAAACAATAAAACTTTTCAAATATTAAAACTAAAATGTTCGGAGTGAACCAAATATTGCATAGGAAATTATGGTGAAGAAACCACACCTTTATAAAATGTTTAAGTACTATAAGCTGAACAAAACAGTAACAAAACCAATTATTTAAAAGCTTTTAAAATAATAAACAATTGCAAACTATTTTATTTTAGGTGCCAAATTAATTGAGGTGGTGGCATATTTGTTAATACTAATTTAGGTACAACTAATGTATCCTATGAAAATAAGGTATTTAAAAGATAAAAGAAAAGAAATAAAACAAAAGTCAAAAAATAAAAAAGGGGAGACAAAGACCCCTTCCTCCACCGGACCCCTTGGCCCAACTGGGCCATGGCCCAGCCAGGCCAGCCCACGCCTCTGGCCTACATAGACCCCCCACTCCCCCGAAAACCCTAACCCAACAACCCCCACTCTCCTGCATCGCCTCCCCCTCTTCCCCCACCACCTCTCGATCCCATCTGGATCGGGGTGGGGTTCGAACGACGATGCTGACGCCTCGGCCCCTCGCTGCGTCGACCACCGCCGCTGCCCGAGATGCCACCTCGCCGGCCTGCCTCCTCCTCCTCCTCGCCGGCCTGCTTCCTCTCCAACGTCGTCGACCCCATCGCCCTCCTCGCGCCCCGCTGCCCCGTACCCTAGCCCCCACGGTGAGGCCCTCGGCCTCCATCTTCCCTCTGCCCATTCACCTCTGCCACGGTCGTGCTCGCTGCGCTCACCGTGCACCCCCTACCGCGACCCCCGCACCTTGCCTCGCCCACATGGCGCCTCGCCCGTGCCGTTGTTACCCAGTACGCCCGTGGCTGCCAGCTGTCTTCTTCTTGCCTCCCAGACGGCCCCCAGCACCCTCATACGCCGCCAAGGCCACGCCCACCATCGCCGTCCGCACCTCCAGCTCGCCTTGCCTGTGCCCTTTCGCGATGGTCAGGATCACACAGCATGCCACAGCCTGCTCGCCTCATCGCCACGTGCCCGGCTCCCCTTCGCGCCATTCTGCATCGCCCCGCCTCCCGCCTCTGCTCCCCGCCGCCTGCTAGCGCGCCGCTGCCCTAGCATGACTCCCGCGACTCCTCCGGCCGTCGACCCAGGCCATCGCTCTGCCTCGTGCCGCTCCCACCGCTTTGGCCAAGGCCTTCCCTCGGCGCGCTCCGGCCACACCGCTGCTTCGGCGCCTCCCACAGTGGCCTCGGGCCGACACGCTGGGCACGCCCGCCGCGCCAGAATCGCCACCCACGTGCCCGCTATGGCCCCTGTGCCTATGGCACGTGGGGCCCGCCAGAAACGTTTAAATAAACAAAAGGAATTTTGAATAATAATAATAATAAATAAAAATTAAATTAATTAATTAATCAATCAATTAGTGAATTAATTAAGTTAATTAACTCTATTTAGTGATCTAATTAATTAGTTAGTTTAATTAAACAGTAATTGGATTAGTTATACCCTAATTAAAATAATCAGAGTATGACAGCTGGGACCCACACGTCAGTTTGACCCAGTCAATGCCGTGTTGACTGATAATGCAGATTTAAAATACTTAGGTAAATTCTAAAAATGATTAAATCCTTTAAAATTAATATAAAATAAACCGTAGCTCGGATGGGAAAACTTTGTACATGAAAGTTGCTCGAGCACGATTTAGACGATTCAGAATGGTACGCACTGCTCGTCTGCACACATTCCTAGCATAGCAAACACGCAACTTTCCCCCTCCGGTTCAACTGTGCGAAAACGCGAAACACCGGGGATACTTTCCCGGATGTTTTCCCCCTTCACCTATATCACCTAGCATTGCGTTAGGCCACACCTAGCACCACGTATTGCCATGTTATGCTTTGTGTTGCTTTGATTGCTCTATTATTTATTGTGTTCCCCCTCTGTTACTTCTTTCCGGTAGACCCCGAGACTGCCGACGACCCCCAGTTCGACTACGGTGTTGACGACCCTTCCTTCTTACCATAGCAACCAGGCAAGCCCCCCCTTGATCACTAGATATCGCCTATTCCTTCTCTCTACTGCTTGCATTAGTGTAGTGTAGCCTGTTACTGCTTTCGGTTAATCCTATTCTGCTGCATAGCCTGTCATTGTTGCTACAGTTGTTACCCTTACCTGCAATCCTAAATGCTTAGTATATGATGCTAGTATTCCATCAGTGGCCCTACATTATTGTCCGTCTTCCATGCTATACTACTGGGCCATGATCACTCAGGAGGTGATCACGGGCATATGCTATATACTTTATACTGTTACATTACTTATGATACTGTTCGAAGATGGGGGCTGAAGGGGTAGGGGGCTCCATCCCGGTAGAGGTGGGCCTGGTTTCTCGGCCCCATCGTTACTTTGTGGCGGAGCAACAGGGCAGGTTGAGACCACCTAGGAGAGAGGTGGGCCTGGCCCTGGTCGGCGTCCGTGGTTACTTCATAATAACACGCTTAACGAGATATTGGTATTTGATCTGAGTTGGGTCGTTGACCTTATACGCACTAACCGCCACGTGGGACAAGATATGGGAAACCGGCGTCGTGGTATCGACCGAAGCTCTTTTTGACGTCAGTGACTGAGCGGCGCGCGCCGCATTGGACCATAAGCTCGTGCTTGTATTAAGGGGGCTAGGTCTGCTTCTGGCCGCGTACGCAACGTGAAGGTGTGCAATGGGCGATGGGCCCAGACCCCTGCGCGCATAGGATTTAGACCGGCGTGCTGACCTCTGTGTTGAGCCTAGGTAGGGCTGCGACGTGTTAATCTCCCGAGGCCGGACATGACCCAGGAAAGTGTGCCCGGCCAGAGGGATCGAGCGTGTTAGGTAATGTGATGCACCCCTGCAGGGACGTTGATCTATTCACTACAATAAAAAATACACATCCGTGACATTTTGGGCTGAACGAATTTTTTTTCCTGTCATACATATGACACTTCTATGACGATAATTGTGACAAAACCTGGTATCATCATAAATGTGATGGGCTCCTACTTCTATGACAAAAAATCATGACAGAAAATGGGCTTTTCGTCCTGGGCAGGCGGAGACGAAGCTGCATGACATTCTTTGCGCCGTCCATGACGGAAAAAAACGTGGTAGAAGCGAGGGGGAGGAAAATTTCGGGGAGTTCCCGGTTATGGTGGGAGGTCGGGGCCGAAGCGATGCGCTGCTTTCTCTCAGACACGACGCTGCTGCAAAAGCGTTAGGCGCTCTAATCGAACCCGAAGCGAGGCATTGGGCTCTAATCGAACCCGAAGCGACAGACTCGCAGTTACGCTATCGAACTCCGAGCGATTGATCGATGGCTGTTAATCGAACCCGATCGAAGCGATTCTTCGCTACTGCCGCTAATCAAGCCGATCGATGCTGCCTCTGGGATGAGCGATGGCGTTCTTGCAGCGGGGCGGGGGGGTTGGATGAATAAGGAGTGGTGGCGTTGCCTCTGGATGAACAGGACCCCGTGGTGTGGAGGGCTGGATGAACGAAGAGCGGTGGAGGGGTGCCCTTGGAGGGGTGGTTGAACAGGACCCCGTGGTGTGGAGGGCTGGATGAGCAGATGACGGTGGAGGGGTGGTTGAGCAAGAGCTTGGTAGAGTAGTGCAGCGGTGGAGGCTGGATGAACAGGAGCCCGTGGAGGCTGGAGGAGGTCGACGGTAGCCCGTGGAGGCTAGAGGAGGTCGACGGTGGAGATGAACAAGATCCCGTGGAGTCCCTGCTTTTGCGGTACGCCACACCCTCCCGATGAACGGGACCCCGTTTCGACCATAGCGCTCCAACACAAGTCCGTTTCATCCGTTTTGCGGTACGCCACACCCCTCCCGATCAACATGACCCCCGTTTCGACCGTAGGAGGTCCGTTTCCTCCGTTTTGCGGTACGCCACACCCCTCCCGATCAACAGGACCCCCGTTTCGGCCGTAGGAGGTTCGTTTCCTCCGTTTTGCGGTACGCCAGGCCCCTCCCGATCAACATGACCTTGTTCCGAACGTAGGAGGTCCGTTTCCTTTGTTGTGCGGTACGCCAGGCCTCATTTCCATCGCCTATTCCGTCCAAGCCCTCCCGATGAACACGACCACGCATTCCGTTCCGACCCAGCCGGTTGGCTCCCACGCGTTCCGTTGCCTCCCGATGAACACGACGCATTCAGTTGCCTCCCCATGAACATGACGCTTTCCGTTGCCTCCCCATGAACACGAGAATTCCGTTGCCTCCCCATGAACACGACGACGACGCTGTTTCTCCGTTCCGACCCAGCCATGTACACGAGCCCTGGCCGTACGTATGCGCGAGTAGGCGTTCGAGACCCTGCCGGATGTACGTATGTGGTCAGATTTTCTTTCTTGCACCCTCGCCCTTTGTATGTATGTGTACATGCTACGCGGCGCGCTTCTACAACGACCGGTATGTACGTACAAGTTCGCGACCGAATGAGAACGCTTACGTACACTTTGACCAGTGGGTCCCGGTATCGTGCACTTCCTTGCGTCTTGAAAATGTAGCTGGTGGGTCCAGCAGTCAGAGGGGCGAATCATTTTTTTGCCCGGACGCACTTCCTTTGCGTGCGAAGATGTAGCTGGTGGGTCCCAACAGTTAGGGGGGCAAATCATTTTTGTTTTTGCCTGGACGCACTTCCTTGTGTGCGAAGATGTAGTTGGTGGGTCCCAGCAGTCAGGGGGGCGAATCATTTTTTTGCCCAGACGCACTTCCTTGCGTGCAAAGATGTAGCTGGTGGGTCCCAGCAGTCAGGGGGGCGAATTGTTTTGTTTTTTTTGCCCGGACGCACTTCCTTGCGTGCGAAGGTGTAGCTGGTGGGTCCCAGCAGTCAGGAGGGAAACGTTTTTTTCATGAAATATGGTGGCCCGTCCGGTGGGTCCCCGCTGTCAGGTGGAGGAATAATTATTTTGCGCGTAATAAGGAGTCACTTCCTTGCTGCGGCCGTGGACCCGGTCAGCCTCTCCACGTCTGATCCACGTCCGATGGAAGCCGTTCCTTGACCATGTCGACCACGCCGCACCGAGAGCACCAGGGCGGTGGACGACGACGAGGCCTAGGAAGGGGACGACGCAGATCCGGGGAAGACACGGCAGTGGATGCCCACACGTAGAGGAGTACGAGGGTTCACTGGTTCGCTGCGGTGTGAGGCTGCCGTCGCCGCAGAATAACAGGGGGTGTGGGTGAGTAGAGGGATGGCACGGCGCCAGCGGTGGGAGTAGTAGGGGGCGGTGAGGCCTCCGCCGCATCGCAGCCGGCCACGGGGGCAGGAGCACGAGGCACGACCGGCGTTGGTTTGGGCGGCTCGAGCAAGAAGACCAGAGGTTGAAGAAGCACTACGGACGTTGGATGGACATCGTATGGTCATTTGAGCTAGAATCGTGCATATTGACTAAGTTGACAAAGCCCTCCGTCCCCGTCAACTTAGTAGGCCCACAAGTAAGTCTGCCACTATACTGGGTCCCAGCTAACAGGGGCAGTATTCATTTTTTGTGTGCGTAATAAGGAGGCACTTCCTTGCGTGCGAAGATATAGCTGGTGGGTCCGAGCTTTCAGAGCCGGCCACGGGGAGGAGGGAGCAGGCAGTCCCGCCGACGCTTGTTTGAGCGGCTGGAGCAGGGAGAGCAGAGATTGAAGAAGCAGGACGGCCGTTGGATGGCCATCCAACAGTCACTGCTTGTGTGTCAACCTTTTTTAGGAAAGCCTCAAATATGTGGAAAACATCATACAGCCCATCTGCCATTATTTCTAATAATTTACAGCCCATTTGCTAATTCGTAAGGTTTTTTTAGCCCATATTCTTTTTGTTAGCATTACAGCCCATATAGTGGCCACGGTTAAAAAATTATACGAAATTTTGCATATTTCGGTCTTGATCCGAACTGTTTTTAATCCCAAAATTTCGACTCACATTCAAACTGATTTTAAAAATAAATGTATCTCAATATAAAATCCAACAAATTCTCCACGACAAAAATTAATGTAATTTAAAATCTCAAATAAAAAAAAAGATATTTGAAACTAATTGCCGGTTTGATGTGTTTTAAAAATGTACATCCCATTTCTCATTATCGATGGGCCATTTTCTCGGCCAAATTAATGAAAGCTCTCCTTGTCTTGAAAGATTTGCAGCCCAACAGGCCTGACAAAGCGACTTACTTGGCAAATCACAAAAAAACTAGGCTGTGGCCATGGACCCAGCTGTCAGCCTCTCCACGTACAATACTCTTCCGATGAAATGTCGTTGACCACATTGACCACGCCGCGCCAAGAGCACCAAGGCGGTGGACAACGGCGAGGGCTAAGAAGGGGACGATGCGGAGCCGGGGAAGACGCGGCAGTGGATGCCCACGCGGAGAGGAGTATGTGGGTTCACTGGTTCGGCTGCGGTGTGAGGCCGTCGTCATCCTGAGGGCACAGCTAGCGGTGGGAGTAGTAAAGGCGATGAGGCCTCAACGACAAAGACAACCGCCACCGGAGGCGAGGGAGCAGGCGGTCTCCCATACCTGGTTTGGGCGGTTGGTGCAAGAAGAGCAGCGATTGAGAAGCAGCAGGACCGTTCGATTCTAATCCAACGGTTACTGCTGCTAGAATCGTTTGTTGACTAAGTTGACAAGCCCTGCGTACGCGTCAACGTAGTAGGCCCACAGGTCAGCCTCCCAACTGGTGCACCCCAGATGTCAGTGGGAGGAATCATTTTTTTGCGTAATAAGGAGGCAGTTAATTGCGTGCGGCCCGGCCAACAGAGGGAGTAGGGTGGGCCGGTGAAGCCTGCGCGGCATGATAGCGGGCCACAAGAGGAGGGAGCGGGCAGTCTGGCGCTAGTTTAGGCGGCCGAGCAGAAGATTAGAGATTGAAGAAGCACGTCAGCCGTTGGATGGACATCCAACAGCCACTGCTGCTAGAATCATGTGTTCACTGACAAAGCCTTGCGTAAACAAGTCAGCCATTTGCTATTATTTTTATAATTTTTACTCATTTTCTAATTCATATGGAAGTTATTGCAGCCTGTTTTCCATTTTTAGAATTGCTGCCATTTTCTCGTCAAGATTGTGGTCAAAAATTAACTAAATATGTGGGAAATTTGGAAAATTCGCAAATTTTTGCTGGGGAACGAAATATTCTTAATCCAAAAATTAATAGCCATAATTTAAAAATAAATTAGTACTATGTCATGTTAAATCCAATGAAATATGTATAAGATATCAATGAAGAACGAAAACAAAAAAAAACTAATATCCCATTTGCTATAATTTTTTTGGAATTTTCAACCCCTTTTGATATTACTTTTAACAGACATTGACCATACTCTTTGGCCAGGACGGAATGCATCCCTCCTCGTCATGAAAGATTTGCAGCCCAGTAATTCGGAGAAAACAAATAGGCCTAGCTTGGGTATTCCTCAAATAGAAATACTGGGCTACCTATTTTCCCAAAGAACTGGTGCATGAGCATTTAGCTTTATTTATTTATTTACTTATTTATGTTTAGGGACCATGAGCATGTACCGGGCCGGATTCATGTGAGAGCCTCCCTTCCAGCTTAATTATGGGCTTCTCTATTGGGCCTTCATCAAGGGCTGCATCTTATCAACAAGTGGAAAATGTGTTCCGTTTAAAAATAGTATGAGCTACGACGCATGCACGCGGCACTAAAGGATCGAACTGCAACGACTTCCAAAACATTGTGTTTGTCATTCTAACAACACATTTATTCAACCAATGCATTTAAATATACTACTGATTGTACATTGAAAACAGCAAGAAAGAACTGTGGCTGGGGGTGCAATGTATAAAGAAGGTGCCGTAAGAGTGAAGACGCAGCTCTCTCTTCCAGACCAAACATCAGCCATCATTACAAAAGGGCTACCAAAAAAGAACAAGTGTATGCATCAAACTAAATAAAGATCCTACTTCACCAAGTGTACGCATATAACTAACTGGCTCAGTTAGACGTTACTATTTATTAAGCTGTGGAGATTGGCCGACGGCTTGAACCAGATGGGTGCCTGACGGGGGAAACTCCAGCCAGCAGGTCGAAGTCTGATACTTGCGACCCTCTCTCCTACTTTGGGCTGCAGAGCGTGGCGGCACATATCGTGGTATGGTGCATGCAGAGACGCATGGTAATACCGTGTACACACAGCTTTGCCTCGATGAACGAAACCGCTGCCATCATGATCCTTGTCGTCTGTTATCTCCTGGTTAATCGGATAATTCACCGACAAACAAAGAGCGTGCACCAAGGCTACTTACCAGCCTCTCCAAATAAAAGTTCCCGAAGGCCCGAGAGAAGCTGGGATCCTGCTCAAAGACCTTGGAGGATCGTGATTGTATTCCGCGAAATAACACGTCCGGTATGTGCGAACGATCATCAATCTTTTCACCATCGTTCGACGAGCCAGAACCACCCGCAATCGCCATGCCGCTTTTCTTTGGAAGGTTACGGGATTAGGAAGGGTAGGGACACCAAAGCGGCCTACAACATCATATAAAGTTGAGTCAAATAAAAAGGGCTCTTGATTTAGTCAATCTTAAGAACAACATGTTATGAGCATGAATATTTTTTCAAGAAATGTTGAAAGTAATATAAGCAAGCCATCATGATATCATAGGAAAGTAACATACTTCAGTAATAGCCCGTTTGTAGCGATGACTGGAGTAGGCCAGCAATACATCCATCCATAGAAGGAGTCGATAGCGTAAATGAAGCCCTTGTGTTCAATGGCATCAGAGAACCATGGAGGATGTATGATCCTGCGATGGACGTGCAGATTTATCCACTTACCGTAGTGACCTGTCAGATAGGCGAGACCGCGGTTGAAGAACGCAATTAGCCGAAAGTCTTTATAATTCACAGATCTTGTGGGCACTTGGCAGATTACAACCTTGAGCAACTCAAACTTGGTATCATGTTGGCTCTTTGTAAGATTCCGAGTATTCGGGCCACGGTGCCAAAGCAAAGGTAGTGTTAATCGAAGGAAGGGGATCAATCGCCGGGTGTAGACCTCCACGAGCATCCAAATGCCGCGACCACGACGCAGCACCATCCAAGACGTGTTCATGCCGACCCAGTACATACCGTTAATGTAGCTGAGGCTGAAGGGGATTGGATCGCAGTGAAGGGGGTTGATGCTCGCCACCCTACGATCGTTATGCTGCGTGACACGCCATTTCTGAAGATCAGGCGGCATCAGCAAGCAAGGAGCTGGCTTAAAAAGCTCCGACCCGAGGGCTTTGAATAAACAGTACAGCCCCGACGAGCACGCGGCGAGAGGCATGGTACTGAGATTTTCCACACGCGAAACAATGAGCTTCATTACCTCTGTGGGGAGCAAATTCCAGCCACTCTTTCGGCGGATGCTGCTCGGTTCTGCCATAGTTAGTGCTTGGGTTTTGGACGAGGGGGGGGGGGAGGCGCCTTAGCGGGGATGGAAGCTTGTACGAGATTATGTGCGGACAAAGATGGAGAAGCTTAATATGTGCTGCGGAATTGGACAGTGATGATGACTACAACACGCCGCTTGACTTACGAGACACATACCAGCAGCGTAGGGTCATATCGATGCCGCATAACTTGCTTGAGTGATCACAAGATCTTGGTACTCCCTCACGGTACCTACTACAAAGATTATGCCCTAGGTTGCTAGAGTAGAGTAGTAGAGTAGGACTCTGCTCTACTACTAGCACCGGAGGAGTAGTATATTCTAATCTAAAATAGTTACAAACTTCAATGCCCGAAAGGAGCGACTACGAACCGTGCTCAAAGACCGTGTTCACGTGGTGTTTGGACTTATATGCAAAAAAAGCAAGATGCCCGTGCATTGCACGGCACACCATCATCACCAACTCGGTTTTTTCTCTACTCCTACTCCTATAAAAGACTCAGTTGGTGATGATGGAGGCGAGGAGGCGTGTTCAGCCGGGCGTGCAGCGGACGACGCAACACTATTCGATTTGTTATAAAAAACAAAGAAGAGTAGTAGAGATAGAGACATAGGGAGGGGCACGAGGTCGTGGGAGATAAGGACGAACGAGGCAATGCCTTATCTGTAAATGTGGAGAGAGGTGCGGGTATCTTTTGTAAAATTGTCATAGTTGGCTTTCTATCCGTCAGATATAGATTAGACGGTCTATATTACAAGATGGCAGGTATACCATCATCACCAACTCGGTTTTCTATAAGAGTAGATATATATAGATATAGATAGATAGAGACTAGGGAGTACTAGTAAGGACACCATCTACTGCTTCGTGTGCTCCATTCGGCGGCCGCAACGTCCCCTACAACCACCCCTCCTGCGCTCCATTCAGCGGGCGCTATTGAAATCTGGGGAGCGCACTCTCGCGACTGCTGGCAGCCACGACTTCATCGACGACGACTTCTTCCCCGACCTCAGCAACCTCTTCCTCAACGACATGGGCAATAACCTCAACGCCAACGGTGCTGCTCCCGTTGCACCGTATGTGTTTCTGTCCTTCCTGTTGAAATCATGGTAGAATTCATGTTTCTACTCTGTATCCTACTACTATGCTAGTCCACATGATTAGTTTCATCTCTGTTATAGCCGTCATGATTTGTTTTGTGCTTATTCGGATTAAATCTTGTAGTAACTTGCTCATATATTCAACTGGTGCAACATCCCCTACAGCCACTCCCGTTTCATGGACGGCCTGGTCGATGCCTCCAAGGAGCCCTTCGTCCACTGCTATGAGTGCCCGATGCCGTTTTGTGGCTCGGGCCGCGGACATGGTGCATCACCTCACGGATGCGCAGCAGCGGTCACTGCTGGTCCTTGGCGAGAGAACATCAAGTACGACACGTGCTACCGGTTCACCATGCCGAGTCGCTGGAGGATCACCGCCGCTGCTAGTCCCGGAGGACGACGGCATCGCCTTTCCTCTTGATCGTGGGCACCGGCGAGGCCCGCGAGAGCCGCCCGTCTCGTAATGTGCGTCAGGCGCCGCCGACGCCGACAAAGGACACGAGGCAGATGTACGGGTGCGTGGTCACTGTTACTACCCCTCCGGGTCGCGTGGGCGGCGACACCGGCCTCATCAGACGGACTTGGACTCTGGGGAGCTGGGACTATCCCGCCAATGTGGACTTGGAAAACCCATGGCATCCTTTACCCGCCGACGCGGTGCACGGGGACTCCAAGGAGGTTCACCTGGACATATGCATTATCAAGTGCACTTAGAAAACATGTAGTGTGTGTGTGGGCGCTTATGGCACATGTCTTTGCTGCTTTTGATTCTGTAAGCTTGTCGTTAAACTTGAGTGGCTTTCGCTGCAGTCCTTCCTTTGAACTGCTCCTCTCAGTGATCTGATGTAAGACACTTTGGGTTTCATTTGATAATGGAACCGGGGAGGAGCCTCCCTGTTCTTCTAAAAAAATTTACGCATTATCAAGTTAAATGTTGATCATTAGTCTTCGCTCAATGTAATCCGCTGTCTAAGCATGTGGAGACTTCCATGCAGGATCTTGCTCTATTGGAGTATCGCGCATGAATAAAAGTGTATCCGTTTATGGTTTAGTCTAGAATCTTCCATGTATGAATTTTTACTACGATCTTGGTGAAAGACTTATGATGAACCATTTCTTACATCTCCTCCGCCTTGCAAGTCATCCTGATTTAATCCCTCTGTCTAGGTGTATAAGGGCATGGTTAATATTACTTAATAGTATAGCCAACTGTTGACTATAAGAAAGTGCCATGTCATACAGAGCCAACATGTATAACAATCGATACTCAAAAACTAATTCTTAAAGATCATTTCTTGCAAAGCACAATAAGTGTTATTTCTTCACAAGTTTTGGATGCAAAGTTGAGCATGTTGAATGCTTTTGTTTGCAAAAGATACCTTTTTATCTATTTCACCCGGATGTTTGTGAGCTCTAGATATGAGATAATATCCGAAGAAACCTATCGATACCCGTTACACATGAGATGACACCCACATCCTTTGTCAAAATAAACAACTCCCCGATCAATGCATTTCACTCTTCGGTGCAACGCACGGGCACCTTACTAAATATCAGTACGACCAAAAAATTAACTAAAATTATATATAGTACGATAAATACCGATGCATGTCACCTAAAATTATATCATTCAAAACTATGTTCAAATACTTGAATCCAATGATATAGTTTTTGTTGACATGCACTAACATTTTGTCGATTAAATCTTCACCAAATTCAATGGGGGACTAATAAACCACGAGCGATGTAGTACAAGTGTAGAGGGCGGCGCTGCACGGGAGTCTCACCTCTCACCCCGCCCGTGGCGTGGCAGTAAAGTCGTCATATCACAAAACCCAACCACTCCCAGTAATAAGTGGCCTGGTAAAATAAACGGACAAGAAACCATCACATCCCTCCATCTTTTTTGCATTTCATCTCTCTGCATTTACTTTCTCCGGTTCATCTCGCACACTCGATCCCTAGCTACTACTCCTAGGGCCAGTTCTTCTGGCAGCTTCCCCAGCTTTTACCACAAGACTAGTCACAGTGGAGAGTAACAATAAGGTGCCTCACTCATTTATTTGGGCTTCTAAACTACTACTCCATCATGGTTTATTCCTCACCATTGTAATTTGTGCTAAATTTTGACCAAAGATTTAACTGATAAAATGTTACTCCCTCCGTCTAGGTGTGTAAGTCATCTTACGAAAACCAAATAATCCCAAAACACTTAGGCACGGTGCATTAACTTCTACCTCGTTTCTTGTTTCTTGACATATCAACCAATAAGAGATAAAGAGTGTGCATGCTTTTAATGACTTGAGATATCAAACACGACATGCAGTGGTTAGTTCATTGCATGCAATACTATTAATTAACAAATAAACATTAATGTTTCTCGTTTTCTCCTCCTCCTTGGTCATGGTGCACAGCCTAAGATGACTTACTCACCTAGACGGATGGAGTAGTGCATGTGACATGCACTAACATTTCATTAGTTAAATTTATGATCAAAATTTGACATGTATTACAATGGGGACCAATAAACCAGGACGGAGGTAGTAGTTATGGGATTACTAATCTAGAAGCCTAAAAGAATCGGCCCCTGGTACGCCTACTAGTAGTAGTACTCAAGTTGGAATTCCAATTGCACGACACAACTTGTTAGGCAAAATAATTCGATACGTGGTGTAGGAAGCGGTTTGGGAATTTGCATGCCTTTCCAACCAAGGAGATACTCCGCATAAAGTACTGACGAGAGAAGGAAGCTAAAACTAAACAATCAAACGAGCATTTTTGCATTTGTTTTGCATTGAATCATTTCACAAGCTTGACTAGTGCTGTTTTTCTACTTTTACAAAAACCGTATCATAATGTTAAAACGTGTATTTGCACGTACATAAGTAATAGTAGTACTCCCTCCGTCTAGGTGTACAAGTCTTCCCTCCTTGGTCACGGTGCACAACCAAAGATGACTTATTGACACAGACGGAGGGAGTAGCACATCTGCAAGCATATATCGAGAGAGGCGTGTAGTGCGATAGTATATAGTAAAGTTTGTGCTATATGCACGCATTACTTGCAAAATGCGTCTGAATACACAAGGTTTCCAAACTTTCCTTTACATACTTAATTAAGGACGCTTAAAAATTCCTGAGCGTTAAGGATTTATCATTTGCGTCCCGAAACTAATGAGATCGCCTTACGAAACAAAAAGTATACTCCTCCTAAAAGCCACGACGCCGCAGGAGGCGCTTGCGGCGCGCCACGAAAGTGCCCCAGTGCGCGGCCGTTTTCCCACGACACAACGCCTCTTCCTCAACCGCAACTTCGCGAGGTGCTGATTGGCGGCTTGCCGGCGGGCGAGCGCGATCTCACCGGTGTGGTGATCCGGCGCGAACAGGTACTCTGCCTCGCTGGAAGTGTGCACCCGGTGCACGTACCGCGTAGATGAGGCGCTTGGGCCCGACTGCACTCAGGGCGTCGGCACGGGCGTCCTCCGCCACCCTCATGGCCCTCGCACGAGCCTTCTGCCAAAGAGCCAATTGCCTGACTCTCTCGCACGCGACATAGGCCTCCATGCAGCTTGTTCCGCGGTGCGCTTCTCTTCCTCGGCCTTCTTCTCCGCCTCTAAATTGGCGCGCTCTGCTGGAGGCAAAGCCTCCCACAAGGCGACATCCATTTCTTTCCAAAGCTCCTCAAGGCTGGGGGGCTCGCGGGCGTCGCGGCGTTCTACTCGTAGCGGGGAGCTGACGCGTCCTCCGACGCGCGTGCTGGCGAGATTGGGAACACCCACGCGCCCACCACGACGCGTCGCGGCGAGGAGCGGAACACCGACACGTCCTCCTCGACTAGTGGCGGCGAGGAACGGAACGGCGACGCGTCGCGTCACGGCGAGGAGCGGAACACCGGCGCGTCCTCCTTGACTAGTGGCGGCAAGGAATGGAACGACGACGTATCGCGTAGCGGCGAGGAGAGGAACACCGACGCGTCCTCCTCGACTAGGGGCGGCGAGGAACGGAACAGCAACGCGTGACCATCCGCACGGTGCAGCGAGGGGCTCCTAGGGCTTGGGAGGGGCGATGCCATGGTGGTCAACATGAGAGGGAGGGGGAGGAGATAGCGATGAACGTGAACGTGAGGGGGAGGAGATAGCGATGTCGTGGGAGGCGCAGTATTTATAGCGAGCAACGGCACACCTACGTAAGATATGGACCGAGCTGCACTGACTTAACTGCAAGTCCAGTTGCATCACTAACATGTGGGCCGAACACCTGTTGGGCCCATATGTCAGTGACCCAATGCACCTACAGTTAAGTAACATCTACATGGGCATATTTGTTGGAGTAAATTATGGGGGAGCGAAGGGGTGGAAATATTGCTGGTCACAACGGATTGGACGAGCGTGGGGGGAGGAGAGTCATGTATGCAGATTTTTTCACATGGGGTGGAGTGGTGGGACCGCCGGAGGGAGAAGGAGAGTTTGGCAGGCATATTGTTTCCACGCATGGAGAGGAAAAGATTTGGAGAAGAACGGGCTTCCTGCAGGTATGGGGAACTGTGCATAATAAGTCATCTTGCATGCCGGGCTAGGTATAGTCTCTAGTCATTAAAAACATACACGCCCCACACATGTTCATATTTCAAGGTGCACTAAATTATTGCATGCGATGATTAAGGCTGGCCATAATGGTGGTATCTTAGCTGGTATCATGCACACGGGAATACTAGAAAATGTGCTGATGTGGCAAAGAATTAAAGAAGAGAGGGGGGTTAGAGTAACTAGTGTTCATGCATGCATTGGTAAACACATTTTTGTGTGAAGAACGACAACACTACTTGAGTACTTTTGCAGACTTCAAAAACTATTCCACCGCATCTACTATCTTGCTAAGAGTAGGTGAAATTTTTGAATCGAGCCCTTTAAACTAGAAGGGAGGTAGTGGTACTCTAATAGCAAACCTTGTTGTGATGACAAGATAGGACATGGCATGCACCTGGACAGAGGAACTAGTCTGCATTGTGCATTTAAGTTTTGTCTGAAGTCAATGTACCTCTACTTTCACCAGACTATAGAAAAATGTATCAACATTCACAATGTCAAATCAATATTTTTACACTCATTATAAAACGTAGTTCTTATACTAATTATAATCATTATTTTAGATATTGATATTTTTAGTATAAATTTGGTCGTGGGATTTCATTGATGCCTGTCAAAGCGTGGAGGAAGCGGAGCTTAGGGCTTGCATTGCCGGTCTCTACATAGGTATTTCTCTTCATAATCCTGTAATTTTAGAGACTGATTGAGCTTTTGTGGTAGCGTCTCTTGCATTGGGGGACTATGACAGGTCTGCTATGCGTGACCTGAAGATGAAAGTGTTGAGCATCTCGAAGTTAGTCAACAATCTTCAATTGTCAAAGATTAGCCGTTCGGCTAATAAGGTGGCACACTTAATCGCTAAGTATAGCTTTGACAATAGATTAGATGGTATTCTTGTAAATAACGTACCGCCTGTGTGGTGAATATTGTATCGAATGAGTGTACTGGTGTGGCTGGTTAATTAATATAAGGTGGTGTTCAAAAAAAGTATAAATTTGGTCAAACACTTTGCAAACGGTTGACGGGAGTAAAAAGGACCAGAGGGAGTATCATGCATGCGGAGTAGGCAAAATTGCTCATTTATAGCCGGTCGAAGTCTCAAAGGGCGCGACCGCGCGAGGGAGGCGAAGGTCGTGGGAGGCGCGCGGTTGATGGAATTAAGTGAAATTACATCCAGGCGCCGGCATGGCGTGCGAACAGGCAGAAGCTATACCGTCAGGCCTATGATATGGGTCTAGTAGACATGACATCTAGTGGGTCCCGCATAGTTCTCGAGAAATCTTTGGGGGCTTGTAGCCGTTTATCCACCGGGCAAGCCAGCAACCCCACGCCGTTCGCACGCCCTACTCGTCCCTGTCTTCTACTACCTTACAATAGTTTGCTCCCAGTCGCCCCGTCCTTTCAAATTAGTTCACCCCCAGTTTCTATGGGGTACAATAGTTCAACTTCTCCTAACCCTCCTCCAAAATCCATGGCCTCCCAAATCTCCATGGTCGCCGCTGAGTACCAGGTTAGATCCATCACCGGTGATCATTTCATCGTCATCTACACACGTGGATCCGCGATGGTGAAAGCATGGCTTGCTTGCTTCCTACGCATGTTCAACAGTTCAAGGATGAGTGGGTCGCTGGGCTAGATGTTGAGTACACCATAGTCCTGGGACGAGAGAAGGATCTAAAGGACGAAGAGAGGAAGAAGCCCGCCATGATCCGTGTTTGCGTACATAACGCTTGCTTGGTCTACCACATATGCCATGCCGACGTTGAGTGCCAGGATTTTAAGAACTTCCTCAAGGACAAAAGAGTGAAATTCACATCAGAGGGCTTTAAGAACGACAGATGTCCTGCGTCGGATAGGTCTCGTTGTAGGCCAGCCCTTCGATCTCCGTATAGGCAATCCCGTGTCCTCCTCTCAACCTTCAATGCTGACCCTGGCAGCAGCCATGATTGATCCTTCGTACGCTAAACTGAAGAAACCTCATCACGAGTTTCATCATGCATGGGAGTCAAAGACATTAGATGAAGATCACATCCTGTACGCAACAATGGATGCCTACCTTTGTTTAAATATCTACAAGGGTTGGATGAAGAAGCAGAGCCCAGTGTCCGGTTCAAGCAAAGAAGGCCGGGCGACGAGGAAGAGGAAGGGGACGAGGACGAAGTCGAGGACGTGGACTCGGACTCGAGTAGGTGGCGCAAGTGCCGCTCATGCGTGGTTCTACCGCCGTGTCAAGCGGACTAGTTGCTTAGTTTATTTTCAAGGGTGTGTTGTCTTTGAGGCCCCAGCAGAACTATGTTTAGTATGTTCTTTCTCGTTATTTGAACTCTTTAGTACGTACAGTAGTACTAGTACTATGTCTTACTAATGTTCTTCTTGCAGTTGGTACTACTGCTCGTATCTTCGTGTTCCTACTATACTTAATACGTCCGTACTAGTAGTATAATTTGGGTCAGTCGATTTGTGTAAGTAGTTTGATGGAGCGAAGGAAGAAGACGGCAGAAGAGGTGGAAGAAGCCCTTCTAGCCATCCATGTTGCATCAAACGGCTCACATGAGTCGGCTGACCCAAATTGCTCCTTCAGATTGCAGGATCCACGTGGCATTCAAGGTCTCAAGGTAGATTCGATGTCCGCACCGGTTTTGCGGGCTCGACGCTGCCATGACCGGCTTCCACCGCAACAGCCACCATGCGCGCCTCCGCTGCTGGTGGAGACGACAATGACACGCTTAGTTCCTCCTCGCCGGCGCGTCTTTGAGCACGCACTCGTCCTCCTCTTCGTACGCTGCGTGCATAGACGCGTGGCCCACCAGCTGCTCGCGTGCTTGGCAGCGCGGCGGCATCGCGAGGAGGGACTGCAGACGACGTGAGCGGGCGAGCCTTCGGCTTCATGGCACAGGGATGGCGGCGACACGGCGGTGATGGGCGAGAAATTGTTGGCCGGAGCAGGCGGGCGCCGGCATGCGCAACGGCGGCGGCATATTGATGAGTGCGCGTGTGGGAGCTTACTTTAGTTTTATATAAGGTTGGTCAAACTTAAAAGAAAACCGTACTAGTACACGTAAACATTAGACTTAGGTAGCGCTTTTATTAGTTAGTACCATAGCCATGATACGGAATCCCGTGCAAGCGCGTGAACCGCGGCCGCGCGGTCGATCGAACAGTGCGTCACCGTGTCGCGCTCGAAGGACATCCACCGAACCTTTTTGTGTGTGTGAAAACAATCCTCGAATATTACTCAACTTTTTTTTTCCTGGGAAAGTTCTTGACGCTGCAATATTTCCATATATTTGAATTTAGCTCCAGTTCGTGTTTATTTGGATTTGGACGTTTTAGGTGCGCCCTAGTTTTTTAATACTGATTTTGTGTGTGTGACTGAGAGAGAACGTGTGTATGTGTCCATATGTGTGTTGTGGTGGAAGGGCAATGTGGAGACGGTGTGCGTGTGATACAGACATACAGAGGTGTGAATGTGCAAATGATCATGCATGAGTGAGACATAGATAGATATGGCGATACGTTGTGTATACATGAGAGAACGGTCTTCTAGTTTACTTTTGTGTGTGTGAGAGAGAGAGAGAGAGAGAGAGAGGGAGAGAGACAGGGAGAGAGGAGCATACGTAACACAGCAACCATCTCTCTCGATTCGTCCGTCCCTCGCACGGTCGCATGCAACACATGCATCAACGCGCACATTTTGACACCCTCAGTCGGCCCCTGCCCACCTCAAGGACCGCACAATCTCTTTGTGAATACCCATTTCTCTCCTTAGGTTTGTTTTCTCTCAATATCTCTCTCTCTCTGACACATACACACACACAAAGAGACACACGCAACACAACACACACACACTTCCCCGAGCACACAATTCATCCCCATCCAAGGTTATACGGCGACCACTCTCGCTTGTGCTTCTTTGCACCCCAACATGCACAACACCTCAATCTTCAAAGAGGGCATCGAGCAGATCGAAGACGGCGACCACACCGCTTAGAGAATGCGGGTCATTTGGAAGCAGGGTGATGTGACGACGGCCGACCGACTCCTCCCCACCCTCTCTCTCTCTTGCACAAAATTACCAATCCCTCTCTCCCCGCACAAAATTGTCAATCCCTCAACCCACGAGATCCTTCCCCTCTCGTCCATGTTTTTCCAGCTCTCTCATCAAACATGTTGTCTCTTCTCCTTCCACGTATATAGAATCTGGATGGACACGCATATCACGTATATTACATGTCTCCCTCTTTCTCACAGACCTAACTTCTTCCTCTCTCTTTCTCTCTCTATCTCTCTTCCTCTATCTCGTTAGGTTTGTCTCCTACTCTCTCGTCCACATACATACAATCTTTCCCGTCCTATCTGCTCCATCTTCAAAATCTCTCTCTGCATGTTTCATTCACACATTGGCTGATGTAGAGTTATGGTTGTTTTTGTTGCATCCTACAAAGTAATAACTATGAAATGCATTTAGATTCTCATTTGACTGGGATTATGTGAGTTTGAGCATGTTGTGAAGTACTATAGACCTTGTATACATCTTGGGATTCGACAATGATTGTAACTATTGAATTGTATAGACCATTACATTCGAAGTCAATAGCCTAATATATTTATTTCACAATTTTAACAAATGATTAGACCACTACAAACTAAGAAAACAAATGTGTACTCCCTCCGTTTTTATTTAAGTCCGCGTATTAGCATTGGTCAAAGTCAAGTTTTGAAAACTCTCAGAAAAAAATATTAACATATACAATAACAAATAAATACCATTAGATTCATTATTGAATGTACTTTCACATCATACATATTTGTTATGGTAAATGTTTATATTTTTCTATAAACTTGGTCAAACTTCGGTTAAACCTAATATGTAGAGTTTACTACTACTACTCGCTAGTTGCTTAGCCGAATCACTCAACACGCCACATGGGGAGTCCAGTGTCACAAAATTTTGAGGTCGGCGGGAAAATCTCCCACGACCCTGATTCGAGCATTAGGAAGTTACCATCCTAGCCTTCGGAACAGGCCTACGGATGACGCTTGGTAGGGGGCAGTTTTCGTAACTTCAGGTTCACCCTACCCAGCCAACCCCACCCCAACACCCAGAGTAGTACACCTGAATACTCCCCATTTTCTATCCCCACCGCAAAATAGACTTCTCCACGGCACCGCAGCCTTCGCGCTCCTCCCCTTTACATCGGGCGCACTTTTCGTCCACCGCAGCGCATCTGCCTCATCGACGACCTCGTACGCCGCACTGGAGCCGGTCCACCGTCGTCGTCGTACACGGAGCCTCTTCCCCAACATCGTCTTCCACGGTCTCGGATCAGCTTCTCGGAAGCCGACGCCAAGCGCAGAAGTACCACCGTCGTGGACAATGAACTGACTCCCATTGCCGACCATGACTCACAGAGGCCGCCGCGACCATCATTCTCCTCCTCGATTGGTAACATGTGTATTGAATCACTTAGCAGTACATGTGCAGTTCCAATTTTGTTCATACCTACCCTTCAAATTTCCTGGGTGCTATTGTTCCCGTAAAAGTAATTGGTTATAGCCTCCATTGTCCAACAGAATATCAGCTTGTAATTAAAGGCGTCGCTCTGTATTCTTGCTGTGCTTGGGTAGGTTTTTCATCTGCAACCAGTAGTGTGGCAAATGATGCAAAGGTTTTTAGAACTAGCAAGATGCCCATGCGTTGCACGCATCAAGATGCATTTTTATGAGTGGTTTATCTTGTGGGAGAAAAGGATGAACTAGGGAAGGCCTTATTTGCAAATCTGGAGAGGGGTATGGGTATCTTTTTGCAAAATTCCCATTTGTTTCCTTCCTATCTGTCAGATATAAATCGAACGGCCCATATTGCAAGAAAAAAAGTATAGAGAAAAAAAGTAGACAGTAAAGGAAGTAGAGATAAATATTAAATATTAAATATAAAATAAATATAACAGTAGAGAAGAGAGTAGAGATAGCAGAGACGTCGGGAAAGGATCGCGCGCGCGGGAAAAAGCGGCCGGGCGTGTGCTAGTTTTGGCGCGCGGCGTCCGACGCGCTTTATAAAATCCAACGCCCTCCCACCGCTCTGTGCCTTGCCACCACTCTCTCCCCGCTCATTTTTGCCTCGCCGCCGCCGCGCCACCATGACGACGCGTCGCCGGGAAACTTGGGGATACCGCGACGTCCATGCGCGCCCCTCCGGCGGCTTCTCCGCCGAGATCCGGTTCTGTGGGATGCGCCTCGGCCTCGGCAATTTCGACACCGCCAACGAGGCCGCCCGCGCGTACGATGCGGCGGCGTGGCGCCTCCGGTCGCCTCATAGTACATTGAACTTCCCCAACGTGCTGACACGGGAGTGGACGCAGGAGCTCGCGCCTCTGCCGCGGCTTAGCACCGACGAAGATCATCGTGACAACCGGAGGTGGGAGCACCGTCTCGGCATCTCCAAGATGGACTAGGAAGCCATGGCGCTGTGGCGCCAACACTTCCCGCAGGACATCATCAACAAGCGCGAGTTCTACGCGCAAAGGAGGGCGGAGAGGGATAAGAGGAGGGCAGAGCGAGCCGCCTATCACGAGGACAAGCGTAGGTGAAAAGCGGACGCTCAATTCAAGATGAGGCTAGGAGCAGCGTCGCCCTGGGAATCCGGCGACGATCGGTATGTTCACGCCTACAGTCAGACGTCGGACGAGGACATCACCGAGGAGGAGTCGGATGACGAGGAGTAGTTGAATTATCTTTTTTTATCTATCTATGCTGAGAACTATCCTCTACTCTATCTACTTCTCGATCTCCGTAGTGTAAACGCTTTTTTAATGCGCCGCGCGTTGCGATTCTGTTGGAGATGCTCTAACATGGCAGACGAGTGCTTTAATGTTGCCCACAAGATGCGCGAGTATTACTAGTAGTATATTTTTCTTTCCATGTTGAGATTTTAAAACCACGAGTGCGAACATGCAGAGGGGCAATGAAGAACAAACACGGGATATTCGGGAAATCTTCAAGGAGCGTGGCAAGTTAAAGAGGAGCTGCACCGAACCTGTAAAATGAGCTTTGGTAAGTAACACCCTTTCAATTACTTTCGTGTAGCCTCGTGTTCTTCGATGTGTATATGTTGTAGTTTCTGTTTCTCTTAAGCGTGGTGTTCTTCGATGTGTAATAAGAAGAGTCTTAATCGTCCTAATGCTTTCGTTCTTAGCTTGATGTAGGAAGTGGGTGTTCTCACCTTGTAGTCTGTTTTTATATATTTTTTCCTTTTGAATTCAGTTCTTCGAGTTCTGTTTATCTGGCTTCTACTAAATGGAACTAGGTTGCTCTGAGTATTGATCTAAAAAAGAAGTAACTTCATGTCAGGATGCAGTTCCTGCGAGGAGGGAAGTATGGTCAACCTCCAGATCATGTTTCCAAAATGAGGCTGGATTACACACAAGGTTCCAGCTTCCCTAATGATGTTGGATTAGACACAAGGTGCAAATTCCCAGATGATGCTGGATTACACACAAGCCAGGTGGAGTCGTCAGCTGTTCGTGTCCTCGTGGCATTAGTAAAGGCTGAAAGAAAGCGTGCAGCAGCCCTTGAGAATGTAGCAGAGTTCCTGAAGAAGCGAAAAGAGCAATCAGATGCTCTTTTCACCCAAGCCAAAGAAGAAATGGAAGAAGCCAGAAATAAGCTAGCAGAGGCAGAGCAGGCTAGGCGTCTCCTGCTATCTAAAACTGTTGTCAATACAAAATTTCCTTCATAATAGCTAGGTTCAAATGTTTATCCAACAAGATGCTCATTGTGATGTCCGTGCATCTACTGATGTAGCACAAAATGATTTTTTTGGGTCACGTAATAATAGCAATTACATTCCAAACAATAATAGATGAAGCATTGGACATGGTATAGTTCACGCGCAAGCCCGACATTCCAAGTTCAACTTCCACATCAAACTCATGTTCACAGATATCTGCACATTTCATACATAATGTCCACAACCATGATTCATTTCAAAGCCAAAAAAAATGTGAGGAGTGTTATAAATAAAGAAAAACCTCTACTAGTTCCTGCTACCAGTGCGAGCACAACAAGTCAAGACCATGCGTAAATTAATTATGTTTTAGTCATTTTTTGTGTTCTGACATGCCTGCCGGCTCGCGGAAGGACGTGTTGTCGGCACACGCACGGGTTCAATGAAGGCAGGCGGGGCAGTCTTAAGCTGGTTGCACGCGGCGAGGAGGCGTGCTCAGCCGGGCTTGCAGCGAGTGCGACCCTCTTGGCCGACGCGTCGGTTCAATGCCTACGCTATGAGAGGTCGCGTCCGTGTCAGAGCAATCACTCCCTCCAGTCCTTTTTTGTTTGGGTATAACAAAATCTCGTTTTCCATTCACATTATACAAGTAAAATTCGTGGACAAACTTCGACCCAAAGTACGATGGGGACTTGTAAACCAGAATGGAGGTAGTAGTTTTTTTAATCAAAGAAGGGTTTCCCCTTCCGATTTTCATTACTGAAAACCAGCATCTAAATCTAAACCATAGTATTTTCCCTAGAACTACCAGGTTCAACATCTCGCAACATAAACCCATACAACCTCCATCGCAAAAAACCATACAACCATACGCCAAGGAGGTACGTAGTACTATGAATTCCATTTTCGCTCCATACCAATCGTTCTGAAAACTACTTACTGCTTATAACGCGCCATTGAAAATCAGAACTCTTAACCCCGCTAGAAAAATGATATTTTAAACGTGGCTACTCGATCTGTGGCAACTGGCGAGCCACCGCGCTCCAAGTCGTTCACCTGTGGTCCCGACCATCAACTCCTACGGATCAAATTATCACGTGAGCTGACTATTCCTACAAAGGTGCTCCACCACGCACTGCGGTACCGCGAATGCAGCAATCGTGCACCTAGGGTTTTAGGGTTTATTTATTAATGTCCCCTTTACGTAACACTCATGTGTGTGAGATAGCGAGAGGCCGACTGCGTGCGTGCGCCTCTTCTCTTCGTATATGTACTCCACCGTTTGTCTGGTGTCCAAAAAATTGTAATAACTACTAGCAATGTGCCAATGCGTTGCCACACGATCAAAGTAGATTATTACATATTCACCGATTTGATAGAAAAAAAGTCTAGTTTTGAAATACGTATATCACTAAAAATATGTTATGTTTCACTCAAAATATATTCCTTTGGCGTTTTGATGAGATAAGGGAGGAATGTTGTTGGTTTCAAGATTCGAGAAGTGGTATATGTCTAATTTCTACTCTTACTAGCAAGATGCCCGCGTCGCTGTAACGGAACATCAAGATCTTGTGGGAGAAAAGGATGAACGAGGGAAGGCCTTATCTGCAAATGTGGTGAAGAGTGTCGGTAAATTGCCATATTTTCCTTCCTATCCGTCAGATATAAATCGGACGACCTACATTGCAGGATGGCAGGCCCACCATCATCATCAACTCTATTTTTTATCCCTACTCTTATAAAAAGCAATGTCGGTGATGATCGTGTGCCTGCCATCCTGCAATATAGGCCATCGGATCTACATCTGACGGATAGCACTACAAAAAAATACACTTCCGTGATGATACGTGTTTGTCACAGTAGGTCACGTTTTTTGTCATGCATGTACATCCATGACAAATTTATGACAGAATCAAGATAGTCATACCGTCCGTCAGAGAAGTGTTCCATGACATTACCAAAATTATCATCACGAAGTGTCCACTTCCATGACGATAAATCGCGTCCACGAAGTGCTTTTCGTCAAAGGGTGACCGACACGTGGCATCCACCGTAACGGAACGCCGTTAAGCTATCGGGTCGGGTTTTGGATCCGATAACCCGTTAACAGCCCCGACTAATGGGAAATTTCCACGTGTAAAATTCTTATTGGCCGGACGAAACACATGTCAGCTTGTAAGTGGGTCAGATAGGCGTGTCGGATTTCGGGTTTCGACAGATCCTTGACGTTCGAACTCTGGGGTGTGCACGGAGATCTTTCCCCTACCAGCTCACGCATTGATGGTTTGCAAGGGATCTAAAACTAGGAACGATGAACATCACAAGAGACACAAGATTTATACTGGTTCGGGCCACCATTGTGGTGTAATACCCTACTCCAGTGTGCGGTGTGGTGGATTGCCTCTAGGGCTGATGAAGAACAGTACAAAGGAAGAACAACCTCGCGAGGGACTGTTCTTGAGCTGGTGCGATGGACTGCTTGGGTGAGTCCAGTCACTTCTCTCTCTCTCTCTAGTGAGTTCGACTTGTTCCTGATCCGTCCTCCCATCTCTGTGGTGGCTAGTCCTATTTATAGAGGGAGGCCCTGGGCCATTCCCAAATAATGAGCGGGAAGGGCGCCAACAATTGGCCATTTTGAAGGGGAACATCTAGTACACTTATCCTGACTAAAGTTGGTCTTCTACTGTCAAAGGCTCCTGGACGGGCGACGCTGTCCCTGGGCTCCAAGATGACCTCCGCCCCGCCGCTCTCACTGGTCTTGGTCTTGTTGCACCGAAGCGGTAACCTTTGCCTGATGCCTTGGCCTGTGCTTGCCTCCTTTGCACCAAAGGGGAAACGAGGACACTGCGCAGGCTGGCGCCCGCCTGGTCTCGTTCGTCATGGCTTGCGTCACGGGGCACCCTCGTGAGGTACCCTGCCTTGATCTCTCCGCCTCCTTGCGAGCCTGCCTGATGAGGCTGCTCCTGAGGAAGGTTCCTGTCATCCGCCCCGTGAGGCTTGGCCCCTCGCGAGGGTCTTGAGCTTGAGCTGATGAAGATGGGCCGCACTGGGCCCCCACTTGAGCCACGCCGCAGGCCGCAGGCAGGCAAGTCTGGGGACCCCTGTTCCCAGAACACCGACAGTAGCCCCCGGGCCCAAGGCGCACCCGGGCTTGGCTTAGCAGAGAAGCGAAGGGGCAAGTGCGAAGCGCCGCGGACCCCAACAACCTGCGACCTTGGGTGCCGCGTACCGATTGATTGGTCGTGGGCGTCTCCGCTTCCCCACGATGCCTCGGCAACCGTCTAACTTGACAAGTCCCTGCACGCAGAAATGGGTCATGATTACCTGTGATCACGGAGGCCGACGGTTGGCCTCCTCCGGCTATAAGTATGGAACGGCGCAAGCCCTTCCAGTCCATCCCTTCTTGATACTCCTTCCTCTCCATCCTTGCCCTTGCTCCGCATTGCGACAATGGCTCCGATCCACCGGTTTTCTACAGAAGAGAAGGGAAGGCCCCGAGAGGGTCCCGACCCGCTTCCGCCAGAAACGGCTAGTCCTTCCGCCGCCGAGATGAGGGCGCCTGACAGAGGTGTCGGCGCCTCCGACGCGAGGCTTCGCGACTCGAGACGAGCAACAGCAACGACTACGAGCCCCGAGCTCGCGCCGCTCGGGCAGGCAGGCTCTTAAGGCTACCGGCGCCGGTGATCTGGATGGGGTTGGCGCCATGCGCTGGCCCATCGTTGATGATGGCGTCTCCTGCGGAGGCACGCGTAGTCGGTGTTCCTTAGGATTAACACCTTTTATTTCCTGCGAAGAATCGAAGTAGCACCCCGCAGGGGTATGTAAGGCGCTGGCCATGGTTTTGTGAATATTATATCCTTATGATGAATCGGTGCGAGATGCTTGTTCTGTCCCGGCTCAGATCCCCCTTTCTTTCCTCACGAGGGCTTGGTGCTCTGCGCTGACAGGTCCCGGTCCCCAGGTAGGCTTCAGCCGTCGCTGGTATGCCAGGTCACGATGCCGTGGTCAAGGCCAGGAGGTGAGCCGCCCGAGGTCCAGTAAGAGCCCATGAGTCGTGATGCTCAGGAGGTCCCCTTTAGCGCTCAAGCAGCCTCCGCTGGGCAAGAAAGGTAGGCAGCTTTGCCGTGACAGAGCAGCAGTAGGCGAGGGTTTAGCGCTGAGTCGGATCAGTTTTTGCGTGACTTATCTTGCGGGTTTGGAGCGGCGTTCGATGAGGTGCCGTGCCTGCGCGACGGCAACTGAGGTGTTGCCGGGTTGGGTCCTCGCGAGCTTCTTCCCTCTCCCCCGTGCTCTCCTTAGTGCTCTACATCCTCAGGTCCCGTCCCTCGAGCGAGCTCAGCCGCCGCTGGTATGACAAGTCACGATGCCGTGGGTCAAGGCCAGGGGGTGAGGGCTGGAGAGCCAGTAAGAGCCCATGAGTCGCGATGCTCAGGCGCCCCCCTTTCAGCGTGCAAGCGGATCGTGCCGGAGAGGAGGAGAGAAGGCTCGTGATGCCGCCGCCAGCATTCCCGGAGCAGGTCCTGTGTACCAATCACGAGGGGAAACAAGGTTCGTTGTCACGGTTGTCAGCCAACCATTGGTCGCTCCGAGGGAGTGATCGGGGGCGCTGAGGGCTTGGCGAGGTGGCGCCTTGCGGGGCTGCCGCGGCCAGAGCTCAGCCGCTCCGATTTATCGACGTTGCAGGGACGGACCCGTGCGCAAGTGCCATGCCTGAGCGAGTGGCTCCAAAGGTAGGTGTCAATTGAGCAGGCGATTAGGTCAAGCAAGTTATGTATGAATAAGCAAATCCATCTAGGTATGTGCGGAGAAAGCACATGCCACTGGGTCTGACCCGAGCAGCTTGGGGATAATGCAGCCCGAGGGGCGCCCCCAACAAGGTAAGTAAAGAACATAAGCAAAACGGATACATGCCGCAGGGACGGACCCACGTGGCCTGGGAATGATGCAGCCCGAGGGGCGCCTCCCAAATGAAAACGGAACTTGGAAAGGTGTCACCGATATGGTCGGGGATGGCGGGATGTTGAGGTAGCGGATGACGCGTGATGAGGAAGCTGGCCTCACGAGCCCTCCGAATCGGAGCCTCGGAGGCTCCGGGGCACGGGGTTCCTCGAGAGCCATCTCCATCTCTGCCAGATCAAGGCCGCTTGAACTCCTGAGCCTCAGAGCGCACCTCAAGAAAGCGCCGATGGGCGACGACTGCTCGGGCAGCCGAAGGCATGCGAACGTAGCCGTGAGGTGGACCTCGCAACGCCCCACGCGTGAGGGCCAGAGGCGCTCCTGAGCCGTGGCCCGGTTGAGCCCTGGTATGTCGATGCAGACTCGCAGCCCACCATCCTCGCCTGGATGTGGGGCCACGGCGGGCAAGCGGCGACATCCGCGCATGACTCTTGACTCCTGTAGCTCCTGGATGTTCCTCGTGATGAACTCCTGAGGGTTTGGCCCTCCTTGTCTCATACCTTCCTGAGGGAAACGTGCCTTGAAGCATGCCTCCAAGTGGTGCCCGAGCGCCTCCCTCATGATCCTGGCTAGGTCGGTGGCTCGCCATGAAAGAGCCCCCGAGTCCCACCTGAGGAGGGCGCCGGGCGCGCCTTCCTATGCGACAGAGGGTGGGGCCCCTTGAACGGGCGCGGGTCCTGTTGCCACGCCTCCGGAGGTGCCTACCCCATGAGGGCTTGGACCAGGCGAAGCCTTCTTCTTCTTAGGGATTGCCTCGGGAAGTCTCCCGCTCCTGTAATCTGGGTCTTCGATTGTTGCGGCTTGGAAGGTACACTCAAGAGAGCACACTGCATCCCTTTCCTCACAAGGCACTGTGATGACTCCTCCGCTGCCTGGCATCTTGAGGACATTGTAGCCATGGTGAGTCACTACCATGAACTTGGCCAAAGCTGGGTACCCGAGGATGGCATTGTATGGCAGGCGAATGTGGGCGACGTCGAAGTCGATGAGCTCGGTGGGGTAGTTGTTGCGCTGTCTGAAGGTGATAGGAAGGCGAACTTGCCCTATCGGAACGGTGGAGCCATCAGTGACTCCTGAGAAAGGCTTGGTCGGCTGGAGCTGATTGTATGGCACTTGGAGATCGTTGAATGTCTCGACAGATAGGATGTTGAGTCCTTCTCCACCATCAATGAGGGTCCTGGTGACTTGCACGTTACTGATGACTGGTGAGCAAAGCATGGGGAGGACTCCGGCCGTTGCCGCGCACTTGAGCTGATCCGCTGAGCTGAACGTGATAGCGCACGACGACCACCTGAGAGGGCGTGTGGCATCTGGCCTGGGGAGGACTGCATTCACCTCACGAGCAAACTGCTTGAAGATGCGCCGAGGTCAGGCCTGGGCGCCACCCAGATGCAAGCGATCATCATGCTCCTGGAAGCCCCCATCCCCCTCGTCGTGATGATGGTCTTTGTACCTCCTTGGCGGATGCGGCAGAGGTGGGAGCCCTGCGTTGCCTTGAGGGCGGTCCTCTCAGGGTTGGTCCCTCCAACCTCCCTCGCGAGGCTGGTCCTGCCAGCGGTCCTCGCAAGGTCTGTCACGCAATCCCTGCCGAGGGCCACGGTCTTCCCAAAGATCCCCGCCTCTTCCTCCTCCTCGGCCGTAGCCCCGATCATTGCGCTCGGGGCGTCGGCCGATACGCCCTTCTCGCACGGCCCTGAGCTCCTGGCATTCGTTGGGGTTGTGGGTGTGGAGGTCGTGGTATACGCAGTACCGGCTGCCTTTGGATGACTCGGGCTGATCCCTGCCTCGCTTGGTGTCTGGTTCTGCCGCGAGCACGGCAGCCCCCTTGCGCTTCACGTCCTTGGCCTTGGGCTTCTTCTCTTCTGGATCGGCAGCGGAAGCTCGAGGAGGGAGAGCCTCCTTCCTCAGCCCTGGCGCATTTGGTCGCCAAGTTGAACAGCTCGTGGATGTGCACAGGTCTTCATGCATTGCTAGCTCCTCCTTCATCTTGACGTCACGCACGCCATCGGAGAAGGCTGAGATGATGGCTTCCTCCGTCACCCTGGGGATCTTGAGGCGGGAGTTGTTGAAGCGCTGGATCTACTTCTGTAGGGTCTCTCCTGGCTGCTGCTTGATGTGGCGCATGTCGCTCACGGCCGGAGGCCGATCGCGAGTGCCTTGGAAGTCGGCGATGAAGCGGGTGCGCATCTCGTCCCAGGAGGAGATCGTGCCAGGAGCTAGGTTCAGGAGCCAGTTTCGGGCTCCGTCCTTGAGCGCCATGGGGAACCAATTCACCATGACCTTTTCGTCCCCGTTGGCGGCTTCGATGCCCAGCTCGTAGAGCTGAAGGAACTCCGCGGGGTCGGCAGTGCCGTCGTAGCGAGGAGGCAGGTCTGGCTTGAACTTGCCGGGCCATGCGACGCTACGCAGCTCGGCGGTGAAGGCGCGGCAGCCTGCAGTGGCCACCGGGGCTCTCTGCTGATGCGGAGCTTGCTCTTGTGGATTCCCGCGCACCGCTGCCTGGAGCAGTGCGGGGTCTTGACACGGTGGTGCTGGAGCGCGATCGCGGCACTCCGGTGCGGGGAGCACGCGAGCACCTTCTTGGGGACGAGGGATCTCCTGGCAGCTCCTTTCTTGTTGCGCGGGCGCCGGACGCGGAGGGTCTCGGCCCGGGGCCACGCGCCTTGGAGCCATGGCGCCTTCTTGGGGAGGAGGTGGCGGGGCAACCTCCGCCCTCGCCTCCCCGCTGGGTGAAGGGCGAGGTAACGAGAGGGACGGCACGGGAGCCTCGCAGGCGCTGGACGAGCTCGGCGACGCGGTCGAGCCACTCCTCGTAGACGTCGTCGATGGGGCGGTAGCGCAGGAGCTCGTTTGCTGCGATGAGCACGGCTCGAGCCTCCAAGGGAGCGCGGTGCGCGCGGGACGAAGAACCAGCAGGGGCGAGTGAAGGAGTAGCGGTGCGGCCCTCTCGCCTCACCAATGGATGCAGGGACGAGGCCTGCTGCTTGTTCCCCGCCGGGCCGGTGGCGGCGTTGGCGGCAGGCGACGGGGAACAACGGGGGTGTCCGCCGACGGGATCCGTCTGGGCGACTTGAGCGGCGCGAGCAGCCTGGCGCTCGGCGCGGGCTCGGCGAGTGTCGGCCATGGACACGACGGAAGATCACACGCAACCAGCAGAAGAAAGATTCCGGCGAACCCCTACCTGGCGCGCCAATGTCGGATTTCGGGTTCCGGCAGACCCTTGAGGTTCGAACTCTGGGGTGCGCACGGAGATCTTTCCCCTACCAGCTCACGCGTTGAATGTTTGCAAGGGATCTAAAACTAGGAACGATGAACAGCACAAGAGACACAAGATTTATACTGGTTCGGGCCACCGTTGTGGTGTAATACCCTACTCCAGTGTGCGGTGTGGTGGATTGCCTCTAGGGCTGATGAAGAACAGTACAAAGGAAGAACAGCCTCGCGAGGGACTGTTCTTGAGCTGGTGCGATGGACTGCTTAGGTGAGTCCAGTCGCTTGTCTCTCTCTCTCTAGTGAGTTCGACTTGTTCCTGATCCGTCCTCCCCTCTCTGTGGTGCCTAGTCCTATTTATAGAGGGAGGCCCTGGGCCTCTTCCCAAATAATGAGCGGGAAGGGCGCCAACAATTGGCCATTTTGAAGGGGAACATCTAGTACACTTATCCTGACTAAAGTTGGTCTTCGGCTGCCAAAGGCTCGACGGTGCCGCCGTCACTGGCTCCACGATGACCTCCGGCCCCGCCGCCTCTGCTGGTCTTGGTCTTGTTGCACCGAAGTAGTAACCTTTGCCTGATGCCTTGGCCTGTGCTTGCCTCCTTTGCACCAAAGGGGAAACGAGGACACTGCGCAGGCTGGCGCCCGCCTGGTCTCGTTCGTCATGGCTTGCGTCACGGGGCACCCTCGTGAGGTACCCTGCCTTGATCTCTCCACCTCCTCGTGAGTCTGCCTGACGAGGCTGCTCCTGAGGAAGGTTCCTGTCGTCCGCCCTGTGAGGCATGGCCCCTCGCGAGGGTCTTGAGATTGAGCTGATAAAGCTGGGCCGCGCTGGGCCCCCACTTGAGCCACGCCGCAGGCAGGCAAGTCTGGGGACCCCCGTTCCCAGAACACCGACAAGGCGCCTATGATATGTCGACACGTGCCACGGCCCACCACTGGCCCATTTAGCTTACAAAGCCGGCCCGTTTGAATTGGTCAAAAGTTAACGGGCTGGCCCATGAAAAGCCTGTTAACGGTCTCTTCGCAAATAGCCCATTTTATGGCCCGTTAACTCACGGCCCATTAGGCACTAAAGGAAATCGCCCCAACAACGTCATGTGAGCCGTCGAATATAACACCAGCCCATTTCACTTTCGGCCCATGTATGGCCCACGACGTCTTTCGGCCCATATGAGGCCTTTCAGATCTTTCGCCCTTTACGTGCCCACGGTGACTCTAGCCCATAATGAACAGTAATTTTCTTTGTACCCGTTAACGGCCCGTGATTTACATGGGCCGCTTTCCAGCCCGTGTTAGCTTTCGGCCTATTGACGCCCATACGTTCTTGGGCTCCTTTTCGCCCTCGACATTTCCGCCCGTTCTTGGCCTATTCCCTAATGGGCCAAATTCGCCCATGGCAAGAGTCGGCCCGTTCGGCATGTTCCCCAAATGGGCCAAATTCGCCCATGGCAAGAGTCGGCCCGTTCTTGGCTGTTACCCTAATGGGCCAAATTCGCCCATGGCAAGAGTCGGCCCGTTCGACCAGCCCGTCCTATATTCTCGCCCATCAACGACCCGTTATGCCCGGTGATGTAATTAAGCTTTTGCAGTCCCACGGCTCGTTAACGCCCGTTACCGTCTTGAGCCGATACCAATTACGCCTGACACGGCCCATGTAGACCCATTTATCCGACGGCCCGAGGCCCACCAATTACATGCCCATTTATCGATGGCACAGAGGAGACCCATGGATCCCTACGGCCCGTATATGGCCCATGGGTAGTTGCGCCACTAGCAAACCAGGGAAAAGAAGACTAGGAAATAAATAAGGTCAAAACTAATGCTAGGCTATTAAGGCGATTGCACAGATTACATCCACTGACATCAAAGATCGCCACCAAAGTGCAAATATAGGGAACACCCTACACTATACAAAAATGGCTTGTCGCTTTCTTCACCAAGGGCTGCACATTAAGAATAAATTTTGTATCGCACTGCAACAAATTACAACTATATAACAAAAGGAAGGTTGGCATAAAACTTAATGATCCTAGCGAGATAAATGCACCACCGTAAGTTCGTGAAGCTCGGTTCATTTGACCGACTGTTACGCTTTCATGTCAGATTGTCCGATGGAGCACCATAACCCTCGCCTTCATTTCCCTAGGCTCTCGAACAACATAGCAAATGTCTTATAGTCCGTTTCAAAACCATGCATATCTTGGACGACATTGAGCAATGTTTCTTCTTGTTTCACAAAGGGCCTCTGTTAGGGAATGGACTTGTGTCTGGAGCGCAGATACAACATTGCTTTGAGCTTGCATATCTTGATCATGAGGCAGTTTGGACGATATTGCCTTAACAACCAACCTAGTATTACGCAGGAACGTGCTTTTGGCACTGTTAGTGGACAGGTACTGACCCACTGTAGCAAGAGCTGACATTGCGGTTATAGTTGCCTCGCCGCCTTCAGAAGGTGGCGGTTCCACCATTTTTTCCATAGCTCATTTGAAAAGTTGAGGTTTTACATTAGTAGTACCGTAATGTAAGATATTAAGGAGGCAGCAAAACCAAACAAAATAGCTTTGGTCTATATACAGAACTTATTCTGGTGAACCCATGTAAAATATTAGTTGTATTTTATTGCAAAGTACATAATAAAACCAGGTTCCAAACATCTGACCATGTACCATCGCTAATGTATTGTCTAATTCTTCACATTGTATTGAGGGCTAAGGATAAAGAGACGAAGTTTATAATACGGTAAGCATAGTATGACATCATTTATATCACAAAACAACTGAGAATAGACAAACATGCAATTGTAACGTTGTGTGGGCAAGTCTAGCACGGAACTAGCTTACGGGTCAAGATCAAAGGAACATCACTCCTCCCTTTTAAACCTTGTAAGGTGCAATGATACGCTAAGACAATTGTGTATAAAATTGAAAAGAGTAATAGACATTGGCTGCAAACCATGCGCTCAAGGCACAAGTCGAGTAAGTAGTAGTTAAAAGGCATGAGGATTAAGGACTTACAACAAATGCTTTGACCGGTGTAGTCATGCCCTTCTTCTTCTTGATGTGACAGTCCTTGAAGATTTCCACAACATTTGGTTCAGGTACTTTTTGGTCCTTGCGGGGTTTCCTCTGCATTTCGAACAAGTCAATATATATCGATAATATGGTACAATGAAAAGAGTGAAACAAAGAACTAATTACAAGAGCCTCGCAGGTGCAATATAGCTACGAGATCCTCGTCATGCATTGGAATTTCACTTTCAGACGGTTGGCCTTGTTCTTTGAACAGTTCACCTACAAGAAGATAGATTTGTGTGGCACATGCGCCAATAGGACTTCAACATGTGATCTCGATCACATATATATAATGTACCGATACTTTGGATCGCACCAGTTTAACGAGGCCCTCCAAAGATTCATCCGATATATTTTCCATCGGAGATGTTTGGGAAAGTTCATCGTTAGCCTTGCCTTCAAAGTGAGTTTTCCTCAAGTTATACCGATATTGTCGCAGAAAGCGCATTTGAAAACATGTTTGCAAGCTTGTCTGGTTGAATCATCTTGGCTATCCAACTTGAACCTCATCTGTTGAAAATTATGTGAGTCTCATTATCAGCAACCTAGAAAGTATGTGACAGAGCAAGACGATATTACTAGTTTCCATACATAACCATACTTACATATAAATGGTCGAGGAAGGTGTTGAACTGGGTTTCGTCTTTGTCATTCCTGTACTAAATCCATGTTGGGAGGATACGACATGACACCTAACGGCAACCGCTGCCTCTCGATACTAACTTGGCTGACTCAGAGCATCACGTGGCCTTTTAAACCTGCCTCAAAACGGATCTCCATTCTTCCTCCTCTAGATTTAGTTAACCTATCAAGCATTATCCCTGATGTTTGTATCCTCTTGCGCCTAGGTGCTAGTCCAACAATGAACATAGGAAGTGTTAGTGTACATCAAACTGTGAGACTACATATAAAGAAGCATGCAATCAGAATTTGACTCAAAGAACTACCTTCTTGTTGTTGAAGCTCACAAGGTTCATCTGATATTGCCAACTCGTCTTGTGTCAAGAGTGCTTGGGAAGTAGTGTCAGGTGGCAAGGGAGCTTGGGAACGTGCTGCTAGCTCAGTTGACGCACGAGTATGTCGTGCAGCTGGTAGTACTGTGGTAGGTGTTGCAAGAACTAGGGCTGTCTCTGCTTGTTTGGTGGCAGCTATTTGTTTCTGTTTGGATTTTTTGCAGCTCGTGTAGCATGGGATGCCGTGTAACTTGACTCGAGCAACTACCTTCTTGCTGTTGAAGCTCACAAGGTTCATCTGATATTCCCAACTCGTCTTGTGTCAAGAGTGCTTGGGAAGTAGTGTCAGGTGGCAAGGGAGCTTGGGAACGCGTCTTGCTAGCTTCAGTTGGCCTTACGAGTATGTCGTGCGGCTGGTAGTACCTTGTGGTAGGTGTTGCAAGAACTAGGGCTGTCTCTCGCTTGTTTGGTGGCAGCTATTTGTTTCGCTTGGCTTTTTTGCAGCTCGTGTAGCATGGGATGCCGTGTTTGTAGAATTTTCGCTGGACTTTCACCTTCTATTGCACCATCAAGCATCAGCAGAATCTGCAGGATTCATCCGCTTCTCATTCCCCGCCATTCGTGTTTCTTCCTCTTTCTCTCGTGCCATGTTAAGTCAAGCCGACAAGAAAAGCGAATAACAATTTAGTTCTTCGTAACAAATTGATGCGTGATGCGCATTTAATTGAACTTTGATGTTAGACAACAACATGATAGGAGGATGTAATATGTATGAAAAACAGGACGGAAGAGATAACCGTAACTATGATGTGTAAACTAAGAAGAAGACATTTCACCAAATTAGAAGCAATGCAATGGAAGGTAGACACCATATGAAAGATTCTACAATTATCGCCTCGCCAAGTTAATGTTGTCTCTCTCAACATAAATGGCGTTTAAACAAATGTGAAGCAAAGATAAGAAATAAATCATATGCAAGAGGCAAACAACATCACACTACCATGTTAGAGGTCTCTCGTCATTAGTGCCATTGCATATTCACGGCATTGCATATTCACAGCTTATGATGTGTAAACTAAGGAGAAGGCATTTCAAAAAATTAGAAGCAATGAAAGCTAGACACCATATGAAAGATGCAACAAATATCACTCTACCAAGTTAAAACTGTCTCGTCATAAGTGCCATTTCAACAAATTAGTAGTACAAGCTAGAAAAGAATGTGAGATGTAACCTAACCTATATCACACTCTGAAGTCAAACGTGTCTTATGATAAGTGATTGTTGCAGGTTACACAACAGTAGTAATTTGATGTAAGAACATGGTGTGATAGACAAATATTGTATGTTCTAGAAATAGGAACACGTGTCTTATTCAAGTATAATGTATAAAGTAAGCAGATGGAATTCAACAAAATTAGAAGCAATACAAGCTAGACATCACACATAACATGCAACCACATATAACAGTGCCAAGTTAGAGGGAGCACCAGTGATGCTGCACTAGGGGAGACGTGCTCATCATAAACACAACTTTGTTGAGTGTGTATGCATGTGTTGTCTTGGAAATCATCTTGGGGGTGTGGAGGAGTAGAAATCAGTAGAGGCCCTCCGTTTGGAAGGAGCACCTTTATGCGCTGCCTTGCTAACTTCCTTCCGCTTTATTGATTTTGAATTGTCAAGTAAAACCGACAAGAAAAAGCAATAAAATTCTCTCTTCAGAACTCATTCATGCATGATACTAACAATCACTACTTTGATGTAAGGCAAACACATGATACCAGGATGGAATATGTACGAAAAATGTGACGGCAGGCATGTTCACAACTGTTTGTGTAAACTAAGGTAAACCATTCCAGCAAATAAGAAGCAATGCAAGCTAGACACCACATGAAAGATGCAACCAATATGACTCGCCAAGTTAAAAGCGTCCCATCATAAATGGAATTTCAACAAATTAGAAGCAGCGCATGCTATAAATCATATGAAAGATGCAACTAATATCGCATCGCATATACTAAAGGTGTCTCATCATATTGATTGATGCGGATACAAAAAATAGTTTTATGTATGGACATGCTTAGTAGATGATGTACTATGTACTAAATACAGGAAGGCATGTCACATTAACAGTATAATGTTACATTTACAGGAGTATAAGCTAAGCAGACTAGCACATGCAGTTTAACCAGATTGGAAGAATTACAATCTAGACACCATATGCAACATGCAACCACATATCACGCTGCCAAGTTAGAGCAAGCACTTGCGATGCTAGTGTAGGGGAAATGCTGTAATCAACTATAGAGCTACGTTCACTATCTTCATCTAGCATTTCTATTTCTTGAGAATCATGTCGGGAGGCTGACGCTGCATTCTTTAAATGAGGAGTAGTCCCCTTACCTGCCTGCCTCGTCATAAGTGATTGATGAGGGATCTGAGGAAGAACATTAGTTTGATGTCGTAACATGGTTAATACATAGATGTACTAGTATGTACCAAAAAATGTAAAGGCATGTCATATTCAAAGGTATAATGTGTAAGCTAAGCAGATGCAATTTAACCAAATTGGAAGCAATACAAGCTAGACATCCGGCTGGAGTGGTGAACATGATCATCTAGGACCTGAGAGCCTGGTGGGAGGCGGGCTGCTTCACCACCATCGCGGCTTTTTAGTTGGCTTCCAGGTGATGCCTGTCTTTGCTGGGCTTGTCACTGGCTCAGCCAGTGCCCTGACTAGCTATTTGTCTTCTGGTGCTCACGGGATGGTGGTTCATGTAAAAAATATCTTTCCTTATCTTAATAAAGACCGACTTCAGCCTTTCGAATACAAGCTAGACACCATATGGAACATGCAACCACATATGACACCGCGAATTTAAAGCAAGCATCTGGGATGGTGGTTCATTGCGAGCGAGGTTATCAACTCCAGAGCAACGTTTACCGTCTCCATCTGCTGACACCGCACCCTTTAAAGAGCTGTAACGTGCCGCGCCTAGCCGCGTAGAAAGCTGGCACGACTTGTCTCTTTTCTTTTTTGCTTCCTGAGGGAGTCCCGGATTAGGGGGTGTCCGGATAGCCGAACTATCACCTTTGGCCGGACTGCTGGACTATGAAGATACAAGATTGAAGACTTCGTCCCGTGTCCGGATGGGACTTTCCTTGGCGTGGAAGGCAAGCTTGGTGATACGGATATGTAGATCTCCTACCATTGTAACCGACTGTGTAACCCTAACCCTCTTCGATGTCTATATAAACCGGAGGGTTTTAGTCCGTAGGGACGAACAACAATCATACCATAGGCTAGCTTGTAGGGTTTAGCCTCTCGATCTCGTGGTAGATCTACTCTTGTACTACCCATATCATCAATATTAATCAAGCAGGAGTAGGGTTTTACCTCCATCGAGAGGGCCTGAACTCGGGTAAAAACATCGTGTCCCTTGTCTCCTGTTACCATCCGCCTAGAAGCACAGTTCGGGACCCCTACCCAAGATCCGCCGGTTTTGACAACCGACATTGGTGCTTTCATTGAGAGTTCCTGCGTGCCGTCGCCATCGTGAAGGATACCTCATCCCGTCTTTAAAGACGGCACTGCTGTTAAAGGAGCTTTGGCCACCGGCCAAACTCTCCGGCTAGGCGGTTTTCTTATGACCGCCTGTTCGGCCGCCGCGCCGATCATGACTTCTCGGGTCAGCGAAAGCAATCTTCACGTTAACTCGGAACTCGCCGAGCAGCTAGATCCGATGGAGCTCTCCTCCTTAATCGAGCTCTTGGATCGCATCGCCGCCCTGGGAGTCGCTACAGACTACGATCAGATTGGGCCTAAAACCGATCTGAGAGAGATGAATCTCCTCAGGTTACCCACCACGTTGCTGTGGTAGAGGAACAATACGGCGACCCTTCTTCTATCTTAAGGACTAGCTATGTCCGGATTCCCGACCCCTCCATGCCGGATTCTCACGGAGGGACGGACGTCACTCAAGCCCTGAACCTAAAGTCAGGCAGCGGGCTAGATTCATCGGACAACATCCAAAAACCCAAGCTTCCAAGTTCGGAAACATCTTGGCCCCTGAGTCTTAGATTGGACGGGGTTCCGAATTTAATTCCACCCGCCCACCCATACATAAGCGATCTATCCCAAATCCGGCAAGAGCCCGCTGAAACAGTACACCATTACTGGGCCAGATTCCTCCTGGTTATGGACAGGATAAAGGATTGCCGCGAGGAGGACGCAATTTCATTCTTCTGCAATAATTGCACGGATAAGGGAATCCTAAACGCCATAAGTCGTCGTGAAATTACAAGCTTTGCTGACTTGGCGTCCATAGTACGAAAATACTGTGCGATGGAGAGCGCCTGGAAAACCGAAATCAAATTTTGGGATAATCCGGCCGAATACAACCGTAGTCCAAAATAAAAGGGTGCATCATCACCAGGCACCTGGGTTAAATACCAAAAAGCAAAAACCCTCTAAAGGGCATGGAACCGTACTGGAGGGATGGCTCGATGGACCCTGCAAAATTCATAGTACAGAGGGCGCCACTCCAACTCATAGCCTTAGAGCATGTTGGATACTACGGCAGGTGGCCAAAAGTGGCGAAGAGCTTCTAGCTCCAGAGCACCAGCCCAACAATACCAGTACGGTATTAACAGTCTTCGAGACTTTCGCATCACATAATATGCAGAAACAAACACTCCGCAGCCTTGCCGAAGTCTACCAGGTAGCAACAATAAACCCATGGAGTGACACGGCTATTACCTTTAAGGCCAGTGATGAACCTAAATTCCGAACTACCCGAGCACCAGCCGCATTGGTCCTCAGTCCAATAGTGGATTTGCCGCTTTACCAAGGTACTCATGGACGGGCGGCAATGATTGAACCTCATTTACGAGGAAACCCTCCGAAAAATGGAAATAGACTGGAGCCGCATTGAGCGAAGCAGCACAACCTTTAGAGGAATAATCCCCAGTCGGGAAGCATCTTTGTCTGGGAAAAATCACACTGGATGTGGTGTTCGGCTCGCCGGATAATTACAGGTCCGAGGAGGTCACATTCCAAGTGGCCCCGTTCAGCAGCGGATATCACGCTTTATTAGGGCGAGATGCATTCACAATTTTTCAAGCTATACCCCATTACGGGTACATGAAGCTCAAAATGCCCGGGCCCAACGGAATCATCACTCTTGCCAGTGACCCGGACATAGCACTCCGCGCCGAAAAATAAGACAGCCGCGACCGCCCTTGAGGCACTATCCAAGCCCTAGCGGCCGAGGAACTCATCACAGCACTCCATGGTGAATGTGGACGATGTGATACTCGATAAGAGATCCAAGTCCACCTCTTTAAACCGCGGACGAAATAGTCAAATTCCAAGTCCATCCAACGGACCCTACAAAAACGGCCTCCATCGGGCAATAATTAAACCTCGATGTAGACGCCAAGACTATGAGAATTCCTACGCGAAAATTGGGACATTTTTGCCTGGCACCCTTTAGACATGCTAGGAATCCCACGCCGGCTGGCCGAGCAAAGCCTAAATATCCTAAAAGGATTCAAGCCAGTCAAACAGGCTCTTCGGCGTTTTTTCCGAACCCAAGAGACATGCCATGGGAGAGGAGCTAGCCAAACTATTGGAGGCCGGATTCATCAGAGATATAAAACATCCGGACTGGCTAGCAAACCTGGTGATGGTACCAAAGAAGGACAAATCCTGGCGCCTATGTGTCGATTTCAAGGACCTTAACAAGGCTTGCCCAAAGGATCCCTTCCCCCTCCCCCGCATCGATCAAATTATCAACGCTACCGCAGGACACGATTCATTGTGCTTCCTCGACGCATACTCCGGCTACCACCAAATTAAGATGGCAGAGCCAGACCAAGCCGTAACGGCATTCATCACTCCATACGGCCCATTTTGCTTCAACACAATGCCCTTCGGGCTCAAAACGCCGGCGCAACATATCAGCGCATGATTCAGACATGTCTGGCAAACCAGATCGGTAAAATAGTGGAGGCATACGTAGACGATGTGGTCGTCAAATCCAAGCATGTCAAAACTCTAGTAGACGACTTGAGGCTCACATTCGATAATCTCCGAACATATGACATTAAGCTCAACCCGGAAAAATGCGTTTTCGGTGTACCAGCCGGAAAGCTCTTGGGCTTCATTGTATCCGGTAGAGGAATTGAAGCAAACCCAGCCAAGATCCGAGCTCTGTCACAATTGGATATCCCAAAAGACCTCAAACAAATACAAAAATTGACTGGATGCGTGGCGGCTCTAAGCCGCTTTATCTCTCGCTTGGGAGAAAAGGCATTACCCCTTTATCGCCTCCTCCGGCGCACCGAACACTTCGAGTGGACGGATGCCGCCACGGCCGGACTCGAAGAAATAAAAGCCATATTGGCAACAAATCCGGTCCTGGCCGCGCCCAACATGGGTGAACCAATGCTATTATATATCGTGGCAACCCATCAAGTTGTAAGCGCGGTACTCGTTGTCGAACAAGAAACGGACGGACACAAGTTCCCCCTTCAAAAACCAGTTTACTACGTGTCCACTATCCTAACTCCATGCAAGTCACGATATCCGCATTATCAAAAGATAGCGTACGCGGTGTTCATGGCATCCCGTAAGCTGCGACACTACTTCCAAGAGTGTTCGATAACAGTAGCCTCTGAAGTACCTCTTAATGACATTATGAACAACCGCGACGCGACAGGCCGGATTGCCAAATGGGCCATTGAGCTCCTCCCGTTCGATATAACCTATTAGCCGAGGCGAGCTATTAAGTCGCAGGTTCTGGCCAACTTCGTCGCCGAATGGACTGAAGCCGAACTCCCTAAAGAGTACAGCGTGTATTCCAACTGGATTATGCACTTCGACGGCTCGAAGATGTTGGCTGGCCTGGGGGCTGGCGTCGCTCTAACGTCCCCAACCAGAGATACAGTTCAATACGTACTCCAGATAATGTATACGGACTCCAACAACGCAGCCGAATACGAGGCCCTTCTACATGGTCTCCGGATGGCAGTCTCCATGGGCATTCAACGCCTAGAGGTGCGCGGGGATTCGAACCTTGCGATATCCCAAATAAATGGAGACTTCGATGCCAAGGATCCGAAAATGGCAGCTTATCGCAATGCCGTCCTAAATGTCAGCTCGGTTCGAAGGGCTCGAATTTCACCATATAGCCCGGGATAATAACCAGGCATCAGACGTATTGGCACACATTGGCGCAAAGCGCGATGCCGTCCCTCCCAACATCTTCCTAGAGAGGCTGTTCAAGCCATCCGTACTATGGGAGGGGGAATCCGGAAATAACAACCCGGACCCAACTGCACTGCCCGACACCGAACATTCTGACACAATCGGTGGTTCGGCCAATGAAGTAACATCTTCAGCCCACGTAATAATGGCAGTCATTGCCCCGTGGACGGAACCATTCCTAGCCTACCTAACTAGGCAGGAACTTCCCGAGGACCAAAACGAGGCCCGCTGCATAGTACGGCGATCTAAAGCCTATAAGGTCCATGAGGGAGAGTGAGGGAGTTCCGGACTAGGGGGTGTCCGGATAGCCGAACTATCATCATCGGCCGGACTCCAAGACTATGAAGATACAAGATTGAATACTTCGTCCCGTGTCCGGATGGGACTTTCCTTGGCGTGGAAGGCAAGCTTGGCGATACGGATATGTAGATCACCTACCATTGTAACCGACTCTGTGTAACCCTAACCCTATCCGGTGTCTATATAAACCGGAGGGTTTTAGTCCGTAAAAAAGAACAACAATCATACCATAGGCTAGCTTCTAGGGTTTAGCCTCTTTGATCTCGTGGTAGATCCACTCTTGTAACACACATCATCAATATTAATCTAGCAGGACGTAGGGTTTTACCTCCATCAAGAGGGCCCGAACCTGGGTAAAACATCGTGTCCCTTGTCTCCTGTTACCATCCGCCTAGACGCACAGTTCGGGACCCCCTACCCGAGATCCGCCGGTTTTGACACCGACATTGGTGCTTTCATTGAGAGTTCCTCTGTGTCGTCACTGATAGGCCCGATGGCTCCTTCAATCATCAACAACGACGCGGTCCAGGGTGAGACTTCTCTCCCCAGGCAGATCTTCGTGTCCGGCGGCTTTGCACTGCGGGCCAATTCGCTTGGCCATCTAGAGCAGATCGAAAGCTACGCCCCTGACCATCAGGTCAGATTCCGAAGTTTAAAATATACGGCCGATATCCGCGGAGACTTGATCTTCGACGGATTCGAACCACAGCCAAGCGCGCCGCACTGTCTCGATGGGCATGATCTAGCTCTGCAGCCGAACAATGCCCTGGAGGCCGCACCAGAATCCGCTCCAACCCTTAATCCGGAGCCGGACTCCCCGATCGGGGATGAGTGGTTGGACACCGCCTCGGGGGCTTTAATCTCTATGGCGATCGAGCCGAACTCCATCCCTGTCCTTTGCGAAGACCTCGACTCCAGGGTACCGGACTCTTCTCCGGACTCCGAACCATCCACGCCCTTGCCGATCGAACCCGATTGGGCGCCCGTTATGGAGTTCACGGTCACGAGACATCTTTCAAGCACTCGCCTTTTGGCGACATCCTGAATTCACTAAAGTCTCTCTCTTTATCCGGAGAGCCCCGGCTGGACTACGGTCGTGAAGGTTGGGATACGGACGATGAAGAAATTCAACGCCCACCCACCACCCACTTCAGAGCTAGCCACCGCCGATAGCCTACACGACGTGCTCGATTTCGACTCAAGACATCGACGGTATGGACGACGATGTAGGAGACAACAATGAACCAGCACCTATAGGATGCTGGACAGCCTCACCCCATGATGTATACATGGTGGATACACCTAAAGCAAATGAAGACGAGGAGCAACGGGACGCTACGAAGGATAAATACCTCGAAAAGTTTTCAAAACGGCAACGTAAACGCCGAACAAAGTCCCGCCTCAACAAAGACCCAGCCATAGAGCAGGGCGAACCAGTGGACAACGAACAAGCTATCGAGCAGTCGTCCGAACAAGACAACTTGGATAAACAATCTGTCCCTAAGAAGACAACAGTCCGGACGATCTCACACCGGGCAAACCACCGGAGCAAAATGACCTCCAGAAAAGGCTCGTCGCCACTGCGCGTAGCCTGAAAAAGCAGATCGGAAGCTCAAAACAGCGGAAGATGCACTCAGGATTAGATGGAGCAAAATATTCAGCACCGCAGACAAGTACGGCGTCAGTCGCCGAACAAAGGGCTACCCGAAAAGAAAGCTACTGCCCGAATTCGACGAGGAGGCCTTAGAGCCCCCACAATTAAAAAGCAAGAAGGCCACCCGGTCGGATGGACGACCTCATGGCAAAAAGAGAGCGGCAAATGGCGCCGCACACAAGCTAATATGCGACCCGCATAAGGATTCACATCAAGAGGATGGCCCAGTTAGGTCCATCTATGGGCCAAGAAAGCGTGCTCACAAAGCAATGCAATACGTCAAAATTCTGAAGATCATGGCACACCCAAATATAGGGCGCCACACACCCCTATGTTTCACCGATGAGGTGCCGGATCATGAATTTCAAATGATTCAAACCCGTAAACATAGAGGCATACGACGGAACAACAGACCACTGAGTCTCAGACGAGGATTACATCCTCCACATACACATGGCTAGAGGAGACGATCTCCACGCCATAAAATACTTACCCCTTAAACTCAAAGGGCCAGCTCGGCATTGGCTTAAAAGCCTCCCCGAAAATACCATTGGAAGCTGGGGAGAGCTCGAGGATGCATTTCGGGCAAATTTTCAGGGGACTTATGTCCGCCCTCCGGATGCATACGATCTAATTCACATAACTCAACAGCCCGGAGAGTCAGCCCGGAAATTCTGGAACAGGTTCCTTACTAAAAATAACCAAATAGTCGACTGTCCGGACGCCGAAGCCTTAGCAGCTTTCAAACACAACGTCCGAGACGAATGGATCGCCAGACACCTCGGCCAAGAAAAGCCAAGAACAATGGCCGCATTGACAAGCCTCATGACTCGCTTTTGCGCGGGAGAGGACAACTGGCTGGCTAGATGCAGCACCAGTGACCCGAGTACATCCGAGATCAGGGATGGAAATGGGAAATCACGACGTAGAAAAGATCAGCGCCGGAATAAGGAAAATGGCCCAAATAGTACGGCGGTCAATGCCGGATTCAAAAACTCTCGGCCAAACAACAAAACACTGCCCCTAAAGGATAACAGTGACGAGCTATCCAACCTAAACAAGATTTTGGATAGACTGTGCCGAATACATGGTACCTTCGGGAAGCCTGCAAACCATACCCATAGAGATTGCTGGGTCTTCAAGCAGTCCGGCCGACTTAACGCCGAATACAAGGGGCTCGACACACCAAATGCGAGTGACGAAACCCAAAAGCAGCACTCCGGACAACGAAAAACTTTCCCACAGGAGGTTAAAACAGTAAACTCACTTCACGTGATCAAAGGGAAAAACAAAGCGGCGCCCCCTAAAAGGCGCGCCGCATTAATCGGGTTGTCAAAACCAATCACCTTCGACCATCAGGACTATTCCGATAATATCCGGAACGCAGGATGGACTGCCTTGATATTGAATCCTATAATCGACGGATTCCGATTTACACATGTCCTCATGGACGGCGGCAGTGACATAAACCTGATATACCAGGACACAATCCGCAGGATGGGGATAAACCCAACCAAAATTCGCCATAGCAACACCTCCTTTAAAGGAGTACTGCCAGGCCCATACGCCCTTTGCACCGGCTCCATACTGCTAGAAGTTGTGTTTGGTTCATCCGACAAATTCCGTCGTGAAAGGTTACTCTTCCACGTCGCCCCGTTTAAAATAAGCCATCAAGAACTATTGGGACGCGAAGCTTACGCCCGCTTTAACTCAATAACCATAATGCATCTCTAACACTTAAAATGCCCGGTCCACGGCATCATCTCGTTGAAAGGAAGTATTAAGTGTTACTCGAGCGCGGAAGAAGGGAGATCGCATCGACAGCTCCACGGCTATCCGGCTCCACTAGGCAAAGAACCTGCAATAGGTCATTCAAACCCCGGACACGGCTAGACGAGTCCGGCGTCCACTAGCGGCATACCCCCGTACAAGGGGCTACATGCATGTATAACAAGAGACAATAAAGCTCAAATTTTATTCACTTCTTCGAACCGTACTTTGTTTATTTAAATATTAAGTACATCTTTCGCATGATCCTTTTTTGTTTAAACTAAGTTCCTCTCTTTTACAGATGAACAACATGCTACACCCGTCCAGGATACGACACAACGGAGATACAGGCGCAGACGTGCAGTAGGGACCCGTTGCAAGGATTCTTTTCAGATTAAGACCCTGCGTGAACCTTCTTTTACTGTCTCTTGTTGATATACATCCCCCCGGTTCCTTAATATAACCGAGGAGGAGGCTGGTGCTTTGGCATTGGCCGCACCAGAATTTTTCTTGGCGATGCACTGGACACTGGGGCTTAGGGCATTATTCTGCCCACTTTCATAAAGACCGAATACCTTAGGGAGTATTCGGCGTCTCGAAAGTTAGGCCTTATATGCATCAGCTCGAATCATGTCTTTGGTCAAATGTTGGGTTGCCCGGCTCCTGTGTTTTGCTGCCTTACGCCCGCTTTTCACGGCTAACGCGGCACCATGAGAACTATCGCGATTGTGCCCCGGTTCGCCGCAAGCGAGCACCTCAAAGAGAGAAAGCCGAAAACTGACTGTCATGATATAGCGAGAGACTGGTCAACCACTCGATGACTCACATGAATGTTTAGAATTCCTCCGCTTTAACGAAGGACCGGTTTTCGATCAGGCACATACGTACCCCGAATTCGGGAGAGTGCGGTGCCCCCAGGGGCTATATAGTAGCCCCACCCTCGAACTCCTATGGCTAAGTGAAAGTGATAAAGCATTATAGTCCGGTTGCCTGGTTTGCTACGCTATCACCTCCTTAACAGGACCAAGACGTTGGATTAAGTGTGAAAAAGCGCTTTTTTGCAAACACCCCCGCACTATGTGCGTGGGGGCTGAAGCCAAGGACTGCCATCTTTCAGGTTATATACACATATACATAAACGGCCGCACAGGGAGTAGTTTACTACTTGAACGCACAAGTATAAAAAGCACTTATATTACATTGAAACACCATTTTCACAAATCATACATGTCATTTAAACATAATATCCTTCGAGCACTTCGTCTCTATTAAACGAGCGCCCGGCAGGACTTCTTCAAAGTAGTGCTCGGCAGGTACTCGGCCTTTGTCCGAATCCTGGGATGCAACGCTGCTGGCCTTCATCTCTCGCCAGATATGTCTTGACACGGGCAAGAGCCATCCGCGCTCCCTCAATACATGCCGATCGTTTCATCGCGTTGATACGCGGCACCGCTCCAAGAAACTGCTGCACTACACCAAAATAGCTCTTCGGCTGGGGTCCGTCCGGCCATAAGTGAGTCAAGACATGCTTCATGGCCAATCCGGACAATTGATTCAGCTCGGCCCACTCAGCCAACCGATCGGTCAGCGGCAGCGGACGCTCCGGACTATGGAATTGCGACCAATATATCTCTTCCCTTCTGTGCCCCTTCTGGCCCCGGAAGTTCTCAACCGCGTCCACAGCGCTCGCCGCCAAGTCCAGATAAGTATCCTCCGAACTCCACAACTTATCTAACTGAGCATACTTTGGATCCGTATATTTCCTCCGCAGCAGAAACGGTTTTCCAGCTGCAATTGCCCTGGCCTAACTCAGCTCCTCCTTGGCAGCTCTCAAAGCCGATTGGGCATTCTTGGATTCGGCGGCGGCCTTCTTCAGGCCCTCTTGTTCCGCTTGACGCTCTTTTTCAAGAACCTCGCAGCGATCGGTAGTATTCCTTAACTTTTTGGCCATATCGGCCATCTCCTCTTTGCTTCGGCAGTGAGCAGCCCGTTCAGCTTCTAGCTCTTCGGCCGCCTTTAAAGCGGCCGCATTACTAATTCTGGCTTGCTCTTTCGCTCGGGCGAGTTCTGCCCGCAGCTCTTCCACGGCAGCGGCACCATCTGCATTAAGCATATGATTAGTAAGACATTGCGTCAAGCTCCCTTACCAGGTGTCCGCATAGAAGTCGCATACCTTGTGACTCGTCAAACCATTTATTGACCAGCGTGATGTCCGCATCCGCCTCATCAAGCTGCCGCTTTAGTTCGGCATACTCATCAGTCCGGCTGGCCTCCGGACACCCCGCCACCTGTTTAGGAGCGGCGATATGTTCAAACTGAGAATTTGATCCCCGGCACGTCGTCAATTTTGACAACATACCGAGTCTCAGGGGCTACTATCTATACAGGGCGCATTTTATATGCATAACTGTCAGACGGTACATCATTTTTTGCGTACCTCAAACCCCGTCAGTAAGCTTCTGACGGCTTCACGCAATCCGCTCTCCGCGGATGCAATTCTTTCAATCACCGTACCCATTAGAGCACTGTGATCTTCTGAGATAGCCGCTCGCCCGAGAAAATCATTCAGCTCCCCCGACCGCACACCACTTGGCGCCGGACCTTCCGCCCCCGCCGGACTTGGGGGAACCCTCTGCGACGACACCTCCGGGTCGTCCGCTTCACATGAGGGTGCAACAGGTGGAGGCGTTTTCGCTCTCCATCATCTCCGGAAGAAGATCCCCCGAAGACGAGCTCTGCTGAGAAGGGCTGAGGTCCGAACTACAAGGTACAATTTTGGTTATCTTCATAAATAAATACAGGTATGCTCCTTATTTACAAGACCCCTTCTTTCTACTTACGGCTAGCTGGAGGGCTGATCCCCTGGGGGAAATAGTGCGGCTGGGTTACTTCCCAGCGCCGGACTCTCCGACGAAGATTCCCTTCCTTTCTTTATGGCCTTGACCTCCGGATCTTCTGAAGCGGTCCTCTTCTCTCCTCGGAAGGTGGGACTCTTAATCCCTCCTTCCTTGATAGCCTCCTTCGCAGAGGCAGTTGCTCCCCCCTCCTCCCTTCGCCTTCTTCAAAAGGTGCGACCTTCAACATCTTGGTCAACATGGGATCCGGCGTGGTCTCTGGGAGGGGAGCCGGACACCTTATCAACTTTGCCTTGGCTTTCCACTCCTGTTCAAAGAAACAGCTCCTTTAAAAGGGCATATATACATAATAAATGAATGAACAGCTTGTCCGGTTACAGGACTACTTACTTGAGCATCTGGGCGATTGCAGCTTAGTCCTGCGTCCTCGGTCAAGTCCGGACACTTCTCTCGTGATCCGAAGAACAGTTTATACATCTCCACGGGCGTCGTGCCCATAAAATTTTGGAGAGCTCGTGGTCCCTCCCGATTGAATTCCCACAAGTGGAGGGGGCGATGTTTGCAGGGCTGAAGACGCCGGATCAGAATAACCTGCGCCACTGTAACCAGATTGATCCCTCTTTCCTGGAGATCTCGAATACGGCCCTGCAGCAGGGGAACGTCCTTGGACGACCCCCGACTCGAGCCCCTTGTTGACCCATGACGCCAGCCGCTGTGGTGGACCTGAGCGGAAGGCGAGGCGCCGCCCATTTGGTGCCCCTGGGAGCGGTGATATAAAACCACTCCCGTTGCCACAAACCAAGCTCCTCTTGAAAGGAGCCCTCGGGCCACGGAGCACCAGCACATTTGCTTATGACCGCCCCTCCGCACTCTGCTTGCTGCCCCTTGATCGTCTTTGGCTCCACCTTGAAGGTTTTGAGCCACAATCCAAAGTGGGGGGTAATATGGAGGAAGGCCTCACATACAACAATGAATGACGAGATATGGAGGATGGACTCCGGATTCAAGTCATGGAAATCAAGCCCATAATAAAAGATGAGCCCCCGCACAAAGGGATCCGTCGGGAAGCCTAAACCCCGAAGGAAGTGGGACACGAATACCACGTTCTCGCAGGGCTCAGGAGTGGGAGTGGCCTGCCCTGGAGCAGTAGCACTGTGAGATCTCGCCCGGTCGACACTGGCGCCTCGCAGCTTTAGTACATCTTCTTACGTGATGGAGGAAGACATCCATCGGCCGTCTTTGGTCGGAGCCGACATCGTCGAAAGTCCGAAGCGCCTGAATCTGAAGCTTTGGGTGTTGGAACTCGAAGCGCGAGGCGAACTCGATGGAGGGTGTAAAGATAAGAGGGCCTTGGTCTCACTATAAAGAGGTTGAATACCAAGAGCCCACCCCGTGGTCGATTAGGACTCGCCTTTGATAGAGAAGGCAGGCCAACAGGCACGGTTGGGTTACCCACGTCCATATTGATGAGAATCCCGGAATAAGGGGGCACGATCTACGCTTTGATAAGATGTGCCAAGGAAACCGCCTCGCTCAACACGCTGAGGTGGAAGAATAAAAAACGATTCATATGAAGGCCTGGTCGTGGTGTGATGTCACGCCGTGGAATACGTCAGCAGATCTGTGCAAAAATTATTCTCTCTACGGTGTTATGTGGAACTTGTTTTGCAGTGCCGGACACTATCCTGGTGTTCACAATCTTCTATAAATTATTCGCAGGAAGAACCCGCCTTGCAATGCCGAAGACAATATGCGCGCCGGACCCATCGTCATTGAAGCCTGGTTCAGGGGCTCTTGAGGAGGTCCGGACTAGGGGTGTCCGGATAGCCGAACTATCATCATCGGCCGGACTCCAAGACTATGAAGATACAAGATTGAAGACTTCGTCCCGTGTCCGGATGGGACTTTCCTTGGCGTGGAAGGCAAGCTTGGCGATACGGATATGTAGATCTCCTACCATTGTAACCGACTCTGTGTAACCCTAACCCTATCCGGTGTCTATATAAACCGGAGGGTGTTAGTCCGTAAAAAAGAACAACAATCATACCATAGGCTAGCTTCTAGGGTTTAGCCTCTTTGATCTCATGGTAGATCCACTCTTGTAACACACATCATCAATATTAATCTAGCAGGACGTAGGGTTTTACCTCCATCAAGAGGGCCCGAACCTGGGTAAAACATCGTGTCCCTTGTCTCCTGTTACCATCCGCCTAGACGCACAGTTCGGGACCCCCTACCCGAGATCCGCCGGTTTTGACACCGACAGAGAGCTTTATAAGAAAAGCACAACCATAGTCCTTCAAAGGTGTTTCTCCGAAGAGGAAGGGCGAAATCTTCTGGCTGAAATTCATGCCGGACTCGGTGGGAACCACGCCGCAGCCCGGGCCCTTGTAGGCAAGGCCTTCCGTACAGGATTTTATTGGCCGACGACCCGGGCAGATGGTCAGGACTTAGTCCAACAATGCGTCGGTTGCCAGCTCTTTGCTAATCAAAGGCACATGCCACCCACCGCCCTCAAAACTATACCCATCACCTTGCCGTTCGCGGTCTGGGGGCTTGACATGGTTGGACCCCTTAAAGGAGGAACCCACAAGCAAAAATACCTATTGGTCATGGTGGATAAATTCACCAAATGGATAAAGGCCAAGCTGTTAAGACGGCGAATCCGGACCGGTGATGACTTCATATCAGGGTAGTACACCGTTACGGCGTCCCCCATAGCACCATCACTGATAATGGCACGAACTTCACGGCCGACGAGGTCAAACTCTGGTGCAAAAACATAGGCATCAAGCTCGACTACGCTTCAGTCTATCACCCTCAAACTAACGGTCAAGTCGAGCGAGCAAATGGTCTAATCATGAGCGGCATTAAACCCAGACTAGTGCAGTCCCTCAAGGAATCTAACACACACTGGGTAGAGGAGCTCGACTCCGTACTCTGGGGGCTGCGGACCACGCCGAATCGCACTACCCAATTCACACCATTTTTTATGGTATACGGCACAGAGGCAGTTTTGCCCTGCGACATAATTCATGACTCACCTCGCGTGCGCATGTACGAAGAAAGAGAAGCCGAGCTCGATCGGCAGGATAGTTTGGACGCCTTGGAGGAGGAGCGCGACGTGGCAAAAGCTCGTTCAGCATTCTATCAACAGCAGGCTCAAAGATATCAAAGCAGAGAAGTACGGGCCAAAGCTTACAATGTTGGCGAATTAGTTCTCGCCACGGACAAGAAAAAGGACAAACTCAAGCCCAAATGGGAAGGTCCCTTCATCATCGACCAAGTCCCGACCAGCGGAGGAGCGCACTGCGAAACGCATCGGATAACCGACTCGAGCCGAACCCATGGAACACAGCCCGTCTCCGAAGATTCTACGCCTAGCGCCGGATTCTGAGTTCGTCTCCTTCCTCCGTCTACATTTTATACTTTAGCTGTCTTTTATTTCTCTCCTTTTCCCTCCTTTTTCTTGAAGCCTTTGGAGGCTCGTTTGCGCATTGTTCGCACACACTTGACGCGCTACCCGCGCTCGTTATACCTGGGGGCTTCTTTAACAGAAGCTTACTTATACGGGCTTTATGCCCAACACATGTGTCACACTTCCGCATGTACCTTTTATTCACCATTATATGCATTGATATGACTTAAGTTTTGGCCAAGCTGGGTTGCCTGGCTCCTGTGCTTACCCCTCGTTCCCGATTGTTCGGCTAGGTGGTAAAGGGAGCACCTCTGCGATTGTTACTGCCGGGTCAGCCGGATGTGTACCTCGGTAGGTGAAGCCGAAAGCTAGCGTTCTTAAGGGAATATTCGGTCGGTGAACTAAAAGACGATTTCTTACCTATTTATTTATCTGCCCCCAGATGATTTTATGTTTTTTTCGCAGTCCGGACATGCACTTTAGGGCATGCCTCCCAGGGAAAGGAACCCCTAACGGAACTATTCTCCCTGGAAGATGTTTCTTACTAACCATGTAATATAACATAACTAGTTGGGCACTTGTCTGATAAAGCACTAATGACCCCTACGCCTGGTCTCCACGCATGCCCCAGTTTTTATATAACCGCGAGGGTATTCGGATACACTCTGGACTATTGGGTCCCGAGGTCGAAGTGAAAAGGTCCGCTATGACAAACGATCTACAATCCGGCTAGAAGGCATTTTACATGTCATCTTAAATTACATAGTCAACTTGACTGATTGTATTCCTCTTCAATGCCATCTAATAGGCTGTCTAGTTTACAGTCCTGCTGGGAATACTTTGCGGCCAATTCTACTTGGCCGTACACTAAGCTCACAGGGATCTCCTTCCCATCGGGCCCCACAGGTCCGACCTCGGCCATGTGGTTTGGGTCAGCCTTCGTGTACCGCGTCTTCACCATGGCCTAGGCCTCCCTGGCGCCTTGACAGCGGGCCGATATCTTCCATAATCGGAAGCGTCGCCGTGCTCCCTGAAGCCTCTCTACAAGCTCTCCAAGGCCTTCGGTCAGGGAGATAGATGGCCGTAAGGCCTGGGCGACGCCTTTCATCACCTGCCGAACTCGTTCGTGCAGTTGTAGCAGCTCGGGAAGAAGGTCACCCGTAGAACCGGTCGTTTCCTCTGCGGGGCGACACATGAGCATACCTCTGAGACATATCTCTGTTAGTCGACTTCCTCGCCGAACTCTTTTTCAAAGTTCGTTCAAGCACTTACTAAAAATGCCGCGAAGCCGCCGATTCTCCTTAATCAGTCGACAGCTGGGCACGAACATCCTTTAGTTCCTCACCCAGCTGGGTGTTGGCATCTTGGAGATTATTTTTCTCTTGCCTCACCCTTGTAAGCACATTCTCGCTAGCCTTTAACCGGCGCAGGAGCTGTTGCTTGTCCGGATCTATCCCGGCGCCATCTGCAATATTATTGTCAGACTTATACACACGCCGCACTTCACAAACTACTTATCTTTTGAATCATATATTACCAGAGGGGGTCTCTGTGGCTTCCCCTGTCGCGGCTAGTGTGGCCTCAAGTTGGGCCTTGCACTCTTGAAGCTCCTGGGATAGTCGGGTATTCTTTTCTGTAAGATCCTGCATAACAAATGATCCTTAAATCAGTTATTCTAACTATTTTAAGTCTCGGGGGCTACTGGCATATACAACTGTCAAAATCCCTCACGTGTATGTCTTTTACATACTGCTCCGTGGCTCTGGCTAGACCATCTTGAGCGGCACGGAGGTGCGCATCTCCCGAACTGAAGGCATTCAATGCGTCTTGGGAGAAACATGCGTCACGAAGAACTGTCCGGCGGCGCCTGTGATTCATGGCACTCTCCACCTCGGAGTTGGTGGCGGACAATCTATCGGCATCCTCTATCGGAGGAGCATCCAACGCACGCCCCGTGTTCGCCTCCGCTTCCGGACCTGGCTTTGGAGCCTGGCTGGCGGAGGCTCGATTGGCAACCTCTCCGGACACAGTCCGGCGAGCGCTCTTTTTCCTGAAAAGAGCACAAGCGTTAGTGTGCCTTCCAGGAATCAAACCTGGGAACAAGGTGGCATGCCATACCGTTGCGGCGGCGTTTCGATCCGGACCGCACTTCTTTTTAGCCTGCTGGGCCGTGCTGCCCCTTGTTGGCCAGCCGCCGCGGGCTCGGCCTTCCGCCTCAAAGGCACCCCCTACGAAACGCCATTGGTATACGGTGATCAGAAATAAGCACGGACGGGTCATTATCAGAGTATTGGGACTTCGGTCGCAGTTACCTGTGAGGCTGGAAGTATTCCGGGGTAATCGGCCGTAATGGCAACCAAGGCATTGTCGATGCTAAGTTGGTGAAATACCCCATCGATCAGCTCCACCTTTATGTCCGGATCCTCTTGGGAAGCCGGATCGAGGCACCGTTCCGGATCCTCGGCTTGTGGAGGCGGCTTGTTTATATCTTTTACGGCCCGGCGCAGTTCGTGCGTCGAAATCACAAAATGAGATACTTAACCATGGGAATATGGATCGGATGGGCAAAAATAAATGTCCGCTTACCCAGCTTCAAGGATTGTTCATAGAAAATCCATTCAATGGACTGACGCGGAGAAAATCCTCCTCTTCCCCCTTGTACAACGCGGACAAGATCTTCACTAGATCGGCGACCGATCCCGGCCCCTTACGGCCATGACGGGTGGCATCATCCTCCCTGTTGAAATCCCACATGGGGTGGCCCCTATACTGGAGCAGCTGGACCCCCCGCATAATGCATGTGGCCATGACCTCGATCATGGTTAGTCCGGAATGAGCTAACAACCTTATTCGGCTCATCAGGTAAAGGACATCCCTGTCATTTTCCCTCTGGGGGCTCCGCGGACGCCAACGTAGGCGTTTCTTCAAGGGAGCATTGCTGAACTCCGGGAGGCCGACCCGAACAGGATCCTGCAGCGGGACGTCTTCCATATAAAACCATTCCGAAGGCCAGTCTTCGGACGCCTTCTTCGGGGTTCCGGATAGATATCCGGTCCCGGTGATGCGCCATAGTTCGGCTCCGCCCACTTGATATATTGACCCCTCATGAGAACGGGGTACAAGGCAGAACAATCTCTTCCACAACGCGAAATGAGTCTCGATGCCCAAAAACAGCTCGCAAAGGGCCACGAAGCCCGCAATATGCAAAATGGAGGCAGGCGTAAGGTTGTACAACTGGAGGCCGTAGAACTCCAAGAGCCCCCTGAGAAACGGATGAATTGGAAATCCAAGCCCTCTTATCAAATAAGAGACGAAGCATACCCGCTCTCCTTTGGAGGGATCAGGGACACTCTCTGCTTGCTTTCCGCCCTTATAGGTGGTGAGTCCGGATCGAACCGGAACCATGAAGGCTGGGGGAAGAAATCCCTTGGTTTGGAGCGTCACTAGCTCGCTATGCGGGACTGAGCATCTCTCCCAATCTCCAGGCTGAGGGCTGGGAGCGCGAGAGGAGGAGCCGCGTCGACTGTCCATGATGGAATGGATTTTTGTCAGAGGCGCTCCGATGAATGCTCGCGGAGGGAGGATGGTGTGATTCGGATCTAGATCCTCGTCTCAATTATAGGCGGCTCATTTGCGCAGCTAGGGGGGTAAATGTAAAAATACCCTGGCTTCTCACATTCATTCGACACGTGGAAGATGGCCATTATTGGGCGTGGAAGCCGAGGAGCGTGATATTTACGAGAGGCCGGACACTATTCAATAGGTACACAGGATTTGCAGAAGAACCCGCCTTGCAATGCCGAAGATAATCAACGCGCCGGACTCGTCATCATTGAAGCCTGGTTCGGGGGCTACTGAGGGAGTCCCGGATTAGGGGGTGTCCGGATAGCCGAACTATCACCTTTGGCGGACTCTGGACTATGAAGATACAAGATTGAAGACTTCGTCCCGTGTCCGGATGGGACTTTCCTTGGCGTGGAAGGCAAGCTTGGCGATACGGATATGTAGATCTCCTACCATTGTAACCGACTCTGTGTAACCGTAACCCTCTTCGGTGTCTATATAAATCGGAGGGTTTTAGTCCGTAGGACGAACAACAATCATACCATAGGCTAGCTTCTAGGGTTTAACCTCTCTGATCTCGTGGTAGATCTACTCTTGTACTACCCATATCATCAATATTAATCAAGCGGGGAGTAGGCTTTTACCTCCATCGAGAGGGCCTGAACCTGGGTAAAAACATCGTGTCCCTTGTCTCCTGTTACCATCCGCCTAGACACACAGTTCGGGACCCCCTACCCGAGATCCGCCGGTTTTGACACCGACACTTCCCTTTCGGCAGACTCTGAAATACCCTTGCATAAAAACACAATAGTGAGAGTATGGATGAAGTGTGTGCAGAACTAGTGCATTGTAAAAGTAGCAGATAGCAGGTGGCTGAAAATAAAATGACATGAGACATATGATAGCTCTACAACATTGCATGGCAAACAAAATTAGATTCTACTCCGTATGATTTTGTAAAATATGAGCACAGGAAATGCAGGTACTCCTCCAGCACACCACCACATGTGGTCATATCTAAGATAACGATCATTGAAAATAAATAGGTCAGTTGATTGATTTTTTAATGAACCGTCCGATCTATAAGGAACGGGCAGATGGCCTTCGTCTACCTCCCGCCACCATCGTTGACGATCTTTCTCGAACCGCCAACGACCACCGGCCCGGACACTGTGCCTCCGCCCGCCCTCCCATCGACCTCACACCACCGCCGTGCTTGGCAGCGCCCCAAGCCATCCCTTTAATCCCGGCCGACCTCCGGATCGGGCGCCCGAGTTTCTAGGCCGCAGATGCCCCTAAGATAAACACCAAGGCGCTGCTTCCCCGGTGTAATAGTCGTACTAGCGCCTGTTACACTGGGGAATGCTTCCGTCAATTGGGAATCAACTGACCAGAAATTGAAACTCAGGGGGGCGACGGACCTCTTGCTAAGGTGAAATAGTAAATGAGGAGAAACCTTGTGCATCGCGAGTTACTAGGAACATCTAGTATCAAGAAGAAGCGGTCAACTAGTGTCTTCTGTGGGATGAATATCGTGCAAGCAGAGACGTAAGATTTGCACGAATAAGGGAAGAGGAGTACCTTCTTCGGTTTTCGGTGTGGTCACCTCCACATGTCGCGGCGATCTTCTTCTTTTTACCGGGGAAACCGATGTTCTGGAGGGTGCAGGCTTGGACGAACCCATGGCCAAATTGTTCACTGTGTTGCCGTGGCCGTATGTCGGCGGAGGGGAAGCAGATCCGAGGCGGTGAAGGACGGCATAGCAGGAACAGCTCCGGTGGGGTGGAGGGTGGCGAGATTGGAAGCGGCGGCGATGAGGCCTTGAGAGATGGCGTGGTTGAAGCGGCTCGAATGCAGACGACTTCGGCCTCGGCTTCAACTACTAGCCGTGGAGGGCGTTGCGGTTGAGGTTGCGGTGGACGACGACGCCGGGGTATCGGCTCCGACGTGATGGAGGAGGGCAGCGATTGATGGGTGGGATGGGGTGGCAGACGGAGGACGCCGGGGTTTCGCGGCTGGTGGAGAGGTAGTTTTGGCGCACACGGAGTATGAATGGGGAATCGGACGGGTGGGGGGAACCATGTTTCGATGCAGGACGCGCTTGTTTTGGCTTTTTAAACAGAAGATGGGACGCGCTTGTTTGAAATTTGGGGAAAGTACAAACTTTGCCCCCTCTTAAATTTCGGACCCATCATGCGGGTCAGTAGGATGGTAATCCTGTGTGTCCCAAATAGTGGGCGGAGCGATTGCCACAAGCATGTGTGCTTAGGTGGCCATTGTGTATGAATGTTTTTCGGAGGCGGTTGCGTGGCGTCTAGATGAAGCTACAAACCTACCCAGGTTTAGACCTTTGGACGTCGGGCCGGTAGGTTTCACAGGTCGGAGTTATTAGAAAAGTAATTTCCTTGTACTACCAAACATTTGTCTCACGCGGTTTGAGTAGTAGAGGCTCTTTTGGCGCTTCGTTCGAAATTTTGAAACACAAGCATTCGCGTTTAGAGTACTCTTGAACTATGAGGATTGACCTAAATAGAAAATGTTATATTCGACCTTGTATGTTTGAAAACCTCATTAAATTATCCTCTTCCTTTTGAAATTTTGACACTTGAAAATCCTATAACTACGATTATTTTGGAATGGAGGAGCTAAATCTGAATCTATTTTGTACATGACTACATATGCTATTATGTACAAAATCAAAGCAAAGATTGGTACCCCCATAGTTTAAGTATGGTTTACAAATGCCATGATATCAAATTCAAATAATTGAATGGACTTCATGTTGAATTCGATTTTTTAAACCACCTTAGGTTGAATTCAAATGTATGCTAGTTCATAGGTAGCTATTTATAAATGTCCATTGTGTAACTTTCGTATGTATAATGTGCTTTACACACACAACATGAACTATTCTCACGTTTATGTTCAATTGCTAAAGCGATGCATTGTCTGGAGTTCAAAATACTAACTATGTGGATCAATTGTGTCGAATAATAACATAGACATGCTCAAATTCGATAGAATCTAGATGTTTGATGGATTAATGACCGCTCCTTACGCGAATTGCAAATATCATGGTCCCATCCTAATATTTGGATACAATTTATATCTTTAATCAATGTGTAGAGCAGTCTTTTACGTGTAGTTTCACTCTCCATCGGTGGTCTCTCACACATGCTCACACACTCTCTTGCAAGGTGTCTTTCTCGCACACATGCTCTAGATATAACCCTCCCTCCCTCTCGTAACCATTTACAACTGTTTTCACTAACCTTTATCACAAGCACTCTTCCTCTCGCAAACATACATACGCACAATCCTCATCGACCCTTTCTATATACATGGACCTGCCTACGTGTCTCATGTACGCACATTATCTTTACGCCTGTCTCTCACGCATTATCTCACACCTCTCTTCCTAATCGATGAGTATGATTCTAGCAGAACATTTTGTAGGATGCCCCTTAAGGTTAGGTTGGATGAATAGTAATATAAGAGATAAAGGGGTTACCTTAGTCCAAGAACCTAGTGTTACAAATCCTAGCCGGCTTTTTCAGTGGACACAGAGTCCTTCACAATTCTGTTATCTTTGTCTTGTACGACTAGTCATCCATGGGTCTTCCTAAATGTGTCATGGGCCGACCAATGTGGCGCAGGACGAAACCGAACGAAGGGCCTCACCTTGACCCACCGGACCTCACGTGGTGACACACCCTCTGCCCCCACGTCTCATTATCTTCTCACACCCACACATACCAACACAAACACCACACACACAGAAAATTTCTCCTGGTGCCTCTATTCCCTCCCCTTGCATATACACACTCAAGGGAATGGAATCTCTTGTCATGACGTCATATTCGTCTCTCTCTAGACCACTCTCATTTCTCGTGCTATCTCTCCCACCCCCCGTCAGCCCCTCTATCCATGCCTCTCTCGAATACGTAATACACACACATACCTCTCTAGGCCCCGGCAAATGCATCAACTACACATTCACACATGTTACATCACATACCCCATTGATCTAAAAAGCCCTCTGTTCATGTTTATTTCGCATACATCATTCCTTTTGAATAAAGTGTGGCCAAAAAATTATTTTAGAGTTTCTACATATATACAACATTACAAAGTTATATGGAGGAGTACGAACGCTAATTTGCATTGCATGGTGCCCACAATGATATTTATTCCGCACTGTGAATTTGTATATTTTTATACTATATACAAAGTTAGTCATAATAAAGAGAAACGAAGAGCATCTCTCTCTCCATCGCATACCCCCCTGTACGCCCTTTCACGTATGCACACAAAACTATCTCCAGGTCCTCTAAAAGTAAGCCCCCGGAAAATTCACGTGTTTCATCTTTCTCTCGCGATATATGCAATGATGATCATTGTATTTGAAGCGAAAGCATGATACATACATTGGACTTCATAATCCACTCATTACGGTCACCGTTTACGTTTAGTGATTATTATACAGTCACGGGCTCACTGTACAACTTCGTATTTGCTCATGACATGACTAGTTGACCGGTTAAACGCTCCACGTGGCACCTCTAGTGTTGCATCACATTATCTCACTAACATCGTGCCCACCTGTCGACTTGTATCTACTCTACATCTACACTATTATAAAATACACTCTTATAAACAACAGAGTTGGTGATGATGGTGTGCCTGCCATCCTGCAATATAGGCCGTCCGATTTATATCTGACGGATAGGAAAGAAACTATGGCAATTTTGCAAAAAGGTACCCACACACCTCTCCACATTTGCAAATAAGGCCTTCCCTCGTTCATCCTTTTCTCTCAAAAGATAAACAAGCCATACAAATGCACCTTGATGTTACGTGCAACGCACATGCATCTTGCTTGTAAGAATGAAAACAAACGACAAAAAAATATTTTGACGGTGGTTCGAAGTCATGACCGCGGGCACAACGGACAAGGTGGCCTTGTATTGGTATGCTGAGCCGTCTGTTTTAACACACAGGAGATGGTGTGGTGATTATACACACGCGCACGCATGCACACGAACTCCATCCACGCAACACTCACACAAACACATGCACCCACGCACGCACGCAACACTCACACGTACACACGCAGCCACACACGCACCAACACTCACACGCACACATGCACGCAGGCATGCACACACCAAGACACCACCACGACCAACACACACTCACGCTCAAGTGCTCAACCTACACGTGCATGCGCACACATCAGGCCCCGAGCATACATACACAACCAGGTGATTCCCGCGCACGGGTTGGAGCCTTGTCCCGCCTGCGTAAATTTGTGTTTAATCTGACCTTTTCCCTATGCGAACTGTCAGGTGGGACCCACAAGGAACGTGGTCAATTTAACTAGTCAACATGGCGCCACGCAGACTATTTGGCCGGTCAACAGAGTGCAATCCGATGCTGAACTGAGAGCAAGTTACCGGATAATCACCGCAAAACGTATATAGTGACCGTAATCTGCTTATTCTGAAGTTCGGTGACCGTATTACGCTTTTTTCTCTGTAGGCCCTCCAAAACTACATCTCTACATGTTCTCGCATGTTACATCTAACAACTATGCAATACAGCACTACTACTACACTCTAACACAATAAATCATATGTGTTTTTAGTTTTACTAGATATCATATTGTTACTTGTAATTATTCAGTTTGCATAGATTAAAATTGCCTTTGAAATGTATGGCGATTATCATCTACCGCTGGAAAAATCCCGCCTTTCCTGTTTAATCGGGTTTGTATCGATGGATAAATGCGAAACAGCAAAACTATAGTACTATACTGATACAAGTGACAGTTCAACTGGGCCGTCGTGTCGTCTACTCCTCCGTCAGAAGAGTGGAGCGCTCGCTTTCATAAATCTTCTAGTCCCTTTCTCCGACGTGTGGGACATCAAGCTACCGGGTCCACGTGCCATACCGGCATACAGTGCAGAGCAGCCGGGGTGAAACACCCCAGTCATGGCGCCGGCGTAGTAATGAGAAATGAGGCGTCAAATCACAAAGCTGCACCTTTCCCGCAGTTAAGTTGGAGGGACGAAGTAATAATTCTAAAAAAATAAGTTGGAGGGACGAAGCAACCATCATTTCACTCGTTGCTGAATCCGCTTCTCCCTCATCTTCTTCAACTTAACCACGTGTTGCTTCTGCCGTTGTTCTGCCTCATGTGGGACGCGGATCAGCTTGGTAAAGCACTGACACGTGGGACCGCATGTTAGCAAACCGCCAGGACAACGTCCTCCGAAAATAAGAAACCTCCCCCGCCATCCGCGGCAAAATCACCTCCTTTTTACTAATCTTTGATTCTATCAATTTTTAGATCAACATAATTGAGATTTGTATAGATAGCACACAGGAGCAAAACCAAGTGGTACGGTTAAGGGCATCCACAATGTGTAGCCAAATGTGAAAATAGCTTTTGGCATCGTGGGAACCATTGTGGACGGTGTTGCCAAAGCCAAAAGATGGAACCGAAGCTCCCTGATTGATTGATTGAAGGAATAGAAAAATGCAACGTCTCTCCTCTTTCTCCCATGCTTGGACGCATGTAGTACAGTATAGAGCATAGAGTCTACTCCCATGTCCCTTCTATCACAAATCACAAAGCAGTGAGGCGTCAAATCACAAAGCACGGACGAAGCAACTATCATTTCACTCTTCGCTGACTCCGCTTCTCCATCGTCTTCTTCGAGAAACCATCTCACCGCACTAGTACTCCTAGTAGTAGTACTAGTAAAGGACTTCCTGGATGAAAAATAAGGCGGTTGTCTCGGCTTGCAGGCGGCACTTGCGAACGACTTACCGTGGTCTCCCTCAATGGTGTTCTCCGTCGAGCGACTTCGCCAAACCACAAAAAAAAAGTCGCCGACGTCACGCGCAATGGGAAAGGAATTCAAATATAGTTACTACCTCCATTTTTTATGTACACAAGGCCAGTATATCAATTACAATTTGCAAAGGGCCACTAACACTAATCGAGGCAAAATTGATGGGGTTAGCAACCAAGGACATTAATATCCCCTGCATGCATGCGGAAGTGAAAAGGTTCGTTTGCATGGCGCTGCATTAATCAAGCGATGAGGAGTGAGATGGTTAGCTCTTTGGTCTTTCGAGAAAAAAATACGCATTAATTGACATGTGAAACGAGGATTTGTATCGATTAAATCCCGTAAAGGAAAACCCCGCCTTTCATTTTTAATACTAGTACTCCTAGTACGTACGTACTTATCCTGTTTGGGTCTAGGGCTTGCATTGCCAAACTTCGCCACACATTTTTGCCAAGCTTGCCTAAAGTTTTCAAAATGAGAAGGAGGTACACTTGCGCACGGCTATCGCGGTCGCACCGCACCCTCACACGGTCGCTCCGCACCCTCACACAGTCGCTCCTACACGCCGCAAACCCAACCAAGGGAACGCACCCTCATCGACACGCGGTTGTCGCATGTGAACAAACCAAACTCAGCCATCCTATCGCTGGCACATAATTTTCGTTCATAGAGTATGTTTATCCAACCGCATGTTGGGGAGTACCCGTACGGCCCATGCGGTGGTCTGTTGGGGAAGAAGAAGAGGTGAGGAAGAAGGAAAGAAGGGTTAGGAGACGTAGGATATTCATCCAACCGCCTGAAATGGTAGACTGACCCAAGTCAGGTGACTTGCATAACAAATAGTATGTTTTTACACAGCAAAAGATCCATAAAAACAACAACGTAAAGAAAAACTATCACTGCTCGTGGAAAGAGACGGCCTCGTCGTCTTTGGCTGCCGCGCCTTGAACCGATTGTCGCTGCCGACGTGTGTCTCCGCACCGTGGTTGTCCTCGGCCTCCGGCTACTTTCGTTCAAGCGGGCGTCGCGGGCTTTCACGGACGAGAGCACAGCCCGGTTCAAGTCGAGGACGTCCGGTTCCGCCTGCAGGAGGGCCTCGATGGCAGCGGCATCCGTGCGCTCCGCGTCGAGTCGAGCCTCCTCTGCCCGGTTCAAGTCCAGGACTTCCGGTTCCGCCTGCAGGAGGGCGTCGATGAGAGCGGCATCCGCGCCTTGCGTCGAGTCGAGCCTCTGCCACCCGGTTCATGTCCAGGGCGTCCGGTTCCGCCTGCAGGAGGGCCTCGATGGCAGCGGCATCCGCGCGCTCCACCTCAAGTTGAGCCTCCGCCGCCCGGTTCACATCCACGACATCCGGTTCCGCCTGCAGGAGAGCCTAGATGGCAGCGGCATGCGTGTGCTCCACGTCGAGTTGAGCCTCTGCCTCCCGGTCCTCCTTTAGTATCGCCATGTTGAACCACTGGTCCGCCTGCACCATAGGGGACTCGGACGCCGGCAGGAAGTCGACGTCCATCGTCTCATACCCATCGGGGCCTTACGTACGCGACCTCCGCAGTGAACATTGGATCGGCTTCCTCCTCCTTGTAGCTTGGCTCCGGAGAACTTCGGGATTGGCCCGCCGCAGCGAGCTTGGGAATGGAGGTGCATGGCGCCGACCGCCGCCAGCGATTTCTGCGGCGCTCCGGCGTCGACATCTTGTAGTAAGTTATCTTGCGGTGCACCATGGCTTTCCGGTGAACTAGGGGCGCTTGATGCGGGCTAGGGGATCGAAAGGTGGGGAATGGGCTGGATATTTGGTGTGGTTTTAGGGCACGGCTGGCGTGGCCGAGCGGCGAAGGTTACGGTGTGAATAGTGGTTCGGTGACGACCGGTCAATCGGTTTTGACTGTACATCGCTCTTGTCGCGTTCGCGTTGTAGCCGGCACGCTGGACCCTCCACGTCGCTCACCGAATGGAACACGCTTCGTCTTGCGTTTTTGCTCGCTTGTGGGACCGTAGTTGAGAGCAACCGACGTCCCTCCCCCTCCCCCGCATGCGTCATTTATTATACCACCTCTCCCTCCATCTTATGCGGAGTAAATAAAAACAGAGGGAGTATACTATGGATGAGGATCCCCTGACGTGGCCGAACCCATTGTGTAACTCACATGCAGGGCCTAGCAAGCATGGGGTCCGCCAGTATGTGACCGAAAAGGAGGGTAAGGCAGGGATACCTACGTCAGAGGATCCACTTCCACTATACTACTTTGACCAAATGTTAGAGTAATAATATATGACATGCAACTTACACAAATGTTAGAGTAATAATATATGACATGCAACTTACACAAAGCATACAGGGTCTAATGCGTTTTTCAAGGCTAACTTTGACCAAATGTTAGAGTAATAATATATGACATGCAACTTACACAAAGCATATGGTCAATTTCGTATATGATATAATTTTCACATTATACATCTCATGTACTCCCTCCGTCTAGGTGTGTAAGTCATCTTACGAAAACCAAATAATCCCAAAACACGTAGGCGCGGTGCATTAACTTCTACCTCGTTTCTTGTTTCTTGACATATGAACCAATAAGAGATGAGGGTGTGCATGCTTTTAATGACCTGAGACTATCAAACATGACATGCAGTTGTTAGTTCATTGCATGCAATACTATTAATTAGCAAATAAACATTAATGTCTCTCGTTTTCTTCTCCTCCTTGGTCACGGTGCACAGCCTAAGATGACTTGCTCACCTATGTGAAAGGAGTACTATTAATCTTGTCAATAGTCAAATTGGACACCATCTCGAGTACAAATCTAGGAGTACGTACGAATCTAACAATATTGATTGGGCGTTGTTGAATGTTGATACCTTTTTTATCATAGTAGAGATACTTTGACTACACATAAAGCTTATACTCCCTCCGTCTAGGTGTGTAAGTCATCTTACGAAAACCAAATAATCCCAAAACACTTAGGCGCGGTGCATTAACTTCTACCTCGTTTCTTGTTTCTTGACATATCAACTAATAAGAGATGAGGGTGTGCATGCTTTTAATGACTTGAGACTATCAAACACGACATGAAGTGGTTAGTTCATTGCATGCAATACTATTAATTAGCAAATAGACATTAATGTCTCTCATTTTTGTCTCCTCCTTGGTCACGGTGCACAGCCTAATATGACTTACTCACCTAGACGGAGGGAGTATGTAAAGTAGAAAGGATAGGAGGGAGTATATTGTACGTTCAAAAACGAAACGAACATTGAATACCCTTTATATATGATTTGCGGATGCTATGATCACCGGTTCAAAATTTTGAATCCGCCTTAGGTATCACGTTCCCCCACTCGTTCCCTCTCAATTTCATCTCGGGGTCCGGAGATCTATTGAAATGATACTCGGCGGAATGTTCAAATGAGGCATGCGGGAGGATGGACTCGACTGGAGGGCGACATGATCGATGGAGAAGAGGGTTGGAGAGGAATGAGAAATAAGTAAACGCCACATGATTACACTTGAACGGCTCAAATAACAGTAAGTTGTCTCGCTTGGCCTACATAGTGAAAGGCCTAATGCGCAACGCATAGCACTGACGCTCGAATATGGCCGGGAAAACAGGGAAGCCGATATAGCGCAGACTAGTCCAATGGAGGAGCTGGCCCACGACCTCCTCGCCACCGACAACCGTTCATGTGGGTCGTTGGGGCCAACAACGGGGCGCAGCTCCAGCACCGCCTCTAGACACGGCGACCGCGGTGAGCGACACGCTCATATCGTCGATAGACACGGTCGGTTTCAGTGTGCCGAGGGTGGCGTTAGTGCCGTGGCACGACAAACGGTATGTTTGGTTTGTGCCCAAGGTTGCCCCATCAAACCATTGGGTAGCCAAAATTTTGGTTGAGGTATTGGTTGCCCATGATTTGGCCGACATTGACAAGAAAAAAGAACTAGAGTTGGCTAGAGTTCATTGGCATGCCAAAGAAATGGCAACCATCCAAACAAAGACCAATCTTTGGGTCATGACCAAAATTTTGGTAAGGTGCACTTTGGCCACAATCCAAACACACCCCAACACCCGACTCATCGAGGACGCACGGGGCGCCGCGACGCGTCCGTGGAGTGGTATAGCACGGCCAACTGCATCCTCTGGACCTGAGACCATGCCGGGTCGTCTTGCTTTTTCAATGACATGCGGGGATCGCATGTGAGCATAGGGCATCTCCAACGTTGCCATGACCGCAGCTGACTACCCCGCACACCAAAGCCCTCGTCCCTCGCCGTCCGTCGCGGTGCGTTCCAGCCGGCGCCGGCTGCCCGCATTCATGCCGTCCGTTCGTATGTAAATGCGTTAAGAGGCTCGGCGCCCATGAACCAACTCCGGCGACTTAATGACGCACCGGATGCTTGGCCTCACCGAATGCGCTACTTAAAGCGGCAACGCCCAGCTAACCTCCACACCATAGCGCATCGTCCTCCTACAGAACCACATCCGCCATGACCGCAAGTGCGAACGCTCTGCGGAGAGCTTGTCTTCGGGGATGAAGCTTCGAGGTCGCCGCCCTCGCTCAAGTCGCCTCTCGCGACGCAATATAGCTTGAGCGACGCAGACGCGACCGCTGGCGGTGGCCACGCTGGCGGCCGATGATGGGAGCACCGTCAGCCACGCGTCCTACTTGCCGCCGTCCAACGTCCGGCACCGCCGAGGTCGGGGACTCCTCCGAGGATGAGTAGGGCATGGGAGGCGGCAGGGCATGGTGTGCCAACTGGCCAGTCCGTATCCTGTGTTCTACTCTTCCTCGCCGGAGACCACACCTTCACTTCACGGGTCTTGAACCCCCGCCCCCGTACATAGAGATCGTAGATGGAGGACGTCGGTCGCTGCTGTAGAATAGGTTTAGGGTCGGGTTTCTTTTATTTTTCTGTCCTATAAAAGTTCAAAATGTAATGAAAATCTACCGTGTTTGCATTAATCTCGGCCGGTGTATATGAGCTTTCACAATAATATACATATTTTAGGAGTACTAGCAAGATGCCCGTGCGTTGCATGGAAGATCAAGATCTTGTGGTAGAAAAGGATGAACGAGGGAAAGCCATATCTGCAAATTTGGAGAGGAGTGCGGGTAAATTGTCATAATTTCCTTCCTATCCGTTAGATACAGATAGGACGGCCTATATTGCAGGATGACAGGCACACCATCATCACCAACTCTGCTTTTTATTGAACCGAGACAAATCTAAAAAACCCAACTAAGCCAACCTCCCAGCATATCGCGCGGGAAAAGACCCGGACGCGCCGTTTTAGTCGGGATTACCGGATTACTAGTAGTAGTATCGATCGATCGTGCGAAGGAACATTTTTTTTGAGGGGGCGAAGCGGAAAAAAGGCGGTACACTCACAGCACTCCTGTCGCGGTCGCATTGCACCCCACACACGTTCGGTCCTGCACACGGCTCACGCAAATGGAACGCGCTTCGGCTTGCCTCTTCACTGACACGTGGGACTGCACTTGGAGAAACCGACCATGCGCCAAACTCCCCCCGCCCACCGCGTGAAAATCCTCCCCCCCACACACACAAGAATTCCCCCCAAATTCGATTCAACCGCCCTTCAGCCAAATATTCCCCAAAGCCCCCTCCCCCCGTCCACCCTCCACTCCATTCACTCTGCCAAAGCCGACCTCCCCGCCGCGCCGATACGTCGGCGCCGCGGTTCGTCGAGGGGACGCACGGCGATCCTCTCGCTCCCACAGTATGCTCTCGTAGACTGCCGTCCTCTAGCCACGCCGCCACCTCTGGCTACGTTCTTGTGGAGGCGCACGACGGTCAGCGCCGCCACCGCTGGTGATGTTCGTGTGGAGACGCACGGCGGTCAGCTTCTCCCACGGTACGCGCATTCTAGACTAAGGCCCCATTCATGTCGGTGTAGCGCTGAATGTTACCTGATAGACGCTGTTAACCTCACTGTTTGCCGAAGTAGTTTACTCTCAATATGCTCTGCTTAAGAAGCTTCCTTGCCCTGTTCTGCACTCAATCTGCTTAGCTGAGATGGCATGCCAAGGCCGATTAGTTGCTAAAATATCCTGCCATATATTTATTGTGACGTAGATTGCCATGGTCTAGTAGCCAATTTGTTAGGTGAAATAGCTCTACACCATTTTATACTCGATCTTTGTTGCTGCGATGGCCTTCGATAGTTCGATGGCTGTGTGCTCGGCCTCATTGACTGCTGAAATAGCCTGCCATAGTTTAGCACTCAAATCTGTTTGCTGAATTAGCTTTACATATATTTCGTTACTTAGATATGCTCGTCCACTTATCTTGTCATAGCTTTAGACATCGACCTAGGTATTTTTTCTGGACTTCATAAAAAAGCATATATGTTTTTCCTGTAATATCTAGTAGTAGAACTAATTTGTATGTCTAACAGATGGACACGACTTGGATAACTTCTGCTCGAAGATTCTCCGCTGCATATGTCGAGGGGGTTGAAAATTTCATGAACTTTATCAGAGCTGAATACGGTGGTCCGAAATTAGATGTGCTCTGCCCGTGTAGCAGTTGTATGGATTCAGTTACAAGACCCCAGTCAACTATGCAAAATCATCTACACTTGTATGGGATGTCGGTCACATATACTACATGGGTTCATCATGGTGAAGCTGAGAGCGTCAAAGGTAATGACTACGAGGAAGCAGCAGATCACCATCTTGATCTGCCTGATGCTCGGTTGGAAGAGGAGGAGGAGGTGGTGGTGGCGGAGCCAATGAGTTTGACCAACATTGAAACAATGCTACGAAATGCTCGTGCATTCCGTGAACTTTCACCTGCAGAAGAAAAACGGTGGGCCCGCATGTTGGAACAATGCAACGTTGTTGTCACCCCAGGAAATAAGCTGTCAGTATTCTCAGCTATGGTCACCTTTCTTCTGGTGAGGACATCTGAGCGGATGACCAACAAATCATTCGATGCGATGTTGGCTGCTTTCCGCAAATCTTTCCCAGACGCGTCTGAGCTGCCACACACCTACAGTGAAATGAAGAATTTCCTTCGTGCAGTATGATCCATGTTTGTAAGAATAATTGTGTTCTGTTCCGGAAGGATTATGCCAACTTAAGTGAATGCCCGAAATGCAAATCATCAAGATGGAAAGATGGCGATGCTGTGAAGAGGGTTCCTCATAATGTTCTGAGACATTTTCCAATTACACCAAGATTGCAGAGGATGTTTCATGATGCTGAAACAAGAGAGGATGTACTGTGGCATTCTAGGAACGAGGAGTACAGAGATCAGAATGTAATGAGCCATCCATCTCATGGTAGTGAGTGGAAAAGCTTCAAATTATAAACACAAAGAGTTTGCTGCTGACCCGAGAAACATTAGACTTGGCTTAGCTTGAGATGGATTTAACCCATCTGGCCACCAGAGCGCCACATATAGCATGTTGCCAGTGCTTGTTATCCCTTACAACATGCCTCCAAATGTCTGCACCAAAGAATCAAACTACATGATGGCCTTGCTCATCCTAGGTCCAAAAAGTCCTGGAAAGGGTTTTGATTTGTTCATGGAGCCTCTTGTGGAGGAACTTCAACAGCTATGGAAGGGTGTTCTCACTCGAGACCTGTATAGCAGCCCACCAGCTGATTTCTTTCTGCGTGATGTTGTAATTTGGTGCATCCATGATTATCCGGCTTTGGGCACTATGTCGTATGAGCGACACATGGTTACAATGCATGTGTTCGCTGTGACAGAATCATTGTCATATGCAATACTTAGCAAGATCTGTTACATTGGACACCGCCATTTCCTTGCCAAGGACAAGCCGCATCCTAGAAAATACCGAAGACATGTGTTCAATGCAAAGCATGAAAACCGTGATGCGCCAAAGAGGCTCACCGCCGATGAGTTGCAAGTGGAATTAGAGAAGGTCAAGCATATTACACCAGGAAACCATCCTGGTAATGGTAGCGGGAAAAGGAAGCGTGGCACGGTAGAAGAGAGATTATTGTTTACCCGCAGATCCACTTTGTGGGACTTGGAGTATTTTGAAAATTTGGATCTGCGGCATAATCTTGATGTGATGCACACCGAGAAAAATATATGTGACAGCATTATCGGCACACTTCTTAACATTAAAGGCAAGACGAAAGATACCTTAAAATCTAGGATTGGTTTGACACACCTGGGTATCAGAAAGGATTTGCAGGTGCAATATGAAGGTAAACCACGGGATATGGCACCAGCTGTGTACGTCTTGGACAAGGTAAAAAGAAAAGAATTCTGCGAGGTCCTGTCACGTGTGATATTCCCACATGGATTTGCTTCCAACCCTGAAAGGAGAGTCAGTGCAGATGGAAACAAGGTACAAGGGTTGAAAACTCATGACTGCCACGTCCTACTTCAAAGGGTTTTACCTGTTATCCTTAGAGGATTGGGCCGCCCTGACTTATATAGAGCAGTTGCAGAGTTGGGACAATTCTTCAGGGAACTCTGCAGTAGGAATATCATGATAGAAGCTTTGCAGCGTCTTAGAGACAAGATACTAACTATCATATGCGACCTTGAGAAGATATATCCTCCAGCCTTCTTTGATGTGATGGTGCATTTGGCTGTTCATCTACGATGAGGCACTACTTAGACGTCCAAAGACAGTATGGCTGGATGTACCCTATTGAAAGGCGGCTAGGCACTTTCAAGGGCTATGTTAGGAACAGAGCTAGACCCGAGGGTTCCATTGCAGAGGCCTACATTGCTACAGAAGCGTTGACATTCTACTCAAAATACATTGAAACAATTTGATCAGCTTAGCAAAGAGGTGGGTGAAGACAATCCCGGCTCAATGTTTTCGATTATTCTGATCGAGTTACAGGGAAGAGTCGACAAGAGGACAAACCTAAAGATTTGGACAAAATGGTTTGGTATGTGTTGAATAATTGTCCTGAGATACTACCTTATATCAAGTAAGTGCGATCGCAGCTTATACATCGTAATCTACTAAACTTGCAGCACATTCTTATATATTTAGATGTTTGACGCGATCACTATGTTGTGCGGCATCTACAAAGAGGAGTTACCGCCATGAAATCCAAGAAACATTGACAAACTGGTTATGGCAGGATTTGCGAAATGGTTCAAGAACCATGTAAGCTTTTGAAGTGCACTTTATTAGTTTTTTAATATATTGAGTACATAAGATGATCAGCTTGTCTATTTTCTAACCATAGGTTAAGAAGATGCGGAGGATGGGCAGGCAGTTGATGATGCCCTTTACTCACTAGCAATGGGTCCTGATACTCGGGTAAGACATTATGAATCTTGCGTTGTTGGAGATGTGCGCTACAACACCCTTGCACGAGACGTCGACAGGAAGACACAAAACAGTGCCATCATGAGCACGAATACGTATGACAAAGAGACAACTAAAATGTATGCTAACATAATGTACATTGTTCGATTGCGAGATATCTCCAGTTTCGAGGATCATCGGTGTGTGGTTCTGTTGTGCTGTCGTTGGTATAACCTGTTTTCTAGGATCGCAAAACCCAGAGCTGATGATTATTTCAAATCCATCAATGTCAAGGCGGCGTACTAGACCAGCGAGCCTTTTATTTTGGCAAATCAAGCAACAGAGATATTTCTCTTGGAAGACACATTTGCACATAGCGATGACTGGAGAGTATTGCAAAGGTTTGAGCAGAAGAATTCGTTTAATGAAGTTGCACAACAGTATGATGCTTACACTGCTCCTGATGATGTACAAGATAACATAGATGTTCCTAATATCTTTGAGAACCATCACGTCAATGACGCCGGCGAAAAGATTGCCTATCGTGTTGTGGACATACAAGAGTTGATCAAGAAGAAGCCAACGTTCGAGTACGTTGAGGACGAAGAAGAAGATGACACCAGGGGGAATTACGATTCAGACTGATACACATGGCGAAGATGTTGACGCTGCTGCTGCGGATGATGATTACATTGCTTTTGTCGTATTTGCCTGTTAGAAGACGTTTTTATCTACTTGTGAAATTGTGTTTGCTATGACAATCAAACCTGATGAACATGTTGTTTAGTATTTTGCTGTGAGAACATCACTTGTTATGTATGCTGATTTGTGTTTGGTGATTGTATGACAACTAAAACATGATGACATTGTTGTTTAGTTGTACTCATATTTGGCTGTGAAACTTGAATTTCATGACATAGTTTGTTGTTGGACTGCAATTTGCTCGACATCTTCGAATGAGAACAAACCTGACCCGACAGGGCCTCTGCTATTTATTTATTTATATGAGAAAAAGGGGATACCCCCTGATTTCCGTTAATAGAAATCATTAGATGTTCACAACACTACGCCCAGCCTGCTACATAGGTTTCATTCGTTACTAGTTTCAGCAAAGTGCTCATGTCGTAGCCACTGAATACATCACGAGTGCTACATACACTGCAAATAAAGAGACAATCATCCCTCTGAGCACATCGATTTTGTCCATTATCTTCACAAGCTCTTTCATCTCCTCATTCTTTGTCAAGGCCGTTCAGCTGTTGCTTGGCCATGATCGAGGAACTGCATCTTTAACCTTCGCTCGTGCATCTTCCTCTTCTGCCGATCCCTCAGTTACTTGTCCAACACCCCAACCTGCTGGTATTGGGATTCCTCGGCTAACCAAATAATCAGCGTAGTTGCATTCCCCCACATCAGCAAATTCCTAGAAATACAAATCACACGAATCTTCCCTTTTCTGCACAAATCAAATTGGAAGATCATCAACCAAACTATTAAAAAAATCAGCAATTCAAAGCAGGCGAACAACACTTAAACATATTATTACCCCATGATTCGGGCATTTGTAGAAGACTCGGCCAGGGTTGCGGATTGTGGTTGAGACGCGACAGATGACTCTGTGTGATTTGCAATAGTGGCACCACACCAATGGCAACGGGTTGCGATGAGCAATCGGCTGCGGTGCGCGTACCGGCGGGGGTGTGATGAGACCCACAGGCGATGGTACGGGTGGCGACTTGGCGCATATCTGGTTGTTGCCTCATGAAGAAGCGGTGGATGAGCAGCCGATGGACATGGTTGTCGCGCCGAGCTTCCGATGCTAGGCGAGTAAGTAGAGAAGAGGAGAAGCGAGCGTTGGATATGTCGGTTTCATTACTTGCGTAGTAGCATAGCACCATATATAGTCATAGTCTAGGTTTGGATTTGAACCAGCTACAGAGCACGCCTTTTCTTTTTCTAAAACTCGCAACGCGTCTCTTTCTTTGGTACACTAGCTTGTTCTCAGACGCCTTCCCAAGTCTTTGATTTTCTTTCCCTTTTTTTGCAAGGAAGGAAGGAAGACAAAATTGAGACTTCCTCGGACTCGAACCCAAGACCTCTTGGTTGAAAACCAAGGGTGCTAGTCACTTATGTGGCGAACGTTCCCTGTGAGGAGGACGGCAGACGAACGCATTTTCCTCGCAGTTTTCTTCCTATCTATAAAAAAGTATGCTACTTGGTGTCCGCTTAGTAAAAAATGATTGTGCCAACCTTGACCGTTCGATTGACATTCGATTATGCGCATTTCTTGATCTCTTCTTCCTCGAGCCATGAAAGCCAAACCGGCCGCAGACCGCTTTGCTCCCGCCTCCCACGGCTGGTCAGGATCTTCCCGGCTCTGTTCGCTCCCATCCGAGGCCTCACCATCATCCTCCGCCTTGGTTACTTCGCTCTTGTGCCTCGCCCTCCGGTGTTGTCAACATGGTCAACAACCGAGAGGAATAAGGAGATGACTGTACATGGTGAGGATGATGAGGGGACCCAAAGAATGTGATAATTTTGTTTTTTCGGGACGGAGAAGGGTATCAACTGGGTTGTGCGGGACCCGTGGCCCGTCTAGCCCAGGATTTTATTTCATATGTTTAGCTCATGACCAGCCCAGTTTATTTTTTTCCTTTCTGAAAAATGGCTAGCCAGCTATTTTGTTTTTTGCAGAATAACCAACATAGGCCTACTTGCTTTTCTACGCCCTGCTGGGCCAAAAATCTTTCAAGACGAGGAGGGATGCATTTTGCCCAGAAAATGGAATATAAATAATAAGAAATGGGCTATAAGTAATAATAAATGGGCTATAAGTAATAACAAATGGGCTATAAGTAATAATAAATGGGCTGTAAAATGAAAAAAAATACAGCAAACAGGCAATTAGTTCCCAAATACTGTTTTCTTTTGGATTTTGATATTTTAAATTTCATTGTTTTTGTGCGGGAAAAATTTCATTGAATTTAAATTAAGGTATATTTAGATTTAAAATTAATTTGAATTTGGCTAGAAATTTCGGCTGTATGTCGTTTGGGGATGATTTGGAGGCTGACTTGTGGGTCTACTAGGTTGACGTGTACTTTGGCTTTGTCAACTTAGTCCACAAACGATTCTAGCAGCAGTGACCATTGGATGTTAATCCAACGGCCGTGTTGCTTCTTCAATATCTGATCTTCTTGCTCCAGCCACCCAAACCAGCTCCGGTGGGACTGCCTGCTCCCGCCTCCCGTCGCCGGCTGTGCTGCCGCAGAGGCCGCATCGCCCCACCCTACTTCATTGCTGGCCAGGCCATTCCTCTACTCACCCACACCTCCTGTTATTTTCCGGCGATGGCAGCTGGACCAGTAAACCCTCGTACTCCCCACCGCGTGGGCAACCATTGCCGAGTCTTCCCCGCCTCCGTGTCGTTCCCTTCCTAGGCCTCGCCGTCGTCCACCACCATGGTGCCCTCGGCGCGGACTGGTCAACGTGGTCAACGAACGACATCCATCGGCCGTGGACTGTACACGCAAAATAATGATTCCTCCACCTGACAGCTGGGACCCACCGGAAGGGCCTCTGTATTTCGTGAAAAAAACGTCCCCACGACATGCTCGGACCCACCAGCTATATCTTCGCACGCAAGGAAGTGCCTCCTTATTACGCACAAAAAAATGAATACCCACCTCGCTAGATGGGACCCACCATAGTGGGAGGATGACTTAGGGCCAACTAAGTTGACGGGGACGGAGGGCTTTGTCAACTTGGTCAATATGAACGATTCTAGCTCCGGTGACCGTCGATGTCCATCCAACGGCCATAGTGCTTCTTCAACCTCTGGTCTTCTTGCTCCGACCACCCAAAGCAGCTGGTCGTGCTGCTGCGTGCTCGCCTCTCGTGGCCGGGTGATGTCATGGAGGCCTCACCGCCCCTACTACTCCCACCGCTGGCCTGTGGTATCCCTCTACTCAACCACACCCATCGTTATTCTGGCGGCGGACAGCCTCACGCGCAGCCCAAACCATGAACCCTCGTACTCCGCTCATGCTGGCTACCACTGCTACGTCTTCCCCGGCTCCGTGTCGTCCCCTTCCTAGGCCTCGCCGTCGTCTAGACCACCGCCCTGGTGCTCTCGGGGCGGCATGGTCAACATGGTCAACGACCGACTTCCATTGGAAGAGTATCAGACGTGGAGAGGTCGACAATTTGGGTCCAGCGGCCACAAGGAAGTGCCTCCTTATTACGCCGCAAAATAATTATTCCTCCACCTGACAGCAGGGACCCACCGGACGGGCCACCTTATTTCATGAAAAAAACGTTTCCCCCTGACTGCTGGGACCCACCGGACGGGCCAGCGTATTTCGCGAAAAAACGTTCCCTGCGCTGTCAGCTTGGAACCACCGGAAGTGCCTCCTTATTACGCACAAAAAAATGAATACTCCCCTTGCTAGCTGGGACCCACCATGGTGGGAGGCTGACTTGTGGGCCTACTAAGTTGATCGACGGGGCCTTTGTCAACTTTAGTTAATATGAACGATTCTAGCTCCGACCGTCGATGTCCATCCAACGGCCGCAGTGCTTCTTCAACCTCTGGTCTTCTTGCTCCAGCCGCCCAAAGCAGCGCCGGTCGTGCCGCATGCTCCTGCCTCCCGTGGCCGGCTGTGCTGCCGCGGAGGCCTCACCACCCCCTACTATTCCCACCGCTGGCCAGGCCCTGCGGATACGGCAGCCTCACACCGCAACCGAACAAGTGAACCCTCGTACTCCTCCCCGCGCGGGCTTTCACTGCCGCGTCTTCCCCGGCTCCCCGTCGTCCCTTTCCTAGGCCTCGCCGTCGTCCACCGCCCTGGTGCTCTCCGCACGGCTTGGTCAACGTGGCCAAGGAACGACTTCCATCGGACGTGGATCAGACGTGGAGAGGCCGATACCGGGTCCATGGCCGCAGCAAGGAAGTGCCTCCTTATTACGCGGAAAATAATGATTCCTCCACCTGACAGCTGGGACCCACCGGACGGGCCACTGTATTTTGTGAAAAAACATTTCCCCCTGACTGCTGGGACCCACCAGCTACATCTTCGCACGCAAGGAAGTGCGTCCGAGCAAAAAAACAAAACGATTCGCCCCCCTGACCGCTGGGACCCACCAGTGACACTTTCGCACGCAAGGAAGTGCGTCCGGGCAAAAAAAAAACGATTCGTCCCCCTGACTGCTGGGACCCACCAGCTACATCTTCGCACGCAAGGAAGTGCGTCCGGGCAAAAAAAACCGATTCGCCCCCCTGACTGCTGGGACCCACCAGCTACATCTTCGCAGGCAAGGAAGTGCCTGACAGTCGGGACCCACCTGGTCGAAGCGTACGTAGCGTTGTCATTCTGGTCGCGAACGTGTACGTACATACTGGTCGTTGTAGAGGCGCGCACGTGTCATAGTAGAGGCGCGCACGTAGCATGTACACGTACGTACAGCAGCGAGGGTGCAAGAAAGAAAATACAGCCACGTACGTACATACGGGCAGTGTCTCGAACGCCTACTCGCGCATACCTACATGGCTGGGTCGGAACGGAGAAAAAGCGTCGTCGTCATGTTCATGGGGAGGCAACGAAATGCGTCGTGTTCATGGGGAGGCAACGGAATGCGTCGTGTTCATGGGGAGGAAACGGAATGTGTCGTGTTCATCGGGAGGCAACGGAATGCATGGGAGCCAACCGGCTGGGTCAGAACGGAATGTGTGGTCGTGTTCATCGGGAGGGCTTGGACGGAACATGCGATGTAAACGAGGCCTGGCGTACCGCACAACGGAGGAAACGACCTTGTGTTCGACCGGCCACGTTCGAAACGGGATCCTGTTCATCGGGAGGGGTCTGGCGTACCGCAAAACGGAGGAAACGGACCTCCTACGGTCGAAACGGGGGTCCTGTTGATCGGGAGGGGTGTGGCGTAACGCAAAACGGAGGAAACGGACCTCCGACGGTCGTAAACGGGGTCCTGTTGATCGGGAGGGTGTGGCGTGCCGCCAAAACGGACAAAACAGACTTGTGTTTGAGCGCCACGATCGAAACGGGGTCCTGTTCATCGGGAGGGTGTGGCGTGCCAAAGCAGGACTCCACGGGATACTGTTCATCTCCACCGTCGACCTCCTCCAGCCTCCACGGGCTCCTGTTCATCCAGCCTCCACCGTGCACTACTCCATCGCCTACTGTTCAACCACCCCTCCACGAGCACCCCTCCACCGTGTATTGTTCATCCAGCCCTCCACACCACGGGATCCTGTTCAACCACCCCTCCACGGCCACCCCTCCACCGTCTAATGTTCATCCAGCCATCCACACCACGGGTTCCTGTTCATCCAGAGGCAACGCCACCGCTCACCGCTCATCCAACCCCTCCCCCCATAGCGCTCCTTTATTTCATCCTGCAGGCAGCATCGATCGGCTTGATTAGCAACAATGGCGAAGAATCGCTCCATCGGGTTCGATTAACAGCCATCGATCGATCGCTCGGGTTCAAGAACGCGTAGCCTGCAAAGGTAATCGCTTTCGGGTCCGATTAGAGCCCAACGCCTCGCTTTCGAGTTCGATTAGAGCTAACGCCGCACACACGCTGCCAGACGTCACGAGAGAAACGCGCATTGCTTGGCCCCCAACCTCCCACCATAACTGGCAACTCCCCGAAATTTTGCTCCCCCTCGCTTCTACCACGGTTTTTTCCGTCATGGACGGCCCAAGGAATGTCATGCAGCTGCGTCTCCGGCCCACCCAAGACGAAAAACCCATTTTCTGTCATGATTTTGTTTCATAGAAGTAGGAGCCCACCACATCTATGATGATACCGGGTTTTGTCACAATTATCATCATAGAAGTGTCATATGTATGATAGAATTTTTTTTCGTTCGGCCCAAAATGTCATGGATGTGTCTTTTTTTTGTAGTGTAGGAAGGAAACTATGGCAATTTTGCAAAAAGATACCCACACCCCTCTCCACAGTTGCAAACGTGATAGATAATGAAAACCGTGTAATGTATAATGATAGGGAGAGTGTGACACTTCTCAAGGGAGACGTCGAGAGACCATGTTTGCGAGGATAGGAGAAACATGAAGTGAGCGTGCGGGTGAGCTAGAGAAAAGAGAGTGATAGCTACCTGAAGGAGCATGCATGCGAGAGAGATGGGCGTGAGTGAACAAAAAAGGGATTCAAATATTTGAATTCGAGATGATGATACGTGTAATCCATACTCGAACCAAAATTGATCTATCAAACATGCATACTCATATGAATTCACGCACATCTATGTTATTTAATATGTAGGTATTACTGATCCATACATTTTAGTAGAACATAATTTGGTTAATTTTTTTTTGAATTCAACCTTAAGATTTCGAGATCGTTGTATTTGTAAATCATATTATACATATAAAGGAGCAGAATTCTTTGTTGTGCTTTTGAAAGTATATATAAAAAATGATGTATATAGAATGTAATTCCAATTGAAAATGGATCCCGCCTCAAAAAATAGAATACAAACAGGATTCGAATTGAGTTGGCACGATGGCGTGCACTCTGCAAAATTTGAACGAAGCGGGGAAAGTCGCAGATGCTTGCCGAAACTAAAATCTACGAGATGGAAATCACTACCTGCCTATCCACGCCACATAAAGCCTATCTCTTTGGATTTCTATAGGTTTCGATAGGGGTAGGTTTGTAATTTCACCCAAACGTGACGTAACCGCCTCTCACCCGGATTCATATACGGTGGGCGCCAAAACACAGTGTGTCCTCGTCAAAAATTGACTCCCTCCCCGATTCATATTCATACACGGTGGGCGCCAAAAACAAACTCTCGTCGGCAAATATTCGGTGTATGCGAGATTACCCTCCTATCCCCAACCGACTAATGTTGCTATGATGTAGTAGAAATTTGAAACGGGGGCTAAGTTTGTAAATTTCCTCGCATTTGAGACAAGCGCGCCCTGAATACATGGTTGCCCCCTTCCTCTCTACCTCCCTTTTCCCCATTCATACTCCGTGGGCGCCAAAACACCCTCTCCACCCCACCCTCCTCCGTCCGACGCCGTCCGCCACCCCATCCACCGTCGTCCTCCTCCACCATGCCGGAGCTGATACCCTGACGCCGCCATCCATTACAAGAGATCGACCTCTCTCATCCACGCCTTCAGACCGGGATCCTTGCATCCCGTCCTCTCGCTTCATCCCCGCCGTCGTCCACCTTGCCGGTGCCGCTCCTACAACCGTCTCGTCCACCGCGCCCCGCCGCCACCGTATACCCTCCTAGATCTGCTTCCACGCGGCTGACAGCCATCGCTACCGCAGTACCGTCAAATTCTCAGCAGATGCGTACACGGCGCCGGACCAGAGGCGGTACTCTCTCGTATCTTCTCAACTGATTTATCGCAGCAAGAAAATAGATCGCCACTGCTTTACTCTGATTTCTTGTCTTGGTTGCCAAGTTGCCTTTGTCCGGTTTGCACCTTCAGATCCGCCATGGCACGCTCAACACTATACTCCCAATGCTTATGGTTTTCCCCTTTTATATTCCACACTAGTTAAATCACAGTAGACTAAATTTCAAAATTGGGTCATTCGATTTTTCAGAGCTCGCCGGAGTTCGCCGGTGCGATCGAAGGGGCTCGGGTGGTTGTGGGGCCTCGCCGAACGAAGAAAACTCGATGCGGGTGGGGGTTGGGGCGTGGGTGGGGGGTGGGGTGGCGGAGGAACACAGGCGGTGGGGCCCGGTGTCGTGGTTCTAAGTCTGACAGTAGAATAGGGGGTAGGTAATGTAGAGGCAAGATCTCAGCTATGGAGGAGTTGTACACGCAAGGTTTACGAGTTCAGGCCCTTCTCGGAGGAAGTAACAGCCCTACGTCTCGGAGCCCGGAGGCGGTCGACTGGATTATATGCGCGTGAGTTACAGAAGATGCGAACCCTTGTCCCAGAGGAGGGGGTGGCTTATTTAGAGTGCGCCAGGACCCCAGCTCCCCTCCGTTACATAGGATTCAATGTACATAAATAGGTGGCGTTACAGGTAACGCCTGTATTGAAGTGCTACACATGGACATTAAATATACGAATAAGTGCCCGACAGTTGCTGCGCAGAGCGGCTTTAGGTCTTCTTATATGTCGAGTGACCTTATGGTCGAGTGTCCTGGATAGAGAGAGATCTCCGAGTGAATAATAGGTCGAGTGGACTTTACTCGACGCCTTCGCTGGATCCCTTCTTTTGATTCTTGAGCTTATTTGTTCTCAGGACAAGGACTTTAGGTAGGGCATATATGTCAGGCCTATTACCCTACCCCAGGTTTGTGTCCTCATCATTAGCCCCCGAATGGATCGAGGTTCGAGTGAAAAAGAGAGATGAAGTTGACCTTGCTTTTGCTCTTGCTTTGACTTGTCTTCACCTCCAAGTGGAGGCCAGTTGTTAGAACTTTAGCTTCGTTTCAGTCGCCTTGATCGATTCAGAAATTGCCGACTGGTTTGTACAACGGCATCTGTCGAGTGATGTCTCTGACATGAAATCTTTGGCGTGATCGGTTGCAAAGGATCCCTGATTTCACGGGATTCGAAATTTTGGTGGAAGCGCGCCAGGCGGAGCGCTCCGCGGTAAGTGGAATAGATAAAGAGGACGTTTCGATTTCCGCACCACCTTTTTCGCCACATATCCCGTGCGCGACTGCTGGGGGATTTGACACCATAGCTCGGGCCCACGCGTCAGCCACTCGAAAGAGAGCCTTTAAAAGCGGCGAGGTCGAGGCATTTGTACTGTGCGCGTCCATTTCTCTTCTTCTTCTTCTCGCATCTCCACTTCGTCCAGCCCATCCACCCTCGACGCCGCTGTTCCGCCGCCATGGGGAAGGACAAAACGGTGGCGCTAGAGCGTGCGAAGAAGGCGACGGGTGCGGCGAAGAGCAAGAAGACGAATCGGGGGTCTTCATCGCGCTTGGGGCTGCCGTCGGGTTGGATCCAAGGAGACTGGATCTGATCTTCACTCCGGCAGGAGGACTTGGATGATATGGCCGAGTTAGGGTTGATCATCCATAAGTCTCCGCGTCTGCCGGTCGGAGAAATGGAGCCGCAGCCGCGACCGGGTGAGTGTGTTCTGCTCGCCACTCATGTCGACCGCGGCTTCTCGCTTCCACCGCATCCCTTCTTTGGAGGTTTCCTGAATTTCTTTGGTGCCCAACTCCACCATTTTACCCCCAATACCATCACATATCTTGCTGCATTCGTCTCCATGTGTGAGAATTTCCCGAGGTGCCGACCGCACTGGAGCATTTTCAAGCACATCTTCACCATCCGATCCCAAACTGTGAAGAAAGCAAACTCGAACGACGAGAAGACCCACGTTGTATAGATGTGTGGGGGTCTAGGCATTCAGAAGAGGAAGAGGAGTTCTTTTCCCCCGATGACTCTTAGGAGTCGATCGAGGGCTGGCGGTCGACACTGGTTCTCTTTGCCGGGATATCGCGACTCCGACCGGTCGGACCAAAGGCTCCCCCTTTCTCTTTTGATCGTGTTCAAACTCCATCTTCATTGCAAGTGACTGCTGCGGAGAAGGCGGAGAGAGGCATGCTAGTCGAGAAAGTAGTCCAATTGATCAACCAAGGTGTCACCGGTATGGACCTGCTCGAGGTGTTCCTCAGTCGGTGGATCCAACCCCTTCAAGATCGAGACCACTCCTTGTGGATGTACTCCGGGGCTGGCGACACTGCTCGGGTTCACCCGGAGGAGGTGGAGGCCAAAACAGTGGCTGAGTGGTTGATGGGGATCACTGGGAACAAGGACAACCCCAGGGGCGCTAGGAGAGTCGACACTTTCAAGGATAAAGAACTCGCTGCATAAGGTCCGTCATCATAACTGAATTTTTTAATGTATTTTCCGACTGATTATTGATCCAACTGACTTATGATCGGTCCCTTGTTTTGCAGATCTACACGGAGATGTATTCAATGCCCAATGGTCAACAAGCTCTGGAGCAAGACCAAGAGGGCGAGGACAGTGCCGAGGAGAGCGGCGAGTGGGAGTCTCCAGCTGACGATGATGAAGACGAGAGCGATGATTCGGATGATGAGGAAGTGGCCAAGTCACCACCTCGTTCTGAACGTCGATCCAAGCTGCGCCATGATCCTGCGAGCAAGCGCGGCAAAGCTGTGGCGTCGAGTGTTCCATCTCACAAGCACGCTCGGTCCTCGACTCCAGAATTAACTGAGAAGGCCACCAAGCAGCCCAAAGTTAATCTTTCGAAGGCTCGTAAGACCTTGCCTAGAATCAAGATGGATGTCCCTGTTGCCTCTGGGTAAACGTTCTTCTCGTATTTTCTTGTTCCGACCAATTTTCCTGTTCTGACCGGTTTTCTTGTTCTGACCGAGTGGATGATGAACTTGTATAGCCCGACCTCAGCTGCGACTGACATGGATATTGACAAGACTCCAGCCGACGAGGAAGCTAACGACGCCGTCACCTCCAAATCCAGTAAGTCTGCCTGACTCAAATTTATTTGGTCGACTAGATGGTTTGTCAGTTATCCTTATGGCTTTCTCTATTTATTCTAGTTCCACGAAACATTGTTGTGCTTCCGGACGGTGAAGAAGAGGTACCGCTGAGAGGGAGGAGGAGGAAGGACAAGGAACTTGGCGGGAAGGCGCCTGAAGTCCAAGTTCCTCGGTCGACTGTGACACCAGGGACGACGGTCGAGCGATCGACAGATCCGGCTCGAACCAACGTCACCTTCGTTGTTCCGTTGTCGACTGATTGCCCCTCAAGATCAGCTCCTCAGACTTCTGCTGCGCCGATACAACCCCCTGCTTCAGATCCGACGACTGCTTCGATTGCTCTGCCTTCAACACTTTTTACTGTATATCAAACTTCTGACGATCCACCAGCTGCTGCCAAGGAAGCTCTTCTTCAGTTGAATATGGTAATGGGACAAATGAAAGTGGTGCATGAGGCTAGTCAGGTAGCCTTCAACGCTGGAGCTGCTCTGCAAGCCAATGTCTAGGTTAGTTGATTTTCCGATCGGCTGTATTTCTTGTCTGATCACCCACTGGGGTGTGGCTTTTTTGCAATTGCATGTCTCTTTGTGTCGATTCGAGCCGAATCTTTGCACTAGTGGGGGCACGCTGAGTGCACCCACTGGGTGTAGTCCCCGAGACCGTAGTTGATCAGCAAATGATCGTGGTCTGAGAACAAGAACTCTCTCTTTTTTAAATCAGTGGGGCCACGCTAAGTGCACCCACTGGGTGTAGTCCCCGAGACTGCCGTTGAATGTTTGATTCAGTGGTAGTCTTAGAGTAGCTATCATTGTGATGTCTTTTTATCTCTGTCGACTGATATGGCTTTAACTGCAGAAATCTTGTGATCTTGGGGCTCAGCTTTCTGCAATGAACAAAGAGCAGATCAGCCTCAACCTTGATCTGGAATTGGACAAAAAGAATCTCAAGACCACTCGTTACGAAGTAGCTGCCATGGGAGGTAACCAATCGCCAACTGTATATCCTGCTGCTGACACTTTTCCTTTCTATTTTTTGAACCGAGTGACTCCACTCGAGCAGATGTATGTAGTGAAAACCGCCAACTCCAAGCCCGTCTGAAGAATGTTATTTCTTTTGAGAAAATGAAGCAGGCTTTGGAGAAGAAGGATCTGGATCTTGCTACAGCACAAAAGGAGGCGCGTGAGAAAGCAGCACTTGCTGACAAGAAGCTTGCTTCAGTCGACAAGTTATAAGAAGAAAACTCCAAACTGAAGACTGCTCTTTCTGACGCCAATCGGGAGGTCGAGGAACTGAAGAAGGAAAAGGAGAAACTGACCGACGAGCTTGGGAGTCTCAAGGCCAAGAATGGCAAGTTGGAGTCTTATCTGGGCCAGCTCACTGCAGAGCTGGTCTTAAAACTTGACGGTACTGCTTAATCTGTCTTATTTATGTCGACTGCCAAGTCTAATTATACCGTCGACTCACCATTCACTCGATTGTGCAGAATTTTCCCAAGACTTTGAAGCAGAAACTGGACGGGTCGAGACGGGTCTTGATCCCATAAACTGTCTAGTCAAGGATGATGTCGCAATGAACGTGTTGCGGTTGGAATCTCGTATGGACAGCGCGGTTGCTTATCTTGCCTACCTGAAAGCTGCGATGACTCGAGTTGATGCTGAACTCTGGCCTCAGGCGGAATTGTCTCAGGATCTTGAGTCTCTGATGGCTCGATTGAATCAAATCCCCGAGCGAGTGCAAGAATGGAAGAAGTCATCCGCTCGCTGTGGCGCTGACGTCGCGTTGTCTTTGGTCCGAGTGCACTGCAAGGACGTCAATGAAAACAAGCTGGCGGAACTCAAGGTTGCTAACACGAAGAGGCACACTTTTCAGTCTTTCATGGACACCTACCTTGATGCCGCCACTCATATTGCAGACAGCATTGACCTTGACAATTTCTGTGACCCAGCCAGCCCTTCTCCTGATGCGTGACCAAAAAACATTATGCTTCACCTTTATTTGCCTCGGAATGCCAAGTAATTGTGTAACCGTTAAACTTCTTCGGGCTTGATGCTCGAATACTTTTGATCCGTCGTCCGGAACTTTTGGATTTATTCGAACTTGGTTTATTTCTGAATATGCTTGCGTTTGCCTTCGAATGGGCTTTGTCTTTCACTCGGAATAATCTTTGTGTTTGAGATGCAGCTCTGAGGTGGTGACTCTAGTCGACCTGCACCTCGTCGTATTTGTGGTGTAGCTCCGAAGGAGAAGGTTGCAGTCGACCTGCACCTCGTTGTCCTTGCGGATAGGGATGGAGCGCACGTTGTACTTGTGGCGTAGCTCCGAAGGAGAAGGTTGCACTCGACCTGCACCTCGTCGTCCTTGCGGATAGGGATGTGTTTCAAACTTAGGCAAGTTCTGGACTGCAGCTAAGCCTCCGAGTGGGAGGGTTGCTCTCCACTTGGTAGGATTTTTCAAACTTAGGCGAGTACTCGACTGCAGCTAAGCCCCCGAGTGGGAGGGTTGCTCTCCACTCGGTAGGATTTTTCAAACTTAGTGATCTTGGATTGCAGCTAAGCCCCCGAGTGGGAGGTTGCTCTCCACTCGGTGGGATTTTTAAACTTAGGCGTAGTCTTGGACTGCAGCTAAGCCCCTGAGTGGGAGGGTTGCTCTCCACTCGGTAGGATTTTTCAAACTTAGGCGAGTACTGGACTGCAGCTAAGCCCCCGAGTGGGAGGGTTGCTCTCCACTCGGTAGGATTTTTCAAACTTAGGCGAGTACTGGACTACAGCTCACTACAAAAAAAAGACACATCCGTGACATTTTGGGCCGAACGTAATTTTTTTCTGTCATACATATGACACTTCTATGACGATAATTGTGACAAAACCCGGTATCATCATAGATGTGGTGGGCTCCTACTTCTATGACAAAATATCATGGCAGAAAATGGGCTTTTCGTCCTGGGCGGGCCGGAGACGCGGCTGCATGACATTCTTTGGGCCGTCCATGACGGAAAAATCCGTGGTAGAAGCGAGGGGGAGGAAAATTTTGGGGAGTTCCCGGTTACGGTGGGAGGTCGGGGGCCGAGCGATGCACATATCTCTCGTACACGTACGCGCTGCTGCAGTGCGAGGCGTTGGTTTCTAATCGAACCCGAAGCGGGCGTTGGGCTCTAATCGAACCCGGCGATTGCCTTTGCGAACTCTGGCGTTCTTGAACCCGAGCAATCGATCGATAGTTGTTACTTGAACCCGATTGAGCGATTCCTTAGCTACTGCTGCTAACTGAAGCCGATCGATTGGATGAGCGATGGGCGTTGGGCGGGGGTTGGATGAGCGATTGGCGGTGGCGTTGCCTCTGGATGAACAGGACCCCGTGATGTGGAGGGCTGGATGAGCGATGAAGCGGTGGAGGGGTGGCCGTGGAGGGGTGGTTGAACAGGACCCGTGGTGTGGAAGGCTGGATGAACAAGATTACGGTGGAGGGGTGCCCGTGGAGGGGTGGTTGAATAGTAGCCGTTGGAGTAGCGCGCGGTGGAGGTTGGATGAACAGGAGCCCGTGGAGGCTGGAGGAGGTCGATGGTAGCCCATGGAGGCTGGAGGAGGTCGACGGTGGAGATGAAACGAGATCCGTGGAGTCCCATTTTGCGATCGTCACACCTCCCGATGAACAAGACCCTCGTTTTCGACCATAGCGCTCCAACACAAGTCCGTTTAAATGCATTTTGCGGTACGCCACACCCCTCCCGATCAACAGGACCCCCGTTTCGACCGTAGGAGGTCCATCTCGTCCGTTTTGCGGTACGCCAGACCCCTCCCGATCAACAGGACCCCGTTCCGAACGTAGGAGGTCCGTTTCCTCCGCTGTGTGGTACGCCAGGCCTCATTTCCATCGCCTGTTCCGTCCAAGCCGGTTGGCTCCCACACGTTCCATTGCCTCCCGATGAACACGACGCCTTTCGTTGCCTCACCATGAACACGACGCACTCCGTTGCCTCCCCATGAACACGAGGACGATGCTGTTTCTCCTTTCCAACCAAGCCATGTACACGAGCCCTGGCCGTACGTATGCGCAAGTAGGCGTTTGAGACCCCACCCGTATGTACACATACGTGGCCGTATTTTCTTTCTTGCACCCTGGCCGCTGTACGTACGTGTACATGCTACGTGTGCGCCTCTACTACGACACGTGCGCGCCTCTACAACGACCAGTATGTACATACACGTTAGCGACCAGAATGACAACGCTACGTACCCTTCGACCAGGTGGGTCCCGACTATCACGCACTTCCTTGCGTGCGAAGATGTAGCTGGTGGCTCCCAGCAGTCAGGGGGCGAATAATTTTTTTTGCCCGGACGCACTTCCTTGCGTGCGAAGATGTAGCCGGTGGGTCCCAGCAGTCAGGGGAGGAATCTTTTTTTTTGCCCGGACGCACTTCCTTGCGTGCGAAGGTGTAGCTGGCGGGACCCAGCAGTCAGGGGGGCGAATCGTTTTTTTTTGCCCGGACGCACTACCTTGCGTGCGAAGATGAAGCTGGTGGGTCCGAGCAGTCAGGGGGAAACATTTTTTCCGCGAAATCGATGGCCCGTCCGGTGGGTCCCAAATTTGTCGGTGGAGGAATAATTATTTTCCGTGTAATAAGGAGGCACTTCCTTGCTGCGACCGTGGACCCAGCTTTCAGCCTCTCCACATACAGCAGTCCACGTCCAATGGAAGCCATTCCTTGACCACGTTGACCACGCCCCGCCGAGAGCACCAGGGCGGTGGACAACGGCGAGGCCTAGGAAGGGGACGACGCGGAGCCGGGGAAGACGCGGCACTGGATGCCCATGCGTAGAGGAGTATGAGGGTTCACTCGTTCGGCTGCGGTGTGAGGCTGCCGTCGCCGCATAATAACAGGGGGTGTGGGTGCGTAGAGGGATGGCCATGCCAGCGGTGAGGCCTCCGCGGCATCACAACCGACCACGGGCGGCAGGAGCAGGCGGCACGACCGGCGCTGCTTTGGGCGGCTGGAGCAAGAAGACCAGAGGTTGAAGAAGCACTACGGCCGTTGGATGGACATCGTACGGTCACTGGAGCTAGAATCATTCATATATTGACTAAAGTTGACAAAGGCATCCGTCCCAGTCAACTTAGTAGCCCCATTAAGTCAGCCTCCCACCAAGGTGGGTCCCAGCTAGCAGGGGGTATTCATTTTTTTGTGCGTAATAAGGAGGCACTTCCGGTGGGTCCGAGCTGACAGCGGGGGGAACTTTTTTTGGTGAAATACGGTGGCCCGTCCTGTGGGTCCCAGCAGTTAGGGGCAAACGTTTTTTTCATGAAATACTGGTGGCCTATCCGGTGGGTCCCTGCTGTCAGGTGGAGGAATAATTATTTCCGCGTGATAAGGAGGCACTTCCTTGCGGCTGCCGTGGACCCGGTATCGGCCTCTCCACGTCTGATACTCTTCCGATGGAAGTCGGTCATTGACCACATTGACCACGCCGTGCCGAGAGCACCACGGCGGTGAGCGGCAGCGAGGCCTAGGAAGGGGACGACGCAGAGCCGGGAAGACGCAGAATGGAAGCCCCGCGAGAGGAGAATCTGAGGGTTCACTGGTTCGGCTATGGTGTGAGGCTGCCGTCGCCGCAAATTAACAGGGGGTGTGGGTGAGTAGATGGATGCCCTGGCTAGCGGTGGGAGTAGTAGGGGGCGCTGAGGCTCATGTGGCAGCAAAGACCCGCCACGGGAGGCGGGAGCAGGCAGTCCTGCCGGCGCTGCTTTGGCGGCTGGAGCAAGATCAGAGATTGAAGAAACACGGCGGCCGTTGGATTGACATCCAACGGTTACGTCTGCTAGAATCATTTGTTGACGTATATAATAACTAAAAAAATCTGGCATACGTGTCAACTAAACAGGCCCACAAGTCAGACCACTCCCTCTTTTTTTTAATAATTTATATATAGCTCATGGCAACTTCTTATGCAATTTATTGCGATCGTTTTTGTTGGCGAGGCCAATTTCGCATATTTCTGTGGGTTCCAAACTTTTTTTAATACCGAAATGTCGAGCCAGATTTAAAGTACTTTGAAGATATATTTAAATTAGGTTAATTCCCAATGAAATAGGAATCTGAAAATGTGAAAAAAAATCAGAAATTATAAAGTAATTGCCAATTTTTCATCTGTTTTTATATTTACAACCCATTTCATATTACTTTCAAGATTTGCAGGCGTCTTGAAAGAGTTGCAGCCCATCAGGCCGTAGAAAAATAAGTAGGCCTGGATTGGGTATGCTTCAGAAATAATAAATTAGGCTCATTTTCACAAAGAAAAAATAGTTGGGCTGGTCACATGGTGAACATAAAATATAAGCCTGGGCTAGATGGGCCAGAGCCCAGTTCAAACCCTGCTCCGTCTCAACAATACCAAACAAAAAAAAATATTGCTCGAGTAGCTACGTCGTAGGTGTCAGCTGATCTTGTGTTGTTCTCTTGTCTATTGACTATATACGCTCACAATGTCGTGGGTCCCAGATACCAGGAAAACACTAGGAGGAAGCATTTTATTTTTCCATACGCTGACGTGGTGGGCCCCTACTGTCATCCTCTCCACATACTTCTGCTGATTCCTGTTGTTTGTTGACCATGTTAACAACGCGAGAGGGCAGCGCCGCGGCGAGTGCACCAAAGCGCGTGGAGGACGTCGGCGTTAACGATTTAGGAGACGGTGGGGCGGCGATGCGTGCGCTGAGGCGTAGCTAGCCGTGGGAGGCGGAAGCAGGCGGCCCCGCTGGTGCTGGTTTGGTTTTGGCGGCTGGAGGAAGACAGGACTGAAGAAACACGACAGACTGTAAAAGTAGCAGGAGTACTTAACAACCTTAACTGAAACCAGCAAGGGAACTTAACAACCAAAGCTGAAAGCAGTATGAGTACTTATACAGGTCCAACCGTACAAAGCACGCCTCGAACAAAGGCTACATTGCCTCTGATTAACCAAGGGTGAGGCCGCCAAGCCCCAGGACAAGGCCCAGGCGCCAGCCCGCGCATCCACAACCTTCTGAAAGCGGCTTCATCTCGCAATGTGGTTAATAAACAGGATATTTGCTTTAGAGCCATGGAAAAGCATGAACATAATCTTCTATCCTATTCCCCAAGATGGACCGGCCTTCATTATTTGAGACCACCCATGAATAAGTATCTTTTCACCTCCAAGGGGAATTGAGTAGGTCGACATAAACATCATGTTGTGACCAAGCGCCAAGTCGACCCGACCATGGTCGTGCATCAGTATAGGAACAATAGAACTTCGGCGGTTCTGTTTCAAGAAGATCACAGTTGTAAAGCTGTGTATAAGTAATAGTTTATGAACAACATATATAACGTAAAACAGCTCGTACCATAAGTTTCTCGACACAGTTGGACCTGTTCAACGAGTGCAGCACTGGCACACATATCCCACGTGGCCTTCCACCATTTAAACGCCCCACAAGGACCTCAAGACGATCAATAAAGTGTAGGAACTTGTGGATGTTGATCCAGTCAACTTCAGTGCCATTAGTAACAGCCTAGTTATTACAGAGTAACAAACGAGCAGACTTCTTAACTCTGAAAAAACCTACACGTGCCACCAATTATAAGAAAATATTAGTTAGAAGTAGCATCTTCGTGAGAGATTTGTTGCTACTTCTAAAGTTAAATTGTGATTAGTTAGATGTAATAGGTGGATTAAGAAGTAATCCGGGCAACAAGCAAGAACCGGATACAAAACTAACATGGATGAACAATTGGAACGACGTCGGGATGGAAGATCGCGGTGAAGATGAGACCAGGTTCTGCTATTTCCATCAACATTAAATGCGCCAACTTTCAGTCCATAACACTTGAGAAAGTTTATCCAAGTTCGCCATAAAAAAAGCAGCGATCTTCTTGGTTCATGAACCTAACTCGAACTTATATCCATGGATTGTCTTCACTGTGACCATTAAACTAGTGTATTCGGTTATGGCAAGGCCGAGCATCTTGAGTACATGTGTTCTGGCAGAGCAAATAATACACTGCAGGAAAAATAATATGAGAACACAGCATGTTCAAAAAAACCCCACCCTCCCGGATAGAAAAGAGGATTCTAGGAACATACTGTTAGCGTTTCAAAATGTTGTGTTAGGATGAGAAGGAACAAGTGTGGCGTCTCGCCGAGGGCGCAGAAACCTGTAGGGTACTCGTACTTTGGGCACTACAAATGAAACACACCAGATTTAGTAGGAAGAAAAATGCATCAACGGCGGCGGCTGCCATCCTAGGATTACCTGCGACCAAGGGACTTGGATTTATCGGGGATGGATGAAGAATTTGACTGGTTCTCCATGAGAAAACCCTATCCAATCGCCGAGAGGGGTTTTCTCTGAAGAAGCGACGAGGGAGAAGGGATTCAGGGCCCGGTGAAATATTGTCGTTAGTCATTCCGACTTATCGCTTAATTTGGAAAGGGGGGTTGTGATTTGACGGCTCATTGGGCATTATCGGTGCTACGACCGGGGTGTGTCTACCATGAAGTTGTGCACTCTAATTTGTGCATATGGCACGTGGACCCCGTTGCCGGTTGCCCCACATATCAGCGAAAGGAAGTAGAAAGACACAAGTAACTAGTTACGCATAAATATATTTTTTGACAGAGAAATACTCCCTCTGTAAAGAAATATACAAATCTTTTATATCAGAGGCTCACCTTGCCGAGAAATATACTCCTCTGCAACGCATACGGGCATTATGGGGGTTCAGCTTTTTTTATGGGGGTTCAGCTGAGAATATAATACTCAGATAGGCTCACGGTTCCGGACTTTGGGCCGCAGGCCGACCCTGCATGTTTGGGGGCCCATGTGTTCTACCTCAGCGCTTTTCATATTGCAAGCGATCGGTACGGCGCTGGTTTTAGATGCTGTCGCAAGGCAAATACACAAATTTGAATAAAGCACGACAACTGTTGGAATGAAATCGAACGACAGTTCCTAACCAGCAATCAGAGTTGCAATTCTATCAATGATATACCATGTGATAAATAATATTGTCGTACTACTTATACACAAAGGACACTTGTTTCACCATGCCAGATTATTACATCAAAATCTCTCGGAGGATAGATCAGTTCGGCAGTTGCGTGCTACTGCTGAAGAATTTCAAAGTTGATTTGGACCAGCTCTCCTTGCCGAGAAAGTTCGATTTTGAGATCATCTCCTACCGCAAGATATGATTTAGATTTGAACCTTGACCATCCTTTAGCATCAATCATCATGCGACCATCCTTTGTACTTACGGTATATTGAGCAGGTTCATTCACACCAAGGCTGCGCATGGTAAGAGAAACTTGGCATGATGCGCCGGATTGTTGAACGACTCCCTCGTTGCTCTTGGAATTCTCTGTTTGCAAACAAGAAGACAAACCCAAACAGTTAGATCAACACAGTGAATCATGTGAAACAACATGGAAAGAAAAAAGAACGAAGCACTTGGGCGGCCAATGCTTACCAAGAAGGTGGACATGTCGGTTTTTGTAAGGACTTTGGTATATGAAGTGCGAACTGCAGCCTAGTCTGTTGCCGGTGCAACTGCACGGGCCGGAGCAGATGCAAGTGCAAGTGTTGGTGCAGGTGCCGAAGCCGCGGCTGCTGCCGCAGATGGTGCTCCTTGTAGAGCTGGTGCCGGTGTCGGAGCAGGTGCCGATGTCGATGCCCGATCCTCCGGTAGATCAGACTAATCCGACGCAGCGATCGGTGCCCGATCCTCACCGGATCGATCGAGGCTGCCCTTTGTCGATTGCTTGAGCAACTGCCGGTGATCGATCTGTGCGAGAAAGCGGCGATCGTGTCTGGTCTGCTATGATCAGCTTTCTAACTTGACTAGGATCCGTGACCATGATCCAGTTTTTTTCTTCATTTCTTTTAAATGTGAGAATGACTAATTGTGGCGTTTTTGTTAAACCAAACTGCAGTTCATCATAGGGATTCAGCTTGTACTCAGAAAATAGACTGATCCAATTTTTTCCAGAAATATAAGTGATGGACAGTGACTTCAAGTATCGACACGACATAAGAAGTGAAACTGCAAAAATAGCCATCGTAGAGCAAACCAAACGGTTTATTCTATGATGAATGTCACATGGCAAAACCTGCATCGTAAAATTGCAGGAAAAGAAAGAAAACATGACATTAAATTAATAAGATTTAGACAGTAAATCAATAAGATTTACTTGATGTGACACGAGCGAATCCTTACCAGAAAATCACTATGTTGAAGTACTAAACAGAAGATTGATTGTCCAACTACACGTGGCATGCAGGGGCCCCGCCTACTCCCACAAGGTGACAGTCCAAAGGTCGTGACAAATTGTATGGACCGAACATCCATGGGACTGGAAATCCTGGTGGGTGCGATAAACCCTGCAATGCATACAGATATTGGAGTGTAACCATAATTGATAAACCGTCCTCACAAAAAATATGATCTGGATACTTCAAAATATACAGAATGAATAGAGTGGACAGACATTAACATAGACCGTTCTCAGGACTGACCACACACCAAAAGTGGCAGTACTAATAAACAATACAGGGTTCACAAACACAAATCAAGTACTGAACAATAGTTCTTACTACAGACAAGCAAATTTGCACTAACTAAACTCTGCAGACTATTTCTTGCCACCGACCTACGGGATGAAACCCGCATAACTGACTAGGCCATGGACTTCGTGTGAGATGTCTACATGCACCATCACCATCTTGTCAATCTTGGAGAACCTAACAGAGTGGTCTTTCCACTCATAAACATGATGATGAAGACAGGCCGCATCAGATTTGTTGGGAAGCTTTACAAGAACCACACCCTTCGTAATCGAAAGCACAACCATGAAATTGTTGAGGTCAAGTACAACCTCGAGAACATGACAGACAACAATGCTACAGGAAAACACTAGTTCAGGACACGTGGCGACAAGGACACAAAGAATGGATAGTTCAGAAGAGAACTCATCATCGAGGTCTTCCGGTTCACACGGCATGACTTTGAGAACTTCATCTCCACCGCGGACCTGGTTCTAATTCAAACAGAAACCATATTTTATTACTACCTCCGTTCAGACATATAAGATGATTTTTGATATTATACTCCATATATGACTACATATATGCACAGAAATGAGTGAACAAAGACACTAGAACATGTCTTAAAAAGGCATGACAGCAGAGGGATTACATGCAATATCCATAACACAAGTTACTGAGGAAAATATACCCTCTTAAAAGGTAGCATTGATGTTCATAAAATACTCCCTCCGTCCCAAAATTCTTGTCTTAGATTTGTCTAGATACGGATGTATCAAGTCACATTTTAGTATTAGATACATCCGGATCTAGACAAATCTAAGACAAGAAGTTTGCGACAGAGGGAGTAGTTGAAAGTAATCTATAAGAAATCAGTGTCAACCTCTCGCATGTTTTGGTCAAAAGAGGAATTTAGAACCGTCATTTGGCACACTAAAATCACATGTAAGATCACCCAGAAAGTTGTACTACCAGTACTAGTACTGCGTGTTAGATGAAAAAACACGATCAAGATCGAGAAAAAGATCGTCAACAAGAGACATTACCTAGACTTGCTTAATGAGGGATCCTGGAGAGGGGGGCTTGGACAGGGCGATGGCTTTGAGCTTGTCTGTGGTAGTCTCGGCGGGGTGCTTGCGCTTCTTCGTACCATGAGCCTCAACGGTTTTGGCCAGAGCCATAGACATCACGTCGGCCGGTGCTCCGGCGTCCATCCAAGAGAGGAAGCTGAGAGAGAAGAGTGAAAGGAGGAACGAGATGAGGGAGAAGCGAAGCGAGTGGGGGTTTTCTTCAAGAGAGGAAGCTGAGAGAGAAGAGTGAAATGATGGTTGATTCTCCGTCCAACTTAGTGCCGGAAAGGAGGGGGTTTTGTGATTTGACGGCTCATTGGGCATTACTGCGGCGGTTCGATCGGGGTAGTCTACCGTCACTCTACTACGGAGTAATTTAGTGCATGGCTGGTGGAACCAGGTGCTGGCTGTCCCACACGTCGGCGAAAGTGAGTAATTTAGTGCATGGCTGAAGGAGGATCCGCACGGTAGAGCGTGTCCATTGTTTTTCATTCTGAAGAAAAAAATGATTACAACAAGCGTTTCCACTCTTACGACGGAGGAGTGCGAAACACGGCAGCCACTTGAACATACACAGTGCTCCTACTACTAGGCATGTGCAGTGGTTCATACGTCAGTACTACACAATCTTGTTGCTAGTGTAGTAAGATATGACGATAACAAATGATGTTGTGCGCATATCAACTACTCCTATATGTAACATAGTCCTGCTTTTATTCTTTTCGACTGTCCGGTCAAGAATGAACGGTGAGATCAATGTTAACAGAACTAGGTCCACAAAGGCACGGAGAGTACGGTGCTACTGATACTCCCTAAACATGAACCATATGAAGCACGAATACTGTTAGGTGGTGTATGAAGGGTGCACGGGATGGGAGCAAAGTTCCCTTCTCGACCCACTTTTGGGTGTTTGACAGAGTGCATGAAGGGTGCAGGAGTCCACACTAGTAGGTTGACAAAAATACACGAAGAGGAAACAACTATATTGAGATGAGAATGCAACCAAACACACCCACACGCTTTGTGCTACAGTGACTGGTCTGCACCGTCTGAGTTTGATCCAATGGTCATGTTGCGCCGAGATATGGACATGCACATGCAGAGGGCACCTAAACACCACCGAAGTCCCTCTGCTTCTCGAGGAGCACGACGTTGGTAATGCAGGGTGCAACCGCCCGCAGAGCCCGCTCCCGGTTGATGGGAGCCAGCTCGTCAAAGACGGCGTCCAATGGCACGAATGGATTCCGGTGACGGAGCCCTGAAAGGATTCGCCCGGCAACGGCGACGGCAGCCCGCAACCCCTCCTTGTCCAGCTCAGCCCCCACCATCGCGCGGAGACAGCTCAGCTCCTCGGAGATATAGGTGAAGAAGGAGACTAGGTCAGCAAGCCGTAGCTCGTTGAAGTCGACCGGGTGGTCGAACGGGTTTAGCCCGACGGCCGGCATCATCGCGCTGGCACGACGGTAGGCATCGCGCAGTCGCAACACGTGCGTGGCAACTTGGTTCACCAAGTGGTTGAGGCGATCCGGGACCTCGTCACGATCGGCCCGCTCGCGCCACAGCCGGCTCCCCTGACGGCCTATCTTATCTCCCGCTTTCTGCAGCAACGCTGCCGACGCCTTGAGCATCTTTGTGGTGGACGCCTACCGCTTTTGAAGCTCCGTGAACTCCCGCACATAACGGAGGAGCATGGCACGGCTCTCCTCCTTGAGCTCATGAAGCTCCACGTCCTTGGCCCTGAGCTCCGCATCCTTGGCATGGAGCTCCTATGTCAGGCGCCTCACGTCGGACTCTGTGATCTGCTGCGCCGCCATGGCACCAGGTAGAAGCAATGGGGAGAGGAAGCAAAGGGGGCGAAACGGCTAAAAGGCAATGCAATCTACGGGAAGGCGGAGGGAGAGAGGAATCTTTTGGTTTTCACCACGGTAAAACACCAGTCGACGACTTCTCACATCAGGGAGCAGTGGATTTTTACAGGCAGAGTCATCGTGACTAATTGCTGCCGCGCCTGCTCCCGTCAATCAAAAAATTAAAAATCCTGCCGCACCCGTGTGCAATTCTCAAACTCATCAAGGTTTCCTGCAAAAATATTAAGACACATCATGTGAGCTGCTATATCTCAGATCTACAAGCTGCAAGCAACTCGTATCGGCATATAGCATCTAAGGTATGGGGGCACATGATTCCCGGGGAGGAGGGGTGGGGGTGCACAACCAATCGGTGGTTGGGAGGGTGGGGACAAATATAATCTAAACAACCCTAAATAGAGCTCCACAATTTTATCTAAGGTCGAGGGGTTGACCCCCGACAATCATAGCTCCGCCTAAACACAACATTTGCATGTCTTGTAGTACTAGACTTAATATTCATGTTTCAGTTTCATGTTCATTTTAAATATTGAACTGAGGACCATGGATGTCTTACATTTTACTCCCTTCGTTCCTAAATATTATTCTTTTTAGAGGCTTCAAATGGACTGGCACATACGGATGTATATAGACATATTTTAGAGTCTAGATTCACTCATTTTGCTCTGTATGTAGTGACTTGTTGAACTCTCTAAAAGACTAGTATTTAGGAATAGAAGGAGTGTTTTTGAATTCGTGTCATACATGCATGGTTTGGAAAAATAGATGCACTATACTTATTGGATTGTTGTTGTGTTCGTGCGTGTGTGTCTGTGTGTGTGTGTGTGTGTGGTCATATGCTTGATACAAACAAAGTTTTCTCACATCCGTATTGTTCATCTTTTAAATTTGAATCTGCATTGGAAAACTTACTAGGGATACCATGAAATGTGAAATCCACGTTGAGATCACTATCACAAACTCACTCTAATTCAACAACTCGTCATAAATCAATTACCACGTTGATATTAGTATTTGCAAGGAAAATACGGGTATTGTAATACACATAGATTCTTTCGACAATTTAAAAGGTTCCTTTCATATTCTCAAATGGTAGGACCCAACGGCGTACCAGCCAGACCTTGGCTCGTGTTGATCCTAAAAAAACCGGGCTCGTGTCCTTCGGTGGCGTGCGTGGTATGCACATTAGGCAACTCCAACCAATCGAGCCTCGGCGTTCCAAGTCGAAATATCTGGCGGCCAGAATTCCAGCCCTAGGAAATTCCCCTCATGTCCCCGGTCCATAATGACTACCGATGAACAACAGAGGGATACTTTAGTAACTAGACAACGTTAGCTACCGTGCCAAGCACGGTTCAATTCCCTCGATGCTTCGCTCGTCAAGGTCACCCGTCAACTGCATTGCCTAGTACTACTACTACTACACCAGGATGAGCACAAAATTGAGCCCGTTTGTTCGTGCCTAGTACTTGAGTTAATATATCAGGCAATGCGAGCCCTTTGACCAGGCTCCGCCGCCCACCGTCGTCCAAACTGCTCCCACTTTTAATGTCGCCGGTGCCGCAGTTTAAAATCAACCCCGCACTACCCGGTATCACTACAATCCTCTCTCTTCCTCTCCGATTCTCCTGTCGTCTACCTCCAACTAGCCTGACCTAAACGTACGCCATGCCGCATCACGATGGTCTGCCCTTAGTGTTCCAGTTTCCTGAGGAAGACACCCAGCCGGAGTCTCAAGAACTTAAGGCCCTTTGGGATGAGCTTTAACTGGACTTGCGGGAAGACGTCGCGCCTGTCCCCGCCCGTTCCGGCTCCCGTCGCCCCGACTGTGCTAGCGCCCATCCCTGTGGCATTGATGGGCTGGAAGCCGCACATTGTCGCTGAGCTTGATGCCACGGGGTTCCACGAGGTCCCCGCCGACTTTCACGCGCCCGTGCACCTGCCAGCGCATGCGCTGCGTGCTGGCAGCAGCGCGCGGCCATGCCGGTGCCCGTGCACTGCCGGCGCATGCGCTGCGTGTGCTGGCAGCGTGCGTGCCGTGCGGTGCCCGTGCACACACGAATGTCTCCGCCCAGCGCCGTTGACAGCGCTGTCCTCGCTTGGTGCCAGGTGCCTCCTCGGTGGCATGGATGGCCGCCGTCGACCGCTTCCTTGCACCAACGGCCGCCTCCTCCGGCCAGTTGACTTCGCTCGAAGTCCGGAACATTTTGGCCTTCCAGCTAGGCTAACGCCCGTGAGTACGCCAACAATGGCGCAAGACGCCGCGCCGTCGCCCGTCTGGTCGACGACACACAGAGCACGGCAGAGGAGCCGCTTCCCACCGCAATACGCCCCCGCCGCCGCCGCGTAATCTAAATTTGCCATGAAAAACGTTCGGATTGCCATGCTTAAAGTCCGAACGTTTATCATTTCCATTTATTTTATATCGATCGTCGTATAATTTAAAGACGGAGTCAGACTGAACGAAATGTATGGTTTGATCGATTGAATGTTCTGCTGGAGCCGTATCAAATTAAATATAAAACGTCATCAAGCCACATGTATTCCTTGTCATCCAACGACCTAGACTGCTTCAATGTCGAGCGCTCAACACGTTTAGCGTGCAGTTAATTTCATGTCAAAAATAGTGCTAATCACATGACAACATGCAAATAATATCCTATTAGTTAATATCCGCATGCACTACATATACTTCCAAATTAACGTGCATTGCACGTATACACTGACTAGTGCTGCTAGTACGTGAAACTGGTGCCTTGACTTGTGAACGCGTCCAGATATGGTCAACGGCAACATCGCCTCATGAAGTTCTTCCTGTTTGCCCGCAAGGCCTAAACGCAGAAGGGAGGAGAGAGAGAGCACACATGGAACCCACCGATGAAGTGAAGGCGAATAGTACTAAAAATAATATTACATGTTATCCATTAATTAGGCTGTGGTAATATAAAAACATTATGTGAACAAAGGGGTACAACAAACATTGGTATTCTACGTATGTTGCCTATTGACGTGCGGCTTGAAGGCCCGATGCATGTTCGATCCTCGTCCTTTATTTTTTAATTTGTATATGGGTCCAAATTTGTTTCATGACATGTGGGCCCCTCGATGTGTAGTTTGTAGCACTTTAATTTGTGGGTCAAAATTTGTTCCATTCCTAGTGGACTATCAGTGTGTAGTTTTGTAGGTTATTTATCATAATTAAAGAGAACAACATAGTTTTTTTCAATAATACCATGGTGCGACGTTGAAGGCGAGAAAGGACGTGTGAGAGAGCGATGACCGAGCCAGAGGGAAATCAACTAGGGGAGTTACGGGGGTTGCAACGGTGTTTGGAGTAGTTGTGGACCGAATGCTACGAAAATATAATCTAAACTGACCGGAATAAATGCCTACACAAATTAATCCAAGGTTGGAGTGCCCCTCGCAATGTAAATAGCTCCGGCTTATGCGAGGATGGAGAGGTAGTAGCTTCAGCAGCGTGGAAGATACGGTGTGAAAAAGCGAGGTCAATCGAGAGACATATAGATAGAGACAAAGTGAGTGTGGTCCGACATTCATTGAACAAATATATATGCTCCGAGAGATATTGTCCGATTGAGCTTTTGGCAAGGGTGAGGGCTGTAAGATAGAGCTTCAGAGATGATCCGATCACAGGCGTGTAGATATATTTTGTGCGTGGGAGGAAGCAAGGTCAACCGATCACATAGGGTCGCCGTGCGATCGAAAGAGTGAGACGGGTTGGAGAGAGTGACCTAGATAGACGATGTGCGTGAGAGAGTATACAATGTGAATAGGTCAAATTGGGCTCAAACATGGTGATATATCGTTTTTGTCCGAGAAAGAGAGAGGTCAATCGAGACATACGGAGAGAGAGAGAGAGAGAGAGAGAGAGAGAGAGTGAGCGTGGCCCACCATGAGGTCGAAAGAGTGGCGGCAGCTTGGATGGACTGACCTAGATAGACAATCTGTGTGAGAGAGTATAGAGTGTGTCGATCGAGGCCCGAAGAGGGAGATATATCATTTGTGTGTGAAAGAAAACGAGGTTAAACGAGACTCAGATAAAGAGAGCGAGATTGAGCGAGTGTGGCCCGCCGTGCGGAAGAAAGAGTGAGACAGTCTCGAGGAGTGACCTAGATATAGAATGTGCTTGCGTGCGCACGAGAGGTTGGGGGGGCTAGATAGGCAATGCATGTATTTAGCGCGAGAGGGAGAGGGGGAGAGATAGAGAGCTCGGCATGGGGTGCAATGGCGAGTGTGTGAGGTAAATACATTTGGTAACAGAGTGGAAAAAGGGGTTGTGTAGTTGAGAGACTTAGAGATCGAAACATGGAGAGAAAGAATGAACGTGTGTTGGAAACCGATAGCTTCCTAAGGTGGTTAGGAGAGGAAGATTGACCGATACAGAAGTATGTAGCGTTTGTGCTTGAGGGGGCTAACACAACATTTGAATGTACATAGTACGAGACTTAATATCGATGTTTCAATTCGGTGTACATTGTAAGATTTGAACCGAGGACCAGGCATACGGGTAATTATTTCGAATTCGTGCCATACTAAGTTTTGAAAAGTTGACATTGACTCAATTTGTTGTGCTATTTTGTAGGTCATATGTTTGAATCCATCCAAAAATTTTCTCACTACTATGGTGTTCATCATATACATATGAATTTGTATTAAAAAAGTAGCGTGGAGACAGTGAAATGCGAAATCCACGTTAGAATTTGAGATCGCTACGTGACACACACTCTAATTCAAAAATCTAACTACGTGACACACAGTCTAATTCAAATAACTAATTATGTGACACACACTCTAATTAATCCACGTTAGCGTGGGTACCGTTTTGATTTTTTTCAAATAACTCCTCATTAATTAATTTATAGTACTCCCTTTGTTCACTTTTATAAGACCTTGAAGACATTTCAAACAATGTGCAAAACAGTTCATTTTAAGTTGTCTGAAACGACTTACAAAAGTGAACATATGGAGTATCTCGTTTCGAATGACTAATTATTGCAAGGAAAACACAGCCATGGTAATACATACAGATTCGTTTGCAAATGAAAGAAGATTCGTTTGCATTCTCAAATGTAGGCGCACCAGGCAAACCAGAATTCGTGTCGGGTGGGCTGCTTTGGTGCCTTAAAGGCAACTGCCTTTGGGTGACTGACATGTGGTCCAGCAACCTGTTGGGCCCACACATCATGGACACAAAGGCAGGTGCCTTAAGGCACCGAAGCATAGTCCTGTCGGGGTGGTCGCGTGTGTCGGACGGACGCGTAGCACCCAGCCACCCACCCCCTCCCCCGCAAAAAAGGACGACGACAATATAAGTTCGCGCTTCCACATTTCGGATTGAAATATCTGGCGGCCCCAATTCCAGCCCTACAAAATCTCTCTTCTCCACCGTCCCCTTCCGCGCCCAGATTGCTCAAATCCCTAATTCGCCACCAAACCTCGAATCGCCCCTCGTCTCGTCTCTTTCCCCACCGTTCCCCACCTCTGTGCCCGAGGACGACGACGAAGACGACGGTCGCGCTTCACCACCGCACCGGAGCTACCTCATCTACGCCCTCGTCCACCGCACCGGGTGGTCCACTGACAACGTCGGCCGCCAGAACCGACGTGCCTCATAGACACCGACTTCCACCGCATCAGATGCGCTTCACCGACGCCGTCTCCCAGCTCACCGGGGCTACTTCACCGAGCACATCGTCGCACCTCCGCCCCCCGGAGGCCGTTGGGGCTTCACCAACGGTCTCGTCCACTGCATCATAGTGCTCTGCTGCCACTCAAGATCTGCATCTGTGCGCGGCCAGCCAACGCCAGTGCATCACCCTCAACGGCTCTGAAGTGACCCGCACTCTAGCTAGGCGAGCATGCCCAAACACCGGCACGAACTAGGTATCCACACATCACTCCCTTGTGGACTGTTCCGACGATGTTTGGGTGTCCTTTCACTGCTCTCTTAGCTTACACGCCTATGCAACTCTGACTTTAACTCTTATTTCTTCTGGAGATATCATCTGAAACAAGCAAATCCATTTTTTAGCGAAGCATGGCCAGCGCTTCTGGGATCTGGTACACATCCACTGCGTGTATAACCTTGTAAGTATCATCCTCGGTACAACATCAAGGTCGATTCCTCTTATTTGATCAACCATTAAATCGTGTCAAAAATGCAGAGGGGATGCAAGGAGCACAAGGCCTGCACATCCAAGCAAGTGGTAACATGGACTCGTACATGGAACATCCCAAGCATAAGCGGAGCTGCAATGAGCCTGTACAACAAGCTAAGCGTAAGTCCACGCATTTCATTTAATTAAATCTTGGCATTACGTGTATGATTTGTGTGTAGTGGCTGATCCACGAATTCAAGTTACCGAGGCGAATATTTAACTTAAAAAATCTGAAGGCACCTGCACTCCGAAATCAACAAAACTTGAGAAATGTGAAGCTACATGCACTTTGAAAACCAGCTAATGATCCAAAGTAGTTCAGATTATAAACACTAAATGATGCAAGCACCAAAAACACAAAATGCAACATGGTGTACAAGGACTACAAACATGGTGCATACCTTCTTGAATTATTCGTTCTCTGGCTGAAAATATTGAAGTGTAATTGCACGTATAACCAGTGCACAAACTGCATATCAATATATCTATCCTGCACAAGTATGCCAATAGTTTCAAACAACAGATTAGAAAAGTATTTATGCTATGTTGTCATGATATGGGGACTTTCTGGTAGATGGCCTTTACGTTTCCTCAAGCTATGAAAATGCACTATAATTTGCTTGTCATCAATGCCTGCAAATATCTGTCTCTCTCAACATAGTAGATCATCATTAGACACTAAATCCTTCAATGAGCTTGCAAAATGCTTGCATTAGATCCCTCATTAGACACCTTTGTATGTTCATCACCGGGAGCATGTAAAATGTTTGCACCAAATCCTTCATTAGCGATCTGTTCACTTAGACACTTGAGCTCAAGAACAACATGAGCTTGTATGTTTGCACCGGAAACTTGATTAGATACATCAGATTCGGTCGATTCGGTATTGATTGGGGAGTTATAAAATCAGTAGAAATTGGTTTCATTTTCTCATAGATTCCCTACATACAAGCAGTTTTACAACACCGTCGAGGTTTAGCTATTGGCCGAACTGAAGAGTTGAATTAGATATAATCGGGGATGTGATGTACCTTTCGTTCGCATGCTACTCTTGCAAGCTGCGATTGTCCGTTCATAAGCTCGATGCCATGCCGTCTTGCCGCCGCTACCTCCCACGCAGCTACACCTGTGGTTGGATCTTCATCTTCTTGTCCTTCCGTTAAGCTTGAAGCCCGGACCGCCCTCCAACGCGCGAGGAAGTGTTGTGTCGGTCTGTCCGGCGACGGCTAGGTTAGGAAGCAGACGGTGGAGGCCGGAAGCGAATGAATTGGGATTTTTCCTGCTGTCGATCGATATGGGAGGCGCCGTTTGGGCTCTGAGCCTGCTATAGGGCCTGCCTTGCGCTTATGTTCTTGGCCCATCCAAATTGAAACATTTTTCTTCATTTTTACATTGCCTACTCGTGTGTTGGGACGAACAAAACTAGCGTGGGCCAACACAGACGACTCAAACTAGGTGCACACTTTCCAGCCACCGAGGCGGCCGCCCATACCAGCCCCTATGGTGGCGTCGCCCCTTTTGCGTGTATGATTGGATGGTGAAAAAATATTCGATTAGGCGCTTTTGTTTTACCCACGTAATGGTTGAATTGCTTGTTTCTATGAACTGAGTTCGCCAATAATGTGAAGGATGCCATCTTTTCATCCTATTGTAGATTGCTTAGATCTCGATATGCCAAAAGTAATCGCATGAAATATACAAGTAAAAGCCGATTGTGATGTGTTTGGCTACAACTAGTCCGACTACACGTCCTCATGTAACATATCAAGGACGCACCATCTTACTAGATTAACCATTCGACTTACCCATGCAGTGTGGGAAGAAAGAAGTATTGGGACTGCGTATCCAAGCAATTGATGCCATGGACTCCTTCGTACAACCTTATAAGCGAAAAAGAAGTTGCAGTGTGCATGTACAAAGAACTAGCATAAGTTCAGTTACCTGCTTCTCGGAATTTTAGTTAGCCACTTATTGCAAAATTGTTCAATTACGTTGCTTGGCTTAATTTAGTTTGCTACTGATTACATAATGGCACAGCCTGTTAATCATATTGTAGACTGCACCTATCTATGTGTTTGATACTTACTGTTAAGAATTACCTGTTTGCCTTAACTTAAATATCTACTTGTTTGTTTAACTGCTTTGCTCTTTGCAACAATGGGTTACAATGATGTTAATAACTACTTTTCAAAGCATCAATTGAAACTCTTTAATTCCTTGTTTGTTTAAGCGGTTTCTTTGTTATAACTCCCGATTGAGATGTTTTGCTAACTTCAACTTTTACGAATCCAATCGGAACTTTAATGGCAAAACAGGTTAGCCCAAGATCAAAGAGTGAGGTCCCCATGGACGTTGCATCATCCCACAATGAAGGGCACCGCCCAATCGTGCATTATGAATTGCCAACTGCTGATGCTCTAGAGGCTAAAGTAGTGGTAGAAAGAGATTACGCTTTTGCACTTAGAGATGAAGTTGACATGTTGAGGAAGCAAACAGCACAATCACAAGCGATTACTCAAGACAACCATTAAATATTTGGTGGATTTCAAATCGAAGCAAGCTGAGACTGACCAGATTGTTAAGGTCCTGAAGGAAAAAAGGAAATTAAATTCCTACTTGGTAAATCATAGGTGAAATGTTCTTTCCATAGTTGAATAACCTTTGTGTTGTCTGTTCATGTAATCAATCAAACCATTTGATTTAGAGATCATGTAATAATTTTTTTTGTTTTTGGTTTGTAATTTTATTTGAGCACAAGTCTGTATTAATTGATAAGACTAGGAGACATTTCATTTGGATTGCTGTGCAGGACCTACAAATATGCCAATCGGGTTGAATGTGCATTCGGCAATAGTAGTAGTATAGATGGACCATAAGTGGCACGCATCGGAAAGGGCCAAGATGCTGGCTAAAAAGTATCTTTGTTGTAGCCAAAAAAAAAATGCAATGACTGGCTTATGTATTTAAGTTGATATTATTGATCCATATACTATATAAGTGTTTATATGTTCGTTAGTTGTGTACATTATTGGTTGATTGACTCGGTATTTGAATCTTGATACATCGCTTGTGTACATATCTAAATGGGAGTACACATTATGCTGCATGTGACATTTGAGTTGGACATAAAGTGTTCCAAATATTCGAATTCACCTTAAACTGGATTCTAACTTCTGAATTGGAGTATCGGCATTTGTAAATCATATTCATATATGACAGTGGAATACATCTTTGTCGTGCTTTTGAAGATATATAAAAACACATAGAATGATTTATAAAGATTTGTATAGGAATACAAAATGGATTCGAATTTAGTTGCCATGGTAAACGTGGATGCTTATTATCCCAAAATTCGAAAGAAGCGGCAAAATGTCCACTCCCACGTCAGTGCGCCTAAGCCAAGTGTTTGGGAGATGGAAATTACTATACGCCCTTTACACGCATAATCCATCGGCCCGATTTCCACTGCTCTCAATAGGGGTAGGTTAGTAACTTCAAGTAGACGTGACACGACCGCCTCTGAGCCCATTCCGACACGGTGGGCACCAAACATGGGCGGCAAAACACATTTGATTCAAGCTCGTTCGAAAGACCTCTGTTTCTCCCTCCATTTCCCCATTCATACACGGTGGGCGGCAAAACAAACTCGACTCGGCCGAAATCGATGTAGGCAAATATTTTCAATATGGGCAGGTTTGTAACTTCACTCAGATGTGACACAACCGCCCTACACATCGACCCTGTTCATACACCGTGGCGCCAACCATGGGCGCCAACCACCCTCTCCTCGCCCAAAATCTCTCTGCAGGCAAATATTGGCGAGATGCGAGATTACCGTCCTATCCCCAACCGACGAGACGTCCAAATTTTAAGCAGGGGCTAAGTTCAGAACTTTCCCATATTTCAGACAGGCGCGTCCCAAAAACATGGTTCCCCGTACCTCTCCCTCCATTTCCCATTCATACACCGTCCGCGCTAGAACACCCCATCCCCACACCAGCCTCCGTCTGCCACCCCATCCATCGCCGTCGTCCTCCACCACATCCATCGCCACCGTCCTCCACCATGTCAGAGCGCCTACCAAGACCGCGTCGTCCACTGCTAGAGATGGTCGTTTCTCATCCACGGTGACGGGCCAATAGCCTTGCATCGCGTCCTCTCGCTTCATCGGCGTTGTCGTCCTCTTTGCCGGGGCCGCTCACACGACCTTCTCTTCCACCGCAACGGGACTTATCCCCCGATGCACCCATCTACCGTCGCAGATCTGCTTCAACGCCACCGACAGCCATCGCACCCCCGATGCCTACACGGCGCCGCAAGAGAGGTGGTACTTCATATCTCCTCAACTTTTTAATCTCAACCAGAAAATAGATCTTAACTTGGTTACTCTACTTTCTTTTCAGCTCTTAGAATTTAGTTCTTAGTTCGAACCAAACAATGGATGCTAAATATCATTTCTCCGGTTTGCAGCTTCAAATCTTCCATGGCACAACCATAATACGGTTTAATTGATCATGCTTAGGGTTTAACTGATCATGTTGGTTCCGTGGTGGTTTCTTTAATAGAAATCGGAGGGGAAACCCTCTTTTGCTAAAAAAATATGCTTAGAGTTGCCCCCTTTTATGATCACTATACGATCAGAATACGTGCTTCGTGTCATAATAACACTGCTCCGACCATCAAGCTAAACAAGCTTAGTTGCTCAAATCTGAATATGATATTATTAAAACAGAGTTGTTTAATTGGTCAGCTAAATGTTCCTAAATTAGTTTTGAAAATGCATGTTCGGGCGCTCGGGTGTGTATCTCTCTGAGGTGCCCACGGTGGGCGGCCCACCACAGGATTTTGGGTCATCCAGGCCCGATTCCCCTCTGTTACTGCTGCGTGCTTCCGCCTCTACTGCCCCGGCCGCTTTGCCTGCTTGGCGACTTGCCGTCCCCAGACGGCATGACTCTAGGAGGAGACGCCGGACTAACAGGAGGCCAGGAGCCGCTCGCCCAACAGCGTCACCGCTGCCCGGGCGCGCCGCCGTGCCTACCTTCCCAGTCCGTTTAGGGCTCAGGCATGCATCACCCACCAAGCCAACCCGGTTTATCCTGAGATACGTCCTCAACACTCAGCAGCCACTCCTCATCACCGATTTTCTAATTGATTCATTACTCATTAGGCAGGACTGTCATTAGGGTTTGTTGTGTGCTCAGTGCTACCTACACTTAATGGTTCATATGTATTTCGGTAATCTTTAGTACCTCTAAAGTTCACAGGGTTTTCAAAATTCCGGCCCTCGGAACAGAAACTAGTCATTTTGGATTGTTGGTCGTAGTGACATTGACCCAGATTACTACTGCAAGCCAGGTTTGTTGACAATTTTAACTGTCTTTCTTGCTCATTAGATATAATATCCAATTATTCACGTCGATTAGTTGCAAACAATAAGTGCTAGACAAACTTCTTCATTCAGATTTTGGACGGTCTCTTCTTTGCGATTACAATTACGCATACTTGGCCTAATAAGCTCACAAGTAAATGATTGATTCACTACATCTATGCTTGCCTTGTCATATTTGTTGTCAATATTCTTTTAGGGTGGACCACCCTGTTTCTAAATCTTTGGAACCGTAGACATGAGTGAATAGTATTTCTCTATGTGATCTCTTCCATCATGTGTGGGTAACGAACACGCATTGTATAGAAAGAAAGTGTCATTTCCAGCTTTTACATAGGTTTCGATCTTTTACATGGAATACAATCTGCCTACTTGCTTTGTGTCGCTTTTACCAACACTCCACCCTTGAAGCTAAACATTACGCCACTCATAATTGCTTAGTTTATTTGTTCAAATACGAATTTCATATGATTCTAATGTTCCTACTTCAGTTTTGAAATGTGTGCCTACATTATAGAGACATAAGGGGTTTGTATTTACGTGTGTGGTGCAGTCAACGCTTGGTTGGGGATGGTGAACTTTGCATATGCAGGGGTTTATAGGGAGACACTCTCCAGTTCAATCCACAATGCATTCCATAGATAATCGACTACTTTTTATGTTTTCATGAATCTCAGATTACGAACAGCATCATAATGATTATGAGCTTGCGCGCATGAAAAGAATAAAGCGAGAACAATGCCATGGCTGTCAAACTTGGCATTAAGGGACTGAAATCAAGTCTGGATGCAATGCAATGCAAACGCTCTCCACCTCTGATTCATGCTCGTAATATGATCCTAACGGTGATTACGAGCTAGAGGGAGACCTAAGTCAATGTAGCTCCCTAGTGGAGGAGTCAAAGGAAGATGCCCTATCTTATTCACCCATCAAGGTACTTGCTCTAACTTTCCAAGGTTACATTGCTCGCACATATCTTGCAACTGATGCTTTGCATTGCTTCTACTTTGTTGAACTGCCATTAGCTTAGTTTACACATCGTGTATGTGAATAATACCGCCTATCCATTTTTAGTACATATTCCATCTGTCATCATACCATATTTATCCATTCAAATGATGTTCTTTTGTATCAGACGTTCAAAAGGAAGAGGGCGATTGCTGATCGTGGAGGAGCACAATCAATGTATTTGGAAAAGGTAGTGGCACTTGATAAATCAAATAGCCCATTAGGTGTAGTTGCAATATCACCTGACCCACAAAATACCCCAACTCTAGCAGACTCTAGCCCTACTACCTTTGGTCATTTCGATGCCCCAACTCAGCAGACCACGGCTGCGCAAGAAACATTATGATTATGCCGATTGACATAGCACCGGTATGTCTGACATAAAACCCCATTCCAACAAAGAGTACACCAAATCCAGTTGCCAAATCCCTTTTCAAACTAGAGAGAGCCCCAATTGCAGCAAATAGGACCCCTGTTCCATTTCTTCCCAGTTTAGAAGACGAAGCTTATGTTGTTGTCAGGAACTTTGTGCGCATCTTTCCTTCATGGAAAGATTATACCGCATACACAGAACAATTTCCAGTCTTCCTCTGCAACTTAATCTTAAGTAAAGTACAAATGTTATTCATGTTCATTCTTGCATATGTTTCATTGACGAAGACACAAGATTTCATTCTTTTAAATAGGTGAGGAGCAAACTGGATTGTGATGACAAGCAAGGGTTGGTTGCGCTTTTCAAGCACTCGTTGATGAAGTATCGTTCCTACCCGAGGCAAGCGCACTTCAATGGCAAGCCTCTGAACGAAATTTACGTAAAGTCTCCTGCTACATTTATCCGACGGTGGTGGAATAATCTTGTTACACATTGGTCTCGGCTGCAGCGTAAGGTCTTGTCTATGATATCACATCACAATTTGAGCTACATTTACGCATTTGCCTTAATGTCTCACTTGTACGAAAACTATTAGCGTAAGAACATCCGTTCTCAAGGGACCCTGAGAATCTCGCAACTATACTACACACTACATTGCTCTTGTGAGTACCTCTTGCCCTGTATGACCATACTTACTTTCATAGCTGTTTGATTATGTAGCATCACTGCACATGTTAGCCTCATAATCGTCCATTTGGTGGACATTATAAGATCCGTATGGACTCTTACATAAATTTAGAATCAACCCAATGCTTTTGAAGAGGTTTAGCTCTGCAGTCCTCTTGTAAGGACTGAACGTGGTCTATCCTTTGCATTACATTAACAGCTACTTCCAGGGATTGGTAGTTGATTATATAGCATCAATCTGCATCTTATCTTCATTATCCTCTACCCCTTCCAGTATTATCATATCTATAATTACTCTCTACAAAATGTAGAGTACAGGCAATGATTCTGTGCCGAAATTCTTGAGTTATCCTTCCCTTGACATGGAGAAGGGCATTATAAAGCCGGTGTTAACTGTTAATGTAAGTCAGTCCTTCTAAAGCCTTTATCCTCAACTGCTGTTTAATTTGCTCATACTCCCTATCGTTTACTACTATTTAGTTTGCTTTTTCTACCAAAATGCATGTTCGTAAGAACCGTAAGTTCTAAGTTTTACTTGTAAAACCAAATTCCTTATTCATACCATGCACATTACTTAATACTCCCTATATGTATGCTTGTTTTTGTGGATCTATAATCCAGTGTGTGGTGAAGCAGCCCGCATTTGCACCTTGTCATCTCCTGTTTTATCTTACTGATGTGGCTGATCATATGAACAACAGGCCATGCACATTATCCAAAATAGATACAATGATTTTCTTTGCCCTTCATCTATGCTTGTTATGTTGACATGGTAATTCAGTAGTGTGGTGAATCTCCCCGCATTATGAACAATGCCAAATTATGCTATTGATATTTTGAACTTACTCTTTATTTTCTAATTTGAAATTGGATAGAATTGATGAGCAGTTATCATCTTTGTTTATACACGTGCAAACCTCTCATCTCTACGCTTTGTTTTAGGGTGATATGCACGATGGCATGCACAAGTCTCTTCAAGGTCGTGAGACAAACCCAACATATATTGCAGCAAAGAAGGCAAAACATCTTGAAGATAGCGAGACAACCCCAAAGTCTTGTCTTGATGCGATGTTCAAGTTACATGAGACTAACGGTCGAGACAAGCTCACAATTCGTTATGCGAATCAGTTCGACTTCTTCAGTCCCAAGTTCTAGCAGAAAGGCATTCTGCAACTCAACTTCGACTTGAAGTCCTATCTCTAAGAAAGATTGCGGAGAACACCAGTGAGAACCTCATCGCTAAAGCCGGTCTCACAGCCTTGCTCAGCAGCTTGCGCAGCAGTTCCCCCGCAAGGCTAACCTTTCTTGAACTGTCTTGGAAGTGGTCTCGGTTCAGTATTATTTTGTTACGCTGCAATGGTGCCCGCTTTTTATGTCTGCTTCTTCGTTGCGCTTTATGATCACCGGTGGCGAACTTGATGCCCAAGTGGATGTAATATACCTTAAATCCTTTATTGTATAGTGTAGGTTTATTCTTAGTTACTATGTCGTAATTTCTTTATTGTATAGAGTAGGTTTGTTCTTAATTCCTACTAGTTACCGCCATCATTAAGCTATCTGGAAAAAAAAATCAGATGTAGTCGACCAGACGAAACATTCGACTCTAACGGGCCAGGTTTTTAGCGGGCCACAATTGGGCCGGCCTGCGTCTTTCTTGGGCCCGAATGATTGGGGCCTTCACACATTGCGCCAGGCCCAAACTTACACCGAACTATATTTTTGTTGGGCCTTTTGTCGACCTAGCGCTTAGTTTGGCCCAGGTAGCGTTGGGCCATTAACAGGCTAAATATTGTACTGGCCTGTTACGGCCAAGATGAAACCACGGGCCTTTAGCAGGCCAAAATGCACGTTGAGCCTCAATTTTCACTAGTCGTCGACGGGCCTTCAGCAGGCCGAAATGTAGACCGGGTCGTTTTGGGCCCAGTTAGCTCACGGGCCGTTACCAGGCCGAAACATATCTCGGGCCTTAGTTGGCCCACTGATATCATGGGCCTTTAAGAGGCCGAAAGCTTAGTACATGCATCAACGGGCCGAATTACGCGACAGGCCTTTAACAGGCCCAAAGTCACGTTGGGCTTAACTGTTGCCACCTTTAGCACGGGCCGTTAGTAGGCCCAATGTCCCGTCGGACCATATATGGCCCATGGCAGCACGGGCCATTCCTAGGATGAAAGTCACACCGGGCTGAAATGGGCCCATGTCTATATCAGGACTCTAACAGGCCGAAAGTCACTGGGCTATAGTTGGGCCCAAATATTCAGCGAATAATTAATGGGCCAGATCTAGCTTCGGGGCGCAAATGGGCCCAAATATTGGGCGAACAATTAACGGGCCAGATCTGGGTCCGGGCTGTAAATGGGCCCAAATATTGGGCGAACAATTAACGGGCCAGATCTGGCTTCGGGCCATAAATGGGCCTTTATTAAGCAGGCCGTTATTGGGCTGGCCCACTAGTACCTGATTAAGTTCTACGGGCCTTTGGTAGGCGGCCTTTTTAACCTATATGGGCCTCTGTTGGGGCCGACCACGTGTCGACGTATCATAGGCATGTCTCCTCCAATGGATAAAGCGACATCTCGCCATCGACGAGTGACAGCTTGTTCCCTTCGCCAATCGTAATTTTACACGTGGAAATTTCCCATTGGTCGAGGCATTAACGAGTTATCGGATCCAAAAGCCGACCCGATAGCTTAACGGCGTTCGATTCACGATGGATGCCACGTGTCGGTCACCCTTGACGAAAAGCACTTCGTGACGCCGATTTATCGTCATGGAAGTGGACACTTCCGTGATGATAATTTTGGTAATGTCATGGAACACTTCTCTGACGACAGGTATGACTATCTTGATTCTGTCATAAATTTGTCATGGATGTACATGCATGACAAAAAATGCGACCTACTGTGACAAACACGTATCATCACGGAAGTGTATTTTTTTGTAGTGGCTAAGCCGCCGAGTGGGAGGGTTGCTCTCCACTCGGTAGGATTTTTCAAACTTAGGCGAGTACTGGACTGCAGCTAAGCCCCCGAGTGAGAGGCCTACTCATCACTCGGTAGGATTTTTCAAACTTAGGCGAGCACTTGGACTGCAGCTAAGCCCCCGAGTGAGAGGGTTGCACTCCACTCGGTAGGATTTTTCAAACTTAGGCGAGTACTTGTACTGCAGCTAAGCCCCTGAGTGAGAGGCTTGCTCATCACTCGGTAGGATTTTTCAAACTTAGGCGAGTACTGGACTGCAGCTAAGCCTCCGAGTGAGAGGCTTGCTCATCACTCGGTAGGATTTTTCAAACTTAGGCGAGTACTGGACTGCAGCTAAGCCTCCGAGTGAGAGGCTTGCTCATCACTCGATAGGATTTTTAAAACTTAGGCGAGTACTGGACTGCAGCTAAGCCTCCGAGTGAGAGGCTTGCTCATCACTCGGTAGGATTTTTCAAACTTAGGCGAGTACTGGACTGCAGCTAAGCCTCCGAGTGAGAGGCTTGCTCATGACTCGGTAGGATTTTTAAACTTAGGCGAGTACTGGACTGCAGCTAAGCCTCCGAGTGAGAGACTTGCTCATCACTCGGTAGGATTTTTTAAACTTAGGCGAAACGGATTCACAGCTAAGCCCCTCAGTGAGAGGCTTGCTCATCACTCGGTAGGATTTTTGAACTTAGGCGAAACGGATTCGCAGCGAAGTCACCCACCGGGGATTTTAAAGCGTGGCAGGCAACAACAGATTGTTCTGAAAGATTATAAAGCTCTTGTCTTTGATAAAAAAACTACAAAGGTATTTCTTATTACATCTCATCCGAGTGAGTACTTAAGTATAAAAGGGGCGGAGCATCTCCGCGTTCCAAGCACGTGGCTCGTCTTTCTGATGCTCGACATTATAAAGGTGGTATGCTCCATTGTGGAGAACTCTGGTGACAATGAAGGGGCCTTCCCAAGCAGGGGTGAGCTTGTGTGGTTTCTGTTGATCCACTCGAAGAACCAAGTCTCCCTCCTGAAAGGCTCGACCCCTCACGTTTGTGGCGTGGAACCGACGCAAGTCTTGTTGATAAATAGTCGATCGGATCAGGGCCATCTCTCTTTCCTCCTCTAAAAGGTCGATTGCGTCTTCTACCGAGCCTGTTACGCTTCAACTTCGGAGAAGAGCTCGACTCGTGGTGCATTGTGAAGTAAGTCACTTTCGGCGAGCGGCTTCAGCTCCGTAAACCAGGAAGAATGGGGTTGACGGTCGACCGATTGGGAGTTGTCCTTAGACCCCAAAGAACTAACGAAGTTCATCAACCCAGCGCCTTTGCATGCTTGAGATCACGCATCGATCGAGGTTTTGATCCTTTGAGAATTAGGCCACTTGCTCTTTCTGCTTGTCCATTCGATTGGGGGTGAGCGACTGAAGCATAGTCGACTCGCGTGCCTTGAGAAGCGCAGAAGGCTCTAAACTCATCAGAATTGAAGTTCGACCCGTTGTCAATGATGATGCTATGCGGAACCCCGTATCTGAATGTCAATTCTCTGATGAAACTGGCGGTAGTGCTAGCTTCAAGATTCTTGATAAGCTTAGCTCCAATCCACTTGGTAAACTTGTCGACTACTACAAGCACGTGGGTGAAGCCGCTCCTACCGGTTCTCAGTGGTCCGACCATATCCAATCCCCAAATGGCAAAGGGCCAGACGAGTGGAATGGTCTTCAGGGCTGACGCAGGCTTGTGCGACAAGTTGGAGTAAAACTGGCAACCCTCACATTTGTCGACTATATGTTTCGCCATTTCATTTGCTCGAGGCCAGTAAAATCCAGCTCGGTATGCTTTAGCCACAATGGTCCGAGAGGACGCATGGTGACCACAGGTCCCCGAGTGGATGTTGTTGAGGATCATTCGACCTTCTTCTGGCGTTATGCATTTCTGACTAACTCATGTCACTCCTTCTCTGAATAGTTGCCCTCCTATCAAAGTAAAGGCTTTGGATCGACGGACGATCTGTCGAGCCTCTTCTTCGTCTTCTGGGAGTTCCTTCCTAAGAATATATGCAATGTAAGGCACTGTCCAGTCGGGAGTGATGACCAAAACCTCCATGATCAAGTCGACCACGGCTGGGACCTCGACTTCAGTCGGATCTGTGGCACTCTTAGGCTGTGGGGCTCTTAGGTGAAAGGATCTTCTTGAACTGACGGTGTGTGAATGTGTTCCAAAAACACATTGTTGGGAATGGCTACTCTCTTGGAACCTATCTTTGCCAAATCGTCGGCAGCTTGATTTTTCAGTCGGGGTATATGATGGAGCTCTAACCCCTCAAACTTCTTTTCCAATTTCCTCACCGCATTACGAGCTACCATGGTCGGGCTTCACGACGTCCACTCCTTCATCACCTGATTGACTACCAAATCTGAGTCGCCGTCGACCATAAGGCGACGGACGTCGAGTGAAATGGACATACGTAATCCATACAGGAGTGCCTCATATTCTGCTTCATTGTTGGAGGAGTCAAAGTGAATCTGGAGGACATATCTGAGCTTGTCTCCTCGGGGATACCAAGTACCACCCAAAGATCGGAACCGTTCAGCATCTTGGAACCATCAAAAACATGGTCCAAAGGTTGCTCCCGGTGAACTTGAGTCGGCGATTCTTTGTTCAATCCACTCGGTGACGAAATCTGCTATTGCTTGGGACTTGATAGCTTTCTTTGCCTCAAACTTGATATCTAGGGGAAGGAGTTCAATCGCCCATTTTGCCACTCGACCGGTTGCATCTCTGTTGTGCAGAATCTCTGACAATGGTGCATCGCTGACGACTGTAATGAAGTGATCAGAGAAATAGTGTGCAACCTTCTTCGTGGTCATATAAATCCCATAAACCAGTTTACGATAATGCGGATATCTTTGCTTTGATGGAGTCAAAACTTGAAACATAATATCTTTGGGCGCTAAACTTTATAAGCTTTTCCTTCTTCTTCGGCTCGTAGTAAATGCAATCTTGACGACTTGTCCAGTGGCTGCAATGTAAAGTAGCAAAGGTTCTTTGCTGATTGGGGCAGCAAGCACCGGCTGGTTGGAAAGCAGGGCTTTTAGCTCTGCAAACGCTGCATCAGCTTCAGGGGTCCACTCGAACTTATCTGACTTCTTCATCAGTCGGTAAAGAGGCAACGCCTTTTCACCGAGGCGAGAAATGAATCGACTTAGGACAGCCAAGCAACCAGTAAGCTTCTGAACATCATGTACACGCATAGGTGCGTTTCATTCGGAGTATGGCTCCCACTTTCTCTGGGTTAGCATCGATCCCCCGTTCTGAAATGAAAAAACCGAGTAATTTTCCGCCTGGGACTCCGAAGGTGCACTTTAATGGATTAAGCTTGATATCATACCTTCTAAGGTTGGCAAAGGTTTCAGCAAGGTCAGCCAGTAGGTCAGAATCTTTACGTGAGTTAACCACAATATCATCCATGTATGCTTCCACATTCCGGTGATTTGGTGAGTAAACACTTCGAATCATCCGCATGAATGTGGCTCCGGCGTTCTTCAAGCCGAATGGCATGATGACATAACAGAAGCACCCAAATGGAGTAATGAAAGCTGTTTTTATCTCGTCGGGTCCATACAGACGGATCTGATGATACCCGAATAAGCATCCAAAAAGGACAAACGCTCACACCCCGCAGTTGAGTCAACGATTTGGTCGATGCGAGGGAGAGGAAAGTGATCCTTCGGGCAGGCCCGATTGATATGCTTGAAGTCGATGCACATGCGAAGGGAGTCGTCCTTCTTAGGAACCATGACAACATTAGCTAACCACTCGGAGTGGTAAATCTCTTGGATAAACTCAGCTGCCAGGAGCCGAGCCACTTCTTCTCCGATTGCTTTCCTCTTCTGCACGGCGGACCGTCGAAGATGTTCTTTAACTGGTTTCACTTTTGGGTCGACTTCATGAGGACGATGCTCAGCCAGCTCCCTGGGAACACCACGCATGTCGGAAGGTTTCCATGCAAAGATGTCCCAGTTCTCATGGAGGAACTGGATGAGCGCTTCTTCCTATTTGGAGTCGAGTGTTGTTAAAATGTGAGTCGGTCAGTTTCTCCTTGTCCTTCTTCAGTCGCTCGATCTCTTGATTGGTGTCAGAAACAACAGTCTTCAGTTTGGAGTTTTCTTCTTCTAACTTGCCGACTAAAGCAAGCTTCTTGTCAGCAAGCGATGTCTTCTCGCGCGCCTCCTTCTGAGCTGCAGCTAGATACAGATCCTTCTTCTCCAAAGCCTACTTCATTTTCTCTAAAGAAATAACATTCTTCAGTCGGGCTTGGAGTTGGCGGTTTTCACTACATACATCTGCTCGAGTGGAGTCACTCGGTTCAAAAATGGAAAGGAAAAGTGCGGCGGTGGGATAAGCGATCGGCGATTGATTACCTCCCATGGCAGCTACTTCGTCACGAGCGCTCTTGAGATTCTTCTTGGCCAATTCCAGATCAAGATTGAGGCTGATTTGCTACTTGTTCATTGCAGAAAGCTGAGCCCCAAGATCACAAGATTTCTACAGTCACAAGCCATATCAGTCGACAGATATAAAAAGACATCACAATGTTAGCTACTCTAAGGCTACCACTGAATCAAACATTCAATGGCAGTCTCGGGGACTACACCCAGTGGGTGCACTCAGCGTGCCCCCACTGGTTTCGATTCCACTCGGCGTGGTCTGCCCAACTCGAGTGGCAAAAAAAAAGAAGGTTCTCATACCACAGTCGACTGCCCGCAGTCACTTATGGTCTCGGGGACTACACCCAGTGGGTGCACTCAGCGTGCCCCCAGTGGTTTCGATTCCACTCGGCGTGGTCTGCCCAGCTCGAGTGGCAAGAAAAAAAAAGAGGTTCCCATTCTCAGACCACAGTCAACTGCCCGCAGTCACCTATGGTCTCGGGGACTACACCCAGTGGGTGCACTCAGCGTGCCCCCACTAATGCAAAGATTCAGTTCGAATCGACACAAAGAGGCATACAACATCAAAACAGCCACACCCCAGTGGGTGATCAGACAAGAAATAGGTCGATCGGAAAGTCAACTAACCTGGACATTGGCTTGCAGAGCAGCTCCGGCGTTGAAGGCTACCTGACTAGCCTCATGCACCATTTTCATCTATCCCATCACAAGATTCAATCAAGAAGAGCTTCCTTGGCAGCGGTGGCAGATCGTCTGAGTTTGATATGCACGATGAAAAGTGATGGAGGCAGAGCAATCGAAGCGGCCGCCAGATCTGAAGTCGGAGTTATGTCGGCCGCCGAAGTCTCGAGCAGCTGATCACGAGGGCGATCGGTCGGCAATGAACCGCGAAGGTGGCGTTGGTTCGAGCTTGATCTGTCGATCGCTCGACCGTCATCCAGCGTCCACAATCGGCCGGGAACCTGGACTTGAGCGCTTTCCACTCGTTTCTTTGTCCTTCTTCCTCCTCCCTCTCAGCGGCACTTCTTCATCATCGTCCGGAAGCACAACAACATCTCGTGGATCTGCAAGGAACAGAGAAAGCCATAAGGATAACTGACAAATCATTCAGTCGACCAGACAAATTCGAATAGACCAGACTTACTGGCTTTGGAGGTGACAGCGTCGTCAGCTTCCTCGTCGGCTGGAGTATTGTCAATATCCATGTTGGTCGCAGCTGAGGTCGGGCTACACAAATTCATCGTCCACTCGGTAAGAATAAGAAAACCTGCCGGTACATAAAAATTGATCGAAACAAGAAGATACGGGAAGAGCATTTATCCAGAGGCAACAGGGACGTCCATCTTGATCCTAGGCAAGGTCTTCCGAACCTTCGAAGGATTGGCTTTGGGATGCTTGGTGACCTTCTCAGTCAAATCTGGAGTCGCAGACCGAGCGCGCTTGTGGGATGAGGCACCCGACGCCACAGCTTTGCCGTGCCTGCTCGCGGGATCGTGGCGCAGCTTGGATCGATGTTCAGAACGAGGTGGTGAGTCGGCCACTTCCTCGTCGGCCGACTCGTCGCTCTCGTCATCGTCATCATCAGATGGAGACTCCCACTCGCCGCTCTCCTCGGTGCTGTCCTCGCCCTCTTGGTCTTGCTCCAGGGCTTGTTCACCATTGGGCATTGAATACATATCCGTGTAGATCTGCAAAACAAGAGACCGATCAACAGTCACTCGGAACAATAATCAGTCGGTAAATACGTTCAACAATTCAATTATGATGACCAGACCTTGTTTGGCAGGTTGCTGTCACTGAAAGGGTCGACTCTCCTAGCGCCCCTGGGGTTGTCCTTGTTCCCAGTGATGCTCATCAACCACCCGCTACGGTTTTGGCCTCCACCTCCTCCGGATGAACCCGAGCAGTGTCACCAGCCCCAGAGTACATCCACACGGAGTGGTCACAAGCTTGGAGGGGTTGGGTCTGCCGACTGAGGAACACCTCGAGCAGGTCCATACCAGTGACACCGTGGTTGATCAGCTGGACTACTCTCTCAACTAGCATGCCTATCTCCGCCTTCTCCACAGCAGTCACTTTCAAGGAAGATGGAGTTTGAACATGGTCGAAAGAAAAAGGAGGAAGCCCGGTCGACTGGCCTTGGGTCACGATGTCCTGGCAGTAGAACCAGGTCGACTGCCAGCCCCTGACCGACTCAGGAAGAGTCATCGGAGGGAAAGAGCTACTCTTCCTCTTCTAAATGCCCAGACCCCCACACATCTGAATGACATGGGTTTTCTCGTCTTTCGAGATTGCTTTTTCCACAGTTTGGGATCGGATGGTATAGATGTGCTTGAAAAGACCCCAGTGCGGTCGGCACCCCAAGAAATTCTCGCACATGGAGACGAACGCAGCAAGATATGTGATAGTGTTGGGAGTGAAATGGTGGAGTTGGGCACCAAAGAAATTCAGGAAACCGCGAAAGAAGGGATGCGGGGGAAGCGAAAAGCCACGGTCGACGTGGGTGGCGAGCAGGACACACTCACCGCCGCGGCTGTGGCTCCGTTTCTCCCCTCGGCAGGTGCGTGGACTTATGGACGATCAGCCCCAGCTCAGCCATATCGTCCAAGTCCTCTTGCTGAAGCGAAGATCGGATCCAGTCTCCCTGGATCCAACCCGACGGCAACCCCGAGCGCGACGAAGACCCCCGACTTCTTGCTCTCCGCCGCCCCCGTCGCCTTCTTCGCATGCTCTAGCACCGCCGTTTTGTCCTTCCCCATGGCGGCGGAGCGACGGCGTCGAGAGTGGTTGGTCTGGGCAAAGCAGAGTTGCGAGAGGAAGAAGAAGGGGAATGGGCACGCACAGTGCAAACGCTTCGGCCTCGCTGCTTTTAAAGGCCTACTTCCGAGTGGCTGACGTGTGGGCCCGAGCGATCCTGTCAAATCCCCCCAACAGTTGCACATGGGATACGTGGCGAAAAAGGTGGCACGGAAATCGAAAAGTCCTATTTATCTACTCCACTTACCACGGAGCGCTCCGCCTGACGCGCTTCCACCAAAATTTCGAATCCCGGGAAATCCGGGGTCCTTTGCAACCGGTCACGCCAAAGATTTCATGTCAAAAATATCATCCGACAGATGTAGTGATACAAATCAGTCGGCAATTTCTGAATCGATCAAGGCGACGGAAACGAAGCTGAAGTTCTAAACAGTTTGTTGGAGATATGCCCTAGAGGCAATCATGTATGATGATATTTCCTATGTGTTTATGAATAAAGATAGTCCTTGGACATTATCAATGATGTGTATCAGCAAGTACGTGACTTGTTTGTGGGACTATGCATTGTATGATGACTGTCCTAAAAGGTCCCTAGTCGAAAGGGCTGTGTGGACGCCAAGCGACTAGACTAGCATATGACACGGTCGATGGCTTGGTCCCACTAGCCATGGAGCATTGGATGCTAAGCGGATAATATGGACTTGGAAGGTGCAGTCGGATTCGGCGTGGTAGTCCGGAAGTCGAGATAAGGTCCGAGTCGGACAGACCCAACTATGAGACGCAGCAATATGTCATCTGTGAGTCTCTAGTACAACTTACGTTCTATGTCCTAAGACCTGAGCTGACGCATGTACTCGGGATGGTGATAGACTTGCTTTGGTCCGACCAAACGCTACTCCATGACTGGGTAGTTACAAAGGTAGGTTTCGGGTTTGTCCAGACCCATGCTGCGAGACATGGTCGAGCAAGATGGGATTTGCCCCTCCGATCAGGAGAGATATACTCTGGGCCCCTCGTGTGATCCGACCAGGATAAGCATGGCCATGCGACAAGGATTATGAGATAATCCGGTTTGTGGTCGGCATCATGGAGAACGAAAGAGGTCGGGCTAGCACAAGGATGACAGTCTCGCCTTGAGCCCGACAACATATATCGTCTTGACAAAGGGAAGCAGAAGTGTGACACGTTATGCAGAGTTCGCCTAACTAGCTTCATAGTCTGCTTGGTGGTCGGCACGCCTTGCTAGAGGCCACTACCAACCGTCTTGGTCGGAGGTGATCTGAACTGTGACCAAGCCGACTTGAACCTAAGAATTGGCAGCAAGGGAAGGAACCTACGAGATCGGTTCGTAGGACACTGGTCGAATGTGATCCGAACTGGACTAGGAACGTGACCAAGTAGACTTTGGGCTTTAGGGTCCGTGCAAGGCCCAAGTGTTGAGCCTGCGACGGACGCCTATATAAAGTGGAGGTGCAGCACACTCATGCGGTTGATCGCTTCGGTGCTGCGACTAGGGTTTGCATGTGTTGTGAATAGCCACCTCCACTCGCCGCCCGGTGTGTGATCGGACCTAGCAGTCCGCCGCGCAGTGTTCCTCCTGCCTGCAGCGGATACCGTTAGAGGCGGTGCACTTGCGCCGCTCCGCGAACTTCGTCGTCGATCGGACGACCCGGCTGTTCGAGGAGATCGAGCGAGGAGGAGACGATCCACGCGGACGCGCTGCCCCAACTCTTCTTCCGCTGCACGACACTGCGCGTCTAGTGGTAACGAACTGTGATCCATCTCCCGTAGCATGTTCCTAGATGTTCTGCGTGTAGGAAAATTTTAATTTGCAGTCGACGCACCCTACCATAGAACCCAACACAGTTGACCTCCACTTGAAGACAATGACAAGACAATCAAGATTAAAAGCCAGGTCAACTCCATCCTTCTTTTTCACTCGAACCTCGATCCATTCGGGGACTAATGATGTGGACACAAACCTAGGGTAGGGTAATAGGCCTGACATATACGTCCTACCTAAGGTCCTTGTCCTAAGAACGAATAAGTTCAATAATCATAAGAAGGGATCCAGCGAAGGTGTCGAGTGAAGTCCACTCGACCTACCATCCACTCGGAGACCCCACTTTATCCAGGTCACTCGACCATCAAACCACTCGACAATAAGAAGACCTAAAGCCGCTCTGCGCAGCAACGGTCGGGCATTTACTCATGTATTTAATGATCATTTGTGGCACTTCAATACAGGCTACCTGTAACACCACCTCTTTATGTACATTGAATCCTATGTAACGGAGGGGAGTTGGGGTCCAGGCGCACTCTATATAAGCCACCCCCCTCCTCTGGGACAGGGGTTCGCACGCCTTGTAACTCACACGCTTATAATCCAGTCGACCGCCTCCGGGCTCCGAAACGTAGGGCTGTTACTTCCTCCGAGAAGGGCCTGAGCTCGTAAAACATGCGTGTACAACACCTCCATAGCTAAGGTCTTGCCTCTACATTTCTACCCCCCTATTCTACTATCAGACTCAGAACCACGACACCGGTGTAACGCCCACGATGCGGCTATATCTCCCACGTGTCGAAGCACGACTTAGAGGCATAACCACATGGTGGTTTAGTCGCAAGAAGGGTCATCTTCACACAATCCCATGTAATGAACAAGAATGGGATAAAGAATTGGCTTACAATCGCCACTTCACACAATACATAAATTAAACATCCATCATTCAGAGTACAATCAAGGTCCGAGTATGGAACAAAAATAAAAGAAGACAACCCCAAATGCTAGATCCCCGATCGTCCCAACTGGGCTCCAGTACTGATCATCAGGAAATGAAACATAGTAACGACCACGTTCCTCGTTGAACTCCCACTTGAGCTCGGTTGCGTCACCTGCACTGGCATCGTCGGCACCTGCAACTGTTTTGGTAGAATCTGTGAGTCATGGGGACTCAGCAATCTCACACCCGCGAGATCAAGACTATTTAAGCTTATAGGTAGGACAGAGTTGTGAGGTAGAGCTGCAGCAAGCAACTAGCATATATGGTGGCTAACGTACGCAAAAGAGAGCGAGAAGAGAAGCAAGGCACGGTCGTGACTCTAGAAACGATCAAGAAGTGATCCTGAAACTACTTACGTCAAACATAACCCCAACACCGTGTTCACTTCCCGGACTCCGCCGAGAAGAGACCATCACGGTTACACATGCGGTTGATGTTTTTTAATTAAGGTCAACTTCGGGTTTTCTACAACCGGACATTAACAAATTCCCATCTGCCTCATAACCGCGGGCACGGCTTTCGAAAGATAATACCCTGCAGGGGTGTCCCAACTTAGCCCATTATAAGCTCTCACGGTCAACGAAGGATATTCCTTCTCCCGGGAAGACCCAATCAGTCTCGGAATCCCGGTTTACAAGACATTTCGACAATGGTAAAACAAGACCAGCAAGACCACCCGACTGTGCCGACAAATCCCGATAGGAGCTGCACATATCTCGTTCTCAGGGCACACGGGATGAGCACTCCGTACAACTAAAACCAGGCCTCGAATTTCCCGAGGTGGCGCTGCAAAGGACTCTAGTTCGGACCAACACTCGGAGGAGCACTGGCCCGGGGGGGGCTAAAATAAAGATGACCCTCGGGCTCGCGAAAACCCAAGGGAAAAATATAGGTGGTAGGTGGTCAAATGGTAAAACCAAAGTTGGGCCTTGATGGAGGAGTTTTATTCAAAGCGAACTGTCAAGGGGGTCCCATAAATAACCCAACCGTGTAAGGAACGCAAAATCAAGGAACATAACACCGGTATGATGGAAACTAGGGTGGCAAGAGTGGAACAAAACACCAGGCGTAAGGCCGAGCCTTCCACCCTTTACCAGATATATAGATGCATTAATTAAAATACGAGATATTGTGATATCCCAAAATAACCATGTTCCAACATGGAACCAACTTCATCTTCACCTGCAACTAGCAACGCTATAAGAGGGGCCGAGCAAAGCGATAACATAGCCAATCAACGGTTTGCTAGGAAAGGATGGTTAAAGGTTTGACATGGCAATATGGGTGGCATGATATAGCAAGTGGTAGGTAACGTAGCATAGGCATAGCAAAAGATCGAGCATCTAGCAAGCAAAGATAGAAGTGATTTCGAGGGTATGGTCATCTTGCCTGCAAAGTTCTCAGAGTTGTCGAAAGCTTGATCCTCGTAAGCATTCTCAACAGGTTCCTCGTTCATGTACTCGTCTCCCGGCTCTACCCAAAGCAAGAACACAAGCAATGGAACCTCAATAAATCACGGTGCAATGCACAAGCAACATGATGCAATACATGGCATGATATGCGAGATGTGATATGCAATGCATATGCGTGCTCCGGAAGAAAAATGATGAACAAGGCATAAACTTGGCAAACCAAGTATGCCACTAGAAAGATGAGATGATTTCGGTTGAAATCGATATAAAGATCACCGGAATCGGATGCACGGTTTGCAAATGGCAAGCAAAACAAGAATGACACAATTCTGCCATTAACAGCATGATAGCACTTAGAATACATCAAGAAACTATGCTACAGCATCCCAACATAAAAATAAAGCATATGGAAGTGATCTACAGGAGATGCTTGACAAAAGAGGAACATTGAGCTACGGCTAAATCACAAAATAACAGGTTTAAACAAGCATGGCAAAAGTGCAAAAGATATCAGCACCACAAATTTTGTGAATACTGAACATGGCAGAAACAGCATCAGGAAGCAATGTTTAAAGCAAGCAAACATCATGGTACAGGAACATATCATATAAACTTAAGGCATGGAATGATACTACTAAATGCATAGAACAAAAGTCCTTTACTGACCATGAGCCAAAAAGTATCATAAGATATGATTGCACCCATGTAAACATAGCAAGTTTCGTTAACAGATTCAGGAAACAGAGCATGGCATTAACAGCATTATGAAGGCATCTTTGCGAGCTCGATTCACTCGCCACAAGTCGTTGCATGACAAGATAATCATAGCACCAGCAAGAATACATGTCATAGAAGGTAGACATAGCAAGAACAACATCATAGCATACACGGATCAACTATAACAAGCTTGGCAAAATTGAATAACCCGTAAACAATCTGCCAGGAAACATTTTATAGCAAAAGTAGAGCACGAACATGACATGCTAGACTACTCCATAATTGCCAACAGGGGCATTGATGGATAGAGCATGGCCATATGGTCAAAACATCCTTACTGAAGTAGCTCAACATATGCATGGATCTCTCTGTAGCATCAAGTTTACATAGCATAAAAATAACAGCAGGACAGGGACTGAAATCAGCAACATCACGAAGCCTAGTTTGCATGATTGTTCTAGTCACCACATGGATCAAACAAATACATGGCATACACCCCTGTAAAGATGGCATGGCATATTACAAAACACATGTAGGACTCAAGTTCATAGGGTGCACACATCAATCATGGCAAAAATGACAAAAGTGCATGTACTGATAATAACCCGAAACTAACATCACATAGCCCTCTTCTAACAGCATTTCGGGCATCAAGATGAGCTCAAATGAAAATGATGCAATGAGATGAAATGATGCAATATGCTATACGCCCACAACGGAGCCACAGATGCAAAGTTACGATGCTATGAACATGCAACAAAATAATCTGCGGAAAAATGACTTAGACGGGATTTAGACCTCCGGATCTAGGGTTTCGTCGCGCGGACGTCGAGGCAGGGCGCTAGCTCGCCGGAGAGGCATCGGAGAGGAGGAAAAATGGCAGGAGAGGAGGGGGACGACCCGGATCTGGGCGGCTCGGCCGGATCCGACGCAGGCGGCGAAGAGGAGGCGGAGAGAGGTGGCGACGGCCGCGGACTCGGCGACGGACTTGGGCGGCGGCGACGGAGGCGCGGGCGGCGAAGCGAAGCGGCGCCGGCCAGGAGCCTCGTCGGCGGCGATAAAGGCGACCGCGCCGGAGGAGGAGGCCTTGGCGCGGCGCCAGCGGCGGCGGCGATGGGCCTCGAGGGCCAGGCGGGCTCCATGGGCAGCGAGGATGTGGGCGCGGGCTCGCCCACGTGGCACGCTGCGGATGGCCGGGGCGGCGGCGCCGGACGTTGTCCGGCCGGATCGGACGTCTCCGGCGGCGCGGGGTGGAAGAAAGCTAGGGTTAGGGGTGGAATGATCCGAAAATTTCGGGGGAGAGGCTAGATTTATAGGTAGGAGGGGCTAGGAGGCTCCAAATGGAGTGCGGTTTGCGGCCCTGCGATCGTGATCGAGCAGCCTGAAGCGATAGAAGGGGTTTAGGTGGGTTTTTGGGCCACTTTGGAGAGGTGTTGGGCTGCAACACACACGAGGCCTTCGCGGTTACCCGGTTAACCGTTGAAGTATCAAACGACCTCCAAATGGCACGAAACTTGACAGGTGGTCTACCGGTGGTGTACCAAGGCCACTTGGCAAGCCTCGGTCCATTCTGAGAACGTTTAACACCCGCACACGAAAAGAGGCAAGAGGGGTGCACCGGTGCATGTAGGAGTGTCGGATTGCAAAACGGACAGCGGGGGAAACACTCGGATTCAAGAGACGAACACGTATGCGAATGCGATGCACATGATGACATGATATGAAATGCATGACAAGGACAAAATACAAAACGAAAGACAAAAACCCTACCACGGAGGGAATACCATAGCACATAGCCGAAAATGGCAAGAGTTCGAGTTACAAATATGGAAAGTTACATCTGGGGTGTTACAACACTCCACCACTACAAGAGGATCTCGTCCCGAGATCTAGGACTGAAAGAACTCTGGATATTCGGAACGGAGGTGATCCTCGCGCTCCCAGGTGGCTTCTCGGTCGGAATGGTGTGACCACTTCACTTTCAGGAATTTGATTGACTTGTTGCGAGTCTTGCGGTCAGTTTCTTCAAGAATAGCAACGGGGTGCTCATGATAAGAGAGATCTTCTTGGAGGTCAATTTCTTCGAAGTTAATAGTGCGCTCAGGAGTCTTGAAGCACTTGCGAAGCTGTGACACGTGAAACACATCGTGCACGCTTGCAAAGTTGGACGGAAGCTTCAGTTGATAGGCGAGGTCGCCTCTTTTGCCAATGATCTTGAAAGGACCCACGTATCTAGGGGCAAGCTTCCTTTTGATACCGAAGCGACGAGTGCCTTTCATTGGAGAGACGCGGAGGTAGACATGGTCTCCGATTTCAAAAGCCAGATCACGGTGCTTGTCATCATAATAGCTCTTCTGGCGCGATTGCGCGGCCTTGAGATTCTCTCGAATGACTTTGCACATTTCTTCGGCTTCTGTGATCAAGTCGTTGTCAAGAAGTTGGCGTTCACCTGTCTCGGACCAATTGAGAGGAGTACGGCACTTTCTGCCATAGAGAATTTCGAATGGGGCCTTGCCCGAACTCGCTTGGAAGCTGTTGTTGTAGGAGAACTCGGCATATCGAAGACAATCTTCCCACTTCATACCGAAAGAGATGACACAAGCCCTGAGCATATCTTCAAGGATTTGATTGACTCGCTCGACTTGGCCACTTGTCTGAGGATGGAAAGCTGTGCTGAAGCGAATGTTGGTGCCCATGGCCTTCTGAAAGGAGTCCCAGAACTTAGAAGTGAAGATGCTTCCACGGTCTGAAGAGATCAATTGTGGAATGCCGTGCAAGGAGACAATTCCGGAGGTGTATAGCTCTGCCAGCTGAGCTGCTGTGATAGATTCTTTGATAGGAAGGTAATGAGCCACTTTAGTAAGCTTGTCAATGACAACGAAGATGGCGTCGTTCCCACGCTTAGACTTAGGAAATCCAGTCACGAAGTCCATCTCGATGTGATCAAACTTCCATTCCGGAATAGCAAGAGGTTGGAGGAGACCAGCTGGTCGTTGGTGTTCTGCTTTCACCCTTCTGCAGACATCACATTCATTCACGAATTGAGCAATTTCTCGCTTCATTCGAGTCCACCAATACGACTGCTTGAGGTCATGGTACATCTTCGTACTTCCAGGATGAATGGATAGAAGGGAATTGTGTGCCTCGTTCATAATGACTTTTCTCAGATCGCCTTTAGGAACCACAATTCGATCCTCGAAGAAAAGAGTATCTTTGTCATCAATGTGGAAGCACTTGTATTTGGAAATGCCCTTGTCGATACCACGTTTCACCTTTTTCACCATGGTATCCAGGAGTTGTGCCTCATGAATTTGGTCTTCCAAAGTAGGAGAGACTATGAGGTTGGCAAGGAAACCTTGAGGAACAACTTGAAGATTCAGTTTGCGGAAAGCTTCACAAAGGTCCGGTTGGAAAGGCTTGAGAATTAAGCTATTGCAATAAGCCTTCCTGCTCAAAGCATTTGCAATCACATTCGCCTTGCCAGGAGTATATTCAATACTTGGATTGTACTCTTGAATCATTTCGACCCATCGAGTTTGCCTGAGGTTGAGGTTGGGTTGAGTGAAGATATACTTGAGACTCTTGTGATCGGTGAATATGTCCACTTTCCTTCCCAACAAGAGATTTCTCCATGTTATTAATGCATGGACAACTGCCGCCAACTCAAGATGCGTGAGTGGGGTAGTTCTTTTCGTTGAGCTTCAACCGGCGAGAGGTATAGGCCACAACTTTCTTCTCTTGCATCAACACAGCACCGAGACCTTGAAGAGAAGCATCACAGAAGACTTCGAATGGCTTGGATTCATCAGAGGAGTCAAGACATGAGCTGTGACGAGTTTCTCTTTGAGAGTGTTGAAAGCAACGTCACACTCAGGAGACTAGACATACTTGACATGCTTCTGGAGGAGGTTGGAAAGAGGCTTTGCAATCTTGGAAAAATTCTCAACGAATATTCGGCAATAGCTTGCAAGTCCAAGAAAACTGTGAAGCTGCTTGACATTCTGAGGAGGTTCCCAATTCACAACTGCAGACACCTTCTCGGGATTAACAGTGATGCCCTTGGCGGAGATGATGTGACCAAGATAAAGAACTGCATCAAGCCAGAACTCACATTTGGAAAACTTCGCATAGAATTGATACTCTCTGAGCTTGTCGAGCACCAATCGCAAATGTTTGGCATGATCCTTCTTATTCTTGGAGAAGACCAATATATCATCGAGATACACCAAAACGAATTCATTGGTGTAGGGGTTGAAGATGAAGTTCATCATTCGAGAGAATGTTGGAGGAGCATTGACAAGGCGAAAGACATGACAAGATATTCATAAGAACCAAAGCTTGTTCTCAATGCGTCTTGGGAATATCTTGTTCACGAATGCGAATCGATGATAACCCATCTGAAGGTCAAGCTTGGAGAATACTTTAGCACCTTTGAGTTGCTCGAATAGCTCATTGATGTTGGGAAGTGGATACTTGTTCGATTGTCTTCTTATTCAATGGGACGGTAATCGGCCTTGATCGGTCCGTGCCATCCTTCTTCTGGACAAAAGAACTCCACAACCCCATGGAGATGAACTCGGTCTGATCAAACCCAGACGCTCTTGTTCATCGAGCTGTTTCTTCAATTCCTTCAGCTCATTAGGTCCAAGCTTGTATGGACGCTTGCAAACGGGTTCCGTGCCAGGCTCAAGATCGATAACGAATTCAACTGGCCGGTGAGGAGGCATACCCGGAAGCTCTTCTGGAAAGACATCTTGGTACTCACAAACAACTGGAATCTGAGAGATCCAACTCGCCCTTCTCATTGAGAGAAAACAACTGAATGGTTTCATCACGAGTGGCATAGATGATCACATCCTCAGAAGAGTGTGTCAATTGAATTTCCCTGGCAGCACAATCAAGTTGAGCCTTGTCCTGAGAAAGCCAGTCCATCCCGAGAATAAGATCGATATCAGAATCACCAAGGACAATTGGAGAAGACAGAAATTTATAGTTGCCCATCTTGATGGAAACATCCGGGACACAATTATTAGATGACATTTGCTTACCCGGGGACACAACTGATAACGTTCTAGGCAATTCTTGATAACCCAACTCATGCTTAGATGCAAAAGGTCTTGAGATGAAACAATGCGAAGCACCAGTATCAAATAAGACTTTTGCAGGAATATCATTAACTAGAGATTACCCATTATCACATCAGTAGATTCCTCCGCTTGAGCTGTATTCATCATGTTCACCTTTGCAGACTTGGGATTATGCTTGACCCTTTGCATTGCCGGGAAGATCTCACAGGAGGAGGAGGCGGAAGGCGCCTTTGGTTGAAGCACTTGTTCGCGTAGTGACCTTTCTGCTGGCACTTGTTGCAAGTCACCTCACGAGAGCCAGACGATGATACGGAGCATTTGACCTTGGAGCTTGAGAATTTGACTTGTTACGATAGCACAGGTTGGGTGGGTGGGAAGATCCACGACCACCTGAGTTCTTCTGCTGGTAGGGCTGGCGAAACGGAGGAGGAGGAAGGTAGAACTTCTGCTGCTTAGCTGCCACTTGTGAGGAAGAAGAAGACTGAACTGCATCCCTGATTCTCTTCTTAGAAGCCTCACATTTGAGTTGGGCAGCTTCTTGCTTCAGTGCCATGTTGTAGAATTCATCATACTTTTTCGGCTCAAAAAGCACAAGAGCTAATTGCAGATCTTCTCTGAGGCCACCTCTGAATTGATAGATCATACTCTTTTCATCAGGAACGTCTTGTTTAGCGAAGCGAGCGAGTTTCTGGAACTGGATATTGTATTGATACACAGACATGTTGCCTTGCTTGAGATTGCGGAACTCCTCACGCTTACTCTCAACAACACTTTGTGGAATGTGGTGAGCTTTGAAGTCTCGGCGGAAATCATCCCAGGTAATCACACGACCTCCTCTGGAATCTTTGTATTGTTGATACCACTCGGCAGCTTGGTCCTTGAGTTGAAAGCAAGCAAACTTAACAAAGTCCTCATGTCGACATTGCTACATTCAAAATGTTTGCAGATGTCCACAAGCCAATCGTCGGCGTCTGTGGCCTCGGCACGTAAGCCGAAAGACTTCGGTGATTAGCAAGGAACTGATTGAGGGTAGCGAAGTGCGGCTGATTGTTGCCTTGGCTTTGATTTCCTTGGTTGCCTTGCCCTTGGGTACGCTCTTGCAAGAGTTGCAAAATCATCTGAGCATTTGCGTTGGTGGCTGCCATGACAGCTTGCCATGCCTCCGAGGCGGAGGTGGAGGTGGAGGTTCGGCCGACTCCCATTATTGCGTTAGGATTACGGCGTGTTGGCGGAGCCATCTGAAGAGGGTGACATCCGTTAGCATCTTGATGAGGATGATAGACAAGTTGAATCAACGGATAGAAATTGCAACATATAGTCTTCACAATAAACATTCGAACAAGGATGAAAGAATGAATTCCAAAGCTAACATCACACGTCCATTAAGGTGAGAAGCCACTTAGATAAAGGTATGGAATCAACATCTGACTTCGAAACAACCCGAATATCACAACTGAAAACAACACAAAGAATTGGCTTGCAGAATAAGCCGGAACAAACACATGATAGAGATTTCGCCCAAAGTGTTCGTGATGAGGCCCCACGGGCACGACGTATAGCGGACGTCACGAATGACAAACAAGACGTCCCCGAATCAGCATAGCCAAGGATTCTTTAAGACGCCTTGCGACCACTGTAAATCGACCGTGAAAAGCGAAATCACTAGACGTTGGACCCCAATCTCAAATCATACATCTGTCGGAAAGATATCCTATAAGCTAGTAGAATTCCCACTTATAAACTCCCGAAACTTTCTGGTTATGCAATCTGGTGTTGGGGATACAGGGGACACAAAATATATCACCCAAACTAAAATACCTAGATCCAGTCTTATCCATCCGTCAACACATAACCAAGAAACCTTCGGAAATCTTGTACCTCGACCTTGAAAAGCATCCGTTATACGAAGTCATGGCAATACTCGAGCTCGCCCGATCTTTGGGTTATCGGGTTATCTCACCAACAACTGTTCAAAAGAGATTTTCGATTTCGCAAAGCTCAGTATTCGAGAATCGCAACGATAAAATTTGTGGCGACAACACCTCGGAGCTCATCTCCCGAGCACCGCCACAACCCCTAAATGTCGAGGCACCAAGAATAATGTTCTCATCACAAAACCATCGGAACGATTCCAAGATACCCGCGTGATCCTAAAAAAAAATTTAGTGAAATTTGAGGAGAGAAGAGTCAAAACTTCTACGTCAGGAGACCTCACCAGAGCGAAGAAGGGACTGAGGAGTAAAAAGAATCCTACTCTCCGATATATATAATCCTAAGACTCAAAACATTTTCGTTATGGACTCAACAACGCCAGCAAACAATCAAGCAGGGGGTTCCTAAGTCGGGGATGGCTCTGATTACCAACTTGTAACACCCACGATGCGGCTATATCTCCCACGTGTTGAAGCACGACTTAGAGGCATAACCGCATGGTGGTTTAGTCGCAAGAAGGGTCATCTTCACACAATCCCATGTAATGAACAAGAATGGGATAAAGAGTTGGCTTACAATCGCCACTTCACACAATGCATAAATTAAACATCCATCATTCAGAGTACAATCAAGTTCCGAGTACGGAACATAAATAAAAGAAGACAACCCCAAATGCTAGATCCCCGATCGTCCCAACTGGGCTCCACTACTGATCATCAGGAAATGAAACATAGTAACGACCACGTTCCTCGTCAAACTCCCACTTGAGTTCGGTTGCGTCACACCTGACCGCATCGCCGGCACCTGCAACTGTTTTGGTAGAATCTGTGAGTCACGGGGACTCAGCAATCTCACACCCGCGAGATCAAGACTATTTAAGCTTATAGGTAGGACAGAGTTGTGAGGTGGAGCTGCAGCAAGCGACTAGCATATATGGTGGCTAACGTACGCAAAAGAGAGAGAGAAGAGAAGCAAGGCACGGTCATGAATCTAGAAGCGATCAAGAAGTGATCCTGAAACTACTTACATCAAACATAACCCCAACACCGTGTTCACTTCCCGGACTCCGCCGAGAAGAGACCATCACAGTTACACACGCGGTTGATGTTTTTTAATTAAGGTCAACTTCGGGTTTTCTACAACCGGACATTAACAAATTCCCATCTGCCTCATAACCGCGGGCACGGCTTTCGAAAGATAATACCCTGCAGGGGTGTCCCAACTTAGCCCATGATAAGCTCTCATGGTCAACGAAGGATATTCCTTCTCCCGGGAAGACCCGATCAGTCTCGGAATCCCGGTTTACAAGACATTTCGACAATGGTAAAACAAGACCAGCAAGACCACCCGACTGTGCTTAAACCAAATCCCGATAGGAGCTGCACATATCTCGTTCTCGGGGCACGGGATGAGCACTCCGTACAACTAAAACCAGGCCTCGAATTTCCCGAGGTGGCGCGCAAAGGACTCTAGTTCGACCAACACTCGGAGGAGCACCGCCCGGGGCTAAAATAAAGATGACCCTCGGGCTCGCGAAAACCCAAGGGAAAAATATAGGTGGTAGGTGGTCAAATGGTAAAACCAAAGTTGCGCCTTGCTGGAGGAGTTTTATTCAAAGAGAACTGTCAAGGGGGTCCCATAAATCACCCAACCGTGTAAGGAACGCAAAATCAAGGAACATAACACCGGTATGACGGAAACTAGGGTGGCAAGAGTGGAACAAAACACCAGGCGTAAGGCCGAGCCTTCCACCCTTTACCAAGTATATAAATGCATTAATTAAAATACGAAATATTGTGATATCCCAAAATAACCATGTTCCAACATGGAACCAACTTCATCTTCACCTGCAACTAGCAACGCTTAAGAGGGGCTGAGCAAAGAGATAACATAGCCAATCAACTGTTTGCTAGGAAAGGATGGTTAGAGGTTTGACATAGCAATATGGGTGGCATGATATAGCAAGTGGTAGGTAACGTAGCATAGGCATAGAAAAAGAGCGAGCATCTAGCAAGCAAAGATAGAAGTGATTTCGAGGGTATGGTCATCTTGCCTGCAAAGTTCTCAGAGTTGTCGAAAGCTTGATCCTCGTAAGCGTTCTCAACAGTTCCTCGTTCACGTACTCATCTCCCGGCTCTACCCAAAGCAAGAACACAAGCAATGGAACCACAATAAATCACGGTGCAATGCACAAGCAACATGATGCAATACATGGCATGATATGCGAGATGTGATATGCAATGCGTATGCGTGCTCCGGAAGGAAAATGATGAACAAGGCATAAACTTGGCAACCCAAGTATGCCACTGGAAAGATGAGATGATTTCGGTTGAAATCGATATAAAGATCACCGGAATCGGATGCATGGTTTGCAAATGGCAAGCAAAACAAGAATGACACAATTCGGCCATTAACAGCATGATAGCACTTAGAATACATCAAGAAACTATGCTAAAGCATCCAAACATAAAAACAAAGCATATGGAAGTGATCTACAGGAGATGCTTGACAAAACAGGAACACTGAGATACGACTAAATCACACAATAACAGGTTCAAACAAGCATGGCAAAAGTGCAAAAGATATCAGCACCACAGACTTTGTGAAAATACTGAACATGGCAGAAACAGCATCAGGAAGCAATGTTTAGAGCATGCAAACATCATGCTACAGGAACATATCATATAAACTTAAGGCATGGCATGATACTACTAAATGCATAGAACAAAAGTCCTTTACTAACCAGGATCCAAAAAATATCATAAGATATGATTGCACCCATCTAATCATAGCAAGTTCCGTTAACAGATTCAGGAAACAGAGCATGGCATTAACAGCATTATGAAGGCATCTTTGCGAGCTCGATTCACTCGCCACAAGTCATTGCATGACAAGATAAGCATAGCACCAGGACGAATACATGTCATAGAAGCTAGACATAGCAAGAACAACATCATAGCATACACGGATCAACTACAACAAGCTTGGCAAAATTGAATAACCCGTAAACAATCTGCCAGGAAACATTTTATAGCAAAGGTAGAGCACGAAAATGACATGCTAGGCTACTCCATAATTGTCAACAGGGGCATGGATGGATAGAGAATGACCATATGTTCAAAACATCCTTAATGAAGTAGCTCAAAATATGCATGGATCTCTCTGTAGCATCAAGTTTACATGGCATAAAAATAACAGCAGAACAGGGACTGAAATCAGCAACATCACGAAGCCTAGTTTGCATGATTGTTCTAATCACCACATGGATCACAAAAATACATGGCATACACCCCTGTAAAGATGGCATGGCATATTACAAAACACATGTAGGACTCAAGTTCATAGGGTGCACACATCACTCATGGCAAAAATGACAAAAGTGCATGTACTGATAATAACCCAAAACTAACATCACATAGCCCTCTTCTAACAGCATTTCGGGCATCAAGATGAGCTCAAATGAAAATGATTCAATGAGATGAAATTATGTACTCGTCGATTTAAACAATACGGTATGCTATACTCCCACAATGAAGCCATAGATGCAAAGTTATGATGCTATGAACATGCAACAAAATAATCTGCGGAAAAATGACTTCGACGGGATTTAGACCTCCGGATCTAGGGTTTCGTCGCGCGGACGTCGAGGCAGGGCGCTAGCTCACCGGAGAGGCACCGGAGAGGAGGAAGAATGGCAGGAGAGGAGGGGGACGACCCGGATCTGGGCGGCTCCGGCCCGGATCCGACGCGGGGCGGCGAGGAGGCGGAGGCAGCGAGGCGGCAGCGGCATGGACTCCGACGACGGACTTGAGGCGGCGACCATGAGGCGCGGGCGGCGGCGCGATGGGCGGCGCTGGCGAGGAGCCTCGTCGGACGGCGGCGCTTAGGGCGGCCGCCGGAGGAGGAGGCGGGCTGAGCCAGCGGCGGACGCAGCGATAGGCCTCGGGGCCCGGCGGGCTCCATGCGGGCAGCGGCGATGTGGGCGCTCGACGTGCACGCTGCGGATGGCCGGGGCGGCGGCGCCGGACGTTGTCCGGCCGGACCGGACGTGTCCGGCGGCGCGGGGTGGAAGAAAGCTAGGGTTAGGGGTGGAATGATCCGAAAATTTCGGGGGAGAGGCTAGATTTATAGGTAGGAGGGGCTAGGAGGCTCCAAATGGAGTGCGGTTTGCGGCCACGCGATCGTGATCGAACGGCCTAGACGATAGAAGGGGTTTAGGTGGGTTTTGGGGCCACTTTGGAGAGGTGTTGGGCTGCAACACACACGAGGCCTTCGCGGTTACCCGGTTAACCGTTGGAGTATCAAACGACCTCCAAATGGCACGAAACTTGACAGGTGGTCTACCGGTGGTGTACCAAGGCCACTTGGCAAGCCTCGGTCCATTCCGAGAACGTTTAACACCCGCTCACGAAAAGAGGCAAGAGGGGTGTGCCGGTGCATGTAGGAGTGTCGGATTGTAAAACGGACAGCGGGGAAAACGCTCGGATTCAAGAGACGAACACGTATGCGAATGCGATGCACATGATGACATGATATGAAATGCATGACAAGGACAAAATGCAAAAGAAAAGACAAAAACCCTACCACGGAGGGAATACCATAGCACATAGCCGAAAATGGCAAGAGTTGGAGTTACAAATAAGGAAAGTTACATCCGGGGTGTTACAACCGGCCTCCGTAGAATAGCGTGATAAGCACTCTGGAAATCCACAACTTCGAATGTCAACTTTTCTTTGCGGTAATTCTTGTAACTAGTACAGTGGCCCTCCCAAATGCGAGGGCAACACCTTTAAAGTTCTGAAATGTTGGGAAATAATATTTTTTATATTCTTTTGGTAGTACCAAATTTAATATCACAAGAAAGCAAACATATCAAACGTCTCTTTGGTCAGGAAATTCTAAAACATGGTAATTTGATGCTAGATCATATAGAGGAGTTGGAAGGAAAATATTTTGCTAACTTGTTTTGCGTTTAGTAAATTTCAAACCAAAGTAATAAGTACTTCATTTGTTTTGTGATCTATTGCATACTATATTAGATTTGCAAAAACAAACTTCGCAAACTTTGTCCTAAGTTTATAGAAAAATATGTCAACATCTACAATATTGAACCATTACTATAGATCATGAACAATATATTTCATATCCCATATAATCGGTATTGTATATATTGGTCAAACTTTGTGAAACTTGACTTTGCAAGAAACCTAAATGAAACATAAGAATTTGATGCAAATTCAAACAGAGGACTTGAAGCACAATAATTGTGTAACTGTTTTTGATTCATTCAATTTCAAACCAAAATAATAAGTACTCCATTTTTCCGACATCTATTGCATATTAGATTTTAATAAATGTGACCAAATTAATGTATATCGAAATACGGATATCACATTGGCTCTCCCAAATCCTCTAGAGAAAGTTTTGAAATCCTCTCTCTTTTTATAAATTAATCAATGGGACACAAAAAGTTTTGTTAGGATAAATAATTTTTGTTAGTTCTTGATTTTGTCTTCGAACTATTAAACCGGATAATTTTATCGAGCAACTCTTAAATACTCTATACATTTCTTACCTCTAGTGGTTTCACCATTAAAAAAAATGTCCTATGTGGCATCTCTGTGTAATCCACATGACCCGAATTTTAAGTTTTAAAATATTTTTGCATATTAATAAACAACCATATTTCTTGACATCATCAAAATTGTAATACAACAAATAAATTTGAACACAAATCCCAGATGGGGTTTTCATTATATACCTAATTTCGCATGCAGCTTGGCCAGTGAACATTAAATCGTGGTATTCATACCCATAAGTATGGACATACATCAAGCCAAGGCGAATAAGCAATGGATTGTATGAGACCACAGTTCATATTCGATGGTTATGCTTGAGAAAGGACCAATGAATATAAACGGTAACATGTCGTAATAAAATCAACCTTTTAAATAGAATAATAAAAATATCTTCTAGGTTTAGTAGATTTATTATCTGGTTTGTATACTAACTCGGCAAAAAAGATATAGGATATGTGAAATTACGACCTTGAGTTAAAATTTTGATTGTGGCATTTCTGATTGGAATAAAATACCACGAATTCCTTGTCCGGTGATGATATTTCTGTTCGCATATTAAATCGCCAATTAACTTCTGTGGTGCTAGATAAGGAATGTTGAAATAAGATTTTTCACCCATGGCATCTTTGTACAATATAAAACTTTATTTTTTTTAAACATCTTGTGTATATCAGCAGTTAAACTTATCCTGTATCTTAACCAAATCACCAATTTGGTTGTAACTAATGTTATATTAGGCCACTGAGTTAAAGTTCCAATTTTATTGTTGCCCGATTAGTCGTTTGTAAAATTGGACTAAGTAAGAAGTGCCATTCAATATTCCTAAAAAAGGGTCTCATATAATCACATCTATATGTAATAATCGCATATTTTTTATACCGATGACGATGTTTAGCTTCATCTATGGACTGGTGACGAGATGTGGACATCATGCGGAGTCAGAGTTCTTTTCCAACGTATATTGGTATTAGTATACGCGAGAAGCCGTGCTCAGTTATTTTGTGAATAAGTATTAATCAATTTAACGATGCATATATCCAAGTGTGATGTTCTTTTAGATGCAACTGAAAAATAATTACTACGTGATACATAGTACTTTTTTTCTTCCGAGGGACATGAAATCTTAAACGTGAGATGTGGAATTTAATTTCGGGGATGTGAGATCTAATAGTTTTTATATTGATTTTTTGAAGGCACATGTAGATGTATTTTTTTTCTTTCCGTGGGACGTGAGATTAGAATGAGTAGTAGTTGTTTTGTGCAAGCATAATGTCCCACAACACCGGATTCACTATGAAGAACATGCTCCAACACAGCATCCTTCTACAAAATGATCATAAAAAAATACGTTGCAATTTAGCCGTGTTCATATTTTCTTTGCCGGGCATAATCTCCCACTGATTCTATTTAACTATAATCCTTTTTAATGGCATTTAAGTATAATCCTTTCATTAATTACCATGATGTCCTCACTCGTTTTAGTCAGAAATAAAATCCTTCATTTTCTAATTTAGTAGCCCCAACAAATTGAAGCCTGCAGATCCTTCCTTTTAATTATCCTACCTTTTTATTTCAAATCCTTCATGTAGAATTTAATAAGACCGCAATCTTTCTTTTAGTTATTCCACCGATTTATCCATAATTCTTTCTTTAATTAGCCACATTCGTTTAAATATTCTATTTAAGCCCACAATCCTTCCTTTATTAGCTTATTCGCTTAATTAGCTCGCCCTAAACATGACAACTGCCACTCGTATATTTAGAGCGAGTTGGGATTAGTAAATGTGAAAGGCGCATAGGTTGTTGGTTGCTACATTAAAGAGCTAGACATGAGGTCATGTGTTCAATTCCCACAATGTTAATTTATTTTGACCCAAATATTTTTTTCGCGAAAGCCCATTAGAGGCCCATCAACATACAAGTACCTGGCCCAGATCGCTTAGCGTGTATAAACCAAATGAAAAGGACTAAATCAAACCAAGAATACCTATTCCCTTTAATAATAGGTATAGATTTTCTTTCTGGCCTTCCTAGAGTAATTCAATCAGGAATCCACCAGCTTGGCTTCTTGTACGTGTGTGTTTTGCCCGGGTAAAATCAATCAGCTAGCATGTTTAGCTTTGCAAAGAAGGAATCGATTAACTTCGAGGTACGTCAGCATTGAGGCAAGCTCTTTTTTTTCTTTTAGTCTAGTTTAATGGGACGTGCATATGTAGGGTTTAATGGGACGTGTACACGCAGGTTAATTTTTGTTAGGAGAGACGTGAGATGTAGTTTTTTTCCCCTGTTGAGAGACTTTTTTTTAGGGGAACCCTGTTGAGAGACTTGAGATATTTTCTTACGGGTAGTTTTTTTTTGTTTCCCAAGCCCTGGGTCCATCAGTCGTGTTACGTAAATCTAATGATATGATTACCTTTGAGTACTTATTCCGCTTCTAGTAGTTCTTCGCTAAGGAATTTCCTCACCTGCAAATTCCTCAGTGAAGAATTCATAAAAATCGCCTATTCACCCCCCTCTATTTGATATAACGCACTTTCAATTGGTATCAGAGCAAGGTACTCCCTTGTTCTGTGTGATTTTAGTTTAACCGCCTGGAGTTTTTGTTATGTCGACCGCAGGTATGATCAAGGTCTCTGCTGGGTGTCCTACCTTCGATGGGACGAACTACCCCTACTGGAAGAATAAGATGCGAATGCATCTTGAGGCAATTGATAACAATCTCTGGTATGTTGTGGAAAATGGTGTTCCCTCAGTCACACCTTCTCTGAATGTTGCTGATGTGAAGAGATTCAAGCAACTCGATTCTGAAGCGAAGAATATCATTTGTGGCCATCTAAGCAAAGGACAGTACGGAAGAGTGAGTGCTTTGGAAACTGCTAAGCTTATCTGGGATAGGTTGTCCAAAGTCAATGAAGGAGTCTCAACACAGCGTGACTCTCGAGTTGATGTTCTTCGCAATCTCTTCAACCGCTTCAAAAGACTTGACAATGAAAATGTTGACAAACCTTCGATCGCCTCACCGACATCTCAAATGAGCTTCAAGCACTTGGTGCCACTTGACATCACCGACCATGAGGTGGTGAAGAAATTGCTGAGATCGTTTGATTCCTCATTTGATACTCTGGCATTGATGATACAAGAATGTGCTGATTACAAGTCACTTGATCCCGCTGATATCCTCGAGAGGCTAAATACTCATGAGTTCCAGCTTGCTGAGAAGAGAGATCTCTATGGTTCGAGCTACAGCAGATCACGTGCCCTGAAGGCCAAGGTCGTCTCTGAATCTGAAGGTGAAGATTCTGGTAGTAGCCTTGGTGATCCTGAAGAACTGAGCCAGGAGCTAGCACTGCTCGTGAAGAAATTCCAAAGGTTCTCAAGACGTGGTCGCTTTGGAAAACCCTCAAGGAGCAATGATTCCTCATCCAGTGACTACAAGAAGAGGCTATGCCACAAGTGCAAAAAGCCTGGTCACTACATTCAAGATTGTCCTCAGTGGGAAAAGGAATCAAAGAAGAAGAAATACAAGGATTACAGTTCTGATGACGCGAAGAAGAAGAAGAAATCGTCAAAATCTTCATCATCAAAATCCTTGAAGTCTTCATCTCACAAGAAGAGCAGCTCCAAGAAGGCTCGGGCATTCATTGGCAAGGAAATGGACTCTGAGGCTAAATCTGAGGAACATGAGGAAGAGGAGGCATCTGAGGAGTCCGAGTCCGGTGTGGCGAGCCTAACCCTCGCTAATACATTCGTCAGCAAGTCTATCTTCAACTCTGAAGAAAATGACCTCACCAACAAGGCTGATGAAGGCAATGATGACTACGCTCCCACCTATTGCTTCATGGCAAAGGGTGCCAAGGTACTCAAATATTCCTCCTCTGAATCAAGTGAGAATGAATCTGATGAAAACCTCAAGCCCAGCTATTCTAAACTTGCTAAGATTGCTGTGAAACAACAAAAGGCTTTTGAAAAGGTTCAAAACATGCTAGATAAAAGCGATGATATGTTGGGTGAAGAAATGGATCGCACTAAAACCTTGACTGAAAATCTTCAGAGACTTCAGTCTAGGTTTGACAACCTTCAAGGTCATCATAACACTCTCTTATCTGATCATGAGAAGTTTTCTTATGAATTCCTTCAGAGAAAGCAATATCTTGAGAAGCTAAGAGTAAGTTATGAAGATCTTCAGAAGGAGCGTGATTCATTACTTGCTTAACAAATCAGCGCTTCTCAGGAAGAATTTGTTCCTCCACGTTTGAAATGCATTGAACGTGAATATGCTAATTCTTCACCTGAATGTTCAAATGCTTCTAATGCTACAAATTCTTCAACTGTCTCTCCTATCACTAATTCCTCATCTGAGAACATTGCTAGTATCATTGATGATGCAGGGCTGAAGGAATTGTACATGACAGGCATGTACAAAAGCCTCAAAGGGCATCAGACTCTTTGTGATGTGCTTAAAAAGCAGATCCTCAACAGGGACCCTAGGAAAGAGGGTATTGCCTTTGAGAGGAAACTCAATGCTGATGGTACATATTGGAAGCCTGAGCAGTACCCCAAAACCTCATGGGTTGCTGCAAAGGGACCTCCAGTTGATCCATCCAATTTATCTGGCTTTACATGTGAAGCTTCTCATTCTTCTGATGAGTCATTTGACTCCAACTATAAACTGTTCAAAAATCAGAATGGTGAAGTCTTTGCTAGATATGTTGGCACTAACTACAGGAACGGTTCCCCTATGAAGAAAATCTGGGTTCCCAAAAGGTGCCTTGAAAGTCTTCAGGTGAATGTCCTCATGACACCACCTGTGAAGAATAGGAACCCCAGACCAAATTCTTCATATGGATCCAAGTCCTCATACGGACCAAATTCCTCACATGGATCAAATTCCTCAAAAGGATCAAAGTCCTCATATGAATATCTCCGTGCTAACAACTCTGTTTCGCAGGGAAGAGCTAAGGGCTATGAATATGAGCATTATTCTTCTAACCATTATGTTCATAAGTCCTCGAAGAATTTTTCTGCTTATTCATATGCTTATCCTAGCTCCTCTTATGTGAAACAAAATGGACTGGCTTCTATGCCACCTTTCTCGTATGGAGCTTGCAGAGTGATGAACTCTTTGCCATCCCTTCAAATGTGGGTGGTGAAGAAAAAGAACTAATCTCTTCTGCACGGTCAGGTCTCCAGACGTGCTCAAACGTCTGAACAATTTGCTGGAGACCTGAAAAGTGCCTGAAAGGACGCAGGCTAATCATGAAGAAATGAACTCTCATTTCTCACGTCCTCATATTGCTTTATCTATTCTGTTGCTTGATGAAATTGATCTGATGAATTGTGATGGCATATTCTTCACTGATGAAGTATATGAGTTCGTAAGCTGCACTAATTCATCTGCAGGATGATCAATCCAAAGCCACTAAGTGGGTCCTCGATAGTGGCTGTACAAATCACATGACTGGTGACAAGAATCTATTGATGGATGCTCCCTTATCTCCATCTCATCTGAAGCATATCATCTTCGCTGACAAAGGCAAAAGTCAGGTATTGGTTCCAGGTAAGGTTGCGATCTCAAAGGATCGACACATGGACAAAGTCATTCTTGTCGAGTCCTTAGGATACAACCTCATGTCTGTCTCAATGCTTTGCGATCTTGATATGGTTGTTGTCTTTGGCAACTATCGTTGTGTTGTGATCATGGAAGCTGACAATTCCAAAGTCTTCGAAGGCTTTAGGAGAGGAGACTTGTACATTGTTGATTTTTCTACAGGACCACAACCAGCCGTTTGCCTACTTGCAAAAGCTTCAGAAGGCTGGCTATGGCATCGACGACTTGGCCATGCAGGCATGAGGAATTTGCACACGCTTGCAAAGAAGAAGCATGTCATTGGCATTGAGAATGTCAAATTCCTTAAGGATCACTTATGCGGAGCCTGTGAAGCTGGGAAGATGACAAAGGCTAAGCATCCAGCGAAGACTACCATGACTACTACTCGTCCATTTGAATTGCTTCATATGAATCTCTTTGGTCCTAACCATTATTCTGCAGTTTCAAACGATGCATCTCAATATGGCTTTGTTATTGTTGATGATTACTCTCGATACACATGGGTACACATTGTTACTTACAAACATGAAGTGCAGGAAGTCTTCAAACGATTTTCCTCGAGGGCTTCAACCAACTTTGGTGTGAAGATCAAGCACATCGAAGTGACAATGGAACCGAAGTTCAAGAATTCTGGTCTTGATGACTATCTTGATGAACTTGGTATTACTCATGAGTTATCTGCTCCTTATACTCCTCGGCCAGAATGGCGTTGTGGAGCGCAAGAATAGGACTCTTCTTTGAGATGGCTCGCACTATGCTTGATGAATACAAAAGCGCCTCATTGTTTACGGATTGATGCAATTGATACCGTGTGCCACATCATCAACAAAGTATATCTTCACAAATTCTTCAAGAAGACTGCCTATGAACTCCTCAACGACAAGAAACCCAATGTGAGTTATTTCAAAGTCTTGATTGCTAAATGCTGGATTAGAGATCCTCATCACAACTCTAAATTTGCACCGAAAGCACATGAAGGTTTCATGCTTGGTTACGGAAAGGACTCAAGACCTCTGAGTCTTCAACAATGTTCTTCACAAGGTTGTTGAAACTGTAGATGTGCGGTTTGATGAAACTAATGGCTCGCAAAGAGAGCACCTAGCTTCTGTGATAGATGAACTAGCACCTGAGGAATCTATCAAGTTCAAGGCTACTGAGGATGTCATTCCTACCGAAGAATCTGCTGAAGAATTCATTCTAGAACATGAAGAAAGTCAAGCTAATGCACCTGAAGAAAATGCTAAAGAAAATGGTGCTGAAGAAAATACTGATCAAATTCCTCGACGACAACCAGCTCATCCTCGCGTTACAAAAGAAGTGCAAGTTGAAAAGATCATCGATGACATTGAAGCACCAGGTCCTCTCACACGCTCAAGAGCTTCACATTTATCTAACTTTTGTGGGCACTATGCATTTGTCTCTATTACAGAGCCCACTAAGGTAGATGAAGCATTTATGGAGCCTGAGTGGATTCAAGCTATGCAAGAAGAATTACATCAATTCAAGCTCAACAACGTCTGGTAACTGGTCAAACGTCCAGATCCTCGCAAGCACAATATCATTGGCACAAAGTGGATGTACCGCAACAAGCAAGATGAAAATGGCCTTGTGGTGAGGAATAAGGCACGGCTAGTAGCTCAAGGCTACACACAGGTTGAAGGAATTGATTTCGATGAAACTTTTGCACATGTTGCTAGACTTAAGGCTATTCGCATATTACTTGCTTATGGTAACCATCATGATATCACTTCATACCAGATGGATGTGAAAAGTACATTCCTCAATGGTAAGCTTGAGGAAGAAGTATATGTTGCTCAACCCCCAGGTTTTGAAGATCCAAAGAATCATGACAAAGTCTTCAGACTCAATAAGGCCCTCTATGGCCTCAAGCAGGCCCCTCGGGCGTGGTATGATACTTTGAAGGAATTCCTCATGAAGAAAGGCTTCAAACCCGGTTCACTCGACCCTACTCTTTTCACTAAATCTTATGATGGTGAATTGTTTGTGTGCCAAATATATGTTGATGATATTATCTTTGGCTGTACTGACCAACGTTATAGTGATGAATTTGCCTATATGATGAGTGAATAATATCAAATGTCTATGATGGGAGAATTGAAATTCTTCTTAGGTCTTCAAATTAAATCAACGATTGCAATGGCATATTCATATCTCAGGAGAAATACCTCAAGGATGTACTGAGGAAATTCGGCATGCAAGATTGCAAAGGTGTCAAAATTCCAATGCCCACAAATGGCCATCTATGCACTGATGGAAATGGTATTGACTTCGATCAAAAGGTATACCGCTCCATGATTGGTTCTTTATTGTACTTATGTGCATCTAGGCCAGATATTATGCTAGTGTTTGCATGTGTGCCCGATTTCAAGCTACACCGAAGGAATCACACCATAAGGTTGTGAAGCATATTCTTCGATATCTAGCTCACACACCAACACTTGGATTATGGTACCCCAAGGGCTCGGCTTTTGATCTCATTGCATATTACGACTCGACTATCTTTGGTGATCGTGTGGACCGCAAGTCAACATCTGGTACATGTCATTTCCTCGGACGATCTTTGGTCTGTTGGTCCTCGAAGAAACAGAACTGTATATCACTGTCTACTGCTGAAGCTGAGTGCATTGCTGATGGTTCTTGCTGTGCTCAATTGTTGTGCATGAAGCAAACTCTCAAGGACTATGGCGTCAATGTGAAGAATGTGCCTCTCTACTGTGACAATGAGAGTGCCATCAAGATTGCTCACAACCCAGTTCAGCACTCGAAGACCAAGCACATTCAGATTAGTCATCATTTTCTTCGTGATCATGTGTTGAAGGGCGACATTTCTATTGAGCATGTGAAGACTGAAGAACAGCTAGCCGATATCTTCACAAAGCCCTTGGATGAGAAGAGAGTTAGCAAGTTGCAGTGTGAGCTAAATATCTTAGAATCTTCTAATATTCTTTGAAAAGGACACTCATCCTAACACTTATGCAAAATTGATGACTTAGATGTGCAACACATGAAGAAACGTTTTTCTTCAATCAATGAAGAATAACACTCTAAGTGTGAAGAAATTAACGAAGAATTTGATTCTCGTAATCCTACGACAATTATGCGGTGTCTGAAATCATCATTCTTATACGGTGGGTCACGCCACCACCAAAAGTTGAAAATCTTCAATTTGAGTTTTTCCTCGGTGTTGAAATTCCTCAGTTGTTCATGTTCTGCAACTTTGCATTGTCTTCATTGTTTTCGTCGTTTTTCTTCATTGGCTATATGTATATATAAGTTTATGTCCTCTACAGCATTCACTTATGGCTAATTTTTCAAGTTGGTTTTTCTGCTAAGTGAATGTGATCGGACCCTTCCCCCTCTATGCTAAACTCAACCCATTCTATTCACAAATTCTTCATGTGCGTTCTATTTGAAACTCGTTCAAAATCTTCACTGTGTCCTTGTCAGCTGAAGAATTTGCGAACGGAACTTTTAACTTATCTTATCCAAATTTTCGGCTTTGCCGCTCAAACCATTCCGCATCCCATGACATACTTATCTATTCACCCACGATCTCACACGATCTCCACTTCTCAGTACGTGGGTGACACATGTCAAGCGAATGAGAAGGGTCAGGGGCACGTTCGTCCAAAATCTTCGGGCGAACTGTTTTTCACCGTGGCTATAAATACCCCCCCTCCCCTTCCTCACTTCTCTTTTACTCCGCTCGACCTCTCTCCAGCTCGAGCTTCTCAAACCCTAGCGCCGCCGCTACTTCATCGTCGCCGGTGAGGAAGAGCTTCACTGCCTCGACCTCGTCATTTTGTCGTACACAGCGCCCGTCATGATTTCTTCACTCCGCCGCCGTCGTAGCTGTCTTCCTCTGCCAAGTTAGGGCGTGGAAGATCTGCACTGACGAACTTCACATCTACACTTCCCAGTTTGTCGTGTTCTTCGTCCAGGGTAATTAAAAGTTACTTTTACTGCCCTCTTTGATTCAAATGATTTCTACAAAATCCTCAAAGGTGTTTTTCTTCAAATCTTCACACACTAAACACTTCACATGTCATCTGCTCTTGATTCATTTCTCTAAGCTATATTTTTCTTCAAGATTCCTCAATTGTGTGGATTCTCTATCTATACAACTCTGGAACCTAAGACAAAGAACGCTTAGTGAAATTCTTCAAGACTCATCTAGTCAAATTCCTCAAACTTGTTCTTTTTACAAAACCTTCTGAGAACGCATATGACCTCTCCAAATTCCTCGCAACTATACTCTATTCACAGGTACTCATGTCCGTCTTTGAATCACTAGGTTCTCATCAACTTAACTCATTTGCAGCCTTCCTCGAAGAAAAGTTGCATACTTCTTCAGAGAATTCCATTGTTCAAATTCCTCATCTGAAGAAAATGGCTGATGGAAAGAAGCCACAGAAAGGAGGAAAGAGGCCTGAAATCAATACTGCCTTTGAGATCCATGATGACATATACAAAGACTATTGCACTCCTGATGAGGCCAAGTTTGGTAAGGAGGACAAGAATCAGCGCAAGGTGCACATACAGAGGATAGAGAGGAGATGGGCAAGAGAGTGGAGGGAGTACAGATATGTTACTCCCAAATACATGAAGAAATTCGCACTCTATCCTCCATGCCCAAGACCTCCATTGGCACCTGGCCAAGAAGCAGATCCCACTAGCCTCAAGCACGGGTGAGGATTATCCTGATGAATGGGCCAAGCGCCAGGCCAAGTTGGCTAGACAAGCTAGAGAAGCAGTGAGAAAATTCAACGAAGACTCCGCTGCTGCTGCTGTTGAGGCCTCTGTAAAATCGAAGAAGGCCATGTCAAAGAAGCCTGCTCACAAGCCAAGTGCTTCTTCTTCAATACCCTCATGGCCGAGTTCCTCAGCTATGCCCTCACGGCCAGAATCCTCAAAGCCCTCACGGCCAATTCCTCACGCTGCTCCTGCTCCTCCAAAATCCTCAGCTCCTTCGCTCAAGTCCTCAGCTGCTCCGACCAAATCCTCTGCAACTGTGCATCTTGCCACGTGCCAAAGGACTACAGGCATATCTATTGCCTCAGGAGCTTCTGCTAGTTCCTCAGCTGCACCGAATTCTTCAACTGGCCCCTATTTGCTGAAGACAAATGCCACTGCTGGACGAGGTTCTCGCCCAAGTCCTCACAAGAAGCGTGTCGCCTTCCAAGTGTCGTCGATGAAGACGAAGGCGATGATGAGGAACTTGCGAAATCATCGAGAGGCAGGCAGGTCAGGGCCGCTAAAGCCAAGGGCACAAATGTGCCTCTGCTTTTGGATCCAAAGTTGATCCTCGACTACATTGATCTCTGGCACAATGACCCAAACACTCCTATGCCTGATTTCAAATTGACTCCTGGCCAAAGTCATATGCTGACTGCCTTCATACAAGAAGAGAAATGGAAATTTGAAAAGGCCAGGCAGATCAAGAAAGTGCAGTACAAGAAGGAGCGTTTTCTGAAGAAACACATTGTCTCTATGACAAGTGAAGAACTTGTCAATATTCAATCTGAGATCAAGAAACTCGGTGATGAATTTGACGTATACCACGCTGACTGGCTTGGAGCCAAAGTCCACTTTGTGAAGTTGACAGAAAAGTTCACTCCAAATGTTGCAGCTCCATCGCAACCAAAAATTCCTCAGGCCGAAGCATCTGCTCAGCCAACTGAAGAACATGCCAGCACCGCTGATGACATTCAGTCTGCTGAAGAAAATGTGAGTTCCAGGGCTGATGACTGCATTCCAGCCGCTGATGAAATTTCCAGGGCATCCACTAGTGGTGCGCCTGAAGAAAATGAAGAGGTCAGGGCAACTGCATCAGTTGTGCCTGAAGAAACTCAACCAAATTCCTCTGCTCCTCCTGCGCCTACCCCAACTCCGATCCTTCCATCTGCTTCAGATGTGAAGAATACTAAGGCTGCAGAGCGTGCAGCAGTGAAGAAAAGGAAGGCATCAACTTCATTAGATTCTTCAGCTTCGAAGAAGATGAAGACTTTGACTAGCTCTTTTGACAACCCAATTGATGCCGTTCCTCTCTCTACCATACCATCAAAGGCACTAGTTCCTTTTGATGAAGATTATGTGATTCCAAGTGAATCCGATGAAGAGAATCATACTTGCCCGTCGAAGCGGTTGGATGAAGAAATTGAAGTGGATCCAATCCCTTCACCACCAGTTATCTCCTCGCTTATGCCTCAGTTTACTGCTGAAGAGGCAGGCGTTGAAGAAATGGAAGATGAAGATGTGGACATTGGCTGCACCACACCAGTGCTGAATGATGACTTTTGGGAAAGTCAGCACCCCAACTCTCCACTGTTCACACCTTTACAGCAAATTCCTCAGTCCCCTATTGCTACTGAAGTACAAATGGGATCTGAAGAACCCCGTGCAACCCCATCTGTCCATGAAGAAATTCCAGCCACTAGTGCTGAAGAAAATGTAAATGAAGAATTGAAGACCCAGGTTGTCACTGAAGAAGAAGCTGAAATTCCTCAGCCTGTGGAGCCTGAGATTGCGATTCCTAAGGTAATAATGCAATTGACTGACACTCCTCAGCCCAAACCAAAGGATCCATTCTCAAAGAAGCAGAAATTCAAGGCTGACGATTTCTTCGGCGAGCACGCGTTCTTCACTGACTACAATCCCTATGATTTTGCTCGTCATAGAAGGAAGCGCTTCTGGACCGCCAGCCAGGCCAACTTCTATTCTTCACTGCTCTTCAACAAGGACAAAGTCTTCGACCACGAGCATATTCCTCATGTGGACATGGAATCACTGCCATGCTTCGCACCTGTTGAGGGAGTCCTGGACTAGGGGGTGTCTGGATAGCCGAACTATCATCATCGGCCGGACTCCAAGACTATGAAGATACAAGATTGAAGACTTCGTCCCGTGTCCGGATGGGACTTTCCTTGGCGTGGAAGGCAAGATTGGTGATACGGATATGTAGATCGACTACCCTTGTAACCGACTCTTTGTAACCCTAGCCCTCTCCGGTGTCTATATAAACCGGAGGGTTTTAGTCCGTAGGACAACCAACAAAACAACAATCATACCATAGGCTAGCTTCTAGGGTTTAGCCTCCTTGATCTCGTGGTAGATCTACTCTTGTACTACCCATATCATCAATATCAATCAAGCGGAGTAGGGTTTTACCTCCATCGAGAGGGCCGAACACAGGTAAAACATCGTGTCCCTTATCTCCTGTTACCATCCGCCTAGACGCACGCAGTTCGGGACCCCCTACCCGAGATCCGCGGTTTTGACACCGACATTGGTGCTTTCATTGAGAGTTCCTCTGTATGTCGTCACCGATAGGCTTGATGGCTCCTTGATCATCAATAACGACGCGGTCCGGTGAGACTTTTCTCCCGGACAGATCTTTGTATTCGGCGGCTTTGCTGCGGGCCAACTTCGCTTGGCCATCTGAGCAGATCGAAGCTACGCCCCGGCCGTCAGTCAGATTTGGAAGTCTAAGCTTCACGGCGGACATCCGCGGAGACTTGATCTTCGATGGATTCGAGCCACAGCCGAGCGTGCCACACTGTCACCATGGGCAGGATTTAGCTCCATTGCCGGACAGTGCCCTGGAGGCCGCACACTAGTTCGCTCCAACCTTTAATTCGGAGCTGGCTGCGCAGACCGAGGATGAGTGGCTGGACGCCGCCTCGGGGGCTGCTACATCTACGGCGATGGAGCCGAACACTGACCTTGTCCCTTGTGAGGCTCATGACTCCGAGGTGCCGGACTCCGAACCTCCCGCGCCCCCTCCGATCGAATCCGATTGGGCGCCTATCATGGAGTTCACCGCCGCGGACATCTTTCAACAATCACCTTTTGGCGACATCCTGAATTCGCTAAAGTATCTCTCGCTATCGGAGAGCCACTGGCGGACCGCGGTCGGGGCCGGTTGGGATGCAGACGACGAAGAAATTCAAAGCCCACCCACCACCCACTTTGTAGCCACTATCGGCGATCTAACCGACATGCTAGACTACGACTCCGAAGACATCGACGGTATGGGCGGCGATGCGGAGACGACCAAGAACCAGCGCCTACAGGCCTTTGGAAGGCCACCTCGTCATATGACATATACATGGTGGACATCCCAAAGGATGGGAATGGCGAGGGCCTTGGAGGAAGACCCCTCAAGAAACAGCCTAAGCGCCCGGCGTGTCGGCGCCGCTCTAAATCCCGCCACAGCAAGAATGGAGATTCCGCACCGGAGATAATAACACCCAGACAGGTCAAGACAACCCCCTCGGCAAGATTCAAGACAGAGGAGGGCGGAGACGCCAGCCCTCATGAGAGAGGCGAGATGATGAGGTAGAGGATGATAATTACATGCCTCCCTCCGGGAGGCGAGGCAAGCCTCGGCGGACGCCAATTCGTCGTGCACGAGGATCCCGTCGAACAAGAGTGTTTTAAACGCGGGCTTATAGCCACGGCAAATAGCCTCAAGAAAAAGCGACAATGCTCGAGAGATGATCAAGACACGCTGGCCGACGGATGGATCAAGTCCTTGCGGCGAAGAGTATGAACTCGAGCGCCCTCCAAAAGCTACCCCAAGCGCAAGTTGCTCCCCGATTAGAGGAGGAAGCATATAAACCTACATCACCCGGCGCTGTCTGGTGACCGACCACCTCATGGTCATGACGGAGAGGCCTCTAGGCCCTCCACCGAGAACCGTACCCGGCACCGCTCAAAAGTAATGCAAGCCACCGGGAATGCGCCGGACTTGCGAGACATATTGGAGGATAAGGCAAGACAATCAAGATCGATCTACGGATCGCGTGGGCATACGATCTGCGACGATAATCATCGCGCGGATCTGACAACCCTGGGGCGAACATAATAGACAAAGCTCGCTTGAGCTACGTCGCGACATTGCCCAATATAGAGGCGCCGCACACCCACTATGCTTCACAGATGAAGTAATGGATCATGAAATCCTTGAAGGGTTTAAACCCGTGAACATTGAATCCTACGATGGCACAATAGACCCCGCGGTTTGGATCGAAGACTATCTCCTTCATATCCACATGGCCCGCGGCGATGATCTTCACGCCATCAAATACCTCCCACTCAAGCTTAAAGGACCAGCTCGGCATTGGCTAAATAGCTTGCCAGCAAAATCAATTGGGTGTTGGGAGGACCTGGAAGCCGCATTACTTGACAACTTCCAGGGCACATATGTGCGACCACCAGACGCCGATGACCTTAGCCATATAATTCAGCAGCCAGACGAATCGGCCAGACAATTCTGGACACGGTTCTTAACAAAAAAAATCTAATCGTTGACTGTCCGGATGCAGAGGCCCTTGCAGCCTTCAAACATAACATCCGCGATGAGTGGCTTGCCCGGCACCTAGGACAGGAAAAGCCGAAATCCATGGCAGCCCTCACATCACTTATGACCCGCTTTTGCATGGGAGAGGACAGCTGGCTAGCCCGCAGTAACAACCTCAGCAAAAATTCTGGCAGTCGGATACCAAGGACCGCAATGGCAGGACGCGTCGCAATAAGAACAAACGCCGTGTCAACGGCGACAATACTGAGGATACGGCAGTCAATGCCGGATTCAGAGGCTCCAAACCCGGTCAGCGGAAGAAACCATTCAAAAGAACTACTCCGGGTCCATCCAATTTAGACCGAATACACGACCGCTCGTGCCAGATACACGGCACCCCCGATAAGCCAGCTAATCACACCAACAGGGATTGTTGGGTCTTCAAGCAAGCAGGCAAGTTAATTGCCGAAAACAATGACAAGGGGCAGCATAGCGATGGCGAGGAAGAGACCGGCCGCCCGAACAATAGAGGATGAAGGTTTCCCCCACAAGTGCGGACGGTGAACATGATATACGCAACCCACATACCCAAAGGGAGCGAGCGTGCACTCGAGGGGCGTATATGCGATGGAGCGATCGCCCAGTTCAACCCATGGTCCTCCTGCCCGATCACTTTTGATCGAAGGACCACCCACCGATATCCGCCATGGCGGATTCGCGCATTGGTTTTAGACCCAATCGTCGATGGATTTCACCTCACCGGTGTCACGATGGGCGGCGGCGGCAGCCTGAACCTGCTTTATCGTGATACGCGTCGCAAGATGGGCATAGACCCTGAAGGATTAAACCCACAAAGACGACCTTCAAAGGCGTCATACTAGGTGTAGAGGCCAATTATGCGAGCTCGGTCACACTTGAAGTGGTCTTCGGATCCCGGATAACTTCGGCGAGGAGTTAATCTTCGACATAGTTCCGTTCATGGCGGCTATCACGCTCTGCTTTCAGACGGACCCGCGTTCACAAAGTTCAAAGCGGTGCCGCATTACGCATACCTCAAGCTCAAGATGCCAGGCCCTCGAGGAGTCATCACGGTCAACGGAAACACGAGCGCTCCCTCCGAGCGGAGGAGCATCTGGCGCTCTCGTGGCGGAAATGCAGAGCAGCCTCTTAAGGCAATTCTCGAGTCCGGCCGCTAAGCGACCGGACACGGCCAAACGCGCCCGGAGTAACATACAACAAGACCACCTGGCACGTTCCGAGCACGTGTAGCAATGCGGCCCCGACCCCAGCCCCCGCGAAATCGCAAGACTGGTCCTTCGCGTACATCATTACGCCCTCGAGATACCATGGGCATATGGGGAGGGGCACGACCACGACAGGCCCAGAGTGCGGCTCAACCACACCAGGAGCTCCTAAGTGTGTCACTCTTTTTCTCTTTTCTTTTTTATTTTTCCACAGGACTCCATCTACTAGAGGCCCTGTCCGGCAGTAGACCCGCCGGACTCACGATGCAACAGCCAGGGAAGGATAAAGGCTATGACGAACACTCAGGTGGTCTCCATTACGAGCATTACATCTGTTTTATACACCATTCCGCAGCCTACCCACGGAGAGGACATGTTTAAATAGTCCCATCCCTTGCTTGCCGCACTATTTGTATCGTTCTGCATCCATGGCAGTATTTCTGGAATAAATAATGCATCGCTTTTTGCTTATAACTGCATTTCTTTCCTATACATGTGTTCATTTATGACATGTTGCATCCGTACACCCCGGTACGGCTAAATACACCAGGGGCTTAAGTTCCCCATGTTATGGTGTGATAAGTCCGAACACTTTCACAAGTGCGGCACCCCGAACTTATAGCATTATATGCATCGGCTCGAATCATGTCTTGGGTCAATAGTTGGGTTTGCGGCTCCCATGTTTTGGTACCTTACGTTCCGTTGTATCGGCTAAGGTAGCCTTTGGGAGAACCACTGCGATTGCGCCCGGTTGAGCTGGGCGGCGCCTCAATGGAGAAAGCTAAAACTGACCGTCATGATAAGGCGAGAGCTGGTCGCTGTTCGAGAGGTCTTTTCGAGTCCCTAAAGACTTATGCCGCTTAGAGCGAGGAACCGGCTTTGTCCGGCCCAGGCGTGGATAGCGCCCCGAACTCGGTCTTCCGAACACTAGGGGCTTCGCCGAAATTTAAAATTATAGAATTCTATGGCTAAGTGAGAGTGTTCAAGCATTATAAGTCCGGTTGCCTTGTTTGTTGTGTTGAGCGCCTCCCTAGATGGACCCAAAAATGGGAACAAGAGCACTCAAGTTTATCCCGAACACCCCAAAGACTTTCGTGGCATGGGGGCTGAAGCCGACGACTTGCCATCTCTCAGATTTGATAAACGGCCGCACAGAAGGTAATATTTTAAATTAACAAGCGTTGCTTAGCGCATATGAACAAAGTTTTCAGCGCACAGGATAACAAAATGCGAGTCTACTCAAATATTTCGTTTTTGGAGCACTCACCCGCAATCATGCGGGCACCCTTCAGGACACTTTTATAATACATTTCGGGCATGCGATACTCCTTGCCCGCCGGCGGCGCATCCGTCAGAAGCTTCTCAGCATCCATCCTGCCCCAGTGCACCTTTGCACGGGCAAGGGCCCGACGGGCACCTTCAACACAGGCGGAATGCTTGACGACTTCAACCGAGGGACATGCATCCACCAGCCGCCGCACTAGGCCGAAGTAACTCCCAGGCATGGCCTCCGTCGGCCACAGCCGAGCTATAAGGCCCTTCATGGCCTGTTCGGCCGCCTTGTGGAGCTCGACCACCGCTTCACTGGTCGCTAAAAGCACGGATGTCCGGCCTCGACATCGAGACCAGAAGACTTTCTCCATCGAGCTCCCCTCCTCGGCCCGATAGAATGCGGCAGCATCGGACACGCTGCGGGGCAGATCTGCGAACGCTCCTGGAGAGCTCCGAATTCGGGTAAGTAATAAGTAATTCACATTCACATGCTTGCTTTGCATGAAAAATGCCTTACCCGCCGCTATCTTCTTCAACGCCTCGATTTCCTGGAGGGCCTTGTGGGCTTCGGCCTTAGCGGCTTTGGCATTCTCAAGAGCCGATGCAATCTCGGACTCTTGAGTCTTTGAGTTGCGCTCCAAACTGTCATGTTTTTTCACGAGAGCCTGGAGCTCTTGCTGCACCTCCGCCACCTGCGCCTCCTGCTTCTCTCGCTCGGCTCGTTCCGTGGCCGCATTGTGTTCCGCCGCGGACACCGCCTCCTTCAGGGTCGCCAGCTCGTTCGTGGCCCCTGTAGTACCCACGTAATCCTTGTCATTTTTCTTGCAACCAAATCCTTTTCTGTAAGGTACAACTTTAATAAGGTGTTACTCACCTTCCTTGTCCTCGAAGTTGCTTCTTGGCACGGCCGAGCTTCGTTCTCGGACGCTCGAGGCTTTGCTTCTGACATTGACCTCCGCATCGGTCTTGGCGGCGAGGTCAAGGCGCAGCCTGCAATCCCATATTGACATATTTTTTAGACTCTTGCATATATCTTTTTAGATCCTCGCTCCGGCTTTTCTTTCTGAACACCGAACCGAGCATCAGGGGCTACTGTCTATGAGGTATTATATTACACATCTTGAAATTCTTACCTCAAAGCCTGTTAGAAGGTTGCGGCAGGCTTCGATCAGCCCGCTCTTGGCGAGCTGAACCTTCTGAATCACCGCACTCATGATAGTGCGGTGTTCTTCTTTGATGGAAGCGCCTATGAGCGACTCCGGCCAAAGTGCTCTGGCGCCTCGGTTGGGCCGGAGGCCGCCGATGGCACCGTGTTTCCCTTCTTACGAAGGGGCCGCCCGCCGGACTCTGGAACCACTACGGGTTCCGGTACGGAGTCCGGTGCGGAGTCCGGGAGGTTGCCCTGCGTCACCTCCAGGGCCTCCTCCCCCTGATGGGTCCCCTCCCGGGACCCCACCTTGATGTCGTCAGCGTCGTGAGGGGAGGAGGCGGTCGGGAGGAATCCATATCCGGCGCGCCCAAGGACCCGCTCGGCAAGCGGAAGATCATCCTTGGCCGGACTACAGGTTGTATGCGGCATTACAAAGACACCACGTGGCAAAAAGAAAAATCATAAATCATCTAGCAGTCCGGATACTTACGATCTCGCTAGGGGCTTGGCCCTTGGGGGCCACTCCTCGTCGCCGTCGCCGACATTGGCGGAGTTGTCCGGGGGAAGGGTCCTCCCCTTCTTGGACCCTTTGGCCTCCCTTCTTGGCGAGGCCTTCCTCTTCTTCTCTTCCCCCGCCGGGGGAGAGGCCTTTTTCTTCTCCTCCTCTTCCTCATGGGAGGATTCCGCCTTGGAGCCATGGGACGATGAGTCCGATACCACCTGGCGCCGGGAACTCTTTCGGGTTCCCGTGGCCCTCTTCTTGGCCTTCTTCTCCGGCACCACGTAAAGTGTCGGAACCAGCAGCCCCGTCAAACGGGTGTCCGCTGGGTATTTTGGAAGGGGAGCCAGACAGTTAACCTGTCCGGGCGTCTTCTTCCAGTCCTGTTAAAGGCATTGGTAGTTTAGATCCCGCATAGAGTCAAACTATGAAAAGCAGGTGTCCCATAAAGGATGACGTAGCTTACCTCGTCAACCGGGCGCTGCGTGCTGAATCCGCGATCCTCGGTAGCGGATGCGGGAGCTTCGGCGCCCTTGAATAGCACCCTCCAGGCATCTTCGTACGTAGTATCGAAGAGCCCGCTCAAAGTCTGGTGCCGTGCCGGATCAAACTCCCACAAATTGAAGCCCCGTTGCTGGCAGAGGAGAATCCGGCGGACGAGCATGACCTAGATCACATTGACAAGTTTAAGCTTCTTGTTCACCAGGGTCTAGAGACAGGACTGTAGTCCGGTCAGCTCTTCCGAACTACCCCATAACAAGCCCTTCTCTTTCCAGGAGGTGAGCTGCATGGGGATACCAGATCTAAATTCGGGGGCCGCTGCCCATTTAGGGTCACGCGGCTCGGTGATGTAGAACCACCCCGATTGCCACCCTTTGACGGATTCCACGAAGGTACCCTCGAGCCAGGTGACGTTGGGCATTTTGCCCACCATGGCGCCTCCGCACTCTGCTTGGCTGCCCTTCACAACCTTCGGCTTGACATTGAAGGTCTTTAGCCACAAGCCGAAGTGGGGCTGGATGCAGAGGAAGGCCTCGCACACGACGATAAACGCCGAGATATTAAGGATGAAATTTGGGGCCAGATCGTGGAAGTCCAGGCCGTAATAGAACATGAGCCCCCGGACAAAGGGGTGGAGTGGGAAGCCCAGTCCGCGGAGGAAATGGGGAAGGAATACCACCCTCTCATGGGGCCTGGGGATGGGGATGAGCTGCCCCTTGTCGGGCAGCCGATGCGCGATGTCGCTGGACAGATATCCAGCGCCACGCAGCTTCACGATGTGCTCCTCCGTAACGGAGGAGGCCATCCACTTGCCTCCCGCTCCGGACATGACTGGAGAAGGTCGAGGTGAGATGTGCGTGCTTAGTATTTGGAGCTCGAGTCTTGTGAGATGGATAAGCAAAGGAGGAAGAAGGCGTGGGTAAAAAGGTGGATCCTTATCCCTTATATATGGGCGGATGAAACTATGCATCCCTCTTGGCACAGTAAAACTCGCTTATCTCCCAAGCGCCGCAATCAATGGCGCGGTTGGGTTACCCACGTCCGTATTGATGGGAATCCCGGAATAAGGGGAACACGATCTCTGCTTCGATAAGACATGCCAAGGAAACCGCTTCGCTAAACGCGTTGAGGTGGTATATTAAAAAACGTAAAGGCTTGGTTGGGGCGTGACATCATGCCCCAAAACGCGTCAGCAGATTGAACTTGTGTAAATGTTATTCTCTCTACAGTTGTATGTGGAATTTATTTTGTAGAGTCGGACACTATCCTGGTGTTCACAATCTTCTATGAATTATTCGGAGGAGGAACCCGCCTTGCAATGCCGAAGACAATATGCGCGCCGGACTCGTCGTCATTGAAGCCTGGTTCGAGGCTCTTGAGGAGTCTGGACTAGGGGGCGTCCGGATAGCCGAACTATCATCATCGGCGGACTCCTGGACTATGAAGATACAAGATTGAAGACTTCGTCCCGTGTCCGGATGGGACTTTCCTTGGCGTGGAAGGCAAGCTTGGCGATACGGATATGTAGATCTCCTACCCTTGTAACCGACTCTGTGTAACCCTAGCCCTCTCCGGTGTCTATATAAGCCGGAGGGTTTTAGTCCGTAGGACAACCAACAAAACAACAATCATACCATAGGCTAGCTTCTAGGGTTTAGCCTCCTTGATCTCGTGGTAGATCTACTCTTGTACTACCCATATCATCAATATCAATCAAGCAGGAGTAGGGTTTTACCTCCATCGAGAGGGCCCGAACCTGGGTAAAAACATCGTGTCCCTTATCTCCTGTTACCATCCGCATAGACGCACAGTTCGGGACCCCCTACCCGAGATCCGCCGGTTTTGACACCGACACCTGTCCTCAGTGTGCTTCATGACACAGGCCTCCTCAACTTTTGCACAGACATAGTTGATTGGAATGAAGAGCTCATTCTTCAATTCTACATAACCTTGCACATCACAGAGATCTTGTGATGTGAACTCCTGGGTTTGGACTGGATGACCGAAAACACTCACTACAAAGCACCGGCCTCTGAATTACTTCACGCCCTGCCCATCAGTCCTCCACCTGAAGGAGCTCGTTGCATGTACCAAGAGCCTGAGCTTACAGATCACTATATGCAAGTGCTGATGAAGCCATTGAAACCTGGTCAAGCCTCAAGGACAAAATTCCTCGTGAAGGAATTGCGGTATGTCTGAAGGACAGTTTATCGCATTCTGACGAAGACTATGAGTCCAATCAAAGGCCACGACTCATCTGATGAGGAAATTGTTGGCATCATGAAGAATCTGGTATTCAACATCATTCATGGCATACCAGTCAACTATCATGATTTCTTCATGAGGACTCTGGCAAATGTTGCACTTTCTCCATTTGAGCTGAAGCCTTATGCACCTTGGATTATGAGATTCCTCAGGACAAGGTCTTCACTCAACTATAAGGCTGATTTTCATGATCACCTCAGCTACTTGCCCCTGATTGAAGTCCTCAAGCGGACCTATTCCTCAGCTGATGAAAAGGGCAAGGCACCAGCTGTTATTGATGAAGGCATTCGTCCATTGGATGATCAGTTTCGCAAAGCTACATCTTATTCCACCAATGATGACTCTGCCACTCATGATTCTGCTGCCCATGCCTCCAAGCCAAATCCTCAAGCCACTGCTCCTCGTGTGATGACTGACCGTGAGCTTTTGCTAAGTCTTCACTAGAAGGTGGATCGAAACCATAAATGGGTTAAGCGTCAGTTTGGTTCAATTCTTCATAACATGACTGCTACACATAATGCAGTGAAGAAAAATCATTACTACCTCCATGAAGTCTTGATTGCGCTGGGCTATTCATCACATGTATATGGTGAAGAAGATCTAAAGCAAATAGGTCTCGGGGAGGACTTTGGTAGTCTGCACCTCCACCGAAGAAATACAAGAAGGTCAAGGTTCCTTCCTTGGTGGCCAGCTCCTATTCTTCATCATCGCGACACCGATGAGCATGAAGACTTGGACGACATCGCTGGCAGGCCCTACATCAACAAACGACCCCAACAACGCTGGCGCTCCTTCATCAACTTGATATTCTTCAGGGGCGTTAGTCCTCATTTTCGATCCTTTTGGTCATTCGATGACATGGGGGGGATTTGAGTTAGTCTTCAAGCGGGTCTATCTTATATGGGCGTTTTTTCTTAAGTTACAACTCTCGTTCTTCTAATGACTTTGCTGGATCGAGTTGTAAACTTAAACTCTATGGTGACCTGATACTTTTGCTGTATTTTTTCTGCATGCTTATTCCTCGTTAATGTTTATGCATGTATGTTGAATTACATCAGTCACGATATTTCATCATGCATTTCAAATTCTTGATATACTATGTCAAATGCGTGTATGAATTACAAGATATAGGGGGAGATCTCCATGACTCAACTCTTCAAGTGTGCATTGCTTCAAAAGAAAATTCCTCACTATGCACATCTTCAGGGGGAATTCTTCTATATCTTGCAATCAAATTCCTCAATATCAGTATTTACACTTCATATGTTTATCCCCGTTGAAAACTTAACCTATATTGTCATCAATCACCAAAAAGGGGGACATTGTAAGCGCATCTAGTGCCCCTTAGTGATTTTGGTGTATTGAAGACTTATAGGTTAAGGGACTAATGTGTTTATGAGTGTACACAGGTCTATAAGAATATGAGGAGTTTGATATTTATAGAGAAAGTCAACCCCTAAAAATGAAGTTCTTCGACTGAAGACTTTGGATTTCTGGAGACTTTCTGAAGACTTTGAAAGTGAAGAAATTGGTGTGACCTTAAAGACTTGGTATTCATTTGAGGAACATGAAGCGTGAAGACTTTTGTTTTCGTAGTTTCATTTTCTCTTTCTTGAGTCATAGGAAACACCGTCTTTGTTAAAGGGGTCGAGGAAATACTAAGGAAAAATTTCCAAGTGATGCTCAACTCAAAATCCTACACCTACCAATCCCTTCGAGTGAAGCCATTGGAAATCTCATACAGTTCACCAATTTCTTGATGTGAGACGAAGTTCTTCTGGTCGCTAAGGAATTTGTTCTGACTAAGGAGTTAGGAATTCACCAGTGCGGATTGCCTACACAGTGAGGAACATGATAGCCCTGAGGAATTTGATACTCAAATTTTCGACCGTTGTTGTGCTATGCGCCAGCTGCCCCAAAATATCTACCCACCTAACGGTCATATCATTGAAGGACATTTATGTCTTATCATGTCGGGCTGCTCCCTGGGCTATAAATAGCCGCCCCCTACAACCACTAGCTGGTTGGTTGCTCCGAGAGAAACTGACACTTGTCATTTGAGAGCATCCCATCCTCCGAGGACTTTGAGTGAAAATCACCGAGTGAGGAAAACCCAAACCTAAACACCTACAAACCCAAAGTGATTGAGCATCACTAAAGAGATTGATCCTTCATGGATCCAACGCTTGTTACCTTTGAAGATTGTGCTTCTTCCAGACAGTAAGGCGTCATGGTATAGAGCATCCAAGAGGAATTGTGGATCGCTGAGTGACCGAGTTTGTGAGGGTTTGGAAGTCACCTGAAGACTTACCACGAGTGATTGGGCGAGGTTTGTGTGACCTTAGCTCAAGGAGAATACGGTGAGGACTGTGTGTCCTCAGGTTTAAATACCTATCCGCTCCAACCAGACGTACAACTGAGGCAGCAGTTGGAACTGGTCTACCAAATCATTGTCTTCACCAAGCTTACGGGTTCTATTTCCTCAACTCTTTCACTTCCTCATTACTGTGTTGTGCAATTGTTCCTATCTGTGTTTGAAGACTTTGACTGAAGACTTTCTCAATTTCCTCAGTTCAATTTCTTCACCGCTTTGTCTTCATCCTGTGTTATCCTGTGTTTACGCTTTCTGTACTCTGTGCTTGTCTTCATTTCATCATGATGACCATGCTTGTGTTCTGATATATTTACTTTTGAGTACTTATTCCGCTGCTAGTAGTTCTTCGCTAAGGAATTTCCTCACCTGCAAATTCCTCAGTGAAGAATTCATAAAAATCGCCTATTCACCTCCCCTCTAGTCGATATAACGCACTTTCAGGTGCATACTCAGGGAGACCACTTATACCTTGAAATTTATTTGGGGATCATCTTATAATGCTATTGCCGTACTAAGCAAAATAAGATGCATAAAAGATAAACATCACATGCAATCAAAATATGTGACATGATATGGCCATCATCATTTTGTGCCTTTGATCTCCATCTCCAAAGTGCCGTCATGATCTCCATCTTCACCGGCTTGACACATTGATCTCCATCGTAGCATCGTTGTCGTCTTGCCAACTATTGCTTCTACGACTATCGCTACCGCTTAGTGATAAAGTAAAGCAATTACGTGGCGATTGCATTTCATACAATAAAACGACAACCATAAGGCTCCTGCCAGTTCCCAATAACGGTTACAAAACATGATCATCTCATACAACAATTTATATCTCATCACGTCTTGACCATATCACATCACAACATGCCCTGCAAAAACAAGTTAGACGTCCTCTACTTTGTTGTTGCAAATTTTACGTGGCTGCTACAGGCTTCTAGCAAGAACCGTTCTTACCTACGCATCAAAACCACAATGATTTTTCGTCAAGTGTGTTGTTTTAACCTTCAACAAGGACCGGGCATAGTCAAACTCGATTCAATTAAAGTTGGAGAAACTGACACCCTCTAGCCACCTGTGTGCGAACCACGTTGGTAGAACCAGTCTCATGAACGCGGTCATGTAATGTCGGTCCGGGCCGCTTCATCCAACAATACTGCCGAATCAAAGTAAGATGTTGCTGGTAAGCAGTATGACTATTATCGCCCACAACTCTTTGTTTTCTACTCGTGCATATAACATCTACGCATAGACCTGTACCATCGTAGCAACGAGCGGGGAGAGTGTGTCCACGTACCGTCGTAGACCGAAAGCGGAAGCGTTTAGTAACGCGGTTGATGTAGTCGAACGACTTCACGATCCAACCAATCCAAGTGCCGAACGTACGGCACCTCCGTGTTCAGCACACGTTCAGCTTGATGACGTCCCTCGAACTCTTGATCCAGTTGAAGACGAGGGAGAGTTCCGTCAGCATGACGGTGTGGTGACGGTGATGATGAAGTTACCAGCGTAGGGCTTCGCCTAAGCACTACTATGATATGACCGAGGTGTGTAACTGTGCAAGGGGCACCGCACACGGCTAAGAGAAGACTTGGTGTGTGTTCTAGCGGTGCCCCCCACATATATTTAGGTGGGAGGGGGAGGGAGCAGCAGGAGGCGCGCCCCAAGTAGGAGGAATCCTACTTGGGGCCTAATCCTATTCGGCCTCCCCCCTTTCCATGTTTTCCGGAGGGAGAAGGAAAGAGGAGGGGGAGAGAAGGAAAGGGGAGGCCGAATTTCCCCCCTTCCTTTATCCCCTCTCACTTTCCTTTCCCCCACCCTATTCGGCCATATATGGGGCGCACCAGCCCACTAGGGGCTGGTCTGTCCCGCCCTAGGCACAATAAGGCCCATATCTTTGCCAGGGGTGCCCGGAACCCCTTTCCGGTGACCCGATATGTACCCGGTACCCCCGGAACACTTACGGTGTCCAAATACTATCGTCCTATATATGAATCTTTACCTCTCGACCATTTCGAGACTCCTCGTCAAGTTCGTGATCTCATCCGAGACTCCGAACAAACTTCGGTCATCAAATCACATAACTCATAATACAAATCGTCATCGAACGTTAAGCGTGCGGATCCTACGGGTTCGAGAACTATGTAGACATGACCGAGACACATCTCCGGTCAATAACCAACAGGGAAACCTGGATGCTCATATTGGTTCCTACATATTCTATGAATATCTTTATCGGTCAAACCGCATAACAACATATGTTGTTCCCTTTGTCATCGGTATGTTACTTGCCCGAGATTCGCTCGTCGGTATCTTCATACCTAGTTCAATCTCGTTACCGGCAAGTCTCTTTACTCGTTTCATAATGCATCATCCCGTAACTAACTCATTAGTCACATTGCTTGCAAGGCTTATAGTGATGTGCATTACCGAGAGGGCCCAGAGATACCTCTCCGATACACGGAGTGACAAATCCTAATCTCGATCTATGTCAACTCAACAAACACCTTTGGAGACACCTGTAGAGCATCTTTATAATCACCCAGTTACGTTGTGACATTTGATATCACACAAGGTGTTCCTCCCATATTCGGGAGTTTCATAATCTCATAGTCAGAGGAACATGTATAAGTCATGAAGAAAGCAATAGCAATAAAACTAAACGATCATAATGCTAAGCTAATAGATGGGTCTTGTCCATCACATCATTCTCCTAATGATGTGATCCCGTTCATCAAATGACAACGCATGTCTATGGTCAGGAAACTTAACCATCTTTGATTAACGAGCTAGTCAAGTAGAGGCATACCAGGGACACTTTGTTTTGTCTATGTACTCAAACATGTGTCAAGTTTCCGGTTAATACAATTCTAGCATGAATAATAAACATTTATCATGGTATAAGGAAATATAAATAACATCTATATTATTGCCTCTAGGGCATATTTCCTTCACTCGTCATCTTGAAGCTCGAAATGGGCACTCTCCAATGTCGCACCATCTAGTGATTCCTTCAAAAGGAGGAAAGACAACAAACACTTGGAAAAACAAATGTGGTTAGCGTTAGTGCAAAACCAAGCATTCCAGAGGTGATGCACCAAACAAGTGTTGTCATCAAGCATAGCATATGGTTTGACATAGGATTGTGACATGGCATGTAAGCACATAAATTGAGCATAATGAAGGTCATCATGGAAACAAGTATGCAAATGGGAGGTAGAGATGCAAATATGTTTGACAATTGAACAAGCATCTACCTCAAGGTCATAGAAAGCATGCATAAAGCGCTCAACAAACGGTCTATGGTGGGAATGGAAGCATTGACCACACCAAATAAAATGAAGTGTCTAAACACACGGATCAAGTGCAAGACAATCCAAGCATAACGTGCATAGGGTGTAGTGAAAATCGTGTGGCACTCAACACAATAAAAAGAACAATTGTTCATCATGTGTGAGGCAATCAAGTCAATCATGTGACAAGCAATGTGACATGGCATATGTGAAGAAATGACATTGTTGCAACCAAACATATGATAGGAGCAAGGATTGGATGCAACACACAAGGCATATATATCAGGATGCATGGAATGGTGAAAATGACAAGTCGAAACAAGATCTCTAACATGTGTGCAATCAAGTGGTCCAAGATGAACAATAAGTCTCATGGTGGAAGCAACACAAGTAGTATGATCCATAATATCCATTCTCATGGTTTGGGGGTTCTCAAAAGAGAAGGGTATCACCTTGAAAGCATGCCCTTGTGTGTTCTTGACAATGCCGAAACGCAAGCAAAAGCAGTGTAGAAGCGAGTCATGGTAGAATGTATGAGGCTTGCTCTCAAGAGCTCGAATGGTCAACTCACGTGAAGTGGAAGTCGACACAAAGTCCAAGTATCCTACACATGCACACAACAAAACAAAGAACGTATGTGCATGGTAGATAAACACATCATCCATCATGATGGTTCTCTTATTTTGCACATAACCATTAGAAGCACAAGTGCACGAATAATATGATGCAACAATGGCAATATTCATGGCACTAGGTATATGGTGCAAAGAGGTAAGGCAAGCATGCTTCGCAAGAAATATGTCAAAATCTCCAAATATATGCGAGAATGCTATGGGGGCAATCTCATTAGCAAGACTAAAAGCATTGTTGCACTCAATACATGTTAAATCATCTAGCATTAGAGAGGCAACACATGGAGATATGTGACAAGAAGCAATAACAAGCATGTGCAAAGCATGGTAATGGTTGTCATCAACCGCATGAAATGAGCAAGTATGAATCATTGGTGATGCAACATAAGCAAGCATAGTAATCAAGCCGTGCAAACTAGTGGAGCGAAGATGCAACACACTAGTGGAAATCATGGCAATCATGTCATGTGAGCAAATAATAGGCATAGACAATGCACATGACATATCGCAAGCACGAACACAAAGCAAGATCATAGTATCACCATAGGGATGGGTCATAGGTGGAACATGGAAATAACAAGCAATATCTCCACCAAGCTTGCAAATACACATACAAGTGCTAGAACCAATCATCATGTGTAATGCGAAGCATGGGTCACAAATGCATGGCAAAGGCATAGTAATGAGCATATCATGAAAAGTGAACATGGCAAAATGGGCATATAATATGTAATGGACAACAACCCATAGCCAAGTGAGGGCCATGTAGAAGAAATGCGCGAAGTCTTTGCGCGAAGAGAGTGGTGCGAAAGACAATCCATAGGATCCCAAATCATCGTTGCTCTCTAGAGCTCGTTTTGTCAACTCATGGGATTGTGAGGTTGACAAGTAAGCATGGGTACCTACACAACAAATACACAAGCGAAAGAAATTGTGTGTGTGGTAAACTACATGCTACCTCTTGAGCATGCGTTGGTTTTCCCTTGAAGAGGAAAGGGTGATGCAGCAAAGTAGCGTAAGTATTTCCCTCAGTTTTGAGAACCAAGGTATCAATCCAGTAGGAGACAACTCACAAGTCACCTAGTACCTGCACAAACTATCAAGAACCTCGGAACCAACGCGATAAAGGGGTTGTCAATCCCTTCACGGTCACTCGCAAAAGTGAGATCTAATAGAGATACTAAAGTAAATATTTTTGGTATTTTTGTTGTATAGATTGGAAAGTAAAGATTGCAAAATAGTAAACGAGATGCGATGTAAACAAAAGAGATGCAATATACTAGGAAAGAGACCCGGGGGCCATAGGTTTCACTAGTGGCTTCTCTCAAGATAGCATGCATTACGTTGGGTGAATAAATCTAAGGCAATGATCATGAATATAGGCATCACGTCCGTGTCAAGTAGACCGAAACGATTCTGCATCTACTACTATTACTCCACACATCGACCGCTATCCAGCATGCATCTAGAGAATTAAGTTCATAAGAACAGAGTAACGCATTAAGCAAGATGACATGATGTAGAGGGATAAACTCAAGCAATATGATATAAACCCCATCTTTTTATCCTCGATGGCAACAATAGAATACGTGCCTTGCTGCCCCTACTGTCACTGGGAAAGGACACTGCAAGATTGAACCCAAAGCTAAGCGCTTCTCCCATTGCAAGAAAGATCAATCTAGTAGGCCAAACTAAAACGATAGTTCGAAGAGACTTGCAAAGATATCAAATCATGCATATAAGAATTCAGAGAAGAACCAAATAATATTCATAGATAAACTTGTTCATAAATCCACAATTCATCGGATCTCGGCAAACACACATAAAAGAGTATTACATCGAATAGATCTCCAAGAACATCGAGGAGAACTTTGTATTGAGAATCAAAGAGAGAAAAGAAGCCATCTAGCTAATAACTATGGACCCGAAGGTCTGTGGTAAACTACTCACGCTTCATCGGAGAGGCAATGGTGTTGATGTAGAAGCCCTCTGTGATCGATTCCCCCAACGGCAGATCGCCGGAAAAGGCCCCAAGATGGGATCTCACGGGTACAGAAGGTTGCGGTGGTGTCAAAGTGGTTTCGTGGCTCTCCCTGATGTTTCTAGGGTATAATAAAGAGTATATATAGGTGAAAGAAGTACGTCGGTGGAGCTACGAGAGGCGCACGGAGGTGGGGGCGCGCTGATACATCTCCAACGTATCTATAATTTTTTATTGTTCCATGCTATTATATTATCTATTTTGGATGTTTAATGGGCTTTAATACACTCTTTTATATTATTTTTGGGACTAACCTATTAACCGAAGGCCCAGTGCAAATTGCTATTTTTTTTGCCTATTTCAATGTTTCCAGAAAAGGAATATCAAACGGAATCCAAATGGAACGAAACCTTCGCGAGGAGCTTTTTTGGAACAAACGCAATCCAGGAGACTTGGAGTGGAAGTCAAGGAAGCAACGAGGCAGCCACGAGGCAGGAGGGCGCGCCCAAGGGGGTAGGCATGCCCCCCACCCTCGTGGGCCCCTCGTAGCTCCACCGACCTATTTCTTTCGCCTATATATACTCTTATACCCTGAAAACATCCAGGGGAGCCACGAAACTACTTTTCCACCGCCATAACCTTCTGTACCCGTGAGATCCCATCTTGGGGCCTTTTCCGGCGATCTACCGGAGGGGGATTCGATCACGGAGAGCTTCTACATCAACACCATAGCCTCTCCGATGATGTGTGAGTAGTTTACCACAGACCTTCGGGTCCATAGTTATTAGCTAGATGGCTTCTTCTCTCTCTTTGGTTCTCAATACAAAGTTCTCCTTGATATTCTTGGAGATCTATTCGATGTAATACTTTCTGTGGTGTGTTTGTCGAGATCTGATGAATTGTGGGTTTATGATCAAGATTATCTATGAACAATATTTGATTCTTCTATGAATTCTCATATGCATGTTTTGATATCTTTGCAAGTCTCTTCGAATTATCGATTTAGTTTGGCCTACTAGATTGATCTTTCTTGCAATGGGAGAAGTGCTTAGCTTTGGGTTCAATATTACGGTGTCCTTTCCCAGTGACAGTAGGGATAGCAAGGCATGTATTGTATTGTTCCCATCGAGGATAAAAAGATGGGGTTTATATCATATTGCTTGAGTTTATCCCTCTACATCATGTCATCTTGCTTAATGCGTTACTATGTTCTTATGAACTTAATACTCTAGATGCATGCTGGATAGCGGTCGATGTGTGGAGTAATAGTAGTAGATGCAGAATTTTTTCGGTCTACTTGACACGGACGTGATGCCTATGTTCATGATCATGCCTAGATATTCTCATAACTATGCGCTTTTCTATCAATTGCTCGGCAGTAATTAGTTCATCCACTATAATATATGCTATCATGAGAGAAGCCAATAGTGAATCCTATGGCCCCCGGGTCTATTTCATAGCATATTAGCTTCCCAACAACTAGCTATTTCTGTCGCCGTTTATTTTGCAATCATTATTTTCCAATCTATACAACAAAAATACCAAAAATATTTATCTTATTATCTTTATCAGATCTCACTTTTGCAAGTGGCCGTGAAGGGATTGACAACCCCTTTATCGTGTTGGTTGCAAGGTTCTTGATTGTTTGTGCAGGTACTAGGCGACTTGCATGTAGTCTCCTACTGGATTGATACCTTGGTTCTCAAAAACTGAGGGAAAAACTTATGCTACTTTGCTGCATCACCCTTTCCTCTTCAAGGGAAAACCAACGCATGCTCAAGAGGTAGCAAGAAGGATTCCTAGCGCCGTTGCCGAGGAGATCTACGCTCAAGTCAAGACATACCAAGTACCCATCACAAACTCTTCTCCCTCGCATTACATTATTTTCCATTTGCCTCTCGTTTTCCTCTCCCCCACTTCACCTTTGCCTTTTCTTCGCCTTCTTCCCGTATGTCTTTTTCTTTGTGTTTCCATGTGCCTTATACTTGCTTGCATCTTTGCTTGCTAAAAATCTATTGATATGGATCCACTTAAAGTGTTCTATTTGGATCATCTTCGATCTAGATGTGCTCAGTCTTTGAAACCCCAACTAGTTTAGTTGAGGGAAATCTTTAGATGAGCATGCTCATTTTGTGCGTCGGCGTTTATGCGAAAGGGGAAGCTCTTATGGTATCAAATAAATAGTTTGCTATGCTATGCTTGGAATCTTTGTGAAATTTATGATTTTACTTGTTGCTCTAAGAACCTTAAGAAACACCTTCCCTACCTATGTGAGTTTAATGATAATGAAATCTTATCTTCTTATGGAAAGGGTGTTTATAGTTACTATGATATCAAACAAATTGAAGAATTTGTCGTTTTTAAGGGTGCTCATGAAGTTGCTTCCTTGATTGAAAAGTATGATATTACTCTCTACAAATCTGAAAATTCTAACATACTTAAATATTGCTATGAAAACTATGCTCATAATGCCTATGTTAAGGAATTTATTGAGAGAATGACCATTGCTTTGGAAGAAAATAATGATATGCACGAATCTATAGATAATTATGATTCAGATGATTTGATTGAAATATCCCTTGATGAACATGATGCTTGCTATTCTTATGGCCATGATGCCAATATTTATGAAGATGAATTTACTATAGTTCCTTATGATAAACATGAGATTATTGCTATTGCACCCATACTTGATAGTTCCTTGAATCAAAAGCATGATTGCAATGATGTTACTATAAATTCTCTTGATGTCAATTGTGCTAATAATATGCAAAACCCTAAGCTTGGGGATGCTAGTTTTGCTATGTCTACTACTTGTTGCAATGATCATGATTGGGGTGATTCTTCTTACAATCTTGAAAATTTATTTAAGCCCCATGATGATTATGAGATTGATAATAATGTTTGCAATAATACTGAAAGATGGGACTGGAGATGAGTCAACTTTAGTTAAAAGGCGTCCCAATGATTCAGAGCTTTTAGATCTTGAAGCAAAAATTAATAAAAGTGGGATTGAAGAGGTCAAAACTTTACATAGCAATGAACCCACTATTTTGGATTTCAAGGATTTAATTATGATAATTGCTCTTTGATAGATTGTATTTCCTTGTTGCAATCCGTGTTAAATTATCCGCATGCTTATAATCAAAATAAAGCTTTTACTAAACATATCGTTGATGCTTTAATGCAATCTTATGAAGAAAAACTTGAATTAGAAGTTTCTATTCCTAGAAAACGTTATGATGAATGGGAACCTACTATTAAAATTAAGATTAAATATCATGAATGCTATGCTTTCTGTGATTTGGGTGCTAGTGTTTCCACGATTCCAAAAACTTTGTGTAATGTGTTACGTTTCCGTGAATTTGGTGATTGTTCTTTAAATTTGCACCTTGCGGATTCCACCATTAAGAAACCTATGGGAAGGATGAATAATGTTCTTATTGTTGCAAATAGGAATTATGTGCCCGTAGATTTCATTGTTCTTGATATAGATTGCAATCCTACATGTCCTATTATTCTTGGTAGACCTTTCCTTAGAACGATTAGTGCAATTATTGATATGAAAGAAGGAAATATTATATTCCAATTTCCATTAAGGAAAGTCATGGAACACTTTCCTAGGAATAAAATTAAATTACCTTATGAATCTATTATGAGAGCCACTTATGGGTTGCATACCAAAGATGACAATACCTAGATCTATTCTTGTTTTTATGCCTAGCTAGGGGCGTTAAACGATAGCGCTTGTTGGGAGGCAACCCAATTTTATTTTTGTTCCTTGAATTTTGTTCCTGTTTAGTAATAAATAATTCATCTAGCCTCTGTTTATATGTGGTTTTATGTTTTAATTAGTGTTTTTGCCAAGTAGAACCTTTGGGAAGACTTGGGTGAAGTCTTTGCGATCTTGCTGTAAAAAACACAAAGTTTAGCGCTCACGAGATTAGCTACCATTTTTATTGGAGAGAGCTATTAGGTTGATTCTTTTTGCAGATGATTAATAGATAAATTCCTCACGTCCATCAATTTATTTCAGAATTTTTGGAGTTCCATAAGTATACGTTTGATACAGATTACTACAGACTGCTCTGTTTTTGACAGATTCTATTTTTTGTGTGTTGTTTCCTTATTTTGATGAATCTATGGCTAGTATCGGGGGGTATGAACCATAGAGAAGTTGGAATACAGTAGGTTTAACACCAATATAAATAAAGAATGAGTTCATTACAGTACCTTAAAGTGGTGGTTTGTTTTCTTACACTAACGGAGCTCATCAGATTTTTTGTTTAAGTTTTGTGTTGTGAAGTTTTCAAGTTTTTGTGTAAAGATTTGATGGTTTCAGAATAAGGAGTGGAAAGATCCAAAGATTGGGGATGCGCACCCCAAGGTAAAATTCAAGGACAACCAAAAGCCTAAGCTTGGGGATGCCCCGGAAGGCATCCCCTCTTTCGTCTTCGTTTATCGGTAAATTTACTTGAGGCTATATTTTTATTCACCACATGATATGTGTTTTGCTTGGAGCGTCTTGTATGATTTGAGTCTTTGCTTTTTACTTTACCACAACCATCCTTGCTGTACACACCTTTTGGGAGAGACACGCATGAATCGGAATTTATTAGAATACTCTATGTGCTTCACTTATATCTTTTGAGCTAGATAATTTTGCTCTAAGTGATTCACTTATATATTTTTAGAGCACGGTGGTGGTTTTATTTTATAGAAATTATTGATCTCTCATACTTCACTTATATTATTTTTAGAGTCTTTGAGAACAGCATGGTAATTTTCTTTGGTTATAAAATTAGTCCTAATATGATGGGCATCCAAGTTGGTATAATAAAAACTTTCATATAAAGTGCATTGAATACTACAAGAAGTTTCATTATGTAAGAAAGATCAATCTACTAGGCCAAACTAAACCGATAATTCGAAGAGACTTGCAAAGATATCAAATCATGCATATAAGAATTCATAGAAGACCCAAATGATATTCATAGATAAACTTGTTCATAAACCCACAATACATCGGATCTCGGCAAACTCACCGCAAAAGAGTATTACATCGAATAGATCTCCAAGAACAACGAGGAGAACTTTGTATTGAGAATCAAAGAGAGAAAAGAAGCCATCTAGCTAATAACTATGGACCCGAAGGTCTGTGGTAAACTACTCACGCTTCATCGGAGAGGCAATGGTGTTGATGTAGAAGCCCTCCGTGATCGATTCCCCCTCCGGCAAATCGCCGAAAAGGCCCCAAGATGGGATCTCACGGGTACAGAAGGTTGCGGCGGTGGAAAAGTGGTTTCGTGGCTCTCCCTAATGTTTCTAGGGTATAAGAGTATATATAGGTGAAATAAGTACGTCGGTGGAGCTACGAGGGGCCCACGAGGGTGGGGGCGCGCCTAACCCCCTGGGCGCGCCCTCCTGCCTCATGGCCTCCTCGTGGAGTTCCAGACTTCAACTCCAAGTCTTCTGGTTTGCTTTCGGTCCAAGAAAGATCATCGCGAAGGTTTAATTTCGTTTGGACTCCGTTTGGTATTCCTTTTCTACAAAACTCTAAAATAGGCAAAAGGCAGAAACTGGCACTGGGCCTCCGGTTAATAGGTTAGTCCCAAAAATAATATAAAAGAGCATATTAAAGCCCATTAAACATCCAAGAAAGATAATATAATAGCATGGAACAATAAAAAATTATAGATACATTGGAGACGTATCAGTACACATCATCCATCATGATGTGTATGTGCACGTGAGAGTTAGCACAAGATAAGCATCGCTCAAAGAAATTTGATGTGTGGTATAAGAACATGTCATCCATCATGAAAGAATAATTTTTATGTATGACACGATGGGGACACAAATTGAGCAAACAAGTATATGGCACATCAATGGCATTTCCATTCATGGGGAGCATATGGTGCACGTAATTATTGGGATGATGCAATGGATGGGATGGATCAAAATCTCCTAACATGTATGAGGAAACTATGGGGGTCTCCTCATTAGCAATATCGGAATCATAATATGGAGAAGTGGAACAATATCCAAAACAATGCATATCCGAAGCTAGGTGGTCATGGCATGGCATATGAGATAAATGATGCAAAGGGAGCATATCAATATCATCACAAGAAAAACAAATGCCAATAACCATGGGCTTGTCATATATGCAATAAGTGCAAATTGGGTTTATTTGAATGGCATATGCATAGTTACTACGAAGAGATTGCAAATATGACATATGATTGATCTCATGCATAGCATATGACAAGTCAAGCGGATTGTCAAACATGATGTGACCTAAAGAATTCTCATAAGAAATCCTATGTAACATGGCATCACAACTAGGCAACTCAACATGATCATCATCATATTCATCATAAATTGGTAAGTCAAGACATGAGGAAGTCGCACTAGCATGAAGCATGGAAATAGGTTGATCAACATCATGCAAGCAATCAATGTCAAGAATGTCCACTAGTGGGACTAGAGCATCACCTTCACCTATGTTACCTTTGTCATTCCACTCAAGTGGTGTAGGTGAGGTGGGAAAGACCAAATGGTGGTCATCTTCATCTTGATGGAACCATGTGGGGTGTGGGGGGTGCATCATATTCCAGCATGGCCATCGTCTTGTCCAAAGGGAGGACATAGTCGTCGCGAATCAGCACGTCATCATATATGGGACCTAGCACCAAATGAGAAGACACAATAGAGGTAGAGGTCAAGTTGTTAGAAATGCAAATGGCCTCACTAGACCTATCAACTATCTCACTCTCTCTATGTGGTGGCTCACTCACTCCCTCAAAGTAGGTGCACTCAATCTCACGTATGGTGGAGCCACTCATCTCACTCAAGTGGTGGGGGTTGTGGCTCTCCTCACATGGGAATCGTGGCAACTCATCATATATGGGGCTAGTGGTGAAGTCATTCTCACTCTCCATATGGTGGTACAAGTCACTCCAGTCATCATACATCGTCGTGGTCGAAGGGAAAATCCCATGCTCAACCATCTCATCATCGTCGCCGTGTGAAATAACATGCGGTGCCCCCATGTCTGGTTTTGGTAATTGATGACAATCTCTATGGACTAATGGTTGCCTTGAGTTATATTTGAAGGTTTTGTCCATAGGCTTTTCTTGGAGTACTTGTGTTGGTTTCAAGGAGAGTTTGTGTCGACCAAGGTGCTATTCAAGGAATTACCTAAAAGATTGGTCTTGTGAGAGGTTGATCAAGACTAAGTCAAAGAGTGAATCAAGTTGATCAACACACAAAGCGTAGAAGATGTACCGAGAGGGATCAAGTGATGCCATGGTATGTAAAGCATTGTCAATTACGCTTTGTGTACTAACCCATGGTCTTCGTGAGAGTTCTTTGTGGGGTTAGCTAGGATGCGGTGTGCAAGTTCAAGTGATGCATCATGAAGAGATCAAGTGCTTGAAGCTTGCCGTCCATTGTGGTGACAATGGACTTGTGAAGATGAGCCGAAGAGTGGCTCACCCATAGTGGACTATGGAGGAGCAATCATCTAGTCTTCATCGAGCCAACGCAATCAAGAAAGGTGGTTCAACTTGAGGGAGTCAAGATCGTCATCATCTAGCTCAAGTGGACCATGTGCAAGGCAAAGGTTTGCCCTTGATAGGTTTTCTATTTTGCCGGTCTCATGGTGGTAGTTGGGAGACCGGGTTATAGGATCGTTTGCCGTACTATCAAGGGGGCTCTCAAGTTGGTAGCTTGATCGTATCATTAGTAGAGAGCTCAAACCATTGCATCCTTGCATCATGTTTCTTGGTTCTTGTTTGGTTCTCTTTGTGAGTCTTAGAGCTTATGGTCATCTTGATGACAAGCTTGAGTTCATCAAAAACAGAGTTCGCATGCGTCTTCTATGATGTTTTCGGTGTTGGAGGTTTTACCGGTCTTATCCAAGGAAGGGTCCTCACCATTTTCTTATGGGCCTTTTCTCATTTGCTTATTTTTGATATTTCTATCAAGATTGTGTTAACCCATGTCGTTAGCTTTCCAACAAACTTGGTTTCGTTGAATTCGGAGTCCGTTTGCAGAAGTTGTGGCTGTTTCGGTAAAGGCTGCAGCGGTACTACCGCGGCTAGAGCGGATGTAATTTTTTACTACCGCTCCGGACCAAAATCTCGTGTTTTGCTCAGCGGAGGTAGGCACGGAAGTATTTTTTTAGTACCGCTCGCAAGCAGTAGTACCGCTATCCCTAGCGGTAGTACCGTGAGGTCGAGCGGTAGTACCGTGGGGACGAGCGGTAGTGCCGCTCCGGCGGTTCTACTGGCCTTTTGCCTCCTCGCTGTTGTTTTTCGAAGGGGTTCTACCGCCCTAGCGGTAGTACCGCTCTGTGCGGGCTATGAGCACATCACTTACCCGTGGATGAAGGACGAAGATGGCACATCATCACTCTCCTCCATGACCGAAGGGAAAATCCCATGCTCGATCATCTAAATAAATGCGCCCGTGGATGAAGGCCGAAGATGGCACATCATCACTCTCGCCTCCTAAGATGGAAGCATCATCCTTGCTCGCCACCTTGTCGTTCGCCTCCAAAGCATGTTCCTTGAGAGGGCCGTTGTCGTAGTCGTCGCCGCACCGTCTTGAAAAAGAGTCGAAGTAGACTCGGCACCATCAATGCCACAAAGAGGGATGGCGGTGAAGTCAAACTTGGGAGCATCGTCTTGGATCTCGTCAGGCTCGGACATCGTCGTGGTACTAGCCTCATGCTCGCCGTGTTGGAACTTGGTCTTCGAGAAGTGTGCTTGGGGTCGAGAAGCCTTGGCCTTTATGAGTTCTTGTTCCGCCTTGAGAGCACCAATGTAGTTGTCGTCGAGGGACTTGTAGTTCTCGAGGAAGATAGTCTTGGAGATGTCGTTGTTCAATCCCATCATGAAGTGAAACTTCATCCAAATGGGGTCGTCCACACCGGCTCGTCGCAAGACTTTCTTCATCTCCTTGAAGTACTCGTCGATGGACTTGGATCCTTGGATGGTGTTCTCCAATTGGCGTTGAAGTTGTTCCGTGTAGGTGGAAGGCAAAAACTCTCGCTGCATAGCTTTCTTCGTCTTGGTCCAACTCATGTCGAAGTTCGTCGAAGGTGTGTGAAGCCACCAAATCAATGCGTAGTCGTGGAAGGTACTTGTAGCGCACTTCACTTGATCTTCGGAAGGGACTTGATGTAGCTTGAGGTAGTCATCCATCTTGCGCCCCCACTTGAGATACTCCTCGGGGTCTTGAGTCCCATAGAAAGGAAGCTCGTGGTCGGTGTCGAGGTCGTAGTAGCTCGTGTAAGTCACGGACTTGAGCTTGGGGAGCTTCTCTTGATCGTAGTCTTGAGGTGCTTGTTGGCGAAGATGCCGCATGTCCAAAGGCGAAGATGCCTTGAAGTCGCTTGGCGAAGATGCCAAGGTAGATGGTGAAGTCGTTGAGCGGTTGTTGGTGTTGAGCTCTTGACCTTCACGTACTTGTCGTTGATGGTGTCGATGCCGATGTGACCTTGCCGGAGATGGTAGCTCGAAAGCATGTGCACTTGAGCGTCTTCTCGAAGATGAGGAAGATCTCTTGTAGGACTTGATGAGGGCTTTGATCTCCTCCATTTGAGCTTGCATCTTGGCATCGATGAAGTTTTTCGTGGCATCGAACTCGTCGTTGTTGTTGTAGACCGAAGGAGGTGTGCTTTGCCTATCCATCACAAGACTCGAGCAAAGGTGAGTAGGAAATGAGATAAACAATACCAAGCTACCTTTTCCCAAAGTTGAGGATGTATCCCGTTTCACTCAATGTGAAATGAAAGAATAGTGGAATTGGTACCGGACTTGCTCACTCACACCTACAAAGTAAGGCTTCTTGAGTGGCTTGGTTAGGACAAGTGGCACAAAATCTTGATGCAAAATGTTAGCAAGCGTCAATAATGTTGAAAGAGATTCACAAATTCGCAAGTGAAACAAGTAGACCATTAGCAATGGATGGCACACGGAAACGCACACACGGATAGATAAATGGGGTCGTGCAACCAAGGAGTGAGCACAAAATGTGGAATCCATGGAAAACGCTTGTGTTGCACAACTCAAGAGAGACGCTAGCACGATTGCTCAATAGGCGGACACGACACTTGTGCACAACCTATAAGATGAAAAATGGATAAACTTTCTATCCGAAGTACGCTATTATGTATGGTTCCCGGTGTTTCGCACACGATGATCCAAGATGATCAATATGGTAGTATGATATGCAATGTGGCGATGCTATGGCTATTTCTTACAAGCTCTTTGTTTTCTCTTTGCTTAAAAGCTTATCCTCTTTTTTTGTATGGCCACTATGCAAAATGCACAAACCAAGATAGCAATTGTGTATATGCGGGAACAATCTTGTGACACAAGAGATGATATGATGATACCAAGATGATCTGGTATGTATGCAATGGGAGGTGCAGATCACTAATGTGCACAAGTAACGTTGCCGGCAATACTCAAATGGCTAGCCTCAATAGGCAAGTGACTAAAATGGCTAGGGGTTAACAAAGCAATGGCAAGAATGAATGTACAATGACGGGATACCACGATACCAAGATGATATAGAGGTTACCGTTCTTGCTTACGGTTAGGTTGTCAAAAAGGTGAAGTGTTCAATGTCGATGATGACCTCATGGCGATGATGAGTGGCGGTGTTCTCGATGTAGAACCGTTCCTAATTAGCCGAAACACCTTAGGAAACGAAAAAACCGCAAACTCTCAAATGTCAGATGTCAAATGGTGGTAGCAGAATGCGATGGTGGTTCCAGAGTTGACAATGTGGAAGTGGTGGTGGTGCTTGATGAAGAACAAACCGTCCCTAAGTAGCCGAAACACCTTAGGAGACTCAAGTCACCACTCAAGCAACCACAAATGCTATATGGATCAAAATGGGTTAGGTTGCGGAGAGCTATGGTGGTTTTGCGGATGATATGGGGGATGGCCTAGGCAAAGATGGCAAAATATCAAAACATTTATGGAGTCAAATGATGTTGGAACATATCTAGATGGATGGGGAATGTCAATAGCTACTCAACGAGCTAAAGAACGTCAAAATCGGACTCCGGATGTGAAAGATATGGCCAAAACAAGAAATCAGCTGAAGCCGTTTTTGAACTAGCGGACAGTCGGTCCTGGGTAGCGGACAGTCCAGTCTTCATCCGAAAACCTTCTGATTCGAGCGGACAGTCCGGTCCAAAAGCGATTTTGGTCCTGATGCCAGCGGATAGTCCACTACGGGGGTGCGGACAGTCCGATGCGGGCTGTGAAAGGATGAACTCGAATTTTTTGAGAGGAAATGGATAATTTTAGGGTCAAAATTGAGGAGATTTTGTGGATGAAAGGTGGGAAAACTTGTGGGGAAGCTAGATCCACTCGAAACACAACGAATCCATGGATCAAAATCAACGAAACATCATCAAACCAATAAATCACAAAAAAAAATTGGGGCTATTTTTGGTGGGAATTTTTGGATTTTAGGACGAAATCAAGCAAAACAAGGCTAGAAAATGGTGGGGGAGACTCCAAATTCGTGATCAACGTGGCTCATGATACCAAGATGTTGTAGGGTGGAGACGCTAAGTGGAGATATTTCATGAATTGGAGGGCAATCCACGAAGAACGCGAAGAACACGAAGAACAAGAGGGGAAATCACAAGAAGAAAACACTCAAGAACAAGTCCAATCACACATCCACTAGACTTACAATCACACAAGATCCACAAAGGTACAAGAACAACAAAGGGAAAGATACAGGTAAAGTTCATCCCAAATCCAAAGGAGATGAGGTCTTGATGATCTAGATAGATCCTTCCCTCAAGGGGGGTCTTGAATCCCTTCTTCAATGGAGGCCTTGAACTCCATGGAGTCTTCTCCCTCAAAAGGAAACCCACAAGGGGAGATACATGAGCTAAGCTCTAATGTCTAGTTCTAATCTTAGCTAACCCTAAAAACTGAGAGGAGCACGAAATATATAGTCTAGGGGCGAAGGGGTATGGGCCTCGATGGTTACATGGGCTTTTTAGCCCGATTCATAGCGAAACTGGGCGGACCGGACAGTTCGGTGGTAAGGACCGGACAGTCCAGTGAGGACAGATGCAATTTCGGGTGCCACCGGACTGTCCGCTGTGGGGGCCGGACTGTCCGGTAGTGCAATTTCGGTGCGACCGGACTGTCCGCTGTGAGGACCGGACTGTCCGGTAGTGCAATTTCTGCATGCTTCCTTTTTTTCATCTTGACGCTTCCGGTCAGCTCTTGGGTCTTGGGGTCCTTCTCCTTGGCCTTCGGGAAGCTTCCTAACTGCTTGGTGGCGGTTGCCCTCGTACCTAATGATGCACAATGTTCCATGGTGAGGTAGCAACCACGTCCAATGGATATTCATGTAAATCTCCAATAGAAGCGGGTTCACCTTAAGTCTGGTAGGTCCACTTGGGGCTTGAGGTGCTATGAAGGTGTACAAGGAGATGACTGTAGGATGCTCCGCATCAGAGAGAGAAGAAAAAGGAAAGAAAAAACAAAGCCTAACACTAAAAGGAGTTTAGCCAACACCATTTCTAGGCATTGAACACATGATGATTAGATGTTACTGGGTATCCACTAGTGAAAGGAAACAACAAGCTTTTCTTTTATTCTGTACTGAAGTAGCGTCAGATCGTGCTTGTGGAAGTATCTCCAAGTTTGAATAGTTGGTTGTTGCTCTCTAAAAACTTTGCCATTTCTTTGTATCCATATATTCCAGCATCCCAAGATCACAATTTCTATACTGAAACTCTTTGGAAGGTGAGCAGTTGTCAATTCCGTTTCTTCGAAAATTGAAGTTCCACTCCTTTTATCGGGGATCAAAGTGTTTGAACATCGTTGTGCAAAGTTACAGCCCCAAAACAAATAGAGTGGCATTTCTTCTGCATCTTGGCTGCAGTTTGGACAGAAGGAGTTTTCTAGATGCATGCCTTTTATTCTAAGGGCTCTTGTGTTAGCTCTGTTGTGTGCTATCAGTCAGAAAAAAATCTTATGTTTTAGCCTGCTAGAGCTGCTCCAAGTGAGTTTGAATATTGGATGTCCTTCCTCTTCTTTTATCATATGTTTGTACATCTTCACGGAAGAGTAATTAGCTGCTTGCCCATTGCATAACCATTTATGTTCCTTTTTTTGTTTAACAAAACTGAATATCTTATAACTTACTAAAATTCCCTACAACTAAATGTTGCTAGTTGAAATAATGTGGTTGGGTAGATGCTCCTTGTTCTTGTGCAATCTAATATTAAAATGAGTCGGATCATGTTACACCTAAACATAACAAAGGGACCAACAGGGACCAGGTCCGGGTCTAAGCAGGCTGGCCCATTCCCATCCAGAGCACCACTACCATTTTGGAACAAAAAAGGACCATAAATGGTCGGGTATATGGGAGGGCGGTGCGTTACATTCTACTAGACCATCCATATACTTTTTCCCAGAACCTGCAAAAGATTAAGGATGGAAACTTTCTCGCGTTTGCTATTGGGCAAGTTGCCTGAAAATGAAATTTGGGTTAGCTGAATTTTGGAGAGCAGCCCAGGCAACAATGGAGACGCCACAACAAGGACTCGGACAGGAGACCTAGAGTCGGGGACGATGAGGCGGCGGTGCCACCGACGGAGGGGAGTCAAAGGCACGACATCATGGCACGCGAGGGAAGAGGACACTAGCAACAGGTGGCGATCGCGTGGGAGGTAGGGAGGGCTGTAACTGCAGGGTGGCGGCGACGAGGTGTCCAGGCAACGTCATGAACCAGATCCACCATCGGATTTGGTTTCGTGACATGACGGCCGTTGCTCGGGCTGGAAGCTGTCGAGGAGCCACAATGCCCGCGATCTCTCACGCCTCTCGCCCCGGGCCTTCTCCCTAGTGAGGCTGATCGCGATGGGATAGTGGTTGGCTGGGATTTGCTTGGTGGTGGTTGTCTAGGGTTTGATGTGGTGCGCACCGACCGACTGAACTCCAACTCATGGTGCACACTTTTTTTTTTGAGGCAATTATGGTGCACACTCGAGTTCCTCCTAATTTGTAGCGTGAAATTCAGGGGGCTTAATATAGTAGGCCCACATAAGATATGCTCATGTTTTCAGCACTAGCCTTTTCTCATCGCAAATGTTATACACAAATCCTATTCCATGCATACACATGGACGTGGATACCAAGCAAATGCGCATGTCGCATCCCTATTTTCGGCGGGCCTAGTGCGGGCGAGACGCAGCCAACCAAAGGCACTTTATAAAATTTGCAAATACTTTCTAACATGTTGTGACATTTCTAAAAGTCCGTGTACATTTTTATAATTTTTAAATCATAGAAGTATTTTGGAAATATTTTTTATTTTTATGTTTGAAGGTTTATTCATTTTTCATGGAAGGTGACATTTCCCAATTTTCATGAACTTATTTTTCACATTTTCCATAAAACTTGTGAATTGCAGGAAAACCAGAAAAGAATAAAAAACGACACCTTGATGTGGGCCGACCCAAAGAGTCAGGTAAGGGTGCATGTTTGCTCCCTATTCTGCGTGTAATGCTTTTTTTTGTATTTGGTTTTTTTGCTTCTCTTTTATGTTTTATTTGTTGGTCTCCATTTCATTATTAATATTTATCACTGTTTTCCTTTTATTATTATTTTCATTTTGTTTTAAATTTAGATATTAGAAGAAATATAAACATTTTTTCTATATATTAATTTTTTTAAATGTAGAACACTTTTCAAATGCACGTTGAATATTTTCTAAACACATGAGGAACATTTCGAATATATCTTAAATAGACATTGATTTTTCTAAATATATGTTGAACAAAGTTTTATACATGAGGATCTTTTGTTAAACATGTTTAATTTTTAAAAAATAAATGAATATTTTTAAATGCCTGAACACTTTTTAGAAAATGCATAAAATGTATTTTAGGAGTACATGCTTATTTTATATATTTGCACACACACATATTTTTTTATTAAAATGGTTATATTTATATAAATTAGTAAGACATTTTATTACATTTAAATATCATAAAAAGTGTTCAGGTGTCCCTGAAAATATATTACTCCCCTCGATCCATATTACTTGTCACTCAGATGAATGTATCTAGCAGTGAAATATGTGTATACACATCCGTTTGAGCGAAAGGTAATATGGATTGGAGGGAGTAGTGTATTTAAACTTTTTGTTTTTTGAGGGCATTAGTGTATTTTACATTTTAGCTAAAAAAAACCTGCGCTACTTGTGCCGGCTCATGAAAGACGTGCGTGAGCGACCAGATCGTATGGCTCGCAGCGGGCGCTGTATAGCAGCTCCCCTTCCTCGTCGCTCTAGTCGCCAACTCGGATTGAAGAAAGTGTTGCTCGGGGCCCGTCACGAGCTCGCTATACGCAAGCCCATAATTCCTCTTCCTCTCTGTGTCTCAAAAAAAAAATAAAAAAAATTCCTCTTCCCCTCTTCTGCTCCGGCGACTCGCCGATGTCCTTACCGCCATCCGGCCACCGTACCATCCTACTTCTCATCCTCATCGAGCTCCTATCGCCGCTCCGGTGCACGGGGGAGTCGGCGACGTGCCTTGCTGTGTACCGCGAGGGCGGCGCGCCCGCGGTGTACCAGTCCGCGCACTGCCCCCGCTGGACCATCCTCTCCGCCGGCGAGGGGGATGGGGACAAGGGCCCCTCCTCCCCGCAGCCGAGGAGGTGCCATGTGGCGGCTCACCGCGGCCGCCGCCGCTCCCAGGAGGACCGCGCCGTCTGCGCTCTCGGCATCCGCATCCCCTTCATAGGTACCTGCACAACACGGAGTCAGTAAAACAAATCCGCAATTTACACGCGGTGCTGCACTGCAGCTATGAGGTGGAAGGGCGAGGGAGTATTGAGAAATCATGTGCAGTTAACCAGAGCTTCCAGGATGATTGTACTGGCAACCTTGTTTATTAATTAATGCACTTATTATTATGCTTCATGAACTCTTGAGCTAGAAATGAGGAATGAAAACAGTATTCTGCTTCTGGTTTACTGGTACTATGATTTGTACTCCTGAATGTTAGTTGGTATCTCATGTCAGAGAGTGTAGTCACTAAGAAATCGTAAAAATGGGAGTGGGAAGCTGGATACATGTTGGAAGGATCATAGTAGAAAGGTACCCTGCGGAGTTTATTAGACCTAGCACAACATCCTTTTCCTGCCATTAAGGTTGCATACTGCATACTGCAAGACTGCGAGTTGGTCAAGTTGATTAGTGCCTCATGACTTATATGTCTAGGGATAACAAGTCGCTATTAGCCTATTACATAGTCAGTCAAACGATTTTGTAGAAATACTTTCTTCAAAAGTGCTTTGGTTATTGTGATTTTATGCTCGATCCTTTAAGATGCACCTGGTTCATTTGTAATCTGATTCTGGCTAACTTGCTATATTATACAGAGCAAATGAGGATTAAAGAGGTGGATGTCGGAGTGATGGCAATATTTGATGGTCATAATGGAGATGAGGCCAGTGAGATGGCTTCTAAGCTCTTACTGGAGTACTTGTTGCTTCATGTTTATTTTCTTCTTGATGGTATATACTCCATCATGTTCAGATACTCAACTGGAAAGCTGACACATAAGGAAGTTACTATTCTTAACAGTGTTCTTAACCTGTACAAAGAGGATCAGTCCAACCACGGGCAGAGGTTTTTTCTTTTATCATGCCCTCTAATCCATGTAAATAGTTCTGGTTGTGTTTACACTATGAAGTTACATCCTGTTTACAGCATGTTGACGATGATTTTCATGTTTCCTTGATCTCAGAATGCTATCAAAGTATTATTTTTCATATGCCACTTTCGAAGAATCTGAACCTTATTTTCAGGGCAATAAAAGTTGTTCATGGTTCTAAAAAAGTGCAGGTCATGTTGGATATCACCCACAATTCTAGATCGATCTTTTCACATGGAAATTCTGAAGGAATCATTATTGAGGGCAGTTCAGGATATTGACCTAACATTCTCCAAGGAAGGTCTCATTTTCGTAAGCAAAATTAAACTTCATTGTGCACGTTCGTAATAATTGAAAAGGATTATTTGGCATGTGTAATGCAGGAAGCTTTACGAAAAAATTTCAAGTCCGGTTCAACAGCTACTGTGGTCTTGATAGCCGATGGCCAAATCATAACAGCTAATGTGGGAGATTCAAAAGCATTTTTGTGCTCGCAAAGTCATGCCTCATACCGTCAAAAGAGTTAGTCTTCTTTCTTTTATTATTTAAATAACTTTCCCAGATGGATGTTGCTTATTCTAGATGTTTTCTGTCCTGTCAATTACTCTCCTACTCTTGTTGGCAAGCATTTTCTTGCATTTTATTTTCTCCCTCCCCCTGTTACCCTGTCTCTCCAGATCCCATACTCTTGCAGTCTACATATTACAGATTTACAGGCTATATTTATCTGGGCTGAAAATATCAAAGCATACTACTAATGTTATCCTAATTCCTATCCTCCTTGGATCCATGTTTCTTTGAGCAATGTTTATAATAAATTGTACGAGATACGATTAGCACTGTCTGGTGATCCACATTGCCTCGGTATGGGATTTGACATCCTTGTATATAATGCCGCAGAAACCAAGTGGCAATCTGGGAGAGAATAGGTGCGCCGTGACTTTGGCGTAAAAACAATAACCAAAACCACCATAATATAGTAGAACTACATATGGCGAGAAATGTTGAAAACGCCACGTTTTAGCTTTTAACTGTAACTTTTGAAACTGCCACGGTGCATTGTTCATGTCGTGATGCATCATTATCTCTTGTCTTGTCAGCATGGCCTTTGTTTTAATACAAGCTTCTCTTCATTAGACATTAGTGCATGCTTTGCTGTTAGGGGGCCTAGCTTTCATCCTTTTATGTGACTACCTGTATGTGCATTAGTCTTAAGACATTGCCTAGCTGGCTGTGTTCAATAATCGTTTTTAATCTTGGCTGGGTAGTTTAGGGCAGTATAATTTTTCAGTTTTTTTCTTACTTTTGCTAGTTTTTTTTTTCCATTTTGGTTGTTAGTTTCGCGCCATCACGGTGTCCTTACTAATACAAAATGACGCGAATTTTGATGCATGTTCGAGGAAAAACAAACCTGTACTTATAATATCATGGTAGAAAATTTTATGTTAGGCTACCGAGTAAAATTTAGGCAGGTTGCAGTAACCAAGACCAATATTGGTTCATTTATGGATCAAATCATGAAAGAACTGTGGTAACAAATATTCTTCACTTCTAGACTTCTAGTTGAACAGGAGATCTCCAAAATTTGCTGCTTCATACAAATAAAACCTTCTGCTTTAAATGGTGTCTACATCCTGAATCTGCTTGTATGACTTGCACTGTGGACTTGTGGAGAAACAATAATCAGAAAGCTTCCATTATCAGGGAAACGGAGAAGAAAGAGAAACTCTAGCAATCACGAGGACTTTGCTTTGGCAAATTATGGTGGACCACTTTACAATGTAAAGGAGTTAACCAGGGACCATCATCCAGATAGAGAGGATGAGAGAAGGCGTGTAGAAGCTGCTGGTGGTTATGTTCTTGAGTGGGCTGGTGTATACCGTGTTAATGGTGAGCTTGCACTATCTCGAGCTATTGGCGATGTGCCTTTTAAACGGTTAGTACGCAATCTATTGAGTTCTTTTCTCCAATTATGTCTAACCTACCAGTTTCCCAAGATTTTCAATGTATTGGAGTTTGCATATCTTGAAAAATAGAAAAGTTACATGTAGCCCTACTGCATTTTATTAAAGAGTAAATTTCACCAAACTGCAAGTATCGTGTACAAAGTACAAACACTCAGAAAACTACGGATTTGGGGATCAATATTAAGAACTATAGATGGTTCAATTTTATGATTTATCACATAACCGCATGTTGTAGGGTGCACTGAACATTCCATTTGGTCTACTAACTTGGGCCACAAGATGGCCTCTCAAAATAGTGCACCAGTTCCAGGCAACGAGGCAAGAGCTGATCAATTGGAATTTACTCATAGAACTGCTGCACAATTCTCTGAGGATGGCTTATGCGCCCAGATGGTCAGACCGCACCGGAAGTCAGTGCACAATGAAAAATTGATGTAATTAATCATGGAATCTATAGCTTGTACATTAAACCTGTCATTCTGCGAGTTATAGTGTTACTTAGAGAAGAGATTTAGGATCTTATTGGTTTGGGATGTTATCTCTCTTAACTGGAAATATTAAAATAAGTTGTTACAGTCTGGCTCTGTATTATACATGGCACCCCATCCCTTGCTCTAGTTTGTCTCTACCCCCAGCAGGCACAAGTGTTATTCTTCCTTGAAGTCGTTTCTGTCCAACCTCACTATGACAGATGCTTAACCCCATTACTTACCAGCATACATGGGCAACGTTATTTGATTTGAAGAAATCATAACAAAGCCAAATAAAAGAATGCTCAACATATACAGACAGTATGAAGTGTGCATGCTGAGCTCGCCCAAACACAACATGTGCAGCCTCAACATGACACTCCCCTCACTGGGTTGAATGTGGATGCCTGGACGGCATAGTGAGAACTGAGAAGAGTTCTCAGAAAGCCGAATGACCACCATTCGGTTCATCGCTTCATTGTCCAGACTCCAGAATTAAGGAAACAACTAACTGAACACCCACTAAGCATTGACCCTAACCAAGGACTGTCCAGTATACCAGGCTCTCAATAACTTTAGACACACATTCTTGTACTTATAAATAGAAAAATTATCAAAGAACTATACTTACTACTTACTACTTAGTTTACCTTGTATCAATCACAACGGTAACAAGAAAATCCACACCATCGTCATAGTTTCATCTAGGTACCCATTTTGCTCTGGACTTACTTGCGCAGTTGCTTCCAGCGATGGAGCTAGCAGTATAGCATTGAGGTCAGCTGACCCCAAATAAATTCGGGGAATCCTATGGTAAACCACTATTCCTCCATAGAGAACTACATTACAACTCTTGGTTGGCGTCATCCCTGGATGCTTCCTCGGTTCCCCTCCCTCCAAGTGCCCCGCTTAGTGTCCACCACTGGGTCCAGGCTACTGGTGCCATGAGGATATCTCTGGACTATGCCCCTTACATGCAATGATGTGACACCCACATCTCATCCTCGCTGCGCTGGTGGTGCACCGATGTCACGTGGAGGTCGGCAACTAGTGCATGGTGATTCCAGAGTTGCAGTGTGTGCAGGGTCAGTTGAGGCAGAGGGCGAGGGCAAGGCCTCAGGGTTTGGGAGGAGAGATGATGGTGATTAGGGCCTGGTGGTGATAGTCATCCGATTTAGGTTAGTGACTGGGAAGGCGAGTGGAGAGCAAACGAGGAACCAGCAACTTGAAGTTGAGATCTTGTGGAGCAAGGCACTGGGGCTTCATGGTACCAGTGAGATGCAGGGATGGCCCATCTGTTGCATAGGATGGGTTGGGAGAGACCAACCTGAGACAGAAGGGTGATTAAACTTTTTTATAACAGAAGAGATATTCTAGATCCCAAAGCAATCTGCAATGAAATCGATGAAAATATGAAGCCAGTGAGAGGAGCATTTGCAGATTAAAGATTAAAATATTGAGACATCCAGAATATCGTGGCATAGAATTATTTGATACTACCTCTGACACTATCAAACGTCTTATATTAAGTTAGGGAGGGAGTATATCGCTGTTTGTAGATCTTCCATGCGGAAGTTTCAGATGGCTAAGAATTTATGTCTGTGGCTTGTTGAATGTGACATTTTGATGTTCAAAACTCTCTGTTCCTTGATATGTTAGTTGCATGGACATGCTGAATTGTTATGGCTCATTGTTCTTGTAGGTATGGTGTAATATCGACACCTGAACTGACAGGGTGGCAGCTTCTGTCAGCAAACGATAGCTTTCTTATTGCCTCCTCTGACGGTGTCTTTGAGAAAATGAGCATGCAAGATGTTTGCGACATGATGCTGTATGCGAAATATGGTGTTAACCAGGATTTTGAACCCCTTGCTGTCGTGCAACAGAATTTGGCGGATTTTATAGTTCATCTTGCTTTACAGAAAGGCACAACAGACAATGTAGCAGCTGTGATTGTTCCATTGGGATCTCCTAGTAGCTCTGGAGCTAGAATAGAAGATTGGCACCATCTTGAAGAAAATTCAGTGACATCTGTTTTGCCTTTACAGACCATTCCGTACCAACACAAGTCAGGTAGGCTTAGTCTCTGATTACTTATATTTTTTAATTGCAACTACTCTGTAATTTGTACATTGCAATTTTATTTGAAAGCATTTGTATTTTGTTTGACTTTAATCGTAACAAAACTGTAATTTCACCCACCGATTGCAGATGACTAATAAAGTAATAATTTGCTAATTTGTGCATTTTCTTATCAGTTTGGTTCAAGTTTCCTTTCAATCTTAAGCTGATTGATGTTTGCATGTTAGTCAGTTCCCTGTTATTATTATGTTGGACACCCTAAATAGGTATGCTGAAATATTCACAGGAGGGCAAACCACTTCTTTTAAGGGGAAACAAGACTCCTTGTTCTATGATGTTATCCTCTTCTTTTGCTGCCCTGTTGCTACATTTTGTTCTATCCAAGTGATTGTTTGTTATTCAAGTGATTGTTGATATATAAGTATGCATAACTGGATTGATCCTGTGAATCTAAAATTCTAATTTAGTTAACTTCTATTGACCATTGGCCTACCCATCAAATTTTGCTGTTTCACTTTCTGCACTCAAAGGTAGTTCAAGGCCTCCTGTGAAGTCTTTCTCAGTCCGTACTTTTGTTGACATGTATTTCAATGTATTTGCAGACGATGGAGTTAGCTCAGCTGTTATTGAAATGGAGTATTTCAAGCGCTCGTCGACAAAGTTCCAGAGATTCTTGGTAAGTGAGAAATTTATTATGTCACTGTTTGCCCTGAAAGTTAGATATTAACAGTTAAAACAAAGAGAATTTACATTCCATGTGCTGTGTGAATGGAAAATATGTTTGACTTAGCATGTTAGTGTTCTGCATGAACTTGGAATTCTTTGACAAGAAAGCCCTATCTTCATTCATACTTTCATTTATTAAGCTACATGTTCAATGTCTGTTGGAGTTTATTGTGGAATCTTTTATGCTATTAATTGTATTTCTGTCTGCTCTGAATTAGGTCGATGCAAAACTTAAGAGACTGGGTTGTTTCTACTTATCTGAGAGTCTTGATGAAGACATGGACTTTATATTTAGGGTACCCAAGGACTATCAGCATGAAGGAGTCCATGACTTCAATCACATGCCAACTGAAAATGTGTTATCTTCTGATGGTGAGTTACCTTTTTCAGGGATGCTTGTGTGTCGTCTGTTTTTAGTAACAAGGTCATTTTTTTTGGGAGGGGTTTAGCTTGTTGGAGGGTTTAGCCTTATTTCAATGGCTTAGTAATCTTCTTTTTAAGACTTGATAGTTGACACATATTGATTTGGGCATGTTTGAGTTTTTTTTTTAAATTCGTTTCTATACATTTGTTTTTTGATCTTAGACTTCGGGTACATTGGGGCACAGGAAATCTTGAAAAATACAAGGACAGAAACTTTTGCTGGCACCTTGTCCATCAAGATGATGAAATGGGACGATGTACTAGTCCTGAAGGGTTTGCAAATTATTTTGGCTTGCTTGATTCTGTTTCACATAATGGAAGCAGATCAAGCAGTTCACATGCATTTGGCTATAAGATAGCTGACATCAGGTACCATTTCCATTGTTGAGCATCTTCCTGAGTACCCTTTCAGCATATTTGGATAACAACCTCAAGATGTTGCTGAAGTTTAGATTATTTGGTTTAATTGTTTTTTAATCATCATGCGTGGCATTTTTAGATTTCTTACTGGTAGAGTCTATGCCAGTCAAACTTTCGCCCGAAGTCACATATACATATACTGTATTATCTTGTTGTACTTTTACTTTCAAGTTTTAGGTGATAACGAGTGCAATACATCTATTACTTTTCCAAATGAAGAACCACACGTAAGTGGTAATTGCACAGCAGAAAGATATTAATTTATACTCCCTCCGTCCTGAATTAGTAGTTTATATTCTGATTATCGCTGTATTTCATTCATGAATGCACCATTGAGTGAAATGATGGAAGAGTTGTTTGTGGCACAATTTATTGATCAGGTGAGGTGTCAGGTCAGGTGCAAGGGCATAGTTTGAGAAGAGCTGCTGGAGATAGATTTTATTCCCTTTGAAACCATTTTCCTCACGTCAAGTTGCATATAATCATTTTCATGGTAATAGTTCAAGTCATGTATACGTACATATGAGTTTTTCCTTTTGTAATGATAATTAGGTACAAGCTGAAGAGAAGATTTGATCGCGGTTCATATGGTGAAGTCTGGTTGGCATTTCGTTGGAATTGCTCTGATGATGTAGATGTACATAAAGATCCTTCCCACTTTAACACTATACTTACACCAGACTCATATAATTGCACAAGTTCAAACACAACATCGTCATCTGATGAAAATCATGGCTCAGACATGATAGATGGTGATTTATTCATATTGAAGCGCATAATGGTAAACCCACTATTCTTTCCAATGAACTATCTGTCATTCTGTCATGTACTCCCATTATCTAGTTTTAGAGGTACAGTAATTGATCCTACTTAATGTATTTTGATTCACGCTGCGCTAGCCGGTAAGTGCTAGGAGCCACTAATCCGCTGAATGTTTGATGTTCATGCATATATTAGTTTTCACCGAATGCTGGGTTTTGACATTCTTGATGTGGTCAAATGATCATATTGGGGATCTTTGGCATTTCGAATTTTTCCGCCATTGCATAAAAGGGACAGCCCGGTGCACATAACTCCCGCTTGCGCAAGGTCCGGGGAAGGGTCCGACCACTTCTCCGCCATTGCATGTGATGCATTTAAGAGCAACATTGTCCTTACCCTAAAATAAGGAAGTTAGATTCTTGAAAAGCTTTATTGTCTTGACTCTGCTGCTTGGAAACTGCAGGTGGAAAGAGGAAATGCTGCTTACTTGAGCGGACTGCGGGAGAAGCATTTTGGAGAATTATTTTCAAATGCTTCAAAAACCCTTGAAATTTTGTCAAGGATGGAACCATCATCTGCAACGTTTCCGATGGACATGCAATTCATTGAGTATAGCTTTCCAGAACAGAACATCTCAGCTGTTGAAGAATCACTGAAGCATGTGGCTAGGTTTATAGAATCTTTTGAATCAGAATCAAGGGAAATATGGCTTGTGTACCGCAATGAAGGCCGCTCATTGTCAAAATTGTTATATGCTGCTGAAGACACAAAGTTAGTTACCGGTGATGATAATGAGAGGGTCAGATATATTCAAGTTCTGCAACCATCAAAGTGGTGGTATTGGTTAAGGACTACTAAAGCTGGGCAAAGGCAAATGCAAAACCTCTTATGGCAACTGGTATGCTTATTCTAATCTTTATAGTCCTGTAAACAAATGTCATGGCTGCCCCTTTAGGTGCTTCTCACATAGTTTATTGTGGTTTTAGTCATTGTGAAATCCTATATACCTAAATAGTTCATCCCCACTATCTCTATTATCTTAACATGCACATATGCCACCTCATCAAAGGCCCACTACAACATGCATGAGGAAAAAAATCCATAATTAGTTGATCCCGTGCACACATCCCCCTCACCACACATGCCACCTCATTAAAGGTGCACTCAGCATGCATGGTAAAAACTTTTCCATTATGTTATGCCACTTATATTCAAATTATTTTTTGACTACACAATAATCAAATACTCCCTCCGTCCCATAATATAAGATGTTATTACAACCAATGTACTCATATATTGGTTGTAATAGCATCTTATATCATGGGACGGAGGGAGTACAAATATATAATATTCATTTTAGTTTTAGTTTGTATATTATTAATTCCACTATGCATGTTTCATACAATCATATTACTAAAATATATTGCAACCAATTCCCGTAGCAACTCGCGGGGTATTCTCTAGTTTAAATTGAAACGTAACCAGCATTCTCACATAGGTCGTTGTATTTTTTACCTCTCTTTTATTAAAAAAGGAAGACATATTTTTTAAGGTGCTGGCTTGCTTTTTATGATTTCATACTCAATAGATTAATATACATTTCTTACTTGCTTCGTTTTTCAGCTGATAGGTCTGAAGGCATGTCATGATCGTAACATCACTCACAGGGATATTAAACCTGGTAAAAATTCCATTGACTTCTACTCTCTAGTTCCTTACCACACTAATTGAGCCGCACATAGTACCCCATCTTCCCATCATTTTTTTCACAGACATATTCTATCAACGAGTTGTGTTAACATGATTTGTATTATGCCTTGGTAGAGAACATGATCATCTGCTTTGAGGATTTGAAGACGGGAAAATGTTTAAGAGAGATTCCATCTGAAGCAACGGAAAACAAGCTGAACTTGTAAGAACTAAGATGTTCTATGAGATATACCTCTTACAGTTAGGTTGAGCTTATTTATCTTTTACTTGGATATTTTAATTTTCTTGGTAGTTGGATTACAAAATTCTAACAACATTCGGATAGCTGAAATCAGTTTTAGAGGCGTGTATGCAGGTCCCGCATGATTTTTTCAAGCACCCTACTTTTTATAGAATATTACCAAGTAGTCAAAAGTGGGTAACAGTAGTACAATGTTTATAAGAAATTTACCTCACATGTACAGTAGTCTAGCTCTACCAGCCCAAAAGAATACGTTGACCAAGTTTTCCCGAACAAACCACAATGTTCTTCATTTCTGTTTCTCGTTTGCCAACAAGTCGTTAAGGGACCAACGTAGAGAAAGTTCAATTATATGGCATATACCATCACATGGCCTGAAGTGGTGTGCTCTTGCTAGGTGAACTTCAGTTCTAACTTGAGATATTAAAACTCAAATTGTGACATGGTCAACGGTCATGTTTGCACATCTAAAAATGTTAGCAGGGTGTTGCATTCTTCTGGCACTACTTACTGACTTTTTATATGCAGGCGTCTTATTGACTTCGGCAGTGCCATTGATGATTTCACTTTGAAGCATCTTTATGGTTCAGGGCCTACTCGGTGTGTGATAATTTTCTCCCTATTATCATTTGTCAGAGCATACATTTATGAGGTTGTTGGGCTTTAGGCACTGAACACTTATTTATTTTTATTTTTTGGATGTTGCAGTTTGAAAATCGTCATCACTTCTTAATTAGGTTGCTCTGTAATGCTTCTCCATTTTATATCTTATATGATCATTGTGTAACTCAACCATATATTTAAAAAAATCATAGTACTTGAATTCTTGACCGTCAATGATGTTGTATGTTTAGGTTTGAAGAACATAGCCTCTTTCATTGAGTTGGCATGTACACTTTAGTGCTTCAAGACCTTGCTGTAAACGGTCGATTCATTTTGAACATAGATCTTACTATCCAATATGTGAAAATATGACTTTTTGTTTCTAAAAGTTCTTTTGGAACTGAATGTATCTTTAAGAGTTCAATGAACTAATCCATGATATTTTTTTCGAACGGTTCTACACGCTGGTTTCAAAGTTGAAGCACTTGAACTGTATGATGTGCAGGATTTATGAATTTATTAACCAGTATGTTTGTTTTTAATTTTAGTTTTTTTTCAAGTAATTTCTTTATTTTCTCATCATGTTTATGCCAATGGTTCATTTTTAGAGTAGGTTCTTGTGCCAACTTGCATGATTTTCCTCTTAATGGACATGTTCAGTGCCGAACTGCAACATTTTGTTTCTCGAAAAAGGTGTTTTTCCATGCTAAGTACTTTGGACATTATCTGGCCGTCAATTTACTGCCCAGTATTCTTTTAGCAGTTGCAGAAAGCTATACTCTACACTGTCCAACATGCTTGTTCTTGAAGAAGACTGCATGATCCTGCTTTCTTTTGTTTCATTCCATTCTAATCCTAGTTTGAACTCAATTCTAGGTCTGAGCAGACTTTTGAATACACTCCTCCAGAGGCACTCCTTAATTCAAGCTGGTTTCAGGGATCAAAAAGTGCAAGACTGAAGTATGTCTCTGTCCTCCATTTGTTTTACTTCTGCAAATGCTTCCCTCTGCCACCATTGTCAGCACAGCCGCACTGAAAGTCATTGATATTCTCATTGCGTTGTTTACAGGTATGATATCTGGAGTGTTGGAGTTGTCATGCTGGAGTTGATAGTTGGTTCTCCACATGTTTTCCAGATAAGTGACCGTGCACGTATTTTAATGGATCAACGCCTTGAAGGGTGGAGCGAGGAAACAAAAGAGCTTGCATACAAGTGAGACACTGTTTTGGTTTTTGATGTGTGAGTTATGAAGTACATTTTCTGTTCCTAGATTAGCGAAGCTGGTATAGTTTGCAACTTGATTCTCATACCAATCCTAAGAAATCAAATATGTTCATTGTGAATGAAATAGTACAAACACCATTTTAGGCTCATGGAACAAACCAATGCTGTGAGGCAACATAAGAAATTGATGCCCTAAGCTGAAGTGCGTGATTAATAGCAGAATTCAGATTTTTCTGGAAATTCGACCTTCGACACAGAAAACTACAAAAAAATGGTTTTCGAACAATATATAGCATCTTAGCTAAATGTCTTTTTTAATTATCAGCATGTCACAGTGCCATAATACAATTTGTCTGTTTTGGGGCACTGCTGAACCATTAGTGTCAACTTGCTTGATCATTTGAATTATGGTGATTCCAAATTATCTGTGCAGTATTATTTTTCCTGGTAAATGCTGTGGAGTATTGAGACGTAACGTTTCTTCTATCTTGTTATGATGTTAGGTTGAGGTCTTACATGGAACTGTGCATTTTAGTACCGGGGATTTCCACGCAACAACAAGGCAGCATTAATTCCGGACGGGTCAGTACAACAACTACATTATCTATTGATTAACTTGTAATGATCGTGTGCATTATATGTCTTCTCTTCCAGAAATGTCAGATAAATGCCTGTGTTCACATAGTTGTTCAGGACGGCAAAATTCAGAAAGCTATATTTTTGGCAGAGAATTTTTTTCCAGGAAATGTCCAGATCTGCATATACATCCTTTATTATTCCCTGCATCGACCTATTCTGTCATTATTAGTTTATTACTATGCTTTAAGCTTCCACATCACCTGATTCCTTCTTTCCTTTTCATTATTTAAGGGCCACGGCGGGTTAGCTTCTTGGAAATGCTCTGAAGAATCATTTGCCCGTCAAGTGAAAATCCTAGACCCTCTTAAAATGGGGTTGGTATTTTTCTTCTTCTTATCACCATTTTCTGCAGATCCCGATTATTCAGTTCATCATATCTAATTGTACCACATTGCTAACGTATTCCAGCTTTCCTAATTTGTGGGCATTGCGACTAGCGCGCCAGCTACTAGTGTGGCATCATGTAAGTGTCTTGAACCCAGTTCTGCAAAAAAGAGGCATTTTTTGTTTCAAAAGAATCTGGCTATTACGAATGGGTGATGTGGAATAGTTGCTACATGATGTGAAAAATCGTAGCAGTTATGAAATATCTCCGTCAGGAAAGTTCAATTACTGTGCATGTAGGTAATAAACCTCACTTGGGGCCGAATTCTGTTATCTGTAACAAAGATTCTGTGCCTAATGTTGTCTAAGGTCTAATACCTCTTATCCTGATAGGAGTTGTTTTAACTGTAGTCCCACACCCAGCTCTCAATTGAACAAAAAGATGAAGATTTATCACAGCAATTAGTGGACATAATGTGCAGCTGTGCACAGTAAGGCACTGATTAGGCTATGGCTGTCCCATTTTCGGTCCTGTGCGTCCTATTAAACTTGAAAAGAACCATGTTAAACCATAATGTGGCCATCCATGTCTTGTTATTGAGTTTGACCGATTTAAACAATAATGCAGTTCTTAGTGTGATTTTACCATTTTCTTCGTTTCCATTGATTTAACATGCAATGAATTACCTGTCTCACAGGAGGACCGTCTAAGCGTTGATGAAGCATTGAACCATCCGTACTTCCAAGAGCCACCATAATCGATAGGCCATGAATAGACCACGAAGAGATGTAATCAGACAGCCTTCAATAGGTCTTTCAGGTTTAACTAGCTTCGTTTGGCAAGGTTGTTCGACGGAATCGTAAACCCTGCCCATCAGATGCTGTAAATATCACACAGTGCAATGCAACGTAGGCAGAGAAAGATTGTTGGAAGGTGGAGAAACACTTGTATAGTTAGATCCAAAATGAATGGAAGGAAGAAGGTGCATTTGAGGATTTTCAGCTGTTCTGCAGTTATGTGCTTATTAAGACATGACTGGCGAGATTCAACCATGCCACGACGTTCAAGATGGGAATGGGCCGGGTCGACCCGCTGGGTCACTGACCCGGCCCAAAAAGTCAGGGCCAATGGGCCAAGTGGGTTGGCCTCAATTAATGTATGGGTCAGTGGAGTCGGCACCGTGCGGCCCGATGGGTCGGATGGGTCGACCCAGTCCCCCGACCATCTCTGCTGCGGCTGGTCGCCCCCTGTTGGCCTCCACTCGTCGTGTACTTTCTGACTAAATCGACGATGTGCTCATGTTCAGATGGATTACTTGACCGGAAGACACGCACGTAAGAAGCTGATCAAACTGGATCGATTTGTTGGAGACGCCCCTGTACACAAGCAGCCAGGTGGATTGATTTTTACGTGAACTAGTACATGCACGTAGAAACAACCACTGGCTTGTTCGAACGGCACCCCCGAGCATCTTTGCTGCCGCCGTCGAGCTCGTCAGCCTGGTCGTCTTCCTCTTCCTTCTCAACTTGCCCAGCTCGCCTTCCCGGTCTTCAGACTGCCAACTGAATTCATGGATTTTCTCATCTTAGGCTGGTCACAATGGGAAGGAACTTAGGAGTAACATCACACACTCCAATATAACTTTGCTTATGTGGCATATATGTAATGAAGAGAGAGATGCTTGTGGTAACTAGCTAAGTTACCGGAACATCACACACTTCAAGAAACAATGAGTCTATAACCTAATAAATACATCGTTGCATGGCACTACATAGATGTTTCTACCCACTATGAAGGTAGTAACATAGTTTAGAGAAGTGTGTACGTTACTAGCTTATGTTCTTGCCCATTGTGACCAGCCTTAATCATTGGGTCGGCCTCATATACCCAATGGGTCGGCGAGGCCATAATTTTTTGATGAAATGGACCGACCCATGGCCTCATATACTGACCTTGGGGCCATGGGGCCAGGTCCAAGGCCAGGTCCGGGTCGGCCCATTCCCATCTTGACACGACGTGATCCATTAACGGTTGCATCAGGACTACTACTTGTTGTGGAACCTATAGTATACTGAGCTCACTAGTTGTGTGGGCCACAAAGTGGAAGCACTGGAACATAAAACAGAAAATAAAAATATTGTTTTAGCTTTTGTCAGGTCGCTTGTATGTGGTCATGTATTTATTTGGCGTTGTATCAACTTCTTGATGAATTTACATGTAGATCTCTTGCATAGTTCGGAAAAAAAATGAAGCAGGGGAGCTTTAGTACCAACCTCATCGCATATGCTGACCGAAGCTTGAGCTTCTTGTAACAGCTCATGACCAACATTTACCTCAGATATTGATTGTACATCATGTGCATCTCATAAGCATCATATGGCACTTTATCAAGGATTAATTTTGATATATTTTTACTAAACTAAGCTCTGTTTTTATTTGCCATTATATTAAATGGTGAATAACTAAACCCCCTTCGCTTTTGGTGTTCTACACCTAGCCAACCTTGCACATGGTTTCACGTAATATTTGGGAGATGCCCAAATTATAAATTATTTCATGATTTTGTCCCTCTAACACCTAGCCTTAGTTTAACTCCGCCTATGTTGTCTGACACAACCGGTCCCAAGCTCAGGTAAGGAGAAGGGGTTGTGATAGGCCTCGCGAGCCAATTTCAAAACTTATGGAGATGAAACCCAGAAGAACATCGTTGGAGTGTAACCATCTGAGCGGCACACCATATCGGAACCCAGGTGTGGTGTTATGGGCAAGGGTCGGGCCGTCACCTCCTTAGTGGCGCGCCGTATCTTGATCTGGATACTGCGATAAGTGAGCAAGGATCGGGTTGTCATATCCTTAGTGGTGCGCTACATGGACGCACAGGTGTAGTGACAAATGAGTAAGGGTCTTCTCATTTGACTCAACAAGTGTGAAGGGCGAGGAAGCTAGCCGAGCCTATTAGGATTCGCTTAGGTAGTTGGAACGTAGGGTCCCTGACAAGTAAATTAGGAGATCTAGTTGATATAGTGGCGGGGAGGGATGTTGATATCATATGCGCCCAAGAAACCAAATAGAAGGGACAAAAGTCGAAGTAGGTGGAGGATACCGACAAGAGCCTCAAGTATGGTGTCGGGGGTTGGGTGCGACATATGCCAAAGGATGGCTTATCATGGAGGGGGCGAGTAGAACGTCGCCGGTGCCTGGAAACGGGATGAGGCGAAGACATGCACGCCGGCGAATCTTACCCAGCTTCAGGGCTCTCCGAGGAGATAACACCCCTACTGGTGCTCTGCGGGGTCTCCGCATGATCACTATGGCAAAGTGAATACAAGATGCTCCTTGAGCTGTTTGGGGTGAGGAAGGGGAAGGGCACGGTTAGCTCTTCTCTCCCTCTATGCGTGTGTCTAAAACTACTGGATTCCAACCCTTTACATGGGTGCCCCGGGGGGTTTATATAGGCCTACCCCCCGGGGGTACAACGGTAATCCGGCTGGGTGCGGGTCCAAGCCGTCAGTCTCTAAGTCGCCGTCTTCTCCGCCGACTTCTGGGGTCCGCCGACTAGTGGGCCCCGTCGGCCGGCCCAAAGATGGGGCCGACAGCCCTTGTCCGTCATGAGGCGGGTCTTGCCGGCTGCAGATTACTGTAGTCGTGCTTCTAATGACGCGAGCTTGGTCATGGGGTCATGGCAACAGTGCCGCCGCCGGGCGGGCGCTAACTGTTGCCAATCCCCCTCGTGTCTGGTTAATTGCGCGGGGTACCCCCGGGAGGGGCCGGCCCACACCCGGAGGCCGACGTCGGCGGGTCCGTCTTTGGGGCGCACTCGCCGTCTTGATTCTCCCGCCGACAAAGCGGGTCCCGCCGTCTTCGGGTCGTGCAGAGCCATCGTGGGTACAGGAATCTGCCCACGGGCTGATGTCGAGGCAGCGTGGCAACTTGCCGTGCGGGACGGAGATCTCCGTCGATGCTGACAGCTCAGGGCTATACACGCCTTTATGGGCGGGCGAGGATGGGCCGCGAGGCGGCTTTATCCCATCCCGCCGTGGTCGCTCGGCGGGAGGTGGTTGGGGTCGCGGGCCGCCTCCAGTAGCCGGCCTCGGCTGGAGGTCGCTGGCTTGGAGTCGGCTCGTCCGAGGCCGTCTGGGACTCGGCCTAGAGGCGATCGGCGACTCTGTTCCGACTCTCTGAAGGCGGCTCTTTGTCTTGGGGTCTTGAGGCGCGATCGCCCGATGTTTTGAAAGGTTCAGGGCTCGGTGCGCCTACCCGTGGCCCATTACTCCGACAGTAGTCCCCGGCTGGTGAGGCGCCGAGGCAGCCTGTCGAGGAGCCTCGACAGCTTCATCCTTCGGTAGGAGAATCTGGACTCGGCCCGCCGTCTCCATCTTGAGCCGACTAGTGGAGTCGGCCTTGCGGGGCCGTCTTGCTCTTCAAAGGTTTGAAGGTCGCGGCGGGATCCGGGCGGCGTGCGATAAGCTTCGGCGGCCGCCCGGCTGCCGCCACGCGACGCCACGCTGGCGAGGCGATCTGCCCGGCCACAGCGTGACAAGACAGGCCCGTCGGCGGGGCCCGCCACTACCGTGCCCGGCGCGCAGCGGATCCGGCTGCGGTCGTCGGCGGTTGGGCTCCCCATCGCCGTTCTGCGTGCGATAACGTCGTGGGTTAAATCGTGAAGCGTGGGGGCGTGGGCGCAATTAATCCCACGCCCGCCCTCGCCAGCGGCCTAGGCGCCTATAAGTAGGCGGGGAAGGGAGGGCGGCGACGCACGCGCACTCTCTCATCCCCGCCTCGCCTCGTCTTCTTTCTCGCTCCACCGCCGAGCCTCGTTTTCTTCCTCGCTCCACCGCCGAGCCTCGCCGCTCATAAATATGAGCTCCTCATCCGCCGCCGCGCCCCACAAGCGCTTCCGGCGTGTGGGGCTCCATCATCGACGACAACATCGCCGAATTCGCCGTCAAACGCGCGCCGCATCCCCGGCAGCCACCTAGTGCGGACCTGCGCCGCGCCGGAGGGCGAAATCACGCCGGCACCGGAGGAGGGCGAGCGGGTGATTTTCCGCTCGCACCTTATGCGCGGGCTAGGGCTGCCGGCGAGCGGCTTCTTCTCCGCGTTCTTGGAGTTCTTCGGGCTCCAGCCGCACCACCTCACCCCCAACACGGTGGTGCTGGCCGCCGCCTTTGCATCCTTATGCGAAGGTTTTCGTAGTTCTCCCGACCATCGAGCTGTGGAGGAATTCTTCCAAGCGCTTCGGGACCCACGCCGCCGTGCCGGGCTGCGTGCGGCACGCTCATCGCCAAGAGGAGGCCGGTGCGAGAACCCTTTTCCGCCATCTCCTCATCAAGTTGGTGAAGATGTGGCAGCGTTCATACTTCTCGTCAAGAACGCCGCCCGGCGATCAATCAACTTGCCGCCCTCGTATGGGCGAATGGGCGGGGCCGACCCACCACCGGTCCTATAGGGCCCGGACGCCGACTCCCACAGTAACGCCGCTGCCGCTTGACTCCAGCGTGATGATACAATCGGAGGGCCCGATCGGGGCAGACTTGCTGGCCGCCTTCGTGGGCGCGCCGAGTTCTCTCCTCTTCAAGGCCGACCTCATCCTGATCCGCCGATGAGCGCCACCGGGACCCCACCGGCTGTGCTCCAAGGACATGCCCCACGCGGAGGTGGTGGACACGGTGAACTTCTTGGTGAACTGCGGCCTCACGGAGGAATGGCAGTTCGGCAAGGAGCCATACTGCCGCCAATCCCCGCCGTTGGTAAGTCGTCTCTTGCTTCTCCGTTTCCTTCTTCACCGGATCCGCTCTAATTTTCCTTGGTTTTTCCGACTCGAGAATCCTCTCATGCCGCCGCCAGCGCCGGGCCGGGCTCGTGAATCGTCCCGACCGGGCGGGCGACGCCGACGACCCCGACTTGGGTGTGGCGGCGATGGAGGCCGACGCCGAGGGAGGGGGAGGGGCCGACGACTTCAGGCCCTCAGTCACCTTTGCCGACTGGCCCGATGATGACGTCGAGAAGGAAGTCGTCCCCCGCCGCCAGCAGAAAACCGGCCATCCAGGCGCGAGCTCCTCTGCCGCCTTTGGGGTCGAGGCGCCAAGAGGCGCTGCCGGGCCGAGTCAGATAGCGGCCAGGCCAAGAAATTGAGGGAGCGGCCATGACTTCACAAGAAGCGGTCGCAAAGGCTAACCGCTTCCGCAAGGAGGTGAAGAAGCCACCGCTTGTCTCCGTGTAAGTATTTTTTTTATTCTGTCTTGTTTTCTTCTGGTCCGTCTTGCCCGAGTCTTCTCATGTATTTTTTTCTCATCAGGGCTCCCCTCACCTTGGAGAGGGTCGCCGCCGCCTCCGTCATGGGGTCGGCGGAGACGTCCGCCAATAGTCGGCGGGTTGATCCTGCGGCCGCCCTCCGGGAGGCAACAGAGTGGAATGCGCAGGAGAAGCGCGACGAGGAGGAGGCCGCCCGTCGGGAGAAGGCAGATGCCGAGAAGGCGGTCGAAGCCGCTGCTGCAGCAAAAAGGCGAGCCGAGGAGGCTGCGCGCCTTCAGTCGGCGCTACTCATCACTCCGCTGAGCTCAGCGCCACCACCGCCAGAGTTCACGGGGCAGTCGGAGGGAGTCGGTGGTGAGGTCCCCGTCGTAGGGAGGGAAGGCGGCGAGGTCTCTTCGCTGGGCGCGGTCGCGCCACCTCCGCCGCCTCCGCCGCAGTCCGAGATCGCGCGAGGCAAACAGCCGGCGGACCCGCCTGTGCCGCCGACCAACGATGACGCCGTGGCGCAGCTGCTTCTTCAAGTCGCTTCGCCAGCGCGGCGCCGTCTTGAGAAGGCGACCTCGGCGCCGCGCCCCTTGGAGACCGGCGCCGCCAGCTCGGCCATCCCTGACGCTGAGGCGACAAGCGCCGCGCCCGTTGGGTGGGTGCGAGGAGGCGGCACGGGCCCGCTGAACACGGCGCTCCTGGACGTCCAAGCGAAGCTGCGGGCTGAAGGCGACGCCCTCCAGAACCTTTCCAAGGCGCACCTGGCATCGCGATCCGCCGTGCGGGTATGTTTCATTTCCGAATTTTCTCTTGCTCTTCTTCGTAAGGCGCTAACAGACTCCACCGGTGTAGTCCTCGAAGTTTCGGGCCGGTTCACGAAAGGTGCGGCTTAACTTTATTTGCTTACTTCCAAGTTTTTTACCTATGTCTGGAATTCTTGTTACAGGAGTATCACAACCTCCGCGCTACTGCCTTCAACCGCAACGTTGAAGAACTGAACAAGCGGGCTGCTGACCTAGCGAGGAGCCGAAGTGAGTTTTCTTCTTCGCTGGGCGCACGCACCAGCTGTAGTCCTCGAGATTCGGGCCGATCAGCTGCGGTCGGGCCGGATCTTCCCGGCGACCTTCTTAATCGATTTACTTGCCCTTCTTCTTCTTTTTATTCTTCGTGGTCCAACGCCGCTCTGCGGGGCAGCTGGTACGGCCGAGACCGCTGCGCCAAAGAGGAGGAGGCGGCAAGCTCTCCATGAGCGCGACCTGGCTACGCAGCTGGCGGAGCAGAGGAGCTGCTCAAGGCGGCGCAGCCGAGGCGGAGAAGAAAGAGGCCGCTCTCCGCCGAGTTTGAGAGCGGCGCTCCGCTGGACCGGACCGACAGGAAGCGCTGACCTCCGGCTTCCATGAAATCGAAGATATCGTCGATGGTAAGTTTGCTTTTACTTTCTCTTTTGGGTTGCCGGCTATGGGTTAAGCCGGCTCCTGCTTTTTCTAACTTGCTTTTTCTTCTTCCTGGCAGACTTCTTCCCTGGTCATACGCAGGCGGCCAATCAGGCCATCGAGGCCGAACGCAAGGCGCGGAGGGCGGGTGGCGTCGAGATCGCAGCCAACGCCCCCCGGACCCTTGACGAGCAGCTCCTCGAGCATTGAGGCTCGTCTGCGTCGGCAGACATCGGATGTTGCACCGTCTTCGCCGCGGTTTGCGGCTCAGCGATTGTTGCCCTATGGCCGGACATGCCGGTTCTGCGCCTCCCAGCCGGACCGCCGGCCCGCTGGAGGTCGCGGGCTGGCCGTCTTGAGGCTTGAAGGGCTCAGCGGCTCGGGTGGAGCTCGCCGAGCCCCGGAGTTCGCTCAAAGCGTGGTATCCGAGGCTTGACTGGACCGGTAGCCAGCGTTCGGTCGAAGCTCAGCGGAGCTGCGGCCGCGAGGACGCCCTCGTCAGCGTCTGGCGGCGATCGCCGACTACATCGGACACCAGCGTCTTCGTCCCTGGCGAAAGCTGAAGACGGTGGGGAAGCACCGCGAGTGGTTCGGGATGAACCCGGACTACGGCGAGACTTCAGCAGAGGTGATCGACTCCAGCGCCGAGGATGAGGACGAGGCGGAGGACGGAGACGGCATGGAGGCGCCAGAAGACGGAGCGGGCGACCAGCCTCAGCTCGACCGCGCCTCCAGCAACGAGCCGCGCCCATCTGGGCCAGCTGCTGCCAGAGACGATCAAGCCGAGACCGTTCAGCCAGCCGCCCCGGCGCCTGACGCCGCCGCCGCCTCCGGCCTTCCAACCCCATCCGCTGCTTCTTAGGCCGCTGCCTTGCCTTTATTTTATCTGTTTGCTAGTCTTTTGAAAGAACTTTGTTAATTTGCACAATTCCACCCGCGGGGTGTATTCTGAACCTCTGTTCGAAGATCCGGCCAAGGGCCTAAATTTGTGTAAATATTATTCTAATTTTATGTTTCCTTGCTTATTGCTCTTGCGGCTTTTTCCTTTGCCGCCTTCCCTTAGATGCCGCCTTGCCCGTCGGGCAACCGCTCTGCGGATTGCCGTCTAGGTCAAGTGCTTGGCTACTTTGAGAAGGTAAGTACTTGGCCATTTTTTTAGAGTCGTTTAAGCAAGTTGGGTAGAAAACGGCAAGCCGGCTTCTTAAGAATCGGTTTCACGAAACGGGCTGGAAGCCGATTTAAACTATGTTTATGCTTTGGGTCCTTAGCCATTTTTTCATGTGGGCGCCCGCTCTACCTTACTCCTGCCCACCAAATAGCCGCTCATGAGCCGCGGCTTCTGACAGAGGCGGCTTAGGCACCGCACGCTACTTGTCTCGACTTCGTGAAGCACTTCATAGCTCAGAAAGGCGGTGAGTCCCCGGGCCGACTAGTCGAGCCCGGTGCCAAACAACATAATCAAAGGGTAACATACTCAAAGGCATAATTCTTATCATACAGATAACAAAAGAGGGCAGTCCCCGAGCTCGTCTCGGGGGGCCCGGAGTCTTGGTATTTTAAACACAAAAGGGTAGCGTGGTACATACTGCATCAATCAGAAATCTTCTGGAGGAGATTCGCATTCCATGGCCGCTCCGTATCTTTGTCGGAGTCGTCCCTCTTGCGTGCTCGGGGCTTCGAGCATCGATCAGTAGTAGGAGACGTTGCTTGAGACTTTCTTGATGATGAATGGGCCTTCCCAAAGGCGCCAAACGGCTTGTCTTGGCCGGCTGTATTATGGATCAGCCGGAGCACAAGGTCGCCCTCTAGGAATGATCTTGGCTTGACCTTCTTGTTGTAATGTGGCGCTTGAGCTCTGCTGGTAGATGCCGGACGGCCGAGTGCCAACAATGCCCTCTTCCGCAGATCGACGCCGCCTTGACGTGCTTCTTCCGCTTCCTCTTTGGTGTACATGGTGATTCGCGGAGTCGAACTCTATATCCGTTGGGATGACGGCCGCACCAGAGACGAGGAAGAAGGGTGTGAAGCCGATTGACTTGTTTGGAGTTGTACGCAGACTCAGAGGACGGTAGCAACTCCTCAAGCCAGCAGCCGGCGAACGCTCCAGTTGGTTCGACCACCGAGGCTTGATGCCGACAGATGAGGCCGCTCATTGCTTCCACCTGGCCGCTTGATCATGCGGATGGGCAACGGACGCTAAGTCCGGTCGGATGCCTGCGTCAAGGCAGAACGGGCGAGGGCGCCTTTGGCGAAATTTGTGCCGTTGTCGGTGATGATGCTGTGGTACGCCGTGCGAGTCGTGATGTCGGCGATGAAAGTCACCGCCAGAGACCATTCAACTTCTTGGTGGGTTTTGCTTCTATCCACTTGGTGAACTTGTCCACCGCGACAAGTAAGTGAGTTAGGCCACCTCGTGCCGTCTTGAATGGTCCTACCATGTCCAGTGCCCCGAATAAAGAAAGGGCCAAAGCGATGGGGATAGTCTTGAGCTGAAGCCGGTGAAGCGGCTTGGAGCGGAACACCGCACCCCTTGCATTTTGAACTAATTCCTTGGCCTCTTCTAGGGCAGTTGGCCGTAAGAAACCGTGGTTTCGGAAGGCTTTGGCGACGAGTGCTCTTGAGGCTGCGTGATGGCCGCACTCACCCACGATGGATGTCTTCAAGGATTGCTTGGCCTTGCTCGATTCGACGCAATTTGGTAGACACCGTGACGCCAGCTACCGACCAGCTCTCTATTGACTATAGTGTAGGTTGCCGCTCGGCGTTGCACTTTGCCGAGCCAAGGTTTCATCGGTTGGTAGCTCTCCGCTTACTAAGAACTTCAGGATGGGCTGGGCCCATGAGGGTGCCGCTATTTCTTCGATCACAGTACCGCTACTTGGACGAGGGCGGCTGGGCTGGGAGGCGGCGGGTTGGAGTCTGCAGCAGCTTCTTTGGGTTGAAGAAGTCCCCGGCCGACCGCACGATCCCGGGCCGAAATCGAGTCTTTGCAATGGTCGCCAGATCCCGGGCGGGTTCAAGTCCCGGGCCGGCTTCGACTGCCGCGTTCTTGGGGGCGTCTGCAAGGATTCTTGTGCCGTCTGCTGAGGCTCTGGAGTCGGACCCGACTTCTTCAGGGGGAGCCGACACATAAATGGAGTCTGACTCTGGTGACGGTTTGACAGATGGCTTGAGAAGGCGCCGAAGGGCGACGCCGGATGGTATTGCCTGACAGGCGGAACCGATTCTTGCCAGGGCAGCTGCTTGGTCATTGTCGTTTCTTGGCACGTGGAGGAATTCGCATCCCTCAAAATATCCACTCGATTGCAGTACCGAAGCGGTAGCTCGCCATATTTGCATCTTTGGCGTCGATCGCCGGATGACTGTTGGACCACCAAGTCGGAGTCGCCATAGTACAGGATCCGGCGAATGCCAAGCTCTTTGGCGAGCCGGAGCCCGTGGATGAGCGCCTCGTATACGGTGACGTTGTTGGAGGCGGCAAAATGGATCTGCGGTCGTGCCATTTGAGCTTGTCGCCTTAGGGAAGTGAGGACCACGCCAGCTCCCAAGCGGTGCGCATCTTGGAGCCATCAAAGTGCATCCGCCAATGGGTGGAGTCGGCGTCAAGGCGGCAGAATCGGAGTCTCGCCCAATCGATGAGGAAGTCGGCCAGTGCTTGTGACTTGATGGCGGTGCGGGGCTGGTAAAAGATGGTGTAGCGGGCCAACTCTATGGCCCATTTGGCCACTCGGCCTAAAGCATCTCGGCTTTCGATGATCTCTGCTAGTGGGGCCGTGCAAACCACGGTGATTGGATGCTCTTGAAAGTAAGGCTTCAACTTCTTGGCGGCGAAGTGCACGCCGTAACACATCTTCTGGTAGTGGGGGTAGTTCTGCTTGGAGGTCCTCAGGTAATACACTGGTCTCTGGACAGGTAGCGCCTTGCCCTCCTCCTTGCGTTCAACTACAATGATCAGGCTGACTACCCCGCCGGTGGCGGCAATATACAGGAGCATGGGCTCCTTTGGAGTCGGAGCCGCCAAAGATCGGGGAGTAGTCAACATTCTCTTCAATCGAAAAAAGCTTCGTCCGCCTTAGAGTTCCATTCGAAGAAGGTGGTCTTCTTCATAAGCTGGTACAGAGGAAGAGCTTTCTCGCCCAGCCGACTGATGAATCGGCTGATAGACGCCAAGCAGCCGGTGAACTTCTGCACATCTAGTAGTCGGCGGGGTACTTCCATCCTTTCGATCGCCTTGATCTTCACGGGGTTGCACTCTATGCCGCGTTCAGATACCAGGAAGCCAAGGAGCTGGCCGGCTGGTACTCCGAAGACGCATTTTTCCGGGTTGAGCTTGATCTGGAATCGGTGCAGGTTCTCAAAAGTCTCCTTGAGGTCTTCCAACAGCGTTCCTCGCTTCTCCGCCTTCACCACCACGCCGTCCACGTGAACGTGGGCGTTTCGCCAAGCTGCTTGAGGAGGCACTTACGCATGCAACGCTGAAAGGTGGCGCCGACATTCCTCAAGCCGAACGTCATGGTCGCAGCGAAGGCTCCAAACAGCGTGATGAAGGCGGTCTTCAATCTGTCGGCCGGGTTCAGCTTGATCCGTGATATCCTGAATATGCATCTAAGAAGCTCAACGGCTCGCATCCGGCTGTGGAGTCTATCACCTGATCAATTCTTGGCAAAGCGAACGGGTCCTTGGGGCAGGCTTTGTTGAGGCTTGTGTAGTCAATACACATCCGCCACTGCTTGTTCTTCTTTAGTACCAAGACCGGGTTCGCCAACCATTCTGGAAAGAAAACTTCCATGATGAAACCGGCTGCGAGGAGCCGGGCTATCTCTTCTCCAACAACTCTTCTTTTCTCTTCTGACAGGCGGCGCAAGGGCTGCCTGACGGGCTTCACATCAGATCGGACATGTAACTTGTGCTCGGCGAAATCCGTCGGTACACTGGCATGTCTTTGGGGGACCATGCGAAGATGTCCCGATTCTCACGGAGGAAATCGACGAGCTCGCCTTCCTATTTGTTGTCGAGGTTCGCACCTATGACAACAGATCTCTCCGGTGCTCCGGTCCAAGGGTATCTTCTTGGTCTCTTTGGCGGCTTGAACGAGCCCTCGCCTTCGACTCCTTGGGGCCGGGCGATATCTCCGCTGCTTGCCGGCCATCGCCACAACCCGATCCAGAGCCGCTTCTCACCATGATCACGTGGACTTCGGCTGGCCGGGCTTTGCTTTCAACAAGACAAAGTGACGAATTTCTGTAGTCGCCGGCCACTGGTCAGAATCCCTTGAGCTCGACATCTTCATCTTAGTGGGGATCGCCATGAACTTGGCCAAGGCAGGTCGGCCAAGCAGTGGCATGGTAGGGGCTTTCGAGGTCCACCACTTGAACCAGACCGCTCTCGCGAAGTGATCCTTGTCCCCAAAGAGGACGTCTATCAAAATCTTGCCAATCGCTGGCGAGGAAAGGCCGGGTACAATTCCGTGGAACACAGTCCGACTATGTCAAGCTGTCTTTGCTTGATTCCTAGCTTCTCCATCATATCCTTATGCAGGATGTTGATGTCACGCCTCGCTCTACCAAAGACTTTCGCGAGAAGCGAGCGGCCCGCCTATCCGTGGCAAGGGTGGCTCCCAAGACCAGGCGTAGGAGCCCGGATTCGCATCACCTTCCGGGTGATCGCGACGGCTCCAATAATGGGTTTCTCGGACCAGTGCATGAATTCTGGGTATCTCGATGCTCGCATTCACTTCTTCTTCTTCTTTGCCGCCTTTGCGGCGATCATCACCACTGGTAAACACGACATAGGCGCCGTGCTCTTCTGGGTAATCGTCTTGTATCAAGCGCCGACCGCCCGACACCGCTCTTTGGGCGGTGGTGGAGGCGGCGGCCCAAGAAAGCGGAGGAGGGCAAGGCCGCTCTCCTTGGCGATCCCGGTGAGCGAGTGGCACTTCCGGTGGTGTGATTTGACGGCTTTGGCGCCACCGTGGAACTTGCGAGGTCCGCTCAGAGTTTGCTCAGAAGAGAAGGCCGGCAACCAGTTGGACTTGTCGCCTTTCTCGCCGCTAAGGTGAGGCTGCCCCTCCGCTGGTCTTCGATCGCCGCCACTGCCGCCAGTTGGAAGCCGGCTGCGGGCCTTGCGCTTATGATCATTACTGCTGCTGTCGCCCGGCTGGCGTCGCCGGCCGAGTTCTGGAGCATGAGGAGCTACTTTGCGGTCGATCGACTTCTCTCCGACTTCATGGAGGAGTCGGTTGTATGGCGCATTTGTTCACTATGACTAGCAGCTCATCGAGGGTCTCCGGCTCGTCGCAAAGGAGCTTGTGCTTGAGGAGGGTGCCTTCTCTGCACCCGGCGGTGAAGTACTCGATTGCCTGCACCTTGTGCACTCCTTCGCAGGAGTTCCGGAGCTCGGCCCAACGCGTGAGGTAGTCGCGAGTAGACTTGTTGGGGCCTTGCACGCACAAGGACAGCTGACGAGGCTTGGGAGGTTGCTTGTATGTGCTCGTGAAGTTGCGGACGAAGGCCTCGGTGAAGTCGACCCAGCTGTTGATGCTGCGGGGCTTCAAGCTGTTCAACCATGCCCGGGTCGTGCCCTGGAGTTGCCGTTCGCTATGCTGACGGCCGTGGAGTAGTCCACCAGCCAGTCCTCCGGCTTCACGGAGCCGGTGTATTTGGGTGTGTCTCGGGGGAGTGTGAATCCTCGGGGGAAGGGCTCGTCTCGGATGCGAGGTCCGACACAGGGCGGGCCCAACTCGTCTTCTTCTTCTAGTGCCAGGGATCGGTGGAGTCGCTCGATCTGGTGGCGGGCGTCATTTTCTCCGACTCCCTCTCGGCGGCCAAGGCGGTCGCCGAAAGTCGGATGCTCGACAGGTGGCGGGGAGACTCGCCTTTCTCCCGTGAGGAGGAGGCTGATAGTCGTCCCGTGCTCCATCGCTTCTTGGGCGGTCGTCTTCGTCGCGCTTCGATGGAGATGTGAGTCCGGCTATGGCTGACAGCGGATCCTTGTTCTTTTTCCGGACGCCGCCACCGGGCGTCCGAGACGTCGCGCCTTGATCTCGGCGAGGGGCAAATCGCCCGTGTTATGCCGCCAAGGCGCCTCGTCGGCGGTAAACTTCGTCTTTTGCGCGCGGCATCGCTGCCGAGGAGCTCTTGGACTTCGCCCACATCGGTAGCGCTCACGCCTCGGTTATCCGGCTCAGTCGGCTCGCGCCGCCTGGCAGCGCGAATGTTCTCCGTGGGCGTGCGTACAGGCGTATCGCCCCAAACAGAGACTAGCGATGGCCACGCCACGGGCTGGATCGCGCTTAGGCGGTTAGGGCCCCGGGCCGGGCGAAGCCGCCACAGCGCGATCCATCTCGGCGCTGATAGGCTTCCGACAAGCGTCTCATCCTTGCCAGCTTCAGGCGCCCACGCAGGAGCCGGAGGCGGCGTTTCCAGCGCTCCGGCCGGCGCCCTCCGCCGAATGGAGGCGGCCAGGTCTTGCGTAACTCGCTGCCGAGAGGGTCACGAAGCTCCCTCGACGGAAGGCTCGGCTGTGATCGATGACGCAGTACCTCAGGCGGTGCTCCGCCGCTCTCCGCGCGAGGGAGAGGCTCGTCGTAGACCACCACGGTGGTGGGGAACGCGTCGAGCGACGCGGTGTCGGAGTCGACCAGCATCGGGTCGGTGGAGCCTACAGACTCCAGGTCGGCGGCAGGCTCGCCGGTGATGTGGAGCTGCTCGAGGAGGCCCGCGAGGAGGCTTTCGGGGCCGTCCGTGCCTGCGTCGGATGCAGGCTCGTCGGAGAGGCGAACCTCGCCGACAAGTTCGGCGAGGCAGCTCGCGCCACAAGCGACTCAGGGCGCCATCGTAGCGTCGGCGCAGACTCCGTCTGGCGTGCCGGGCTGGCTGCGCTCGCTAGGGAGGAAGAGGGTTCCCGTCCAGAGCAGGTCTCCGGACGACGGTGCACCAGCCCCACGGTGGGCGCCAAATGTCGGGGGTTGGGTGCGACATATGCCAAAGGATGGCTTATCATGGAGGGGGCGAGTAGAACGTCGCCGGTGCACAGAAAGCAGGATGAGGCGAAGACATGCACGCCGCTAATCTTACCCAGCTTCGTGGCTCTCCGAGGAGATAACACCCCTACTGCTGCTCTGCGGGGTCTCCGCATGATCACTATGGCAAAGTGAGTACAAGATGCTCCTTGAGCTGTTCGGGGTGAGGAAGGGGAAGGGCACGACTAGCTCTTCTCTCCCTCTATGCCTGTGTCTAAAACTACTGGATTCCAACCCTTTGCATGGGTGCCCCGGGGGTTTATATAGGCCTACCCCGGGTACAACGGTAATCCGCTGGGTGCGGGTCCAAGCCGTCAGATCTCTAAGTCGCCGCCTTCTCCGCTGACTGGGGTCCGCCGACTAGTGGGCCCCGTCGACGGCCCAGCATGGGGCCGACAGCCCTTGTCCGCCGCGGGCGGGTCTTGCCGGCTGCAGATTACTGTAGCCGTGCTTCTAATGACGCGAGCTTGGTCATGGGGTCATGGCAACAAGAGCGCCCGGGCGGGCGCCACCGTTTCCATTCCCGTCTTGTTCTGGTTAATGGCGCGTGGAGCCAGCGGAGGGGCCGGCCGACTCCGGAGGCCGACTCGATCGGGTCCGTCTTTGGGGTGCTCTCGCCGTCTTGGTTCTCCTCCGCCGACAAAGTGGTCCCTGCTGCCTTCGGGTCGTACAGACAGCATCATGGGTACAGGAATCTGCCCACGGGCTGATGTCAGGCAGCGTGGCTTGATGCAACAAGGGCCCGGACGGAGATCTCCGTCGGCAGCGCCCAGGGCCATACCTGCCCTTTATGGGCGGGGCGAGGATGGGCATGCGGCTTTATCCCATCCCGCTCGTGAGTCGCCAGCAGGAGGTGGTTGGGGTCATGGGCCGACTCACATGTAGCCGGCCTCGCTGGAGGTCGCCGCTTGGAGTCGGCTCGTCTGAGGCCGCCTCTGGGACTCGGCCTAGAGGCGATCGGCGACTCTGTTGCCGACTCTCTGAAGGCGGCTCTTTGTCTTGGGGTCTTGAGGGGCGCAGTCTGCCCTGCTGTTTTGAAAGGTTCAGGGGCTCGGGTCTGCCTACCCGTGGCCCATTACTCCGACATATAGAGTGGTGGACGTCAAGAGGCAAGGGGGTTGGATTATCCTTGTCAAGCTAGTAGTTGGGGACTTAGTTCTCAATGTTAACAACGTGTATGCCAAGCAAGTAGGCCACAATGAGAGCACCAAGAGGGAGTTTTGGGAAGGCCTGGAGAACATGGTTAGGAGTGTACCTATTGGCAAGAAGTTTGTGGTGGGGAACCTCAATGGCCACGTGGGTACATCTAACATATGTTTGAGGGGTGCATGGGGGCTTTGGCTATGGCATCAGGAATCAAGAAGGAGAAGATGTCATAAGCTTCGCTCTAGCCTACGACATGATCGTAACTAACACTCTCTTTAAAAAGAGAGAGTCCCATCTAGTGACTTTTAGTAGTGGTTAACACTCTAGTCAAATTGTGTTAAAAAACACTCTGGCCAAATTAATTTCATCCTCCCAACACTCTAGCCAAATTAATTTCATCCTCCCGAGAAGAGAAGACATGCATGCTTTCCTAGATTGTAAGGTGGTACCTAAAGAGAGTGATATCCCTTAACATAAGCTTGTGATGGCTGACTTCGCTTTCGGATTCGTGCCAGCGGGATAAGCACGCCAAAGTCGCTAGAACAAAGTGGTGGAATCTTAAGGGGAAGCAACTCAAGCTTTTTAAGGAGAGGATTATTAAGGAGGGCCCTTGGGAGGAAGAAGGTGATGCAAGCGATATGTGGATGAAGATGACGACCTGCATTCATAAGGTGGCTTCAGAGGAGTTTGGTGTGACTAGGAGAAGTATACACAAAGCTAACTATACTTGGTGGTGGAACGATGATGTCCAAAAGACTGTTAAGAAGAAGAAAGTCTGTTTCAGACGCCTACACCTGGATAGGAGTGCAGACAACATAGAGAAGTACAAGTGAAGGAAATATGCCCTAGAGGTTATAATAAAGTTGTTATTTATATTTCCTTATATCATGATAAATATCTATTATTCATGCTAGAATTGTATTAACCGGAAACTTGATACATGTTGGATACATAGACAAAACACAGTGTCCCTAGTAAGCCTCTACTAGACTAGCTCGTTAACCAAAGATGGATAAGTTTCCTAACCATAGACATGTGTTTTCATTTGATGAACGGGATCACATCATTAGGAGAATGATGTGATGGACAAGACCCATTCGTTAGCTTAGCATTATGATCGTTAAGTTTTACTTCTATTACTTTCTTCATGACTTATACATATTCCTTTGACTATGAGATTATGCAACTCCCGGATACCGGAGGAATACCTTGTGTGCTATCAAACGTCACAACGTAACTGAGTGATTATAAAGATGCTATACAGGTATCTCCGAAGGTGTTTTGTTGGGTTGGCATAGATCGAGATTAGGATTTCTCACTCCGAGTATCGGAGAGGTATCTCTGGGCCCTCTCGGTAATGCACATCATAATAAGCCTTGCAAGAAAGGTGACTAATGAGTTAGTTGCGGAATGATGCATTACGGAATGAGTAAAGAGACTTGCTGGTAACGAGATTGAACTAGGTATGAAGATACCGACGATCGAATCTCGGGCAAGTAACATACCGATGACAAAGGGAATAACGTATGTTGTCATTGGGGTTCGGCCGATAAAGATCTTCCTAGAATATGTGGGAGCCAATATGAGCATCCAGGTTCCGCTATTGGTTATTGACCGGAGAGGTGTCTCGTTCATGTCTACATAGTTCTCGAACCCATAGGGTCCGCACGCTTAACGTTCGATGACGGTTGGTATTATATGAGTTATGTGATTCGGTGACCGAATGTTGTTCGGAGTCCCGGATGAGATCACGGACATGAAGAGGAGTATCGAAATGGTCGAGAGGTAAAGATTGATATATTGGATGATAGTATTCGGACACCGAAAGTGTTCCGGAGTGTATCGGGTACATATCAGAGTACCGGGGGTTTACCGGAACCCCCCGGGGGAGGGTATGGGCCATAGGAGGGAGGCACACTAGCCCATAAAGGGGTGGCGTGCCCCCCATAAGGAGGGAGTCCAAATAGGACCAGGAGAGGGGGCGGCGCCGCCCTTTCCTTCTCTCCCTCTCTCTCCTTCCCCCTTTCTCCCTCCGGTAAAAGGAAGGGGGGATCCTACTAGGAGCCCAAGTAGGACTCCTCCTACTTGGGGCGCGCCTAGGGCCGGCCTCCTCCCCCTCCCTCCTTTATATACATGGGGAAGGGGGAGCCTAGAAGACACATAATTGTTCCAAGCCGTGTGCGGCGCCCCCCTCCACAGTTTACGCCTCCAGTCATATTCTCATAGTGCTTAGGCGAAGCCCTGCGCGGATAACTTCACCATCACCGTCACCACGCCGTCGTGCTGACGGAACTCTCCCTTGACACTTTGCTGGATCAACAGTTCAAGGGACGCCGTCGAGCTGAACGTGTGCAGAACTCGGAGGTGCCGTACTTTCGGTGCTTGATCGGTCGGAACGTGAAGAAGTTCGACTACATCGACCGCCTTAATAAATGCTTCCGCTTTCGGTCTACGAGGGTACGTGGACACACTGTCCCCCTCTCATTGCTATGCATCTCCTAGATATATCTTGCGTGAGTGTAGGAAAATTTTGAAATTGCATTTTACGTTCCCCAACAGTGGCATCTGAGCCAGGTCTATGCGTAGATGATATGCACAGTAGAACACAAAGAGTTGTGGGCGGTGATAGTCATACTGCTTACCACCAATGTCTTATTTTGATTCGGCGGTATTGTTGGATGAAGCGGCCCAGACCAACCTTACATGACCACGTTCATGAGACCAGTTCCACCGACAGACATGCAACTAGTTTTGCATAAAGGTGGCTGGCGGGTGTCTGTTTCTCCAACTTTAGTTGAATCGAATTTGACTACGGCCGGTCCTTGTTGAAGGTTAAAATAGCAAATTTGATGAAACACCGTTGTGGTTTTGATGCGTAGGTAAGAACGGTTCTTACTAGAAGCCCGTAGCAGCCACGTAAAACTTGCAACAACAAAGTAGAGGACGTCTAACTTGTTTTTGCAGGGCATGTTGTGATGTGATATGGTCAAGACATGATGTGATATACGTTGTTGTATGAGATGATCATGTTTTGTAAAAGTTATCGGCAACTAGCAGGAGCTTTATGATTGTCGCTTTATTGTATGAGATGCACACACCATGTAATTGCTTTACTTTATCACTATACGTTAGCGATAGTTGTAGAAGCAATAGTTAGCGAGACAACCACGACGCTATGATGGAGATCAAGGTGTCAAAAGCCGGCGACGATGGAGATCATGACGGTTGAGGGAGACCTGGACTAGGGGGTGTCCGGATAGCCGAACTATCATCATCGGCCGGACTCCAAGACTATGAAGATACAAGATTGAAGACTTCGTCCCGTGTCCGGATAGGACTTTCCTTGGCGTGGAAGGCAAGCTTGGCGATACGGATATGTAGATCTCCTACCATTGTAACCGACTCTGTGTAACCCTAGCCCCCTCCGGTGTCTATATAAACCGGAGGGTTTTAGTCCATAGGACACAACAAAACAACAATCATACCATAGGCTAGCTTCTAGGGTTTAGCCTCCTTGATCTCGTGGTAGATCTACTCTTGTACTACCCATATCATCAATATCAATCAAGCAGGAGTAGGGTTTTACCTCCATCGAGAGGGCCCGAACACAGGTAAAAACATCGTGTCCCCTTGTCTCCTGTTACTATCCGCCTAGACGCTTGCAGTTCGTGACCCCCTACCCGAGATCCGCCGGTTTTGACACCGACATTGGTGCTTTCATTGAGAGTTCCTCTGTGTCGTCACCGATAGGCTTGATGGCTCCTTCGATCATCAATAACGACGCGGTCCAGGGTGAGACTTTTCTCCCCGGACAGATCTTTGTATTCGGCGGCTTTGCACTGCGGGCCAATTAAGCAGCCATCTGGAGCAGATCGAAAGCTACGCCCCTGGCCGTCAGGTCAGATTTGGAAGTCTAAACTTCATGGCGGACATCCGCGGACACTTGATCTTCGATGGATTCGAGCCACAGCCGTGCGTGCCGCACTGTCACCATGGGCAGGATTTAGCTCCGTTGCGGGCGATTGCCACGGAGGCCGCACAAGTTCACTCCGACCTTTAATTCGGAGCCGGCTGCGCAGACCGAGGATGAGTGGCTGGACGCTGCCTCGGGGGCTGCTACATCTACGGCGATGGAGCCGAACACTGACCTTGTCCCTTGTGAGGCTCGTGACTCCGAGGTGCCGGACTCCTCGCCGGACTCCGAACCTCCCGCGCCCCCTCCGATCGAATCCGATTGGGCGCCTATCATGGAGTTCACCCCCGCGGACATCTTTCAACACTCACCTTTTGGCGACATCCTGAATTCGCTAAAGTATCTCTCGCTATCAGGAGAGCCCTGGCGGACTGCGGTCGGGGCCGGTTGGGATCTTGAACTGACGAAGAAATTCAAAGCCCACCCACCACCCACTTTGTAGCCGCTGTCGACGATCTAACCGACATGCTAGACTATGACTCTGAAGACATCGACGGTATGGACTACGATGTCGGAGACGACCAAGAACCAGCGCCTACGGGGCACTGGAAGGCCACCTCGTCATATGACATATACATGGTGTACATCCCAAAGGATGGGAATGGCGAGGAAGCAGCGGAGGAAGACCCCTCCAAGAAACAGCCTAAGCGCCGGCGTAATCGGCGCCGCTCTAAATCCCGCCATAGCAAGAATGGAGATTCCGGCACCAGAGATAATAACACCCAGGACGGTGCCGAAGACAACCCCTCCAGCAGGATTCAGCACAGAGGAGGGCGGAGGCGCCAGCCCTCATGAGAGAGCGGCAGATGATGAGGTAGAGGATGACAATTACATGCCTCCCTCCGGAGACGAGGCAAGCCTCGACGACGACGAATTCGTCGTGCCTGAGGATCCCGTCGAACAAGAGCGTCTTAAACGCAGGCTTATAGCCACGGCAAATAGCCTCAAGAAAAAGCAGCAACAACTCAGAGCTGATCAAGATCTGCTAGCCGACAGATGGACTGAAGCCCTTGCGGCCGAAGAGTATGAACTCGAACGCCCCTCCAAAAGCTACCCCAAACGCAAGTTGCTCCCCCGATTATAGGAGGAAGCATATAAACCTGCATCACCAGCGCACAATACGGCTGACCGACCACCTCGTGGCCGCGACAGAGAGGCCTCTAGGCCCTCCACCAGAACCGTACCCCGGCACCGCTCGAAAAGTACGAAGCCACCGGGGAATGCGCCGGACTTGCGAGACATATTGGAGGATAAGGCAAGACAATCAAGATCGATCTACGGATCGCGTGGGCGCCCCACGATACGCGACGATGACCGTCGCGCCGGATACAGCAACTCCGGCCGGGCCGAACATAATAGACAAAGCTCGCTTGAGCTACGTCGCGACATTGCCCAATATAGAGGCGCCGCACACCCACTATGCTTCACAGATGAAGTAATGGATCATCAAATCCCCGAAGGGTTTAAACCCGTGAACATTGAATCCTACGATGGCTGTGAGACCCCGCGGTTTGGATCGAAGACTATCTCCTTCATATCCACATGGCCCGCGGCGATGACATTCACGCCATCAAATACCTCCCACTCAAGCTTAAAGGACCAGCTCGACATTGGCTAAACAGCTTGCCAGCACAATCAATTGGGTGTTGGGAGGACCTGGAAGCCGCATTCCTTGACAACTTCCAAGGCACATATGTGCGACCAGCAGACGCCGATGACCTTAGCCATATAATTCAGCAGCCAGACAATTCTGGACACGGTTCTTAACAAAGAAAAATCAAATCGTCGACTGTCCGGATGCAGAGGCCCTTGCAGCCTTCAAACATAACATCCGTGATGAGTGGCTTGCCCGGCACCTAGGTCAGGAAAAGCCGAAATCCATGGCAGCCCTCACATCACTTATGACCCGCTTTTGCGGCGGGAGAGGACAATGGCTAGCCCGTAGTAACAACCTCGGCAAAAATTACGGCGGTCCGGATACCAAGGACCGCAATGGCGGGCAGCGTCATAATAAGAACAAACACCGTGTCAACGGCGACAATACTGAGGATACGGCAGTCAATGCCGGATTCATAGGCTCCAAACCCGGTCAGCGGAAGAATCCATTCAAAAGAACTACTCCGGGTCCGTCCAATTTAGACCGAATACTCGACCGCTCGTGCCAGATACACGGCACCCCCGATAAGCCAGCTAATCACACCAACAGGGTTTGTTGGGTCTTGAAGCAAGCAGGCAAGTTAATTGCCGAAAACAATGACAAGGGGCTGCATAGCGATGACGGGGAAGAGACCCGGCTGCCGAACAATAGAGGACAGAAGGGTTTCCCCCCACAAGTGTGGACGGTGAACATGATATACGCAACCCACATACCCAAAAGGGAGCGGAAGCGTGCACTCAGGGACGTATATGTGATGGAGCCAGTCGCCCCGAAGTTCAACCCATGGTCCTCCTGCCCGATCACTTTTGATCGAAGGGACCACCCCACCAGTATCCGCCATGGCGGATTTGCCGCATTGGTTTTAGACCCAATTGACGATGGATTTCACCTCACCAGAGTCCTGATGGACGGCGGCAGCAGCCTGAACCTGCTTTATCAGGATACAGTGCGCAAGATGGGCATAGACCCCTCAAGGATTAAACCCACAAAGACGACCTTCAAAGGCGTCATACCAGGTGTAGAGGCCAATTGTACAGGCTCAGTCACACTTGAAGTGGTCTTCGGATCCCCGGATAACTTCCGAAGCGAGGAGTTAATCTTCGACATAGTTCCGTTTCGCAGCGGCTATCACGCTCTGCTCGGACGGACGCGTTTGCAAGTTCAACAGCGGTGCCGCATTACGCATACCTCAAGCTCAAGATGCGGACCCTCGAGGAGTCATCACGGTCAACGGAAACATCAACACTCCCTCCGAGCGGAGGAGCATACAACGGCTCTCGCGCGTAAGTACAGGCAGCTTCTTAAGGAATTTCGAGTCCGGCCGCTGTTTAATCGGACACGCCCAAACGCGCCCAGAGTAACCTACAACAAGACCACCGCACGTTCCGAAAGCATCGCCAGAGCAATGCGGCCCCGACTTCAGCCCCCGCGAATCGCAAGACTGGTCCTTCACAGACATCATTACATACTGGAGATACCATGGGCATATGGGGAGAACACGACCACGGCAGAGGCCCAGTGCGGCTCAACCACACCAGGGGCTCCTAAGTGTGTCACTCTTTTTCTCTTTTCTTTTTTTATTTTTCCACATGACTCCATCTACTAGAGGCCATGTCCGGCAGTAGACCCGCCGGACTCACGATGCAACAGCCAGGGAAGGATAAAGGCTACGACGAACACTCAGGTGGTCTCCATTACGAGCATTACATCTGTTTTATACACCATTCCGCAGCCTACCCCTCGGAGGGGACATGTTTAAATAGTCCCATCCCTTGCTTGCCGCACTATTTGTATCGTTACGCATCCATGGCAGTATTTACGGAATAAATAATGCATCACTTTTTGCTTATAACTGCATTTCTTTCCTATACATGTGTTCATTTATGACATGTTGCATCCGTACACCCAGACTGGCTAAATACACCAGGGCTTAAGTTCCCCACGTTATGGTGTGATAAGTCCGAACACTTTCACAAGTGCGGCACCCCAAACTTATAGCATTATATGCATCGGCTCGAATCATGTCTTGGGTCAATAGTTGGGTTTGCCGACTCCCATGTTTTGGTACCTTACGTTCCATTGTATCGGCTAAGGTAGCATGGGAGAACCACTGCGATTGCGCCCCGGTTGAGCTGGGCGAGCTCCTCAGTGGAGAACGCTAAAACTGACCGTCATGATAAGGCGAGCACTGGTCACTGTTCGAGAGGTTTTTTTGAGTCCCTAAAGACTTATGCCGCTTAGAGCAAGGAACCGGCTTTGTCCGGCCCAGCGTGGATAGCGCCCGAACTCGGTCTTCGAACACTAGGGGCTTCACCAAATTTAAAATTATAGAATTCTATGGCTAAGTGAGAGTGTTCAAGCATTATAAGTCCGGTTGCCTCGTTACGTTGTGTTGAGCGCCTCCCTAGATGGACCCAAAAATGGGAACAAGAGCGCTCAAGTTTATCCCAACACCCCAGCACTTTCGTGGCATGGGGCTGAAGCCGACGACTTGCCATCTCTCAGATTTGATAAACGGCCGCCTGAAGGTAATATTTTAAATTAACAAGCGTTGCTTAGCGCATATGAACAAAGTTTTCAGTATACGGGATAACAAAATGCGAGTCTACTCAAATATTTCGTTTTTGGAGCACTCACCCGCAATCATGCGGGCACCCTTCAGGACACTTTTATAATACATTTCGGGCGTGTGATACTCCTTGCCCGCCGGCGGCGCATCCGTTAGAAGCTTCTCAGCATCCATCCTGCCCCAGTGCACCTTTGCACGGGCAAGGGCCCGACGGGCACCTTCAACACAGGCGGAATGCTTGACGACTTCAACCCAGGGACACGCATCCACCAGCCGCCGCACTAGGCCGAAGTAACTCCCAGGCATGGCCTCCGTCGGCCACAGCCGAGCTATAAGGCCCTTCATGGCCTGTTCGGCCGCCTTGTGGAGCTCGACCAGCTGCTTCAGCTGGTCGCTAAGGGGCACCGGATGTCCGGCCTCAGCATACTGAGACCAGAAGACTTTCTCCGACGAGCTCCCCTCCTCGTCCCGATAGAATGCGGCAGCATCGGACACGCTGCGGGGAAGATCTGCGAACGCTCCTGGAGAGCTCCGATTTCGGGTAAGTAATAAGTAATTCACATTCACATGCTTGCTTTGCATGAAAAATGCCTTACCCGCCGCTATCTTCTTCAACGCCTCGATTTCCTGGAGGGCCTTGTGGGCTTCGGCCTTAGCGGCTTTAGCATTCTCAAGAGCCGATGCAAGCTCGGACTCTCGAGTCTTTGAGTTGCGCTCCAAACTCTCATGTTTTTCCACGAGAGCCTGGAGCTCTTGCTGCACCTCCGCCACCCGCGCCTCCTGCTTCTCTCGCTCGGCTCGTTCCGCGGCCGCATTGCGTTCCGCCGCGGACACCGCCTCCTTCAGGGTCGCCAGCTCGTTCGTGGCCCCTGTAGTACCCACGTTATCCTTGTTATTTTTCTTGCAACCAAATCCTTTTCTGTAAGGTACAACTTTAATAAGGTGTTACTCACCTTCCTTGTCCTCGAGTTGCTTCTTGGCATGGCCGAGCTCGTTCTCGGACCGCTCGAGGCTTTGCTTCACAGCATTGACCTCCGCAGTCAGTGCGGCAGAGGTCAGCAGCGCAGCCTGCAATCCCATATTGACATATTTTTTAGACTCCTGCATATATCTTTTTAGATCCTCGCTCCGGATTTTCTTTCCGAACACCAAACCGAGCATCAGGGGCTACTGTCTATGCGGTATTATATTACACATCTTGAAATTCTTACCTCAAAGCTCATTAGAAGGCTGCGGCGGGCTTCAGTCAGCCCACTCTTGGCGAGCTGAATCCTTGAATCACCGCACTCATGATAGTGCGGTGTTCTTCTTCGATGGAAGCGCCGTTGAGCGCCTCCAGCAAATTATCCGACGCCTCCGGTTGGGCCAGGCCGCGGTGGCACCGTCTTGCCCTTCTTCTGAAGGGCCGCCCGCCGGACTCTGGAACCACTGCGGGTTCCGGTGCGGAGTCCGGGAGGTTGCCCTGCGGCACCTCCAGGGCCTCCTCACCCTGATGGGTCCCCTCCCGGGACCCCACCTCGCGCCACAAGATCGTGAGGGGAGGAGGCGGTCGGAAGGAATCCATATCCGGCGTGCCCAAGGACCCGCTCGGCAAGCGGGAAGATCATCCTTGGCCGGACTACAGATTGTATGCGGCATTAGAAAGACACCACGTGGCAAAAAGAAAGATTATAAATCACCTAGGAGTCCGGATACTTACGATCTCGCCAGGGGCTTGGCCCTTGGGGGCGACTCCTCGTCGCCATCGCCGAAATTGGCGGAGTTGTCCGGGGGAAGGGTCTTCCCCTTTTTGGACCCTTCGGCCTCCCTCCGTGGGGAGGCCTTCCTCTTCTTCCCTCCCCCCGCCGGGGGAGAGGCCTCTTTTTTCTCCTCCTCGTCCTCGTGGGAGGAGTCCGCCTCGGAGTCATCGGACGATGAGTCTGATACCACCGGACGCCGGGAACTCTTCGGGTTCCGTGGCCCTTTCTTAGCCTTCTTCTCGGCACCACGTAAAGTGCCGGAACCCGGCCAGCCCGTCAAACGGGTGTCCGCTGGGTCTTCTGGAAGGGGAGCCAGACAGTTAACCTGTCCGGACGTTTTCTGCCAGTCATGTTAAAGGTATTGGGAGTTTAGATCCCGCATGAAATCAAAACATGAAAAGCAGGTATCCCATAAAGGATAACATGGCTTACCTCGTCAGCTGGACGCTGCGAGCTGAATCCGCGATCTTCGGTAGCGGATGCGGGGGCTTCGGGGCCCTTGAACAGCACCCTCCGTGCCTCTTTATGCGTAGTGTCAAAGAGCCCGCTCAAATGCAGTCTTTGTCTTGGGATCGAACTCCCACAAATTGAAGCCCGTTGCTAGCGGGGAGAATCCGTGAGACGAGCATGACCTGGATCACATTGACAAGCTTAAGCTTCTTGTTCACCAGGGTCTAGAGACAGGACTGGAGTCCGGTCAGCTCTTCCGAACTACCCCATAACAAGCCCTTCTCTTTCCAGGAGGTGAGCTGCATGGGGATGCCAGATCTAAATTCGGGGGCCGCTGCCCATTTAGAGTCACGCGGCTCGGTGATGTAGAACCACCCAGATTGCCACCCTTTGACGGATTCCACGAAGGCACCCTCGAGCTGTGGCGTTGGGCATTTTGCCCACCATGGCGCCTCCGCCTCCGCTTGGCTGCCCTTCACAACCTTGACTTGACATTGAAGGTCTTTAGCCACAAGCGAAGTGGGGCTGGATCTTGAAGGAAGGCCTCGCCTGCACGATAAACGCCGAGATATTAAGGATGAAATTTGGGGCCAGATCGTGGAAGTCCAGGCCGTAATAGAACATGAGCCCCCGGACAAAGGGGTGGAGTGGGAATCCCAGTCCGCGGAGGAAATGGGGAAGGAATACCACCCTCTCATGGGGCCTGGGGGTGGGGATGAGCTGCCCCTTTTCGGGCAGCCGATGCTGTGATGTCATTTGGGACAGATATCCAGCGCCCTTGACTCACGATGTGCTCCTCCGTAGCGGAGGAGGCCATCCACTGCCTCCGCTCCGGACATGGTGGAGAAGGTTGAGGTGAGATGTGCGGACTTAGTATTTGGAGCTCGAGTCTTGTGGAGATGGATAAGCAAAGGAGGAAGAAGGCGTAGGTAAAAAAGGTGGATCCTTATCCCCTTATATATGGGCGGATGAAACTATGCGTCCCTACTGGCCTGGTAAAACTCGCTTATCTCCCAAGCGCCGCAATCAATGGCGCGGTTGGGTTACCCACGTCCGTATTGATGGGAATCCCGGAATAAGGGGAACACGATCTTTGCTTCGACAAGACGTGCCAAGGAAACGGCTTCGCTAAACACGCTGAGGTGGTATAATAAAAAACGTAAAGGCTTGGTTGTGGCGTGACGTCGTGCCACAAAATACGTCAGCAGATTGAACTTGTGTAAATGTTATCCTCTCTACGGTTGTATGTGGAATTTATTTTGCAGAGCCGGACACTATCCTGGTGTTCACAATCTTCTATGAATTATTCGGAGGAGGAACCCGCCTTGCAATGCCGAAGACAATATGCGCGCCGGACTCGTCGTCATTGAAGCCTGGTTCAGGGGCTACTGAGGGAATCCTGGACTAGGGGGTGTCCGGATAGCCGAACTGTCATCATCGGCCGGACTCCAAGACTATGAAGATACAAGATTGAAGATTTCGTCCCGTGTCCGGATAGGACTTTCCTTGGCGTGGAAGGCAAGCTTGGCGATACGGATATGTAGATCTCCTACCATTGTAACCGACTCTGTGTAACCCTAGCCCCATCTGGTGTCTATATAAACCGGAGGGTTTTAATCCGTAGGACACAACAAAACAACAATCATACCATAGGCTAGCTTCTAGGGTTTAGCCTCCTTGATCTCGTGGTAGATCTACTCTTGTACTACCCATATCATCAATATCAATCAAGCAGGAGTAGGGTTTTACCTCCATCGATAGGGCTGAACACAGGTAAAAACATCGTGTCCCTTGTCTCCTGTTACCATCCGCCTAGACGCATGATTCGGGACCCCCTACCCGAGATCCGCGGTTTTGACACCGACAACGGTGCTTTGGAGATGGAGATCAAAAGCACAAGATGATGATGGCCATATCATGTCACATATTTTGATTGCATGTGATGTTTATCTTTTATGCATCTTATTTTGCTTAGTACGGTGGTAGCATTATAAGATGATCCCTTACTAAAATTTCAAGGTATAAGTATTCTCCCTGAGTATGCACCATTGCGACAGTTCGTCGTGCCGAGACACCACGTGATGATCGGGTGTGATAAGCTCTACGTTCACATACAACGGGTGCAAGACAGTTTGCACATGCGGAATACTCGGGTTAAACTTGACGAGCCTAGCATGTACAGACATGGCCTCGAAACACTGTAGACTGAAAGGTCGAGCGTGAATCATATAGTAGATATGATCAACATAGAGATGTTCACCATTCAAAACTACTCCATCTCACGTGATGATCGAACATGGTTTAGTTGATTTGGATCACATGATCATTTATTGACTCGAGGGATGTCTATCTAAGGGGGAGTTCTTAAGTAATATGATTAACTGAACTTAATTTATCATGAACTTAGTCCTGATAGTTTTTGCATATCTATGTTGTAGATCAATGGCCCGTGCTACCATTCCCTTGAATTTTAATGTGTTCCTAGAGAAAGCTAAGTTGAAAGATGATGGTAGCAACTACACGAACTGGGTCCGTAACTTGAAGATTATCCTCATTGCTGCACAGAAGAATTATGTCCTTGATGCGCCGCTAGGTGTGCCACCCCCTCCAGCAACTGCAGACATTGTGAATGCCTAGCAGTCGCGTGTTGATGACTACTTGATAGTTCAGTGTGCCATGCTTTACGGCTTAGAATCGGGACTTCAAAGAAGTTCTAAACGTCATGGAGCATATGAGATGTTCCAGGAGTTGAAGTTAATATTTCAAGCAAATGCCCGAGTTGAGAGATATGAAGTCTCCAACAAGTTCTATAGCTGCAAGATGGAGGAGAACAGTTCTGTCAGTGAACACATACTCAGAATGTCTGGGTATCATAACCACTTGACTCAGCTGGGAGTTAATCTTCCAGATGATAGTGTTATTGACAGAGTGCATCAATCATTGCCACCAAGCTACAAAGGCTTCGTGATGAACTATAATATGCAAGGGATGGAGAAGACTATTCCCGAGCTCTTCGCAATGCTTAAAGCTGCGGAGGTAGAAATCAAGAAGGAGCATCAAGTGTTGATGGTTAACAAGACCACTAGTTTCAAGAAAAAGGGCAAAGGAAAGAAGGGGAACTTCAAGAAGAATGGCAAGCAAGTTGACACTCCCAGGAAGAAGCCCAAGTCTGGACCTAAGCCTGAAGCTGAGTGCTTCTACTGCAAAGGGATTGGTCACTGGAAGCGGAACTACCCCAAGTATTTCGCGGATAAGAACGATGGCAAAGTGAACAAAGGTATATTTGATATACATGTTATTGATGTGTTCCTTACTAATGCTCGTAGTAGTGCCTGGGTATTTGATACCGGTTCGGTAGCTCATATTTGTAACTCGAAACAGGGACTACGGATTAAACAAAGATTGGCTAAGGACGAGGTGACGATGCCCGTCGGGAATGGTTCCAAGGTCGATGTGATCGCCGGCGGCACGCTACCTCTACATCTACCTTCAGGATTAGTTTTAGAGCTGAATAATTGTTATTTGGTGCCAGCGTTGAGCATGAATATTATATCTGGATCTTGTTTAATGCGAGACGGTTATTCATTTAAATCAGAGAATAATGGTTGTTCTATTTATATGAGTAATATCTTTTATGGCCATGCACCCTTGAGGAATGGTCTATTTTTATTGAATTTCGATTGTGGTGATACACATATTCATAATATTGATGCCAAGAGATGCAAAGTTGATAATGATAGTGCAACATATTTGTGGCATTGCCGTTTAGGTCATATTGGTGTAAAGCGCATGAAGAAACTCCATGCAGATGGACTTTTGGAATCATTTGATGCTTGCGAACCATGCCTCATGGGCAAGCTGACTAAAACTCCGTTCTCCGGAACAATGGAGCGAGCTACTGACTTATTGGAAATAATACATACCGATGTATGCGGTCCAATGAGTGTTGAGGCTCGCGGCGGGTATCGTTATTTTCTGACCTTCACAGATGATTTGAGCAGATATGGGTATATCTACTTAATGAAACACAAGTCTGAAACATTTGAAAAGTTCAAAGAATTTCAGAGTGAAGTGGAGAATCATCGTAACAAGAAAATAAAGTTTCTATGATATGATCGCGGAGGAGAATATTTGAGTTACAAGTTTGGCCTTCATTTAAAACAATGTGGAATAGTTTCACAACTCACACCACCTGGAACACCACAGTGTAATGGTGTGTCCGAATGTCGTAACCGTACTTTATTAGATATGGTGCGATCTATGATGTGTCTTACCGATTTACCACTATTGTTTTGGGGTTATGCATTAGAGATAGCTACATTCACTTTAAATAGGGCACCATCTAAATCCGTTGAGACGACACCGTACGAACTGTGGTTCGGCAAGAAACCTAAGCGGTCGTTTCTTAGAGTTTGGGGTTGCGATGCTTATGTGAAAAAGCATCAGCCTGATAAGCTCGAACCCAAATCAGAGAAATGCGTCTTCATAGGATACCCAAAAGAGACTATTGGGTACACCTTCTATCACAGATCCGAAGGCAAGATCTTTGTTGCCAAGAATGGATCCTTTCCAAAGAAGGAGTTTCTCTCGAAAGAAGTGAGTGGGAGGAAAGTAGAACTTCATGAGGTAATTGTACCTTCTCTTGAATTGGAAAGTAGCTCATCAAAGAAAACTGTTCCCGTGATGCCTACACCAACTAGTGAGGAAGCTAATGATAATGATCATGAAACTTCGGATCAGGTTACTACCGAACTTCGTAGGTCAACCAGAGCATGTTCTGCACCAGAGTGGTACGGTAATCCTGTGGAAGTCATGTTACTAGACCTTGACGAACCTACGAACTATGAGGAAGCGACGATGAGCCCAGATTCCGCAAAATGGCTTGAGGCCATGAAATCTGAGATGGGATCCATGTATGCGAACAAAGTATGGACTTTCACTACTAGGGAAAACCTTATACACAGAATGTTACCAGTAGCGCTGTACAAAATCATACGCTACTGCTACTTAGTAGCAAATAAATAAACCAAGCGCTATCTGCTATGACTTTAGCAAAGAGCGCTTACTAGCAAAAAGCGCCGCTGCTATGCTTGAACTGGCGCACATGGTTAGCCCAACCTAGCAATGAGCGATATCGCCCAAATACATCGCTACTCTCCTTGGTCAGAAGCGGCTTACGTGTAAGGCGCCATCGCTAACGGAAATAAAATAAAGTGAAAAACAAGTAGAAAAGTAAATGAAAATGAAAGAAATAGAAAAAGGAAAAAGGAAAAAAATAAAATGTAAAGAAAAATAAAAGAAAAAAGGGAAAAAAGGAGAAAGGAATAGCAATAGCGGGTTTCAGAAAACGCGCTGTAGCTAACTTAGCTATAGTGCGTTTTCGGAAACGCGCTACCGTTATGTTTCACTTAAACAGCGCCCCCCCCCGCCCCCGGCCACCACACTTCTTCCCCAAATCCTTCGCCCTCGTCGCCGTCTCCCCAATTCGCCGTCGCCCCACTTCGCCGCCGTCTCCTGCCGGCGTGGACGCCCGCAAACTCACCGTCTCCCCCCGAGTCCGCCGTCATCCTCACAGCCGCCCGAGGGCGCCCTCAGCCTCACCGCCGCCGCCCGAGGCCGCCCTCGACGTCACCGTCGGCGCCCTCCACCTCACCGCCGCCCGAGCCCGCCCAGGACCGCCGTTGCCCGTGCCCGAGCCCGCCCTCTCCGCCCCTGCCTCCGTCACCGAGCACCACCCCGCCACTGTCTCTCCCTCTCTGTAAGTTCCCACCCCTCCCCCACTCCTCTCTCTCTGCATTTTAGAGAAAAATTAGTAGAGCAAAAGTTTTTTATAGCAAAAAATTTAGTTTAGAGCAAAGGATGTTAAGTAGTAGATGTTAGAGCAAAAATTAGTTTAGAGCCAAAAATTTGGTTTACAACAATGATTAGTTAGGGCAGTAGGGTTTAATTAGGGTAGATGTTGCTTGTATAGTATATAGTGATACTAGTAGATGTTAATTAGGTTAGGGCAATAGTGGTACTAGTAGATGTTAATTAGATGTTTTTCAGTTAGGGCACTAGAGTTTTGCTAGGTTAATTAGGTTCGTAGTGCTGCTAGTAGTAGTGGTACCGTAGGTTAATTAGGTGATGTTAAATGAATAACCTAAATGAATGAAATTAGTAGTTAACTGAATTTTTTTCCTTTCATCATTATAGAGCACAAAAGTTAACTGAATTTTGTTCTATTAGTAGTTAAATGAATTTTCTTCTACACTTTGTTTTTGAATTAGCTTGTGAAATTTGGACATGTGGTTGCTCGTGTATATTTGGACATGTGTTGCGGTGTCGAAGAGGGATATTTGAACACTGCTTCTGTGGAATGATGTTGAGTGGTTTATGTTTTGCTGGAATGTTGATTCATTTCTGTTCCGGCAAATTTCAGGTTCTCGATTTGTCCACTTTTTAGCAAAGGTCATGCCGAAATTTTCCGTGAATTTCGGCATGGCTTGTGCTACAAACTAGGACATATCGAGTGCCCGGGATTTGCCGCACCAGGAATGAGTCATCATTCCTGCAAAACAATAGGCCTTTTTTATGTCATTATTCATTTTATTAGGTCTAGAATTAATTGACTAGATTTAATCATAGGAAACATGGCTAGCAACAATGAAGGATGTTGTTACGGTGATTATGACGACGCTCACCGGGTGGCGTATTTAATTTTTAGCCTTACCGACGATCAACCGATGTTGTTGCTTTGGGCCCACCGGTGGCATCGGGATGAGATCGACACGCAGACCGGTGCTGAGATCGAGACCGCGCCGAGACTCGAGACCGGCATCGAGACCGGCCGCCAGATCGAGACCGGTGCTGCCTCGGGGAGCGGAGCCGGTGTAGAATCGAAAGCAAAGAGGCAACGACTTCCTAACAAACTCAGGACTACTAGACTGGTGGTCACGGAGGTGGACGACGACATTTTTTAGCCAAAGGCGCCCGAGGAAGCGTGTCGATGCTACGACAATCAAATAGGCTGCATCGTATGGAAAACCACCACCATCAACGATGAGAAACTACAGAAGATAGAAAATATGAGGAGCTCCCTCCTAAAGAAGTTTCACCAGATATTCTTCTTCCTGGGCCAGAATGATAAGGATTATGAAGATCCAGACGAGGACCCGGCAATGAAGAAGATAAACAAACACGCCATGACCAAGTTTAGCGACGCGTTGGCGCTGGAAAACTCGAGTGAAAGCAAAGATCATCGACAAGAAGGAACCCTACTCCGAGATTGTAAAGGATAATACGACAATCACGGAAGAGCAGTTTCAAATATTCAAGGAGGCTTGCGAGGCCGAAGCTGCCAAAAAAGTCTAAGTACATGAAGGGGCTTCAAGAGAGGAACATTGGGAGCCACCACCTCGAAAGCCGTGGTTACGGCGGAAAGAGGTCCAAATGGGCCAAGGAGAACGCCGAAGCCGCTGAAGTCTGGGCATCCTGCACTTTTGGCGGATTTCACCGCCCCGCAGGAGCGTGACGCCCCGAGGGCCCGGAACCGCTGGGGACCCAGTAAAGAAGGTTTACGAGACAACACCGGTCATTACGGAGTTCATGAGACTGCTGGTAATTTTAGTTTCTGATCAATTCGACTGCACACGTTAGTCATATTTGTAAACGATCCTTGTGACTTTTGCAGAGAGAGCAGCACCAGATTGCGGCCAAAAGTGACTCGCCGTCTGAGGCATTGGCGAGGCCCAAGTGGGACACTCCATTCAACCGGGCGTTGAACATATTGAAACGACAACCGGTGGATACTCGTCCGTCGTATGGACGCATGCACGGTGTCGGAGACGGCACCACGTGGAAGAAGTACTACCGTGAGACCACGGAGGAGAGAAAGGAAAGACGGAGGTTAAGCAAGAAAACATCGACAAGAAGGTTGAGATTGCGGTTGAGAAGAAATCATCTCGCATACAACAAATGTAGCTGCCGCAAAACAGGTGCTTGCAGATTTGTCTATTTCCTTGGTTCCGGCCGTTTTCACTTGGACAAGGCAAAATCCAGAAAAAATGCACAGGACTTTCCCCTTGCTGACTTCTTGGGAGCACCGGCTCCCGCACCTACTCCCGCACCGGCCCTCAAGACCTACTCCCTCAAGACTGGCTCGTGACCGGACGTGCTCGGCGGTGCTTCATCTTTGGCTGAGCTCGACGCCCTCACGGTATCTGTCACACCGGCCCCCTTCAATATAAGTGTATAATCTCCCGTTTTTGTTGCCTTTCGGATGTCTCATGTGCAGACTTTTCTTTGCAGGACGACGAAACCCCGTGCACCATATTGTATACCATCGGCGACCAGAAGGTGGACGTGGGGAAGGCGACGATAATGGAGCCTAAGGAACCATTGTTCCACAGCCGGCCGATCCTCCCGAACGTCTTCAAGGTTTCCGTGGCCAGTGTCGAACCAGGCCACGAGAATTTGCCTCCTCCAATACTACTGGTGGATGACGAGGAGACACCGTGGCGGCTTGGTGATTGTTGGAATGGGTGGGTCCTGTTGTGGCCAAAGAGTCTGCTTCGTCTGGAGGTGGTCGGGAGCACACCCACGAGCACGCAGCCTCAGCAAGGTATGAACATCAACACCCCACCTACCCAACTAGCGTCGGGTGTCGGGTTGGGTGATAGCGGACGGGGGTAAGGAGGAGGCTCCATTAGTCGCCGATGACGTCGCCATGGATGAGGATGAGGACGACGGTGGCGCTGAGCAGTATGTCTATCTTGGCGCCTCCTCAGGGTTTGAGCGTCATGAGTCGGTGCCTGAATTGCCGTCTCAACATATTATGGACGACCTTCCGGTAGTAAAGAAGTCTAGGAAGAGAGCAAGGAAAGGCAAAAAAGCTGATTCTATGATCCAGTCGCCTCAGCAACCTCGGCTTCAGGACCGTATAGATATCCCCGATGCGGATAAATATCCCCGGTCAACCAATCCTACCTGCAACAGCGCTAGGGGTCAGATTGGGCGATCTAAGGAGACTTCATGACGATGTGCTGCGGGTAGAGAAAGGCCTCATCGCCTCGAAAGATCCAGGATACCCACTCTACGTGGTTAACGTTCCGCGGCAAATGTCGTACGTCGACAGCTTCCCCATGGATAAGTTCTTCCTCCGATTCGATTACATATTCGACATGTTTCACGTGAAGAAGCTGGATTTTACGTTTGTCCGCCTTTATGCCTTGCACATGAACTACATCATCGGGGTTGAGTAGATATCTCATATCTGTGTCGCTGACCCGTACTACATGCACGAGGGCTTCTTGGGAGGCTGCGCAGAGCACCGTGTATACACGAGGGAATACATCGTCAATTTCATGCTCGCCAATAAGGACAAGGAGGCGATTCTCGTGCCTTATCATCCCGTGTAAGTCATCCGCGCTGCTATCCTTCCTTCGATTTCAATCATTCATTTGCACGGTGGAGGCTAATTAATTTGAGGTGTACTTATTTTTGCGCATGGCGGGCGCCGTCCTCATCATCCTATACCCCGATTCTCCCACGCTCTTTACTTGGACTCGTCGAAGAACATTCACAAAAGGATTACACCCACATCAAGGATGTTCTCGACAGTGCTATGTTTTACTACCAAGCAAGGGGTGGAGAGGTCCGACAAGAAGAGAAGGGCGGCGGTCGCCTTCGCCATAAGACCGACTTGCTGCATCCAAAGAACCGAACGATTCTCTTAATGATGGATTCTATGTCCTACATCGGAGTATAGACGGATCACCGTAACCTTCGCATGTCACCTAGATCCGGCGATGCCCATATTCTGCAATGGGCAAAGAACGTAGGAGATATCGAGGATCATCGACTTCGAGCCGAAGTTCTATCACATCCAGTAGCGAACTTGCCCAAATCATCATGATGGAGGTCGCCGGAAAACAGGGATGTTCTACGAAGAAGGACAAATGTCGCGGGAAGACGTTGAACACGGGTAGCCGCTCAAGCGTCTCGACACGAAGCCTTTCACTAGGCTCGGGGACTATCTCCCTGACATGGATGGATGGAACGACATGTTGGAGTGATTGTCGATATATGACAATGTGTCCGTTTAGTCCATACTTTTTGTATGACAAAACTTTGAGTTATGCAAGATGAAACTTTATTTGTGATGTAATTAAACCGTCCTCCTCCTCGACTAGCGAAAATCACTCTAGTTAGGGCATTTTGGGGTACGACGAACTTTGTTATTTATGCTTATGATATGTTGTTTCTATTTTTGCCAAGTATGTCTCTTTCTGTTGCTCAACTATATATGTTGCATATCATCGACTCATGTGACGATGCAGGTGCATAGATCATCGATGGTGAATAAGTGCTACGCCAGGAGTATATATACGACAAGTGGCCGGAGTGTCGGGCCCAGGTGTACCGGTTTCCGGTTTCCGAGCGACAGGCAGTAGTTAGTTTAGGTTCACGCTAATGCGAGAGAGGGATACGAACTCATGTACTCAAAGTGATAGCTCTTCTCAGTATATCATTGTTTAGATGGATGACGATGTATTTGCAAGTAATCGAGACTTGTATCGCTATTTTCGAGATGATGACGAGAGACCACTTTGTGTTGGATGATGATTATGATGATGACATGATTTGATGAGACTAATTGTATGTATATGCTATGATTACATTTGTATGTATATGATATGCTAAATATTATTGTATAAAGCCTATTCAAATACAAAACAAATACAGAAACAAATATGCAGGGAAAAAAACTAATAAAACTAGTAGTAGCGAGGGGGGAAAATTTAGCGAAGCGCCGCCTTACCAAAGAGCGCTTCCCAAAGAACAGCGCTGCAGATAATATCAGCAGCGCCCTTTTCTAAAGAGCGCTACAACTATTCATGTATAGCAGTAGCATGGGACAACAGGCGCTACTGCTATACGTTAGCTATAGCGCCGGTCCCCGCGCTACTGAGAGGCCCAAAACCCGCGCTGCTACTAGGCTTTTCCCTAGTAGTGTTTGGTGGACTTGCCCGATGATCGGCAAGCCATAGAGAATAAATGGATCTTCAACAAGAAGACTGACGCTGATGGTAATGTTACTGTCTACAAAGCTCGACTTGTCGCAAAAGGTTTTTGACAAGTTCAAGTAGTTGACTATGATGAGACCTTCTCACTCGTAGCGATGCTTAAGTCTGTCTGAATCATGTTAGCAATTGCCGAATTTTATGATTATGAAATCTGGCAAATGGACGTCAAAACTGCATTCCTTAATGGATTTCTTAAAGAAGAGTTGTATATGATGCAACCAGAAGGTTTTGTCGATCCTAAGGTGCTGACAAAGTGTGCAAGATCCTAAGTCACGGACTAGTGGGGGGGGGGGGTGTCGGTGTCAAAACCAGCGGATCTCGGGTAGGGGGTCCCGAACTGTGCGTCTAGGCGGATGGTAACAGGAGACAAGGGACATGATGTTTTACCCAGGTTCGGGCCCTCTTGATGGAGGTAAAACCCTACGTCTGCTAGATTAATATTGATGATGTGTGTTACAAGAGTGGATCTACCACGAGATCAAAGAGGCTAAACCCTAGAAGCTAGCCTATGGTATAATTGTTGTATATTGTATATCTGTCGACTAGCCCGGCCTGGTTTATATAATGCACCGCAGGCCTAGGATAACAAGAGTCCTAGCCGAATACGCCGGTGGGGAGGAGTCCTTGTCTTGATCGCCAAGTCTTGTGGAATCTTCCTTGTATGCGGCAACCGTCCGGATCGCCCATGAGTATACGGCCATGGGGGTCCTCGGCCCAATCTAACGGATCGAGATGACGCGGTGAGTACCCCCTAGTCCAGACACCGTCGCAGCCCTGAACCGGTCTTCAAGTTAGGGACGCTCCTCGATTCTTCCGAACCGTTCTTCATCTTCGGTCGTCGGTCTTGAAAACTGGTTCAACAAATCTTCTCATCTTCGATCTTGAGGATCGCTGAAATGCATTCGACGAGTTTACATGTCGGGTATCCGAGGAGCCCCTTTAAGTTTACGGCCTTTATCGATGCCTTGTTATTTTTATGCCACACCTCGGGTTTGAAGTTATTCCCGGGAGGCAGTGTCCTCTTGCGTCCGAGCTCTAACGCTGGACTACATTCGAGGTATCTTTGCGTACCGAGCACCAACGCCGATCGCTTCCCAGCTCTATCGCCGGACTATGTATCCGAGCTCCAACGCTGGACGGTATCCGAGCTCCAACGCCGGACTATGTATCCGAGCTCCAACGCCAGACTGTATCCAAGTGTCGTAAATCACCTTGGTACAAAGAAGTTTGAAGGAGTTTAGCCGAGCTTAATGCCGAAAATGCCCTCTATGGAGCCAGCCACTAGCGTCCGAGCTTTATGCCGGACTGCTTCCGAGGTGGTGCACCACCCCGAATGTGGGCTGATTTTTGTCAATATTTTTGGTTGGTGCAATTTATTCTCCGCCGAGATACATAGCCGTAGCCCTCAAGGTGGGTATCGGTCTAAAACCCGAGATGCACCTGAAAGATGACGTAAGACCGCTGATCCCAAAGAGTCACGAGAATCAGGTTGATTTGCAAAATCGGTCCGAGGATCAAGTCCTAGCTCGCGAGAATACTTCGAGACACAAAAAGCGGCGTGCTCGATCCTCAAGACTCGTGTTGGGTGCGGCCGACCAACCCGAGGATCAAAATCTCCTCGGAGATCAGATTACACTTAAAATTTTCTCGCATTGGATAGGCAATGCAGTAGCCCCCAGACACCGGTCGGGTGGCAATACCGCATCGAGGATCGATGTGCCTTTAATATTTGTAAATAATAAGCCCGAAGCCGAGTAGCCCCGAGCCTTAATGCGGGCACGGGAGGCCAATTAAGGATCGATATCCATAGTAAAATCACAAATTATGTGTAATGACTCTATGTATCCAAGTACTTTTACGCCATTAATGCTCGAATCCGTATTGTACAAAACTTTGTTGACCGACCATCGACTTTCACCTCCTCGCCAATAGCCGAGGAGTGTTTAATCTACTTTATAAAGCCTTTATGAGGGCAAAGATTTACAACAAACAAGGCAATCTGGCCATACGGTTTTATAAACAAAGGTACGCGGAGAGACATGTTATATTACTGTTTAATAGAAGAAACGTCTTCCAAAGAAAATAGTCCCGGTATCGGTTCCTTTCTTTGGTTGTCATGCTAAGCATGATCATGAAACCTCAGCTCCAATGTAAGAGCAAAATATCGAGGATTTAGTTTGGGAGGCCGTTAATAGCCCCTGTCGTGTTCGGGCGACACGAGGTCAAGCCGAAAACACTTCGCCAATTTTATGAATGGCCCGTCATTTAATATAGTCATCGGATCGCTGACCAGTTTACACCTATTGTGACAGTCGGGCTGCTTTCTCCATCGAGGTGCTTGACCATGCGAGCCGAAGCACAATCGCAGTGGTTCTCCTTTGCACACCTAGCCGAACAAAGCGGAACGTAGGAGGCAAGCGCGAGCCGCAACCCAACTATTGACCAAGACACAATTCAAACTGATGCATATATAGCAATATCCGAGAATGTTCTTGCCGAACCTCTAAAGGTGTCCGGCGCAGATCATGAGACTTGTGCTGAAAACACACAAATAGTTAAAAGTGCCAAAAGCTTGGAAAACCAAAAACGCCAAGAAAACATGACGTCCGAACAAGATCAAGTGTTCGTGCCAATCCAAAATTGGACTTTAGAAAAAAAGTGCTTCGCCGTGCTTTAACTTTGCAACGACTAAGAAGAAAAACACTTAGTATGAAACGGCTCAAATAAACATAAGAGCCCCCAAGCGACTTGGGTAAAAGTTGACTATAAAATGTAAAGTGACATGTAGAATGCCTTCTAGCCGGATTGTAGATCGTTTGTCGTAACGGACCTTTTCGCTTCAACCTCTGGACCCAATAGTCCGGAGTGTGTCCGAATACCCTCGCGGTTATGGAAACCGGGGCATGCGTGGAGACCAAAGCGTAGGGTCATTAGTGCTTTATCGCACAAGTGCCCAACTAGTTATGTTATATTACATGGTTAGTAAGAAACATCTTCCAGGAGAATAGTTCCGTTAGGGGTTCCTTTCCTCGGGAGGCATGCCCTAAAGTGCATGTCCGGACCGTGAAAAGAGCAGAAAAACATCCGGGGCAGGTAAATAAATAGGTAAGAAATCATCTTTTAGTTCACCGCCGAGTATTCCCTTAAGAACGCTTAGCTTCGGCTTCACCCACCGAGGTACACATCCGGTGACCCGGCAAGAATAATCGCAGAGGTACTCCCTTTACCACCTAGCCGAACAATCGGGAACGTGAGGGGTAAGCACAGAGCCAGCAATCCAGCTTTGCCAAAACTTAAGTCATATCGATGCATATAATGGTGAATAAAAGGTACATGCGGAAGTGTGACACATGTGTTGGGCATAAAGCCAGATTAATAAGCTTCATAAAGAAGCCCCGGGTATAATGAGCGCGGTAGCGTCAAGTGTGTGCAAACAAAGTTTGGACAAGGAAAATTTTACAAGCAATTTTTTCCAAAAAGTATAATGCTTGGTCGAATAACACAAGTTAAAAATTTAGAACTTTGAGCATGAAGGCAACTTAGCTGGTTAATGTGTTCGATATTGACGACGCGGTCCGAGCTTGATGCGGGACAAGGTTCCATCCCCCAAGCCGATCCCGAGGTGGCGGAGCAAAAGAGCTCGACACTTCGAAGTGGTGACATAGCACGGTCAATGCAGGACGGCAGAGTGATGCCGAAGTCCCCTGCATGGGGTAATGAAGTGTTGACGAAGCCCCCCGTCCAGTCGAGGTGACGCCAAAGGATATATTCCGGCTGGATCATTTTCCTGTGCACAAAAAATAGTGCAGACCGGATATAATGGTAATAGTGATAATTTAAAAAAATCGTTGCATAATAAATAATTTATGCAAAGTGAGTAATAAAAGAAATATAGCCTGGCGCCAAAGTCAATGTCGATGCAGGGCGGCGGCGTGATGCGGTAAAGGCATGGCAAGGCCTGAATTCACAGGTCGGTTCGAGTTCCGGACGCGGCGTTTGCCGGACTATGTACGGACACTGATCGAACCATCATGCGACCGTCGATAATGCGGCCACCATTTGATAGACCTGGTTTATTTGTTGTAGCAATCCGAAGGAAGGTGATTCCCAAAATTGGGACTCGATCCGCGCACCCATTGCCTGGTCGGCTAGTGACGCCGAAGTGTCCGGAGTAGGTTGATGAAGAGATGGCGAAGCCCCGATCCAGCCGAGATTTCAAGTAGGTCGACGTGATGGACACCAGCTTGAAGAAGCAATAGTGCGGCCTCGCCAATGCAGGTCGTGGCGTGGTCGATGCCGGCTTGATGAAGCGACCGTGCGGCGATGCCGGTATGCCCGCTCCGTGTAATCTATGGGGCGGCGATGTTGGTGATGATTTATCCTTCGCGATGCCGGACTCTTGTTCGGCTTGCCGAGATGATGATCCGGAGAAGTTGAGCTCGGCTCAACAAAGTGACGACGTGTCTAGGGCAGGTCGGCAGCCGTGGAGCAATATTGCCGGACTAGTTTGACACCAGCATGATGTTGAAGATCATGTTCAAAAGATCTTAAAGTTAGTGGGATGTGTTCGAAAACAAAACACAATACCCCATACAAAACTTCCTTCAAAAAGGATGTCCGAAATCCCGTTCATAAAAAGACGAACTCGGGTCGGATTCGTTTTCGCGCAGAAAACAGATCCGAAAAGTGATGCACTAATCGGAAGGTTCCCGGAGTTTGGACGGTCGGATCGAGCTGAAATTTTGAGGGTGGTAGATATAGGAATTCCGCAGCCGATCAACGGTTGGATCTTCCAAAGGAAGTCCGAGCTAGAAGCTGGAAACCACGCCCTAAACTCGTCCGGATTCTCGTCCAGATTCAATGCGGCTCCGGTATATCGGAGATTGCCAGAGATTCCTCCAGGAACTCGATGAAATTTTCCAGGGTTGTTGTATATTCAATTCCGCACAATTCCACCGAAGCAATCGTTAAAACGACGCTTGAAGAGGCGGTGGCGGCGGACACAAGTCCGCTGTCCACAAAAACAGTACGGTCGCCCGAGGGCAATGTTGACGTTGAGCCCCCGGGCTCACTTGATGATTCCTCCATGATCTTGATAGAGATCGGAGCTGATGTTGATGAAGGCCCTCATCCGAACATGACAATCGGAGATAGGGCGCAGTCCTTGGTCGAACCAAGGCGACCAGTCAAGCTGGTGACGAAGATGCCGAAGTCGCAGTTGACCTGCGGGCTAGCCATCGACCTTTTGCCGGACACACAGCGGAACTCTCAATGAAAGCACCAATGTCGGTGTCAAAACCGGCGGATCTCGGGTAGGGGGTCCCGAACTGTGCGTATAGGCGGATGGTAACAGGAGACAAGGGACACGATGTTTTACCTAGGTTCGGGCCCTCTTGATGGAGGTAAAACCTACGTCCGCTAGATTAATATTGATGATGTGTGTTACAAGAGTGGATCTACCACGAGATCAAAGAGGCTAAACCCTAGAAGCTAGCCGATGGTATAATTGTTGTATATTGTATATCTGTCGACTAGCCCGCCCTGGTTTATATAATGCACCGGAGGCCTAGGATAACAAGAGTCCTAGCCGAATCGCCGGTGGGGGAGGAGTCCTTGTCTTGATCGCCAAGTCTTGTGGAATCTTCCTTGTATGCGGCAACTGTCCGGACTGGCCCATGAGTATACGGCCATGGGGGTCCTCGGCCCAATCTAACAGATCGGGAGATGACGCGGTGAGTACCCCCTAGTCCAGGACACCGTCAGGGTGAATAGGCGATTTTTAAGAATTCTTCACTGAGGAATTTCAGGGTGAGGAAATTCCTAAGTCACGGACAACTAGCAGCGGAATAAGTACTCAAGTGTAAGCATAACAGAGTAACAACATTGTCATCATGATGAAATGAAAAACAAACATAGAGCACAAGTAGCGTAAACACAGGATAAGCAGGCTGAAGACAATCTGACTGAAGAAATTGAACTTAGGAAATTGAGAAAGTCTTCAGTCAAAGTCTTCAAACAGTAACGATCATGAACAACAACACAGAATGAGGAAATGAAAGGGTTGAGGAAATATAAACAGTTATCTCGGTGAAGATAGTGATTTGGTAGACCAGTACCAACAGTTGTGACAGTTGTACGCCTGGTTGGAGCGCCTAGGTATTTAAACCTGAGGACACACAGTCTTGGACACACAGTCCTCACTTTATTCTCCTTGAGCTAAGGTCACACAGACCTCGCCCAATCACTCGTGGTAAGTCTTCAGGTGACTTCCAAACCTTCACAAACTCGGTCACTCGGCGATCCACAATTTCCCCATGGATGCTCTAGACCATGACGCCTAACCGTCTGGAAGATGCACAGTCTTCAAAGGTAACAAGCGTCGGGTCCACACAGGAACAATCTCTTCAGTGATGCTCAATCACTTTGGGTTTGTAGGTGTTTGGGTTTGTAGGTGTTTGGGTTTGGATTTTCCTCACTTGATGATTTTCGCTCAAAGTCCTCGGAGGATGGGATGCTCTAAATGACAAGTGTCAGTTTCTCTCGGAGCAGCCAACTAGCTAGTGGTTGTAGGGGGCGACTATTTATAGCCTAGGGAGCAGCCCAACATGATAAAACATAAATGCCCTTCAATGATATGACCATTAGGTGGGTAGATATTTTGGGACAGCTGGCGCACAACATATCAACGGTCGGAAATTTGACTATCAAATTCCTCAGGGCTATCATGTTCCTCACTTGTAGGCAATCCGCACTGGCGAATTCCTAACTCCTCAGTCAGGACAAATTCCGCAGAGACCAGAAGAACTTCGTCTCTGTCACTGAAGAAATTTACTGAACTGTATGAGATTTCCAATGGCTTCATTCGAAAGGATTGGGTAGGTGCAGGATTTTGAGATGAGCATCACTTGGAAACTTTTCCTTAGTATTTCCTCGACCCCCTTTAACAGTACGGTGTTTCCTATGACTCAAGAAAGAGAAAACGAAACTATGAAAACAAAAGTCGTCATGCTTCATATTCCTCGCATGAATATAGAGTCTTCATGGTCACACCAATTTCTTCACTTTCAAAGTCTTCAGAAAGCCAAAGTCTTAAGTTGAAGACATTCATTTTTAGGGGTCGACTTTCTCTGTAAATATCAAACTCCTCATAGACTTATAGACCTATGTACACTCACAAACACATTAGTCCCTTAACCTATAAGTCTTCAATACACCAAAATCACTAAGGGGCACTAGATGCACTTACAATCTCCCCCTTTTTGGTGATTGATGACAATATAGGTTAATTTTTCAACGGGGATAAACATATGATGTAAATACTGATATTGAGGAATTTGATTGCAAGATATAGAAGAACCCCCCTGAAGATGTGCATATGTGAGGAATTTGCTCTTGAGAAGAAATGCACATTGAAGAGTAGAATCATGGAGATCTCCCCCTATATCTTGTAATTCATGCACGCATTTAACATATAATATGAGGAATTTGAAATTCTTGATGAAATATGGTGACTGATGTAATTCAACATGCGTGCATTAACATATATGAGGAAATAGCATGCAGAAGAACATAGCAAAAGTATCAGACCACCATAGGACTTAAGTTTACAACTCGATCCAACAAATACTTTAGAAGAACGAGAGTTGTAACTTAGCAAAAAAACACCCATATATATAGACATGCTTGAAGACTAACTCAAATTTCTCCCCCTTTGTCATCGAATGACCAAAAGGGATGAAAAATGAGGACTAACGCCCTGAATAATATCATCACAAAGTCGATGGAGGAGCGCCAACATTGTTGGGGTCGTCCGTTGGAGTAGGGCCTAACGCAGTGTCGTCCAATTCTTCAGCCGAGTGTGTCTCACGCTATGAAGAATATGAACTTGTGACGAGCTGAGGAACTTTGACCTACTTGAATTTTTTTAGAAGGTGGTCGAGACCAGTCAAAGTCCTGTTGGAAATCCATCTCCTTGAGATCTTTATCAGAATACAGATGTGGAAGTATGGCCCAAGTGCGGTCGAAGACTTGATGTAAATAGTAGTGGTTCTTCTTCACCGAATTTTGTGTAACAGTCATGTTCTGAAGAATAGCACCAAACTGTCTCTTGACCCACTTGTGGTTGCGATCGACCTTCTGATGAAGACTGAGGAGAGGTCAGTCATCACCCTTGGAGCAGTAGCTTGAGGATTTTGCTTTGAAGCATTTGCGGCAGAGTCATGAGTGGCAGTCATCATTGGTGGAGTAGGATGCAGCTTTGCAAAACTGTCCATCCAATGGACGTGTGCCTTCATCAATTACAGCAGCCTTGCCCTTCTCATCAACTGAGGACATAGTCCGTTTGAGGACTTCAATTGGGGGTAAGAAGCTGCCATGATTGAGAGTGTCAGCCTTGAAGTTGATTGAAGACCTTAATCTAATGAATCTCATGATCCAGGGAGCGTAAGGCTTCAATTCAAACGGTGAAAGAGCAACATTTGCCATTGTCCTCATGAAGAAATCATGGAAGTTGATTGGGACTCCATGAATGATATTGAAAAGCAAATTCTTCGTGATGCCAACAACCTCTTCTTCATCAGAGTTGTGGCCTTTGATTGGACTGAGGGTTTTGGTCAATATTCTGTATATCGTCCTTGGCACATAGAGCAATTCCTTCACGAGGAATTTGGTTCTTTGAGCTTGGCCAAGCTTCAGAGGGTTCATCAGCACTTGCATGAAATGACCAGATAGCTCGGGTTCATGGTAGATAAGCCTTGCACCTTCAAGGGGAGGACTGACTGGTAGGGCATTAAGCAATTCAGAGGCCGGTGCTTTGTAGTGAGTGTTCTCAGTCATCCAGCCCAACACCCATGAATTCACATCTTCAGCATTGCCGGTGATGTGCAACGTAGCGTAGAACTGAAGAATTAGCTCTTCATTCCAATCGCAGATGTCGGTGCAGAAATGGAGCAACCCAGCGTCATGAAGAACACTGAGGACTGGGGTGAAGCAAGGCAGTGACTCCATATCAACATGAGGAATATGCTCATGGTCAAAGATCTTGTCTTTATCAAAAAGCAGTGAGGAGTAGAAATTCATCTAACTTGCTATCTAGAAGCGCTTCCTTCGAAGACGAGCAGAGTCATAGGGGTTGTAGTCAGTGAAGAATACATGTTTATGAAAGAAGTCATCAACTTTGAACTTCTGTTTCTTTGAGAAGGGATTCTTCGGCTTGGGCTGAGGAGTATCCGTGTCACATCCCTAGCTTCTGGAAATGCACTAGTGCTAGCCTTGGTGATGCATCATGTTTACTTTTTACAGAAAGTTGAAATGGGGATTGCCTAAACCCTAGCATTAAAGGAATTCACTAGGTTCACCTAAAATATTTTCAGTAAGTCCAAATGGCTTACAAAAATGTTCATCATTTCTGGATAAATGCTGGAAACAATAACCAGAGGTGTCGCACATTTTTCCATGACATATTTTGGCTCTGAATTAAATCATACTCTATTTGCATTTGGGCATTTAAATGTTATAAAACAATTTAAATGTCCAAATAATCTTAAACCAAAATGTTTCCTGTTGGATATATCCTATACAGTGGGCATGAGTAGTTTGATGATTTTTGAAAGTGCCCAGCCATTTTTACTAAGTCCAAAACAAATGTCAGAATTAGAAAAGAGAAAGGAAAAGGAAAGAGCGAGACTCACTGGCCACCTACCCGGCTGCAGCCCATCTGGCGCCTCAGCTGGCCCAAGATCAGGCGGCCACGCCCACAAAGGCTATCATCACCGACCTCCCGCCAGAGCAGGCAGGCTGCTGCCTGTCGCTCGCGCGCCGCCCCTGGCCACCTCCTGCTTCTGCCGACGCCTTGGACGGCTCCAGACGACGCCACGCGCCCCCCTGACCTCTCTCTCTCACGCCCGCAGCTCCTCCCCTCCTCTGGCTCCCTCCCCCTCTCTTCCCGAGCGCACCAGAGGGCGCCGCCGTGCTCTGCCGCGACCACCGGCCACCCCACGCCTCGCCGACGCGCCAGAAGCTCCGCCACTTCTTCCTCAACCACCCCACCGAGCCATGCGACTGGAAGAGCCCCGAAGTGCCGCCCCCGACGTTTTCCCCTTCCTTGGCCGTCAGAGATCGGCCTCGCCGCCCCGCTCAGTTCCAGCCTTCCCCGAGCCCGCTTCGACGCCGCCGCAACCGCCGTGAGCTACTGCTCCTCCTCCCCCTCCGTTCTCTCGTTTGCACGCCGCAGTTGTCGCTTCGCCGATGACCGGAACCCGCCGCCGCCGTACTCACTGCCGACGACGCTCCGATGACCATTTGATCCCGGGTGCGTGTCCACCGAGTTTGCCGCCCCGCCTGAGCCTCGCTAGCGCCTCCCCTTGCCCGCTTGCACCCTGCAGCCCCGCTCCCGCACACCTCCGAGATCCGGCCGCCGCCCGGCTCGTCGCCGCTGGCCTTACAGGCCGCCCTAATGCACACTGCGGCCACCAGTAGATGCACCGCACTGCGGGCGTTCCAACGCGCCCGGCCGTGCGACCTCTCGCCGCCGGAGTTGGCCGGACGGGCGTCGCCGCCGTGCTGTGCTTAGCACCGGCGTTTAGCCGTCGACGTGGCACCATCATTAGCGGTTAATGACCCCGCTACTTAACCCACACTCTAGCTGACATGCGGGCCCTGCTGCCTAACTAACCAGCTAACAAAAATAGATTAAGATTAATCTAAACACAGTGGCCCCACGCGTCAGCGTTGACCTCGCAGACGTGGCCGTTGACCGACCCCACCTGTCGGTGACTCAAACAACACTGTGTGACTGACCAGTGGACCCCGCTGGTCAGGTTTGACCTGGACCGGGTCAGTTGACCGCTGACGGCACACTGACGCCAGGCTGACGCAGTAAATCCTTTTCTGGATTTATTTTTATTCAGGAAATTCCAGAAAATTGCCTAAACTTCTAAAAATCATAGTAATTCAACCGTAGCTCCAAATCAAATAATTTATATATGAAAAATTATCAGAAAAATTCAAGGAATCCATCTGTACCATTTCCATGCATGTTTGAACAATGTTTGTCCTCTGTTTTGGACAAAACAAATAAAGGGCATTTAAATAATCATATATGGAGTTGGAATTTGAATCATGTATTCAAACCAACTTCATTTAAATCATAGCTAGATGCATTAGCTCAAATCACAGCATATTGCCATGTCATGATCATGCATCATATTGTGGCATTGCATTGATTGTGTTCTTTCTCTGCTGCGGTGTTTGTCCCCCTCTCGGTAGGCGTATCCCGACGATGAGTTCGATGACACCGATGAAGAACTATATTATCTTCAAGTGCCGGGCAAGCAAAACCCCTTGTTCATTCCGATACAATCCCACTCTCTCGCCTCCTGCTCTCTTTTACCGCATTAGGACAACACCGATTCATCTGCTACTTGCTGCATGTAGCTGAACCCCTTTATCCTCTACATGACCTGTCATTCCACAGTAAATAGATGAAACCCACTAGCATGAGTAGGAGTTGTTTGAGCCCTGTTGTGCCTACTCATTCATGCTTGTTTGTCATGCCTGCTACTGCTTAGAGTTGAGTCAGGTCTGATTCATCGGGACTGAATCGGAGGTGTGTAAACATGTCCTACCTTTGAGAGCTAAGTGTGTGAACACGATTTGGTAAAGGTAGCGGTGAGAGGCCATGCAGAAGTACATGGTGGGTTGTCTCATTGAAACCGTCCTCAGGAACTGAGTTCTGTGTTTGTGATCCATGAAACAGTTACTACCACGCATTGGGCCCGAAACCAATGGACCCTCTCGGCTTCTTAACCACCCTTGTTCTCTGTCCAGGAGTTGCAACTAGTTTCTGGTGTTTGTAGGATATGTGTTGGAGGCCGTGCATAGCGCTGACCCTAGGGGTGGGCTATGATGCGGTAGATACACCGTGGGTCTTGCAAAATCGAATGCCCGTTTGGTACCTCGGAACCCTGCACACATCGCTCGGGGCCGTTAGTGGAAACCTCGGCCGGACTCCCTGGATGGAACCCGAATAGGCGATAAACCCGACTAGGGACTTGAGTGTTTAGGTAGGCCGTGGCCGACACCCACGTTGGGCTTCCGCTTGAAGGTTGCCGAGTACATGTCGTGTAAACGGCGGTAAGTGGTGAGAGCGTGTGAAGAAGTACACCCCTGCAGGGTTATAAATGATCTATTCGAATAGCCGTGTCCGTGGTAAAGGACTTCTGGGTTGCCTATAGCAGTTCATAGACAAGTGAAAGTGGATACTCTAAAATGCGCAAGATAAGCGTGAGTGCTATGGATGGTGTTCTCGTAGGAAGACGGGATCGAATCCATAGTGGTGTATTGATTGGTGAATATGTGGACTCGTGTGCGCCACCTCAAAAGAGTTACTTGCGAATGTAGTTCAGGATAGCCACCGAGTCAAAGCTGGCTTGCTGCAGTTAAACCCCACCACCCCTTTGTTGATAATGATGCATATGTAGTTAGTTCTGATGTAAGTCTTGCTGAGTATATTTGTACTCACGTTTGCTTATTTTATGTTTTGCAGAGAGACATCAGTCTCGCTAGTAGTTCCGCATGGACTTCGACGTTTAGCTTGTTATCTCAGCTACGATCTTGTGCCCTCGGCAGGATCTGGTAGATAGTCAGGCTTCTCAGCCTTTTTCATTTGTAGATGTCTGTACTCAGACATGTTAAGCTTCCGCTTGTGCTTGATGCTTGTATGCTCTCGAATGTTGGGTCATGAGACCCATGTTTGTAATATCTCGCTCCTCGGAGCCTAATGAATAAATATTTGAGTCGTAGAGTTATGTTGTGATGCCATGTTGTATTTACACATATTGAGCATATTGTGTGCATGTTTGAAATGCTTGGTATGTGTGGGATCCGACAATCTAGTTGTTTATCCTCGGCAGCCTCTCATATGGGGAAATGTAGCCTAGTGCTTCCTGAGCGATAGTAGTCCGCTACAGCCCGGTTCACCGGAGTCCTGCTAGCCCAAAGACTACTGCTTTGGACACTTGATCGGCCGACATGTGTTTCACTTCGTTCCTATGTCTTTCCCTTCGGGAAATGTCACGGTGATATCCGGAGTCCTGCCTAGCCCGCTACATGCCCGGGTTACCGAGTCCTGTTAGCCAGTGCTACAGCCCGGATTCATACGTTGATGACCGACATGCTCGATGTGATTCATGTATGCCTGTCCCCATGGGTTAAGCGCCGCTTTGGGTTCACGACTAGCCATGTCGGCCCGGTTCTCTGTCATGTGGATGCTAGCGACACTATCATATACGTGAGCCAAAAGGCTAAACGGTCCCGGGCCATGGTAAGGCGACACCTGTAGAATACCGTGCGTGAGGCCGCAAAGTGATATGAGGTGTTACCGGCTAGGTCGATGTGACTTGAATCGGGTCCCGACACCGTTGGTATCGAGCCCGATCTGTCAGAGGATTACCAAGCCAAACCGGTCGAAGTTGTGTCTAGAAATGCTTTAGTTATGTAAGGGAATTGATTGTGGAAGGGAACGTAAGGCTCTTTTTACTCCTTATACCTCATGGCCTTCTCGATGCGAAATCAACCTCTTCTCTTCTACGGGGTTTGAGAACTAGGCTTCTCATCTATCTATCAGGATGACGTGTTACTAATCCATGGACCTTTAAGATTGTTGGTTTTAAGCCTCAGTTCAGTTCCTACTATTTATGTATGTTAACTGTTGATCTTGGAATCTTGATATTGTGATGTTGAGTGGTTATGCCACCATTTTGCATGATGTCTCAAATCTTTTTGAGCATTTACAGCCGTTATGCTGTCCGAGTTATCCCAGGTTTCCAAACAATCTGATGCATTTGCAAATTCCTTCTTCCCATTTCCGATGTCTCTTTGGGCCAGGTTAATCACACTAATTGCTGAGTTGAGGTACTCCGTTGCCTCGACATATATATTGGAACTATTATTATGACCATAGGTGTCTTAGAAGACCACCTAGTAATCTAGCCATGTCGTCCCGGGTTCTCTGTCATGTGGATGCTAGCGACACTATCATATACGTGAGCCAAAAGGCGCAAACGGTCCCGGTCCATGGTAAGGCGACACCCGTGGGAATACCGTGCGTGAGGCCGCAAAGTGATATGAGGTGTTACCGGCTAGGTCGATGTGACTTGGAATCGGGGTCCTGACAATCAGTCAATGTCTTCACAACTTCTGGAATCACAGTCTCAGGAGCCACAGGCTGAGGAATTTCAGTTCCAACATCTTCAGTAGCAGCCTGGGTCTCCAATTCTTCAGCAGCATGTACATCAGCACTAGTGGCTGGAATTTCTTCAGGGATGGTAAGAAGAGAGGCGTGAGGTTCATCAGAGCCCGTATGAATTTCTTCAGTTTGAACTGGGGACTGAGGAATCTGTTGCAGAGGGGTGAACATTGGTGAATTGGGGTGATGACTTTCCCAATAGTCATCATTCAGAATTGGAGTGGTGCACCCAATGTCCACGTCTTCATCTTCTTCATCAATTTCCTCAACGCCTGCCTCTTCAGCCATGAACTGAGGCATGGGCGATGATACCAGAGGGGTTGAAGGGATGTTATCCACTTCAATTTCTTTGTCCAATTGCTCTAACGAAGTAGCATAAGGAACTTCTTCATCTGATCCACTTGGGATTTCATAATCCTCACCAAAGGGAACGATCTCCTTTGATGGCATGCTTGAAACAGGAACAACATCTATAGGATTGTCATAAGAGCTTGTCAAAGTCTTCATTTTCTTTGGTACTGAGGACTCTGAGGCGGCAGATGCTTTCCTTTTCTTCATAGCTGCTCGCTTTGCAGCCTTAGTTTTCTTCGCTTCTGATGCAGAAGGAAGAATAGGACTTGATGTTGGTGCAGGAGGAACAGAGGAAATTGGTGCAGTTTCCTCAGGCGCAACTGATGCAGTTGCCCTGGGTTGTTTAGTGTCATCAGGCACAGCAGCAGATGCTTCAGCTGTCCTGGCTTGTTCTTCAGGCGCAACACTAGTGGATGCCCTGGCAGTTTCTTCAGTGGCTGGAATAGCTTCATCAGCCCTCGTGCTCTCATGTTCTTCAGCAACTTGATTGTCATCAGCAGTGCTGGCATGTTCTTCAGTGCGCTGTGCAGATACATCAGCCTGAGGAGATTCATGTTGCGTTGGGGCTGCAACATTGGAGGTGAATCCCTTCGCCATCTTGATGAATCTGATTTTGACACCCAGCCAATCAGCACGGTATGAGTCAAATTCATCACTGAGTGCTTTGATCTCAGCTTGCATAGTCACAAGTTCATTAGTTGTCATTCTGGCAACATGTTTCTTCTGAAAATGCTCCTTCTTGTACTAAGCTTTCTTCAACTGCCTGGCCTCTCAAATTTCCATTTTTCTTTGCCTATGAAGGCGGTCAACATGTGACTTTAGCCAGGGGTGAGCTTGAAATCAGGCATTGGAGTGTTGGGGTCACTACTAGGGAAAACCCTAGCAGTAGCGCTGGTTTTGTGCTCACTAGTAGCGCAGGTAGGCGCGCTAGTAATAAGGCGCTACAGCTATTGCTTAGCAGTAACGCTGCTGCACGCCGCCATCGCTAGGACGAATAGTCATGCAGCGTTTGTTCACTCCCACGCCATCGCTAATGTAACTCTTGGCGCGTGTTTTCTCTCCATCGCTACTAGTATTCTTTTTTATTTTTTATTTTTAGTGTATTTATGCGCCATCATACAAATATTGGTACAATACTAGTTATGAGGTTTACATCATTATGTCCATAACAGTGTGTCAAATGAAGGTGGATTAGGTTCAAGTGGAGGCAATATGTGGTGCATGTCAAAGTATACTACTAATCCAAACTTGATCTAGTTTGGACTAGTAGTACTTTCGATGTGCACCACATGTTGCCTCCACTTGAATCTAATCCACCAAAGACAAGATATTTAATCATCATCATGGTCATTACCACCAACAATATTTATTTAATCACCACTAACACTAGCTAATAATAATCATCATAGTCATTACCACCAACACTAGCTATTTTATCATCATAGTAATAGTGCAGCACATCATCATCCTCAAACTCATTTCTAGCTAGCTAATCACTCTGCTGCTCTCTCTTAGGTAAAATAACATAAAACATGTGTAGCTCTCCTCCTTGATCATGTTGGAGCATGCAGATGAACCTGCCTCCTAATCGTGGGTAGCGCCTCATTTGCTGCCCCCTAGTACTTCTTTTGCGCTCCCCATCACATATTTGGTCCAGTCTTGCACTATTAAGCATCCGTCACTAATCTTGAATGCACTAAAGTAATCTATAGGATATCTTGGCCGTAAGCTAATAATACTCATGTTACCTTTAGTCTCGATCCCATAAGGCACAACATTCATCGGGATTCCCTGTTGAAGAACATCGTATGGTAACATACTTAGCAATGAAGTTTAGCTTCAAAAATAATGTATGGAAAAAGATGCAATCGAGGACAAATAGTAAAAATCTTACCATCCTTCCTAAATAGATGTGACCGTAGTTCATTACGAACACTATTGGTCGACGCTTTCAGTACTAACATTTCTAAATCCAGAAGAAAATTTGTCTTGACAGTATCAAGATCCTCAAGCCATGAAACATAATGACTTAGCTCCTCGCAGTTTAGTTCAGCCCCGGACAAGAGTAGGTCCCGCCTACCAAGCTACCGGACATGTTTGCTTGCAATCAAATAAGTCGACAATACAAATTAGTTGTCAACTATTTTTGAAAAACAATATCAAAGACATAAATATGGTTGAGAAACTTACATAATGGTATAATCGAGGCGTCGCACATCGACCCGGATGTCAAGATACCTTCAATATCATCTTCCCATGGACGAATATCAAAGGTGATAACCATATCGTGCTCAAATGCATAAGTCTTGCATAGTGCTCGCCATGTTTTGCATCCAAAATAGGTGTAGTCGTCTGAATTGTATAATTTTATGTGGAAAATATAACCATGCTCAGTCTTCAGGTAAACTTTCTTTACCTCCGTAGTATGACCGAAACCTATCTTATCCTATACATATACTCTTGCATGGCAGGGGATACGCTATTTGATTAGTAAATATATTTTTTTTTAGTTTAAGCTAATGAAGCTGTTGTCTTGCTTAATTACGAAAAAATACTTGTCGTTGTGACTTCATCAGATCCACTTTGAAGTTCTCGTCCAGCTTGATGTCAAGCGCCTATCATCATCTAGGAAGATTCCGTCGCAGTCGCGCTTCGTCTTCGCAGTATTTGCAAATACCAAAATCCTTTTTCGTCACGACATTTCCTATGTTCATAGTTAAAACATTAATTGAAAATCGATCGAAGACAACTACCGGGATACTCAACACATAAATCTGGGCACTCGATATTTCCTACATATTCGGCACAAGTCATGCCAAAATTCACGGAAAAATCCGGCATGACCTTTGCTAAAATAGGACATATCGAGCGCCTGAAATTTGCCGGAACGGAAATGAATCAACACTCCGGCAAAACATAGGCCACTCGGAGGTGTAACCTGCAAACATGACCGGCCACTTGGATATTGAGAAACACAAGATATACATTTCAAAATATCTTATAGGACTCAAATTAGCATGCATTCAATAAGCAAAAGTAAATCATCTCATGCGTCCGTACATCGTCAAATATTATTACTAATACATCACGAATAGTGTCATACAACTAAAACCCTAGCACACGATGGGTATCGGCGCGGGCGGTGGACACCCACAGAGAAGGAACCATCACGGGATCATAGCTCCAGTGAGATCCCCGGAGAACCTGCCAGGTATTGGAGAACATGTGCTCCAACGCAAACAAGTAGCGACGGACGTGCGCGTCCTCCTCATCGACACGGACGCACCAACTCCAGCGAGTCCTCGAGCCTCTGGACCGCCATCGCCCACGCGACCGCCACCAAAGAAGGTTCGGGTCAACGATAGGCTAGCTCCTCACCAACCTGCGCCCCGGTAGGTAGCGCCTCCCAAGTACCACTCGGGCGGAGCCCAGGTCCGGACATGGCCCATCTGGTCAAGCGTGTGTCGTCCTCCACCGACTCGGCAGCGAGGATGCGGGATAGGAATCGCCCACGCCGATGCGGGAAAATTGCTTTAAGTAAAAAATAGCAACAAGTTCTTACTAACTAGTTCTATTAATTCAACTAGTTCTTACTAAAATAAACTTACTATAAATAAAAATATTCTAGTACCTAATTAGTACCTAGTTCTTACTAACTAATTAGTACCTAGGAACTACTGCCCTAATTACCATCTAATTTGATGAACCTATAGGGGTGGAAAGTGGTAGCGGATATTCCAATTATCCAACTATAAAGTGAAATAAGTGGTCAAATTTTACTCGCTTTATGATTCATCTTAGAAATTTGATTCGCTTCCACCCTTACATGAACCCTAACTCATTTGAGCCGCATCCGCATCCGATTTGTTTCAGTCTTACATGAACCCTAACTAATTTGATGCAACTAAAATATAAAGAAACCCTAGGCGGAGGTAGGGGAGAGGGAGGAGCAGGCGTGCTCACCTCGGGTGCTTGACGAGGAGGCAAAGCGCCGAGGTCGTGGTCGGGGCTCAGCGCCAGATGGCGGATGGCGTCGAGGTCGGGGTCGGGCGGCATCCGGGTGGCGTTGATATTGGGGCGGGGCCAGCGTCCGGTGGCGTTGAGGTCGAGGCGGGCGGCGTTGAATCTGGGTCGGGCGGCGTAGAGGGTGTGTCGCGGAGGCGCCTGGCCGACGGCGACGGCGACATGAGAGTCCTGGAGAGTTGGATTTGGGGGAAGTGGCGTGGGGAAGGACGAACCCGTGGTTAAGTCGGTAGCGATAGTGCGTTCCAGAAGCGCTCATCGCTACGTTAGCTACAAGCGTTCAGGATACACGCCATCGCTACTCCTTTCTCTTTTTCCCCTTTTTCATTTAGTTTTCTTCACATTTTATTTTTTTCCTTTCACCTTATTCTATTTCTTTCATTTTCAATTACCTTTCTATTTGCTTTCCATTTAATTTTATATCCTTTAGCGGTAGCGAGTTTAGATTAAAACGCGCTGCTACATAGAAAGTAGCGGTAGCGTGGTTCAATATAGGTCGCTACTACTATGTGTAGCCTATCGGCTAAGCCGTGGGAATTTTAGTAGTAACGTGTTTAGAGCAAGACGCGCTACTGCTAGAACTTTATCTGCAACGCGGTTTGCTCAGGCGCGCTACTGCTACTTAGCACCAGCGTGCTTTTTTGACCCTCGCTACTGCTAAAGTTCTGTGTATAAGGTTTTCCCCAGTAGTGGGTCCTTGTGCCAGAGATCAATGAAGTCCAGGATCAGCTTGGGATCCAACAGAAGAGGTACATCTGCACCTTTGGCTTTTGCTGTCTGTCTGTGATGATCTCTTCCAATTCTTCATCATCATCCTCGTCTTCACTAGATGGCACATGAAAGGCGACTTGCTTCTTGTGAGGACTTGGTCTAGCGCCTCGTCCAGCAGAGGCCTTGGTCTTCAGCAAAGTTGGGCCTCTTGAGGACTGCGGAGGAGCTGAAGAACTTGCTAAGGCTCCTGAGGCAATTGAGATGCCTGTGGTCCTTTGGCACGTGGCGAGATGCACAGGTGCTGAGGACTTTGTACGAGCGGGCTGAAGATTTTGCAGTCTGAGGAACTGGAGCGGCTTGAGGAATTTGCCGTGAGGGCATTGATGAGCTTGGCCATGAGGGCATTGCTGAGGAACTCGATGGTTTGCGAGTTGGCTTCTTAGGCATAGCCTTCTTGGGCTTGCTAGCAGAGACCTCAGTAGTAGCAGTAGCAGTGTCTTCGTTGAATTTCTTCACTGCTTCTTTGGCCATTTTGGCCAACTTGGCTTGCCATTTAGCCCACTCCTTGGGAAATTCTTCACCTCTTCTGATGCTAGAGGGATCAACTACTTGGCCAGGTGCCAATGGAGGTCTTGGGCAAGGAGGGTGTACTGCGAATTTCTTCATGTACTTAGGAGTAACATATCTGTATTCCCTCCATTCTCATGCCCATCTTCTCTCAATCCTCTGTATGCGCACCTTGCGCTGATTTTTGTTTTCCTTGCCATGTTTGGCTTCATCAGGAGTGCAATATTCCTCATAGATATCATCAGGTACCTCAAAAGCAGTGTTTGCTTCTGGTCTCTTTCCTCCCTTCTGAGGTCTTTTGTTGTCAGCCATATTCTTCAACTGAGGATTTTGAACAATGGAATTCTGTGACGAGGTATGCAATTTGTCTTCGAGGAACGCTGCAAATGAGTTAAGTTGATGAGAACCTAGTGATTCAACAGCGGACATGAGTACCTGTGAAGAGAGTATAGGTGCGAAGAATTTGGAGAGGTCATATGCGTTCTCAGAAGTTTTTGCAAAAGGAACAAGATTGAGGAATTTGACCAAATGTGTCTTGAGGAATTTCACTAAGATTTCTTTGACTTAGGTTCCAGAGTTGTATAGATTGAAAAATCCACACAATTGAGGAATCTTGAAGAAAAACATTGCTTAGAGAAACAAATCAAGAACAAATGCTTGTGTGAGGTGTTTAAAATGTGGAAGTTGAAGAATAAACACCTTTTGAAGATTTTGTGGAAAATCATCAGAATCAACAAGGGCGGTAAATAAATTTTATTTAACCTTGATGAAGAACACGACGAACTGAGACAAGTAGATTGGAAGTTCATCAATCCAGATCTTCCACGCCCTAACTTGGCAGAGGAAGATAGCTACGGCGGCGACGGATCTGAAGATTTCTGCGGCCGGCGAGAGTGTGACGGTGACGAGGTCAAGGCAGTGAAGCTCTTCCTCACCGGCGACGATGGAAGTAGCAGCGGCTCTAGGTCTGGAGAGCTCGAGCGAGGGGAGTGAAGTCGAGTGAGGTAAATGCAGTCTGCGGAGGGTGAGGGGTATATATATCCAAGGTGAAAAACCGCTCGCCCGAGGAAAATGGACGAACATGCCCCTCGCCCTTCTCATCCTAGCGACATGTGTCGCTCACGTACTGAGAGGTGGAGATCGTGTAAGATCGTGGGTGAATAGATAAATCCTATCGTGGGATGTGGAATGGTTTGAGCGGCAAAAGCCGAAAATTCAGATAAGAGTATTTTAATGTTTCGTTCGCAAATTCTTCAGCTGACAAGGACACAGTGAAGATTTTGAACGGGTTTCAAACAGAACGCACATGAAGAATTTGTGAACAGATTGGGTTGAGTTTAGCATAGAGGGGGAAGGGTCTGATCACATTCACTTAGCAGAAAAAGCAACTTGAAGAATTAGCAATAAGTGAATGTTGTAGAGGACTTAAACTCATATATATATATATATATATATATATATATATATATATATATATATATATATATATATATATATATATATATAGTCAGTTAATGAAGAACAACGACGGAAAGAGTGAAGACAATGCAAAGTTGAAGAAATTTAAACAACTAAGGAAATTCAAAACCAAAAAAAAACTCAAATTGAAGATTTTCAACTTTTGTTGGTGGCGTGACCCATCGTATAAGAATGATGATTTCATACGTCGCGTACAATTGTCTTAGGGCTCCCAGAATCAAATTCTTCATTGATTTCTTCACACTTAGAGGGTTAGTCTTCATTGATTGAAGAAAAATGTTACTTCGTGTGTTGCACATCTAAGTCATCAATTTTGCATAAGTGTTAGGATGTGTGTCCTTTTCAAAGGACATTCGAAGATTCTAAGATATTTAGCTCACACCGCAACTTGCTAAATCTCTTCTCATCCAAGGGCTTTGTGAAGATATCGGCTAGTTGTTCTTCAGTCTTCACGTGCTCGATAGAGATGTCACCCTTCAACACATGATCACGAAGAAAATGATGACAAATCTGAATGTGCTTTGTCTTTGAGTGCTGAACTAGGTTGTGAGCAATTTTGATGGCACTCTCATTGTCACAGTAGAGAGACACATTCTTCACGTTGACGCCATAGTCCTTGAAGGTATGCTTCATCCATAGCAATTGAGCACAGCACGGACCAGCAGCAATGTACTCAGCTTCAGTAGTAGAGAGTGATACACAGTTCTGTTTCTTCAAGGACCAATATACCAATGATCGTCCGAGGAAATGGCATGTGCCTGATGTTGACTTGCGGTCCACACGATCACTAGCATAGTCAGAGTTTGAATATCCAATGAGATCAAAAGCTGAGCCCTTGGGATACCATAATCCTAGTGTTGGAGTGTGAGCTAGATATCGAAGAATATGCTTCCACTACAAAAAAAAGACACATCCGTGACATTTTGGGCCGAACAAAAATCTTTTCTGTCATACTTATGACACTTCTATGACGATAATTGTGACAAAACACGGTATCATCATAGATGTGGTGGGGTCCTACTTCTATGACAAAAAATCATGACAGAAAATGTGCTTTTCGTCCTGGGCGGGCCGGAGACGCAGCTGCATGACATTCTTTGGGCCGTCCATGATGGAAAAAATCGTGGTAGAAGCGAGGGCGAGGAAAATATCGGGGTTTTCCTGGTTATGGTGGGTGGTCGGGGCCGAGCGATGCGCGTTTCTCTCGTACACGCACGCGCGTGGGTGCGAGGCGTTGGGCTCTAATCAACCCGAAGCGATTGCACGCAGGCTACGACATCGAACGCGAGCGATCGATCGATGGTCGTTAATCAACCTGATCGAGCGATTCTTCGCCATCGCCGCTAATCAAGCCGATCGATGCCGCTCTGGATGAACAAAGTGAGCGTTGCTATGGGGTGGATGAACAGCTTCCGGTGGGGGTGGATGAACAGGACCCGTGGTGTTGCCTCTGGATGAACAGTACTGATCGACGAGCCGGTTGGGGCTGGATGAACAGGACCCGTGGAGGGCGGGATGAACAGGACCACCCGTGGAGGGCGGGATGAACAGAGACGGTGGAGGGCTGGATTAACATGAGTCCGTGGAGGGGTGGTTGAACAGAGCCCGTGGAGAGGGCTGGTTGAACAAGTGGCCGGTGGAGTAGCGCGTGGTGGAGGTTGGATGAACAGAGCCCGTGGATGAACAAATGCAGTGGAGGCCGGAGGAGGTCGACGGTGGATGAACAAGAGTCTGTGGAGGCTGGAGGGGTCGACAGTGGAGATGAACAGTATCCTGTGGAGTCCGTGTGCGGTACGCCATAGCCCTCCCAATGAACAGGACCCCGTTTCGACCGTGGCGCTCCAACACAAGTCTGCTTCTCCGCTTTTGCGGTACGCCACAGCCCTCCCGATCAACAGGACCCTTGTTTCGACCGTAGGAGGTCCGTTTCCTCTGTTTTGCGGTACGCTAGACCCCTCCCGATGAACAGGATCCCGTTTCGAACGTGGTCGGTCGAACACAAGGTCGTTTCCTCCGTTTTGCGGTACGCTAGGCCACGTTTCCATCGGCTGTTCCGTCCAAGCCGGTTGGCTCCCACATGTTCCGTTGCCTCTCGATGAACACGACGCATTCCGTTGCCTCCCCATGAACACGACGACGTCGCTGTTTTTCTCCGTTCTGACCCAGCCATGTACACGAGCCCTGGCCGTACGTACGCGCGAATAGGCGTTCGAGACCCGCCAGATATGCGTATGTGGTCAGATTTACTTTCTTGCACCGGGCGGCCATGCGTGCGATGTACATGCTACGCGGCGCCTCTACTACACGCGCGCGCGCCTCTACATCGACCAAGATGTACGCATACGCGTTCGCGACCGTAATGACAATGCTACGTATGCTTCACCAGGTGGGTCTCGACCGCCGTGCACTACCTTACTGTGAAGATGTAGCTGCCGGGTCCCAGCAATGTGGGGCGAATCGCTTTTTTTTCCCGGACGCACTTCCTTGCGTGCGAAGATGTAGCCGGTGGGTTCCAAAGCAATCAGAGGAAACGCGTTTTTTGCGAAATACAGGCCCGTCTGGTGGGTCCCGCCGTCGGTGGAGGAATAATTATTTTGCGCGTAATAAGGAGGCACTTCCTTGCTGCGGCCGTGGACCCAGTTGTCAGCCTCTCCACGTACAGTCCACGTCCGATGGAAGCCGTTCCTTGACCACGTTGACCACGCCGCGCTGAGAGCACCAGGGTGGTGGACGACGGCGAGGCCTAGGAAGGGGACGACGCGTAGCCGGGGAAGACATGGCAGTGGATGCCCAAGCGTAGAGGAGTACGAGGGCTCACTAGTTCGCTGCGGTGTGAGGCTGCCGTCGCCGCAGAATAACAGGGGGTGTGGGTGAGTAGAGGGATGGACTGGCCAGCGGTGGGAGTAGTAGGGGGCGGTGAGGCCTCCGTCGCATCGCAGCCGGCCACGGAGGCGTGGAGCACGAGGCTCGTCCGACGATGCTTTGGGCGGCTGGAGCAAGAAGACCAGAGGTTGAAGAAGCACTACGGCCGTTGGATGGACATCGTACGGTCACTGGAGCTAGAATCCTTCATATTGACTAAGTTGACAAAGCCCTCCGTCGCCGTCAACTTAGTTGGCCCACAAGTCAGCCTCCCACTATTGTGGGTCCCAGCTAGCAGGGGGTATTCATTTTTTTGTGCGTAATAAGGAGGCACTTCCTTGCGTGCGAAGATATAGCTGGTGGGTCCGACCTGTCAGCGGTGGGAACGTTTTTCGCGAAATACAGAGGCCCTTCCGGTGGGTCCCAGCTGTCAGGTGAAGAATTCATCATTTTGCGCGTAATAAGGAGGCATTTCCTTGCGTGCGGCCGTGGACCCAGCTGTCAGCCTATCCATGCACAGTCTACTTCCAATGGTGTCGTTCTTTGACCATGTTGACCACTCCGTGCCGAGCGCATCCAAGGTGGTGGACGACAGCGAGGCCCCGGACAGCAATGAGCCGAAGATGGGAAGACGCGGGAGTAGAGTCGCAGACGGAGAGGTGTACTAGGGTTAACAAGTTCTGGTGCGGTGTGGTTCGACAGTCCATGGAGAAGAACAGGAGGTGTGGAGGGGTGGAGGGATGGCCTGGCCAACGGTGGAGTAGCGCTTCACAAATGGCGTGCATAAGCAGAAATGCTAGCAAGAAGAGGCGGAGCAGTAGTCCCGGCTACCGGAGGAAGAAGACGAGAGATTGAAGATGGATGCCGGTCGTTGGATGTAAATCTAATGGCTAACGATGTCAGAATCATTTTTTGACTAAGTTGACAACGACTTGCATTGGCTTCAACCTATTGGCCCACATTTCAGCCTCCAAAAATGTGGCACGTATTCAACCCATTTTTTCAGAATTTACAGTCTTTTTTTTGCGGGGTAGAATTTACAGTCCATTCGATCTTTTTTTGAACTACAGTCCATTAGCTGGGCTGCGTGAAAAAATAATGTAGCGTCCATGCGGTCCATTTATGTTTTTCCTAAAAAATTACAAGCCATTTGCACTTTCTCGAAATACACGATTTTGCTGGGCTTATTCTAATTATAATGGTGGGGTGGGCGCAGCAATGTTATCAAAAAATAAACAGAGGCTGAGCATTTTGTTATATAAATATGTAAATAATAAGTGATTTATTATTACATTGGTCCTTAAATCTTACCAAGCTTTTGTACACAATCACCAGGATTTTCGTTGCCAAAAAAATCCAGGATTTATTGTTAAGAAATTATTTTTATAAGTTAATAAGATATGGGATATTGTTTTCTTACATATGTAAATATCTGTTAAATATATGATGACAATAACAATAATATATAATATCATATAAAATAATTTAAATATATATAATATAGTTAGAAGGGAAACATAAGTTGGACCAGGCGTTCCTATTCTTATATAGGAAAATAGAACAGATCTCTACGTTTTCTTTAAAAAAACATAAATTGGGTTGCCGGTGTTTCAGGAAAAATAAAACCTCGGATGGGAGGTCCATAGGCCGGTCGATACATGACGGCCCTCAAGAAAATACAAACAGGCCTATGGACCTCCCATCTGAGGTCGTGGGCTGCGCATGTTAAAAAAGAAAGCCTAGACGGGCAGCCCAAAACCAAATTGATACTTGCTGCCCCAAGGATAATAAATGATACCGCCAGCTCCCCGGCTTCGTTGTGAATTTATCTCCTATAGTAACTACGTTGAAGCACCTAAAAAATGTAACTATGTTGACAAACCCGTGGGCCCCAACGTCAGTATAGCATTAGGAGGACGTATCTTTTCGATGAGGCACTTGCTTGCGTACGGCCATAGACCTGGTGGGTCCCGACTGTCCGCCTCTCCACGTACATTCCTCTCCGGATTCCTCTCGTTTGTTCAGCATGTTCACAACAGCAGACAGCGGCGTCCCACGTTTTCTCTGTTTTTCGCACACTCGACATTGTGTGGGCATCTTGAAAATAGCATATCTTTTTGACTGTGCATCATATGAAGATGTGCTATGCATGAATGTTGATCAGCATGATGTTAATTGGCTGGTAGTTCCAGTTTCGACCATGAATAAAACTTCCAAAGATGATGTTAACACTGTTTGAAAAGGTTGTGTTAATATAAATGCTCTGCCTCAAGGTTGTAGTTTCTTATCTGGCCCGAACTTGGAGTTTCTTATCTGAAACTGAAACTTGCAGTTTCTTCTCTGAGAATCACATTGTCTGCACTTTTATACTCCTATGAAACTACATTTTTGAAGTGCTAACAACCCTATGAAAGTACTCCTATGAAAGTACTCTCAAAATACACAACACAAAACACAATTCACAACCTGAAAATACTAACAACCCTAAGCTCCTCCTGACAATTCACCACATGCCCGACTATTGGTCTGGGGGGGGGGGAATCCTTCCTATTCCTTGGCGGCAGACAGCGCCGCGTGAGACGATGTGAACGGCAAGGGAGAGGATGGCGAGGAAGCGTCGTTGGGCCAACTGTTTTTCTCCTCTTGCAGTTGGGTTCGGACGATGAAGATTCCACCCACTTGCTCTAGCACGACACCCTCACAAACGGCACCCTGTAGATGCTCGATCCTTCAATCTGTGGTGGATGCTCCATCTGGGAGCGATACTCCCACCAGCGCTCCCTCACGATCAGATTCGGTGAATCTGTTTGCTCCATGGCCCAGAGGAGCAGCTCTATGTACTCCCGCGCGACTCCCTCCGGGAGTATCGCCGCCTTTTCACTCTGTTGCAGATATTTGGCCATGGATGTCGCTGTCACCGCTAGTTGGTCCTTGTTGTCAAACCAAGACTGTGTCTCCAACATCCTAGCTAGCTTCATAGGGTCGCTGTCTGCGATCCTCACATATCGGTTGTACTCCTCCATTGATCTACTTCTCCACAGCACCTTCACTCGCCGGCGGTGGATTTTTAATGGAAGAGGAGAGGAGCAGCGTTGGTTTTGGTTTAGAACGGGAGAGGAGCGACACTGGTTTTGGATTGGAACAGGAGAGGAGGGGTGGTGGTTTTGAAATGGAAGAGGAGAGGAGCGGCGCGAGATTTAGATTGGAAGAGGAGAGGAGCGGCGGTGGTTTAAGAGGAGAAGAGCGGAAGAGCGGTGCTGGTCTTGGAAGTATTTTTTAGTTTTATGATTTTGGGTCAAAGTATGACCACGCATCGTATTTGACAAGCAAAATGTGAATGCATGTCACAAAAATTGTATCGCTTTGGTTCAGATCTGAATGTACTTTCAAATTATATTATTTTTGCAACGATAACATATATTTTATTTATGAAAATCATGGTCAATTATGACCCGTAATAAAAGGGAGACTAGTTAATGCGGGTCGCTTTCTTAATTGAAGGGTAAATTGATTTTGATTTTGATCCAGTCATAGCGCCGCCCGCCTCTCGTCAATCCTAAATCGCTGCCAGACGCCCTCTCCCTCTTCTCCATTGCAAAACCACCTCCTCTCCTCTCCATCATCTCCATTCCAAAACCACCGTCTCACCTCTCCCTCTTCTCCATTGCAAAACCACCTCCTCTCTCCTCGGACGAGGATCCCCTGACATAGCCCATCCTACCATTGAGACACTGACACATGGGTCCCACCAAGCGCGGGGCCCACTTGTCAGCGACCGAAAGGCAGAGGAACCTCTCCTCTCCATCATCTCCATTCCAAAACCACCGTCTCGCCTCTCCCTCTTATCTATTGCAAGACCACCGTCTCTCCTCCCATCTTCCAAAGCTCGCACCGGACCACTCAGAAGGACATCTATGGAGAGGATGCAGCGGCGAATCAGGCAGATCACTGGCGGTGACCAGGCAAAGTTAACCAGGTTGAAGGAGATCCTTACTTGGTTTGACAATGAGTGGGAGATTTCGAGGACGGTGAGGGCCATGTGGCAATGTATGCGAAAGAGCGAGACGACGGCGATGAGGGCGGTGATGTACTCCTCGGCGGCAGTCACGCCGCAGTCCTTCGAGTTCATCGAGTATCTCCTCTGGGCGATGGAGCAGTATGATTCGCCGAGGCGAAAGTCGCGGAGGTGGTGGGCGTACAGGTCGAAGGTCGAGCACCCAGAGGATAACGAATCGATCGAGTACGGTGTGTCGTTCGTGAGGGAGCAGAGCCAGCCGGAGCCACAGGAGTATTCGTTCTCCCACCGCAAGAGGAGGCTGGATGGCGCGACGTCGCTTCCCCGCCGTTCTCCATTGTTCCCTCGACGTTCGCCTCATTTCAACGGCGTCGGTAGGGTTTAAGGTAAGATTCGCACTAACCTGATCTTCCATCTGCTCATGCTTGCAATCAGTGTGACAACTAATAAAAATCATGCTTACAATCAGTCTCTGAGTACTACGCCAATCACCCTAAAATAGGTCTGGACCTTTGGGTCAAAGTTGTGACACTGTGTACAAATAAAGAAAAATAGATTGGTGCTTCTTTCGTAAAAGAGTACACCCCTAGAAAACTGCCAATATAAGTTACTAGTATTTTTTAAGTCTAAGCTACTAGTATTTGGTTAGAGGATTTGTCACGAGAAAGATCCATCCACGGTGAGCGCCACACATCCCAATCGATGGTGGTGGATGCCAATGCTTAGATGGAGCAGGGTTGGTGTCGGTAATTTTTACTTGGCACCTCGCACTCTGCATATATGTCGGTTCCATCCGTACATTTGTGCAGTTCCACCAAAATGCAGCTGAATAACCCTGTTTGCACAGATAATGAAAAGGCGTGATTACATTATACTGGAAAATATTACATCAGTGTACACTAGTTGATGAAACATACACTAATAAACAGAAGAAAATATTACATCATACTGGAAATCGACCCAAGTCTCCCCGATACACCTTCTGCCAGTGATGAACATCAGTGTTCAACGGTAGTACAAGGAGGGGCATTGAGACATTCAAATCTCTATTTTTGTCCAGATCAACTAAAATTAAGCACCCCAGTTTGCAGAAACGCTTAAACATTAACAATGGGACTAGTTGATGAAACATACATTAACAAAGAGAATCACTTTCTTTATCTACATTGGAAATGCAATGATAGAGAGGACACTCGCTCTATTTTAACTGTATTATTACTTCATTTTATCAGTGACACTAGGGTCGAGAAGGTGGCAAACGAGGTGTACCGTGCATCGCAAGGATGAAGGTCGGGGTGCTTAGATCGATCCTCAAGTCGGGCTCTTTCATTCCCTATCTTCCCCGATGTTTCGTGGTTGCATTTGGTTTGTAATCCAAACTTGGTCGAGCCGGTGCTGTCCCCCTACCTGCCTAGCTTATGTGGCGAACTTGTCTCCTGCTAGTACTCATCCGTTCTAGTAGTTGTTGCATAACCGCCGCTTACACCGAGATGTTGTCGGATAATGGTTCTCTATGGTTGGGTTTCTTTAATGAAATCGGAGGGAACCCCTCTTCGATATATAAAAACAAAGTGGCACTAGCGGTGCCAAAACATTGCCTCAAATTAATAGTGCCACTAGATTAAGGTGCAAAATAATAACACTACTGCTTTATCATGGCAGTGCCAAAACAATAGCACAAGAGCAGGATCAACATGCAGGATCTTTGGCAAACAGTCAGACCAAAAAGGAAAACCTACGTCTTGATGGGAACCATATTTGCAGTCAACACCATCGTAGAAGGGATGACACCAGTCACCAACATGGATGATTCAATTCATGGGACCTTTTGGTGCAGTTCACCTAAAATGAAGCAATGTCCCATGAGCTAGCAACTTCTTCTTCTTCTTTTTTAAGAAAAGGGCTCCAGCCCCGGTTCCATTTCCATCAGAAAACGAAACCCACAAAGCTTCTTCTTCATCAGTTGCAATAAAATTGAGCAACATCAAGGTTGGTCGTGAAGCTCCTGGAGAGTAGGCGGACCAGGACAGTTGCATCTCTAAGTAAAAGAAGCAACTTATCTTAATGGGAAATTTAGCAAGACATGAAAAAAAGTGCCATTGATTCATATTATCGAGGCATTACATTGAAAACAACATTGGTTTAACGTGTCCTTACTTTTTAACAAAGGCGATCGCTACATTTTACCAAAGGGCATTACATAAGAGCGGCTCGGGCAACAAACATCGTAAGAGGATATCCGGTTGGTCCCATTTTTGTTCGGTATATAGCCACCTTATACTATGTGAGGCTAGCAAATCTAGTGCTGGACTTACTCGCTGACTTGTCCCCGGTCCCCACTTTCTTTCCTTTTCAACCAATAGATCGGGTTTATATTGAGTTTGTACTGAGTTCCCTTTATTTCCCTATTAGACCTATAGACCAGTTGGATAGCCAGTCACTGCTACTTTTCGCCCCCATTATTTCCTCTTTCGACCAAGTCCTAGATTCAGGTAACAAATCTTCCCCACCCCACCCCCTTTCTTCCTTGTCTGAACTAAGTACTACTAGATTCGAGTGCATGAACTAGTTTTACCTCTTAACAGTAAAAAATTAGGTGGTTTTCGAACAGCCGATCGATCCTATCTACACGAGGGGGCCTGAGAAATAGTAAAAGATACAAATGCAGCAACGTCAGTAGCTCGGGATGTAGAGTAAGGACAGTTTCAAAGGAAGTTATACCTGAGGGTCACCGGGATGTCGCTAGGTGGGCGGCGGGAGGCCGGATCTGCCCACACTACAGCAACGAGGAAGAAGGGGTGGGAGGCCCTCCTCGCCAAATGATGCTTGGGAGAGAACGGCAAGGCACACCGATCGGGACGCTACCGGCAAGCAGTAAGAGCCGCCGAGGACGATCAAGTGAACGTTGCACCTTCTCACCTTCCCAAAGCAGAGAGGATCCGGCAGATTCTGTGACCAATGGTGAGTAGAGAGAGAGTGTGGCCACCACCGTCGTGCTTAGATCTCGAGAGGATGAGACAAAGGTGAAGAGAGCAACACAAGAAAGCAAGCGGAGGCTCCCCGCCTATATAGTGGAGTACTAGTTTTCTTTTGTCTACCGACCGAGCCAGCTTGACCTCGGCAATGACTGCCGAGAAGTCTTCATGCACGCGTGCCCGAAGGCGCAGTTGTCGTCATTTTGATATGAAGCACCGGATTATAACATATAACACGAAAAAATGCCACATGACAAGAAATCATAACCTCACTGCCCAAAGGAGACAAGATGAATCCCGACGGACAAGCTAGACGAGGATCAAAGCTCAAATTAAAGATAAACTCGTAGAAAAGGGGTCTGTCGATAGATGTCAGTCGGCTTGACCTAGATGGCAGTCGAGTAGTCTTCGTGCATGTGCCCCCAATGACTAGCCCAACTCAGTTTTCGCTGTTTAACCCTTGCAGTGATCCGAAGCACATGACACCTAATTTTGCGAGATGACAAGAAACTTTTTTTTAGATTTCTCACCAGAACTACAGCCCTGTACAACACAGCCTGCACGATATGTAGACGATAGCCAATCCAGGCGTGTCTACTGGAGTCTGGTCACATGCATGGACGAACTGATCTTCCGTGTCTTGCGTGGATCGTCCAGTACCAACGTATGTACTCCTACAACACTTCTCTAGTAATACTATCGCTCGTCTCTCTCTTCTATTAACTCACCCGACTTGCGGGGCCGGGGAGTGTGCTTATGGTCAGTTCTCAATTGCAGACCCACATGTGTGTGCAAACACAATATGACGCGCATTCCATTCGGAGAGCGGCGTGCCAGACCGACCGACCTTCTAGGGTGCGACGCGAACGCGACGGGCGTGCTGTATACTCGGTACATGTGTACCATCGTTTTCTTGAGGCTTTGCTCCATGGCGCAATCCATGGATACAAAATTAGTATACTGTACTATTTAAAAGTCGAGGGCGGGGCTTTTCCCGCGCGGTAGGCGGGGCAGTTCCGCCTAGTCGGTTCGACAGAGATGCGAGAAGATGAGGGAGTAGGCTGCTGCAAACATAGGGCTGTGTGATTTGATAGCGAGCTACTTCTGGACAGATGGGGCCCGGTGATTTGACTTGCCATTATCATTTTAACTGCGGCGCTACAATGACGTGAGTCTCCCGATTCCTGATCACCTCCATACAGGTGCCTCTCCTGATGCTCCACCATGTAGAGGCTGGCTCTTGCTTGAGAGCCCACTCCTCCACTTTTTCCTTGCCTCTTTCCCCCACATATGCAAAAATGCCATGTGAAGCGGGCTTATAGCCACTATTGTACTTGATCCTATAGGTGCTAAGCCTGCCACATAGGCATAAAGTCCGATGTGGCATGTTAATTAAGAAGAGAGAGACTAGTTTGGTGACCCCAGGAAGAAACGGTGATAAGCGTGTGTACCTAGATGAAGCAAACTTAGCAACAAAAAACTAAGCACCTATGCATTGGGGACTTGAGTTGCTAAGCCATTTAATGCCCATAGCACCTCATCTAAGCACCATTTCATTGGAAAAGGTCACTCCTTGGCAAATACAATAAATACTACGAAGAGAGAGATAGAGAGAAGTAAATACTCTTATAGCCAACATTATAGCTAACCTTGTTGTATGAGTGACTAAGTGATGACTATGTATGACATGCCAACATCAGATAACCTAACGCACCGTGTTAAATCTCCATATGCGCCACCGCTGCGAAAGCGGCGACGGTCGTGGTAGGTGCGACCATGATACGGGCTGCTGGCAGCCCTTGGATCTGAGATCGAACGGTCGCATGCTAAGTTGCTGAAAATTTGCAGAATAACCCTCTAGGATAGGATATTCACCCATAGGTCTAGAATCACGCCATGCAACCGTTCGATCTCAGATCCAAGGGCTCTCGGAAGCCCGTATCATGGGAGAATGGAAAGCTTCGTATCACCTGTAATTTTTCCCAATGCTTGACATGACATCGAAAGCCATTTAATTGGGCGTCGAGTAGACATGACATCTAATTGGCCCCCATAGTACTGTGCATGAATCGATTTATCCACCAGGCAAGCCACTACCCTGCCATTCGCACGCGCACCCCCGCTTGACATTTTTACAATCGATAAACCGCTCCTAGTCGTCCCGTCCTTTCACATTACGGCAGTTCCACTAATCCTAACCCTCCTCCCAAATCCATGGCGTCCCAAATCTCCATGATCGGCGGTGAGTACAAGGTTAGAACCATCACCGGCGATGAGTTCAACGTCATCTACACCCGTTATTCCGCAACGGTGAAAGAATGCCTTCCTCGCTTCAAACGCATGTTCGAAAACTCAAATGATAAGTGGGTCGCTGGGCTAGATGTTGAGTACACCACAATCCTGGGAAGTAAGAAGAAACTAAAGGAGGCAGAGAACAAGAAGCCAGCCATGATCCAGGTTTGTGTGCATGACTTATGCTTGGTCTACCACATATGCCATGCCGACGTTGAGTGCGAGGAATTTAAGAAGTTACTCAAGGGCGGCCGAGTCAAATTCGTTACTGTAGACTTTAGGAACGACAAGGAAATCCTGGGTCAGATAGGCCTCGTTGTAGGCTAGCCCTTCGATCTCCAGAAGGCAAGCCTAGTGTCCTCCTCTCAGCCTTCAATGCCGACCCTGGCAGAAGCCATGGTTCATCCTTCGTACGGTAAACTAGAGAAACCTCCGTACATGTTTCATCGTCATGCATGGCAGTGGAATGTACTAGATATAGACCACATCCACTACGCTGCAATGGATGGCTACCTTTGTTTCCATATCTACAAGGGTTGGATGAAGAGCAAGAGCCAAGTGTGCGGTTCAAGCAAAGAAGTATCGCCCAAGAGGAAGAGGGACAAGGACGAAGTCGAGGACGTGGACGAGGACTCCGAGTAAGGTGGCAGTGTCATTGCTCATGGTGGTTCTAATACAGTGTCCACCGATTAGTTGCTTAGTTTAATTTCTGGTGTGCTTAGTTTTATTTGAGGGGTGTGTTGTGCTGAGCCCCCAACAGAACTATGTTATGTTTCTTCTCGTTATATTTCGTACATTTCATCTTTTAGTTGGTATAGTACTACACTCGTTTCTAGACATTATATACGTACAATATATATGGCCAACATCATATAGCCAGCAGTTTAGTTGTCAAAGAATTTCAAGGTGCTTAGTTTTGTCAAAGAATTCCAGGGTGCTTAGTTTTATTTGAGGGGTGTGTTGTGCTGGACACCATTAACTTATCATTGTGAGAATCGGCTTATTTTTGTCATGTAACATGGTCAACGGGTTTGACGTGAAAATAACAATGTCTAATGGCATTTCCGAGCAAACATCTAACTTAACGATGGTATTTTTAGATATCTAATTGCATTTTTGAGCAGCATCTCACGGATCGATGGCATTTTTTGAGTAGTTGTAACTTCTAATGGCAAAACTGAGTAGTGATACACAACTAGTGGCATAAATAATAAGAACCCAAGAATTAAATAGGTATGCTAATTTCTTTATTTCTTTATTTCTTTATACCTTTGTGTGCGAAACAATATACGCTGCCTCCCCCCAGATTTTCTTTAAAGAGGCAACATGGAACTATATGAGTGCCCTGTTAAATTTTGGAATTATTCCGGGTTTGTTTGGCCTTTTTTATACATTAATTGAGTTTCTGGTCATTTAATGTGCATAATTCAAATTTGAACTACAAGCACATGCTCCCGTGCACCAAAGTTGACTGAAAAATCACATGTGTGTCCTCGGGTAAATTTCTAGGTCCCATGCAATAAATGGGAATGAAATTCAAACATCCGGCATCGTGGTTCAAAGAGAACATTGAGAAGCTTGGTATTAAAATTCTTGTAAATCCAAAACTCGCCTGAAAATCATGAAACTTGGCATGGTGTCATGTCATGGTACTACCATGCTGTGGTAAAAAATTTGCAGAATAGGAACAAGTTTTGGTATAAGCTTTTTGCAAACCGAAGCTTCTCTCAAGAAGGCTCGTGGTTCTGAGAGGGAATGTGTCACCTTTGTGTGCATAATTCAAATTTTAAATACAAGCACATGCTCTAGTGCACCAAAGCTGGTTGAAAAATCACATGTGTGTCCTCTGCAAATTTCTAGGTCCCATGCCAGAAATGGGAATGAAATTCAAACATCTGGGCGTGATGGCTCGGCTGGAACTTGGGTTTTTTAATTCCTGTAAATCCGAAACACGCATGAAAATCATGAAACTTGGCTTAGTGTCATGACATGGCACCAACATGTTGTGGTAATTTTGCTGGCCGATTTGCGAAGGCGCACACATTAACAATCAACACAGTCATTTTGGAACAAGTGATGTCACGTTACAATTGGAAACACAAGTATTATTGAAAGTGGGCGTTCTATTTACAATTTACGCGCTGCCACACGTCCCCTTTTTTATTAGCTAGGAGGCGCCGTGCAGGGTAGCTATTTGAGTACGGGAGGCCTGCGATCAGACCCCTGCGCGTGCTTATCGGGAGGAGAGCCCTTTGACCTCCATCTGTCATCCACCTCTCTCCCAAGGTCTCCATTAATGGCGCACGAGCCTCTGTTTAATGGCGTGGCAATGTCTCACTCGATTGAGATTTAAGAGAGAAAAAAGAAAATCTGAAAAGAAAATTTTGCACGGATCTTGATGTAAGATCCGACGGACCTATGTAGCATCTACTACGACTTATAGCAAGACTGATGAATATATATAAGGACGACGAGAGTGGATAATAATTTTCTTACATAATTAGGAAGATAATTAAAAAAGCCACATGCGGCTACGCCCGAAATACACAAGGGCAAAAGAAGAAGGAAGACGCATACAACGATCCGCTCACGATCTCTACTTTCTTTATCTTACCGCAGTCGCGGAGACTAGTTCTCGCGGTGGGCGATGATCTCTTTCATCAGTTTCATGTCCTTAATACACTTCTTGGCAGCATCCACGGATTCCTCCACCAGCCTGTTGCGCTCGATGCGGAGCATGGCATACTCGTCGATAAGTTTCTTGACGATGACGCCCGTCCTCTGCAATAAGGCAGCGGTCTCCTCCGCCTGCTTCGCCCTTCTAGCGATCTTCGCCCTCAGCAGGTCGCGCTCGCCCGGAGCTTCGCATTGCCCTCCCCTAGTTGCCGGATGACACCGGTAGCCTTGTCCTGCAACCTCGCCCAGCCGGAGATCTGATCCATCTGGCTATGGACCATCGCACGCATGCGCCTGTAAGAGTCCTCGCCTGCCCGCGAGAAATTTTCCCAGGCTGCCGCGGCACGGCGGGACCTCCGTGCTGCTTCGGCGACACGGCGGGACATCTCTGCTGCTTCCGTGGCATGGCCGGACCAGTCTGCTACATCGACGGTGCGGCGGGACCTCCGTGCTGCTTCGGCGGCGCGGCGGGACCTGTCTTTGCTCTTGCTGCTGGCCGACATGTCGGCTGCTTTCACGGGCGAGGCGTGACATCTCTCGTGGCTTCCTCTTCCATGCTCACCTCTCCTCGGTGGAAATCTCTCGACCCGTAACTCACGCCGCCATGGCTTGATTGACTTGATTGTTTTTTGTGGATGAGGAGTTGAGGAGGAATGTGCAGTCATCTTAGCATAGTAGTATTTATAACCGAGTACTACTAGTACGCTCCTAAGTGGGAAACCGTTTAGGTTGTGATCGGTGTGAACAGGTTTGCAATTAAATATAGCATGGTAGTAGTAGTAATTTGGAATGTGACGAGACACGCTCAAAATTTATTGACGGTTCTAGTTTCGAAGTGCGGCACTATTCCCGGATGGCATAACGTCGGCACATTTTCTCAGCCGTGGTGTAGCATATGACATGGTACTAGTTCTTTTTCTACTGATGTGTACGTGCAAAAACTGGCACCGTCGGATACATATCTTACGCTGGAATAGCCTTGTGGCGAGCTATAGACTAGTCTTTTTTTCAAACGCATTACACCTATCTCTCGGGACTTCTCGCACGCACCATCACTGCTCCCTAGGTCGATGCCACCCACATACACATGTACTCTGAGAAGAGGTGCACGCACGCACTTGTCCTCTCGCACACACGCATCTGTAGCTACGAATTGTAGTGTTCTCAACCATCCGATTGGCTCTATCATAGGTTTCACGTTGCTCCTTGGCCTTGAGATTGAGAAGTTTAAAACGCGGAGGCTAAGATGGAGGCGCAAGGTTCTGGTTAATGTGCGGGCAGCACACGTCACCAACACGACACGAGCTTCGTCTGCCTGGTGCGCATGCAGTCAGGTGAGTTGTCCAAGTATAGACACAACCAGGCCCTGGTTGGTATCCGGGCCTCGACTTTGGCTGGTCATAGTGGAGAGTAGCATAGACTAGTTACTAGTCTATGATACTAGTACCTTCATAGTGGGTAGTGTCATATAGTATATGCATAATTTGGCTGATTTAGCACTCTCTATATGTACCACCTTTTTTCTTTAATTACATCTTGTTAGTTTTGCTCCATGGCGCAATCCATCGATACTACTACTGTACAAATGTATACATTTTTTAAAAGGCTAGAGGGCGGGGCAGTCTAGCTTGGTCCTTTTCACGAGAGGCGAGGGCCTTTGTGATTTGACGGCTCATTACTACTGGAAGGCGGGGCCTTGTGATTTGACTGCTCATATAAATGTGCCGACGACCTGAGGAGGAGCAAAGAACCGTGCGGTATACTCAAGTTTTCCACTGGAGTACGACGGAGGAGCACGAAACACGGCAGCCCAGTGCCATATCCTCTACTCTCTACTCTTATTATATATTACCAGCAAGCTACATTGTTCTATCGGCGATAAAGAATGATCTAATTTGCTAGTCATCTCATTTTTAGCATTGTTCTATTCATGCCTCGCAGAGAAGGTGACACGTGCAGCGAAACACCTGAAGCAAAATAAGAAACACAGGAGCAAAAGAAGAAGGAGGATTATCACCCCCAAAACAAGAAGGAAGACGCACACACAAGTCTGGGGCACTACTCTCACTACATGAAGGGTTGCTGGCCGTGGAGTCGTAACTGCTTCTTCATCGCCTCCACGACCTCCATCTCCTTGTGTGTCTCCTCCGCCATCTTCATCATTGTGTCCATGACGCGGGATTTCTCGACGCGAGCCTTCATCATCTGTTCCACAGCCGCATTACGTACCTTCACAGCAGTCGCGTGCTCGATGCGGAGCTTCGCCAACTACTCCTTCTGTTCCAAGACGAGGGCTTGCAACATCTTCATCGAGGAACTACTATTCTCATGGAGCTTCTTCTAGCCGGCGTTCTCCTCCTTCAGCAGGTCGAGCTCGTGGCAGAGCTTCGCCTCGTCCTCCTAAAGTTGCAGGATTTCGCCGGTCGCCTTCTCCGAGGCAATGCTCTTCTTCAAGAAGCATCACCAAGCCGGGCGGTCAACTCGCCCTTCTCATTGAGCTCAGCGGGCATGTCGTCGAGGCTCTCCTTCAGCAGCTCCACCAAGCCATGGATGAACTCCTTCTGCTTATTGAGGTGCTTATTGAGCTGATCGGGCATGCCATCGAGGGATAGCGACTCCAGCGCCACCAGCTCGGCATGTTCTCCTCCGCGTCTAGGGCGCTCCTGGGAGCCATCGCCTGCCCGTGAGATCTTCCGAGGTATCTGCGTGGCGGCGAGCCCTCTCTTTTTGTCCGCAACCTTGGTTGCCCCTCCCTTGTTACGAGTAGTTCTCGACCTAGAGCTCTGCACACCGGCCATGGCAAGGACGGACGAAGAAGGAGGACTTATGAGGAGGAAGGTAGAGTAATTTTCGGTTAGGTAGTTCCCCTTTTTATAACCTATGTACTAGCACTAGTACTAAAACCTGCATAGTGGGAACACGTATAGGTTTGGTACGTACTGGTAGGTGTGAGCAGGCTTACACTTAATTGTAGCACTAGTACTTTCGAATGTGATGGGAACAAGGTAAAGATTAATTGATGGTTTTTGGTTTCGAGGCCCGAAATGGCCCCCGATGAGTTTAGTGGAACATAAATTTCAACTAGACTACACTGCTCAGATGCGTAAATATTATGTTACTGTCAAAAATTGGCACAAAATACGAAGGAGACCAATGGAATTACTACTAGCAACCCATGATTTAACTACTCGCATGCGCGCAGTGGAGTTTCTTCCGCCCTCACTGTATTAATTGACCATCAATGAAGTGAAGGACTTTACACGCGTCAAATTATCACATGGGGTGGATCTTGGTACAAAATTATGTCCTCCCGTGTACCCGCGTGTGCGTGCGAGGGAATGAGTGCGTGCCTGGCGTGCGTGCAGATCTTCGCTTCGTGCATGTACCGCCAGTGCGGCTCAGGGAGGACGAGTACATTCTTCTGGAACCAGCAGCATGTCGCTGTGATCAATCCACACAAGGATGTCGCGACAACGCCTCCACATGTGCCACGTGGCTTCATGAACTGTAAGAGAGACACTGTGTAGTGTGCCATTGTGTTTTGCACATACTCGAAGTACTAGTAAGGTACACGTGCATTGCACGCGTCAGATTTTGCAACCAAATTATGAATAAATACCACCTTTGTAGCATTTAAGCTCTGAGTCATATATGCACGATGTAGACCTTTGTTTAATTCTTATAGTTCATCTCATTCAAAATCAATTAGTTTTTATAAAAACCTAGGGCCTCTTTGATTCAGAGGATTTCCAAAGCGGGAATAGGAAGAGCATGGGATTAGAGTGGAATGTCGTCTTGAATCCTACAGGATGGTACGAGTGTTTGATTGTGCATAGAAAAAATGCAGAATTCTTTCAAAGTGGTTTGAGTGGATGGGATGTTTCCTATGAAATCTAGTGCGAATGAATCATATGGAAAAATTCCTATGGTTTACAATTCTACGAATCAAACAACCAAGATAGGAAAAATTCCTAAGGATTAGAATCCTCCAAAATACCTTCGAGAATCCTTTGAATCAAAGAAGCCCTTAATCCATTTTATGATTCATGGAATTGTGCATTGTAAAGCATAAAGTAAAAACAAATAATGGCAATTCAACTAGAAAAAAGTTTGGGCAGTTATGATACGGAAGATTCTAGAACAAAGGAGAACCATTGTTGTTTGAGATTTGTGCATTATGCTTAAGTTCAACCATGGAGTCTGCTAGATTGTACATGTGGCAAAATCCGTGGGGGGCTAGAAGATGGTGCGAGGGGCCGAGTGGAGGGAGACTATGAAGGAGTGCACAATGCGAGATCGATATTTAGAGAGAGGGCGAGAACGTCTTGTTATGCTGAAGGGCGGAGCCATGAAAAATGTCCCATGAGCTAGGGGAACAAGCATTGCTAATCCTTTACGAGGAGGGCCAATTCATCAACTTAAACCATTTTTACCAGCAATTGTCTAATGATCACATTCATATTAGCCTCGATATATAGTGATGTTTGGGGGGCAGGGCGCTTGCTACCCCCTGTCTTCGCCATTGTGCACGCGTCTGAGAGATGAAACGGAAGGCATGGATGATGAGAGGGGTCCGTTGGATATATATAATTAATGTGGGTGTATTAGCTATATATATGTAATCCTATATAGAGAGGTATAGATTGATCGATGTGGATGTGGGAAAGAGGGTGAGACCTCACTAGATATATAGATTGATCGGTTTATGTGGAAAACTATGAAAGACCTAGCTATATACACACACACATATAACATCAATCGTTGCGCATGCACGTGAGAGATAAAGAATGCCCGATATGATGGAGAGGGGGATGTGTGTGTGCCTTCATGGGAGACCGACCTGAAGAAAAAGATTGCATGTGTGAGATGGATAATGTCGATTGGTAGTGTGTGTGCATGCATGCACAAGAGAAAGTTAGTGGTACAATTATAAAGATAAGACCAATGTGTGGGTGTAAAAGACTAGGTGAGGTCATAATCAATGTAAAGTTGAATTCAAATATTTGAATAAGAGATCATGATGTTTGAAACCCATGCATGCATGAATATAACGGAGATCGGCGCGGTGTGGTTTGGAAATGAGCATGTTGTAATGTATACACATTGAACAAAGTCAGACTGTTTTGAATTTGAGATACCGATGACAGACATCGTTTGGCCACATTGCATCCGTGCATGGACACACTATTCTAATTGGAGATGATGGGTGGCTTTCGCATCACATATCTATATCTATACCCCTATATATATTATTTTATATTTTTATATAGTGTGCGGATAACTTCAACTTTGAAAGATGGTCATTGGATGAGGCCAATCCAATGGTGCAGAGCTGGCAAATTTGAGCACTACTGGCCGTTGGATATCATCTAGATTCCACCAGATTTTGCCACATGTACAATCTAGAAGACTCTATGGTTGAACTTAAGCATAATGCACAAACCTCAAAACACAAGCACTTCTTCTTTGTTCTAGAATCTTCCATATCAGAATTGCCCAAATGTTTTTCTACATGATTTGTTTTTTACTTTATGCCTTACAACGCACAATTCCATGAATCTTCAACTAGATTAGCTTTCTTATAAAAACTAGACGATTTTGAATGAAATGAACTATAAGAATTAAACGAACATCTACATCATGCATATATGACTCAAAGCTTACATGCTATAATGTGGTATTTATTCATAATTTGTTTGCCAAATCTCATGCGTGCAATGCGCGTGTACCTTACTAGTCTAAATGGTGTATGTGTGTGTGTTGTGCGTGTTAAACACATTGTACGTAGTATATCATACTAGTCTAAATTGTCTTTTTTTCTTTTGGGTAAATGTTAAGCTTGTTCTCCCGAAATTTCAAGCCGTGCCTTGTTATGCCGAAATTTCAAGCTAGCATCTCTCGCTCATCGTCGCTAAACTCCCGCCTCTTCAACCCGCGCCTTGTTAGCCCGAAATATTTAAGATATATCTTTGTCTCGTTGTGCTCCGACAACTCCCTCCATCTCACCCGCGCCTTGCTATTCCAAAATTACACGCGCGCGAAAACTCCCACCTCCTGTGAAATAACGACATGCGAAATGCCCGTGATACCCCTGAACCGAAAGAACCGCCTCAAATCGGTGGGGGTACTTTCGTAACTTACCCCACAATTCGTACAAGCACGTCCCTAAGCCATGGTTCCCCACTCCCATCCCATCCGCCCACCCATTCGTACACCGAGGCCGGGAAAACCCGCGAAGCCCCACACCCTCCTCCGCCCACCACCCAGTCGGAGCCTCTTCCCCGACGACGACGTCCACAGCAACACCTCGACGTCCCTCATACACCGTACCGGATGAGGATCCGTCGTCGATCTGGTCATCCCGCCGGTTCAGCTAGCCCGTCTTCCACCTCCAAGGAGCTGCCCTGACGTTCCCCTCGTCTTTCGCGCCACCCCCATTCCCACACAGTCGTCTTCACTTGCACCACCGGAAGAGCATCAGCATCACCATTTCCTCCGATGAAGCTGCGGCCTAATCGGCGCCACCAAAGAGGTTGTACACTAATCGCCGCATTTTCTTCTTGAATCGATCTCATGGTGCTGCCGGCGCCCGGTCCCGAGCCGACACGGCGCGGCTCCATTCACCGCAGCATCGCCGGCCTCTTCCTCCACGGTGTCGCTCCCTCAGCGGCGACGTCCACATCAGTAGGAGCTGCTGCTGCTTTCGCTCTCGCTCGCGCTACTGCTCTGCTCTTGCTCTCGGTCCCTTGCCTGGTCTGCTCTTGCTCTTGCTCGTGCTCTTGCTCGCGCTACTGCTCTCGCTCTTGCTCTTGCTTTGGATGCTGCTCTGTTTTAGCTACCCTACCGTCGCCTGAATCGACTTTGGGGTCAGTCAATTTTCTGGGGGTGGGGGGCTCGCCGGAGTTAAGGAAGAACCAGCCAACGAGGAGGGGGGCTCACGGAGTTAAGGAAGAACCAGCCGCGGCGGGGAGGGGGGCTCGCCGGAGAAGTACCACACGATCTAACTTAGGGTTAGGGTGTGGATCGTGGGCGCCGACGGTGGTGGGGCGGTGGAGTGGGGATCACCGGAGAATAAGCTCGGCGCGGGGGCTAGAGGGATGGTCGGGCAGCGGACCGGCGATGGGGAGTGTTTTGAGGCGGGTGGGCGGGCGGTGGTGGTTGGCGGCTCGAGGGTGGAGGTTGAAGATGAACTGCAGCCCTTGATTTCGTATCCAACGGCTGCAAAATTGACGACCAGAGATGAAAAAGTCGGTCGACCGACGTGTAGCCTCACCACTAGTGCGTTCGGTTTGACAGAAATTCAGTTTAAAGAAAATTCAGTTTGACGATTAAGTTCAGTTTCGACAGTTAAATTCAGTTTCGACAGTTAAGTTCAGAGATGAGCGGCTGATGTATACATCTAGCACTTTGTGGTTATGTATTTTACGTCATCTATTGGAGATGCTATTAGAATTCCACTTAGGTTAACATTTTCTCTCTTGTCCTGCTTCAGCCTCGGCATCGTACAACTCACCGGAGCTGCTCCAACAACGAAACCCTCCATCACAGCGGAGTAGTACCTCGGGCTCCATCTCCAGACGCCTAAGATCTTCTTCCCCTCCTCCGACAGCCAAGTCAGCCGGAGCATCCTCACCAGCCAACCCAATCACGCTGAGATCGACATGGCTTTGCCAAAGAGGTTGTACACTTCTTGTGGTTTGACTTAATCTCACCATGCTTCTTTGCATCCTGTGATCTTCCAATTCTTGTGAACCAAACACCCAGATTGGCAGAAATCCTGTGTTTTTAAATTCTCTGATTTGCACGTGTATTCCTATCCTATTCCTGTCTATTTCATATCCCTGCACTGTTAGAATCCTCAAATTCAAACAAGTCCTTACACAATTACTTCTGTTACAGATATGTGTCAAAGAAAACCTTGTGTGGTTCGTCCTGCTCCTGTGGTGTTGTGTTCCATCCCAGATCAGGTGCTCCAACGACGGAAGGGTTCACCACAGCAGGGATCTGCTCTCCAGACTGTCTTTCGTCGCCTCAGATCTTCTTCCCCTTGCCGGCAGCTCGACAATTGCATTACCATCATCAATCGAGCAGATGACCTTGAGGACTACACGGGTCCGCAAGAGAGGTCGCACTCTTCCGTGTCCGCCACGTTATGCATTGTTTAATATGATGGCATGCTACTTTATCGTCGTGTTCACCTATTAGACTCGACTCGTGTCCAAACTTATCTTTGAAACTTGAGTTTTTAAATGGTTGTGGGGTACATATTGGGGCAGCAATCGGTACTATCATCTACTATCCGTTAATCTCGGTGTCTACTATGAGTTTCATGTTGGGTGCAAACAAACATTAAAAGAGCCATTATCTGTATTTTTTAACTAAAGCTATTATCCGCCTGCTATCATTGGTTTTGGGTCTATCCACAGTTTGCTACCATCACTCTGGATTTGTGCATGCACTCCTTACATAATCTCACTATGTTTTATTCCTATGCATGTCAGTTATCGTACACAATGGAACTAAACATGTAGAGCAAAAGAGACGAGCCTTGCGTGTCAATAAAATGTCATGCAGACGTCGCTCCACGGTGGACGCAAAGACAGCCCCCTCCACCCATTTCGGATCGTAATCAAGAGGAAGATAACTGCTCGAGGGGATTCGTATGTAAGACCACTCCTATTTACCCCATGAGGTCTTCGCTCTAACTTGGCATGCTGATGTTGGTTATATCATGCATATGGTGCCTTGCATTGCTTACTTTATACATCAAATATGTCAACTGCTTAGTTTAGACAAGCTTTGTGGGAATGCCATCTGTTTAGTTTATTTATCGTTTATGTGAATGATGCAATGCCATCTTGTTTAGCTAGGCATCATATATGTGAATTTTGCAATGCCACCCTGCTTAGCCAGTCATCTTATATGTGAATTATATCAGACCATCCTTTTTTCCGTTATGTATTACATTTGTCAACAATGTAAGTACATTCAACTACTCTTCTTGTGCATCAGCCATTTGGCACGGTGATGGAAAAATCTGGAGTGAAAACAAGGTCTTCAGAGCAGACAATGCTATCTGACGAAGCGCATATCTCGCTGGTTACGGATAGCTCCTCAGAGGAGGATTCAGAGATAGATGACCAGTCCTATTCCCCCTCCCCCGAGGTGCATGCTCTAACTTGGCAGAGTTATGTTGCTCATATCGTGCGTATGCTATCTTGCATTGCTTTGTCATTTGCTTAGTTTAGACATGATTTGTGTGAATGCCACCTGTTTAGTGTCCAATTACCATATTTGTGAATTATGCAATGCCATCTTTTTGCGAGACATTATATATGTGAATTATGCAATGCTATCTTGTTGCAAGGCATTATATATGTGAATTATGCAATGCCATGGTGTTTAGCCAAGCGTCATATATGTGAATTATATCATGCCGTCCTTTTTTTTGTATTCCTCATTGCTTTTGTCGACAATGTTTGTATATTCAACTGCTCTTCCTGTGCATCAGCCATTTGAATTGGTGATGGAGAAATCTTGAGTGAAAACAAGGTCTTGAGCGAGACAATGCTACCCGGTGAAGCAGATATGTTGTTTGTTCTGAGATAGCTCTTCAGAGGAGGATTCAGAGGCAGATGACCAGTCCTATTATCCCCCTGAGGTGTATTCTCAAACTTGACAGGGTTATATTACTCATATCATGCATATGTTGTATTGCAATTCTTAGTTTTTACATCATATACACGATATTGAATGCCATCTCCTTAGTTGACACATCATATATGCGATTGCCCTCTGCTTACTTCCTTAGTATATAAATCATATATTTGAATTATATCATGCCATGATGTTTACATAGACAGCATGTATATGAATTATGGCATGCCAACCCATTTTCTAAAGACATAATATAGTTATATCTTCTCATCCTGTTCACATAGTCATCATATTTTGAATTATGTCATTCTATCCGTGAATTATATCATGCCATCATGTTTCCATCGACGGCATGTTTGTGATTTATGGCATGCCAACCACTTTAATAGACACATCGTATAGTTATATCATGTCATCCTGTTTACATAGTCATCATATTTTGAAGTATCTCATTCTATCCTGTTTAGTTAGCCATCATACATGTGAAATTGTGTCATGCTATCCTGTTTAATTAGCCATCATATATTTGAAATTATGTCCTGCTATTCTGCTTTGGTTAGACAACATAAATGTGAATTATTTCATGCCCTGCTTTTCTTCCCTACTATCCATTGCACCTGTCTATCTTACAATGTCTCAGACATTCAATTACTTTTCTTGTTTATCAGCCATTTCAATTGGAGGGGTGATGGCGATTCTGTGGGAGTAAAAACACGGTCTTCGTAAAAGATCGTGCTACCTGTCGACGGAGATAGAACCACGGTTGTACTTGCCCAAGAACCAGCCCCACCACACATAACCCAGACTCCCGCAGATTGTACCCCTACCCAGTTGGACAGAGAACCAGCTACACCCCTTCTAACCCCAACCCCAGCAGATAGTAACCCGGCCTCGTTGACACAGCAACATCTCCACCACAGAGCACCCAAACACGAGCAGTTAATAAGGCAACTGCAGTGCCCAAAGCACGAGGACCACCACTCCGAACCCCAAGTCAACGCTTAAAGCAGAAGAAGAATTGTTCTCAGGTCAGGTTCCGTAGCTATGGTTTATACTACTTTGCTCTTGCATCATTGTATTTACTCATACCAACTAATTTCAAATTTGAAGGATGCAACTGAAGCTCCAATGGCGCAACAGGTATGTTTTAAACCTGTTTCTTTAACGTGTTTGCTGTTGTAACTTGCTCTATGTTGATTTCAGTTTCAATTGAATAAACAGTTATGTTCTCATGCCATGCACATTACAAGTGTTGTTATTGCTGTGTAGTTTCCCACACTTATATTCTGTCTATGCTGCTTTGTCTTAAATAGATATGATTCGAACTGTATCAATCTTGATTTGGCAACATAAACTAGAATGATATAGACCATACAGTGACTACATAGATATATGTTTGTTTCATGATGTTATCCTGTCCACCTTACTACTGAACTGGTTTACCAAAATGAGTTTCATATACTACATTGTAAACCTGTGATGTGTTTGTTTGTTTCTCCTTTAGAACACGGATAAAATATTGGAGAAGAGTACCCCGTTATGCAATGGTAAAGGAAGTAATGCAGATCAGGTTCAAGATAGTGAGACATCCCTGTTGTTCTCCAAGAAAGCTGATAAAAACTATATTGAAGACACTGAGACAACCCCAAAGTCCTGTCTTGATGTAGTGTTCAAGTTACTGGCTACTCTGCTGGCACCAAATTGCTCGAACTTGTCTGCTGAATCAGTTCGGCTTCTTGAGTCTCAACTTCAAGTTGAAAGACATCGATCAGATGTTATGTGACAGGAAGCCGAAGGACTGAGGAAGACCCTGCAGAATTCAGATGCATGCTTTCTAGTGCAACAGCAAGTGCTGGAGGATTTAAGCGCCAAACAAGAGAAAGTTAATAAGCTTGCTAAGCACCTTGCCAGCATTATGGGTACCTAGGATATTGTTTCTTGAGCTCTTCTGAAGTGGTTTCAGTTCTGGACTTGTTTTGCTGCGGCGTTTATATGCTGCTTTGTTCCCTATATTTGCACTTGTGGCGAACTTTGATGCCCAGTGGATGTAATATGTGTAATAGCCGTGATAGCCTAGCGTAAGTTGCTTGCTTATTTATTTCCGTTGTCTTGTTTATTTATTTCAGTGCAGTTCTTTTTCCGCGGTTTGCTAGTGGCCGGAATAACCTATTTTTTAAAACTAGGCCACATTAACAATGGGCTACATATTTACTGTAGTTAACATGGGCCTCCTTCGGGCCGTAGAAACAATGGGCCTTCTAAGGGCCGTAGATACAATGGGCCTTCTATAGGGCGTAGACACAATGGGCCTTCTATGGGCCGTATCATCAATGGGCCTTCTACGGGCCGTATGATCGATTGGCCAAACGTGGGCCAATAACAGACCACATTATGGCTGTAAATGGGCTAGAGTTGAAATCGTCCGTTCATGGGCCGACCATAACGGGCCGTCGTTAATAGGTCATATTGGATGACGCTATGAAAACGGCCCAACGATTAACGGGCCACAAAAGGGCCGATCAGAATTCACATGTATTTGGCCCACAAGCAGAAAATGACAGTAACGGGCCGAAAGTAAACGAATGCTGGAAATGAGCCCAAGAATAAATCGGCCCTGAGAAGGCCGAAATATAACATGGGCTGGAAATGGCCCAAGGGAATAATGGGCCGTCAATGGGTATAAAGTGATACACTGTTCATTACGGGCCATTTTTACCACGGGCCGTTAAAGGGGCCGAGGTTTACTAAGGGCCTCATATGGGCCAAAAGACGTTATGGGCCATACATGGGCTGGAAGTTAAAACGGGCTGGAATTATATTGGATGGCCCAGATGACACTACTGGGCCTAATTCGGATAGGCCGTAAACAGGCCCTCGGTTAGCGGGCTGTAAATGGGCTATATGTGAACAGACCGTTAACAGGCTTGCCGTGGGCCGGCCCGCCACCTTTGGACCAAGTCAAACGGGCCGGCCTTTTCGTCGGAATGGGCCACTGTTGGGTCGTGCCACGTGTCGACCTATCATAGGCGCCTCCTATCCAATGAGTGGATGACATCTGTCCCACCGGTGAGCCGACAGGTGTTTCCTCCAGCCAATGATGATTTTACACGTGGAAAATCCCCATTGGTCGGGGCTGTTAGCAGGTTATCGGATCCAAAACCGGACCCGATAGCTTAACGGTGTTCCGTTACGGTGGATGCCACATGTCGGTCACCCTTGGCGAAAGCACTTCGTGGACGCGATTTATCGTCATGGAAGTGGACACTTTCGTGATGATAATTTTGGTAATGTCATGGAACACTTCTACGACAACACAGGTATGACTATCTTGATCTGTCATAAAATTGTCATGGACATACATGCATGACAAAAAATGCGACTTACTGTGACAAACACGTATCATCACGAAAGTGTATTTTTTTTGTAGTGTTCACTTATGGTGTGATTCCTTCAGTTTAGCTTGAAAACGGGCACACATGCAAACACTAAGCATAATATCTGGCCTAGATGCACATAAATACAATAAGGAGCCAATCATGGAGCGGTATACCTTTTGATCGAAGTCAATACCATTTTCATCAGTGCATAGATGGCCATTTTGAAGGAAATATGCCCTAGAGGCAATAATAAAGTTGTTATTTATATATCCTTATATCATGATAAATGTTTATTATTCATGCTAGAATTGTATTAACCGAAAACTTAGTACATGTGTGAATACATTGACAAACAGAGAGTCACTAGCATGCCTCTACTTGACTAGCTCGTTAATCAAAGATGGTTAAGTTTCCTAGCAATAGACATGAGTTGTCATTTGATGAACGGGGTCACATCATTAGAGAATGATGTGATTGACTTGACCCATTCCGTTAGCTTAGCACTTGATCGTTTAGTATGTTGCTATTGCTTTCTTCATGACTTATACATGTTCCTATGACTATGAGATTATGCAACTCCCGAATACCGGAGGAACACTTTGTGTGCTATCAAACGTCACAACGTAACTGGGTGATTATAAAGATGCTCTACAGGTATCACCAATGGTGTTTGTTGAGTTGGCATAGATCAAGATTAGGATTTTTCACTCCGATTGTCGGAGAGGTATCTCTGGGCCCTCTCGGTAATGCACATCACTATAAGCCTTGGAAGCAATGTGACTAATGAGTTAATCACGGAACGAGTAAAGAGAATTGCCGGTAACGAGATTGAACTAGGTATTAAGATACCGATGATCGAATCTCGGGCAAGTAACATACCGATGACAAAGGGAACAACGTATGTTGTTATGCGGTTTGACCGATAAAGATCTTCATAGAATATGTGGGAGCCAATATGAGCATCCAGGTTCCGCTATTGGTTATCGACCAGAGATGTGTCTCGGTCATGTCTACATAGTTCTCGAACCCGTAGGGTCCGCACTCTTAATGTTCGATGACGATCGATATTATGATTTATGTGTTTTGATGTACCGAAGGTAGTTCGGAGTCCCAGATGTGATCACGGACATGACGAGGAGTCTCGAAATGGTCGATACATAAATATTGATATATTGGACGGCTATATTCGGACACCGGAAGTGTTCCGGGTAATTTCGGATAAAACCGGAGTGCCGGAAGGTTACCGGAACCCCCCCCCCCCCCCCCCCCCCCCGGGGTACTAGTGGGCCTAGATGGGCCTTAGTGGAGAGAGAGAGGGGCGGCGAGGGCAGGCCGCGCGCCCCCTCCCCCTTGAGTCCTAATTGGACTAGGAGGGGGGTGGCGCCCCCCCCCTTTCCTTGCCCTCTCCTACTCCTTCCTTCCCCCTCCTAGTAGGACTAGGAAAGGAGGAATCCTACTCCTACTAGGAGGAGGATTCCTCCCCTCCTTGGCGTGCCGTAGGGCCGGCTGGCCTCCCCCCTTGCTCCTTTATATACGGGTGCAGGGGGGCACCCTAGAACATACAAGTTGACATTATTTAGGCGTGTGCGGTGCCCCCCTCCACAGATTTCCACCTCGGTCATATCGTTGTAGTGCTTAGGTGAAGCCCTGCGTCGATAACTTCATCAACACTGTCACTACGCCGTAGTGCTGACGGAACTCTCCCTCGAACTCAGCTGGATCAAGAGTTTGAGGGACGTCACCGAGATGAACGTGTGCAGATCACGGAGGTGCCGTACTTTCGGTACTAGGATCGGTTGGATCACGAAGACGTTCGACTACATCAACCACGTCACTTGACGCTTCCGCTTACGGTCTACGAGGGTACGTGGACAACACTCTCCCGCTCATTGCTATGCATCACATAGATATTGTGTGTGCGTAGGTAAATTTTGAAATTACTGCATTCCCTGTGGCACCCCGGCTCATAGAAACCGGAACGCCCCATATTCTATCCTAGAGATCAAGGTGAAGTCTTCTGGAATACGGCACTGCTTAGCATAGAACAAATCAGCTCTTTACTACAATCTATTTGGGTACAAGGGTTACATCGGCACGGCGACACTACGCCTGCCACGGTTGCTCTATGCAAGCAGCAGAACAACATGAAGCAGCGGAAACTTCTAGCAGCGGAACAGCGACGACAGTGATGAACTCCACTCCGCAGGGACTCTGTCTGGAACGCTTATCCTAGCTCGCACGAACGGAAACCACGACAAGAAATCAAGCAATCACGGCATGACCTGCAAACTGGCATGACACGCCAGGTTAGTACATTGAATATACTTGCAAGCTCACAATAACCAGAAGCATTGAAGACAACCAACAGCATGGCAATTACAAGTTAAGCAGGAATTATCATGAGATCATCAGGATAGCATGGCATGAACATATAAATTCTGACGATACTAGCATGCGACATGATGACACTATATGCACCACTTATTCTGCTCGGGTTACTTCGTAACCTTCCCATGCATCACTTACAAACCTCGGACATCACACGATCATCTCAGGATCAAATCAAGCTTGGTACAAACAATACTGTAGTAATCACTAAATGACCACAAGGAGCTTGATCTTCACCCATGATTCTTGCACAACATCATGAATATCCAACGACTCGGTATCCTCGATACCACGGTGATCATTCACGGATCACAAACGGAACCACTCTGGGATCAACGGGTTACCTCGTAACCAAGCGGTGACCAATCACGGATCACAGAACCAACTTATCTCATCATCGAACCAGGGTTGTTATTAAGCACATTATTATTATTGTTGACCCATAGTGTGACCGACACGAACTGGGCCCTTATCCGCGGGCATGGCTATCGATAGATTTAATATACACTCTGCAGAGGTTAGTACACTGTACCCACACCACGGAACCCATGGCCTCGCACTCCCATTCGGGTGGACCAACGGCGTTCCGACAAAGTCGTCCTACTGCCATGACACCCTCCCGGCCACTCCGACAAACTCCCCTCTAGGATAAGTCCTGGGTGGCCCCGTGCCTACCAAAGGCACCAACGGCCACCGTCATGGCAAAACATAAACGGTCCCAAACGGGGACAAGGATCCATAACAACAACAACGGGCACACAAGGCTTATGTCCGCCTACCTGATCAGGTTAGCGCGCGGCCATAACCTTCCCTCGTTGGAGGCACCGGCGAGAAGCACGACAATAGACCCAGTTAGGACCTTCCCATAAAGGTAAGCATGGTTGCACTGGTCAGCTCGATATGGTGGCACCATGACTCAGCCAACAGTTGTTCAAGTTCAATTTAATCCGGTTAAAATTGAATGCAAATATGCTGAGCCATGATAAAATAACATGATGCAATTTCAATGCATGAGTATGATGTCAACATAAGCATGGAGTGCGACATAACTATCTTCCATATCAACAATGAATCATATCCAACTGAGCATGGCATAATGACGACCATGAATATCACAAGTATAACACTACTCATAGCATAACATGATCACTAGCATCAACAATGAATATCATGCAAGAACACATAAATACCATAACCGAGTAAGCACTTAACCAATTAACAGCAAAGGAAAAAATGCCTATCAACGGTACTCGGTAACTGACGTTGGTCATGCACCGAAGAACATGACCAACCCAACATGTACTATTATCAAGCATGGCAATATGAAAGTAATACTAGCAACTAGAACATAATAACAGAGTGCAAGAAAACGTAGCATGACGGTAACCACCGACCCATAAGCATAACCGAAATAACGATAACAGTAGCAAAACAAGCATATAGTTATTAAAGATTCAAGTTGAAAACCAATGCTATTGCATGACTATCATGCAAATGGTGGTTGTGGCTTGCCTGGGGTGGAAGAAATCACCGGGACAAAGTGCGAGAAGCTTGCAGGAAGAATCGCCAGAAAATGTTCTCTCTCAGAGGGGGCTGATTAAGCGTAAGGGGAAAATGGGCATTTTCAGAATGTAACATGGTGAAAATGATACCAACAGAACAGGCTCGATGAGACAAAGAAATGGGCTTTGGAATCACGTCATTTGGAGCTAAGGTTAAAAAGATACGATTGTTTTTCTGCCAGGGACTTATTTGTAAGAAAATCCTCACAAACAGGCCCTTAGCCGGAAAAACAGAACGCGCCTTTCTCAGAAATACGCTTTCCAGAGAGGAAAACGCATTCCTGCCTGAAGAAGAAATGAAGTACGCCTTCGATAAGGGAAAGCGTACTCACAGGAGTACGTCTCCACTTATCCACGTCAGCGTGGACGGGGCCGGCCAGCTGGGTCACTTACAGGCAGGCAACACACACCTCTTCTCTCTCCTCCCGCCTCCATCTTCTTCCTCCACGACGAGGCGCGAGACAGAGGCGAGGCTGGCCGCCCCGAGGACGACCACCGGCGGCTCCGGTCACCTCTCGCGGCGTTCTGCCCACCGGCGTGCTCAGGGAGGAGCGGCGCATCCATCCATGGGGTTCACGAGCTTCGAGGATGAAGGAGGCAGGCACACCTCAGGCCGGGCGGGCCAGGCGTCTCCGGCCGTTCTGAGCCAGCGACCGAGGCCACCGGGGGAGGGGAAAAGATGCTGGGGTGGCTCCGGGGTTGGTGGAGGGCTTTTGGAGGTGGAAAGGAAGGAGGGATGGGCTCGGCGTTGAGTGAATTTAGGCCGAGGCCAATGCGGGCATGGCGGACATGGAGGGAAACAGGGAGCTCTTTGAGCTCGGGAGAGTAGCGGGCGGGGTCCTGGGAGGTGGAGGAGTGGCTTGGAGAGGTCGAGGGCTCCCGGGGCTGCTTAAATAGCCAAGGGGGAGGAGCTGCCGCACTAGCATCGCCGTGGACTCGTGTGCACGTGCATGAGCTCGGGGTTAGGTGACGAGAGGGAACATGAGGGAGAGCTCACGGGGAGGAGGCTGATACGTCTCCAACGTATCTATAATTTTTGATTGCTCCATGCTACTTTATCTATTGTTTTGGACTATAATGGGCTTTATTTTCCACTTTTATATTACTTTTGGGACTAACCTATTAACCGAGGCCCAACCGTAATGGCTGTTTTTGCCTTTTCAAGATTTCAAGAAATGTAATATCAAACGGAGTCCAAACGAAATGAAACCTTCGGAAACGTGATTTTCTCACCGAACGTGATCCAGGAGACTTGGACCCTACGCCAAGGAACCAGAGAGGCGGTCACGAGGGTGCCCCCCCCCCCAGGGCGCGTCCCTGCCTCATGGGCCCCTCGAAGCTCCACCGACGTACTCCTTCCTCCTATATATACCTCACGCACCCCAAACGATCGTAACAGGGCCAAAACCTAATTCCACCGTAACTTCCTGTATCCATGAGATCCCATCTTGGGGCCTGTCTTTAGCTCACGAGGGGCATCCACCACGGAGGGCTTCTACATCAACACCATAGCCTCTCCGATGAAGTGTGAGTAGTTTACTTCAGACCTTTGGGTCCATAGCTAGTAGCTAGATGGCTTCTTCTCTATTTTTGGATCTCAATACAATGTTCTCCCCCTCTCTCGTGGAGATCTATTCGATGTAATCTTCTTTTTGCGGTGTGTTTCTTGAGACCGATGAATTGTGGGTTTATGATCCAGCTTATCTATGAATAATATTTGAATCTTCTCTGAATTCTTTTATGTATGACTGAGTTATCTTTGCAAGTCTCTTCGAATTATCCGTTTGGTTTGGCCAACTAGATTGGTAGTTCTTGCAACGGGAGAAGTGCATTGCTTTGGGTTCAATCATGAGGTGTCATTACCCGGATGTGAAAGAGTTGCAAGGCACGTATTGTATTGTTGCCATCGAGGATAACAAGATGGGGTATTTATCATATTGCATGAATTTATTCCTCTACATCATGTCATCTTGCTTAAGGCGTTACTCTGTTTTAACTTAATACTCTAGATGCATCTTTGGATAGCGGTCGATGAGTGGAGTAATAGTAGTAGATGCGAATCGCTTCGGTCTACGTGTCTCGGACGTGATGCCTATATACATGATCATACCTAGATATACTCATAACTATGCTCAATTACATCAATTGCTCAACAAGAATTTGTTCACCCACCGTAGAATACTTATGCTCTTGAGAGAAGCCACTAGTGAAACCTATGGCCCCCAGGTCTATTCTCATCATATCAATCTCCATCACTTTTATACTTGCTTTGTTTTTTCTTTGCTTTTACTTTTCACTTTGCATCTTTATACCAAAAATACCAAAATATTATCTCTATCAGATCTCACTCTAAATAAGTGACCGTGAAGGGATTGACAACCCCTAACCGCGTTGGTTAAGTAGTAGCTATCGTTTTGTGCAGTACGAGGGACTTGTGCGTGGCCTCCTCTTGGATTGATACCTTGGTTCTCAAAAGCGAGGGAAATACTTACGCTACTGTGTTGCATCATCCTCTCCTCTTCGGGGAAAACCAACGCAAGCTCAAGACGTAGCAAGAAGGATTTCTGGCGCCGTTGCCGGGGAGTCTACGCAAAAGTCAATAGAGCAAGTACCCATCACAATCCCTATCTCTCTCATTACATTATTTGCCATTTGCCTCTCGTTTTCCTCTCCCCCACTTCACCCTTGCCGTTTTATTCGCCCTCTCTTTCCCAATCTCCTCCTCTTTTTCCCTTTGCCTTTTGTTTGCTTGTGTGTTAGTTTGCTTGCTTGTCGCTATGTCTGAAATTGGGGAAATTATCGCCGGTATGGGCGATAATAATATGGAAAATTCCGAAGCTCCTGCTGAAGAATCCCCTACCTATCACACAAAAAGATATCGAATCGGTAGTGGTAATATTATTGGAAAAGGAGTTATTCAAGATTTTTTACTTGTGATGGTGCTTTACCCTCTATGGGTGGATCTATTCTCCATAGAACTAGTAGTCTTATGACGCTATTGCCATGCTTATCGTTGAACTTGAAAGGCAATTTATGCATATGCACCCTTCGATACAAAGAATTTTCCTAGAATTTTCTAATATTGAACACTCCTTTGTTAAGCGTGCCGCTACCATCTTTTTTGCTCGTGAATTCAGATTTATAATAAAAGAAGCCAAAGAAATCTTTGCGAATTATAGGGTAGACGCTGGCCATCCTCCCATAGAATCTATCCTTTTTTATCAAGAAGAAATAATGCGTTTTCAATCTATCGACTATGTTGCTTTCAATGAAAATCTTAGAAAAAAAGTGCCTACCAATATTTTAATTGATAGAATTTCCGAGCTTAATGATGATTTGGCTATTCGAAATAATGAGCCAGGATGCTCTCTTGAGTATACGCTCACAAAGTTCTGTCAAAAGAATGCTTATAATGATGAATTGGTTGTGCAATATGAAGGGCCGAAAGAGGAACCTATACCTCCTAAAATTGATCTTGGGGACTTTTGTCCTATTAAATTTAGCCCTTTTGATTACTTTTGCTTGCCTCAAAGAAAACTTGCTGCCGAACATAGAGAATATGAAATGAGTTTCACCGATCTATCTTATTATTACGGCACTACCTAGATCTATCCTTGCTTTTATGCCTAGCTAGGGGCGTTAAACGATAGCGCTTGTTGGGAGGCAACCCAATTTTATTTTTAGTTTTTTTTGCTTCTGTTTAGGAAAAAATAATCCATCTAGCCTCTGTTTAGATGTGGTTTTATCTTTTAATTAGTGTTTGTGCCAAGTTAAACCTATTGGATCTTCTTGGATGATAGTTATTTGATCTTGCTGTAATTTCCAGAAACTTTACGCTCAGTGCCCGAATTGTTAAAAATCACCAGAACGTGATAAAATACTGATTCCAATTGCTGCTGATCAATAAACAAATTTTCCAGGTCGTATAATTTTGGTAGAAGTTTTTGAGTTCCAGAAGTTTGCGTTAGTTACATATTACTACAGACTGTTCTGTTTTTGACAGATTCAGTTTTGCGTGTGTTGTTTGCTTATTTTGATGAATCTATGGCTAGTAAAATAGTTTATGATCCATAGAGAAATTGTAATACAGTAGGTTTAACACCAATATAAATAAATAATGAGTTCATTACAGTACCTTAAAGTAGTCTTTTGTTTTCTTTCTAACGGAGCTCACGAGATTTCTATTGAGTTTTGTGTTGTGAAGTTTTCAAGTTTTGGTTGAATTCTTTTGATGGATTATGGAACAATGAGTGGCAAGATCCTAATATTGGTGATGCCCATGGCACACCCAATATAATCCAAGGAAACCAAAAAGACAAAGCTTGGGTATGCCCTGGAAGGCATCCCCTCTTTCGTCCACTTCAATCGGTAATTTACTTGGAGCTATATTTTTATTCACCACATGATATGTGTTTTGCTTGGAGCGTCTTGTATTATTTGCGTATTTGCTTGTTAGTTTACCACAATCATCCTTGCTGTACACACCTTTTGAGAGAGCCATACATGAATTGGAATTTGATAGAATACTCTATGTGCTTCACTTATATCTTTTGAGCTTGATAGTTTTGCTCATAGTGCTTCACTTATATCTTTTGAGCGTGATAATTTTTGCTCTAGTGCTTCACTTAGATATTTTAGAGCATGGTGGTGGATTTTTTTAAAGAAACTTGATCTCTCATGCTTCACTTAGATTATTCTGAGAGTCGTTAATAGCATGGTAATTTGCTTAATGTTAATATACTTGGTATTCAAGATATGTGAAACTTTCTTTTGAGTGCGTTGAATACTAAGATAAGTTTGATGCTTGATAATTGTTTTGAGACATGAAGATGATGATATTACAGTCATGCTAGTTGAGTAGTTGTGAATTCAAAGAATCCTTGTGTTAAAGTTTGTGATTCCCGTAGCATGCACGTATGGTGAACCATTATGTGATGAACTCGGAGCATGATTTATTTATTGATTGTCTTACTTATGAGTGGCGGTCGGGGAAGAACGATGGTCTTTTCCTACCAATCTATCCCCCTAGGAACATGCACGTAATACTTTGCTTTGATAACTTCTAGATTTTTGCAATAAGTATATGAGTTCTTTATGACTAATGTTGAGTCCATGGATTATACGCACTTTTTCCCATCCTTCCACCATTGCTAGCCTCTCTAATACCGCGCACCTTTCGCCGGTATCATACACCCACCATATATCTTCCTCAAAACAGCCACCATACCCACCTATCATGGCATTTCCATAGCCATTCCGAGATATATTGCCATGCAACTTTCCACCGTTCCGTTTATTATGACACGCTCCATCCTTGTCATATTGCTAGCATGATCATGTAGTTGACATCGTATTTGTGGCAAAGCCACCGTTCATAATTCTTTCATACAGGTCACTCATGTTTCATTGCATATCCTTACATCACGGAGGCATTCATATAGAGTCATATTTTGTTCTAACTATCGAGTTGTAATTGTTGAGTTGTAAGAAAAATAAAAGTGTGATGATCATCATTATTAGAGCATTGTCCCAAGTGAGGAAAGGATGATGGAGACTATGATTCCCCCACAAGTCGGGATGAGACTCCGGACAACAACAAAAAAGAGGCCAAAAAAAAGAGAAAAGGCCCAAATAAAAAAATGAGAGAAAAATAGAGAAGGGACAATGTTACTATCCTTTTACCACACTCGTGCTTCAAAGTAGCACCATGATCTTCATGATAGAGAGTCTCTCATTTTGTCACTTTCATATACTACTGGGAATTTTCATTATAGAACTTGGCCTGTATATTCCAATGATGGGCTTCCTCAAATGCCCTAGGTCTTCATGAGCAAGCGAGTTGGATGCACACCCACTTAGTTTCTTTTTTTGAGCTTTCATATACTTATAGCTCTAGTGCATCCGTTGCATGGCAATCCCTACTCACTCACATTGATATCTATTGATGGGCATCTCCATAGCCCATTGATACGCCTAGTTGATGTGAGACTATCTTCCCTCTTTTTGTTTTCTCCACAACCACCGTTCTATTCCACATATAGTGCTATATCCATGGCTCACGCTCATGTATTGCGTGAAGATTGAAAAAGTTTTGAAAATGTTAAAGTACAATTGCTTGGCTTGTCATCGGGGTTGTGCATGATTTAAATACTTTGTGTGGGGAAGATGGAGCATAGCCAGACTATATGATTTTGTAGGGATAACTTTCTTTGGCCATGTTATTTTGAGAAGACATAATTGCTTAGTTAGTATGCTTGAAGTATTATTATTTTTATGTCAATATGAACTTTTGTCTTGAATCTTTCGGATCTGAATATGCATACCATGATTAAGAAGATTTACATTGAAATTATGCCAAATATCACTCCGCATCAAAAATTCTCTTTTTATCATTTACCTACTCGAGGACGAAAGGTGAATTAAGCTTAGATGCCCGATACGTCTCCAACGTATCTATAATTTTTGATTGCTCCATGCTACTTTATCTATTGTTTTGGACTATAATGGGCTTTATTTTCCACTTTTATATTACTTTTGAGACTAACCTATTAACCGGAGGCCCAGCCTGTAATTGTCGTTTTTTGCCTTTTTCAAAGATTTCAAGAAATGTAATATCAAATGGAGTTCAAACGGAATGAAACCTTCGAAACGTGATTTTCTCACCGAACGTGATCCAGAGACTTGGACCCTATGCCAAGGAACCAGAGAGGCGGTCACGAGGGTGGGGCGCGCCTCGTGGGCCCCTCAAGCTCCAACCGACATACTCCTTCCTCCTATATATACCTACGCATTACCCCAAACGATCGTAACAGAGCCAAAAACCTAATTCCACCGCCAGAACTTCCTCAGTATCCACGAGATCCCATCTTGGGGCCTGTTAGGAGTTCACGGGAGGGCATCCACCACGGAGGGCTTCTACATCAACACCATAGCCTCTCCGATGAAGTGTGATTAGTTTACTTCAAACCTTGGGTCCATAGCTAGTAGCTACATGGCTTCTTCTCTCTTTTGGATCTCAATACAATGTTCTCCCCTCTCTCATGGAGATCTATTCGATGTAATCTTCTTTTTACGGTGTGTTTGTTGAGACCGATGAATTGTGGGTTTATGATCCAAATTTTATCTATGAATAATATTTGAATCTTCTCTCAATTCTTTTATGTATGATTGAGTTATCTTTGCAAGTCTCTTGAATTATCCGCTTGGTTTGGCCAACTAGATTGGTAGTTCTTGCAATGGGAGAAGTGCATTGCTTTGTGTTCAATCTTGCGGTGTCCTTACCCAAAGGATGTAAAGGGTTGCAAGGCACGTATTTTATTGTTGCCATCGAGGATAACAAGATGGGGTATTTATCATATTGCATGAATTTATTCCTCTACATCATGTCATCTTGCTTAAGGTGTTACTATGTTTTTAGCTTAATACTCTAGATGCATGCTGGATAGCGGTCGATGAGTGGAGTAATAGTAGTAGATGCAGAATCGTTTCGGTCTACTTGTCTCGGACGTGATGCCTATATACATGATTATACCTAGATATACTCATAACTATGCTCAATTACATCAATTGCTCAACAGTAATTTGTTCACGCACCATAGAATACTTATGCTCTTGAGAGAAGCCACTAGTGAAACCTATGGCCCCCGGGTCTATTCTCATCATATCAATCTCCATCACTTTTATACTTGCTTTGTTTTTACTTTGCTTTTTACTTTTCACTTTGCATCTTTATACCAAAATACCAAAAATATTATCTCTATCAGATCTCACTCTCGTAAGTGACCGTGAAGGGATTGACAACCCCTAATCGCGTTGGTTGCGAGTAACTATCGCTTTTGTGCGTGTATGAGGGACTTGTGCGTGGCCTCCTCTTGGATTGATACCTTGGTTCTCAAAAACTGAGGGAAATACTTACGCTACTGTGCTGCATCATCCTCTCCTCTTCGGGGAAAACCAATGCAAGCTCAAGACGTAGCAGAGGTGGCCAAGGAAGTGCAGGGAGGAAGAGACGAGGAGGAAGACGACAGTCTGCGCACTGTGCTCCCGTGGGCGTTCGGCGGCGAGCATCGGTGAGGAAGCGGACGGAGTGGGGGTGAGCTGTCCAGGAGGTGGCGACGATGAGGTGAAGACGTTGGACACGGTCACGCGTGCGAAGGCGACGAGAGGAGGAGGGGCCGAAGCACAAACGGCCACTGGACGCGACCACTGCACACAGAGCGCGCGCACAGGCTTGCCATCATCGCGGTCACCGCGTGCACTGGCATGTAGCAGGTAAAATGAGCTGGAACCTATTATCTAGTGGTATGTTCATCCAGTGGAGGTTTCAACTGCGGTATTCGATCGATTAAAAGCTCTGTGGTTAAATGGTAATCAACCTCTGAAGTTTACTGCAGTAAACTTGGCCGTGTACTGGTGATCAACAGGGACTATATTGGATCAAATGGAGTTGTCTGGGATGATTAACTAAGGAAGAACTACAATCTCGGAGAGTTTGAGGATAATTGGATCAAGTTTTCATGTAGTTGCTTTGCAACTGACCAAAATGGTCCAGAAGCAAGATGTGGATGATGCACTCATATGGTGAGGCCACTTGAGCTGAAATTTGGCAAGGCTTGATGATTTGGCCATACTAAGATGTTGTAAAGATTTCATACCAATTGGACAAGCCAAAATGGTACTTGTTTCACAAACATTCTCACTGACCAGAATTTTGGAATAATTTTAGTGATTAAATGTCTCAATGAAATGATGCCAATTTTGGTGGAGAGATGTTATTTGGGTAGGAGCACAATCTGGTAATTTATCAGGATTTTTGAAGCAGTATAAAATGCGCTTCCTTCAGAACATTAAAATATTGCCAGAATCAAAGATTTGGTCCTGTGCTCACATAGATGATTGGATGAGGCTGAAATTTGGAGTAGTGTCATAATATGAGCACATGAAGGAGTGTGAATTTCAACTCATTTGGATGCTCCTAGCTAGCACTTCCTTCAACAATGCCTTCTGTCTGACAGAAACTTTTAAAAATCACTGAGGAAGATTGGCTAGGCCAATAAAGTTGAATTTTGGCATGAGACAATCATTTGGACATAAAAGAATGCCCAACAATTTTGGTAGCAAACAAGATTGGATAGGTGGCACTTCCTTCACAAAATGCCACTCTGGACAGAAATGAAGAATAATTATTGGGGAATTATTCTTGGGCTAGGACAGGAAAGTTTGGGCATATTTGAGCAACATATGACCCAAAGAAATTATGAGAACTAATTGAGATTTTTGGGAGGGACAGAAATATAGGTTGCTTCACAACCTAGGGCAGATAGGGTTATTTCTTTAATAGAAAAAGGAATATTCCCTAGAAAAAGATTTTAGGGTTTGGTCAAGGAGTGAAGTGACATGATCTTTGCAAGGTTTTGAGAATGATGAGCCACTTGGGAGGGGGAATGAGGATGATTTCCCAGGTGGCAAGGCCACAGAACCACTCCAAAAAGAAAAACAGAGCAAAAACTAAATAAATCGAAAGAAAAAGAAAAGGGCCAAAATCCAGGCTATTACAGCTCTTACCCCCTTAAAGAAATCTCGTCCTCGAGATTTAATTTCTCAGGGAACAGGTATGACTTGAGGACACCGTTTCCAACTCGGGTATCCTTTTCCCTTTATTTATTGTTCCCCCAAGAATTTCAGATGATTAACTTACCTTGCTCTGGGGATTCTGACGGGTCTTTGATCATATGCCAATACCTTTTTACTGAAGTTGATTCTCCATACCTGTGGTGATATCCAATGGATCTGAGCATAAATTTTCTTTTGGTCATGAAAACCTTTTTACTTCTGCCATGGGGTTGCTTCAAATAAATGCAGGCCATCTGGTTTCAATGAATACTAAGAATTAATCATGGCCATCTTCTGACGGGGTCTGACTGCTCATAAGTGGTACTGATTTATTTTGATTTATTCCTTTGGCTTGAGCATGAGGTATGTACCAAAGATTCGACGACCTTTTGCCGTGATCAATATAACGGTGTATGGAGTTATAGTTGTGTCATACCTCAAATATTTACATCTTGAGACTGGACTGACAGGAGGCTGACGGACAAATGCCTTTCCTGATAGACTGACCGTGTACTTGATTCCGTTTGTGAGTATACTGGTTCTGATCTGATTGTTCGGATTTTGATTTTCTCATTTTGTCGGTATAACCATTTGGATTTTCCACACTAACCATTCCAAGCGGGTCAGCGGGATATGAAATCCTTGTAAAACAGAATAGGCCTCTGGGGGTATGCCTTTGTGGATCCATATGGAATTACGGCCTCCAACTGATTTGGGTATCCGGACCCTGATGGTCATGCAGAAATCATCATACCTTTGCTATCAGTCTCACCCTTTAACAGTCATGATTTTCTTTGCGAGGATACCTTACTGGAATAACTTGGCCACACCAGTCCTTGATTCTTCGTATGGCCAGGGATGTGATTAGTGCAATATTTTTGATATTATTCCTTGTGCCTGTTTTCTGACCTTGGTCTGCACACATATGACAAATACCCGGGGTTTGTAGCTATACGGAGCTCATTGTTGAGGCCAATCATACAAGAAGGTGACAAGGTTTTAGGACATCTCCTTGTCAGTTGCGGGAATAATGACCTTGATGACCATTTTCAAGACTGTTGATTCAGTGATGTCATGCCCAGATCTTGCCAATCCTTGTAATTAATGAGATGTATCTCTGCTTTTGCTTGACTCGTGACGTTGTAGGATCCTTACTTTCCTTAGGTATATCCGCTGGATCCTTGCTGCAATCTTGTATGAGTGACTAATATGACTGGGGATACATCCTCACCATATATAAGAATCATATGCAACCAAACACTGGCTTTCTGAAGAAGACACATGTCCTGACTGATTTGTGCTCCCGACAAAAATGTTGCGAGTCTGATTCTTGAGCGGTACTGCCATACATTGGCAACTTATCATATATCCTTTGAGGACGGTACATAGTGTTGTACTACGGGGGCTGAGTGGCTTACGAGAGAAGCCATCCGAGTAGCTTGCTGAGGAAGACTTGTTAACTTCTACTGAAATCTTTTGTTTGGGTATCGTGCAGAAGAAGGCTCTATAGCTTACACACGAAGCTTGGTCTGATTATTGTGCTGGAGAAGCCTGAGTTCCGTACTTGAGAAGCTTCTCCTCGGGTTTGCTTGTTGAGAAAAATGTCATTTTCGTCTGTTAGAAGCTTTTACCGAGGTATCTTGCTGAGGAAGACCGGGTATTGTGGGCCAGAAATTGTTCACATATCATGCTGAGGAAAATTGAGGAGCCTTGCATCATAAATTTCTTCCGATAACGTGTGGAAGGAGATTGCGTTTCTTACATCCAAAGCTTCATACTAATATGCAGACTGGAATCTACTCACACGCCCACAATATTTTGTGGCTGATTATTTGCATGAGAAAATTTGTTTGACTGTCTTCCTGGAGCATATCACATTCTGACTTTATTTCGGATGATAACATATTTCAAGCATCATGCATTGTTGAGCCAAAATTTTGTATATGATCCATACCTTTTACTGAAAATATACCGTCGATCTTGTACCTGACTTGTCTTGCTGCTGACTTGATCATTACTGTTGTGAGGATTTTGTACTGATGTAGACTTGAGTTATCGGTACTTTTGTGAGGAGTGCACACTAATGCAAAATTGATTATCAGCCTCAAAATCAGATATTCCCCATTTCACTGCGATTAAATTTGAGAATTCCATTCTATTTAGCTGAGCTTCCAAATATTTGAACTCCTTATTACTTCATCGAGTCCGGTGTCAGTTGATGAGCAACTCTTTATAGGGGAAAAATAATGTAACACCGGGGCCCAAAAAGAAAGGAGCAAAAGAAAACTCAACTAAACAAAAGCACACAACAACAATCACTTCACACACAATCAATGGCACATATTACTGCTAGTCACAGTATATGCATGCCTACTTAAACACACAAATCTTGCGGGATCTACGGTTCTATGATCTAGCATGCTGTGACGATGTGCACGAGGACGAATAAATGTGTGGAAGAATTGGTGTAAACAGTGCTACACCAAGTGCTAGCTTAGCCAGGTAGCAACCTGGACTACCTCGGAGGCGAGGACACACTCGGTAATCATGTAGTGGGACATGAAGGTCGCAACCACATTATCATCAAGTGGACGGAAAAAGATCCGTACTCGTCCAAGAAATAGGATAGCGGGAAAAAATTGAAGCTTGCTGCATTGCCCTTTCTTGATAACTAAGATCATTAAGGGTTGCCAACATGACAAGATGAAAGAGTGATTCGGGATCGAAACAGGTCCATCACCAAAACGATAGGCGGGGCTGAAAGGAGGATATCGGCGAGATACCTGAGCACCATTTTTGCAAACAGTGTCGGGATCACTTGGCATCACTCTGCTGGGACAGAAATGACACCCAACATTGAAGAACGAGCAAGAAAAGAAAACTGGAGAAATGCAAAGGCTGAGCTATAGTAGATCTGAACCGATGCCAGCTACACTCACCAGATAAACCGTTAACAACAAATACTAAGACTGTATGCATGCTATGCAACAAACAAATGCAGCAACCAAATGCAATAAACAAGCCGGACTCTATACTACCGATTTCTACCGGTTTCTACCGCATACCGACTAAGCGCATCCTCTGACAGACTGCTCGATACTAAGCTTGTGGCACCCGGCTCGAGAAATCGAACGCCCGTATTCCGGCCGTAGATCGAGGTGAAGTCTTTTGGAATACGGCACTGCTTAGCATAGAACAAATTAGCTCTTTATTACAATCTATTTGGGTACAAGGGTTACATCGGCACGGTGACACTACGCCTGCCACGGTTGCTCTATGCAAGCAGCAGAACAACATGAAGCAGCGGAACAGCGATGACAGTGATGAACTCCACTCTGCAGGGACTCTGGCTGGAACGCTTATCCTAGTTCGCACACGGAAACCACGACAAGCAATCAAGCAATCACGGCATGACCTGCAAACTGGCATGACATGCCAGGTCAGTACATTGAATGTACTTGCAAGCTCACAATAACTAGAAGCATTCAAGACAAACAACAACATGGCAATTACAGGTTAAGCAGGAATTACCATGAGATCATCACGATAGCATGGCATGAACATATAAATTCTGACGATACTAGCATGCAACATGATGACACTATATGCACCACTTATTCTGTTCGGGTTACTTTGTAACCTTCCCACGCATCACTTACCAACCTCGGATATCACACGATCATCTCATGATCAAATCAAGCTTGGTACAAACAATGCCGTAGTAATCATTAAATGACCACAAGGAGCTTGATCTTCACCCACGATTCTCGCACAACATCACGAATATCCAACAACTCGGTATCCTCGATACCACGGTGATCATTCACGGATCACAAACGGAACCACTCTGGGCTCAACGGGTTACCTCGTAACCAAACGGTGATCATTCACGGATCACAGAACCAACTTATCGCATCATCGAACCAGGGTTGTTATTAAGCACATTATTATTATTACTGTTGACCCATAGTGTGACCGACACGAACTGGGCCCTTATCCACGGGCACGGCTATCGATAGATTTAATATACACTCTGCAGAGGTTAGTACACTGTACCCACACCACGGAACCCATGGCCTCGCACTCCCATTCGGGTGGACCAACGGCGTTCCGACAAAACCGCCCCATCGCCATGACACCCTCCCCGACTCGACAAAATCCCCTCCGTATAAGTCACCGGTGGCCCGTGCCTACCAAAGGCACCAACGGTCACCGTCGTGGCAAAACATAAACGGTCCCAAACGGGGACAAGGATCCATAACAACAACAACGGGCACACAAGGCTTATGTCCGCCTACCTGATCAGGGTAGCGCGCGCCCATAACCTTCCCTCATTGGAGGCACCCATAACCTGATCAGGGTAACCACCGACCCATAAGCATAACCGAAATAACGACAGCAGTAGCAAAACAAGCATACAGTTATTAAAGATTCAAGTTGAAAACCAATGCTACTGCATGACTATCATGCAAATGGTGGTTGTGGCTTGCCTGGGGTGGAAGAAATCACCGGGACAAAGTGCGAGAACCTTGTGGGAAGAATCACCGGAAAACGTTCTCTCTCGGAGGGGGCTGATTAAGCGTAAGGGCAAAATGGGCATTTTCAGAATGTAACATGGTGAAAATGATACCAACAGAACGAGCTCGACGAGACGAAGAAATGGGCTTTGGAATCACCTCATTTGGAGCTACGGTTAAAAAGATACGATTGTTTTTCTGCCAGGGACTTATTTATAAGAAAATCCTCACAGACAGGCCCTTAGCCGGAAAAACAGAACGCACCTTTCTCAGAAATACGCTTTCCAGAGAGGAAAACGCATTCCTGCCCAAAGAAGAAATGAAGTACGCCTTCGATAAGGGAAAGCGTACTCACAGGAGTACGTCTCCTCTTATCCACGTCAGCGTGGACGGGGCCGACCAGCTGGGTCGCTTACAGGCGGGCCCCACGCACCTCTTCTCTCTCCTCCCGCCTCCATCTTCTTCCTCCTTGACGAGGCGCGAGACAGAGGCGAGGCCGGCTTCCCCGGCGACGACCACCGGCGGCTCCGACCACCTCTCGCGGCGTTCTACCCACCGGCGTGCTCAGGGAGGAGCGACGCATCCATCCATGGGGTTCACGAGCTTCGAGGATGAAGGAGGCAGGCACACCTCAGGCCGGGGCGGACGGCGTCTCCGGCCGTTGCAGAGCCCGCGACCAGAGGCCACCGGGGGAGGGGAAAAGATGCTGGGGTGGCTCCGGGGTTGGTGGAGGGCTTCTGGAGGTGGAAAGGAAGGAGGGATGGGCTCGGCGTTGAGTGAATTTAGGCCGAGGCTAACGCGGGCACGACGGCCATGGAGGGAAACAGAGAGCTCTTTGAGCTCGGGAGAGTAGCGGGGCGGGGTCCTGGGAGGTGGAGGAGTGGCTTGGTGAGGTCGAGGGCGCCCGGGGCTGCTTAAATAGCCAAGGGGGAGGAGCTGCCTCACTAGCGTCACCACGGACGCGTGTGCACGCGCATGAGCTCGGGGTTAGGCGACAAGAGGGAACGAGAGGGAGAGCTCACGGGGAGGAGGCGGCCAAGGAAGCGCAGGGAGGAAGAGACGAGGAGGAAGACGACGGTCGGCGCACTGTGGTCCCGTGGGCGTTCGGCGGCAAGCGTCGGTGAGGAAGCGAACGGAGGGGGGTGAGCTGTCTAGGAGGTGGCGATGATGAGGTGAAGAGGTTGGACACAGTCACACGCGCGAAGGCGACGAGAGGAGGAGGGGCCGAAGCACAAACAACCACTGGACGCGGCCACTGCACACAGAGCACGCGCACAGGCTTGCCATCGCCGTGGTCACCACGTGCACTTGCATGTAGCGTGTAAAATGAGCTGGAACCTATTATCTAGTGGTATGTTCATCCAGTGGAGGTTTCAACTGCGGTGGTATATCGATGAAAAGCTCTATGGTTAAATGGTAATCAACCTCTGAAGTTTACTGCAGTAAACTTGGCCGTGTACTGGTGATCAACAGGGACTATATTGGATCAAATGGAGTTGTCTGGGATGATTAACTAAGGAAGAACTACAATCCTGGAGAGTTTGAGGATAATTGGATCAAGTTTTAATGTAGTTGCTTTGCAACTGACCAAAATGGTCCAGAAGCAAGATGTGGATGATGCACTCATATGGTGAGGCCACTTGAGCTGAAATTTGGGAAGGCTTGATGATTTGGCCATACTAAGATGCTGTAAAGATTTCACACCAATTGGACAAGCCAAAATGGTACTTGTTTCATAAACATTCTCACTGACTAGAATCTTGGAATAATTTTGGTGATTAAATGGCTCAATGAAATGATGCCAATTTTGGTGGAGATATGTTATTTGGGTAGGAGCACAATCTGGTAATTTATCAGGATTTTTGAAGCAGTATAAAATGCACTTGCTTCACAACCTGAAAATATTGCCAGAATCAAAGATTTGGTCCTGTGCTCACATAGATGATTGGATGAGGCTGAAATTTGGAGTAGTGTCATAATATGAGCAGCACATGAAGGAGTGTGCAAAATTTCTAATCATTTGAATGCTCCTAGCTAGCACTTCCTTCACAATGCCTTCTGTCTGACAGAAACTTTTAAAAATCACTGAGGAAGATTGGCTAGCTAAATAAAGTTGAATTTTGGCATGAGACAATCATTTGGACATAAAAGAATGCCCAACAAGTTTGGGAGCAAACAAGATTGGATAGGTGGCACTTCCTTCACAAAATGCCACTCTGGACATAAATGAATAATAATTATTGGGGAATTATTCTTGGGCTAGGACAGGAAAGTTTGGGCATATTTGAGCAACATATGACCCAAAGAAATTATGATAATTGATTGAGATTTTTGGGAGGGACAGAAATATATGTTGCTTCACAACCTAGGGCAGATAGGGTTATTTCTTTAATAGAAAAAGGAATATTCCCTAGAAAAAGATTTTAGGGTTTGGTCAAGGAGTGAAGTGACATGATCTTTGCAAGGTTTTGAGAATGATGAGCCACTTGGGAGGGGGAATGAGGATGATTTCCCAGGTGGCAAGGCCACATAACCACTCCAGAAAGAAAAACAGAGCAAAAACCAAATAAATCAAAAGAAAAAGAAAAGGGCCAAAATCCAGGCTGTTACATTCCCCAACACATTTGTGGGCATAGGGATTTTGACGCCTTTGCAATCTTGAATGCCGAATTTCCTCAACACATCCTTGAGGTATTGCTCTTGAGATATGAAGATGCCGCTATACTGCTGATTTAATTTGAAGACCTAAGAATAATTTCAATTCTCCCATCATAGACATTTGATATTCCTCACTCATCATATAGGCAAATTCATCACTTTAACATTGGTCAGTACAGCCAAAGATAATATCATCAACATATATTTGGCACATGAATAATTCATCATCATAAGTTTGTTGGAGATATGCCCTAGAGGCAATCATGTATGATGATATTTCCTATGTGTTTATGAATAAAGATAGTCCTTGGACATTATCAATGATGTGTATCAGCAAGTACGTGACTTGTTTGTGGGACTATGCATTTGATGATGACTGTCCTAAAAGGTCCCTAGTCGAAAGGGTCGTGTGGACGCCAATGACTAGACTAGCATATGACACTGGATGGCTCGACTCACTAGCCATGGAGCATTGGATGCTAACCGGATAATATGGACTTGAAGAAATGGTCGGATCCGACATAGTCGGATCCGAGTTGAGATAAGGTCCGAGTCGGACAGACCCAACTATGAGACGCAGCGATATGTCATATGTGAGTCTCTAGTACAACATACGTTCTATGTCCTAAGACCTGAGCTGACGCATGTAATCGAGATGGTGATAGACTTGCTTTGGACCGACCAAACGCTACTCCATGACTGGGTAGTTACAAAGGTAGGTATCGGGTTTGTCCAATCCCATGCTGCGAGACATGGTCGAGCAAGATGGGATTTGCCCCTCCGATCAGGAGAGATATACTCTGGGCCCCTCGTGTGATCCGACCAGGAACCGCATGGCCATGCGACAAGGATTATGAGATAATCCGGAAAGTGGTCGGTATCACTGGAACGATAAAGAGGTCGGGTTAGCACAAGGATGACAGTCTCGCCTTGAGCCCGACAACATATATCGTGCAAAGAAAGGGAATGTAAGTGTGACACGCCAGGCTGTGTTCGCCTAACCAGCTTCATCGCTCGCTTGGTGGTCGGCACACCTTGCTAGAGGTGCTACGACCATGTGGTCCGGAGGTGATCCGAACTACGAACAAGCCGGCTTGAACCTAAGGGGTCGCGCGCAAGGGAAGGAACCTACAAGGTCCGTTAAACAGAGGACCTTTGGTGGGATGTGATCCGAATCGGACTAGGAACGTGATCGAGTAGACTTTGGTCTTTAGGGTCTGTGCGAGGCCCAAGTGTTGAGCCCGCGACGGACGCCTATATAAAGTGGAGGTGCGGCACACTTGGGGGTTGATCGCTTCGGCGTTGCGACTAGGGTTTGCATGTGTTGCGAATCCACCTCCACTCGCCGCGGACTATGTGATCGGACCTAGCAGTCCGCCGCACGACGCTCCTCCCGCACGCGCGGATACCGTTAGAGGCGGTGCACTTGCGCCGCTCCGGCGAACTCGTACGTGGGATCGGACGACCGGCCGCTCAAGGGAGATCGGACGAGGAGGAGACGATCCACTCGGACGCGCTGCCCCAACTCTTCTTCCGCTGCACGGCACTGCGCGTCTAGTGGTAACGAATCGTGATCCATCTCCGTAGCATGTTCCGGTGATGTTCTCGCGTAGGAATTTTTAATTTGCGGTCGATGCACCCTACCGTAGAACCCAACAAAGTGGTATCGAGCCTCATTATAGGATTTGGATTCAGATCGTATGCATATTAGATATGTGGAGGCGGTAGATGAGATCTGTTGTCCTTGAAGAGATCGGCTATGTGCACGGTTGATGTGATCAATCGCACATGGGGATCGTTGAGGCTATGTTTTCAGAATCGGGATCGATGAGGTCGTGACACGATCTACCCCTACCGGTCGGTCATCCGCCATCGGGGTTAACAGTGAAACGTAAATCCGAATCGGATTCGCGATGATCGATAAGATCGGTCAGATCAGAGAATTCAGCGTGATCGGAGTTCAGATGTGATCTGTGATTTCCGAAAACGTCGGGCGTTGCCCGCACCCGCAAGGGGCGCTGCCCCTTCGAACCGCGAGGGACCGCCGTGTGCGTAGCGCCGTGTATTTCGTACCCGACACACAAACCGGTAGAATGCGATTCTATGCATAACTTTGTTTTGCAGGTTTGATGTGAATAGTATGGCTCATGTGTATGTGATGCATGTGTGTAATTTATACGTGGCATGCGTGTCATCTTTGTCAGCCGGCAGGAGCCAAAGTGCTGTCATTATAATGTATAACGACCTGCATGTCGACTTGTGGCTCTATGTAAATTCATTACTAGTTGTAGTAGTTGGATAATAGAGATCAGGTTGGTGGCTTGGCGCCCGGCGTGACAAACAAGATGGAGTTCAGAGATGGTCATCGGAGTCGGAGCCGACCTGGAAGAACGTCCATGAAGGAGCCATACTATTTCACAATATGTGTTATATTTGTGATTGTTATGCTTCTTTGCTTCTATGCATGTTAAAATGATAGAATGATCCCTTATTAATATCAAGAGAATTGCCATCCCCGATGTTGCACCTTCGCACGTCAAGTACGTCTAGTAGTGGGCTCATAAAATTGGGGTGCTGCTGGGTGTCCTTGAACTGAAGGGTTCGTGTTGGGCACGGACATGCACCGCATCAAAGTTAACTTGACAAGGCTATCAAAAGCGGTTTTGGGCCTTGTGGCAAAGAAGGTTGGGAGCCGGGTATGAGATACCTTCCGACCGAAGTCGTATAGAGATACGATTAGCAAGGAGTTGCTTACGGATAGGTATGTTGGCTAGCGATGATGCTAAAGCTCACTAGTCGCATGCGCTAGTCGGATCTTGAATCACCGAGAGTTTGCGGAGGGATGTCGACTTCGGTGGGAGTATTTCGCTTAGGCTAGAAATACTCTACATAAACACATTGCTTAGTGATTGCATATTTTCTGTTGTAGATCAATGGCACCACCGCTCAACCCAACTTTGCATTGAAATCAATTCGGAAAAGGATAAACCGAATGGAACAAACTTTACCACCGGTATAGAAATCTGAGAATTGTTCTCAAGCACGATAAAAGGAACATGTTCTAGAGGATCCACTTCCGGAGGAACCCGCCGATAATGCTAGTGCCATAGCTAAGAATGCCTACCAAAAACTTGTTGATGAATCAATGTAAATCAGCCGTCTGATGTCGGGCTTGTATGGAGCCCGATTTGCAACAAGATTTGAAAATGTTGAGGCTTACGATATGATCGAGAGTCTCAAGAGCATGTTTCGCATACGTGCTAGGACCAAAAGGTTCAACGTCTGGCGATCCTTGATGGATTGCAAGCTGAAGGAAGGTGATCCACCGAGCCCACATGTGATCAAGATGATCGGATATGTGCAAGCTTTGGATCGTTTGGGCTTCCCGCTCTTGGATGAGTCAAGCATCGATGTCGCTCGGGTTCTCTTCCGCCCAGCTATGGGACGTTCATCTCGAACTATCATATGCATGGCATGGATAAGAAGCTCACTGAATTGCATGGGATGCTCAAAGTGACAGAGCAGGATATTAAGAAAGGCACGCATCAAGTGTTGATGGTGCAGAAATCGGCTAAGTTCAAGAAGAGTTGGTCTAAGAAGAAGGCTAAGGCAAAGGGCACGGAGATGGTAACCTCTCCGCTGCCGCTGAAAGTCTGGACCGGACTCAAAGACCGTTTGCTATCATTGCAAGGAAACTGGTCACTGGAAGAGCAATTGTAGCAAGTGGCTTGCAGAGCATGGCAAGAAGGCCGGAAATGCTTCTTCGGGCAAAGGTACACTTGTTGCATATGTTATAGACATTTACCTTGCTGACATACCTAGTAGCTCTTGGGTATTTGATACCGGATCGGTTGTTCATATTTGCAACTCGATGCAGGGCTGGTAAGAACTAGGCGTGTGGCACAAGGGGAGATTGACATCGTGGTCGGCAACAAAGCAAGAGTTGCTGCGTTGGAGGTCGGCACGATGCAGCTCCAGCCTCCTTCCGGATTCATTATGGGATTGAATAATTGTTATTACATTCTTGCACTTAGTCGAACATTATTGCTGCCTCATGTTTGATGAGTCGTGGTTATGAATTCAATTTAAAGGACAATGGTTGTTCGATATTTTTGAATGGTATGTTCCACGGCTATGCACCCATTGTTGATGGGCTATTTATATTGAATCTAGAACAGAACCGGTCTATAACGTAAATGTCAAGAGGCATAAGCCTAATGAGATAAATCCGACATACTTACGGCATTGTCGGCTTGGACACATTAGTCTGAAACGCATGAAGAAGCTCCATGATGATGGGCTCCTAACTTCGTCCGACTTGGTCGTTCGAGACATGTGAATCATGCTTGCTCGGCAAGATGACTAAGTCTCCTTTCGCAAAGAGTTGCGAGAGGGCATCCGAGCTATTGGAGCTTATACACAGTGATGTGTGTGGTCCAATGAGCACAACCGCTAGAGGTGGCTATCAGTACTTCGTGACTTTTACCGACGACTTGAGTAGATATGGATATATCTATTTGATGAGGCACAAGTCGGAGACTTTTGAAAAATTCAAAGAGTTTCGAGAGCGAGGTTGAGAATCAGCTCGGTAAGACTATAAAGCTTCATGCGATCCGATCGTGGAGGAGAGTACATGAGCCGTGAGTTTGATGATCATCTGAAAAGTCGAGGTATAGTACCTCGGCTCACACCTCCGGCACGCCATGTAGAAAGCGGCGTGTCGGAACGGAGGAATAGGACCTTGTTGGACATGGTCCGGTCTATGATGAGCAAATCGGATTTACCCTTGTCATTTTGGGGATACGCTCTAGAAACTGCAGCTTTCACACTTAACAGGGTACCATCAAAATCCGTAGACAAGACACCGCATGAGATGTGGACTGGGAAGAGTCCCAATTTGTCTTTTCTAAAGATTTGGGGTTGTGAAGCATTTGTCAAGAGACTTATGTCAGACAAGCTTACACCAAGTCGGATAAATGCATATTCGTGGGATATCCGAGGGAAACCTTTGGATATAGCTTCTACAACCGGGAAGAGAACAAAGTGTTTGTTGCTCGGAACGGGGTTTTCCTTGAGAAAGAGTTTCTCAGTCGGGAGGCCAGTGGGAGGGCGGTTCGACTCGAAGAAATTCGAGGACCACTCGGGGACGGCTCAACTGGTGATGAGATCATACCGGAGTCTGTCAGGGAACCCGTAGTGGAAGCGGCACCGGAACCACGAAGGTCGGAGAGATTGCGCAGAGTGCGTGATGTATTGTTGCTAGAAAACGACGAGCCGCCACGTATGCGTAAGCGATGGTGAGCCCAGATTCGAGGCATGGCCGGAGGCCATGAGATCCGAAAGTTAAAGTCCATGGATGAGAATCAAGTATGGGACTTGGTTGATCCGCCACCGGGCGAATCGCCATTGGTTGCAAATGGGTCTTTAAGAAGAAAACCGATGTGGATGGAAATGTTCAGATCTACAAAGCTCGGCTTGTCGCTAAAGGTTATGGACAAGTTCAAGGAATTGACTACGACGAGACTTACTCGCCGGTAGCGATCTTTGAAGTCGGTGAGGATCATACTAGCTATAGCTGCATATTTCGATTACGAGATATGGCGTATGGATGTCAAAACGGCTTTCCTTCACGGAAATTTAACCGAGGACGTGTATATGATACAGCCCGAGGGTTTTGTCGATCCGACTAGCACTAGTAAGGTATGCAAGCTCAAGAGATCCATTTATGGCTTGAAGCAAGCATCTCGGAGTTGGAACATTCGTTTTGATGAGGTCGCCACCGGTCTCGGTTTCATCAAAGCGAAGAGGATTCTTGTTTATACAAGAAGTTAAGTGGGAGCTCGATAGTGTTTCTGATCTTGTATGTGGACGACATACTACTGATCGGAAATAATGTTTCGATGCTAAACTCGGTCAAGGAATCATTGAATGGCAAGTTTTTGATGAAGGACCTTGGTGAGGCAGTCTATATTTTAGGCATTAAGATCTATAGAGATAGATCGAGGAGGCTGCTCGGCTTAAGCCAGAGCACGTACATAGATAAAGTATTGAAGCGGTTCAACATGAGTGAGGCGAAGAAAGGGTTCTTGCCGCTCTCACATGGTATAAGGCTAAGCGAGACTCGTAGTCCTTCGACATCCGATGAGCGAAGCAGATGAGTAGGATTCCGTATGCCTCAAAGAATCGGATCCATCATGTATACCATGATACGCATAAGGCCTGATGTTGCTTTCGCAATAAGCCTAACAAGTAGATACTGTGCCAACCCTGTGAGAGTCATCGGGCAGCGGTAAAGACTATTTTGAAGTACCGAAAAGGACTAAAGAGATGTTCCTAGTTTATGGAGGTGAGGAAGAGCTCGTCGTAAGGGGTTACGCCGATGCTAGTTTCCAAACCAACGAGAGATGATTGTCGATCACAAAGGCGGATTCGTATACGTCCGGACGGAGGACCAAAGGTAATCGGATGAGTTCCAAGCAGGATACGGTGGCCTATTCTACCACAGAAGCCGAATACATTGCGGCTTGTGAAGCTGAAAAGGAAGGTGTTTGGATCCGTCATTTTCTGGATGATCTTGGTATTTTCCCAGCCTCGGTGAAACCGTTGGACCTTTATTGTGATAATTCTGGTGCCATCGCACAAGCCAAGGAGCCGAGGAATCACCACAAGGTCAGACACATAGAACGGAAATATCACCCGATACGAAGATCGTACAGAATCGTGATGTAGAGTTATCCCAGAGTCACACGGACGCAAATGTTGCAGATCCGTTGACTAAGCCGCTTCCACAACCCAAGCATGAGGGGCACGTTAGAGCTATGGGATTCGATGTCTATTTGATTGACTCTAGTGCAAGTGGGAGACTGTTGGAGATATGCCCTACAGGCAATCATGTATGATGATATTTCCTATGTGTTTATGAATAAAGATAGTCCTTGGACATTATCAATGATGTGTATCGCCAAGCACGTGACTTGTTTGTGGGACTATGCATTGTATGATGACTGTCCTAAAAGGTCCCTAGTCGAAAGGGCTGTGTGGACGCCAAGCCGACTAGACTAGCATATGACACGGTCGATGGCTCGGTCTCACTAGCCATGGAGCATTGGATGCTAACCGGATAATATGGACTTGGAAAGGTCTGGTCGGATTCGACATAGTCGGATCCGAAGTCGAGATAAGGTCCGAGTCGGACGCACCCAACTATGAGACGCAGCGATATGTCATATGTGAGTCTCTAGTACAACATACGTTCTATGTCCTAAGACCTGAGCTGACGCATGTACTCGAGATGGTGATAGACTTGCTTTGGACCGACCAAACGCTACTCCGTGACTGGGTAGTTACAAAGGTAGGTATCGGGTTTGTCCAATCCCATGCTGCGAGACATGGTCGAGCAAGATGGGATTTGCCCCTCCGATCGTGAGAGATATACTCTGGGCCCTCGTGTGATCCGACCAGAACAAGATGGCCATGCGACAAGGATTATGAGATAATCCGAAAGTGGTCGGTATCACCGAACGAGAAAGAGGTCGGGTTAGCACAAGGATGACAGTCTCGCTTTGAGCCCGGCAACATATATTGTGCGGCAAAGGGAACAGAAGTGTGACACGTTATGCTGTGTTCGCCTAACCAGCTTCATCGTCTGCTTGGTGGTCGGCACGCCTTGCTAGAGGCCGCTACCAGCCATGTAGTCCGGAGGTGATCTGAACTACGACCAAGACGGCTTGAACCTAAGGGGTCGCGCGCTTAAGGGAAGGAACCTACGAGGTTCGTTCGTAGGACACTGGTCGGATGTGATCCGAACTGGACTAGGAACGTGACTCAGTAGACTTTGGGCTTTAGGGTCCGTGCGAGGCCCAAGTGTTGAGCCCGCGACGGACGCCTATATAAAGTGGAGGTGCGGCACACTCGGGGGTTGATCGCTTCAGCGTTGCGACTAGGGTTTGCATGTGTTGCGAATCCACCTCCACTCGCTGCCGACTGTGTGATCGGACCTAGCAGTCTGCCGCACGACGTTCCTCCCGCACGCGCGGATACCGTTAGAGGCGGTGAACTTGCGCCGCTCCGGCAAACTCGTACGTGGGATCGGACGACCAGCCGCTCAAGGGAGATCGGACGAGGAGGAGACGATCCACTCGGACGCGCTGCCCCAACTCTTCTTCACCGCACGGCATCGCTGCCTAGTGGTAACGAACTGTGATCCATCTCCCGTAGCATGTTCCAGGATGTTCTGCGCGTAGGAATTTTTAATTTGCAGTCGATGCACCCTACCGTAGAACCCAACAAGGTTTTGGTGAAAAGAGTTGGGTCAAGTGAACCGGGTTTGAAGCCTTTCTTCATGAGGAATTCCTTCAAAGTATCACCACGACCGAGGGGCCTGCTTGAGGCCATAGAGGGCCTTATTGAGTCTGAAGACTTTGTCAGGATGCTTTGGATCTTCAAAACCTGGGGGTTGAGCAACATATACTTCTTCCTCAAGCTTACCATTGAGGAATGCACTTTTCACATCCATTTGATATAATATAATATTATGATGGTTAGCATAGGCAAGCAATATGCGAATAGCCTCAAGTCTAGCAACAGGAGAAAAAGTTTCATCGAAATCAATTCCTTCAACCTATGTGTAGCCTTGAGCTACAAGTCGTGCCTTATTCCTCACCACAAGGCCATTTTCATCTTGCTTGTTGCGGTAGATCCATTTGGTGCCGATGATATTGTGCTTGCGAGGGTTTGGTTGCTTGACAAGTTCCCAGACACTGTTGAGCTCGAATTGATGTAATTCCTCTTGCATAGCTTGAATCCACTCTCCCGAAATGCCTCATCTACCTTAGTGGGCTCTGTGATAGAGACGAAAGCAAAGTGCCCCCAAATGTGAAGCTTTTGAGCGTGTGAGTGGACCTGGTGCGTTGATGTCGCTGATGATTTTCTCAATCTGCACTACATTTGCGACACGAGGATGAGCGAGTTGACGACGAGGAATTGGCTCAGCATTTTCTTCAGGTGCACCAGTATGATGTTCTTCACGATCTGGAATGACTTCTTCAGCAAATTCTTCGGTAGGAATGACATCCTCAGTAGCCTTGAACTTGATGGTTTCCTCAGGTGACATTTCATCTAGCACACGAGGTAGGTGCTCTCGTTGCAAGCCATTAATTTTGTCGAACCGCACATCTACAGTTTCAACAACCTTGTGGTGAAAGGAGATGAAGAATCTGTAGGTGTGCGAGTCCTTTCCGTAACCAAGCATAAAACCTTCATGTGCTTTCGGTGCAAATTTAGAATTGTGATGAGGATCTCTAATCTAGCATTTAGCGCCGAAGACTTTGAAATAACTCACATTGGGTTTCTTGTCAGTGAGGAGTTCATATGAGGTCTTCTTGAAGAATTTGTGAAGATACCCTGTTGATGACGTGACATGCAGTATCAATTGCCTCAATCCAGAAGTGACGAGACATCTTGTATTCATCAAGCATAGTGCGAGCCATCTCAACAAGAGTCCAGTTCTTGCGCTCCACGACGCCATTCTGCTGAGGAGTATAGGGAGCAGATAACTCATTAGTAATACCAAGTTCATCAAGATAGTCATCAAGACCAGTATTCTTGAACTCGGTTCCATTGTCACTTCTTATGTGCTTGATCTTCACACCAAAGTTGGTTGAAGCCCTTGAGGAAAATCGTTTGAAGACTTCCTGCACTTCACGTTTGTAAGTGACGATATGCACCCATGTGTAACGAGAATAATCATCAACAATAATAAAGCCATATAGAGATGCTTCATTAGTGAATGAGGAATAATGATTAGGGCCAAAGAGATCCATGTGAAGCAATTCAAATGGACGAGTGGTAGTCATGATAGTCTTTGAGGGATGCTTGGCCTTGGTCATCTTTCTAGCTTCACAAGCTCCACACAGGTGATCCTTGAGGAATTTGACATCCTCGATGCCAATGACATGCTTCTTCTTCGCGAGTGTGTGCAAGTTCCTCATGCCAGCATGACCAAGTCGTCGATGCCAAAGCCAACCCTCTGAAGCTTTTGCAAGTATACATGTAGCGGGTTGTGGTCCTGTAGAGAAATCAACAATATACAGATCTCCTCTCCTAAAGCCTTCGAAGAATTTGGAATGGTCAGCTTCCATGATCACAACACAACGATACTTGCCAAAGACAACAATCATATCAAGATCACAAAGCATTGAGACAGACATGAGGTTGAATCCTAAGGACTCGACAAGCATGACTTTGTCCATGTGTTGATCCTTTGAGATTGCAACCTTACCTATACCCAATACCTTGCTTTTTCCTTTATCAGCATAGGTGATATGCTTCAGATGCAATGGAGATAATGCAGTGTCCATCAATAAGTTCCTGTCACCGGTCATGTGATTTGTACATCCACTGTCGAGGACCCACTCAGTAGCTTTGGGTTGATCATCCTGCAGATGAATTAGTGCAGCTTACGAACTGATATACTTCAGCAGTGAAGAATATGACATCAAATTCATCATATCAATTTCATCAAGCAATAGAACAGATATAGATGTATGAGAACGTGAGAAATGAAAATTCATTTCTTCAAGATTAGCATGCGTCCTTTCAAGCATATTCAGGTCTCCAGCAAATTCTTCAGACGTTTAAGTTCGTCTGGAGACCTGACCCTGCATAAGAGATTAGTTCTTTTTCTTCACCACCCACGTCTGGAGGGGTGGCAAAGAGTTCATCATTCTGCGAGCTCCATATGAGAAAGGTGGCATTGAAGCCAGTCCACTTTGTTTCACATAAGAGGGGTTAGGGTAAGCATGTGAATAAGCAGAGAAATTCTTCGAGGACTTATGAACATAATGATTTGAAGAATAATGCACATATTCATTGCCCTTAGGCTTTCCCTGCGAAACAGAAGTGTTAGCACGATGATGTTCATATGAGGACTTTGATCCATATCAGGAATTTGATCCATATGAAGACTTTGGTCCATATGAGGAATTTGATCTGGGGTTCCTATTCTTCACAGGTGGTGTCATGATGACATTCACCTGAAGACTTTCAAGGCACCTTTTGGGAACCCAGATTTTCTTCATAGGGAGACCGTTCCTGCAGTTAGTGCCAACATATCTAGCAAATACTTCACCATTCCGATTTTTTAACAGTTTATAGTTGGAGTCAAATGACTCATCAGAAGAATATGAAGATTCACATGTAAAGCCAGATAAAGTGGATGGATCTACGAGAGGTCCCTTTGCAGCAACCCATGAGGTTTTGGGGTACCGCTTTCGGGTTTCCGATGAGGTCCCATCAGCATTGAGTTTCCTTTCAAAGGCAATACCCTCTTTCCTAGGGTTCCTGTTGAGGATCTGCTTTTTAAGCACATCACAAAGAGCATGATGCCCTTTGAGGCTTTTGTACATGCCTTTCATATACAATTCCTTCAGCCCTGCATTGTCGGTGATACTAGCAACATCCTTAGATGAGGAATTAGTGGTAGCAGAGATAGTTGAAGATTTTGCAGCAATAGAAGCATTTGAACTTTCAGGTGCAGAATTTGCAGATTCACGTTGAATGCATTTCAAACATGGTGGAATGAATTCTTCCTGAGCGGCACTGATCTGTTGAGCAAGTAATGAATCATGCTCCTTCTGAAGATCTTCATAACTCTCCCTTAGCTTCTCAAGATCTTGCTTTCTTTGAAGAAATTCATAAGAAAGCTTCTCATGATCAGATAAGAGAGTGTTATGATGACCCTGAAGGATATCAAACTTGGACTGAAGTCTCTGAAGATTATCACTCAAGGTTTGAGTGCGATCCATTTCTTCACCCAACATATCATCGCTTTCATCAAGCATATTTTGAACTTTTTCCAAAGCCCTTTGTTGTTTAGTGGCAAGGTAAGCAAGTTTGACATAGCTGGGTCCAAATCATCACCAGATTCATCATCACTAGACTCGGATAGGTAGCATTCAGTTACCTTGGCACCTTTTGCCATAAGGCATGGTGTAGAGGATGATGGTTCTGGATCAAAAGTCATCGCCTTGAGAGATTCCTTGAAATCCTCAAACCAAGGATCATGGCGAGTTTGATGACCTTCATAGCCCTCAGAGAGTCGGTCCCAAAAAAGCTTCGCGTGGCTGAGATGCATAATGTTCCTGAACTGATTTGGTGACAAGAAGGAGCAGATGACATCCTTTTCTGTGAGGTTAAGAAGAGTGTACTTGCGAATATCATCAGCTTCCGCCATCTTGCAAAGATCGATAAGACCAATCTCAGTGACGGTCCACAGTTCAATGTTCATCGCCATGATGCGCTTCTTCATCCTGGCCTTCCACTTGGGATAATCATGACCGTCAAAGATGGGGCATGTCACTTTCTGCATACCTGCGGTCGACATAACCAAAACTCTAGGTGGTTAAACCAAAATCACACAGAATAAGGGAGTACCTTGCTCTGATACCAATTGAAAGTGCGTTAAGTCGACTAGACGGGGGATGAATAGGCGATTTTTAAGAATTCGTCACTGAGGAGTTTCAGGGTGAGGAAATTCCTAAGTCACGGACAACTACTACCGGAATAAGTACTCAAGTGTAAGCATAACAGAGTGACATCATAGTCATCAAGATGAAATGAAAAACAAACACACATCACAAGTAGCATAAACACAGGATAAGTAGGCTGAAGACAAACTGACTGAAGAAATTGAACGTAGGAAATTGAGAAAGTCTTCAGTCAAAGTCTTCAAACAGTAACGATCATGAACAACAACACATAATGAGGAAATGAAAGGGTTGATGAAATAGAACCAGTTAGCTCAGTGAAGACAGTGATTTGGTAGACCAGTTCCAACTGTTGTGACAGTTGTATGTTTGGTTGGAACATCTAGGTATTTAAACCTGAGGACACACAGTCCTCACATATTGTCCTTGAGCTAAGGTCACACGGACCTCGCCCAATCACTCGTGGTAAGTCTTCAGGTGACTTCCAAACCTTCATAAACTCGGTCACTCGCCGATCCATAATTTCCTCTTGGATGCTCTAGACCATGACGCCTAACCATCTGGAAGATGCACACTCTGTAAAGGTAACAAGCGTCGGATCCACACAAGAAAAATCGCTTCAGTGATGCTCAATCACTTTGGGTTTGTAGGTGTTTGCGTTTGGGTTTTCCTCACTTGATGATTTTCGCCAAAGTCCTCGGAGGATGGGATGCTCTCAATGACAAGTGTCAGTTTCTCTCGGAGCAGCCAACTAGCTAGTGGTTGTAGGGGGGGCTATTTATAGCCAAGGGAGCAGCCTGACATGATAAGACATAAATGCCCTTCAATGATATGACCGTTAGGTGGGTAGATATTTTGGGACAGCTGGCGCATATCACAGCAACGGTTGGAAATTTGACTATCAAATTCCTCACGGCTATCATGTTCCTCACTTGTAGGCAATCCGCACTAGCGAATTCCTAACTCCTCGGTCAGGACAAATTCCTCAGAGACCAAAAGAACTTCGTCTTTCACTGAAGAAATTTACTGAACTGTATGAGATTTCCAATGGCTTCACTCGAAAGGATTGGGTAGGTGTAGGATTTCGAGATGAGCATCACTTGGAAACTTTTCTTTAGTTTTTCCTCGACCCCCTTAACAGTACGGTGTTGTAGCGACCCGACCCGAATGGATCGAAGTCTCTGTGCTCAAGTGTCATCCCTGGATCAGTATGCTGACACACATAGTACTCGAGGATTTATAACAGAGGTAATTCACATGTATAAAGTAACGTAAATACTATTACCTCAATCCAAATAGCGGAAGTAGCACCAAGGTTGTGGATTCCCATCAACACCAACGGCAAAGTTGAGTGTAGAAATCGTAACCCTAATGTATCACTTACTCGTCGTAAGGTTTCCTGCAACATGAGACGTTGCAGCCATAAAGGGTCAGTACATTGAATGTACTGGCAAATTCACACCATAGGATAATGATGAATAATAGCTATCACTACATGCATATTTGGCTGGTGGAAAGCTCTAGGTTTACTTTTGCATAAAGCCAAATTTTCCCTACCTCAAAGGAGTAAATTTTATTTAACTACACAGTTGTTTGAAAATATTGAGAAGGTATATCCCAACTCAATCCCAAAATAATAATCATTAACCCAATCAAATTAATTAAATAAGGTGTTGAGATCAACATGATAATTCAAGAACCAGATACTCAAGACGTCCATAACCGGGGACACGGCTAACCATGATTAGTTTGTACACTCTGCAGAGGCTTGCGCACTTTTCCCCACAAGATTCGATCGCCTCTGTTGGATTTCTCACACTTCATGGTGTTTGAGAAAAAGATGACCGAGACACAGTCTTTCAGAAGCATTAGCTCTAACCTCGGGTAGACAGTACCAACCTACATCCCCTACATCTGCTAGCCTACCACTCGAAGAGGTCATGCAGCATACTTAACTATGCTAGAGCCCATAATAGCTTGTGGCTGCACACGGAAGTTTCTAGCATGAATAATCTTATGATCCCTTTGAGCCTGGGTGGCATTCCATAGGATGATCACACGGGTTCCCAGATCTCCTAGGACAACACTTGGTATATCCCGTGTGTCCCGCAAGTCCACTGGTATATCCACAGGGTGCCCCTACCAATCCACCCAGATGTGTGTTAAAGTAACCACCTTAAGTTAAACCTTAGTTAACAATAATCTCTCACATCTTTCATGAATTCTCTCAAACCAATCCACGTCTACGAGCATAGCATAGAAGTATAAGCATAATGTAGAAGTAACCCCCAAGGTTTGAATGCAGTACAATAGGTTCCTACCTCATCAACTACTTCCCAATACCCACATGTTATCAATCCTAACCATGCAATGTTTGAGAGTTGAAACTAATGCATAAAACTAGGTAATAAAGGGATATGATCAAAGTGTGAACTTGCCTCGTACTGTTGATGAAGATGATTCACACTCATAACTCCTAATAGGTCTACTCGTCACACTCCGGTCAATCTATCGTAAGCAAGCATTAGTAACCACACATAAGCAATCATGCAAAAGAATCGAAGAAAAGATCTCAAAAAACCTCGAAAACAAGTAATTAACTCTTGCAACAGAAAACAATTTCTAAAAGTACCAAAATTAGGTGGATTTGGCCTTATCAGAAAGTTTAGGTCAAGAGCTTCAATTAGCAAAAAGAATCAATTAAATCGGAGTTATAGAACTCGAGTTATGAACAAAAGAAGTTTGAATATGAATCTGAACAAATTTCGAAATTTGAAAATTTCAAAAAGTTGATGTGACAGATTCACTGGACAGGTGAAAACAAGACGAAACTATAGGCGCTGGTTTCATCTAATTTAGATAAAGGACTAAAAAGTTATGGCTATTTGAAAAATCAAGGCCAAACTATTTTACGGAAGAAAATAGACATGGCTAAAAGAATTCTAGGTCTAATATATAAATACATAGACTAATTGATAATCTATTTATTCTACTGTACTAGTCTAGAAATAATAAAGTACGAAACTATAAAAAAATACAAATAAAGATACCTTTATAAGGTAGAGAAAAGACGGCTTCGGAGAGAGAAGACAATTTCCGGAAGTCCCGCCGAAGAGGAGAAAAATAGTTTTTTGATGAATCTAGTCAAATCAAAATATTAATTTAACCCGAATCGGATGATTTTTGGAGGCTCTATGGGTCTATATTTATAGGTGGAAAAGAGGTTTAGGGGTCAATGGCTACACAATGTGGGACTAAACATATACGTACGCAGATGAAAGTTGAAAAAAAATCATGCGCATGGGCTAAAAGTTCGGCCCGGCCGCGCGCTATAGTTTTCGTTTTCTAAAACAAAATTCGGAAAAAGTGGAAAAAAAAGTAAAAATGGTTGGCTGGGCACGGGACCGGCTGGGTTTCGGCCGAGTCGGTCCGAAAAAAGTTTTTTTACATTTTTCCAGTCAAACAGAAATTATAAAAGCAGAATAAATAAGAATATTATATAGGCACATAATATATCAAAATTTTCCGAAAAAGATTTTCTACAGCATGGACATTTTTCGAACGTCAAATAAAGTCAACAAAAATTCAAATAATTCAAACAGTGCTACTACTACAATAAAATCCAGTAAAAATCATTTTAAAAATACCAAAATGATTTCAAATTTATTTCTCTCCAATTTTCTACTGTAGGGAATCATTTTACCATATTTTCCATATATTTTATTTTTGGAGAAAAATAATTTGAATAAAATCCAAATAACTCCAAATTGAAAATAATTTCAAAGTGGACTTTAAATTTGATTCTTTGAAACTTCCAACTCATATTTCAAATAATTTGAAGAAGTCATTTTATCTTCTCTCATGAAAATCATTGAGTTGCATAAAGTTTCTAAATTGGAAAAGTATTCCCAAATGGAATTCAAATCTTTTCAAAACCCTTTTCATTTATTTAAATGGAAGTAGTCATGTCATCTTCTCTCTAGGGTTTTGTGATGAAAAGTATTTGAATTCACGGAGATCATAATTGCAAAAAAGGAAAGTTTGGGAAAGTCCTCTTATTCCCTCTCATTTAACTTTCAAAAGTTTCAATTTTCACTCACTTTCAGTCAATCAATCACACAACAATCAAACAAACAATCAATCTATTTATTTATTATAACATTCCAAAATTTAGAATTTTGGGATGTTACAAACCTACCACCCTTAAAATGAAGCTCGTCCTCGAGATTCGGAGAGGCTAGAAAGAAATAGGTTGGGTTCGGGGTCTCCTCAAAAATCCATCAATCGTCTCCGGCGGTCTGGGGTGCTACCACCCTTAGAAGCATGGTTACGGTTCCATCAAAACTTATATACTCCATCCTTATTCTTGACAGTGTCGGTCTTCTCAGATTCTCGGGAAAATTCCTTCTCTGGGCTCTTCTGGTAGTGGCATAACCTTTTTCCTCAATTCTTGTGTCCATTTCATCTTAGTAAGGTTCTTCTGTGACTGGGTCTTTTGAGCTGACGGGTCTGATGCCAATACTAAACAACTATCGATATCTCATGGTGGTCAAAAATTTATGGTTTCTCCTGCAGGGAATGGGTCTGGGCTGATCCTCACCGTATAACCTACGATTGGCAACAGCTGTCGTGTACAAGGAAAAAATATCCATTCTAAGGTTTAAACAAGGTTTTGATCGTCGTCGCTCTACTATGGGTAAGTCACTCAGATTTACCATCCCATATAGCAAGGCGAATAATAAGAGTAAGTCGGTATGGTGATCAATCCATCCCGCACCCAAATCATTACCTTGTATATTGTTTAGTGAATCTCACATTCTAACACTCGGTCATCCTCACAAGCATTGTAGAACTTCTCTTGTCGACGAACCAAGTTCGGATAATCCATGGATTCTGCAAGCCAAACAAACATCTATCGTTACTTCACAACTCTCAGGTTTTTGCATAACTCCTATAAGATCGTCTATTGATAAAGTCGTATCTTCTTCCAGGGTTTTTCCTTCAGCAAGAATGTGCTTGCTTCTTGGTAGGTCCTGGGGTCTGTGGGTTATGGTCCATCTCCTCATTTGTATACCTTGAACTCATCATCGGGGAAACTGATCATTATTCCAACATCCAACTTCCTAGCATTCTTAAATCCATCCAATTGTACTGTCTCTCTTCCTTCTATTGGTACCAAACTCAGACGTGATTACTCAGACTCATCATGGAGTTACAATTGCTCCATATTACCAACATTATACCTACTTTATACTCCAATAGTACTTCATCTCTTCATATACTTGGGGTATCCCACATATCAAGATAAAACTCGTGCTTATTTTGTCCAAGGTCCACTCCGTGGAATATCATAATCCTCTCCAGAGGTCAAGGGTACTACCACCCTTAAAATGCTGTAGTTCTTCCATGGACCATATTTCTCATTGATACGTCTCCAACGTATCTATAATTTTTTATTGTTCCATGCTATATTATATTCTGTTTTGGATGTTTAATGGGCTTTATTATACACTTATATGTTATTTTTGGGACTAACCTATTAACCTGAGGCCCAGCCCAAATTGTTGTTTTTTGTCTATTTTAGTGTTTTGAAGGAAAGGAATATCAAACGGAGTCCAAAGGGAATGAAACCTTCGGGAACGTGATTTTCGGAACAAACGTGATCCAGAGGACTTGGAGTGGACATCAAGAAACCACCAAGGAGGCCACGAGGCAGGGGGGTGCGCCTACCCCCCTGGGCGCGCCCTCGACCCTCGTGGGCCCCTTGTAGCTCCACTGACCTACTTCTTCCTCCTACATATACCTACGTACCCCCAAACCATCAGCAGAGGAGCCAAAACCCTCTTTCCACCTCCGCAACCTTCTGTACCTGTGAGATCCCATCTTGGGGCCTTTTCCGACGCCTCACGGAGTGGGGCATTGATCATGGAGGGCTTCTACATCAACACCATAGCCTCTTCGATGATGTGTGAGTAGTTTACCTCAGACCTTCGGGTCCATAGTTATTAGCTAGATGGCTTCTTCTCTCTCTTTGGATCTCAATACAAAGTTCTCCTTGATTCTCTTGGAGATTTATTTGATGTAACTCTTCTTTTTGCAGCGTGTTTGTCGAGATCCGATGAATTGTGGGTTTATGATCAAGATTACCTATGAACAATATTTGAATCTCCTCTGAATTCTTTTATGTATGATTGGTTATCTTTGCAAGTCTCTTCGAATTATCAGTTTGGTTTGGCCTACTAGATTGATCTTTCTTGCAATGGGAGAAGTGCTTAGCTTTGGGTTCAATCTTGCGGTGCTTGATCCCAGTGACAGTAGAGGAAATGACACGTATTGTATTGTTGCCATCGAGGATAAAAAGATGGGGTTTATGTCATATTGCATGAGTTTATCCCTCTACATCATGTCATCTTGCTTAAAGCGTTACTCTATTCTTATGAACTAAATACTCTAGATGCATCTTTGGATAGCGGTCGATGTGGAGTAATAGTGGTAGATGCAAAAGGTGAGTCGGTCTACTTGTCACGGACGTGATGCCTATATACATGATCATACCTAGATATTCTCATAACTATGCTCAATTCTATGAATTGCTCGACAGTAATTTTTTCACCCACTGTAATACTTATGCTATCTTGAGAGAAGCCACTAGTGAAACATATGGCCCCCGGGTCTATTTTCCATCATATTAATCTTCCGTCAACTAGCTATTTCTTTTGCCGTTTATTTTGCTTTCTTTACTTTTACTCTTTACCACAAAAATACCAAAAATACTATCTTATCATCTCTATCAGATCTCACTTTCGTAAGTGACCGTGAAGGGATTGACAACCCCTTTATCGCGTTGGTTGCGAGGTTCTTATTTTTTTTTGTAGGTGTGTGGGACTCGAGCGTGGTCTCCTACTGGATTGATACCTTGGTTCTCAAAAACTAAGGGAAATACTTATGCTACTTTACTGCATCACCCTTTCCTCTTCAAGGGAAAATCAACGTAGTGCTCAAGAGGTAGCACTCATATGCTCGAAAATGGTCAAAAGTCTTTCTTCATATAGTAACAACTCATAAAATCCAAATTAGTACCCACAATACTAACTTTATTGACTCTCAAATTATTACAATCTCTTGCATTTCCATTACATGCCTCAACTCAACACCTCAATATAAGAATGTTCTCACTACTACTACGTTACTTCTCACAGACACAACTAATTATGACAAGTCTCCTTCTCCTTGGGACAATCTCTGGCAAAGTGCCCTGCTTCATTACAACGAATACATATTACTTCCGACAAGTCTCGTGGTTTCCTTATAACTACATAGCCTCCTTGGGTCCTCGGCTTCCTTTTTTTGGGCAATTGCTGAAGTAGTGCCCTGACTCCTTGCACCTGAAATAGGTGATATGATTCAGGTCCTTCCTGGTATCCAATCTACTTCTCTTCCTGGACTTTTCCGTTCCAATCGGGGCTTCTATTCCCTGGGGGTCATACTCTACTTCCACTGTCGGGAATGCTACTAGATCCCCCTTCATACAATTCTGGGAGATGTGTCCATCTTCTCCACATGAATAGTATGACTTGGTGCAAGGTTGAATTGGATCCTCTTCGGGTGTGTCCTCCACCTCTTCCTTCATCACAGGTTCTTCTAAAATTTCAATGATGGCTCCTTTCATTGCTCCTTTCTTTTGTTGTACGGTCCTTTGTACCATGGGGTAAAGGTGACACTGAGCAGGGTAGTGGGTAGTTCCTTCACACAAGTAACCAGTGATCTGCCTAATTGGGCATTCTTCAGCTGGGTGACTTCCTTCAAAATTAGGTCATTCATCCTTGTGTTCTTTATGGATGTGTCCTATTTCTCCACAGAGCATGCATGCACAAGGTTTCTTCATATCACTTCCATCAGGCTTCAATTTCTGGGACACAAACCGAGACTTTGGCAAAGTCAACTTAAATTCTTTCCAAGTGGTTACTCCTTGCCATCCATTGATCGTTTGGTACATCCTCCACCTAGTAGTAGCACCTCTTTCAAAGCACTGAAGAGCATGCTGGGCCATATCCTTTTCGGCTATAGTGTTATTCTCCATATGATCCTCCATGTTCTGAATCCAACGGTCCGTCTCCAATTGAGTCATTGGTCCAGAAAATATGAGTTCATCTCCATTCATCCTCTATTGGGTCCATGGGTTTTGGGGTGAGGTTAGAGGGACTGGGAGGGGTACACACAATGCAAACAATAGTTTTGAAAAGACAGATTTTTATTGTGGTTGTCGGAAAAACATCAAACAAATGACAACTCACAATCGTCGCATCTAACGTAAGTATATAACAGGGGTTTGGTCTTCTTCTAAAGGTAAATGAATCTTCAAAGTCATCATACTCTTCAAGTCTTGTTTATGTCTCCGATGGATTCTTCCGATCATGTTTGTCCTTCTCAAGTTCTTTTGCTAGATCATCTCTGTTGACGCGAAGTCTCTCGTGACGTCCTTTAATATTTTTGGAGTTGCGTTCCAAACTTCTGGGTTTCAACATCCTTGGCATGAACCATGGTCCTATTGTCCTTCAGTTCTTGACGAATCTCTGGTATATCGAGGTTTTGCTCCTCCAGCTTGGCTACTTTCAGCTTCTGGTCCTAAGTTCTCCACGAAATGCTTCCTTATCAAATACGGCTTCCTAAAGGTCCACCCTAACTTCTTCTTCAGATTCTGGTGATACACCAGCTAAGGTTAAAACTTCATATTTTACTGATAGGTGCTCCATTAGCCCTTTTGTCATCCAATCCTTCCAAAAAGATGCATTCTTAACTCAGCACGGTGAAAATAGCATATCATGGAGAGCCGTGTTTCTACCCTTGTCATTACCATGAGCTATGATTCCATAGTTGATATCTCCTGCCTTAGGGTTTTCTTGGCAAAACTTTTACACTCCATGTTTCGGTCTTTCTCTGATACACCTTGATCTCGGGTATTGACAGCTTCCATAGTCTGCCAAGTTCCATAAGGGTAGCCTTCCTAGGTCATACAAATTTGGGAATTCTTCAGAGCCTTCAAATTCTCCTAGTCTTCAAAGTCTTCAACCGTTGTAGTTTTCCATTAGTATATTGCACGGTAGAATCTTCTTCATTCCGAAGTGGTCTTAGTTGTCTGGTATCTTGTACTTCTTGGAGTGGTCTCATCAGTCGAATCTTCATGTGGTCAAAAGGGAAAAGGGATATGGTCTAACAGAAAGGGAATATTTGAATAAGCTCAGAAGAGAAGAGTGATAAAAGATCTTTTTGAAAAATGAAGTTTTAGAAAAAATCTTTCATATGGGCTTGCCAGTTTTTAGGGGTCACATCCTACACTCAACATGTGCTCTGATACCATATTGTAGCGACCCGACCCGAATGGATCGAAGTCTCTGTTCTTAAGTGTCATCCCTGGATCAGTATGCTGACACACACATTACTCGAGGATTTATAACAGAGGTAAATCACATGTATAAAATAACGTAAATACTATTACCTCAATCCAAATAGCGGAAGTAGCAACAAGGTTGTGGATTCCCATCAACACCAACGGCAAAGTTGAGTGTAGAAATCGTAACCCTAACGTATCACTTACTCGTCGTAAGGTTTCCTGCAACATGAGACGTTGCAGCCACAAAGGGTCAGTACATTGAATGTACTGGCAAATTCACACCATAGGATAATCATGAATAATAGCTATCACTACATGCATATTTGGCTGGTGGAAAGCTCTAGGTTTATTTTTGCATAAAGCCAATTTTTCCCTACCTCAAAGGAGTAAATTTTATTTAACTACACAGTTGTTTGAAAATATTGAGATGGTATATCCCAACTCAATCCCAAAATAATAATCATTAACCCAATCAAATTAATTAAATAAAATGTTGAGATCAACATGATAATTCAAGAACCAGATACTCATGACGTCCTTAACCGGGGACACGGCTAACCATGATTAGTTTGTACACTCTGCAGAGGTTTGCGCACTTTTCGCCACAAGACTCGATCTCCTTCGTTGGATTTCTCGCACTTCATGGTGTTTGAGAAATGGATGACCGAGACACAGTCTTTCAGAAGCATTAGCTCTAACCTCGGGTAGACAGTACCAACCTACATCCCCTACATCTGCTAGCCTACCACTGGAAGAGGTCATGCAACATACTCAACTATGCTAGAGCCCATAATAGCTTGTGGCTGCACACGGAAGTTTCTAGCATGAATAATCTTATGATCCCTTTGAGCATGGGTGGCATTCCATAGGATGATCACACGGGATCTCCGGGATCTCCTAGGACAACACTGGTATATCCCCAGGTGTCCGGGCAAGTCCACTGGTACCAATCCACCCAGATGTGTGTTAAAGTAACCACCTTAAGTTAAACCTTAGTTAACAATAATCTCTCACATCTTTCATGAATTCTCTCAAACCAATCCACGTCTACGAGCATAGCATATCATTATAAGCATAACGTAGAAGTAACTCCCAACGTTTGAATGCAGGACAATAGGTTCCTACCTCATCAACTACTTCCCAATACCCACATGTTATCAATCCTAACCATGCAATGTTTGAGGGTTGAAACTAATGCATAAAAGTGGGTAATAAAGGGATATGATCAAAGTGTTAACTTGCCTCGTACTGTTGATGAAGATGATTCGCACTCATAACTCCTGATAGGTCTACTCGTCACACCCCGGTCAATCTATAGTAAGCAAGCAATAGTAACCACACATAAGCAATCATGCAAAAGAATCGAAGAAAAGATCTCAGAAAACCTCGAAAACAAGTAATTTACTCTTGCAACAAAAAACAATTTCTAACAGTACCAAAATTAGGTGGATTTGGCCTTATCAGAAAGTTTAGGTCAAGAGCTTCAATTAGCAAAAAGAATCAATTAAATCGGAGTTATGGAACTCAAGTTATGAACAAAAGAAGTTTGAATATGAATCTGAACAAATTTCGAAATTTGAAAATTTCAAAAAGTTGATGTGACAGGTTCACTGGACAGGTGAAAACAAGATGAAACTATAGGCGCTGGTTTCATCTAATTTAGATGAACGAGTAAAAGGTTATGGCTATTTGAAAAATCAGGGCCAAACTGTTTTACGAAAGAAAAATAGATATGGCTAAAAGAATTCTAGGTCTAATATATAAATACATAGACTAATTGACAATCTATTTATTCTACCGTACTAGTCTAGAAATAACAAACTATGAAACTATAAAATAATGCAAAGAAAGATACCTTTATAAGGTAGAGAAAAGACGACTTCGGAGAGAGAAGATAACTTCCAGAAGTCCCGCCGAACAGGAGAAAAATATTTTTTTAATGAATCTAGTCAAATCAAAACATTGATTTAACCCGAATCGGATGATTTTTGGAGACTCTATGGGTTTATATTTATAGGTGGAAAAGAAGTTTAGTGGTCAAAGGCTAGGCAATATGGGACTAAACATATACGTACGCAGATGAAATTTGAAAAAAAAATCATGCGCTTGGGCTAAAAGTTCGGCCCGGCCGCGCGCTGTAGTTTTCTTTCTCTAAAACAAAATTCGATCGAAGTGAAAAAAAAAGTAAAAATGGCTGGCTCGGCACTGGGCCAGCTGGGTTTTGGCCCAGTCGGTCCGAAAGAAGTTTTTCTTTTAAACATTTTTCCAGTCAAACAAAAATAAGAAAAGCAAAATAAATAAGAATATTATATAGGCATACAATATATCAAAATTTTCAGAAAAATATTTTCTACAGCATGGAAATTTTTCTAACGTCAAATAAAATAAAAGCAAATCAAATCAAATAATTCAAGCAGTGCTACTACTACAATAAAATCCAGTAAAAATCATTTTAAAAATACCAAAATGAATTGAAATTTATTTCTCTCCAATTTTCTACTGTAGGGAATCATTTTACCCTATTTTCCATATATTTTATTTTTGGAGAAAAATAACTTGAATAAAATCCAAATAACTCCAAATTGAAAATAATTTCATAGTGGACTTTAAATTTGATTCTTTGAAACTTCCAACTCATATTTCAAATAATTTGAAGAAGTCATTTTATCTTCTCTCATGAAAATCATTGAGTTGGATAAAGTTTCTAAATTGGAAAAGTATTTCCAAATGGAATTCAAATCTTTTCAAAACCCTTTTCATTTATTTAAATGGAAGTAGTCATGTCATCTTCTCTCTAGGGTTTTGTGATGAAAAGTATTTGAATTCACGGAGATCATAACTGCAAAAAAGGAAAGTTTGGGAAAGTCCTCTTATTCCCTCTCATTTAACTTTCAAAAGTTTCAATTTTCACTCACTTTCAGTCAATCAATCACACAACAATCAAACAAACAATCAATCTATTTATTTATTATAACATTCCAAAATTTAGAATTTTGGGATGTTAAAGGTGTTTCCTACGACTCAAGAAAGGGAAAAATGAAACTACGAAAACAAAAGGCTTCACGCTTCATATTCCTCGCATGAATATAGAGTCTTCATGGTCACACCAATTTCTTCACTTTCAAAGTCTTCAGAAAGCCAAAGTCTTCAATTGAAGACATTCATTTTTAGGGGTCGACTTTCTCTTTAAATACCAAACTCCTCATATACTTATAGACCTGTGTACACTCACAAACACATTACCTATAAGTCTTCAATACACCAAAATCACTAAGGGGCACTAGATGCACTTACAGTTAAGCTTCCTAACCATAGACCTGTGTTGTCATGTGATGAACGGGATCACATCATTAGGAGAATGATGTGATGGACAAGACCCATTCGTTAGCTTAGCATATTGATCATTCAGTTTTATTGATATTGCTTTCTTCATGTGTCATATACATATTCCTTTGACTTAGAGATTATGCAACTCCCGGATACCGGAGGAATACCTTGTGTGCTATCAAACGTCACAACGTAACTGGGTGATTATAAAGATACTCTACAGGTATCTCCGAAGATGTTTATTGGGTTGGCATAGATCGAGATTAGGATTTGTCGCTCCGAGTATCGGGGAGGTATCTCTAGGCCCTCTCGGTAATACACGTCATAAGAAGCCTTGCAAGCAATGTGAATAATGAGTTAGTTGCGGGATGATGTATTACAGAACGAGTATAGAGACCTGCCAGTAACGAGATTGAACTAGGTATGAAGATATCGACGATCGAATCTCGGGCAAGTAACATACCGATGACAAAGGGAATAACGTATGTTGTCATTACGGTTCGACCGATAAAGATCTTCGTAGAATATGTAGGAGCCAATATGAGCATCCAGGTTCCGCTATTGGTTATTGACCGGAGAGGTGTCTCAGTCATGTCTACATAGTTCTCGAACCCGTAGGGTCCGCACGCTTAACGTTCGATGACGATTAGTTATAATATGAGTTATGTGATTTGGTGACTGAATGTTGTTCGGAGTCCCGGATGAGATCACGGACATGACGAGGAGTCTTGAAATGGTCGAGAGGTAAAGATTGATATATAGTACGATGGTATTCGGACACCGGAAGTGTTCCGGGAAGCACTGGGTACTTATCGGGTCACCGGAAGGGGTTCCGGGCACTCCCGGCAAAAGATATGGGCCTTATAGGCCAAGAGGGGAAACACACCAGCCACAAAGGGGCTGGTGTGCCCTCCCATATGGGCTGGCCAAATCAGAGAAGGAAAGGAAGGAGGAAAGGAAAAATGGAATAGGATTCCCCCTTCCCCCTCTTCCCTTCCTACTCCGAATAGGAATAGGAAAGGGGGGAGGCCGAATTGGGAGGACCCCAAGTAGGATTCCCCCTACTTGGGGAGCCCCCTATATATATATATATATATATATATATATATATATGGGGGGCACCGCTAGAACATACACCAACAATTGTTAGCCGTGTGCGGCGCCCCCCTCCACAGTTTACGCCTCCGGTCATATTCTCGTAGTGCTTAGGCGAAGCCCTGCACGGATCACTTCACCATCACCGTCACCACGCCATCGTGCTGACGGAACTCTCCCTCGACACTTTGCTGGATCAAGAGTTCGAGGGACGTCATCGAGCTGAACGTGTGCAGAACTCGGAGGTGTCGTACGTTCGGTGCTTGATCGGTCGGAACGAGAAGAAGTTCGACTACATCAACCGCGTTGTCAAACGCTTCCGCTTTCGGTCTATGAGGGTACGTGGACACACTCTCCCCCTCTGTTGCTATGCATCTCTTAGATAGATCTTGCATGAGCGTAGGAAATGTTTTGAAATTGCATGCTATGTTTCCCAACAGTGGCATCCGAGCCAGGTCTATGCGTAGATGATATGCACGAGTAGAACACAAAAATTTGTGGGCGGTGATTGCCATACTGCTTACCACCAATGTCTTATTTTGATTCGGCGGTATTGTTGGATGAAGTGGCCCAGACCAACCTTACATGACCAAGTTCATGAGACCGGTTCCACCGATAGACATGCAACTCGTTCTGCATAAAGGTGGCTGGCGAGTGTCTGTTTCTCCAACTTTAGTTGAATCGAATTTGACTGTGGCCGGTCCTTGTTGAAGGTAAAAACAGAAAACTTGATAAATCACCGTTGTGGTTTTGATGCTTAGGTAAGAAAGGTTCTTACTAGAAGCCCGTAGCAGCCACGTAAAACTTGCAACAACAAAGTAGAGGACGTCTAACTTGTTTTTGCAGTATGGTTGTGATGTGATATGGTCAAGACATGATGTGATATACGTTGTTGTATGAGATGATCATGTTTTGTAAAAGTTATCGGTAACTGGCAGGAGCCTTATGGTTGTCGCTTTATTGTATGAACTACAGACGCCATGTAATTGCCTTACTTTATCACTATGCGTTAGCGGTAGTTGTAGAAGCAATAGTTGGCGAGACGACCACGACGCTACGATGGAGATCAAGGTGTCAAGCCGGTGACGATGGAGATCATGATGGTGCTTTGGAGATGGAGATCAAAAGCACAAGATGATGATGGCCATATCATGTCACATATTTTGATTGCATGTGATGTTTATCTTTCATGCATCTTATTTTGCTTAGTACGTCGGTAGCATTATAAGATGATCACTTAAATAAGTTTCAAGGTATAGGTGTTCTCCACGAGTATGCACCGTTCTGCAGTTCTTCGTCTTTGAGACACCACGTGATGATCGGGTGTGATAGGCTCTACGTTCACATACAACGGCTGCAAGACAGTTTTGCACATGCGGAATACTCGGGTTAAACTTGACGAGCCTAGCATGTATAGGCATGGCCTCGGAACACTAGAGACCGAAAGGTCGAACGTGAATCGTATAGTAGATATGATCAACATAGAGATGTTCACCATTGATGACTACTCCATCTCACGTGATGATCGGACATGGTTTAGTTGATTTCGATCACGCATCATTTAGATGACTTGAGGGATGTCTAAGTGGGAGTTCTGAAGTAATATGATTAATTGAACTTAAATTTATCATGAACTTAGTCCTGATAGTATTTGCAAATTATGTTGTAGATCAATAGCTCGCGATGTAGCTCCCCATTTATTTTTTGATATGTTCCTAGAGAATAATAAGTTGAAATATGATAGTAACAATGATGCGGACTGGGTCCGTGATCTAAGGATTATCCTCATTGTTGCACAGAAGAATTATGTCCTTGATGCATCACTAGGTGACAGACCTATTGCAAGAGCAGATGCTGATGTTATGAACGTTTGACAAGCTCGGTATGATGACTACTTGATAGTTTAGTGCGCCATGCTTTACGGCTTAGAAACGGGACTTCAAATGTTTTGAAAGCCACGGACCATATAAGATGTTCCAAGAGTTGAAATTAGTATTTAGACTCATGCCCGTGTCGAGAGGTATGAGACCTCTGACAAATACTTTGCCTACAAGATGGAGGAGAATAGCTCAACTAGTAAGCATGTGCTCAGAATGTCTGGGTACTACAATCGCTTGAATCAAGTGGGAGTTAATCTTCCAGACAAGATAGTGATTGACAAAGTTCTCTAGTCACTATCACCAAGATACTAGAACTTTGTGATGAACTATAATATGCAAGGGATGACGAAAATGATTCCCGAGAACTTCGCGATGCTGAAATCGGCGATGGTAGAAATCAAGAAAAAGCATCAAATGTTGATGGTTAACAAGACCACTAGTTTCAAGAAAAAGGGCAAGGGAAAGAGAGGGAACTTCAAGAAGAATGGCAAGCAAGTTGCCACTCCCGGGAAGAAGCCCAAGTCTGGATCTAAGCCTGAAACCGAGTGCTTCTACTGTAAAGGGATTGGTCACTGGAAATGGAACTGCCCCAAGTATTTGGCGGATAAGAAGGATGGCAAAGTGAACAAAGGTATATTTGATATACATGTTATTGATGTGTACCTTACTAATGCTCGTAGTAGTGCCTGGGTATTTGATGCCGGTTCGGTTGCTCATATTTGTAACTCAGAACAGGGACTACGGATTAAACGAAGATTGGCTAAGGACGAGGTGACGATGCGCGTCGGGAATGGTTCCAAGGTCGATGTGATCGCCATCCGCACGCTACCTCTACATCTACCTTCAGGATTAGTTTTAGACCTAAATAATTGTTATTTGGTACCAACGTTGAGCATGAACATTATATCTGGATCTTGTTTAATGAGAGTTGGTTATTCATTTAAATCAGAGAATAATGGTTGTTCTATTTATGTGAGTAATATCTTTTATGGTCATGCACCCTTGAAGAGTGGTCTATTTTTATTGAATCTCGATCATGGTGATACACATATTTATAATATTGATGCCAAAAGATGCAAAGTTGATAATGATAGTGCAACATATTTGTGGCACTGCCGTTTAGGTCATATTGGTGTAAAGCGCATGAAAAAAACTCCATGCGGATGGACTTTTGGAATAACTTGATAATGAATCATTTGATGCTTGTGAACCATGCCTCATGGGCAAGATGACTAAAACTTCGTTCTCCGGAACAATGGAGCGAGCTACTGACTTATTGGAAATAATACATACCGATGTGTGCAGTCCAATGAGTGTTGAGGCTCGCGGCGTGTATCGTTATTTTCTGACATTCACACATGATTTGAGTAGATATGGGTAAAAGTACTTAATGAAACACAAGTCTGAAACATATGAAAAGTTCAAAGAATTTCAGAGTGAAATGGAGAATCATCGTAACAAGAAAATAAAGTTTCTACGATCTGATCGCGGAGGCGAATATTTGAGTTACGAGTTTGGCCTTCATTTAAAACAAAGTGGAATAGTCTCACAACTCACGCCACCTGGAACACCACAGCGAAATGGTGTGTCCGAACGTCTTAACCGTACTTTATTAGATATGGTGCGATCTATGATGTCTCTTACCGATTTACCACTATCATTTTGGGGTTATGCATTAGGGACAACTGCATTCACGTTAAATAGGGCACCGCCTAAATCCGTTGAGGCGACACCGTATGAAATGTGGTTTGGCAAGAAACCTAAGCTGTCGTTTCTTAAAGTTTGGGGTTGCGATGCTTATGTTAAAAAGCTTCAGCCTGATAAGCTCGAACCCAAATTGGAGAAGTGCGTCTTCATAGGATACCCAAAAGAAACTGTTGGGTACACCTTCTACCACAGATCCAAAGGCAAGATATTTTTTGCTAAGAATGGATCCTTTCTAGAGAAGGAGTTTCTCTCGAAAGAAGTGAGTGGGAGGAAAGTAGAACTTTATGAGGTAATTGTACCTTCTCTCGAATTGGAAAGTAGCTCATCACAGAAAACCATTCCCGTGATGCCTACACCAACTAGAGGAAGCTAATGATAATGATCATGAAACTTCAGATCAAGTTACTACCGAACTTCGTAGGTCAAGCAGAGCACGTTCCGCACCAGAGTGGTACGGTAATCCTGTTCTAGAAGTCATGTTACTAGACCATGACGAACCTACGAACTATGAGGAAGCGATGATGAGCCCAGATTCCGCAAAATGGCTTGAGGCCATGAAATCTGAGATGGGATCCATGTATGAGAACAAAGTATGGACTTTGGTTGACTTGCCAGATGATCGGCAAGCCATAGAGAATAAATGGATCTTCAAGAAGAAGACTGACGTTGATGGTAATGTTACTATCTACAAAGCTCGACTTGTCGCAAAAGGTTTTCAACAAGTTCAAGGAGTTGACTACGATGAGACCTTCTCACCCGTAGCGATGCTTAAGTCTGTCCGAATCACGTTAGCAATTGCCGCGTTTTATTGTCAAGACCCCGATTCCAAGTCACATCGACCTAGCCGGTAACACCTCATATCACTTTGCGGCCTCACGCACGGTATTCCCACGGGTGTCGCCTTACCATGGCCCGGGACCGTTTGCGCCTTTTGGCTCACGTATATGATTGTGTCGCTAGCATCCATATGACAGAGAACCCTGGCCGACATGACTAGTCGTGAACCCAAAGTGGCACTAACTTATAGGGACAGGCATACATGAATCAACTTCGAGCATGTCGGTCATTGACGTGTGAATCCGGGCTGTAGCAGGCTAACAGGACTCGGATGTCACCGCTGCGTGACATTTACCGAAGGGACAGAACCACGAGCAAGTGAATCACATGCCGGCCGATCAAGTGTTAGGAGGCGGTAGTCTTTGGGCTAGCGGGACTCCGGTGAACAGGTCAGAAGCGGACTACTATGGCTCATGGAAGCACAAGACTACATTTCCCCATAAGAGAGGCTATCAAGGATAAACAACTAGGTTGTCGGATCCCACACATACCAAGCATTTCAAACATACACACAATATGCTCGATATGTGTAAATACAACATGGCATCACAACATAACTCTACGACTCAAATATTTATTCATTAGGCTCCGAGGAGCGAGATATTACAAACATGGGTCTCATGACCCAACATTCAGAGCATACAAGTCAATGCACAAGCGGAAGCTTAACATGTCTGAGTACAGACATCTACAAATGAAAAAGGCTTAGAAGCCGGACTATCTACTAGATCCTGCCGAGGGCACAAGATCGTAGCTGAGGTATCAAGCTAACCGTCGAAGTCCACACGGAACTACTAGCGAGACTGATGTCTCTCTGCAAAACATAAAATAAGCAAACGTGAGTACAAATGTACCCAAAGAAGACTTACATCGTAACTAACTACATATGCATCAAGATCAACAAAGGGGTGGTGGAGTTTAATGACAAGCCAGCTTTGACTCGGTGGCTATCTGAATTACGACCGCAAGTAACTCTTTTGAGGTGGCGCTACGAGTCCACATATTCACCGTATCAATACACCACTATGGATCCGCTCCCGTCTTCCTACGAGAACGCCATCCATAGCACTCACGCTTATCTTGCGCATTTTAGAGTATCCACTTTCACTTGTCTATGAACCGATATAGGCAACCCAGAAGTCCTTTACCGTGGACGCGGCTATTCGAATAGATCATTTATAACCCTGCAGGGGTGTACTTCTTCACACACCCTCTCGCCACTTACCACCATGTACACATCGTGTATCTCGGCAACCTTCAAGCGGAAGCCTGGAGAGGGAGTCGGCCACGACCTGACTAACCACACAAGTCTCTAGTCCAGGTTTATCGCCTATTCGGGTTCCATCCGCGAGGAGATCCGGACGGAGTTTCGCTCACAGCCCCAAACGATGTGTGCAGGGTTCTCAAGACACCAAACGGGCGCCCGGTACACCGTGCCACGTGCCTACCGCAACACAGCCCACCCCTCAGGTCAGCCACAAGACGGCCCCAAAGATACTACAAACACTGAAACTACTTGCAACTCCCCGGACAGAGGACAAGGGCGATTAATAAGTCGAGAGGGTCCATTGGTTTCGGGCCCAATGCATGGTAGTAACTATTTCATGGATCACAAACACAGAACTCAGTTCCTGAGGACGGCTTCAATGAGACAACCCACCATGTACTCCTACATGGCCTCTCACCGCTACCTTTACCAAATTGTGTTCACACACTTAGCTCTCAACAAGAGGACATGTTCACACACCTCCGATTCATCCCCGATGAATCGGACTGACTCAACTCTAAGCGATGGCAGGCATGACATACAAGCATGAGTGAGTAGGCACAACATGGCTCAAACAACTCCTACTCATGCTAGTGGGTTTCATCTATTTACTGTGGCAATGACAGGTCATGTAGAGGATAAAGGGGTTCAACTACCGCAGCAAGTAATGTATGAATCGTTGTTGTCCTAATGCAGTAAAAGAGAGCAGGAGTGAGATAGTGGGATTGTATCGGAATGAACAAGGGGGTTTTGCTTGCCTGGCACTTCTGAAGATATTATAGCTCTTCATCGGTGTCATCGATCTCATCGTCGAAACCACGTCTATCGAGAGGGGACAATTACCGGCAAACAAAGAGGGACACAATCAATGCAATGCAACAAATATGATGCATGATAATGTCATGTCAATATGTTGTTGATTGAGCTAATGCAACTAGCAACTATATTAAATGAAGTTGGTTTGAATCCAAGATTCAAATTCAAACTCCATATGTGAATATTTAAATGCCATTTATATGATTTGTGCTAAACAGCAGCTATAATTTGTTCTAACATGCATGAAAATGGTACAGATGGATAGATTGGATTTTTCTGATCATTTTTCATATATAATTTACCTCATTTGGAGTTACGGTTGAATTTCTATGATTTTTACAAGTTTTAAACACTTTCTGGAATTTCCTGAATTGGATTTAATCCAGAAAATGACTTACTGCGTCAGCCTGACGTCAGTGTGACGTCAGCAGGTCAACGGGGCTCGGTCCGGGTCAAACCTGACAGTGGGTCCCGTGTGTCAGTGTAATTAGTTTAACTAAATTCAATTAGTGCTAATCCTAATTAATTAGCAGGGTTGGGCCCCACCTGTCATTGACCCAGGGGGTCAACTGGGCCCACCCGTGGTCAAACGGGGTCAGCGGGGTCAACCCCAGGCCAGCGGGGTCAAACCCACCGGCGACTCGACGCCGGTGACGACAGGTGCGGCGGATGGGCTCGGGTTCGCTCCTCCGGCGCCCAAATCGACGACGGAGAGCATCTACGAGCTGCTGGTGATCCCGCGCATCCAACGGTGCAAACGGGGTGAGCTGGGGTGGCCAGAGAAGTGGCCAGCGACGAGGTTTAGCGGCGGCGGTAGCTCGGCATTCTCGGGGTGGCGCTACAGAGCTCAAGAGGAGGCGCTGCGGGTGGCTACGGGCTCATGAGAACGTGCTGAGCACGGTGATGTGCTCGGACGCAAAGCGCGGTGGCTGTGGCCGCAGCGGCGACATGGCCGGTGGAGCCGAGCTCTCGGGCTCGATGGGAACGGCGGCTAGAGAGTGAAGTAGAGCACGGGGAGAAGGGGAAAAGGACCGGGAGCTCACGGTGAGGCCGACGACAGGCTCGGTGGCTCGGGGGACGACCGGAAGGCGACGAATCCGTCGATGGAGTCCGGCGGCCGTGCTCGGGGAAGACGACTCGTGGCGGTGATGTGGGGCTCCCGCGGTGGCGTGGCTCAGGGTGGAAGAAGGAGGGGGTCGTGGCGGAGCCTCTGGGCCGGTCAGAGTAGCGAGGGGGAGGCGGTGGCCGCGGTGGTGCACGTCGGCGGCGGCGAGCGCATTCCGGTGGTGCAAGGGAGAGAGCCAGAGGAGGGGACGAGGACCAGCGTGAGAGGGGAGAGGTGCAGAGGGTCCGGGGTGTCGTGGCATTCACAGCCGCGTCGGGGAAGCGGCGGGAAGCAGGAGGTGGCGGCTGGCCAGCGTGGCGGTGTGACAACCTCGCCCTCCTTGTGGCAGGAGGTTGGGCAGTCTGGCACTGGGCTTTCTTTGGTGGGCTGGCCAGCTAGGGTCTTTGGGCGGTTGGGGCGCCAGTAAGGACACAGTAAGTCTTCTGCCTCTCTCTTTTATTTTATTTTTTCTATTTCTGTTATTCTGTTTTGATTTGATTTAGAACATCAAATCATTTTATAAATTTTCTCAGAAATTGTTATGTGATCTCGTGACTAGCCCAAGGTCACATGCAACTTAAAAATGTTTGAGCTTTATTTCTTATATAATAGAAATAAATCCAACTCAAATATGTCATTGATTTAATTCAAAAGGCCCAAGATAAATGTGTCACTACTCCAAAAATATTGGTTTGCATTTTACCTCATGCCAATATTTTTACAGAATAACAGGAACATTTTCTTGGACTCATTTGAGAAGATTTTAAGGTTGGTTATTTTTAGAGGTTTTCTGAGGCTTTGAAAATTCCTCAATCCAGATTTCAATTGAATTTAAACATGATGCAACAACCAAGCTAGTCCAAGGCCAGGGTAAAGCTAGGGATGTGACATTTATGATTATGAAATCTGGCAAATGGACGTCAAAACTGCATTTCTTAATGGATTTCTTAAAGAAGAGTTGTATATGATGCAACCATAAGGTTTTTTCGATCCTAAATGTTCTAACAAAGTGTGCAAGCTCCAGCGATCCATTTATGGACTGGTGCAAGCATCTTGGAGTTGGAATATACGCTTTGATGACGTGATCAAAGCATATGGTCTTATATAGACTTCCGGAGAAGCCTGTATTTACAAGAAAGTGAGTGGGAGCTCTTTAGCATTTCTAATATTATATGTGGATGACATATTGTTGATTGGAAATGATATATAATTTCTGGATAGCATAAAAGGATACTTGAATAAAAGTTTTTCAATGAAAGACCTCGGTGAAGCTGCTTATATATTGGGCATCAAGATCTATAGAGATAAATCAAGACGCTTAATTGGACTTTCACAAAGCACATACCTTGATAAAGTTTTGAAGGAGTTCAAAATAGATCAATCAAAGAAGGAGTTCTTACCTGTATCGTAAGGTGTGAAGTTGAGTAAGACTCAAAGCCCGACCACGACATAAGATAGAGAGAGAATGAAAGTCATTCCCTATGCCTCAGCCATAGGTTCTATAAAGTATGCCATGCTGTGTACCAGACCTATTGTGTACCTTGCCATGAGTTTGGCAAGGGGGTACAATAGTGATCCAGGAGTAGATCACTGGACAATGGTCAAAATTATCCTTAGAGGACTAAGGAAATATCTCTCGGTTATGGAGGTGATAAAGAGTTCGTCGTAAAGAGTTCGTCGATGCAAGCTTTGACACTGGTCTGGATGACTCTGAGTCTCGATCTAGATACATATTGAAAGTGGGAGCAATTAGCTAGAGTAGCTCCGTGCAGAGCATTGTAGACATAGAAATTTGCAAAATACATACGGATCTGAATGTGACAGACCCGTTGACTAAACCTCTCTCACAAGCAAAACATGATCACACCTTAGTACTCTTTGGGTGTTAATCACATAGCATGTGAAATATATTATTGACTATAGTAAACCCTTTGTGTGTTAATCACATGACGATATGAACTATTGGTGTTAAATCACATGGTGGTGTGAACTAGATTATTGACTCTAGTGCAAGTGGGAGACTGAAGGAAATATGCCCTAGAGGCAATAATAAAGTTGTTATTTTATATTTCCTTATTTCATGATAAATGTTTATTATTCATGCTAGAATTGTATTAACCGGAAACCTGATACACGTGTGGATACATAGACAAAACACAGTGTCCCTAGTAAGCCTCTACTAGACTAGCTCGTTAATCAAAGATGGTTAAGTTTCCTAACCACAGACATGTGTTGTATTTCGATGAACGAGATCACATCATTAGGAGAATGATGTGATGGACAAGACCCATCCATTAGCTTAGCATATTGATCGTTCAGTTTTATTGTTATTGCTTTCTTCATGTCATATAAATATTCTTTTGACTATGAGATTATGCAACTCCCGGATACCGGAGGAATACCTTGTGTGCTATCAAACGTCACAACGTAACTGGGTGATTATAAAGATGCTCTACAGGTATCTCTGAAGGTGTTTGTTGGGTTGGCATAGATTGAGATTAGTATTTGTCACTCCGAGTATCAGGGAGGTATCTCTGGGCCCTCTCGGTAATACACGTCATAAGAAGCCTTGCAAGCAATGTGACTAATGAGTTACTTGCGGGATGATGAATTATGGAACGAGTAAAGAGACTTGCGAGTAACGAGATTGAACTAGGTATGAAGATACCGACGATCGAATGTCGGGCAAGTAACATACCGATGACAAAGGGAATAACATATGTTGTCATTACAATTCGACCGATAAAGATCTCCATAGAATATGTAGGAGCCAATATGATCATCCAGGTTCCGCTATTGGTTATTGACCAGAGAGGTGTCTGGGTCATGTCTACATAGTTCTCGAACCCACAGGGTCCGCACGCTTAACGTTCGATGACGATTTGTTATTATATGAGTTATGTGATTTGGTGATCGAATGTTGTTTGAAGTTCCAGATGAGATTACGAACATGACGAGGAGTCTCAAAATGGTCGAGAGGTAAAGATTGATATATAGGACGATTGTATTTGGACACCGGAAGTGTTCCGAGAAGCACCGGGAGTGTTATTGGCCAAGAGGGGAAAGACACCAGCCACAAAGGGGCTGGTGCGCCCCCCACCCCCCATATGGGCTGGCCAAATTGGAGAAGGAAAGGGGAAGGAGGAAAGGGAAAAGGGAATAGGATTCCCCCTTCCCCCTCTTCCCTTCCTACTCCGAATAGGAATAGGAAAGGGGGGATGCCAAATTGGGAGGACCCCAAGTAGGATTCCTCCTACTTGGGGCGCCCCCTTGGCTGCCTCTCCTCCCCTCAAACCTATATTTATGTGGGGGGGGGCACCGCTAGAACACACACCAACAATTGTTAGCCATGTGCGGCGCCCCCCTCCACAGTTTATGCCTCCGGTCATATTCACGTAGTGCTTAGGCGAAGCCCTGCGCGGATCACTTCACCATCACCGTCACCACGCCGTCGTGCTGACGGAACTCTCCCTCGACACTTTGCTGGATCAAGAGTTCGAGGGACGTCATCGAGCTGAACGTGTGCAGAACTCGGAGGTGCCGTACATTCGGTGCTTGATCGGTCGGAACGAGAAGAAGTTTGACTACATCAACCGCGTTGTCAAACGCTTCCGCTTTCGGTCTACGAGGGTACGTGGACACACTCTCCCCCTCTCGTTGCTTTGCATCTCCTAGATAGATCTTGCGTGAGCGTAAGAATTTTTTTTAAATTGCATGCTACGTTTCCCAACAAGAGTCTCTACTAGGGCTTAGACACGAAGGAAGGAAGGGATGTCTATAAGATGTCGTTGTCCCCAGCACGGAACCGTCGCGTCCGAATTGGACACCGCATGAAGGAGGAGCCATCGTCCCCGCCGCAAAACCTTGATGTCTACATCGAATGATGCGTCATGGAGGAGCCGCCGTCCTCGTCGCGTCGCTAGCCATGCATCCAATGGCACCTAACCACCGTAAGGAGGAGCTATACTCCGCGTCATCCTAGTTGTGCACCTGCCTCGAATACTACCTCAAAGGCGGCGGGTCATGTAGCGCGTCCTCCACCTTGTTTGGGGGATCAAAAGCCTTTATTGAGGTGGAGCAGTTCTCAATCTCCTTCACCAAGACGCAGGTGGCGACAAACTAGGTCATCGGCAACGAGGAGCTCGCAGCGGTGTGAGCCTTGGACCAGTGCAAGACCACCAAGGAGAGTGCTGCCCGCCGCCGCCATCGAACCAGCCAGGACCTCCTCCACCTCAGGGTTGTCTAGCCAAAGCAGGAGCTCCACGAGAAGTAGGGGCAGGAGCGGCGCAAGGCGGAGGCGGACGCGCACCAGTTGAAGCATGATTGCACTCTGACGGTGGCTGGCCCGACTTCCTCAGTGAAGACAACGACGGGAACGACAACCGCGGTCCGAGTGGCCTCAGAAGTGATGCCTACGAGGTCACTGCCACTCCTTAGTTCTGAATTAGTTTATTTTAGTTTAATTTGGGGCAGTTTGCATGCCATATATATTGAACTTGTTTAACTTTGTTTAGTTTGCATGAAATTTGTCAAACTCGGTAAAATTTGTGAATGGCGTGTTTGAAATATTTGAAAGATGAGAATGGGGGATAGTGTTGGGTGGCCTCTGTCTGAGCCGATGTCCGCAGACACATCCGAACATGTCCACGGACATTTGTGGGCGTCCATTTGATGAACTCCATGAAGGAAATATGCCCTAGAGGCAATAATAAAGTTATTATTTATTTCCTTATATCATGATAAATGTTTATTATTCATGCTAGAATTGTATTAACCGGAAACATAATACATGTGTGAATATATAGACAAACAAAGTATGTCACTAGTATGCCTCTACTTGACTAGCTTGTTAATCAAAGATGGTTATGTTTCCTAACCATGAACAAGGAGTTGTTATTTGATTAACAAGGTCACATCATTAGTTGAATGATCTGATTGACATGACCCATTCCGTTAGCTTAACACTTGATCGCTTAGTATGTTAATGCTTTCTTCATGACCCATACATGTTCCTATAACTATGAGATTATGCAACTCCGTTTACGGAGGAACACTTTGGTACTACCAAACGTCACAACGTAATCGGGTGATTATAAAGGAGTACTACAGGTGTCTCCAAAGGTACTTGTTGGGTTGGCGTATTTCGAGATTAGGTTTTGTCACTCCGATTGTCGGAGAGGTATCTCCGTGCCTTCTCGGTAATGCACATCACTTAAGCCTTGCAAGCATTACAACTAATGAGTTAGTTGTGAGATGATGTATTACGGAACGAGTAAAGAGACTTACCGGTAACGAGATTGAACTAGGTATTGGATACCGACGATCAAATCTCGGGTAAGTAACATACCGATGACAAAGGGAACAACGTATGTTGTTATGCGGTTTGACCGATAAAGATCTTCGTAGAATATGTAGGAACCAATATGGGCATCCAGGTTCCGCTATTGGTTATTGACCGAGAATGGTTCTAGGTCATGTCTACATAGTTCTCGAACCCGTAGGGTCCGCACGCTTAACGCTTCGATGTGACAGTTCATAATGAGTTTATAAGTATTGATGCACCGAAGGTTGTTCGAGTCCCGGATGTGATCACGGACATGACGAGGAGTCTCGAAATGGTCGAGACATAAAGATTGATATATTGGAAGCCTACATTTGGACATCGGAAGTGTTCCGTGAAATCGGGATTTTATCGAGTACCGGAGGTTACGGAACCCCGGAGGTCAATGGGCCTTAATGGGCCATAGGAGAAAAGGAAGGGCAGCCCAAGGTGGGCTGCGCGCCCCCCTCCCCCCTCTAGTCCGAATAGGACAAGGAAGGGGGGGGCGGCGCCCCTTCCCCCTTCTCCCCTCCTCCAATCCTAGTCCAACTAGGAGAGGGGGAGTCCTACTCCCGGTGGGAGTAGGACTCCTCCCGTGCGCCTCCCCTAGGGCCGCCACCTCCCCTTGCCTCCTTTATATACGGGGCAGGGGGCACCCCAATAGACACAAGTTGATCTACGGATCGTTCCTTAGCCGTGTCAGGCGGTGCCCCCTCCACCATATTCCACTTGGTCATATCGCTATGAGCTTAGGCGAAGCCCTCGCTACCGGAGAAGTCATATCGTCAGCGGAGCTTAGGCGAAGCCCTGCGTCGGTGGAGCATCATCATCGCCACCACGCCGTCGTCTTGACGGAACTCATCCCCGACACTTTGCTGGATCGGAGTCCGGGATCGTCATCGAGCTGAACGTGCGAGAACTTCGGAGGTGCCGTGACGTTCGGTACTTGGATCGGTCGGATCGTGAAGACGCGACTACATCATCAACCGCGTTGTTATAACGCTTCGCTTTCGGTCTCACGAGTGCGTGGATGACACTCTCCTCTTGTTGCTATGCCATCACCATGGTCCTGTGTGTGCGTAGGGAAATTTTTGAAATTACTGCGTTCCCAACAGTGGCATCCGAGCCTAGGTTTTTATGGTTTGATGTTATTTGCACGAGTAGAACACAAGTGAGTTGTGGACGATACAAGTCATACTGCCTACCAGCATGTCATACTTTGGTTCAGCGGTATTGTTGGACGAGACGATCCGGACCAACCTTACGCGTGCATTTTACGCGAGACCGGTTCCCTCGACGTGCTTTGCACATAGATGGCTTGCGAAGACCTGTCTCTCCAACTTTAGTTGAACCGAGTGTGGCTACGCCCGGTCCTTGAGAAGGTTAAAACGGAGTCTATTTGACAAACTATCGTTGTGGTTTTGATGCGTAGGTAAGATGAGTTCTTGCTTAAGCCCGTAGCAGCCACGTAAAACTTGCAACAACAAAGTAGAGGACGCCTAACTTGTTTTTGCAGGGCATGTTGTGATGTGATATGGTCAAGACATGATGCTAAATTTTATTGTATGAGATGATCATGTTTTGTAACCGAAGTTATCGGCAATCGGCAGGAGCCATATGGTTGTCGCTTTATTGTATGCAATGCAATCGCGATGTAATGCTTTACTTTATTACTAAGCGGTAGTGATAGTCGTGGAAGCATAAGATTGGCAAGACGACAACGATGCTATGATGGAGATCAAGGTGTCGCTACCGGTGACGATGGTGATCATGACGGTGCTTGGCGATGGAGATCACAAGCACAAGATGATGATGACCATATCATATCACTTATATTGATTGCATGTGATGTTTATCCTTTATGCATCTTATCTTGCTTTGATTGACGGTAGCATTATAAGATGATCTCTCACTAAAAATTATCAAGAAGTGTTCTCCACGAGTATGCACCGTTGCCAAAGTTCGTAGTACCCGGACACCACGTGATGATCGGGTGTGATAAGTTCTACGTCCATCTACAACGGGTGCAAAACAGTTGCACACGCGGAATACTCGGGTTAAACTTGACGAGCCTAGCATATAATGTATATGGCCTCGGAACACGGAGACCGAAGGTCAAACGTGAATCATATAGTAGATATGATCAACATAGTGATGTTCACCGTTGAAACTACTCCGTCTCACGTGATGATCGGACACGGTTTAGTTGATATGGATCACGTGATCACTTAGATGACTAGAGAGATGTCTGTCTAAGTGGGAGTTTTTTAATATGATTAATTGAACTTTAATTTATCATGAACTTAGTCCTGGTAGTATTTTGCAAATTATGTTGTAGATCAATAGCTCGCGTTGTTGCTTCCCTATGTTTTATATGTGTTCCTAGAGAAAATTGTATTGAAAAATGTTAGTAGCAATGATGCGGATTGGATCCGTGATCCGAGGTTTATCCTCATTGCTGCCTGAAGAATTATGTCCTTAATGCACCGCTAGGTGACAGACCTATTGCAGGAGCAAATGCGCACGTTATGAACGTTTGGCTAGCTCAATATGATGACTACTTGATAGTTTAGTGCACCATACTTAACGGCTTAGAATCGGGACTTCAAAGACGTTTTTGAACGTCATGGACCATATGAGATGTTCCAGAGTTGAAGTTAATATTTCAAGCAAATACCCGAGTTGAGAGATATGAAATCTCCAACAAAGTTCTATAGCTAAAAGATGGAGGAGAATCGCTCAACTAGTGAGCATGTTCTCAGATTGTCTGGGCACTTCAATCGCTTGAATCAAGTGGGAGTTAATCTTCCAGATAAGATAGTGATTGATGTAATTCTCTAGTCACCATCACTAAGTTACTAGAACTTCGTGATGAACTATAGTATGCAAGGGATAACGAAAACAATTCCCGAGCTCTTCGTGATGTTGAAATCGACGAAGGTAGAAATCGAGAAAGAGCATCAAGTGTTGATGATTGACAAGACCACTAGTCTCAAGGAAAAGGGCAAAGGGAAGAAGGGGAAATTCAAGAAGAACGGCAAGCAAGTTGCTGCTCGAGTGAAGAAGCCCAAGTCTGGACCTAAGCCTGAGACTAAGTGCTTTTGCTGCAATGGAACTGGTCACTAGAAGCGGAACTACCCCAAGTTTTTGGCGGATAAGAAGGATGGCAAAGTGAACAAAGGTATATTTGATATACAGATTATTGATGTGTATTTTACTAGTGTTCATAGCAACCCCTCGGTATTTGATAATGGTTCAGTTGCTAAGAGTAGTAACTTGAAACGGGAGTTGCCGAATGAATGTAAACTAGTTGAAGGAGAAGTGACGATGAGTGTTGGAAGTAGTCCCAAGATTGATATGATCATCATCGCACACTCCCTATACTTTCGGGATTAGTGTGGAACCTAAATAAGTGTTATTTGGTGTTGAGCATAAATATGATTTGATCATGTTTATTGCAATACGGTTATTCATTTAAGTAAGAGAATAAATTGTTGTTCTGTTTACATGAATAAAACCTTATATGGTTACACACCCAATGAAAATGGTTCATTGGATCTCGATCATAGTGATACACATATTCATAATATTGAAACCAAAAGATGCAAAGTTAATAATGATAGTGCAACTTATTTGTGGCAATCGCCGTTTAGGTCATATTGGTGTAAAGCGCATGAAGAAAACTCCATGCCGATGGACTTTTGGAATCACTTGATTATGAATCATTTGATGCTTGAACCGTGCCTTTTGGGCAAGATGACTAAAACTCCGCTTCTCGGAACAATGGAACAAGCTCTTGACTTATTGGAAATAATACATACCGATGTATGCAATTCAATGAGTATTGATGCTCGTGGCAAGTATCATTATTTTCTCGACCTTCACAGATGATTTGAGCGAGATATGCGTATATCTTCTTGATGAAACATAAGTCTGAAATAGTTGAAAAGTTCAAAGAATTTCAGAGTGAAGTAGAAAATCATCGTAACAAGAAAATAAAGTTTCTGCGATCTGATCGTGAGATGAATATTTGAGTTACGAGTTTGGTCTTCAATTAAAACAAAGTGGAATAGTTTCTCAGCTCACGCCACCTGGAACACCACAACGTTATGGTGTGTCCGAACGTCGTAACCGCACTTTATTGGATATGATGCAATCTATGATGTCTCTTATCGGTTTACCACTATCGTTTTGGGGTTATGCATTAGAGACAAATGCATTCACGTTTAATAGGGCACCATCTAAATCCGTTGAGGCGACACCGTATGAACTATGGTTTAAACAAGAAACCTAAGTCGCTTTCTTAAAGTTTGGAGTTGTGATACTTATGTGAAAAAGGTTTCACCCGATAAGCTCGAACCCAAATCGGAGAAGTGCGTCTTCATAGAATACCCACAGGTAACTATTGGGTACACCGTCTATCCCCAGATCCGACGGCAAGTTGTTCGTAGCTAAGGTGGAGCCTTACTAGAGACGAAGTTTCTCTCGAAAGAAGTGAGTGGGAGGAAAGTAGAACTTGATGAGGTTACTGTACCTTCTCCCTTATTGGAAAGTAGTTCATCACGTAAATCAGTTCGGTGATTCCTACACCAATTAGTGAGGAAGTTAATGATGATGATCATGAAACTTCGGATCAAGTTGCTACCAAACCTCGTAGGTCTTCCAGAGTAAGATCCGCACTGAGTGGTACGGTAATCATGTTCGGAAGTCATGTTACTAGACCATGATGAACCTACGAACTATGAGGAAGCGATGATGAGCCCAGATTCCGCGAAATGGCTTGAGGCCATGAAATCTGAGATAGGATCCATGTATGAGAACAAAGTATGGACTTTGATTGACTTGCTCGATGATCAGCAAGCCATGTTAAATAAATGGATCTTCAAGAGGAAGACGGACACCGATAGTAGTGTTACTATCTACAAAGCTCGACTTGTCACAAAAGGTTTTCGACAAGTTCAAGGTGTTGACTACAATGAGATTTTCTCAATCAGAAGCGATTCTTAAGTCTGTCCGAATCATGTTAGCAATTGCCACATTTTATGAAATCTGGCAAATGGATGTCAAAACTACATTCTTTAATGGATTTATTAAAGAAGAGTTGTATATGATGCAACCGTAAGGTTTTGTCAATCCTAAAGGAGCTAACAAAATATGCAAGCTCCAATGATCCATCTATGGACTGGTGCAAGCATCTCGGAGTTGGAATAAACGCTTTGATAGTGTGATCAAAGCATATGGCTTTATACAGACTTTTGGAGAAGCCTGTATTTACAAGAAAGTGAGTGAGAGCATTACAACATTTCTGATAAATATATGTGAATGACATATTGTTAATCGGAAATAATGTAGAATTATTCTGCAAAGCATAAAGGAGTATTTGAAAGAAGTTTTTCAAAGAAGGACCTCAGTGAAGCTGCTTACATATTGAGCATCAAGATCTATAGAGATAGATCAAGACGCTTGATAAGTTTTTCAATAAGTACATACCTTGTCAAGATTTTGAAGTAGTTCAAAATGGAACAGTCAAAGAAAAGTTCTTGCCTGTGTTGCAAAAACGTATGAAATTGAGTAAGACTCAAATCCGACCACGGCGTAAAATAGAAAAGAGAATGAAAATCATTCCCTATGCCTCACCATAGGTTCTATGAAGTATGCTATGCTATGTACCGCACCTATTGTATACCTTGCTCTTAATTTGGCAAGGAGTACAATAGTGATCTAGGAGTAGATCATGGACATTGGTCAAGAACATCCTTAGTGAGGACTAAGGAAATATTTCTCGATTATGGAGGTGATAAAAGAGCCCGTCAGAAAGAGTTACATCGATGCAAGCTTTTTACACAGATCCAGATGACTCTAAGACTCAATCTGGATACATATTGAAAGTGGGAGCAATTAGCTAGAGTAGCTCTGCGAGCATTGTAGACATAGAGTATTTGCAAAATACATACGGCTCTGAATGTGATGGACCCGTTGACTAAGCTTCTCTCACGAGCAAAACATGATCATACCTTAGTACTCTTTGGGTGTTAATCACATAGCGATGTGAACTAGATTATTGACTCTAGTAAACCCTTTGGGTGTTGGTCACATGACGATGTGAACTATGTGTGTTAATCACATACAGATGTGAATATTAGTGTTGAATCACATGATGATGTGAACTAGATTATTGACTCTAGTGCAAGTGGGAGACTGAAGGAAATATGCCCTAGAGGCAATAATAAAGTTATTATTTATTTCCTTATATCATGATAAATGTTTATTATTCATGCTAGAATTGTATTAACCTAAACATAATACATGTGTGAATATATAGACAAAGCAAGATGTCACTAGTATGCCTCTACTTGACTAGCTTGTTAATCAAAGATGGTTATGTTTCCTAACCATGAACAAGGAGTTGTTATTTGATTAACAAGGTCACATCATTAGTTGAATGATCTGATTGACATGACCCATTCCGTTAGCTTAACACTTGATCGTTTAGTATGTTAATGCTTTCTTCATGACCCATACATGTTCCTATAACTATGAGATTATGCAACTCCCGTTTACGGAGGAACACTTTGGGTACTACCAAACGTCCACAACGTAATCGGGTGATTATAAAGGAGTACTACAGGTGTCTCCAAAGGTACTTGTTGGGTTGGCGATTTCGAGATTAGGTTTTGTCACTCCGATTGCTCGGAGAGGTATCTCCAGCCTTCTCGGTAATGCACATCACTTAAGCCTTGCAAGCATTACAACTAATGAGTTAGTTGTGAGATGATGTATTACGGAACGAGTAAAGAGACTTACCGTAATCTAGATTGAACTAGGTATTGGATACCGACGATCAAATCTCGGGTAAGTAACATACCGATGACAAAGGGAACAACGTATGTTGTTATGCGGTTTGACCGATAAAGATCTTCGTAGAATATGTAGGAACCAATATGGGCATCCGTGTTCCGCTATTGGTTATTGACCGAGAATGGTTCTAGGTCATGTCTACATAGTTCTCGAACCCGTAGGGTCCGCACGCTTAACGCTTCGATGCGATGCTCATAATGAGTTTATAAGTATTGATGCACCGAAGGTTGTTCGAGTCCCGGATGTGATCACGGACATGACGAGGAGTCTCGAAATGGTCGAGACATAAAGATTGATATATTGGAAGCCTACATTTGGACATCGGAAGTGTTCGGGTGAAATCGGGATTTCTTAGAGTACCGGAGGTTACCGAACCCCGGGAGGTCAATGGGCCTTAATGGGCCATAGGAGAAAAGGAAGGGCAGCCCAAGGTGGGCTGCGCCCCTCCCCTCTAGTCCGAATAGGACAAGGAAGGCGGCGCCTCTCCCCTTCTCCCTCCTCCAATCCTAGTCCAACTAGGAGAGGGAGTCCTACTCCCGGTGGGAGTAGGACTCCTCTGGTGCGCCTCCCCTAGGGCCGGCCACCTCCCCTTGCCTCCTTTATATCACAGGCGGGGGCACCCCAATAGACACAAGTTGATCTACGGATCGTTCCTTAGCCGTGTGCGGTGCCCCTCCACCATATTCCACTTGGTCATATCGCTATGCGGAGCTTAGGCGAAGCCTGCGCCGGAGAAGTCATATCGTCATGAGCTTAGGCGAAGCCCTGCGTCGGTGGAGCATCATCATCGTCCTGCCACGCCGTCGTCTTGTGGAACTCATCCCGACACTTTGCCGGATCGGAGTCCGGGATCGCCATCGAAATTTGAACGTGTGCGTAACTCGGAGGTGCCGTGACGTTCGGTACTTGGATCGGTCGGATCGTGAAGACGTCGACTACATCAACCGCGTTGTTATAATGCTTCCGCTTTCGGTCTCACGAGTGCGTGGACGAGACACTCTCCCTCTCGTTGCTATGCCATCACCATGGTCCCGTGTGCGTAGGGAAATTTTTGAAATTACTACTGCGTTCCCCAACAGGTGGCATCCGAGCCTAGGTTTTATGGTTTGATGTTATTTGCACGAGTAGAACACAAGTGAGTTGTGGACGATACAAGTCATACCGCCTACCAGCATGTCATACTTTGGTTCAAGCGGTATTGTTGGACGAGACGATCCGGACCAACCTTACGCGTACTCTTCGCGAGACCGGTTCCCTCGACGTGCTTTGCACATAGATGGCTTGCGGAAGACTGTCTCTCCAACTTTAGTTGAACCAAGGTGTAGCTACGCCCGGTCCTTGAGAAGGTTAAAAGCGGAGTCTATTTGACAAACTATCGTTGTGGTTTTGATGCGTAGGTAAGATGAGTTCTTGCTTAAGCCCATAGCAGCCACGTAAAACTTGCAACAACAAAGTAGAGGACGCCTAACTTGTTTTTGCGGGGCATGTTGTGATGTGATATGGTCAAGACATGATGCTAAATTTTATTGTATGAGATGATCATGTTTTGTAACCGAAAGTTATCGGCAATCGGCGAGAGCCATATGGTTGTCGCTTTATTGTATGCAATGCAATCGCGATGTAATGCTTTACTTTATTACTAAGCGGTAGTGATAGTCGTGGAAGCATAAGATTGGCAAGGCGACAACGATGCTACGATGGAGATCAAGGTGTCGCGCCGGTGGCGATGGTGATCATGACGGTGCTTGGCGATGGAGATCACAAGCACAAGATGATGATGACCATATCATATCACTTATATTGATTGCATGTGATGTTTATCCTTTATGCATCTTATCTTGCTTTGATTGACGGTAGCATTATAAGATGATCTCTCACTAAAATTATCAAGAAGTGTTCTCCACGAGTATGCACCGTTGCCAAAGTTCGTAGTACCCGGACACCACGTGATGATCGGGTGTGATAAGTTCTCGTCCATCTACAACGGGTGCAAAACAGTTGCACACGCGAATACTCGAGTTAAACTTGACGAGCCTAGCATATAACAGATATGGCCTCGGAACACGGAGACCGAAGGTCAAACGTGAATCATATAGTAGATATGATCAACATAGTGATGTTCACCGTTGAAACTACTCCGCCTCACGTGATGATCGGACACGGTTTAGTTGATATGGATCACGTGATCACTTAGATGACTAGAGAGATGTACATCTAAGTGGGAGTTTTTTAATATGATTAATTGAACTTTAATTTATCATGAACTTAGTCCTGGTAGTATTTTGCAAATTATGTTGTAGATCAATAGCTCGCGTTGTTGCTTCCCTATGTTTTATATGTGTTCCTAGAGAAAATTGTATTGAAAAATGTTAGTAGCAATGATGCGGATTGGATCCGTGATCCGAGGTTTATCCTCATTGCTGCACGTAAGAATTATGTCCTTAATGCACCGCTAGGTGATGTACCTATTGCAGGAGCAAATGCGGCGTTATGAACGTTTGGCTAGCTCAATATGATGACTACTTGATAGTTTAGTGCACCATACTTAACGGCTTAGAATCGGGACTTCAAAGACGTTTTTGAACGTCATGGACCATATGAGATGTTCCAGAGTTGAAGTTAATATTTCAAGCAAATACCCGAGTTGAGAGATATGAAATCTCCAACAAAGTTCTATAGCTAAAAGATGGAGGAGAATCGCTCAACTAGTGAGCATGTTCTCAGATTGTCCGGCACTTCAATCGCTTGAATCAAGTGGGAGTTAATCTTCCAGATAAGATAGTGATTGACAGAATTCTCTAGTCACCATCACTAAGTTACTAGAACTTCGTGATGAACTATAGTATGCAAGGGATAACGAAAACAATTCCCGAGCTCTTCGTGATGTTGAAATCGACGAAGGTAGAAATCGAGAAAGAGCATCAAGTGTTGATGATTGACAAGACCACTAGTCTCAAGGAAAAGGGCAAAGGGAAGAAGGGGAAATTCAAGAAGAGCGGCAAGCAAGTTGTTGCTCGAGTGAAGAAGCCCAAGTCTGGACCTAAGCCTGAGACTAAGTGCTTTTGCTGCAATGGAACTGGTCACTAGAAGCGGAACTACCCCAAGTTTTTGGCGGATAAGAAGGATGGCAAAGTGAACAAAGGTATATTTGATATACAGATTATTGATGTGTATTTTACTAGTGTTCATAGCAACCCCTCGGTATTTGATCTTTGGTTCGGTTGCTAAGAGTAGTAACTTGAAACAGGAGTTGCCGAATGAACGAAACTAGTTGAAGGAGAAGTGACGATGAGTGTTGGAAGTAGTCCCAAGATTGATATGATCATCATCGCACACTCCCTATACTTTCGGGATTAGTGTGGAACCTAAATAAGTGTTATTTGGTGTTGAGCATAAATATGATTTGATCATGTTTATTGCAATACGGTTATTCATTTAAGTAAGAGAATAAATTGTTGTTACATTTACATGAATAAAACCTTATATGGTTACACACCCAATGAAAATGGTTCATTGGATCTCGATCATAGTGATACACATATTCATAATATTGAAACCAAAAGATGCAAAGTTAATAATGATAGTGCAACTTATTTGTGGCACCGCCGTTTAGGTCATATTGGTGTAAAGCGCATGAAGAAAACTCCATGCCGATGGACTTTTGGAATCACTTGATTATGAATCATTTGATGCTTTGCGAACCGTGCCTTTTGGGCAAGATGACTAAAACTCCGTTCTCCTAACAATGGAACAAGCTCTTGACTTATTGGAAATAATACATACCGATGTATGCAATTCAATGAGTATTGATGCTCGTGGCAAGTATCATTATTTTCGACCTTCACAGATGATTTGAGCAGATATGCGTATATCTTCTTGATGAAACATAAGTCTGAAATAGTTGAAAAGTTCAAAGAATTTCAGAGTGAAGTAGAAAATCATCGTAACAAGAAAATAAAGTTTCGCGATCCGATCGTGAGATGAATATTTGAGTTACGAAGTTTGGTCTTCAATTAAAACAAAGTGGAATAGTTTCTCAGCTCACGCCACCGAACACCACAACGTTATGGTGTGTCCGAACGTCAGAATCGCACTTTATTGGATATGATGCAATCTATGATGTCTCTTATCGGTTTACCACTATCGCTTTGGGGTTATGCATTAGAGACAAATGCATTCACGTTTAATAGGGCACCATCTAAATCCGTTGAGGCGACACCGTATGAACTATGGTTTAAAGCAAGAAACCTAAGTCGCGTTTCTTAAAGTTTGGAGTTGTGATACTTATGTGAAAAAGGTTTCACCGATAAGCTCGAACCCAATTCGGAGAAGTGCGTCTTCATAGAATACCCAAAGGCAACTATTGGGTACACCTTCTATCACAGATCCGAAGGCAAGTTATTCGTTGCTAAGGTGGATCCTTTCTAGAGAAGAAGTTTCTCTCGAAAGAAGTGAGTGGGAGGAAAGTAGAACTTGATGAGGTAATTGTACCTTCTCCCTTATTGGAAAGTAGTTCATCACGTAAATCAGTTCGGTGATTCCTACACCAATTAGTGAGGAAGTTAATGATGATGATCATGAAACTTCAGATCAAGTTGCTACCAAACCTCGTAGGTCTTCCAGAGTAAGATCCGCACTGAGTGGTACGGTAATCATGTTCGAAGTCATGTTACTAGACCATGATGAACCTACGAACTATGAGGAAGCGATGATGAGCCCAGATTCATGAAATGGCTTGAGGCCATGAAATCGAGATAGGATCCATGTATGAGAACAAAGTATGGACTTTGATTGACTTGCTCGATGATCAGCAAGCCATGTTAAATAAATGGATCTTCAAGAGGAAGACGGACAACGATAGTAGTGTTACTATCTACAAAGCTCGACTTGTCACAAAAAGGTTTTCGACAAGTTCAAGGTGTTGACTACAATGAGATTTTCTCAATCAGAAGCGATTCTTAAGTCTGTCTGAATCATGTTAGCAATTGCCACATTTTATGAAATCGCAAATGGATGTCAAAACTACATTCTTTAATGGATTTATTAAAGAAGAGTTGTATATGATGCAACCGTAAGGTTTTGTCAATCCTAAAGGAGCTAACAAAATATGCAAGCTCCAATGATCCATCTATGGACCGTGCAAGCATCTCGGAGTTGGAATAAACGCTTTGATAGTGTGATCAAAGCATATGGCTTTATACAGACTTTTGGAGAAGCCTGTATTTACAAGAAAGTGAGTGAGAGCATTACAACATTTCTGATAAATATATGTGAATGACATATTGTTAATCGGAAATAATGTAGAATTATTCGCAAAGCATAAAGGAGTATTTGAAAGAAGTTTTTCAAAGAAGGACCTCGGTGAAGCTGCTTACATATTGAGCATCAAGATCTATAGAGATAGATCAAGACGCTTGATAAGTTTTTCAATAAGTACATACCTTGTCAAGATTTTGAAGTAGTTCAAAATGGAACAGTCAAAGAAAAGTTCTTGCCTCGTGTTGCAAAACGTATGAAATTGAGTAAGACTCAAATCCCGACCACGGCGTAAAAATAGAAAAGAGAATGAAAATCATTCCCTATGCCTCAGTCATAGGTTCTATGAAGTATGCTATGCTATGTACCAGACCTATTGTATACCTTGCTCTTAATTTGGCAAGGGAGTACAATAGTGATCTAGGAGTAGATCACTGGACATTGGTCAAAAACTTCCTTAGTGAGGACTAAGGAAATATTTCTCGTTTATGGAGGTGATAAAAGAGCCCGTCAGTAAAGAGTTACATCGATGCAAGCTTTTTACAGATCCAGATGACTCTAAGACTCAATCTGGATACATATTGAAAGTGGGAGCAATTAGCTAGAGTAGCTCCGTGCGAGCATTGTAGACATAGAGTATTTGCAAAATACATACGGCTCTAAATGTGATGAGACCCGTTGACTAAGCTTCTCTCACGAGCAAAACATGATCATACCTTAGTACTCTTTGGGTGTTAATCACATAGCGATGTGAACTAGATTATTGACTCTAGTAAACCCTTTGGGTGTTGGTCACATGACGATGTGAACTATGTGTGTTAATCACATACAGATGTGAATATTAGTGTTGAATCACATGATGATGTGAACTAGATTATTGACTCTAGTGCAAGTGGGAGACTGAAGGAAATATGCCCTAGAGGCAATAATAAAGTTATTATTTATTTCCTTATATCATGATAAATGTTTATTATTCATGCTAGAATTGTATTAACTGAAACATAATACATGTGTGAATATATAGACAAACAAGTATGTCACTAGTATGCCTCTACTTGACTAGCTTGTTAATCAAAGATGGTTATGTTTCCTAACCATGAACAAGGAGTTGTTATTTGATTAACAAGGTCACATCATTAGTTGAATGATCTGATTGACATGACCCATTCCGTTAGCTTAACACTTGATCGCTTAGTATGTTAATGCTTTCTTCATGACCCATACATGTTCCTATAACTATGAGATTATGCAACTCCCGTTTACGGAGGAACACTTTGGGTACTACCAAACGTCACAACGTAATCGGGTGATTATAAAGGAGTACTACAGGTGTCTCCAAAGGTACTTGTTGGGTTGGCGTATTTCGAGATTAGGTTTTGTCACTCCGATTGTCGGAGAGGTATCTCCGTGCCTTCTCGGTAATGCACATCACTTAAGCCTTGCAAGCATTACAACTAATGAGTTAGTTGTGAGATGATGTATTACGGAACGAGTAAAGAGACTTACGGTAGCGAGATTGAACTAGGTATTGGATACCGACGATCAAATCTCGGGTAAGTAACATACCGATGACAAAGGGAACAACGTATGTTGTTATGCGGTTTGACCGATAAAGATCTTCGTAGAATATGTAGGAACCAATATGGGCATCCAGGTTCCGCTATTGGTTATTGACCGAGAATGGTTCTAGGTCATGTCTACATAGTTCTCGAACCCGTAGGGTCCGCACGCTTAACGCTTCGATGACAGTTCATAATGAGTTTATAAGTATTGATGCACCGAAGGTTGTTCGAGTCCGGATGTGATCACGGACATGACGAGGAGTCTCGAAATGGTCGAGACATAAAGATTGATATATTGGAAGCCTACATTTGGACATCGGAAGTGTTCCGGTGAAATCGGGATTTCTGGAGTACCGGAGGTTACCGGAACCCCGGGAGGTCAATGGGCCTTAATGGGCCATAGGAGAAAAGGAAGGGCAGCCCAAGGTGGGCTGCGCGCCTCCCCTCTAGTCCGAATAGGACAAGGAAGGGGCGGCGCCTTCCCCTTCTCCCTCCTCCAATCCTAGTCCAACTAGGAGGGGAGTCCTACTCCCGGTGGGAGTAGGACTCCTCCTGGTGCGCCTCCCCCTAGGGCCGGCCACCTCCCCCTTGCCTCCTTTATATACGGGGGCAGGGGGCACCCCAATAGACACAAGTTGATCTACGGATCGTTCCTTAGCCGTGTGCGGTGCCCCCCTCCACCATATTCCACTTCGGTCATATCGTTGCGGAGCTTAGGCGAAGCCCTGCGCCGGAGAAGTCATATCGTCATGAGCTTAAGCGAAGCCCTGCGTCGGTGGAGCATCATCATCGTCCACCACGCCGTCAGGCCGACGGAACTCATCCCCGACACTTTGCTGGATCGGAGTCCGGGATCGCCATCGAGCTGAGCGTGTGCGTAACTCGGAGGTGCCGTCGTTCGGTACTTGGATCGGTCGGATCGTGAAGACGTCGACTACATCAACCGCGTTGTTATAACGCTTCCGCTTTCGGTCTACGAGGGTACGTGGACAGACACTCTCCCCTCTCGTTGCTATGCCATCACCATGGTCCTGTGTGTGCGTAGGGAAATTTTTGAAATTACTGCGTTCCCCAACACTCCATTGGAGATGCCCATTTTTTGGTGTGCTGGTGACACGTAAGCCGGTCTGTCTGGATACCTTGCATCGTTGAAAGCCTTGGCAAGGGCGCTAGTGATCACTCTGGGAGCACCCTCTAGACACAACCAGTTATGACCAATGATAAGAACCTGATGCACAATCAACATGATGTGTTGGAATAAGGTTTCTCCGGCCTCTTCCAACCACGACAATGTCTGATCCATCACCGACAAAGAGATTACAAGGGTAGGTGTTGCTAGATGTGTTGGCTCTCTTTGGATCTTGGCAGTTGGAATGTCAATTAAGAGAAGCAATTGGCTGCCTTTTGATGCGGTGACTTCAACCTCGTTCTTCGATTTGTTCTGTGGTGACTCGATTTCTTTAATTGTTTGGACTGGTATTGAAGGATGGTAAGGCGGGGAGATGCCTCAGCCGATGTTCCTTCACCGGTTATTGATTTTGTTTCTTGTAACGAGTGGCTATTGCGGTTTCCAAAGCATGATACAACAAGGCCTTTTGTATGTCTCGCTTTCTTTTACTGCCGTTTCAGCGTAATTTGCAAGCTCTGACGGATGACGTGCAACCAAAAGAAGAAGACGGAAGTATGATTTTCACTTTTCAATGTAGATTTATTTTTTATACATTCTTTTGTGTCATGTTATCTTTTTTAATAATTACTCCCTCTGTGAATTTTTTAATCTAAAAGATCTTATAAAAATTTACGGAGTGAATATCTGATATAAGGCGCTCTTACATGTCTCCTCTCTAAAAGATGTGAAATCTGCTATCTTCCGTAAAAGCAGAATTTCTATTTTGCTTCTATAAAGCGGGACGAAAGCCTTTTTCAGTAAAGCAGAATTCCTATATCGGTCTATGAGTTGTGGATGTTTGCCTCCCCTGGGAAAACTTGGCGATGCTCGTAGGTGTAGTACGTACCTTTCCGTAAAAAAATACGTAGGTTTACCAGTTAGTTTGCTATGTTTGGTTCTTTACGAATGGAAAATTTGCTACTTTCTCATGACTGTTACCTAAACAAGTACTAGTAGAGGCGGAGACTGGATTGTCATCTTGCCTAGAGGATACCCAACCTACCTAGGGGTGCCAACCATGGTGTTTCTGACCATCCTATTATTGGTACCCTCCAGGAAAGCATGACATGTTCACTACTCGCTGCTCACGCATGCGACGACCATAAGACGAAAATATGACGACATATTCCTACTGCCTGTAGGCCTGCTCTGAGAGCTAGAGCTTGGACAATTGCCTTAGGATCACGTCCTCCATTCCACTTTATCAGAAGTGATTCCTTCCACCCTGACTTTGTGCGAATTCAGTACGAGCAGCAGGTCGGCAATGTTGACAGTAACATGCCATTTTTTTGTGTGCCACGAACGGTATCTCCAACTGTAACCCGCAAATTCCCACCGCATTCGTTCACGGACAGGGGACCAATTCATAGACACAGATACGGAAGGACGTCATCCAACCGTAGCCGCATAATTTCAACCTGTATTTAAACAAATCAGATGAAATTCATGCAAATCAGCCGATATTCATCAAAATTCGGATAGAAAATAGCACAAACACTCATATATAACATGCAAATTAAGTCTAGTACAACAATATCTCAAATTCGACTAAATTCCAGATGTCCAACAAGTTCTCATCAACAGATCATGTCATTTCACACAAACTCAGCTTCATCCAACACTGTGTGCATGTAAATGGTCGTCTCTCTGCCCCCGGTACACCACGGTAGCGTGTGCGGGCTACATATAACGTGTAGATCAACATTGAGTGAATGAATCAATCAATAATTTGAACAAGAGGAAGCAAAACTTACGATCTTATCCTCTGCTGCGTGTAATGGCCACCTTGCCTCGAGGTAACGAACCACATCGCAAAACTTGATGACGCTGGTCTGGATAGTGTGTCAGCACTACGACAACAACCTCACATTGCAAAGTTTCATGCACTTGCTGCCAGAAGGCCTCCCATTTGCTCCTGCCTACGAAATCCACAGATACGATCAACCACGCATTGCACAACAACTCATCCACCATGGTCGAGTACCTCACCATCCTTCAACTCTAAAAAGCGACATAGCATTTGAAAATAAGTTCAATGACATTTGACCGAACACCTGTCAGGTGTGGTGTCCGGCATGAAGGTCGTGGATAGGGAGGCTGAGTGTAGCTGAGTACAAATGGCTACAGGGCGGATAGCTCTGTCGTAACGGCGAGCGGGCGCGTCTGTGCTGGTTGCGGACGTCCGCAAATGCCTATGTGGCGGCCGGAGACGTACAACAGCGGTGGCGGAGGTGTAGGGTGCGGATGCTAAGCAAGGGGAAGAAGGGATGTAGTGAAAGAAATTGAGACCAGAAGGGAGAATTGGGTGGGCCGGGAGTGTCGGAGTCCTACGTGTATGCTGTCCGGACTCCCGCAAACCTCCCCCACTTTGCCTCCAATTTGCGGGAGAAAACGTGTCCGGCCCGTGCCGCTGACCGATACAGGACTACGTTAACTTTCGTGATCCAAACATCACGATCTGGACAGATGCGGACGGTTCGCAGATCCGTTTGAAGATGCCCCAAGCCGATATGTCTGTGTAGACAGATAATTTGCAATACGATGTATTGATTTGGGGTGCTGGTGCACGCATATATAATACAAGGGAAGGCCTCTACCTCAACTAGACAAGACTAGGAGGGGCCACAACTCCAATACACGTGCAATACAAAATATATACTCAACACCCCTCCGTAGTCGAAGCGTCGTCGGAGACACAGAGACTGGACCGAAACTCTTCGAAGACGGGGGTAGGCAATCCCTTAGTCATCACATCAGCAAACTGTTGTGTCGTCGGCACGTGGAGAACCCGAACACGGCCAAGGGCAACCTGCTCGCGCATGAAGTGAATATCGAGCTCAATATGCTTCGTCCGTCGATGGTGTACCGGGTTGGCGGAGAGGTAGACCGTGCTGACGTTATCGCAGTAGACAAGAGTGGCCTTGTGAACATCACAAAGCAACTCCTGGAGCAGCTGACGTATCCAAGAGCACTCGGCCACGGCATTAGCCATGGCGCGATACTCTGCCTCGCGCTGGAGTGGGAGACTGTGGGCTGCCGCTTCGATGACCAAGAGATCAACGAGGGGCCAAGGTAGACGCAGTAGCCTGACGTAGATCGTCGCATGTCGGGGCAGCCAGCCCAGTCAGCATCCGAGTAGGCCACGAGGTTGATGGAGGCGGAGGCCGTCAGTGTGAGTCCCAAGGACATGGTGCCGCGTATGTAATGGAGAATATGCTTCACCAGAGTCCAGTGAGAGTCACGCGGGGCGTGCATATGGAGGCACACCTGCTGAACAGCGTCGCAGTGTCGGGCGAAGCCGCTGGCATCAGTAAAGCACCGACGATAGAGTGATAAAACGCTCCATCGGACACGGGAGACCCCTCCAGAGCAGAGACCTTCGCCTTCGTGTCGACTGGGGTGGGCGCCGTCTTGCAGTTAAGCATACCGGCACGCTCAAGGAGCTCGTGGGCGTACTTCTGCTGATGCAGAAAGAAACCATCAGCTCGGCGGATCACCTCGATGCCGAGAAAGTAGTGCAGGGCCCCAAGTCCTTGAGGGCGAACTCATCACGAAGACGAGCAGCCAGCCACTGAAGGAGATCGGGGCCAGAGCCATGAGGATGATGTCGTCAACGTAGAGCAGCAGATATGTAGTGTCAGCTCCCTGATGATACACAAAGAGTGAGGCATCGGAGCGAGTGGACGAAAGCCCAGAGACTGCAGGAAGGCTGCGATACGCTGGTACCAAGCCCGAGGCGCCTTCTTCAACCCGTAAAGAGAGTGGGAGAGCAAGCACACGAAGTCGGGGTGCTCGGCATCGACGAAACCAGTAGGCTGCTCACAGAACAACTGCTCGGCGAGATGACCGTGCAAGAAGGCGTTGGAAATGTCCAACTGATGCACAGGCCAGGCGCGCCAGACCGCCAGCTGAAGGACGGCACGGATCGTGCCCGGTTTCACAACCGGGGCGAAGGTGTCGGTGAAGTCCACGCCCGCGCGCTGCCGAAAACCACGAACCACCCATCGAGCCTTGTAGCGCTCGAGAGAACCGTCCGGGCGAGTCTTGTGGCGAAACACCCACTTGCCAGAGATGATGTTGGCACGGAGGGGTCGCGAAACAAGATGCCGTGTGCGGTTGCGCTGTAGGGCATCGAACTCCTCCTGCATCGCAGCCAGCCAATGGGGATCCCGAAGGGCGGCACGAGCGGAGTTGGGGATGGGTGATGGTGTCGAAGTCGAGGCAGCGCACGCATACTCGTCGGAGGAGTAGTGCGTGCTCGGCCGATGCACTCCTGCACGGGCACGGGTGACCGGGCCGGCGAGACGGGCAGCGCCCATGGGCAGCGGGGCCACAGCGACGGCGGGGCAGCCTAACGAGAGTGCCAGCGATAGCGAGGCCACAATGTCGAGGGGACGGGCCCGCGCGTCGAGAGCCGTGATGGCGCTAGCCGAGCTAGCAGTGGAGGAGGCAACGGGCGAGGTCGAGGTCGAGCCCGTCACAGGAGTGGCGGCGCCGACCGGGGTGATGGGCGGAGGGCCCACTGGCTCGACCTCGTGGGAGGGAGCCGGGGACCCGAGGGCCCGGTCGGACTCAACCTCGGGTGAGGGAGTCGAGAACCCGGGAGGGGGCGACAGAAGGCGCCAAGCTGGGGGGTGCCGCCATGCATTGCGCCAGGTAGGGGGCGCGGGGGGCGGAGCCGAAGGAGCCGCGGCCGGAGGAACCTGAAAAAAGGGAACACCGTCTCGACGAAGTACACGTGCCTCGATGTGTACACACGATGAGTGACAGGATAATAGCACCGGTAACCTTTGGTGTTGGGAGGGTAGCCAAGGAAGATGCATGGGACGGAACAGGGTGCAAGTTTGTGCGGCGTGGTGGACGCGGTGCTAGGATAACAGAGACACCCAAAGATGCGAAGACCATCATAGGACGATGGTGTACCGAAAAGAAGGTGGTGAGGAGCGTAGTTCCACCGAGGACGACACGGACGAATGTTGACTAAGAGAGAGGCGGTCGCAAGGGCATCGGGCCAGAACCGAGCGGGCACGTTAGCGTGAAAGAGCAATGTGTGAACGCAGTCATTAAGAGTGTGGAGAATGCGCTCGGCGCGGCAGTTCTACTGTGAAGTGTAGGGGCAAGTCAGACGGAAGGTGGTGTCGTGAGTGGCGAGAAGTGAGCGAAGAGCGACGTTGTCAAACTCTTTTCCATTATCAGTTTGGAGTGCAAGTATGGGGCGACCGAACTGAGTGGTGACATAGGAATAAAAGGCGATGAGTGTGGCTAAAGCATCGGATTTACGACGAAGAGGAAAAGTCCACATATAATGAGAATAATCATCTAAAATCACCAAATAGTATAGATAGCCCGTGTTACTTCCAACAGGAGACGTCCAAACATCATTATGAATCAACTAAAACGGAAAAGTGGAAACTGAAGTAGACGCACTAAAGGGAAGACGAACGTGCTTGCCCAAACGACAAGCCTCACAAGTATGCTCGTCGAGCTTATTACATGAGAAAGAAAAACTCCTAAGAATCTGACGCAAAACGGCGGGGTTGGGGTGGCCCAAGCGAGCATGCCAAAGATCGACGCCGGCGGAGAGGGCGACGGGTGTGGAAGTGGAGGCGCCGACGTGCACGGGGTAAAGCTCGTCAGGGCTATCACATCGGTGAAGCACCATCCGGGTACGGGCGTCCTTCACAGAAAAACCAACACCGTCAAATTCCACAGTAAGAGGATTCTCACGAGTAAGACGCAATGACAGAGACTAAGTTAGTGACTAAATCAGGTGAAACGAGAACATTAGACATAGTGATAGGTGTGGATAAGGAAAACTAGTGCTACCGACATGGGTGATGGGTAAAGAGGAACCGTTGCCAAGGGTGATACGAGTAGGGGTGTGAACTGGAGTGGAAGAGGAAAGGTTACCGAGATGAGTTGTCATGTGCGCAGTAGCACCTGAGTCCATGTACCAGTCGCCTCCGCCACCATAGTTGCTCGGCGATGGCGCCGAGTGTAGGGCGGCCAGGAGGGCAGGGTCCCACGGTGCAGGTGCCGGCGGCGGCAGCTGGCCTCCATAGGGCGGCACCTGGGCGGGCGCGCCGTATCCACCGAGGGGTGGCGGCGCGAGCGGGGCACCGTAGGGCTGGTAGGGGGCGGCGACGAACGCCTGGTGGCCCGCTGGACAGGGGGGGCAAGGAGACCCGGTGCAGGAGCCCGCGGGACGGGCATGTGATAGGCGTGGACGACGCCCGTCCATGGGTTCTGCCCGGCAGCCCACGGTGGAGGCGGCTGCTGGAAGTGGGGCGCCCCCCTGCGCCCTGCGCCTGCTGCTGCTGCGGCTGCTGCTGGCGGCGGCCCCCGCCACCCCGTTGCGCTGCCCCCGCCACCTGCGGCTGCTAGGGAGGCGTTAGCGCGGGCGAGCGGGCGGCAGGGTAGTAATCGGCGGTGCCGGGCGGCGCGAATCGGGCGGGGCGGCCGGAGGAGCAGGGCCGCCGCGGGTGGTACCGGCGGTGAGAGCGGTGTGCTGGACCCGCTGCTTCAGCTTCGTCATCCGGCGCTCCTCAAGTTGGAGGTACGCGACGACGCGCTGGAAAGTGGGTTGCGACAGAAGGGTGAGGTTGGACGCCGCATTGCCGAAGTCCTCATTGAGCCCGGAGGTGAGGGTGCTCAGCATGAGGTCGTCAGAGACCTTAGCGCCGATGTCGCGAAGCTCGTCGGGGAGCATCTTGAGCCTCATGCAGTACTCGTCGATGGTGGAGTTGTCTGGTGATGTACCAAGAACTCCTGCTGCAAGAAAACAAGGCCCTGGAGTTTGTTGTCGGTGAAGAGCGCGTTGATCTTGGCCCACATGATGCAGGCGTCGTCGTCCTCGGCGACGACCGTGTGGAAGATGTCCTTCGAGACCGTCTGGTAGAATCAACGGATGATCGTGGCCTCGATGGCGGACCACTCCGGGTCGCCGCGCATGTACGCGATGTCCACGGAACCGTCGATATGCTCGGTGAGATAGTACTCGCGGAAGACGAGGTTGAAGTAGGTCTTCCACGCATAGTACGACGTGCTGGAGCTGCTGAGACGGATGGGGACCCGGGCCTCAATATTGAGGTCACGGATGGCGGCGGCTGAGGGCTCGGGACCAATGGACGGGTTGGACGAGTCGGTGGTGGAGGAGCCGGGGGAGGAGGGCCACGACATGGCGGCGGCGTGCGGGGTAGCGGCTAGGGTTAGGATTGGGAGGGGTGGAAGCAGCAGCAGATGCGGCGGCAGCGAGAGGCGGACGCTGGTGAAGGAAGCGGCCTTGGTGGGAAGACGCTGCGGGCTTTGTGGTGCGGAGGGCACGGACACAGCTGCATCGGGCGCAGCAGAAGACGGGCACGGACGTCTTGGTGGCCTTGACGCGGCTCGGGCGTAGGCAAGTGACGACGGCGGCAGCGGATCGGGATGTGCAAGCGGAAGCGAGCCACAGGCAGCGGCGGCGCGGGTCGGTGGGAGGAGAGACACGACAGCGGCGGGTGCGGTGGTGGGTTGCGGCGGCGGCGGCACGAGGAGGCGCGGCGGCGGTGGCGGCTGACCCTAGGATTAGACCGGAGAGGATGGTACCATGTAGATAGATAATTTGCAATATGATGTATTGATTTAGGGGTCTGGTGCACGCATATATAATATAAGGAAAGACTTATACCTCAACTATACAAGACTAGGAGATGGGTCACAACTCCAATACACATCCAATACAAAATATATACTCAACAATCTGGATACCTTGCATCCTCAAAAGCCCTGGCATGGGCTCCAGTGATCAGGCCCGGAGCACCCTCTGTACGCGACCAGATATGACCGACGATAACAACGTGAAGCACAGAGGAATTGGTGCAGTGCACCATGTGCGATTCTCGCCAAATGACGTGGGAATACCGCATGCTTTCAAGAACCTGAGTTCATGCTGGCCTTTTGCACGTCGATGCGTCAACGACGTCGATCTCTGCCTACCGCCCGGCCGGAGAGCTAAAAGTGAATGAAAGCCGTCGTCGTACAAGTTGGCTGGTCGAGGTGTGTAGCTGGTCGAGTTTGCGGCCATAATTAGTCGTGACAAGTTAACCTGCTCCCGTGACTTCAGAAGCCGACGAGAACGAGCCGCAGCCCCTCGACCGGCCGGTAGGCCAGCCGCCGCAAGGGCGCACGACGGCGACGCCGAACCGCCGAACTCCACCTCCGATTCCACGTCGATCTGACGTCAAACGAGAGATACCGGAGACAAGCGCAGGTGCCCCTGCTGGCTACCGCGTACGGCGCACCCCGGTCACATCGGCACCACGTGAGACTCAACGAAGTCCGGTCCGTCGGCGCGCCACGATCTTTCGACCGCCGCAACGCACGCTCGACTCCGAGCCTTGGGAGCAAACGGGCTGCGGCGGCAGAGGACGAGCCTTTCGCCATCGGTGTCGCTGCGCTGCCTCCGGGTTCACCCAGCACGGAAACATCTCACGGCCCCGCGCTAAACTCCGCGTTTGTCCCGGTTCTGGGCCTCTGGTCCTCTGGGTGACTGGGAGTTTGCAGAGCAAACTGTGCACTTGTTCACACGAGCAAACTTGCAACAGTGAACACGCGAGATGCCAACGATTAGTTTACTTTCTTGTTCTTGTCTGAGCATAGGGTTGTTGCTATGCTAGATTCCGTCCCTGCTATAACAACTTCCCGGTTATGTAGGTCGAGCAAGGAATGTGGTTAGATGTGGAATATTTGGTGGTATGTCATGTCAAATGCTCTAGTGTAAGGACACAAAAAGTCTAGTAGATCTGGTAATAGCTAATTGACATTTGTAGTTATTTGATGAAGATCTTATTCCATTGTATTTGCAAGAATCTCAAATCTCAGTAGTCAGCCTCAGCCTCAGCCTCAGATTGATGACATAGCCTATAGAAGTAGTAGCATTTTACAAGTGGGCATATTTTCCTACAAACCTTATGAGTATAATCAAATAGTCTACCAAGTGTATAGTATAGCCCACACTTTTCCGGCATTGGGGATTACCTAGACAGGTATCGGACTTCCATCCCTGTCCTCATGATAGGCTCCTCATGCACATCACCGTCTCCATTCTGGCCCGCGGTGATAAAAACTTTACCATCCCTGTCCACGTCGGGTTTTTCATCCCGGCAGCAAAACGCATGGCCACAGTCCATAGAAAGATTCAACAGCATTTCAATAGAAAAAACATTATTTCAGCAGAATAAACAACATGTAACGCATTTTGGGCATATTTTGTGTCTAGGATAGGATTTTCTTTGTCCTTTTGGGGCCAAATGGTCAGGATGGGTAGAAATTTAGCTGGGTATAAGCGGGAATTACCCGGGTCTGCTGAATTGGAGCTCACATACAAGGCCTTCACGGGTAAAGTTGGTTACGGGTATGTGTAATGCTATCCTATCCCATCCTTGTCTTACCTGTCAAGTAAGGTGTTTGATCCAACAACTTCTCATGTGCATTTAAACTACTTCATCTATGTCAATAGAGTAATTACCCATGGGGATGCGGGTAAGGACTAATCATTGCCGAAATATTTTGAATAACGATGACTACGAACATGGGTCTACATGTTGTGTACGTCCCGGTGCACCCCTGACCTGCCACATCCCACTCCTAAGTCTAGTCCAACAATAACTTACGCCAGTGAAGGCATCTCGCTGTATATATAAGCACACCGATGCGGTTAGCTCAACATATGCCCCATTTGTACACAGCTTCACGGCAGTCCCAGCAGTGGTTAAGAGACGATCAATGCTGATCCAACAGACGAACTGCAGCAAGCCCCGGCGGCGAGGTCACCAGCGTGTGCGCCGCAGCGGTGGTGGTGTCCGGCTGGGCTTGCTGCTCCGGCTGCGCGTGCGGCTGTCCGGCATCGTCGGCCTGCTCGTCAGGAGCGTGGAGGAGCTCAGATGCTGCCCCGCCCGTGGCAAGATCCGCTGCTCGACGTCGAGAGCGCGCAGTTCGGCGTTGTCCCTTGGCGGTAGCTGCCGTCGCCGTCCGGCGCCGGCAGAGAGGAATCAGAGCTCCTTCTACAACGAGGCCATAGCAGACTGCTTGGAGTTCATCAAGAGTAGGTCTACCTATCTTCCAGCGAAGGATGATAAGATTGTCAGTTTGAATTAGTTTGAATTGTGTAGTCTTTCTTTATGGTGAAGTTTCTGCTCCTGGAATTGGTTTTATCACTTTCGGAGAGAGTTTAATTAGTATTTTCTTAGTGTTCTATGTATGTATGTTCTTGGGTCCTCTGTCTTAGAGGTAATACCCTATTGTTGCTGGCCGTTTTGATCAAGTCTCGATTTAAAAGTGTCCGAATCTATGAATATCAACATGTGTATCTACCCACATGCTTTCTGCCCACTCAAGGGCGCCCTAGCCCCACCTTATATAGGGCTGAGGAGGCTGAGTAGTACAAAGATCGAGTCGACCATGTAGCTATAATTGAGTATCTGGATCGGACGACAGCGATGTCACAACACTGTCCCCTTCATTAAGGTGTTGTCTTGGCTGCTCGCGGTGTCCATGGTGATGGATTTTGAATTGTTGGTTGCCGTGCTTGGTGTGCTGCTTCTCCAACGATGTCTGCTTGGTGTGATGCTAACCCGTGCTTGGTTAGCATGGGTTGAGGATTGATCTAGGACCACCGCGAAGATGTCTGCGTGGCGCCGACGCCGCATCTCCGACGCCCTCTTCAAGTTGGGGGTGCCCGAACCCTGCGCGCTGCCGCCGTCGTGGCCGGCAAGGGCAATGGAAATGCTAGGGGTAGGCAAACCGTGGCGGCATCGACGGCTGACTCAGCCGTGCGTAGGTTGCGCCGCAAGCACCATGCGATGATCGTTCAGGGCTGTCGCGGCCTTACCTGCCCTTTCGCGACCCCTACGACTCCGACTCCGACTGGAGCGGTGACATCAACGGACCGGATAATGACGGAGGTGCCACCAGCCGACCCCGCCATGCGTACGAGTTCATCGTCCGAGACCTGATGTAGTTTAGTCTAGATTGTTTAAATTTTTAGTTGAATAGACGAATATGTCCGGTTTATTTAAATATATCAAATTTTTAGGCCGGTTTGCAATAAGTTCGTTTGGTTTGCATGAATTTAGATGTTTGATTCAATTTTCGTTTTAAATGCGAGTGTGCGTTTTGGACATACGATACGATTGGATAACCGGCTATTGTACCGGTCTACCGGACGCGTCCGCCGAAAGATAGAATTTGCGGGACGCCGCGAGCCCGCGATGTAAAAGACTCTTCTTCTTCGCTCCCCACTGCTCTCCAAATCCCTACTGGCGCCAAGACCCTCGACATTTCAAAATCGCGCTCCGCCGCGTCGAGTCCATGGCCAAGAGCCCCACGGCGACCACCAGCCGGCGGCCCACCAGAAAACCGCGGGCCCGCTCCGCCGCCGTGCCCCCCTCGGCGGACATCGAGGACCTGGCGCCGTCGGGTGTCCTGGCGGGGCCCACTTCGGCGGCGCCCGCGCTGCGCTCGGGGTTGCTCCGGTGGTATGACGCGCACCGGCGCGACCTTCCGTGGCGATTCTCCGCGGCGCCGGGGCGCGAGGGCAGAGAGAAGAGGGCGTATGCGGTGTGGGTGTCGGAGGTGATGCTGCAGCAGACGAGGGTGCCCGTCGTCATCGATTACTACTCCCGGTGGATGGCGCGGTGGCCCACCGTGGAGACCCTCGCCGCCGCCACGCAGGAGGTAAGAGAGAAACGCGCTCACCTCCTGTGTACGAAAGATTCGATCTTTGATGCATATTTTGCGGGTGGAGATCGAATGGTTGATCCAGGGTTTCCTTGTTGCAGGAGGTGAATGAGATGTGGGCCGGTCTTGGGTACTACCGGAGGGCACGGTTTCTTCTGGAGGTGAGATTTGTAAGCTGTTACGCGTAGAACCCTAAGAAAGGGGTGCCCATTGTAGCACTGTTCAGTAGTTTCTGCAACCTTCGCAGTGCCCATGTCCTGTTTGACGTTTTGCTTGTGAGAGCTTGGAAGTTGATTGGGTTTCTTGTTTTCCCCTCGAATGAGGGAGGTTCTAGTGCTACCTCATGAGGCTTGTTGCATTACGGCCATTGGCCAGTGCCAAGTTTTCAGCTCACCGGATAACGTTTTGGGTAGTCAGCAATTGAGCCTTTTTCTTCTGATTTAGTCTTCATCTTATAAGTTATCTTCAGTGGAATCCTCGACAAAAAATTATCTTCATTGCTTTTTGGTCATAGAGCATTGCAGCTTAGCTGATTAAGGATATGATGTGTTTCTATTTTTGTGGAAGTAGGGAGCGAAGCAGATTGCAGAAAAGGGGGAATTCCCTAGCACAGCATCAACACTTCGTCAGGTTCGCGGCATTGGGGATTACACAGCAGGCGCCATTGCCTCCATAGCCTTCAATGAGGTTGTCAACCATATAGCTCGTCTTTAAATAAGAATCTTCCTGCTTTTTTTGCATATTCAAATGATTTTGCTTGATTTATGTACTGTAGGTCACCCCACTTGTGGATGGAAATGTTGTACGTGTTATCAGCAGACTTTTTGCTATTGCCGATAACCCAAAAGAATCATCAACAGTAAAGAGATTCTGGTAAGTAACACGATCCTCTTTGATCCGTTGGAGAGCAATGGTAGAGTCGATCGTGGTAGTATTTTTTTTACTTTGTCATATATTTGCAATAATGCTTAACATTTAGTGTAAAAAATAGCATCAGCATGGTAATTTATCGTCATCTTTATTTTCTGCATGAAACAACTATCGACATAATACTGTGATATATATACCCTCAATTGATATTACCAATTGCTGATGTATCAATTTATAAGCTTGTTTCGTGGCTGCCAATCTCCACCCAACTTAAGTGCAAGCTGTATCTGGTTTTGGTTCCATATTGATACTGATCCTGCTGCAACCCTTTTTCCCTCCATATACCTAATTTAGGTATTGAAAGCCTTATACTGATACGAGAATACCTTTGGGCACTATTGCTGGATCACAGGGAGCTTGCTGGTCAACTGGTCGATCCATCAAGGCCAGGAGACTTCAACCAAGCAATGATGGAACTAGGAGCAACATTGTGCAGCAAGACCAAGCCTGATTGCTCCCAGTGCCCTGTCTCTAGCCACTGCCAAGCGCTTGCGCTTTCCCATGAAAATCCATTGGTTGGAGTTACAGACTACCCACGGGTGGTTCCCAAAGCTAAACCACGTCGTGATTTCGCTGCTGTTTGTGTTGTTCAAATTGTACAAGGCTTGGAGCAAGAGACGGCAACCGGCAAATGTAATTTCTTTCTCTTGATAAAGAGGCCAGAAGAGGGCCTGCTTGCAGGGCTCTGGGAGTTCCCATCGGTTCTTGTTGACGAACGTAAGACCGATCCGCTAAACAGGAGAAAAGAGATGGATAGGTATTTGAAGCAGTTGGTTGACATAGATGTTGAACAGGAATCCAATCTGGTCCTCAGGGAGGATGTTGGTCAGCATGTTCACATTTTCTCCCACATTCGCTTGACGATGCATGTGGAGCTGATGATTCTCAAGATCAAAGGTGGGTCATGTGCTCACTAGCAGTTGGCTTCTAATGTTGCATCCTAATTATTTCTTCTATTGCAGGTGACGTGGGTCAAGTATGCAACAAGGGACAAGATAGCACGAAACTGAAACTCATCGATGAAAGTTCAATCGATTCCATGGGCTTGACATCCGGAATTCGGAAGGTAATTGCAGTTCAAATATCTGGAATGTCAAAATTTACCGAGTTTGTTCAGAACTGTAAGTAACATGGATGCTTTCACTTCAGGTTTACAATATGGTGAAGGCTTTCAAGGAGAAAAAACTATCGGAGCAATGCCAAATGTCCACGAAGAAAAGGAGCAGACGTCAAAAGCAGTAACATAACCGGTTAAATGACTTGTGAGATTATTTTGTATGTACTATCTGGGTTGCTGACTCAGCACATGAGCGAACTGTTGCTAGAAAGGCCGTTCAAATTTCCAGCATGCCTTCTGAAAACTTGTCCCTTGAGTTTTTATGTTCTGCTGTTACCTCGAGGTAGATTCCTCTTCTGAAGAGGGTTTGTTTGGTCATGAAACGGCCTTTTATACTACCCCTAATCATCAGATACATTTGCAAGAAAAGTTCTAGGCATTATATTTTTCCAGGAGAATTGATGTATTTAGCATTGTTCGCAAATGTATCAGTTTATCACCACGGATAAATAGAGGAAGCTGGTATCATCATGCAACCCTGCTTCTGTACTTTGTTGTCTGGCTTCGAAAAATGTGCTCCAACTGAAACACCACGAACCAGCAGTTGACTTCTTTAGGATTGAGTCTCGAGGCAGACAGTACCATTCAGGCAGCTCAGATCGTACCATTCCGTCAGCTCAAACCGTGCCCGGACCAGCACAACAAGGTTTGCACAGATCTTGATTCCGAATCGGACTGTGTTAATGTTGACTGAGAGTTATTTTTTCTAGAAAGCACTCACTCTATTACATGTTCACCCGAAGTATAAAGCACTTCAAACATAATTGAATTACATCAAGCTTCATGGACCACCGAATGACCAATGATATCGTTAGAACGAGCCACCAACGCATTGTTGCCATCGCTCCTAGATCGGAACAGGTATGGGCTTGTTGATGACAGCGGGGAAGTTGTCGTGCGCATGCCCTTAAGAACCATCGGCCCGAAGCCGTAGGCATCGCCGTTGAAACCTTGAATTGTTATGAAGAACTTGATATCAAATCTCACCATCGTGCACACACGAGAAACTCTAACCTTGCCGCTCAGAGGAGCCAACATGAATCTATGCGGGAGCTCCATCTAATTCATCCCGATGGATGAACTCGAGGAGGATCAAAGCCTGGAAGACCAACTAGAAGATGAAGCGTCCCCATCAGCCCGAGTGCCGCTCCTGCATGGACTAAAACCCTAACCTATTTGCTAACCGGAGCCAAAGCACCACGATTCCCCTCTCCGCCACATACGCCAAAGCAACAGGCGGAGAGGAGGCGACTCCATGGACTCGCCGGCGAAGATCGAGGGAAGAAAGGCTGCACCCCAGTCGCCTTGCGAGAGGGGAAAGAAACAACTTCAAACCTAACCAGAGTTGGTGGCAATGTTGACTGAGAGTTGATCCTTTCTCATCTGAGCGGGAATAACAAAATCGTTCGACAGAACACTATGTTAATACTATAATTCAATACAATTTTGCCTAAATGGTATATGATCTAGTATAGAGCCCACACCCGAACGAGAGAAAAACAACCAAACAACAAAAGAATCGCAGTCCCTGAACACAAATCCGTAAACTAAAAGAAAATACCACCAAAAGGTAAATGGCAAATCAAGCCTCTTCAATAGTTGTAAGATGGTTGTTGATAAATTTACAATGTAAACAGTTTCGATGACGTGTCAAATAATGAGTGAAGAGGAAGTGTAAGATTGTATGAACATGGATCAAGAACTTGTGCACAAGCTCCAAGGTAAGAAGAAGAGCAAGCTTTAATATTCTCTCACCCTGCTTCTTTTTATTCTGCGTGTAAGATTTGTTTGAATTCAAACATCATAAACTTTGACCAATTTTATAAGAAAAATATCAAGATTCACAATACGAAACCAACATCATTAGATGCATCATAAAATTATTTTTCATTTTATATAACATTAGTATTGTAGATGTTGATATTTTTTTATATAAATTTGGTCAAACTTTATCAAGTTTAATATGCGGAGTAAAAAGAAACAGAGCGAGACTTTTACTTGATACATACTATTGAAGTAAATGTATGATACACTCTTTGTTGATAATATCTTTATCTCTACTACTACAAATGCACCAGTTGCAATTCTTTTAAACCTATTAATATTAATGTACACAGGAGAGATACCACCCTCTGATCTAATCCACTTAACTAAATTTAACTGTCCTATTACTTTGGTGGTTTGCCACCAATCTAATGGCCAACATTCAATGTTCCACCACAACCCCACGTACGTCATGCCCCAATCACTTACGTTGCGTTTGGATGTCTCCATTGAAGAGCTTGAATTGGATTTGGCATTCCAAACTTTGATTTCACCTATTTGGATGGACACTGGATTAGCGGCACGTAATGGAAACAAGATTTCAGCATGAATTGACCTGCACGCGTAGGCCCCGCCAACAGTACGGAGGGCTCCTGCTTCGAATTGACCTAAAATGGCCGGCTCCCGCAAAATGTACTGATTCGACTTTCTTTCCCTCTCCCTGCAAACAGAAAAAGAAAGATAAAAGGGCGGTTGCGGCCACAAATCTGGACAGCCACCACGAAGCTCGGCGGTGGCTTGTAGGTGTGTAAGTGCATCTGGTGCCCCTTAGTGATTTTGGTGTATTGAAGACTTATAGGTTAAGGGACTAATGTGTTTATGAGTATACACAGGTCTATAAGTCTATGAGGAGTTTGATATTTACAGAGAAAGTCGACCCCTAAAAATTACTCGTCTGAAGACTTTGGATTTCTGAAGACTTTGAAAGTGAAGAAATTGGTGTGACCTTGAAGACTTGGTATTCATTCGAGGAACATGAAGCATGAAGACTTTTGTTTTCGTAGTTTCACTTTCTCTTTCTTGAGTCATAGGAAACACCGTACTGTTAAAGGGGGGTCGAGGAAATACTAAGGAAAAATTTCCATGTGATGCTCAACTCAAAATCCTACACTTACCAATCCCTTCGAGTGAAGCCATTGGAAATCTCATACAGTTCAGTCATATTCTTCAGTGACAAAGACGAAGTTCTTCTGGTCTTGAGGAATTTGTTCTGACCGAGGAGTTAGGAATTCGCTAGTGCGGATTGCCTACACAGTGAGGAACATGATAGCCCTGAGGAATTTGAGCCTCAAATATCCGACCGTTATTGTGCTATGCGCCAGCTGTCCCAAAATATCTACCCACCTAACGGTCATATCATTGAAGGGAATTTATGTATTATCATGACAGACTGCTCCCTAGGCTATAAATAACCACCCCCTACAACCACTAGTTGGTTGGCTGCTCCGAGAGAAAGTAACACTTGTCATTTGAGAGCATCCCATCCTCCAAGGACTTTGAGCGAAAATCATCAAGTGAGGAAAACCCAAACCCAAACACCTACAAACCCAAAGTGATTGAGCATCACTGAAGAGATTGATCCTGCGTGGATCCGACGCTTGTTACCTTTGAAGACTATGCTTCTTCCAGACGGTTAGGCGTCATGGTCTAGAGCATCCAAGAGGAATTGTGGATCGCCGAGTGACCGAAGTTTGTGAAGGTTCTAAGTCACCAAGACTTACCACGAGTGATTGGGCGAGGTCTGTGTGACCTTAGCTCAAGGAGAATACGGTGAGGACTGTGTCCTCGTGTTTAAATACCTAGCCGCTCCAACTGATGTACAACTGAGACAACAGCTTGGAACTGGTCTACCAAATCATTGTCTTCACCAAGCTTACTGGTTCTATTTCCTCAACTCTTTCATTTCCTCATTCTTCAGACAGCCCTTGTTCATATCTGTGTTTGAAGACTTTGACTGAAGACTTTCTCAATTTCCTCAGTTCAATTTCTTCAGTCTGTTTGTCTTCATCCTGTGTTATCCTATGTTTATGCTTTTTGTACTCTATGCATGTCTTCATTTCATCATGATGACCATGCTTGTGTTCTGTTATGTTTACTTCTGAGTACTTATTCCGCTGCAAGTAGTTCTTCGTTAAGGAATTTCCTCACCCGCAAATTCCTCAGTGAAGAATTCATAAAAATCGCCTATTCACCCCCCCTCTAGTCGATATAACGCACTTTCAAATGGTATCAGAGCAAGGTACTCCCGTGTTCTGTGATTTTGGTTTAACCGCCGGAGTTTTAGTTATGTCGACCGCAGTATGATCAAGGTTTCGCTGGGTGTCCTACCTTCGATGGGACGGACTTCCCCTCATCGAAGAATAAGATGCGAATGCATCTTGAGGCAATTGATAACGATCTCTGGTATGTTGTGGAAAATGGTGTTCCCTCGGTCACACCTTCTCTGAATGCTGCTGATGTGAAGAGATTCAAGCAACTCGATTCTCAAGGGAAGAATATCATTTGTGGCCATATGAGCAAAGGACAATATGGAAGAGTGAGTGCTTTGGAAACTGCTCAGCTTATCTGGGATAGGCTGTCCAAAGTCAATGAAGGAGTCTCAACACAGCGTGACTCTCGAGTTGATGTTCTTCACAATCTCTTCAACCGCTTCAAATAGGGGTGAAATTCGAGCCGAGTCAAGCTAGCTTGACTCGACTCGCTAAAGCTTGTTTCATTAACGAGCTAGCTCGACTCGACTCATTGCTATAACGAGCTCAAATCCAAGATTGGCTCGACTCGTATAACTCGCAAGGTAGCTCGTTTAACTTGTTAAGCTCGTTAAGGATATGCACATCCGACCTTACAAATACGATAAAAAGATTAACTGAGAATTTAGCATGTGCATATGTTGTCATGTACGTGTGAGTCTCCTGGGTGGCTCGACCTTGAGCGGCCGGGCCTTGTGCTAGGACGCAGGATGTTTAATGGCTGTATTTTACCACCCCTAAAAAACACTGCTTTTTTACCGAGCCTAACGAGTCACATGAGTACTCGTGAGATCGGCTCGTTTAACTTGGTCTGTAAACGATCTTAAACTAAAGCTTGGCTTGGCTCGTTATTCTTCAAGTTCGAGTCGATTCGAGCCGAGTCACGAGCTGCTCGTTTAGCTCGCGAGCTTCGAGCTTTTTTTCCAACCCTAGATTCAAAAGACTTGACAATGAAAATGTTCAGCAAACCTTCGATCGCCTCACTGACATCTCAAATGAGCTTCAAGCACTTGGTGCCACTGACATCACCGATCATGAGGTGGTGAAGATATTGCTGAGATCGCTTGATTCCTCATTTGATACTCTGGCATTGATGATACAAGAACGTGCTGATTACAAGTCACTTGATCCTTACCGATATCCTCGAGAGGCTAAATACTCATGAGTTCCAAACTTGCCGAGAAGAGAGATCTCTACGGTTCGAGCTATGGCAGATCACGTGCCTCAAGGCCAAGGTTGTCTCTGAATCAAGGTGAAGATTCCGTAGTAGCCTTGGTGATCCTCAAGAATCGAGCCAGAGCTAGCATCGCCGTGAAGAAATTCCAAAGATTCTAAAGACATGGCCACTTTGGAAAATCCTCAAGGAGCAATGATTCCTCATCCAGTGACTACAAGAAGAGGCTATGCCACAAATGCAAGAAGCCTGGTCACTACATTCAAGATTGTCCTTAGTGGGAAAAGGAATCAAAGAAGAAGAAATACAAGGATTGCAGTTCTGATGATGCGAAGAAGAAGAAGAAATCGTCAAAATCTTCATCATCAAAATCCTCGAAGTCTTCATCTCACAAGAAGAGCAGCTCCAAGAAGGCTCGGGCATTCATTGGCAAGGAAATCGACTCTGAGGCTGAATCTGAGGAACATGAGGAAGAGGAGGCATCCGAGGAGTCCGAGTCCGTGTGGCGGGTCTAGCTCTCGCCATCGCATTCACAAGAAGTCTATCTTCAACCTCAAGAAAATGGCTTCACCAACAAGGCCGATAAAGGCAATGATGACTATGCTCCCACCTATTGCTTCATGGCAAAGGGTGCCAAGGTACTCAAATATACCTCCTCTGAATCAAGTGAGAATGAATCTGATGAAAACCTCAAGCCCAGCTACTCTAAACTTGCTAAGATTGTTGTGAAACAACAAAAGGCTTTTGAAAAGCTTCAAAACATGCTAGACAAAAGTGATGATATGTTGGGTGAAGAAATGGATCGCACTAAAACCTTGACTGAAAATCTTCAGAGACTTCAGACTAGGTTTGACAATCTTCGAGGTCATCATAACACTCTCTTATCTGATCATGAGAAGCTTTCTTATGAATTTCTTCAGAGAAAGCAAGATCTTGAAAAGCTAAGAGTGAGTTATGAAGATCTTCAGAAGGAGCGCCATTCATTACTTGCTCAACAAATCAGCGCTTATCAGGAAGAATTTGTTCCTCCATGCTTGAAATGCATTGAACGTGAATCTGCTAATTCTTCACCTGAATGTTCAAATGCTTCTAATGCTACAAATTCTTCAACTGTCTCTGCTATCATTAATACCTCATCTGAGGACATTGCTAGTATCACCGATGATGCAGGCTGAAGGAATTGTACATGACAGTGCATGTACAAAAGCCTCAAAGGGCATCGACTGTGATGTGCTTAAAAAGTAGATCCTCAACAGGAACCCTAGGAAAGAGGGTATTGCCTTTGAGAGGAAACTTAATGTTGATGGTACATATTGGAAGCCTGAGCAGTACTCCAAAACCTCATGGGTTGCTGCAAAGGGACCTCCAGTTGATCCATCTAATTTATCCATCAAACCCCTATGTATGTATGTGCGTGTAATCCGAAAGATAGCAGTCGTCGGCTTCAGCCCCCACGCAAACAATGCGGGGGTGTTCGCAAAAAATATGCATAATCACATTTAATCCAACGTCTTGGTCCATGAAGGAGGTGATCGCACGTCAAACTAGGCAACCGGACTATATAGCTGTAACAATTTCGCTTAGCCATGGGAATTAATTTTGGGGCTACTATGTCGCCCCTGGTACATTTCACGCATCCGAATACGGGCGCGTGTGTACATGACCGGGCAACGGTCCTTCGTTAATGCGGAGGAATCTTAAAGATTCCGATAAGTCTTCGAGTGGTTGAACAGTCTCTCACTGTATCATGACGGTCAGTTTTGGCTTTCTCTCTTGAGGTGCTCGTCCGAATAACCAGGCACAATCGCAGAAGTTCTCCTTTGGCCACCTTAGCCGATAGTAACGGAACGTAAGGCGGCAAACCTGTGAGCCGGGCAAACCCAACATTTGACCAAAGACATGATTCGGAGCTGCTGCCTATAAGGCCAAACTCGTGACGCCGAACACTCCCGAGGGTATTCGGACTTTATAATAGTCGATGGGCTCAAGAATGCACATTCGTTATAAAGCCTGTTTTTTCAGGTACGTGCGTTAATGTGTCGTGGCGAGATGCCAAAAACGGCAGTATCCGCTGTGGGTATGAGACCCATGGGATTGTTGAACAACAAGAGGCAATATAAAAGGTTTACACAGGGGCTTAATCTAAAAAGAAACCTGTTGAACGGGGCCCTGCTGCACGCTCTGCGCCTTTGTCTCCGCGCAGCCGTATCCTGGAAGGGTATCACGCGAACATTGTCTGTGGAAAAAGGAAAACTCGTAGAAGAGCACAACGTAAGTATGCGATGGATAATAAAAGTGTAAGATGTTGGCCTGCCCATAAGGTTGAGCCAACTGTGGGACTGTGTTATGTATTTATAGCCCCTGGTGTCCGCTATGGGATTACATATACGGTGCCCTGGTTCAATTTTGTCCGGGCGACCGGACTCGTCTAGCCGAGTTTGTGGTCTTTAAGGACCAGTCATGTTTTCTGATGATGGAGGCCGCTTATAGTCCGGCCGCGAGGGCCGTCGCGTGTTCATCTGCGCGTGACGAGCACTCTGTTAGTTCGCTAACGGCGATGACGCCACGTGGACCGGGCATCTTAAGTGTAAGGTAGCCATAGTGCGGCAATGCGTTGAAGCGAGCGAAGGTCGTTCTTCCGAGCACTGCGTGATAGTCGCTTTGGAAGGGTGCGACGGTGAAGAGTAGTTCTTCACTTCTGGAGTTGCCTGGAGAGCCAAATGTTACCTCCAGTGTGACGGAGCCTTTGCTACGGGCTTCAGCGCCTGGTATCACCCCTTCAAAGGTGGTGTTGCTTTGGTTAACTCTGGATGGGTCTATCCCCATCCTGCGGATAGTGTCCTCATATATTAAATTGAGACTGATGCCGCCGTCCATAAGGACGCGGGTGAGACGGTACCCGTCGATTATTGGGTCAAGCACCAAGGCCTTTGATCCTCCGCGCCGAATACTAGTTCGGTCATCCAAGTTATCGAAAGTTATCGGATAAAGCATCTGGCGGTTAGGCGTGAGTACGACGGGCTCTATATCGAGCGCGTCTCTATGCGCGCGTTCATGTATCCTCATGGATGTGTGAGTCGCGTGGATCATATTCACTATTTTAACCTCTGGCGGGAATTTTTTCTGTCCTTCAGTGTTCGGCTGGCGAGGTTCATCCTCGTCTTCACTTGGTGTTTCCCTCTCCTTGTGTTCGGCGTTTAATTTGCCGGCCTGCTTGAAGACCCAGCACTCTTTGTGCGTGTGGTTTGCAGGTTTGTCAGGGGTGCCATGAATTTTGCATAGTCTGTCTAGGACTCTATTCAGACCGGACGGTCCCTTTTGTTGCCTTTAGATGGCTTGTTTTGCTGATTAGGTCGAGAGCCCCTGAATCCGGCATTAACCGTCGTGTTATCCGGGCTCTCTTCCTTGTTTTGGTGTTTGTTTTTGTGACGCCGTGGCTTTCCCTGCCATCCCTTATTTCGGATGTCTTTGGGGTCGCTGGTGCCTTTACTGCTAGCTAGCTATCTTCTCCCGCAAAAGCGGGTCATAAGGCTTGTTAGGGCTGCCATTGTCCTTGGCTTTTCTTGGCCGAGGTGTCTGGCGAGCCACTCGTCACGGATGTTGTGTTTGAATGCTGCTAAGGCTTCAGATCCGCATACCAACAATTTGATTCTTCTTAGTGAGGAATCTGTTCCAAAACTTGCGGGCGGATTCTCCGAGCTGTTGGACTATGTGACTTAAGTCGTCAGCATCCGGAGGCCGGACATAGGTCCCTTGAAAGTTGGCCCTGAAAGCATCCTCGAGTTCCTCCCAGCTCCCAATTGAATTTTCGGGGAGGCTTTTCAACCAGTGCCGAGCTGGTCCCTTCAGCTTGAGGGGAGGTATTTGATGGCGTGAAGGTCATCCCCACGAGCCTTATGTATGTGTAGGATAAAGTCCTCGATCCGCACTTCGGGTCCTGCTGCTCCATCAGATGCTTCTATGTTCACAGGTTTAAAGCCACAGGGAATTTGTGGTCCAGTACTTCATCGGTAAAGCACAGGGGGTGAGCAGCCCCTCTGTATCTGGACGTGTTGTGGCATGTCGTCGGATGTTGTTGTGTCCGGTCTTTATTCCGGACTGGTATTCGATTGGCGTAATCATTTTGACGATCATAGTCCTTCGCCGGGGTGCGTCCTTTGGATCCATAAATGGACCTGGCCGCGCCAGCTTTCTTATTCAGGTGTTCATGTGGATCGGTAGCTGCTTTGTTGCGGTTATGAAGTGGTACAATTGCCGTCGAATTCGCAAGAGCTTGCATTTTGGATAGCTCTTTGTATGACGATCATCGCCAGATCTTTCTTCAAAGGTTCAGCACTTTATTCCATCTATGGTTGAGCTGTTTCTGTGCGGCCTTGAGCCGTTGCTTCGCTTCTTTAGGCTTCTTATGTGGCCATAAGCTTTACGTGGAGGTTATCTCGTTCCACGTGTTTTTCCGGGTTGAATCGTTATCCGGACCATTTTCCTGTGCGGGTTCGTCTTGATGACCTCGTCCGTCGGGATCATTGTCCTCGGCGCCCGCCTCCGAATCGTGTTCGTGGCAACCTGGTTCGCCCCGCTCCATCACTGGGTCCGTATGGTCGTTGTTGCCTTCGGGTTGATTGTATTATCGATCCTTCCGCGCTCTTGTCGCTATTTTTACCGTTGGTGGACTTAGAACGACGTCTGCTTGCCGCTTTGGCTTTTGTCCGGGTTTTATCATCCGGATCGTCGCCTTTGTTCTCTTTGGGCGTATCCACCATGTATACGCTGTGTGACGAGGAAGTCCGGCGCCCATAGATTCTCGCATCCTCTCCCGCATCGTCGTCCATACCGCCGATGCCTTGAGTCAGTCGGGCTCGCTTGTTAGATCATCGACCGTGGCCATGAAGTGGGTGGTGGGTGGGCAAAGAATTTCTTCGCCGCCCCGCTTCCCACTCGAACCGGACGTAGTTTGGCCCGTAAATTTCTGTCAAAGAGAGAGTTTTCAACGAAGTTCAGCACGTCGCCAAAGGGCGAGTGCCGAAAAATGTCTGCGACGGTGAATTCCATTACCGGAGCCCAATCTGGCTCGACCGGTCGGGGAGTGCGCGGACTGGACTCGACATCCGGATACGTATCCGGGGGTCCGGAGTCATAGGCCATCACAGAGGTAAAGCCCGTATTTGGCTCAAACGCCGATAAGTGCGTGACCTGTGGGGCGGGGTCCAGCCCACCGTCCTCAGGCAACGCAACCTGCTCCGGATTTAGGTCCGAGGCTAATGCGGGGACGATACCCCGAGCTTTGTCCGACAGCAGGTCTAAGCCATGCTCGTCGTGACTGTCCTATATCGTGTTATTGACGATGGTTGAAGGAGCCATCGAGCCTAATAGCGACGACGGAGGAACTCTCAATGAAAGCACCAATGTCGGTGTCAAAACCGCGGATCTCGGTAGGGGGTCCCTTGCGTCAAGGCCGATGGTAACAAGAAGTAAGGGACACAGTGTTTACCTGTGTTCGCCCTCTCGATGGAGGTAAAACCCTACTTCCTGCTTGATTAATATTGATATATGGGTAGTACAAGAGTAGATCTACCACGAGATTGTAGAGGCTAAACCCTAAGAGCTAGCCTATGATGGTATGAATGTAATTGTGATCGGCCTTCTAAGGACCAACCTCTCTGGTTTATATAGGAACCGGAGAGGGCTAGGGTTTACATGGAGTCGGTTACAAGGAAGGAAATATAATATCCGGATCACCAAGCTTGCCTTCCACACCAAGGAAAGTCCCATCCGGACACGGGCCGAAGTCTTGAGTCGTGTATCTTCACGCTTCAATAGTCCGGACGTTGTACACAAATCCGGCTGTCCGGATACCCCCTAATCCAGACTCCCTCACTCGGCTTTTTGATCTCATTGGATATTCAGACTCGACTATGCCGGTGATCGTGTGGACCGCAAGTCAACATCCGTACATGTCATTTCCTCAGACGATCTTTTGGTCTGTTGGTCTTCAAGAAAGCGAATCACGTATCACCGCTTCATCAAGCTGAGTACATTGCGATTGGTTCTTGCTGTGCTCAATTGCTTTGGATGAAGCAAACTCTCAAGGACTATGGCATCATCATGAAGAATGTGCCTCTCTTTTGTGACAATGAGAGTGCCATCAAGATTGCTCACAACCCAGTTCAGCACTCGAAGACAAAGCACATTCAGATTTGTCGTCATTTTGTTCGCGATCATGTGTTGAAGGGCGACATTTCTATTGAGCATGTGAAGACTGAAGAACAGCTAGCCGATATCTTCACAAAGCCCTTGGATGAGAAGAGATTTAGCAAGTTGCGGTGTGAGCTAAATATCTTAAAATCTTTGAATGTTCTTTGAATAGGACACTCATCCTAACACTTATGCATAGATTAATGACTTAGATGTGCAACACATGAAGAAACGTTTTTCTTCAATCAATGAAGACTAACAATCTAAGTGTGAAGAAATTAACGAAGAATTTAATTCTCAGAACCCTACGACAATTGTATGCGGTGTCTGAAATTATCATTCTTATACGGTGGGTCACTGATACGTCTCCGTCGTATCTATAATTTTTGATTGTTCCATGCCAATATTATTCAACTTTTATATACTTTTGGCAACTTTTTATACTATTTTTTGGGACTAACATATTGATCCGATGCCCAAAGGCCGGTTCCTATCTCATTGCATGTTTTTTGTTTCGCAGAAACCCAATATCAAACGGAGTCCAAACGGGATAAAAACGGACGGAGAATTATTTTGGAATATTTGTGATTTTTTGGAGGAAGAATCAACGCGAGACGATTCCCGAAGTGGCCACAAGATAGGGGCCCATGCCCACTTAAAGAGGGCGCGGCCCTCACTCTCGTGGGCCACCTGTAAGGCGGTTGATGCCCTTCTTTGGCCGCAAGAAAGCTAATTTTTGGAAAAGGATCTGGGCGAAGGTTTCAATCCAATCGGAGTTACGGATCTCCAGATATAAAGGAAATGGTGCCAGGGCAGAATACCAGAACGTAGAAACAGAAAGATGGATCCAATCTCGGAGGGGCTCTCGCCCCTCCCACGCCATGGGAGCCAAGGACCAGAGGGGAAATCCTTCTCCCATCTAGGGAGGAGGTCAAGGAAGAAGAACAAGAAGGGGGGCTCTCTCCCCCTTGGTTCCGGTATAGGAACGTCATTGGGGCCATCATCATCACCGCGATCTTCACCAACACCTCCATCATCTTCACCAACATCTCCATCACCTTCCCCCTTCTATATTCAGCGGTCCACTCTCCCGCAACCAGCTGTACCCTCTACTTGAACATGGTGCTTTATGCTTCATATTATTTTCCAATGATGTGTTGCCATCCTATGATGTGTGAGTAGATTTTCGTTGTCCTATCGGTGATTGATGAATTGCTATGATTGGTTTGAGTTGCATGTTTTATTATTGGTGTTGTCCTATTGTGCCCTCCATGTCGCACAAGCGTGAGGGATTCCCGCTGTAGGATTTGCAGTATGTTTATGATTTGCTTATGGTGGGTTGCGTGAGTGACTGAAACACAAACCCGAGTAAGTAGGTTGTTTGCGTATGGGATAAAAGGGGACTTGATGCTTTAATGCTATGGTTGGGTTTTACCTTAATGAATCTTTAGTAGTTGCGGATGCTTGCTAGAGTTCCAATCATAAGTGCATAGAATTCCAAGTAAGGGATGATATGTTAGCTTATGCCTCTCCCTCAAATAGAATTGCAATAGTGATTACCAGTCTAGTGACATAGTCAATTGCTTAGGGGCAATTCCACAAGTCCTACCACCACTTTTCCACACTCGCTATATTTACTTTATTGCTTCTTTATCTAAACAGCCCCTACTTTTTATTTACGTGCTCTTTATTATCTTGCAAACCTACCGTACCACACCTACAAAGTACTTCTAGTTTCATACTTGCTCTAGGTAAAGCGAACGTCAAGCGTGCGTAGAGTCGTATCAGTGGCCGATAGGACTTGATAAAGTATTTGTTCTACCTTTAGCTCCTCGCTGGGTTCGGCACTCTTACTTATTGAAAGAGGCTACAACTATCCCGTATACTGGGTTATCAGTCACGCCACCACCAAAGTTGAAAATCTTCAATTTGAGTTTTTCCTCAGTATTGAAATTCCTCAGTTGTTCATTTTCTTCAACTTTGCATTGTCTTCACCTTTTCCGTCATTTTTCTTCATTGGATATATATATATATATATATATATATGAGTTTATGTCCTCTACAACATTCACTTATTGCTATTTCTTCAAGTTGTTTTTCCTGCTAAGTGAATGTGATCAGACCCTTCCCCCTCTATTCTAAACTCAACCCATTCTATTCACAAATTCTTTATGTGCGTTCTATTTGTAACTCGTTTAAAATCTTCACTGTGTCCTTGTCAGCCGAAGAATTTGCGAACGCAACGTTAAAACTTATCGTATCCAAAATTTTCGGTTTTGCCGCTCATACTGTTCCGAATCCCACGAAAACACTTACTATTCACCCACGATCTCACACGATCTCCACTTCTCAGTACGTGGGTGACACATGTCAAGCGAATGAGAAGGGTCAGGGGCACGTTCGTCTAATTTCTTCAGGTGAACAGTTTTTCATCGTGGCTATAAATACCCCTCCCCTTCCTCACTTCTCTTTTACTCTTCTCGATCTCACTCCCGCTCGAGCTTCTCAAACCCTAGCACCGCTGCTACTTCATCGTCGCCGGTGAGGAAGAGCTTCACTGCCTCGACCTGCCACTGTTGCATTTCGCTACCGGCAGCGGATTTCTTCACTCCGCCGCCGCCGTAGCTGTCTTCCTCAGCCGAGTTAGGGCGTGGAAGATCTGCACTGACGAACTTCACATATCCACTTCCTAGTTCGTCGTGTTCTTCGTCCAGGGCAATTAAAAGTTACTTTTACTGCCCTCTTTGATTCAAATGATTTCTACAAAATCCTCAAAGGTGTTTTTCTTCAAATCTTCACATACTAAACACCTCACATGTCATCTGTTCTTGATTCATTTCTCTAAGCTGTGTTTTTCTTCAAGATTCCTCAATTGTGTGGATTCTCAATCTATACAACTCTGGAACCTAAGACAAAGAACGCTTAGTGAAATTCTTCAAGACTCATCAGGGAAATTTCTCAAACTTGTTCTTTTAACAAAACCTTCTGAGAACGCATATGACCTCTCCAAATTCCTCGCAACTATACTCTGTTCACGGGTACTCATGTCCGCTGCTGAATCACTAGGTTCTCATCAATTTAACTCATTTGCAGCGTTCCTCGAAGAAAAGTTGCATACTTCTTCAGGGAATTCCATTGTTCAAATTCCTCATCTGAAGAAAATGGCTGATGGAAAGAAGCCACATAAAGGAGGAAAGAGGCCTGAAATCAATACTGCCTTTGAGATCTCCGATGACATATACAAAAATTATTGCACTCCTGATGAGGCCAAGTTTGGAAAAGAGGACAAAAATCAGCGCAAGGTGCGCATACAGAGGATAGAAAGGAGATGGGCAAGAGAGTGGAGGGAGTACAGGTATGTTACTCCCAAGTACATGAAGAAATTCGCACTCAAATCCTCCATGCCCAAGACCTCCATTGGCACCTGGCCAAGAAGCAGATCCCACCAGCCTCAAGCGTGGTGAGGATTATCCTGATGAATGGGCCAAGCGCCAGGCCAAGTTGGCTAGACAAGCCAGAGAAGCAGTGAGGAAATTCAACGAAGACTCTGCTGCTGCTGCCACCACTACTGAGGCCTCTGCTAGCAAGTCAAGAAGGCCATGGCAAAGAAGCTCACAGATAAGCCAAGTGCTTCACCTTCAATGCCCTCAAGGCCAAGTTCCTCAACAATGCCCTCACGGCCAGATTCCTCAAAGCCCTCACGGCCAACTCCTCAAACTGCTTCTGCTCCTCCAAAGTCCTCAGCTCCGCCAAAGTCTTCGGCTGCTCCGACCAAATCCTCAGCACCAGTGCATCTCGCCACGTGCCAAAGGACTACTAGCATATCTATTGCCTCAGGAGCCTCTGCAAGTTCCTCAGCTGCTCCAAGTTCCTTAGCTGGCCCCTCTCTGCTGAAGAAAAAGGCCGCTGCTGGACGAGGTCCTCGACCAAGTCCTCACAAGAAGCAGGTCGCCTTCCACGTGCCCTCTGATGATGATGAGGCTGATGATGAAGAACTAGCCGAAATCATCGAGATGCATAAGTCAAGGCCGCTAGAGCCAAAGGAAGCAATGTGCCACTACTTTTGGATCCGAAGCTGATCCTAGACTTCATCGATCTCTGGCACAAGGATCCCAACACACCTTTGCCTGAGATGAAACTCACACCTGGTCAAAGTCATGTTCTGACTGCCTTCATTGAAAAAGAGAAATGGAAATTTGAGAAGGCAAGGCAGCTGAAGAAAGCTCAGTACAGGAAGGAGCGCTTCCTGAAGAAAAACGTTGTCTCTATGACAACTGAAGAACTAGTGAAGATCCAGGCTGAAATCAAAGGCCTCGGCGATGACTTCAATGCTTACTATGCTGATCGGCAAGGAGCCAAGGTCAGGTTTGTAAAACTGACTGAGAAATTCACCTCAAAGGTTGCAGCTCCATCGCAGCCAGAAATTCCTCAAGCCGAAGCATCTGCTCAACCAACAGAAGAGCACGCCAGCACCACTGATGAAAATCAGGCTGCTGAAGAAAATGTGAGTTCCAGGGCTGATGACTGCATTCCAGCCGCTGAAGAAATTTCCAGGGCATCCACTCGTGGTGCGCCTGAAGAAAATGAAGAAGTCAGCAATCGCATCGGTTGTGCCTCAAGAAATTCAACCAAATTCCTCTGCTCCTCCTCCGCCTACCCCAACTCCAATCCTTCCATCTGCATCAGATGTGAAGAAGACCAAGGTTGCAGAGCGTGCAGCTGTGAAGAAAAGGAAGGCATCAACTTCATCAGATTCTTCAGCCCCGAAGAATATGAAGCCATTGACTAGCTCATTTGACACCCCAATTGATGTTGTTCCTATCTCAACCATGCCATCAAAGGAGCTTGTTCCTTTTGATGAAGATTATGTGATTCCAAGTGAATCAGATGAAGACATTCCCTCTGCTGCTTCCTCAGAGCAGAGGGCTGAAGAAATTGAAGCGGACACAATCCCTTCAACTCCAATTGTCTCCTCGCCCATGCCTCAGTTCACTGCTGAAGAGGCCGGCATTGAGGAATTGGATGAACAAAATTCTGACGTGGACATTGGGAGTACTACTCCATTGATGAATGATGACTTTTGGGATAGTTGATAACCCACAAGTATAGGGGATCACAACAGTTTTTGATAAGTAAGAGTGTCGAACCCAACGAGGAGCTAAAGGTAGAACAAATATTCCCTCAAGTTCTATCGACCACCGATACAACTCTATGTACGCTTGACGTTCGCTTTACCTAGAACAAGTATGAAACTAGAAGTACTTTGTAGGTGTTTTTGGGTAAGCTTGCAAGAAAGTAAAGAGCGAGTAAATAAAATCTAGGGGCTGTTTAGATTAAAACACAACTAAAGTAAATATGGCGAGTGTGGGAAAGTGGTGGTAGGAGTTGTGGAACTGTCCCTAGGCAACTGACTATATTACTAGACCGGTAATCACTATTGCAATTCTATTTGAGGGAGAGGCATAAGCTAACATACTTTCTCTACTTGGATCATATGCACTTATGATTGGAACTCTAGCAAGCATCCGCAACTACTAAAGATTCATTAAGGTAAAACCCAACCATAGCATTAAAGTATCAAGTCCCCTTTATCCCATACGCAAACAACCTGCTTACTTGGGTTTGTGTTTCAGTCACTCACGCAACCCACTATAAGCAAATCATAAACATATTGCAAACCCTACAGTGGGAATCCCTCACGCTTGCGTGACACGGAGGGCACAATAGGACAGCACCAATAATAAAATATGCAACTCAAACCAATCATAGCAATTCATCAATCACCGATAGGACAACAAAAATCTACTCAGACATCATAGGATGGCAACACATCATCGGAAAATAATATGAAGCATAAAGCACCATGTTCAAGTAGAGGGTACATGGGTTGCGGGAGAGTGGACCGTGTAGATAGAGGGAAGGTGATGGAGATGTTGGTGAAGATGACGGTGGTGTTGGTGAAGATCGCAGTGATGATGATGGCCCCGGCGTTCTCCGGCCACCGAAGTGAGAGGAGAGAGCCCCCTCCTCCTTCTTCTTCTTCCTTGACCTTCTCCCTAGATGGGAGAAGGGTTTCCTCTGGTCCTTGGCTCCCATGGCTTGGGAGGCGAGAGCCCTCCAAGATTGGATCTATCTCTCTGTTTCTGCGTTACGCTCGGCTCTGTTTCACCATTTCGGCGATATATGGAGATCCGTAATCTCGATTGGCCTGAAACCTTCGCCGTGATTTTTTTCCGAATATTAGCTTTCTTGCGGCAAAAGAAGATCATCAACCGCCTTACGGTGGGCTCACGAGGGTAGGCGGCGAGCCCAAGGGGGGCGCCCCCTGCCTCATGACCACCTCAGGCACCGTCTCGCGTGGATTTTTCTTCTGGAATTTTCCATATTTTCCAAAAATAAGCTCCGTCCGTTTTTACCCCGTTTGGACTCCGTTTGATATGGATATTCAGCGAAACATAAAACATGCAACAGACAAGAACTGGCACTGGGCACTGGATCAATATGTTAGTCCCAAAAATAATATAAAAAGTTGCCAAAAATTATATGAAAGTGAATAATGTTGGCATGGAACAATAAAAAATTATAGATACGACAGAGACGTATCAGCATCCCCAAGCTTAATTCCTGCTCGTCCTCGAGTAGGTAAATGATAAAAAAAGAATAATTTTTGATGTGGAATCCTACCTAGCATAATCTTGATCATATGTCTAATCATGGCATGAATATTAAGACACGAGTGATTCAAAGAAATAGTCTATCATTTGACATAAAAACAATAATACTTCGAGCGTACCAATAAAGAAATCATGTCTTTTCAAAACAACAAGGCCAAAGCAAGCTTATCCCTACAAAATCATACAGTTTGGCCATGCTTCATTTTCACACACAAAATGCCCCCATCATGCACAACCCCGATGACAAGCTGAGCAATTGGTTCATACTTTTTAACGCGATTCAGCTTTTTCAACCCTCACGCAATACATGAGCGCAAGCCATGGATATAGCAGTATAGGTGGAATAGAATATAATGATGGAGGTTATGTGGAGAAGACAAAAAGGAGAAAGTCTCACATCGACGCGGCTAATCAACGGGCTATGGAGATGCCCATCAATTGATGTCAATGCGAGGAGTAGGGATTGCCATGCAACGGATGCACTAAGAGCTATAAGTGTATGAAAGCTCAACAAAAGAAACTAAGTGGGCGTGCATCCAACTTGCTTGCTCATGAAGACCTAGGGCATTTGAGGAATCCCATCGTTGGAATATACAAGCCAAGTTCTATAATGAAAATTCCCACTAGTATATGAAAGTGATAACTCAAGAGACTCTCTATATGAAGAACATGGTGCTACTTTGAAGCACAAGTGTGGTAAAAGGATAGTAACATTGCCCTTCTCTCTTTTCTATCATTTTTTTATTTTCCTTTTTTATTTTTTTGGTGGGCTTCTTTGGCCTCTTTTTTATTTGGGCTTATTTGGCCTCTTTTATTTTTTGTAAAGTCCGAGTCTCATCCCGACTTGTGGGGAATCATAGTCTCCATCATCCTTTCCTCACTGGGACAATGCTCTAATAATGATGATCAACACACTTTTATTTACTTACAACTCAATATTACAACTCGATATCTAGAACAAAGATATGACTCTATATGAATGCCTCCAGCGGTGTACCGGGATGTGCAATGATCTAGCGTAGCAATGACATCAAAAACGGACAAGCCATGAAAACATCATGCTAGCTATCTTACGATCATGCAAAGCAATATGACAATAAATGCTCAAGTCATGTATATGATGATGATGGAAGTTGCATGGCAATATATCTCGGAATGGCGATTGAAATGCCATAATAGGTAGGTATGGTGGCTGTTTTGAGGAAGATATAATGAGGCTTATGTGTGACAGAGCGTATCGTATCACGGGGTTTGGATGCACCGGCGAAGTTTGCACCAACTCTCGAGGTGAGAAAGGGCAATGCACGGTACCGAAGAGGCTAGCAATGATGGAAGGTTGAGAGTGCGTATAATCCATGGACTCACATTAGTCATAAAGAACTCATATACTTATTACAAAAGTTTATTAGCCCTCAAAGCAAAGTACTACTACGCATGCCCCTAGGGGGATAGATTGGTAGGAAAAGACCATCGCTCGTCCCCGACCGCCACTCATAAGGAAGACAATCAAAGAAACACCCCATGCTTCAAATTTGTCACACAACGGTTACCATACGTGCATGCTACGGGACTTGCAAACCTCAACACAAGTGTCTCTACAATCCACAACCACCCACTAGCATAACTCTAATATCACCATATTTATATCGCAAAACTATTGCAAGGAATCAAACATATCATATTCAGCGATCTACAAGTTTATGTAGGATTTTATGACTAACCGTGTGAATGACCAGTTCCTGTCATCTCTCTAAATAGATATAAGTGAAGCAAGAGAGTTTTATTCTATCTACAAAAGATATTCCCAAGCTCTAACAAATATAAGTGAAGCAAAAGAGCATTCTACAAATGGCGGTTGTCTATGTAAAGAGAAACAGGCAATCCAAACTTCAAATGATATAAGTGAAGCACATGAAGCATTCTATAAAGCCATACTCAAAAGATTTAAGTGAAGTGCATAGAGCATTCTATAAATCAACCAAGGACCATATCATACCAGCATGGTGCATAAAAGAAAAATAAAAACCTAATTGCAAAAGACGCTCCAAGACTTGCACATATCGCATGAACGAAACGAATCCGGGAACATAGCGATATTTGTTGAAGAAAGAGGGGATGCCTCCCCAGCATCCCCAAGCTTAGACGCTTGAGTCTCCTTGAATATTTACTTGGGGTTCCTCGGGCATCCCCAAGCTTGAGCTCTTTCCTCTCTTCCTTCTTCTCACATCGAGACCTTCTCGATCATCGAACACTTCATCCACACAAAACTTCAACAGAAAACTCGGTAAGATCCGTTAGTATAATAAAGAAAATCACTACTCTAAGTACTGTTGCAAACCAATTCATATTTTGTTTTTGCATTGTGTTTACTGTAATATAACTTTTTCAGCTTAATCCACTGATATAAATTGATAGATTCATCAAAACAAGCAAACTGTGCATCAAAAACAGAATCTGTCTAAAACAGATCAGTCTGTAGCAATATGAACATTCACCATACTTCTGATACTTTAAAAATTCTGCCAAAATTAGGAAAAATAAAAAATTTGTACAGAAAGACAATGAAAAAAGAATCAGAACCATTTGACGTTCCAGTAAAAAATTAAAATTCACGCACTACAGCCAAAGTTTCTGTCCTGCACCGCACAAACCAACAAGCATTGTAAACATCCTAAAGGCAAACCTTGGCACATTATTTTTATAATACAATGGAATTGTAAAAGGGGATAATTATTTTTATTGAAAAGTTTCTGTAATCAAGATTCACAAAGTTTCTGTGAGCATGAACAATGTTCAAGGCTAGCTCCCACATCAACAATGCTTGTCTTTCTCACTTTCGCTTTTCTTTTTTAAAAAGTTTTGGGTTCCCCTCTTATTTTTGTTGTTTTTAAACTATATGAAAGCACTCAACAGAAATAAATGACTCTCTAAAACTTCCGGGTTGTCTCGCTGGCAGCGCTTTCTTTAAAGCCATTAAGCTAGGCATATAGTGCTCAAGTAGTGAATCCACCCGATCCCAAGGTATATCAAAGCCAATTTTAATTAGCAATGATTTGTAATTTAGTAGTGAGCACAAAGTAATATATATCATGTAATGACGAAGTCTAACTCTCTTCCTATGCATCGGCATGTCATAAAAGAACAATTCATGCACACATAGTAAAGGCTAATGCATAGTATAAACAGTTTCTTGCAATTTTATTGTATTGGAAACATAGAGAGGTGGAGATATAGTTCCTCTCTCATAATAATTGCAAGTAGGAGCATCAAGCACATACATATTATACTTATCAAAATCATCATGTGCAACGGTATAAGGCATCCCATCAATATAATCCTTAATAAGTGCAAACTTCTCCGGTATAGTATAATCGGGAGAATTCAAAAAGATAATAGGACTATCATGTGTGGGTGCAATAGCAACAATTTCATGTTTAACATAAGGAACTATAGCAAGTTCATCTCCATAAGCATCATTCATATTGGCATCTTGTCCACAAGCATAGCAAGCATCATCAAAAAGGGATATTTCAAAAGAATCAACGGGATCATAACAATCATCATAGTAATCATCCTTCGGTAAGCACGAAGGGGAATTAAATAATGTATGAGTTGGAGGGTTACTCTCATTAGAAGGTGGGCACGGGTAGCTAATCCGCTCTTCCTCCTTTTGTTCTTCGCTCTCCTCATCATCTTTTTCATCCAATGAGCTCACAGTTTCATCAATTTCTTCTTCCATAGATTCCTGCAAAATATTAGTCTCTTCTTGGACAGCGGAGACTTTCTTAATAAGCGCATTAATATAGGAATTGTATTCATAATTCTCATAGCAATATTTGAGGATAGCTAAATTTTCAGATCTATAAACAGCATCATCAAAATCATCAAACTCTTTAAACATAGATTCAATTTCATAAGCACCCATAAAAGCAACAAATTCTTCTATTTGTTCCACATCATAGTAATCATATATACCTCTAGCATAAGAAGCCAAGGTTTCATTATCATTAAATTTGCATGAAAAGGGAGGTGTGGAGCCTTCATCCTAGAGCAACAAGTATAATCATATTCCAAGCATAGTTGTCTAGCATACCAACGCAACATAATAAATTGATCCCATAATAGTTTCCCTTTTTGTGTCGAGCGATAATCCCTAAAGTATTCACGTTGATCCAACGTGTCTCCCATTATAAAGTTGAATGGAGTTTTCTCAGGATTATCAAAGTAGTACATAATATTTCTCACATGATGAGAATCGGGGGTTTTAGGAGTTACCCCATCCTCATGAGTAGCAAGTACACCTAATTTTTTTGGTATTTTGTGTTCCATATCCATAACTAAAGATAGAGAACAACTAAGAACAGAAAATAAAAATTACTTAGTGATAAAGCAAACAAGCACACACGAGAAAATTCACCATGACGCTATTGCTCCCCAACAGCGGCGCCGGAAAAAGGTCTTGATAACCCACAAGTATAGGGGATCGCAACAGTTTTCGATAAGTAAGAGTGTCAACCCAACGAGGAGCTAAAGGTAGAACAAATATTCCCTCAAGTTCTATCGACCACCGATACAACTCTACGTACGCTTGACATTCGCTTTACCTAGAACAAGTATGAAACTAGAAGTACTTTGTAGGTGTTTTTGGGTAAGCTTGCAAGAAAGTAAAGAGCGAGTAAATAAAAGCTAGGGGCTGTTTAGATAAAAACACAACTAAAGTAAATATGGCGAGTGTGGGAAATTGGTGGTAGGAGTTGTGGAATTGTCCCTAGGCAACTGACTATATTACTAGACCGGTAATCACTATTGCAATTCTATTTGAGGGAGAGGCATAAGCTAACATACTTTCTCTACTTGGATCATATGCACTTATGATTGGAACTCTAGCAAGCATCCGCAACTGCTAAAGATTCATTAAGGTAAAACCCAACCATAGCATTAAAGTATCAAGTCCCCTTTATCCCATACGCAAACAACCTGCTTACTCGGGTTTGTGTTTCAGTCACTCACGCAACCCACTATAAGCAAATCATAAACATATTGCAAACCCTACAGCGGGAATCCCTCACGCTTGTGCGACACGGAGGGCACAATAGGACAGCACCAATAATAAAATATGCAACTCAAACTAATCATAGCAATTCATCAATCACCGATAGGACAACAAAAATCTACTCAGACATCATAGGATGGCAACACATCATCGGAAAATAAGATGAAGCATAAAGCACCATGTTCAAGTAGAGGGTACAGCGGGTTGCGGGAGAGTGGACCGGTGTAGATAGAGGGGGGAAGGTGATGGAGATGTTGGTGAAGATGACGGTGGTGTTGGTGAAGATCGCGGTGATGATGATGGCCCCCGGCGGCGTTCCGGCGCCACCGGAAGCGAGGGGGAGAGAGCCCCCCTCCTTCTTCGGGTTTCCCCTCTGGTCCTTGGCTCCCATGGCTTGGGAGGGGCGAGAGCCCCTCCAAGATTGGATCTATCTCTCTGTTTCTGCGTTCTGTTCTCGCTCTGTTTCACCGTTTCGCGTATATATGGAGATCTGTAACTCCGATTGGCATGAAACATTCGCCGTGATTTTTTTCCGAATATTAGCTTTCTTGCGGCAAAAGAAGAGCATCAACCGCCTTACGGTGGGCTCACGAGGGTAGGCGGCGCGCCCCCCTGCCTCGTGACCACCTCGGGCACCGTCTCGCGTGGATTTTTCTTCCGAATTTTCCATATTTTCCAAAAATAAGCTCCGTCTGCTTTTATCCCGTTTGGACTCCGTTTGATATGGATATTCTCACGAAACATAAAACATGCAATGCATGTGAACCGCATCGGGCAATCGGATCAATATGTTAGTCCCAAAAATAATATAAAAAGTTGCCAAAAAGTATATGAAAGTGAATAATATTGGCATGGAACAATCAAAAATTATAGATACGACGGAGACGTATCAATAGTCAGCATCCCAACTCTTCTCTGTTCACGCCATTGCAACAAATCGCTCAATCCCCAGCACATATTGTTCCATTGGGCTCTGAAGAAACTCACCCCACTCTGTCTGTACATGAAGAAATTCCAGCCACTAGTGCTGAAGAAACTGCTCCTGCTGAATCACTGAAGACACAGACTACCACTGAAGAGGAACCAGAAATTCCTCAGCCTGAAGAACCTGAGATTGCGATTCCTGAGATTGTGATGCAACTGACTGACACTCCTCAACCCAAGCCAAAGGATCCATTCTCACGGAAGCAAAAATTCAAGACTGATGATTTCTCCGGCGAGCACGTAGTCTTCACTGATTACAACCCCTATGACTCTGCTCGCATTAGGAAGAGGCATTTCTGGACTACCAGCCAGGCAAATTTTTATTCCTCAGTGTTGTTCAACAAAGACAAAGTCTTCGATCATGAGCACATTCCTCACGTGGATATGGAATCTCTGCCGTGTTCGTGCCGGTCTCAGTGTTCTTCACGAGGCTGGACTGTTAAATTTCTGCACTGACATCTGTGATTGGAATGAAGAACTCATTCTTCAATTCTATGCAACGCTGCACATCACCAGAGACTCTGAAGATGTGAATTCATGGGAGCTGGACTGGATGACTGAAAACACTCACTACAAAGCACCAGCTACTGAATTGCTTCGTGCATTGCTTCTCAGTCCTCCCCTTGAAGCTGCTCGTTGCATGTACAAAGAGCCTAAGCTTACAGATCACTATATGCAAGTGCTGATGAAGCCATTGAAGCCAGGTCAGGCCCCAAGAACCAAATTCCTCGTGAAGGAATTGCTATATGTGCCTCGGACTGTCTATCACATTCTGACGAAGACATTGAGTCCTATCAAGGGCCACGACTCGAATGAAGAAGAAGTCGTTGGCATCATGAAGAATCTACTTTTCAATATCATTCATGGCGTTCCCGTCAACTTCCATGATTTCTTCATGAGGACTCTGTCCAATGTCGCTATGTCACTGTTTTTGTTGAAGCCTTATGCTCTGTGGATTATGAGATTCATCCAAACAAGGTATTCACTCAACTACAAAGTTGATACGCTGAACCATTGCAGCTACTTGCCCCCGATTGAAGTCCTCAAACAGACATTTTCCTCAGCTGATGACAAGGGCAAGCCTTCTGCTGTTATTGATGAAGGAATTCATCCATTGGATAGTCAATTTCGCAAAGCTGCATCCTACTCGACCAATGATGACTCTGCCGCCAACGCACCCAAGCAAAATCGTCAAGGCACAGCTCCCAGGGTGATGACTGATCGTGAGCTTCTCCTCGGTCTTCACCAGAAGGTTGATCGCAATCACAAATGGGTTAAGCGTCAGTTTGGTTCAATTCTTCACAACATGACTGCTACCCACAATGCAGTGAAGAAAAACCATTACTACCTCCATGAAACCTTCAACTGTACCTGGGCTGTTCTGTCTCACATTTATAGCAAAGAAGATCTGAAGAAAAAGGGTCTCAAGGAAGATTTTGACTAGTCTGCTCCTCCACCGAAGAAATACAAGAAGGTCAAGGTTCCTTCCTTGGTTGCCAGCTCCTATTCTTCATCGCGCGACACCAACGAGCATGAAGACTTGGACGACACTGTGGTAGGCCCTACATCAACAATCGACCCCAACAACGTTGGCGCTCCTTCATCAACTTGATATTCTTCAGGGGCGTTAGTCCTCAATTTCGATCCTTTTGGTCATTCGATGACAAAAGGGGAGAAATTTGAGTTAGTCTTCAAGCGGGTCTATCCTATATGTGCATTTTTTCTTAAGTTACAACTCTCGTTCTTCTAATGACTTTGCTGGATCGAGTTGTAAACTTAAACTCTATGGTGGCCTGATACTTTTGTTGTGGCTTTTCTGCATGCTTATTCCTCATTAATGTTTATGCATCCATGCTGAATTACATCAGTCACCATATTTCATCATGCATTTCAAATTCTTCATACATTATGTCGAATGCGTGTATGAATTACAGGATATAGGGGGAGAACTCCATGATTCTAATTCTTCAAGAGTGTATTGCTTCAAAAGCAAATTCCTCACCATGCACATCTTCAGGGGGAGTTCTTCTATATCTTGCAATCAAATTCCTCAATATCAGTATTTACACTTCATATGTTTATCCCCGTTGAAAACTTAACCTATATTGTCATCAATCACCAAAAAGGGGGAGATTGTAAGTGCATCTAGTGCCCCTTAGTGATTTTGGTGTATTGAAGACTTATAGGTTAAGGGACTAATGTGTTTATGAGTAGACACAGGTCTATAAGTCTATGAGGAGTTTGATATTTACACAGAAAGTCGACCCCTAAAAATGAAGTTCTTCGTGTGAAGACTTTGGATTTCTGAAGGCTTTCTGAAGACTTTGAAAGTGAAGAAATTGGTGTGACCTTGAAGACTTGGTATTCATTCGAGGAACATGAAGAGTGAAGACTTTTGTTTTCGTAGTTTCATTTTCTCTTTCTTGAGTCATAGAAAACACCGTACAGTTAAAGGGGGTCGAGGAAATACTAAGGAAAAAATTTCCATGTGATGCTCAAGTCAAAATCCTACACCTACCAATCCCTTCGAGTGAAGCCATTGAAAATCTCATACAGTTCAGTAAATTTCTTTAGTGAAAGAGACGAAGTTCTTCTGGTCTCTGAGGAATTTGTTCTGGCTCAGGAGTTAGGAATTCGCCAGTGCGGATTGCCTACACAGTGAGGAACATCATAGCCCTGAGGAATTTGAGCCTCAAATATCCGACCGTTGTTGTGCTATGCACTAGCTGTCCCAAAATATCTACCCACCTAACGGTCATATCATTGAAGGGCATTTATGTCTTATCATGTCAGGCTTCTCCCTAGGCTATAAATAGCTGCCCCCTACAACCACAAGCTGGTTGGCTGCTCCGAGAGAAACTGACACTTGTCATTTGAGAGCATCCCATCCTCCGAGGACTTTGAGCGAAAATCATCAAGTGAGGAAAACCCAAAACCAAACACCTACAAACTCAAAGTGATTGAGCATCACTTAAGAGATTGATCCGGCGTGGATCTAACGCTTGTTACCTTTGAAGACTGTGCTTCTTCCAGACGGTTAGGCGTCATGGTCTAGAGCATCCAAGAGGAATTGTGGATCGCCGAGTGACCGAGTTTGTGAAGGTTCGGAAGTCACCTGAAGACTTACCACAAGTGATTGGGCGAGGTCTGTGTGACCTTAGCTCAAGGAGAATACGGTGAGGACTGTGTGTCCAGGACTGTGTGTCCTTAGATTTAAATACCTAGCCGATCCAACCAGATGTACAACTGAGACAGCAGTTGGAACTGGTCTACCAAATCATTGTCTTCACCCAGCTTACTGGTTCTTGAAAGCACAAGTGCTCCCTGGGTGATTTTGGTAATTAATGTCAACATATCTCTTGTTGGACTAACACTTTTACCTAGTATGTTTCAGACAAGTTCAACAATGGAGTGGCATGGACTAGAGGATGTGGAACCCCTTCAAGATGCTAAGGACAAAGGATTGGCTCAAGCTTCAAGATCAAGACTACACTTTCTATTTTAGTGATCCAAGATCACATTGAGTCTATAGGAAAAGCCAATACTATCAAGAGGGGATGAGGTGTTGCTTAATGAGTTTCTTGCTCTACAGTGCTTAGTGATATGCTCCAAAACCCTCGGCTACTTTCTCATATCCACATATGACCTAAACCCAAAGTCAAACTCGGCCCTACCGATTCTTTCTACCCGGCGCCACCGAGTTAAGATGTCATAGCCACTGCCACAAACCCTAGGCAAATCGGTCTCACCGATAGGGATCTCGGTCTCACCGAGATGGGATTGTAATCTCTCTGTTTCCCTTCGTAACGTTTCGGTACCACCGAGATGAGCGATCGGTCTCACCGAGATTGCAATGTACACTCTCTGTTTCCCTTTCGTAACATTTTGGTCTCACCGAAAAGAGCGACTCGGTCCCACCGAGTTTACCTGACCAACTCTCTGGTTAGCTTATTACCAAAATCAGTCTCACCGAGATTACGTTATGCCCTAACCCTAACCACATCGATCCTACCGAGTTGCATGTCGGTCCCACCGAAAATCCTAACGGTCACTAGATTTGCTGAATCGGTCCGACCGAGTTTATCAATTCGGTCCCACCGAGTTTGGAAAGTTGTGTGTAACGGTTAGATTTTGTGTGGAGGCTATATATACCCCTCCACCTCCTCTTCATTCGTGGAGGGAGCCATCAAAACGAACCTACACTTCCTATACACATTTTCTGAGAGAGAACCACCTACTCATGTGTTGAGGCCAAGATATTCCATTCCTACCATATGAATCTTGATCTCTAGCCTTCCCCAAGTTGCTTTCCACTCAAATCTTCTTTCCACCAAATCCAAATCCTGTGAGAGAGAGTTGAGTGTTGGGGAGACTATCATTTGAAGCACAAGAGCAAGGAGTTCATCATCAACACACCATTTGTTACTTCTTGGAGAGTGGTGTCTCCTAGATTGGCTAGGTGTCACTTGGGAGCCTCCGACAAGATTGTGGAGTTGAACCAAGGAGTTTGTAAGGGCAAGGAGATCGCCTACTTCGTGAAGATCTACCGTAGTGAGGCAAGTCCTTCGTGGGCGACGGCCATGGTGGGATAGACAAGGTTGCTTCTTCGTGGACCCTTCGTGGGTGGAGCCCTCCGTGGACTCACATAGCAACTGCTACCCTTCGTGGGTTGAAGTCTCCAGCAACGTGGATGTACGATAGCACCACCTATCGGAACCACGACAAAAACATCCGTGTCTCCAATTGCGTTTGAATCCTCCAAACCCTTCCCTTTACATTCTTGCAAGTTGCATGCTTTACTTTCCACTGCTCATATACTCTTTGCATGCTTGCTTGTTATGTATTGAGATTGTTAAACTTGTGCCTAAACTCCACTTAAACTTAAAGAAGTTAAAAACTGCACTTTCGGTACTTAGTGTCTAATCAACCCCCCCCCCCCTCTAGACACCTAGTCTCCATTGCCTTGGCTTAAACACCATTGGAGGAAGTTGGATGAGTCTACTATTGGGAGTCTTAGACATAGAGTGCCTATATTTGATGGAGAATATTTTCATGAGTGGAAAAATGAGATGCTTGTGATTTTCGATGAATATCATTTGAACAAGTACATTGCTAGCCCTCGTGCACCTCATATTGATCCCTTGCATCCCACACCCGAAGAGGATCTTGACATGATTCGCAATCTTAGAACCATCAATCGTATCATAAGAGGATTGCCCAAAAACTTGATTGCTAGTTTGCCTACTCTTGATTGTGCCTATTCTATATGGAAATTTCTTGAGGAACGATTTCCAGATTATTCCTTGAAAATTTTAGATGAAATTCTCCATAAGTCTATTGCCTTGAGTAAGATGAATTCTAGTGATCCTATGTTTGGTGATTGTTTGTTTGAGCTTACAAACCTTATGCGTGCCAAAGGAGATGTTGGAATTATTAGTGATATTATTTCCGAAGCTATAAAAATTCATAAGCAAGACTGTCGGGGATATACCCCGTGGTATGACCCGGCCGGAAGTATGACCCGACCGGACTTGGCGCTTCACCGATGACCCGCTGGAGGACTGGCAACTCACAGATCTGGCGGCTCACTGGTCAGACGACTCACGGATGACCCCGACGGCGGGTCACATAGAAGACTAGGCCCAAGGCCCAGTAGGCCGGCTCATATTATGGTGGGCCGGCTTAAGACAGAAGGCATGAGGAATATTTCCTTTACGAGGAAGCAAGACCCGTACTTGTATCCGACTTGTAATAGAGAATATGTTAGCTCTAATCCTAATAGGACTCTACATGTAAGCCGCCCCTTCAACTTATATAAGGAGGGGCAGGGCTCCCCAAAGAGGGACAAGCAAGACAAGAAAATAATCTCTAGGGCTAGACACATCTAAGAGGAGAGCCGGCTTATGCGGCGACTCCCTCATGATCATAATGAGACCTAGCCACAAACGGCATGTAGGGTTATTACCGGATGATGTTTCCCGGGGCCCGAAGCTGTCTAAACCCTTGTCTTGTGTGTTGATCCGTTGCGCGTCCCTCGATTCCCCCAACCCCTCTCAAGCTACCGCATAGATGCGTTGGCCTCGCGACTAAGTCCTCACACTAAGGACATCTGCCGTGACAAATCCACGACAAAGATCATTGTCAAACTCACTCTAGCGAATCACCCTCTCTAGGATTTGATCCACCACATGATGATGTCGAACATGGATACTATGATGAGGATGATGATAGTGACTTCGATCTTGATGATGCAATGAGACACTTTGGTCTTATGGCAAATCTTTGGGGATATATGGTAGGAGGAAAGGAATGGGTTCTTGATAGTGGATGTACCGATCACATGACCGGAGATAAAGACATGTTTCGGGAGCTTGCTGAAAACGATGGTCCTCAAAAGTATGTCACTTTTGGTGACAACTCAAAGGGTAAGGTGGTTGGCCTCGGTAAGGTGGCCATCTCACATGATAGCTCCATACAAAATGTCATGCTCGTTGAATCTCTTGGCTACAACTTACTTTCAAGATCTAGACTTGCTGATTTCGGTTTCAATGTCCTATTCTTTGAAGTAGATTGCCAAGTGTTTCGTAGAGATAATCATAAAATGGTCTTTACCGGTGTACGTAGAGGTGATCTATACATTGTTGATTTCACTAAAAAGGCTCAACCTAGAACTTGCTTTATTGCTAAATCTTCTAAAGGCTGGTTGTGGCATAGAAGACTAGGTCATGTTGGCATGCGAAACCTTGACAAGCTTATTAAAGGAAATCATATCCTTGGAGTTAACGATGTCATATTTGATAAGGATAGACTTTGCAGCGCTTGTCAGGCAGGTAAACAGGTTGGAGGAAGGCATCCCATGAAGAAAATTATGACCACAAGGAGGCCACTCGAGCTACTTCACATGGATCTCTTTGGTCCCAACACCTACAAGAGTCTCGGTGGAAATTCTTTTGGTCTAGTTATAGTTGATGATTTTTCAAGATTTACGTGGGTGTTCTTTCTCGATGATAAATCGCGGGTCCAAAAGATCTTCAAAAACTTCGCTAGGAAGGCCCAAAATTAATTTGAAGTGAAGATCAAGAAGGTTCGCAGCGACAACGGAACAGAGTTCAAGAATGCAAATGTGGACACCTTTCTTGACGAAGAAGGGATTTCACACGAGTTCTCGGCTACGTACACACCTTAACAAAATGGAGTTGTTGAGAGGAAGAACCGGACGCTCATCGAAATGGCGAGAACGATGCTTGATGAGTACAAGATGCCGAAGCACTTTTGGGTGGAAGCGGTTGAGACAGCTTGTCATGCAACAAATCGCTTGTATCTTCACAAGCTACTCGGCAAGACGGCGTACGAGCTTCTCACCGGTAACAAACCCCAAGTTGGATACTTTCGAGTATTCGTCTCAAAGTGCTACATTCTTGATAAGCATCATCGTTCTAAATTTGCTCCTAAGTCTCATGAAGGTTTCCTACGTGGTTATGGCTCAAACTCTCACACATACCGTGTCTACAACAATTTCACCCGTAAGGTTGAAGAAACGGTAGATGTGAAGTTTGATGAATTTAACGGCTCGCAAGTAGAGAAATTGCCAATTGATGTAGGAGACAAAGACCCCTCGGAAGCAATTCAAGACTTCTCTATTGGCAAGATTCATCCAACGGAGATGAAGGAGAGTACCTCATCCGTCCAAGTGGAAGCTTCTACCTGACGACAAGGTGAACCAAGAGTTGACATGGAAGCATCCACAAGTGGGACACACCAAGATGAAGAAAACGAGGAAGTGCACCAAGATGAACGTCAACAACCTCCTTCTCCACCACGACAAGAGAACGACAACGCCAACAATGAAGAAGGCCAAGAAGAAGAACAAGATGAAGAAGATGTTCAACCAAGACCCAAGAAAAAGCTTTCACGAGTTCGAGCAAGAATCGCTAAAGATCATCCCGTCGAGCAAATCTACAATGATACCCAAACCGGGAGAATCACTCGCTCTAAAACTCGTTTAGCTAACTTTTGTGAACACTATTCATTCATCTCTAGCATTGAACCTATGAAGGTTGAAGAAGCATTGGAAGATCTGGATTGGATAAACGCCATGCACGAAGAGCTACACAACTTTGAGAGAAATCAAGTTTGGACATTGGTTGAGAAGCCCGACAACAACCACAACATCATCGATACCAAATGGGTGTTTCGCAACAAGCAAGATGAAGATGGACAAGTAGTTCGCAACAAAGCACGTCACGTCGCCCAAGGCTACACACAAGTCGAAGGTATGGACTATGGTGAGACTTGTGCTCCCGTTGCTAGACTTGAGTCCATTCGCATCTTACTTGCCTATGATAATCACCATGATATCACCTTGTACCAAATGGACATTAAAAGTGCTTTTCTAAATGGTGAATTAGAGGAGGAAGTTTATGTTAAACAACCTCCCGGCTTTGTTAATCCTAAGAAACCTGATCATGTTTACAAACTTCACAAAGCTCTTTATGGTCTTAAACAAGCTCCTAGAGCGTGGTATAAATGCTTGACCAAGTTCCTTATTGAAAAAGGCTTTGAAATCAGAAAAATTGTCTACTCTTTTTACTAAAAGGGTCAACGGAGAACTATTTGTATGCCAAATTTATGTCGATGATATTATATTTGGTTCTACTAACCCTCATTTTAGTGAAAAGTTTGGGAAGCTAATGTCGGAGAAGTTTGAGATGTCTATGATGAGTGAACTCAAATTATTTCTTGGTTTACAAATCAAGCAAACTAAGGAAGGTACCATTGTATCTCAAACAAAGTACACCAAGGACTTATTCAAGAAGTTTAATATGCAAGAATGCAAAGGTATGACTACACCCATGCCTACTAGTGGACATCTTGATTTGACCAAAGATGGTGAACCGGTTGAGCAAAAGGTTTATCGCTCTATGATTGGTTCATTGTTATATCTATGTGCTTCACGTCGCGATATCATGCTAAGTGTGTGCATGTGTGCACGATATCAAGCTGTTCCTAAAGAATGCCATCTTAAGGCCGTGAAAAGGATAGTGAGATACCTAATCCATACACCAAATTTTGGCATTTGGTATCCTAAGAGGGCCTCTTTCGATCTTGTTGGCTAGTCCGACTCGGACTATGCCGGTGACAAGGTTGATAGAAAGTCCACTTCGGGTACTTGTCAATTTCTTGTCAGATCTCTTGTGTCTTGGTCTTCCAAGAAACAAAACTCGGTATCCTTATCCACCGCCGAAGCGGAATACATTGTCGTTGGTTCATGTTGTGCTCAATTACTTTGGATGACCCAAACTCTTAAAGATTATGGGATATATGTGAAACATGTTCCATTACTTTGTGACAATGAAAGTGCTATCAAGATTGCTCACAATCCCGTGCAACACTCTCGAACTAAGCATATTGAAGTTCGTCATCATTTCATTCGAGATCATGTTGCTAAGGGTGACATTAATCTTAAGCATGTTCGCATCGAAAAGCAGTTAGCGGATATATTCACTAAACCACTTGATGAGAAAGTGTTTTGTAGGTTAAGAGGTGAATTGAACATCATTGATGCTTCAAACTTGGAGTCTGAACTCCATTGGATACATGCAAGACATGAGCTTATGACTAATCCTTGATATTTCTCTTATGATGATAATCTTATATCTTGGATATATTTGCACCTTGCAAGTTATCTAACCCTTGTAGGTACTTGGATGAATCTATCTCTATGAGATTGTAACTCACTCACATCTTGAGTGATCTCTACATCACCAAGTCTCTACACAATGGTGGTTGAAGACAAGGAAGCACAAAACCATTCAAACATATCCTTTGACAAATTCTATGTTGAGTTTCATGATTGTCATTTTTGATACACAAGTGCTCTTCCTTGCAAGGACTAACCCATGTAGGTAGATGAACTCAAATTCCAAGTGGTGCTCCCAACTCTTGATGAGCTACATCAACCTTGAGCAACCCACACAAGTTCAACTACATGATCACGATCAACACCACCACCCAAGGTATGTCATTCCATCTTAGAGGAGCTTTACTCCAAGACATGAGTCAAAGCAACTCGACAAGATGTGAATACATCAAGATGTTTAAGCGAAAATGGTAACCCCATTTTGAGCTTAAACGATGAGTATGACCTATGATCAAGTGATCTCACTTGACTCCTAAGTCAATATACTCTAACATAGGTGACTTTGTCGCTGACCATATCTAGATGAAGTTCTCTTGTGTTTCCTTTTGCATTTGTCTCATGCATATTTTACTTCATCTAGATTTACTTCTTTTCTTTTCTTTTCTATTTGTTCTGCATTCCCTGCATCCAATTCATTGCAAATCTTTCAGCTAATTCCTTGCAAATCCTTGTGAGATCTTACTTGTCTAGTGAGTTGAGGTGACAAGTGTTTTCTCTGTGATGAACTCGGTCAAGCCGGTTTCTTGTCTTCGGTCTAACCGAAATCATTCGGTGCAACCGAAGCATACCACTCGGTGCCACCGATTTCACTCTGGGAAAAACATTTTGCCACTTATTCCTGCATTACTTTTGATCCAGCTCCATTCCATGAATCTTGTCCTCTACAAGCATCACATTTTTATCAGTGCTTTATGTTGTGACCCAAGGACCAAACCCATTCATGACAAATTCCAGAAGGCCCTTCTTGGAAATTGATGTCAAAGGGAGAGAGAGAAATCACATCAAAGCCTTATCACTTCAAAAGGGGGAGAAAGTTATCTCCAGGGGGAGAGAATATTCAAGAAGAGAGTAATCTTCAAGGATCCCAGATGCTTGGTGTTTAAGAGGAGAGATGCCACATGTCTTCTTGAGGGGAAAGACATGTTCATATGTGCTTATTTGCATTAGCTCTATTCATCTGTTTCTTTGAGCTCTGATTCTGCATTTTGCTCTAATTTTCTGTTCCCTATCTTCTCCCAGTATCCCATGCTAGATTCAGGGGGAGCAAGATATCTAAGGGAAAGAAATTCTTTAAATTCATTGCACATCTTTACCTTTGGGGACATGTCTATATTCAATATGCTACTTAGTACTCACTCTCTACATGTCATCCCAGTCTTGGTACTCTTGTGGCTTCTTTTGTTTGCTCTGGCTAGTAGGTGTATCTGTGTTATCTAACCTTGTTTACGCAGGTTATTCCATCCTAAGCCAACTCAAGACCACAAGGTAAGTATATGCATCACAGTCATGTGTATGAGGAATTCTTCTTTGATGTACATACATGTTTGCAAGAAGGACTCGTGAGCATGAAGGTACATTTCCCATATTCACATCATTTGCTCTGATGCATATAGCCAAGATACATGTAACACATTGCTTACTCTGTCATGGTTATGCTCTCACATGCTTCTATATTCCATATCCACATGATTGCATACATGTAGGGGGAGTCTATGCATGTTACATGTCTTTCCAAAGCTTTACTCGTTATTCTTTATATCTTTATCTAAAGCTTTGATGTATGTTGTCACCAAAAAGGGGGAGATTGAAAGCACAAGTGCTCCCTGGGTGATTTTGGTAATTAATGTCAACATATCTCTTGTTGGACTAACAATTTTACTTAGTATGTTTCAGACAAGTTCAACAATGGAGTGGCATGGACTAGAGGATGTGGAACTATAAGTGCATCTAGTGCCACCCCTAGTTTGGTTTTGGAGCATTGACGACAAACGTGGTTGAGGGACTAATGTGTTTGTGAGAATTGCAGGATAACACAGGTAGTAGTCCCTCCTTGATTCGGTTTACCTACCGGAGATGACCCCTAAAAATGTATGAAGACATTGAAGTTCATTGTGGTACGTGAAGATATTCACATTGAAGACTATGACAGAAGAAGACACTGAGTGAAGACTATGGAGCGCGAAGACTTAGTAGTTTCGTTGTTTCTTTTCTTCTTTGTTGAGTCATAGGAACCACCGCACTGCTAAGTGGGGTCCAAGTGAACAAAGTCAGAGTGACTGAAGTGATGCTCAACCAAAATCCTATGTCTTTGAGCAAAGACAATGAGAGCAAAATCTTATCCAGGGTCAGATAAGTCAACTTTACTTGTAGCCCAAGTCAAGCTGTCGCGTGTGTTTGAAATCTGACCGTTGTGACACGTGTCAGTTCCTTAGTGACCCAGGGTCATTTCGGACAAATCAGGTCGGGTTGCCTAGTGGCTATAAATAGCCCACCCCTACACCATAAATTGGTGGCTGCTCAGAGTTAGTGCACGGCTTTTGTCGTTTGAGAGCAACCCACCTCCGAAGCTTTTGAGAGAGAAATCCTTGTGAGGACAAAGCCCAAACACCCAGAGCCAAAGAGTGTTAGGCATCACTGAAGTCTTTCTGTCCGCGTGATCTGAAGACTTGTTACACTTGAGGACTGTGAACCCGGTTAGGCATCATGTTTTGAGCATCCAAGAGTAATTGTGGATTGCCGGTGAACGAAGTCTGTGAAGGTTTGGAAGTCTACCTTGAAGACTTACCAGAGTGATTGGGCGGGGACTGTTTGTCCTTAGCTCAAGGGGAATAAGGTGAAGACACGGTCTTCTGAGTTCAATCTCAACCTCCCTAACCAGACGTACAGTTGTCACATCAACTGGAACTGGTCGAACAAATCCTTGTCTTCGCAACACACTGGTTCTATCTCTTACTCTCCTTACTTACAGTTTGTCTTTGTGAAGTCATTGCCTGATTACTCTACCTATTTGTCTTCACTGTGTGACTACTTGTTCTGATTGGCTTCATACTATCTTCCATCCTGATCCTACTACATAGCTGCTATCAGTCATCATGCTTTAGCTTCATACTTGTTTGACTATGGCTTGTCTAGTATAGTTCATCTTCCGTTGCATGTTTATAGGTCCAGTTTTCATGTTTGTCTTTGAAACTTCCATGTTTTGAAGACTTTCGTAAAAATCGCCTATTCACCCCCCTCTAGTCGATAACTAGCACTTTCAATTGGTATCAGAGCAAGGTACTCCCTTGTTCTGTATGATTCGGTTTAACCACCTGGAGTTTTAGCTATGTCGACTGCAGGGATAATCAAAGTCTACATTGCGTGCCTGTCTTGACGGCACTTTGAATATCCTCTTTGGAAGAATAAGATGCGTATGCATCTTGAAGCCATTGATGTCGATCTGTGGTATGTCGTCAAGAACAGCGTTCCCAAGACTGGTGAAGGTGTCACCCCTACTGATGTCAAGAAGTTCATTCAACTCAATTCTACTGCGAAGAACATCATCTGTGGTCATCTGACCAAAGGGCAGTATGGCCGTGTGAGTGCTTTGGAAACGTCGAAGCTAGTCTCGAATTGGCTCTCCAAAGTCAATGAAGGTGTTTCAACTCAGAGAGATCAAAGAATCAGTGTCCTACGCAACCTTTTCAACCGCTTCAAGAGAAATGACAATGAAAATGTCCAGCTCACGTTTGATCGTCTCACTGACATCACAAGCGAAGCTTCGTGCTCTCGGCGCCACCGAGATCACCAAGCATGAAATCGTCAAGACACTTCGAGATCTCTTGACAGCTCATTTGACACTCTAGCTCTTATGATTCAAGAACGCATACGACTTTAAGACACTCGATCCATCTGACATACTTGAGAGGCTTAACACACATGAGTTCCAGCTATCTGAGAAAAGAGATATCTATGGTCCCAACTATGGCCGAACTCGCGCTTTGAAGGCAAAGGTTGTTTCCTCATCTGAAGAAGAATCCGACTGCAGTTCTGGTGAAGCTGAAGACCTTGGAAAGGAGCTTGCTATGCTTGTGAAGAAGTTCCAGAAGTTCACTAAGAAGAAAAGCTTCAGAAAGTCTTCACGATCCAGTTCAAGAAATGATGAAGCTTCTTCCAATGACCACAAGAAGAGAACCTGTCACAAGTGCAAGAAACCTGGTCACTACATCTCTGAGTGTCCACAGTGGGACAATGAGAAGAAAAAGAAGAAGAGCAAGGAATATGATTCTGATGACAAGAAGAAGAAGAAATACTCAAAATCTTCTTCCAAGTCAACTTCCAAGTCTTCATCACACAAGAAAAGTTAAATGCAGCAAGGCTCGTGCTTTTGTTGGCAAGGAAATGGATTCATAGGAGGAGTCTGCTTCTGAGGAGGCAGAAGTGGTGGAATCTGAGGAGGAGTCTGACTCTGGCGTTGCAAGTCTGTCTTTAGCTTCAGCCTACGTTGCCAAGTCCATCTTCAACGCTGAAGACAATGTATCCATCACCAACGCTGATGCCAGTGACAAGGACGCCTCCGCCCCCACTTACTGCTTCATGGCACGCGGTGCCAAGGTAAACTCACGCGATGCTTACTTTCAAACATCAAGTGATGATGACTCTGATGGTGAATCCAAACCCAGCTACAAAACACTTGCTAAAATTGCAACTGAACAATGTAAAGCTATGGAACATATTCAAAAACTATTAGACAAAAGCGATGATCCGTTGGAATATTTGAAATGACCCGATCTCACTCCTTAATTGAAGATATAAAAAATCTTCATGTTAAGTACCAAGAGCTTGAAGGTCGTCATGAATCACTCTCAACTACCCATGAAAAGCTTTCCTATGATTATCTTCAAAGGAAGCAAGATCTTGAGAAGTTGAGAACGGCTCATGAAGATCTTCAAAAGGAAAACGAGTCACTTCACGCTCAATGGTCAGTCCATTCGGGAAGGATTTGAACCACCATGTTTAAAATGTCTTGAGCGTGATAACGCTAATTACATTCTTTGAGTGTTCTACTGCTGCTACTGTTTCAATATCTTCAACCGTCGATGTGGTAACTAACCCCTCTGTGGAGGATGCCACTGTTGTTGCTAATGAAAATGCTAGATTGAAGACATTGCTTGAAACAGGAATGTACAAAAGCCTCAAGGGGCATCAGACACTGTGTGATGTCCTCAAAAAGCAGATCTTGAACCAAAACCCTAGGAAAGAGGGTGTTGGGTTCGAGAGGAAAATGAATGTTGATGGTTCTTATTGGAAGCCTGAGCAGTACCCCAAAACCACATGGGTTGCTGCAAAGAAATCTTCAATGGATCCATCTACCTTATCTGGATTTACTTGTGCTAACCCAATTGCTAGTGATGAATCCCTTGATGCAAACTATAAACTATTTAAGAATCATAATGGTGAAGTGTTTGCCAGGTATATTGGTACTAACTGCAGGAATGGACCACCTATGAAGAAGATCTGGGTACCTAAGCGGTACGTTGAGAATCTTCCTGTGAATGTCATCATGACACCACCAAGGAAGAAGACTAACCCCAGACCTATGGCTTCATATGGCCCAAAGGCTTCATACAGATACAGGACTCACATGAGCCACCCTAACGCCAATGTTTTGCAGGGAAACCATACTCAGACTTACGAATATGAGCGTGTGTCTTCAAATCGCTATGTTCATAGAAGTAAGAACTTTTCTGCTTATTCATATGAGTATCGTTCTTCTCCTGCAAGGCTATTTGCTAGGGCTCCAAAGCCGAAGTTCTCAGATGCTGCACTTAGACTCATTGCTTCTAAGCCACCCCTAAAGATGTGAGTGGTTAAGAAGAATTACCTTTCTTTGCAGGGAAAGGTCTCCAGCCAGAAATCAAAGGCGTCTGATGCTATTGCTGGGGACCTAAAACACATTATGGGACGCAAGATAAAATGCCCAAATGGTCTTACTATGTATTTCGTTCCTGAATCGCTTGTCAGTCATACTATTAGTCCTAACCTTGATCTGAGCTTTGATAATCCTCTTGTGCGTCAAATGTTTATGCTTCACAATACTCTCTGTGAAGCCTATCCTCCTAATCGCACTTGTAGGGTACGACACCTCGTGCTTTAATGGATTATGGACATGGATGCACTAACCACATGACTGGTGATCGAAGTCTTCTCATGGACTCAACCTTACGTCCATGTGATAAAAGTCACATCACATTCGTTGACACTGGTAAAAGCAAGGTATTGGGCCTAGGTAGAGTTGCAATCTCAAGGGATCAGCACATGGACAAAGTAATGCTTGTTGAATCCCTTGGTTTCAACTTAATGCCTGTCTCAATGCTTTGTGACTTAAACATGATTGTGCTATTTGGAAAATATCGTTGCCTTGTACTAATGGAATCTGACAAGTCTCTAGTCTTCGAAGGGTACAGGAAAGATGATCTGTACATGGTAGACTTCTCAGCAGGACCACAGACGGCCGTATGTCTTCTAGCAAAGTCTTCGAGTCTTTGGCTCTGGCATCGGAGGCTAGGGCATGCTGGCATGAGGAACCTACACACTCTCGCCAAGAAGAAGCACGTCATAGGCGTCGAAGGCGTCAAGTTCAAGAAAGATCATCTGTGTGGAGCTTGTGAAGCTAGGAAGATGACAAGGGCCAAGCATCCCTCGAAGACAATCATGACTACATCTCGATCTTTTGAGTTGCTCCACATGGACTTGTTTGGTCCCACTCACTACTCTACTTTCACTGCAACTGCGTGTCTCTATGGTTTCGTTATTGTTGATGATTATTCAAGATATACGTGGGTGCACATAATTCTCTTCAAGACTGAAGTGCAGGATGTCTTCAGACGCTTCGCCAACCGCGCCATGAACAACTATGGCGTCAAGATCAAGCACATTAGGAGTGACAACGGCACTGAATTCAAGAACACAGGCCTCGACCTTTATCTTGATACCTTAGGCATCACTCATGAGTTTTCTGCTCCTTACACACCTCAGCAGAATGGCATCGTGGAGCGCAAGAACAGAATCCTTATTGAGGTGGCTCGGACGATGCTTGATGAATACAAGACTCCAAGAAAATTCTGGCCTGAAGCCATTGATACTGCATGCCATGTCATCAACCGTGTTTATCTTCACAAGCTTCTGAAGAAAACATCCTATGAGCTTCTAAGCGGTAAGAAGCCAAACGTAAGCTACTTGAGTATTTGGTGCTAGGTGCTGGATCAAGGATCCACATCACACTTCAAAATTTGCACCGAAAGCACATGAGGGTTTTATGCTTGGTTATGGAAAGGACTCGCACTCCTACAGAGTCTTGAACCTCTTTCACTATAAAGTGGTTGAAACTGTGGATGTGCGGTTCGATGAAACTAACGGCTCGCAAAGAGAGCACTTGCCAAATGTGCTAGATGGAGTACCTGTCAGTGAATCAATCAAGCTAATGGGAACGGGAGAGATCATACCATCAGAGGCCCAGCCTGAAGAAGAACTTATCATTTCTACACCCGATCAACCTGAAGACATTGCTCAGCCTGAAGACAATCCTCCAAATGATGACAATGATCAGCAGGAGAAAAATCTTCGTCCAGTTCATCCTCGTGTTGCAAATGAAGTACAAATTGAGAAGATAATTGATAGCATCAATGCACCTGGACCACTCACTCATTCAAGAGCAACATAGCTAGCAAAATTCTGTGGGCACTTTGCATTTGTCTCAATTTCTGAACCCAAGAAAGTTGTTGAAGCCTTCATGGAACCTGAATGGATTCAAGCTATGCAAGACGAGCTTCAACAGTTTGAGCTGAACAATGTGTGGGAACTAGTCAAGCGTCCTGATCCTCGTAAGCACAACATTATAGGCACAAAATGGATATATCACAACAAACAAGACGAGCATGGTCAAGTTGTCAGAAACAAAGCACGGCTTGTTGCTCAAGGATACACACAAGTTGAAGGAATTGACTTCGATGAAACATTCGCTCCAGTGGCTAGGCTTGAAGCCATTCGCATACTGCTAGCTTATGCAAATCATCATAACATCCTTCTGTATCAAATGGATGTGAAGAGTGCCTTTCTCAATGGAAAGATTGAAGAAGAAGTGTATGTAGCACAACCGCCTGGCTTTGAAGATCCAAAACATCCCGATATGGTATACAGGCTCAATAAGGCATCAGATGGCCTCAAACAAGCCCCTCGTGCTTGGTATGACACACTCAAAGACTTCTTGAAGAGCAAAGGCTTCAAACCTGGTTCTCTAGATCCCACTCTCTTCACGAAGACATATGATGGTGAACTATTTGTGTGCCAAATCTATGTGGATGACATTATCTTCGGTTGCACCAACAAGAAATACAGTGATGAATTTGGTCACATGATGCAAGAACAATATCAAATGTCCATGATGGGAGAGCTGAAGTTCTTTCTCGGTCTTCAGATCCGTCGACAGCATAGCGGCATCTTCATATCTCAAGAAAAATATCTCAAAGATTGCACGAAGAAGTTTGGAATGCAAGGCGCAAAGGATTCACGACGCCTTGATGCCAACCAAAACTTATCTAAGCCCCGACGCCAATGGTAAAGATTTCGATCAAAAGGTATACCGCTCCATGATTGGCTCTTTACTTTACTTATGTGCATCTAGGCCAGATATCATGCTTAGTGTTTGCATGTGTGCCCGATTCCAAGCGGCACCAAAGGAGTCGCATCACTTAGCTATGAAGCGAATTCTTCGATATTTGGCTTACACCCCAACACTAGGATTATGGTATCCAAAGGGCTCAGAGTTTGATCTGGTTGGATTTTCGGATGCTGATTATCTTTGGTGACAAGGTGGATCGCAAGTCTACATCAGGCACATGTCACTTTCTAGGACGATCACTTGTCTGTTGGTCTTCAAAGAAGCAGAACTTTGTATCACTCTCTACTGCTGAATCTGAATACATTGCTGCTGGATCTTGTTGCGCTCAGCTTCTGTGGATGAAGCAAACTCTTAAGGACTATGGCATCCATCTGAAGCATGTTCCACTCTACTGTGATAATGAAAGCGCTATCAAGATTGCTAATTACCCAGTTCGGCACTCGAAGACAGAGCACATTGAAATTCGTCATCACTTCCTCAGAGATCATGTTATGAAAGAAGATATTGATATTATTCATGTCAAGACAGAAGAGCAGTTGGCTGATATCTTCACTAAGCCCTTGGATGAGAAAAGATTTTGCAAGTTGCAGTGTGAGCTAAATATCTTGGAATCCTCAAATGTCCTGTGATTAGGAACACATCCTAACACTTATGCATTTTGATGACTTAGATGTGCAACACACGAAGTAATGTATATCTTCAATCAATGAAGACATACACACTAAGTGTGAATACATTAATGTGGAAATTGACTTCAGAGCGCCACGATAATTGTGCGTCATGTCTGGGTCTAATACTTCCTATACGGTGGGTAACGCCACCACCAAACTCTTATGAAGTGTTTCCTCATGGCGCCATATTTGAAAAGTCTTCGCAATTGATTTATCTTCAACATTAATTTGACTTCGTGATCATTGATTTGGCTTTACTCTGTCATATATATATATACAGTATTTTGTCCTCTATAGCATTCACTTATGGCCATGTCTTCTTGTTTGAATCTTTTGAACTAAGTGAATGTGATCGGACCCTAATCTCTCTATGCTTTCTACCTCAAGCTCTATCTATCCAAATCATATGCATTACATTGTAATCGCCGAATGTCTTCTCTGCGTCCTTGTCGTGAAGATATAGAGAAAAACATTTATATCTAGTTTTAATGACATATCCTTTTGCCTGAAACCTGGAGAATTCGGAACGACCACCCCGACAATCCAGGCGCGCGTGGGAACGTGGAACAACTCTCAATGAGTTGCATGTTAGCCACGTGTCCTTCAGATGTGAACCGCCAGGGGCACCTGCGTAATTGCGTTGTGCTGTCTCTGTCCTTATAAATACCTGTCTCGCCTCGGTCAAAAATACTTCTTCCTCCTTCGCCATCTTTTGCAAACCCTAGCGTCTCCGCTAGCTCTCGACGACGCCGACGACGGAGCGCTTAGCTGCCGCGACTTCCTCGAAGCCGTCCTCACGCCGGCCGCGGACCTCGTCTTCTCCACCGTCGCCGTAGGTGTCTTCCGTCGCCAAGTTAGGACACGGGAGATCGAACTGCTCGGCATCCATCTTCGCTTCGTCTAGCAGTTCTTCGTGTGGTAATAAAAGTTTACTTTTTACCGTTTTTTTTATCTGATAGATTCACCCTTTCCTACCAAAAGTGGTTTCTAGATCTCCAAACATGAATCTATCTCTTTCTGCATCTCATACTCTGCCTAGTATATTCACTTATGCTTCTTCACAAGTTAGATTCCTCACTTGTACTTATTCTTGGATTTGTACAACTCTGGAACCAACTCTCATCATATAAGTGAATGTCTTCGCATTATGAGGTCAATGTCTTCAAACTGATTTATCTTCAAAATCTTCTGAGAATGCATATGACCTCTTCCCCTTACCCTCGCACCTTTAATGCTGTCACAGGTACATGTCCGTGGGAGAATCCCTTGGTTCTCATAGTCTGCATTCGTTTGCAGAATTCTTGCAGAGTCACATCAACTCACCTGAAGCGAGTTCCTGTCAGTCCAGCCGTTTGAAGCCATTGCATGTACTGAAGCCCTTCAGTTTACACTTCATGGCAACTGAAAAGTCGGCAAGGAAGGGAGGCAGACAGCATCATGGTAACACTTCCAAGGACTTACCTCCAGATTTGCACGAGATGTACAAAACTGACCCAGAAGAAACCTATCTTTGAGCATGAGAATCGAATCCAATGGATTCAAGATATTAAGCGTAAGAATGGTTTAGATATCGCTTCATCACTAAAGAATATGCAGAGAAGAATGCCATCAAGGCACCACAGGGTGATATTCTCGTACAAAAATCTTCCACCGGGACTCGAAATTTGAAGCTATTGAGCAAGGCTTCTATCCTTGCATGGTGCGCGGACCACATCCACGAGAATGCTGATCCGTCTTCCTTTGCTCACGGTGTCGTGAAAGGCGATGCATTCAGCGCAACTACCCGGTTAGCCAAAGACTCGACTACAAAGAACAAGAAGGAACTAGGGCTTGACTTCAACCCTGGTCCCTCCTCACCTCGGGACAATGGCACCCGTGAACCAATGAAAACAGGATTGGCCCCTTCTACAATCTTGCTGGCCTCATCACTCACATTGCAGTTCAAGGTGCCAAAGTGGATCATTCTGATGATGATGCTGACACCGATGAAGCTCCCGCTCCTGCTCCAAAGCCTAAGAAGCAAACGAAGACTAAAGCTTCAAAATCATCTGCTGCTCCAAAAGCTTCAAGAGTGAAGCCATTGGCAACTGCCCCTTCTGCTCCAAGCAATAACTCTGAAGATCTCTCTCGCATCTCCAAGAGGCGTGAGAAGCCACAGAAGACACCAGTTCAGAAACTGAGTCATGCACTGACGCCTGCTGCCATTCTGAGGAATGAATCTGAACCCATTGACTTATCTTCAGATGAAGAATTTGGTGAAGATGCTCTGGAACAATGATCAAGAGCAAGCAAGAGGCGGAGATCTTCAACGATCTCCCCTCTTTGATGTAAACATTCAAGAACTTCATTGATGAGTGGTTTGATAATCCGGATCTCGGCTTTGATGACCTTGACTTCCCATTAGCGTCGGCGTTTCTTTCCAAGGCGCCATTGCTCTGAGCTTGCTCGCTCAGCAGATAGTTGAACCGAAGCGAAAGATAGACTTCGAGAAGGAACAGTTCAAGAAGCATGTAGCCAGGCTGAATGTGGCTGATGTGCAAAAGTTCAAGGTGATGCTGAATGACCTCAAAGAGTCATTTCGGAAGAAACACGAGGAAGCTAAAGGCTCAAGAGAGCGCATGAAAGCACTTGCACGCAAATGCGTTCAAGCCTACAATGAAGCTGAAAAGCGCAAGGCACTTGGCCGCCCTGGCATTGACCCCTCAATGGCTGCCAAGAAAAAGAAGTCATCTGAAGCCAACACTAAAGCACCATGGTAGGAAGAACCTCACATTGTCTTCCTTGCCAGCATGCGCAGCTCGAAGCCCAAGGCTCCTTCAGTGGCTTCTGAATAGAAGAAAACCAAGGCAGCTAAAGCCGAAGCCAGGAAGAGGAAAACCAAGCGCACCACTGATGAAGAACCACCCCCTAAGAAGAGAAAAACCAAGAGAAGATATCGGGCTGCTCCCACAGAGCCCCTTATTGTTGAACCCCTTGCTTTTGTTCCCCCTCCGTCTGCAAACCAAGAGCGTCGGATGATTGTTCATGAGCCTGCTTCCACAGAGGCTCCTGAAGCTCAAGAAGTTCCAGTCGTCGACCCCATCGCGACTGAAGACATTGTACAAGATGATGTAGTTCTTCCTCAGATCGAGCGCCCAACGGTATCATCGCCTGTTCAAACAAACAGTGAGCTTATCAAGATTGGTGCGCCCTTTGGCGCCAATCTCACAAGATGCATCATGGGCTGATCGCCTGACAAGCTACCCCACATCAAGACTCACCAAGTACACCCCAACCGTCATCCGCATCGTCATCAGCCCCCATGTCCAATGATGACAACTACATGGAGACATCACCATCACCAAAGGCGTCGTCCGTATTTCAACGGCTTCGCAAAGGCCTGAGGCCATCCGTCTCCATGACTACCATCACAGAAGGGGGCTCAAACTTGTCAAGTTCAATGGCACGTCAAGTGTTTCCTGAATACAATCCTTCTGTGACGGTCCCTGTGTCTGAAGCCAATGTTGTGGAAGACCCTCCGGCTGCATCAGCCGGAGCAACACAAGAAGAAGAGCGTGTCACTACTCCCCCTACAACTCAAGAAGAAGTTCCTGAAGAGAACCAGTCTATGCCAGAACCTCCAGCTACTCAAGTGGAGGGTGAAAATCCTGAGGCTCCCACCAATGACATTCCTGAAGTCAATGACGTTGTCATGGCCGAAGCCAATGTGGAGCCTACAGTGGCCAATGCACCAGTGGCCAATGAAGCCAATGAAGCCTATCGGTGTCAAAACCGGCGGATCTCGGGTAGGGGATCCCGAACTGTGCGTCTAGGCGGATGGTAACAGGAGACAAGGGACACGATGTTTTTACCCAGGTTCGGGCCCTCTCGATGGAGGTAAAACCCTACTCCTGCTTGATTAATATTGATGATATGGGTAGTACAAGAGTAGATCTACCACGAGATCGGAGAGGCTAAACCCTAGAAGCTAGCCTATGGTATGATTGTTGTTAGATCCCCACGGACTAAAACCCTTCGATTTATATAGGCACCGAAGAGGGTTAGGGTTACCTGAGTCGGTTACAATGGTAGGAGATCTACATATCCGTATCGCCAAGCTTGCCTTCCACGCCAAGGAAAGTCCCATCCGGACACGGACGAAGTCTTCAATCTTGTATTTTCATAGTCCGAGAGTCCGCCAAAGGTGATAGTTCGCTATCCGGACACCCCCTAATCCAGACTCCTCGGTAGCCCTGAACCAGGCTTCAATGACGACGAGTCCGGGCGCATATTGTCTTCGTCATAGCAAGGCTGGTTCCTCCTCCGAATACTTCTTTGAAGATTTTGAACACAATGATAGTGTACGTCTCTTCAAAATAAGTTCCTCATACCACCGTATAGAGAATGATATTTGCACAAATCTGCGGCGTATTCTCGCAGCGTGACATCACACCACGGCCAGCACGTATTGAATCGTTTTACTGCCCCCACCTCGGTAGCGTTTAGCGAGGCGGTTTCCTTTGCACGTCTTGTCAAAGCAGAGATCGTGTCCCCTTATTCCGGGATTCTCATCAATACGGGTGTGGGTAACCCAACCGCGCCATTGATTACGGCGCTTGGGAGATAAGCGAGTTTTACCAGGCTGGTGGGGACGCATAGTTTCGTCCGTCCATATAAGGGGATAAGGATCCACCTTTTTACCTACGCCTTCTTCCTCCTTTGCCCATCCATTCCCGGGCACTTGAGCTCCAGCGCCCAAGTCCGCACATCTCGCCTCAACCTTCCCCAGCCATGTCCGGAGCGGGAGGCAAGTGGATGGTCTCCTCCGTCACGGAGGGGCAAATCAAAAAGCTGCGGAAAGCCGGATACTTGTCCAGCGACATCGTGCATCGGCTCCCCGATAAGGGGCAGCTCATCCCCACCCCCAGGCCCCATGAGAGGGTGGTGTTCCTCACCCACTTCCTCCGTGGACTAGGTTTTCCACTTCACCCATTTGTCCGGGGGCTCATGTTCTACTACGGCCTGGATTTCCACGATCTGGCCCTGAATTTCATCCTCAACATCTCGGCGTTCATCGTCGTGTGCGAGGCCTTCCTCTGCATCCAACCCCACTTCGGCTTATGGCTGAAGACCTTTAATGTCAAGCCAAAGGTAGTGGGCGGCCGCCAAGCGGAGTGCGGAGGTGCCATGGTGGGCAAGATGGCAAACGTCCTATGGCTCGAGGGCTCCTTTGTGGAGACCGTAAAGGGGTGGCAATCGGGGTGGTTCTACATCACCGAGCAGCGACCCTAAATGGGCAGCGGCCCTCGAATTCGATCTGGTTTCCCTCTGGCGGCTCACCTCTTGGAAAGAGACGGGCTGGCGTGGGGTAATTGAGAAGAGGCTGACGGACTCGAACTGCGTCCAAAACCTGGTGAACAAGAATATCAGGCTTGTCAACGTAGTCCAGGTCATGCTCATCCGCCAGATCCTCCCATGCCAACAACGGGCCTTCAACTTGTGGGAGTTTGATCCGGCATAGCACCGAACCTTGAGCAGGCTCTTCGACACTATGTACGAAGATGCCTGGAAGGCGCTGTTCAAGGGCGCCGTGGCTCCCGCATCCGCTACCGAAGACCGTGGATTTAGCTCGCAGCGTCAAGCTAGCGAGGTAAGCTATTTTACCCTTTACGGGACTCTTGCTTTTCATAGTTTGACTCCATGCGGGATCTAAACTCCCTTACCTTTGACAGGATTGGCAGAATACGTCCGGGCAGGTTAACTGTCCGGCTCCCCTGCCAGAAGGCCCAACAGACGCCCGCTTGTCGAAGCTGCTGGTTCCGGCATCTTACGTGGTGCTGGAGAAGAAGGCCAAGAAGAAGGCCACGAGAACTCGAAGGAGTTCCCGGCGCCAGGTGTTGTCAGACTCCTCGTCCGATGACTCCGAGGCGGAATCCTCCCGTGAAAACGAGGAGGAGGAAAAAGAAGCTTCTCCCCGAGGGAGAGAAGAAAGGAAGGCCGCCCCAGCTGGGGAGGCCGGAGGAATCAAGAAGGGAAGGACCCTTCCTCCGGACTACTCCACCAACGCCGACGACGGCGAAGAGGAGTGGCCATCAAGGGCCAAGCCCCTGGCGAAGTCGTAAGTGTCCGGATACCAGAGCAACTCATGGCTTTTCATTTGTCGCATAGTATCTTCTAACACCGAATATAACCATGCAGCCCGCCTAAGGACGGGCTCGATGCTTCGTCGAGCGGCTCCCTGGATTCGTCGGATGTGAATAGCACTTCATTTCCGGTCGCCTCCTCTCCTCGCGCCGCTGATGACGCAGAGGTGGGGTCCCGAAAGGGGCCCAGCCAGGAGGAGGTGGTCCAAGAGGCGCCGCAAGGCAACCTCCCGGACTCCAGGTGCGAAGGGGATGAAACCCCAAAGGGCTCTAAGTCCGACCTGGGCGGACTCCGTCTTGAACCTTCGGTGGTTCCGAAGTCCGTGACGGCCCTTCGTAAGAAGGGCAGTCTGCGACTCGAGACCTCCGTCCAACCGGAGGCACCGGATAATTTCTTTGGGCGCTTAACGGCGCCTCCATCAAGGAAGCACCGCACTATTATGAGTGTGGTGATCCGAAAGTTCGATCTGCCAAGAGCGGGCTGACTGAAGCTGTGCCAGCCTTCTAACGGCTTTGAGGTAAGTATTTAAGATATGTAAGAATATTACCGCATAGGCGGTAGCCCACGATGCACAGTTTGGTGTTCGGAAAGAAAAGCCGAACTGAGGATCTAAAAGATATACGCATGAGTCTAACATAAGTATGTCAATATGGGAATGCAGGCTGCGCTGCTGACCTCTACCGCACTGACTACAAAGGTCAATGCATTGAAGCAGAGCCTCGAGAGGTCCGAGAACGAGCTCGACCTTGCCAAAAAGCAGCTCGAGGACAAGGAAGGTAAGTAATACCTTATGGGAGTATATAAAAGATGTGGTTGCAAAAAATGACAGGACTAACGTGAGTATTACAGGGGCCACGAACGAGGTGGCGACCCTGAAGGAAGCGGTGTCCAAGGCCGAAAGCAATGCGGCCGCGGAGCGCTCTGAGCGAGAGAAGCAGGAGGCGCGGGTGGCGGAGGTGCGGCAAGAGCTCCAGGCTCTCGTGGAAAAACACGAGAGTTTGGAGCGTGACTCGAAGACTCGAGAGTCCGAGCTTGCCTCGGCCCTTGAGAGCACCAAAGCCGCTAAGGCCGAAGCCCAAAAAGCCCTCCAGGAAATTGAGGCATTGAAGAAGATAGCGGCGGGTAAGGCATTCTTTATGCAAAGCAAGCACGTGAAAGTGAATTATCTGTTACTTACCCGAATCCGGAGCTCTCCAGGAGCATTCGCAGATCTGCCCCTTGATGTGTCCGATCTTTGCCGCGTTCTACCGAGCCGAGGAGGGAGCTCGGCGGAGAAGGTGTTACGGTCTCAAGATGTCGAGGCCGGACACCCGGTGCCCTTGAGCGACCAGTGAAGCGGTGATCGAGCTCCATAAGGTGGCGAACAGGCCATGAAGGGCCTCATAGTTTGGCTGTGGCCTAAGGAAGCCATGCACAGGAGCTACTTGGGCTGGTGAGGCGGCTGGTGGGACGCATGTCCATGGATTGAAGTCGTCAAGCGCTCAAATGCGCATCGAAGGTGCCCGTAGGCCTTGCCCGTGCTAAAGTGCCTTTGAGGGCAAGATGGACGCTGAGAAGCTTGTGACGGACAGACCACCGCCGGGCAAGGAGTATCGCAAGCCCGAGATGTACTATGAGTGCGTCCTAAAGGGTGCCCGCCTTATAGCGGGTGAATGCTCCAAAGATGTAATTTTGAGTAAACTCGCATTTGTTATCCTGTACGCTGAAAACTTGTTCATATGCGCTAAGCAACGCTTGTGAATTTAAAATATTACCTTCTGTGCGGCCGTTTATTAAATTTGAGAGATGGCGAGTCGTCGGCTTCAAAGCCCCCATGCCACAGTCTTTGGGGTGTTGGGATAAACTTGAGTGCTCTTGTTCCCATTCTTGGGTCCTTCGAGGAGGCGCTCAACGCATAGCGAACGAGGCAACCGGACTATAATGCTTAACACTCTCACTTAGCCATAGAATTCTATAATTTTAAATTTGGTGAAGCCCCTAGTATTCGGAAGACCGAGTTGAGGCGCTATCCACGCCTAGGCAGACAATGCCGACTCCTCGCTCTAAGCGGCATAAGTCTTTAGGGACTCGAAAACCTCTCGAACAGCGACCGGCTCTCGCCCTATCATGACGGTCAGTTTAGCTTTCCACCGAGGTGCTTAGCCCGGCTTAACCGGCACAATCGCGTTGGTTCTCCCAGCTACCTTAGCCGATATAACGGAACATAAGGTACCAAAACATGGGAGCCGGGCAAACCCAACTATTGACCCAAGACATGATTCGGAGCCGATGCATATAATGCTATAAGTTCGGGGTGCCGCACTTGTGAAAGTGTTCGGACTTATCACACCATATTTCGGGGTACATAAGCCCCCGGTGTATTGGTCGTACCAAAGTGTACGGTTGTGCAATGTCATAACTGAACATATATAGATAAACAAATGAGTGCAATAATAAGCAGAAGCTATGTATTGTTTATTCAAAAAAGGGTTGCTTGAAAGCAGAACGATACAAATAGTGCGATAAGCAAGGGACGGGACTATTTGACATGTCCCCCTCCAGGGGTGAGCTGCGGGATAATATGTGAGACAAGTATACTGCTCGTTATAGAGACCACCTGGACACTCGACGTAGCTTTCTGCTTCCCTGGCTGTTGCATCGTGAGTTCGGCGATTCTATTGCCGGACAGGGCTTCTTGAGAACGGAGTCCTGAAAGTAAGAAAGAAAAAAAAAGAATGACACAATCGGGAGCCCCTAGTGCGGTTGAGCCGCATTACGGGCATCTTGGTGGTCGTGCCCTCCCCTATGCCCATGGTATTTCCGGGCGTAATTATGTACAGCGTAATACTTTGGTTTCGCAATTTTGCGAGGGCTGGGGTAGGGGCCGCATTGCTACGCGTGCTCGGATCGTGCCAGGCGGTCTTGTTGTAGGTTACTCCGGGCGCGCTTGACGGTGTCCGGACATTTAATAGCCGAGAATTGCCTTGAGAGGCTGCTTTGTACTTCCGCCGCGAGGGTCGCGGTATGCTCCTCCGTTCGGAGAGAGCGTTCGGTGTTTCCATTGACCATAATTACTCCTCGAGGGCCTGGCATCTTGAGCTTGAGATATGCGTAGTGCGGCACCACATTGAACTTTGCAAATGCGGTTCGTCCGAGTAGTGCGTGATAGCCGCTGCGGAACGGGACTATGTCGAAGATTAACTCCTCGCTTCGAAAGTTATCCGGGATCCAAGACCACTTCAAGTGTAATCGAGCTGTCTGATTGGCCTCTACACCTGGTATGACTCCTTTAAAGGTCGTCTTCGTGGGTTTAATCCTTGAGGGTCTATGCCCATTTTGCGCCGTATCCCGATAAAGCAGGTTCATTTTGCCGCCGTCCATCGGGACTCTAGTGAGGTGAAATCCGTCAATGATTGGGTCTAGAACCAATGCGGTGAATCCGCCATGGCGAGATGCTAGTGGGGTGGTCCCTTGATCAAAAGTGATCGGGCGGGGAGGACCACGGGTTGAACTTTAGGCGACTGGCTCCATCGCGTATACGTCCCTTAGTGCACGCTTCCGCTCCCTTTTGGGTATGTGGGTTGCATATATCATGTTTACCGACCGCACTTGTGGGGGGAAACCCATCTGTGCTCTATTTTTCAGCAGCCGGGGCTCCTCCTCGTCATCGCTATGCAGCCCCTTGTCGTTGTTTTCGACATTTAACTTGCCTGCCTGCTTGAACACCCAACAATCCCTGTTGGTGTGGTTGGCTGGTTTTTCGGGGGTGCCGTGTATTTGGCACGAGCGATCGAGTATTTGGTCCAAATTGGACGGGCCCGGAGTATTTCTTTTAAATGGCTTTTTCCGCTGACCGGGTTTAGAGCCTCTGAATCCGGCATTGACTGCCGTATCCTCGGAGTCGTCTCCTGCATCGTCGTCCATACGGTCGAGGTCTTCGGAGTCGAAGTCGAGCATGTCGGTTAAATCATCGACAGTGGCTACAAAATGGGTGGTGGGTGGGCTTTGAATTTCTTCGTCGTCCGTATCCCAGCCTTCCTGACCATAATCCGGCCAGGGCTCTCCTGATAAAGAGAGAGACTTTAGTGAATTCAGGATGTCGCCAAAGGGCGAGTGCTGAAAGATGTCCGCGGCGGTGAATTCCATGACCGGCGCCCAATCGGCATCGATTGGCTGGGGCACGGAAGGTTCGGAGCCCGGAGAGGAGTCCGGCACCTTGGAGTCACGAGCCTTGCAAAGGACATGGTTGGTGTTCGGCTCAATCGCCGTAGAGATCGCAGACCCCGAGGCGGTGTCCAGCCACCCGTCCTCGATCGGCGCAGTCGGCTCCGAGCTAAGGCCGGGCGGATCTTGATGCAGCCTCGAGGCCTTTGACCGGCGGCAGAGCTAGATCATGTCCATCGAGACAGTGCGGCGCGCTTGGCTGTGGCTCGAATCCGTCGAAGATCAAGTCCCCGCGGAGGTCGGCCGTGTAGTTCAAACTTCCAACTCTGACCTGATGGCCAGGGGCGTAGCTTTCAATCTGCTCCAGATGGCCAAGCGAATTGGCCCGCGATGCTTGCCGCCCGAATCTGAAGATCTGTCCGGGAGAAAAGTCTCACCCTGGACCGCATCATTATTGATGATCGGAGGAGCCATCGGGCCTAAAGATTACGACACAGAGGAACTCTCAATGAAAGCACCAATGTCGGTGTCAAAACTGGCGGATCTTGGGTAGGGGGTCCCGAATGCGTCTAGGCGGATGGTAACAGGAGACAAGGGACACGATGTTTTTACCCGAGTTCGGGCCCTCTCGATGGAGGTAAAACCCTACTCCCGCTTGATTAATATTGATGATATGGGTAGTACAAGAGTAGATCTACCACGAGATCGGAGAGGCTAAACCCTAGAAGCTAGCCTATGGTATGATTGTTGTTAGATCCCTACGGACTAAAACCCTCTGATTTATATAGGCACCGAAGAGGGTTAGGGTTACACACGATCGGTTACAATGGTAGGAGATCTACATATCCAGACGCCAAGCTTGCCTTCCACGCCAAGGAAAGTCCCATCCGGACACGGGACGAAGTCTTCAATCTTGTATCTTCATAGTCCAGGAGTCCGGCCAAAGGTGATAGTTCGGCTATCCGGACACCCCCTAATCTAGGACTCCCTCAAAGCCCATGAAGCAGATGAAGTCAATGTCGCACCTGACACAAATCTGCAGCCTGAAGTTAATGCCACTGCTCATGTTCCGCCTCCAAGGCCACATACTATCGAGCAAGCATACAACTATGGCCAACTTATCACTGTCAGATGGCCTATTCTCGATTCCTCCACCTGCTTTGGTCCTCAATTTGATTACCATGTCGAGCACGGGCCTCGATTCGTAAGCCAAAGCCAAGACTGCCCAGATTTCCGTGTAATCGCCACTTCGCCAGATCTTTCAATGTCAACGGCTTCATTGCACACAACACCTTCTTCGATAGAGCAAAGAACCCTACACACGGGCCCAAGATTTCATCGATCGGTTACGGAGTTATCAGCAGCGCATCTATTATTCATGCATTTTGTACAACCAAGGCCGCATATTTCCGCATATGCGCCTTGATACTGAAGCCATAGCTGGCCTGCCCTACTTAGAAGAAGCTCTCGATTGCTTCAGAGAGGCTGGCTTACTACACTTTGTCACTGATAAGGAGCACTAGAATGAAGAGTTGCTGCTTCAATTCTACTCCACTCTTCATATCAGAGGCTACTACAGGGATCCTAAGACTTGGATACTTGAGTGGATGACAGGAAATGTCCATCATGAAGCCAAAGCATTTGATGTCATTGATCTTACTGGCCTGCCCACTCCAGGGGATCTCTATGAGCCTGGTTGTCAGCTTCACACTGCAGCTTTGGAAAGCATCTTTCACAAGTCAGAACCCGACATGAGCCAGATGCTCAGCATGATGAAGCCATTGCCTCCGGATCACGAGAATATCCTACGGAGTTCTTTGTTGAAGACCTTGAGTATCTGCCATGCACAATCTATCACATCATAAGGCGAACTCTCTGGCCCATCAAAGGACATTCTCCAAAGGCTAAGCTAGAAGGTGCAATGAAGACATTGGTCTTCCATATTCTTCATGGCAAAAGCTTCAATGCACAGGATTTCTTCATCCGCCAACTTGCTGCATCAGGATCTGACATTTTTGGCTTGAAGTTCTATGCTCCATGGATCATGCGTCTGATCAAGCTTCACACTGCTTTCAACTATCAGCCATCTGCGCGCAACCACATTGTCTTCTTGCCAGATGTCGATTTGTCGGTTGAAGCCATCTATCCAGAGCCTGACAAGGAGCCACTCTATCTTCATAATGCTGATCGTCAGAGCTTCACTCAGCCCATTGAAGGTGTGCTGGCTGCCACTCGAGTCTATCCGTTGGCTGGTACTACACGTGCACCTCACCGTGCCCAAACCAACGCCACTGACAGCACAATTGCTCAAGGCCTCGAAGGCGATCTCGTGTTCTTAATGACCGAGAGCTTCTCATTGGCCTGCATCAGAAACAAGATAGGCATCATGATTGGCTCAAGCGCCAGATGCAGAGCAACATGACTGACGTCAATTGCATTCGCAACCTTGCAACTAAGAATGCCTTTGTCGCTCATGAAACCTGTCGACGCACATGGAAAGGGCTGACGCTTATGTGTGCTGAGGAAGATCTTCAGGACGATGGCTTCTCAGAAAGATTCAAGTTTGATTCCACTCCGCCCAGAAATGTTGTTCTGCGGCACACTCCATCTCTTGAAGGCTCAGAGTACTCCTCTTCTGCTGCAACCGTGAATGCTCGTGTGATCGATGATCAAGATGATGCCACTTCGCCACCTCCAACACGAATCGACACTGCTCCAAGTTCGTCTGCACCGCCAAACCTCGACACCAACCCTGCATCTTCTCCTACTCCTTCTGGGAACGAGTAGAGGCTCAATGTCTTCAACCCTTTTTGGTCCTTACTGACAAAAGGGGGAGAAGCTATGAGTTGATAGTCTTCAAGCGGGTTCATATGGGCGGTTGCTTTATATTTTTCCTAGTGTTTACAACTCCTTTCTCTTGATACATTTGGTTCTCTGAGTTGTAACACTTAAACTCGATGGTCGTCTGCTACTTATTTGCTATTTTGTGATGCGATGATAAATTCCGCATGTGCGATGATAACTTCCGCACTTAAATCATTTTGCAGACGTCTATTTTTCATTATGCATGTCATTATCTTCATTACATTGAATCATGCATGATGAATTGTTTTCATAAGTTGAAGAGGATGTCCACAAGTAGAACCTGCCATGTGCATTTGCATTCCAAAAGCAAATTACATATATGCACATCTTCAGGGGGAGCCTTTTGCTACTTAAGAAGACAATACCTCATCCTTTACAATTTCACATATTTATATCCCCGTTGAAAACTTCAACCAGTTTGTCATCAATCACCAAAAAGGGGGAGATTGTAAGTGCATCTAGTGTCACCCCTAGTTTGGTTTTGGAGTATTGACGACAAACGTGGTTGAGGGACTAATGTGTTTGTGAGAATTGCAGGATAACACAAGTAGTAGTCCCTCCTTGATTCGGTTTACCTACCGGAGATGACCCCTAAAAATGTATGAAGACATTGAAGTTAATTGTGGTATGTGAAGATATTCACATTGAAGACTATGACAGAAGAAGACACTGAGTGAAGACTATGGAGCGCGAAGACTTATCAGTTTTGTTGTTTCTTTTCTTCTTTGTTGAGTCATAGGAACCACCGCACTGTTAAGTGGGGTCCAAGTGAACAAAGTCAGAGTGACTGAAGTGATGCTCAACCAAAATCCTATGTCTTCGAGCAAAGACAATGAGAGCAAAATCTTATCCAGGGTCGGATAAGTCAGCTTTACTTGTAGCCCAAGTCAAGCTGTCGCATGTGTTTGAAATCTGACCGTTGTGACACGTGTCAGATCCTTAGTGACCCAGGGTCATTTCGGACAAATCAGGTCGGGTTGCCTAGTGGCTATAAATAGCCCACCCCCTACACCACAAATTGGTGGCTGCTCAGAGTTAGTGCACGGCTTTTGTCGTTTGAGAGCAACCCACCTCCGAAGCTTTTGAGAGAGAGAAATCCTTGTGAGGACAAAGCCCAAACACCCAGAGCCAAAGAGTGTTAGGCATCACTGAAGTCTTTCTGTCCGCGTGATCTGAAGACTTGTTACACTTGAGGACTGTGAATCCTCCAGCCGGTTAGGCGTCACGTTCGAGCATCCAAGAGTAATTGTGGATTGCCGTGAACAAAGTCTGTGAAGGTTTGGAAGTGTACCTTGAAGACTTACCAGAGTGATTGGGCGGGACCGTGTGTCCTTAGCTCAAGGGGAATAAGGTGAAGACACGGTCTTGAGTTCAATCTCAACCTCCCTAACTGCAGACAGTTGTCACAAAGAATCGAACTGGTCGAACAAATCCTTGTCTTCGCAACACAATCGGGTTCTATCTCTTACTCTCCTTACTTACGGTTTGTCTTTGTGAAGTCATTGCACGATTACTCTACCTATTTGTCTTCACCTGTGTGACTACTTGTTACGATTGGCTTCATACTATCTTCCAACCTGATCCTACTACATAGCTGCTATCACCATCATGCTTTAGCTTCATACTTGTTTGACTATGGCTTGTCTAGTGTAGTTCATCTTCCGCTGCATGTTTATAGGTCCAGTTTTCATGTTTGTCTTCGAAACTTTCATGTTTTGAAGACTTTCGTAAAAATCGCCTATCCACCCCCCCCCCCCTCTAGTCGATAACTAGCACTTTCAGGAACCCCTTCAAGATGCTAAGGAGAAAGGATTGGCCCAAGCTTCAAGATGAAGACTCTACACTTTCTATTTTAGTGATCCAAGATCACATTGAGTCTATAGGAAAAGCCAATACTATCAAGAGGGGATGAGGTGTTGCTTAATGAGTTTCTTGCTCTCTGATTGCTTAGTGATATGCTCCAAAACCCTCAGCTACTTTCTCATATCCACATATGACCTAAACCCAAAGTCAAACTCGGCCCTACCGATTCTTTCTACCCGGCGCCACCGAGTTCAGATGTCATAGCCACTGCCACAAACCCTAGGCAAATCGGTCTCACCGATAGGGATCTCGGTCTCACCGAGATGGGATTGTAATCTCTCTTTTCCCTTCAGAACGTTTCGGTACCACCGAGATGAGCGATCGGTCTCACCGAGATTGCAATGTAAACTCTCTGTTTCCCTTTCGTAACATTTTGGTCTCACCGAAAAGAGCGAATCGGTCCCACCGAGTTTACCTGACCAACTCTCTGGTTAGCTTATTACCAAAATCGGTCTCACCGAGTTTTTGTAATCGGTCTTACCGAGATTACGTTATGCCCTAACCCTAACCACATCGGTCCTACCGAGTTGCATGTCGGTCCCATCGAAAATCCTAACGATCACTAGATTTGTTGAATCGGTCCGACCGAGTTTATCAATTCGGTCCCACCGAGTTTGGCAAGTTGTGTGTAACGGTTAGATTTTGTGTGGAGGCTATATATACCCCTCCACCTCCTCTTCATTCATGGAGAGAGCCATCAGAACGAACCTACACTTCTTATACACATTTTCTGAGAGAGAACCACCTACTCATGTGTTGAGGCCAAGATATTCCATTCCTACCATATGAATCTTGATCTCTAGCCTTCCCCAAGTTGCTTTCCACTCAAATCTTCTTTCCACCAAATCCAAATCCTGTGAGAGAGAGTTGAGTGTTGGGGAGACTATCATTTGAAACACAAGAGCAAGGAGTTCATCATCAACACACCATTTATTACTTCTTGAAGAGTGGTGTCTCCTATATTGGCTAGGTGTCACATGGGAGCCTCCGACAAGACTGTGGAGTTGAACCAAGGAGTTTGTAAGGGCAAGGAGATCGCCTACTTCGTGAAGATCTACCGCTAGTGAGGCAAGTCCTTCGTGGGCGACGGCCATGGTGGGATAGACAAGGTTGCTTCTTTGTGGACCCTTCGTGGGTGGAGCCCTCCGTGGACTCGCGCAACCGTTACCCTTCATGGGTTTAATTCTCCATCAACGTGGATGTACGATAGCACCACCTATCGGAACCACGACAAAAACATCCGTGTCTCCAATTGCGTTTGAATCCTCCAAACCCTTCCCTTTACATTCTTGCAAGTTGCATGCTTTACTTTCCGCTGCTCATATACTCTTCGCATGCTTGCTTGTTATGTATTGAGATTGTTAAACTTGTGCCTAAACTCCACTTAAACTTAAAGAAGCTAAAAACTGCACTTTCGGTACTTAGTGTCTAATCACCCCCCCCCCCCCTCTAGACACCTCTTCTCGATCCCTTTCAGTTCTGTTTCCTCAACTCTTTCATTTCCTCATTACTGCGTTGTGCCCTTGTTCATATCTTTGTTTGAAGACTTTGACTGAAGACTTTCTCAACTTCCTCAGTTCAATTTCTTCAGTCTGTTTGTCTTCATCTTGTGTTATCCTGTGTTTACGCTTTTTTTACTCTATGCATGTCTTCATTTCATCATGATGACCATGCTTGTGTTCTGTTATGTTTACTTCCGAGTTCTTATTCCGCTGCAAGTAGTTCTTCGCTAAGGAATTTCCTCACCCGCAAATTCCTCAGTGAAGAATTCGTAAAAATCACCTATTCACCCCCTTCTAGTCGATATAACGCACTTTCAAGGTGCACTTGATAACCCACAAGTATAGGGGATCGCAACAGTTTTCGAGGGTAGAGTATTCAACCCAAATTTATTGATTCGACACAAGGGGAGCCAAAGAATATTCTCAAGTATTAGCAGCTGAGTTGTCAATTCAACCACACCTGGATAACTTAGTATCTGCAGCAAAGTATTTAGCAGCAAAGTAATATGGAAATAACGGTAACGGTAGCAAAAGTAATATTTTTGGGTTTTGTAGTGATTGTAACAGTACCAACGGAAAAGTAAATAAGCGAAGAACAATATGTGAAAAGCTCGTAGGCATTGGATCGGTGATGGAGAATTATGCCGGATGCGGTTCATCATGTAATAGTCATAACATAGGGTGACACAGAACTAGCTCCAATTCATCAATGTAATGTAGGCATGTATTCCAAATATAGTCATACGTGCGTATGGAAAAGAACTTGCATGACATATTTTGTCCTACCCTCCCGTGGCAGCGGGGTCCTAACGGAAACTAAGGGATATTAAGGCCTCCTTTTAATAGAGTACCGGACCAAAGCATTAACACATAGTGAATACATGAACTCCTCAAACCATCATCATCACCGAGTGGTCCCGATTATTGTCACTGGGTTGCCGGATCATAACACATAGTAGGTGACTATAGACTTGCAAGATAGGATCAAGAACTCACATATATTCATGAAAACATAATAGGTTCAGATCTGAAATCATGGCACTCGGGCCCTAGTGACAAGCATTAAGCATAGCAAAGTCATAGCAACATCAATCTCGAACATAGTGGATACTAGGATCAAACCCTAACAAAACTAACTCGATTACATGATAGATCTCATCCAACCCATCACCGTCCAGCAAGCCTACGATGGAAGTACTCATGCACGGCGGTGAGCATCATGAAATTGGTGATGGTGGATGGTTGATGATGACGACGGCGACGGATTCCCCTCTCCGGAGCCCCGAACGGACTCCAGATCAGCCCTCCCGAGAGGTTTTAGAGCTTGGCGGCGACTCCGTATCGTAAAACGCGATGAATCCTTCTCTCTGATTTTTTCCCCAAAAGTGAATATATGGAGTTGGAGTTGAGGTCGGTGGAGCATCAGGGGGCCCACGAGGTGGGTGCGCCCGAGGTAGCGCGCCCACCCTCGTGGATGTGGTGTGGGCCCCCGACGTGGATTCTTCTTCGATTTTTAATATTTTCCAAAAATACGCTCGTGGAGTTTCACGTCATTCCGAGAACTTTTGTTTACGCACATAAATAACACCATGGAAAGTCTGCTGAAAACAAGCGTCGGTCAAGTTAGTTCCATTCAAATCATGCAAATTAGAGTCCAAAAGAAGGGCAAAAGTGTTTGGAAAAGTAGATACGACGGAGACGCGTGTCAACTCCCCAAGCTTAAACCTTTGCTTGTCCTCAAGCAATTCAGTTGACAAACTGAAAGTGATAAAGAAAAACTTTTACAAACTCATGCTGCTCTTGTTGTTGTAAATATGTAAAGCCAGCGTTCAAGTTTTCAGCAAAGATTATGACTAACCACATTCACAATAACTCTTAGGTCTCATGTTTACTCATGTCAATGGCATAATCAACTAGCGAGCGATAATAATAAATCTCGGATGACAACACTTTCTCAGAACAATCATAATATGATATAACAAGATGGTATCTCGCTAGCCCTTTCTGGGACCGCAAAACATAAATGCAGAGCACCTTTAAAGATCAAGGACTGACTAGACATTGTAATTCATGGTAAAAGAGATCCAGTCATAGTCATACCCAATATAAATTAATAATAATGAATGCAAATGACAGCAGTGCTCTCCAGCTGGTGCTTTTTAATAAGAGGGTGATGACTCAACATAAAAGTAAATAGATAGGCCCTTCGCAGAGGGAAGGTGGATTTGTAGAGGTGCGAGCTCGATTTTGAAATAGAGATAAATAATATTTTGAGCGGCATACTTTCATTGTCAACATAACAACCAAGAGATGGCGATATCTTCCATGCTACACACATTATAGGCGGTTCCCAAACAGAATGGTAAAGTTTATACTCCCCCTCCACCAACAAGCATCAATCCATGGCTTGCTCGAAACAACGAGTGCCTCCAACTAACAACAGCCCCCGGGGGAGTTTTGTTTGCAATTATTTTGATTTAGTTTGCATAAAGCATGGGACTTGGCATCCCGGTGACCAGCCATTTTCTCGTGAGTGAGGAGCGGAGTCCACTCCTCTTGAGAATAACCCGCCTAGAATGGAAGATACAGATAGCCCTAGTTGATACATGAGCTATTCGAGCATACAAAACAGAATTTCATTTGAAGGTTTAGAGTTTGGCATGTACGAAGGTATAGTGGACTCATATGGCATAACTTTGGGGTTTAAGGGATTGGATGCACAAGCAGTATTCCCGCTTAGTAGAGGTGAAGGCTAGCAAAAGACTGGGAAGCGACCAACTAGAGAGCGACAACAGTCATGAACATGCATCAAAATTAATAAACATTGAGTACAAGCATGAGTAGGATATAATCCACCATGAACATAAATATCGTGAAGGCTATGTTGATTTGTTTCAAGTACATGTGTGAACATGTGCCAAGTCGAGTCACTTAAATCATTCAAAGGAGGATACCACCCCACTATACCACATCACAACCATTTTAATAGCATGTTGACACGCAAGGTAAACCATTATAACTCATAGCTAATCAAACATGGCACGAGCAACTATGATCTATAATTGTCATTCCAAACATGTTTATCCATAATAGGTTGAATCAAGAACGATGAACTAATCATATTTACAAAAACAGGAGAGGTCGAGTTCATACCAGCTTCTCTCATCTCAGTCAGTCCATCATATGTCGTCATAATTGCCTTTCACTTGCTCGTCGAACGATGTGAAAATAATAAGAGTGCACGTGCACTCGACTAAGCTGGAATCTGCGAGCATTCAATAAGCAGGAGAAGACAAGGCAATATGGGCTCTTGGTTAAATCAACAATAATGCATATGAGAGCCACTTCAACAATTTAATTATGGTCTTCTCCTATCGACCCCCAAAGAAAAGAAAAGAAATAAAACTATTTACATGGGAAAGCTCCCAACAAGCAAAAGAAGAACGGGAAATCTTTTTTGGGTTTTCTTTTTAATTATTACTACTACAGCAAGAAAGTAAACTAGCTAAAAGCTACAACTATTTTTTTTGGTTTTCTTAAGGTTTTTTAAACACACAAGAAGAAAGCAAGAAAAAGAAAATAAACTAGCATGGATATTACAGTGAAAGAGTATGAGCACCGACATCTAGCAATGAGTGTGTGTGAACATAAATGTAATGTCGGTGAGAAATACGTACTCCTCCAAGCTTAGGCTTTTGGCCTAAGTTGGTTTATTGCCACGGATGGCCTGGCGGATATCCAAAGTTGTAGCCGGGGTCGTACTGCGATGCTGCAGTTATTGCCTCCTGGGCTGCAGCGTAGCGGCGAGCTGCCTCCGCCCTCCTCTCATACTCATCTGCCTCCTCTCTGGTAATAGAATGTCTTTCTTTTGCCTGATAATCAAAGAAGGCAGGAGCAGGGAGAGTAATACGGGCAGCATGACGTCTGTCAAAGATTAAGCGATACCGGAGAGGTGATTCATTCCTCTTGACGAACTGGTGGTGAACCATAGCATTAAAGTCTAAATAAGTAGGAGGCAATTCAATATCATCATTACGTATGGTTACACCAAGCAAATCAGCTAAGCGGGTTGCATAAATTCCTCCAAAGAAATCTCCATTAAATCTATTATGATGCAACCTACGTGCAACAATGGCTCCCAAATTATAAGATTTGTCTCCTAACACAGCACTCCTAAGAATACTGAGGTCAGGGACACAATGACATGCTTCATCTTTACCATTTATGCACCTACCTATGAAGAGAGCAAAATAATGTATAGCAGGAAAAAGAATGCTCCCTATGGTAGCTTGTGCTATATCTCTAGGTTCCCCCACACTTATACTAGCAAGAAAATTTCTAAATTCAGATTTGCGAGGTTCACTAGCACTACCCCATTGTGGAAGTTTGCAAGCAGTGGTAAAATCCTCTAAGTCCATCGCATAAGATTTCTCACAAAGATCAAACAGGACAGTTGGAGAATTGCGTGAAGATGAAAATTCAAACCTCCTCACAAAGGAACTAGTGAGATAGTAGTACTGGCGGCACTTTTCCTCCACGAAGCTCACAAGATCAGCGTTACGCAAATATGCATTAAATTCTTCCTTGATTCCCGCTCGATCCATAAAGTTTTCTGAAGGCCATTCACAAGGCCGCACTGGAGCGTCCCTTGGTGGCTCATCGTCAGCATCACGCATTGCAAGCCTGGGTTCTTGCTTCCTTGAAGAACCACCTTGGTACATTTTCCTAAGCATATTTCTTCCTCTGGAAAATTTCTGAAGTTTTTAGTAACTTCAAATAAAAGTGAATCAAGCTCAACAAAATTGGTAGCAACTACTCCTACAAGTGCCTAGAGACTATATCATGCATTAGAACTACTTGGAACCATATAAATTTGACATGCAAGCTCAAGAACATGGTGACCTAGGCAGCACAAATTTGCAATGAATAAAGCACTAGAACAAAAACTAATCGGGCCAATGGAGGAGTCGCATACCAAGGAACAATCTCCCCAAGCAGTTTTGTGAGAGGTGCTTTGAGCAAGGAGATCAAAAATCGCAGCAAAATGAGCTAGAACTCGTGCTTGAGCTGGATGGTGATTTTTTTGGGAGGAAGAAGAAGTGTGTGGGTGCAGGAATAAGTGGAGGGGAGCCACCATGGGCCCACGAGGCAGGGGGCGCGCACAGTAGGGTGGGCGCGCCCTGGACCCTTGTGGCCAGGTGCTTGCTCCCCCTGCTGTGTTCTCAGTGCCAGATATTCTCAAATATTCCAGAAAAAATCATATTAAATTGGCAGGGCATTTGGAGAACTTTTATTTTCGGGGTATTTTTATATTGCATAGATAATTCAGAAAACAGACAGGAAAATGCTATTTTTACTTTATTTCAACTAAATAACAGAAAGTAAAAGGAGGGTACAGAAGGTTGTGCTTCTAGTTTCATCCATCTCATGCTCATCAAAAGGAATCCACTAACAAGGTTGATCAAGTCTTGTTAACAAACTCATTCCGAATAACATGGAACCGAAGAAATTTCGAATAACACTATGTTACCTCAACGGGGATATGCACATCCCCAGTAATAAGAATATCATATTTCTTCTTGACAGTAGGAAGAGGAAATTCAAAACCTCCAAAAATAATCAATGTAATTTTTCCAATAGAATTGATACTATGGACTTGAGGTTGTTTCCTCGGAAAGTGTACCGTATGCTCATTACCATTAACGTGAAAAGTGACATTGCCTTTGTTGCAATCAATAACAGCCCCTGCAGTATTCAAAAAAGGTCTTCCAAGAATAATAGACATACTATCGTCCTCGGGAATATCAAGAATAACAAAGTCCGTTAAAATAGTAACGTTTGCAACCACAACAGGCACATCCTCACAAATACCGACAGGTATGGCAGTTGATTTATCAGCCATTTGCAAAGATATTTCAGAAGGTGTCAACTTATTAAAGTCAAGTCTATGAAATAAAGAGAGAGGCATAACACTAACACCGGCTCCAAGATCACATAAAGCAGTTTTAACATAGTTTCTTTTAATGGAGCATGGTATAGTTGGTACTCCTGGATCTCCTAGTTTCTTGGGTATTCCACCCTTAAAAGTGTAATTAGCAAGCATGGTGGAAATTTCAGCTTCCGGTATCTTTCTCTTATTAGTAACAATTTCTTTCATATACTTAGCATAAGGATTCATTTTGAGCATATCAGTTAATCGCATACGCAAAAAGATAGGTCTAATCATTTCAGCAAAGCGCTCAAAATCCTCAACATCCTTTTTCTTGGATGGTTTGGGAGGAAAAGGCATGCGTTTCTGAACACATGGTTCTCTTTCTTTACCATGTTTCCTAGCAACAAAGTATCTCCTATCATAACGTTGATTCTTTGATTGTGGGTTATCAAGATCAACATCAGGTTCAATTTCTACATCATTATATTTACTAGGTTGAGCATCATCATGAACATCTTCATTAATATTTTTAGTTGGTTCATGTTCATTACCAGATTGTGTTTTAGCATCAGAAATAGAAATATCATTTGGATTCTCAGGTGGTTCAGCAATAGGTTCACTAGAGGCATGCAAAGTCCTATCATTTTTCTTTTTCTTCTTCTTAGAAGGACTAGGTGCATCTATATTATTTCTCTGAGAATCTTGCTCAATTCTCTTAGGATGGCCTTCAGGATACAAAGGTTCCTGAGTCATTTTACCAGTTCTAGTAGCCACCCTAACAGCGTGATCATTATTCTTACTATTCAATTCATTGAGATAATCATTTTGAGCTTTAAGTACTTGTTCTACTTGAGTGGTAACCATAGAAGCATGTTTACTAATGAGTTTAAGTTCACCTTTAACTCTGGACATATAATCACCCAAGTGTTCAATCATATAAGCATTTTGTTTTAATTGTCTACCAAAATAAGCATTAAAATCTTCTTGCTTAACCATAAAGTTATCAAACTCATCCAAACATTGGCTAGCAAACTAAGTAGGAGGGATTTCAGCTTTATCATATTTATAGAGAGAATTTACCTTTACTACCTGTGTCGGGTTATCAAGACCATGAGTTTCTTCAATAGGTGGAGGATTAAGATCATATGTTCCTTCAACAAAGTGATGAAATTAAGACCATGTATTTCTTCAATAGGAGGTAAATTCTTAACATCTTCATCTTTAATACCTTTCTCTTTCATAGATTTATTTGCCTCTTGCATATCTTCGGGACTTAGAATTAGAACACCCCTCTTCTTCGGAGTTGGTTTAGGAATAGGCTCAGAAATTGGCTCAGAAAGTGTCCAATTATTTTCATTTGTCAACATATTATTCAATAAAATTTCAGCTTCATCCGTGTTCTTACCACGAAAATGTAACCAAAGACAACTATCCGTAATCTCTGGAAGCATCGGTTAGTCCATTATAAAAGATATCAAGTATTTCATTTTTCTTAAGAGGATGATCAGGCAAAGCATTAAGTAATTGGAGAAGCCTCCCCCAAGCTTGTGGGACACTCTCTTCTTCAATTTGCACAAAATTATATATTTCCCTTAAAGCAGCTTGTTTCTTATGAGGGGTAAATATTTAGCAGAGAAGTAATAAATCATATCCTGGGGACTACGCACACAACCAGGATCAAGAGAATTAAACCATATCTTAGCATCACCCTTTAATGAGAACGGAAATATTTTAAGGATATAGAAGTAGCAAGTTCTCTCATCATTAGTGAACAGGGTGGCTATATCATTTAATTTAGTAAGATGTGCCACAACAGTTTCAGATTCATAGCCATAAAAAGGATCAGATTCAACCAAAGTAATTATATCAGGATCAACAGAGAATTCATAATCCTTATCAGTAACACAGATAGGTGAAGTAGCAACAGCAGGGTCAGGTTTCATTCTAGCATTAAGAGATCGTTGCTTCCATTTAGCTAATAATTTCTTAAGATCACTTCTATCATTACAAGCAAGAATGGCTCTAGCAGATTCTTCATCCAAAACATAACCCTCAGGCACAATAGGTAATGCATATTTATTAGGGGGAGAGTCTTCATCATCACTATCTTCAATATTATCAGTTTCAATAATTTCATTCTCTCTAGCCCTAGCAAGTTGTTCATCAAGAAATTCACCAAGTGGCACAGTAGTATCAAGCATAGAAGTAGTTTCATCATAAGTATCATGCATAGCGTAGTGGCATCATCAATAACATGCGACATATCGTAATGAATAGCGTAAGCGAGGTTTAGGTGTCGCAAGCTTACTCAAAATGTAAGGTGAATCAAGTGCAGAGCTAGATGGCAGTTCCTTACCTCCCCTCGTAGTTGAGGGATAAATTTTTGTTTTCACATCTTTCAAGTTCTTCATAGTGACCAGCAGATATAAATCTCAAGTGACTCAAAGAATAGAGCTATGCTCCCCGGCAACGGCGCCAGAAAATAGTCTTGATAACCCACAAGTATAGGGGATCGCAATAGTTTTCGAGGGTAGAGTATTCAACCCAAATTTATTGATTCGACACAAGGGGAGCCAAAGAATATTCTCAAGTATTAGCAGCTGAGTTGTCAATTCAACCACACCTAGATAACTTAGTATCTGCAGCAAAGTATTTAGTAGCAAAGTAATATGGAAATAACGGTAACGGAAGCAAAAGTAATATTTTTGGGTTTTGTAGTGATTGTAACAGTAGCAACGGAAAAGTAAATAAGCGAAGAACAATATGTGAAAAGCTCGTAGGCATTGGATCGGTGATGGAGAATTATGTCAGATGCGGTTCATCATGTAACAGTCATAACATAGGGTGACACAGAACTAGCTCCAATTCATCAATGTAATGTAGGCATGTATTCCGAATATAGTCATACGTGCTTATGGAAAAGGACTTGCATGACATATTTTGTCCTACCCTCCCGTGGCAGCGGGGTCCTAACGGAAACTAAGGGATATTAAGGCCTCCTTTTAATAGAGTACCGGACCAAAGCATTAACACATAGTGAATACATGAACTCCTCAAACAATCGTCAACACCGGCAGTGGTCCCGGTTATTGTCACTTCGGGGTTGCCGGATCATAACACATAGTAGGTGACTATAGACTTGCAAGATAGGATCAACAACTCACATATATTCATGAAAACATAATAGGTTTATATCTGAAATCATGGCACTCGGGCCCTAGTGACAAGAATCAAGCATAGCAAAGTCATAGCAACATCAATCTCAGAACATAGTGGATACTAGGGATCAAACCCTAACAAAACTAACTCGATTACATGATAGATCTCATCCAACCCATCACCGTCCAGCAAGCCTACGATGGAATTACTCACGCACGGCGGTGAACATCATGAAATTGGTGATGGAGGATGGTTGATGATGACGACGGCGACGGATTCCCTCTCCGGAGCCCCGAACGGACTCCAGATCAGCCCTCCCGAGAGGTTTTAGGGCTTGGTGGCGGCTCCGTATCGTAAAACGCGATGAATCCTTCTCTCTGATTTTTTTCTCCCCAAAAGTGACTATATGGAGTTGGAGTTGAGGTCGGTGGAGCGTCAGGGGGCCCACGAGGCAGGGGGGCACGCCCCCCACCCTCATGGACAGGGTGTGGGCCCCCTGACATGGATTCTTCTTCCAGTATTTTTAATATTTTCCAAAAATACGTTCCGTGGAGTTTCAGGTCATTCTGAGAACTTTTGTTTCTGCACATAAATAACACCATGGAAAGTCTGCTGAAAACAGCGTCAGTCCGGGTTAGACCATTCAAATCATGCAAGTTAGAGTCCAAAACAAGGGCAAAAGTGTTTGGAAAAGTAGATACGACAAAGACGTATCAGCACTCCCTCCTATTTGTCGCTCCTCCCGCAACATCTTCCGATGTTGCCTGCCCCCATCTCCCTCATCGGCGGTCAGTCGTCCTCCCAGTGATGCCACCCTACCTCGTCCCTAGTTGCTCCTCTCCCTCACAGGTCGCCTCATCTGGCAGCCTCCATGTATGCGCTAGCGACGATCGTCTCTTCCTCGTCCCTGGTCCATCTCCATCTGTCATGTCCCCTGAGCAGCTCGATTCTTCTCTGCTCGCATCCAGGAGACGCCACCACCCCCATTTTCCTTTCAATGCTCGATGCAGCAGGCCACCATCCACCAGCACCCCCGTTCCCTTTTCCTGCTCCCCTAATGTAGCAGGACACCATCATATTGTTTGGAACTATCATATTTGAGTCTATGTATTGTTTGGGATGTCTATGAACTGTCATATATACATGTGTTAAGTATATCATATTTGTTGCATCTATGAATATTTGAGGCTGAAATATTGTTTGGAACCATCATATTTGAGTCTATGTACTATTTGTTTAAAAATAGTGTCTTGTTATCGTAAGAGAATATTGTTGTTGTGTGACCATTTTATGTTGTTGCGATTTCTATTACTATATATTCATTCAATTATAACCACATCTGAGCGAATTCCATTTTTGAGTCATGTAGAACAAGGTATAGTCTTCATGGTAATGTTGCTATGCAATTTCAAAGTTTGTCATCCAAACAATATTTGGTATTTAAACCTCATAGGCATTTCAATAGCCAATTCAGTGAATAATCAAACATGTGAATTCTTATTCATGCCATTTCAATTTCTTCGCTGAATTGGAAATCCAGTCCAATTCAATACGGAGCTCTCTAATACCCATGTCCAAACAAAGAGTTATGCATGACCTTCCTCACACAATCCTCTCCTAATTAATAGCATACATAATATCCATGCGAACACTAGCAATTAACTATATCTCACCTAATATAAACATGCAATTAAGATCTTGTCACATAGAATATTAGTAATTTAGTATGCAACACAATTGATCTATTGTCTAATATTAACGTGCATTACACGTGCATTATTATTATTATTATTATTATTATTGTTTAGGGAAACATTGCCAATTTATTCAGAGTTCACAACCCCCCTATCTATTACCTCCGAGCCTGTACACTCTGGAGAGGAACATGGAGCAAAGTTTTACACAAAGAGTTACAACAACCATTCATAGCTATGATATGTGCGACCTTATTCGCTGACCGTCCCACCCAAGCAACCTGAAATTCATCAAAATACCCAAGCAAGACTGTGATCTCTTCAATTAGTAGCCCATTAGCTGAAAGATCATTTTGACCAGACACTATTTTCCTTGCCGTCACCCGCGAACGTGTCTCTATGATCACCTTCAGGACATTGAGTGTATATATTACCAACAAGCTTACCAACAAATTACAGTTTTTGAATAGTTATCAATAAATTATTGGAGATGCTTAAAAGCAAGCTTCCCCGATCCAGCATATTTGCTACACCAGATCTGGCATCGGCACGCACGTAGAAGCACCCGGAAGGGCCCCAAAAATGGCTAGAAAAGGAAAGCCAGCGTTGGCCCTTGACTGACAGGCGTAAAGGAAGTTCCACCACCCTTTCGATCTAACCCACTTAACTAAATCTAATTGACCATATTACTCCGGTATTTTGCCACCAATCGAATGACCAATATTCAATGTTCCAAGATAACCCCACACACTTCCTACCCCAATCACTTACGTTGTGTATGGATGTCTCCATTGAAGGGCTTGAATTGGATTTGTTGTTCCAAACATTCATTTCACCTGTTTGGATGGACACTGAATTGACAACCTTTAATGGAATTTCAGCCTGAATTGACACGCACGCGAAGGCCCCGCCAACAATACGGGGGGCCCCCGGTCTGAATTGCCCTAAAATGGATGGCTCCCACAATATGTACCGATTCAGCTTTATTTCCTTGTCCTCTCAAATAGAAAAAGAAAGAAAGAAAGGGCGGCGGCGACCACGAACCTGGACGGCCACCACGAAGCTCGGCAACGGCTTGCAGGTGCACTCCCTCCGCCCTGCCCCTCCTCCCGGATCATCTCCCTCAACACCGGTTGGTCCTGCTCCCAGTGACGCCACCATACCCCTTTCCTAATTGCTCCTCGTCCTCACAAGGCATTCCTTTGGCAGCCTCAATGTATGCACAGGTGGCGATCGTCTCTTCCTCGTACCTAGTCCATCTCCATCTATATCATCCCCTCAGCAGCTCGTCTCTTCTCCGCTCGCATCCCGGAGACGCCACCACCCCCTTTCCCTTTCACCGCTCAATGTAGCATACCACCAGGCACCAACACCCCCTTTCCATGCTCCCTCTAATGCAGCAGTACATTGTCATATTGTTTGGAACTATCATATTTGAGTCTATGTATTGTTTGGAATGCTTCCGAACTGTCATAGATACATGTGTTGATTCTATCATATTTGTTGCATCTATAATATTTAGTGGATGAAATATTGTGTGGAACTATCATATTTGAGATTGTGTACTATTTGTTATTGTTTAGAAATAGTGTTATGTTATCGTAAGAGAATATTGTTGTCGTTGTTGCGTGACCATTTTGTGTTGCTGAGATTCATTTCTATTGCTATATATTCATTCATTTATAACCACATGTGGGCATATTCCATTTTTCAGTCATGTAGGACAAGATATAATCTTCATGGCAATTTCAAAGTTTGTCATCTAAACAAGATTTGATCTTGAGACCTCATAGGCATTTCAATGGCCAATTAAGCGAACAACCAAACATGTGAATTCGTATTCATGCTATTTCAGTCTCCTCACAAAATTGAATTCCAGTCTGATACAATACAGAGCTCTCTAATACGGGCGTCCAAGCAAAGCATTATCCACGACCTTCCTCACGATCCTCTCCTAATTAATAGCATACTTAATATCCATGCTAGTGCTAGCAATTAATTATATCTTACCTAATATCAATGTGCAACTAAAATCTTGTCAAATAAAATTTTAGTAATTTTAGTATGCAACGGAATTGATATATTGTCTAATATTAACCTGCATGCACACAATATTGGTAGTAGCGAATACGGAAGTACTCCCCCGTTCCACAATGTAGTGTGTTCACGCTTCCCGAGATCTAAATTTGATCATACATTTAACCAACAAGACCGACTGCGGCGGGAGCAAAAAATATACCACTGAATTCATATCAAAAATACGAATTCAATGGTACATTTTTGGCTGCCGCCGCATTCCTTCTAAAAACTTGTCCCTTGAGTTTTTATGTTCTGTTGTTACCTCGAGGTAGATTCCTCTTCTGAAGAGGTTTTGTTTGGTCATGAAACGGCCTTTTACACTACCCCTAATCATCAAATCCATTTGCAAGAAAAGTTCTAGGCATTATATTTTTCCAGGATAATTGATGTATTTAGCATTGTTCCCAATCAGATCGGTTTATCACCACAGATAAATAGAGGAAGTTGGTATCATCATGCAACCATGTTTATGTACTTTGTTGTCTGGCTTCGAAAAATGTGCTCCAATTGAAACACCACGAATCAACAGTTGACTTCTTTAGGATTGAGTCCCGAGACAGACAGTACCATTCAGGCAGCTTAGACCGCACCCTCTAGCCCAGACCAGCACAACAAGGTTTGCAGAGATCTTGATTCCGAATCGGATTGTGTTGATGTTGACTGAGAGTTCTTTTTCTGAAAAGCACTCACGCTATTACATGTTCACCCGAAGTATAAAGCACTTCAAACATACATCAAATTACATCAAGCTTCATGGACCACCGAACGACCACTGATATCGTTAGAACGAGCCACCAACGCATCATTGTCATTGCTCCCAGATCGGAACAGGTATGGCCTTGTTGATGACAGCGGGGAAGTCGTCGTGCGCATGCCCTGAAAAACCATCGCCCCGAAGCCGTAGGCATCGCCGTTGAAACCTTGAATCGTTATGAAGAACTTGATATCAAATCTCGCCATCGTGCACACACAACGAGAAACTCTAACCTCGCCACTCAGAGGAGCCGACATGAATCTACGCGGGAGCTCCATCTAATCCATCCTGATGGATGAACTCGGGGAGGATCGAAGCCCGGAAGACCAACTAGAAGATGAAGCGTACTCATCCACCCGAGCGCCGCTCCTGCATGGACTAAAATCCTAACCTATCTGCTAACCGGAGCCAAGGCACCACGATTCCCCTCTCCTCCACTGATGTCTACTATGCAACCTTCTTCTTGTAGACGTTGTTGGGCCTCCAAGTGCAGAGGTTTGTAGGACAGTAGCAAATTTCCCTCAAGTGGATGACCTAAGATTTATTAATCCGTGGGAGGTGTAGGATGAAGATGGTCTCTCTCAAGCAACCCTGCAACCAAATAAAAAAAGTCTCTTGTGTCCCCAACACACCCAATACAATGGTAAATTGTATAGGTGCACTAGTTCGGCGAAGAGATGGTGATACAAGTGCAACATGGATGGTAGATATAGGTTTTTTAATCTGAAATTATAAAAACAGCAAGGTAACTAATGATAAAAGTGAGCACAAACGGTATTGCAATGCTTTGAAACAAGGCCTAGGGTTCATACTTTCACTAGTGCAAGTTCTCTCAACAATAATAACATAACTGGATCATATAACTATCCATCAACACGCAACAAAGAGTCACTCCAAAGTCACTAATAGCGGAGAACAAACGAAGAAATTATGGTAGGGTACGAAACCACCTCAAAGTTATTCTTTCTGATCGATCTATTCAAGAGTCCGTAGTAAAATAACACGAAGCTATTCTTTACGTTCAATCTATCATAGAGTTCGTACTAGAATAACACCTTAAGACACAAATCAACCAAACCCCTAATGTCACCTAGATTCTCCAATGTCACCTCAAGTATCCGTGGGTATGATTATACGATATGCATCACACAATCTTAGATTCATCTATTCAACCAACACAAAGAACTCCAAAGAGTGCCCCAAAGTTTCTACCGGAGAGTCAAAACGAAAAGGTGTGCCAACTCCTATGCATAGGTTCATGGGCGGAACCCGCAAGTTGATCACGGAAACATACATCAAGTGGATCATGTGATATCCCATTGTCACCACAGATAAGCACGGCAAGACATACATCAAGTGTTCTCAAATCCTTAAAGACTCAATCCAATAAGATAACTTCAAAGGGAAAACTAAATCCATTACAAGAGAGTAGAGGGGGAGAAACATCATAAGATCCAACTATAATAGCAAAGCTCGCGATACATCAAGATCGTATCACCTCAAGAACACGAGAGAGAGAGATCAAACACATAGCTACTGGTACATACCCTCAGCCCCGAGGGTGAACTACTCCCTCCTCGTCATGGAGAGCGCCGGGATGATGAAGATGGCCACCTGTGAGGGATCCCCCCTCCGTGAAGTCTTGAACAGGGTCCCGATTGGTTTTTGGTGGCTACAGAGGCTTGCGGCGGCGAAACTCCTGATCTATTCTGTTCCCCGGTGTTTTAGGGTACATGGACATATATAGGCGAAAGAAGTCGGCCAGGGGAGCCATGAGGGGCCCACGAGGGTGGGGGGCGCGCCCAGGAGGGCAAGCGCGCCTTCCTGCCTCGTGGCCACCTCGTTGCTTCCCTGACGTACACTCCAAGTCTCCTGGATTGCTTCCGTTCCAAAAATAACTCTCCCGAAGGTTTCATTCCGTTTGGACTCCGTTTGATATTCCTTTTCTTCGAAACACTGAAACAAGGGGAAAAACAGGAACTGACACTGGGCTCTGGGTTAATAGGTTAGTCCCAAAAATAATATAAAAGTGCAAAAATAAAGCCCATAAACATCCAAAATAGATAATATAATAGCATGGAACGATAAAAAATTATAGATACGTTAGAGACGTATCAAGCATCCCCAAGCTTAATTCCTGCTCGTCCTCGAGTAGGTAAATGATAAAAACAGAATTTTTGATGTGGAATGTTGCCTAACATATTTATCAATGATATCTTCTTTATTGTGGCAAGAATATTCAGATCCATAAGATTCAAAACGAAAGTTCAATATTGACATGAGAACAATAATACTTCAAGCATACTAACAAAGCAATTATGTCTTCTCAAAATAACATGGCCAAAGAAAGTTATCCCTACAAAATCATATAGTCTGGCTATGCTCTATCTTCACCACACAAAATATTTAAATCATGCACAAGCCCGATGACAAGCCAAGCAATTGTTTCATACTGTTGATGTTCTCAAACTTTTTCAACTTTCACGCAATACATGAGCGTGAGCCATGGAAATAGCACTATATGTGGAATAGAATGGTGGTTGTGGATAAGACAAAAAGAAGAAGATAGTCTCACATCAACTAGGCGTATGAATGGGCTATGGAGATGCCCATCAATAGATATCAATGTGAGTGAGTAGGGATTGTCATGCAATGGATGCACTAGAGCTATAAGTGTATGAAAGCTCAACAAAAGAAACTAAGTGGGTGTGCATCCAACTCGCTTGCTCACGAAGACCTTGGGCATTTTGAGGAAGCCCATCATTGGACTATGCAAGCCAAGTTCTATAATGAAATATTCCCACTAATATATGAAAGTGACAACATAGGAGACTCTCTATCATGAAGATCATGGTGCTACTTTGAAGCACAAGTGTGGTAAAAGGATAGTAGCATTGTCCCTTCTCTCTTTTTCTCTCATTTTTTTAATTTTTTTGGGCCTTCTCTCTTTTTTTGGCCTCTTTTTTCTCTTTTTTTTATTTTTTGTCCGGAGTCTCATCCCGACTTGTGGGGGAATCATAGTCTCCATCATCCTTTCCTCACTGGTACAATGCTCTAATAATGATGATCATCACACTTTATTTACTTACAACTCAAGAATTACAACTCGATACTTAGAACAAAATATGACTCTATATGAATGCCTCGGCGGTGTACCGGGATGTGCAATGACTCATGAGTGACATGTATAAAGATAATGAACGGTGGCTTTGCCACAAATACGATGTCAACTATATGATCATGCAAAGCAATATGACAATGATGAAGCGTGTCATAATAAACGGAACGGTGGTAAGTTGCATGGCAATACATCTCGAAATGGCTATGGAAATGCCATGATAGGTAGGTATGGTGGCTGTTTTGAGGAAGGTATATGGTGGGTGTATGATACCGGTGAAAGGTGCGTGGTATTAGAGAGGCTAGCAATGGTGGAAGGGTGAGAGTGCGTATAATCCATGGACTCAACCTTAGTCATAAAGAACTCGCATACTTATTGCAAAAATCTATTAGTTATCGAAACGAAGTACTATGCGCATGCTCCTAGGGGGATAGATTGGTAGGAAAAGACCATCGTCATTCCCCATGTACCACTCATAAGGAAGACAATAAATAAATAAATCATGCTCCGACTTTATCACATAACGGTTCACCATACGTGCATGTTACGGGAATCACAAACTTTAACACAAGTATCTCTCAAATTCACAACTACTCAACTAGCATGACTCTAATATCACCATCTTCATATCTCAAAACAATCATCAAGTATCAAACTTCTCATAGTATTCAATTCACTTTATATGAAAGTTTTTATTATATCCCTCTTGGATGCCCATCATATTAGGACTAGTTTCACAATCAAAGCAAATTACCATGCTGTTTGGGACTCTCAAAATAATATAAGTGAAGCATGAGAGTTCATCTATTTCTTCAAAATAAAACCACCGCCGTGCTCTAAAAGGATATAAGTGAAGCACTAGAGCAAATGACAAACTACTCCGAAAGATATAAGTGAAGATCAATGAGTAGTTGAATAATTATGTAACTATGTGAAGACACTCTAACATTTAAGAATTTAAGATCTTGGTATTTTATTCAAACAGCAAGCAAAACAAAAGAAAATAAAATGACGCTCCAAGCAAAACACATATCATGTGGTGAATAAAAATATAGCTCCAAGTAAAGTTACCGATGAACGAAGACGAAAGAGGGGATGCCATCCGGGGCATCCCCAAGCTTAGGCTCTTGGTTGTCCTTGAATATTACCTTGGGGTGCCTTGGGAATCCCCAAGCTTAGGCTCTTGCCACTCCTTATTCCATAGTCCATCGAATCTTTACCCAAAACTTGAAAACTTCACAACACAAAACTTAACAGAAAACTCGTAAGCTCCGTTAGCGAAAGAAAACAAAACACCACTTCAAGGTACTGTAATGAACTCATTCTTTATTTATATTAGTGTTAAACCTACTGTATTCCAACTTCTCTATCGTTTATAAACTATTTTACTAGCCATAGAGTCATCAAAATAAGCAAGCAACACACGAAAAACAGAATCTGTCAAAAACAGAACAGTCTGTAGTAATCTGTAACTAACGCAAACTTCTGGAACTCAGAAACATCTACCAAAATAGGACGACCTAGATAATTTGATTATTGATCTTCTTCAATTGGAATCAGTATTTTATCATGTTCTGGTGATTTTAAACAATTGTTTTCGTAAACAGAAAGTTTCTGAAATTTTCAGCAAGATCAAATAACTATCACCCAAAAAGATCCTATAGGTCTTACTTGGCACGAACACTAATTAAAACATAAAACCACATCTAACCAGAGGCTAGATCAAATATTTATTACTAAACAGAACCAAAAAGCAAGAAACAAAAATAAAATTGGGTTGCCTCCCAACAAGCGCTAACGTTTAACGCCCCTAGCTAGGCATGATGATTTCAATGATGCTCACATAAAAGATAAGAATTTGAAACATAAGAGAGCATCATGAAGAATATAACTAGCACATTTAAGTCTAACCCACTTCCTATGCATAGGGATTTTGTGAGCAAATAACTTATGGGAACAATAATCAACTAGCATAGGAAGGCAAAATAAGCACAACTTTAAAACTTTAAGCACATAGAGAGGAAACTTGATATTATTGCAATTCCTACAAGCATATGTTCCTCCCTCATAATAATTTTAGTAGAATCATGAATGAATTCAACAACATAACCATCACATAAAGCATTATTTTCATGATGCACATGCATATAAATTTTACTACTCTCCACATAAGCAAACTTCATCTCATGAATAGTAGTGGGAGCAAACTCAACAAAATAATTATCATGTAAAGCATAATCCAATTGAAAATTAAAATCATGATGACAAGTTTCATGGTTATCTTTATTCTTTATAGCATACGTGTCATCACAATAATCATCATAAATAGGAGGGATGCTTTCATCATAATAAATTTGCTCATCAAAAATTGGGGGACTAAACATATCATCTTCGTCAAAGATAGCATCCCCAAGCTTGTGGCTTTGCATATCATTAGCATCATGGGTATTCAAAGAATTCATACTAACAACATTGCAATCATTCTCATCATTCAAATATTTAGTGCCAAACATTTTAGAGACTTCTTCTTCTAGCACTTAAACACAATTTTCCTTTCCGTCATTCTCACGAAAGATATTAAAAAGATGAAGCGTATGAGGCAAACTCAATTCCATTTTTTGTAGTTTTATTTTATAAACTAAACTAGTGATAAAACAAGAAACTAAAAGATTCGATTGCAAGATCTAAAAATATACCTTCAAGCACTCACCTTCCCGGCAACGGCGCCAGAAAAGAGCTTGATGTCTACTACGCAACCTTCTTCTTGTAGACGTTGTTGGGCCTCCAAGTGCAGAGGTTTGTAGGACAGTAGCAAATTTCTCTCTGGATGACCTAAGGTTTATCAATCTGTGGGAGGTGTAGGATGAAGATGGTCTCTCTCAAGCAACCCTGCAACCAAATAACAAAAAGTCTCTTGTGGCCCCAACACACCCAATACAATGGTAAATTGTATAGGTGCACTAGTTCGGCGAAGAGATGGTGATACAAGTGCAATATGGATGGTAGATATAGGTTTTTGTAATCTGAAATTATAAAAGCAGCAAGGTAACTAATGATAAAAGTGAGCACAAACGGTATTGCAATGCTTTGAAACAAGGCCTAGGGTTCATACTTTCACTAGTGCAAGTTCTCTCAACAATAATAACATAAGCTGGATCATATAACTATCCCTCAACATGCAACAAAGAGTCACTCCAAAGTCACTAATAGCGGAGAACAAAGCGAAGAGATTATGGTAGGGTATGAAACCACCTCAAAGTTATTCTTTCTGATCGATCTATTCAAGAGTCCGTAGTAAAATAACACGAAGCTATTCTTTCCGTTCAATCTATCATAGAGTTCGTTCTAGAATAACACCTTAAGACACAAATCAACCAAAACCCTAATGTCACCTAGATACTCCAATGTCACCTCAAGTATCCGTGGGTATGATTATACGATATGCATCACACAATCTCAGATTCATCTATTCAACCAACACAAAGAACTTCAAAGAGTGCCCCAAAGTTTCTACCGGAGAGTCAAGACGAAAACGTGTGCCAACCTCTATGCATAGGTTCATGGGCGGAACTCGCAAGTTGATCACCAAAACATACATCAAGTGGATCACGTGATATCCCATTGTCACCACAGATAAGCACGGGAAGACATACATCAAGTGTTCTCAAATCCTTAAAGACTCAATCCGATAAGATAACTTCAAAGGGAAAACCCAATCCATTACAAGAGAGTAGAGGGGGAGAAACATCATAAGATCCAACTATTTTTTTGAACGGTCACCGGGGGGGGGGAGATTCCCCACCTGAATATATTGCTCAAAGTGGCCAAAATGCCAAGTGTTTGATCCAGTTTATAAGGAAAACCGGATCGAAAACCTTAACAGGTTGACCCTGTTTATAAGGGAAACCGGACCGAAAAACCACACAGGGGGGAAAGATTACATAGGGTGAGAGCATATGGACGCCCCGAAGAAGGCACTACCTAGCCAGCAAGCCAAGAGACCACCACCATAAAAGTCGAGTGGAAGTGGTGTGTCATCGAGGAACACAATACCAACACTAAACAACTATCCTAACGCACCACACCTGCGTGCATACCAACCCCTTGGCACAACAGAGGAGCAGCACCAATCAACGAGTGACCCATCACGAACGTTAACTGGAAACTCCGCCACAGCAAGCCGACATGATTAGCAAGGTGGGGAGGCATCGTTGCGTCGTTGTTGAGCAAAGATGAACCGAGATAGCACGAAGCTCACCAAAACAGATGACAGGCATGAGAGGGTCTTGAGCTAGCAGAGCAGAGGATGACCAACCCCCAAGGGCAACGGAGGATGAATGGTGGCAAGGAGCTCCCTAGTGACGCCTTCAAGAAGGTGGACGACATCCGAGGATGACGCCGTCCAGAAGCTTTCGCACAGAGCATAACCGGTTAAATTCCCGGAGGGCGAGCCGAGAGCTGCGAATCCGGACCGAGGGACAGAATGGCACATGAGCCACGCCCCAAGAGGGTAAGCGACGCTGGAGTAGCACTGCTGTGGTCGGTGACAAGGTCAGCGGGGATTTCTCCCGTAGCACATCCGTCAATGGTGGGCCGCCATCCAAGTGGAGTCGAAGGGTGACAGAGGACATGACTGAGACGGACATATGAGGCGGATGGTGAACCGAGGAAGGACGAGTGGACCAGGCCGACGGTGAGGAGGGTGGAGACGAGGTGGGGCGGCGTCGGAGGTGGACAGAGGGCCGGGGCACCAGAGTGGATGTTCTTCTCGGCAGGGACTGGCGGTGGCGGGGACGGGGAGGGCGAGTGGGGTGGAGGCGCAGGACGGGTTGTCGATGCAGAGGGGAGGGGATGCCGGCGCCGGATCTGCGGCCACCCGGCTTCAGTCACACAGGAGGACGGGGTCGAGGAGGATCCGCGGGCGCGAGGCTCATGGATCTGAGAAGGGGAGGCCCCAGATCCGACCCCAGCGCCCGCCACGGGAAGACCACGACGACATGCAGGCCACGGCGCAGTCCCAAGACCCGTCACCTCCAGCGCCCGGGGGAAGCCGCCGCCGCTCGCCCGCCTCGGCGGCGAGATCCCCACGTCCGTCGCCCTCCTCAGCAACGAGGCAGCTGCGAGAGCAATGATGTGCCCGCCGCCACCTTCCCTGGAGTACGTGAGGCCTTCGCCGGCGCCCCCTCGAGTGGCGGCGAGACGGGAGGGAGGTGGGATGGGGGAGCGCGGCGGCGCGACGAGGGGTCCCCCGTGTCGCCAGAGGAGGGGCGACGCGGGGGTCGGTTTCCATAAGATCCAACTATAATAGCAAAGCTCGCGATACATCAAGATCGTATCACATCAAGAACACGAGAGAGGGAGAGAGAGAGAGAGAGAGAGAGAGAGAGAGAGAGAGAGAGATAAATCACAGAGATAAAGGCACATACCCTAACCCCCCAGGGTGAACTACTCCCTCCTCGTCATGGAGAGCGCCGGGATGATGAAGATGGCCACCGGTGAGGGATCCCCCCCTCCGGCAGGGTGCCGGAACAGGGTCCCGATTGGTTTTTGGTGGCTACAGAGGCTTGCGGCGGTGGAACTCCCGATCTATTCTGTTCCCCGACGTTTTTAGGGTATATGGACATATATAGGCGAAAGAAGTCAGTCAGGGGAGCCACGAGGGGCCCCCGAGGGTGGGGGGCGCGCCCAGGGGGGCAGGCGCGCCTCCCTGCCTCGTGGCCACCTCGTTGCTTCCCTGACGTACACCAAGTCTCCTGGATTGCTTCCGTTCCAAAAATAACTCTCCCGAAGGTTTCATTCCGTTTGGACTCCGTTTGATATTCCTTTTCTTCGAAACACTGAAACAAGGGAAAAAACAGAAACTGGCACTGGGCTCTGGGTTAATAGGTTAGTTCCAAAAATAATATAAAAGTGCAAAATAAAGCCCATAAACATCCAAAACAGATAATATAATAGCATGACAATCAAAAATTATAGATATGTTGGAGACGTATCAGCCACCTATGCCAGAGCAACATGCAGAGAGGAGGTGACTCCATGGACTCACCGACGAAGATCGAGGGAAGGAAGGTTGTGCCCCAATCGCCTTGCGAGAGGGGATATAAACAACTTCAAGCCTAACCAGAGTTGGTGGCAATGTTGACTGAGAGTTAATCCTTTCTCATCTGAGCGGGAATAACAAAACCATTTGACAAAATACTATGTTAGTACTATAGATCAATACAATTTTTCCTAAATGGTATATGATCTAGTATAGAGCCCACACCCGAACGAGAGAAAAGCAACCACGAAACAAAAGAATCGCAGTCCCTGAACACAAATCTGTAAACTAAGAAGAATATACCACCAAAAGGTAAATTGCAAATCAAGCCTCTTCAATAGTTGTGAGATGGTTGTTGATAAATTTACAATGTAAACATATTTGGTGATGTGTCAAATGATGAATGAAGAGAAAGTGTAAGATTGTATGAACATGAATCAAGAACTTGTGCACAAGCTCCAAGGTAAGAAGAAGAGCAAGCTTTAATATTCTCTCACCCCGCTTCTTTTTACTCTGCATGTAAGATTTGTTTGAATTCAAACATCGTAAAATTTGACCAATTTTATAAGACAAATATCAAGATTGACAATATGAAATCAACATCATTAGATGCATCATGCAATTATCTTTCATTTTATATAACATTAGTATTGTAGATGTTGATATTCTTTCATATAAATTTGGTCAAACTCTATCAAGTTTAATATGCGGTGTAAAAAGAAACAGAGCGAGACTTTTAATTGATACATAAGTAAATGCATGATACACTCTTTGTTGATAATATCTCTATCTCTACTACTACAAATGCACCGGTTGCAATTCTTTAATCCTATTAATATTAATGTACACAGGAGAGACACCACCCTCCGATCTAATCCACTTAACTAAATCTAGTAATCCTATTACTCCGGTGGTTTGCCACCAATCGAATGGCCAATTCAATGTTCCGCCACAATCCCACGTACTTCATGCCCCAATCACTTACGTTGCGCTTGGATGTCTCCATTGAAGGGCTTGAATTGGATTTGGCATTCCAAACTTTCATTTCACCTATTTGGATGGACACTGAATTAGCAGCACATAATGGAAACAAAATTTCAACTCGAATTGACCTGCCCGCAAAGGCCTCTCCAACAATACGGATGGCTCCCACTTTGAATTGCCCTAAAATGGGCGACTCCCGCAAAACGTATTGATTCGACTTTCTTTTCCTCTCGCCGCAAAAAAATAAAGAAAGATAGAAAGGGACGGTTGCGGCCACGAATCTGGATGGCCGCCACGAAGCTCGGTGGCGGCTTGCAGGTGCACTCCCTCCCGTTTGCCGCTCCTCCCGCAGAATCTCCCGATGCTGCCCGCCCCATCTCCCTCATCGCCGGTCAGTCCTCCTCCCAGTGACGCTACCCTACCTCGTCCCCAATTGCTCCTCGCCCTCATAGGTCGCCTCCTCTGGCAGCCTCTTGTAAGCGCCAGCGTCGATCGTCTCTTCCTCGTCCCTGGTCCATCTCCATCTGTCCTGTCCCTGAGCAGCTCGTTTCTTCTCTGCTCGCATCCAGGAGACGCCACCACTCCCATTTTCCTTTCACTGCTCGATGCAGCAGACCACCAACCACCAGTATCCCCATTCCCTTTCCCTGCTCTCCTAATGCAGCAGGACACCATCATATTGTTTGGAACTATCATATTTGAGTCCATGTATTGTTTGGAATGTCTATGAACTGTCATAGATACATGTGTTAAGTCTACCATATTTGTTGTATCTATGAATATTCGAGGCTGAAATATTGTTTGGAACTATCATATTTGAGTATATGTACTATTTGTTTAGAAATAGTGTCATGTTATTGCAAGAGAATATTGTTGTTGTGCGACCATTTTGTGTTGTTGCGATTTCTATTAGTATATATTCATTTAATTATAACCACATCTGAGCAAATTCCATTTTTGAGTCATGTAGAACAAGGTATAGTCTTCATGGTAATGCTGCTATGCAATTTCAAAGTTTGTCATCCAAACAAGATTTGGTAGAAACCTCATAGGCATTTCAATTGCCAATTCGGTGAATAGCCAAGCATGTGAATTCTTATTCATGACATTTCAATTTCTTCACTGAATTAGAAATCCAGTCCAATTCAATACGGAGCTCTCTAATACCCACGTCCAAACAAAGTGTTATCCATGGCCTTCCTCACATGATCCTCTCCTAATTAATAGCATACATAATATCCATGCGAACGCTATCAATTAACTATATCTTACCTAATATAAACATGCATTTAAGGTTACGTCAAATAGAATATTAGTAATTTAGTATGCAACACAATTGATATACTCCCTCCTTTCCGGTTTATAAGGCTCAATTCAAAAATCTCACCAACTAAGGTAGATTGTGAGTGGTGGAATACTTTTTATAGTTTGTAAAATCACCCAATTAATGCTCTTGTTTTCTTCAAAAAAATATGTTTACCAATGCATTAATTGCAATGCATGCATGCATAAATTACATGCATTGGTTAATTTTCTCTTAATACTTGCATGCAATGATTTAGTGCACCTTGGAATCTGAACATGTGATGGGAAACAACCAAATTGAGGCTTATAAAATTGAAAAACAATAATTTTGAGATAAGCCCTATAAACCGGAAAGGAGGGAGTATTGTCTAATATTAACGTGCATTACATGTGCATGGTTTTTTTTAGGAAAACACTGCCAATTTATTCAGAGTTCGCAGCTCCCTGATTTGTTACCTCCGAGCCAATACACTCCGGATTAACATGGAGTGAAGTTTTACACAAAGAGTTACAACAACTATTCCTAGCTATGATATGTGCGACCTTATTCGCTGACCGTCGCATCCAAGCAACCTGAAATTCATCAAAAGACCCAAGCAACAGTTTGATCGCTTCAACTAGTAGCCCATTAGCTGAAAGATCATTTTGATCAGACACTATTTTCCTTGCCGCCACCTGCGATCACCTTCCGGAGTACGTTTTTTGAATAATTATCAGAAAATCATTGGAGATGCTTAAAAGCAAGCTTCCCCGATCCAGCAGTCTTGCTACACCAGATCTGGCATCGGCCCGCACGTAGAAGCACCCGGAAGGGCCCCCAAAATCGCTAGAAAAGGAAAAGCCAACGTTGGCCCTTGGCTGACAGACGTAAAGGAAGTAGTACCGGCGCAGCCACGGGCGCCGACCACCGGCGGCACCGAAGCAGTGAAGTGAACCCAGCCCCAGGTCGGCCAAACCCACCCAGAAACGGAGAGAAAGGGAAGGAACGAACGTGTACACAACCAAACAGGTCAATCGACCGTTCCAAAAAAACAAAGCAAACAGGTCAATCCGCACCCACCGCCGCCCGCACACACGTCGGACCAGCGGGCCCCACGGACGTAGGCGCGGCGCGACCGGGCGAGCCACCGCAGCGCGCCGACTCCGGCCTGTGGCCCGTAGGAGATTTGCCGATTTTTAAATACGTGCACGCCATGTCCGATTTCGACGCCTCCATCGGTCGTCGCCTCGTTTCCTCCACCGCGGCCTTCTTTCCGTCGGCTTCCCCCTTTCCCGCTGCCTTAACGCGGAAACTTCTGTCGCCAGTCTCCCTCCTCCTCGCTGCCGCTGTCGCTAGCGGTGGATCAGCTAAGCAAGCAAGCTAGCCAAGCCCGACGGATGGGTCCCCCCCGTGGCGCTCCCCTGGCCCTCCTCCTCCTCCTCCTCCTCCTCGTCTTCGCGCTGTCGGCGGCGCTCGCCCCCGGCCGCGCGGCCGCCACAGGCGTCTTCGAGGTGCGCCGCAAGTTCCCGCGCCACGCCGGGAGCGTCCCCGGCGCGGGCAAGCACCTGGCGGGCCTCCGGGCGCACGACGCGCGCCGCCACGGCCGCTCCCTCGCCGCCGCCGTCGACCTGCCCCTCGGCGGCAACGGCCTCCCCACCGAGACCGGGTAATAATCAGTCGATTCGCGCGCCCGCGCCGCTCCTTTCCACTCGTACTGTAGCGCGTAGCGTGCGTTTTCCCCTCTCGCTCTCCGGCGGGCGCGTCTGACTTGACCGGGCGGTGCAGGCTCTACTTCACGCAGATTGGGATCGGCACGCCGGCCAAGAGCTACTACGTGCAGGTGGACACCGGCAGCGACATACTCTGGGTCAACTGCGTCTCCTGCGACACCTGCCCCCGCAAGAGCGGCCTCGGGGTACTCCACTGCTCACATCTCTTCCGTTTCCCCTGCAATTGCTCTGCTCTGCTCCGCGGATTGGGTGCTTGCTCAGGCGTTAGCGTTCGATTTGGTTCCTCAATCCTGACGACCGGCCGTGGTGGGGTTGTAGATAGAGCTGACGCTGTACGACCCCAGTGGATCGTCGAGCGGCACCGGCGTCACGTGCGGCCAGGAGTTCTGCGTGGCCACTCACGGCGGCGTGCTCCCGTCCTGCGTCCCCGCCGCGCCGTGCCAGTACAGCATCTCATACGGAGACGGAAGCTCCACCACTGGGTTCTTCGTCACGGACTTTTTGCAGTACAACCAGGTGTCTGGCAATAGCCAAACCACCCAGGCCAATACAAGCATCACGTTCGGGTACGCTCGCTAGGAAAGACTTTAATTCCTTCGGCACTGAGCTGGAAGCTGGTAGTAATTTTGCCTTCATTTGTAGGTGTGGTGCTAAGATCGGTGGAGATTTGGGGTCGTCAAGCCAGGCCCTTGACGGGATTCTTGGATTTGGTCAGTCAAATTCATCTATGCTGTCGCAGTTAGCGGCTGCAGGAAAAGTGAGGAAGGTCTTCGCACATTGCTTGGACACCATAAATGGTGGAGGAATTTTTGCTATTGGGGATGTCGTGCAGCCCAAAGTGAGCACAACGCCGTTGGTGCCCGGCATGTATGTCATCTTACTGTTCCATGTTTACTTCCTTCGGATGTTTCTTCATGATTCCTTGGTGTGTGCTCTGCGCTGATGATGTGGTGCTAGTAGATGATATGAAACTATAGAGCTATGGAGACAGACTTTGGAATCCATGGTGTTTAGATTTAACAGGAACAAGACCGAGTACATGAGGTGTGACTTTAGTGGTGCTGGATGTGATCTGGTTTCTAATATGCCACATCGGAAAACCAAATGTGACTTAACCAAGAGATCTAGTTTCTAACATGCCACATCAGATATTTTGTTGAGTCTCCATGTCCGACACGTTGACTTGTTCATGTGCCTCAAGTTACATAAGAATGTATTGATAATTGGATCCTACCACTAACTGTATGTCAATTAATTGTTTCTGCAGCTATTTAGCTATATCTATCACAGTTCAATGACATGCATAGTTTAGTAGTAAGAGTCTAGGACAAACCACTCATCTTTAGACACAATTTAGGAGACTAGTCAAGGACAAATGTTTTTTGTCATAATATAATTTTAGAAAACATACATTGCTTGTACATTTAAAACATACTTTTGCCATGTAAGTCATCATTTTTTTTTTGCATTTGTGACACCCTATGAGAACTTATTTTGTAGGCCGCATTACAATGTCAACTTGGAAGCAATTGATGTTGGTGGTGTTAAGCTACAACTTCCAACAAATATTTTTGGTACAGAGGAAAGTAAAGGTACCATTATTGACAGTGGAACAACATTGGCGTATCTACCAGGGGTGGTTTATAATGCTATAATGTCTAAGGTATGGAAGCTTCTATGTGAACCAATTCTTGCAGCGGAGGGTTTTTTTGTCCTAATCATCACATCTTCTTCACTTCTTCTTCGTTTATAGGTATTTGCTCAGTATGGAGATATGCCCTTAAAAAATGATCAAGATTTCCAATGTTTCCGTTATTCTGGAAGGTATGCTCACTTCTCGATTGTGGCCGCTTATACACTCACTCTCCATGAAGTTCACACTAGATGGTAGATATCCATAGTGGCCTTATGCACAGGATTATCTCCTCATTTGGTCTCTTTTGTCTACTAAACAAGAGACTAGGGCAAATGGATATCTTGATTCAAATAAAGATTGTTATTCTGATATTTTATCTTCTATGTTTCTAATACTTGTGCTCAATTTTTTGCAGTGTAGACGATGGATTTCCTATAATCACCTTTCACTTTGAGGGCGGCCTTCCACTGAATATTCATCCACATGACTATCTTTTTCAAAATGGGGTAATAAACCATTGCTATAGACTGTTTCTACTTTCTAGGAAAATATATAACTATTAGCATTACATCTACAATTTAAGCGCACAACTAAATTGTTGTCATGCTTACTTATGTTCTCCATGATTTGTTTAGTCTTGTGTTTTTAAGAAAGTCTACTTAACAATTTGTTGAACTGCATCAACAAACTTCTCAACTGGCTCCAAAACACACACACACACAAAATTTAATGCCTCTGTATTTGCTGGTATTCTTAAGGTGACATAAAAATTTATATTTTGCTCCTTTTACTTCATTCCATTATTTCCTTGCTTTCTGACTGTATAAAATGTATGAGGTATCTATATTCTGAGTAATCAATATATATTCCCATTCCATACCTCGGGTGTTAGTGATATGCTTGGAGTGTGCTTGTGACTCATTATATTCCCTCATGTCCTATATGGTGTATATCACAGACGCATAGTGAGTTACGTTTATGTAGTTTCATTTGACCCTTTGTTTTATCTATCTTCAGTGTCACGTACTCGTAATATTGTACCATGCTTGCATGTTGAACTGTCTTCATTTCAGAAGTATGTTCAATTAGTTTTAACTGTGGGATTTGTTCTCCTAAAATGAAATGGCACAAAGTTGACCTTCTTTTTTGAGGAATAAAGTTTTCAACTTCTCTTCATGGCTCCATGAAGTTACTACTCCCTCCGATCCAAAATAAGTGTCGTTGATTTAGTGCAAAGTTGTACTGCAGTTGTACTAAACCAGCGACACTTATTTTTGGAAGGGGGGAGTACTAGACAGTGCCACTGCTAGCTGACTGTAAACCATAACTTGCTTGCAGAATTCACATTTTCATAATTACATCTTTCTTGAGTAAAAACAGAACAAACAAGCTATCCCATGCCATTTCCTTTTTTGCTAGTCTTTGCTTAGCACATGAGGTATACATTTAACAGCTGGCTCGTAGCAAGTCAAATACTGCCAGCTGTTCTTCAACACACGTCAGCCCTCTTAGTTTCCATAATTGTTTGATTTGGACTTTTGTCAGCTTTGATAGCTTAACTTTGGTTTGCCAGTCCCATAATAACACGGCTACGGGTTCGATGCCTCGAAATTCGCTCAGTTGTCTAAAATTACATGAGAGCCATGAAATTCTGGCTCGAAGGTTGCCTTCATCAAGTCTCAGGATATTTTCACCATGTCTCGCCAAGCTTCATGACCCTAGACTAGGATACCGAAGGAGCTCAAAGTGCTATGTAGAGATAGGCCATAGTTGGAGTCGTGAAGCTAGTATTACCAAATGATGAGACAAAGGGTAGAGTGAGAAGATTGAGACCAGGAACGCGAACCACAACAACTCGGAGGAAGAGTGAGAAGATTCACCAGCGGCAGCAAGGTCCTTCAAGACACCATGGTTGAGAACCATGACGTTGAAAATATGCAGGAGACACGCTACTCTTGGTGGCAAGGTTCCTTAAAGACCGCCACCATGATGGGGAATCATGACGTTGAAGTATGCATGAGACATTGCTCGTGGCGGCGGTGTTCCTTCAAGATGCCACCATGGTCGGGAACCATACCATGGGATTACGTTAAAGATATGCAAGAGACTCATCGTTCCCGGTGCAGGGTTCCTTCAAGGCATCGTTGAAGGTATGCAGGAGACATATTGCCCTAGGCAAAAAAGTTCAAGAGCACAACCCACAACCATGGCACGTAACCATAATGTCAAAGATATAGAAGAGACTCACGGTCACGGGGCGTAATTTCAAAATCGCCTCCAGGGTTAAGAGAGCTCTGAGGGCACTAACATCACGTCAAGCCACATGAGACCATGCAAGAAAGGATCAATGCCCTGAGACCACATCAGGCCATGATGGTCCTTTAAAGAAGAATTGCAACACCGGGCTGCAACAACCCTCCATGGAAGGACCATGGCACTCAAACTGCCCCAAGTAGCGCAACACTATGGATGATCAGATGCACAAAATGTTCGAATGAAATGACGAAGTCACCAGCGTGACTCAATAACGTTATAGTAAGAGGATCGCCATCAGTGACTCCATCTTGCCATCCTAGCCAGAAAAGGGAGGAAACACCAATGGCCCTAAATGCCCAAACCACGATCATCACCCTGTTGATGGCCTCAAAGCCAAACAAGATTAGTCACACAAACTCTACACTTACATCCATTCGGGTTAGTGCATTGCCCCTCTCTGGGATTGATGCAGCAACTTGGACGGGCATTGCACAACCACACGGATTATCGACGGGCTATGGTATAAGGAGTCCACATCCTATCGATGCTAACCTCACTCATAGTGATCTAGATATGTGAGAATACCCACACGCAACTCCTACCCATCATTACTACCTAGGCCAACCCCTAGGAGATGGGAGTTTTGGCACCCATCCTCGCGGGCCCATCATGCATGTTGCTGGTTCACGACAAGCCCATAAATCCGGAGTGCTATGACCTAGCAACCAAGACGGAGCCAAGAGCAAGGTGAGTCACCGGGAGTTGACGTAAATCATTGTCGAGGATTAGAAGACTTCCAAACGAGAACTAGAATGTGAGAGCCCTAACGCGTGAGCCCGAAAGCCAAAAGTCAGACCAAGCATATGGATGCAAAGCACATCCTGCGCACACTACATCAGTATTCTCGAAGTTGGATAGTAGAAGGTTCTCAAATATCGAGGATATCTCGGAAAAGGAGGAGGGAGATCCTAGAAGGGCATTCTTGTGATACTCCCTCTCTCCATATATATAGGGCCTAATGCATTTTTTGAGGCTAACTTTGACCACATGTTAGAGCAATAATACATGACATGCAAGTTACACAAAGCACACCGTCTAATTCATACGTGGAAGGGGCTTCTAATGATATAATTTTCACATTATACATCTCATATATTATTAATTTTACCAATAGTCGAAGGGAGCCTCGAAAAATGTATTAGGCCCTATATATATATATGTGGATGGAGGGAGTATCATATCACACACACCCTCTCTTCCTCTCTCATGCATGAAGAGATGAGGGCAAATGGTAAATAGACATGGGAATCACTAGAACCCTACAATGATATCACAAGGATACCCCTTCCACTATCCCACCTTTAAGATCAGAGAAGATGCAAGGCATTGTATGTTAAAAGCCTAGGAGCTCCCCTTGTAAAATTCCTACCCTTACTTGTAAATACAGGGCCTCCCCTCACTTGGGGGGGGGGGGGGGGAGGCAGTTGAGCACCCTCTCCCACTTGGCACATGGAACAAGAAAGGAGTGGGGGAGGCACGTGACTCAGCGACCTAGGCTGGAACGAGGTAAAGCCCCGGCTAGCTAGGCGTAGCCCGGTTGAGGGCAAGGCAATGTGTGTGACATCCTGGCTTAATAAGAATGATAGGCTACTCATATCAACAAGTAATTCCTTCTTTCCTGGGAGCCCATTTGCAAGGAACCTCAAAGTTAAGTATGCTTGGCTTGGAGCAACTTGAGGATGGGTGACCGGCTGAGATGTTGATCCCGGGTGCGTATGAGTGAGGATAAAGTGTGCAAAAAAGACTAGTGTTGGGTTTGTGGGGCCAAACCTGTTAGGCGTAACGGTTGGAAACCGGTGGTTGTGGCTGGGGCGTTACAAATGGTATCAAAGCTGACCCTTGCAGTTACATGAGCATGTGTGGGTCGGTGGCGCAGACATGTACATGGCGCGTGTGGCCTGTCGTGGCACACGACATGGGCACATGTGGATGCTGGCACTGACGTGCATAGATGAGTGCTAAGTAAGAGGGAACGTTCGTGTTGGGCCGACGAGGACGTCAGTTCCTTTGAGTGGGGGTGCATGTGACGTCGTGGTTGAATAGGAATAATAGACTACTCATATCAACAAGGAATTCCTTATTTTTGTGGGAGCCCATTTCCAAAGAACCTCAAAGTTAAGCGTGCTTGGCTTGGAGCAATTTGAGGATATGGATGACCGACCAACCCGGAAGTTGATCCCGGGTGCGCACGAGTGAGGTTAAAGTGCGCAGGAAAGACTAGTGTTGGTATGTGGGGGCCCCATCTAGATCCTGCAAGGGTACAACGTAGCAATAGGGATACCATGGCCCCGTGGCCTGGAAGGGGGTGGGGCAATTGTCGCAAGCAGTGGGCTTCTACCCCAAATGACATCACCAATGAGTACCCTCGGACGACATTGGGGACAAAGACCTGTCCATGGGGTTGAAAGCTAGATCAAGGATGTAGACGACGGTTTGCCTCGGCTAGCTAGGCGCAACCCGGTCAAGGGCAAGGCAACGACGTAGTAGGGATACCGCGGCCCCGTGCCCTGGACGGGAGCGGGACAATTGTCGCAAGCAGTGGGCTTCTACCCTGAACGATGTCATCACGAGGACTCTTGGACGGTATTGAGGACCAAGACCCGTCCATGTCCATGGGGTTGAAAGCTAGATCAAGGATCCAGACGACGGTTTCCGAAAAGCGTCGGGTGTTGCTTGCACCTACAAGGGCCATTGCCCCTTCGAGTCCCGCCATCTAACCGGCTAGCGGGACCACCGCCTGCCGCCCGAGTGGACACTACCGTGGTCCCTTTACACTGTCCCGCCTGCTAGCATCACCTTTTGGATACTTTTGGTGAACTTGCTCATATTTAGGTTGAAACTCTTAAGACTTGAGAGAAGTTCGAAGACTCGAATTCGGCCATCTAACAACCTTCGGACCACCATGTGGGTGGCGAGACGACACTGGGTGCCGTTGAAGAAAGGAGCGCCTTGACTCCTGAGGGCTTAAATGCGGACAGACTAACCGTCTGGCCGGGATGCCTCAAATATACTTTTCAGGCGTGCCGGCAACGGAAATTGTCTTTTGACTCTTAACAGGCCCATCCAGAACAGGGAGTCCTTGGATTCAACGTCACTTGTGACAGGGTTTTGGAGTGGAGATATTTATTTCCTAATAATTGTTGTCATACCCCATCTTTAGTTAGCAGGTTGAACAACTATTTGTTGAGCGAACATTTATTTGTTTATTTATCCCCAGATCGTCCATTCCAAGGCCGCCTTGAACTTCCAGTCTACAAATGATGCTCCACTTAGTTAACCAATATTTCCATTTATGCTCTTCACTTTGCTAGAAAAACTTGGCTCTAGCAAATTTCATTCGTTTGCGTACCCCCTTAGGTATCTTAGAAAGGACAACATACACATCGATAGATTGGTCGGCACCGCATTGATCAGGAGTTGTCCTCCATAAGACAACAGCTTGCCCTGGGTCGCATTGTACCTGGGTGCGTGGCCTCTCTTGAGAGCCATGGGTCTGTAGACCTCTCTTTCCTCTTTTAGTGCAGTGGTCCGCAAGTCTTCTTTGTATTGTGGCGATTAGTATTTTCAATGCCACTTTAATTAAGTTACTGTTATATAATCATATTCAGTTAAGAAAATCATTGCCATATTACATATTTTGTCGTACTGAATAGATTTCCTGCTATGCAGGAGCTGTACTGCATGGGGTTCCAGACTGGTGGATTACAAACCAAGGATGGAAAAGATATGGTGCTTTTGGGAGGTATACATGTTGGTTTCAACTAGTCCATCCGTTCCAAAATAATTGTCGTAAAACCACTACACTTATTTTGGAACGGAGGGGGTATTAAACTAGTAGTTTTGTTTGTCCAGACGCTGCATCTAATGTTTACCAACTTATTTTCAGATCTAGCATTTTCAAACAGACTGGTTCTGTATGATTTGGAAAATCAAGTTATTGGATGGACCGACTACAACTGTAAGTTTCTTGTGCTTTTCTGTAAAATATGAAGATGTTCCTTTTATGCACTCGATCAGAGACCATCTCGCACTACGAGAATGTTTATAGAAAAAATATTCCACAAAAGTTCATGTCGAACCTGCTCATTTTGGTTTCAGGCTCCTCCAGCATTAAAATCAAGGATGACAAGACTGGATCAATATACACTGTGAATGCACATGATATCTCATCTGGATGGAGATTTCAGTGGCACAAGTCCTTGTTTGTATTGCTAGTAACGGCGCTGTGCAGCTATACAATGTTCTAACTCGACCGCAGATTGTCATAACTCTGTATGCTTGTAGCAATTTTGTTGTCTGTTGTTAGTTCTTACAGAGAAAGGAAAGGATAGGGGTATATACACCTATGTTGTCTTAGGAAAATGAGGGGAAAGGAAAGGAAATACACTGATTGTCATGTCAAGAATATATATGGAAAACATTTGCCCAAGAATTATTTGCTGATGGCGTCAACTGCATATGATGTTCTGTTGGTTAATAGCCATATTTTCTGCCATCATTTACATCAAGGTAGTCAACCTCTCCAGCACGGGTACATCCGTGCATAATAGCTTAATTATTTGTACACACTGTTTTACTCCCATTAGTTGGATTTCAGAAATATTAGTATTTGATGCCACAAAAAAATTGAATTATAAATTCCAAACTCTATTCTAGTGAGTTAGAATATGACCAAACACATTTTTACTATCAGCAAATAATCAAGTGAAATTTGTCTGGACCCGCCAGAATGCACAATGTTGCTTCTCGATGTCTCAAGTCATATTCGAACGTTTTAGATGATATATTGTACTTCCTCCGTCCTATAATGTAAGGCGGAAAAGCCCACTTGCATGAACTCTGATGATAAGGTCTTCTTTCGGGCATGTCGTTCTTCGGTGTCGGCGAGGTTGGCGAGCAAGTTTATAGCAGACCCAATGCGCTGGTGTCGCTTGATTGCTCGGCTGGGTGTTGTGTGGTGTCGGCCTCTCTTGTACGATCTATGGTGCTTTGGACCTAGGGCCAGTTTTTTTAGGCAATTCTTCCATAATTGACCCCCTCCTCAGCTTCTTCCAGAATTGCCATTTAATATTTTTTTACAATTCCTAGCTAGTTAAGGTCTAATTAGCTAGGAATTGTAAAAAAATATTAAATGACAATTCTGGGAGAAGTTGGGGAGGGGGTCAATTCTGGGAGAATTGCCCAGTTAGGAATTATAAAAAAATATTAAGTGGCAATTCTAGGAGAAGCTGAGGAGGGGGTCAATTATGAAAGAATTGCCCAAAAGAACTGGCCCCTAGTCTAGCTAGCTAGGTATGACTTGTCGTTCTTCAGGTTTTTGCTTGGTTTACCTCCAATAAATTGAGTAGTCTTTACATTTCTCTTTTTACTAGCCTTTTTTGTTATGCTCCCCTCCTTTGAGGTGTTTTTGTAATCGACAATTGTATTTTTCAAACGTTCGGATCTTGGGAACAGATCCAAACGACGTTTTTGCCGCACGCATGAGCGAATGGAAACTCCCGCGATTTTCTCCCTCGCTGAATAGATCGGTAACTGCCTTTTTTCCGCTCCAAACAAACCCTCGGCTGTTAGTCCCGCGATTTTCTCCCTTTTAGCATCAAATACCGGACGAATCCCGCGTCGCTCGTTTTGATTAGGCGCTCGATCTGATCCAATGGAAGAGACGGAGGCTGAGCTGCCGTTTCTTTGTAAGGCATGAAAAAAAGTTGTAGCAGGAGGGATTCCAGCAGGTGACCTGCTGCTTGAGTGATCCAGGAAACAACCACTTGGGCTAGCTTAATCTCTTGTGATTAGTAAATCGATAGTAGTTATCTTTTTACTGTGAGTAGGGAAAAACAAATGGTAATGGCTAATCCATCGGATGTTTGGCCCGACAACCAAGCTACTTAGCCTTAGTTGATGTCTGATTATACACTTTGAACTTTCTTTACTTCTAACAGAAAAAAGACATAAACTTTTGACCCAGATGTAAAAAATTGTTAAAAACTTTTTACCCGCATGCGGCATTGCCCATGTCCAGATCGGGATTTATTTTTCACGTGTTGATAAAAAAAGTAATCAACTGAAGTAGGACTCGAACCCACAGTCCCTACAATGTAGCAGTGTACTAACCAACTCACCCTGTCTTGATTGTTGATCAATAAGTAGAAATATGACAGTTAATTTTTTTTCATTTTCATATGAGCCAAAAAAGCATTTTTCTTCTTGTGTTTTTTTAGATTTATCAAGTTGTCTTGTAATCTCCCAAATACCAACGGGTTGTATACCTTGCTCATATAGTCTCCTTGTAAACATCATGGCAACTTCACATGAAGGATTTTTTGGGTTGAAACATATCCCGATAACTTTTGTGCAAATGGCATGGTAATTTGTGCACCTGGACCCGATAACTTACGTATAAATGTCATGATAACTTCCACCGGGGGTGAAAAATGATTAAAACATCTCCCAGGTAATTTATGTGTAAACAACACGGTAGTTTTTGCATAGCAACCCTGATAACTTAGGCACAAACACCACGACAACTTTGACCCGAAGGGAAAAAGTTGTCAAAAATGTACCCTGGTAACTTTTGTATAAACATCATGATAGTAATGCACATATACATGATAACTTAGGTACAAACACCATGATAACTTGGACCTCGAAGATTTTTTTTTGGAAAAATATAACCTCGATAACGTTACCATGAATATCATGGTAGGTGAACCGCTGGGGATGGATTTGTTGAAAAACATATTCCCGGTACTTTGTGTGCAAATAATACGGTATTGTACACACAATAATTTGATAACTCACTACAAAACCTACGGTAACTTTTGACCCTGGGATAAAAGCTTGTTGAAAACATACCCTGATAACCTGTGTGTAAATAACATGGTAATATACATATAACAGAGCTGACAACTTAGTTAATTCAGATGTGGTAACTTTTTGACCAGGGAAAAAATACCTCCCAATAACTCATGTGTAAACAACATGATAATACAAGTAGATGAGAGCTGATAACTCATATACAAATATCGCGATAATTTTTTGACCTAGTTAGGGAATGAAAATTGTTGAAAAACATACCTCAATAACTTTTGTGCAATATGGTAATATACACAACAAAGCTGATAACTCACTGCAAACATCATAATCACTTTTTGACCCTGGGATAAAAGTTTGTTGAAAATATACCCCGGAAACATTTTAAAGTTTGAAAAAAGAAAAAATCTAGGATGACATCAACTTTTCGTCCTTTAGTGCATATATGCATGTAATTAGAGGGAGAGTGCACGTAAAAAGAAAATTGGTCATTCTAATGCATGCATGTATATAATTCGAGTAAAGTAAGGATCGTTCTTGACTATTGCTAAAATTCAAATGTTTGGTAGTTATAAAAGTTCTTTTGTAATAGTCCTTTCTATGGATTTGACAGTTCTCCTGTCAGCATTCATGAAAAAAAAAGTTACTTCTCAGCTCCATAGAGATTGCCCGCTGGAAAGCCCCTCTAGGGGTTAACTGCGGATTAGTTGCCCCTGGGAGTCGAGTGCGAAATTGGTGTGCTCGGGCACCACAGTGCCCTTTTTTTGTGAAAAAACTTGAAACCATATTTAAAGGTTTCAAAAAAAATCCGAAAATAATTATGTGGAAACTTGTATGTATCCACGACAGATCCATGAAATTATGTTTTGAAAATAATAATTTGTAAGCTCTACGAAAGAAACAATATTCCAGGCCGAAAAAAAAAATTCCGGCCCATTTGAAAATACACATTTGTCTTTTTTCTGTAAGCCACGTGTGAAAGTAAAATGTTATGAATTTTTGCACATATGTAGTATATACGTGTGTGTGTGTGTGTTTACAAAAAAGTTTTGAATTTTTTTGCCCTCCAAAAAATGATTTTTTAAAACGGGCACCAAGGTGCCCGTGCACCATTTGCAATTAGCGTCGGGAGTCCCGAAATCACTAATTAAGGAGTACTCGTTGCAAAGAACACTTCACCTTCCACGGCCGCGACAAGTGGCGCACATGCAGCGCGCCACTTGTCGCAACCTAGGAGTTTTCCCTTTTTTCGTAGATCCGTTTATTCAAAACGTTTTATATCTTAAACCGTGCGTCCAAATCTCAAACCGTTTTCACCATTGGATTCCTCGCGTCAAGGTCTTTAAAACTAGATCCCCATATTGATAGGTTTGACGAAAAAAATTCACGAAAAAAACCGGACAAACAAACTGAACCGGGAGCTCGTTTTTTTACTTGCCGAAAGAGGCACGCCCATGCCTATCGCGAAATCACAACCGTGCCTCTTGTGGAAGCAAAACCGTGACTCTCGTGAAACGTGCCTCTCGCGAAAACAAAACCGTGACTCTCGCAAAAGAAAAAATAAATAGGAAACACATATTTTTTCCCTTTCGGAGAGGCACGGCCGTGACTCTCGCGAAAGCACAACCGTGCCTCTCGCGGAAGCAAAACCGTGACTCTCGCAAAAGAAAAAAAAACAGAAAACGCGTTTTGTTTTTCCCTTTCCAAGAAGCACGACCGTGACTCTCGCGAAAGCACAACCGTGCCTCTCGCGGAAGCAAAACCGTGACTCTCGCGGAAGGAAAAAACAGAAAATGTGTTTTTTTCGTTTCTGAAAGGCACGGCCGTGACTCTCGCTAAAGCACAACCGTGCCTCTTACGGAAGAAAAACCGTGACTTTCGCGAAAGAAAGAAAAAATTAAACGCGTTTTTTCACGCATTTTTTTTTGAATTTTTTTGATCGAAAAGCTAAGGAAGACTGGAGAAAGACCAAAACATTGAAAAAACCCGGGAAAAACCGTTTAAAAAGCCGAAAACACGTGCAGAAAGATAAAAAATAAAATCAGGAGGGAGCGTCCAGAGCGCGACACGTGGCGAATGGCTGGGAGCGCGCCAAGTGGTGCTGATCATTGCCAGGCTCCCGAAGGAGCGCTCGTTAACTAGTTGCTCTCAGGGAGTCCTCATATTCAGCCATATGCATGGAAAATAGCTTACAAACGCGCACCCCTGCCTCCCTCGCATGATTTGGGCCGGCCCACGTGCGCCCTTGTTTTTTTAACTCCAAAAGAAGTTCGGAATTACACGAATTTGGAAAATGTTTTTCTAAAAAAAATGAATTTAAAAGTTGTTCTAGAAATAAAAAAAATTCAATTTTTTGTGAATTAAAAAAATTGTTCATCAACTTAGAAAAATGTTCACCAATGAAAAAATATTCATGAATTTCGAAAATTATTCCCAAACTTTAAAAATATTTGCTGATTAAAAAAATGTCCGAAAATGTAAAACATGTTCCCGAATTTCAAAAACGTTTTCGGATCTCAAAAAATATTCTCAGATTTCAGAAAATGTAATGAATTTGCAAATATTCCCAAAATTTCACAAAATTCTCACATGCTTCAAAAACTCAAATTTTAATAATCTTTGTGAATTTGAAAAAGTTTTCACAATTTGTTTTATAAATTACAAAATAAATTCAAAATTTTCAAAAAAGTTTAATTTGAGAAAACTTTTGCGTGTTAGGTAAAAAATTCACTAATTCAAAAAGGTCCACGAGTTTGAAAAGAAGTTTGTGGAATTGATAAATAAAAAATAATCAGAAAATAAGTAAAAACAAAAAAAATAAAGGAAAGAAAAAACTAGAATGAAAAGGAAAAGAAAAAAATGGTTCAAAAACCTACCCAAAACCGGTGGGAGAGAAACCCAGCCGGCCATACTGGGCAGACCCAATAGTGTGCGAGCGCTCGCAGGCACTTGTGCTTGATCGCTACCTACCCCATGTACGCGGTAAATAGGACGGGACCATGCCGCTTACTGTGGCAACCAGTCGGGGCTTCGCACAGGGCGCCCCCCGACTGGGCCGGCCCACACCGGCAGCGAGCGGTGTAAAAATGAAAGAAAAACGCGAGGCTTCTGTGAGGAATCAATCTCACGACCGCACACTTGTAGAGCGAGGTACCTAACCACTACGCCTGATTGATGCTTGTGGTGATATTGGCAATGCGAATACTATAGAACCGGTTATTTTTTTATTTTTTCGATCTTTTCTTGTAATTTCTAAATTTATTTTTTAAATGTAAGGAAGTTTTTTACGAACACACATGAGTATTAATTTCTTTAGCATTGAATATGTAATCAAATTTAAAAAAGGAACAATTTTGAAGTTGTGGACAAATATTGAAAAACAGGAACGTTTTTTAAAATTATGATCAGTTTTGATAAAAACAGACAAGTTTTTTGAAAATGTGAACAATATTTTGAATTGTTGAAAAAAACTAAAAAGAGGATCATATTTTGAATTTGTGAACAAATCCTGAAAAAATATGAACATTTTGTTAAATTCCAAACAAAAATTTACAATCATGAACAAGTTTTGACAAAATGCGAACATTTTTTGATTTTGTGAACACTTTTCAAAAAGAGGAGAATTTTTAATTTGTGAACAAATTCTGAGAACAGGAACAGTTTTAAAGTTGTGATTTCTTTTGAAAACGGGAACATATTTTTAGAATGATGAACAATTTTTTAGAGATGTGATTTTTTAAAGAAAAACATACAACACAAAATTTGAAAAACTATCATTTTTTGAAAATTGCAAACAATTTTTGAAATGTGAATATTTTTAAAAATTCCAAAAATATGTTCTCGAACCTGAATTTTGTTCAATAATTCAGAAAAATGGTCTATATTTTGAAAAAGTGCGTACATATTCTGAATTTCTGAATATTTTCATAGACAAGAACATTTTTTTGCCTATGTGAACATAAAATTTGAAACTGCAGAAAATGTTTTTGATAAAGATGAAACTTTTTTTAGGTTGCGAACAAATTATGAAATTATGAACAAATTTCTAAACTGCGATTTTTTTTGATTTTTTGCACTAATATTTGAGAATGTAACATTTCATGAAATTATGAATATTTTTTGAAACAAGGCGAACAAATTTTGCAAGTTATGAACAGAATTTGAAAACTGGAACATTTTCGAAAAAATGAACAAAATTTGTAAAATGCGGACATTTTTTGAAAAGAAAAAGAAATCTGAGAAAGAAAAATGAAAATGAAAAGAAAAGGAAATTGGAGAAAAAGAAACAAAAAAGAAATAAGTAAAGAAAATAAACAGAAAAAGGAAACAAGAAGAGAAAAGGAAAAAAGAAACAGAAAAAAAGAAAACAGAAAAGAAAGAAATCCAGTTCAGTAACCTTCTTCTCGAAGGTTTCCAAAACCGTAAAAAACCGCCTGGGCTCTAGAAGGTTTCCAAAAGCGGGAAAGCTGAAAACGCTTAAACAGGCCGGCCTAATGCGACCTATCGAATTGACCGCCTGTGCGAACCTGCGACTTCTTGCCGTAGAGAGCGGCGAATAGGAATTCCTAATAGGACTCCCCTTGGCCCCGGGTAGTGGAGTGAGCTTTTGCAAATTTATGAATTGAACCATCACGGACCAACCAAGTTTGTGGGCCTCCGGTGCTTTAACCTCATGTTTTTACTGCAGGAAACTTTGGTGTTGACACCCGTACTAGGCCCCTGTGCATGGTGTGCGCCTGCACAGGGCCACCAAATCAGAAGGGCCCCAAATTTGACATACTCAGTACAAATAGCTGGTATGTTGAGGGTTGAATAATAATCAAAGTAAGGGACACACTACTAGTACTCTGTGTTCTCTCTCAGAAAGAACTACTAGTAGTACTCTGTAGGCAATGAAATGATTCAGCCAACTATACACGGAACCTGCAAAAATTAATTATCCAGCGTTTAATCGCCCATGGCTTTCTCTTACTCTTCATCTTCCTCCGACCAGGGGCAGCAAGGCCTCTATACGAGCCGGTTGATTTCTGTAATTTTTTTTTAAAACAAGACAAAAGGCTTGTCATTTTAATTGAATAAAAAGAAGGTTTAAGAGTCTTGGCCAAAGGCCAGGTTAAAGGCATCATTCTCGCGGCATTATATTACATAAATATTTCACCCCAGAAAGGTACCATAATAAAGTTTCCGCTTTGAAGCGAGTCAGAAGCACTCCGACAGGAATAGGGGTGCTGCGGAACACATGTGCATTTCGCTCGTTTAGATTTCCCAAGAGATGAGAAATATAAGGGAAAGAAGGCTAGGAAATTGTGCACTACACGACGTCGCCGTCAAATATTGGACATCATCGGTGAGCTTTTCAGGAAATTGAATCAGCCACGTCGGAGTTGAGTTGAACGTGTGATAGCTTAGTCCAAAGGTGGATTTCTGTATAATAATTTAATGAAGGCAACAACTGTAACTAGACACCTGCAAAGCACGTGAAATCTCCATCGAAACGTGGTGCCAGTAGTAGCTCCCTCCTGGCGTTCAAAACCTGCTCAAACTCGGACCCGGAAAGCGAAACTCCGTGAAGCGTCGCCATCCCATCGGATCTCGCTGTCCCTCCCCAGCCAAAAAGACAGCCCGAGCACGGGCCACCCCCGTCCGCATGCGGTCAGCTCAACACGCCCTCCACCAACTCCAGGACAGGCAATGACACCGACCGACACGGCCACACCCACACACCCAGTCGCACCTCGCCAAGTATAGTACAAAGAGACACATCTCGCGCATGGACGGACATGGCACCCCCACCCGGTCACGTCGCACGCAGGAAACCGAGCGCCGCGGGCAGGCAGCGGAGTCGCACGCCGCGCAGCGCAGCGCAGCGGTCAAAGCAGCGTCAAGCCCCGGTGAGGGCTGCCTGCGTACGCACGCACCACACCGCAGATGTGGCTGTGTGTGCGCCCCTGCCAAAGCAGAAGCATGGCGCTGAGACCGACACCACCCGCCGTCCCAGAAGAGAAGGCCTGGACAGGGAGACTCCTCGCAGCAGAGAGGCAGGCAGCCGTACTCGGGAAAAGAGTGAGCGGAACGAGCAAAGCCGCAGCAGCAAGCAAACGCAGGCGAAAGAAAAGGCGGGGGTAAAATTGACAAAAATGTCTTGAGGGCGAAACAAATTTACACGATGATCCGTCCATGAAAGTATTTCACCCAGCTAATCTTTTTGGGTAGCGTCATCTAGACAATGGAAGCTACACAGCTTACCAGCAGGGCACCCGAGGATAGGCCGGCCCCATCCTAGTTAAGTAGCGCCCCTGCCTAAGCCGCTGCACTAGACAGTGTAATGCCTACGCTTTAGGTGCTATACTCCGCCTTAGTACCCGCAGCGGGCCAGCCCTCCCTAGCCAGCCCACACACATCCCCTAAGAACATACGAACAGAGAGGCGTCGGTTGTGGTTTCCTCTCTCCACCTCTCAAATCCCTTCCCAAATCCTGCAGATCTGAAGGTTTTCTCCGTGGATTTTGACCCCAAATCCCTCCATCAAGACAATCTTCTTCGATCCCCTCCTTTTCATCCAAAAAAATGCTCACATTTGCTCAAGTCTTGCAAGTTTAGGCAAACCCTAGTTCTTCATGGATTTTAAAATGTGTATGAAAATATGAAATTATTGTTTGGTGTTTAGCATATGCATTGGCATCTTGCCAGGGTAGGGTTCTTAGTATGTTATGATTAGGGTTATGGTTCTTGCTATGTTAGGGTAGGGTTGTTGTTCAATATCTATATTACGGCTAGTGATTGGATATGTGACTAGATTTTTGTGTTAAACTTTGCATGAGTATATATGGAATATATTTTCTTTTGTGTTGTTTTAATTGTTTAAGGATGGAAGAACATGTGTTTATGTTCATCATCTGGACAATGACTCCTTTTTGAAAGGCAATATCGAGCTGGATCCGGATGAGTTTGACATGGTGTTTGAGAGTAGTCCTAACTATGTCGAGGTCTTGGAACAAATGAGGAAAGCTTTGAATTGAATGGACCCAAGTAATATTATTGAGTTGGAGAGAAGGCATAACGTGGGGTTTGAAATGCACATCCGTTGAAAGACAATGCGTATAAACTCTGAGCAACGTTGGGTTGCATACAAGGAGACGGTGACCGAATCTCTAGATAAGGCTCTTGAGTTGTTTGCCACAAAAATGTAGGCAATGCAAAGATGTGTACTAGTCCTAATAGGAAAGCGAAGAAGGGCACACTTTACCACAAAGTTGAGCACTGGAGCAAAAGGGGTTTATGTCCTATCCCTGATAAACTTGTTGTATTGGCTCTGGGCAAGTTTATCGAATACGGTGGACTCTTACAATATTTCCTCCTCATAAGCCAGCGGGCATATCTCCACACAAGTATTTTTTTGAAACCATTGAATGTAGTTGTTGAATGCAAGTAGGCAATGCTCACTTAACTGGGATCCTGCCCTAGTCACAACTTCCTCCACACAAAGCTCGAACATGGTGACATACTTCTTATGATGTTTATCTCAATCCTTGATCTTTCGTCATTTTTTCCTATCCAACCTGCATGTTAAATAACGCACTATTAGCACCATCAAAAAGGACATCACAATGATAAGTGCACATATATAGTTCATGCTCTCTTACATGTGAAGCTAGCAGTCAAGTCCCCCACTCTGGCAAGTGACCCTGAAACAACCAAACTGCCTCATCCCACGATGTGGCAAATGAAGCTCAACCGCCCAATTACATATCAATGGGCAACACAAGAAAGAGATTCCTTTCTTCCAAGTACTTCAGATTCAACTGGAACTGGTATGCTACACCAAAGCTATCTCCGCCACCATATGAGTGCCATTCCACCTGCAACATAGCACACCAACATTGATGTCGGGTTTTCAATAGAAAGCATGCGACTGAGTGATGTAATGTCAATATTTACCTAGCCAGCAGTAAGCGCATCCATCTCATTGGTGTACTGCCTGTACATGAAATCGGCATCGCTCGTCATCTCCGATACCACGTCCCACTTGTAAGCCCAAGTGGGGAGCCATAGAGGGTGCCATGATCGTCTCAATCCTTAATCGACACCTCTTTCAGGCTGAAAGTGCGTTATATCGACTAGAGGGGGGGTGAATAGGCGATTTTTATGAATTCTTCACTGAGGAATTTGCCGGTGAGGAAATTCCTTAGCGAAGAACTACTTGACGGAATAAGTACTCGAAGTAAGCATAACAAAATACATGCATGGTCATCATGATGAAATGAAGACAAGCACAGTACGTAAAGCGTAATCACATGATAACACAAGATGAAGACAAAGCGGTGAAGAATTTGAACCGAGGAAATTGAGAAAGTCTTCAGTCAAAGTCTTGAAACACAGATAAGAACAAACACTCAACACAGCAATGAGGAAATAAAAGAGTTGAGGTAATAGAACCAGTAAGCTTGGTGAAGACAATGATTTGGTAGACTAGTTCCAATCATTGCCCTCGGCTTGTACGCCCCGCTTGGAAGCGTCTGAGTATTTAAACTCGAGGACACACAGTCCGGACACCCGAGCCGAAAGCACGCAGCTCAGACACCAAGTCCTCACCGTATTCTCCTTGAACTAAGGTCACACAGACCTCGTCCAATCACTTTCGTGGTAAGTCTTGAGCGACTTCCAAACCTTCACGGACTCGGTCACTCGGCGATCCACAATTCCTCTTGGATGCTCTAGACCATGATGCCTAACCGTCTGGAAGAAGCACAGTCTTCAAAGGTAACAAGCGTCGGATCCACGCAAGATCAATCTCTTCAGGGTTTGTAGGTGTTTGGGTTTTCCTCACTTGATGATTTTCACTCAAAGTCCTCGGAGGATGGGATGCTCTCAAATGATAAGTGTCAGTTTCTCTCGGAGCAGCCAACCAGCTAGTGGTTGTAGGGGGCGGCTATTTATAGCCAAGGGAGCAGCCCGACATGATAAGACATAAATGCCCTTCAATGATATGACCGTTAGGTGGATAAGATATTTTGGGATAGTGGCCAAGAAGACAACAACGGTCGGAAATTTGACTCTCAAATTCCTCGGGGCTATCATGTTCCTCCTTTGTGTAGGCAATTCGCCGGCGAATTCCTAACTCCTCGATTAGAACAAATTCCTCACGACTGTAAGAACTTCGTCTCATCCTTTGAAGAAATAGACTGAATCTGTATGAGATTTCCAAAGGCTTCACTCGAAGGGATTGGTAGGTGTAGGATTTTGAGTTGAGCATCACATGGAAATTTTTCCTTAGTATTTCCTCGACCCCCTTTAACAGTACGGTGTTTCCTATGACTCAAGAAAGGGATAACGAAACTACGAAAGTAAAAGCCTTCACGCTTCATGTTCCTCAAATGAATACCAAGTCTTCAAGGTCACACCAATTTCTTCACTTTCAAAGTCTTCAGAAAGTCTTCAGAAAGTCTTCAGAATATCAAAGTCTTTAGTCGAAGAACTTCATTTTTAGGGTCGACTTTCTCTGTAAATATCAAACCCCTCATAGACTTATAGACACATGTACACCGATAAACACATTAATCCCTTAACCTATAAGTCTTCATTACACCAAAATCACTAAGGGCACTAGATGCACTTACAATCTCCCCTTTTGGTGATTGATGACAATATAGGTTAAGTTTTCAACGGGATAAACATATGAAGTGTAAATACTGATATTGAGGAATTTGATTGCAAGATATAGAAGAACTCCCCACGAAGATGTGCATAGTGAGGAATTTGCTTTTGAGGCAATGCACATTTGAAGAGTTGAATCATAGGGATCTCCCCTATATCTTGTAATTCATACGCATTTGACATATAGTATGAAGAATTTGAAATGCATGATGAAATATGGTGGTGATGTAATTCAGCATGCGTGTATTAACATATAACGAGGAATAAGCATGCAGAGGAACACATCAAAAGTATCAGAGCACCATCGGGTTTAAGATTACAACTCGATCCAATAAAGTTTCAGAAGAATGAGAGTTGTAACTTAGCAAAAAAACGCCCATATAATAGACCCGCTTGAAGACTAACTCAACTTTCTCCCCCTTTATCATCGAATGACCAAAAGGATCGAAACCGAGGACTAACGCCCCTAAAGAATATCAAGTTGATGGAGGAGCGCCAGCGTTGTCGGGGTCGTGTGTCGTAGTAGGGCCTGCCGCAGTGTCGTCCAAGTCTTCATTTTCATCAGTGTCGCGCGATGAAGAATAGGAGCTGGCCACCAAGGAAGGAACCTTGACCTTCTTGTATTTCTTTGGAGGAGGTGCAGACCAGTCAAATTCCTCCTTGAGACCCATTTTCTTCAGATCTTCTTCGCTGTAGACATGAGACAGAACAACCCTAGTACGGTTGAAGGTTTCATGGAGGTAGTATTGGTTTTTCTTCACTGCATTGTGTGTTGAGGTCGTGTTGTGAAGAATTGAACCAAACTGACGCTTGACCCATTTATGATTGATCAACTTTTCTGATGAAGACTGAGGAGTAACTCACGATCAGTCATCACCCTGGGTGATGTGGCTTGAGGATTTTGCTTGGCAGAGTTGTTGGCGGCAGAGTCATGTGTGGCAGAGTCATCATTGGTGGAGTAGGATGCAGCCTTGCGAAATTGACCATCCAATGGACGAATGCCTTCATCTATCACAGCAGTTGCCTTGCCTTTGTCATCAGCTGAGGAATAGGTCCGTTTGAGGACTTCAATCGGAGGCAAGTAGATGCAGTGGTTTAGAGTATCAGCCTTGTAATTGAGTGAAGACCTTGTCCTGATGAACCTCATAATCCATGGTGCATAAGGCTTCAACTCAAATGGTGACATAGCTATATTAGCCAGAGTCCGCATGAAGAAATCATGGAATTTGACGGGAACGCCATGAATGATATTGAAAAGCATATTCTTCATGATGCCAACGACTTCTTCGTCATTGAGTCGTGGCCTTTGATAGGACTCGTTGTCTTCGTCAGAATGCGATAGACAGTCCGAGGCACATACAATAATTCCTTGACGAGGAATTTGGTTTGAGGGGCCTGCCCTGGCTTCAAAGGCTTCATCAACACTTGCATGTAATGATTTGTAAGCTCAGGTTCATTGGACGCAACGAGCACCTTCAAGGGGAGGACTGAGTGGGAGGGCACGAAACAATTCGATTCTTTGGTGCCTTGTAGTGAGTATTTTCCGACATCCATCCAGCACACATGAGTTCACATCTTCGAATTTCTGTGATGTGCAGCGTCATAGAATTGAAGAATGAGTTCTTCATTCCAATCACATATGTCGGTCAGAAATTTAGCAATCCAAAGATCGTGAAGAACACCGAGGACCTGGCTCGAAGCCAGCGGAGATTCCATGTCCACATAAGGAATGTGTGCGTGATCGAAGACTTTGTCTTTGTTGAACAAAGACCGAGGAATAGAAATTGGCTTGACTAGCAGTCCAGAAATGCCTCTTCCTTATGCGAGCAGAGTCATATGGGTTGTAGTCAGTGAAGAATACATGCTCGCCGAAGAAATCTTCAGCCTTGAACTTTTGCTTGCGTGAGAATGGATCCTTTGGCTTTGGTAGTGGAGTGTCAGTGAGTTGCATCACGACCTCAGGAATCGCAATCTCAGGTTCTTCAGGCTGAGGACTTTTTGGTTCCTCTTGATTCTTGCGATCTGCGTTGGCATATGATCGGCAAAGAATGTGTTCTTCAAAGACTAGTGGCTGGAATTTCTTCATGCACAGACGAGGCGGGGTGAGTTTCTTCAGAGCCCAGTTGAACGGTTGGTGCAGGGGACTGAGGTATTTGTTGTAGTGGGGTGAAGAGTGGAGAATTGGGGTGCTGACTTTCCCAAAAGTCATCATTCACCACAGTCGTAGTGCATCCAATATCCACATCTTCATCTTCAATTTTTTCAACGCCAGCCTCTTCACCGTGGAACCGAGGCATTGGCGAGGAAACAAGCGGTGTTGAAGGGATCGCATCCACTTCAATTTCTTCATCAATCTGCTTTGTGACGGCGAGAATGATTTTCTTCATCGATCCATTAGGGATCATATATTCTTCACCAAAAGGAACAAGGTCCTTTGATGGCATGGTTGAGATCGGAATATCATCAATGGGATTCTCAAAGCGAAAGCTGGTCATAGGCTTCATTTTCTTGAGTCAAGAATCAAGCGGTGATGCTTTCCTTTTCTTCACAGCAGCTCGCTCTGCAGCTTTGGTCTTCTTCACATCTGATACCTATGGAAGGATAGGAGTTGGTGTAGGCACAGGAGGAGCTAAGGAATCTGGTTGATTTGCCTCAGGCGCAACTGTTGCAGTTGCCCTAACTTCTTTGTGTTCTTCAGGCGCACCACTAGTGGATGCCCTGGCAATTTCTTCAGCGACTGGAATGGAGTCATCAGCCCTGGAACTAGCATTTTCTTCAAAGACTGAAAGTCATCGGCCAGTCTTGGCATGTTCTTCAGTAGGCTGAGCAGAAGCTGCAGCCTGAGGAACTTCTTGTTGCGTTGGAGCTGCAACATTGGTGAACTTCTCAGTCAGTTTAACAAACCTGACTTTGGCTCCTTGCCAATCAACATAATAAGCATCGAAGTCATCGCTGAGGGCTTTGATTTCAGACTGGATCTTTGTAAAGTCATCAGTCGTCAAAGAGATGACGTTTTTTCTCAGGAACTTCTCTTTCCTGTACTGAGCCTTCTTAATTTGCCTGGCCTTCTCAAATTTCCATTTCTCTTCAGAGATGAAATGGGTCAGCGTGTGACTTTGGCCAGGAGTCAAATGAAAATCGGGCATAGGGGTGTCTGGATCCTTGTGCCAGAGATCAATGTAATCGAGGATCGCCCTTGGATCCAAAAGCAGTGGCAAAGATGTGCCTTTGGCTCTAGCGGCCCTTTCTTGTCATCTCGATGATTTACGCAAGTTCATCATCATCGCCTTCATCGTCAGATGGCACTTGGAAGGCAACCTGTTTCTTCTTCGGACTTGGCCGAGGACCTCGTCCAGCCGTTGCCTTTGTCTTCAGCAGAGTGGTGCCTGATGAAGAATTTGGTGCAGCTGAGGACTTGGGAGGAGGAGCTGAGGATTTTGGAGGAGCAGGAGCAGCATGAGGAACTGGCCGTGAGGGCTTTGAAGATTCTGGCCGTGAGGGCATTGCTGAGGAACTTGGCCGTGAGGGCACTGTCGGTGAAACACTTGGCTTGTGCGCGGGCTTCTTTGCCATTGATTTCCTAGGCTTGACAGAGGCCTTAGTGGCAGCAACAGCAGCAGAGTCTTCATTGAATTTCCTCTCTGCTTCTTTGGCTTGTCTTGCCACTTGGCTTGGTGCTTGGCCCATTCTTCAGTAAAATCCTCACCACGCTTGATGCTAGTGGGGTCAGCTTCTTGGCCAGGTGCCAATGGAGCTCTTGGGCATGGAGGATTAAGTGCGAATTTCTTCATATACTTTGGAGTTACATACCTGTACTCCCTCCATTCTCTTGCCCATCTCCTTTCAATCCTCTGTGTCGCACCTTGCGCTAATTTTTGTTCTCCTTTCCGAACTTGGCCTCATCGGTGTGCAATAGTCGGCATAGATGTCCTTAGGTATTTCAAAAGCAGTCATGACCTCATGCTTCTTTCCACCTTTTTGCGGCTTCTTTCCTTCTGCCATATTCTTCAGTTGAGGAATTTGAACAATCGAATTCTCTGAAGAAGTATGCAACTTTTCTTCGAGGAACGCTGCAAATGAGTTAAGTTGATGAGAACCTAGTGATTCAACAACGGACATGAGTACCTGTGAACAGTATAGTTGCGAGGAATTTGGAGAGGTCATATGCGTTCTCAGAAGGTTTTTCAAAAAGAACAAGTTTGAGGAATTTGACCAGATGAGCCTTGAAGAATTTCACTAAGCGTTCTTTGTATTAGGTTCCAGAGTTGTATAGCTCGAGGATCCACACAATTGAGGAATCTTGAAGAAAAATGATGCTTAGAGAAACGAATCAAGAACAGATGACTAGTGAGGTGTTTTGTGTGTGAGGATTCGAAGAATAAAATACCTTTGAAGATTTTGTAGAGAAAATTTGAATCAAAGAGGGCAGTAAAAGTAACTTTTAATTACCCTAGATGAAGAACACGACGAACTGAGAAGTTTAGATTTGAAGCTCGTCAGTTCAGATCTTCCACGCCCTAACTCGGTGGAGGAAGACAGCTACGGCGGCGGAGGAGTGAATATTTCCGCGGCCGGCGCGAGTACGACGGTGACGAGGTCGAGGCAGTGAAGCTCTTCCTCACCGGCGGCGATGGAGTAGAGGCGGCGCTAGGGTTTGAGAAGCTCGAGCGAGAGAGAGAGCAGTCGAGCAGAGTAAAGGAAGTGAGGAAGGGGAGAGGGGTATTTATAGTCTTGGTGAAAAACTGTTCGCCCAAAGATTTAGGACGAACGTGCCCCTGACCGTTCTCATTCGCTTGACATTTGTCACCCACGTACTGAAAAGTGGAGATCGTGTTAGATCGTGGGTGAATAGATAAGTCTATCGTAGGAAGCGGAACGGTTTGAGCGGCAAAGCCGGAAATTTGGATAAGATTAGTTTTAAAGTTCTGTTCGCAATTTCTTGGTGACAAGGACACGGTGAAGATTTTGAGCGAGTTTCAAATAGAACGCATACATGAAGAATTTGTGAATAGATTGGGTTGAGTATAGCATAGAGGGGAAGGGTCCGATCACATTCACTTAGCGTAAAACGCAACTTGAAGAAATAGCCATAAGTGAATCTTTGTAGAGGACATAAACCCATATATTTATATAGCCAATGAAGAAAAAGCAGCGGAAGCAGTGAAGATTTTGCAAAGTTGAAGAATTTGAAAAACTGAAGAATTTCAAAAAGCGAGGAAAAACTCAAATTGAAGATTTTCAACTTTGGTGGTGGCGTGACCCACCGTATAAGAATGATGATTTCAGACACCGCTGCATACAATTGTCGTAGGGTTACGAGAATCAAATTCTTCATTAATTTCTTCACACTTAGAGTGTTATTCTTCATTGATTGAAGAAAAAGCGTTTCTTCATGTGTTGCACATCTAAGTCATCAATTTTGCATAAGTGTTAGGATGAGTGTCCTTTTCAAAGAACATTCGAAGATTCTAAGATATTTTGCTCACACCGCAACTTGCTAAATCTCTTCTCATCCAAGGGCTTTGTGAAGATATGGGCCAACTGTTCTTCAGTCTTCACATGCTCGATGGAGATGTCGCCCTTCAACACATGATCACGAAGAAAATGATGACGAATCTGAATGTGCTTTGTCTTCGAGTGCTGAACTGGGTTGTGAGCAATCTTGATGACACTCTCATTGTCACAGTAGAGAGGCACATTCTTCACGTTGATGCCGTAGTCCTTGAGAGTTTGCTTCATCCACAGCAATTGAGCACAACAAGAACCAACAGCAATGTACTCAGCTTCCGCAATAGACAATGATACGCAGTTCTGTTTCTTTGAGGACCAACAGACCAAAGATCGTCCGAGGAAATGACAAGTACCAGATGTTGACTTGTGGTCCACACGATCACCAAAGATAGTCGAGTCGTAATATCCAATAAGATCAAAAGCAGAGCCCTTTGGGTACCATAATCCTAGTGTTGGTGTGTGAGCTAGATATCGAAGAATATGCTTCACAAACCTTACGGTGTGATTCCTTGATTGTAGCTTGAAATCGGGCACACATGCAAACACTAAGCATTATATCCGCCTAGATGCACATAAGTACAATAAAGAACCAATCATGGAGCGGTATACCTTGTGATCAAAGTCAATACCATTTTCATCGATTGCATAGATGGCCATTTGTGGGCATAGGAATTTTAGCGCCTTTGCAATCTTGCATGCCGAATTTCCTCATAACATCCTTGAGGTATTTCTCCTGAGATATGAATATGCCATTGCGCTGTTGACGAATTTGAAGACCTAAGAAGAATTTCAACTCTCCCATCATAGACATTTGATATTCTTCACTCATCATATAGGCAAATTCATCACTATAATGCTGGTCAGTACAGCCAAAGATAATATCATCAACGTATATTTGGCACACAAACAGATCACCATCATAAGATTTAGTAAAGAGAGTAGGGTCGAGTGAACTGGGTGTGAAGCCATTCTTCGTGAGGAATTCCTTCAAAGTATCATACCACGCCCGAGGGGCCTGCTTAAGGCCATAGAGGGACTTGTTGAGTCTGAAGACTTTGTCAGGATTCTTTGGATCTTCAAAACCTGGGGGTTGAGCAACATATACTTCTTCCTCAAGCTTACCATTGAGGAATGCACTTTTCACATCCATTTGATATAAAGTGATATCATGATGATTAGAATAAGAAAGTAATATGCGAATAGCCTCAGGTATAGCAACAGTTGAAAAAGTTTCATCGAAATCAATTCATACAACCTATGTGTAGCCTTGAGCTACAAGTCGTGCCTTATTCCTCACCACAAGGCCATTTTCATCTTGCTTGTTGCGATAGATCCACTTTGTGCCAATGATATTATGCTTGCGAGGATCTGGACATTTGACCAGTTCCCAGACATTGTTGAGCTCAAACTAATGTAATTCTTCTTGCATGGCCTGAATCCACTCAGGCTCTAGAAATGCTTCATCTACCTTAGTGGGCTCTGTGATAGAGACAAAAGCATAGTGCCCACAAAAGTTAGATAAATGTGAAGCTTTTGAGCGTGTGAGAGGACCTGGTGCTTCAATGTCATCGATGATCTTTTCAACTTGCACTTCTTTTGCAACGCAAGGATGAGCTGGTTGTCGTCGAGGAATTTGATCAGCATTTTCTTCAGCACCATTTTCTTCAACATTTTCTTCAGGTGCATCAGCTCTGTCGGCGTTCTGGGAACGGGGTTACCCAGACTTGCCTACCTGCGGCTTGCGGCGTGGCTCTAGGGGTGGCCCAACACGGCCCATCTTCATCAGCACAAGCTCAAGACCCTCGCGAGGGGTCAAGCTCGCGGGGTGGATGACAGGAAGCTTCCTCAGGCACGGACTCTTCAGGCTGGCTCGCGAGGAGGCGGAGAGATCAAGGCAGGGTACCTCACGAGGTGCCCATGACGTAAGCCATGACGACCGAGGGCGCCAACCCGCCCAGTGTCCTCATTTCCTCTTTGGTGCAAAGGAGGCAAGCGCAGGCGAGAGTATCAAGCAAAGGCAACCATTTCGGTGCAACAAGACCAAGACCAGCCCAACGACAGGAAGGAGGTCATCGTGGAGCCCAAGCCAGCGTCATCGACGGAGCCTTTGGCAGGCGAAGACCAACTTTAGTCAGGATAAGTGTACTAGATGTTCCCCTTCAAAATGGCCAATTGTTGGCACCCTTCCCGCTCAATATTTGGGAGGAGGCCCAGGGCCTTTGCCTATAAATAGGACTAGCCACCCACAGGGTAGAGAGATCGAGAATCGGGTAGCATCTCAAAGAGACAGAGAGAAGCGACTGAACTCCCCCTAGCAGTTCATGGCACCAGCCAAGAACAGACCCTCGCGAGGCTGTTCTTCCTTGTATTTTTCATCATCCGCCCCAGAGGCAATCCACCACACCACAAACTAGAGTAGGGTATTACACCACAATGGTGGCCCGAACTAGTATAAACCCTGTGTCCCTTGTGTTGTTCATCGTTCATAGTTTAGATCCTTGCGAGGCGACAAGGTGTAGGTAGGAAGGGGGTGTGATCTCCGGGCGCACCCCAGAGTTCGAACCAAGAGGGTCTGCCGGAACCCGAAATCCGACATTTGGTGTGCCAGGTAGGGGTGCGCCGGACTCCGCCTTCCGCCACCCTGTTCTTCGTCGCCCCTCGCATCCATGACAGACGCTTGTCGGGCCCGCACAGAGCACCGGGCCGCTCTCACCACTCGCGTCGCCCAGACGGCCCCCGTCGGCGGCCGCCCGTGTCGTTCCCTATCGCCTACCATCAGCGCCGCCACCGGCCCGGCGGGGAATGAGCAGCAAGCATCATCGCAGCATCCATCCGTGAGGCGAGACGGCCGCACCGCCACTCCGTCGCTCGCCCACCGTTCTTTCGCCCGCGCTCAAGCGCTCCCATGGAGGCTCGAGCCGTGTTTCATCGCGGCGAACGAAGCTCTGCGCTACCGTCCCTGGCCGACGACGCTTCACGAGGAGTGGCTCGACCGCGTCGCCGAGCTCGTCCGTGCCGCAGGGGGCTCCCCGGCGCCGTCCTTCTCACTGCACCACACCCCGCCTTGCGCAGGTGATGAAGCTCCGGGGGCGCCTCAGCCGCCTCCTCCTCAAGAAGGCGCCTTGGCCCCAAGACGCGTGGCCCCTTGGCGGAACCCGCTCCGTCCGGCACCAGCGCAGCAAGAGCAGAGCTGCCAAGAGGTTCCTCGCCCCCAAGAAGCTGCCCGAGTGCTCCCTGCACCGGCCCGTCACGACCGCGCTCTTCCCGCACGACAAGACCCCGCGCTTCTCCCAGCGGCGGCGCACGGGGACCCGCAAGATCAAGCTCCTCGTCACCCAAGGCCTCCCGTGGCCACTGCAGGCTGCCGTGCCTTCACCATCGAATCAAGGCGTCGCGTGGCCCGGCAAGTTCAAGCGGACCTGCCTCCTCGCTACGACGGCACGGCCGACCCGGCGGAGTTCCTCCAGCTTTACGAGCTGGGCATCGAAGCTGCCAACGGGGACGAAAAGGTCATGGCGAACTGGTTTCCCATGGAGCTCAAGGATGGTGCCCACACCTGGCTCCTGAACCTGGCCCTTGGCACAATCTCCTCCTGGGACGAGATGCGCACCCGCTTCATCGCCAACTTCCAAGGCACTCGCGACCGGCCCCCTGCCGTAAGCGACATGCGCCGCATCAAGCAGCAGCCAGGAGAGACCCTGCAGAAGTACATTCAGCGCTTCAACAACGCACGCCTCAAGATTCCCAAGGTGACCGAGGAGGCCATCATCTCCGCCTTCTCCGACGGTGTGCGACGTCAAGATGAAGGAGGAGCCGCGATGCATGAAGACCGTGCACATCCTCGAGCTGTTCAACTTGGCGACCAAGTGCGCGCCGAGGTGAGGAGGGCGCTTCTCTCTCCTCGAGCTTCCTGCTGGCGATCCGGAGAAGAAGCCCAAGGCCAAGGGCGTGAAGCGCAAGGGGCTGCCGTGCTCATGGCGTAACCATACACCAAGCGAGGCAGAGATCAGCCCGAGTCTTCCAAGGGCAGCCGGTACTGCGTGTACTACGACCTCCACATCCACAATACCAACGAATGCCAAGAGCTCAGGGCCGTGCAACAAGGGAGGATCGGTCAACGCCCCGACCGCAGTGATCGAGGCTACGACCGAGGAGGAGGAAGAAACACAGGACGCTGGGAAGACCGTGGCCCTCGCCAAGGGTGGCGTGACCGACCTCGCGAGGACCGCTGGCAGGATCAGCCTCGCGAGGATCGCCCACAAGGCAACGCAGGCCTCCCTCCTATGCCGCCGTAGCCAAGGAGAAATGAAGACCATCATCAGGACGAGGGGGTTGGGGGCTTCCAGGAGCCACGTGCGATTGCTTGCATCCTGGGCGGAGCTCAAGCCCCAGCCTCTCAACGCATCTTCAAGCAGTTCGCCCGCGAAGTGAATGCAGTCCTCCCCAAGCTTGAAGCCACGCGCCCTCTCAGGTGGTCAGCATGCGCCATCATGTTCAGCTCAATGGATCAGCTCAAGTGCGCAGCCACAATTTGGAGTCCTCCCGATGCTTTGTTCCCCAATCATCAGCAACGTGCAAGTCACCAGGACCCTCATCGATGGCGGGGCAGGGCTCAATGTCCTGTCCGTCGAGACGTTCAACAATCTCCAAGTGCCTTACAACCAGCTTCAGCCAACCAAGCCTTTTTCCGGAGTCACTGATGGCTCCACGGTTCCGATAGGGTAGGTCCGCCTCCCTGTCACCTTCGGTGCGCGCGACAACTACCGCACCGAGCTCACCGACTTCGATGTCGCCCACATTCGCCTGCTGTACAACGCCATCCTCGGGTACCCAGCTCTGGCCAAGTTCATGGCCGTGACCCATCACGGCTACAATGTCCTCAAGATAACAGGAAGCGGTGGTCTCATCACGGTGCCTTGTGAAGAGAGGGACGCAGTGTGTTCCCTGGAGCGCGCCTTTCAAGCCGCGTCCCTTGAAGACCTGCATCACCACTGCAGCAGGAGTCCGCCCGAGACCTGCTCAAGAAGAAGAAGACATCGCTGGCCCGACCCCTCGGGAGGCAGGTCCCTCGAGCTCTGCGCTGTTAGGGGCACCACCTTCGTCGCATAGGAAGGCGCGCAGCGCCCTCCTCGAGCAAGGCTCGGGGGCTCTCTCCTGGAGGGCCACCGACTTTGCTAAGATCACGAGGGAGGCGCTTGGGCACCACTTGGAGGCGTGCTTCAAAGCACGTTTCCCTCAGGAAGGAGCGAAGCAAGGAGGGCCAACCCTCAGGAGTTCATCGACAAGATCGTTCAGGAGCTGCAAGAGTCAAGAGTCATGAGTGGCAGCTGCCGCTTACCCGCCGTAGCTCCCCATCCAGGCGAGGATGGTGGGCTGCGCGTCTGCATCGACATACCAGGGCTCAACCTAGCCACCTCTCAGGAGCGCCTCTGGCCCTCACGAGCGGGGAGCTGTGAGGGTCCACCCCACAGCTACGTTCGCATGCCTTTCGGTTTGCTGAACGCGGCTGCCACGCACCAGTGCCTCATGAGGGGCACCTTGGAGGCTCAGGTGGCCAGGCGCTCCGCAGCCCTGGTGGAGATGGAGATGGTCCGCGAGGACCCACCGGCGCCTCCGGAGCCTCCCGAGGCCCCTGGGCCTGGGGGCTCGTGAGGATCGGCTTCTGCAGCGCACGGCATCCGCTACTTCAACATCCCTTCGTCCACAACGTTATCAGGTGACATCCTTCGAGTTTCATTTTCAGTTGGGAGCGCCCCCCAGGGCTGCATCATTCCCAGGCCGCGTGGGTCCGTCCCTGCGGCGTGTATCCCTTTTGCTTCATGTTTTTAGTTTACTTTATTTGGGGGCGCCCCTCAGGCTGCATCATCCCCAAGCCGCTCGGGTCAGACCCAGTGGCATGTATCCCTCTTGCATTTATTCGGGTTGTGCATTTGACCCATCATGATTGTTATTTGGTGCCTGCCCACGGCACCCCTCTTCTGCCATGTCGGCTGCTTGCACGTTAAAGGTGGGGGGGGGGGGGGTACCTGAGCATCACGACTCATGGGCTCCTACTAGCTCTCCAGCCCTCACCCTCTGGTATTGTCCACGGCATCGCGACCTGGCATACCAGCGACGGCTGAGCCCCGCTCGAGGGCCGGGACCCGAGGACATAGAGCGTCGACATCTAACCAAATCTGCAGGAACACATCACAAGATAAGGCCCAGAGCCAGGCGCAACCTGCCTTGAGGTAGGGCCCCGTGAGTCCCGCGCTGGTTCACGGGTGCCCAGATACACCTTGTCAGGCCCTACCGTGCCAGCCACGTGTCGTATGGGGCAGACTGCGCCCGGGGGCTCCTCCCGGAGGGGAGCCCCTCCCACGCACTGCTGGAAGCACCATGCTCTACCGGCTGGCGACACCGCCGAGGAGCGGCTATGCCCGTGACACATACGGAAGCGCTTATGCTCCGCTGGTGATAAACAATCGAGGGTGGCCCACGGCTGCATCAACCTCAGGGAGCCCAGAGCTCAGTGTCCGGTCTCATCGTAACGCCTCCCCTCGGGAGTGCCGCGCGAGGGGGCTGGGCACGGGGGCTACGCCTGGGTCACGCCCAGACGCACGCCACCCAGCCAGGCCCCTCGGGCCTGGTTCGTCGCACATCTCTCCCCGAGCGGAGCCAAGGTTTGAAGGCCGTTTGAGCATCAAGGGGGACTCCTGAGCATCGCGACTCAGGAGCCTAACTGGTCACGTAGCCCCTCACCCCTTAGTTCCGGAAGGCTAACGGCAGTTGAGGTATGCGCGGGGCCGGGCCCTGCCGACGTAGAATGGTAAATCCACCCGTACATCTCACCTCCCTACTTGCTGTTCGTGCGTCAAGGGGGACTCCTGAGCATCGCGACTCAGGAGCCTAACTTGTCACGTAGCCCCTCACTCCTCGATCCCGTCCTGGTTTCCGGTCGGGGCTAACGCAGCCGAGGTATGCGCGGGGCCGGGCTCTGCCGACGTAGAACACAAGCAAGTAGGAAGGAAAAGCGCAAATCTCAAGGAATTCAAAAGCAAATATTACAGTTCATAACTGTTTTCACAACATCAAACGCAAGTTTAAATGCCTCCACGAGGCATGATGCATGTCGCAGGAGTTGAAGGCAGGACATGAGCCACGGCGAGTCACTTCTTTGGCGGCACCGTCAGCCGGTGGCGGAGCTGCGTTGGGCAAGTCTTCTCGAAGCCTCGTGGATCGGCGGTGCCCTCGCTTGGCTTGCGAAGGCACGTAACCGCCAGCAGAGCCTCCGCTTCGGCCCTTCATGGCCTCGGCAGCGGTGCAAGCTTCGCCGCCGCAGCTCCAAAGAGGTTGTCAAGATCGACGTCGGGGTCGCGAAGGTAGACGTGGGTGAAGACGCGCGTCAGCGCCGCGGAAGACAGGACACGCGCCTCGGCCTCGGCCGTGGGGCCAAGGCCAAGGGTGACGTCTTCAAGAGCGCGAACCAGGAAGGGAAGCAGCTGGGCGGGGCCGTCCTCGGCGCCGGCCAACGGGCTCTCCAGGCCACTGTCGTAAAGCGACCTCAGCAAGGTGCGAGCCTTCTCCTCCAGCTTCGTGAAAGCCACGCGGTCCTCAGCCAGGACCCGCGCCTTGCCGTCCAGCTCGACCCTCTTCGCCTCCAACTCCTGCTCCAGCGCACCCAGGCGGCTATGGCGCTCATCAAGCTTGGCTTCCCGGTCCTTGGCGGCCGCCTCGCGAGCCTTCATGCCTTCCTCCTTCTCTTGGCGGGCGCGGGCCTCCTTGGCAAGCTGGTCGCGCAGGCCCTGCAGCTCGCTCTCCAGCGCCTCGCAGCGGCCTCGGGCATCGGCTACCTCCCCTAAGGCGGCGTCGCGGGCAGCCTTTGCCCCGAGGATGGCCTGCTTCTCCTCGTCGCAAGCCGTCGCAGCCTGAACCAGCGCCGATCGAATCGAAGCATCGGAGCGGACCCAGCCGGAGACCAGCTCCAGGCGTCCGGCCACCAAGCGAGAGTCAGAGCCCAGAAGATCCTGCCACAGCTGGTCCAGTTCGGCAGCAGCGCGATCCAGAACAGTAGGAGGCGTTGGAGAAACGGCAGTTGGCGGAGTAGGAGGAGAGGACGGCAGCGTAATCACAAAGACTGAAGTCGGTGCCTTCTGCCCAAACATTGTGGCGATGGCATCGGCGAGATACCTCGGGAGTCGCTTGGGCCATGGGGGCTGAGCTCGCCCCAGCTAGCCCGGCCAGGCCTCGCGAGGATGACCGGGCAGGAGAGGCCCGCGTCTTGGCGCCCCCTTCTCCCACGGATGGAGGCGTTGTCCCGGGCGAAGCCTCAGGAGCCCCCTTCAGCTTTTTCACCACAGGCGTCATCCTAAGCTAAGGGATACGGATATCAAGCCTCAACAACAAAGCAAGAAGCAAAACAAGAATCAAGCACTTACTGGTCATCGCTCGCGGGCTCGAGCAACCTTCGGCCATACTTGAAGCCAGAGAGCCGGCTGCAGGGGTCAGCCTCAAGAGGTTCAGGAGCAGGAGGCGCGCCCGCGGATCGCTTCGGAGCCGGGGCAGACCCGCGGGGGACCAGCCCCGTCCTGTCCTTCTTCGGGATCAGGGGCGAGCTCGCGCCGCGCTGCTTATCGCCATCCTCGTCGTCGTCGTCCGGCAAGAGGCGGAGAGTGCGGGACCTGTGCCGGGGGAGAGGCGTCCTCGACTCCCCGTCAGTCTCCTCGGAGTCGGGCCCCTCTTCCCGCGCCTCTTCTTCCTCTTCTTCGCTGGAATCGCTGGAGGACATGTTCACCATCAGCAAGGCCGCCGGGTCCTCGGGAACTTCTGTGGGCATAGGCCCGTCCCCGTTGAAAGCGGACATGGAGTCCACCACCCGCTCCCAATCCTCTCGAAGGAACAGGGGCACAGGGGCGCCCTCTAGCCTCGCCACGTCTCCCCTGTCCAAAGACTTGAGGACCGCAACTAGATCTTCGTCGGCCAGGGCTACGGGGCTCGGACGAGGCCTCCATAGCGGAAGCGAGTATTGCCGGAGCGGGGCCACTCGGTGCTCCAGGAACTCCCTCAGGAGCGACGCCCCAGTCAGTTTCGCCATCGCCATGTTACCTGGCCACAAGTCCGCGTTCATCTTCTCCAGCACCGGCTTCGCGCGGGGATCCACGAGCTCCGCGCAGGACCAAGTCTCGATGGACGTGGGCTGTTCCGTGGGCAGAATCAGCCGAGGGTGGATGCGCCCAGCATCTACCATGACCCATTTGCTCCTGAAGCCCTCAATCCTCTTCCCGGGCTTCGAGATGGCATTGGAGCTGCCATACGCGACAAAGCTCGCGCATACGGTGACGGGGCCGCGAGAGGTCCGGAGGTAGAAGTAGTGGTGCAGCAAGGCTACTGAGGGCTGCACCCCGACATGAGCCTCGCAATAGTAGGCAAAGATCGCCAGGAGAAGAACAGAGTTGGGGTGGAGGTGCAGAGCTTGCAGTTTGTAATGGTGAAGGACAGAAAAAAAGAAATCAGAAAAGGGAGGTGCCAAACCGGCGGCAATAGCACTCACGAAGAGCGGATAGAAGGTGCTCCCTTGGTCCTCAGGAAGGGCAGAGCCAGCCTTGAGCACCGCTTCCCCGTCGATGCCTTGCGCCGCCACCATCCGGCGCACTCGGGCAAGGCTCTTCTCCGACACATTCGGGGAGTCCAAAGCGGTCGAGTACCAAGCTTCGGCCGGGGTCTGGCGAGGCGCCATGTCTCGCTAGGGCACGGGGTCGGAGTAGATCTAGGATTTCGGAAGCAGGAAGGATAGGCGCAGGAAAGGGGATCTGGGCAGCGACTGGAGAAGGCAAAGGAGGAATGGCTCAGACGGGTACCGCTCCCCTCTCGACTCGTGCGGTTGTCAAGGCGTCATGGGGAAGCAAAGAAACCCACGTCCAATCAACCGCCACGCGGCGCCCAAGGCCGCAGGCTGTTAGGGCCCGCGGCGCTTCGCACTTGCCCCTTCGCTTCTCTGCTAAGCCAAGGCCAGGCGCGCCTTGGGCCCGGGGGCTACTGTCGGCGTTCTGGGAACGGGGTTACCCAGACTTACCTGCCTGCGGCCTGCGGCATGGCTCAAGGGGTGGCCCAGCATGGCCCATCTTCATCAGCACAAGATCAAGACCCTCGCGAGGGGCCAAGCCTCGCGGGGCGGACGTGAAGCTTCTCGTGCACGGCCTCATCAGGCTGGCTCGCAAGGAGGCGGAGAGATCAAGGCGGGGTACCTCACGAGGTGCCCATGACGTAAGCCATGACGACCGACGGCGCTAGGCGGGCGCCAGCCCGCGCAGTGTCCTCATTTCGTCTTTGGTGCAAAGGAGGCAAGCGCAGGCGAGAGTATGAAGCAAAGGCAACCATTTCGGTGCAACAAGACCAAGACCAGCCCAACGGCAGGAAGGAGGTCATCGTGGAGCCCAAGCTAGTGTCATCGACGGAGCCTTTGGCAGGCGAGGACCAACTTTAGTCAGGATAAGTGTACTAGATGTTCCCCTTCAAAATGGCCAATTGTTGGCGCCCTTCCCGCTCAATATTTGGGAGGAGGCCCAGGGCCTCTGCCTATAAATAGGACTAGCCACCCACAGGGTAGAGAGATCGAGAATCGGGTAGCATCTCAAAGAGACAGAGAGAAGCGACTGAACTCCCCCTAGCAGTTCATCGCACCAGCCAAGAACAGACCCTCGCGAGGCTGTTCTTCCTTGTATTGTTCATCATCCGCCCCAGAGGCAATCCACCACACCACAAACTAGAGTAGGGTATTACACCACAACGGTGGCCCGAACTAGTATAAACCCTGTGTCCCTTGTGTTGTTCATCGTTCGTAGTTTAGATCCTTGCGAGGCGACGAGGTGTAGGTAGGAAGGGGGTGTGATCTCCGCGCGCACCCCAGAGTTCGAACCTAGAGGGTCTGCCGGAACCCGAAATCCGACAAGCTCGACGTTCTTCACGTTCTGGAATGAATTCTTCAGCAGATTCTTCAGTAGGAATGACATCCTCGATGCCTTGAACTTGATAGAATCCTCAGGTGCTGGTTCATCTATCACAGAAGGTAGGTGCTCTCTTTGCGAGCCATTAGTTTCATCGAACCGCACATCTACAGTTTCAACAACCTTGTGAAGAGCATTGTTGAAGACTCTGTAGGTGTGCGAGTCCTTTCCGTAACCAAGCATAAAACCTTCATGTGCTTTTGGTGCAAATTTAGCATTGTGATGAGGATCTCTAATCCAACATTTAGCACCGAAGACTTTGAAATAACTCACATTCGGTTTCTTGTTAGTGAGGAGTTCATAGGCAGTCTTCTTGAAGAATTTGTGAAGATATACTCTGTTGATGATATGGCACGCAGTGTAAATTGCCTCAATCCAGAAGTGACGAGGCGTCTTGTACTCATCAAGCATAGTGCGAGCCATCTCAACAAGAGTTACATTCTTGCGCTCCACGACACCATTTTGCTGAGGAGTATAGGGAGCAGATAACTCATGAGTAATACCAAGTTCATCAAGATAGTCATCAAGACCAGAATTCTTGAACTCAGTTCCATTGTCACTCCTGATGTGCTTGATCTTCACACCAAAGTTGGTTGAAGCCCTCGAGGAAAAACATTTGAAGACTTCCTGCACTTCATGTTTGTAAGTAACAATGTGTACCCATGTGTAACGAGAGTAATCATCAACAATAACAAAGCCATATAGAGATGCATCATTAGTGACTGTTGACTAATGATTAGGACCAAAGAGGTCCATGTGAAGCAATTCGAATGGTCGAGTAGTGGTCATGATAGTCTTCATGGATGCTTGGCCTTGGTCATTTTTCCAGCTTCACAGCTCCACACAAGTGATCCTTGAGGAATTTGACATTCTCTATGCCAATGGCATGCTTCTTCTTCGCAAGCGTGTGTAAATTCCTCATGCCTGCGTGACCAAGTCGTCGATGCCATAGCCAGCCTTCTGAAGCTTTTGCAAGTAGGCACACGGCTGGTTGTGGTCCTGTAGAGAAATCAACAATATACAAGTCTCCTCTCCTAAAGCCTTCGAAGACTTTGGAATGGTCAGCTTCCATAATCAAAACACAACGATACTTGCCAAAGACAACAACCATATCAAGATCACAAAGCATTGAGACTGACATGAGGTTGTATCCTAAGGACTCAACAAGCATGACTTTGTCCATGTGTATGTCCTTAGAGATCGCAACCTTACCTAGACCCAATACCGACTTTTGCCTTTGTCAAGAAAGATGATATGCTTCAGATGTGATGGTGATAAGGAGCATCCATCAATAGATTCTTGTCACCGATCATGTGATTTGTACATCCACTATCGAGGACCCACTCTGAGGCTTTGGGAAGATCATCCTGCAGATGAATTAGTGCAACTTACGAACTCATATACTTCATCAGTGAAGAATATGATACCAAATTCATCAGATGAATTTCATCAAGCAGTAAAACAGATATAGTAGTATGAGGACATGTGAAATGAAAGTTCATTTCTTCATGATTATCCTGCGTCCTTTCAGGCAATTTTGTCAGGCCCCCAGCAAATTCTTCAGACGTTAAAGCACGCCCGAGACCTGACCCTGCAGAAGAGATTAGTTCTTTTTCTTCACCACCCACATCTGAAGGGGTGGCAAAGAGTTCATCACTCTACGAGCTCCATATGAGAATGGTGGCATAGAAGCCATTCCAGTTCGTTTCACATAAGAGGGGTTAGGGCAAGCATATGAATAAGCAGAGAAATTCTTCGAGGACTTATGAACATGATGGTTTGAAGAATAATGCATATATTCATAGCCCTTAGCTCTACCCTGCGAAACAGAGTTGTTAGCACGATGATAATCATATGAGGACTTTGATCCTTTTGAGGAATTTGATCCACGTGAGGAATTTGGTCCGTATGAGGACTTGGATCCATATGAAGAATTTGGTCCATATGAAGAGTTTGATCTGGGGTTCCTATTCTTCCCAGGTGGTGTCATGAGGACATTCACCTGAAGATTTTCAAGGCACCTTTTGGGAACCCAGATTTTCTTCATAGGGGAACCATTCCTGCAGGTAGTGCCAACATATCTAACAAATACTTCACCATTCTGATTTTTGAACAGTTTATAGTTGGAGTCAAATGACTCATCAGAAGAATGAGGAGATTCACATGTAAAGCCAGATAAATTGGATGGATCAACTGGAGGTCCCTTTGCAGCAACTCCATGAGGTTTTGGGGTACCGCTTAGGCTTCCAATATGTTCCATCAAGATTGAGTTTCCTCTCAAAGGCAATAACCTCTTTCCTAGGGTTCCTGTTGAGGATCTGCCTTTTAAGCACATCACAAAGAGTCTGATCCCCTTTGAGGCTTTTGTACATGCCTGTCTTGTACAATTCCTTCAGCCCTGCATCAAGGATACTAGCAATGTCCTCGGATGAGGAATTAGTGGTAGCAGAGGCAGGAGAAGAATTTGTAACAATTGAAGCATTTGAACATTCAGGTGAAGAATTAGCGATTCACGTTCAATGCACTTTAAGCATGGAGGAATGATTCTTCCCGAGCTGCTGATTTGTTGAGCAAGTAATGAATCACGCTCCTTCGAAGATCTTCATAACTCACTCTTAGCTTCTCAAGATCTTGCTTTCTTTGAAGAAATTCATAAGAAAGCTTCTCATGATCGAGACAAGAGAGTGTTATGATGACCTTGAAGGCTGTCAAACCTAGACTGGAGTCTTTGAAGATTTTCGATCGAGGGCTTTAGTGCGATCCATTTCTTCACCCAAAGATATCATCACTTTTGTCTAGCATGTTTTGAACCTTTTCAAAAGCCCTTTGTTGTTTCACAGCAATTTTAGCAAGTTTAGAGTAGCTGGGCTTGAGGTCTTCATCGATTCATTCTCACTAGATTCGTGAGGAGGTATATTTGAGTACCTTGGCACCCTTTGCCATGAAGCAATAGGTGGGAGCGTAGTCATCATTATCTTCATCAGCCTTGTTGGTGAGGTCAGTTTCTTCATAGTTGAAGATAGACTTGCTAACGAATGCAGTAGCGAGAGCCAGACTCGCCACACCAGACTCGGACTCCTCAGATGCCTCCTCTTCCTCATGTTCCTCAGATTCAGCTTCAGAGTCCATTTCCTTGCCAATGAATGCCCGAGCCTTCTTGGAGCTGCTCTTCTTGTGAGATGAAGACTTCGAGGATTTTGATGATGAAGATTTTGACGATTTCTTCTTCTTCTTAGCGTCATCAAGACTGTAATCCTTGTATTTCTTCTTCTTTAATTCCTTTTCCCACCGAGGACAATCTTGAATATAGTGACCAGGTTTCTTGCATTTGTGGCATAGCCTTCTCTTATAGTCACTGGATGAGGAATCACTGCTCCTTGAGGATTTTCCAAAGCGACCACGTCTTGAGAACTTCTGGAACTTCTTCACGAGCAGTGCTAGCTCCTGGCTCAATTCTTCAGGATCACCAAGGCTGCTACCCGAGTCTTCACATTCAGATTCAGACACTGCCTTCGCCTTCAGGGCACGTGATTTGCCATAGCTCGAACCATAGAGATCTCTCTTTTCAGCAAGCTGGAACTCATGAGTATTTAGCCTCTCGAGGATATCAGCGGGATCAAGTGACTTGTAATCAGCATGTTCTTGTATCATCAATGCCAGAGTATCAAATGAGGAATCAAGCGATCTCAACAATTTCTTCACCACCTCATGGTCGGTGATGTCAGTGGCACCAAGCGCTTGAAGCTCATTTGAGATGTCAGTGAGGCGATCAAAGGTTTGTTGAACATTTTCATTGTCGAGTCTTTTGAAGCGGTTGAAGAGATTGCGAAGAACATCAACTCGAGAGTCATGCTGAGTTGAGACTCCTTCATTTACTTTGGACAGCCTATCCCGGATAAGCTTAGCAGCTTCCAAAGCACTCACTCTTCCATACCGCCCTTTGCTCGAGATGGCCAAATATGAAATTCTTCACTTGAGAAACGAGTTGCTTTAATATCTTCACAACGGTAGAGTTCAAAGGAGGGTGAGACAAAGGGAACACCATTTTCCACAACATACCAGAGATCGTTATCAATTGCCTCAAGATGCATTCGCATCTTATTCTTCCAGTAGGGGTAGTCTATCCCATTGAAGGTAGGACAACCAGCAGAGACCTTGATCATACCTGCGGTAGACATAACTAAAACTCTAGGTGGTTAAACAAAAATCACACTGAACAAGGGAGTACCTTGCTCTGATACCAATTGAAAGTGCGTTATATCGACTAGAGGGGGGTGAATAGGCGATTTTTATGAATTCTTCACTGAGGAATTTGCCGGTGAGGAAATTCCTTAGTGAAGAACTACTTGCAGCAGAATAAGTACTCAAGAGTAAGCATAACAGAATACAGGCATGGTCATCATGATGAAATGAAGACACGCACAGAGTACAGAAAGCGTAATCACATGATAACACAAGATGAAGACAAACAGATTGAAGAATTTGAACTGAGGAAATTGAGAAAGTCTTCAGTCAAAGTCTACAAACACAGATAAGAACAAACACTCAACACAGTAATGAGGAAATGAAAGAGTTGAGGTAATAGAACCAGTAAGCTTGGTGAAGACAATGATTTGGTAGACCAGTTCCAACTGTTGTCTCAGTTGTACGTCTGGTTGGAGCGGCTGAGTATTTAAACTCGAGGACACAGTCCGGACACCGATCGCCGAGCACGCAGCTCAGGACACCAAGTCCTCACCGTATTATCCTTGAACTAAGATCACACATACCTCGTCCAATCACTCGTGGTAAGTCTTCAGGTGACTTCCAAACCTTCACAGACTCGGTCACTCGTCGATCCACAATTCCTCTTGGATGCTCTAGACCATGACGCCTAACCGTCTGGAAGAAGCATAGTCTTCAAAGGTAACAAGCGTCGGATCCATGCAGGATCAATCTCTTCAGTGATGCTCAATAACTTTGGGTTTGTAGGTGTTTGGGTTTGGGTTTTCCTCACTTGATGATTTTCACTCAAAGTCCTCGGAGGATGGGATGCTCTCAAATGACAAGTGTCGGTTTCTCTCGAGCAGCCAACCAGCTAGTGGTTGTAGGGGCGGCTATTTATAGCCAAGGGAGTAGCCCGACATGATAAGACATAAATGCCCTTCAATGATATGACCGTTAGGTGGATAAGATATTTTGGGACAGGTGGCCAAGAAGACGAACGGTCGGAAATTTGACTCTCAAATTCCTCAGGGCTATCATGTTCCTCACTGTGTAGGCAATTCGCACTGGCGAATTCCTAACTCCTCAGTCAGAACAAATTCCTTAGCGACCAGAAGAACTTCGTCTCTATCAATGAAGAAATAGACTGAACTGTATGAGATTTCCAAAGGCTTCACTCGAAGGGATCGGTAGGTGTAGGATTTTGAGTTGAGCATCACATGGAAAATTTTCCTTAGTATTTCCTCGACCCCCTTTAAGAGTACGGTGTTTCCTATGACTCAAGAAAGGGAAAACGAAACTACAAAAGAAAAAGCCTTCACCCTTCATGTTCCTCAAATGAATACCAAGTCTTCAAGGTCACACCAATTTCTTCACTTTCAAAGTCTTCAGAAAGTCTTCAGAAAGTCTTCAGTAAGTCTTCAGAAAGTCTTCAGAATACCAAAGTCTTCAGTCAAAGAACTTCATTTTTAGGGGTCGACTTTCTCTGTAAATATCAAACTCCTCATAGACTTATAGACCTGTGTACACTCATTAACACATTAGTCCCTTAACCTATAAGTCTTCAATACACCAAAATCACTAAGGGGCACTAGATGCACTTACACTGGCATCCAACTCGCAAGCATTCCTAGCTCCATACCGAAAGTAGGAGCATAAGACCACCAATTCCGTCGACTTTTGAGGACCTATGACAAGCAACGTCCAACTGCATGTAAAGGCAAATATGATTCAGTTAAGGACAAGTTTGCACTCTTAATGTACAAATAAACTAAAAACGAACAATTGATTACCTGCCGGTATAAGTAGGCCAGTGCCGCCGAACGCCACCTACATTTGTCGTCGAAGATAGTCAACGCCTTGAGGCAGATCCATTGAGCGGTCCTACCACCCGTCGGCAAAGAGAGTCCTAGATATAACATACCACACGTATAAGCGAGAGCTACTTGTGAGCTGCGTTGCGATTTCCTCGAAGATGAGAGGATGATGTAGTATAGTAGAGATACCTATTTCCCTCTGTTAAGAACCAAGGTTATCAATCCAGTAGGAGAACCACGCAACACCTCGTTAGTAGTACCTACACATAAAATAACAAATACTTGCACCCAACGCAAACAAGGGGTTGTCACTCCCTTGGCAGTTAATTGCAAGGATCAAATCTCGTAGTGATAGATAGATAAACAAAAATACAAAATAACATATAGGTAAATAAATTACAACAAGGTATTTTTGGATTTTGATATATGATAAAGATAGACTTGGGGGTGGTAGTTTTCATTGAAGCTTCTCTCTTAAACATAGCATACGATGGGTAAACAAACTACTATTGGGCAATTGATAGAAAAGCGAATAATTATGACGATATCCAAGGCAATAATCATGTATATAGGCATCACATCCAAAACAAGTAGACCGACTCCTGCCTGCATCTACTACTATTACTCCACATATCGATCGCTATCCAGCATGCATCTAGAGTATTAAGTTCATAAAGAACGGAGTAACGCATTAAGCAAGATGACATGACGTAGCCAAAGTAAACTCAATCAATATGAGTAAACCCCATCGTTTTATCCTTAATGGCAACAATACAAATACGTGTCTTATCCCCTTCTGTCATTGGGATATAGATCACCGCAAGATTGAACCCATCACAAAGCACCTCTCCCATTGCAAGATAAATCAATCTAGTTGGCCATACCAAATTAATAGATCGGAGAGAAATACAAAGCTATAATAATCATGCATAAAAGAGATCAGAGAAGACTCAAATAATATTCATGGATAATCTGATCATAAACCCACAATTCATCAGATCCCAACAAACAGACCAGAAAAAGGATTACATCGAGAAGAATATTGTATTGAAGATCAAAGAGAGAGAAAAAAGGCATCTAGCTACTAGCTATGGACCCGTAGATCTATGGTAAACTACTCACACATCATTGGAGGGGCAACAAGGTTGATGTAGAGGCCCTCCATGATCGATTCCCCCTCCGGCAGAGTACCGAAAAAGGTCTCCTATTGGGATCTCCGAAGAACAGAAACTTGTGGTAGCGGAAAAAGTATTTGGGGTGGCTCTCTGATGTACGGGGAATATTTGGGAATTTATAGAGCTTGAATTAAGTCAAGAGGTTCCTCGAGGGGCCCACAAGCCTAGGGGACGCCCCCCTTTGGCCGCGCCTGGCAGGCTTGCCGCTGCCTCATGGAACTTCAGGTCTTCCCCCGAAGCTTCTAGGGTCCCTTTTGGTCCAGAAAAAATCGTCAGAAAGTTTCGTAGCGTTTGGAATCCATTTGGTACCGATTTTCTGAAAAGCCAAAAAAAGAAAAAAAAACAGCAACTGGAACTAGGTTAATAGGTTAGTCCCCAAAAAAGATATATAATTGCATAATAAGCATCCAAGATTGATACTATAATAGCATGGAACAAAAAAGAAACTCATAGATAGGTTGGAGACATATCAAGCATCCCCAAGCTTAATTCCTGCTCGTCCTCGAGTAGGTAAATGATACAAACAGAATTTTTGATGTGGAATGCTACCTATCGTATTCATCATGTAATCTCTTTTGTGGCATGAATATTAAGATCCGAATGATTCGAAGCAATAGTCTATAATACAAACAATCATGCCTTTCAAAATATCAATGCTAAAGAACGTTATCCCTACAAAATCGTATAGCCTTGTCATGCTCCATCTTCTTAACACAAAGTATTTATCATGCACAACCCCTATGACAAGCCGAGCAATTGGTTCATACTTTTTAACGCGCTTCAACTTTTTCAACCCCCACGCAAGACATGAGCGCAAGCCATGGATATAGCACTATGGGTGGCATAGAGTATGGTGATAGAGATAATATGAAGAAGACAAAAAAGGAGAAAGTATCACATTGACGAGGCTAATCAACGAGCTATGGAGATGCCCATCAATTGATGTCAATGCAAGTAGTGTGATTGCCATGCAACAGATGCACTAAGACTATAAGTGTATGAAAGCTCAAAAGAGAATCTAAGTGGGTGTGCATCCAACTTGCTTGCTCATGAAGACCTCGGGCATTTGAGGAAGCCCATCATTGGAATATACAAGCCAAGTTCTATAATGAAAAATTCCCACTAGTTTTATGAAAATGAAAGTATAGGAGACTCTCTATATGAAAAACATGGTGCTACTTTGAAGCACAAGTGTGGAAAGGATAGCAAAATTGCCCCTTCTCTCTTTTTCTCTCATTTTTTCTTTCTTTTTTTGTTGGGCTCTTTTTGGCCTGTCTTTTTTTCCATTTGGGACAATGCTCTAATAATGAATAATGATGATCATCATACTTCTATTTACTTACAACTCAAAATTATAACTCGATACTAGAACAAAATATGACGCTATATGAATGCCTCTGGCGGTGTACCAGGATGTGCAATGATCCAGCGTAACATGTATAAAAATAATGAAAGGTGGCTGATGTGTCTCCAACGTATCTAATATTTTGATTGTTCCATGCTATTACATTATCCATTTTGGATGTTTTATATGCATTATTATGCTATTTTATATCTTTTTTTGGGACTAACCTATTAACCTAGTGCCCAGTGCAAGTTGCTCTTTTTTCCATGTTTTTGTCTTTTACAGAAAATTAATACCAAACGGAGTCTAAATGGAACGAAAGTTTTTGATGATTTTTCTTGGACCAGAAGACACCTAGGAAGCTTCGTAAGGAGGCTAGAAGGACCACGGGTGAGCCACAAGCTCACCAGGCGCACCCTAGGGGGCGCCCTATGAGCTTGTGGGCCCCTCGTGGCTCCTCCAACCCTAATCTCAGCTCCATAAATACCCAAATATTCCTCATATACCAGAGAGCATACCAAAAATACTTTTCCGCTACCCCAAGCTTCTGTCCTCGTGAGATCGCATCTTGGGGCCTTTTCTGATACTCAGTCGGAGGGGGATTCAATCACGGAGGGCTTCTACATCAACCTTGCTTCCCTTCCGATGATGTGTGAATAGTTTAACACAGACCTACGGGTCCATAGCTAGTAGCTAGATGGCTTCTTCTCTCTCTTTGATCTTCAATACAATGTTCTCCTCGATGTTCTTGGTCTATTCGATGTAATCTTCTTTTGCGATGCGTTTGTTGAGATCCGATGAATTGTGGACTTATGATAAGATTATCTATGAATATTATTTGAGACTTCTCTGAACTCTTATATGCATGATTAAGATATCTTTGTATTTCTCTCTGATCTATTGGTTTTGTCTGGCCAACTAGATTGAGTTTTCTTGCAATGGGATAGGTGCTTTGTTTTGGGTTCAATCTTACGGTGTCCTCACCCAGTGACAGAAGGGGTAGCGAGCCACGTATTTGTATTGTTGCCATTAAGGATAGAAGGATGGGGTTTATTTCATATTGATTGGATCTATCCCTCTACATCATGTCATCTTACTTAAGGCGTTACTCCGTTCTTGTTAACTTAATACACTAGATGCATGCTGGATAGCGGTGATATGTGGAGTAATAGTAGTAGATGCAGAATCGTTTCGGTCTACTTGTCACAGACGTGATGCCTATATTCATGATCATTGCCTTAGATATTGTCATAACTATGCGCTTTTCTATCAATTGCTCAACAGTAATTTGTTTACCCACCATATGCGTTCTTTCAAGAGAGAAGCCTCTAGTGAAAACTATGGCCCCCGGGTCTATTCTTATCATATTATTTTCAGATCTATAAAACCACAAACCCCAAAAATACCTTGCTGCAATTTATTTATCTTTACTTTGTTTTGCACTTTTATTTACCTTTTATACATATCCCTATCAGTTCTCATCCTTCCAAGTAACTGCGAAGGGATTGCCAACCCCTTTATCGCGTTGGGTGCAATTTTTTGTTTGTTTGTGTAGGTGATATCATTGGAGACTTGTGTGTTCCTCCTATTGGATTGATACCTTGGTTATTAACTGAGGGAAATACTTATCTCTACTTTGCTGCATCACCCTTTCGTCTTCAAGGGAAAAACCAACACAAGCTCAAGAAGTAGCAGGAAGAATTTCTGGCGCTGTTGCCGGGGAGGATCTACATCAAGCCTACCAAGTACCCATCATAAACTCACATCTCTTGCATTATATTATTCGCCATTTGCCTGCCGTTTTCATCTCTAAACATTTTTAGAAAACATAAAAATATTTGCCTTTTTAAATGGAGTTGGTTTGAACCCAAGGTTCAAATTCAAACTCCATATGTGAGAATTCAAATGCCATTTATATGATTTGTCCTAAACAGTGAACAAAAGTTGTTCTAACATGCAAGGAAATGGTACAGATGGATAGATTGGATTTTTTTGATAAATTTTCAGATATAACTTATTTCATTTGGAGTTACAGTTGAATTTCTATGATTTTTAGAAGTTTATGACATTTTCTAAAAATAAATAAATCGTTTATATTTATTTAAAATCTAGAAAAGTGATTACTGCATCAGCATTATGTCAGTCTGACGTCAGCAAGTCAACAGGGGCCGGTCCAGGTCAAAACTGACCAGTGGGGCCCACTGGTCAGTGACACAGTGCTGGTTAGTGTCGCAAACAGGTGGGTCTAGTCAACGCTGAATGGGCCAAGGTCAAACCGACACTCGTTTGCTTTTTGCTTGCTTTGACACAATGTCTCAAGAAAATACTAAGTTATGTGTTTTTTCCAACGCTAATAATAATGATTTTATTAGTGCTTCGATTGCTCCCGCCACTAGTGCGGAATCTTACGAGATTAATGCCGCTTTGTTGAATCTTGTTATGAAAGAACAATTTTCTGGTAGTCCTAATGAAGATGCTGCATCCATCTTAATACTTTCATTGAATTGTGTGATATGCGAAAGAAAAAAGATGTGGATAATGACATTGTTAAGTAGAAGTTATTTCCGTTCTCACTACGATATCGTGCTAAAACTTGGTTTTCGTCCTTGCCGAAAAATAGAATTGATTCATGGAATAACTGTAAGGATGCTTTTATTTCCAGGTATTTCCCTCCCGCTAAGATCATCTCCCTTAGGAACAATATATTGAATTTTAAGCAACTAGATCATGAACATGTTGCATAATCTTGGGAGAGGATGAAATTGATGATAAGAAATTGTCCTACTCATGGTTTAAGTTTATGGATGATCATACAAAAAAATTATGCTGGATTGAATCTTGCATTTAGAAATCTTTTAGATTCTGCCGCGGGTGGTATTTTTATGGAAATCACATTAGGATAAGCTACTAAACTCCTAGATAATATTATGGCAAATTACTCTCAATGGCATACCGAAAGATCTTCTACTAGTAAAAAAGTGCATGCTATTGAAGAAATAAATACTTTGCGTCGAAAGATGAATGAACTTATGAAATTGATTGCTAGCAAGAGTACTCCTATTGATCTCAATGATATGCTTTTCTCTACTTTGATAGAGAATAATAATGAATCTATGGATGTGAATTTTGTTGGTAGGAACAATTTTGGTAATAACGCGTATAGAGGCAATTTTAATCCTAGGTCATTTCCTAGTAATTCCTCTAATAATTATGGTAATTCCTACAAAAATTCTTATGGAAATTATAATAACATACCGTCTGATCTGGAGAATAATATTAAAGATTTTATTAACTCCCAAAAGATTTTCAATGCTATGGTAGAAGAAAAATTGCTCAAGATTGATGATTTGGCTAAAACGCTGATAGAATTTCTCATGAGGTTGATTCTTTTAAGATTAGATCTATGCCACCCAAGCTTGATATTAATGAGTGTCTGAAAGCTATCTAAATTTATATTAATGAAAGTAGGGAAAGAACCTAGGATGCGCGCTAAGAAAGAATGGCTAGAAAAAGTATGTTCATCTAGTTTTCACGATAATCATGATGCAGATCTTAAAGTGATTGGTGTGACTCCTATTGAATCTTTGTTTTCTAAAATAAAATTTGATAAAGAAGGGGCTGGAGATGAGTCAACTTTAGCTAGAAGGCATCCCAATAATTTGGAGGGTGAAGATCTTAATGAGAAAATTGATAAAAGTGGGATTTGCGAGGTCAAAACTTTAACTAGTGATGAGCCCACTCCTTTGGATTTAAAGGACTTTAATTATGATAATTTTTCATTGATTAATTGTATTTCCATGTTGTAATCTATGCTTAATTCACCTGATGCTTATAATCAAAATAAAGCCTTTACTAAACATATCGTTGATGCTATGATGAAATCTTTTGAAGAAAAACTTGAGTTGGAAGTTTCAATCCCTAGAATCTCTACGATGAATGGGAACCTACTATTAAGATTAAGATTAAAGATTATGAGTGCAATGCTTTGTGTGATTTGAGTGCTAGCATTTCTACTATTCCAAAAACTTTGTGTGATGTGCTAGGTTGCCACCATCTTGATGATTGTTCGTTAAATTTGCACTTAGCGGATTCCACTATTAAGGAAACTATGGGAAGAATTAATGACATTCTTATTACTGCTAACTATAATTATGTACCCATATATTTTATTGTGCTTGATATAGATTGTAATCCTACATGCCATATTATTCTTGGTAGACCTTTCCTTAGAACAATTGGTGCAATTATTGATATGAAAGAATGAAACATTAGATTTCAATTTCCGTTAAGGAAGGGCATGGATCACTTTCCAAGAAAGAAAATTAAGTTGCCATATGAATCTATTATGAGAGCCACTTATGCATTGAATATCAAAGATAACAATACCTAGATGTATGCAATATGCCTAGCTAGGGGCGTAAAACAATAGCGCTTGTTGGGAGGCAACCCAATTTCATGTTTATGTTTTTATTTTGCTTCTGCTTTTCAATAAATATGCAATTATACTTCTGTTATGATTGTGTTTTACTCCCTCTGTCCCAAAATATAAGAACGTTTTTAACACTACACTAGTGTCAAAAACTCTCTTATATTATGGGACGGAGGGAGTAGTTTTTTAATTAGTGTTTGTGCCAAGTAAGACCTTTGGGATAATTTGGGTGATAGTTGATTTGATTTTGCTGAAAAACTGGAACTTTTGCCTCCAGTAGAAGAATTGTTAAAATCCACTGGAGCATGATAAAATTCTGAACTTTTTACCCAAGATTTATATACAAATTGCCTACATTGTGTTAATTTTTCAGATTTTTTGGAGTTGCAAAAGTTTGGCTAAAGTCCAGATTGCTACAGACTATTCTGTTTTTGACAGATTCTCATTGTGTTGTTTGCTTATTTTGATGAATATTTGGGTAGTATCGGGGGTATGATCCATGGAGAAGTTATAATACAAATATAAAATTGGAATGAGTTTACAACATTCCTAAAAGTGGTTATTTGCTTTGTTTCACTAATGGATCTCGTGAGTTTTCTGTTGAGTTTTGTGTTGTGAAGTTTTCAAGTTTTGGGTGAAGTTTCGATGGACTATGGAATAAGGAGTGGCAAGAGCCTAAGCTTGGGGGTGCCCAAGGTAATTTTCAAGGACAACCAAGCATCTAAGTTTGGGGATGCCCCGGATGGCATCCCCTCTTTTGTCTTCAATCCATCGGTAAATTACTTGAGTCTATATTTTTTATTCACCACATGATATGTGTTTTTCTTGGAGAGTCTTGTGTCATATGGGTCTTTGCTTTTTAGTTTGGCACAATCATCCTTGTTGTACACACCTTTTTAGAAGGACACACATCAATCGTGAATTTATTAGAATACTCTATGTGCGTCACTTATAGCTTTTGAGCTAGGTAGTCACTCTAGTGCTTCAGTTATATCTCTTTAGAGCACGGCGGTGGTTTTATTTTAGAGAAATTGATGAACTCTCATGCTTCAGTTATATTATTTTGAGAGTCTTAAAAATAGTATGGCAATTTGCTTAGCTTATGAATTTAGTCCTAATATGATGGGTATTCAAGAGGGATATAATAAAAACTTTCATGAAGATCATTGAAAATATGAGAAGTTTGATTCCTTGCATTTGTTCTAAAATATAAAGATGGTGATATTAGAGTCATGCTAGTGAGTAATTGTGGATTAGTAAGAATATTTGTGTTAATGTTTGTGATCCCGAAGCATGCACGTATGGTCTATCGTTATGCGATGAAGTTGGAGCATGATTTATTTTTGATTGTCTTCCTTATGAGTGGCGGTTGGGGACGAGCGATGGTCTTTACCTACCAATCTATCTCCCTTGGAGCATGCGTAGTATTACTTTGCTTCGAGGGCTAATAAACTTTTGCAATAAGTATTTGAGATCTTTATGACTAATGTTGAGCCCATGGATTATACGCACTCTTAGCCTTCCACCATTCCTAGCCTCTTCGGTACCGTGCATTGTCCTTTCTCACCTTGAGAGTTGGTGCAAACTTCGCCGGTGCATCCAAATCCCGTGATACGATACACTCTTTCACACATAAGCCACCTTATATCTTCCACAAAACAGCTACCACACCTACCTATTATGGCATTTCCATAGCCATTCCGAGATATATTTCCATGCAACTTCCATCATTCCGTTTTATTATGATACACACCATCATTGTCATATTGCTTTGCATGACCATATAGTTGACATAGTATTTGTGGCTTGGCCATTGTTCATATTTTTTATACATGTCATGCTAAATCATTGCACATCCCGATACACCGCCGGAGGCATTCATACAGAGTCATATTTTTGTTCTAGTATCGACTTGTAATTCTTGAGTTGTAAGTAAATAAAAGTGTGATGATCATCATTATTAGAACATTGTCCCATGTGAGAAAGAATGACAGAGACCATGATTCCCCCACAAGTCGGGATGAGACTCCGGACATAAAATAAAAAAGGCCAAAGAGCCCAAAAAAAGAGAAAAATAATAAAAATGAGAGAAAAAGAGAGAAGGGACAATGTTACTATCCTTTTCCACACTTGTGCTTCAAAGTAGCACCACGTTCTTCATGATAGAGAGTCTCCTATTTTGTCACTTTCATATATTACTAGTGGGAATTTTTCATTATAGAACTTGGCTTGTATATTCCAATGATGGGCTTCCTCAAATTGCCCTAGGTCTTCGTGAGCAAGCGAGTTGGATGCACACCCACTTAGTTTCCTTTTTGAGATTCCATACACTTATAGCTCTAGTGCATCCGTTGCATGGAAATCCCAACTCCTTGCATTGACATCGATTGATGGGCATCTCCATAGCCCATTGATTAGCTAGCCTCGTCAATATGAGACTTTCTCCTTTTTGTCTTCAGCACACAACCTCCACCATCATATTCTATTCCACCTATAGTGCTATATCCATGGCTCACACTCATGTTTTGCGTGAGATTTGAAATTTTTTAAGAACATTAAAAGTATGAACCAATTGCTTGGTGATACGTCTCAAACGTATCTATGATTTTTGCTTGTTCCATGCTGTTATATTATCATTATTGGATGTTTTACAATCATTTTATAGCAACTTTATATCATCTTTTGGGACTAACCCATTGACACAGTGCCTAGTGCCGGTTGCTGTTTTTCTTGTTTTTTTACTTCACAGAATATTAGTACCAAACGGAGTCCAAACGCAGTGAAACTTTTTGGAGAATTTTTTTGGACCACAAGACACAACATGGGCCAAGGAAGTACCAGAGGGGAGGCCCAAGGTGGGCACAACCCACCTGGGCGCGCCCAGGGGGTTGTGTTCCCCTCGGTGGCTTCCTGCACCGCCTCTTCGCCCTATAAATACCCAAATATTCCAGAAACCATAGGGGAGTGGACAAAACACAATTCCAGCCGCCGCAAGTTCCAGAACGACGAGATCCAATCTAGACACCATCCACGGAGGGGTTCATCATCCTCATTGGTGCCTCTCCGATGACGCGTGAAGAGTTCATCATAGACCTATGGGTGCATAGGCAGTAGCTAGATGGCTTCCTCTCTCTCTTTTGATTCTCAATACAATGGTCTCTTGGTGATCTATTTGATGTAGCGCTTTTTTTGCGGTGTGTTTGTTGGGATCCGATGAACTTTGAGTTTATGATCAGATCTATATCCATGAATATTATTTGTGTCTTCTTGATCTCTTATATGCATGATTATTTATAGCCTCATATTTCTTATTCGAATCTTTGGTTTAGTTAGGCCAACTAGATCGATTTTTCTTCCCATGGGAAGAGGTGCGTTGTCATGGGTTCGATCATGCAGTGTTCTTTCCCAGTGACAGAAGGGGCAACAGGACACGCATGTATCGTTGCTATGAAGGATAACAAGATGGGGGCTATTCCTACATGAATAGATCTCGTCTACATCATGTCATCGTTCTTATTGCAATACTCTGTTTCTCCATGAACTTAATACACTAGATGCATGCTGGATAGCAGTCGATGTGTGGAGTAATAGTAGTAGATGTAGGTAGGAGTCGGTCTACTAATCTTGGACATGATGCTTATATATTGATCATTGCCTTGGATATTGTCATAATTATTAGATCTTCTATCAATTACCCAACAATAATTTGTTTACTGACCGTGTGCTATTTTCTCGAGAGAAGCCACTAGTGAAATCTACGGCCCCCGGGTCTATTCTTTATCATATTTGCTTTGAGATCTATTTTTATTCGCTTTTCTTTTCAGATCTATTATCCCAAAAATGCAAAAATACCTTGCTGGACTTTTTTGCTATTTATTTTATTTCGCGTTTTATCGAGATCTATTTATCCAATCTACACAAATTTTATCCTGCCAACTTGACAATTTCTGGTGCCTTTACCCGTAGAGGGATTGACAACCCCTCATAAGCGTTGGGTTGCAAGTATTTGTTCTTTGTGCACAGGTACCGTTTACATAGTGTTGCTTGGTTCTCCTACTAGATTGATACCTTGGTTTCATAACTGAGGGAAATACCCTACTATAGCTGTGCTGCATCATCCCTTCCTCTTTGTGGAAATACCGACGTAGTTCAAGCAACATCAAAAGGAATTTCTAGCGCTGTTGCCGGGGAGACATCATCAACATCTATCAGATTCCTAATCACAAATCTCATCTCCTTGCAATTTACATTATTTGCCATTTGCCTCTCGTTTTCATCTCCCCCACTTCACAAAAATTGTCGTTTTATTTTCCTCCTCTTTTTCGTTTGCCTTTTTCTCATTCGATCTTTTGTTTGCTTGTGTTGCCATGTGTCTTCTATATGTTGCATCTTCGCTTGCTAAAAATCTATTGATATGGATCCCCATCCACTTGCTAATCTTTTTAAAAGATCCAATCATGATGAACCAATTGCTAGTCATTTGAGTGCACTCGATTATCTTTATGAAGTTTTGCTTGAAGATCGTGAATCTGAAAATTGTGATGAAGTGTTAAATGAATTTTTTTATAAAGTGATTCATGATATCTCCTTCAATGAAAAGCATGATTGCAATAATGTTATCAATGTCAATTGTGCCAACAATACAAGCTTGGGGATGCTAATTTTGATATGTCCACTACTTATTGCAATGATCGTGATTGGGGTGATTCTTCTTATGATCTTGAAAATTTATTTAAGCCTCATGATGACTATGTTTGCAATAATAATATTGAAAGTGGGTTTGTAAGAGCGTCAACTTTAGGTACAAATAATCCCACATATTTGGTGAGTGTTCAATCTTATAATTTTTTGATGAAAGTGGATTTGGAGAGGTCATGACTTTAGTTGATGTTAATCCCACTACTTTGGAAGATTATAAAACTTTTATGCATGTGGATCATGAAGAGGAAATTTTATATGATAGCTATATTGTTGAATTTTATTATGATCCTACATGTAATTATTATGAGAGAGGAAAATATGGTTATAGAGATTTTCATGTTACTAAATTACCTCTCGTTATGTTGAGATTGCTATTGTTTCTCTCTTCTTCCTTGCATATGCTAGTTTTTGCTTGTCTTGATAAATATTTTCCCTATAAAATGCCTAGCAAATCTGTTAGACTTAAATTTGTTTTTCACATGTTTTATGATGCTCTATTTGTGTTTCAATCATTATCTTTCATGTGAGCATCATCAAAATATTATGCCTAGCTAGGGCATAAAATGATAGCGCTTGTTGGGAGGCAACCCGATGAATGATTTTTTTCTTTCTATTCTTGAGTGTTTGCATAATTATGCTACTGTTATGATTGTGTTTTTATTTTTTAATTTGTGTTTGTGCCAAGTTAAGTCTTTGGGATCATGTTGAGTGATAGTAGATTTGATCTTGTTGAAAAACAAAAACTTTTGTGTCCAGTAAAATAATTTCGTAAAATCACAGAAGCGATGAAAAATTCTGAATTATTTTACACAAGATTGACATACAAATTTCCTACGTTGTCCTAATTTTTCAGAATTTTTGGAGTTACAGAAGTATGGTTAGAGTACATATTACTATAGACTATTTTTTTTGACAGATTCTATTTTCGTTGCATTGTGTGCTTGTTTTGATGAATCTATGTATTGTATCAGGGGTACAAGCCATGGTAAAACTGGAATAAAGTAGGTATAATACAATAATAAAGTATTAATGGGTTTGCTACAATACTTAGAGTGGTGATTTGCTTTCTTATACTAACGGATCTCACGAAGGTTTTGTTAAGTTTTGTGTGATTGAAGTTTTCAAGTTTTGGGTGAGATCGCGATGGATGAAGGAATAAGGAGTGAATTGAGACTAAGATTGGGGATGCCCCAATGGCACCCCAAGTTAATATTCAAGGAGAACCAAGAAACTAAGCTTGGGGATGGCCCGGAAGGCATCCCCTCTTTCTTCTAAGGACCATCGATATTTTACTTGGAGCTATATTTTTATTCGTCACATATCATGAGTTTTGCTTGGAGCGTCTTGTATTGTATGAGTCTTTGCTTGTTTTGCCTTTTAGTTTGTCACAAGTATCCTTGCTGGACACACCTATTTGAGAGAGCCAAAATTATGCTATGATTTGTTAGAATTGCTCTTTATGCTTCACTTTAAAAAAATTGAGCTATGGAATTGCTCTAGTGATTCACTTATATCTTTTTGAGCACGGTGTGCTTTTATACTTTCGAAGAAATTCTCTCATGCTTCACTTAGATTACTTTGATAGTTAGTAAATTGTTGAAGAAATTTTCTCATGCTTCACTTATATTATTTGGAGAGACGAAAAAAATTATGCTCATGTTGTTCGCTTAAATTTGTCTGAGCTTGTCAAAAGCAATTGAAATAAATGAAACTAGTCCCAAAGTGATAGGTATTCAAGAGGGATATAATAAAAACTTTCATGAATATCATTGGACAAAATAAACTTGATTCTTTGTAATAGTTTTGAGATATGATGATAGTGATATGTGAGTCATGTTGGTAAGTAATTATGCTTTAGTAAGAATATTGGTGTTAAGGTTTGTGATTCCCTATGCAAGCACAAAAGTCAATAGTTATTCAATGAAATTACATCCTACTTGTCGTGGAATTGTCACGGCAGATGTCCTCATGAAAGGACTTAGTCGTAGGGCCATCGTACGGGTTAACCTAGAGGGGTTAAAGCGGACACAAGACACGGGAATTATCTTTGGTTCGCCCTTCGATGAAGGTAAAAGCCTACGTCCGGTTGTGATGTGATTGATATGATTTGGCGACTAGGAGCAATAGCTTTTCCTTAGCCTCGAATCCTCTCTCCCCCAACTTCATGTGGTCGTCCCCTTATATACGGGTTGGCCTTGGCGGTCTCTGAGTCCCGATCCGGCTCATACAAGCGTCCGGCTCGGTCTCTTCTTTCTTAACTTACAACACAAGTTACAATACTAAGGCGGTTTACATAAATGGACCTTAATTCGCCTCTGGGCTCCAGGCCTCCTCCGTGGGCCTGAATCATGGACGAGGGTAAACCGGCCCCTCCGGGGCGGTTCACGCTCAATAGTTGTATCCCCAACATTAGGCCCCAGATTGACTTGAACCGGTTCATGGTAATCTTCAACACCTTCAGAAACTCTTGATCTCTTTTCACATTTTGTAAACCGCCACCGCTTGAACCGCCGTGATGCCATCTTCCGATCCGCGTGTCGTGGTGTCTTGACGTCATTTTAATAAAGAAATCCAAACAATAAGATTCCTGCATTTAATGCCATCCGGAAATCGAGGCGGCCGCTGCACCGTCCGCCGCTTTTGACTCCTCGAATCTCGCGCCTGTTGATTGCTCCGGTTCCTTATAAATAGACCGGCCGCCTCCTGTCTCTTCTTCTCCTTCCTCGCGCCGCTCCAGTCTTGAATCTCCGCTGTCGCCTCCGACCTTCGAACGCCGCGTCAACGCCGGGCCGCCGCATCAACCTGACCGTATCAGAGGCTTCCGGCGCTCCTCCTCGGCTTCGCTCATCAGGTAAGGTCCTTTTTCAACCCCTAGATCGCATCTGTAGACCCTGTTCATCCCTTGATTCATCCCGGTTTCTTCACACCTGCTCCGCCATGGCCATGCGATCCAATCGCATCGTATATCCTGTGCGAGGGACTGCCTCGCCGTCCGTCTATCCTTTCACGCGCCGGCTTTTTTCCGTAGATCCTCGAGTTTAGAATACCCGAACCCTCCTGTTCTTTCCGAGGTTTGCATAGGTCGTGAAGGTTTTTCTTCTTGGAACTTCGGTAGATCTTGATTACTTCCATTCGCTTGTGTAAACTGTTTCCGTACATACTTAGCGGATTTTTCAATTCTGCCTTTTTCGGCGGTTTAACTTTTGATAGCTAATCCGTCACTCCATTAGCCCTCGATTAAACGGAATGGGAGGCGACATTTGAATCGCCGGTTTAACAATGCATAATATGCCTGAACCGTTTAATGGTGAACCGTTTCTCCCTTTATTCCACAACTTAGTCTTCGGAATGGCTCCTCAATTCTCAGCTTGCAATCGGGTCCGGTCAAAAATCAACTGAAACGCAACTCAGCGGTTATGTCACCACGGCGGTTTGGCTCCCAAAAATGCCCTCCTTTGGCGTGTTCGGATGGCGAAGTTTCCTCGAGCCACAAGAGGGAGAAGTAATTGTGTTTATGCAGCATTTAGACCGGGGGTTCTGCCCGCCCGGTTCAAAAAATTTCCGGGACGTCCTTGCAAGCTTGCAACTCCATCCACAGGATATCGGCCCGAACTCTGTGTCAAACATCTGCAACTTTCAAGTCTTCTGTGAAGTCTATCTTCAGGAAGAGCCCTCTGTGGAGCTATTCCGGGATTTCTTTCACTTGAACCGCCGTACGGAATTTTCTGATGGTCCCAACATAGAACTAGGCGGCGTTTCAATCCAGAAAAGGAAAGAAGCGGACTTTCCTCACGCCAAACACCACAGCCATCCAAAGGATTGGAACCAAACCTGGTTCTATTGCGGAACACCGCTCACCTTAGCGAGAATCCCTTGCCGGGTTACCGTCCTCACCGGCTCGGCAACAACCATCCGCTGCCTTCACGCTTAACCGCCGCAGCGGAAGAACTTTGCACCTCGGATCATAAAACTCCGGGCTCTAATGGCCAATGGACTAACTGGTGTGGACCTTGTGCGATCTTTGGGTTTCTTGGGGCATCTTGCCCTTAAGCCGCCGGCGGATTGATGCACGAGTATCTTGGCAGCCTCAAAGACCCTCAACGACGTCACGAATTACCAATAACTGAAATTGAGGTTACAGAGGCTGTAAAAAGATGCTTGATGAACCAATCTCCGTCTGCAGACCTAACCGGTTGGCTCCATTCGTTGCCAACCCGCCACTGCGGTAAGACACAGCTCACTGCTTTTCGGGCTTTTAACATTTGTTGATATTCATTAATCCTTGCTACCTCGCAGGCTGACAGCTCCTTCTGGAGACGGACCAAACCGGCCCGAGCTCCGCGTATAAAGTCCAAGGCTACCAAAAAGGCTGGCAAGAAAACCGCCGGGTCTTCTGATCCGCCGGAGGAGGAAGAATCTGAAGCTGAGGTAAAACTTGATATCCTTACGAGGGAGCCGCCGTAAACCGGCTTTCCTCCTTGTGTTTCTTCTTATGATTTATCCCTCTTATTCTTCCCTTCACTGACAAATTTAATTCCCAGGATGATGCCGAAGCCAGCCATGCCGACCATTTTGAGGTAATCCTTCTTTCTTCCGACCCCGACCTCGTGCCGGTTAAAAGAATTCGTCGCGCCGTTCGGAAAGTGAAAAAATCTCATTCCTATGCTTATCTGAAGACACAAAGAAGCTAAAGAGCGCCCGTACAACCCGGCACGATGGTCAATAGATTCTCTCCTCCGGTTTACCAGATACACCAACCCGGAGCGTCGTCGGTGACTTGTTCTCCTGAAAAATGTTATCCCTTAAAGGTTTCTTCCGATGTCCTCTCAATCCGTCGACCCGAATTATCAGGCCTCTTCCAACTCCTCTGGCGGTTCATCAACCACGCATAGCGCCTCCGCTTAAAGTTGCCGCGGGGTATGTAATCGCTGTCCATCGATTCGATTTACAACTGCGTTGGTTGATTTGCCTTAATCCAATTTTGAATATTGCAGCACCAAGGCTCGCTTGAGTAAGAAAGCGAAAACCCTTGACCCTCTGCGGATGCCGATCCGTAAAAGACCGGAACAAACCCACAAAAATCACGAAGTCGCCAAAGATAGCTCAGCGAGTTGTACAAAGATGATAGTGCTGATCCGCGGAAAGCTGAACCGAGGTCCAAATGGAAACTTCACAACTGCTCCACCAAACCCGCCGATAGAGCGAGTCGTATACTTGAACCGCCGAGCGAGTAAGCAAACATCAAGCCCAAAGAAGACCGCCAAAATGACGATGTTATTGTGACAGAATCGCTACGCTGCTCCTAGCCAACCGGTCGCTTTAACAAAACATAGTGCCAAGGGCGAGTCGGCGCCGTGAGTAAAGATAAAGGAAAAACAGACACATCGACTTACGACAACTTCTCTGCCCAAGAAGCGCACTCCGGGTTTACGAACGGCTCTATACCAGCCGTGACCTTGAAGCTGGCACAGTAAACCGGATGAAGGACCGCTATGAGGTAATGAATTATGCCTTTCACGTACTTTAGCTGTATAGTAGCCCCCAAGGGTCGGTTCAACTTAGCAAAGTTAAACGGGACTTAATTCTGTACCAAAGGGCAAACTAAGATCAATTAGCCATTAGCCCCCAAGTGCCAAGGTGAATATGTATATTGAGCTTGGGACTTGATAATGAGACACCTAACATGCTTCCTTTGTTACGAGAATGAAATAGAGCGACAAAGCGTGCAACTCAAAGACTTGCGAGCCAATGCGGAGACTCGACAGCAGAAACCACTAAGGCCAAGGATTTAATTGAGAACGGCCTTGGCCACTATGGAACAGCTGAAGGAGTGGTATAAATCCGAGCAGGCCAAGCTGGGACACCGAGAAGGCCGGTTTGAAAAAAGCAGGCGGAAGAAGCGAAGCAGCCCTTAAACCGGTGGTGAAGAGCTTACAGGGCTCAAGCGCCAAGTGCATGCCATGACCTCTGCCGTCTTTGGTAAGAAACTATACACCGACTCTTAATTTTGATATTTCCGCCGGTTTATCCCGAGTTGTCTTAAACCGTGCGAGCAAGCGTATTGCACATATGGGTTACGATGTTGGAAGAAGCTCAAGGCCCTTATCTGCTGATTGAGCAGGTATATACGGCGCCAATGAGTCATATGTGCTACATCATATGACAACACGGGCGCCGTCCTCGATCGGAGAAACCACGGACGGTTGTCCATGGTTCCGGCAGCTTGAAGAGTTGAAGCGATCCGCGGCTCGGTGGCACCTTCTTGGCTCGACGCGCCAAGGCGTGGATAGCGGATCTTGATCCGGTGACATAGCCAAAGGTTTCCCAGTGCTCAAGAGAATGGTGAAGCCTTTGATAACGGGCGCTCAAACGGATCACAAAGGAAATCGTCCGCTAAGCGAGTCAATGGCAGACGAAGCCAACTGACGGTTCACCGCTCTTTTATGACGCCAACAACAAGCGGGTGGATTTTGTCATCCACGAAGTGCGAGCCTTGTTCCCCAATCCGTAAGCACACTTACGCCCTCGACGTTGATCCGCCGAGCTGATAAGTGAAGAAGCTGTCTTCGTGCCTTAACCAGATTGACTGGTCTACCAATGACTTAGGGCTTTGGGTGAGGAAGAAGAAGAAGTTGAACCGGCGTCGAGCGCCCCTCTACCTCACGCCAACCCGGCGAAGCAGCGTAACTCGTCAAGCCGGGTGACGCCTCCGAAGCTTCAAGTCATAACCCCACATGAAACGCCGGGCCTCAAAAGGCTTTGTAATAGGATAGTCAGTACTTTGTTTTTGAACAATGCCGTTACAACCTCAGTCTGTAAACTTTTGCATGGCGGTGCTGGATACTTTGGTTTTGAAGTCGTGAATCCTGCCAGTGTTGGGCACACAGTTGGCTTTAGCCAATCCTGAAGCGGAGGCTTTATAAACCATCACCGTCAAAGGAGAACAATCCCTGTGTGTATGATACCGATTTACCGTGTAAATCGTGTCGGGTATGATAAGCCCCCTGTTACTCCATAATGGGATGTTAACAGCAAAATCAAACCGGAACAATCAATCGCCGGGAAAAAATGGACCAAATTCTGAAAACTTGAATCCGGTTGAAAGAAGGTTTTGTCGGTTTAAGACAACAAACAAAAGCCAAATTATATGTATAAAAAACACATGGAAACAAAAACAATAACAAAGACTGTTTGCAAGAAGAAGCTTTATTGAGTGCGATCAGATGGCATTACCATGGTCGGACAGACCAAGCTCCCTATAAGGTGTAGCGATGGTTCAAGTCAGCCAGTCCCCAATCGACATCGTGGCATTACGCCGATCAAGTGGCATTGCATTGGTTCGGGTTCGACCAAGCCCCAAGTGATTCTATGGCCTTAGGCTGACCAAGAGGTGTGGATGGTTCAGACGTGACCATGTCCCCAAGTGATCTGGTGGCTTTACCGTCAAGAGGTGTTGCATTGGTTCGGACACGACCAAGCCCCCAAATGATCTTTTTTATTTCGAATGCCAAGAGGTGTTTCAATGGTTCGGACATGACCAAGCCCCCAAATGACAAAAATATCACAAAATCTAGTCCAAGGTTTAAACCGAGGCCGCTTCACGACAAACATCTCCATGTACCCAAACCGGACTTTGATACTGAGCAGATACCCGCTTTAGCCGAGGATCCGGTTTATTGCCTTTATTCATAATATATACATTGTCTTAATATGTACATAAGTGGAGCCAATGGCTCGGTATAATAAGGCGAAGATGAGCTATGTTCCACGGCTCGTTGGTCTCTTCCTCGGCGTCGTGAGTCCTTTCGCTCTCGAACATCAATCGAGATAGTAGGACCCGTTGTATAGATTCTTGCTGACCACAAAAGGCCCCTTCCAAGGTGGGGATAGCTTGTGCATATCTTTCTGGTCTTGAATGAGCCGCAGCACTAAGTCTCCTTCTGAAAGGTTCTGGTTTTAACCCGCCGATCGTGATACCGACGAAGATCCTGTTGGTAAACCGCCCGAACGAGCAGCTGCCATATCGCACTCTTCATCCGGTCGATCCAAATCGTCTTGCCGTGCTGCCTCGTATGCTGCCTCAACATAAGCTGCCACTCGAGGCGAGTCGTGACGGATATCGCTGGGAAGGACCGCCTCCGCTCCATAGACCATAAAGAACGACGTGTATCCGATTGGATCGGTTGGGGTAGTATTTATACTCCATATCACCGATGGTAGCTCTTCCACCCAACAACCGGCGTCCTCTCTAAAGGGACCATAAGTCGAGGTTTGATACCTTTCAAGATCTCCTGATTAGCTCGTTCCGCTTGACCATTGGATTGCGGGTGGGCTACGGAAGAAACATCAAGCCGAATGTGCTCTCGTTCACAAAATTCCTTCATAGCTCCTTTGGACAAATTGGTGCCATTGTCCGTGATGATACTGTGTGGAAACCCAAACCGGAAAATCACCTTTTTGATGAACTGAACCGCCGTGGCCGCATCACACTTGCTAACGTGCTCGCCTCAACCCACTTGGTAAATTTATCAACCGCCACCAACAGGTGGGTCTTTTTGTCCTTGGACCTTTTGAAAGGTCCAACCATATCCAGCCCCCAAGTCGCAACCGGCCAAGTAATTGGAATCATCTTCAACTCTTGGGCTGGCACGTGAGCACGCTGGAGAACTTTTGGCAACCATCACATCGTCGACCGGATCCTCCGCATCGGCATGGGCGGTCAACCAATAGAAACCATGGCGGAACGCTTTGGCCACCAAGGACTTTGAACGGCGTGGTGACCACAATCCCCTTCGTGGATCTCTCGCAATATCTCACAGCCCTCTTGAGGACACACAACGCTGAAACGCCTCGACACCTTGCAATGGTGCAACTTGCCATTAACAATGGTCATAGATTTAGACCGCCGAACTATCTGTCAGACCCAACGTCTCATCTTACGGTAACTTCGCCCGGTTCATGTATGCCAAATAAGGGAGCGCGTCAATCCGGAATGACATGCGGGCCGCCACCAATTGAGCCTCCGGATCGAGGATAGCCAAATCAATTTCATCAGAAGCTTAAGCGGCGGATTGTGCGATTACATCAAGGAAGGCGTTGGCGGGACCGGCTTACGTTGAGAGCCCAGCCGGCTTAAAGCATCACCGCTTCGTTCTTCCGACGATCCACATGGTCCACGATATCCTTTAAAATGTCCTGCAACAACATCCACCTCCCGACGATATGCAGCCATGAGTGGATCTTTGGAATCCCAAGTACCTGAGACTTGCTGAGCCACCAAGTCCGAGTCACCGAAGCATTTAACCCGGCTGAGATTCATTTCTTTAGCCATCCGGAGACCATGGAGCAAAGCTTCATACTCAGCTGCATTGTTAGTACAAGGGAACATTAGGCGGAGAACGTGAGAACTTGTCACCTCGCGGGGAAGTTAATACGACTCCAGCCCCGAGCCCTCAATTGCCGGGACCCGTCAAAGTGGATGGTCCAATAGGTATGATCCGGCTTCTCTTGGTAGCTTGCAACTCCGTCCAATCATTAATGAAATCCACAAGTGCACGAGATTTTACGGCCGTCAGAGGCACATACCTTAAACCGTCGGCCCAAGTTCTATAGCCCACTTAGCAATCCGACCGATCGCTTCCGGTTACGTATGATATCGCCCAAGGGAGCCGAACTGACCACTGTGATGGGGTGCCCTTGGAAATATTGTTTTAGCTTCCGGCTTGCCATAAAACCCCCGTATACCAGCTTCTGCCAATGCGGATATCTCTGCTTAGACTCAATGAGGATCTCGCTGATGTAGTAAACCGGCCGTTGAACCGGATACTCCTTCCCTGCCTCCTTCCGCTCCACCACGATGGCCACGCTTAATCGCCACGGCATTAGCAGCAACATATAACAGCAGCGGCTCTTTGTCAATGGGGGCGGCTAGAACCGGCGGGTTGGCCAACTGCCGCTTCAAGTCCTCCAATGCTTCATCAGCGGCTGAACTCCAGACAAACTGATCCGTTTTCTTCAACATCTGGTACAAAGGAATGGCTTTCTCGCCTAGACGGCTGATAAACCGACTTAGCGCAGCAATCCGGCCTGCCAGACGCTGGACGTCATTGATGCACTTCGGCTTAGCCAAGGAGGTGATAGCCGTAATTTTTCCGGATTAGCTTCGATCCCCTGTTGGACACGAGAAAACCCAATAACTTGCTCGGAACACCAAAGACGCACTTGGCGGGTTGAGCATCATCTTGTACACCCGCAAGTTGTCAAAGGTTTCCTTTAGATCCTCAATCAAGGTTTCCTTCTTCCTTGACTTAACCACGATATCATCCACATAAGCATGCACGTTCCGGCCGATCTGTTCGTGCAAGCAACTCTGAACGCAATGCTGATAAGTCGCTTGGGCGCTCTTGAGTCCAAAAGGCATAGATACATAGCGTAAGGCTCCAAAGGGGTGATAAACGCCGTCTTCTCCTGGTCCTTAACTGCCATCTTAATCGATGATAACCGGATGCGCATCCAAACAGCTCAAACGCTCACAACCCGCCGTAGCATCAATAATCTGGTCAATGCGGGGGAGGGCGAAAGGATCTGCTGGACAGGCCTTGTTGAGATCTGTGTAATCCACACACATGCGCCAAGTGCCATTCTTCTTAAGAACCAACACCGGATTGGCAAGCCACTCTGGATGAAAGACTTCGACGATAAACCATGCTGCCAAGAGCCTAGCAACTTCTTCTCCGATGGCCTTGCGCCTTTCCTCATTAAACCGGCGAAGAAACTGCTTTACCGGTTTGTATTTTGGGTCAACATTAAGAGTGTGCTCAGCGAGTTCCCTCGGTACACGGCATGTCAAGGCTTCCATGCAAAAATGTCCCGATTCTCACGGATGAACTCGATGGTAGCGCTTTCCTATTTAGGATCCAAGTTGGCACCGATGGTGAACTGCTTGGACGAATCGCCGGGCACAAAATCAACAAGCTTCGTCTCAGCCGCCGATTTGAACTTCAAGTCCGGATCATGCTCCGTAGTTGGCTTCTTCAAAGGGGTCATATCCGCCGGATCAACATTGTCTTTATAATATTTTAGCTCCTCAGTGGCACAAACCGACTCTGCGTAAGCCGCATCACCTTCCTCGCACTCCAAAGCGATCCGGCGGCTCCCATGAACCGTTATCGTTCCTTTGTGACCCGGCATTTTCAGCTGTAAGTAAACATAACAGGGCCGTGCCATAAATTTAGCATAAGCCGGCCGCCCAAAGAGGGCGTGGTAAGGGCTTTGAATTTTCACCACCTCAAATGTCAATGTTTACGATCCGAGTCATGTTCGTCCCCAAAGGTCATCTCGAGCTATCTTACCGACCGGCACGCCGACTTGCTGTGCACCACTCCGTGAAACACCTGTCTTTGGATGGCCTAAGATGCCTATCCGTCAACCCCATACGCGGAAGGTCTCGTAGTACGTGATGTTGATCTTGCTTCCTCCATCCATAAGAACCTTGGTAAACTTGTACCCTCCTACGGGGTGCCACCACCAGAGCTAATCGACCGGATTGTAAACCGGGAGGATGGTCCTCTCTGCTCCACACGATCGGTTGCTCGGACCAGCGTAGGTAATGCGGCGCAGCAGTTCAACAACACCGACCGCCCGCTTCAAGTTTTCGGTCTCGTCTGTCCAAGCTGGTGGTGAAGACGTGGTATCATCCACCGTTCAACTGCTTTGGGTTACTTTGATAACCCGATTGCTGTTGTTGTTGGCTATAGCCCCTTGGTCCTGATTGTTACGATTACTTTGATTATTCTGATTGCCTTGCCGCCCGGATTACCACCGAATCCTGGGCGAATTTCCTCCACCGTAACCCAGGCGGACCCGAACCGCCGGGCCCTTGATCATACCGGAAAGAGTTGGAGTTTTGAACTCCTGCATAATGTAACAATCCTTCCAAAGGTGGTTCGCGGTGCCTCCTTCGTCCCATGCTTCGGACAAGGTTGATTCAATATGAAATTCAAACGATCCGGATTGTGACCGCCTGGTTTGATTTCCTACCCTGCGCTGACCCTTGTCCTGTAGCGTTGGTGTTAAGCCACAAAGCCCATGTTGCCGTTAAACTACGCTTGTTCCCTCCATTGCTGCCGAATGATGTCTTGGCCCCCGGAGTTGCCGTTCTGTTTTCCCTTCCCATTTCATCCTCGATTCAGGATCCTTGGTACTATCGTAATCAGCGTACTTTACCAAAACGCCCATTAGAGTGCCCATGTCATGGCAAAAACGCTTCATGCGGCCCAGCTTCAATTTCAATGGCTCGAACCGCAATTGGCTTCCAAGGTCAAGATCGCGGAATTAGGGTTGATCCGGTCCAAGAATGTAAAACTTCGAACGCGCGCGCACCCAATGGGTTGTGGATTCTCCCTCCGCTGGACACAAGCTGCTAAATCCACCACAGACATGGGCTGCTTACAGTGTCTTTGAAATTTTGAATGAATCGGGTTATGGCCCAGGTCCACGAACTGATAGAGTTGGGCGGCAAATTTTTCAACCAAGTCCGGGCCGTTCCTTCCAACATCATTGTGAAGTATTTCGCACATGCGGCTTCATCCACATCTAGCATCTCAATGGCCATCTCATAGCTTTCTATCCATGCTTCTCGAGCCAAATCGGCAGTATAATTGGGCACCTTGCGCGGCCCCTTGAAGTCCTTGGGCAAGCGCCGTTACGTAAAGCGAGGGACGAGGCAAGGCACCCCAAAGAACCAGACGTGACCCTGGTTCGAAGATGGTCAGACGAACGGCGCGGCGGATGATCCTCTGCTTGTGCCGCTAACTCGGCCTCCCCTCGTGCCTGGCGCGGTCCACTACCACTTGCGCATCCTCAAAGCCGCCCGCGGATTGTTGCCTTGGCGGACCACGCCGCGCATTGCTTGACACGGCCGGTTAAATCGGCCGCGTCGGCTGTAGCTCCGGCTTGGGCGGGGGTGGAGTGGATCCGATCCCGGCTATGAATACGCTTCTTCTGAGCCGAGGCCGTCTGAGGAGCTCCTTCACCCGGCGTGTCTCTACCGCTGTGGTGAATCGCCTTCAATTGAATCGCCTCCAACCGTGCCGCAGCCGCCACGAGGTTATCCATCGGGTTGGAGTAGTGACCCGGAGGCGTCTGCACGGTCTGGGGCGCACCGGTATGATGGCGAGGTAGATCCATCACACTGGGCTGAACCGGTGCGGCTGTCCCAGGTGCTTCCGACCGGTTTACCGCCGGCGGCGGGTTACTGGTCCCTGCCCCTGGGGTATTGAAAAGCTCTCTTCCCTCGAAAACCGAAGGTAAACGGGACCTGTACTTCCTTTTCATGACTCCATGTGACGCGCTCGATCCAAAGATGAGCCTATAAGCCTGCGCATCCAAAGCGGCCGCTCACGCTGCCATCCTCACGTCCATGGCTGCGGTCCGTTTAGCTTTAGTGATATGTTCTCTCACCTTTGCAATCTCCGCGTTGTGCAGGTCCCGATCCAGCGGATTAGCCTCGCCATGAGCACAGCCAACGCGTCAAAAGCTCGACAAAACTTGAGCGGCGGCGCCGCAGGCCTCCTTCCCGGCTGCCATCACCGCCATTGAACCGGCGACCCGGGCGCCCGCGGTCGAAGAGTGAAGCGCCGCTGCGTACCGCCATGAAGATCCCAACCCGGTTGGGTAGATCGAAGGGTCCGAATACTCTCACCGTCGGAACAGCCCCGATCCGCCATCTTGCGGTGGTATAGAGACTCGGTTTCTCCGGCCGACGATTAAATCGCCAGAGTAGACAACAGTTTCGTCACCGGATGCTGATCCGTCCTCGCAGCCTCCGTGGATGACTCCCACGAAAACATGCACGACCGCCGGTTTAGCGAGGCAGGACTCTTCTTCGCCCGGCCCGAGCCGTCTCGGCGAGGTCGGTCAGACGTCCGGCCCGAGCCCTGGCTCGCCGATCTTGCCGATGAACACGTGTATGCCGCCGAAGGGACCCGGTACCCGTACTCAATCGAGCCGCCTCGGGGCCCCGATCCGCATCGTCGATGTAGAACTTGCCGCGACGACTCTTAGTCATCCGCCCATCGTGCATAATCTTCGAGTCCTTCAAACTTGCCCTCTAAGATCATCAAACCATCGATGCGATAGCCCCACGGTGGGCGCCAACTGTCGTGGAATTGTCACGGCGGATGTCCTCATGAAAGGACTTAGTCGTAGTGCCAACGTACGGGTTAACCGAGAGCGGGTAAAGCGGACACAAGACAAGAGAATTATCTTGGTTCGCCCTTCGATGAAGGTAAAAGCCTACGTCCGGTTGTGATGTGATTGATATGATTTGGCGACTAGGAGCAATAGCTTTTCCTTAGCCTCGAATCCTCTCTCCCCAACTTCGCCGCGGGTCGTCCCCTTATATACGGGTTGACGCCTTGGCGGTCTCTGAGTCCCGATCCGGCTCATACAAGCGTCCGGCTCGGTCTCTTCTTTCTTAACTTACAACACAAGTTACAATACTAAGGCGGTTTACATAAATGGACCTTAATTCGCCTCTGGGCTCCAGGCCTCCTCCGTGGGCCTGAATCATGGACGAGGGTAAACCGGCCCCTCCGGGGCGGTTCACGCTCAATAGTTGTATCCCCAACACTACTCGTGGTGCATTATTCAGTGTTATGCTTAATGCTCGCTTATGTGATTTTTTGTTTCTTGGTTGGTTGCTTCTCAATCTTTTTGCTAGTCTCCACTTGTACTAAGTAGAAATACTACTTGTGCATCAAAAATCTTCAAACCTAGTTTTGCCATATGAGTCCACCATACCTACCTATATGCGGTATTTCCATGTCATTCTAAGCAAATTTGTATGTGCCATCTCTAATTTTCAAAAAGAATTTCCTTTTTGTGTGCTCGTACCGCTCATGAAGTGGTAGGGGGTGGCCAATATTTTCCATGCTAGATGTGTTATTCTCAAGATGAGTGTTTATTCACTTTTCATTGCACGAGAGTACAACGGTAATAGGGATGCCAATTCCAAAATGAAAAAGAGATTTACTTTATGTTGTCAAATAATAAATTCCTTGGAAAGTGTTGGTATGGATGGTACCCGTGGATACGGCTAGCTGTGGAGTGTGAAAGAATGGTGGAAAAAGGAATAAATTTTATTTACTGTTTGGGAACCGCCTATGATATATCTAGCATGGAAAGTGTTTTGAATTACTTAGTCATTTTCGTTGACGGGAAAAGTATGCCTCTCAAAAAATTATCTCTCAATTTAAGCTTTGAGCTCTGGCACCTCTACAAATCCCTACTTCCCTCTGCGAAGGGCCTATCTATTTACTTTATGCAATTTTTATTTTTGAGTCTCCATCTTCTTTTATAAAGCACCAACTAAGGGTCACTATGCTCATACTTGAGTATTGGATATAGCTAATATGCGAGTGTGTTTCATTAATGGATCAATGAGCATGATGGGCTAGGGATACTTTCTTTAGTGTTGATATTTTGTAAGACATGGTTGCTTGTTGATATGTTGGAGTATTGAAATCTTCATGTCAAAACTAGACTATTGCTTTGAACCATATAAAAGTCCAAATGTCCATGCTACAAAAGAAAAGAATATGTGATGAACATGTTAGGCAGCATTCCAAAAATTCTGTTTTTATCATTTACCTACCCGAGGATGAGTAGGAATTAAGCTTGGGGGTGCTGATATGTCTCCAATGTATCTATAATTTTTGCTTGTTCCATGATGTTATATTATCATTCTTGGATGTTTTACAATCATTTTATAGCAACTTTATATGTTTTTTGGGACTAACCTATTGACATAGTGCCCAGTCCTAGTTGCTGTTTTTGCTTGTTTTTTTTACTTCGCGGAATATCAGTACCAAACGGAGTCCAAACGCAGCGGAACTTTTTGGAGATTTTTTTTGGATCGGAAGACATAACATGGGCCAAAGAAGTACCAAAGGGGAGGCTCGAGGTGGGCACAACCCACCTGGGTGCGCCCAGGAGCCCAAGCGCGCCCAGGGGGTTGGGTTCCCATCGGTGGCCTCCTGCACCGCCTCTTCACCCTATAAATACCCAAATATTCCAGAAACCCTAGGGGAGTGGACGAAACACAATTCCAGCCACCACAAGTTCTAGAACCATGAGATCCAATCTAGACACAATCACTGAGGGGTTCATCATCCTCATTAGTGCCTCTCTGATGATGCGTGAGTGGTACATCATAGACCTACGGGTCCATGGGCAGTAGCTAGATGGCTTCCTCTCTCTCTTTTGATTCCCAATACAATGGTATCTTGGAGATCCATTTGATGTAGCTCTTTTTCTGCGGTGTGTTTGTTGGGATTCGATGAACTTTGAGTTTATGAGTAGATCTATATCCATGAATATTATTTGAGTCTTCTTTTGATCTCTTCTATGCATGATTATTCATAGCCTCGTATTTCTTCTTCAAATCTTTGGTTTAGTTAGGCCAACTAGATCGGTTTTTCTTGCCATGGGAAGAGGTGCTTTCTGATGGGTTCGATCGTGCAGTGTTCTTTCCCAGTGACAGAAGGGGCAGCAAGACACGAATGTATCATTGCTATTAAGGATAACAAGATAGGGGCTATTTCTACATCATGTCATCGTTCTTATTGCATTACTCCGTTTCTCCATGAACTTAATACACTAGATGCATGATGGATAGCGGTCGATGTGTGGAGTAATAGTAGTAGATGCAGGCAGGAGTTGCTCTACTAATGTTGGATGCGATGCATATATATTGATCATTGCCTTGGATATCGTCATAATTATTCGATCTTCTATCAATTGCCCAACAATAATTTGTTTACCCACCGTGTGCTATTTTCTCGAGAGAAGCCACTAGTGAAATCTACGGCCCCCGGGTCTATTCTTTATCATATTTGCTTTGAGATCTATTTTTTATTTGCTTTTGTTTTCAGATGTATTATCCCAAAAATCCAAAAATACCTTGCTGCACTTTTTTGCTATTTATTTTATTTTGCGTCTTATCGAGATCTATTTATCCAATCTACACAAATTTTATCCTGTCAACTTGAGAATTTCTGGCGCTGTTACCCGTAGAGGGATTGACAACCCCTTACAAGCTTGTATTTGTTATTTGCATGCAGGTATCGTTTACATAGTGTTGCTTGGTTCTCCTACTAGATTGATACCTTGGTTTCATAACTGAGGGAAATACATACCGTAGTTGTGCTGGATCATCCCTTCCCCTTTGGGGAAATACCGACGTACTTCAAGCGACATCACTTGGCATGTCATTGGGGTTGTGCATGATAAATACTTTGTATGATGAAGATATAGCCTGACAAGATTATATGATTTTCTACGGATAAATTTCTTTAGCCATAATATTTTGAGAACACATGATTGCTTTATTAATTTGCTTGAAGTATTATTGTTTTCAAGTCAATATTAACTTTTGTTTTGAATCTTATGGATCTCAATATTCATGCCACATAAATGAAGATTACATGATAAACATGTTGGGTAGCATTTCACATCAAAAATTATGTTTTTATCATTGACCTACTCGAGAACGAGCAGGAATTAAGCTTGGGGATGCTTGATACGTCTCTAACGTATCTATAATATTTTTATTGTTCCATGTTATTATATTATCCATCTAGGATGTTTTATATGCACTATTATGCTATTTTATATCATTTTCTGGGACTAACCTATTAACCTAGTACCCAATGCTAGTTGCTGTTTTTCCATGGCTTTGTCTTCTACAGAAAATCAATACCAAACGGAGTCCAAATGAAACGAAACTTTTTGACAATTTCTCTTGGACCAGAAGACACCTAGGAAGCTTCGGGAGGAGGCCAGAAGGTCCACGGGTGAGCCACAAGCTCACCAGGTGCACCCTAGGGGGCGCCCTATGAGTTTTGCCCCCCTCGTGGCTCCTCTAACCCTAATCTCAGCTCCATAAATACCCAAATATTCCACATATACCAGAGGGCACACCAAAAATAATTTTCCACCGCCGCAAGCTTCTGTCCTCATGAGATCCCATCTTGGGCCTTTTTCCGGTACTCTGCCGGAGTGGGATTCGATCACGGAGGGCTTCTACATCAATCTTGTTGCCTTTCTAGTGATGTGTGAGTAAGTTACCGTAGACCTACTGGTCCATAGCTAGTAGCTAGATGGCTTCTTTTCTCTCTCTTTGATCTTTAATACAATGTTCTCCTCGATGCTCTTGGAGATCTATCTGATGTAATCTTCTTTTGCGGTGCGTTTGATGAGATCCGATGAATTGTGGATTTATCACTGGTACAACGAGGTGTTATACAAACGGTTTTTAACCCTTTTCCACGAGGGCATTTGGAACCGTCGCCAAGTGAGTGTGGGCGATAGGGGGGGGGGTCCTGGTTGGAAATATGCCCTAGAGGCAATAATAAATTAGTTATTATTATATTTCCTTGTTCATGATAATCGTTTATTATCCATGCTATAATTGTATTGATAGGAAACTCAGATACATGTGTGGGTACATAGACAACACCATGTCCCTAGTAAGCCTCTAGTTGACTAGCTCGTTGATCAATAGATGGTTACGGTTTCTGACCATGGACATTGGATGTCGTTGATAACGGGATCACATAATTAGGAGAATGATGTGATGGACAAGACCCAATCCTAAGCCTAGCGCAAAGATCGTAGTTCGTATGCTAAAGCTTTTCTAATGTCAAGTATCATTTCCTTAGACCATGAGATTGTGCAACTCCCGGATACCGTAGGAATGCTTTGGGTGTACCAAACGTCCACAACGTAATCGGGTGGCTATAAAGGTGCACTACGGTATCTCTGAAAGTGTCATTGGGTTGGCACGAATCGAGGCTGGATTTGTCACTCTCTGTGTAAACGGAGAGGTATCTCTGGGCCCACTCGGTAGGACATCATCATTATGTGCACAATGTGACCAAGGGGTTGATCACGGATGATGTGTTACGGAATGAGTAAAGAGACTTGCCAAGATGTGAGATTGAACAAGGTATCGGGATACCGACGATCGAATCTCGGGCAAGTACAATACCGCTAGACAAAGGGAATTGTATACGGGATCGATTGAGTCCTTGACATCATGGTTCATCCGATGAGATCATCGTGGAACATGTGGGGGTCAACATGGGTATCCAGATCCTGCTGTTGGTTATTGGCCGGAGAACGTCTCGGTCATGTCTGCATGGTTCCCGAACCCGTAGGGTCTACACACTTAAGGTTCGATGACGCTAGGGTTATAAAGGAAGTTTGTATGTGGTTGCGAATGTTGTTCGGAGACCCGGATGAGATCCGGACGCCACGAGGAGTTCCGGAATGGTCCGGAGGTAAAGATTTATATATGGGAAGTCCTGTTTTGGTCACCGGAAAAGTTTGGGTTTTATCGGTAACGTACCGGGACCACCGGGAGGGTCCCGGGGGTCCACCAAGTGGGGCCACCATCCTCGGAGGGCAGCATGGGCCAAGTGTGGGAGGGGACCAGCCCCAGGTGGGCTGGTGCGCCCCCCACAAGGGCCTAAGGAACCTAGGGTTTGGGGAGGGGGCGCCCCACCTTGCTTGGGGGGCAAGTTTCCCCCTCTCCCCCCCTTGGCCGCCCCCCTAGATGGGATCTAGGGCTGGCCGCCTCCCCTAGGGGGTGGAAACCTAGGTGGGGGCGCAGCCCCTCTTCCCCTATATATAGTGGAGGCATAGGAGCAGCCCAACACACAAGTTGCTTCTCTGTTGGCGCAGCCCTACCTCTCTTTCTCCTCATATCTCGCAGTGCTTGGCGAAGCCCTGCAGGATTGCCACGCTCCTCCACCACCACCACGCCGTTGTGCTGCTGCTGGATGGAGTCTTCCTCAACCTCTCCCTCACTCCTTGCTGGATCAAGGCATAGGAGACCTCCGATGAGTTTTCTAGCCTACAAACTAAGGGAGAAGATCTCAATCGTTGAGGTTGTATTCAGAATGTCTGGGTACAACAATCACTTGAATCGAGTGGGAGTTAATCTTCCAGATGAGATAGTGATGTTTCTCCAAAGACATTGCCACCAAGCTACTAGAGCTTCGTGGTGAACTATAACATATCTGGGATAGATATGATGATCTTTGAAGTGTTCGCGATGTTTGACACCGCGAAAGTAGAAGTCAAGTAGGAGCATCAATTGTTGATGGTTGGTAAAGCCACTAGTTTCAATAAGGGCAAGGGCAACAAGGGATACTTCATGAAATGGCAAAACGGTTGCTACTCTAGTGAAGAAACCCAAGGTTGAACCCAAACCCGAGACTAAGTGCTTCTGTAATGAGAGGAACGGACACAGAAGCGGAACCACCCTAGATACTTGTTAGATGAGAAGGTGGCAAGGTCGATAGAAGTATATTGGATATACATTATGTTAATGTGTACTTTACTAGTACTCCTAGTAGCACCAGGGTATTAGAATCTTTGGTTCGATTGCTAAGTGTTAGTAACTCGAAATAAAAGCTACGGAATAAACGGAGACTAGCTAAAGGTGAGCCGACGATATGTGTTGGAAGTGTTTCCAAGTTTGATGTGATCAAACATCGCACGCTCCCTCTACCATCAAGATTAGTATTAAACCAAAATAATTGTCATTTGGTGTTTGCGTTGAGCATAGACATGATTGGATTATGTCTATCGCAATACGATTATTCATTTAAGGAGAATAATGGTTACTCTATTTATTTGAATAATACCTTCGATGGTCTTGCACCTAAATGAATGGTTTATTGAATCTCGATCGTAGTGATACACATTTTCAAGCCAAAGGTATAAGATAGTAATGATAGTACCACTTACTTGTGGCACTGCCATGTAAGTCATATTGGTATAAAACGCATGAAGAAGCTCCATGTTGATGGATCTTTGGAGTCACTCGTTTTTGAAAAGTTTGAGACATGCAAACCATGTCTATTGGTGTATACGCATGATGAAACTCCATGCAGATGGATCGTTTGGACTCACTTGATTTTGAATCAGTTGAGATATGCAAATCATACCACATGGGCAAGATGACCTGAAAAGCCTCGGTTTCAAAGAAGATGGAACAAGATAGCAACTTGTTGAAGTAACACATTTTGATGTGTGCAGTCCAATGAGTCTTTGAGGCATGCGATGAATATCGTTATGTTCTTACTTCACGGATGATTTACGTGATATCTTGAGTGTATTTACTTGATGAAACACAAGTCTGAATTATTGAATGGTTCAAGTAATTTCAGAGTGAAGTTAAAGATCATCGTGACAAGAGGATAAAATGTCTATGATATGATCATTGAGATGAGTATCTGAGTTACGAACTTTGGCACGCTATTAAGACATTGTGGAAATTGTTTCACAATTAATACCGCCTGGAACACCATAGTGTGATGGTGTGTCCGAACATCATAGTTGCACCCTATTATATATGGTGTGTACCATGATGTCTCTTATCGAATTACCACTATCGTTCATGGGTTAGGCATTAGAGACAACCGCACTCACTTTAATAGGGCACCACGTAATTCCGTTGAGACGACACCGTTTGAACTATGGTTTGGAGAAACCTAAGTTGTCGTTTCTTAAAAGTTTGGGGCTGCGACGCTTATGTGAAAAGGTTTCATCGTGATAAGCTCGAACCCAAAACGGATAAAAAGATCTTCATAGGATACCCAAAATGGTTGGGTATACCTCCTATCTCAGATCCGGAAGCAAAAGTAATTGTTTCTAGAAGCGGGTCGTTTCTCGAGGAAAAGTTTCTCTTGAAAGAATTGAGTGGGAGGATGGTGGAGACTTGATGAGTTTATTGAACCGTCACTTCAACAAGTGTGTAGCAGGGCACAGGAAGTTGTTCCTATGGCGCCTACACCAATTGAAGTAGAAGCTTATGATAGTGATCATGAAGTTTTGGATCAAGTCACTACCGTACCTCAAGGATGCGTACTACTTCAGAGTGGTACAGTAATCCTGTCTTGAAGGTCATGTTGTTAGACAATAATGACCTATGAGCTATGGAGAAGCGATGGTGGGCCCAAATTCCGACAAATGGTAAGAAGCCATGAAATCCGAGATAGGATCCATGTATCAGAACAAAGCATGGACTTTGGTGGACTTGCGCGATGATCGGCAAGTCATTGAGATAAATGGATCTTTAAGAAGAAGACGGACGTGGACGGTAATGTCACCGTCTATGAAGCTCGACTTGTGGCGAAAAGTTTTTCACAAGTTCAAGGAGTTGACTACGATGAGATTTTCTCATCCTTGCGATGCTTAAGTCCGTCAGAATCATGTTAGCATTAGTTGCATTTATGAAATCTGGCAGATGGATGTCGAAACCAGTTTCCTTACCAGTTTTCGTAAGGAAAGGTTGTATATGATACAATTAGAAAGGTTTTGTCGATCCTAAGGATGCTAAAAGGTATGCTGGCTCCAACGATCCTTCTAAGGACTGGAGTAAGCATCTCGGAGTTGGAATGTGCGCTTTGATGAGATGATCAAAGATTTTGGGTCTATACAAAGTTTATGAGGAACTTGTATTTCCAAAGAAGTGAGTGGGAGCACTATAGAATTTCTGATGAGTATATGTTGTTGACATATTGTTGATCAAAAATGATGTAGAATTTCTGGAAAGAATATAGGGTTATTTGAAAGGTGTTTTTCAATAGAAAACCTGGATTAATCTGCTTGAACATTAAGCATCAAGATCTATGAGGATAGATCAAAAACGCTAAATGGTACTTTCAAATGAGCACATACCTTGACATAATCTTGAAGGTGTTCAAGATGGATCGATCAAAGAAGGAGTTCTTGCCTGAGTTGTAAGGTATGAAGTTAAGAGTTAAAGCTCGACCACGGCAGAAAAGAGAGAAAGGGCGAAGGTCGTCCCCTATGCCTTAGACGTAGGCTCTATAGTATGCTATGCTGTGTACCACACCTGATGGGTGCCTTGCTGCATATCTGGCAAGAGGGTACAAATGTGATCAAGGAGTGGATCACCATATAGCGGTCAAAATTGTCCTTGGAGTAGTAAGGACATGTTTCTCAGTTATGGAGGTGATAAAGAGTTCGGCGTAAAGGGTTATGTCGATGCAAGCTTTAACGCCTATCCGAATGACTCTAAGTAGCAAACCGGATACGTATAGTGGAGCAACCATTTGGAATAGCTCCAAGTGGAGCGTGGAAGCAGCATTTACAATATGACCTAGAGATTTGCAAAATAGACAGGGATCTGAATATTGCAGACCCGTTGACTAAAACCTCTCTCACAAGCAAAACATGATCAAACCTCAGAATTCATTGAGTCTTAATCACATGATGATGTGAACTAGTTTCTGAACACTAGTAAACTCTTTGGATGTTGGTCACATGGCGATGTGACCTATCGATGTTAATCACATGACGATGTGAACTAGATTATTGACTCTAGTGCAAGTGGGAGACTGTTGGAAATATGCCCTAGAGGCAATAATAAATTAGTTATTATTATATATCCTTGTTCATGATAATCGTTTATTATCCATGCTATAATTGTATTGATAGGAAACTCAAATACATGTGTGGGTACATAGACAACACCATGTCCCTAGTAAGCCTCTAGTTGACTAGCTCGTTGATCAATAGATGGTTACGGTTTCACGACCATGGACATTGGATGTCGTTGATAACGGGATCACATCATTAGGAGAATGATGTGATGGACAAGACCCAATCCTAAGCCTAAGCGCAAAGATCGTAGTTCGTATGCTAAAGCTTTTCTAATGTCAAGTATCATTTCCTTAGACCATGAGATTGTGCAACTCCGGATACCGTAGGAATGCTTTAGGTGTACCAAACGTCACAACGTGGCTGGGTGGCTATAAAGGTGCACTACAGGTATCTCCGAAAGTGTCTGTTGGGTTGGCACGAATCGAGGCTGGATTTGTCACTCCATGTAAACGGAGAGGTATCTACGGGCCCACTCGGTAGGACATCATCATAATGTGCACAATGTGACCAAGGGGTTGATCACGGGATGATGTGTTACGGAGCAGTAAAGAGACTTGCGATGCGAGATTGAACAAGGTATCGGGATACCGACGATCGAATCTCGGGCAAGTACAATACCGCTAGACAAAGGGAATTGTATACGGGATCGATTGAGTCCTTGACATCGTGGTTCATCCGATGAGATCATCGTGGAACATGTGGGAGTCAACATGGGTATCCAGATCCCGCTGTTGGTTATTGGCGAAGAACGTCTCGGTCATGTTCGCATGGTTCCCGAACCCGTAGGGTCTACACATAAGGTTCGATGATGCTAGGGTTATAAAGGAAGTTTGTATGTGGTTGCGAATGTTGTTGAGTCCGGATGAGATCCCGGACGTCACGAGGAGTTCGGAATGGTCCGGAGGTAAAGATTTATATATGGGAAGTCCTGTTTTGGTCACCGAAAAGTTTGGGTTTTATCGGTAACGTCTGGGACCACCGGAGGGTCCTGTGGGTCCACCAAGTGGGGCCACCATCCCGGAGGGCAGCATGGAGCCAAGTGTGGGAGGGACCTGCCCGGTGGGCTGGTGCGCCCCCAACAAGGGCCTAAGGCGCCTAGGGTTTTGGGAGGGGGCGCCCCACCTCGCTTGGGGGTCAAGTTTCGCCTCTCCCCCCCTTGGCCGCCCCCTAGATGGGATCTAGGGCTGGCCGCCCGCTCCTAGGGGTGGAAACCTGGGTGGGGCGCAGCCCCTCTCCCCCTATATATAGTGGAGGCATAGGAGCAGCCCAACACACAAGTTGCTTCTCACATTGGCGCAGCCCTACCTCTCTTTCTCCTCATATCTCGCGGTGCTTGGCGAAGCCTGCAGGATGCCACGCTCCTCCACCACCACCACGCCCGTTGTGCTGCTGCTGGATGGAGTCTTCCTCAACCCTCCCTCTCTCCTTGCTGGATCTAGGCATGGGATACGTCACCGGGCTGTACGTGTGTTGTTCGCGGAGGTGCCGTCCGTTCGGCACTAGGATCTCCGGTGATTTGGATCACGATGAGTACGACTCCTTCAACCCCGTTCTCTTGAACGCTTCCGCTTAGCGATCTACAAGGGTATGTAGATGCACTCTCCTTCCCCTCGTTGCTGGTTTCTCCTTAGATAGATCTTGGTGACACGTCGGAAAATTTTGAATTTCTGCTACGTTCCCCATGATGGCATCATGAGCTAGGTCTATTGCGTAGATTCTTTGCACGAATATAACACAAAGTAGTTGTGGGCGTTGATTTTGTTCAATATGCTTACCGTTACTAGTCCAATCTTGTTTCGACGGTATTGTGGGATGAAGCGGCCCGGACCGACCTTAGACGTACCCTTACGTGAGACAGGTTCCACCGACTGACATGCACTTGTTGCATAAGGTGGCTAGCGGGTGCCGCCTCTCCCACTTTAGTCGGAACGGATTCGATGAAAAGGGTCCTTATGAAGGGTAAATAGCAATTGGCATATCACATTGTGGTTTTGCGTAGGTAAGAAAGCGTTCTTGCTAGAAACTCATAGCAGCCACGTAAAACATGCAAACAACAATTAGAGGACGTCTAACTTGTTTTTGCAGGGTATGCTATGTGATGTGATATGGCCAAGAAGAATGTGATGAATGATATGTGATGTATGAGATTGATCATGTTCTTGTAATAGGAATCACGACTTGCATGTCGATGAGTATGACAACCGGCAGGAGCCATAGGAGTTGTCTTAATTTATTGTATGACCTGCGTGTCATTGAACAAGCGCCATGTAATTACTTTACTTTATTGCTAACGGTAGCCATAGTAGTAGAAGTAATAAGTTGGCGAGACAACTTCATGGAGATACGATGATGGAGATCATGATGATGGAGATCATGGTGTCATGCGGTGTGATGATGATCATGGAGCCCCAAAGATGGAGATCAAAAGGAGCAAAATGATATTGGCCATATCATGTCACTATTTGATTGCATGTGATGTTTATCATGTTCATGCATCTTATTTTCTTAGAACGACGGTAGTAAATAAGATGATCCTTCATTAAAATTTCAAGAAAGTGTTCCCCATAACTGTGCACCGTTCACAAGTTAAATGGTTATGAAGCACCACGTGATGATCGGGTGTGATAGATTCTTACGTTCACATACAACGGGTGTAAGCCAGATTTACACACGCGAAACACTTAGGTTGACTTGACGAGCCTAGCATGTACAGACATGGCCTCGGAACACAAGAGACCGAAAGGTCGAGCATGAGTCGTATGGTAGATACGATCAACATGAAGATGTTCACCGATGATGACTAGTCCGTCTCACGTGATGATCGGACACGGCCTAGTTGACTCGGATCATGTAATCACTTAGATGACTAGAGGGATGTCTATCTGAGTGGGAGTTCATAAGATGAACTTAATTATCCTGAACATAGTCAAAAACCCTTTGCGAATTATGTCATAGCTCGCGCTTTAGTTCTCTTGTTTTAGATATGTTCCTAGAGAAAATATAGTTGAAAGTTGACAAGAGCAATTATGCGGACGATAGAAGGCTTATGTCCTTAATGCACCGCTCGGTGTCTTTGAACCTCGAGCGTCGATGCGTGGATGTTGCGAACATCGACATACACGTCTTGATAACTATGTGATAGTTCGGTTAAGCGGTTTAGAGTTGAGGCACCAAAGACGATTTCAAACGTCATGAACATATGAGATGTTTCGAGGGCTGAAATTGGGATTTCAAGCTCGTGCCCACGTCAAGAGGTATGAGACCTCCGACGAGTTTTCTAGCCTACAAACTAAGGGAGAAGATCTCAATCATTGAGCTTGTATTCAGAATGTCTGGGTACAACAATCACTTGAATCGAGTGGGAGTTAATCTTCCAGATGAGATAGTGATGTTTCTCCAAAGACATTGCCACCAAGCTACTAGAGCTTCGTGATGAACTATAACATATCGAGGATATATATGATGATCTTTGAAGTGTTCGTGATGTTTGACACATGAAAGTAGAAGTCAAGTAGGAGCATCAATTGTTGATGGTTGGTAAAGCCACTAGTTTCAAGAAGGGCAAGGGCAACAAGGGATACTTCATGAAGCGGCAAAACAGTTGCTACTCTAGTGAAGAAACCCAAGGTTGAACCCAAACCGAGACTAGGTGCTTCAGAATGAGAGGAACAGACACGAGCGGAACCACCCTAGATACTTGTTAGATGAGAAGGCTGGCAAGGTCGATAGAAGTATATTGGATATACATTATGTTAATGTGTACTTTACTAGTACTCCTAGTAGCACCAGGGTATTAGATACCGGTTCGGTTGGTAAGTGTTAGTAACTCGAAATAAAAGCTACGGAATAAACGGAGACTAGCTAAAGGTGAGCCGACGATATGTGTTGGAAGTGTTTCCAAGTTTGATGTGATCAAACATCGCACGCTCCCTCTACCATCAATATTAGTATTAAACCAAAATAATTGTCATTTGGTGTTTGCGTTGAGCATAGACATGATTGGATTATGTCTATCGCAATACGGTTATTCATTTAAGGAGAATAATGGTTACTCTATTTAGTTGAATAATACCTTCGATGGTCTTGCACCTAAATGAACGGTTTATTGAATCTCGATCGTAGTGATACACATTTTCAAGCCAAAGGTATAAGATAGTAATGATAGTACCACTTACTTGTGGCACTGCCATGTAAATCATATTGGTATAAAACGCATGAAGAAGCTCCATGTTGATGGATCTTCGGACTCACTCGTTTTTGAAAAGTTTGAGACATGCAAACCATGTCTATTGGTGTATACGCATGATGAAACTCCATGCAGATGGATCGTTTGGACTCACTTGATTTTGAATCACTTGAGATATGCAAATCATACCACATGGGCAAGATGACCTGAAAAGCCTCGGTTTCAAGAAGATGGAACAAGATAGCAACTTGTTGAAGTAATACATTTTGATGTGTGCAGTCCAATGAGTCTTTGAGGCATGCAAAGTGAATATCGTTATGTTCTTACTCCACGGATGATTTACGTGATATCTTGAGTGTATTTACTTGATGAAACACAAGTCTGAATTATTGAATGGTTCAAGTAATTTCAGAGTGAAGTTAAAGATCATCGTGACAAGAGGATAAAATGTCTATGATATGATCATTGAGATGAGTATCTGAGTTACGAACTTTGGCACGCTTATTAAGACATTATGGAAATTGTTTCACAATTAATACCGCTGGAACACCATAGTGTGATGGTGTGTCCGAACATCATAGTTGCACCCTATTAGATATGGTGTGTACCATGATGTCTCTTATCGAATTACCACTATCGTTCATGGGTTAGGCATTAGAGACAACCGCACTCACTTTAATAGGGCACCACGTAATTCCGTTGAGGCGACACCGTTTGAACTATGGTTTGGAGAAACCTAAGTTGTCGTTTCTTAAAAGTTTGGGGTTGCGGCGCTTATGTGAAAAGGTTTCATCGTGATAAGCTCGAACCCAAATCGGATAAATACATCTTCATAGGATACCCAAAATGGTTGGGTATACCTCCTATCTCAGATCCGGAAGCAAAAGTAATTGTTTCTAGAAGCGGGTCCTTTCTCGAGGAAAAGTTTCTCTCGAAAGAATTGAGTGGGAGGATGGTGGAGACTTGATGAGTTTATTGAACCGTCACTTCAACAAGTGTGTAGCAGGGCACAAGAAGTTGTTCCTGTCGCGCCTACACCAATTGAAGTAGAAGCTTATGATAGTGATCATGAAGTTTTGGATCAAGTCACTACTGTACCTCGTAGGTTGACAAGGATGCGTACTACTTCAGAGTGGTACAGTAATCCTGTCTTGAGGGTCATGTTGCTAGACAACAATGACCTATGAGCTATGGAGAAGCGATGGTGGGCCCAAATTCCGACAAATGGTAAGAAGCCATGAAATCCGAGATAGGATCCATGTATCAGAACAAAGCATGGACTTTGGTGGACTTGCCCGCTGATCGGCAAGGCATTGAGATAAATGGATCTTTAAGAAGAAGACGGACGTGGACGGTAATGTCACCGTCTATGAAGCTCGACTTGTGGCGAAAAGTTTTTCACAAGTTCAAGGAGTTGACTACGATGAGATTTTCTCATCCGCAGCGATGCTTAAGTCCGTCAGAATCATGTTAGCATTAGTTGCATTTATGAAATCTGGAAGATGGATGTCAAAACCAGTTTCCTTACCAGTTTTCGTAAGGAAAGTTTGTATATGATACAATTAGAAAGGTTTTGTCGATCCTAAGGATGCTAAAAGGTATCTTTGGCTCAATGATCCTTCTAAGGACTGGAGTAAGCATCTCGGAGTTGGAATGTGCGCTTTGATGAGATGATCAAAGATTTTGGGTCTATACAAAGTTTATGAGGAACTTGTATTTCCAAAGAAGTGAGTGGGAGCACTATAGAATGTCTGATGAGTATATGTTGTTGACATATTGTTGATCAGAAATGATGTAGAATTTCTGGAAAGCATATAGGGTTATTTGAAAGGTGTTTTTCAACAGAAAACCTGGATTAAGCTGCTTGAACATTAAGCATCAAGATCTATGAGGATAGATCAAAAACGCTAAATGGTACTTTCAAATGAGCACATACCTTGACATAATCTTGAAGGTGTTCAAGATGGATCGATCAAAGAAGGAGTTCTTGCACGAGTTGTAAGGTATGAAGTTAAGAGTTAAAGCTCGACCACGGCAGAAAAGAGAGAAAGGACGAAGGTCGTCCCCTATGCCTTAGACGTAGGCTCTACAGTATGCTATGCTGTGTACCACACCTGATGTGTGCCTTGCTGCATATCTGGCAAGAGGGTACAAATGTGATCAAGGAGTGGATCACCATATAGCGGTCAAAATTGTCCTTGGAGTAGTAAGGACATGTTTCTCGATTATGGAGGTGATAAAGAGTTCGGCGTAAAGGGTTACGTCGATGCAAGCTTTAACGCCTATCCGAATGACTCTGAGTAGCAAACTGGATACGTATAGTGGAGCAACCATTTGGAATAGCTCCAAGTGGAGCGTGGAAGCAGCATTTACAATATGACCTAGAGATTTGTGAAATAGACAGGGATCTGAATATTGCAGAACCGTTGACTAAAACCTCTCTCACAAGCTCCAAGTGGGGCCACCATCCCCGGAGGGCAGCATGGGCCAAGTGTGGGAGGGGACCAGCCCCAAGTGGGGTGGTGCGCCCCCCACACGGGCCTAAGGCGCCTAGGGTTTGGGGAGGGGGCGCCCCACCTTGCTTGGGGGGCAAGTTTCCCCCTCTCCCCCCTTGGCCGCCCCCCTTGATGGGATCTAGGGCTGGCCGCCGCCCCTAGGGGGTGGAAACCTAGGTGGGGGCGCAACCCCCTCTCCCCCTATATATAGTGGAGGCATAGGAGCAGCCCAACACACAAGTTGCTTCTCCTGTTGGCGCAGCCCTACCTCTCTTTCTCCTCATATCTCGCAGTGCTTGGCGAAGCCCTGCAGGATTGCCACGCTCCTCCACCACCACCACGCCGTTGTCTTTGCTGCTGGATGGAGTCTTCCTCAACCTCCCCCTCTTTCCTTGCTGGATCAAGGCATGGGAGACGTCACCGGGCTGTACGTGTGTTGAACGCGGAGGTGCCGTCCGTTCGGCACTAGGATCTCCGGTGATTTGGATCACGATGAGTACGACTCCTTCAACCCCGTTCTCTTGAACGCTTCCGCTTAGCGATCTACTTGGGTATGTAGATGCACTCTCCTTCCCCTCGTTGCTGGTTTCTCCTTAGATAGATCTTGGTGACACGTAGGAAAATTTTGAATTTCTGCTACGTTCCCCAACAGTCCTCCCCACACGACCCAGAAACCGTCGGGGATGGGCGAGCGTCTACTATGATCGCCCTAGATTAAACGTAAGAGAAGCTGCCCCAGTCCCACACGTTACATCTCGACGTTACGTTTCTGATCAGAGAGACATCCCAAACGATTTCGCCACTATAGTTGTGTGAAAAAGGTGGACATCAACATTTAATCTGCCGATATGTTTTTGATAGGTACGTTATGGGTTCAAGAATGTAAAATGTGTGCGGTGCCTCTACTAACGCCAAAGTGTCCATTTTCATAACTGTGTGCGATTGGTATTCCTATCACACATGCACATTGGTTTGAAACGTTTGCCTATTACCATGAATCGCACACGCATATGAGATGAAACCGTGTGTGCGTCCGTCGGGCGTCGCAAACGATTCACGTCAAAGAACCGTCTGTTCTCTATTTTTCATCCCACACGCTTTTTCTTTCTAACCGTGTGCACATTATTTTATTCGGTCGTGTATATTTTTATTTTTGCCTGTAATTTATTATTCGAATTGGAAATTTTGAAATATGAAACGTGCAATTCAAATTCTCAGCACAATGGTTCAACAACGAATCTATAAATAAAATTGTCAGTACAATATATTTAGTAATTATAGGATTAGGCAACAGTTAACTATGATGAACCACAATATTTACAGGCGGTAAAGGTTAAGAGACAAGTGTAAATCATTTTGACGGCCGGTGGTGTTGAAGAAGCGGAATGCCCATAATGTGTGTTCCTGCATGCCATATGCACGAACAACTTTTGTCCAACCCCTTGTGACGATCGCCCGCCCATCCTTCACCGCCTCCAGGAAGACTTCTAGAGCATTATCATGGTAGCATGAATTATATACTTTAACCTTAGTTGCCTCCACTTCGGTCATGTAGTTTGCAAGGTAATTATCAGTAAATACCTTCAGAAACCACTGAAAAGAGAAAAATATCAGATACGGAGGTCTAATAGAGTAACTTGTTGTGGGCAGGGGGAAAAGGCAACACATCACTTACCATCCTTAAGTTCACTGTTATCTTGGACAAAGTTTAAATAAAGAGCTTAATTCACATCACCCATTTATTTCGCCTAACAATTTTCTTAGTTTCGTCACTTGACGCTTGTTCATGAATATCTCATTGCCCCGTACGCAAAAGGGATCGAAGCGTGGATCAGTACCACTCATATATGTACCTACAAGCAACCAGTAAATGTTAGAAGCTAAACTGAGATTGCACAAATGATGTAAAATACAACTACCTACATTCCTAAGTACAAGTATATTTAGAGATTTCAATATGAACTACATACTCATGTATATAGAATTATAGATATAGTTTAGATTAGAATCTAGATTCACTCATTTTTCTCCTTATGTAGTCTATATTGGAATCTCTAAAAATACTTTAGTACACCAACAGGAGCCCCCAGGCCCGGGCCATACATGAGTGCGAAGCGTCGTTGGGCCAGGCCCAAACAGTGCGCGGGCACGCGTGGCAGGGGTTAATTGCAATAATCCTCTCGTTTGTTGCGCTTCCCCATGATCCGCATTGAGTGCGCGACATGGGGGGTCGTGCGCGAAACGGCCGCAGCATGCCTGCAGAATGCCTTCACATCGAACAGTAAAGAGGCGGCCCCGTGCCTTCCCCATAAAAAGAGGAATCCGCAGGGGCACTGCTCATTTACCCCCCTTTGCCTTTTCCAATCTAGGAGCCGCCGTCTTCTTCTCCTTTCTCGAGCCTAGACCAGAGCTTCCTCCTCCATCCGCCGCCGCCGCGCCCTCATCGCTCTCGAGCCTAGACAAGCAAGGGCAAGGGAGCTTCCAAGGCGAGCGAGGGGGAAGAGGTGCCGGAGAGCGAGCTGGTGAAGATGCGGAGGGAGCATGTCGTCTTTGCTCCGACGCTCGACGTACGCCCGCTCAGGGACCGGTACTAGTGCATGTGGGGGAGACGACGGGGCATCCTGCCACTCGCGGAATCCATGCTTCTTGCGTCGCGCCCACCCCAGATAAATTCCCTTTCTTCGTTGATTACTTCTACTGCGGGCTCTGCCCCCCATTTTCGGATTTCTTCATCGACATTACGTACACCTTCGGCTTCCATACTTTGGATCTCACGCCGAATGTCGTGATGTGTATGGCCATCTTCGCCCACCTCTGCGATAACTTCGCCGGGGACGGCGCTCTTCCGCCACTACATCGTCCCTCGCATCCAGCCAAGAGGGGCTCTTTCTGACTGCGTCACTTGGATCCCGAGGGCCTTGAGCAAGAAGACGTACCCATAGGGGACCCCCTAGGAGAAGTGGGAAGATTGGCGGGGCAAGTGGTGCTGGACCGTGGAGAAGGACCCGCATCAGTTATGTATGCCCCAGCAGACGAAATTGGTCCGTGGCGGCAACTGGGGCGACCTCGATCCTCAAGATGAGAAGCTCACAGTCGCAATCACCAGAATCCATCGCCTCAGAGCTGCCGGGCCCATGCTCAAGATGGTTGGGGCCGACTTCCTCCACCGTCACATCGCCCCTTTGCATAATAAGGGGAGGCCAGCTTGGGAGTTCCGGAATGCGGCAGACATCATGAGGCTGCGCCCCGGCCTGAACCGCAACTTTACAATGATGTAGTACGCGGCTCTTTGCCAAAGGTCGACAAGACTGACAAGGCCGACTAGACCGACAAGCCGTTCAGGTTGCCGGCGGGGGTGATCCCCTTGTGCAACAACTCCGCTCTAACCTCAATCATCGCCATGATGCCGGTGTTCAATGCCCATGCCCTTGATAAGACCTGGGTCGAGCCAGACGGGGAGCGGGTGCAGGAGTTCTTTGACAACTTGTTGGAGAGGGTCATCCGGGAAGAGACGCAGCTCATCCGCCCCACCACCGACGAAGAGGTGGCGTATATTACCAGCAGAGCGGAAGAGGCAGCCCTCACCGAGGAGGCCGGCAGCATCGGCTTTGTGGAGGACGAGGCCGGTGCATAGGAGGATCTTGCCGAGCGGGAGGAGCCTGCCGGAGAGCATAGTGGTGCCGCTGCCAGAGGCCCTTCTGCTGAGGGGTCAGCCAAAGAAACGGCTGAAGAGGAAGCTGAAGAGGAGCTGCAGGAGGAACCCCAGTCCCGGGGAAGAAGAAACACGTCCTTCGGTGGGTTGGCTCCGCCGAGCCAGTCCGGCAAACCTCCTCGCACGAATAAGTCCCCGGCAAGGGGGCGACAAACAAGGTTGTGCAGCGGCAAGAGGCCCAGCCACAACCTGTGCGCCAGACGAGGCGTGCGGCCGCGACAGCAAGGGAAGCAATGGCTGCCACCTCCGCCATGGCTACGCGGCCCAGGTCTCCATCTCCCCCCTCGCACGGGCACCATACCAGAGGCCGACTTTGACCTATCCTCTTTCAGCCCGAGGAGGGAGAAGGGGCCATAAGAAGAAGAAGAAGACGAAGGCGATGAGTAAACATCTTGTCGCTTCCTTCATCCTCTTAGTCTATGTTTTGATTATCCTATCTCGTTTGATCTATTTTTTGGTTTGTCCCCGCAGAGACATGGAGACGTTGGCACAGAGGATGGCGAAGAGGGCCAAGACCTCAACAGGCGATGAGCCCCTGGCTATCACCTGAAGCACGCCGGAAACGATTACGATCAGCCCAGATCTCAGCCCATGACGCAGCCCCCGGCTCAGCCCCCAGCATGAGCCCGTTACTCACTTTCCGCTGGTGAGCGTCGGGGTGTGTATATTTACTGCTAACCTTGGCAGGTTCGTAGGAGAAGGGCGGAAACAGGAGGAGCCGCTAAGGGCCACCCCCGACATGCCTCCTTCGTCAACCACACCGTCCAGGGAGAGGTTGTCGGTGTCAAAACCGGCGGATCTCGGGTAGGGGGTCCCAAACTATGCGTCTAAGGTCGATGGTAACAGGAGATGGGGAACATAATGTTTACCCAGGTTTGGGCCCTCTCTATGGAGGTAATTCCCTACTTCCTACTTGATTGATCTTGATGAATATGAGTGTTACAAGAGTTGATCTACCACGAGATCATAATGGCTGAAACCCTAGAAGTCTAGCCTGTATGACTATGGCTATCTGTCTTCTGCAGACCTAGCCCTCCGGTTTATATAGACACCAGAGGGATCTAGGGTTACATTAGGTCGGCTTACAGCGAAAGGAATCTTCATATTCGATCGCCGAGCTTGCCTTCCACGCCAAGGAGAGTCCCATCCGGACACGGGTGGAGTCTTCGGTCTTTGTATCTTCACAGCCCATTAGTCCGGCCCATAGCTAATGTGTCGGACGCCTGACCCTTAGTCCGGGACTCCTCAAGAGTCTCCCCAAACCAGACTTCAATGACGAGGTGTCTGGCGCGCAGATTGTCTTCGGCATTGCAAGGCGGGTTCCTCCTCCGATGACTTCAAAGTGACGTATCCGGCCTTCCATTTAATATCGTACCCCTCGGCTTCTGTGTATGAACAACTTCAGCTTCCATGTGTCAAGCGAATGCGAGAGGTCAGGGCATTTTTGCACATAACACCCCGGCCATGCGAGAAAGAGTGTTTATAAAGGGATTGGTGTCGGTGTCAAAATCGGCGGATCTCGGGTAGGGGGTCCCGATCTGTGCGTCTTAGGCTGATGGTAACAGGGAGCAAGGGACACAATGTTTACCCAGGTTTGGGCCCTCTCGATGGAGGTAAAACCCTACTTCCTGCTTGATTAATATTGAAGATATGGGTAGTACAAGAGTAGATCTACCACGAGATCGTAGAGGCTAAACCCTAGAAGCTAGCCTATGATGGTATGATTGTAATTGTGATCGGCCTTCTAAGGACCAACCTCTCCGGTTTATATAGGCACCAGAGAGGGCTAGGGTTTACATGGAGTTGGTTACAAGGAAGGAAATACAATATCCGGATTGCCAAGCTTGCCTTCCATGCCAAGGAAAGTCCCATCCGGACACGGGTCGAAGTCTTGAGTCTTGTATCTTCACGCTTCAATAGTCTGGACGATGTATATAGTCCGGCTGTCCGGATACCCCCTAATCCAGGACTCCCTCAGTAGCCCCTGAACCAGGCTTCAATGACGATGAGTCCGGCGCGCAGTCTTGTCTTCAGCATTGCAGGGCGGGTTCATCTCCGAATACTCCAAAGTACATGTTACGACGAATAGTATCCGGAACTCCATCAATGTTGTACTCCTTGGCTTCAGTGCCTCAATAATGACCATCTCCACGTGTCAATCGAATGCAAGGAGCCGAGGTATTTTTTACACTTGCCACCTTCAATCTTTTGGGCTGACCACCTATTTGAAGAGACGGGGATTCTCAGATCCAAACCTCACTCTTCCCCCTCGAGCAAGCATCCAACAGAGCGCTCCGGAAAAACCATTCCAACATGGCCGGTCGTCACAGCTCCTCTGCTTGCTCTCCTCGCTCCAAACTGGGGGACTGGGAAGAGTGTTCAGTTCCCCATAGCCGTTTGATTGAGTTACAAACCCAAGGGTTTTTTCCACCAGCATTCATGGTCCCTGTCCGAGCCGGAATAGCCACCTATAATGCCGGGGAGCAAGCGGAGAGATCTCCCAATCCGTCTCCGGAGGAGAGTATATGCCTCATCCCACATCTCGCCGAGGCGTCGGGTTTCCTATCCACCCGTTCCTTCATGGGCTCCTGAGTTCTCTGGCCTCCAGTTACACAACTTCACCCGTGCCTCTATACTACATATAGCAGTGCGTTGCGCTTATGAAGCTATTTTTAGGCTGCGAGCCTCACTTGAGTTATGGAACAAGCTGTTCTACCTTGTCCCCATAACCGTGGAGAATCCCTATGTCGTGGGCGGGGCCAAAGTATGGCGCATTGCCGAGACCGGATACCTTTCGGCCTCCCAAGAAGGCACCAGAGAACTGGCCTTGAGTGGTTCTACATTGACGACGTTCCCCTCCAGATCTAGTCCGACAGGTCTCCCCAGTTCCAGAACGCCCGCCGAGGGCACGTCTAAGCCGGGCGCCCCGAGGCCCCCAAGAGGAGGATACCAGGAAATATATTACCTGATGAGCAGGATAAAGTTACTGGCCAAATCCGGAATGACGATAGTCGAGGTTATGGCAATATGCATAATACGGGGAGTGCAACCGCTTCAATATCAGGGGAAGCCCATGTGGCACCTCAACGTGGAAGATGATGCCACCCGCTGTGGCCGTAAGGGTCTGGACTCCGCCCTTTGCTCTGGCAAGGATATTGTCCGATTTATACAAAGGGGAAGAGGAGGAATTCCTTCACATCAAACCGCGAGATGGATTCTCCATGTACAACCCCCCAAACTGGGTAAGTTGTCATTCCTTTCCCTACGTCACTTATTGTGGCGTTCTTCGCTAAGATCATCCGCCTCGATATTCCTGAGCAGGAACTGAGGAGGGCCGTAGAAGGAATCTCCAGCCCCTCCCTGCAGCCGGAGGACCCCGGAAGGGCCCTAGATCCAGGTCTCGAAGAAGATCCGGATACTACCGTGGAGCTCGTCAACGGGATATTTTATCAAGCGAGCTGCGATGGCGCCTCAGTCGCCATTACTGCCGACTATCCCGGACCGCTTCCTACGTCGTGCGTGAGCCAAGTCGAAAAATCCTATCCTCTGAAGAGGACTCCCTTCAGATGTCATGCCTTACCCTTGAAGTGTCGTGTTTTTCAGAGACGACGGTCGGAGCGTGGGGTCGAGCCCTTAGGGACTCGTCGGCCAAGGGCGTCCGGATCGGGCAGGCTCAAGAGGAAGGTTGTAAGGGTCGACTCGTCGCTACAGAGGTAGGGCAAAAACTTGTGCCGTGATTATGGTATTTTGAAGTATGACAACACCCTTTGTGTCCTGGCAGGAGGAGCAGCCGGACTATATTCGGGGATCCTGCCAACCACGCCTCCACCAGCCGGATTCCAGAACTGGCTTCGAGAGCGGAGGCAGGAGCGGGGCCGATGCCGCATAGTTCTCCAACAGAGAATGCGGATATGCTCTCAGCCACGAATTCCGAAGTAGAGAGCGCCATGAATCACCGGCGCCGACGGGCCGTGCCGAACAACATTTTTTCGAAGAGGCATTTAACGCCTTCAATTCGGGAGACACATACATCCGAGCTGCTCAAAGGCGGGCTTGCCCGAAGCGACGGACCAAAGATACCAAAGATATACGGGTAAGAAAATTAGATAAGCATGTGTAGCAGTAGCCCCTGAGACGTGAAACGGTTGGAACAACTGTTTTAAGGATCAATTTATGCACAGGTCCTTGTAGATAAGAATGAGCAATTGTCTCGGGAGCTGGAGGAATGTAAGGCCGAACTGAGTGTTGGGGAACGTAGTAATTTCAAAAAATTTCCTACGCACACGCAAGGATCATGGTGATGCATAGCAACGAGAGGGGAGAGTATTGTCCACGTACCCTCGTGAGACCGTGGCGAAGCGTTATGACAACGCGGTTGATGTAGTCGTCGTCTTCACGATCCGACCGATCCAAGTACCGAACGTCACGGCACCTCCGAGTTCAGCACACGTTCAGCTCGATGGCGATCCCGGACTCCGATCCAGCAAAGTGTCGGGATGAGTTCCGTCAAGACGACGGCGTGGTGACGATGATGATGCTCTATCGGTAGCGGGCTTCGCCTAAACTCCGCGACGATATGACCGAGGTGGAATATGGTGGAGGGGGGCACCGCACACGGCTAAGGAACGATCCGTAGATCAACTTATGTGTTCATGGGGTGCCCCTTGCCTCAGTATATAAAGGATGGAGGAGGAGGAGGCCGGCCAAGGCAATAGGTGCGGCCAGGATGTGGAGTCCTACTAGGCCTCCAAGTCCTAGTAGGAGTCCACCAAGAGGGGAGGAAGGGAGAAGGAAGTGGAGGAGAAGGAAAGGTGGCGGCCCCCTTTTCCTAGTCCAATTCGGACTAGAGGGGAGGGCGCAGCCCCTTGGCCCTTTCTCCTCTTCCCACTAAAGCCCATCAAGGCCCATTGCTTCTCCCGTAACTACCTGGTACTCCGAAAAATACCCGAATCACTCGGAACCTTTCCGATGTCCGAATATAGTCGTCCAATATATCGATCTTTACGTCTCGACCATTTCGAGACTCCTCGTCGTGTCCCCAGTCTCATCCGGGACTCCGAACTCCTTCGGTACATCAAAACTCATAAACTCATAATATAACTGTCATCGAAACCTTAAGCGTGCGGACCCTACGGGTTCGAGAACTATGTAGACATGACCTAGAACTATTCTCGGTCAATAACCAATAGCGGAACCTGGATGCCCATATTGGTTCCTACATATTCTACGAAGATCTTTATTGGTCAAACCGCATAACAACATACGTTGTTCCCTTTGTCATCGGTATGTTACTTGCCCGAGATTCGATCGTCGGTATCCAATACCTAGTTCAATCTCGTTACCGGCAAGTCTCTTTACTCGTTACGTAATGCATCATTCCGTAACTAACTCATTAGCTACATTGCTTGCAAGGCTTATAGTGATGTGCATTACCGAGAGGGCCAAGAGATACCTCTCCGGCAATCGGAGTGACAAAACCTAATCTCGAAATACGCCAACCCAACATGTACCTTTGGAGACACCTGTAGTACTCCTTTATAATCACCCGATTACGTTGTGACGTTTGGTAGCACCAAAGTGTTCCTCCGGTGGCAGGAGTTGCATAATCTCATAGTTACAGGAACATGTATAAGTCATGAAGAAAGCAATAGCAATATACTAAACGATCAAGTGCTAGGCTAACGGAATGGGTCATGTCAATCACATCATTCTCCTAATGATGTGATCCCGTTAATCAAATGACAACACATGTCTATGGTTAGGAAACATAACCACCTTTGATTAATGACCTAGTCAAGTAGAGGCATACTAGTGACTATATGTTTGTCTATGTATTCACACATGTATCATGTTTCCGGTTAATACAATTCTAGCATGAATAATAAACATTTATCATGAAATAAGGAAATAAATAATAACTTTATTATTGCCTCTAGGGCATATTTCCTTCAGTCTCCCACTTGCACTAGAGTCAATAATCTAGTTCACATCATCATGTGATTCAACACTTATATTCACATCAGTATGTGATTAACACCCATAGTTCACATCGTCATTTGACCAACACCTAAAGGGTTTACTAGAGTCAATAATCTAGTTCACATCGCTATGTGATTAACACCCAAAGAGTACTAAGGTATTATCATGTTTTGCTCGTGAGAGAAGCTTAGTCAACGGGTCTGTCACATACAGAGCCGTATATATTTTGCAAATATTCTATGTCTACAATGCTCTGCACGGAGCTACTCTAGCTAATTGCTCCCACTTTCAATATGTATCCAGATTGAGACTTAAGAGTCATCTGGATCAGTGTAAAAAGCTTGCATCGATGTAACTCTTTACGACGGGCTCTTTTATCACCTCCATAATCGAGAAATATTTCCTTAGTCCTCACTAAGGATGTTCTTGACCAATGTCCGATGATCTACTCCTAGATCACTATTGTACTCCTTGCCAAATTCAGAACAAGGTATACAATAGGTCCGGTACATAGCATAGCATACTTTATAGAACCTATGACTAAGGCATAGGGAATGACTTTCATTCTCTTTTCTATTTTCTGCCGTGGTCGGGATTTGAGTCTTACTCAATTTCACACGCTTGCAACACAGGCAAGAACTTTTCTTTGACTGTTCCATTTTGAACTACTTCAAAATCTTGACAAGGTATGTACTTATTGAAAAACTTATCAAGCATCTTGATCTATCTCAATAGATCTTGATGCTCAATATGTAAGTAGTTTTATTGAGGTCTTTCTTTGAAAAACTCCTTTCAAATACTCCTTTATGCTTTGCAAGCATAATTCTACATTATTTCCGATCAACAATATGTCATTCACATATACTTATCAGAAATGTTGTAGTGCTCCCACTCACTTTCTTGTAAATACGGGCTTCTCCAAAAGTCTGTATAAAACCATATGCTTTGATCACACTATCAAAGCGTTTTATTCCAACTCCGAGATGCTTGCACCAGTCCATAGATGGATCGCTGAAGCTTGCACATTTTGTTAGCTCCTTTAGGATTGACAAAACCTTCTGGTTGCATCATATACAACTTTTCTTTAATAAATCCATTAAAGAATGCAGTTTTGACATCCATTTGCTAGATTTCATAAAATGTGGCAATTGCTAACATGATTCAGACAGACTTAAGCATCGCTACAGTTGAGAAAATCTCATTGTAGTCAACACCTTGAACTTGTCGAAAACCTTTTTGTGACAAGTCGAGCTTTGTAGATAGTAACACTACTATCGGTGTCCGTCTTCCTCTTGAAGATCCATTTATTTAACATGGCTTTGCTGATCATCGAGCAAGTCAATCAAATTCCATACTTTGTTCTCATACATGGATCCTATCTCAGATTTCATGGCCTCAATCCATTTCGCTGAATCTGGGCTCATCATCGCTTCCTCATAGTTCGTAGGTTCATCATGGTCTAGTAAAATGACTTCCATAACAAGATTATCGTACCACTCGGGTGCGGATCTTACTCTGGAAGACCTACGAGGTTTGGTATCAACTAGATCTGAAGTTTCATGATCATCATCATTAACTTCCTCACTAATTGGTGTAGGAATCACCGAACTGATTTACGTGATGAACTACTTTCCAATATGGGAGAAGGTACAATTACCTCATCAAGTTCTACTTTCCTCCCACTCACTTCTTTCGAGAGAAACTTCTTCTCTAGAAAGGATCCATCTTAGCAACGAATAACTTGCCTTCGGATCTGTGATAGAAGGTGTACCCAATAGTTACCTTTGGGTATTCTATGAAGACGCACTTCTCCGATTTGGGTTCGAGCTTATCGGTGAAAACTTTTTCACATAAGCATCACAACTCCAAACTTTAAGAAACGCATACTTAGGTTTATTGTTAAACCATAGTTCATACGGTGTCGTCTCAACGGATTTAGATGGTGCCCTATTAAACGTGAATGCAGCTGTCTCTAATACATAACCCCAAAATGATAGTGGTAAACCGATAAGAGACATCATAGATCGCACCATATCCAATAAAGTGCGGTAACGATTTTCGGACACACCATTATGCTGTGGTGTTCCATATGGCGTGAGTTGCGAAACTATTTCACATTGTTTCAAATGAAGACCAAACTCGTAACTCAAACATTCATCTCCACGATCAGATCTTAGAAACTTTATTTTCTTGTTACGATGATTTTCCACTTCACTCTGAAATTCTTTGAACTTTTCAACTATTTCAGACTTATGTTTCATCAAGTAGATATACGCATATCTGCTCAAATCATGTCTGAAGGTCAGAAAATAATGATACTTGTCACGAGCATCAACACTCATTGGATCGCATACATCGGTATGTATTATTTCCAACAAGTCAAGAGCTCGTTCCATTGTTCCGAGATCGGAGTTTTAGTCATCTTGCCCAAAAGGCACGGTTCGCAAGCATCAAATGATTCATAACCAAGTGATTCCGAAGATCCATCTTTATGGAGTTTCTTCATGCGCTTTACACCAATATGACCTAAACGGCAGTGCCACAAATAAGTTGCACTATCATTATTAACTTTACATCTTTTGGTTTCAATATTATGAATATGTGTATCAAACGATCGAGATCCAACAAACCGCTTTTCATTGGGTGTATGACCATAGAAGGTTTTATTCATGTAAAGCGTAACAATAATTATTCTCTAACTTACATGAATAACCGTATTGCAATAAACATGATCAAATCATATTCATGCTCAACGCAAACGCCAAATAACATTTATTTAGGTTCAACACTAATCCCGAGAGTATAGGGAGTGCGATGATGATCATATCAATTTTGGAACTACTTCCAACACTCATCGTCACTTCCCTTCAACTAGTCTCTGTTTATTCTATAACTCTTGTTTCGAGTTACTAATCTTAGCAACCAAACAAGTATCAAATACTCGGGGCTACTATAAACACTAGTAAGGCACACATCAATAACCTCAGTATATCAAATATACCCTTGTTCACTTTGCCATCCTTCTTATCCACCAAATATTCAGGGCATTTCCGCTACCAAGGACCATTTCCTTTGCGATTGTAAGCACTCAGTTTCAGGCTTTGGTCCATCTTTGGGCTTCTTCGCAGGAGTGACAACTTACTTGTCTTTCTACTTGAAGTTCCCTTTGTTTCCCTTTGCCCTTCTCTTGAAACCAGTGGTCTTGTCAATCATCAACACTTGATGCTCTTTCTTGATTTCTACCTTCACGATTTCAACATCACGAAGAGCTCGGGAATCGTTTTCGTCATCCCTTGCATACCGTAGTTCATCACGAAGTTCTAGTAACTTAGTGATGGTGACTAGAGAATTCTGTCAATCACTATCTTATCCGGAAGATTAACTCCCACTTGATTCAAGCGTTTGAAGTACCTGCATAATCTGAGCACATGCTCACTAGTTGAGCGATTCTCCTCCATCTTTTAGCTATAGAACTTGTTGGAGACTTCATATCTCTCAACTCGGTATTTGCTTGAAATATTAACTTCAACTCCTGGAACATCTCATATGGTCCGTGACGTTCAAAACGTCTTTGAAGTCCCGATTCTAAGCCGTTAAGCATGGTGCACTAAACTATCAAGTAGTCATCATATTGAGCTAGCCAAACGCTCATAACGTGCGCATCTGCTCCTGCAATAGGTCTGTCACCTAGCGGTGCATCAAGGACATATTTTTCTCAGGCAGCAATGAGGATAAACCTCGGATCACGGATCCAATCCGCATCATTGCTACTAACATTTTTCAACTTAGTTTTCTAGGAACATATCAAAATAAAACAGGGAGCTAAACGCGAGCTATTGATCTACAACATAGATATGCTAATACTACCAGGACTAAATTCATGATAAATTTAAGTTCAATTAATCATATTACTTAAGAACTCCCACTTAGATAGACATCCCTCTAATCTTCTAAGTGATCACGTGATCCATATCAACTAAACCATGTCCGATCATCACGTGAGATGGAGTAGTTTCAATGGTGAACATTACTATGTTGATCATATCTACTATATGATTCACGCTCGACCTTTCGGTCTCAGTGTTTCGAGGCCATATCTGTTATATGCTAGGCTCGTCAAGTTTAACCTGATATTCCGCGCGTGCAACTGTTTTGCACCCGTTGTATTTGAACGTAGAGCCTATCGCACCCGATCATCACGTGGTGTCTCAAAGACGAAGAACTTTCATAACGGTGCATACTCGTGGAGAACACTTATACCTTGATAATTTAGTGAGAGATCATCTTATAAAGCTACCGCCGAACTAAGCAAAATAAGATGTATAAAAGATTAACATCACATGCAATCAAAATATGTGACATGATATGGCCATCATCATCTTGTGCCTTTGATCTCCATCTCCAAAGCATCGTCATGATTTCCATCGTCACCGGCATGCCACCATGATCTCCATCATCTTGATCTATATCAATGTGCATCACATGGTCGTCTCACCAACTATTGCTCTTGCAACTATTGCTATCGCATAGCGATAAAGTAAAGCAATTATTTGGCGCTTGCATCTTATGCAATAAAGAGACAACCATAAGGTTTCTGCCAGCTGCCGATAACTTCAACAAAACATGATCATCTCATACAACAACTTATATCTCATCACGTCTTGACCATATCACATCACAACATGCCTTGCAAAAACAAGTTAAACGTCCTCTACTTTGTTGTTGCAAATTTTACGTGGCTGCTACGGGCTGAGCAAGAACCGTTCTTACCTACGCATCAAAACCACAACGATAGTTTGTCAAGTTGGTGCTGTTTTAACCTTCGCAAGGACCGGGCGTAGCCACACTCGGTTCAACTAAAGTGAGAGAGATAGACACCCGCCAGTCACCTTTAAGCAACGTGTGCTCGCAGCGGTGAAACCAGTCTCGTGTAAGCGTACGCGTAATGTCGGTCCGGGCTGCTTCATCTCACAATACCGCCGAACCAAAGTATGACATGCTGGTAAGCAGTATGACTTGTATCGCCCACAACTCACTTGTGTTCTACTCATGCATATAACATCAACGCATAAAACCAGGCTCAGATGCCACTGTTGGGGAACGTTGTAATTTCAAAAAAAATCCTACGCACACGCAAGGATCATGGTGATGCATAGCAACGAGAGGGGAGAGTATTGTCCACGTACCCTCGTAGACCGTAAGCGGAAGCGTTATGACAACGCGGTTGATGTAGTCGTACGCGTCTTCACGATCCGACCGATCCAAGTACCGAACGTCACGGCACCTCCGAGTTCAGCACACGCTCAGCTCGATGACGATCCCGGACTCCGATCCAGCAAAGTGTCGGGATGAGTTCCACAAGACGACGACGTGATGACGATGATGATGCTCTACCGGCGCAGGGCTTCGCCTAAACTCCGCGACGATATGACCGAGGTGGAATATGGTGGAGGGGGGCACCGCACACGGCTAAGGAATGATCCGTAGATCAACTTGTGTGTTCATGGGGTGCCCCTTGCCTCAGTATATAAAGGATGGAGGAGGAGGAGGCCGGCCAAGGCAATAGGTGCGGCCAGGATGTGGAGTCCTACTAGGCCTCCAAGTCCTAGTAGGAGTCCACCAAGAGGGGAGGAAGGGAGAAGGAAGTGGAGGAGAAGGAAAGGTGGCCGGCCCCCTTTTCCCTAGTCCAATTCGGACTAGAGGGGAGGGGGGGCGCAACAGCCCCTTGGCCCTTTCTCCTCTTCCCACAAAAGCCCATCAAGGCCCATTGCTTCTCCCGTAACTACCCGGTACTCCGAAAAATACCCGAATCACTCGGAACCTTTCCGATGTCCGAATATAGTCGTCCAATATATCGATCTTTACGTCTCGACCATTTTGAGACTCCTCGTCATGTCCCCGATCTCATCCGGGACTCCGAACTCCTTCGGTACATCAAAACTCACAAACTCATAATATAACCGCCATCGAAACCTTAAGCGTGCGGACCCTACGGGTTCGAGAACTATGTAGACATGACCTAGAACTATTCTCGGTCAATAACCAATAGCGGAACCTGGATGCCCATATTGGTTCCTACATATTCTATGAAGATCTTTATCGGTCAAACCGCATAACAACATACGTTGTTCCCTTTGTCATCGGTATGTTACTTGCCCGAGATTTGATCGTCGGTATCCAATACTTAGTTCAATCTCGTTACCGGCAAGTCTCTTTACTCGTTACGTAATGCATCATTCCGTAACTAACTCATTAGCTACATTGCTTGCAAGGCTTATAGTGATGTGCATTACCGAGAGGGCCCAGAGATACCTCTCCAGGCAATCGGAGTGACAAAACCTAATCTCGAAATACGCCAACCCAACATGTACCTTTGGAGACACCTGTAGTACTCCTTTATAATCACCCGATTACGTTGTGATGTTTGGTAGCACCCAAAGTGTTCCTCTGGTAAACTGTATTTGCATAATCTCATAGTTACAGGAACATGTATAAGTCATGAAGAAAGCAATAGCAATATACTAAACGATCAAGTGCTAGGCTAACGGAATGGGTCATGTCAATCACATCATTCTCCTAATGATGTGATCCCGTTAATCAAATGACAACACATGTCTATGGTTAGGAAACATAACCATCTTTGATTAATGAGCTAGTCAAGTAGAGGCATACTAGTGACTATATGTTTGTCTATGTATTCACACATGTATCATGTTTCCGGTTAATACAATTCTAGCATGAATAATAAACATTTATCATGAAATAAGGAAATAAATAATAACTTTATTATTGCCTCTAGGGCATATTTCCTTCACCGAGGGGCCGCAGCTGCCAAGTTAGAGGAATCGAAAGCCCTCATCTGTAACAGTTATACGCAATTGTACGAAGATGCACCAGTTAGTAAATGGCTGATATGACAAGTCTAATGTAAAATTCTGCAGACAATCCCGGGTAAATCCGAGGGCGTAAGAGAGGACGCATCGCATCTCAAAAGGCAGCTGGAGGCTGGCGAGCGCATTCTTACGCGAGTTAGGCAGGAGAAGAACAATCTTCAAGATGCCAAAGTCCAGCTGGACGTGGAGTTAAAAGATCTCCGCGCTCAGCTAGCGGACTTTGTAAAGGAGAACAAAAGGCTTCGACGCGGCATTTATGGTAAGTGCCTTAGACGAACTGTAGTATAGTTCGGCGCGGAAGTATATTGAAAGAATTTTGCTTGCAGGAATCCTAACGGGTCGCCCTGAGGAGGAGATGCCCTCATCTGCGAGTGATTTACTGCAAGACCTTTCGCAACTGCACGAGCGAGCTCGACAAGTGATGCAGGGTGTTGCTCAGGCTTTGTGGCCATCAAGCTTGCTGCCGAATGGCATGGGGGAGCTTGTGGATATGCTTCAAGGAGCACGGCGGCGCTTCCGGCTGTGGAAGGTGTCCTCTTGCTAGCAAGGCGCAAGAGAAGCCTGGGCTATGGTGAAGACGCGCTACACCAAGCTGGACCCGAACCATATGGCCGAAGTAGGACCGGCGGGGCCCGATGGGCAAGAAATTCCCGTGAGTCTGGTATATGACCAGGTAGCATTAGCCGCTAAGTATTCTCAACAGGATTGTAAGCTAGATAGCCTATTGGATGGTATAGAGGAGGAATATAGTCAGTCAAGTGACTGTGTAATTTAATGGACATAATTAGCCCCTAGCCGGATTAAAATCATTTGTCATGGTGGACCTTTTCGCTTCAGCCCCCGGATCCTATAGTCCGGGATGTGTCCGAATACCCACTCAGTTATACAAAACCGGGGTATGCGTGGAAACAAGGCGTAGGGGTCATAAGTTCTTGAATGCATAAGTACCCAACTAGTTATGTTATATTACATGGAGTAAGAAACATCTTCCAGGAGAATAGTTCCGTTAGGGGTTCCTTTCCTGGTGCGCATGCGACGATGCACATGTCCGGACTGCGAATGATGGCGCAGGATACAAGACTTCTGGGGATTTACGTTATAATAAACGAATGCATCTTTTGTTCACCGACCGAATATTCTCTTAAGGAAGCTAGCTTTCGGCTTCACCCAGTCTGAATTACACATCCGGCTGAACCGGCAGTAACAATCACAGAGGTGCTCCCCTTATGCCCTAGCCGAATTAACGGGAACGTAGGGCATAAACACAAGAGCCAGGCAACCCAACTTTGCCACATCTTAAGTCATATCGATGCATATAATGGTGAAGAAAAGGCACATATGGAAACAGAATGCATATGTGATGGGTAGAAAGCCGTGTGAGTAATTATTTTTAGCTTCCGTATAGGAAGCCCCCAGTTATTTCTTACACACCTAGTGCGGCCGGATTGATCCGGGAATCCGCACTGTATTGAATACTTTGTGTGAAGAGAAAAAAGGTCGAGAAAGGAAAAAGGGATGGAGCATAATTAAAAAGAAGGGGTTAGGAGACGAACATTGAGTTCGGCGTTAGGCGTAGAATCTCGAGTCCGCCGCGTTCCATGGGTTCGGCTCGAGTCTCATTATCGGATGCATTACGTGGCGTACGCTCCTCCGGTGAGAACTTTGTCAATGACGAAGGGACCCTCCCACTTGGGTTTGAGCTTGTCCTTCTTCTTCTCCGGTAGGTGTAGAACGAGCTCGCCAATATTGTAAGTTTTGGCCCGCACTTCTCTGCTTTGATATCGTCGAGCCTGCTGCTGATAGAATGCGGAGCGGGCTTTTGCGACGTCGCGCTCCTCCTCTAGGGCGTCCAAGTTATCCTGCTGATCTAACTCGGTGTCCTTCTCTTCGTACATGCATACGCGTGGCGAATCATGTATTATGTCGCAGGGTAATATCGCTGCTACGCACACCATAAAAATGGTGTATATCCGGTGGTGCGATTCGGCATGGTCCGCAGCCCCAGTACGGAGTCGAAGCTCGACCCAAAGGCGTATCCGACTCTGTCAAGGATCGCACTAGTTTGGGTTTAATGCCGCTCATGATGAGACCATTTGCCCGCTCTACCTGGCCGTTTGTTTGGGGATGGTAGACGGAAGCGTAATCAAGCTTAATGCCCATTTTTGCGCACCAAGTTTTCACTTCGTCGGCTGTGAAATTTGAGCCATTATCAGTGATGCTGCTGTGAGGGACACCGTATCGGTGTACAACCCCGGATATGAAGTCTATTACTGGTCCGGATTCGGCCGTTTTGACTGGTTTGGCTTCTATCCATTTGGTGAATTTGTCCACCATGACCAATAAGTATTTTTTCTTATGGCTTCCCCCTTTAAGAGGTCCGACCATATCCAGCCCCCAGACCGCAAAGGGCCAAGTTATGGGGATTGTTTGGAGAGCGGTAGGGGGCATATGACTCTGATTGGCGAAGAGCTGGCAACCAACGCAATGTTGGACAAGGTCCTGTGCGTCTGCTCGGGCCGTCGGCCAGTAGAAACCTGTACGGAAGGCCTTGCTGACTAATGCTCGAGCCACGGCGTGGTGCCCGCCCAGTCCGGCATGGATTTCAGCCAAGAGCTGCCGCCCTTCCTCTTCGGAGATGCATCTTTAGACTACTCCGGTGGCGCTTTTCTTGTAGAGTTCCCTTCAGAGACTTTGTAAGCCTTAGAGCGCCGGACGATGCAGCGTGCTTCATTTTGGTCTTCGGGGAGCTCTTGCCTATTTAGGTAGGCCAAGAAAGGCTCGGTCCACGGGGCGATTACAGCCATGATTTCGTGGGCCGAGGACGTTATTTCGGTGGTAGAACCTCTGACTATGTCTGATAGTTCAGAATCTGGGGGTGTATTCGGATCCGTGCTAGTATTGCCGAACTCCCCTTCCCATACTATGGATGGCTTGAACAGCCGTTCCAAGAATATGTTAGGTGGGACAGGGTCGCATTTAGCGCCGATGCTAGCGAGTACGTCCGCCACTTGATTGTTTTCTCGGGCCACATGGTGGAATTCGAGCCCCTCAAATCGAGCTGACATTTTGAGGACGACATTACGGTAAGCCGCCATTTTCGGGTCCTTGGCATCAAAATCTTCATTTATTTGTGATATTGCGAGGTTTGAATCCCCGCGCACTTCTAGGCATTGAATGCCCATAGAGACTGCCATCCGAAGACCGTGCAACAGAGCCTCATATTGCATTGTTGGAGTCTGTGTATAATATTTGGAGGACGTACTGGACCGTGTCTCCGGTGGGAGACGTCAGGACTACACCTGCTCCCAATCCGGCTAGCATTTTAGAGCCGTAGAAGTGCATGATCCAGTTTGAGTATGCGCCGTACTCTTTAGGGAGTTCGGCTTCTGTCCATTCGGCGACGAAGTCAGCCAATACTTGCGACTTGATGGCCCACCGTGGTTTGTATGTTATGTCGAACGGAAGGAGCTCAATGGCCCATTTGGCAATCCGGCCCGTAGCATCGCGGTTATTTATTATGTCACTGAGTGGTACTTCGGAGGCCACCGTAATCGAACACTCTTGAAAGTAGTGTCGTAGCTTCCGGGATGCCATGAAAACCGCGTATGCTATTTTTTGATAATGTGGGTATCGGGATTTGCATGGGGTTAGGACCATGGATCCGTAGTAAACCGGCTTCTGGAGCGGGAATTTGTATCCGTCAGCCTCTCGTTCAATGACAAGCACTGCGCTTACAACTTGATGAGTTGCAGCTATGTACAGCAGCATAGGTTCGTCAATATTCAGCGCTGTTAGTACTGGATTACTGGCCAATAAGGTCTTTATTTCATCCAGTCCGGCTGCGGCTGCATCTATCCACACGAAGTGTTCGGTGCGCCGAAGAAGGCGGTAAAGAGGTAATTCCTTTTCTCCTAACCTGGAGATAAAGCGGCTTAGAGCAGCCACGCATCCGGCTAGTTTTTGGATGTGCTTGAGGTCTGTTGGTATAGCCAACTGTGACAGAGCTCGGATCTTTGCCGGATTCGCCTCAATTCCTCTGTTGGAAACGATGAAGCCGAGTAGTTTCCCCGAGGGGACGCCAAAAACGCATTTTTCCGGGTTCAGCTTGATGTCGTATGTCCGAAGATTGTCGAATGTAAGCCTCAAGTCATCTATTAGGGTTTCGACCTGTCTTGTTTTTATGACCACATCATCCATGTATGCCTCCACTGTTTTGCCGATTTGCTTTTCCAGGCATGTTTGAATCATGCGTTGGTAGGTTGCGCCGGCGTTCTTAAGCCCGAAAGGCATAGTGTTGAAGCAGAAAGGGCCATATGGCGTTATGAAAGCTGTTGCAGCTTGGTCAGACTCTGCCATCTTTATTTGATGGTATCCAGAGTATGTGTCGAGGAAACACAGCGAGTCGTGTCCTGCTGTGGCATCGATGATTTGATCGATGCGAGGGAGGGGAAAGGGATCCTTGGGGCAAGCCTTGTTGAGGTCTTTAAAGTAGACACATAGGCGCCAGGATTTGTCCGTCTTTGGTACCATTACCAGGTTTACCAGCCAATCCGGATGCTTGATATCTCTGATGAATCCGGCCTCGAGTAGTTTAGCTAGCTCTTCCCCCATGGCCTGTCGTTTGGGCTCTGAAAATCGTCTTAGAGTCTGCTTGACCGGTTTGTATCCTTTTAGTATATTGTGGTTGTGTTCGGCCAATCTGCGTGGGATGCCTGGCATGTCCGATGGGTGCCACGCGAAGATGTCCCAATTCTCGCATAAGAAGTCTCGCAGTGCGGCGTCCATCGCGGGGCTCAGCTGTGTCCCGACGGAAGCTGTTTTCGTGGGGTCCGTTGGATGGACTTGGAATTTGACTATCTCGTCTGCGGGTTTAAATGAGGTGGACTTGGGTTGCTTGTCGAGTATCACGTCGTCCCTGTCCATGGTGGCCCGCGGTGTTGTTAATTCTTCGCCGCTAGGGCCTCAGATAATGCCTCCAGGGCTAGTGTTGCAGTTTTGTTTTCGGCGCGAAGTGCGACATCCGGATCACTGGCTAGAGTGATGATTCCATTGGGCCCAGGCATTTTAAGCTTCATGTACCCGTAATGGGGTATAGCTTGAAAGCTTGCAAACGCGTCCCGCCCTAAAAGGGTGTGGTATCCGCTGCTAAAAGGGGCCACTTGGAATGTGATTTCTTCGGACCTATAATTTTCCGGGGTGCCGAATACCACGTCGAGTGTGATTTTTCCTGCACACCGCGCTTCCCGACTAGGGATAATTCCCCTGAAGGTGGTGCCGCTTTGTTCAATGTGGCCTTTGTCAATTTCTATCTTGCTGAGTGTCTCTTCATAGATCAAGTTTAATCCGCTTCCGCCATCCATGAGCACTTTAGTGAGCCGAAAGCCATCCACGATTGGGCTAAGAACCAGAGCGGCTGGTGCCCGGACAGTCTGGGATCGAGGTTCGTCACTGGCATTAAAAGTTATAGCAGTGTCGTTCCAGGGGTTTATTTTGGCCATATGGCAAATTTCCGCGGAGCTTCGATGAGCTCGCTTGCGCCTACTGTTTGAGGCAAAAGTCTCGAAGACTGTTAGTACCATATTGTGCTCGTTAGCGGGATGTTGTTCTGTAAGAAGATCCTCGCCACTTTTTGCAACCTGCTGGAGTATCGAACATGCCCTAAGGCTATGAGTTGGTGCTGTGTCCGGAGTGCCGTGGAGTTTACATGGCCCATTGAGCCATTTTTTCAATGCGGTTCCCCGCCCTAGGGTGGGCTTTAGTTTCTTGGGGATTGGATCGGCCGACTTACAAGAGTTCGCCCGTTTAGTTCGAACAAAGGTTTTGGTGAAAGCCGGACTGTCCCAAAATCCAGCTTGAGTTTTCCAGACGCTTTCCATCGCACAGTACTTCTGTACTATGATTGCTAAGTCCGCAAAGCGTACTATGTCACGGCGACTTAGAGCATTAAGGATTCCTTTGTCCGTGCAGTTTTTGCAGAAGAGCGAGACTACGTCCTCCTCGTGGCAGTCCTCGACCTTGTTTAGCGCAAGGAGGAATCTGGCCCAGTAATGATGTACTGTCTCCCGGGGCTCTTGCCTGATGTAGGAGAGACGATTTAAGTCCACGGGGGTGTTTATAGCTGAATCCGGATTTTGATCCGATCTAGCATCCCGGGGCATGGAAGCTTCTGAGTTCAACAGCTCGGGATTCGGGACGCTTTCCAGTTTTTCCGGCTCCGTGCCCGGTTCTAAGTCCGGGACCTGGGTCATATCCTCCCCCGGGCGGGTGTCCGGCTCCGGGTTTAAGCCCGATCCGGTCATAGTCCGTTGCGACTCCCAAAGCAGCGATGCGATCCAAGAGCTCATTAAGAGAAGAGAGCTCTATCGGATCCATCTATTCGGCGAGTTCCGTATTGATGTGAAGTTTATGCGTGATGACCCGAGAGGCCATCGTCGGCGCGACAGCCGATGGGGCGGCCATGACAAAGCCGCATAGTCGGAGAGTTTGGCCTACAGCCAGAGCTCCCCCGTGGTAATGTTGTCCCTGACAACGAGACGAGCCATCGAGCCTTGCAGCAACGACACAGAGGAACTCTCAATGAAAGCACCAATGTCGGTGTCAAAACCGTCGGATCTCGGGTAGGGGGTCCCGATCTGTGCGTCTTAGGCTGATGGTAACAGGGAGCAAGGGACACAATGTTTACCCAGGTTCGGGCCCTCTCGATGGATTTAAAACCCTACTTCCTGCTTGATTAATATTGAAGATATGGGTAGTACAAGAGTATATCTACCACGAGATCGTAGAGGCTAAACCCTAGAAGCTAGCCTATGATGGTATGATTGTAATTGTGATCGGCCTTCTAAGGACCAACCTCTCCGGTTTATATAGGCACCGGAGAGGGCTAGGGTTTACATGGAGTCGGTTTCAAGAAAGGAAATACAATATCCGGATCGCCAAGCTTGCCTTCCACGCCAAGGAAAGTCCCATCCGGAGACGGGTCGAAGTCTTGAGTCTTGTATCTTCACGCTTCAATAGTCCGGACGATGTATATAGTCCGGCTGTCCGGATACCCCCTAATCCAGGACTCCCTCAATTGGATCTCAGATCCATTCGGCACCACGCGGAAAAAATCCTCAGAGACTGCTGGGAAAGACCACTCCAGCATGGCTAGCGCTCCTGCTATGTCTTGAGCTTGCATTGGTTTTCCCCGAAGAGGAGAGGATGATGCAGCACAGTAGCGTAAGTATTTCCCTCAGTTTTTGAGAACCAAGGTATCAATCCAGTAGGAGACCACGCACAAGTCCCTCGTACCTGCACAAAACGATAGCTACTCCTAACCAACACGATTAGGGGTTGTCAATCCCTTCACGGTCACTTATGAGAGTGAGATCTGATAGAGATAATATTTTTGGTATTTTTGGTATAAAGATGCAAAGTAAAAAGTAAAAGCAAAGTAAAGCAAAGCAAGTAAATAAAGTGATAGAGATTGATATGACGAGAATAGACCCGGGGGCCATAGGTTTCACTAGTGGCTTCTCTCAAGAGCATAGATTTTCTACGGTGGGTGAACAAATTACTGTTGAGCAATTGACAGAATTGAGCATAGTTATGAGATTATCTAGGTATGATCATGTATATAGGCATCACGTCCGAGACAAGTAGACCGAAACAATTCTGCATCTACTACTATTACTCCACTCATCGACCGCTATCCAGCATGCATCTAGAGTATTAAGTTAGAAACAGAGTAACGCCTTAAGTAAGATGACATGATGTAGAGGAATAAATTCATGCAATATGATAGATAACCCATCTTGTAATCCTCGATGGCAACAATACAATACGTGCCTTGCAACCCTTTCTGTCACTGGGTAAGGACACCCAAGATTGAACCCAAAGCTAAACGCTTCTCCCAATGCAAGAACTACCAATCTAGTTGGCCAAACCAAACGGATAACTCGAAGAGACTTGCAAAGATAACTCAATCATACATAAAAGATTTCAGAGAAGATTCAAATATTATTCATAGATAAGCTGGATCATAAACCCACAATTCATCGGTCTCAACAAACACACCGCAAAAAGAACATTACATCGAATAGATCTCGACGAGAGCGGGGGAGAACATTGTATTGAGATCCAAAAAGAGAGAAGAATCCATATAGCTACTAGCTATGGACCCGAAGGTCTGAAGTAAACTACTCACACTTCATCGGAGAGGCTATGGTGTTGATGTAGAAGCCCTCCATGGTAGATGCCTCCGGCGGAGCTCCGGAACAGGCCCCAAGATGGGATCTCGTGGATACAGGAAGTTGCGGCGGTGGAATTAGGTTTTTGGCTCCTGTTCTGATCGTTTGGGGATACGTAGGTATATATAGGAGGAAGGAGTACGTCGGTATAGTGTCAGGGGGCCCACGAGGTAGGGGCGCGCCCAGGGGGGCGCCCTCCACCCTCGTGACCGCCTCTGGCACTTCTTGGAGTAGGGTCCAAGTCTCCTGGATCACGTTCGGTTGGAAAATCACGTTCTCGAAGGTTTCATTCCGTTTGAACTCCGTTTGATATTCCGTTTCTTCGAAACACTGAAATAGGCAAAAAAAACAACAATTCTGGGTTGGGCCTCCGGTTAATAGGTTAGTCCCAAAAATAATATAAAAATGGAAAATAAAGCCCACAATAGTCCAAAACAGTAGATAAAGTAGCATGGAGCAATCAAAAATTATAGATACGTTGGAGACGTATCAGGCATCCCCAAGCTTAATTCCTGCTCGTCCTCGAGTAGGTAAATGATAAAAAGAGAATTTTTGATGCGGAGTGATACTTTGGCATAATTTCAATGTAAATCTTCTTAATCATGGTATGAATATTCAGATCCGAAAGATTCAAGACAAAAGTTCATATTGACATAAAAGATAATAATACTTCAAGTATACTGATTAAGCAATTATGTCTTCTCAAAATAACATGGCCAAAGAAAGTTATCCCTAAAAATCATATGGTCTGGCTATGCTCCATCTTCCCCACACAAAGTATTTAAATCATGCACAACCCCGATGACAAGCCAAGCAATTGTTTCATACTTTAATATTTTCAAAACTTTTTCAATCTTCACGCAATACATGAGCGTGAGCCATGGATATAGCACTATATGTGGAATAGAATGGTGGTTGTGGAGAAGACAAAAAGAGGGAAGATAGTCTCACATCAACTAGGCGTATCAATGGGCTACAGAGATGTCCATCAATAGATATTAATGTGAGTGAGTAGGGATTGCCATGCAACGGATGCACTAGATCTATAAGTATATGAAAGCTCAACAAAAGAAACTAAGTGGGTGTGCATCCAACTCGCTTGCTCATGAAGACCTAGGGCATTTGAGGAAGCCCATCATTGGAATATACAAGCCAAGTTCTATAATGAAAAATTCCCACTAGTATATGAAAGTGACAAAATGAGAGACTCTCTATCATGAAGATCAAGGTGCTACTTTGAAGCACAAGTGTGGTAAAAGGATAGTAACATTGTCCCTTCTCTCTTTTTCTCTCATTTTTTTATTTGGGCCTTTTCTCTTTTTTTAAGGCCTCTTTTTTTTTATTTTTCGTCCGGAGTCTCATCCCGACTTAAGGGGGAATCATAGTCTCCATCATCCTTTCCTCACTTGGGACAATGTTCTAATAATGATGATCATCGCACTTTTATTTTTCTTACAACTCAACAATTACAAATCGATACTTAGAAAAAATTATGACTCTATATGAATGCCTCCGGCGGTGTACCGGGATATGCAATGATTCATGAGTGACATGTATGAAAGAATTATGAACAGTGGCTTTGCCACAAATACAATGTCAACTACATGATCATGCTAAGAAATATGACAATGATGGACCGTGTCATAATAAACGGAACGGTGAAAAGTTGCATGGCAATATATCTCGGAATGGCTATGGAAATTCCATGATAGGTAGGCATGGTGGCTGTTTTGAGGAAGGTATATGGTGGGTGTATGATACCAGCGAAAAGTGCGCGGTATTAGAGAGGCTAGCAATGGTGGAAGGATGGGAAAAAGTGCGTATGATCCATGGACTCAACATTAGTCATAAATAACTCATATACTTATTGCAAAAATCTAGAAGTTATCAAAGCAAAGTATTACGCGCATGCTCCTAGGGGGATAGATTGGTAGGAAAAGACCATCGCTCGTCCCCGACCGCCACTCATAAGGAAGACAATCAATAAATAAATCATGCTCCGAGTTCATCACATAACGGTTCACCATACGTGCATGCTACGGAATCACAAACTTCAACACAAGTATTCTTTAAATTCACAACTACTCAACTAGCATGACTCTAATATCACCATCTTCATATCTCAAAACAATTATCAAGCATCAAACTTATCTTAGTATTCAACGCACTCAAAAGAAAGTTTCACATATCTTGAATACCAAGTATATTAACATAAAGCAAATTTCCATGCTATTAACGACTCTCAAAATAATCTAAGTGAAGCATGAGAGATCAAGTTTCTTTGAAACAAATCCACCACCGTGCTCTAAAAAATCTAAGTGAAGCACTAGAGCAAAAATTATCACGCTCAAAAGATATAAGTGAAGCACTATGAGCAAAACTATCAAGCTCAAAAGATATAAGTGAAGCACATGGAGTATTCTATCAAATTCCAATTCATGTATGGCTCTCTCAAAAGGTGTGTACAGCAAGGATGATTGTGGTGAACTAACAAGTAAAGACGCAAATAATACAAGACGCTCGAAGCAAAACACATATCATGTGGTGAATAAAAATATAGCTCCAAGTAAGTTACCGATGGAAGTGGACGAAAGAGGGGATGCCTTCCGGGGCATCCCCAAGCTTTGACTTTTTGGTGTCCTTGGATTATCTTGGGGGTGCCATGGGCATCCCCAAGCTTAGGCTCTTGCCACTCCTTGTTCCATAATCCATCAAAAGAATTCACCCAAAACTTGAAAACTTCACAACACAAAACTCAATAGAAATCTCGTGAGCTCCGTTAGAGAAAGAAAGTAAAAGACCACTTTAAGGTACTGTAATGAACTCATTCTTTATTTATATTGGTGTTAAACCTACTGTATTTCAACTTCTATATGGATCATAAACTATTTTACTAGCCATATATTCATCAAAATAAGCAAACAACACACGCAAAACTGAATCTGTCAAAAACAGAACAGTCTGTAGTAATCTGTTACTAACGCAAACTTCTGGAACCCAAACAATTCTACCAAAATTAGACGACCTGGAAAATTTGTTTATTTATCAGCAGCAATTGGAATCAATATTTTATCACGTTCTGGTGATTTTTAACAATTCGGGCACTAATCGCAAAGATTCTGGAAATTACAGCAAGATCAAATAACTATCACCCAAGAAGATCTAATAGGTTTAACTTGGCACAAACACTAATTAAAAGATAAAACCACATCTAAAAAGAGGCTAGATGGATTATTTATTCCTAAACAGAAGCAAAAACAAAAAACACAAAATAAAATTGGGTTGCCTCCCAACAAGCGCAATCGTTTAACGCCCCTAGCTAGGCATAAAAGCAAGGATAGATCTAGGTATTGCCATCTTTGGTAGGCAATCCATAAGTGGCTCTCATGATAGATTCATATGGTAATTTAATTTTATTCCTAGTGAAGTGTTCCATAAGCTTCTTTAAGGGAAATTGGAATCTAATGTTTCCTTCCTTCATATCAATAATTGCACCAATCGTTCTAAGGAAAGGTCTACCAAGAATAACAGGACATGAAGGATTGCAATCTATATCAAGAACGATAAAATCTACGGGCACATAATTCCTATTTGCAACAATAAGAACATCATTAATTCTTCCCATAGGCTTTTTAATAGTGGAATCCGCAAGATGCAAGTTTAGAGAGCAATCATCAAAATCACGGAAATCTAGCAAATCGCATAAAGTTTTGGGAATAGTAGAGACACTAGCACCCAAATCACACAAAGCATGAAACTTTAACTCAAGTTTTTCTTCATAAGATTGCATCAAGGCATCAACAATGTGTTCGGTAAAGGCCTTATTTTGACTATAAGCATGAGGAGAATCTAGCACGGATTGCAACAAGGAAATACAATCAATTAAAGAGCAATTTTCATAATTAAATTCCTTGAGATCCAAAAATAGTGGGTTTAGCAACATCTAGATTTTTATTTCTTACAATCCCACTTTTATCAATTTCATCATCAAGATCTAAAACTCAATTCTTAGAACGCCTTCTAGGTAAAGGAAGATCATATTCAGTTTCATCAAGATTCATATTGCAAAACAAAGATTTAATAGGGGACACATCAATAACTTTTAGATCTTCATCTTGATTTTCAAAGGAATTCGGTTTAGCGGCCATCTTTTTGACTAAGGTAGCTTGCATATCCGAAATTTCAGCGGTCATTTTTTCAAGACGAGCAATTTGGGCTCTTATACCATCAAATTCTTTGGACATATCATCGAGCTCTTTATTCATATAACTCATAAAACTCTTTTGTTCCTTAAGCTCGTTTCTAAAGAAATTATTATGCTCAAATTGCAGAACCATAAACTTCCTGACATTGTTTTCAATCTCCTCTAACCTTTTAAGGTGAAGATCACCAAATTTAGGTAGGCCATCGTGACAAACAAGCAATCCAACACACAAGCAAACAAAAGGCAAAGGAAAACGAGAAAGAGAGGAGGAGATTGGGAAAGAGAGGGCGAATAAAACGGCAAGGGTGAAGTGGGGGAGAGGAAAACGAGAGGCAAATGGAAAATAATGTAATGCGAGAGATAGGGATTATGATGGGTACTTGGTATGGTTGACTTGCTTGCGTGAGCCTCCCGGGCAACGGTGCCAGAAATCCTTCTTGCTACGTCTTGAGCTTGCGTTGGTTTTCCCCAAAGAGGAGAGGATGATGCAGCATAGTAGCGTAAGTATTTCCCTTAGTCTTTGAGAACCAAGGTATCAATCCAGTAGGAGACCACGCACAAGTCCCTCGTACCTGCACAAAACGATAGCTACTCGCAACCAACGCGATTAGGGGTTGTCAATCCCTTCACGGTCACTTACAAGAGTGAGATCTGATAGAGATAATATTTTTGGTATTTTTGGTATAAAGATGCAAAGTAAAAAGTAAAATCAAAGTAAAGAAAAGCAAGTAAATAAAGTGATAGAGATTGATATGATGAGAATAGACCCGGGGGCCATAGGTTTCACTAGTGGCTTCTCTCAAGAGCATAGATTTTCTACGGTGGGTGAACAAATTACTGTTGAGCAATTGGATGTAATTGAGCATAGTTATGAGATTATCTAGGTATGATCATGTATATAGGCATCACGTCCGAGACAAGTAGACCAAACGATTACGCATCTACTACTATTACTCCACTCATCGACCGCTATCCAGCATGCATCTAGAGTATTAAGTTAAAAACAGAGTAACGCCTTAAGTAAGATGACATGATGTAGAGGAATAAATTCATGCAATATGATAGATACCCCATCTTGTTATCCTCGATGGCAACAATACAATACGTGCCTTGCAACCCTTTACATCCTTTGGGTAAGGACACTGCAAGATTGAACCCAAAGCTAAACACTTTTCCCATTGCAAGAACTACCAATCTAGTTGGCCAAACCAAACGGATAATTCGAAGAGACTTGCAAAGCCAAGATGGGATCTCGTGGATACAGGAAGTTGCGGCGGTGGAATTAGGTTTTTGGCTCCTGTTCTGATCGTTTGAGGATACGTAGGTATATATAGGAGGAAGGAGTACGTCGGTGGAGCGTCGGGGCCCACGAGGTAGGGGGCGCACCCGGCGCCCACCCTCGTGACCGCCTCTTGCACTTCTTGGAGTAGGGTCCAAGTCTCCTGGATCACGTTCGGTTGGAAAATCACGTTCCCGAAGGATTCATTCCGTTTGGACTCCGTTTGATATTCCGTTTCTTTGAAACACTGAAATAGGCAAAAAAACAGTAATTCTGGGCTGGGCCTCCGGTTAATAGGTTAGTCCCAAAAATAATATAAAAGTGGAAAATAAAGCCCATAATAGTCCAAAACAGTAGATAAAGTAGCATGGAGCAATCAAAAATTATAGATACGTTGGAAACGTATCACTCCCAGCTCCTCCTCCCGTCCCTGCGGCCCGGAAAAAGGCGAGTGGGAGAGATGCTCCGTTCCCCATAGTCAGCTAGAGCAGCTGCAAACGCAGGGATTTCTTCCCCCTGCGCATCTGGTCCCTGTTTGAGCGGGGTTGACCTTCTTCAATGGTGAGGCCCAAGCGGAGAACTTCCCCAATCCATCCGAGGGGGAACGAGTGTGCTTCGTTCCCTACCTGCTAAGAGGCATCGGGTTCCCAATTCATCCATTCCTAGAGGGCTTCTGGAGTACTATGGCCTCTAACTGCACAACTTCACGTCGGCCTCCATTCTGCACATCGCGGGTTATGTTACTCTTTGCGAGCTATTCCTGGGTTGTGAGGCCCACTTTGAACTGTGGAGAAGGCTATTCTGCCTCATCCCATGTAATCATGAGGGATCAATATTTGAAGTGGGCGGAGCTGAAATATGGCGCATCGCCGAGACCGGATACCTATCCGGCACACCAAAGAAGGCGTCTGAAGTGTGGCCTTCCGAAGGGTTCTATATTGAGGACGTCGCACTTCCAGACCCAGTTCGGAGGGGCCTCCCCGAGTTCATAAGCGTTCCTTTGAAGAAACGCCACAGCTAGCACCCTCGGAGCCTCGAGGAGGAAGATAGTGCGGAAGTTCGTCAACTCTTGAGCAAGATAAAGACGCTCGCTTAGTCCGGGTTATCGATAGTCGAGGTAATGGCGACCTCCATAGTACGGGGAGTTCAGCCACTCAAATATAGAGGGCTTCCCATGTGGCACTACAATGGGGAGGACGACGCCTCCCGCTGCGGCAGGAAGGGTCCGGACAGCCCCGCCGCTTTGGCCAAAATATTGGCCGAACTGTTCAAAGGGGAGGAAGAGGAGTTCTTGCATATCAAGCAGAGATGGATATTCCATGTATAGTCCTCCTAGCTGGGTAAGCCTCAACTCCTCTGCTCTACTCATTCAACTCCCTGAACTACTTTCAATGAATATTAATTCGTCTTTTATAACAGCACTGGCGAAAGATTTCTGAAGGGATTTACAGCTCCGCCCCACAGCCCGAGGGCCACAATCGGGACCTTGACCCCGGATTCGAAGAGGATCCGAATATATTCGTGGTGCTCAAGGATGGGGTGTTTTACCAGGCGAGCTATGACGACACAGAGGTGGCCATCATCGCCGACTATCCCGGTCTTCTCCCCGCTTCACACATAAGTAATTAGGAGACACCTTATCCGAAAGAGTTCTCTCATTCTACCTCACCCACCGCACCGTCCTGTGCTCAAAAGGGGAGGCGTTCGGCGTGCCATGCTGCCCCAGAGGTATCTCCAAGGAGAGCGGTCCCTACGCTAGGCAAGCCTTCAAAGAGGAAGGCAAACAAAGATACCGCCGAGTCTTCATCGAAGAGGTATGGATTTGCAAATATGTTATTTAGCAGTCGCATCCAACTATGACTTTTATGTTCGCCCTGTATCAGGAAAAGGATTTGCCCGACTATGTCCGGTGATCCAGCCAGTCGTACTCCCAACACCCGGGATTTGGTCCCAGCCGAGGAGACGGGGGTCGATATGGGAGCGACGCCGGACTGTCCTTCGGCTAAGGGCTAGGAAGATATGTCCGTCACCAACTCGGAGGTGGAGAGCGCCATGAATCATAGGCGCCGGAGGGCCGTTTTACGAGATCCTCACCTCTCAAAAGAGGCGTTTAGTGCCTTCAGCTCGGCTGATGCATACATCCGAGCAGCTCGAGATGGTCTTAACAGGGCCACGGAGCAGCATTTAAAAGATGTACACCACTACAAAAAAAAGACACATCCGTGGCATTTTGGGCCGAACAAATTTTTTTTCTGTCATACTTATGACACTTCTATGACAAAAATTGTGACAAAATAGGGTATCATCATAGATGTGGTGGGGTCCTACTTCTATGACATAAAATCATGTCAGAAAGTGGGCTTTTCGTCCTGGGCGGACCAGAGACGCAGCTGCATGACATTCTTTGGGCCGTCCATGACGGAAAAAACCGTGGTAGAAGCGAGGGCGAGGAAAATATCGGGGTGTTCCCGGTTATGGTGGGTGGTCGGGGCTGAGCGATGCACGTTTCTCTCATACACGCACGTGCGTGGGTGCGAGGTGAACCCCGAGCGAGGCGTTGGGATCTAACTGAACCCGGCGACAGACCGCGAGCTACGCGTTCTCGAACCCGGCGATCGATTGATGGTCGCTAATCAACCCGATCGGCGATTCGCTTCGCAATTGCTGCTAATCGAAGCCGATCAATGCTGCCTCTGGATGAACAATGGCGTTCTTTGGGGGTTTGGATGAACAGTTCGGTGGGGGTGGATGAACAGGACCCCGTGGTGTTGCCTCTGGATGAACAGGACCCCGATCGATCGAGCCGGTTGGGGCTGCATGAACAGGACCCCGTGGAGGGCAGGATGAACAGGACCACCCCGTGGAGGGCTGGATGAACAATAGATGGTGGAGGGCTGAATGAACAGTAGCCCGTGGAGGGGTGGTTGAACAGGAGCCCGTGGAGAGGGCTGGTTGAGCGAGAGCGGTGGAGTAGCGCGCGGTGGAGGCTGGATGAACAGGAGCCCATGGATGAACAGTCGCAGGTTGATGCTGGAGGAGGTCGATGGTGGATGAACAGTAGCCCGTGGAGGCCGGAGGGGGTCGACGGTGGAGATGAACAGTATCCCTGGAATCCCGTTTTACGGTACGGCACATCCCTCCCGATGAACAGGACCCCCGTTTCGACCGTAGCGCTCCAACACAAGTCTGTTTCCTTCGTTTTGCGGTATGCCACACCCCTCCCGATCAACAGGACCCCCGTTTCGACCGTAGGAGGTCCGTTTCCTCTGTTTTGTGGTATGCCAGACCCCTCCCGATGAACTGGATCCCGTTTCGAACGTGGCCGGTCGAACACAAGGCCGTTTCCTCTGTTCTGCGGTACACCAGGCCTCGTTTCCATCGGCTATTCCGTCCAAGCCCTCCCGATGAACACGACGACACATTCCGTTCCGACCCATCCGGTTGGCTCCCCATGAACACGACGACGACGTTGTTTCTCCGTTCCGACCCAGCCATGTACACGAGCCCTGGCCGTACATACGCGCGAGTAGGCGTTCGAGACCCCGCCCGTATGTATGTACGTGGCGTGTTACTTTCTTGCACCACGGCGGCATGCGTATGTGTACATGCTACGTGCGCGCCTCTACTACGACACGTGCATGCCTCTACATCGACCAATATGTACGTACACGTTTGCGACCAGAATGACACCGCTACGTACGCTTTGACCAGGTGGGTCCCGACTGTCAGGCACTTCCTTGCGTGCAAAGATGTAGCTGGTGGGTCCCACCGCCGAGGGTGAATCATTTTTGCCCGAACGCACTTCCTTGCGTGCGAAGATGTAGTGGTGTGTCCCAGCGATCGGAAGCGTTTTTGCAAAATACGATGGCCCGTCCGGTGGGTCCCCGCTGTCAGATGGATTAACAATTATTTTGCGCGTAATAAGGAGGCACTTCCTTGATGCAGACGTGGACCCAGCTGTCAGCCTCTCCACGTACAGTACTCATCCGATGGAAGTCGTTCCTTGACCATGTTAACCACGCCGTGCCGAGAGCACCAGGGCGGTAGACGACGGCGAGGCCTAGGAAGGAGACGACGCGGAGCCGGGGAAGATGCGGCAGTGGAAGCCCGTGCAGAGAGGAGTACGAGGGTTCATTGGTTCGACTGCGGTCTGAGGCCACCGTCGCCGCAGAATAACAGGGGGCGTGGGTGAGTAGAGAGATGGCCTAGCCAGCGGTGGGAGTAGTAGGGGGCGGTGAGGCCTCCGTGGCATCGCAGCCGGCCACGGGAGGCAGGAGCACGAGGCACGACCGGCGCTGGTTTGGCGGCTGGAGCAAGAAGACCAGAGGTTGAAGAAGCACTACGGCCGTTGGATGGACACCGTACGGTCAATGGAGAGCTAGAATCATGCATATTGACTAAGTTGACAAAGCCCTCCGTCCCCGTCAACTTAGTAGGCCCACAAGTCAGCCTCCCACTATCTTTGGGTCCCGGCTAGTGAGGAGTATTCATTTTTTGTGCTTAATAAGGAGGCACTTCCTTGCGTGTGAAGATATAGCTGGTGGGTCCGAGCTATCGGCTTGATAACGTTTTTTAAGTGAAATCTGAGAGGCCCTTCGGTGGGTCCCGGATGTCGGTGGAGGAATCATTATTTTGCGCGTAATAAGGAGGCATTTCCTTGCGTGTGGCCGTGGACCCAGCTGTCAGCCTCTCCACGCACAGTCCACTTCAGATGCATGTCGGTCGTTGACCACATTGACCAGGCCGCGCCGAGAGCACCAGGGCGATGGATGACAGCGAGGCCTAGGAAGGGAACGACACGGAGCCAGGGAAGACTCGACAGTTGTTTCCCACGCGGAGGGGAGTATGACTGCATTTAGGGTTTATCTTGGTTCGTCTGCCGTCATGGGAGAATAACAGCAGTGTGGGTGAGTAGAGGGATGGCTAGGCCAGCGATGGGAGTATGGTGGGGCGGTGAGGCCTCTGCGGCGGCACAACCCAGCCAGGGGAGGAGGAGCGAGCAGTCCTGCCGGCGCTTGTTTGAGCGGCTGGAGCAGGAAGAGCGGAGATTGAATAAGCACGACTGCCGTTAGATGGACATCCAACAGTCACTGCTTGCGCGTCAACCTTTTTTTAGGAAAGCCTCAAATCTGTGGAAAATAGCATACAACCCATCTGCCATCATTTCTAATACTTTATAGCCCATTTCTTAATTCTTAAGGTTTTTTTGGAGCCCATATTCTTTTTGTTAGCATTATAGCCCATATTGTGGCCACGGTTAAAAAATTATACGAAATTTTGCATATTTGGTCTTGGTCCGAACTGTTTTTAATCCCGAAATTTTGAGTCACGTTCAAACTGATTTAAAAAAATATATATCAATATAAAATCCAACAAATTGTCCACGCATAAAAATCAATGCAATTTAAAATCTTGAAATGAAAAAAAGAAATTTGAAACTAATTGCCGGTTTGATGTGTTTTAAAATGTACATCCCATTTCTCATTCTTGATAGGCCATTTTCTCGGCCAGCCGAATGAAGCTCTCCTCGTCTTGAAAGATTTGCAGCCCAACAGGCCTGACAAAGCGACTTACTTGGCAAATCACAAAAAAACTGGGCTGTGGCCGTGGACCCAGCTGCGGCCGTGGACCCAGCTGTCAGCCTCTCCACGTACAGTACTCTTCCGATGGAAGTCGGTCATTGACCACATTGACCACGCCGCGCCGAGAGCACCAAGGCGGTGGACGACGGCGAGGCCTAGGAAGGGGACGACGCGGAGCCGGGGAAGACGTGGCAGTGGATGCCCACGCGTAGAGGAGTACGAGGTTCACCGGTTCGGCTGCGGTGTGAGGCTACCGTCGCCCTTGAGGGCACAGCTAGCGGTGGGAGTAGTAGGTGGTGGTGAGGCCTCAACGGCAGCGCAGCCGGCCACTGGAGGCAGGAGCAGGCGGTCTCGTCGGCGCTGGTTTGGGCGGCTGGTGCAAGAAGAGCAGCAATTGAAGAAGCAGCATGACCGTTCGATTCAAATCCAACGGTTACTGCTGCTAGAATCGTTTGTTGACTAAGTTGACAAGCCCTGCGTACGCATCAACCTAGTAGGCCCACAGGTCACCCTCTCAACCGGTGCGCCCCAGATGTCAGTCAGAGGAATCATTTTTTTGCGTAATAAGGAGGCAGTTGATTGCGTGCGGGCTAGCCCAGCAGAGGGAGTAGGGTGGGCCGGGGAAGCCAGCGCGGCATCACAGCGGGCCACAAGAGGAGGGAGTAGGCAGTCCCGCCGGCGCTAGTTTAGGAGGCTGGAGCAGGAAGATCAGCGATTGAAGAAGCGCGTCGGCCGTTGGATGGACATCCAACAGACACTGCTGCTAGAATCGTGTGTTGACTGACAAAGCCTTGCGTAAACAAGTTAGCCTCGAAATCTGTGGCGTGTAGAGCCCATTTGCTATTATTTTTTTAATTTTTACTCATTTCTAATTCATATGCAATTTATTGCAGCCCGTTTTCCATTTTTAGAATTGCTGCCCATTTTTTGGTCAGTACTAGGGTTAAAAAAATTAACTAAATATGTGGGAAATTAGTAGCCATACTAAAACAAATTTAAAAATAAATTAGTACTATGTCATGTTAAATCCAATGAAATACGTATAAGATATCAGTGAAGAACAAAAATAAAAAAAAGAAACTAATGTCCCATTTGCTATAATTTTTTTGGAATTTTCAACCCCTTTTGATATTACTTTTAACAGACACTGACCATACTTTTTGGCCAGGCCGGAATGCATCCCTCCTCGTCTTGAAAGATTTGCAACCCAGTAATTCAGAGAAAACAAATAGGCCTAGCTTGGGTATTCTTCAAAAAGGAATACTGGGCTACCTATTTTCCCAAAGAAAAAACTGCTGGGCTGGTCATGTTGTTAGACGGGCCACAGAGACCGCACAACCTAGTTTATATCCTGCTCCTCCGAATTACTACTAAAAAAAGTTGTGCAATTCTGTTGTTAACTGACTATACGTTGAAAATGATGTGGGTCCCAGATATCAGCAGGGTGGATTAGACTAAAAAAATAAGGGGTTCATCTGAGTAGTAAAAGAGGCGCTTGCTTGTGTTCGGGAGTGAACCTGGTGGGTCCGTACTATCATAATCAGAACTACAGTCCTCTCCCGATTCACTATGTTGACAGGGACCGTTTCGAAAAAAACTATGTTGACAGGGCCGGACGGCGGCGCCGCGGCGAGCGCACCAAGGCGGAAGATAAAGTGCTGTTGCCAATGTGCTGGGCTGGGTTGGACATTCTTATTGAAAAATAAAAATGTACCGTATGTATTTACGACGTTGACTATGATTTGCATGGGTCCGCTGGTTGCAGGAAGAAAATGTTGGGAGAAAGAAGACTGGTCGCTATCTTTGCTGAAGAATAATATCGACTGAATGTAACGACACTATCATAGGAAATAATATCCTCCTGTTAAATCGTGAATTTAAAGAACTGGTGCATGAGCATTTAGCTTTATTTATTTATTTACTTATTTATGCTTAGGGGACCATGAGCATGTACCTGGGCCGGATTCATGTGAGAGCCTTCCTTCCAGTTAATTAGTGGCTTCTCTTTTGGGCCTTCATCAGTGGGCTGCATGTTATCAACAAGTGGAAAATGTGTTCCATACAAAAAATAGTATGCTCTACGTACGATACGGGGCACTAAAGGATCGAACCGTGCAACGACTTCCAAAATATTGTGTTTGTCGTTCTAACAACACATTTATTCAAACAACAGACGAAATATACTACTGATTGTACATTGAAAACAGCGGCAAGAAGAAAGAACTGTGGGGGGTGCAATGCGATAAGCGGGCCGGAAGAGTGAAGACGCAACTCTCTTCCAACCCAAACATCAGCCATCATTACGTAAGGGCTACCAAAAAAGAACAAGTGTATGCATCAAACTAAATAAAGATCCTACTACACAAGTATGCGCATCTAACTAACTGCTCGATTAGATGTTACTATTTATTAAGCTGCGGAGATTGGTGACGGCTTGAACCGGATGGGTGCTCGACGGGGAAACTCCGGCCAAGAGGTCGAATCGATACTTGCGACCCACTCTCCTACTTTGGGCTACGGAGCGTGGCGGCACATATCAGGGTATGGTGCATGCAGAGACGCATGGTACGCTGTGTACACACGGTTTTGCCCGATGAACGAAACCGCGCTGCCATCATGATCCTTGCCGTCGATTATCTCCTAGTTAATCGGATAATTCAGTCCGACAAACAGAGAGCGTGTACCAAGGCTACTTACCAACCTCCAGTCAAAAATTCCTGAAGGCCCAGAGAAGCTGGGATCCTGCTCAAAGACCTTGCGGTGAATGTGATTGTATTCCACGAAACAACACGTCCGGTACGTGCGAATGATCATCAATCGTTCGCCGTCGTTTGATCGAGCCAGGAACCACCTGCAACTGCCATGCCGCTTTTCTTTTACTGATGATGCATGTCACCTAAAATTATATCATTGAAAACTATGTCCAAATACGAATCCAACGATATTGTTTTTGTTGACATGCACTAACATTTTGTCAGTTAAATCTTCCGTCAAATTCAATGGGGGATAAACCACGACCGATGTAGTAAACCACGACCAAGGACTAGTGTAGAGGGTGACGCTGCACGGGAGTCTCACCCTGCTCGTGGCGCGGCAGTAAAGCCGTCATATCACAAAACCCAACCACTCCCAGTAATAAGTGGCCTGGTAAAATAAACGGACAAGAAACCATCACATCCCTCCGTCTTTTTGCATTTCATCTCTCTGCATTTACTTTCTCTGGTTCATCTCGCACACTCGATCCCTAGCTACTACTCCTAGTATCCCTAGCTACTACTCCTAGGGCCAGTTCTTTTGGCAGCTTCCCCAGCTTTTCCCATAAGACTAGTCACAGTGGAGAGTAACATTAAGGCGCCTCACTCATATATTTGGGATTCTAAACCACTACTTGTAGTACCTCCGTTCTGGTTTATTCCTCACCATTGTAATTTGTGCTAAATTTTGACCAAAGATAACATTTCATTAGTTAAATTTATGATCAAAATTTGACACAGATTACAATGGTGACCAATAAACCAGGACGGAGGTAGTAGTTAGGGGATTACTAATCTAGAAGCCTAAAAGAACTGGCCCCTGGTACTCCTACTAGTAGTAGTTGAGGGAGTCCTGGATTATGGGGTCCTCGGACAGCCGGACTATATGCTTTGGCCGGACTGTTGGACTATGAAGATACAAGATTGAAGACTTCGTCCCGTGTCCAGATGGGACTCTCCTTGGCGTGGATGGCAAGCTTGGCAATACATATATGTAGATCTCCTCCCTTGTAACCGACTCTGTGTAACCCTAGCCCCCTCCAGTGTCTATATGAACCGGAGGGTTTAGTCCGTAGGACGACAACAATCATACCATAGGCTAGCTTCTAGGGTTTAGCCTCAAGATCTTGTGGTAGATCAACTCTTGTAATACTCATATCATCAAGATCAATCAAGCAGGAAGTAGGGTATTACCTCCATCGAGAGGGCCCGAACCTGGGTAACCATTGTGTCCCCCGCCTCCTGTTACCATCCGCCTTAGACGCATAGTTCGGGACCCCCTCCCCAAGATCCGCCGGTTTTGACACCGACATTGGTGCTTCCATTGAGAGTTCCACTGTGCCGTCACCATAAGGCTAGATGGCTCCTTCGATCATCGGCAACGATGCGATCCAGGGTGAGGTTTTCCTCCCCGAACAGATCTTCGTATTCGGCGGCTTCACACTACGGGCCAACTCGCTTGGCCATCTAGAGCAGATCGAGAGCTACGCCCCTGGCCATCAGGTCAGGTTTGGAAAACTTGAACTATACTGCTGAAATCCGCGGAGACTTGATCTTCGACGGATTCGAGCACATGTCAGGTGCGCCACACAGTCATGACGAGCACGACTTAGCTCTGCTGCCGGACGGTGTTCGGGTGATCACACCTGTGCCTACTCCGGCCCTAGATCCGGAGTCAATCACACCGTCCGAGGACGGGTGGATGGACCCCGCCTCGGAGGTCATACACTCAGTGGCGATAGAGCCGAATACTGACTCCACCTCCTATGAGACCTGTGTCACCGGATCCTCGGATTCATCCCCGGCCACAGGCCCCGAACCGCCTGCGTCCATGCCTATCGAATATGATTGGGCGCCGATCATGGAGTTAACCTCCATGATATCTTTCGGACTCGCCTTTTGGCGATGTGCTAAATTCATAAATGTCTCTCTCCTTGTCGGAGAACCTTGGCGAACTATGTCCGCTAGAATGGGATGCGACGACGAAGAAATTCGCTCCCCACCCACCACCCACTTAGTAGCCACTGTTGATGATTTAACCGACATGCTCGATTTCGGTTCCGAAGACATCGACGGTATGGACGACGATGTAGGAGACGAACAGGAACCACCGCCCACAGGGCGCTAGACTACCACCTCATCATATGATATATACATGGTGGACACCCCCAAAGAAGGCGATGGCAATAAGACAATGGAGGATAATCCCTCCAACCAGCAATCCAAGCACCAACGTAGCGGGGCCGCTCTAAGTCCCGCCATAGCAGCGATACGGGCCCAGTAGACAATAACGCTCCGGATAGTGCTAAAGATGACGACAACCCCCTCCTACCAGACCTCGAGCGGGAGGATGAGCAAGCTAGCCCTCTAGAACAGGCAGCAGACGGAGAATCAGAGGATGACATTTACATGCCTGTCTCTGAAGACGAAGTGAGCCTCGGCGACGAAGAATTTATCATGCCTGGGGATCCTGTCGAGCAGGAGCGCTTCAAGCGCCGGCTTATAGCCACAGCAAACAGCCTGAAGAAAAAGCAACAACAGCTTTGAGCTGATCAAGATCTGCTAGCGGATAGATGGACTGAAGTCCTGGCGGCCGAGGAATACGAACTCGAGCGCCCAACCAAGAGTTACCCAAAGTGCAAGTTGCTACCTCAACTCGAGGAGGAAGCAGTAAAACCTTCATCACCAGCGTATGATGCAGCTGTATCGGCCACCTCGTGGCCGAGACAGAGGGGCATGCCAGCCCAAAGTCCAGCCCGCACCCCGCCACCATTCAAACAAAAATACCAAGGCCTGGGGCAACACGCGGGACCTGCGAGACGCATTGGAAAACAAAGCAGGACATGCAAGATCGATCTACGGATCACGGGGGCGCGCCCCAACACGGGACGATGACCGTCACGCCGGATATACTAAAAGCAAATCCGGCCGGGCCGAATACAGCAGACAAGACTCGTATGAACTGCGTCGTGATATAGCCCGCATGCAGGCGCCAGACACCCCTATGCTTCACCGATGAAGTAATGGATCATGAATTCCCAGAAGGGTTTAAACCCGTAAACATTGAATCATATGATGGTACCACAGACCCCGCGGTATGGATAGAAGACTTCTTCCTCCACATTCACATGGCCCGCGGGGATGATTTACATGCCATCAAGTATCTCCCGCTAAAACTCAAAGGGCCGGCTCGGCATTGGCTCAACAGCTTGCCGGCAAGCTCCATTGGAAGTTGGGAGAGCATGGCAGATGCATTCCTGGACAATTTCCAGGGCACTTATGTGCGACCGCCGGATGCTGACGATTTAAGCCATATCACTCAGCAGCCAGGGGAATCGGCCAGGAAATTCTGGACCCGGTTCCTAACTAAGAAGAACCAAATTGTCGACTGCCCGGATGCAGAGGCCTTAGCGGCATTTAAGCATAACATCTGTGACGAATGGCTCGCACGGCACCTCGGTCAAGAGAAGCCAAAATCCATGGCAGCCCTCACGACACTTATGACCCGCTTTTGCGCGGGCGAAGATAGCTGGTTGGCTCATAGTAACAATACAGCAAGCAAACCTGGCACATCAAAAGCCAGGGATAGCAACGGCAAACCACGACGCAACAAACACAAGTGCCGCAAATATGGTGAAAACGCCGAAGAGACGGCAGTTAACGCCGGGTTTAGGGGCTCAAAGACCGGTCAGCAGAAAGGGCCACTCAAAAATAACAATTCGGGTCCATCCAGTCTGGACCGCATACTCGATCGCCAATGCCAAATTCATGGCACCCTGTAACACCCCGGATGTAACTTTCCATATGTGTAACTCCAACTCTTGCCATTTTCGGCATTGTGATATGATATTCCCTCCGTGGTTGGGTTTTTTTTTTCATTTTGTCCATGTCATGCATTTTATATCATGTCATCATGTGCATCTCATTTGCATACGTGTTCGTCTCATGATTCCGAGCATTTTTCCCGTTGTCCGTTTTGCAATCCGACACTCCTATGTTCCCCGGCGTCCCCTTTTACGTTTTTCCGTGAGCGGGTATTAAACGTTCTCGGAATGGACCGAGGTTTGTCAAGTGGCCTTGGTATACCACCGGTAGACCACCGGTCAAGTTTCGGGTCATTTGGAGCTCGTTTGGTACTCCAACGGTTAACCGTGACTCGCAAAGGCCTCTTTTAAGTTGCAGCCCAACACCCTTTCAAAACAGCCCAATAACCCATCTAAGTCACTTCCATGCTCTCCATCGTTCGATCACGATTGTGTGGGCGAAAACTACACCTCATTTGGACTCTCCTAGCTCCCTCTATGCCTATTTAAACACCTTCCCCGTCCAAATCCGGGTCCAAACCCTACCCATCCTCATCCACTTTTGGGACAATATTCCGCGTCTGGACACGTCCGCCCATTAAGCGCCCGCCGCCCGCGCCCTATCAGCGCCACGTAACTGCCGCCTCCCTCACGCCCGCGCCTTGACCCTGCACGGCCACCCGCCCGGCTTGGGTCGCCCGCCGCCGCCTCCCAGGCACTGAGGCCTCCCGCCGCGCTCCCCGGCCAGCGCCTCCGCCGCCGCCCGCCCAGCTCAGCGCGGCGCCCCCACGCCCGGCCTCGCCGCCCGCTCCGACCACCGGCCCTCCCACCGGCCGGTCGCCACCGGCCCGTCGCGGCCACTCTCTCGCATGATCGCCCGCCACCTCCTCCGCGCCCGGCCTCCCGGCCGGATCCGGCCGCCCCTCTTCAGCCGCCCGTCCCCTTGCGGATCCGGCGAGATCCGCCGTCGCCCGATCGGATCCCGATCCGGATCTCGAGGGTTGACCTCTTCCCCCCTAAAAATTCATCTAAGTTTTTATCTTGTTGATTATTTTGTGGTATTTTTAACGCATCATAACTTCGCATCTGTAGCTCCCTTTCGTGCGTGTAATATGTATAATTGTTCGCCTCGAAGATTAGATCATTCCATCTCATTGCATCATTTTCATTTAAGCTCATCTTGATGCCCGAAATGCTGTTAGAAGAGGGCTATGTGATGTTAGTTCCTGTTTCTTAACAGAACTTGCACTTTTGTTATTTTTTTATGATTGATGGGTGCACCCTATGAATTTGAGTCCTACATGTGTTTTGTAATATGCCATGCCATATCTCCAGGGGTGTATGCCATGTATTTTTGTGATCTCTGTGGTGACTAGCACAAGCATGCAAACTAGGCTTCATGATGTTGCTGATTTCAGCCCTGTTTAGCTGATATTTTGATGCCATGTTAACTTGATGCTACCGAGAGATCCATGCATATTTTGAGATACTTCAGTAAGGATGTTTTGAACATATGGTTATGCTCTATCCAACAATGCCTTTGTTTGCAATTATGGAGTGCCATATCTTGAGTCAATCGAGCTCTACTGTTGCTATAAAATGTTTCCTGGCAGATTGTTTACATGTTATTCAATTTTGCCAAGGTTGTTGTAGTTGATCCGTGTATGCTGTGATGTTGTTCTTGCCATGTATATCTTCTATGCCATGTCTTTTTGATGTATGTATGCTTAGTTTATCATGTAATGCTCTGTAGTGAGTGCATCGAGCTCTTAAACATGCCTACTTGTTATCTGTTATTGCCATGCCCTGTTGCTGAATCTGTTAACGGAACTTGCTATGTTTACATGGGTTCTATTGTATTTTCTGATCCTTTTTGGCTTATGGTCAGTAAGGCATTTTTGTTCTATGCTTTGAGTAGATTCGTTACATGCCTTGTTTTGCTATTATGAGTTCCTGTAGCATGTCGTTTTCTTGCTCTGAACATTGCTTCATGATGCTGATTTTGCCATGTTCAGTAATTTCACTAAGTCTGTGAAGCTGATATATTTTGCACTTTTGCCATGCTTGTTAGGACCTGTTATGATGTGATTTAGCCGTAGCTCAGTGTTCATCTTTTGTCAAACATCTTGAGTAGATCACTGCAATATACTTTGTTGGTACGTTTGGGTGCAGTAGCTTAATTTCTTGTTGCTTGCTAAGTGGTATCATGCTGTTAATGGCAGATTTGTGCCATTCTTGTTTTGCTTGTCATTTGCAAACCGTGCATCCGATTCCGTGATATATATATCGATTTCAACCGAAATCATCTCAACTTTCAAGTGGCATACTTGGTTGGCCAAGTTGATGCCTTGTTAATAATATTCCTTCCGGAGCACGCATACGCAAAGCATATCACAATTCGCATATCATGACATATATTGCATCATGTTGCTTGTGCATTGCACCGTGATTTATTGTGGTTCCTTTGCTTGTGTTCTTGCTTTGGGTAGAGCCGGAGACGAGTACGTGAACGAGGAACCTGTTGAGAACGCTTACGAGGATCAAGCTTTTCGACAACTCTCGAGAACTTTGCAGGCAAGATGACCGTACCCTCGAAATCACTTCTATCTTTGCTATGCTAGTTGCTCGCTCTTTTGCTATGCCTATGCTACGATGCCTATCGCTTGCTATATCATTCCAACCATATTGCCATGTCAGCCCCTAACCATCCTTTCCTAGCAAACTGTTGTTTGGCTATGTTACCGCTTTGCTCAGCCCCTCTTATAGCGTTGCTAGTTGCAGGTGGAGATGAAGTTTGTTCCTTGTGGGAACAAGGAGAGGTTGTTCCTTGTTGGAACATGTTTACTTGTTGGGGATATCACAATATATCTGCTATAATTAATGCATCTATATACTTGGTAAAGGGTGGAAGACTCGACCTTATGCCTGGTGTTTTGTTCCACTCTTGCCGCCCTAGTTTCCGTCATACCGGTGTTATGTTCCTTGATTTCGCGTTCCTTACGGTTGGGTGATTTATGGGACCCCCTTGACAGTTCGCTTTGAATAAGACTCCTCCAAAGAAGGCCCAACTTTGGTTTTACCATTTGTCACCTAAGCCTTTTCCCCGGGTTTCGCGAGCCCGAGGGTCATCTTTATTTTAACCCCGGGCCAGTTCTCCTTCGAGTGCTGGTCCAACTTGAGCGATGTCCGCGCCCCTTGAGCAATCAGGTCTATGCCAACCCGACGTCTGGCTCATCCGTGTGCCCCGAGAACGAGATATGTGCAGCTCCTATCGGGATTTGTCGGCACATTCGGGCGGCTTTGCTGGTCTTGTTTTATTGCCGTCGAAATGTCTTGTAGTCCGGGATTCGAGATCGATCGGGTCTTCCGGTAGAAGGAATATCCTTCGTTGACCGTGAGAGCTTATAATGGGCTAAGTTGGGACACCCTGCAGGTATTATCTTTCAAAGCCGTGCATGGTTATGAGGCAGATGGGAATTTGTTAATGTCCGGTTGTATAAAACACTAAGTTGACCTTAATTAAGATACACATCAAACGCGTGTGTAACCGTGTTGGTCTCTTCTCGGCGGAGTCCGGGAAGTGAACACGGTGTTGGAGTTATGTTTGACGTAAGTAGTTCAGGATCACTTCTTGGTCGCTACTAGCTTCACGACCGTGCCTTGCTTCTTTTCTTGCTCTCTTTGCGAATGTAGCCACCATATATGCTAGTCGCTTGGTGCAGCTCCATCTCACAACTCTGTCCTTCCTATAAGCTTAAATAGTCTTGATCTCGCGGGTGTGAGATTGCTGAGTCCCCGTGACTCACAGATTCTACCAAAACAGTTGCAGGTGCCGACGATGCGGTCAGCAGGTGGCCTTAGCAACCGAGCTCAAATGGGAGTTCGACGAGGAACGTGGTCGTTACTATGTGTCTTTCCCGATGATCGATAGTGGTGCCCAGTTGGGACGATCGGGGATCTGTGTAGCATTTGGGGTATCTTCTTTTATTTTGGTTCCGTAGTCGGACCTTGAGTGTAATCTGAATGATGGATGTTTATTTATGTACTGTGTGAAGTGGCGACTGTAAGCCAACTATATACCTCTTTCCCTTATGTACATGGGTTGTGTGAAGATTACCTCACTTGCGACATTGCTTTCAATGCGGTTATGCCTCTAAGTCGTGCTTCGACACGTGGGAGATATAGCCGCATCGAGGGCGTTACACACCCCAGGAACGCCAGCCACCCATACCAACAGAGAATGTCGGGTCTTCAAACAAGCTGGCAGGGCAGGCGCCAAACACGGAGAAGGGGGGTCTCAAAGCGATGATGGCGGCGAAGAGCCCAGATCACCAAACACAGGAGGGCAAAAGAAATTTCCCCCGCATATTCAATCGGTGAATGTGGTAAACACCATTAAAATTCCCAACTCGGATCGGATACGCACCCTTAGGGATGCCGACTTAACGAAACTAGTCATCCCACAATATAAACTAGGGCCGGTCACCTTCAACCGCATGGATCGTCCGGTTAACGCCAATCAGGGCAATCCAGCCGCACTAGTCCTCGACCCAATAATTGACGAGTTCCACCTCACACGAGTCCTTATGGACGGAGGCGGTCTAAATCTGCTTTACCGGGACACGGTCGCCAAGATGGGCATCGATCATTCGGCGATCAAACCCACTAAAGCCACTTTCAGAGGCATTATACCAGGTGTGGAAGCAAGCTGTACAGGCTCCATTGCCCTTGAGGTAGTCTTCAGATCACCAGAAAATTACCGTACCGAAGAGTTAACCTTCGAAATCGTCCCTTTCCGCAGTGATTATCAGGCACTGCTCAGATGAACCGCGTTCGCTCGATTCAACGCGGTGCCACATTATGCCTACCGTGATCTCAAGATGCCCGGTCCACGCGGCATCATCACGGTTAATGGCACCACCGCCTTAACAGCAGAAGCTACGAGCCGCACCTTGCAGCCGAACCTCGAATGGACGTCCAGGCTCCCGGACACCGTCAAGGGACTCCCAACTACTTCACGGAAGGATAGCCCGACTCGTCCAGAGCTCGATTAAACGCTCCGGCGAAGGCCAAGACAGGCCGCACTCGACGGTTCAACCGCTCTCCGGCAAGCAAACATTTCTTACATTTCCTCCGCAGGTTCACCTTTGCACAGACCAGGACGGGTGATACGGAGGCAGCTTGAACGCACAGGGGAATCCTTAGACATTCCCCGCAATGACCATCCGGCTATACTCCGGATCCGGACTCAACTTCTTCCCCCCCCGGTCTCAGTAGGTTCCGCGGTCATATTCCTTTTATCACATTACCTGTACTCATACGCATAGACGTACTATCAAAATACAACATATGGATCTATATGACACTTACATGCTGTTATTTCTTATTGAAATTCTTTTGTCAAGTGGCATCCGTATACATCAATATGCCTTAAAGTATGCCAGGGGCTTCGTATTACCCATAACACGGCAACAAAGTCCGAACACCTTCGCGGAAGTTCGGCACCCCGAACCTATAGCATTATATGCATCAGCTCCGAATCATGTCTTGGGTCAATAGTTGGGTTTGCCCGGCTCCCATGTTTTGGTACCTTACGTTCCGCTATATCGGCTAAGGTAGCACTGGGAGAACTACTGCGATTGTGTCCCGGTTCTTCCGGACGAGCACCTCAGTAGAGAAAGCCGAAAACTGACTGTCATGATACGGCAAGAACTGTCAGCTGTTCGAGAGGTTACAAAATCTTTAAGGATTTCTTCCGCATAATGCCATAACCAATGCAGTGTGCGATGGATCGGTTTTCTTCCGATCAGGTGCTTATAGAGCCCCCTGTGCGGTCTTCCGAACACCAGGGGCTGCGCCTACCTTCCTAAAACTCCTATGCCTAAGTGAGAGTGAAAAAGCCTTATAGTCCAATTGCCTGGTTCGCTGTGCTGAACACCTCCTTCGAAGGACCCAAAAATGGGATAAAGAGTGATCAGGTTTATCCCAAACACCTCCGTACTTCTTACGTGGGGGCAGAAGCCGACGACTGGCCAACTCTCAGGATTAATATATAAAATGGCGCGCAGGAGGATAAACTTTTATATAACAAGCAATAAATAATATAAATGACCTTGTTTAAACATTACAAAGGACACCATGATTTGCATTCATGGAAATATAATGTCCTTGGTGCATAGCTCCGCTGCAAGGTAGGATCCTTTAAGGACACTTTCATAATATAATTCGGGCTTGCGGTGCTCCTTCCCCTCTGGCGGCCCTTCGGTCATCAGCTTCTCGAGATCCATCTTCCCCCAGTGCACCTTTGCGCGGGCGAAGGCCATTCGTGCACCTTCTATGCAGACCGAACGCTTGATGACGTCAAGTCGAGGGCAAGCGCTTACAAGCCGCTTCACGAGCCCGGAGTAGCTGCTTGGAATCGGCTCGGCGAGCCATAGCTGGATAATCAAATCCTTCATGGCTAATTCGGCCGCCTTATGCAGTTCGATCAACTGTTTCAGTTGATCGGCAAACAGCACCGGATAGTTCGGCGCCAAATACTGTGACCAGAAAAGCTTATCCGCAGTGTTCCTTTCTTCGGCCAGGTAGAATTAGGCGGCATCTGATATACTGCAGGGCAGCTCCGCAAACACCACTGGAGAAATCCGATTTCAAAAATTAGAAACATAATCTTCTCCTCAAAAACTTGCTTTACAGGGAAAAAGCCTTACCCGCCGCGATCTTCCTCGGCTCTTGGATCCCCTGCAGGGCGCTTTGGGTTTCCCCCTGGGCATCGCTCTTGGCCTGATGCGCCTTGGCAAGTTCAGATTCTTTCTTCATTAAACTCTGCTCCAAGGTCTCGCATTTACTCACGGCCTCTTGCAGCTCCTGCTCAACTTTAATAACCCTGGCCTTGTGCTTCTCTTGAAGAGCCTGCTCTGTGGCTGCCTTCTTCTTGGCCTCGGCCGCAGCCTTTTTAAGAGCCTCGACTTTGGTCACCATCCCTAGCACAAATCATGAAGCTTATTTTATCATACAGAAAATCCATTCGCAATAAACGCGAACAAGACTTGTGCATACCTTGTTTATTTCCCAACTGCATTTTCAATTGGCCAAGTTCTTCTTTGGCCCGCTCCAGACTTTGATTCAGTCCGGAGATCTCCGTAATATGAGAGGCAGCAGCCGCTACAGACGCCTGTGATACGTCTCCAACATATCTATAATTTTTGATTGCTCCATGCTACTTTATCTACTGTTTTAGGCTTTATTGGGCTTTATTTTCCACTTTTATATCATTTTTGGGACTAAACTACTAACCGGAGGCCCAACCCATATTGCTTTTTTTTGCCTATTTCAGATTTCAAGAAAAGGAATATCAAACGGAGTCCAAACGGAATGAAACCTTCGGGAAAGTGATTTTCTCGCCGAACGTGATCCAGAGAATTTGGAGTGCAAGTCAAGAAGCAACCGGAGCCTCCACGAGATAGGAGGGTGTGCCCCCCCTATAGGGCGCGCCCCCTGTCTCGTGGGCCCCTCGGGCGGCCACCGACGTACTTCTTCTTCCTATATATACCTACGTACCCCGAAAACATCTGGGGGCACCACGAAACACAATTTCCACCACCGTATCCGCGAGATCCCATCTTGGAGCCTTCGCCGGCACTCTGCCGGAGGGGGAATCAAGCATGGAGGGCCTCTACATCAACATCCTTGCCCCTCCGATGAGTTGTGAGTAGTTTACCACAGACCTACGGGTCCATAGTTATTAGCTAATGGCTTCTTCTCTCTTTTTGGATCTCGATACAATGTTCTCCCCCTCTCTTGTGGAGATCTATTCGATGTAATCTCTTTTTGCGGTGTGTTTGTCGAGATCCGATGAATTGTGGGTTTATGATCAAGTTTATCTATTAATAATGTTTGAATATTCTCTGAATTCTTTTATGTATGATTAAGTTATCTTTGCAAGACTCTTCGAATTATCAGTTTGGTTTGGCCTACTAGATTGATCTTTCTTGCCATGGGAGAAGTGCTTAGCTTTGGGTTCAATATTGCGGTGTCCTTACCCAGTGACAGAAAGGGTTGCAAGGCACGTATTTTGTTGTTGCCATCGAGGATAACAAGATGGGGTTTATATCATATTGCATGAGTTTATCCCTCTACATCATGTCATCTTGCTTAATGCGTTACTCTGTTCTTATGAACTTAATACTCTAGATGCATGATGGATAGCGGTCGATGTGTGGACTAATAGTAGTAGATGCAGGCAGGAGTCGGTCTACTTGTTATGGATGTGATGCCTATATACATGATCATGCCTAGATAATCCCATAACTATGCGCTTTTCTATCCATTGCTCGACAGTAATTTGTTCAACCACCGTAATACTTATGCTATCTTGAGAGAAGCCACTAGTGAAACCTATGGCCCCCGGGTCTATCTCTTATCATATTTGCTTCCAATCTACTTTTATTTGCATCTTTACTTTTTGCATCTATATTATAAAATACCAAAAATATATCTATCTTTATTAGATCTCACTTTCGCGAGTGGCCGTGAAGGGATTGACAACCCCTTTATTGCGTTGGTTGCGAGTTCTCAGTTTGTTTGTGTAGGTGTGTGGGACTTTTGAGGAGCCTCCTACTGGATTGATACCTTGGTTCTCAAAACTGAGGGAAATACTTACGCTAAACTTTGCTGCATCACCCTCTCCTCTTCGAGGAAAACCAACGCAAGCTCAAGACGTAGCACCTGCTTATAACAGAAGAGAAATAAATGTCATTCAATGAGTCTTCCTGCGAACATAAATTTGATCCTCTGTCCGGTTCTTTCTTTCACCGGCTCAGCTTTGCGGCGGCAGTGGACTCCTCCGGAAGAGGAGCCTTTCCCCTTTTGGGCGGCTCGGCCTCCAAGTGTACGGAGGTCGTCCTCTTCTTTCTTCCTCCCGTAGGGGATTCATCTTCCTCCTCCTCCACGTCCTCTTCGGAGGCGGAACGGGCATCAGAGCCTTCGGATATTGTGTCCGAAGTGCCGCGGCGACGAAGACCTCCCCGGGTCTTTTTGGCATCCTTCTCGGCCGTCTTCTTCGACACCTTGTAAGGCGCCGGGACCAGCATCTTCGTCAGAATTGGGATGGCCAGTTCTTCGGGCAGCGGGGCCGGACAATGGATCCGCTCTGCCTTCTTTGTCCAGCCCTGGGAGAGTTGTAGAAAACACGTTAAGCGCTTCCTTTGGGTTACGCAGATGAAAAGTATGATGACTTACCGAACTTGCAGGGTGGGACAGTTGGTACCTGCGGTCCTCGGCGGAGTCCGGCCATGATTTGCTGGACTTGAAAAGCACCTTCCAGATGTCCTTGTGCGAGGAGCCAAAAATCTCTCGTAAGGTTTGGTGCCTGGCCGGATCGAATTCCCATAGATTGCAAGTCCGGTGTTGACAAGGCAGGATCCGGCGAACTAACATCACGTGGACTACATTGACAAGTTGAATGTTCTTCTCTCCCATATCTTTAACGCGCGTCTGGAGCACCGACAGTTCGTCGGACGAGGACCAGTTCAGGCCCTTTTTGACCCAGGATGTAAGCTGCAGGGGGGCACCGGATCGAAACTCGGGAGTAGCGGCCCATTCCGTGCCAAGCGGCTCAGTGATGTAAAACCACTGCTGTTGCCACTCCTTGACATAATCGTTAAAGGTGCCTGTTGGCCATATGACATTGGGCATCTTGCTCACCATAGCGCCCCCGCACTCGGCGTGCTCACTGCCCACTACCTTGGGCTTCACATTAAAGATCTTCAGCCATAAGCCGAAGTGTGGCGAGATGCGGAGAAAAGCCTCGCACACAACAATGAATGTCGAGATGCTGAGGAAGGAATTAGGGGACAGATCGTGAAGATCGATCCCATAGTAATACATGATGCCGCGAACAAACGGGTGGAGGGGGAACCCTAGCCCGCGGACAAAGTGAGGGAGGAATACAACCCTCTCGTGGGGTTCTGGAGTAGGGACAATCTGTCCCGCTGTCGGGAGACGGTAGCTGATTTTCTTGGCCAGATACCCAGCCTCCCGAAGCTTTTTGATATCCTTCTCCCGGACGGTAGAAGACATCCACTTGCCTCTTGCTCCGGATCCGGACATTTCCAGAAGGCCTTTGTGGGCAGAAGAGACGAACGCTTGGGCGCTAGAGCTCGGGCGGAGGGGAATGGATCGGGATGAGGAAAGCGTGGGTGCGAATGGGTGTTCTTATCCCCTTATAAAAGCAGCAGGTATTCTGCGCCTCCCCACTTGCCCGGTAAAACCGCTTATCCCCCAAGCGCCATAATTGATGGCGCGGTTGGGTTACCCGCACCCGTATTGATGAGAATCCCGTAAAAAGAGGGGCACGATCTCTGCTTCGACAGGACGTGCCAATGAAACCGCCTCACAACATGTGCAGTGGCAGGCTCGAAAAAACGGTTCGTCATGACCAGACCACGGCAGAACGTCACGTTATGAAAAGCTGTCAGCAGATTAGATTTGTGGAAATATTATTCTCTCTACGGTGGTATGTGGAATTTATTTTGCAGAGCCGGACACTATCCTTATGTTAAAAATCTTCTATGGAGTATTCGGAGGAGGAACCCGCCTTGCAATGTCGAAGACAATCTGTGCGTCGGACTCATCGTCATTGAAGCCTGGTTCGGGGGCTACTGATTGAGTCCTGATTAGGGGGACCTCGGACAGCGACTATATCGATTGGCCGAACTGTTGGACTATGAAGATACAAGATTGAAGACTTCGTCCCGTGTCCGGATGGGACTCTCCTTGGCGTGGAAGGCAAGCTTGGCAATACGGATATGTAGATCTCCTCCCTTGTAACCGACTCTGTGTAACCCTAGCCCCCTCCGGTCTCTATACAAACCAGAGGGTTTAGTCCGTAGGACGACAACAATCATACCATAGGCTAGCTTCTAGGGTTTAGCCTCTACGATCTCGTGGTAGATCAACTCTTGTAATACTCATATCATCAAGATCAATCAAGCAGGAAGTAGGGTATTACCTCCATCGAGAGGGCCCGAACCTGGGTAAACATCGTGTCCCCTGCCTCCTATTACCATCCGCCTTAGACGCACAGTTCGGGACCCCCTACCCGAGATCCGCCGGTTTTGACACCGACAGTAGTACTCAAGTTGGAATTCCAATTGCACGTCACAACTTGTTAGGCAAAAAATTTGATACAGGGTGTAGGAAGCGGTTTGGGAATTTGCATGCCTTTCCGACCAGTGAGATACTCCGTACAAAGTACGACAGAGAAATAACCAAAGAGAAGGAAGCTAAAAGTAAACAATCAAACGAGCATTTTTGCATTTGTTTTGCATTTAATCGTTTCACAAGCTTGACTAGTGTTGTTTTTCTACTTTTACAAAAACCGCATCGTAATGTTAAAACGTGCATTTGCACATACATAAGTAATAGTAGTACTCCCTCTCTCTAGGTGTATAAGTCTTCCCTCCTTCTTGGTCACGGTGCACAACCAAAGATGACTTATTGAACTGGACGGAGGGAGTAGCACAGTCTGCAAGCATATATATAGAGAGAGACGTGTAGTGCGATAGTATATAGTAAAGTTTGTGCTATATGCACGTACTTAAAAATGTGTACGAATACACAAGGTTTCCAAACTTTCCCTTTTACATACTTAATTAAGGACGCTAATAATTCCTGAACGTTTGGGATTTATCATTTGCGTCCCAAAACTAATGAGATCGCCTTACGAAACAAAAATTATACTCCTACTAAAAGCCACGACGCTCGCAGAAGTGCTTGCGGTGCGCCACGAGTGCCCTGGTGCGTGGTTGTTTCCCAGTGCGCCGACACAACGCCTCTTCCTCAGCATCACAACTCGTGAGGTGCTGATTGGCGGCTTGCTGGAGGGCGAGCGCGATCTTATCGGTGTGGTGATCCGGCACCAACAGGTACTCCTCCTCGCTGGAAGCGTGCACCCGGTCCACGTACCATCAAGCGTAGATGAGGCGCTTGGGACCGACTGCACTCAGGGCTTCGACACGGGCGTCCTCCGCCACCCTCACGGCCCTCGCACGCGCCTTCTGCCAAAGAGCCAATTGCGTGACTCTCTCGGACGCGACATAGGCCAACCAGGCAGCGTTCCGCGGTGCGCTTCTCTTCCTCGGCCTTCTTCTCTGCCTCTATTTTGGCGCGCTCTGCTGGAGGGAAAGCCTCCCACAAGGCGACATCCATTTCTTTCCAAAGCTCCTCAAGGCTGGGGGGCACGGTGGGCGACGCGGCGTTCTCCTCGTAGCGGGGAGCCGACGCGTCCTCCGACGCGCGTGCTGGCGAGATTGGGAATGCTGATGCGTTGACCTCGACGCGTCACGGCGAGGAGCGGAACACTGACGCGTCCTCCTCGACTAGTGGCGGCGAGGAACGAAACGGCGACGCGTCCACCTCGATGCGTCACAGCGAGGAGTGAAACGCCGACGCGTCCTCCTCGACTAGTGGCAGCAAGGAACGGAACGGCGACGCGTGACGCCTAGGGCTTGGGGGGGGGGGGGCGATGCCATGGTGGTCGACGTGAGAGGTAGGGGGAGGAGATAGCGATGAACGTGAACGTTGAGGGGGAGGAGATAGCGATGTCGTGGGAGGCGCATTATTTATAGCGAGCAATGGCACACCTACGTAAGATATGGACTGAGATGCACTGACTTAATCGCAAGTCCGGGGCCAAGGCCACCGAGATGTGGGCCAGACCCCTGTTGGGCCCATATGTCAGTGACCCAATGCACCTGCAGTTAAGTAACTAAAGCAGCGTCCCGGAAGATATGTTGCATGATTAACGTGGGCATATTTGTTGGACTAAATTACGGGGGGAGGGGGGGAGGGGTGGAAATATTGCTGGTCGCAACGGATTGGACGAGCGCGGGGGGAGGAGAGTCATGCATGCAGATATTTTCCACACGGGGTGGAGTTGTGGGACCGCCGGAGGGAGAAGGAGAGTCTGACAGGCATATTGTTCCCACCCATGGAGAGGAAAAGATTTGGAGACGAACGGGCTTCCTGCAGGTATGGGGAACGGTGCATAATAAGTCTCATCTTGCATGCCGAAGCATTGGACATGGTATAGTTCACACGCAAGCCCGATATTCCAAGTTTAACTTCCACATCAAACTCATGTTCACAGATATCTCCACATTCATACATAATGTCCACAACCATGATTCACTTCAAAGCCAAAAAAATTTGAGGAGATTTATGAATAAAGAAAAACCTCCAGTTCACGCTACCGGTCGAGCACAACAAGTCAAGACCATGCGTAATTAATTATATTTTGGTCATTTTTGTGTTCTAAAATGCCGGCTGCTCATGGAAGGGCGTGTTGCTGGCACACGCATGGATTCAATGAAGGCAAAGGGCATTCTCAAGCCGGGTTGCATGCAGCGAGGAGGCGTGTTCACCGGGCCTGCAGCCGAGTGGGGCCCTCTTGGCCAGCGCCGGTTCAATGCCTCAAGGCTTATGAGAGGTCGCGTCCGTGTTAGAGCAATCACTCCCTCCAGTTCTTTTTTGTTTGTGTATAACAAAATCTCGTTTTCCATTCACATTTTACAAGTAAAATTCTTGGACAAACTTTGACCCAAAATACGATGGGGACTAGTAAAACAGAACGGAGGTAGTAGTTTTTTTAATTAAAGAAGGGTTTCCCCCTTCCGATTTTCATGACTGAAAACCAACATCTAAATCTAAACCATAGTATTTGCGCTAGAACTACCAGGTTCAACATCTCGCAACATAAACCCATACAACCATACGCCAAGGAGGTACGTAGTACTCCCTCCGTTTCTTTTTAGTCCGCATATAAGGTTTGGTCAAAGTCAAGCTTTGTAGAGTTTGACTAACTTTATATTAAAAATATAAACATTCACAATATGTAATCAATATTATCAGATGCACCATGAAAGGTATGTTCATACTATATAGTTTTCGTATTGTAGATGTTCATATTTTTTATATAAATTTGGTCAAACTTTGTGCAATTTGATTTTGACCAAATCTTATATGCGAAGTAAAAAGAAACGGAGGGAGTACTATGAATTCCATTTTCGCTCCATACCAATCGTTCTAAAACCTATTTAGTACTTATAACGCACCATTGAAAATCGGAACTCTTAACCCCGCTAAAAATGATATTTTAAACGTGGCTACTCGATCTGTGGCAACTGGCGAGCCACCGCCTCCAAGTCGTTCACCTGTGGTCCCGACCATCAACTCCTATGGATCAAATTATCACGCGAGCTGACTATTCCTACAAAGGTGCGCTCCACCATGTACCCAGTACCTGCGAATGCAGCAATCGTGCACCTAGGGTTTTAGGGTTTATTTGTTAACGTTGCCTTTACGTAACACTCATGTGTGTGAGACAAATGAGATACCGATCAACGTATGCACCTCTTCTCTTCGTATATGTACTCTACGATTGTCTGGTGTCCAAAAAATTATAATAACTACTAGCAATGTGCCAATGCGTTGCTACACGATCAGAGTAGATTAATACATATTCACCGATTTGATAGAAAAAAAGTCTAGTTTTGAAATACGTATATCACTAAAAAAATGTTATGTTTCACCCAAAATATATTCCTTTGGCGGTTTTGATGAGATAAGGGAGGAACGTTGTTGATTTCAAGATTCGAGAAGTGGTATATGTCTAATTTCTACTCTTACTAGCAAGATGCCCGTGCGTTGCAGGGAACATCAAGATCTTGTGGGAGAAAAGGATGAACGAGGGAAGGCCTTATCTGCAAATGTGGAGAGGAGTGCGGGTAAATTTCCATAGTTTCGTTCCTATCCATCAGATATAAATCGGACGACATATATTGCAGGATGGCAGGCCCACCATCATCACCAACTCTATTTTTATCCCTACTCTTATAAAAAGCATAGTCGGTGATGATCGTGTGCCTGCCATCTTGCAATATAGGCCGTCCGATCTATATCTGACGGATAGGAAGGAAACTATGGCAATTTTGCAAAAAGATACCCACACCCCTCTCCACACTTGCAAATAAGGCCTTCCCTTGTTCATCCTTTTCTCCCACAAGATAAACTACTCATACAAATGCATCTTCATGTTCCGTGCAATGCATGGGCATCTTGTTAGTTGTTGCAAAAAGCCCATGTGTGTGAGAGAGAGAGGGAGAGAGGAGGAGGACGGAGTGCATGTGTGACAAGACACAAAGAGTGTGTGTGCGAGAGGTATCAGCTTAAAATGAGGCGATAGTGTGTGTGTGCACGATCGAGAGGGCGTGTCTCAAGAAGGGAAGAAAAATCTACATAGATACAAGGAGCGGGTGAGAGACATGTATGCGATGGTGGAAGCACGAGTGTGCGGGTGTATAAACCTATGTAGAGGCTAGTCGATAAATGTTTGTGAGAGAAATACGAGTCAGGGGTGCGAAAGCGAGAGTTTTATGTGTGTGTGAGAGAGAGACGGTAGTCGGGAAGGGGAGTGGAAGTAGGAGTTGTGTGTGTGTGTCTGTGAGAGAGAGAGAGTGGGGGGGGGAGTTTGTCTGATTGGTAAACAAATGAATAATGTCAGTCTGGGATGGAGACGCAAAGGAGACCGCAACAAATGTTGTGTTTACATGAGAGAGAGAGAGGGTAATTTTAGTGGTATGATTCATATCTAGAGACATATAGGGTGTGTGAGAGAATCCCATAGAGAGAAAGACAAAGTGAAAGACGAGTGGAGACTGTGTGTGTGTGGCGGTGAAAAAGAAAGCTTAGGTACCTAGTGATACGAGAGAACGGTAGAGACGTGAGAGATAATGAAAACCGTGTAATGTATAATGATAGGGAGAGTGTGACACTTCTCAAGGGAGACGTCGAGAGACCATGTTTGCGAGGATAGGAGAAACATGAAGTGAGAGTGCGGGTGAGTTGGAGAAAAGAGAGTGATAGCTACATGAAGGAGCATGCATGCGAGAGAGATGGGCGTGAAAGGAGTGAACATAAAAGGGATTCAAATATTTGAATTCGAGATGATGATACATGTAATCCATACTCGAACCAAAATTGATCTATCAAACATGCATACTCATGAATTCACGCGCATCTATGTTATTTAATATGTAGATATTACTGATCCATACATTTTTGTAGAAAATCATTTGGTTTAATTTTTTGAGTTCAACCTTATGATTTTGAGATCATTGTATTTGTAAATCATATTATACATATAAAGGAGCAGAATTCTTTGTTGTGCTTTTGAAAGTATATATAAAAAATGATGTATATAGAATTTTATTCCAATCGAAAATGGATCCCGCCCGAAAAAATAGAATACAAACGAGATTCGAATTGAGTTGGCACGGTAAACGTGCACCCTGCAAAATTTGAGCGAAGCGGGGAAAGTCGCAGTAACTGCCGGAAACCAAAATCTGCGAGATGGAAATTACTATTGCCTATCCCTGCCCCGCAAAGCCTATCTGCTCGATTTCTATAGTTTTCGATGGGGGTAGGTTTGTAATTTCACTCAAACGTGACATAACCGCCTCTCACCCGGATTCATACACGGTGGGCGCCAAAACACAGTGTGTCCTCGGCCGAAATCGACTCTCTCCCCGATTCATACACGATGGGCGACAAAAACAAACTCTCGTTGGCAAATATTCAGTGCATGCGAGATTACCGCCCTATCACCAACCGACTAATATTGCTGTCATGTAGGAAATTTGAAACGGGGGCTAAGTTTGTAAATTTCCTCGCATTTGAGACAAGCGCGCCCTGAAGACATGGTTCCCCCCTTCCTCTCCACCTCCATTTCCCCATTTGTACTCCGTGGGCGCCAAAATACCCTCTCCACCCCAGCCTCCTCCGTCCGCCACCCCATCCACCGCCGTCCTCCTCCACCATGCTGGAGCTGATACCCCGACACCGCCGTCCATTACAAGAGATCGACCTCTCTCATCCACGGCTTCGGACCGGGATCCTTGCATCTCGTCCTCTCGCTTCATCCCTGCCATCGTCCACCTTCCCGGTGCCGCTCCTACGACCGTCTCGTCCACCGCGCCCCGCTGCCACCGTCTACCCTCCTAGATCTGCTTCCACACCGCCGACAGCCATCGCTACCGCAGCACCGTCAAATTCTCAGCAGATGCATACACGGCGCTGCACTAGAGGCAGTACTCTTTCGTATCTGCTCAACTTATTTATCACAACAAGAAAATAGATCGCCACTGCTTTACTCTGATTTCTTGTCCATCACTTACTTGCTAGTTGAGAGCAAACATTGGTTGAGAAGTTGCCTTTGTCCGGTTTGCACCTTCAGATCCGCCATGGCACGCTCAACACTATACTCCCAATGCTTATGGTTTTCCCCTTTTATATTCCACACTAGTTAAATCACAGTAGACTAAATTTCGAAATTGGGTCAGTCGATTTTTCAGAGCTCGCCGGAGTTCGCCGGTGCGAATGAAGGGGCTCGGGTGGGGACTTTGGTTGTGGGGGGGCGGTGGTGGGGCCTCGCCGAACGAAGAAAACTCGACGCGGGTGGGGGCGGGGGTGGGGGGTGGGGGTGGCGGAGGAACACAAAGTGGTGGGGCCGATGGTCCGGCGGACCCATGCGGTGTTCTCAGATGGGAAGAATCGAGACGAGGAGGAAGAAGGGTTAGGAGACGTGGGATCTTCATCCAACCGCTGAAATGGTCGACCGACCCAAATGCGTACATGCCTTTATATTCATTACCATCATCGCATTCGCTTAGCACGCTCTGAATCCATCAAGCTAAACAACGTGCCACTCATAATTCCAAACTTGTTGCTCAAGTATGAATCGATATGATGCTGATATTACTAAAAAAGTTAACATTTAATTGGTCACTAATGTTCCTACTTTACTTTCAAAAAGCATGTGCACCACATATAGAGAGACAGCAGGAGTTGCTTTCTTAATGCGCTCTGGTTCATCATGTGTGGGCATCAAGAATCTAACATTTTATTATCCAAAATCTGCTTGCTCTTCTTTAGCATGTTCCTCTTCCGTTCTTCTTTAATAAGTACTCTCTCCGTTCCTAAATACAAGTTTTTGTATAGATTCCACTGGACTACATATGGAGCAAAATGAGTGAATCTACACTCTAAAATGTATCTGGATACATCTGTATGTGATCCATAGTGGAAATCTCTACCAAGACTTATATTTTGGAATGGAGGGAGTGTGATAGTAGTACAGTATGTTCCTTGTAGTGAAGATGAGCAGGGACATTTACAGTGTAGAGGTCTATACAGTCGGTTGGTATGGACACTTTGAACTCTTCAGACCTCTTTGATTTGTAGGATTTTGTAAACAAGGGAATAGGATTTGTAGTGGCCTGCCCTCTTGAATCCTATAAGAATAGGAAGGAAATGCGGGGAGTTGTGTCGCCTTTGATACTTACACTAATATTAACTGTACCGCACCTTCAGTTGAAGAGAGCTGGTATCTGAAGCCTTTCTAGCCGTACCGACAATACTAGCACATATATTCCAGCAAGTTCCACTTTGCTGATTTTACTCTGATGCTTATGGCTTTTCCCGTTATATCTACACTATGATCTGTGTAGCTGCTTTATGTCGCACTAGCAGCAGTCCACTCTTGAAGCTAAATACCGCAATGACTTACAAAATTGGCACCAAGGCATTGAGTGCCATTCTGGATGTAATGAAACTCATACGCTCCCCACCTGTTGATTCTTGTTCAGAATATGATCCTAATGACTATTCTAACCTCGAGGAGTCAAAGGCAGATGGCCTGTCCTGTTCACCCGTTAAGGTGCATGTTCTAATTTGGCAAGGTTTTATTGATTTCGCGTATCTTGAATATTTGTCTTGCATTTCTTCTACTTTGTTGCACCGCCATCTGCTTAGTTTACTCATCATATATGTCGAGATGCCATGCCCATCCATTATCAATACATTTTCCATCTGTCATCATACCATGTTTTTCCACTCAAATGTTGTTCTTGTGCATGCTACCTCTTGAGCATTGCGTTGGATTTCCCCGAAGAGGAAGGGACGATGCAGCAAAGTAGCGTAAGTATTTCCCTCAGTTTTTGAGAACCAAGGTATCAATCCAATAGGAGGCCACGCGCAAGTCCCTCGTACCTACACAAAACAAATAGCTCAACGCAACCAACGCGATTAGGGGTTGTCAATCCCTTCACGGTCACTTACGAGAGTGAGATATGACAGAGATGATAGATAATTTTTTTGGTATTTTTGGTATAAAGATGCAAAGAAAATAAAAAGCAAAGTAAAAAGCAAAGCAATAATAAAGTGATGGAAGATTAATATGATAGAGAATAGACCCGGGGCCATAGATTTCACTAGTGGCTTCTCTCAAGAGCATAAGTATTCTATGGTGGGTGAACGAATTACTGTTGAGCAATTGACAGAATTGAGCATAGTTATGAGAGTATCTAGGTATGATCATGTATATAGGCATCACGTGCGATACAAGTAGACCGACTCCTCCATGCATCTACTACTATTACTCCACTCATCGACCGCTATACAGCATGCATCTAGAGTATTAAGTTAATGAAACAGAGTAACGCCTTAAGCAAGATGACATGATGTAGAGGGATAAATTCATGCAATATGATAAAAAAACCCATCTTATTATCCTCGATGGAAACAATACAATACGTGCCTTGCTGCCCCTTCTGTCACTAGGAAAGGACACCGCAAGGTTGAACCCAAAGCTAAGCACTTCTCCCATTGCAAGAACTACCAATCTAGTTGGCCAAACCAAACGGATAATTCGAAGAGACTTGCAAAGATAACCAATCATACATAAAAGAATTCAGAGAAGATTCAAATATTGCTCATAGATAATCTTGATCATAAACCCACAATTCATCGGTCTCAACAAACACACCGCAAAAAGAATATTACATCAAATAGATCTCCACGAGAGAGGGGGAGAACATTGTATTGAGATCCAAAAAGAGAGAAGAAGCCATCTAGCTACTAACTATGGACCCGAAGGTCCGAGGTAAACTACTCATACTTCATCGGAGGGCTATGATGATGTAGAAGCCCTCCATGGTGGATTCCCCTTCCCGTGAGCTCCTAATGTGCCCCAAGATGGGATCTCGTGGATACAGAAAGTTGCGGCGGTGGAATTAGATTTTTGGCTCCGTATCTGATCGTTTGGGGGTACGTAGGTATATATAGGAGGAAGAAGTACATCGGTGGAGCCACAGGGGGGCCACGAGGGTGGAGGGCGCGCCTGGGGGGAGGGCGTGCCCCCCTACCTCGTTCCTTCCCTGTTGGTTGCTTGACATAGGGTCCAAGTCTCCTGGATCATATTCGGTGAGAAAATCACATTCCCAAAGGTTTCATTCCGTTTGGACTCCGTTTGATGTTCCGTTTCTTCAAAACTCTGTAATAGGCAAAAAAAGAACAATTCTGGGCTGGGCCTCCGGTTAATAGGTTAGTCCCAAAAATAATATAAAAGTGGAAAATAAAGCCCAATATGGTCCAAAATAGTAGATAATATAGCATGGAGCAATCAAAAATTATAGATACGTTGGAGGCGTATCGAGGCATCCCCAAGCTTAATTCCTGCTCGTCCTCGAGTAGGTAAATGATAAAAACATAATTTTTGATGCGGAGTGCTACTTGGCATAATTTCAATGCAATTCTTCTTAATTGTGGTATGAATATTCATATTCGGAAGATTAAAGACAAAAGTTTAATATTGACCTAAAAATAATAATACTTCAAGCATACTAACAAAGCAATCATGTCTTCTCAAAATAACATGGCCAAGGAAAGTTATCCCTACAAAATCATATAGTCTGGCTATGCTCTATCTTCACCACACAAGGTATTTAAATCATGCACAACCCCGATGACAAGCCAATCAATTGTTTCATACTTTTGACATTCTCAAAACTTTTTCAATTTTCACGCAATACATGAGCGTGAGCCATGGATATAGCACTATATGTGGAATAGGATGGTGGTTGTGGAGAAGACAAAAAGGGAGAAGATAGTCTCACATCAACTAGGTGTATCAACGGGCTATGGAGATGCCCATCAATAGATATCAATGTGAGTGAGTAGGGATTGCCATGCAACGGATGCACTAGAGCTATAAGTATATGAAAGCTCAACAAAAGAAACTAAGTGGGTGTGCATCCAACTCGCTTGCTCACGAAGACCTAGGGCAATTTGAGGAAGCCCATCATTGGAATATACAAGCCAAGTTCTATAATGAAAAATTCCCACTAGTATATGGAAGTGACAAAATGAGAGACTCTCTATTATGAAGATCACGGTGCTACTTTGAAGCACAAGTGTGGTAAAAGGATAGTAACATTGTCCCTTCTCTCTTTTTCTCTCATTTTTTTTATTTTTTGGGCCTTTTCTCTTCTTCTTTTTTATGGCCTCTTTTTTTGTCCGGAGTCTCATCCCGACTTGTGGGGGAATCATAGTCTCCATCATCCTTTCCTCACTGGGGCAATGCTCTAATAATGATGATCATCACACTTTTATTTACTTACAACTCAATAATTACAACTCGATACTTAGAACAAAATATGACCCTATGTGTATGCCTCCGGCGGTGTACCGGGATATGCAATGATTCATGAGTGACATGTATGAAAGAATTATGAATGGTGGCTTTGCCACAAATACGATGTCAACTACGTGATCATGCTAAGCAATATGTCAATGATGGAGCGTGTCATAATAAACGGTACGGTGGAAAGTTGCATGGCAATATATCTCGGAATGGCTATGGAAATGGCATAATAGGTAGGTATGGTGGCTGTTTTGAGGAAGGTATATGGTGGGTGTATGATACCGGCGAAAAGTGCGCGATATTAGAAAGGCTAGCAATGGTGGAAGGGTGAGAAATGTGCGTATAATCCATAGACTCAACATTAGTCATAAACAACTCATATACTTATTGCAAAAATCTACAAGTTATCAAAGCAAAGTATTACGCGCATGCTCCTAGGGGGATAGATTGGTAGGAAAAGACCATCGCTCGTCAACGACATCCACTCATAAGGAATACACTCAATAAATAAATCATGCTCCGACTTCATCACATAACGGTTCACCATACGTGCATGCTACAGGAATCACAAACTTTAACACAAGTATTTCTCAAATTCACAACTACTCAACTAGCAGGACTCTAATATTACTACCTCCGTATCTCAAAACAATTATCAAGCATCAAGCTTTTCTTAGTATTCAACGCACTCAAAAGAAAGTTTTACAAATCTTGAATACCAAGCATATTATTATTATTACGCAAATTACCATGCTATTTAAGACTCTAAAAATAATCTAAGTGAATCATGATAGATTAATAGTTTCTATAAAACAAATCCACCACCGTGCTCTAAAAGATATAAGTGAAGCACTAGAGCAAAACTATATAGCTCAAAAGATATAAGTCAAGCACATAGAGTATTCTATCAAATTCCAATTCATGTATGGCTCTCTCAAAAGGTGTGTACATCAAGGATGATTGTGGTAAACTAAAAATCAAAGACTCAAATCATACAAGACGCTCCAAGTAAAACACATATCATGTGGTGAATAAAAATATAGCTCCAAGTAAAGTTACCGATGGAAGTAGATTTAAAGAGGGGATGCCTTCCGGGGGCATCCCCAAGCTTTGAATTTTTGGTGTCCTTAGATTATCTTGGGGGTGCCATGGGAATCCCCAATCTTAGGCTCTTTCCACTCCTTGTTCTGTAATCCATCAAAAAATTTCACCCAAAACTTGAAAACTTCACAACACAAAACTCAACAGAAATCTCGTGAGCTCCGTTAGCGAAAGAAAACAAAAGAACACTTCAAGGTACTGTAATGATCTCATTCTTTATTTATATTGGTGTTAAACCTACTGTATTCCAACTTCTATATGGATTATAAACTATTTTACTAGCCATAGATTCATCAAAATAAGCAAGCAACACACGAAAAACAGAATCTGTCAAAAACAGAACAGTCTGTAGTAATCTGTATCTAACGCAAACTTCTGGAACCCCAAAACTTCAGCCAAAACAGGACGACCTAGGAAATTTGTTTATTGATTATCAGCAATTGGAATCACTATTTTATCACGTTCTGGTGATTTTTAACAATTTTTTCGTGAACCGAAAGTTTCTGGAAATTACAGCAAGATCAAATAACTATCATCCAAGAAGATCCTATAGGTTTAACTTGGCACAAACACTAATTAAAACATAAAACCACATCTAAACAGAAGGTATATGGATTATTTATTCCTAAATAGAAATGAAAACAAAAAACTAAAAATAAAATTGGGTTGCCTCCCAACAAGCGCTTTTCTTTAAAGCCTTTTAGCTAGGCATTAAAGCAAGGATAGATCTAGGTATTGCCATCTTTGGTAGGCAATTCTTCAACGAGTCATCTACCTTCTTTAGAAATTTCTTTCTTTCTAGTAATTATCAAATTTTTAGGCAAAATATCAAAAAATTATTCGTAGCAAATGGTTCCTTAATGATAGCAAAAAGATTAGGATGAATACTTATGGATTTAAGATCCGCGGTTTCCTTACTAGAGGATTCACCCTTATTTTTAGGAACATACATGCGCTTAGCAACTTTAGTAGGTGGACTTGGAGTATTTTTTACGGAAGAAAAAGTGGTTCCAAAGTTGGTAATGATATCCTCAAGTTTATCGATTCTAGAGGAATCTTGATTTATTTTATAATTAACTATAGGTTCCTTCTCCTTAATATTTTTCAAAGTTACTTCTACCTTAGATCCATATTGGGTAATTGATTGTGGATCTTTTTATCTAAATTTTCAACTAACTCAGCGGTAGCAACTTTATTTTCAATAATCTCAAGTCTTTGCATTAAATGCTCTAAAGTTAACATAGTTCCATTAAACAAACACTACAAGAAATATGTCAACTTGTGACCACCACTATTGGTCACTGAAAGGTCATGGTTTTTCATTTGCGACCTTTTTGTGACCAAAAAGCGAAAAGTCAAAGCTGGCAGTCGTAAACTGACTATAGCGACCTTTCTTCTGGAATGGTCATAGACGTTTATGACCAAAATATGTCCACTGTGGAGTTTTGGTCACTAGCAACCTCCCCAGGCCACGTAGGCATCCAACGTGGCAAGCTGATGTGGCACAAGATTCAGCCCGGTCCAATTCGGTTTTCTACATGGGCCTAGCCCAACAATTTGGCCTTTCTATATTTTTTTCCTGTGCTTTTATTAGCTACATGGGCCTGGCCCAAGAATTCGGCCTTTTTATTTTATTTTTTTCCAAAAGATGAGCCCACTAGTGAGATGGGACCCAGTTGTCAGGTTCTAGCAAGTGGGTCCCAGTTGTTACTGTTATATTCTTCAGATCTCAAATTTCCAGTAAATAAATAACAATATTTAAATCCGAACAGAGAGAAAACAAAATGCTTCAAACAGAGCACAACTAATCAGGAAAAATATGGTACACATCACGAATACAATCAGAAAGAGCCAAACTTGGCACATTATTACAATCAAACTTGTTCATCCTGGTATACACAGCAAGGATGGTTCATCCTGGTAACACATTATTACAGAAAAATATGGTTCACATCAGGTAACACAACTATCATAGTATAACTAGCTCCAATGCTTCTCCCAACTTGTTCATCCTGGACCTCACGACAAAACAGGAATGAAGGCCAAAGATCTGCAAGTTATCAAGAAAAATGGTTAGAACAAGCAAAATGCGACATTTTTACCATTTAAGCATAGAAGAACAGGGTCAACAACATTTCGATCTTTGAAAATGAACCAGGATTTCAATGTTTGAACAACAAAAAATTGATACAGTAGATCATTTGTGGTTTAAAACAACCCCTAAGGAGCTCAAAGTTGCTTGCGGGCGGCGCCCGACAAAGAACTCGTTCCATCGTCTTCGCCACAAGGCCACCGCCTTCCAAGGGAGCAACATGGTGCATCGTGGTGCCTTCATCTGGAGTCGCAAGTCGGAGTTGTGGGCTGCTGCTTTGCTTCCCCATATAGCACACTGAAAACACAAAACATGATTAGGGAGTTGGTTTATAAGAAAAGGAATGCATGCACGAATGGCATATACAACTAAAAAACAATCAGGCATCACATATTATTAGAATTTCATATTAGATGGCTGCACGGTAAGTGTTTCTTCATATAAAATAACTAGAATTAGCACCCAACAGGATCCATTCCATGCGCAGGATCCTTTGTATGTGGTTGCCTTTTTTGTTGCTTTATCACATATTCTGGCAGTAAAAAAGCACTTCATTGTCTGAGGCATTAAGATCATTAACCAAACAACTCAGATCAGGCCAAATCATCAAACCAACTCAGAAGAGGGCAAGATCATCAATTCGGGATTGTAGACATGAACATCTCTAGAGAGCACAGTATGTAAGTAAATGTTGGTGAACTGATCATTCGATGGTACACTACAAGAATCAAACAGCATGCTGTATTTTAGTTGAGCTATATGGTGAATAGTTCATCAACTAGGTTGGGGCGAACAAGCATAAATGCACATATGGTGGGGCATAATAAGAGGGCAGTACAGATCGGTATTTGAGCAAAGGTGTATCACAAAATAACAACCAACAAACAAAGGGTAGCACACAAATTTTGCTGCATCGTACGTTCTGAAAATGTGATATGTCATTTAATGTTGTGCAAGGGAGCAAAACCAACATGTAGAGAAGGGACTCGATCTGGTTGTCCCAGCTCACCATTCCCGTTGCCGTACATCGTACATCTAGCTCCCCCTGGAATAGGTTCAGAAATCAGATGGTTCTTTGGTCAGCTACCATGGAGGGATAAGCATGTGCCATGAGATCGACGAGGAATAACCAGGGAAGGAGTTACCTTTGCGAAGCATGAATGGACACAGAGCAGTGCAGAGCAGTGCACGCCATCATAGAGGTCTTGAGCACGGCGCTGCGCGGGTTCTTCACCGTCTTCAAGATCCCTAGCACCACCTTCTCCCTGCCAATGAGCACCCGCGGATGAAACAGAACATTCATGGCATAGTTCAGGTGTTCGGTAGCAAAAAAAGAACATGATATATACTAACCAACTTGAACTGGTAATACACAACTAAATTGGCTATTAAGCAAGTTCAGGTTTCTTATCCAAACAAGGATGAGAAATCTGCTCCCAAAATAACAATGCTATGTGCAGACTTGGAGAATGACATGAAAGGCTATTTACTACTCCATAATTACACAAGTAGTATTTGCATCAGTACAGCTACACTAGCACATATTAGCAAACTATAGGCAAGTTTGTGGTTTCAAAAAAAAATGTCTGCAACAGATATATTTTTGGGCAATACAAGTTCACAGGGACCATAGCACCTACGCAACAATGATTTCTTTTCCGATTTTGCTCTTGCGCTTCATATTTTTCAAATTCCGGGCACCCTGAGCCAAAGAAACAACTGATATAAGAATATGCATTAAGAGGCGAAAGATAACTGTACTTTTTTGTGTGAGAAAAGATAACTATAGTTAGCTAGCACGCATCAAATTTTGTTCAAGTTAGTCTCATCAATATATGTCCTTGTGCAATGCACAATGAACATGAAAATTAGCATCAGAGCTAAGTCAGAGACAACTAAAACATGACATTCTTTCGCAGAGTACAACACGAACGCATACTGCATACGCACTTCCGCAGAAGCTAGAGACAACCAAAGTTTTACACAGTATAAATAAATGAGTTCCCACCTCAGCATTACATCAAAGTTCTACACAGTATAAATAAATGAGTTCCCACCTCAGCATTACATCAAACACGTGGTACACACAACATTCCTCTACGCTTAACACAACCAATTAAGTAACTATGCTTTTAAATAAGCTACTTCTTTTCCAGAGCACACATGAGCACCCTGTGTGTGTGATTAGCTCTCGGGGTTAAATAGTACATGCTCGATTGCAGAGACCAGACATCCATTACATGTAAGGCAACAGCAGGTATATACTGATCTGCCATGAGAGGTTCAATCTTTGCACCACGTGGTCAAATATCAACAGTGCATGATACACATTATAAACTCTAAAGTTGTGCTAAAACTGGACGTATAAACTCAAATAGAGTCCATTGATTAGTGATTATTGTATGAAAGTTCCCCGCTTAAGCCCTGCATAGCCACATAGGCAGATCATTGATGTTATAAATTACAGAGGAAAATAGAGCATCTTGTTCGGTGGTAAGGCAGTAAACAAGGCGGGGAAGGCAGAGGACGGAGCAGGGGAACGACCTTCTGTGGCGCGTCGTCATGGTCGGGCTGGACGACGCCGTCGTGGTCGAGCTCGAGGTCAGACTCGACATCTCCTCGTCAAGCTCATCGGGCTCGGGGGTGGGGTCACGCATGTCATGGTCGTCCTCCACCTCGTCCTTGTCATCGATGTCTTCCATGGAGGTCGCCTGCCGGTTCAAATCCAACCCAAAAAAGGGGATCAGACAAGGAAGTAGAGAGAGGATCGGGGCCGAGTAAGGGGAAGGGGAAGTCGAGTGGGAGAAGGGGTTACCTTGAGGACGTCGGCCATGGTGTGCCTAGCAGGGCATGGATCCAGCCCAACGACGGCGCGGATCCGGAAGGCCCTCGGTGACCGTGGCAGATCTGGCCGCGGACGGACCTCGTCGGCTCGATCTGGCAACATGGGAGAGATGGAGAGGTACGGCTGCATCTTGTCAGTGGTCGGAGAGCTGCACGGAGAACGCGGAGGCGAGGGCAGAGGCGGCGGTGGCGATGAGGTGGTCGCGGAGCGGGTGGTCGGTGGGGAAGGCGAGGAGCGAGGCGATGAGGAGCAGGCGCGCGGGCGTGAACGGCGGGAGGAGCGCCTTGAGGTGGGAGGGGAGGGGAGGTCACAGCGGCCGTCGTAGGGGGCGGTGGCGGCAATCCAATGGGGGGAGAGGGAAGAGGGGTTAGGGTTTGGGATGCGGGTCGTGGGGGGAGGAGTGGTGTGCGGGGGATAGGGGGAGAGGGGAGGAGTGGTGTGCGGTGGGTGAGTGGTGGCATTCGGCCACTGACAGGTGGGCCCGCGAGGAATTAGGCCCACATGACAGTGTCCTTAACGTCATGTGGTGTAGGTGAAGGGAGCTGCTTCCGGCTGGGTATGGGTGGGGAGAGGGTGAGGGGTGTGGGCCGTTGGATCTGGCAGTATCCGACGGTCTCTACTGTTTGATCCGCGTGACATGCCCATAGACCAATCAGAACGAAGTGCAGGCTTTGATGATGTTATGACCATCTAAAATGGTCATAATCAATTTTCCATTTTTTGAATGCACAAAACAAGTTTTTTGTGTGAAGGATCTACCACATATTAGTTCCAAAATTGGATCAAATCAATTTTATAAAATATTAGAACATATTTAATGCACAATTGACCAAATTGTTGGGTGTCAAAGTTTCGACCCACCTCTGGTGAAAAACACAAATTTCCGCTGATTCAGATGGAAGCGGGTCAAATTTGAACTGCAGCTACCTCGTAATTTGCTCTTTATTTTTTCAAAAATCATTTCTAGATACATAAGTATCTATTTAATCAGAGAAACATCAAAAGTTTTCCAATATTCAACCCCAAGCCAGGAATGGTCAAGCCCGCCGTTTTGACCGCATTTTGAAACAGGCATAAAAAAATAAAAAAAAATCAGAAAATTGGAGAACCTTCACATTGTGTCATTATATGTGGCCAAGTTCCCAGGAAAAATAATAAACTTGTAATACGGCAATTATTTTAAAAAAGTGTTCTCAGAAACGAGCTATCACGTGTGGAGATCAATGGCTTTCAAGCCAAATGATCAATCTTATGGCCACATTCATGGCATAGTTTGTTCAAATGATCTCATGTTGTGCACAAGGGTGCATACTGGAATGGCAAACAATATTGCCTAAGGAAGTTTTCTTTTTCTTTGGACGAAAGAACCATTTTCCATTTTTTGAGTGCCCGAAAGGACGTTTTTTTGTGAAGGACCTCCCAAATAATTGTTGCAAAATTGGACCAAATCATTTTTCTAAAATACTAGGCCATATTTAATGCACAATTGACCAAATGGTTGGGTGTCAAAAGTTTTTATCCACCTCTGGTGAAAAAGACAAATTCCCGCCGATTCACTTGGAAGCGGGTCAAATTTGAACTGCAGCTGCCTCGTAGTTTGCTCTTTATTTTTTCCAAAAATCATTTCTAGGTACATAAGTATCTATTTAATAAGAGAAACATCGAAAGTTTTCCAATATTCAACCCCTAGCTAGGAACGGTCAAGCCCGCCGTTTTGACCGCATTTTGAAACAGGCATAAAAAATTCAAAAAAATCAAAAAATTGGAAAACCTTTGGATTGTGTCATTATATGTGGCCAAGTTCCCAGGAAAAATAATAAACTTGTAATACGACAATTATTTTAAAAAAAGTGTTCTCAGAAACGAGCTATCACGTGTGGAGATTAATGGCTTTCAAGCCAAATGATCAATCTTATGGCCACATTCATGGCATAGTTTGTTCAAATAATCTCATATTGTGCACAAGGGTGCATATTGGAATGGCAAACAATGTTGCCTAAGGAAGTTTTCTTTTTCTTTGGACGAAAGAACCATTTTCCATTTTTTGAGTGCCCGAAAGGAGGTTTTTTTGTGAAAGACCTCACAAATAATTGTTGAAAAATTGGACCAAATCATTTTTCTAAAATACTGGGACATATTTAATGCACAATTTACTAAATGGTTGACTGTCAAAAGTTTTTATCCACCTCTTGAGAAAAAGACAAATTCCCGCCGATTCAGCTGGAAGCGGGTCAAATTTGAACTGCAGCTGCCTCGTAGTTTGCTCTTTATTTTTTCTGAAAATCATTTCTAGGTACATAAGTATCTATTTAATCATAGAAACACCAAAAAAATTCCAAGATTCAACCACTATCTAGGAACGATCATTCCCGCCGTTTTGACCGCATTTTGAAACGGGCATAAAAAATTCAAAAAAATCAAAAAATTGGAAAACCTTCGCATTGTGTCATTATATGTGACCAAGTTTCCAGGAAAAATAATAAACTTGTAATACGGTAATTATTTTAAAAAAGTGTTCTGAGAAACGAGCTATCAAGTGTGAAGATTCATGGCTTTCAAGCCAAATGATCAATCTTATGGCCACATTCATGGCATAGTTTATTCAAATGATCTCATATTGTCCACAAGTCTGCATATTGGAATGGAAAACAATGTTGCCTAAGGAAGTTTTCTTTTTCTTTGGACGAAAGAACCATTTTCCATTTTTTGAGTGCCCGAAAGGAGGTTTTTTTTGTGAAGGACCTCCCAAATAATTGTTGCAAAATTGGACCAAATCATTTTTCTAAAATACTAGGCCATATTTAATGCACAATTGACCAAATGGTTGGGTGTCAAAACTTTTTATCCACCTCCGTGAAAAAGACAAATTCCATGGAATTTAGTTGGAAGCGGGTCAGATTTGAACTGCAGCTGCCTCGTAGTTCGCTCTTTATTTTTTCCAAAAATCATTTCTAGGTACATAAGTATCTATTTAATCAGAGAAACACCAAAAAAATTCCAAGATTCGACGACTAGCTAGGAACGGTCATTCCCGCCGTTTTGACTGCATTTTGAAACGGGCATAAAAAATTCAAAAAAAATCAAAAAATTGGAAAACCTTCGCATTGTGTCATTATATGTGACCAAGTTTCCAGGAAAAATAATAAACTTGTAATACGGTAAATATTTTAAAAAAGTGTTCTGAGAAACGAGCTATCAAGTGTGATGATTCATGGCTTTCAAGACAAATGATAAATCTTACGGCCACATTCATGGCATAGTTTGTTCAAATGATCTCATATTGTCCACAAGTCTTCATATTGGAATGGAAAACAATGTTGCCTAAGGAAGTTTTCTTTTTTTTGGACGAAAGAACCATTTTCCATATTTTGAGTGCGCGAAAGGAGGTTTTTTTTGTGAAGGACCTCCCAAATAATTGTTGCAAAATTGGACCAAATCATTTTTCTAAAATACTAGGCCATATTTAATGCACAATTGACCAAATGGTTGGGTGTCAAAACTTTTTATCCACCTCTGGTGAAAAAGACAAATTCCCGCCGATTTAGTTGGAAGCGGGTCAAATTTGAACTGCAGCTGCCTCGTAGTTCGCTCTTTATTTTTTCCAAAAATCATTTCTAGGTACATAAGTATCTATTTAATCAGAGAAACACCAAAAAAATTCCAAGATTCAACCACTAGCTAGGAACGGTCATTCCCGCCGTTTTGACTGCATTTTGAAACGGGCATAAAAAATTCAAAAAAAAATCAAAAAATTGGAAACCTTCGCATTCTGTCATTATATGTGACCAAGTTTCCAGGAAAAATAATAAACTTGTAATACGGTAAATATTTTAAAAAAGTGTTCTGAGAAACGAGCTATCAAGTGTGAAGATTCATGGCTTTCAAGACAAATGATCAATCTTATGGCCACATTCATGGCATAGTTTGTTCAAATGATCTCATATTGTCCACAAGTCTGCATATTGGAATGGAAAACAATGTTGCCTAAGGAAGTTTTCTTTTTCTTTGGATGAAAGAACCATTTTCCATTTTTGAGTGCCGAAAGGAGGTTTTTTGTGAAGGACCTCCCAAATAATTGTTGCAAAATTGGACCAAATCATTTTCTAAAATACTAGGCCATATTTAATGCACAATTGACCAAATGGTTGGGTGTCAAAACTTTTATCCACCTCTGGTGAAAAGACAAATTCCGCCGATTCGGTTGGAAGCGGGTCAAATTTGAACTGCAATGCCTCGTAGTTCGCTCTTTATTTTTTCCAAAATCATTTCTAGGTACATAAGTATCTTATTAATCAGAGAAACACCAAAAATTCCAAGATTCAACCACTAGCTAGGAACGGTCATTCCATGCTTTTGACCGCATTTTGAAACGGGCATAAAAAATTCAAAAAAAATCAAAAAATTGGAAAACCTTCGCATTGTGTCATTATATGTGACCAAGTTTCCAGGAAAAATAATAAACTTGTAATACGGTAATTATTTTAAAAAGCCGTTCTCAGAAACGAGCTATCACGTGTGGAGATCAATGGCTTTCAAGCCAAATGATCAATCTTATGGCCACATTCATGGCATAGTTTGTTCAAATGATCGCATATTGTGCACAAGGGTGCATATTGGAATGGCAAACAATGTTTCCTAAGGAAGTTTTCTTTTTCTTTGGACGAAAGAACCATTTTCCATTTTTTGAGTGCCCGAAAGGAGGTTTTTTTGTGAAAGACCTCCCAAATAATTGTTGCAAAATTGGACCAAATCATTTTTATAAAATACTAGGCCATATTTAATGCACAATTGACTTAATGGTTGGGTGTCAAAAGTTTTTATCCACCTCTGGTGAAAAAGACAAATTCCCGCTGATTCAGTTGGAAGCGGGTCAAATTTGAACTGCAGCTGCCTCGTAGTTTGCTCTTTATTTTTTCCAAAAATCGTTTCTAGGTACATAAGTATCTATTTAATTAGAGAAACACCAAAAAAATTCCAAGATTCAACCACTAGCTAGGAACGGTCATTCCCGCCGTTTTGACCGCATTTTGAAACGAGCATAAAAAATTAAAAAAATTAAAAAATTAGAAAACTTCGCATTGTGTCATTATATGTGACCAAGTTTCCAGGAAAAATAATAAACTTGTAATACGGTAATTATTTTAAAAAAGTGTTCTCAGAAACGAGCTATCAAGTGTGAAGATTCATGGCTTTCAAGCCAAATGATCAATCTTATGGCCACATTCATGGCATAGTTTGTTCAAATGATCTAATATTATGCACAAGGGTGCATCTTGGAATTCCCAACAATGTTGCCTAAGGGAGTTTTCATTTTCTTTGCACGGAAAATTCATTTTCCTTTTTCCGAGTGCCCCAAATGAGGTTTTTTTGTGAAGGACCTACCATATATTTGTTGCAAAATTGGACCTAATCAATTTTATAAATACTAGGCCATATTTAATGCACAATTGACAAAATGGTTGGGTGTCAAAAGTTTTGATCCACCTCTGGTGAAGAAGACAAATTCCCGTCGATTCAGCTTGAAGCGGGTCAAATTTGAACTACAGCTGCCTCATAGTTTGCTCTTTATTTTTTCCAAAAATCATTTCTAGGTAAATAAGTATCTATTTAATCAGAAATACATGGTTTGATGGCGAGACATCGAGGTTTGGACGGTGACCGAGGGCCCCAACTCTAGAGCGCGTAAGATCGCATGCCCGCCGCGTGGTCACCGCGTGATCGTGGCATTGCCATGTGTTCTGGGTAGCCTAGGCATGTCTAGTGGGTTGGGCACTCCCCAGGTAGGTGCTAGGAAGAAAATCACAACATAAGATTCTCACAAGGAGACCGATCGATGCTCAAACATGAATAAGTAGCCAAGTGTTTGATTTGCGGTACGGGAAATGCACATGGATAATGGGCGTGAGTTTTGGCCGAGGATAATCAGTTACTAAGAAGACCGTCTTCACAAATTTTCACCTCAAAAGGAGGAGCCTAGGTGGTACTTGCTTTGCAAAGTACCACACTGGACATAAATACGAATGTTGAAGCTGGGCTCAAAATAATGAATGGATTGAGCTGGCATTTGGTGGAGGATGGTTATTTGGGCATAGGAAAGCATCAGAAAATGGATACCATTTGGACATGCCAAAGTGGAACTTCCTTCACAAAGTGCTGCTTTGAACAGGATAGGAAAATGAATATTGTTGAGTTATTTTTGAACTAGGCAAGGAAGGTTTTTGACATATTTGATGAAGATATGATCCAAATAATTTATGAGAATTTTTTGGGAATTTTTGGAATAACAGAAATATAGGTTGCTTCACAACCTAGAGCAAAAATTGACACATGGACATGACACATAGGCAAAACTGATGAGATGGCGCCTAGTCATCACAACCCACCACAATCTACAAGGCTATGACCATCAATATTGGTCGTTAACAACTTGATATAAGGCAGCAGACCAGCCCTGTTTGCTTTGTGACCATTTCGTGTAAGGAAATTACGACCTTTCTGACCAAAATGGTCGCAATGGTTTAGGGTTTGGAGCCCCCCGAACAGCTTTTGACCAATTGGTCTCAAATGGTCATAGATCTATGACCAATTCTTCCAGGGTCACTGACAGCAGGTCACTAGTTGACATATTTCTTGTAGTGAAAAGAGGTGGTGAGCCGAATAAATCTATCATAGCATTATAAGAATCAAAGGTATGGCTCCCCAAGAAATTCCCTCCGGTAATGGTATCAAGGATATATCTGTACCAAGGATTAGCACCTACATAAAAATTGCGGAGAAGAATTGAAGTAGATTGCTTCGTGGTAGATCTATTTTGAGCATTGCAAATTCTATACCAAGCGTCTTTTAGATTTTCTCCCTCCCTTTGCTTAAAATTTAGAACTTCATTCTCGGAGACAACGAGAGAAGATATAAGACTAGCCATAACGACAAGCCAGCGAGAAAAAGGCAAGCGGAAAAGAGAGGGTGAATAAAGCGGCAAGGGTGAAGTGGGGAGAGGAAAACGAGAGGCAAATGGCAAATAATGTAATGCGAGAGATAAGGGATTGTGATGGGTACTTGGTATGTTGACTTTTGCGTAGACTCCCCGGCAACGGCGCCAAAAATCCTTCTTGCTACCTCTTGAGCACTGCGTTGGATTTCCCCGAAGAGGAAGGGATGATGCGGCAAAGTAGCGTAAGTATTTCCCTTCGTTTTTGAGAACCAAGGTATCAATCCAGTAGGAGGCCACGCGCAAGTCCCTCGTACCTGCACAAAACAAATAGCTTAACGCGACCAACGCGATTAGGGGTTGTCAATCCCTTCACGGTCACTTACGAGAGTGAGATCTGATAGAGATGATAGATAATATTTTTGGTATTTTTGGTATAAAGATGCAAAGTAAAATAAAAAGCAAAGCAATAATAAAGTGATGGAAGATTAATATGATAGAGAATAGACCCGGGGGCCATATAATTCACTAGTGGCTTCTCTCAAGAGCATAAGTATTCTATGGTGGGTGAGCAATTCTTGTTGAGCAATTGATGTAATTGAGCATAGCTATGAGAGTATCTAGGTATGATCATGTATATAGGCATCACGTCCGAGACAAGTAGACCGACTCCTCCTGCATCTACTACTATTACTCTACTCATCGACCGCTATCCAAAGATGCATCTAGAGTATTAAGTTAATGAAAACAGAGTAACGCCTTAAGCAAGATGACATGATGTAGAGCAATAAATTCATGCAATATGATAAAAACCCCATCTTGTTATCCTCGATGGCAACAATACAATACGTGCCTTACTGCCCCTACTCTCACTGGGAAAGGACACCACAAGATTGAACCCAAAGCTAAGCACTTCTCCCATTGCAAGAACTACCAATCTAGTTGGCCAAACCAAATGGATAATTCGAAGAGACTTGCAAAGATAACCAATCATACATAAAAGAATTCAGAGAAGATTCAAATATTGCTCATAGATATCTTGATCATAAACCCACAATTCATCGGTCTCAACAAGCACACCGCAAAAAGAAGATTACATCGAATAGATCTGAGAGGGGAGAACATTGTATTGAGATCCAAAAAGAGAGAATGATTACATCGAATAGATCTCCACGAGAGAGGGGGAGAACATTGTATTGAGGTCCAAAAAGAGAGAAGAAGCCATCTAGCTACTAACTATGGACCCGAAGGTCTGAGGTAAACTACTCACACTTCATCGGAGAGGCTATGATGATGTAGAAGCCCTCCGTGGTGGATTACCCTTTCGGCGGAGCTCCGGAACAGGCCCCAAGATGGGATCTCGTGGCTACAGAAAGTTGCGGCGGTGGAATTAGGTTTTTGGCTCCGTATCTGATCGTTTGGGGGTACGTAGGTATATATAGGAGGAAGAAGTACGTCGGTGGAGCAACAAGGGGCCCACGAGGGTGGAGGGCGCGCCTGGGGGGGAGGGCGCGCCCCCTACCTCGTGCCTTTCCTGTTGGTTGCTTGATGTAGGGTCTAAGTCTCCTGGATCATATTCAGTGAGAAAATCACGTTCCCGAAGGTTTCATTCCGTTTGGACTCCGTTTGATATTTTGTTTCTTTGAAACTCTAAAATAGGCATAAAACAACAATTCTGGGCTGGGCCTCCGGTTAATAGGTTAGTCCCAAATATAATATAGAAGTGGAAAATTAAGCCCAATATGGTCCAAAACAGTAGATAAGATAGCATGGAGCAATCAAAAATTATAGATACGCTGGAGACGTATCAGCGCATCAGACATCAAAAAGGAAGAGGGTGATTGCCGAACCTGAAGGAGCACCAGCAAAGTACTTGAAAAACGTGGTTGTGCCGGAGAAATCAGACACCACCCACCTTATATTGGCAGTACAACCAGTGACACAAAACGTAGGACCGACTCCAGCAGACTGTACCCATACTTCACTGGCCACACAACTAGCCGCACCACACAGGACCTGCACTCCAGCAAAAGGTATGCCGATTTCAGTTGCCATAGCACCAGCCGTACCATAGAAAAATCCCACTCCAGCAAAAAGTACAACAAGTCCACCGGCCGAAGACCTATCCCAACTGCAGAGACGGCCAATTCCTGCAGATTGGAACCCCATTCAAATTATTCCCAGTTTAAAAGACAATGCTTTCAATGTTGTTAGGGACTACGTGCATATATTCCCATCATGGGAAGATTATAGTGAAGACAAACACCATTTTCACATCTTCCTGTCCCAATTACGTGTAAGTGCTATTATTCATGGTGATTATTTTCCATTTTACGCTGATTGAACACATCAATGATTTACATTACATTGTTGTAAGTAGGCGAGGGTCAATCTGGATAGTCATGATGAGCAAAGCTTGCTTGCGCTTTTCAAGGAAGCATTGCAGTAGTATTGTCATACCGAGGAAATCACACTTTGATGGCAAGTCTATAAACGAATTTCTAGTGAAGTCTCCTGTGCTAAATTTAGAAGACATTGAATGGAAAAACCTTATTATGCAGTGGTCTTGTTCCGAGGATGAGGTACTATCTATGATATCGCATGACAATTTGAACTTCTACTTTTCCGCATGTGCCTTACGGATCTTTTTTGTAGGAAATTTGCTCGAAAAAGAATTCCGCTTTGGAAAGAACGACAGGATATCGCAAATATGCTACCCGCTACTTTGCTCTTGTTAGTACATGTTGTCCTATATCACTGTACTTGCATACATACCTGGTTCATTATGTGACAGCAGTATGCATGACAGCTTGCTTATCAATTGTTCGCTCCAAATTAACTGATCTGTATGAATGGTTACATTAGTGTACAATATATCCAATGCCAATGAATTTTTTTAGCTCTGCATTGTTCTTGTAAGTACCTGTTGTCCTTTATCAGTGTACTTATATTGACAGGTAGTTGTTCATGTACCATCACTCTGCAGCTTATTTTCCTTTGCCCTCCATTTTCTACACATAAGATCTATATTTACTCTTACCATAAGGTTGGATAACACCGATGGTACTGAAGAAGTTTAGCTCTGCATTGCTCTTGGCTGTACCTTTTGCCTGTAACACTGTACTTACATTTATAGTTACTTGGTTATGTAGCATCACTCTTCATCTTATCTTAAATATTCTCCATTTTTTCTTATATTGTCACATCTATATTTACTCTTAACAAAATGTAGAATAAAGGCAATGCGTATGAAGAAGATTCTATGGTAAACTTCTTGAATTGCCCCCCCCCCATCAGCATGGATAAGGGCTTTATAGAGCCTGCCTTCACCAATTATGTAAGTTTGTCCTTCTCAAGCCTTCAAACTTTGTTGTGTATATTTGGTTAGGCATGACTGCAATAGCTGTTTATTTTTGGTGTTTGCATTAAATTGCATATTTAAAGTTTATTATGTAGTTCATAAACAAAAGTTTGTCCTTCTCAATTTAAGTTTTCAGTTGTACAACCAAGTTCCTTCTTCATACCATATAAATTAAACTATACAGAGCAAGTGATCTTCTTTTGCACTTCATGTATGCTTCTGTTCTTGATCCCTAATCTAGTGGTGTGGTGAACCTACCCACTACAACACAATGACATATTCTGCAATGTCTTAACTATAAACAATGTCATATCATTCTACTATTATTTAAACCGTCTCTTTATTTGCCAATCTGAAATGGGATAAATTGAAATCACACTAACCATTGATACTTATGAGTTCTTGATCTGTAATCGAGTGGTGTCGTGAAGCTACCAACTCCTTCACAATGTCATTTCCTGCCATGTCTTGACCTGAACAATACATATTGTGTTAATGCAATTTTAAACTGTGTCACTTTATTCATCAGTAAGAAATGTGATGAATTGTCAGCACTGATACTTTTATGTACAAAACCTGTCATCTGTCTGCTTGTTTATCTTTCAGAGTGAGGAGGATATAAGTGTTAAACAAGCGTAGTCTCATCAGCTTGCTCAGCTGCTTGTGCTGCAGTTCCCCAGCAGGGCTAACCTTTCTTGAACTCTATTGAAGTGCTGTCAGTTTCGTATATTATTTTGTCAGCGTGTTTAGTTGCACCGGTGGCGATCTTTGATGCCCCGCGTATGTAATCTGCTGTCTGCTTGTGCTTTATTATCATAGTGCCGAACTTTGATGCCCAGTGGATGTAATATGCCGTAATTTCTTTATTGTATAGTCTAGGTTTTTTCTTATTCATGATGATGCAGTTATTTTACTGTATATATATATATATCCTATCTTCGCAGTAAACCGGCCAAACCGTAAAATTACGGTACATAATCGGGCCGTCATGCAATCACGATGTATGATCCGCATCATGGGCCCCGTCATCTTGGTCCGTTAGAAGGCCTAAATGTAAACAGGCCCACTAGTAGATTCGGGCCTTTAATAGGCCGAGTAAACCGCCGGCCCTCTTTTCACAAGAAAACTCAATGGGCTTTTAGTAGGCTGAGAAGTAGGTTGGGCCTGAAACGTGCCGAACAGCTCACGAGCCGGCAAAAGCCCGAAACGGACCCCGGCCCATGATAGTGCCAATCAAATGACGGGCTTTTAACATGCCAAAATTGTATCGGTCCTTGTTTGGCCCAATCAGATTATCGGCTGCGAGCAGGCCGGATGCAAACCGGGCTGTAGTTAGGCCCAACTATATGACGGGCTTTTAACATGCTGAATTTAATATAGCGCTGAAATTTTAAGCGGGCCCTTAACAGGCTGAAACTAATATCATGCCGAATTATTAAATGGGACTTTAGCAAGTGGGCCCAAAAGCATAGCATCTAGTTGACAGGCCGAATCTAATATGGGCCATAATTTAGCCCAAAGGCTCTTAAAGGGCCGGACCTGATCTGGGCCGTAATTTGGCCCAGAACGTGGTAGGCTTTTAACGGGCCAGATCTCATATGGGCCATTGTTAGGCCCGGAACGTGGCAGGCTATTAATGGACCGGATCAAATATGGGCCGACATTTGGCCCAAAACATGGCAGCCAGTTAATGGGCCGGCCTACTAGGGTCCTCAAAATCTTATGGGCCTACAGCTGGGCCGACCCATTAATGTCGGCAAAATCTCGTGGGTCTTTAGCTGGGCCGGCCCATTGTTGTCCATAAACATCTTGTGGGCCTTCACCTGGGCCGGCCCATTATGGCCCGTAAAAATCTTATGGGCCTTTACCTGGGCCGGCCCATTATGGCCCGCAAAATCTTGTGGGCCTTTAGCTGGGCTAGCCAATTTTGGTCCGCAAAATCTCGTGGGCCTTTAGCTGGGCCGGATCATTATGGTCCGCAAAATCTCGCGGGCCTTTAGTTGGGTCGGCCCATTTAAACTATATGGGCCACTTTTGGGCCGGTCCACGTGTCAACATATCATAGGCGCATCTCGCCCATTGGAAGAGAGACACACAGCCAACGTGGAGCTGACACGTGTTTTCGTCAGCCAATCAGAATTTTACACGTGGAAAATCCCCATTGGTCCGGGCTGCTAACGGGTTATCGGATCCAAAACCAGACCCGATAGCTTAACGACGTTCCGTTACGGTGGATGCCACGTGTCGGTCACCCTTGACGGAAGCACTTCTGTGACGCGCGATTTATCGTCATGGAAGTGGACACTTCCGTGATGATAATTTTGGTAATGTCATGGAACACTTCTACGACAACACAGGTATGACTATCTTGATTCTGTCATAAAATTGTCATGGATGTACATGCATGACAGAAAACGCGACATACTATGACAAACACTTATCATCACGGAAGTGTATTTTTTTGTAGTGCAGGTAAGTTTAATTTGTCCGAATATGCTAACCATATGCTAGTAGCCCCTGAGACTTGCATCATTTGGTACAAGTGATTTAAGTATCGTTGTATGACCAGGTTCTTACGGAGAAGAAGGACCTGCTAGCCCAAGAGCTGGAAAAATGTTGGACATAGCTAACTGCTGCTACCGCCGAACTGGAGGAGTCCAGGAAGGCGGCGTCTGGTAATATTTCCCTCCATCGAGAAACAATAATTATATACCAGCTTGTGCTAATACTGTTGCTTATCATAATAGGATCGTCCAGCCAATTGGAGGTGTAACTGAAAGCCGCTCAAACGGGCGAGAAAGAGGCGAAAAAGGCTACATGCCGCAGGCGAGCGCGTTCTGACCCGTGTCAGAGAGGAGAAAAACAAACTCTAGGATGCAAACACCCAGCTGGGCGAGGAACTAAAAGATGTGCAGGCCCAGCTGGCTGACTGCGTGAAGGAGAATAAAAGGCTGCAAGGCGGCATATTCAGTATGTGGCCGAACTTACCTGATGACAGTTCGGAGATGAAAGGAAGTGATAGAGTTATGTTTGCAGGTATGCTGACGGGTCCCAAAGAGGATATGTCTGGATTGTCGGACGATCTGCTGCAAGGGCTGTCGCAAATGCACCAGCAAGCTCGGCAGGCAATGCGGAGTGTTGCCAAGGCCTTATGGCCATCCGCCTCCCCTCTAGGAAGTATGGAGGAGCTTGTAGAGCTATTCAAGGGAGCGCGACGGTGTATCCAATTATGGAAAATATCGGCCTGTCGGGAGGGTGCGCGAGAGTCCTGGGCCATGGTGAAGACACGGTATACGAAGCTTGATTCGAATCGCATGGCCCGGGTCGGACCTCTAGGGTCAGACGAAAAAGAAGTGCCCGTTAATTTTGTATATGACCAAGTAGCAGTAGCTGCCAAATATTCCCAACAGGATTGTAAGTTAGACAGCTTGTTGGACGACATAGAGGAGGAGATTTATGAGTCCAAGTGACTATGTACTTTCCTTGATATATGTAACTCTAGCTGAATTGTAAAACGATTGTCATGGCCGACCTTTTCGCTTCAACCTCTGGACCTGAAGGTGCGGAGTGTTTCCGAATACTAGAGCGGCCGAATGGACCGGGGTATGCGTGGAAACCAGGCATAGGGATCATAGTTGCTTGAACAAACAAGTTGTATCCGGCTAGTTATGTTATATTACATTAAGATTGTAAGAAATATCTTCCAGAGAGAATAGTTCCTTTAAGGGTTCCTTTCCCTGGGTGTGCATGCGTTAATGTGCATGCCCGAACTGTGATTAAAAAATCGCAGTATATGTAACTTCTGGGGGTTCACAATGCAGCGAATGCGAAAACATCTTTAATCCACCGACCGAATATTCCCTTAAGAATGCTAGCTTTCGGCTTCACCCAGTCTGAGGTACACATCCGGATGACTCGGCAGTAACAATCGTAGAGGTGCTCCCTTTATGCCCTAGCCGGACTAAGGAGAACGTAGGGCATAAGCACAGGAGCCAGGCAACCCGGCTTGGCCAAAACTTAACTCATATCGATGCATATAATGGCGAAAAAAAGGTACATATGAAAAAAAAACGCATATGTGATGAGCTTGATGCTCGGGAAATAATAATAACAAGTTTCTGTCCAAGAAGCCCTCAGGTATAATGGACGTACATATTTAGAGATGTATGTGTCAGGTGTGCACGGTCTAACCGCACGAAAGCTGTAGGGCTAAAGAGATAAAATGAAAAGAGAGAAAAAATGATGGAAACAATAGGGAGAAGGAGACGAACAGAGAGTTCGGTGCTAGTCATAGAATTTTTGGAGTCTGGCCGCGTTCCAGGGGTTCGGCTTTAGGCGATTGTCTGACGCATCATGCAGGCGGTACGCTCCTCCGGTGAGAACTTCGTCAATGATGAAGGGCCCCTCCCACTTGGGCTTGAGTTTGTCCTTTTTCTTCTCCGGCAGGCGTAGAACGAGTTCGCCAACGTTATAAGTCTTGGCCCGCACTTCTCTGCTTTGATATCTGTGAAAATGCGGAACGGGCTTTTGCAACATCACGCTCCTCCTCCAGGGCGTCTAAGCTGTCCTGCCGATCAAGCTCGGCCTCTCTCTCTTCATACATGCACACTCGAGGTGAGTCATGAATAATGTCGCAAGGTAACACAACCTCTGCGCTGTACACCATGAAGAAAGGTGTGTATCCAGTGGTGCGATTGGGCGTGGTCCGTAGCCCCCAGACTACAGAGTCAAGCTCCTCAACCCAGTGCTTGTCTGATTCTTTCAAAGACCGCACTAGTCTAGGCTTGATGCCGCTCATAATAAGATCATTGGCCCGTTTGACTTGACCGTTTGTTTGTGGATGGTAGACAGAGGCGTAATCGAGCTTGATGCCTAGATTAGTGCACCAGGTTTGTACTTCGTCGACCGTGAAATTAGAGCCGTTATCAGTGTTGATGCTGTGTGGAATCCCATAATGGTGTACAATGCTGGATATGAATTCTATCACCGGCCCGGACTCGGCCGTTTTAACTGGTTTGGCCTCTATCCACTTAGTGAATTTATCCACCATGACCAGCATATATTTTTTCTTATGGCTTCCTCGTTTAAGGGGTCCAACCATATCTAGTCCCCAGACCGCAAAAGGCCAAGTGATGGGGATTGTTTGTAGGGCAATGGGGGGCATATGGCTTTAGTTGGCGAAGAGTTGGCATCCGACGCAACGTTGGACAAGGTCCTGTGCATCTGCTCGGGCCGTCGGCCAATAAAATCTTGTACAGAAGGCCTTGCTAACAAGGGCCCGAGCTGCGGCGTGGTGCCCGCCGAGACCGGCATGAATCTCAGCCAGGAGCTGCCGCCCCTCCTCCTCAGAGATACATCTTTGAAGGACTCCGGTAGTGCTTTTCTTGTAGAGCTCTCCGTCATGAACCTTATAGGCCTTCGAACGCCAGATAATGCGCCGGGCCTCATTCTGATCCTCAGGGAGTTCCTTCCTACTAAGGTAGGCCAAGAAGGGTTCGGTCCATGGGGCAATGACTGCCATGATGAGATGGGATGATGGTATTATTTCGGTGGCTGAGCCCCCGATGATATCGGTGTGTTCGGAATCTGGGGCTGTGTTTGGATCCGAACTAGTGTTGTCGCTCTCCCCTTGCTACACCACGGATGGCTTAAAAAGCCTTTCCAGAAAGATGTTAGGTGGGACAGGGTCGCGCTTGGCGCCGATGCGGGCGAGGACATCCACCGCTTGATTACTTTCTCGGGCCATGTGATGAAACTCGAGCCCCTCAAACCGAGCCGACATTTTTAGGATGGCAACGATAAGCTGCCATCTTCGGGTCTTTGGCGTAGAAGTCTCCGTTTATTTGAGATATTGCGAGGTTTGAGTCCCCGCGCACTTCCAGGCATTGTATGCCCATGGAGACAGCCATCCGAAGGCCATGCAATAAGGCTTCATATTCGGCTGCGTTATTAGAGTCTCAGATATAATATTTGGAGTACGTCTTGGGCGACGTCTCCAGTGGGGGACGTTAAAACGACGCCCGCTCCTAGTCCTGCCAGCATTATGGAACCATCAAAATACATAACCCAGTTGGAATATGTGCCGTACTCTTTAGGGAGTTCGGCCTCTGTCCATTCGGCGACGAAGTTAGCCAGTACTTGAGATTTAATGGCTCGATGCGGTTTGTATGTTATGTCGAAAGGAAGGAGCTCAATGGCCCATTTGGCCATCCGGCCCGTAGCGTCGTGGTTATTTATTATGTCATTGAGTGGTACTTCGGAAGCCACCGTGATCGAACACTCCTGGAAATAGTGTCGTAGCTTCCGAGATGCCATGGAGACCGTGTATGCTATCATTTGATAATGGGGGTACCGGGATTTTCATGGTGTGAGGACCGTGGATACGTAGTATACTGGCTTCTGAAGCGGGAGTTTGTGTCCGTCCTGTTCTCGTTCAACTACGAGCACGGCGCTCACCACCTGGTGTGTTGCCGATATGTATAATAACATGCGTTCGCCGACATTCGGTGCAGCCAGGATTGGGTTGCTTGCCGGAAGAGTTTTTATTTCTTCCAGTCCGGCCGTTTCTGCATGCGTCCACTCGAAGTGATCGGTGCGTCCTAGAAGGCGATAGAGCGGCAATGCATTTTCTCCCAGTCTAGAGATAAAGCGGCTTAAAGCTGCCACGCAACCGGCAAGCTTTTGGACATGTTTGAGGTTTGTTGGCGTAGCCAATTGTGACAAAGCTCGGATTTTGGCTGAATTTGCTTCAATTCCTCTATTGGAGATGATGAAGCCTATCACTTTTCCAGCGGGAATGCTAAAAACACATTTTTCCGGATTGAGCTTAATGTCGTATGCACGGAGGTTGTCGAATGTGAGGCGTAAATCGTCTATGAGTGTTTCGACGTGTCTAGTTTTGATGACGGCGTCGTCCACATATGCTTCAACTGTCTTGCTGATCTGTTTCTCCAGGAATGTTTGGATCATGCGTTGATAGGTGGCGCCGGCGTTTTTGTAGGATCTTGAGAAGAGGTGTCTAGAGGGGGGGGGGATGATTAGACACTAAGTACCAAAGTTGCAGTTTTTAATCTTTTTCAGTTTAAGTGGAGTTTAGGCACAATTTCAACATTCACAATACATAACAAGCAAGCATGCAAAGAGTGTATGAGCAGAGGAAAGTAAAGCATGCAACTTGCAAGAAAGTAAAGGGAAGGGTTTGGGGGATTCAAACGCAATTGGAGACACAGATGTTTTTGTCGTGGTTCCGATAGGTGGTGCTATCGTACATCCACGTTGATGGATACTTAAACCCACGAAGGGTAACAGCTTGTGAGTCCACGGAGGGCTCCACCCATGAAGGGTCCACAGTAGCAACCTTGTCTATCCCACCATGGTCGCCGCCCACGAAGGACTTGCCTCACTAGCGGTAGATCTTCACGAGTAGGCGATCTCCTTGCCCTTACAAACTCCTTGGTTCAACTCCACAATCTTGTCGGAGGCTCCCAAGTGACACCTAGCCAATCTAGGAGACACCACTCTCCAAGAAGTAACAAATGGTGTGTTGATGATGAACTCCTTGCTCTTGTGCTTCAAATGATAGTCTCCCCAACACTCAACTCTCTCTCATAGGTTTTGGATCTAGTGGAAAGAAGATTTGAGTGGAAAGCAACTTGGGGAAGGCTAGAGATCAAGATTCATATGGTAGGAATGGAATATCTTGGCCTCAACACATGAGTAGGTAGTTCTCTCTCAGAAATAGGATCTTTGGAAGTGTAGGCTTAGTCTCGATGGCTCTCTCCACGAATGAAGAGGAGGTGGAGGGGTATATATAGCCTCCACACAAAATCTAACCGTTACACACAATTTACCAATCTCGGTGGGACCGAATCAACAAACTCGGTCAGACCGATTTTAGTAAACCTAGTGACCGTTAGGGTTTTCGGTGGGACCGAAACGCAACTCGGTAAGACCGATATGGTTAGGGTTAGGGCATAACGTAATCTCGGTGAGAACGATTACCCAAACTCGGTGAGACCGATTTTGGTAATTAGCTAACCAGAGAGTTGGTCAGGCAAACTCGGTGGGACCGATTACTCAAACTCGGTGGGACCAATTTTGGTAATAAGTTAACCAAAGAGTTTGCATCGTAATCTCGGTAGTACCGATTGCAAAAGCTCGGTGAGACCGATTTTGGTAATGGACATACACAGAGAGATTACAATCCCATCTCGGTGAGACCGAGATCCCTATCGGTGAGACCGATTGGCTTCGGGTTTGTGGCAGTGGCTAAGGCATCAAAACTCGGTGGCGCCGGATAGAAAGAATCAGTGGGGCCGAGTTTGACTTTTAGGTTTAGGACATTTGTGGATGTGAGAAAGTAGCTGAGGGTTTTGGAGCATATCATTAAGCACATGAAGCAAGAGGCTCATTAAGCAACACCTCATCCCTCCTTGATAGTATTGGCTTTTCCTATAGACTCAATGTGATCTTGGACCACTAAAATATAAAATGAAGAGTCTTGAGCTTGAAGCTTTAGCCAATCCTTTGTCCTTAGCATCATGAAGGAGTTCCCACATCCTTTAGTCCATGCCACTCCATTGTTGAACTTATCTGAATCATACTAGATAAAAGTGTTAGTCCAAGAAGAGATATGTTGACATTAATTACCAAAACCACCTAGGGAGCACTTGTGCTTTCAATCTCCCCCTTTTTGGTAATTGATGGCAACATACGTCAAAGCTTTTAGATAAAGATATAAAGATTAGCAAGTAAAGCTTTGGAAGGACATGTAACAAGCATAGGCTCCCCCAACATGTATGCAATCATGTGAGTATGGAATATAGAAGCATGTGAGAGCATGACCATGATATAGCAGGTAATGTGTTACATGTATCTTGGCCATATGCATCAGAGCAAAGAATATTAAGGAATATACCTTCATCCCCATGAGTCCTTCTTGCAAACAGTATGTACATCAGCAAGAATTCCTCATACACATGATTGTGATGCATATACTTACCTTGTAGTCTTGAGTTGGCTTAGGATGGAATGAACCTGCATAAACAAGGTTAGATAACACAGGTACATCTACTAGCCAGAGCAAACAAAAGAAACCACAAGAATACCAAGACTGCGATGACATGTAGAGAGTGAGTACTAAGTACCACATTTGAATAGACATATCCCCAAGAGTAAAGATATGCAATGAATTCAAATGATTTCTTTCCCTTAGATGTCTTGCTCCCCCTGAATCTAGCATGGGATACTGGGGGAAGATAGGGAACAGAAAATCAGAGCAAAAACTCAGAGCTGAAAGATATAAATGAACAGAGCTGAAAGCAAGTAAGCATATATGAACATGTCTTTCCCCCAAAAAGACATGTGGCATCTCTCCTCTTGAACACCAAGCATCTGGGATCCTTGAGAAATACTTTCTACTTAAGTATTCTCTCCCCCTGGAGATCTCTCTCTCTCCCCCTTGAGGAGCTCTCTCCCCATTTAGAAGGTGATATACTCTTTTTTTTGATGTGATCTCTCTCTAAATGATAAGCTTTGATGTGATCTCTCTCTCCCCCTTTGACATCAATTTCCAAGAAGGGCTTTCTGGAATCTGTCGAATGGGTTTGGTCCTTGAGACACAGCGCAAAGCAATAATAAAAATGTGATGCTTGTAGAGGACAAGATTCATTGAGCGGAGCTGGATCAGAAGAAACACAGAATAAATGGTAACCTGTTTTTCCTGTTGCGAAATCGGTGGCACCGAGTGGTATGCTTCGGTTGTACCGAAAGGATTCGGTTAGACCGAAAGCAACAAGTCGGTGAAACCGAGTTCGTCGCAAAGAAAACACTTGTCACCTCAGCTCTCTAGACTAGTAAGATCTCGCAAAGATTTGCAAGGAATTTACTGAAAGATGTGCAAGGAATTGGAATGCAGGAAATGCAAGGCAACTGAAAAGAAAGAAAGAAAGAAAGAAATCTAGATGAAGGTTTTTTTTAAAGGGGAAAAAAATATGCATGAGACAAATGCACAAAGACAGAAGAGAACACAAGAGAACTTCATCTAGAGATGGTCGGTGACAAATTCACCTATGTTAGAGTATATTGACTTAGGAGTCAAGTGAGATCACTTGATCATAGGTCATACTCATCGTTTAAGCTCAAAATGGGGTTACCATTTTTTGTTTAAGATTTTTGATGTATTCACATCTTGTTGAGTTGCTTTAACTCATGACTTGGAGTAAAGCTTATCTAAGATGGAATGACATACCTTGGTTGGTGGTGTTGGCCATGTAGTTGAACTTGTGTGGGTTGCTCAAGGTTGAAGTAGATCATCAAGACTTGGGAGCGCCACTTGGAGCATGAGTCCATCTACCTACATGGGTTAGTCCTTGCAAGGAATAGCACTTGTGTAAAAGAGAATTTTAAACATGAAGATCAATCATTGAGATTTTCAAAGGATATTTGAAAGATTCCGTGCTTCCTTGACTTCAACCACCATAATGTAGAGACTTGGTGATGTAGAGATTGCTCAAGATGTGAGTGGCTTTCAATCTCATGGAATTTGATTCAACCAAGTACCTACATGGGTTAGATAACATACAAGACACAAATATATCCAAGATATATGATATATTCATCTCTAGAGAAATATCAAGGATTAGTCTTAAGCTCATGTCTTGCATGTATCCAATGGAGTTTCTACTCCAAGTTTGAAGCATCGATGATGTTCAATTCTCCTCTCAACCTGCAAAACACTTTCTCATCAAGGGGTTTAGTGAATATATCCGCTAATTGCTTTTTGGTGCGAGCATGCTTAAGATCAATGTCTCCCTTAGCAACGTGATCTCGAATAAAATGATGACGAACTTCAATATGCTTAGTTCGAGAATGTTGCACAGGATTATGACCAATTTTGATAGCACTTTCATTGTCACAAAGCAATGGAACATGTTTCACATGTATTCCATAATCTTTAAGAGTTTGGGTCATCCAAAGTAATTGAGCACAACATGATCCAGCGGCATTGTATTCCGCTTCGGCGGTGGATAAGGATACCGAGTTTTGTTTCTTGGAGGACCAAGACACAAGAGATCTACCAAGAAATTGACAAGTACTCGAAGTGGACTTTCTATCAACCTTGTCTCCGGCATAATCCGAGTCGGAATAGCCACCAAGATCGAAAGAGGCCCTCTTAGGATACCAAATGCCAAAGTTTGGTGTATGAATTAAGTATCTCACTATCCTTTTCACGGCCTTAAGATGACATTCTTTAGGAGCAGCTTGATATCGTGCACACATGCACAAACTTAGCATGATATCGGGACGAGAAGCACATAGATATAACAATGAACCAATCATAGAGGGATAAACCTTTTTATCAACCGGTTCACCATCTTTGGTCAAGTCAAGGTGTCCACTAGTAGGCATGGGTGTGGACATACCTTTGCATTCTTGCATGTTGAACTTCTTGAATAAGTCCTTGGTGTACTTCGTTTGAGAGACAAAGGTTCCTTCCTTAGTTTTCTTGATTTGCAAACCGAGAAAGAATTTGAGTTCACTCATCATAGACATCTCAAACTTCTCCGACATTAGCTTTCCAAACTTTTCACTAAAATGAGGGTTAGTTGAACCAAATATGATATCATCAACATAGATTTGGCACACAAATAGTTCTCCATTAACCCTTTTAGTAAAAGAGTAGAATCTATTTTCCCAATTTCAAAGCCTTATTCAAGAAGGAACTTGGTCAAGCATTTATACCATGCTCTAGGAGCTTGTTTAAGACCATAAAGAGCTTTGTGAAGTTTGTAAACATGATTGGATTTCTTAGGATTGACAAAGCCGGGAGGTTGTTTAACATAAACTTCCTCCTCTATTTTACCATTTAGGAAAGCACTTTTAATGTCCATTTGGTACAAGGTGATATCATGATGATTAGCATATGCAAGTAAGATGCGAATGGACTCAAGTCTAGCAACGGGAGCATAAGTCTCACCATAGTCCATACCTTCGACTTGTGTGTAGCCTTGGGCGACGAGACGTGCTTTGTTGCGAACTACTTGTCCATCTTCATCTTGCTTGTTGCGAAACACCCATTTGGTACCGATGATGTTGTGGTTGTTGTCGGGCTTCTCAACCAATGTCCATACTTGGTTCCTCTCAAAGTTGTGCAGCTCTTCATGCATAGCATTTATCCAATCCGGATCTTCCAATGCTTCTTCAACCTTCATAGGTTCAATGCTAGAGATGAAAGAATAGTTTTCACAAAAGTTAGCTAACGAGTTTTAGAGCGAGTGATTCTCCCGGTTTGAATATCATTATAGATTTGTTCGACGAGATGGTCTTTAGCAATTCTTGCTCGAACTCGTGAAAGCTTTTGCTTGGGTCTTCGTTGAACATCTTCTTCATCTTGTTCTTCTTCTTGGCCTTCTTCATTGTTGGCCTTGTCGTTCTCTTGTCGTGGTGGAGAAGGAGGTTGTTGACGTTCATCTTGATGCATTTCCTCGTTTTCTTCATCTTGGTGTGTTCCACTTGTGGATGCTTCCGTATCAATTCTTGGTTCACCTTGTCGTGAAGTATAAGCTTCCACTTGGACGGACGAGGTACTCTCCTTCACCTCCGTTGGACGAACTTTGCCAATAGACAAGTCTTGGATTGCTTCTGAAGGGTCTTTGTCTCCTACATCAATTGGCAATTGCTCTACTTGCGAGCCTTTAGATTCATCAAACTTCACATCTACCGTCTCTTCAACCTTTCGGGTGAAATTGTTGTAGACACGGTAAGTGTGAGAGTTTGATCCATAACCTAGTAGGAAACCTTCATGAGACTTAGGAGCAAATTTAGAACGACGATGCTTATCAAGAATGTAGCACTTTGAGCCGAATACTCGAAAGTATCCAACTTGGGGTTTGTTACCGGTGAGGAGCTTCGTGTCAGTCTTGCCGAGTAGCTTGTGAAGATACAAGCAATTTGTTGCATGACAAGCTGTCTCAACCGCTTCCGCCCAAAAGTGCTTCGGCGTCTTGTACTCATCAAGCATCGTTCTCGCCATTTTGATGAGCGTTCGGTTCTTCCTCTCAAAAACTCCATTTTGTTGAGGTGTGTACGTAGCCGAGAACTCGTGTGAAATCCCCTCTTCGTCAAGAAAGGTGTCCACATTTGCGTTCTTGCACTCCGTTCCGTTGTCGCTGCGAACCTTCTTGATCTTCACTTCAAATTGATTTTGGGCCTTCCTAACGAAGTTTTTGAATATCTTTTGGACCTGCGATTTATCATCAAGAAAAAACACCCACGTAAATCTTGAAAAATCATCAACTATAACTAGACCAAAAGAATTTCCACCGAGACTCTTGTAGGCGTTGGGACCAAAGAGATCCATGTGAAGCAGCTCGAGTGGCCTCCTTGTAGTCACAATGTTCTTCACGGGATGTCTTCCTCCAACCTGTTTACCTGCCTGACAAGCACTGCATAGTCTATCCTTATCAAATATGACATCGTTAACTCCAAGAATATGATTTCCTTTAATGAGCTTGTCAAGGTTTCTCATGCCAACGTGACCTAGTCGTCTATGCCATAACCAACCTTTTGAGGATTTAGCAATGAAGCAAGTTTTAGGTTGTGCCTTTTTAGAGAAATCAACAATGTAAAGATCACCTCTACGCACAACGGTAAAGACCATTTTATGATTGTCTCGACGAAACACTTGGCAATCTACTTCAGTAAATAGGACATTGAAACCGAAATCAGCAAGTCTAGATACTGAAAGTAAGTTGTACCCAAGAGATTCAACGCGCATGGCATTTTGTATGGAGCTATCATGTGAGATGGCCACCTTACCAAGGCCAGCCACCTTACCCTTTGAGTTGTCACCGAAAGTAACATACTTTCGAGGACTATCATTTTCAGCAAGCTCACAAAACATGTCTTTATCTCCGGTCATGTGATCGGTACATCCACTGTCTACAACCCATTCCTTTCCTCCTGACACATATCCCCGAAGATTTGCCATTAGACCAAAATGTCTCATTGCAACATCAAGATCGAAGTCACTATCATCATCCTCATCATAGTATCCATGTTCAACATCGTCATGTGGTGGATCAAGTCCTAGAGAGGGTGATTCATTAGAGTGAGTTTGAAAATGATCTTGTCTATGAATTCTTATAGCTTCGGAAATAATATCACTTATAATTCCAACATCTCCTTTGGCACGAGTAAGGTTGGTGAGTTCAAATAGACGATCACCGAACATATGATCACTAGTATTCATCTTACTCAAGGCAATAGACTTGTGGAGGATTTCATCTAGATTTTTCAAGGAATAATTTGGAAAACGTTCCTCAAGAAATTTCATATAGTGTAGGCACACTCAAAAGTAGGCAAGATTCGAAACAAGTTTCTAGGCAAGCCTCTAGTGATAAGATTAACAGTTCTAAGATTTCTAGTCATGTCAATAGCTTCATCAAGGGTAGGATGCATAGGATCAACATGAGGTGCACAAGGGCTAGCAATGTACTTGTTCAAATGATATTGACTGAAAATTGCAAGCATCTCATTTTTCCACTCATGAAAATACTCTCCATCAAGAATAGGCACTCTATGTCTAAGACTCCCCAAAGTAGACTCATCCATCTTCCTCCAATGGTGATTAAACCAAGGCAATGGATACCTTTGCTCTGATACCACTTGTAGGATCTTGAGAAGAGGTGTCTAGAGGGGGGTGATTAGACACTAAGTACCAAAGTTGCAGTTTTTAATCTTTTACGGTTTAAGTGGAGTTTAGGCACAATTTCAACCTTCACAATACATAACAAGCAAGCATGCAAAGAGTGTATGAGCAGCGGAAAGTAAAGCATGCAACTTGCAAGAAAGTAAAGGGAAGGGTTTGGAGGATTCAAACGCAATTGGAGACACAGATGTTTTTGTCGTGGTTCCGATAGGTGGTGCTATCGTACATCCACGTTGATGGATACTTAAACCCACGAAGGGTAACGGTTGCGCGAGTCCACGGAGGGCTCCACCCATGAAGGGTCCACGAAGTAGCAACCTTGTCTATCCCACCATGGTCGTCGCCCACGAAGGACTTGCCTCACTAGCGGTAGATCTTCACGAAGTAGGCGATCTCCTTGCCCTTACAAACTCCTTGGTTCAACTCCACAATCTTGTCGGAGGCTCCCAAGTGACACCTAGCCAATCTAGGAGACACCACTCTCCAAGAAGTAACAAATGGTGTGTTGATGATGAACTCCTTGCTCTTGTGCTTCAAATGATAGTCTCCCCAACACTCAACTCTCTCTCATAGGTTTTGGATCTGGTGGAAAGAAGATTTGAGTGGAAAGCAACTTGGGGAAGGCTAGAGATCAAGATTCATATGGTAGGAATGGAATATCTTGGCCTCAACACATGAGTAGGTAGTTCTCTCTCGTAAATAGGATCTTTGGAAGTGTAGGCTTAGTCGATGGCTCTCTCCACGAATGAAGAGGAGGTGGAGGGGTATATATAGCCTCCACACAAAATCTAACCGTTACACACAATTTACCAATCTCGGTGGGACCGAATCAACAAACTCGGTCGGACCGATTTTAGTAAACCTAGTGACCGTTAGGGTTTTCGGTGGGACGAAGCGCAACTCGGTAAGACCGATATGGTTAGGGTTAGGGCATAACGTAATCTCGGTGAGAACGATTACCCAAACTCGGTGAGACCGATTTTGGTAATTAGCTAACCAGAGAGTTGGTCAGGCAAACTCGGTGGGACCGATTACTCAAACTCGGTGGGACCGATTTTGGTAATAAGTTAACCAGAGAGTTTGCATTGTATTCTCGGTAGTACCGATTGCACAAACTCGGTGAGATGGATTTTGGTAATGGACATACACAGAGAGATTACAATCCCATCTCGGTGAGACCGAGATCCCTATCGGTGAGACCGATTGGCTTAGGGTTTGTGGCAGTGGCTAAGGCATCAAAACTCGGTGGCGCCGGATAGAAAGAATCAGTGGGGCCGAGTTTGACGTTTAGGTTTAGGACATTTGTGGATGTGAGAAAGTAGGCGAGGGTTTTGGAGCATATCATTAAGCACATGAAGCAAGAGGCTCATTAAGCAACACCTCATCCCTCCTTGATAGTATTGGCTTTTCCTATAGACTCAATGTCATCTTGGACCACTAAAATATAAAATGAAGAGTCTTGAGCTTGAAGCTTTAGCCAATCCTTTGTCCTTAGCATCATGAAGGAGTTCCCACATCCTTTAGTCCATGCCACTCCATTGTTAAACTTATCTGAATCATACTAGATAAAAGTGTTAGTCCAACAAGAGATATGTTGACATTAATTACCAAACCACCTAGGGAGCACTTGTGCTTTCAGTTTTTGACCCCAAAGGGCATGGTGTTGATGCAGAATGGCCCATATGGGGTGATGAATGCTTTTGCGGCCTGATTGGACTCCTTCATTTTAATTTGATGGTATCTAGAATATACGTCGAGGAAGCACAGTGAGTCATGTCCTGCGGTAGCATCAATAATCTGATCGATGCGGGGGAGGGGGAAGGGATCCTTGGGGCAAGCTTTATTGAGGTCTTTGAAGTCGACGCACAGGCGCCATGATTTGTCCTTCTTTGGCACCATCACTAGGTTTGTCAGCCAGTCCGGGTGTTTTATTTCTCTAATGAATCCGGCCTCTAATAGCTTGGCTAGCTCCTCCCCCATAGCTTGACGTTTGGGTTCGGAAAAACACCGTAGTGTTTATTTGACCGGTTTATATCCCTTCAATATATTGAGGATGTGTTCCACCAATTTACGTTGGATTCCTGGCATATTAGAAGGGTGCCAGGCAAATATCTCCGAGTTCTCACGCAGGAACTCCCGTAGCACGGCATCAACTGTTGGGTCTAGTTGTGCTCCAATAGATGTTGTCTTCTTGGGGTTTGTTGGATGGACTTGGAATTTTACTATTTCTTCTGCCGATTTCAATGAGGTGGATGTTGGGGAACGTTGCAGAAAATTAAAATTTTCCTACGGTTTCACCAAGATCCATCTATGAGTTCATCTAAGCAACGAGTCATGGGAGAGAGATTGCATCTACATACCACTTGTAGATTGCATGCGGAAGCGTTCAAGGGAACGGGGATGATGGAGTCGTACTCGCCGTGATTCAAATCACCGATGACCAAGTGCCGAACAGACAGCACCTCCGCGTTCAACACACGCATTTTAACGGACGACGTCTCCTCCTTCTTGATCCAGCAAGGGGAAGGAGAGGTTGAGGAAGAAGGCTCCAACAAAGCACGACAGCGTGGTGGTGATGGAGTGATGATTCTCCCACGGGGGCTTCGCCAAGCACACGCAGAGGAGAAGAGGTGTTTGGGGAGGGAGGGCTGCGCCTTGGAAGTGTGTTGCAGCCCTCCCTCACCCCTCTATTTATAGGGAAGGGGCAGGGGCGGCCCTCTAGATGAGATCTAGAGGGGGGGAGGGGGCTTGCCCCCAACGGGGGCGCCCCACTAGGGTTCCCCAACCCTAGACGCATGGGCCCAAAGGGGGGCGCCCAGCCCTCCAGGGCTGGTTCCCTGCCTCAGGGCCCATGAGGCCCTCCGAGAGGGGTGGCCCCTCCCGGTGGACCCCGGAACCTCTCTGGTGGCCCCGGTACAATACCGATATGACCGGAACTTTTGTGTCCGTTTGACAACTTCCCATATATAAATCTTTACCTCCGGACCATTCCGGAACTCCTCGTGACGTCCAGGATCTCATCCGGGACTCCGAACAACATTCAGTAATCAGATACAAGTCTTCCTAATAACCCTTGCGTCACCGAACCTTAAGTGTGTAGACCCTACGGGTTCAGGAGACATGCAGACATGACCGAGACGACTCTCCGATCAATAACCAACAGCGGGATCTGGATATCCATGTTGGCTCCCACATACTCCTCGATGATCTCATCGGATGAACCACGATGTCGAGGATTCAAGCAACCCCGTATACTATTCCTTTTGTCAGACGGTATGTTACTTGCCCGAGATTCGATCGTCGGTATCCCAATACCTCGTTCAATCTCGTTATCGACAAGTCACTTTAATCGTACCGTAATGCATGATCTCGTGACCAGACACTTGGTCACTTTGAGCTCATTATGATGATGCACTACCGAGTGGGCCCAGTGATACCTCTCCGTAACACGGAGTGACAAATCCCATTCTCGATCTGTGTCAACCCAACAGACACTTTCGGAGATACCTGTACTGTACCTTTATAGTCACCCAGTTACTTTGTGACGTTTGGTACACCCAAAGCACTCCTACAGTATTCGGGAGTTACACGATCTCATCGTCTAAGGAAAAGATACTTGACATTGGAAAAGCTCTAGCAAAACGAACTACACGATCTTGTGCTATGCTTAGGATTGGGTCTTGTCCATCACATCATTCTCCTAATGATGTGATCCCGTTATCAACGACATCTAATGTCCATAGTCGAAACCATGACTATCTGTTGACCAACGAGCTAGTCAACTAGAGGCTTACTAGGGACGTATTGTGTTCTATGTATTCACACGTGTATTACGATTTTCGGATAATACAATTATAGCATGAATAAAAGACAATTATCATGAACAAGGAAATATAATAATAATCCTTTTATTATTGCCTCTAGGGCATATTTCCAACAGTGGATATGGGTCGTTTGTCTAGGATCACATCATCCTTGTCCATCGTAGGGCGTAGTGTAGTTAATTCTTCAGCCGCGAGGGCTTCGGATAGTGCCTCAAGGGCCAAGGATGCGGTTTTGTTTTCGGCGCGGAGTGCTATGTCCGGATAACTGGCGAGTGTGATTATACCGTTAGGCCCGGGCATCTTAAGCTTCATGTATCCGTAATGGGGTATAGCTTGGAAGCGTGTAAATGCCTCTCGCCCTAAGAGGGCGTGATATACACTGTTGAAAGGGGCCACTTGGAAGGTTATCTCTTCGGACCGATAATTCTCCGCGTGCCGAATACCACGTCAAGTGTGATTTTTCCCGCACACCGCGCCTCCCGACTAGGAAAGATTCCTCGGAAGGTTTTGCTACTTTGCTCGATGCGGCTCCTGTCTATTTCCATTTTGTGGAGCGTATCCTCATAGATGAGGTTTAATCCGCTGCCGCCGTCCATGAGAACCTTGGCGAGCCGAAAGCCGTCCACGATTGGACTGAGGACCAAGGCGGCTGGTGCCCGGACTGTCCTATATTTGGGTTCGTCATCGGCATTAAAGGTTATAGCTGTGTCTTTCCAAGGGTTTATTGCTACCATTTTGCGCCTGTTGTTTGAAGTGAATGTCTCGAAGACCATCAGTACTCTGGGGTCATCGTCTTCTGGGGGGTGTTGTTCTGGGGTATTCTTGGTGAGGATATCCTCGCCGCTCTTGGCCACTTGCCGGAGTATCCAACATGCTCTAAGGCTGTGGGCTGGTATGTTATGTGGTGCTGTGTGTATTTTGCATGGCCCATCGAGCCATCCTTCCAGAACGGTTCCGCGCCCCGTAATGGGCTTATATTTCTTTATTGTTGGACCGGGTGTGCCACGAGGGTGCGCCCTTTTCGCGTGAACGAGGGGTTGAGTGGGGACCGATGGTTCCCAATGGGCTGCGTGAGTTTTCCAGGCGCTTTCCATTGCGATGTACTTCTGTACGATAGTTTCCAAGTCAGCGAAGTGTAATATGTGACGGTGGATGATGGCGTTGAGGATTCCTTCGTCCATGCAATTGTTGCGGAACGCTGAGATTGCTTCCTCGTCGCTGCAATCTTTAATCTTGTCTTTGACAAGAAGGAATCTGGCCAGAAGTGGTGGACCGTTTCCTGAGACTGCTGTTGTATGCTCGTGAGAGCGCTTATATTTGGGTGGGTGGGTGGATTCAAATCCGACCCCTAACCCAATTTTGTATCCGGAGTCTGAAGGTCTTCCGAACTTAACAGATCGGGCTTCGGGATATCCATTGATTTCTTGGGCCCGTCGTCCGATTCTATGTTTGGAGGGCAGGATGCATCTCCTCGCAGGTGGGTGTTTGGCTCCTCGAGGTCGAAGATCCGGACACAGTCTGTCCTCAGTATGGAGGAAAAGTTGTCGTCTTGCTCCTCGACTACCGCTATCTGGTGGGTGATCGGTGGAGATTTGATTTCTCTCTGATCGGGTTTAAGCCCAATTCAATCATAGTCTATAGCGACCCCCAGGGCGGCGATGCGATCTAGGAGCTCGTTTAAAGACGAAAGCTCCACCGGATCCATCTGCTTGGACTGTTCTGAGTCGATACGAAGGGGATTTTCGATGACCCGAGAGGTCATCGTCGGCCTAACGATCGACTGGGCGGTCATGGTAAAGCCGCCAAGCCGGAGGGTTTGGACTGGGGCCAGTGCTCCTCTGGAGGTGATATTGTCCTTGACAACAAGGCGAGTCATCGACCTATCTTCGACGTCAAAGTGGAACTCTCAATGAAAGCACCAATGTCGGTGTCAAAACCGGCGGATCTCGGGTAGGGGGTCCCGAACTGTGTGTCTAAGGTCGATGGTAACAGGAGACGGGGGACACAATGTTTACCAGGTTCGGGCCCTCTCTATGGAGGTAATGCCCTACTTCCTGCTTGATTGATCTTGATGAATATGAGTGTTACAAGAGATGATCTACCACGAGATCGTAATGGCTGAAACCCTAGAAGTCTAGCCTGTATGACTATGGCTATCTGTCTTCTACAGACCTAGCCCTCCGGTGTATATAGACATCGGAGGGACCTAGGGTTACATTAGGTCGGTTTACAGAGAAAGGAATCTTCATATTCGATCGCCTAGCTTGCCTTCCACGCCAAGGAGAGTCCCATCCGGACACGGGTGGAGTCTTCGGTCTTTGTATCTTCACAGCCCATTAGTCCGGCCCATAGCTAACAGGCCGGACGCCCGAGGACCCCTTAGTCCAGGACTCCCTCAGAGGTCCCCGGCAAGGGCTTCCACCGACAAGCCCACACGCATGGAGGAAGAACCGACGAGCACAGGCGCCGACAGCTCCATTCTGGCAACGAGCGTTGTCGGGGAGGGAACCGCCCCTCCATAGCTCTTCGCAGGTGAGCTGCCTGCTTCCTGGCTTCTGTCACTTTTCCAGTGCGATCTTCTTCTCTCTTTTGCTTGCTTTGAGATTCAATCCTGGTTTCATCTTGCTTCTTTTCCTTGGCTTTCAGGTCCCCCCTTGGTGGATCAGGTGGACGTCGACGCCACCACCAAGGTGACCACCAAGGATGCCACTGTCGAGGCCGCCAAGGTCACTGCCGACGAGGCTGCCAAGGACGCGCATGAAGAGGCCGCCAAGGGGTCTGCCGGGGAGGCCGACAATGGAACCGACGACCGTACTGATGGCATCCCTACCGCAGGAGCGCCTGGCGCTACATTGGTCCCGGAGTCCTCAGCTGCCGGGGAGACGGTGGTCGAAGACCAGACGTCAACTCGTGAAGCCCCCATCCCAGGCAGATACCTGAAGGTAGGCGACGATCTATTTGTCAGCATCCCGGGGACGGCAAGCACCGGAGCGCCAGCCGAGGGGGAAGTTTTTGACGAAGAAGTCATCGCCGCCGCCGGGCTCCAAGTTCTCGACGAGCCGAGCGCCAGCAGCAGCAGTTCCTAAGAGGACCAGCTCCTCCAATCTATGAGAAGCAACTTTCAGAAGCGCCAGGCGCTTCACCGTGCTTGCAAGGAGAAACTGGACTCCGGGAAGGTGGTTGCCGACGCGGCAGAGGCGGACTTCCAGAAGCATGTTGATCAGAAGCAGATCTGGTTTGCCGAGGCCTGGCAGGAGCTAAAGACCAATCAGGAGCAGCTGAGCGAGCGCTGGAACGAGCTCCTCCTGAAGCAGTCCGATGTTGAGAAGGCCCAGGAGGAGGCCGTTGCACAGGTCGCCAAGGACGACGCCCAACTAAGGGAGCGTCGTGTTCTGCTCGACGCCCAAGAAGAGGACCTTGCCGCTCGTGAGGAGACGCTTGCCGCCAAGCTCCGCGGCAAGGACGAAGAAATTGAGAAGCTTGTCGCTCAACGGACCCAGGAGTTAGAGCAGAAGCATAAGGACACACTTGACGCTCTAGTCCTGGATCATGCGGGCAAGCTGAAGGAGGTCATCGATGCCGTCGAAGCCACGTAGGCCACCAGGAATGAGGTGGCCGGCAAGGTGGAGAAGCTGGAGGTGGAGCTGGAGAAGCACAGGAAGGAGGTCTAGGTGCTCAAGAGAGATAGGGACAAAACCACCTACACCTTGGCGGAGCTGCAGGTTACCATATCGGACAAGACCAAGCTGCTCTCCGAAGCCAACAACTCCATTGCTGATTTGAAGCTGAAGCTGGCCACTCTGGAGGAGACCCTTAAGGGAAGCAGGGCTCGTGAGAAGACCCTAGCTAAGGATCTTAAGGACGAGAAGCAACTGTTTGCGAGTGCCGCTGCCACCCACAATGATTATGTGCAGGGCGTGGGGATCTGGACCGAGCGCCTCGTCGACGTCGCGGAGAGGCTCACCACGCAATTGTCTATCATGGGCATGCCGAGCTTCAGGCTCTCTCATGAGGAGAGGGTAACTCAGAGCGCCAGGCTGACCATATTCTTCGAGGCCGTCCTTGATGCCTTGAAACTGCTCCACTCCAACCGAGAAACTCAAGTGGCCAACGAATCCCGCAAGCTTTGCCAGTGCATCCTTCGCAAGGTGCTCACCAAGGTGGCATACAAGAACCCTGGCCTCAACCTCACCAACGTGCTCGACAGCCTGCCGGCCGATGCAGACCACCAGGCACTCGAAGAGCTCGTCACGCCCATCGTCAGCATGGTTGACCAGGTCAACAGGGTGGAAGGCCAGTGCCAAGATTAGCCGCTTCACTTCTCCTCGCTGCTATGAATTCGTGCCCAAGATAATTTATCTTAAGTTAGAACCGCGACAACCATCAATGTAACATAACTTGCTATGTTTTGGATCGAATGCATGCTATCTTCCTCGTTTGATCTCTCTTTGTATGGCATACACCCTACGCTTTTTTTGGAAAGGCTTGCCGGTGCGCGCACCCTTGACGCGAGCGCTTTGAGGAATGGATCCTAAGCAGCCTGTTGGGGGTGTTGCTGCCGGCAAGACACCTTGCTGCTCTTAGTGCAACCACTTGAACTGCTGAGCAAACTCGAAACAGAACAAAGGCGCAACCAATTGTGACAAGGTTCCTTCGCGTGCAGGTTTTGCATACATGAACCGAAACCATTCGAGGAAAGCAACCTTGCATTAAAAAGAGATTCACTCAACGTTTCGCAACTTAGCTTTTCACTGCTGTATTCCTTTCTGCAAGATGCCACTTCAAACGTCGCCTGTTGGTGCCCATGTTCTCTATCCCCCCGGCAAACTTGTATGCGGGGGAACCTTCTGTCCTTTAAGAAAAACAAAGAAGAGAAAATAGAGACATGGAACCTTAGCGGTTCATTATACACACACACACACACACACACACACACACACACACACACACACACACACACACACACACACACACACACACACACACACACACACACACATATATATATATATGTATATGTAAACATGGAAATCAACAAGAACTGTACATACTCAAACTTATTCAACTGCGCATAGGGTCTGCACCTGGCTCTGTACATAGGGTTATACGCCTTGCCGGCAAGGCTAGTACAAAAGGGGGTTGCCGGGGGACACGGCAATCGCGCCTTATGGGTAAAACTTGCGAAGATGTTCGATGTTCCAGGAATTGCTCACTGGAACGTCATCTTCGGTCTCTAGGCGGACTGCACCGTGCCTGGTGAATCGTATTACCCGATAAGGGCCTTCCCACTTTGGCATCAACTTGTTGGAATTCTTGGCGGACTGAACTCGCCGAAGAACATGGTCTCCTTCCTCAAGTCTTCGGGCATGGACCTTGCGGCTATGGTAGCGGCGCAAGTCTTGCTGGTAGCGCGCGACTCGCACAACAGCCTGAAGACGATATTCCTCAAGGAGCGTGGTATCATCTTGTTGCAACTGCCCTTGCTCAAGCTCATCATAAGCGAGCACTCGAGGTGGCCCGTATATGAGTTCTGTGGGGAGAACTACTTCTACCCCGTACATGAGGGAGAAGGGCGTCTGGCCGGTGACTCGATTTGGTGTCGTCCTGATTGACCAAAGAACTGCCGGCAACTCATCAATCCAGTGTCTTCCACACTTGTGCAGCCTGTCGAAAGTCCTAGTTTTGAGGCCCCGCAGCACTTCAGCATTTGTCCTTTCTGCCTGGCCGTTGCTTCTTGGATGAGCAACAAAAGCACAACAGATTTTGCTGCCGAGGTCTTGGATATACTGCATGAAGGTGCGGCTTGTGAACTGTGTGCCGTTGTCGGTGATGACACGGTTTGGCACACCAAAACGGCAAACTAGTCCTTTGAAGAACTTGACAGCTGATTGTGTTGTCACCTTTCTCACTGCTTCCACTTCTGGCCACTTTGTGAACTTCTCGATTGCGACATACAAGTACTCAAAGCCCCCGACAGCACGGGGAAAAGGGGCCCAATATGTTGAGCCCCCAGACCGAAAATGGCCAGGAAAGAGGGATTGTCTAAAGATCTTGAGCCGGCTGATGGAGTTTCTTTGAATGGAACTGGCACGCATCACACTTGGTTACTAGTGCAGTTGCATCCTGGAGAGCAGTGGGCCAAAAGAAACCTTGCCGAAATGCTTTGCCGGCAAGGGCTCTTGATCCTATGTGAGAGCCACATATGCCTCCATGTATCTCTTCCAACATCTCCAGTCCATCCTCCCGAGGAATGCACCTCAATTTCATGTTGTTCGGTGTTTTCCTGTATAGAACATCGTCCACAAACTGGTACATGCTGGACCGACGGTTTACTTTCTCTGCTTCTTCCTGTTCCTCAGGGAGTTCTCCTGTTTGGAGGAGCCAAACGGTGTGATGTGCCCATGCTGGAGCCTGAGGCTCGACGAAAAGGACTAAAGGCGTGTCTTCTGCCGTGGGAGCAGTTGTCTCTACGGCAAGGGCTTGAGGCCCCGCCGGAGCCTGTTGCTCCTGGGCAAGCTTGTTGTCCCCGACAACTTCCTTGCCGGCAGCTCCTGGAAGTTCGGCAGGAAAGTACTTGCCGGGGCCTGATTTTCTTCACTTATTCTGTCCTGCCGATGGTTCAACGGATGGCTGAGTTAATTGGAGCACAAAGGTCCCTGGTTCCACAGGTAACTTGAGGGCAGCACGTTTTGATAGGTCGTCAGCAATGCTGTTCCCTGCTCGAGGAACATGCTCTGCTTGCAGACCATCAAAACGCTCCTCCAACTTCCTCACTTCATCTACATAGGTTTCCATCAACGGGCTATGATAATCTTTGTTGACTTGCTTGATGACAAGCTGTGAATCACCTCTGACAATGAGCTTCCTAATTCCGAGGTCTGTCGCGATCCTGAGTCCGGCAAGCAGTCCCTCATACTCCGCAGTGTTTGTTGATCTCTCCCGGGGAAAGCGCATCTGGACCACGTACTTGAGGTGCTCTCTGGTAGGTGCGACAAGTAGCACACCAGCACCGGCGCCTTGCAGCGAGAAAGCCTTGTCAAAGTACCTAATCCAGTTATGGCTCGTTTCCTTGCCGGGGAGAGTGGTCTCTTGAATTTCCTTGTCAGGCGTTGAGGTCCATTCTGCGATGAACTCCGCCAAAGCTCTGCTCTGAATCGTCGAAGTACTCTCAAACCTGAGACGAAAGCTCGACAGTTCCAACACCTACTCCACAATCCTTCCGATTGCATCTGGGTTGTGCTAGATCTGTTGCAGCAGGAAGTGAGTGTTGATGGTGATCTCATGTGCCTGAAAATAGTGACGCAGCTTCCTCGAAGCTATAAGGAGGCCGAAGAGCAATTTATGCACACCAGAGTATCTTGATCTAGCCCCCTGCAAGAGGGACCTTACAAAATAAATTGGGTGATGCATCATCTTCTTCTTCTATACCACTTCGTTTGCTTGCGCAGATCCTGCCTTGCCGGCACCAGCCTCCGCCTTGCCGGGACCAGACTCTACCGGGGGTCTTGCTTTGCCGGCACCAGACCCTACCTGGGAGAGCTCTGGCTCGTCATCCGACAGCCTCGCCACTGTTGCTGCTTCTTCATCAACTCCCCTCTGCGCCACTAGCGCGGCACTAACCACTTGATTCGTTGCCTCTAAATATAGCATCAACGGCTCTTGTGGTTTAGGCGCGACTAGTATTGGTGTAGAGGAGAGGTACCTCTTCAAATCTTGCAGCGCTGCCTCCGCTTCTGGAGTCCATTTCATTGGACCTGCCTTTTTCAAGATTTTGAAAAAGGGCAGGGCACGCTCAGCAGATTTGGAGAGGAACCTACTTAAAGCAGCGACGCGACCAGCAAGCCGACACACATCTTTGACTCGTCTTGGTGCTTCAATCTTCTCAATCGCCTTGATCTTGTCGGGGTTCGCCTCGATCCCACGCTGAGACACAAAGAACCCGAGAAGCTTGCCGGATGGAACACCAAACACGCACTTCTCAGGGTTGAGCTTGAGATTGATCTTGCGCAAATATGCAAATGTTTCTTCTAAACCTTGCACAAGTGTTGCCTTGTTCTTGGTTTTGACCACTATATCATCCATATAAGCTTCCATATTTCTATGCAGTTGGGGCTCAAAACTAATCCAAACTGCTCTCGCAAACATCGACCCAACGCTTTTCAACCCGAAAGGCATTGATACAAAACAATACGTACCACATGGGGGATAAATGCAGTCTTCTCTTCGTCTTCCTTCGTCATGAAGATTTGGTGGTATCCTGAGTGGGCGTCAAGGAACGATAGCAAGTCACACCCGGCAGTGGAGTCCACGATCTGGTCAATGCACGGCAAAGGGAAAGGATCCTTTGGACAAGCTTTATTGATATTTGTATAATCAACCTCCATTTTCCGTTTGCCTTGCGCACCACCACCGGATTGGCCAACCACGTTGGGTGGAGCACTCCTCTAACCAAACCTGCCGCTTCCAACTTCCTAATCTCCTCGATGATAAACTCTTGCAGCTCCAAAGCTTGCTTCCTAACCTTCTTCTTGACGGGCCGCGCATGAGGACAGACATCAAGATGGTGCTCAATCACCTCTCTGGGAATGCCAGGGATCTCAGATGCTTGCCATGCAAACCCATCGACATTCGCCTGCAGGAAGGCGATGAGCGTGCTTTCCTATTTGGTATCGAGGGTGGAGCTTATAGTGAAAGCTCTGCCCGTGTCGTCCTCCTTGACGGGCACCTTCTTGGTTTTTGCTAGTGTTGCCTTGGATTTCTTGCTCTTGCTGGTGGAGTTCTCTGGCACGTCCTCGGCGGGAGCGCAGCACTCCGAGGAGGCGCGCTTGCCGGAGTGGGTGCAAGAGGTCTTGCCAGTGCAAGAGGTCTTGCCGGGAGAGGTCTTGCCGGTCTTCTTCTTCCCTCCCGGAGCTTCACTGGCAGGAGCAAGTGCCTTGGCGGCAGTTGCTGCAACTGCTTCCCGGTAGAGTTGGTCAGTGCAGAAGAGCGCATCTTTCTTGTCGGAGTGGACGGTGATGATGCTCATTGGTTCGGGCATCTTCAATGTGTTGTAGGCGTAATGTGATGCCGCCATGAACTTGGCTAGCACTGGGCGGCCAAGGATCCCATTATAGGGCAAGGGGATCTCGGCGACATCAAAAACAATCTTCTCCATCCTATAGTTCAGCTCGCCACCAAACGTAACTGGTAGCGTGATTTTACCCTTTGGCCGACTCCTTCCCGGGTTGACCCCTTGAAACGTGCCCGTCTCTTCGAGATCTCCATCAGGAATTTGCAGCCTCTTGATCACAATGGGTGAGATTAAGTTCAGACCGGCCCCTCCGTCAACTAACACTTTTGTCACCTTGAGGTTGCGGATCATTATTGAAACCAACAACGGCAAACACCCGACCGCTGTTGTGCGATCAGGGTGATCCTCGGCGTAAAAAATGATAGGCGTGTTAGACCACTTCAGTGGCTTCTGGACATCGAAGGATAGCTCTGTTGCATTAATCTCACGCGCCCACTGTTTAAGTCGGCGATGAGAGGCATGCAACGAGGCGCCACCATCGACGCACATGGCCTCCGTAGCTTTCTGAAACTCGTGCTCGGTGGACCTGTCATCCTCATCATGATCATCATCTCCCTCTTTCTTGTCGCGGCCCCGAGCAGGCCTTTCTTATTGCTTGTCCTTGCCGCAGCGGCCCCCTCGGCCACCATGCTTTTTGCCGGACCCCTCAGCAGCATCTTGGCCCTTCTCCTTGTTTTGCCTTTCGTACTCAGCCTTCTGCCTTTCCATGAGCTGCTCAACTTGCCGGCAGTTCTGGAGGTCATGGCCTTTGGTGCGATGGATCTTGCAATATTGCTTGTCGGTAGCCGCCAAGGCCTGGCAGGCGGCGCACCCAGCAACCTCCTTGCCGGGGTCGTCAACCTTGGCCTTCTTGGCGGTGCCGGGGTTGCCGGATTCCTCAACGGCAAGCACGGTCTTTCCCTTGCGCTTCCTGTTGCGCCGTCGGCCCTTCTTTGTCGGGGCAATGACGTCTTCATCTCTAGAGTCCACTACAAAAAAATACACTTCCATGAGATACGTGTTTGTCACAGTAGGTCGCATTTTCTGTCATGCATGTACATCCATGACAAATTTAGGACAGAATCAAGATAGTCATAGCTGTGCTGTCGTAGAAGTGTTTCCATGAAATTGCCAAAATTATCATCACGGAAGTGTCCACTCCCATGACGATAAATCGCGCGTCACAGAAGTGCTTTCGTCAAGGGTGACCGACATGTGGCATCCACCGTAACGGAACGCCGTTAAGCTATCGGGTCGGGTTTTGGATCCGATAACCCGTTAATAGCCCCGACCAATGGGAAATTTCCACGTGTAAAATTCTTATTGGCCGGACGAAACACGTGTCAGCTCGTCAGTGGGTCAGATAGGTACCTATGATATGTCGACACGTGCCACGGCCCACCCATTTAGCTTACAAAGTCGGCCTGTTTGACTTGATCAAAAGTTAACAGGTTGGCCCATGAAAAGCCTGTTAACGGTCTCTTTGCAAATAGCCCATTTTACGGTCCGTTAACTCACGGCCCGTTAGGCCTTAAAGGAAATCGGCCCAACAACGTCATGTGGGCCGTCGAATATAACACCAGCCCATTTCACTTTCGGCCCATGTATGGCCCACGACATCATTCGGCCCATATGAGGCCTTCGTATCTTTCGGCCGTTTACAGGCCCACGGTGACTCTAGCCCATAATGAACAGTAATTTTTCTTTATACCCGTTAACGACCCGTGATTTACATGGGCCGTTTCCAGCCCGTGTTAGCTTTCGGCCTATTGACGGCCCATAGGTTCTTGGGCTCCTTTTCGGCCCTTGATTACTTCCGGCCCGTTACTGGCCTGTTCCCCTAATGGGCCAAATTCGGCCCATGGAAAGAGTTGGCCCGTTACTAGGCTGTCCCCCTAATGGGCCAAATTCAGCCCATGGCAAGAGTCGGCCCGTTACTGGCCTGTTACCCTAATGGGCCAAATTCGGCCCATGGCAAGAGTCGGCCCATTTCTGGCCTGTTAACCCATTGCGCCGTTTCCAGCCCGTCCTATATTCTAGCCCATTAAGGACCCGTTATGCCTGTGACAGAATTAAGCCTTTGCTGTCCTACGGCCTGCTAACGGCCTGTTACCGTGCTGGGCCGATACCAATTACGCCTGATTATGGCCCATGTAGACCCATTTATCCGATGGCCCGAGGCCCACCGATTACAGGCCCATTTATCGACGGCCTGTAGGAGACCCATGGATCCTACGGCCCGTATATGGCCCATGGTAGTTGCGGCCACTAGCAAACCAGGGAAAAAGAAGACTAGGAAATAAATAAGGCCAAACTAACGCTAGGCTATTTAGGCGATTGCACAGATTACATCCACTCTAAGATCAAAGATCGCCGCCAGTGCAAATATAGGGAACACCCTACACTATACAAAAATGGCTTGATGTTTTCTTCAGGCGGTGGCTGGACGTTAAGAATAAATTTTGTATCGCACCAAAACAAATTACAACTATATAGCAAAAGGAAGGTTGGCATAAAACTTAACAGTCTAGCAGATAAATGCACCACCGTAAGTTCGTAAGCTCGATTCATTTTACCGATCGTTACATTTTCATGTTGTATTGTCCGATGGAGCACCATAACCCTCGCCTTCATTTACCCTAGGCTCTCGAACAACATAGCAAATGTCCGATAGTCCGGTTTCAAAACCATGCATATCTTGACGACATTGAGCAATGTTTCTCCTTGTTTCACAAAGGGTCTCTGTTAGGGAATGGACTTGTATGCAGCGCTTGAGATACAACATTGCTTTGAGCTTGCATATCTTGATCATGAGGCAGTTTGGACGATATTGCCTTAACAACCAACCCAATATGACGCAAGAACGTGCTTTTGGCACTGTTAGTGGACATGTACTGACCCACTGCAGGAAGAGCTGACATTGCGGTTATAGTTGCCTCGCCACCTTCAGAAGGTGGCGGTTCCACCATTTTGTCCATAGCTCGCTGAAAAGTTGAGGTTTTACATTAGTAGTACCAAAACAGAAAATATTAAGGAGGCAGCAAAACCAAACAATATAGCTTTGTTCTATATACAGAACTTATTCTGGTGAATCCATGTAAAATAATAGTTGTATTTTATTGCAAAGTACATAATAAAACTAGGTTCCAAACATATGACCATGTACCATCGCTAATGTATTGTCTATTTCTTCACATTGTATTGAGGGCTAAGGATAAAGAACGAAGTTTATAATATGGTAAGCATAGTATGACATCATTCATATCACAAAACAACTGAGAACAAACAAACAGGCAATTGTAACGTTGTGTGGGCAAGTCCAGCACGGAACTAGATTACAGGTCAAGATCAAAGGAACATCACTCCTCTCTTTTAAACCTTGTAAGGTGCAACGATACGCTGAGACAATTATGTATAAAATTGAAAAGAAAAATAGACATTGGCTGCAAACCATGCAGTTCAAGGCACAAGTCAGAGTAAGTAGTAGTTAAAAGGCATGAGGATTAAGGACTTACAACAACAGCTTTGACTGGTGTAGTCATGCCCTTCTTCTTCTTGCCGGTGTGACAGTCCTTGAAGATTTCCACAGCATTTGGTTCAGGTACTTTTTGGTCCTTGCGGGCTTTCCTCTGCATTTGGAACAAGTCAATATAGATCTGATAATATGTTACAGTGAAAAGAGTGAAACCGCAGCTAATTACAAGAGCCTCGTAGTGTGCAATATAGCTACGAGATTCTGTCGTCTGTTGGAATTTCACTTTCATACGGTTGGCCTTGTTCTTTGAACAGTTCACCTACAAGAAGATAGATTTGTGTGGCACATGCGTAAATAGGACTTCAACATGTGATCTGATGACATATATATAATCTACCTGATACTTCAGATCGGACCAAAGGTTTAACGAGGCCTCTCCGGTCTTCATCGATATATTTTCCATCGAGATGTTTGGGCAAGTTCACCGTTAGCCTTGCCTTCAAAGTGAGTTTTCCTCAAGTTATACCGATCTTGTCAGCAGAAAGCAGTCTTGAAAACATGGGTGCAAGCTTGTCTGGTTGCATCATCTTGGCTATCCAACTTGAACCTCATCTGTTGAAAATTATGGGAGTCTCATTATCAGCAACCTAGAAAGTATTGGACATAACAAGATGATATTACTAGTTTCCATACATAACCATACTTACAGATAAATGGTCGAGGAAGGTGTTGCACTGAGTTTCGTCTTTGTCATTCCTGTACTGAATCCATGTTGGGAGGATACATACATGACACCTAACAGCAACCGCTGCCACTGATACTAACTTGGCTGACTCTATAGCATCACGTGGCCTTTTTAAACCTGCCTCAAAATGAATCTCCATTCTTCCTCCTCTAGATTTAGTTAACCTATCGAGCATTATCCCTGATGTTTGTTCCTCTTGCACCTAGGTGCTAGTCCAACAACAAACATAGGAAGTGTTAGTGTACATCAAACTGTGAGACTACATGTAAAGAAGCATGCAACTGTAACTTGACTCCAGCAACTACCTTCTTGCTGTTGAAGCTCACAAGGTTCATTTGATATTGCCAAATCATCTTGTGTCAAGAGTGCTTGGGAAGTAGTGTCAGGTGGCAAGGGAGCTTGGGAACGTGCTGCTAGCTCAGTTGACGCACGAGTAAGTCGTGTAGCTGGTAGTACTGTGGTAGGTGTTGCAAGAACTAGGGCTTTCTCTGCTTGTTTGGTGGCAGCTATTTGTTTCTGTTTGGCTTTTTTGCAACTCGTGTAGCATGGGATGTCATGTTTGAAGAATTTTCCGCTGGACTTTGACCTTCTATTGCACCATCAGTACCAGCAGAATCTGCAGGATTCATCCGCTTCTCATTCCCTACCATTCTGTGTTCCTCTTTCTCTGTGCCATGTTAAGTCAAGCCGACAAGAAAAACGAATAAAAGTTTAGTTCTTCAGAACAAATTGATGCGTGATGCAAACGAACTGAACTTTGATGTTAGACAACCACATGATAGGAGGATGTAATATGTATGAAAAATAGGACGGGAGAGATAACCAGAACTATGATGTGTAAACTAAGAAGAAGACATTTCACCAAATTAGAAGCAATGCACTGGAAGGTAGACACCATATGAAAGATGCTACAAATATCGCTCTGCCAAGTTAACAGTGTCTCATCATAAATGGCGTTTAAACAAATGTGAAGCAGTACAAGAAATAAATCATATGCAAGATGCAAACAACATCACACTACCATGTTAGAGGTCTCTCGTCATTAGTGCCATTGCATATTCACAACTCATGATGTGTAAACTAAGGAGAAGGCATTTCAACAAATTAGAAGCAATGAAAGCTACACACCATATGAAAGATGCAACGAATATCACTCTACCAAGTTAAAACTGTCTCGTCATAAGTGCCATTTCAACAAATTAGTAGTACAAGCTAGAAAAGAATGTGAGATGTAACCTATATCACACTCAAGTCAAACATGTCTTATGATAAGTGATTGTTGCAGGTTACACAGCAGTAGTAATTTGATGTAAGAACATGGTGTGATAGACATATATTGTATGTTCTAGAAACAGGAACACGTGTCTTATTCAAGTATAATGTGTAAACTAAGCAGATGGAATTCAAAAAAATTAGAAGAAATACAAGCTAGAAATCACACATAACATGCAACCACATATAATAGTGCCAAGTTAGAGGGAGCACCGGTGATGCTACACTAGGGGAGACGTGCTCATCATAAACACAACTTTGTTGAGTGTCTATGCATGTGTTGTCTTGGAAATCATCTTGGGGGTGTGGAGGAGTAGAAACTGTAGAGGCCCTCCGTTCGGAAGGAGCACCTTTATCCGCTGCCTTGCTAACTTCCTTCCGCTTTATTGATTTTGAATTGTCAAGTAAAACCGACAAGAAAAAGCAATAAAATTCTCTCTTCAGAACTCATTCATGCATGATACTAACAATCACTACTTTGATGTAAGGCAAACACATGATACCGGGATGGAATATGTACGAAAAATAGGACGGCCATGGCATGTTCACAACTGTTTGTGTAAACTAAGTAGAAACCATTCCAGCAAATAAGAAGCAATGCAAGCTAGACACCACATGAAAGATGCAACCAATATGACTCTGCCAAGTTAAAAGCGTCCCATCATAAATGGAATTTCAACAAATTAGAAGCAGCGGATGCTATAAATCATATGAAAGATGCAACTAATATCGCACTGCATATACTAAACACTACAAAAAAGACACATCCGTGACATTTTGGGCCGAACGATTTTTTTTTCTGTCATACATATGACACTTCTATGACGATAATTGTGACAAAACCCGGTATCATCATAGATGTGGTGGGCTCCTACTTCTATGTCAAAAAATCATGACAGAAAATGGGCTTTTCATCCTGGCGGGCCGGAGACGCAGCTGCATGACATTCTTTGGGCCGTCCATGACGGAAAAACCGTGGTAGAAGCAAGGGGAGGAAAATTTCGGGAGTTGCCGGTTACGGTGGGAGGTCCGGGCCGGCGATGCGCTGCTTTCTCGTGACACGCATGCGAGGCGTTGGCTCTAATCAACCCGAAGCGAGGCGTTGGGCTCTAATCGAACCCGGCGATTGCACCGCAGGCTACACGTTATCAACCCGAGCGATCAATCGATGGCTGTTAATCGAACCCGATGGAGCGATTCTTCGCTATCGCTGCTAATCAAGCTGATCGATTGGATGAACAGCGAAAGCGTGGGGGGTTTGGATGAACATCGAGCGGTGGCGTTGCCTCTCCGGATGAACAGGAACCCGTGGTGTAGAGGGCTGGATGAACAGTAGACAGTGGAGGGGTGGCCGTGGAGTGGTGGTTGAACAGGACCCCGTGGTGTGGAGGGATGGATGAACAGTAGACGGTGGAGGGGTGCCCGTGGAGGGGTGGTTGAACAGTAGCCGGTGGAGTATCGCGCGGTGGAGGCTGGATGAACAGGAGCCCGTGGAGGCTGGAGGAGGTCGACGGTAGCCCGTGGAGGCTGGAGGAGGTCGACGGTGGAGATGAACATTATCCCGTGGAGTCCCATTTTGCGGTACGCCACACCCCTCCCGATGAACAGGACCCCCATTTCGACCATAGCGCTCCAACACAAGTCCGTTTCGTTCGTTTTGCGGTACGCCACACCCCTCCCGATCAACATGACCCCCATTTCGACCGTAGGAGGTTCGTTTCCTCCATTTTGCGGTACACCACACCCCTCCCGATCAACAAGACCCCCGTTTCGACCGTAGGAGGTCCGTTTCCTCCGTTTTGCGGCACGCCACACCCCTCCCGATCAACAGGACCCCCGTTTCGATCGTAGGAGGTCCGCTTCTCCGTTGTGCGCTACGCCAGGCCTCGTTGCCATCGCCTGTTCCGTCCAAGCCGGTTGGCTCCCACGCGTTCCGTTGCCTCCCGATGAACACAACGCATTCCGTTGCCTCCCGATGAACACGACGCACTCCGTTGCCTCCCCATGAACACGACGACGACGCTGTTTCTCCGTTCCGACCCAGGCATGTACACGAGCCATGGCCGTATGTATGCGCGAGTAGGCGTTCGAGACCCCGCCCGTATGTACACATACGTGGTCAGATTTTCTTTCTTGCACCCTGGCGGCTGCGACGCAGGTACATGCTACGCGGCGCGCCTCTACCACGACACGTCGCGGCGCCTCTACATTGACCAAGATCTACGCACACGCCGCGACAGAATGACAACGCCACGCACGCTTCGACCAGGTGGGTCCCGACCGCCGTGCACTTCCTTGTGTGCGAAGATGTAGCTGGTGGGTCCCAGCAGTCAGGGGGGCGAATCGTTTTTTTGCCCGGACGCACTTCCTTGCATGCGAAGATGTAGCTGGTGGGTCCCAGCAGTCAGGGGGATGAATTGTTTTGTTTTTTCCCTGACGCACTTCCTTGCGTGTGGTGTAGCTGGTGGGTCCCAGCAGTCAGGGGGGAAATGTTTTTTTCGCGAAATACGGTGGCCCATCCGGTCGGTCCCCGCTGTCAGGTGGAGGAATAATTATTTTGCGCGTAATAAGGAGGCACTTCCTTGCTGCGGCCGTGGACCCAGCTGTCAGGGTCTCCACGCGACGCATTTTCCACGGAAGTCGGTCGTTGACCATATTGACCACGCCGCGCCGAGAGCACCACGGCGATGGACGACGGCGAGGCCTAGGAAGGGGACGACACAGATGCAGGGAAGACTCGGCAGTTGTTTCCCACGCGGAGGGGAGTACGACTGTACGAGGGTTTACTGGTTCGTCTGCCGTCGCCGGAGAATAACAGCAGGTGTGTGTGAGTAGGATGGCTAGGCCAGCGATGGGAGTACGGTGGGCGGTGAGCATGGCAAAGACAGCCGTCATGGGAGGAGGGAGCAGGCAGTCCGCCGGGCGCTTGTTTGAGCGGCCGGAGCAGAAGAGCAGAGATTGAAGAAGACGACGGTCGTTGTATGGCCATACAACAAATCCTTTGCTTGTCGTCAACCTTTTTTAGGAAAGCCTCAAATCTGTGGAAAACATCATACATCCCATCTGCCATTATTTCTAATAATTTACAGCCCATTTGCTAATTCTTAAGGTTTTTTTGGATCCCATATTCTTTTTGTTAGCATTACAGCCCATATTGTGGCCACGGTTAAAAAATTATACGAAATTTTGCATATTTCAAAAGGTCCGAACTGTTTTTAATCCCGAAATTTCGACTCACATTCAAACTGATTTTAAAAATAAATGTATATCAATATAAAATCCAACAAATTCTCCACGCACAAAAATTAATGTAATTTAAAATCTCGAAATGAAAAAAGATATATGAAACTAATTGCCGGTTTCATGTGTTTTAAAAATGTACGACACATTTCTCATTACTGATGGGCCATTTTCTCAGCCAGCCGAATGAAAGCTCTCCTCGTCTTGAAAGATTTGCAGCCCAACAGGCCTGACAAAGCGAATTACTTGGCAAATCACAAAAAACCTGGGATGTGGCCGTGGACCCAGCTGTCAGCCTCTCAACGTACAGTACTCTTCCGATGGAATGTCGTTGACCACATTGACTACGCCGCGCCGAGAGCACCAAGACGGTGGACGACGACAAGGCCTAGGAAGGGGACGACGCGGAGCCGGGGAAGACGTGGCAGTGGATGCCCACGCGGAGAGGAGTACGAGGGTTCACTGGTTCGGCTGCGGTGTGAGGCTGCCGTCGTCGTAGAGCCCGGCTAGCGGTGGGAGTAGTAGGGGGCGATGAGGCCTCAACGGCAGCACAGCCGGCCACTAGAGGCAGGAGCAGGCGGTCTCCCCGGCGCAGGTTTGGGCGGCTGGTGCAAGAAGAGCAGCGATTTAAGAAGCAGCAGGACCATTCGATTCAAATCCAACGATTATTGCTGCTAGAATCGTTTGTTGACTAAGTTGACAATCCTGACGCTGGCGTCAACGTAGTAGGCCCACAGGTCAGCCTCCCAACCGGTGCGCCCCAGATGTCAGTGGGAGGAATCATTTTTGTTGCATAATAAGGAGGCAGTTGATTGCGTGCGGCCAGGCCAGCAGAGGGAGTAGGGTGGGCCGGGGAAGCCTGCGCGGCATCATAGCGGGCCACAAGAGGAGGGAGCAGGCAGTCCCGCCGGCGCTAGTTTAGGCGGCTGGAGCAGGAAGATCAGAGATTGAAGAAGCACGTCGGCCGTTGGATGGACATCCAACAGTCACTGCTGCTAGAATCGTGTGTTCATTGACAAAGCCTTGCATAAACAAGTCAGCCATTTGCTATTATTTTTATAATTTTTACTCATTTTCTAATTCATATGGAATTTATTGCAGCCCGTTTTCCATTTTTAGAATTGCTGGCCATTTTCTGGTCAGTACCAGTGTCAAAAAATTAACTAAATATGTGGGAAATTTTGAAAATTCGCAATTTTTTGCTGGGAACGAAATATTTTTAATCCAAAAATTAATAGCCATAATTTAAAAATAAATTAGTACTATGTCATGTTAAATCCAATGAAATACGATAAGATATCATGAACAACAAAAACAAAACAAAACTAATATCCCATTTGCTATAATTTTGTTGGAATTTTCAACCCCTTTTGATATTACTTTTAATGCATATTGACCATACTCTTTGGCCAGACGGAATGCATCCCTCCTCGTCTTGAAAGATTTGTAGCCCAAGAATTGGAGAAAACAAATAGGCCTAGCTTTGGTATTCTTCAAAAATAAATACTGGGCTACCTATTTTCCCAAAGAACTGGTGCATGAGCATTTAGCTTTATTTATTTATTTACTTATTTTTTTTAAGGGACCATGAGCATGTACCTGGGCCGGATTCATGTGAGAGCCTCCCTTCCAGTTATTTATGGGCTTCACTATTGGGCCTTCATCAGTGGGCTGCATCTTATCAACAACTGGAAAATGTGTTCCGTACGAAAAATAGTATGAGCTACGTACGGTAAGGGGCACTAAAGGATCGAACTGTGCAACAACTTCCAAAACATTGTGTTTGTCATTCTAACAACACATTTATTCAACCAATGCATTTAAATATACTACTGATTATACATTGAAAATAGCAGCAGCAAGAACCAGGGCTGGGGGTGCAATGTATAGCGATGAGCAGGCCGTAAGAGTGAAGACGCAACTCTCTCTTCCAAACCAAACATCAGCCATCATTACAAAAGGGCTACCAAAAAAGAACAAGTGTATGCATCAAACTAAATAAAGATCCTACTACACCAAGTGTATGCATCTAACTAGCTGGCTTAGTTAGACGTTACTATTTATTAAGCTGTGGAGATTGGCTGATGGCTTGAACCAGATGGGTGCCTCGACGGGAAACTCCACCAGGTGTCGAAGTCTGATACTTGCGACCCTCTCTCCTACTTTGGGCTGCAGAGCGTGGCGGCACATATCCGGGTATGGTGCATGCAGAGATGCATGGTACATTGTGTACACACAGTTTTGCCTGATGAACGAAACCGCGCTGCCATCATGATCCTTGCCGTCGGTTATCTCCTGGTCAATCGGATAATTCAGTCTGACAAACAGAGAGCTTGCACCAAGGCTACTTACCAGCCTCCAACAAAAAGTGTCAAGGCCCCGAGAAGTCGGGATCTGCGCCAAAGACCTTGCAAAGGATCGTGATTGTATTCCGAAACAACACGTCCCGGTATAAAGTAACAATCATCAATCTTTCGCCGTCAGTTCGATCGAGCAAGGAACCACCTGCAACTGCCAAGCCGCTTTTCTTTGAAAGGTTCTGGAATTAGGAAGGGTAGGGACACCAAAGTGACCTACAACATCATATCAAGTTGAGTCAAATAAAAAGGGCTCTTGATTTAGTCAATCTTAAGAACAACATGTTATGAGCATGAATATTTTTTCAAGAATGTTGACAGTAATATAAGCAAGCCATCATGATATCATAGGAAAGTAACATACTGCTGTAATAGCCGTTTGTAGCGATGACTGGAGTAGGCCAGCAATACGTCCAGCCATAGAAGGAGTCGACAACGTAAATGAAGCCCTTTGTTCAATGGCATCAGACAAACATGGAGGATGTATGATCCTGCGATGGACGTGTAGATTTATCCACTTACCGCAGTGACCTGTCAGATAGGCGAGACCGCGGTTGAAGAACGCAATTAGCCCTAAGTCTTTATAATTCCCAGATCTTGTGGGCAGTTTGCAGATTACAACCTTAAGCAAATCAAACTTGGTATCATGTTGGCTACTGTAAGATTCCGAGTATTCGGGGTCATGTGCCAAAGCAAAGGCAAGGTTAATCGAAGGAAGGGGATCAATCGCCGGGTGTAGACCTCCACGAGCATCCAGCTGCCGCGACCGTCGACGAGCACCATCCAAGACGTGTTCATGCCGACCCAGTACATACCGTTAGTGTAGCTGAGGCTGACGGGGATCGGATCGCAGTGAGGGGGGTTGATGCTCGCCACCCTACAATCGTTATGCTGCATGACATGCCATTTCTGAAGATCAGGCGGCATCAGCAAGCAAGGAGCTGGCTTAAAAAGCTCCGGCCTGAGGGCTTTGAGTAAACGGTACAGCCCCGACGAGCACGCGGCGAGCGGCATGGTACTGAGATTGTCCACACGCAAAACAATGAGCTTGATTACCTCTGTGGGGAGCGAATTCCAGCCACTCTTTCGGCGGACGCTACTCGGTTCTGCCATTGTGCTTGGGTTTCGGACCAGGGGGAAGGTGCCTTAGCGGGGATGGAAGCTTGGACGAGATTATGTGCGGACAAAGATGGAGAAGCGAATATGTGATGCGGGAAGTGGACAGGTGATGATGACTACAGCACGCCGCTTGACTTACGAGACACATACCAGCAGCATAGGGTCATATCGATGCCAGACAACTTGCTTGAATGATCATAGTACTGGTACTCCCTACAGTACCTACTACAATACTATGCCCTAGCTTGCTAGAGTAGAGTAGTAGAGTAGGACTCTGCTCTACTACTAGCATCGGAGGAGTAGTAGTATATTCTAATTAAAATAGTTACAAACTTCAATGCCCGAGCATGGAACGACTACGAACCGTGCTCAAAGACCGTGGTTCACGTGGTGTTTGGACTTATATGCAAAAAATAGCAAGATGCCCGTGCATTGCACGGCACACCATCATCACCAACTCGGATATTTCTCTACTCCTACTCCTGTAAAAGAGTCGGTTGGTGATGATGGAGGCGAGGAGGCGTGTTCCGCCGGGCGTGCAGCGGACGGCGCAGCACTATTCGATTTGTTATAAAAAACAAAGAAGAGTAATAGAGATAGAGACATAGGGAGGAGCACGAGGTTGTGGGATATAAGGATGAACGAGGGAAGGCCTTATCTGTAAATGTGGAGAGAGGTGCGGGTATCTTTTGTAAAATTGTCGTAGTTGGATTTCTATCCGTCAGATATAGATCGAACGGTCTATATTACAAGATGGCATGCATACCATCATCACCAACTCGGTTTTCTATAAGAGTAGATATATATAGATATAGATAGATAGAGACTAGGGACTACTAGTAAGGACACCATCTACTACTTCGTGTGCTACTCCTGCGCTCCATTCGGCGGCCGCAACGTCCCCTACAGCCACCCCTCCTGCGCTCCATTCGGCGGGCGCTGTTGAAATCTGGGGAGCGCACTCTCGCGACTGCTAGCAGCCACGACTTCACCGACGACGACTTCTTCCCTGACCTCGACAACCTCTTCCTCAACGACATGGGCGATAACCTCAACGCCAAGGGTGCTGCTACCGTTGCACCGTATGTGTTTCTGTCCTTCTTGTTCGAAATCATGGTAGAATTCATGTTTCTACTCTGTATCCTACTACTATGCTAGTCCACATGATTAGTTTCATCTCTTTTATAGCCGTCATGATTTATTTTGTGCTTATTCGGATTAAATCTCGTAGTAACTTGCTCATATAGTCAACTGGCGCAACTTCCCCTACAGCCACTCCCGTTTCATGGACGGCCTGGTCGATGCCTCCAAGGAGCCCTTTGTCCACTGCTATGAGTGCCCGATGCTGTTTTGTGGCTCGCCGGCGGACATGGTGCATCATCTCACGGATGCGTGTAGCGGTCACTGCTGGCCCTTGGCGGAGAACATCAAGTATGACACGTGCTACCGGTTCACCATGCCGGAGTCGCTGGAGGATCACCACCGCCTGCTAGTCTCGGAGGAGGACGGCATCGTCTTCCTCTTGATCGTGGGCACCGGCGAGGCCCACGCAGGCCGCCGCCCCGTCTCTGTAATGTGTGTCAGGGGCGTCGCCGCTGACGCTGACACTGACACGAGGCAGATGTACGGGTGCGTGGTCACTGTTACTACCCCTCCGGGTCGCGTGGGCGGCGACACCGGCCTCATCGAATAGACTTGGACTTTGGGGAGCTGGGACTATCCCGCCAATGTGGACTTGGAAAACCCATGGCATCCTTTACCCGCCGACGCGGTGCACGGGGACTCCAAGGAGGTTCACCTGGACATACGCATTATCAAGTGCACTTAGAAAACATGTAGTGTGTGTGGGGGCTCTTATGGCCCGTGTCTTTGCCGCTTTTGATTCTGTAAGCTTGTCGTTAAACTTGAGTGGCTTTCGCCGTAGTCCTTCCTTTGAACTGCTCCTCTCAGTGAGCTGATGTAAGACACTTTGGGTTTCATTTGATAATGGAACCGATGAGGAGCCTCCCTGTTCTTCTAAAAAGAAATTACGCATTATCAAGTTAAATGTTGATCATTAGTCTTCGCTCAATGTAATCCGCTGTCTAAGCATGTGGGGACTTCCATGCAGGATCTTGCTCTATTGGAGTATCGCGCATGAATAAAAGTGTATCCGTTTATGGTTTAGTCTAGAATCTTCCATGTATGAATTTTTACTACGATCGGTGAAAGACTTATGATGAACCATTTCTTACATCTCCTCCGCCTTGCAAGTCATCCTGATTTAATCCCTCCGCCTAGGTGTATAAGGGCATGGTTAATATTACTTAATAGTATAGCCAACTGTTGACTATAAGAAAGTGCCATGTCATCTCAGAGCCAACATGTATAACAATCGATACTCAAAAACTAATTCTTAAAGATCATTTCGTGCGAAGCACAATAAGTGTTATTTCTTCACAAGTTTTGGATGCAGGTTGAATAGTTGAACGCTTTTGTTTGCAAAAGATACCTTTTTATCTATTTCACCCGGATGTTTGTGAGCTCTAGAGATGAGATAATATCCGAAGAAACCTATCGATGCCCATTACACATGAGATGACCCCCACATCCTTTGTCAAAATAAACAACTCCCCGATCAATGCATTTCACTCTTCGGTGCAACGCACGGGCACCTTACTACTATAGATTAGTACGACCAAAACTTGAACTAACATTATATATAGTACGATAAATACTGATGCATGTCACCTAAAATTATATCATTCAAAACTAATACGAATCCAATGATATAGTTTTTGTTGACATGCGCTAACATTCTGTCAGTTAAATCTTCAGTCAAATTCAATGGGGGACTAATAAACCACGACCGATGTAGTACAAGTGTAGAGGGTGGCGCTGCACGGGAGTCTCACCTCTCACCCCGCTCGTGGCGCGGCAGTAAAGCCGTCATATCACAAAACCCAACCACTCCCAGTAATAAGTGGCCTGGTAAAATAAACGGACAAGCAACCATCACATCCCTCTATCTTTTTTGCATTTCATCTCTCTGCATTTACTTTCTCCGGTTTATCTCACACACTCGATCCCTAGCTACTACTCCTAGGGCCAGTTCTTTTGGCGGCTTCCCCAGCTTTTCCCACAAGACTAGTCACAGTGGAGAGTAACAATAAGGCGCCTCACTCATTTATTTGGGCTTCTAAACTACTACTCTGTCCTGGTTTATTCCTCACCATTGTAATTTGTGCTAAATTTTGACCAAAGATTTAGCAAATAAACATTAATGTTTCTCGTTTTCTCCTCCTCCTTGGTCACGGTGCACAGCCTAAGATGACTTACTCACCTAGACGGACTGAGTAGTGCATGTGACATGCACTAACATTTCATTAGTTAAGTTTATGATCAAAATTTGACACAGATTACAATGGGGACCAATAAACTAGGACGAAGGTACTCCCTCCGTTAAGAATTACTTGTCTTAGATTTTTCTAGATACAGATGTATCTAACACTAAAATGAGTCTAGATACATCCGTATCTAGACAAATCCAAGACAAGTAATTTAGAACGGAGGGAGTAGTAGTTACGGGATTACTAATCTAGAAGCCTAAAAGAACTGGCCCCTGGTACTCCTAATAGTAGTAGTACTCAAGTTGGAATTCCAATTGCACGACACAACTTGTTAGGCAAAAAAATTCGATACAGGGTGTAGGAACCGGTTTGGGAATTTGCATGCCTTTTCAACCAGTGAGATACTCCGTACAAAGTACGACAGAGAAGTAAGTGACAGAGAAGGAAGCTAAAAGTAAACAATCAAACGAGCATTTTTGCATTTGTTTTGCATTGAATCGTTTCACAAGCTTGACTAGTGCTGTTTTTCTACTTTTACAAAAACTGCATCGTAATGTTAAAACGTGCATTTGCACGTACATAAGTACTAGTAGTACTCCCTTCGTCTAGGTGTACAAGTCTTCCCTCCTTGGTCACGGCGCACAACTAAAGATGACTTATTGACCTGGACGGAGGGAGTAGCACAGTCTGCAAGCATATATCGAGAGAGACGTGTAGTGCGATAGTATATAGTAAGGGACAATTGCATTTTTACCCCTAGTTGGTTCCTACCCACGGGTTTTGCCCTTACTTTTCGAGCTTGCTCAGTTTTGCCCTTACTTTTTCCATCGAGGTCCCTCGAATGCCCTTTGACCGTTTGACCAAAACTTTGGAAATTCGTAACTAATTCATATAAACTCAGAAAATGCAAATAAGATACCAAAATGTTCATATAAACATTACCTTTATGGGCATATTATTTGCATTCAAGACAAAATCATCATTTAAACTACCCGAGGTAATTAATGTTATTAACATTATTAACAATAAATAGGTATAAACAATATTTTTTCGTGAATAAAATTATATGCAAATGTAGGTGATGTTTTCAACATCCTGATACCTTGTTTTCAATTTCCTGAGTTTGTATCAACTTGTTATGAGGTTTCCAAATAATGGTCAAAGTCGTTAGAACATTCATAACAAGTTGATACAAACTCAGGAAAATGCAAATAAGTTATCGTGATGTTCGTAAAACATCACCTACATTTGCATGTAATTTTTATGCATGAAAAAATATTGTTTATACCTATTTATTTTTAATAATGTTAATAATATTAATTACCTCGGTAGTTTAAACAATGCGTTTGTCCTGATTGCAAATGATATGCCCATAAAGGTAATGTTTATCTGAACATTTTGATATCTTATTTGCATTTTTCTAAGTTCGTATGAATTAGTTATGAATTTTCAAAGTTTTGGTCAAACGGTCAAAGGGCATTCGAGGGACCTCGATGGAAAAAGTAAGGGCAAAACTGAGCAAGCTCGAAAAGTAAGGGCAAAACCCGTGGGTAGGAACCAACTAGGGGTAAAAATGCATTTGTCCCATATAGTAAAGTTTGTGCTATATGCACGTACTTGCAAAATCCGTACGAATACACAAGGTTTCCAAACATTCCCTTTTACATACTTAATTAAGGACGCTAAAAATTCCTGAACGTTCGGGATTTATCATTTGCGTCCCAAAACTAATGAGATCGCCTTACGAAACAAAAATTATACTCCTCCTAAAAGCCACGACGCCGTGATGAGCGCTATGCGCGCCACGAGTGCCCTCAGTGCGCGGCCGCTTCCAGCCACCGACACAACGCCTCTTCCTCAGCCTCGCAACTCGTGAGGTGCTGATTGCCGGCTAGCCAGCAGGTGAGCGTGATCTAACCGGTGTGGTGATCCGGCGCCAACAGGTACTCCGCCTCGCTGGAAGCGTGCACCCGGTCCACGTAACACCAAGTGTAGATGAGGCGCTTGGGCCCGACTGCACGCAGGGCGTCGGCACGGACATCCTCCGCCACCCTCACGGCCCTCGCACGAGCCTTCTGCCAAAGAGCCAATTGCCCGACTCTCTCGGACGCGACATAGGCCTCCCAGGCAGATTGTTCCGCGGTGCGCTTCTCTTCCTCGGCCTTCTTCTCCGCCTCTATTTTGGTGTGCTCTGTTGGAGGCAAAGCCTCCCACAAGGCGACATCCATTTCTTTCCAAAGCTCCTCAAGGCTGGGGGGCTCGGCGGGCGGCACGGCGTTCTCCTTGTAGCGGGGAGCCGACGCGTCCTCTGACGCGCGTGCTGCGAGATTGGGAACGCCGATGCGTCCACCTCGACGCGTCGCGGCGAGGAGCGGAACATTGACGCGTCCTCCTCGACTAGTGGCGGCGGGGAAAGGAACGGCGACGTGTCGCGTCGCGGCGAGGAGCGGAACGCCGACACGTCCTCCTCGACTAGTGGCGGCGAGGAACAGAACGGCGACGCGCCGCGTAGCGGCGAGGAGCGGAACACCGACGCGTCCTCCTCGACTAGTGGCGGCGAGGAACAGAACGGCGACGCGTGACCGTTCACGCGGTGCAGCGAGGGGCTCCTAGGGCTTGGGAGGGGCGATGCCATGGTGGTCGACGTGAGAGGGAGGGGGAGGAGATAGCGATGAACGTGAACGTGATGGGGAGGAGATAGCGATGTCGTCGGAGGTGCAGTATTTATAGCGAGCAATGGCACACCTATGTAAGATATGGACTGAGCTGCACTGACTTAATTGCAGGTCCAGTTTCGTCACTGACATGTGGGCCGAACACCTGTTGGGCCCATATGTCAGTGACCCATGCACTTGCAGTTAAGTAACAGCTACGTGGGCATATTTGTTGGAGTAAATTACGGGGGAGCGAAGGGGTGGAAATATTGCTGGTCACAACGGATTGGACGAGCGTGTGGGGAGGAGAGTCATGCATGCAGATTTTTTTCACACGGGGTGGAGTGGTGGGACCGCCAGAGGGAGAAGGAGAGTTTGGCAGGCATATTGTTTCCACACATGGAGAGGAAAAGATTTGGAGACGAACGGGCTTCCTGCAGTTATGGGGAACGGTGCATAATAAGTCATCTTGCATGCCGGGCTAGGTATAGTCTCAAGTCATTAAAAACATACACGCCCCACACATGTTCATATTTCAAGGTGCACTAAATTATTGCATGAGATGATTAAGGCTGGCCATAATGGTGGTATCTTAGCTGGCATCATGCACACGGGAATAGTAGCAAACATGCTGATGTGGCAAAGAATTAAAGAAGAGAGGGGGGTTAGAGTAACTAGTGTTCATGGATGCATTGGTAAACACATTTTTGTGTGAAGAACGACAACACTAGTTGAGTACTTTTGCAGAGTTCAAAAACTATTCCACCGCCTCTACTATCTTGCTAAGAGTAGGTGAATTTTTTGAATCGAGCCCCTTAAACTAGAAGGGAGGTAGTGGTACTCTAATAGCTAACCTTGTTGCGATGACAAGATAGGACATGGCACGCACCTGGACAGAGGAACTAGTCTGCATTGTGCATTTAAGTTTTGTCTGAAGTCAATGTACCTCTACTTTCACCAGACTTATAGAAAAATGTATCAACATTCACAATGTCAAATCAATATTTTTACACTCATTATAAAACGTAGTTCTTATACTCATTATAACCAGTATTGTAGATATTGATATTTTTAGTATAAATTTGGTCGTGGGATTTCATTGATGCCTGTCAAAGCGTGGAGGAAGCGGAGCTTAGTGCTTGCATTGCCGGTCTTTACATAGGTATTTCTCTTCACAATCCTGTAATTTTAGAGACTGATTGCGCTTTTGTGGTAGCGTCTCTTGCATCGGGGGACTATGATAGGTCTCCTATGCATGACCTGAAGATGAAAGTGTTGAGCATCTCGAAGTTGATCAAGAATCTTCAATTGTCAAAGATTAGCCGTTCGGCCAATAAGTTGGCACACTTAATTGCTAAGTATAGCTTTGACAATAGATTAGATGGTATTCTTGTAAATAACGCATCACTGCGTGTGGTGAATATTGTATCGAATGAGTGTACTGGTGTGGCTGGTTAATTAATATAAGATGGTGTTCAAAAAAAGTATAAATTTGGTCAAACACTTTGCAAACGGTTGACAGGAGTAAAAAGGACCAGAGGGAGTATCATGCATGCGGAGTAGGCAAAGAAATTGCTCATTTATAGCCGGTCGAAGTCTCAAAGGGCCCGACCGCGCGAGGGAGGCGAAGGTCGTGGGAGGCGCCGTTGACGGAATTAAGTGAAGTTACATCCACGCACCGGCATGTCGTATGTAACAGGCGTAAGCTATACCGTCAGCCTACGATTTGGGTCTAGTAGACATGACATCTAGTGGGTCCCGCATAGTTCTCGAGAACTCTTTGGGGGCTTGCAGCTGTTTATCCACCGGGCAAGCCAGCAACCCCACGCCGTTCGCACGCCCTACTCGTCCCCGTCTTCTACTACCTTACAATAGTTCGCTCCCAGTCGTCCCGTCCTTTCAGATTAGTTCGCTCCCCATTTTTGCGGGGTACAACAGTTCAACTTCTCTTAACCCTCCTCCAAAATCCATGGCCTCCCAAATCTCCATGGTCGCCGCTGAGTACCAGGTTAGAGCCATCACCGGCGATCAGTTCATCGTCTACACACATGGATCCGCGACGATGAAAGCATGGCTTGCTCGCTTCCTACGCATGTTCAACAGTTCAACGGATGAGTGGGTCGCTGGGCTAGATGTTGAGTACACCACAGTCCTGGGACGAGAGAAGGATCTAAAGGACGAAGAGATGAAGAAGCCCGCTGTGATCCAGGTTTGCGTACATAACGTTTGCTTGGTCTACCACATATGCCATGCCGACATTGAGTGCCAGGATTTTAAGAACTTCCTCAAGGACAAAAGAGTGAAATTCTTTACTGTAGGCTTTAAGAACGACAGGGATGTCCTGCGTCAGATAGGTCCCGTTGTAGGCCAGCACTTCGATCTCCATAAGGCAAGCCTGGTGTCCTCCTATCAACCGTCAATGTTGACCCTGGCAGCAGCCATGATTGATCCTTCATACGCTAAACTGAAGAAACCTCATCACGAGTTTCATCATGCATGGGAGTCGAAGACATTAGATGAAGATCACATCCTGTACACAGCAATGGAGGCCTACCTTTGTTTAAATATCTACAAGGGTTGGATGAAGAAGCAGAGACCGGTGTCCGGTTCAAGCAAAGAAGTGTCGGCGACGAGGAAGAGGAAGAGGGACGAGGACGAAGTCGAGGACGTGGACTCGGACTCCGAGTAGGTGGCAGTGCCGTCGCTCATGCTGGTTCTACTGCAGTGTCAAGCCGACTAGTTGCTTAGTTTATTTTCAAGGGTGTGTTGTGCCGAGGCCCCAGCAGAACTATGTTTAGTATGTTCTTTCTCGTTATTTGAACTCTTTAGTACGTACAGTAGTACTAGTACTATGTCTTACTACTGTTCTTCTTGCAGTTGGTACTACTATTCGTACCTTCGTGTTCCTACTGTACTTAATACGTTCGTACTAGTAGTATAATTTAGGTCAGTCGATTTGGGAAAGAAGTTCGACGGAGCAAAGGAAGAAGACGGCAGAAGAGGTGGAAGAAGCCCTTCTAGCCATCCATGTTGCATCAAACGGCTCACATGAGTCGACTGACCCAAATTGCTCCATCAGATTGCAGGATCCATGTGGCATTCAAGGTCTCGAAGGTAGATTCTGCGTCCGCACCCGGTTTGCGGGCTCGACGCGCACGCGACCGGCTTTCGCCGCGACAGCCACCATGCGCGCCTCCTCCGTGCGGGCGGAGACGACAATGACACGCTAGTTCCTCCTCGCCGGCGTGCTGGAGCACGCACTCGTCCTCCTCTTCGTACGCTGCGTGCATATACATGGCTCCACCAGCTGCTCGCGTGCTTGGCAGCACGGCGGCATCGCGAGGAGGGACTGCAGATGACGTGAGCGGGCGAGCCTTCGGCTTCATGGCACAGGGATGGCGGCGACACGGCGGTGATGGGCGAGAAATTGTTGGCCGGAGCAGGCGGGCGCCGGCATGCGCAACGGCGGCAGCGGCATATTGATGAGTGCGCGTGTGGGAGCTTACTTTAGTTTTATATAAGTTCGGTCAAACTTAAAAGAAAACCGTACCAGTACACGTAAACATTAGACTTAGGCAGCGCTTTTATTAGTTAGTACCACAACCATGATACGGAATCCTGTAAGCGCTGCGTGAATCATGGGCCGCTGGTCGATCGAACGGCAAGGCCATCGTAGCGCCAAGGACATCCACCGAACTGCTTTTGTGTGTGTGAAAACAATCCTCGAATATTACTCAACTTTTTTCCCTCGAAAGTTCTTGACGCTGCAATATTTCCATATATTTGAATTTAGCTCCAGTTCGTGTTTATTTGGATTTGGACGCTTTAGGTGCGCCTAGTTTTTTTAATACTGATTTTGTGTGTGTGACTGAGAGAGAACGTGTGTATGTGTCCATATGTGAGTTGTGGCGGAAGGGAAATGTGGAGACGTTGTGCGTGTGATACAGACATAGAGAGGTGTGAATGTGCAAATGATCATGCATGAGTGAGAGATAGACAGATATGCCGATACGTTGTGTATACATGAGAGAACGGTCTTCTAGTTTACTTGTGTGTGTGTGTGAGAGAGAGAGAGAGAGAGGGAGAGAGAGAGAGAGGAGCAACCGTAACACAACAACCATCTCTCTCGATTCGTCTGGCCCTCAGACGGTCGCATGCAACACATGCATCAACGCGCACATTTTGACACCCTCACCCGGCCCCTGCCCACCTCAAGGCCCGCACAATCTCTTTGTAAATACCCATTTCTCTCATTAGGTTTGTTTTCTCTCAATATATCTCTCTCTCTCTCTCTCTCACACACACACACAGAGACACGTGCAGCACAACACACACACACACACACACACACTCCCCCGAGCACACAATTCATCCCCATCCAAGGTTATACGGCGACCACTCTCGCTTGTGCTTCTTTGCACCCCAACATGCACAACACATCAATCTTCAAAGAGGGCATCGAGCAGATCGAAGACGGCGACCACACCGTGCTAGAGAATGCGGGTCATTTGGAAGCGGGGTGATGTGACGACGGCCGACCGACTCCTCCCTCACCCTCTCTCTCTCTCTCTTGCATAAAATTACCAATCCCTCTCCCCCGCACAAAATTGTCAATCCCTCAACCCACGAGATCCTTCCCCTATCGTCCATGTTTTTCCAGCTCTCTCATCAAACATGTTGTCTCTTCTCCTTCCACGTATACAGAATCTGGATGCACACGCATCTCACGACATGTCTCCATCTTTCTCACAGACCTAACTTCTTCCTCTCTCTTTCTCTCTCTATCTCTCTCCCTCTGTCTCGTTAGGTTTGTCTCCTACTCTCTCATCCACATACATACAATCTTTCCCGCCCTATCTTCTCCATCTTCAAAAGCTCTCTGCACGCTTTCATTCACACATTGGGATATGTCAAAATGTTGCTTCTATAATGGCCCTATTTGGATCATGGGGTTAGAGCTAGTTTGGGTTAGTTGGGGGCTCAAATAACCCAAAATTATCCAAACAGGGAGGGTTAGAGTGGGTTAGTTCCATCTAACCCAACTATCCCGGTGGAGAGGTGCTTATTTGGGTTAGAGTGGGTTAGAAAATAACTCTAACTCTAACTGTGTTAGAGTATCCAAACAGGCCAATGGCTGATGTAGAGTTATGGTTGTTTTTGTTGCATCCTACAAAGTAATAATTATGAAATGCATTTAGATTCTCATTTGACTGGGATTATGTGAGTTTGAGCATGTTGTGAAGTACTATAGACCTTGTATACATCTTGGGATTCGACAATGACTGTAACTATTGAATTATATAGACCATTACATTCGAAGTCAATAGCCTAATATATTTATTTCACAATTTCAACAAATGATTAGTTCACTACAAACTAAGAAAACAAATGTGTACCCCCTCCATTTTTTTAAGTCCGCGTATTAGCATTGGTCAAAGTCAAGTTTTGTAAACTCTCAGAAAGCTTATAACAAAAAATATTAACATATACAATAACAAATAAATACCATTAGATTCATTATTGAATGTACTTTCACATCATACATATTTGTTATGGTAAATGTTTATATTTTTCTATAAACTTGGTCAAACTTTAGGAAGTTTGACTTCGGTCAAACCTAATATGCAGAGTTTACTACTACTACTCACTAGTTGCTTAGCCGAATCACTCAACATGCCACACGGGAGTCCAGTTGTCACAAAATTTTGAGGTCGGCAGGAAAATCTCCCGCCCCTCGATTCGAGCAAAGGAAGTTACCATCATAGCCTTCAGAACAGGCCTACAAATGACGCTTGGTAGGGGGCTGTTTTCGTAACTTCAGGTTCACCCTACCCAGCCAACCCCACCCCGACACCCAGAGTAGTACACCTGAATACTCCCCATTTTCTATCCCGACCGCGAAATAGACTTCTCCACGACACCGCAGCCTTCGTGCTCCTCCCCTTTACATCTGCGCACTCGTCCACCACAACAAGATTCGCCTCATCGACGACCTCAGACGCCGACAGAGCCGGGTCCACCGTCAGTCGTGACACGGAGCCTCTTCCTCGCATCGCCTTCCACGTTCTCGGATCTGCTTCCTGAAGCCGACGCCAAGCGCAGAAGTACCACCGTCAGGACAATGAACTGACTCCGCTGTCGACCATGACTCACAGAGGCTGCCGCGACCATCGTTCTCCTCTTCGATTGGTAATGTGTGTATTGAATCACTTAGCAGTACATGTGAAGTTCCAATTTTGTTCATACCTACCCTTCAAATTTCCTGGGTGCTATTGTTCCCGTAAAAGTAATTGGTTATAGCCTCCATTGTCCAACAGAATATCGGCTTGTAATTGTACGTCGCTCCTGTATCGCGCTGTGCTTGGGTAGGTTTTTCATCTGCAACCAGTAGTGTGGAAAAAGATGGAAAGGTTTTTAGAACTAGCAAGATGCCCATGCGTTGCACGCATCAAGATGCATTTGAATGAGTAGTTTATCTTGTGGGAGAAAAGGATGAACGAGGGAAGGCCTTATTTGCAAATCTGGAGAGGGGTATGGGTATATTTTTGCAAAATTCCCATTTGTTTCCTTCCTATCTGTCAGATATAAATCAGACGGACTATATTGCAAGAAAAAAAAGTATAGAGAAAAAAAGTAGACAATAAAGGAAGTAGAGATAAATATTAAATATTAAATATTAAATAAATATAATAGTAGAGAAGAGAGTGGAGATAGCAGAGACATCGGGAAAGGATCGCGCGCGCGTGGGAAAAAGCGGCCGGGCGTTCGCTAGTTTTGGCGCGCGGCGTCCGACGCGCTTTATAAAATCCAACGCCCTCCCACCGCTCTCTGCCTTGCTACTGCTCTCTCCCCGCTCATTTTCGCCTCGCCGCCGCCGCGCCACCATGCCGCCGCGTAGCCGGGAAACTTGGGGATACCGCGGCGTCCGCGCGCGCACCTCCAGCGGCTTCTCCGTCGAGATCCGGTTCCGCGGGATGTGCCTCGACCTCGGCAATTTCGACACCGCCAACGAGGCCGCCCACGCGTACGACGCGACAGCGTGGCGACTTCGGTGGCCTCATAGAACATTGAACTTCCACAACGTGCCGACACGGGAGCGGGCGCAGGAGCTCGCGCCTCTGCCGTGGCTTAGCACCGACGAAGATCGTCGCGACAACCGGAGGCGGGAGCACCATCTCGGCATCGCTGAGATGGACAAGGAAGCCATGGCGCTGTGGCGCCAACACTTCCCGCAGGACATCATCAACGAGCGCGAGTTCTACGCGCAAAGGAGGGCGGAGAGGGATAAGAGGAGGACGGAGCGAGCCGCCTATCGCGAGGACAAGCGTAGGCGAAAAGCGGACGCTCAATTCAACATGAGGCTAGGAGCAGCGTCGCCCTGGGAATCCGACGATGATCGGTATCTTCACGCCTACAGTCAGACGTCGAAGGAGGACATCACCGAGGAGGAGTCGTATGATGAGGAGTAGTTGAATTATCTTTTTTTATCTATCTATGCTGAGAACTATCCTCTACTCTATCTATCTATGCTGATAACGAGTGCTTTAATGTTGCCCACAAGATGCACGAGTATTACTAGTAGTATATTTTTCTTGCCATGTTGGGATTTTAAAACCACGAGTGCGAACATGGAGAGGAGCAATGAAGACCAAACACGGGATATTCGGGACATCTTCAAGGAGCGTGGAAAGTTAAAGAGGAGCTGCACCGAACTCAGAAATGAGCTTTGGTAAGTAACACCCTTTCAATTACTTTCGTAGCCTCGTGTTCTTCGATGTGTATATGTTGTAGTTTCGCTTCTCTTAAGCGTGGTGTTCTTCGATGTGTAGTAAGAAGAGTCTTAATCGCCCTAATGCTTTCGCTTTTAGCTTGATGTAGGAAGAGGGTGTTCTCACCTTGTAGTCTGTTTTTATATATTTTTCCTTTTGAATTCACTTCTCCCAGTTCTGCTTATGGCTTCTACTAAATGGATCTAGGTTGCTCGAGTATTGATCTAAAAAGAAGTAACTTCATGTCGATGCAGTTCCTCGCGAGGAGGGAAGTATGGTCAACCTCGAGATCATGTTTCCAAAATGAGGCTGGATTACAAACAAGGTTCCAGTTCCCTAATGATGTTGGATTAGACACAAGGTGCAAATTCCCAGATGATGTTGGATTACACACAAGCCAGGTGGAGTCGTCAACTGTTCGTGTCCTCGTGGCATTAGTAAAGGCTGAAAGAAAGCGTGCAATAGCCCTTGAGAATGTAGCTGAGTTCTTGAAGAAGCGAAAAGACCAATCAGATGCTCCCTTCACCCAAGCCAAAGAAGAGATGGAAGAAGCCAGAAATAAGCTAGCAGAGGCAGAGCAGGCTAGGCGTCTCCTGCTATCTAAAACTGTTGTCAATACAAAATTTCCTTCATAATAACTAGGTTCAAATGTTTATCCTGTCAGCATGCCTCTTGTGATGTCCGTGCATCTACTGATGTGGCATAAAATGTTTTTTTTCGGGTCATGTAATAACAACAATAACTTTCCAAACAATAACAGACGAATCATTGGACATGGTATAGTTCACGCGCAAGCTCGACATCCCAAGTTCAACTTCCACATCAAACTCATGTTCACAGATATCTGCACATTTCATACATAATGTCCACAACCATGATTCATTTCAAAGCCAAAAAATTGTGAGGAGAGTTATAAATAGTGAAAATCCTCTACTAGTTCCTGCTACCAGTGCGAGCACAACAAGTCAAAACCATGCGTAAATTAATTATATTTTAGTCATTTTTGTGTTCTAAAATGACTGCCGACTCATGGAAGGACGTGACGTGTTGCCGCACACGCCATGATTCAATGAAGGCAAAGGGGCAGTCTTAAGCTGGTTGCACGCTGGCGAGGAGGCGTGAGCCACCGGCCTCGCAAAGTGCAGCCCTCTTGGCCGGGCGCTTATGAGAGGTCGCGTCTGTGTCGAGCAATCACTCCCTCCAGTCCTTTTTGTTTTTTATAACAAAATATCGCTTTTCCATTCACATTTTACAAGTAAAATTGTGGAAAAACTTTGACCCAAAGTACGATGGGGACTAGTAAACCGTAATGGAGGTAGTAGTTTTTTAATCAAAGAAGGGTTTCCTTCCGATTTTCATTATCGAAACCATCATCTAAATCTAAACCATAGTATTTGCCCTAGAACTACCAGGTTCAACATCTCGCAACATAAACCCATACAACCTCCATCGAAAAAAAACCATACAACCATACGCCAAGGAGGTACGTAGTACTATGAATTCCATTTTCGCCCATACCAATCGCTCAAAACTACTTACTACTTATAGCGCCGCCATTGAAAATCGGAACTCTTAACCCCGCTTAGAAAAATGATATTTTAAACATGGCTACTCGACCAGGGCAATCGGCGAGCCACCGCGCTTCAAGTCGCTCACCGTGGTCCCGACCATCAACTCCTACGGATCAAATTATCACGCCGAGCTGACTATTCCTACAAAGGTGCTCCACCACGCACTCCGGTACCCGCGAATGCAGCAATCGTGCAGCTAGGGTTTTAGGGTTTATTTTTAACGCCGCTTTACGTAACACTCATGTGTGGGAGACAATGAGAGGCCGATCAAGGCGTGCGTCGCCTCTTCTCTTCGTATATGTACTCCACCGTTTGTCTGGTGTCCAAAAAATTATAATAACTACTAGCAATGTGCCAATGTGTTGCCACACGATCAAAGTAGATTATTACATATTCACCGATTTGATAGAAAAAAAGTCTAGTTTTGAAATACGTATATCACTAAAAATATGTTATGTTTCACTCAAAATATATTCCTTTGGCGTTTTTGATGAGATAAGGGAGGAATGTTGTTGGTTTCAAGATTCGAGAAGTGGTATATGTCTAATTTCTACTCTTACTAGCAAGATGCCCGTGTGTTGCACGGAACATCAAGATCTTGTGGGAGAAAAGGATGAACGAGGGAAGGCCTTATCTGCAAATGTGGTGAAGAGTGCGGGTAAATTGCCATATTTTCCTTCCTATCTGTCAGATATAAATCAGACGACCTACATTGCAGGATGACAGGCCCACCATCATCACCAACTCTATTTTTTATCCCTACTTTTATAAAAAGCATTGTCGGTGATGATCGTGTGCCTGCCATCCTGCAATATAGGCTGTCCGATCTATATCTGACGGATAGGAAGAAACAATGGCAATTTTGCAAAAAGATACCCACACCCCTCTCCACATTTTCAAATAAGGCCTTCCCTCGTTCATCCTTTTCCCCCACAAGATAAACTACTCATACAAATGCATCTTGATGTTCTGTACAACGCATGGGCATCTTGCTTGTTGTTGCAAAAAGCCCATGTGTGTGTGAGAGAGAGGGAGAGTGGAGGAGGACGGAGTGCATGTGTGACAAAGACACAAGGAGTGTGTGTGCGATAGGTATCAGCTTAAAATGAGGTGATAGTGCGTGTGTGCACGATCGAGAGGGCGTGTCTCGAGAAGGGAAGAAAAATATACATAGATACAAGGAGCAGGAGAGAGACATGTATGCGATGGTGGAAGCACGAGTGTGCGGGTGTATAAACCTATCTAGAGGCTAGCTAGTCGATAAATGTTTGTGAGAGAAGTACGAGTCGGGGTGCGAAAGCGAGAGTTTTGTCTGTGTGAGAGAGAGACGGTAGTCGGGAAGGGGAGTGGAAGAAGGAGTTGTGTGTGTGTGTGTGTGTGTGTGTGTGTGTGTGTCTGTGTGTGTGAGAGAGAGGATACGGTAGTCGGGGTTGTCTGATCAGTAAACAAATGAGTAATGTCAGTCTGGGATGGAGACGAAAAGGAGACCACAACAAATGTTGTGTCTACAGGAGAGAGAGAGAGAGTAATTTTAGTGGTATGGGTCATATGTAGAGACATAAAGGGTGTGTGAGAGAATCCCATAGAGAGAAAGACAAAGTGAAAAACGAGTGGAGACTGTGTGTGTGGCGGTGAAAAAGAAAGCTTAGGTACCGAGTACCAAAGGAATGTGAGATGTGAGAGATAATAAAACTGTGTAATGTATAATGATAGGGAGAGTGTGACACTTCTCAAGGGAGACGCCGAGAGACCATGTTTGCGAGGATAGGAGAAACATGAAGTGAGCGTAAGGGTGAGCTGGAGAAAAGAGAGTGATAGCTACCAAGGAGCATGCATGCGAGAGAGCTGGGCGTGAAAGGAGCGAACAAAAAAGGGCTTCAAATATTTGAATTCGAGATGATGATACATGTAATCCATACTCGAACCAAAATTGATGTATCAAACATGCATACTCATATGAATTCACGCACATCTATGGTATTTAATATGTAGGTATTACTGATCCATACATTTTAGTAGAACATAATTTGGTTAAATTTTTTCGAATTCAACCGTAAGATTTCGAGATCGTTGTATTTGTAAATCATATTATACATATAAAGGAGCAGAATTCTTTGTTGTGCTTTTGAAAGTATATATCAAAAAATGATGAATATGGAATGTAATTCCAATTGAAAATGGATCCCGCCCGAAAAAATAGAATACAAACGGGATTCGAATTGAATTGGCACGGTAAACGCAGCACTCGCAAAATTTGAACGAAGCGGGAAAGTCGCAGAATCACCAATCCAAAATCATGCGAGATGGAAATCACTACTGCCTATCCCTGCCACGCAAAGCCTATATGCTGGATTTCTATAGGTTTCGATGGAGGTAGGTTTGTAATTTCACCCAAACGTGACGTAACCGCCTCTCACCCGGATTCATACACGGTGGGCGCCAAAACACAGTGTGTCCTCGGCCGAAATCGACTCCCTCCCCGATTCATATTCATACACGGTGGGCGCCAAAAACAAACTCTCGCCGGCAAATATTCGGTGTATGCGAGATTACCGTCCCTATCCCCAACCGACTAATATTGCTTGTGATGTAGTAGAAATTTGAAACGGGGGCTAAGTTTGTAAATTTCCTCGCATTTGAGACAAGCGCGCCCTGAATACATGGTTCCCCCCTTCCTCTCTACCTCCCTTTTCCCCATTCGTACTCTGTGGGTGCCAAAACACCCTCTCCATCCCACCCTCCTCCGTCCGCCACCCCATCCACTGCCGTCCTCCTCCACCATGCCGGAGCTGATACCTCGACGCCGTCGTCCATTACAAGAGATCGACCTCTCTTATCCACGCCTTCGGACCAGGATCCTTGCATCCCGTCCTATCACTTCATACACGCCGTCGTCCACCTTGCCGGGCGCCGCTCTCCTCTCGTCTTCGCCCACCGCGCCTAGCCGCCACCGCTCACCCTCCTAGATCTGCTTCCACGCCACCGACAAACATCGCTACCGCAGCACCATCAAATTCTCAGCAGATGCGACACGGTGCCGCACTGCAGGCGGTACTCTTTCAGATTCTGCTCAACTTATTTATCACAAGAAGAAAATAGATCGCCACCGCTTTACTCGATTTCTTGTCTTGGTTGTGAAGTTTCCTTTGTCCGGGTTTTCACCTTCAGATCCGCCATGGCACACTCAACACTATACTCCCAATGCTTATGGTTTTCCCTTTTATATTCCACACTAGTTAAATTACAGAGACTAAATTTCAAAATTGGGTCACCGATTTTTCAGAGCTCACGGAGTTCACCAAAGGCAATCAAGGCTCGGGTGGTTGGGGCCTCGCCGAACGAAGAAAACTCGACGCGGGTGGGGGTTGGGGCGCGGGTGGGGGTGGGGGTGGCGGAGGAACACAAGCTGTGGGGGCCGGTGGTCCGGTCGGCGGCCCGTGCAGTGTTCTGTATGGGAAGAATCAGGGACGAGGAAGAAGAAGTGTTAGGAGACGTAGGATCTTCATCCAACCGCCTGAAATGGTCGAGAGACATTTGGGAGTTGCATTCTTAATGCGCTCTGGTTCGTCATGTGTGGGCAACCAAGCAACCAACATTTTATTATCCAAAATCTGCTTGCTCTTCTTTACCATGTTCCTCTTCCGTTCTTCTTTAATATATTTTCTCCGCTCCTAACATACAAGTTTTTGTATAGATTCCACCATGGACTACATATGGAGCAAAATGAGTGAATCTACACTCTAAAATGTATCTAGATACATCTGTATGTGATCCATAGTGGAAATCTCTACCAAGACTTATATTTTGGAACGGAGGGAGTATGCTAGTAGTAAAGTATGTTCCTTGTACTGAAGACGAGCAGAGACATTTGCAGTGTAGAGGTCTATACGGTCGGTTGTGATGGACACTTTGAGCCTCTTTGATTCGTAGTATCTTGTAAACATAGGAATAGGATTTGTAGTGGTCTGCCCACTAGAATCCTATAAGAATAGCAAGGAAATGCGGGGAGCTGTGTCGCCTTTGAGAGTTACATCGATATTAACAAGCATCGCACCTTCACTTGAAGAGAGCTGGTATCCGAAGCCTTTCTAGCCGCATCGGCAATACTAGCACATATATTCCAGCAAGTTCCACTTTGCTGATTTTACTCGATGCTTAAGGTTTTCCCGTTATATCTACACTATGATCTCGTAGCTGCTTTGTGTCACACTAGCAGCAGTCCACTCTTGAAGCTAAACACTGCAATGACTTACAAAATTGGCACCAAGGCATTGACTGCCATTCTCGATGCAATGAAACTCATACGCTCCCCACCTGTTGATTCTTGTTCAAAATATGATCCTAATGACTATTCTAACCTCGAGGAGTCAAAGGCAGATGGCCTGTCCTGTTCACCCATCAAGGTGCCTGTTCTAATTTGGCAATGTTTTATTTATTGTGGGTATCTTGCATATGTTGTCTTGCATTTCTTCTACTTTGTTGCACCGCCATATGCTTAGTTTATTCATCATATATGTCGACATGCCATGCCCATCCATTATCAATACATATTCCATCTGTCATCATACCATGTTTTTTCCACTCAAATGATGTTCTTATGCATCATACATCAAAAAGGAAGAGGGTGATTGCCGAACCTGGAGGAGCAGCAGCAATGTCCTTGAAAAACATGGTGGTGCCGGAGAAATCAGACAACACCCCACTTATATTGGTTGTACAACCAGTGACACAAAACGTGGGACCGACTCTAGCAGACTGTACCCATACTTCATTGGCCACACCACTAGCCCCACCACACAAGACCTGCACTACAACAAAAGGTATACCGATTTCATTTGCCATAGCACCAGCTGTACCACAGAAAAATCCCACTCGAGCAAAAAGTACAGCAAGTCCACCGGCCAAAGACCTATCCCAACTGCAGAGACGGCCAATTCCTGCAGATTGGAACCCCATTCCATTTATTCCCAGTTTAATAGATATTGCTTTCAATGTTGTTAGGGACTACGTGCATATATTCCCATCATGGGAAGATTATAGTGAAGACAAACACCATTTTCACATCTTCCTGTCCAACTTACGTGTAAGTGCTATTATTCATGGGTATTATTTTCCTGTTTTCTCGCTAATTGAACACATCAATGATTTACATTACATTGTTGTAACTAGGCGAGGGTCAATCTGGATAGTCATGACGAGCAAAGCTTGCTTGTGCTTTTCAAGGAAGCATTGCAAAGATCGGTGTTACCCGAGGAAATCACACTTTGATGGCAAGTCTATAAACGAATTTCCGTGAAGTCTCCGTGCTAAATTTAGAAGACATTGAATGGAAAAACCTTGTTATGCACTAGTCTCGTTCCCAGGATGAGGTACTGTCTATGAAATCACATGACAATTTGAACTTCTACTTTTCCGCATGTGCCTTACGGATCTTTTTTGCAGGAAATCTGCTCAAAGAAGAATTCCGGTTTGAAAAGAACGACATGATATCGCAAATATGCTGCCCGCTGCTTTGCTCTTGTTAGTACCTATTGTCCTCAGTATCACCGCATTTTGCATACATACCTGGTTCATTATGAGACAGCAGTATGCATGATAGCTTGCTTGTCAATTGTTTGCTCCAAATTATCTGATCTGTATGAATGGTTACATTAGTGTAGAATATATCTAATGCTAATGTTTTTTTAGCTCTGCATTGTTCTTGTAACTACATGCTTACCTTTATCAGTGTACTTATAATGACAGGTAGTTGTTCATGTACCATCACTCTGCAGCTTATTTTCCTTTTCCCTCCATTTTCTACACATCAGATCTATATTTACTCTTACCATAAGGTTGTTAATGAAGAAGTTTATCTGTGCATTGCTCTTGGCTGTACCTTTTGCCTGTATTGCTGCACTTACATTTATAGCTACTTGGTTATGTAGCATCACTCTTCATCTTATCTTAAATATTCTCCATTTTTTCGTATATTATCACATCTATATTTACTCTTAACAAAATGTAGAATAAAGGCAATGCTTTTGAAGAAGATTCTGTGGTGAACTTCTCGAATTACCCCCCCCCCCCATCAGTATGGACAAGGCCTTTATAGAGCCTGTCTTCACCAATAATGTAAGTTTGTCCATCTCAAGCCTTCAAACTTTGTTGTATATATTTGGTTAGGCATGACTGCAACAGCTGTTTATTTTTGGTGTTTGCATCAAATTGCTTATTTAAAGTTTATTATGTAGTTCATAAACAACAGTTTGTCCTTTCTCAATTTAAGTTTTCAGTTGTACAACCAAGTTCCTTCTTCATACCATGTAAATTAAACTATACAGAGAAAGTGATCTTCTTTTGCACTGCATGTAAGCTTCTATTCTTCATCTCAGAATCCAAAGGGTGTGGTGAACCTACCCACTACAGCACAATGTCATATTCTGCAATGTCTTAACTATGAACAATGTCATATCATTCTACTATTATTTAAACCATCTCTTTATTTGCCAATCTGAAATGGTATAAATTGACACCACACTAACCATTGATACTTATGAGTTCTTGATCCAGTGTTGTCGTGAAGCTGCCAACTCCTTCACATTGTCATTTCTTGCCATGTCTTGACCTGAACAATACCATATTGTGTTAATGCAATTTTAAACTGTGTCACTTTATTCGTCAGTAAGAAATGTGATGAATTGTCAGCACTGATACTTTTACGTGCAAAACATGTCATCTTCTGCTTGTTTATCTTTCAAAGTGAGGAAGATATAAGTGTTGAACAAGCGCAGTCTCATCATCTTGCTCACCGCTATGTGCGGCTCCCAGAGGCTAACCTTTCTTGAACTCTATTGAAGTCTTTGTCGGTTTTGTATATTATTTTGTCGGCGTGTTTATTTGCAATCGCTTGCAATCTTTGATGCCCAAAGGTATGTAATCTGTTGTCCGCTTGTGCTTTATTATCATAGTGGCGAACTTTGATGCCCAAAGTGGATGTAATATGCCGTAATTTCTTTATTGTATAGTCTAGGTTTTTTCTTATTCACGATGCTGCAGCTTATTTTATCAGATATATATCCTGTCTTCGCAAAGAACTCGCCAAACCGTAAAATTACGGTACATAATCGGGCCGTCATGCAATCACGATGTAGATTGGGCCCGAACGTGCCAAACAGCTCACGGGCCGTGCAAGAGTTCGAAATGAACCCCGACCCATGATTGTGCGAATCAAATCACGGGCTTTTACAGCCAAAATTGTCTCGGTCCTTGTTTGGCCCAATCGATATCGGCCGTAAGTAGGCTTGATGCAAATCGGGCCGTAGTTAGGCCCAACTATATGACGGGCTTTTAACAAATTAAATTAATATAGGGTCAAATGTTAAACGGGCCCTTAATAAAGTAAAATTAATATCAGGCTGAATTACTAAGTGGGCCTTTAGCAAGTGGGCCCAAAAGCATAGTGTCCAGTTGTCGGGTCGAATTTGATATGGGCCATAGTTGAGCCCAAAGCCTCTTAAAGGGCCGGACCTGATCTGGGCCGTAATTTGGCCCAGAACGTGGTAGGCTTATAACGGGCCGGATCTCATATGGGCCACTTTTAGGCCCGAACGTGGCAGGCCATTAATGGACCGGATCGATATGGGCGGCATTTGGCCCAAAACATAGCAACGGCTAATGGGCCGCCTACTAGGGTCCTCAAAATCTTGTGGGTTTACTGGGCCGCCCATTGATGTCGGCGAAATCTAAATGGAGCCTTTAGGTAGGGCGGCCCATTATGATCCGCAAGAATCTTGTGGGCCTTTACCGGCCGCCCATTATGGCACACAAAAATCTTGTGGGTTTTTAGCTGGTTGGCCCATTATGGCCCGCAAAATCTTGTGGGTTTTACCGGCCGCCCATTTTGGCCCGCAAAATCTCGTGGGCCTTTAGCCGGGCCGGCCCATTATGGTTCGCAAAATCTTGTGGGCCTTTAGCTGGGCCGGCCCATTATGGTCCGGAAAACTTGTGGGCCTTTAATTGGGCCGGCACAATTAAACTTGTTGGGCCGTGCCACGTGTCGACGTATCATAGGCGCCTTCTGTCCAATGAGTGGATGACATCTGTCCCAGCGGTGAGCCGACACGTGTTTCCTCCAGCCAATGATGATTGTACATGGATAAACCCCATTGGTCGGGGGTGTTAACGGGTTATCGGATCCAAAACCCGAACCGATAGCTTAACGGCGTTCCGTTACGGTGGATATCACGTGTCGGTCACCCTAGACGAAAGCACTTCTGTGACGCGCGATTTATCGTCATGGAAGTGGACACTTCCGTGATGATAATTTTCGTAATGTCATGGAACACTTCTACGACAAAGACATGTATGACTATCTTGATTCTGTCATAAATTTGTCATGGATGTACATGCATGACAAAAAACGCGACCTACTGTGACAAACACGTATCATCACGAAAGTGTATTTTTTTGTAGTGAAAGGTGTCTCGTCATGTTGATTGATGCGGGATACAAAAAAACAATAGTTTTATGTAAGGACATGCTTAATAGACAGATGTACTATGTACTAAATACAGGAAGGCATGTCACATTAACAGGTATAATGTATAAGCTAAGCGGACTAGCACATGCGCTTTAACTGCTTTGGAAGAATTACAATCTAGACACCATATGCAACATGCAACCACATATCACGCTGCCAAGTTAGAGCAAGCACCTACGATGCTAGTGTAGGGAAATGTTGTAATCAACTACAGAGCTACGCTCACTATCTTTATCTAGCATTTCGCTTCTTGAGAATCATGTCTGGAGGCCGACGCTGCATTCTTTAAATGAGGAGTAGTCCCCTTGCCTGCCTCGCCTCGTCATAAGTGATTGATGAGGGATACACAAGAACATTAGTTTGATGTAAGAACATGGTTAATACACGTATGTACTAGTATGTACCAAAACAGAAAGGCATGTCATATTCAAAGGTATAATGTGTAAGCTAAGCAAATGAAATTTAACCAAGTTGGAAGCAATACAAGCTAGACATCCTACCGGAGTGGTGAGCATGATCATCTAGGACCCGAGAGCTCGGTGGGAGGCGGCTGCTTCGCCACCATCGCAGCTTTTTAGTTGGCTTCCGTGTGATGCCTATCTTTGTTGGGCTTGTCACCGCTCGGCCAAAGGCTCTCGACTAGCTATTTGTCTTCCGGTGCTCACGGATGGTGGTTCATGTAAAAAATATCTTTCCTTATCTTACCGACTTCGCCTTTCGAATACAAGCTAGACACCATATGGAACATGCAACCACATATGACACCGCTGAAGTTAAAGCAAGCACACAGGATGGTGGTTCATTGCGGCGAGGTCATCAACTCCGAGCTACGTTTACCGTCTCCATCTCACGACACTGCACCCTTTATAGCATTGTAACGTGTCTTGCCTAGCCGCACACGAAGTCTGGAGCGACTTCTCTCTTTCTTTGCTGCTTCTCTTCGGCAGAGAGTCTGAAATACCCTTGCATAAAAACACAATAGTGAGAGTAAGGGTGAAGTGTGTGCGTAACTAGTGCATCGTAAAAGTAGCAGAGATAGTGTGGCTGAAAAATAAATGACAGGAGACATATGATAGCTCTACAACATTGCATGGGAAACAAAATTAGATTCTACTCCGTATGATTTTGTAATATATGAGCACAGGAAATGCAGTACTCCTCCAAAGACACCACCACATGTGGTCATATCTAAGATAACAATGATCGAACATAAATAGGTCACCAATTTTTTAATGAACCGTCCGATCTATAAGCAACGGGCAGATGGCCTTCATCTACCTCCCGCCAACATCAAGTTGACGATCTTTCTCGAATCACAAGAACCACCGCCAAGACCTGCCTCCGCCGCCCCGCCCTCCCATCGACCTCACACCACCGCCGTGCTTGGCAGCGCCCCCAGGCCATCCCTTTAATCCCGGCCGACCTCCAAATCGGGCGCCAGTAGCTCTAGGCCGCAGACGCCCCTAAGATAAACACCAAGGCGCTTCTTCCCCGACGTAATAGGCGTACTAGCTAAGGTGATATAGTATATGCTTCCGTTAATTGGGAATCAACTGGCCAGAATTGAAATTCATGGGGGCGACGGACCTCTAGCTAAGGTGATATAGTATATGAGGAGAAACCTTGTGCATCGCGAGTTACTAGGAACATCTAGTATCAAGAAGAAGCGGTCAACTAGTGTCTTCTGTGGGATGAATATCGTGCAAGCAGAGACGTAAGATTTGCACGAATAAGGGAAGAGGAGTACCTTTTTCGGTTGCCGGTGTGGTCACCTCCACATGTCACGGCGATCTTCTTATTTTTACCGGGGAAACCGATGTTCTGGAGGGTGTAGGCTTGGACGAACCCATGGCCAAATTGTTGACTGTGTTGCCGTGGCCGTATGTAGGCGGAGGGGAAGTAGATCCGAGGTGGCGAAGGACGGCGTAGCAGGAACAACTCCGGTGCGGTGGAGGGTGGCGAAGTTGGAGCGGCAGCGGTGAGGCACAGGACGGCGTGGTTGAGCTGGCTCAGGTACGGACGGCTCGGCCTTGGCTTCAACTACTAGCCGTGGAGGGCGTTGCGGTTGAGGTTGCGGTGGACGACGACGTCGGGGTATCGGCTCCGGCGTGATGGAGGAGGGCGGCGGTTGATGGGTGGGATGGGGTGGCAGACGAAGGACGCCGGGGTTTCGCGGCTGGTGGAGAGGTAGTTTTGGCGCCCACAGAGTACGAATGGGGAATCGGACGGGTGGGGGAGGGGGAACCATGTTTCGGTCTGGGACGCGCTTGTTTTTGGCTTTTTTGAACAGAAGATGGGACGCGCTTGTTTGAAATTCGGGGAAAGTACAAACTTTGTCACCCTCTTAAATTCCGGACCTACTGCGGGTCGGGGGTAGGATGGTAATCCCAGGTGTCCCAAATAGTGGGCGGGAGCAATTTCGGCTGCGCGCATGTGTGCTTAGGCGGCCATTGTGTATGAATGTTTTTCGGATGCGGTTGCGTGGCGTCTAGATGAAGCTACAAACCTACCCCGGTTCAGACCTTTGGACGTCGGGCCGGTAGGTTTCATGGGTCGGAGTTATTAGAAAAGTAATTTCCTTGTACTACCAAACATTGGTCTCACGCGGTTTCAAGTAGTAGAGGCTCTTTTGGCGCTTCGTTCAAATTTTGAAACACAAGCATTCACGTTTAGAGTACTCTTGAACTATGAGGATTGACCTAAATAGACAACGTTATATTTGACCTTGTATGTTTGAAAACCTCATTAAATTATCCGCTTATTTTTGAAATTTTGACACTTGAAAATCCTATAACTACGATTATTTTGGAATGGAGGAGCTAAATTTGATCTATTTTGTACACGACTACATATGCTATTATGTACACAATCAAAGCAAAGATTGGTGCCCCCCATAATTTAGGTATGGTTTACAAATGCCATGATATCAAATTCAAATAATTGAATGGACTTCATGTTGAATTCGATTTTTTTAAACCACCTTAAGTTGAATTCAAATGTATGCTAGTTCATAGGTAGCTATTTATAATGTCCATTGTGTAACTTTCAGATGTATAATGTGCTTTACACACACAACATGAACTATACTCACGTTTATATTCGATTGCTAAAGCGATGCATTGTCTGGAGTTCAAAATACTAACTATATGGATCAATTGTGTCGAATAATAACATAGACATGCTCAAATTCAATACAATCTAGATGTCTGATGGATCAATGACCGCTCCTTACTCGAATTGCAAATATCATGATCCCATCCTAATATTTGGATACAATTTATATCTTTAATCAATGTGTAGAGCAGTCTTTTACGTGTAGTTTCACTCTCCATCGGTGGTCTCTCACACATGCTCACACACTCTCTCCCGAGGTGTCTTTCTCGCAGACATGCTCTAGATATAACCCTCCCTCCCTCTCATAACCATTTACAACTGTTTTCACTAACCTTTATCACAAGCACTCTTCCTCTCGCAAACATACACACGCACAATCCTCATCGACCCTTTCTATATACATGGACCTGCCTACGTGTCTCATGTACGCACATTATGTTTACGCCTATCTCTCACGCATTGTCTCACACCTCTCTTCCTAATCGATTTAGTATGATTCTAGCAGAGCATTCTCGTAGGATTCCCCTTAAAGTTAGGTTGGATGAATAGTAATATCAGAGATAAAGGGGTTACCTTAGTCCGAGAACCTAGGGTTACAAATCCTAGCTGGCTTTTTCAATGGACACAGAGTCCTTCACAATTCTGCTATCTTTGTCTTGTACGACTAGTCATCCATGGGTCTTCCTAAATGCGTCACGGGCCGACCAATGTGGCGCAGGACGGAACCGAACGAAGGGCCTCACCTCGACCCATCGGACCTCACGCGGTGACACACCCTCTGCCCCCACGTCTCATTATCTTCTCACACCCACACATACCAACACAAACACCATACACACAGAAAATTTCTCCTGGTGCCTCTATTCCCACCCCCCTTGCATATACACACTCAAGGGAATGGAATCTCTTGTCGTGACGTCATATTCGTATATCAATCTAGACCCCCCTCATTTCTCGTGCTATCTCTCCCACGCCCCACCCCCCCCCCCGTCGGCCCTCTATCCATGCCTCTCTCGAATACGTAATACACACACATACCTCTCTAGGCCCCGCCAAATGCATCAACTACACATTTACACATGTTACATCACGTACCCCGTTGATCAAAAAAGCCCTCTCTTCACGTTTATTTCACATACAACATTCCTTTTGAATAAAGTGTGGCCAAAAAATTATTTTAGAGTTTCTACATATATACAACATTACAAAGTTATATGGAGGAGTACGATTGCTAATTTGCATTGCATGGTGAACACAATGATATTTATTCCGCACTGTGAATTTGTATATTTTTATACTATATACAAAGTTAGTCATAATAAAGAGAAACGAAGAGCATCTCTCTCTCCATCGTGATACCCCTCAGACGCCTTTCACGTATGCACACAAAACTATCTCCGTGTCCTCTAAAAGTAAGCCCCGGAAAATTCACGCATGTTTCATCTTTCTCTTGCGATATATGCAATGACGATCATTGTATTTGAAGCGAAAGCACGACACGCACATTGGACTTCGTAATCCACTCATTACGGTCACCATTTATGTTTAGTGGTTATTATACAGTCACGGGCTCACCGTACAACTCTGTATTTGCTGATGACATGACTAGTTGACCAGTTAAACGCTCCACGTGGCACCTCTAGTGTTGCATCATATTATCTCACTACCATCGTGCCCACCTGTCGACTTGTATCTACTCTACATCTACACTCTTATAAAATACACAAAATACACTCTTATAAAAAATAGAGTTGGTGATAATGGTGTGCCTGCCATCCTGCAATATAGGTCGTCCGATTTATATCTGACGGATAGGAAAGTAACTATGGCAATTTTGCAAAAAGGTACCCACACACCTCTCCACATTTGCAAATAAGGCCTTCCCTCGTTCATCCTTTTCTCTCACAAGATAAACAAGTCATACAAATGCATCTTGATGTTACGTGCAACGCACGGGCATCTTGCTAGTAAGAATGAAAACAAACGACAAAAAAATATTTGGACGGTGGTTCGAAGTCATGACCGCGGGCACAGTGGACAAGGTGGCCTTGTATTGGTATGCTGAGTCGTCTGTTTTAACACACATGAGCTGGTGTGGTGATTATATACACAAGCACGCATGCACACGAGCTGCATCCATGCAACACTCACACAAACACATGCACCCACGCACGCACGCAACACTCACACATACACACACATCCACGCACGCACGCAATACTCACACGCACGCACGCAACACTCACATGCACACACGCACGCATGCATGCACACACCAGTACACCACACGACCAACACACACTCTCACGCTCAAGTGCTCAACCTACACGTGCATGCGCACACATCAGGCCTTGATAGACACATACACAACCAGGTGATTCGCCAAGACGGGTTGGAGCCTTGTCGCTACCACGTAAATTTGTGTTTTTCTCGACCTTTTGCCTATGCGAATCGACAGTGGGACCCACAAGGAACGTGGTCAATTTAACTAGTCAGCATGGCGCCATGCAGACTATTTGGTCGGTCAACAGAGTGCAATCCGATGCTGAACTGTGAGCAAGTGACCGTATAATCACCGCAAAACGTATATAGTGACCGTAATCAGCTTATTCTGAAGTTCGGTGACCGTATTACGCTTATCTCTTTGTAGGCCCTCCAAAACTACATCTCTACACGTTCTCGGATGTTACATCTAACAACTATGCAATACAGCACTACTACTACACTCTAACACAATAAATCATATGTGTTTTTAGTTTTACTAGATATCATATTGTTACTTATAATTATTCAGTTTGCATACATTAAAATTGCCTTTGAAATGTATGGCCAGTATCATCTACCGCGCGGGAAAAATCCCGCCCTTTCCTATTTAATCGGGGTTGTATCGATGGATCGTGCGAAACAGCAAAACTATAGTATTATACAGTACAAGTGACAGTTCACTGGGCCGTCATGTCATCTACTCCTCCGTCGTAAGAGAGGAGCGCTCGCTTTCACAAATCTTCTAGTCCCTTTTGCCGACATGTGGGACATCAAGCTACCGGGTCCACGTACATACCGAATACAAAGGTCAGAGCAGCCGGGGTGAAGCACCCCAGTCATGGCACCGGTGTAGTAATGAGAAATGAGGCATCAAATCACAAAGCTGCACCTTTCCCGCAGTTAAGTTGGAGGGACGAAGCAACCATCATTTCACTCATTGCTGAATCCGCTTCTCCCTCATCTTCTTCAACTTAACCACGGGTTGCTTCTGCCGTTGTTCTGCCTCATGTGGGACGCAGATCGGCTTGGTAAAGCACTAACACGTGGGACCGCATGTTAGCAAACCGCCAGGACAATGTCCTCCAAAAATAAGAAGCCTAATCCTAGACTTACAAAGGGCTACATAGCTGCTACGTATACTTTCCATCTAATCTATATATGCCCCCCTGATTTTCAGGTGGACTGGGCCTAATCCTCTCCTTTAATCCAATCAAATAGTCCCACATCACATCAGTTCGTAACTTTACGTAAACCATTACGTGGATGTAGCATTGCTCAAATAAGAAACCTCCCCCGCCATCCGCGAGGCAAAATCACCTCCTTTTTACTAATCTTGATTCTATAATTTTTTAGATCAACATAATTGAGATTTGTATAGATAGCACATAGGAGAAAAACCAAGTGGTACGGTTAAGGGCATCCACAATGTGTAGCCAAATGTGAAAATAGCTTTTGGAATCATGGGAACCATTGTGGACGGTGTTGCAAAGCCAAAAAGATGGAACCGAAACTCCCTGATTGATTGATTGAAGGAATAGAAAAATGCAACGTCTCTCCTCTTTCTCCCATGCTTGGACGCATGTAGTACAGTATAGAGCACAAAGTCTACTCCCCAGTCCCTTCTATCACAAATCACAAAGTAGTGAGGCGTCAAATCACAAAAGCACGGACGAAGCAACCATCATTTCACTTTTCACTGACTCCGCTTCTCCATCGTCTTCTTCGAGAAGCCATCTCACCGCACTAGTACTCCTAGTAGTACTAGTAAAGGACTTCCTGGATGCAAATAAGGCGGTTGTCTCGGCTTGTAGGCGACACTTGCGAACGACTTACTGTGGTCTCCCTCAATGGTGTTCTCCGTCGAACGCACTTCGCCAAACCACCAAAAAAAGATATCATCAACGTCACCGCAATGGGGAAGGAAGTCAAATATAGTTACTACCTCCATTTTTGTACACAAGGCCAGTATATCAAAATTACAGTTTGCAAAGGGCCACTAACACTAATCGAGGCAAAATTGATGGGGTTAGCAACCAAGGACATTAATATCCCCTGCATGCATGCGGAAGTGAGAAGGTTGGTTTGCATGGCGCTGCATTAATCAAGCGATGAGGAGTGAGATGGTTAGCTTTTGGTCTTTGGAGAAAAAATACGCATTAATTGACACGTGAAACGAGGATTTGTATCGATTAAATCCCACGAAGGAAAACCCCGCCTTTCTTTTTTAACACTAGTACTCCTAGTACGTACGTACTTATCCTTTTTAGGTCTAGGCCTTGCATTGCCAAACTTCGCCTCACATTATTGCCAAGCTTGCCTAAAGTTATCAAAATGAGAAGGAGGTACTGAGGGAGTCCTGGATTAGGGGGTATCCGGACAGCCGGACTGTGTACAACGTCCGGACTATTGAAGCGTGAAGATACAAGACTCAAGACTTCGACCCGTGTCCGGATGGGACTTTCCTTGGCATGGAAGGCAAGCTTGGCGATCGAGATATTATATTTCCTTCCTTGTAACCGACTCCATGTAAACCCTAGCCTTCTCCGGTGTCTATATAAACCGGAGAGGTTGGTCCTTAGAAGGCCGATCACAATTACATTCATACCATCATAGGCTAGCTCTTAGGGTTTAGCCTCTACGATCTCGTGGTAGATCTACTCTTGTACTACCCATATCATCAATATTAATCAAGCAGGAAGTAGGGTTTTACCTCCATCGAGAGGGCCCGAACCTGGGTAAACACCCGTGTCCCATACTTCTTGTTACCATCAGCCTTGGCCGCATGATCGGGACCCCCTACCCGAGATCCGCCGGTTTTGACAATCGACATTGGTGCTTTCAACGAGAGTTCCTCCGTGTCGTCCCTATTGGGCTCGATGGCTCCTTCAACCATCATCAATAACACGATACGGACAATCCACGACGAGCACGGCTTAGACCTGCTGTCGACAAAGCTCGGGTATCACCCCGCATTAGCCTCGGACCTAAATTCGAAAGCAGTCAGGTTGCACGAGGATCGGAGGGCTGGACCCCGCCCCGCAGGTCGCGCACTCATCGGGGTTGGAGCCAAACACGGGCCTTACCTCTCTGGTGGCCTACGACTCCGGACCCCCGGATTCGTATCCGGATGTCGAGTCCGGTCCACACACTCTCGAACCGGTCGAGCCAGATTGGGCTCCGGTAATGGAATTCACCGCCATGACATTTTTTCGCACTCGCCCTTTGGCGACATGCTGAACTCGTTGAAAACTCTCTCTTTGACAGAAATTTCTGGGCCAAACTACGTCCGGTTCGAGTGGTTAGCAGACGACGAAGAAATTCGTTGCCCACCCACCACCCACTTCATAGCCACGGTCGATGATTTAACCGACATGCCTGACTTCGACTCTGAAGACATCGACGGTATGGACGACGATGCAGGAGAGGATGCGGAATCTATGGGGCGCCGGACTTCCCCCTCGTCACACGACATATACATGGTGGATACGCCCAAAGAGAACAAAGGCGACAGTCCGGATGATAAAACCCCCGGACAAAAGCCAAAGCGATGGCGCAGACGCCGTTCTAAGTCCAGCAACAGTAAAAATAGGGACAAGAGCACCAGAAGGATCGATAATACAATCAACCCCGAAGTCAACAACGACCATACAGACCCAGCGATGAAGCAGGACGAACCAGGTCACCATGAACACAGTTCGGAGCAGACGCCCGAGGACAATGATCCTGACGGACGAGGTCATCAAGACGAACCAGCGCAGGAAAACGGTCCGGACAACGATTCAACCCCGGAAAAACACGTGGAACGAGATAACCTCCACAGAAAGCTTATGGCCATCGCAAGAAGCCTAAAGAAGCAGAAGCAACGGCTCAAGGCCGCACAGGAAACGCTCAACCATAGATGGAATAAAGTGCTAGACATCGAAGAAAGATACGGCGATGATCGCCATACAAAGAGCTATCCAAAACGCAAGCTACTGCCAGAATTGGACAACGAAGCTGTACCACTTCATAACCGCAACAAAGCGGCTACCGATCCACATACACCTGAATAAGAAAGCTGGCACGGCCAGGTCCATTTATGGATCCAGAGGACGCACCCCAGCGAAGGACTATGGTCGCCAAAATGATTACGCCAATCGAATACCAGTCCGGAATAAAGACCGGACACAACAACATCCGACGACATGCCACAGCACGTCCAGATACAGAGGGGCTGCTCACCCCCTGTGCTTTACCGATGAAGTACTGGACCACGAATTCTGCTGTGGCTTTAAACCTGTGAACATAGAGGCATACAATGGAACGACAGACCCAGGGGTCTGGATCGAGGACTTTATCCTACACATACATATGGCTCGTGAGGATGACCTTCACGCCATCAAATACCTTCCCCTCAAGCTGCAGGGACCAGCTCGGCACTGGTTGAAAAGCCTCCCCGAAAATTCCATTGGGAGCTGGGAGGAACTCGAAGATGCTTTCAGGGCCAACTTTCAAGGGACCTATGTCCGGCCTCCGGATGCTGACGACCTAAGTCACATAGTCCAACAGCCCGGAGAGTCCGCCCGCAAGTTTTGGAACAGATTCCTCACTAAGAAGAATCAAATTGTTGACTGTCCGGATGCCGAAGCCTTAGCAGCATTCAAACACAACATCTGTGACGAGTGGCTCGCCAGACACCTCAGCCAAGAAAAGCCAAGGACAATGGCAGCCCTAACAAACCTTATGACCCGCTTTTGCGCGGCAGAAGATAGCTGGCTAGCCCGTAAAGGCACCAGCGACCCCAGCACATCCGAAATAAGGGATGGCAACGGGAAGCCATGGCGTCATAAAAACAAACGCCAAAACAAGGAAGAGAGCCCGGATAACACGATGGTTAATGCCGGATTCAGGGGCTCTCGACCTAATCAGCAAAACAAGCTGTAGCGACCCGACCCGAATGGATCAAGTCTCTGTGCTCAGGTGTCATCCTTGGATCAGTAATGCTGACACCACACAGTACTTCGAAGGATTTATAGCAGAGTAGCAATCACACACTTATTACAGCGTTGTCCAAAAGAGGTCTTATTACAATAAATGTGGCTTAAGGCCATCGAATAACGATAACAGCGGAAGACTTGGAAGATAAGTGAGTCCATCAGCTCCATCGGCATCACTAAGTATAGAACCACGACCTAAAACACCTTACTCGTCGTGTGAAAAGTCTGCAACATGAACGTTGCAGCCCGAAACGGGTCAACACATGGAATATGCTGGCAATGTAACACATAGAGAGTAATGAAGAAATAAGCCTATACTACATGCATATATGGCTGGTGGAAAAGCTCTACGGTTACAAGTTTGCATAAAGCTAATTTTTCCCTACTGCAAAGGAATAAATTTGTTTAACTATCATGGTGGTTGTTAAACATTGAGAATGGTTGACAGCATCCTCAATCCCAATTAAAAAGTACTCATTAAAAACCCATCAATATTAATTAGAGTAACATGTTGAGGTTCACATGATATTCAAGTACTAGATACTCAAGATGTCCATAACCGGGGACACGGCTAATCATGATTAGTTTATACACTCTGCAGAGGTTTGCGCACTTTTCCCCACAAGACTCGATCGCCTCCGCTTGGTTCTCGTGACTACATGGTGTTTGAGAGACGGATGACCGAGACACAGCCTTCGTAAGCACTAGCACCTTACATGTGGGTAGACCGTACCAACCTACATCCCCTACATCAGCTAGCCTACCCGTAAGAGTTCGCACAACTTAGTCAACTATGCGAGCCCATAATGGCTTGTGGCTGCACACGGAAGTTTCTAGCTTGAAAAATCTTATGATCCCTTTGAGCCTGGGTGGCGGTCCAAGAAAAACAGGCAAGTCCTCGATAGAAACCAGGTGCCTCAATCCACCCAGATGTGTGTTTAAGTTGCCACCTTAGATAAACCATTAATTAACAATCTCACATCTGTCATGGATATTCACTCACCCAATCCACGCTTCTTGGCATAGCATGGCATAATAAGCAAACGAGAAGTAACTCCCAAGGTTTCATAAGTAAAATGTAATAGGTACTACCTCAATCTACTTCCCATCCCACAATTTAATTAGACCCTAATCATGCAAGTGTTTGAGGATTGATCTAATGCATAAAAACTGGGTAGTAGAAAAAGTATGATCAAGTGTTACTTGCCTTGCTGACGATCTGCGAAACCTAGAGACTCGAAGTAACAAGTGGCGCACTCCGGGTGATCTAACACAGACAAACAACAAGCATACAATAAGTACTCATCTAATGCACAGGGAAATCTCGGATAGAAGATCTAACTAGAAAGTTCAACTTAAGAACCCTGGTTGCAAAAAGAATCGAATCAAATAAAGCAACGAAAATCAAACGATTTAAAGAAAACGACTCGGTTCTAGCAATTTGAAACTAGGTCAAATTTTACAGTAGCAAAACTTTTTTTAAGTGGCTTAGTCGGAACGGCGGTTTCGAAACAAAACTCTAGGCGCTTGAATCACCTGATTCCGATAAACGAGCGAGAAGATAAACTGATTCGAAGATTGGATCTGAAATCGAAATCGGAAAATAACGGATTAAATCCGATTTAAAAGAAAAACGACGAACGGTTAAACGAACGGACGTTCGTTAACAGAAACTAACCGCCGAACGCGTTCGTTAAAACGAACGGATCGGTGAACGTTCACTAATTAACTAAACCGAGAGAAAAAAATAAACCGATCTAGGGTTTTTTTTTTAAACCGAACGACGAAAGAAAACCGGACGGTTTTTAAAACAAAACCGGACCGGGGGTGGTGACGCGGTGGCTACCTCCGGCGAGGTCGCCATGGCTACGGGACTCCCGGGTCGGGTGGGCTCGGCGGCGGCGGCGGGTCGGCGACGGCAAGACGGGCGTGGGCGACGTCGGGCGGCGGGCGTGCTCGGGCGGCGGCGGGCTCGGTGGCGGCGGGTCGACGGGCGGCAGGTGGGTCGAGGGGGGGGCGGCGGCGGCTTATAAGGAGGGAGGTGGGGTTTCCTTGGGGAGGGGGCAACGGCGGCGCGGCGTGGCCGACTCGGGCGGGCGGCGGCGGGACTCCTCCCGGCGGTGGAGCGCGAGGAGGGGGTGGAGGCAGTGGGCCCTTGGCCCGGGCGCCGGGTTTTTAAATCGAAAAACGAATTAAAATAAATCTAAACGAACCCCAAATTTAATAAAATAAATTTTTCCCGACTCCTAAAAATGAGTCGAACAAAATGAACTTTAATACGGGGCCAAAATGCATATTTTTAAAATACTCATTTTTTTCCTAAAGCAAATAAACTTCCAAAATCCAAAATTTCATTTATTTATTAAATCTTCATTTTTCCTAAATTTTGGGAAAGTCATATTATTCCCTCTCTTAATTTTTTTATTGGAAAAATATTTGAAGATAAATACAAATAAATCCAAATGATCCAGTTTTCAAAATTTGAGAAAACCCAAATATGAAAAATAATGAAATCTCCAACTCTCTCCGAGGGTCCTTGAGTTGCGTGAAATTTTCTAGAATCGGAAAAATGCAAGAAAATATTATATGCATGATGACTTAATGTATAACATTCCAAATTGAAAATTTGGGATGTTACACAAGCCATCTAAAGGCAGCAAAGAGGGACCGTCCGGTCTGTGAGTCCTAGACAGACTATGCAAAATTCATGGCACCCCTGACAAACCTGCAAACCACATGCACAGAGAGTGCTGGGTCTTCAAGCAGGCCGGCAAATTAAACGCCGAACACAAGGGGAGGGAAACACCAAGTGCAAACGAGGATGAACCTTGCCAGCCGAACACTGAAGGACAGAAAAAATTCCCGCCAGAGGTTAAAACAGTGAACATGATCCACGCGACCCACACATCCATGAGGGGTCACGAACGCGCGCATAGAGACGCGCTCGATATAGAACCCATTGTACTCACGCCTAACCGCTGGATGCCTTATCCGGTCACTTTTGATAACTTGGATGACCGAACTAGTATTTGGCACGGAGGATCAAAGGCCTTGGTGCTTGACCCAATAATCGACGGATACCGTCTCACCCGCGTCCTTATGGACGGCGGCAGCAGTCTCAATTTAATATATGAGGACACTGTTCGCAGGATGGGGATAGACCATCCAGAATTAACCAAAGCAACACCACCTTTGAAGGGGTGATACCAGGCGTTGAAGCCCATAGCAAAGGCTCCGTCACACTGGAGGTAACATTCGTCTCTCCAGGCAGCTCCAGAAGCGAAGAACTACTCTTCACCATCGCACCCTTCCAAAGCGACTATCACGCAGTGCTCGGAAGAGCGGCCTTCGCTCGCTTCAACACATTGCCGCACTATGGCTACCTTACACTTAAGATGCCCGGTCCACGTGGCGTCATCACCGTTAGTGAACTAACAGAGCGCCCGTTCGCGTAGAGGAACACGCGACGGCCCTCGCAACCGGACTATAAGCGGCTTCCAACATCAGAAAACATGACTGGTCCTTAAAGACCACAGACTCGGCTAGACGAGTCCGGTCGCCCGGATAAAATCGAACCAGGGCACCGTATATGTAATCCCATAGCGGACACCAGGGGCCATAAATACTTAACACAGTCCCACAGTTGGATCAACCTTATGGGCATGCCAACATCTTACACTTTTATTATCCATCGCAAACTTACGTTGTGCTCTTCTACGAGTTTTCCTTTTTCCACAGGCAACGTTCGCACGATACCCTTCCAGGATACGGCACAATGGAGACAAAGGTGCAGACGTTCAGCAGGGCCCCGTTCAACAGGTTTCTTTTTAGATTAAGCCCCTGTGTAAACCTTTTTATTGCCTCTTGTTGTTCAACAATCCCATGGGTCCCATACCCACAGAGGATACTGCCGTTTTGGCATCTCGCCACGATGATTAACGACGTGCACTAAAAAACAGGGTTTATAACGAATAGGCATTCTTGAGCCCATCGATTATTGTAAAGTCCGAATGCCCTCGGGAGTGTTCGGCGTCACGAGTTTGGCCTTATATGCAGCAGCTCCGAATCATGTCTTTGGTCAAATGTTGGGTTTGCCCGGCTCCTAGGTTTGCCGCCTTACGTTTCGTTACTATCGGCTAAGGTGGCCAAAGGAGAACTACTGCGATTGTGCCCTGGTTATTCCGGACGAGCACCTCAGTAGAGAAAGCCGAAAACTGATTGTCATGATACAGCGAGAGACTGTTCAACCACTCGAAGACTTATCGGAATCTTTAGGATTCCTCCGCATTAACGAAGGACCGTTGCCCGATCATGTACACACGCGCCCGTATATGGATGCCCGCGAAATGTACCAGGGGCTACATAGTAGCCCCAACATTAATTCCCATGGCTAAGCGAAAGTGTTACAACTATATAGTCAGGTTGCCTAGTTCTACGTGCGATCACCTCCTTCATGGACCAAGATGTTGGATCAAGTGTGATTACGCATATTTTTTTGCGAACACCCCCGCATTGTTTGCGTGGGGGCTAAAGCCGACGACTGCTATCTTTCGGATTACACATACATCTATATATATATGTAAACGGCCACACAAGGGACACAGTAATACTTTCGGGCAAAAAGTATAAATATAGCCTTATAACCAAAATAACATTGTTTTTACAATAATTCGATTTATCACTCGAATAATACATTCTTCGAAAGCATCGCCTCTATGAGGCGGGCACCTTCGTGACCTGCGCCAAGTAGTGCTCGGCGGATGTTGGCCCCCACCGGATCTTGGGTCGCTATAATATCGGCCTCCATATCTGTCCAATAGGCTTTAACGCGGGCAAGAGCCATCCGTGCACCCTCTATGCACGCCGACCTCCTCATGGCATTGATCCGAGGCACGGCCCCAAGGAATTGCTGCACCAATCCAAAGTAACTGTCCGGCTTAAGCCCTTCAGGCCAAAGATGGTTTATCACTGACCGCATTGCAAGACCGGACAGCCTGTGAAGCTCCGCCACAATAGCCATCTTTTCATTTAATGGCAGCGGGCAGGTGGGAGCATTGAATTGCGACCAGAAAAGCTTCTCCACTTCCCTATCACCCTGACCCTCGAAGAACTTGAAATGCCTTACTGAGCCATTCCTGGACGCGGATGACTTTCAGAATAAACAATCATAACAGATACAAAACACGGTGTCCGATGTCAAGTTTACTTACTTGGGTATCTACGCGATTGCAGCTTAGGCCCGCATCCTCGGTCTTCAGGCCGAAGAAGTGCTTGACGGTCCACGGACCCTCCGGATTGAACTCCCACATCCGCAGAGGCCGGCGTTGGCATGGCAACATCCGCCGGACCAACATTACTTGCATTATGCTGACAAGATTAATGTCCCTTGCAAGAAGCTCCCGGATGCGATTCTGCGATGCATCGTATATCACCGGCGGGTCCCCAATTCCACCCTACGTTTGTCCAAGACGCCAACTGTGACGGAGGGCCCGAACAAAACTCAGGGGCGGCCACCCACTTTGTGCCCCTAGTAGCCGTGACATAAAACCACCTTCGCTGCCATACATCGGATACTTCTGGGAAGGAACCATCTCAGCCACGGGCATCGCTGCTCGCTTATTACGGCACCCCAAGACTCCACATGTCTCCTCGATCATCTTTGGCGTCACATTAAAGGTGTTGAGCCATAAGCCAAGTGTGGGGCGACATGGAGAAAAGCTCGCACCGATAATAAACGCATTTAGATATGGAGGATAGCGTTGGGAGCCAGATCGTGAAAATCCAACCCATAATAGAACATTAGCCCCTCACAAAGGGATCAAGGGTGAAACCAGATCATGGAGGAAGTGTGGGACGAAAACGACACACTCATTGGGCTCAGCGTAGGGATGACCTGCCTGGAGCGGGAGCCCTGTCTTTGGATATCCGCGGTTAGGTATCCGACCTCCCTAAGCTTCGCAATGTCCTTCTCCTTGATCGGGGAGGCGACCCACCGGCCTTGAGGATCAGATCCGGACATACTGGCGGATTCTGGAGGGTTGGAGCTTAGATTTTGGGTGTTAGAACTCGAGGTGCGAGACGGCGCGATGAAGGTGAAGAAAGAGGCGTAGGTCTCGACCCTTTTATAAAGAGGGTGAATATCAAGAGTCCCCGGAGTGACCGTTTGAGGCTTATCTAAAAAACACACGGGTTATACCAACAGCCGTCGTGGGGTCACGAGTGCTCACATTGATGGAAAATCCCGTAATAAGAGGAACACGATCTCTGCCTCGACGGGACGTGCCAATGAAACCGCCTTGCAACACGAGTCGTTGTGGGGCAGGAAACGTCGGTTCGCGTTGGACCAAGCCCGACGCGAAGGCACGATAGACGAAGATTGCCAGCGAATCAGATCTATACCATACGGAGATCATCTTGCAGATCCGGACATGGTCTACGTGTTCGATGACCACTTTGGAGTATTCGGAGGAGGAACCCGCCCTGCAATGCCAAAGACAAGACTGCGCGCCGGACTCATCGTCATTGATGCCTGGTTCAGGGGCTACTGAGGGAGTCCTAGATTAGGGGGTATCCGAACAGCCGGACTATGTGCAACGTCCGGACTATTGAAGCGTGAAGATACAAGACTCAGGACTTCGGCCCGTATCCGGATGGGACTTTCCTTGGCATGGAAGGCAAGCTTGGCGATCCGGATATTATATTTCCTTCCATGTAACCGACTCCATGTAAACCCTAGCCCTCTCCGGTGTCTATATAAACCGGAGAGGTTGGTCCTTAGAAGGCCGATCACAATTATATTCATACCATCATAGGCTAGCTAGGGTTTAGCCTCCACGATCTCGTGGTAGATCTAATCTTGTACTACCCATATCATCAATATTAATCAAGCAGGAAGTAGGGTTTTACCTCCATCGAGAGGGCCCGAACCTGGGTAAACACCCGTGTCCCATACTTCTTGTTACCATCAGCCTTGACGCACAGATCGGGACCCCCTACCCGAGATCCGCCGGTTTTGACACCGACAGGTACACTTCTGCACGGCCGTCGCGGTCGCACCGCACCCTCACACGGTCGCTCCTGCACGCCGTGGTCGCACCACACCCTCACACAGTCGCTCCTGCACACTGCAAACCCAACCAAGGGAACGCACCCTCACTGACACGTGATGTCGCATGTGAACAAACCAAACTCAGCCATCCTATCGCTAACACATAATTTTCGTTCATAGATTATGTTTATCCAACCGCATGTTGGGGAGTATCCGTACGGCCCGTGCGGTGGTCTGTTGGGGAAGAAGAAGAGGTGAGGAAGAAGGAAAGAAGGGTTAGGAGACGTAGGATATTCATCCAACCGCCTGAAATGGTAGACTGACCCAAGTCAGGCGACTTGCATAACAAATATATGTTTTTACACAACAATATATCCATAAAAACAACAACATAAAGAAAAACTATCATCGCTGTGGAAAGAGACGGCCTCGTCGTCTTTGGCTGCCGGCCTTGAACCGATTGCCGCTGCCGACGTGTGTCTCCGCACCGTGGTTGTCCTCGGCCTCCAGCTACTCGTTCGAGCGGAGCGTGCGGGCACTCTGCACGGACGAGAGCACAACCCTGTTCAAGTCGAGGATGTCCGGTTCCGCCTGAAGGAGGGCCTCGATGGCAGCGGCATCCGCGCGCTCCGCTTCGAGTCGAGCCTCCGCCGCCTGGTTCAATTCCAGGACGTCCGGTTCCGCCTGCAGGAGGGCGTCGATGAGACCGGCATCCGCGTGCTCTGCGTCGAGTCGAGCCTCTCGCCACCGGTTCTCAAGCTGGCGACGCCCCGGATCCGCCGCGGAGGGCCTCGTTGGCAGCGACATCCGCGCGCTCCGCCTCAAGTTGAGCCTCCACTGCCCGGTTCACATCCACGACTTCCGGTTCTGCCTGCAGGAGAGCCTCGATGGCAGTGGCATGCGCGCGCTCCGCGTTGAGTTGAGCCTCTGCCTCCCGCTCCTCCTTTAGTATCGCCATGTTGAACCGCTGGTCCGCCTGCACCATGGGGACTCGACGCCGGCACGAAGTCGACGTCCATCGCCTCATACCCATCGGGGCCTTCTGCGCCCGCGACCTCCGCCATGAACGTTGGATCAGCTTCCTCCTCCTCGTAGCTTGGCTCCAGAGAACTTCGGGATTGGCCCGCCGCAGCGAAGCCGAACGGAGGTCATGGCGCTGACGCCGCCGCGATTTCTGCGCGGCGCTCGGCGTTAGCATCTTGTAGTAAATGATCTTGCGGCGCACCATGGCTTTCCCAAATAACTAGGGGACGCTTGATGTGGGCTAGGGGATCGAAGGTGGGGGAATGGGCTGGAGATTTGGTGTGGTTTTAGGGCAGTGGCTAGCGAGGGCCGAGCAGCGAAGGTTCCGTGTGAATAGTGGTTCGTGACGACCGGTCAATCGGTTTTGATCAGTACATCGCTCTTGCCGCATTTGCGTTGCAGCCCGGCACGTTGGACCCTCCACGTCGCTCACCGAATGGAACGCGCTTCGTCTTGCGTTTTCGCTCGCTTGTGGGACCACAGTTGAGAGCGAACCGACGTCCCTCCCCCTCCCCCGCTCGCGCCATTTATTATACCGCCACTCCCTCCGTTTTATGCGGAGTAAATAAAAACAGAGGGAGTATACTATGGATGAGGATCCCCTGACGTGGCCGAACCCATTGAGTAACTAACATGCGGGGCCTAGCAAGCATGGGGTCCGCCCAAGAAGTGACCTGAAGGGAGGGTAAGGCAGGGATACCTACGCCATAGGATCCACTTCCACTATACTACTTTGACCAAATGTTAGAGTAATTATATATGACATGCAACTTACACAAATGTTAGAGTAATAATATATGACATGCAACTTACACAAAGCATACAAGGTCTAATGCTGCCGAGGCTAACTTTGACCAAATGTTAGAGTAATAATATATGACATGCAACTTACACAAAGCATACGGTCAAATTCGTATGTGAAAGGAGTTTCCAATGATATAATTTTCACATTATACATCTCATGTACTATTAATCTTGTCAACAGTCAAATTGGAAACCATCACGACTACAAATCAAGGAGTACGTACGAATCTAACAATATTGATTGGGTGTTGTTGAATGTTGATACCTTTTTTTTATCAAAGTAGAGATACTTTGACTACACATAAAACTTATATGTAAACTAGAAAGGATAGGAGGGAGTATATTGTACGTTCAAAATGAAATGAACATTGAATACCCTTTATATATGATTTGCGGATGCTATGATCACCGGTTCAAAATTTTGAATCCGCCTTAGGTATCATGTGCCCCCACTCGTTCCCTCTCGATTTCATCTAGGGGTCCGGAGATCTATTGAAAGAGGACTAGGGTGGGTACATGTGAATGATACTCGGCAGAATGTTCAAGTGAGGCATGCGGGAGGATGGACTCGACTAGAGGGCGACATGATCGATGGAGAAGAGGGTTGGAGAGGAATGAGAATTAAGCAAATGCCACATGATTATACTTGAACGGCTCAAATAAACAATAAGTTGTCTCGCTTGGCCTACACAGTGAAAGGCCTAATGCGCAACGTGGAGCACTGACGCTCGAATATGGCCGGGAAAATAGGGAAACCGACATGTGGGGCACACTCGTCGGGACGACGTAGCGCAGACTAGTCCAATGGAGGATCTGGCCCACGACCTCCTCGCCACCGACAACCGTTCATGTGGGTCGTTGGGGCCAACAATGCGCAGCTCCAGCACCGCCTCTGACACGGCGTCATGTGAGCGACACGCTCATATCGTCGCTAGACACGGTCGGTTTTAGTGTGCCGAGGGTGGCGTTAGTGCTGTGGCACGACCAACGGTATGTTTGGTTTGTGCCCAAGGTTGCCCCATCAAAGCATTGGGTAGCCAAAATTTTGGTTGAGGTATTGGTTGCCCATGATTTGGCCGACATTGGCAAGAAAAATGAACTAGAGTTGGCTAGAGTTCATTGGCATGCCAAAGAAATGGCAACCATCCAAACAAAGACCAAGCTTTGGGTCATGACCAAAATTTTGGTTGAGGTATTGGTTGCCCATGATTTGGCCGACATTGGCAAGAAAAATGAACTAGAGTTGGCTAGAGTTCATTGGCATGCCAAAAAATGGCAACCATCCAAACAAAGACCAATCTTTCGGTCATGAACAAAATTCTGGTAAGGTGCACTTTGGACACAATCCAAACACAACCCAACACCCGGCTCGTCGAGGATGCACGGGGCGCCGTGACGCATCCGCGGAGTGATGTAGCGCGGCCAACTGCATCCTCTGGACCTGAGACCATGCCGGGTCGTCTTGCTTTTTCAATGACATGCGGGGATCACATGTGAGCAAAGGGCATCTCCAACATTGCCACAAGCGCAGCTGACTACCCTGGCACACCAAAACCCTCGTCCCTCGCGCCGTCGCGCGGTGCGTTCCCAGCCGGCGCCAGCTACCCGCATTCATGTCGTCCGTTTGTATGTCGTTGTTAAGAGGGTCGGTGCCCGAGGAACCAACTCCGGCGACTTAATGACGCACCCAGACGCTTGGCCTCACCGGAATGCGCTACTTAAAGCGGTAACGCCCAGCTAACCTCCACACCATAGCGCATCGTCATCCTACCTAGCACCACATCCGCCATGACCGCAAGTGCGAACGCTCTGCGGGAGAGCTTGTCTTCGGGGATGAAGCTCGAGGTCGCCGCCCTCGCTCAAGTTGCCTCTCGCGACACAATAGCGGCAACGCCCAGCTATCCTCCACACCATAGCGCATCGTCCTCCTACCTGGCACCACATCCGCCATGACCGCAAGTGCGAACGCTCTGCGGGAGAGCTTGTCTTCGGGGATGAAGCTCGAGGTCGCCGCCCTCGCTCAAGTCGCCTCTCGCGATGCAATAGCGGCGTAGCCGGACGCGAACGCGACCGCACAAGCGGTGGCCACGCTGGCGGCTGGCGACGGGAGCACCGTCAGCCACGCATCCTACTTGTCGCCGTCCAACGTCCGGCACCGCCGAGGTCGGGGTCTCCTCCGAGGATGAGTAGGGCATGGGAGGTGGCAGGGCATGGTGTGCCAACTTGCCGGTCCGTATCTCGTGTTCTACTCTTCCTCGCCGGAGACCGCACCTTCACTTCACGGGTCTTGAACCCCGCCCCAGTACATAGAGATCGCAGATGGAGGACGTCGGTCGCCGCCGTAGAATAGGTTTAGGGTCGGGTTTCTTTTATTTTACTGTCCTATAAAAGTTCGAAATGTAATGAAAATCTGCCGTGTTTGCATTAATCTCGGCCGGTGTATACGAACTTTTACAATAATATACATATTGTAGGAGTTCTAGCAAGATGCCCGTGCGTTGCACGGTAGATCAAGATCTTGTGGGAGAAAAGGATGAACGAGGGAAAGCCTTATCTGCAAATGTGGAGAGGAGTGCGGGTAAATTGTCATAGTTTCCTTCCTATCCATTAGATATAGATCAGATGGCCTATATTGCAGGATGATAGGCACACCATCATCACCAACTCTGTTTTTTATTGAACCGAGACAAATCTAACATGCGTAGTAAAATAAACACATAGGGTCTATGCATACACAAATTCTTAGGCACTCCAATAGTAAGTCCACTACACATTCACGCATTTCACATCTTTCTACATCTACGGGAACCTACGAAAGGGTTTGAGGGAGTCCTGGATTAGGGGGTATCTGGACAGCCGGACTATATCCTTTGGCCGGACTGTTGGACTATGAAGATACAAGATTGAAGACTTCGTCTCGTGTCCGGATGGGACTCTCCTTGGCGTGGAAGGCAAGCTTGGCGATACGGATATGTTGATCTCCTCCCATTGTAACCGACTCTGTGTAACCCTAGCCCCCTCCGATGTCTGTATAAACCAGAGGGTTTACTCCGTAGGACCAACAACAATCATACCATTGGCTAGCTTCTAGGGTTTAGCCTCTACGATATCGTGGTAGATCAACTCTTGTACTACTCATATCATCAAGATCAATCAAGCAGGAAGTAGGATATTACCTCCATCGAGAGGGCCCGAACCTGGGTAAACATCATGTCCCCTGCCTCCTGTTACCATCCGCCTTAGACGCACAGTCCGGGACCCCCTACCCGAGATCCGCTGGTTTTGACAGCGACATTGGTGCTTTCACTGAGAGTTCCACTGTGCCGTCGCCGTAAAGCTGGATGGCTCCTCCGATCATCGATAACGATGCGGTCCAGGGTGAGGTTTTCCTCCCCGGACAGATCTTCGTATTCGGCTAACCGCTTTCTGGGCCAACTGGCTTGGCCATCTGGAGAAGATCGAGAGCTACGCCCCTGGCCACCAGGTCAGGTTTGGAAACTTGAACTACACTGCCAATGTCCGCGGAGACTTAATCTTCGACAGATTCGAGCCCATGCCAGGTGTGCCGCACGATCACGACGAGCACGATGTAGCTTTGCCGTCGGACAGTGTTCGGGAAATCACGCCAGCAACCACTCCGGCCTTCAATCCGGAACGGACTGCACCCTCCGAGGACGGGCGGATAGACCCCGCCCTGGAGGCTGCACCCTCAGTGGCGATAGAGCCGAATACTGACCTTACCCCTCACGAGAACCGTGACACCAAACCGCTGGACTCGTCTCTGGCCACGGACTCCGAACCGCCTACGCCTACGCCTATCGAACCCGATTGGGCGCCGATCATGGAGTTCACCTCCGCGGATATCTTTCAGCACTCGCCATTCGACGATGTACTAAACTCGTTAATGTCTCTCTCCCTGTCAGGAGAACCTTGGTCGAACTATGTCCGGCTAGAATGTGATGCGGATGACGAAGAAATTCACTCCCCACCCACCACCCACTTAGTAGCCACTGTCAATGATTTAACCGACATGCTCGACTTCGACTCCGAAGACATCGATGGTATGGACAACGATGAAGGAGACGAACAGGAACCACTGCCCACGGGGCACTGGACCGCCACCTCATCATATGATATATATATGGTGGATACACCCAAAGAAGGCAATGGCGACAAGCCAGCGGAGGATGACCCCTCCAAGAAGCAACCCAAGTGCTGACGTCAGTGGCGCCGCTCTAAGTCCCACCACAGCAAAAGCGGTGATACTGGCACAGGAGATAAGAGTACTCCGGACAGTGCCGAAGATGATGACAATCCCCTCCAGCAAGATCTAGAGCCGGAGGATGAACAAGCCAGCCCTCGTGAGCGAGCGACAGAGGGAGAAGCGGAGGATGACAATTACATGCCTCTCCCCGGAGACGAAGTGAGCCTCGACGACGAAGAATTTGTCGTACCCAAGGATCCCGTCGAGCAGGAGCGCTTTAAGCGCCGGCTTATAGCCACAAAGAAATAGCTCAAGAAAAATAGCAACAACTTCAAGCTGATCAGGATTTGCTAGCAGACAGATGGACTGAAGTCCTTGCGACCGAGGAATACGAACTCGAACGCCCCTCCAAGGGTCACCCAAAGCGCAGGATGCTACCCCGACTTGAGGAGGAAGCATGTGACGCGGCTGATCGGCCACCTCGTGGCCGAGACATAGAGGCATTTCAGCCAGAAGCTCAGCCCGCAGCCCGCCGCCACTCAAACAGAAATACCAAGGCACCGGGAAACACGCGAGACCTACGAGTCCTATTGGAAGACAGGGCAAAACACGCAAGATCAATCTACGGATCACGAAGGCACGCCCCTACGCGCGACGGTGACCGCCACGCCCCTACGCGGGACGGTGACCGCCACGCCGGATACAGTAAAAGCAAATCCAGCCGGGCCGAATACAGCAGGCAAGACTCATATGAGCTGCGGCGCGATATAGCCCAGCACAGAGGCACAGCACACCCCCTATGCTTCACTGACGAAGTAACGGCGCATGAATTCCCAGAGGGTTTTAAACCCGTAAATATCGAATCATATGATGGCACAACAGATCCCGCGGTATGGATCGAGGACTTCCTCCTCCACATCCACATGGCCCGCGGTGATGATCTACATGCCATCAAGTACCTCCCGTTAAAACTTAAAGGACCAGCTCGGCATTGGCTGAATAGCTTGCCGGCCAGACTCCAGATTAATTTGTTGGGAGGATCTGGAAGACGCATTCCTCGACAACTTCCAGGGCACTTTTGTGGGACCACCAGATGCCGATGACTTGAGCCACATAATTCAGCAGCCAGGGGAATCGGCCAGGCAATTCTGGACACGGTCCTAACCAAGAAAAATCAAATTGTTGACTGTCCGGATGTAGAGGCCTTAGCGGCATTTAAGCACAACATCCGTGACGAGTGGCTCACCCGGCACCTCGGCGAGGAAAAGCCGAAGTCTATGGCAGCCCTCACGACACTAATGACCCGCTTTTGCGTGGGAGAGGATAGTTGGCTGGCTCGCAGCAACAACATATCAAGAAACCTTGGCACTTCGGATACCAAGGACAGTAACGGCAGGCCACGTCGCAGCAAACACAAGCGCCGCAACAACGGCGATAACACCGGGGATACGGTAGTCAATGCCGGACTCAGAGGCTCTAAACCCGGTCAGCGGAAAAAGCCATTCAAAAGAAGCACTCCGGGCCCGTCCAGTTTGGACCGCATACTCGATCGCTCGTGTCAAATACACGGCACCCCCGATAAGTCAGCCAATCACACCAATAGAGAATGCTGGGTGTTCAAGCAGGCCGGCAAGTTAAACGCCCAAAACAAGGACAAGGGGCTGCACGGCGATGACGAGCAGGAACCACGGCCACCGAACACGGGAGGACAGAAGAGGTTCCCCTCACAAGTGAGGACGGTGAACATGATATACGCAACCCACATCCCCAAGAGGGAACGGAAGCGTGCACTAAGGGACATTGTCGGTGTCAAAACCGGCGGATCTCGGGTAGGGGGTCCCGAACTGTGCGTCTAGGCGGATGGTAAAAGGAGACAAGGGACACGATGTTTTTACCCAGGTTCGGGCCCTCTCAATGGAGGTAAAACCCTACTCCTGCTTGATTAATATTGATGATATGGGTAGTACAAGAGTAGATCTACCACGAGATCGAGAGGCTAAACCCTAGAAGCTAGCCTATGGTATGATTGTTGTTCGCCCCACGGACTAAAACCCTCCGGTTTATATAGACACCGGAGAGGGCTAGGGTTACAGTAGTCGGTTACAATGGGAGGAGATCTACATATCCGTATCGCCAAGCTTGCCTTCCACGCCAAGGAAAGTCCCATCCGGACACGGACGAAGTCTTCAATCTTGTATCTTAATAGTCCAGAGTCCGCCAAAGGTTATAGTCCGGCTATCTGGACACCCCTAATCCAGACTCCTCAAGAGTCCCTGAACCAGGCTTCAATGACGACGAGTCCGACGCGCAGATTGTCTTCGGCATTGCAAGGCGGGTTCCTCCTCCGAACACTTCATAGAAGATTTTGAACACAAGGATAGTGTCCGGCTCTGCAAAATAAGTTCCACATACCACTGTAGTGAGAATAATATTTACACAAATCCAACCTGCTGACGTATTCCGCAGCGTGATATCACACCACGGCCAAGCCTTTATTCAAATCGTTTTTACTGTCCCACCTCAGCGCACTTAGCGAGACGGTTTCCTTGGCACGTCTTGTCAAAGTCGAGATCATGTCCCCTTATTCCGGGATTCTCATCAATACGGGCGTGGGTAACCCAACCGTGCCATTAATTACGGCGCTTGGGAGATAAGCGAGTTTTTCCAGGCTGGTGGGGGCACATAGTTTCGTTCGCCCATATAAGGGGATAAGGATCCACCTTTTTTCATCTACGCCTTCTTCCTCCTTTGCTTATCCATTTTCGCGCACTCGAGCTCCAGCACCCAAGTCCGCACACCCCACCTCAACCTTCTCCAGCCATGTCCGGAGCGGGAGCCAAGCGGATGGTCTCCTCTGTCACGGAGGGACACATCAAGAAACTGAGGAAAGCCGGATACTTGTCCAACGACATCGCGCACCGGCTCCCAGACGAGGGGCAGCTCATCCCCACACCCAGGCCCCATGAGAGGGTGGTGTTCCTCCCCATTTCCTCCGCAGACTAGGCTTCCCACTCCACCCATTTGTCCGGGGGCTCACGTTCTACTACGGCTTGGATTTCCACAATCTGGCCCCGAACTTCATCCACAACATCTCGGCGTTTATCGTCGTGGGCGAGGCTTTCCTCCGCATCAAGCCCCACTTCGGCTTATGGCTGAAGACCTTCAACGTCAAACCGAAGGTGGTGCGCAGCTAGCAAGCGGAGTGCGGAGGCGCCATGGTGGGCAAGATGCCCAACGTTATATGGCTCGAGGGCTCCTTCGTGGAAACCATCAAGGGGTGGCAATCGGGGTGGTTCTACATCACCGAGCCGCGTGACCCTGAATGGGCAGCGGCCCCCGAATTCCGATCTGGCATCCCCACACGGCTCATCTCCTAGCAAGAGAAGGGCCTGTCGTGGGGTAATTCGGAAGAGTTGACCGTACTCCAAACCTGCATCCAAAACCTGGTGGACAAGAAGGTTAAACTTGTCAATCTAGTCTAGGTCATGCTCATCCGCCAGATCCTCCCATGCCAACGACAGGCTTTTAACTTGTGGGAGTTCGACCTGGCCCAGCTCCAAACTCTGACTAGGCTCTTTGACACAACGCACGAGGATGCCTGGAAGGTGCTATTCAAGGGCGCCGAGGTTCCCCCTCCCATTACCGAGGATCACGGATTCTGCGCGAAGCGCGAAGCCTGCGTAGTAAGCTCGTTTTACCCTTTACAGGATACTTGTTTTTCATAGTTTGACTCTATGCGGGATCTAAGCTCCCGTTCCTTTGACATGACTGGCAGAAGAAGACCGGACAGATCGACTATCCGGCTCATTTGCCCGAAGGCCCAGCAGATGCCAGCTTGGCGAAGCTGCTGGTCCCGGCACCTTACATGGTGCCAGAGAAGAAGGTCAAGAAGAAAGCCACGGGAACTCGAAAGAGTTCCCGGCGCCTGGTGGTGTCGGACTCATCGTCCGATGACTCCAAGGCGGACTCCTCCCACGAAAACGAGGAGGAGGAAAGAGAGGTCTCTCCCGGTTGGGGAGAGAAGAAAGGAAGGTCGCCTAACGGGGAGGCCGGAGGGTCCAAGAAAGGAAGGACCCTCCTTCCGGACTACTCCACCAACGCCGCCGACGACGAAGAGGAGTGGCCGCATAGGGCCAAGCCCTTGGCGAAATCGTAAGTGTTTGGATACCAGAATGACTCATGGCGTTCCTTTATTGCACAGTATCTTCTGACGCCGAATATAATCATGCAGTCCGCCCAAGGCCCGGCTCGACGCTTCGTCGAGTGGCTCCCTGGATTCGTCGGATGTGAATTCACTTCCGACCGCTACCTCCCCTCGCCCTACAGACGATGCCGAGGTGGCGTCCCAAAAGGGTCTGAGCCAGGAGGAGGTGGTCCTGGAGGCGGCGCAAGGCGACCTCCCAGACTCCAGGCGCAAAGGGGACAAAACCCCCAAGGGCTCCAAGTCCGGCCCCGGGCCGGACACCGCACCAGAACCTTCAATGGTTCCGGAGTCCGGCAGGCGGCCCCCTAGTAAGAAGGGCAAACCTACGACACCAGTGACCTCCGTCCAACCGGAGGCACCGGATAATTTGCTGGAGGTGGTTAAAGGCGCCTCCATCGACGAGGCGCACCGCACTATTATGAGTGCGGTGATCCAGAAGGTTCAGTCCGCCAAGAGCGGGCTGATCAAGCTCGTGCCAGCCTTCTAACGAGCTTTGAGGTATGTATTTAAGATATGTAAAAATATTACCGCATAGACAAGAGCCTCGATGCTCAGTTTGGTGTTCAGAAGAAAAGCCGAACCGAGGATCTAAAAGATATACGCAGCGATCTAACATAAGTATGTCAATATGGGAATGCAGGCTGCGCTCTTGACCTGCCGCCTTGGATCATGCGGAGGTCGATGCATTGAAGCAGAGCCTCGGCGGTCCGAGAACGAGCTCGGCCTTGCCAAGAAGCAGCTCGAGGACAAGGAAGGTAAGTAATACCTTATGCAACTATATAAAAAGATGTGGTTGCAAAAAATGACAGGACCAACGTGAGTATTACAGGGCCACAACCCGGTGGCAACCTCAAGAAAGCATTGTCCAAGGCGAAGACAATGCGGCCGTGGAGCGATCGAGCGAGAAAAGCAGGAGGCGCGGGTGGCGGAGGTGCTGCAAGAGCCTGTGCTCTCGTGAAAAAACACGAGTTTGAGCTTGACTCAAAGACTCGAGAGTCCGAGCTTGCCTCAGCCCTTGAGAGCGCCAAATCTGCCAAGGCGAAGCCCAAAAACCCTCCAGAAATTGAGGCGATGAAGAAGATAGCGGCGGGTAAGGCATTCTTTATGCAAAGCAAGCACGTGAAAGTGAATTACTTGTTACTTACCCGAGTCCGGAGCTCTCCAGAGCATTCACAGATCTGCCCCTTGATGTGTCCGGCACGCCGCATACTACCGGGCCGAGGAGGGGAGCTCGACGGAGAAGGTGTTCTGGTCTCAGTATGCCGAGGCCGGACACCCGTTGCCCTTGAGCGACCAGCTGAAGCAGCTGGTCGAGCTCCATAAGGTGGCCGAATAGGCCATGAAGGGCCTTATAGTCCGGCTATGGCCTGGGGAAGTCATGTCTGGGACCTACTTTGGGCTGGTGATGCGGCTGGCGGATGCCTGTCCATGGCTTGAAGTCATCAAGCGCTCTGTATGCATCGAACGCGCCCGTAGGGCCCTTGCCCGTGTTAAAGTACACTGGGGCAAGATGGATGCTGAGAAGCTGGTGACAGATGGGCCACCGGAGGGCAAGGAGCATCGCAAGCCCGAGATATATTATGAGGGCATCCTGAAGGGTGCCCGCCTTATGGCGGATGAATGTTCCAAGGATGTAATTTTTGAGTAAACTCGCTCGTGTTATCCTGTGCGCTGAAAACTTGTTCATATGCGCTAAGCAACGCTTTTTGAATTTAAAATATTGCCTTCTGTGCGGCCGTTTATTAAATCTGAGAGATGGCGAGTCGTCGGCTTCTGCCCCCATGCCACGAGTGCTGGGGTGTTCGGGATAAACCTGAGCGCACTTGATCCCATTGTTGGGTCCTTTGAGGGAGGCGCTCAACACAACGAACAAGGCAATCGGACTATAATGCTTTATCACTCTCACTTAGCCATAGAATTCTATAATTTTAAATTTCGGCGAAGCCCCTAGTATTCTAAGACCGAGTTCGGGGCGCTATCCATGCCTAGGCCGGACAAAGCCGGCTCCTCGCTCTAAGCGGCATAAGTCTTTAGGGACTCGAAACCTCTCGAACAGCGACCAGCTCCCGCCCTATCATGACGGTCAGTTTTAGCATTCTCTACTGAGGTGCTTAACCCAGCTCAACCGGGGCACAATCGCAGTAGTTCTCCTAGCGCTACCTTAGCCGATATAACGGAACGTAAGGTACCAAAACATGGGAGCCGGGCAAACCCAACTATTGACCGAGACATGATTCGGAGTCGATGCATATAATGCTATAAGTTCTAGGTGCCGCACTCATGAGAGTGTTCGGACTTCTCACACCATATTCTGGGGTACTTAAGCCCCTGGTGTATTGGTCGTACCAAAGTGTACAGTTGCATAATGTCATAACTGAACATATTTAAAAAAAGGAGTGCAATAATAAGCTGAAGCTGAGCATTGTTTATTAAAAGGCTGATGTGAAAGCAGAACGATACAAATAGTGCGATAAGCAAGAGATGGGACTATTTGACATGTCCCCCTCCAGGGGCAAGCTGTGCGACGGTATGTAAGACAGGTATTTAGCTCGTTATAGAGACCACCGGACATTCAAGTAGCTTTCGCCTCCTGTCTGTTGCATTGTGTGTTCGGGCGATTGTCTTTGCCGGACAGGCCTTCCATGAGTGGAGTCCTGAAAGTAAGAAAAAAGAATGACAAAATCGGGAGCCCCTAGTGCGGTTGAGCCGCATTTTGGGCATGCCGTGGTCGTGCCCCTCCCCCTATTCCCATGGTATTTCCAGAGCGTAATTGTGTACGCGTAGTACCGGTTTCGCAATTTCGCAAGGGCTGGGGTTGGGGCCGCATTGCTACGCTTGCTCGAATCGTGCCAGGCGGTCTTGTTGTAGGTTACTCCGGGCGCGCTTGACGGTGTCCGGACGTTTAATAGCCGGACTGGAGAATTTCCTTGAGAGGCTACTTTGTACTTCCGCCGCGAGGGCCGCCGTATGCTCCTCCGTTCGGAGAGAGCGTTCGGTGTTTCCATTGACCGTAATGACTCCTCGAGGGCCTGGCATCTTGATCTTGAGGTATGCGTAGTGCGGCACCGCATTGAACTTTGCAAATGCGGTTCGTCCGGCGAGGCGTGATAGCCATCATGAACGGGACTATGTCGAAGATTAACTCCTCGCTTCGAAATTATCCGGGGATCCGAAGACCACCTCAAGTGTAACCGAAGCTTGTGCAGTTGGCCTCTACACCTGGTATGACGCCTTTAAAGGTCGTCTTTGTGGGTTTAATCCTTGAGGGATCTATACCCATTTTTCGCACTGTATCCTGATAAAGCAGGTTCAGGCTGCTGCCGCCGTCCATAAGGACTCTAGTGAGGTGAAATCCGTCAATGATTGGGTCTAGAACCAATGCGCGAATTCGCCATGGCGGATGCTAGTGGGGTGGTCCCTTCGATCAAAAGTGATCGGGCAGGAGGACCACGGGTTGAACTTTGGGGCGACTGGCTCCAACGCATATACGTCCCTGAGTGCATGTTTCCGCTCCCTTTTGGGTATGTGGGTTGCGTATATAATGTTCACCGTCCGCACTTGTGGGGGGAAGCCCTTCTGTCCCCTATTGTTCGGCGGCCGGGGCTCCTCCTCGTCATCGCTATGCAGCCCCTTGTGCATGTTTTCGGCATTTAGCTTGCTCGCTGCTTGAACACCCAACAATCCCTGTTGGTGTGATTGGCTGGTTTTTCGGGGGTGCCGTGTATCTGGCACGAGCGATCGGGTATTCGATCCAAACTGGACGGGCCCGGAGTATTTCTTTTAAATGGCTTTTTCCGCTGACCGGGTTTAGAGCTTCTGAATCCGGCATTAACTGCTGTTTCCTCAGCATTGTCGATGTTAATGCGGCGCTTGTGCTTGTTGCGACGCGACCTACCATTGCTGTCCTTGGTATCCGAATTACCAGGGCTCTTGGTCATGTTATTACTATGAGCTAGCCAGCCGTCTTCTCCCACGCAAAAGCGGGTCATGAGTGTTGTGAGGGCTGCCATGGATTTCGGCTTTTCCTGTCCTAGGTACCGGGCAAGCCACTCGTCACGGATGTTATGTTTGAAGGCTGCGAGGGCCTCTGCGTCCGGACAGTCGACTATTTGATTTTTCTTGGTTAGGAACCGTGTCGAGAATTGTTCCGCCAATTCCTCTGGCTGCTGAATTATGTGGCTTAGGTCATCGGCGTCAGGTGGTCGCATATAGGTGCCCTGGAAATTGTCGAGGAATGCGGCTTCCAGGTCCTCCCAACAATCAATTGACTCTGCTGGCAAGCTGTTAAGCCAATGCCGAGCTGGTCCTTTAAGCTTGAGTGGGAGGTATTTGATGGCGTGTAGATCATCACCGCGGGCCATGTGGATATGAAGGAGATAATCCTCGATCCATACCGCAGGATCTGTTGTGCCATCGTATGATTCGATGTTTACGGGTTTGAAACCCTCGGGATTTGATGATCCATTACTTCATCCGTGAAGCATAGTGGGTGTCTTGGCGCCTACTGTCTTTGGGCTATATCACGATGTAGCTCAAATGAGCTTTGTCTACTGTGTTCGGCCCGGCCGGATTTGCTATATCCGGCATGACGGTTATCATCACGTGTCGTGGGGCGCTCACGCGACCCGTAGATCGATCTTATTTGCCGTGCCTTGTCCTCCAATATATCTCGTAGGTCTGGTGCATTTCCCCATGCCTTGGTGTTTTTTGAGCGACGTCGGGGTGCGGCTTGAGCGGAGGGCCGAGAGGCCTCTCTGTCGCGGCCACGAGGTGGCCGGTCGGCCGCGTCGTGCGCTGGTGATGTAGGTTTAGGTGCTTCCTCCTCTAATCGGGGTAGCAGCCTGCGCTTTGGGTAGCTCTTGGAGGGGCGTTTGAGTTCAGATTTTCGCCGCAAGGACTTCAGTCCATCCGTCGGCTAGTAAGTCTTGGTCAGCTCTAAGTTGTTGCTGTTTTTCTTGAGGCTGCTCGCCGTGGCCATAAGCCCGCGTTTGAAATGCTCTTGTTCGACGGGGTCCTCGTGCACGACAAATTGCTGTCATCGAGGCTTGCCTCGTCTTCGGAGGGAGGCATGTAATTATCGTCCTCTACCTCTGTGTGCCGCTCTCTCATGAGGGCTGGCTTCTCCATCCTCCCGTGTTGAATCCTCGCTGGAGGGGTTGTCTTCAGACCGTCAGGGTGTTCTTATCTCCCGTGCCGGAATCACCGTTTTTGCTTTGGTGGGATTTAGAGCGGCGCCGCTGACGCCGGCGCTTAGGCTGCTTCTTGGAGGGGTCATCCTCCGTTGTTCCATCGTCATTCCCTTCTTTTGGGGTGTCCACCATGTATATGTCATATGACGAGGTGGCCTTCCAGTGCCCTATAGGCGCTGGTTATTGGTCGTCTCCTGCATCGGCGTCCATACCGTCGATGTCTTCAGAGTCGAAGTCGAGCATGTCGGTTAAATCATCGGCGATTAGCTCTGAAGTGGGTGGTGGGGGACTTTGAATTTCTTCGTCGTCTGCATCCCAACCTTGCCGACCATAGTCCGCCAGGGCTCTCTGATAAAGAGAGAGACTTTAGTGAATTGAATGTCGCCGAAGGGCGAAGTCTTTGAAAGATGTCCGCGGCGGCGAACTCCATGATCGGCGCCCAATCGGATTCGATCGGCAGGGGCGCGGAAGGTTCGGAGTCCGGAGAGGAGTCCAGCACCTTGGAGTCACGATCTTCGCAGAGGACAAGGCTGGTGTTCGGCTCGATCGCCGTAGAGATTGCAGCCCCCGAGGCGGTGTCCAGCCACCCATCCTTGATTGGCGCAGTCGGCTCCGAGCTAAGGGTCGGAGCGGACACTGGTGCGGCCTCCAGGGCACTGTTCGGTGGCAGAGCTAGATCATGCCCATCGTAACAGTGCGGCGCGCTTGGCTGTGGCTCGAACCCGTCGAAGATCAAGTCTCTGCGGATGTCAGCCATGTAGTTCAAACTTCCAAATCCGACCTGATGGCCAGGGGCGTAGCTTTCGATCTGTTCCAGATGGCCAAACGAATTGGCCCGCAGTGCAAAGCTGCCGAATACGAAGATCTGTCCGGGGAGAAAAGTCTCACCCTGGACCGCATCGTTGTTGATGATCGGAGGAGCCATCGGGCCTAAATATGACGACACAGAGGAACTCTCAATGGAAGCACAATGTCGGTGTCAAAACCGGCAGATCTCCGGTAGGGGGTCCCGAATTGTGCGTCTAGGCGGATGGTAACAGGAGACAAGGGACACGATGTTTTTACCTGTGTTCGGGACCTCTCGATTGATGTAATTCCATACTCTTGCTTGATTATTATTGTTGATTTGGGTAGTACAAGAGTGGATCTACCTCGAGATCAGAGAGGCTTGTCCCTAGATGCTAGCATATGGTATGATTGTTGTTCGTCCTACGGACTAAAACCCTCCGGTTTATATAGACACTGGAGAGGGCTAGGGTTACACAGAGTCGGTTACAATTTGAGGAGATCTGCATATCCGTATCGCCAATCTTGCCTTCCACGCCAAGGAAAGTCCCATCCGGACAGGGGACGAAGTCTTCAATCTTGTATCTTCATAGTCCAGGAGTCTGGCCAAAGGTTATAGTCTGGCTATCCGGACACCTCCCAATCCAGGACTCCCTCAGACGTATATGCGACGGAGCCCGTCGCCCCAAAGTTCAATCCATGGTCCTCTTGTCCGATCACCTTCGATCGCAGGGACCACCCCACTAGTATCCGTCATGGCGGACCTGCCGCATTGGTCTTAGACCCCATCATTGACGGATTTCACCTCACTCGAGTCCTTATGGACGGCGGCGGCGGCTTTGAACCTGCTCTATCAGGATACAGTGTGCAAAATGGGTACAGACCCCTCGAGGATCAAACCCACAAAAACGACCTTTAAAGGCGTCATCCCAGGTGTAGAGGCCCATTGTACAGGCTCAATCACACTGAAGTGGTCTTCAGATCTCCGGACAACTTCCGAAGCGAGGAGTTATTCTTTGATATCGTCCCGTTCCGCAGCGGCTATCTGATGACCCACAAGTATAGGGGATCTATCGTAGTCCTTTCGATAAGTAAGAGTGTCGAACCCAACGAGGAGCAGAAGGAAATGATAAGCGGTTTTCAGTAAGGTTTTCTCTGCAAGCACTGAAATAGTAGATGATAGATAGTTTTGTGATAAGATAAATAGTAACGAGCAAAAGTAAATAAAGTAAATAAAGTGCAGCAAGGTGGCCCAATCCTTTATGTAGCAAAGGATAAGCCTGGACAAATTCTAATAATGAAGAAGGTGCTCCCGAGGGCACATTGGGGATTATCGTCAAGCTAGTTTTCATCACGTTTGTAAGATTCGCGTTCGGTACTTTGATAATTTGATATGTGGGTGGACCGACACTTGGGTACTGTCCTAACTTGGACAAGCATCCCACTTATGATTAACCCCTATTGCAAGCATCCACAACTATAAAAAGGAGTATTAAGGTAAACCTAACCACAACATTAAACATATGGGTCCATATCAGCCCCTAACGAAGCAACGCATAAACTAGGGTTTAAGCTTCTGTCAATCTAGCAACCCATCATCTACTTATTACTTCCTGAGGGAGTCCTCGACTAGGGGGTGTCCGGATAGCTGAACTATCATCTTTGGACGGACTCCTGGACTATGAAGATACAAGATTGAAGACTTCGTCCCGTGTCCGGATGAGACTTTCCTTGGCGTGGAAGGCAAGCTTGGCGATACAGATATGTAGATCTCCTACCATTGTAACCGACTCTGTGTAGCCCTAACCCTTTTCGGTGTCTATATAAACCGGAGGGTTTTAGTCCGTAGGACAAACAACAATCATACCATAGGCTAGCTTCTAGGGTTTAGCCTCTCTGATCTCGTGGTAGATCTACTCTTGTACTACCCATCTCATCAATATTAATCAAGCAGGAGTAGGGTTTTACCTCCATCGAGAGGGCCCGAACCTGGGTAAAAACATCGTGTCCCTTGTCTCCTGTTACCATCCGCCTGGACGCACAGTTCGGGACCCCCTACCCGAGATCCGCCGGTTTTGACAACGACATTGGTGCTTTCATTGAGAGTTCCTCTGTGTTGTCGCCGTCAGGAAGGATGCCTCATCCCGTCTTTAAAGACGGGACTGTTGCTAAAGAAGCTTTGGCCACCGGCCGAACTCTGACTAAGCGGTTTTCTTATGACCGCTGTTCGTCCGCCAGCGCCGATGACTTATCGGGTCATCGAAAGCAATCTTCACGTTAACTCGGAACTTGCCGAAAGCAGCTAGATCCGATGGAGCTCTCCTCCTTAAACGAGCTCTTGGATCGCATCGCCATGCAGGAGTCGCTATAGACTACGATCAGATTGGGCCTAAAACCGATCTGAGAGAGATCAACTCTCCCCAGGCTACCCACCACGTTGCTGTGGTGGAGGAACACTACGGCGACCCTTCTTCTATCTTAAGGACTAGTTATGTCCGGATTCCCGACCCCTCCATGCCGGATTTCCGTGGAGGGACAGACGTCGATCAAGTCCTGAACCTAAAGTCAGGCAGTGGGCTGGACTCATTGGACAATATCCAAAAACCCAAGCTTCCAAGTTTGGAAACCTTTCGGCCCCTGAGTCTTAGATTGGACGGGGTTCCGAATTTAATTCCACCCGCCCACCCAAACATAAGCGATCTATCCCGAATCCGGCAAGAGCCCGCTGAAACGGTACACCATTACCGGGCCAGATTCCTCCTGGTCAAGGACAGGATAAAGGACTGCCACGAGGAAGACGCAATTTCACTTTTCTGCAATAATTACACAGACAAGGGAATCCTAAATGCCATAAGTCGTCATGAAATTACACGCTTCGCCGACTTGGCGTCCATTGTACGGAAGTATTGTGCGATGGAGAGTGCCTGGAAAACCGAAACCATTTTTTGGGATAATCCGGCCCGAATACAACCTTAGTCCGAAATAAAAGGGTGCATCATCGCCAGGCACCTGGGTTACATACCAAAAAGCAAAAACCCCCTAAAGGGCATGGAACCGTACTGGAAGGGTGGCTCAACGGACCCTGCAAAATTCATAGTATAGAGGGCGCCACTCCAACTCATAGCCTTAGAGCATGTTGGACACTACGGCAGGTGGCCAAAAGTGGCGAAGAACTCCTAGTTCCAAAGCACCAGCCCAGCAATACCAGTTCAGTATTAACAGTCTTCGAGACTTTCGCATCAAATAATATGCGGAAACGAACACTCCGCAGCCTTGCCGAAGTCTACCAGGTAGCAACAATAAACCCATGGAGTGACACGGCTATTACCTTTAATGTCAGTGACCAACCTAAATTCCGAACAGCCCGAGCACCAGCCGCATTGGTCCTCAGTCCAATAGTGGACGGCTTTCGCCTTACTAAGGTACTCATGGACGGCGCCAGCGGATTAAACCTCATCTACGAGGAAACCCTCCAAAAATGGAAATAGACTGGAGCCGCATTGAGCGAAGCAGCACAACCTTTAGAGGAATAATCCCTAGCCGGGAAGCATGCTGCAGGAAAAATCACTTCGATGTGGTGTTCGCTCACGGATAATTACAGGTCCGAGGAGGTCACGCCCAAGTGGCCCCTGCTCAGCAGCGGATATCACGCTTTATTAGGGCGAGAGGCATTCACAATTTTTCAAGCTATACCCCATTACGGGTACATGAAGCTCAAAATGCCCGCCCAACGGAATCATCACTCTTGCCGACGCGGACATAGCACTCGCTACCGAAAACAAGACAGCCGCACTGGCCCTCGAGGCACTATCCGAAGCCCTAGCGGCAGAGGAACTCACTACGCTGCGCTCCACGGTGAACATGGACGATGTGACACTCGATAAGAAATCCAAGTCCACCTCTTTTAAGCCAGCGGACGAAATAGTCAAATTTCAAGTCCATCCAACGGACCATACAAAAACGGCCTCCATCGGGGCACAATTAAACCCTGATATAGACGCCGCCTTTGCGAGAATTCCTCTACGAAAAATTGGGACATTTTTGCCTGGCACCCTTCAGACATGCCTGGAATCCCACGCCGGCTGGCCGAGCACAGCCTAAACATCCTAAAAGGAATCAAGCCAGTCAAACAGGCTCTTCGGTGTTTTTCCGAATCCAAGAGACAGGCCATGGGAGAGGAGCTAGCCAAACTTTTGGAAGCCGGATTCATCAGAGATATAAAACATCCGAACTGGTTAGCAAACCTGGTAATGGTACCAAAGAAGGACAAACCCTGGCGCCTATGTGTCGATTTCAAGGACCTTAACAAGGCTTGCCCAAAGGATCCCTTCCCCCTCCCCCGCATCGATCAAATTATCGACACTAACGCAGGACACGATTCATTATGCTTCCTCGACGCATACTCCGGCTACCACCAAATTAAGATGGCAGAGCCAGACCAAGCCGCAACGGCATTCATCACTCCATACGGCCCATTCTGCTTCAACACAATGCCCTTCGGACTCAAAAACGCCGGCGCAACAGATCAGCGCATGATTCAGACATGTCTAGCCAACCAGATCGGCAAAACAATGGAGGCGTACGTAGATGATGTGGTCGTCAAATCCAAGCATGTCGAAAATCTAGTAGACGACTTGAGGCTCACATTCGACAATCTCCGAACATATGACACTAAGCTCAACCCGGAAAAATGCGTTTTCGGCGTACCAGCCGGAAAGCTCCTGGGCTTCATTGTATCCGGTAGAGGAATTGAAGCAAACTCAGCCAAGATCCAAGCTCTGTCACAATTGGATATCCCAAAAGACCTCAAACAAATACAAAAATTGACTGGATGCGTGGCGGCTCTAAGCCGCTTTATCTCCCGTTTGGGAGAAAAGGCATTACCCCTTTATCGCCTCCTCCGGCGCACTGAACACTTTGAGTGGACGGATGCCGCCACGGCCGCACTCGAAGAAATCAAAGCCAAACTGGCAACAAATCTAGTCCTGGCCGCGCCCAACATGTGCGAACCAATGCTATTATATATCACGACAACACATAAAGTTGTAAGCGCGGTGCTCGTCGTCGAACGAGAAACGGACGGACACAGGTTCCCTCTTCAAAAACCAGTTTACCACGTGTCCACTGTCCTAACTCCATGCAAGTCCCGATATCCGCATTATCAAAAGATAGCATACGCGGTGTTCATGGCATCCCGGAAGTTGCGACACTACTTTCAAGAGTGTTCGATAATAGTAGCCTCCGAAGTACCTCTTAATGACATTATAAACAACCGCGACGCGACGGGCCGGATTGCCAAATGGGCCATCGAGCTCCTCCCGTTCGACATAACCTATAAGCCACGGCGAGCTATCAAGTCGCAAGTTTTGGCCGACTTCGTCGCCGAATGGACTGAAGCCGAACTCCCTAAAGAGTACGGCGCATATTCCAATTGGATCATGCACTTTGACGGCTCCAAAATGTTGGCCGGCCTGGGGGCTGGCGTCGTCCTGACGTCCCCAACCGGAGACACAGTCCAATACGTACTCCAGATAATGTACACGGACTCCAACAACGCAGCCGAATACGAGGCCCTTCTACATGGCCTCCGGATGGCGGTCTCCATGGGCATTAAACGCCTAGAGGTGCGCGGGGATTCGAACCTCGCGATATCCCAAATAAATGGAGACTTCAATGCCAAGGATCCGAAAATGGCAGCTTACCGTAACGCCATCCTAAAAATATCAGCTCGGTTTGAAGGGCTCGAATTTCACCATATAGCCCGTGATAGTAACCAGGCGGCGGACGTATTGGCATGCATTGGCGCAAGGCGCGATGCCGTCCCTCCCAACATCTTCCTGGAGCGGCTGTTTAAGTCATCCGTACTATGGGAAGGGGAGTCCGGAAACAACAATCCGGACCCAACCGCACCACCCGACACCGAACATTCTGACACAATCGATGGTTCTGCCAATGAAATAACACCTTCAGCCCACGAAATAATGGCAGTCATTGCCCCGTGGACGGAACCATTCCTAGCCTACCTAACTAGGCAGGAACTCCCCAAGGACCAAAACGAGGCCCGCTTCATAGTACGGTGATCTAAAGCCTACAAGGTCCATGAGGGAGAGCTTTATAAGAAAAGCACAACCGGAGTCCTTCAAAGGTGTATCTCCGAAGAGGAAGGGCAAAATCTTCTGGCTGAAATTCATGCTGGACTCGGTGGGCACCACGCCGCAGCCCGGGCCCTTGTAGGCAAAGGCCTTCTGTACATGATTTTATTGGCCGACGGCCCGGGCAGATGCTCAGGACTTAGTCCAACGATGCGTCGGTTGCCAGCTTTTTGCTAATCAAAGCCACATGCCACCCACCGCCCTCAAAACTATACACATCACCTGGCCGTTCATGATGCAGGGGCTTGACATGGTTGGACCCCTTAAAGGAGGAACCCACAAGCAAAAATACCTATTGGTCATGGTGCACAAATTCACCAAATGGATAGAGGCCAAGCCTGTCAAGACGGCCGAATCCGGACCGGTGATAGACTTCATATCAGGGGTAGTACACCGTTACGGCGTCCCCCACAGCATCATCACACATAACGGCACCAACTTCACGGCCGACGAGGTCAAACTCTGGTGCAAAAACATGGGCATCAAGCTCGACTACGCTTCAGTCTATCACCCTCAAACTAATGGTCAAGTCGAGCAAGCAAATGGTCTAATCATGAGCGGCATTAAACCCAGACTAATGCGGTCCCTCAAGGAATCTAACACACACTGGGTAGAGGAGCTCGACTCCGTACTCTGGGGGCTGCGGACCACGCCGAATCGCACTACCGGTATACGGCGCAGAGGCAGTTTTGCCCTGCGACATAATTCATGACTCACCTCGCGTGCGCATGTACGAAGAAAGAGAAGCCGAGCTGGATCGGCAGGACAGTTTGGATGCCTTGGAGGAGGAGCGTGACGTGGCAAAAGCTCGTTCCGCATTCTATCAACAGCAGGCTCAAAGATATCAAAGCAGAGTAGTACGGGCCAAAGCTTACAATGTTGGCGAACTAGTTCTACGCCTGCCGGACAAGAAAAAGGACAAACTCAAGCCCAAATGGGAAGGTCCCTTCATCATCGACCAAGTCCTGACCGGCGGAGCGTACCGTCTGCGAAACGCATCGGATAACCGACTCGAGCCGAACCCATGGAACGTAGCCCGTCTCCGAAGATTCTACGCCTAGCGCCGGATTCCAAGTTCGTCTCCTTCCTCCGTCCACATTTTATACTTTAGCTGTCTTTTATTTCTCTCCTTATCCCTCCTTTTTCTTGAAGCCTTTGTAGGCTCGTTTGCACATTGTTCACACATACTTGACGCGCTACCCGCGCTCATTATACCTGGGGGCTTCTTTTACAGAAGCTTATTTATACGGGCTTTATGCCCAACACATGTGTCACACTTCCGCATGTACCTTTTATTCACCATTATATGCATCGATATGACTTAAGTTTTGGCCAAGCTGGGTTGCACTGGCTCTGTGCTTACCCCTCGTTCTGATTGTTCGGCTAGGTGGTAAAGGGAGCACCTCTGCGATTATTACTGCCGGGTCACCGGATGTGTACCTCGACCGGGTGAAGCCGGAAGCTAGCGTTCTTAAGGGAATATTATTCGGTCGGTGAACTAAAAGACGATTTCTTACTTATTTATTTATCTGCCCCCAGATGCTTTTCTACTTTTTTCGCAGTCCGGACATGCACTTTAGGGCATGCCTCCCAAGGAAAGGAACCCCTAACGGAACTATTCTCCCTGGAAGATGTTTCTTACTAACCATGTAATATAACATAACTAGTTGGGCACTTGTCTCGATACAACACTAATGACCCCTACGCTGGTATCCACGCATACCCGGTTCTTATATAACCGCGAGGGTATTCGGACACACTCAGGACTATTGGGTCCCGAGATCGGCTTAAAAGGTCCGCTATGACAAACGATCTACAATCCGGCTAGAAGGCATTTTACATGTCATCTTTAATTACATAGTCAACTTGACTGATTGTATTCCTCTTCAATACCATCTAATAGGCTGTCTAGTTTATAGTCCTGCTGGGAATACTTCGCGGCCAATTCTACTTGGCCGTACACTAAGCTCACAGGGATCTCCTTCCCATCGGGCCCCACAGGTCCGACCTCGGCCATGTGGTTTGGGTCAGCCTTCGTGTACCGCGTCTTCACCATGGCCCAGGCCTCCCTGGCGCCTTGCCGGCAGCCGATATCTTCCATAGTCGGAAGCGCCGCCGTGCTCCTTGAAGCCTTTCTGCAAGCTCTCCAAGGCCTTCGGGCAGCGAGATGGATGGCCATAAGGCCTGGGCGACGCCTTTCATCACCTGCCGAACTCGTTCGTGCAGTTGTAGCAGCTCGGGAAGAAGATCACCCGTAGAACTGGGCATTTCCTCTGAAGGACGACCTGTGAGCATACCTACATACATACCCCCGTTAGTCGACTTCCTCGCCGAACTCTTTTTAAAGTTCGTTCAAGCACTTATAGAAAATACCGCGACGAAGCCGCCGATTCTCCTTAACGGAGTCAGACAGCTGGGCTCGAACATCCTTTAGTTCCTCACCCAGCTGGGTGTTGGCATCTTGGAGGTTATTTTTCTCTTGCCGCACCCTTGTAAGCACATTCTCGCCGGCCTTAACCGGCGCAGGAGCTGTTGCCTGTCCGGATCTACCCTGGCGCCATCTGCAATATTACTATCAGACTTATACACACGCCGCATTTAGCAAATTACTTCTCTTTTGAAGCATATATTACCAGAGGGGGTCTCTGTGGCTTCCCCTGTCGCGGCTAGTGCGTCCTCAAGTTGGGCCTTGCACTCTTGAAGCTCCCGGGACAGTTGGGTATTCTTTTCTGTAAGACCCTACATAACAAATGATCCTTAAATCAGTTATTCTAACTATTTAAGTCTTTCACATACTGCTCCGTGGCTCTGGCTAGACCATCTTGAGCGGCACGGAGGTGTGCATCTCCCGAATTAAAGGCATTCAATGCCTCTTGGGAGAAACATGCGTCATGAAGAACTGTCCGGCGGCGCCTATGATTCATGGCACTCTCCACCTCGGATTTGGTGGCGGACAATCTGTCGGCATCCTCCGTTGGAGGAGCATCCGACACGCGCCTTGTATTCGCCTCCCCCTCCAGACCTGGCTTTGGAGCCTGGCTGGCGGAGGCTCGTTTGGCAACCTCTCCGGACACAGTCCGGCGAGCGCTCTTTTTCCTGAAAAGATCACGAGCGTTAGCATTCCTTCCAGGAATCTTTCCTTGAAACACGGTGGCGCGCCATACCGTTGCGGCGACGTCTCGCTCCGCACCGCACTTCTTTTCTGCCTGCTGGGCCGAGCTGCCCCTTGTTGGCCAGCCGCCGCGGGCTTGGCTTCCCGCCTCAAAGGCACCCCCTGCGAAACACCATTGGTATACGGTGATTAGAAATAAGCACAGATGGGTCGTGGTATAAGGACTTCGGTCACAGTTACCTGGGAGGCTGGAAATATTCCAGGGTAGTCAGCCGTAATGGCGACCAAAGCATTGTAGATGCTAAGTTGGTGAAATACCCCATCGATCAGCTCCACCTTTATGTCCGGATCCTCTTGGGAGGCTGGATCGAGGGACCGTTCCGGATCCTCAGGTTGTGGAGCCGGGCTGTGTATATCTTTACAGCCCGGCGCAGTTCCTGCGTCGAAATCACAAAATGAGATACTTAACCGTGGGAATATGGATCGGATAGGCAAAAAGAAATGTCCGCTTACCCAGCTTTGAGGGTTGTTCATAGAAAATCCGTTCAATGGACTGGCACGGAGGAAATCCTCCTCTTCCCCCTTGTACAGAGCAGACAAGATCTTCACCAGATCGGCGACCGATCCCGGCCCCTTATGGCCATGACGGGTGGCATCATCCTCCCCGTTGAAATCCCACATGGGGTGGCCTCCATACTGGAGCGGCTGCACCCCCCGCATAATGCACGTGGCCATGACCCCGATCATGGTCAGTCCGGAATGAGCCAGCAACCTTATTCGGCTCATCAAGTAAAGGACGTCCCTGTCATTTTCCCTCTGGGGGCTCCGCGGGCGCCAGCTAAGGCGTTTCTTCAAAGGAGCATTACTGAACTCCGGGAGGCCGATCCGAACAGGATCCGGCAGCGGGACGTCTTCCATGTAAAACCATTCTGAAGGCCAGTCTTCGGACGCCTTCTTCGGGGTTCCGGATAGGTATCCGGTCCCGGCGATGCGCCATAGTTCGGCTCCGCCCACTTGATATATTGACCCCTCATGAGAACGGGGCACAAGGCAGAATAATCTCTTCCACAGCGCGAAATGGGCCTCGATGCCCAAAAACAGCTCGCAAAGGGCCATGAAGCCCGCAATATGCAAGATGGAGGCAGGCGTAAGGTGGTGTAGCTGGAGGCCGTAGAACTCCAGAAGCCCCCGGAGAAACGGATGAATTGGAAATCCGAGTCCTCTTATTAGATAAGAGACGAAGCATACCCGCTCTCCTTTGGAAGGATCGGGGACGCTCTCCGCCTGCTTTCCGCCCTTATATGTGGCGAGTCCGGCTCGAACCAGAACCATGAAGGCCGGGGGAAGGAATCCCTTGGTTTGAAACGCCACCAGCTCGCTATGCGGGACTGTGCATCTCTCCCAATCTCTAGGCTGAGGACTGGGGGCGCGAGAGGAGGAGCCGCGTCGGCTGTCCATGATGGAATGGATTTTTGCCAAAGACGCTCCGATGAAAGCTCACGGAGGGAGAATGGTGTGATTCGGATCTAGATCCCCGTCTATTTTATAGGCGGCTCATTTGCGCAGCTAGGGGGGTAAGTGAAAAAATACCCTAGCTTTTCACATTCATTCAACACGTGGAAGATGGCCATTATTGGGCGTGGAAGCCGAGGAGCGCGATATTTACGAGAAGCCGGACACTATTCAACACAGGATTTGGAGAAGAACCCGCCTTGCAATGTCGAAGACAATCAACACGCCAGACTTGTCATCATTGAAGCCTGGTTCGGGGGCTACTGAGGGAGTCCTGGACTAGGGGGTGTCCGGATAGCCGAACTATCATCTTTGGCCGGACTCCTGGACTATGAAGATACAAGATTGAAGACTTCGTCCCGTGTCCGGATGGGACTTTCCTTGGCATGGAAGGCAAGCTTGGCGATACGGATATGTAGTTCTCCTACCATTGTAACCGACTCTGTGTAACCCTAACCCTCTTCGGTGTCTTATAAATCGAAGGGTTTTAGTCCATAGGACGAACAACAATCATACCATAGGCTAGCTTCTAGGGTTTAGCCTCTCTGATCTCGTGGTAAATCTACTCTTGTACTACCCATATCATCAATATTAATCAAGCAAGAGTAGGGTTTTACCTCCATCGAGAGGGCCCAAACCTGGGTAAAAACATCGTGTCCCTTGTCTCTTGTTACCATCCGCCTAGACGCACAGTTCGGGACCCCCTACCCGAGATCCGCCGGTTTTGATACCGACACTTCCCTATGCCTTCCTCTAGGCCCAAATAATGGTGAAGTGTCATGTAGTCGACGTTCACATAACACCACTAGAGGAAAGACAACATACATCTCATCAAAATATCGAACGAATACCAAATTCACATGACTACTAATAGCAAGACTTCACCCATGTCCTAAGGAACAAACGTAACTACTCACAAAGCATATTCATGTTCATAATCAGAGGAGTAATAATATGCATCAAGGATCTGAACATCTGATCTTCCACCAAGTAAACCAACTAGCATCAACTACAAGGAGTAATCAACACTACTAGGAACCCACAGGTACCAAATTTGTGGTTTTGATACAAGATTGGGTACAAGAGATGAACTAGGGTTTTGAGAGGAGATGGTGTTGGTGAAGATGTTGATGGAGATTGACCCCCTCTCGATGAGAGGATCGTTGGTGATGACGCTGGTGATGATTTCCCCCTCCCGAAGGGAAGTGTCCCCGGCAGAATAGCTCCGCCAGAGCCCTAGATTGATTCCGCCAAGGTTCCGCCTCATGGCGGCGGAGTTTCGTCTCGTAAGCTTGCCCCCGATTTTTTCCAGGGTAAAAGTGATCATATAGCAGAAGATGGACGCCGGAGGCCCACCAGGGGGCCCAGGAGATAGGGGCGCGCCACTGGTGGGGCGCGTCCTGCCTCTGGGACAGTGTGGGTCCCCTGGCCTATTTCTTTTGCTCATAATTTCTTATAAATTCCAAAAAGTTGTTTCGTGGAGTTTCAGGACTTTTGGAGATGTGCAGAATAGGTTTCCAACATTTGCTCCTTTTCCAGCCAGAATTCCAGCTGTCGGCATCCCCCCTCTTCATGGTAAACCTTGTAAAATAAGGGAGAATAGCCATAAGTATTGAGATATAATGTGTAATAGCAGCCCATAATGCAATAAATATTGATATAAAAGCATGATGCAAAATGGACGTATCAACTCCCCCAAGCTTAGACCTCGCTTGTCCTCAAGCGGAAACCGAAATCGAAAAATATGTCCACATGTTTAGAGATAGAGGTGTCGATAAAAAAATAAAATGCGGACATGAGGGCATCATGATCATTCTAATAACAGCAACATATATGGATTTTGTCATATGATTTCCTATGCTCAAGTAATAAGCAATTCACAATGTCAAGTATGATTCAAAACTTTGTTGGGAACTAACAAACTATAATCTCGGTCATTGAAGCAATTGCAATTTATCGTAATATCGGAGTCAATAATAGAGCTTTTCAGCAAGCTCACATACTCAACTATCTCGTAGTCCCCTATAATTATTAACACTCACGCAATACTTGTGGTTATAGAGTTTCAGCCGGACACTGAGAAAGATAGGGGCTTATTGTATTGCCTCCCAACATATTCACCTTTAGGTGATGTCAACAATAATAGCCTATGCCAACTTACATCCAATTGGATATATGTATCGTGATCTTTCAAACACGAGGAGCTTGCCAAAGGATAAAAATAAAAAGGGAAAGGTGAGCATCACCTTGACTCAAGCATAAAGTAAAACATAAAGTAAAAGATAGACCCTTCGTAGAGGGAAGCAGAGGTTGTCATGCGTGTTTAGGTTGGATGCATAAAATCTTAGGGCAAAAGAACATCACTTTATATTGCCCCTTGTATATGGACCTTTATCATGTAGTCTGTCGCTTTTATTACTTCCACAACAAGTTCGTACAAAGCTTATTTTCTCTGCACTAATAAGTCATACATATTTAGAGAGCAATTTTTATTGCTTGCACCGATGACAACTTACTTGAAGGATCTTATTCAATCCATAGGTAGGTATGGTGGACTCTCATGGCAAAACTGGGTTTAAGGATATTTGGAAGCACAAGTAGTATCTCTACTTGGTGCAAGGAATTTGGCTAGCATGAGGAGGAAAGTCAAGCTCAACATGTTTGGAAGGTCAATGACAATATACTTTAATTGAGATGTCGGAAAACATAAACCATTACGTTGTCTTCCTTGTCCAACGTCAACTCTTTTAGCATGTCATACTTAATGAGTGCTTCACAATCATAAAAGATGTCCAAGATAATATATTTATATGTGAACCCCTCCTTCCTTATCACCTCCTATTAATTGCAACAATGACCAAGGCTACGTTCATCAACTCAAAACAATTTTTATGCCTCATAATTTCTATATGTGAAGTTATCACTATCCATAAGATCAATATGAACTCTTTTATTCTTTCTACTTTCTCAAGATCATAGCATCATAGCAAAGCCCTTGACTCAACACTAATCTTTATTATAGATAGCACACGAACTCGCTTACATAAAGAGATCACAAAGCAAAGCTCAAAACTTCTTGATATCAAAACTTCAATCTACTAGATCAAGATACTACTAAAAGGATCGAACTAAATACAGCGGTAAAGATAGGAGTGTGATGGTGATACGATACCGGGGCACCTCCCCCAAGCTTGGCAGTTGCCAAGGGGAGTGCCCATACCCATGTGATTATTTCTTCGGAGGTGGTGAAGTAGGAGTTGTTGATGATGTAGGCTTGTCGTCTGTCTTCCAGGGCATCGGCTCTCCATCATAAAAGGATGACCGAGTCTCCGGGATCCTTAAATCTGCAGCCAAACTAATTCGCTTGAATCTATATTCATACTCAAAGTTCTGGTTTTGCAGGTCATAGATCTGGGCTTGGAGGTGCTCGATTTTCTCTTGAAGTTTGAAGATGGTTTCCCCAATGACTTTGCCATCCAACTTGTGGTTGTTGGTGAACTCCGTGATCATCATCTGGTTGGTGTTGAGTCCACGCTCCACCATCCCTTGACACTTGAAAACTTCTTGCTCCACGGCTTCGAGCATTGTCTCCACGCTCCCGGTACGCCTTGGTCCCTCCACATCGCGGATGTGCAGCACCCTGTCACGCACCTCAATGGTTTGAGGATGATGCAGCACCTCCACGAGATAGGGGTTGATAACTCTCTCGAAAAATTTGTCCTTGGGAGCGCTTGGAGACGACATGATGCTCTAGATCTGAAACAGAAACAGCTCGAAACGAAAACAGAGGATATTTGCGTGATATGGTGGTCAAAACATTCGGGAGTATATATAATGAATTTTTACCGACCAAAATACATAACATACAAGAAAACGGAGTCCGGGAGACACACGAGGTGCCCACGAGACAGGGGGCGCTCCCTACACGGGGGCGCGCTCTCCTCTCTCGTGGGAGCCTCGTGTCCCTTTCGGACTACTTCTTTCTTACTAAATTCTTAAATAATCCAAAACTGATAAAAATTGCCATTAGAGTTGTTTTGGAGTCGGTTTACTTACCGTACCACGTACCTATGCCTTTTCGGAGTCTGGAAAGTGTCTCTTATGTATTCCTCAGGGGTTATGGTCTCAATAATATTAGTTTCCACATTAATAGGATTACCTGAAATATAATGTTTAATTCTTTGACCGTTTACCACCCTCGGATTTGTGCCTTCGAAGTTGTTGATTTTTATAGCACCAGAACATAGACCTCTTCGATAACGTGGGGACCTTCCCATTTTGAGAGAAGTTTTCCTGCAAAAAATCTTAAATGAGAGTTGAATAATAATACATAATCTCCTATGTTAAACTCACGCTTTTGTATCCTCTTATCATGCCATCGTTTGACTTTTTCTTTGAACAGCTTGGCATTCTCATAAGCTTGGGTTCTCCATTCATCAAGTGAGCTAATATCAAACAACCTCTTCTCACCAAAGAAGTTTGAGGTCATAACTGAGCTCTTTAATAGCCCAATATGCTTTATGTTCAAGTTCAAGAGGTAAATGACATGCTTTTCCATAAACCATCTTATATGGAGACATACCCATAGGATTTTTGTATGCAGTTATATAGGCCCATAATGCATCATCGTGTTTTTTGGACCAATTCTTTCTAGATCTATTCACAGTCTTTTGCAAAATTAATTTGAGCTCTCTATTGCTCAATTCTACTTGACCACTAGATTGCGGGTGATAAGGAGATGCGATTCTATGATTGACATCATACTTAGCAAGCATCTTACGGAAAGCACCATGAATAAAGTGTGAACCACCATCAGTCATAAGATATCTAGGGACTCCAAACCTCGGAAAAATAACTTCTTTAAGCATTTTAATAGAAGTGTTATGATCAGCACTACTAGTTGGAATAGCTTCTACCCACTTAGTAACGTAATCAACAACAACTAAAATATGTGTATAACCATTGGAGGCAGGAAAAGGTCCCATATAATCCAAGCCCCAAACATCAAACGGTTCAATAACAAGGGAATAATTCATAGGCATTTCTTGACGTCTACTAATATTACCTATTCTTTGACAGTCATCACAAGATAAGACAAACTTACGAGCATCTTTGAAAAGAGTAGGCCAATAAAAACCATGTTGTAGTACCATGTGTGCAGTTCTATCTCCAGCGTGGTTAGAGTGACACTTGCATAGGATTTGTTCCTCTTCATGCTCAGGCACACAACGTCTAATAATACCATCTACTCCTTCTTTATAAAGGTGTGGATCGTCCCAGAAGTAATGTCTTAAATCATAAAAGAACTTTTTCTTTTGCTGGTATGTGAAACTAGGAGGTATATATTTAGCAACAATGTGATTAGCATAATAAGCATACCAAGGAGCGATCTGAGAAGCATTGACAACCGCTAATTGTTCATCGGAAAACTATCATTAATAGGCGTTGGGTCATCAAGAACATTCTCTAACCTAGAAAAATTGTCTCCAGCAGGTTCTCAGCTCCCTTTCTATCAATAATATGCAAATCAAATTCTTGGAGCAAGAGGACCCATCTAATGAGTCTAGGCTTAGCATCCTTCTTTTCCATAAGATATTTAATAGCAGCATGATCCGTATGAATAGTAACTTTGGAATCAACAATATAAGGTCTAAACTTATCACATGCAAACACAACTGCTAAGAACTCTTTTTCAGTAGTAGCATAATTTCTCTCGGCAGTATCAAGAGTCTTACTAGCATACTAGATAACATTCAATTTCTTATCGAATCTTTGCCCTAAAACAGCACCTACAGCATAATTACTAGCATCACACATAATTTCAAAAGGTAAGTTCCAATCAGGTGGCTGAACAATAGGTGCAGTGATCAATGCTTTCTTAAGTGTTTCAAATGCTTCTACACAATCATCATCAAAGACGAAAGGAATATCTTTTTGCAATAAATTAGTCAGAGGCCTATAGATTTTAGAAAAGTCCTTAATGAACCTCCTATGAAAGCCGGCATGACCAAGGAAACTTCTTATACCTTTTATGTCCTTGGGACATGGCATCTTTTCAATAGCATCAACTTTGGCTTTATCAACTTCAATACCTCTCTCGGAGATTTTGTGCCCCAAGACAATGCCTTCATTAACCATAAAGTGACACTTTTCCCAATTCAGGGGCCGAGACTAGTGTCTTCGCATCTCTGCAAAACTTCGATCGAGGTTGCTCAAACAATCATCAAAAGAGGATCCATAGACGGAGAAGTCATCCATGAATACCTCACAAATCTTTTCACAAAAATCAGAGAATATAGCCATCATGCATCTTTGAAAGGTAGCAGGTGCATTACATAAACCAAAAGTCATACGTCTATAAGCAAAAAGTACCAAAAGGGCAGGTAAAAGTAGTTTTAGGTTGATCCTTTCTTGACCACAGTATTTGAGAGAAGCGAATAACCATCTAGAAAGCAAAAATGTGTGTGTTTGGATAGCCTTTCTAGCATTTGATCAATAAAAGGTAAAGGGTAATGATCTTTCTTAGTAGCTTTATTTAACTTACGAAAATTAATTACCATCCTATAACCTGTAATAATTCTTTGCGGGATCAATTCATCTTTATCATTAGGAACAACGGTAATACCTCCCTTTTTGGTGACACAATGGACAGGGCTTACTCATTCACTATTAGCAACGGGATAAATAATACCTGCCTCAAGGAGTTTTAGAATCTCCTTTCTTACCACTTCCTTCATTTTGGGATTTAATCGTCTTTGAAATTTTGTGTTGACATAATGTGGGACTGATGCCCTTAAGATCATCCAGAGTATATCCAATAGCAGCCCGGTGCTTCTTCAGAGTTTTCAGTAATCTTTCTTCTTCTTTCTCTGAAAGGTTATCAGGTAAAGGTTTGAGTTCAAACACGGGATCACCCATCGGTGGAGGGGGATCCCCAAGAATTTCAACAGGAAGGTTATGTTTTGACCACAAAGTTATTGTTTAAGGAACACTTCATCTATTTCTTCCCTTTCCTTCATAAACATATCGTTTTCATGGTCTAACAAATAATGTTCTAACGGATCAGTTGGAGGAACAGCAATAGAAGCAAGACCAATAATCTCATCTTTACTAGATGGTTCCCTTTTACGAGGTTGTCTACTAAACTCTGCAAAATTGAACTCATGAGACATACCATCTATGCCAACAGTGACTACCTTCCTTTTACAATTAATCTTAGCACTAGCAGTATTCAAGAAAGGTCTACCAAAAATAATGGGACAAAACTCATATTGTGGGGAAGCAAGAACAAGAAATCCAGTAGGGTATTTAATCTTCCCACACAAGACTTCAACATCTCTATCAATCCCAATAGGTTTAATGGTGTCCCTATTAGCAAGCTTAATAGTAACATCAATGTCTTCCAATTCAACAGGTGCAATATCGTGCATAATTTCTTTATATAGATCATAAGGTATCGCACTAGCACTAGCACCCATATCACATAAGCCATGATAGCAATGATCTCCTATTTTAACAGAAATAACAGGCATGCCTACAACAGGTCTCGTGTCTTAGTATCGGGTCTAGCAATATTAGCGGTTTCACCCACGAAAGAGATAACATGCCCATCTAAGTCCTCATCCAAGAGATCTTTAATCATAGCAATACCAGGTTCAACATTAATTTGCTCAGGAGGTGTATAGGTCCTAGTATTACTCTTATGAACAACAATCGAAGCTTTAACATGATCTTTTATCCTAACGGGAAAAGGAGGTTTTTCGACATAAGCAGTAGGAATAATAGGATCACTATATGTAATAGTCTTCTCTTCGAATGTAATAGGTGCAACTACTTTCACTTCAACAAGAGGATTATATTTAAGCCACTTCTCTTTTGGGAGATCAACGTGAGTAGCAAAAGTTTTACAAAAAGTAGCTACTATCTTAGAGTCAAGTCCATACTTAGAGCTAAATCCACGAAAAGCATCGGTATCCATAAAAGATTTAACACAATCGAACTTAGGTGTCATACCTGACTCCTTACCATCGTCGGAACCCGAATCTTCAGAGTTGCGTTTAATTCTTTCCAATAAGTCCCATTTGAAATCAATAGTCTTGACATATAAGAACCGACAGAAGTATCGAGCAAGTTGCGATTATCAAGAGAAAGCCGAGCATAAAAATTCTGAATAATCATTTCCCGAGACAGCTCATGATTGGGGCATGAATATAACATTGACTTAAGCCTCCCCCAAGCTTGAGCGATGCTTTCTCGCGAGGCCAGAAATTATATATGTAATTACGATCACGATGAACAAGATGCATAGGATAGAACTTCTGGTGAAATTCCAACTTCAATCGCTTATAATTCCAAGATCCCGTATCATCACATAGCCTATACCATGTTAATGCATCTCCCTTCAAAGATAAAGGTAAGACCTTCCTTTTAACAACACCATCGGGAATACCTGCAAGCTTAAATAATCCACAAATTTCATCCACAAAGATAAGGTGTAAATTGGGATGCAATGTTCCGTCTCCTGCAAAAGGATTAGCTAGCAATTTTTCTATTATACCCGAAGGAATCTCAAAATGAATATTTTCATAAATTTCAGTAGGTTGAGGAGCATCTCTTTGCTCTTCTGGTTGGGGTGAAGATACCCCAAACAAGCACCTCAAAGGATTAGCTTCCATAGTGACAAGTGACAGAAAATTTCAGCACACTATATAAATGTTTCCTTACCAAGTTCCACTCACCAAAAGCGCTACACTCCCCGGCAACGGCGCCAGAAAAGAGTCTTGATGACCCACAAGTATAGGGGATCTATCGTAGTCCTTTCGACAAGTTAGAGTGTCGAACCCAACGAGGAGCAGAAGGAAATGATAAGCGGTTTTCAGTAAGGTTTTCTCTGCAAGCCTTTGAAATAGTAGGTGATAGATAGTTTTGTGATAAGATAAATAGTAAGGAGCAAAAAGTAAATAAAGTAAATAAAGTGCAGCAAGGTGGCCCAATCCTTTATGTAGCAAAGGATAAGCCTGGACAAATTCTAATAATGAAGAAAGAGCTCCCGAGGACACATTGGGAATTATCGTCAAGCTAGTTTTCATCACGTTCATATGATTCGCGTTCGGTACTTTGATAATTTGATATGTGGGTGGACCGAAACTTGGGTACTATCCTAACTTGGACAAGCATCCCACTTATGATTAACACCTATTGTAAGCATCCGCAACTACAAAAAGGAGTATTAAGGTAAACCTAACCACAACATTAAACATATGGGTCCATATCAACCCCTAACGAAGCAACACATAAACTAGGGTTTAAGCTTACATCACTCTAGCAACCCATCATCTACTTATTACTTCCCTATGCCTTCCTCTAGGCCCAAATAATGGTGAAGTGTCATGTAGTCGACGTTCACATAACACCACTAGAGGAAAGACAACATACATCTCATCAAAATATCGAGCGAATACCAAATTCACATGACTACTAATAGCAAGACTTCACCCATGTCCTCATGAACAAACGTAACTACTCACAAAGCATATTCATGTTCATAATCAGAGGAGTAATAATATGCATCAAGGATCTGAACATATGATCTTCCACCAAGTAAACAAACTAGCATCAATTACAAGGAGTAATCAACACTACTAGCAACCCACATGTACCAATTTGTGGTTTTGATACAAGATTGGATACAAGAGATGAACTAGGATTTTGAGAGGAGATGGTGCTGGTGAAGATGTTGATGGAGATTGACCCCCTCTTGATGATAGGATCGTTGGTGATGACTTTGTTGATGATTTCCCCCTCCCGGAGGGAAGTGTCCTGGCAGAACAGCTCCGCTAGAGCCCTAGATTGACTCCGCCAAGGTTCCGCCTAGTGGCGACGAAGTTTCATCTCGTAAGCTTGCCCCCGATTTTTTCCAGGGTAAAAGTGATGATATAGCAGAAGATGGATGTCGGAGGCCCACCAGGGGGCCCAGGAGATAGGGGCGCGCCCTGTAGGGGTGGGCGCGCCCCCTGTCTCCTGGAGAGGGTGTGGGCCCCCTGGCCTATTTCTTTTGCTCATAATTTCTTATAAATTCCAAAAGGTTGTTTCGTGGAGTTTCGGGACTTTTGGAGATGTGCAGAATAGGTTTCCAACGTTTGCTCCTTTTCGGCCCGAATTCAGATTGCGGCATCCCCCTCTTCGTGGTAAACCTTGTAAAATAAGGGAGAATAGCCATAAGTATTGAGATATAACGTGTAATAGCAGCCCATAATGCAATATATATTGATATAAAAGCATGATGCAAAATGGACGTATCAACACCCTCATAATACATTTCAGGGTGGTGATGCTCCTTGCCCTGCGGCGGCCCCTCCTTCACCAGCTTCTCGGCGTCCATCTTAGCCCAGTGCACCTTCCCACGGGCAAAAGCCTGACGTGCACCTTCGATGCAGACAGAACATTTTATGACTTCCAGCCATGGGCAGGCATCCGCAAGCCGCCTCACCAGGCCGAAGTAGCTGTTGGGAAGGGCATCACCAGGCCACATCGGGACTATAAGGCCCTTCATGACCTGTTCGGCTGCCTTGTGGAGCTCGACCAGTTGCTTCAGCTGGTCGCTCAAGGGCATCGGGTATTCGGTCCCAGTATACTGAGACCAGAACACCTTCTCCGTCGAGCTCCCCTCCTCAGCCCGGTAGAACTCCGCGGCATCAGACACACTACGGGGCAGATCTACGAAAGCCCCTGGAGAGCTCCGAACTCGGGTAAGTAAATAGAAATATTCTTTCACATGCTTGCTTTGCATAATGAATTCCTTACCCGCCGCTATCTTCTTCACCGCCTCAATATCCTGGAGGCCCTTTTGGGCTTCGACCTTGGCATGTTTTGCGCTTTCGAGGGCCTTGGCAAGCTCGGACTCTCGCGTCTTTGAGTCAAGCTCCAAGGACTCGTGCTTCTTCACGAGTGCCTGGAGCTCTTGCTGCACCTCGCCTACTCGGGCTTCGTGTCTTTCTCGCTCAATGTGCTCCTTGGCCGCTTTGTTCTCGGCCTCGGACAACGCCTGTTTCAGGGTCGCCACTTCGGTCATGGTCCCTGGCACATTCATGATGATCCGATTACCTTGCAACCAAAACTTTTTTTATATGGACAAGGTATTCCTTACCTTTGTTCTCTTCGAGCTACTTCTTGGCAAGGCCGAGTTCTTTCTCGGACCGCTCGAGGTCATGCTTCAGTGCGGCGACCTCCGCAGTACGTGCGGCAGCGGCCTGCAGTGAAGCCTGCGTATGCATAGAGACATATTTGGATTAGACTCCTGCAGTCACTATTTGATCCTCTATTCGGCTTTTCTTCGCGAACGCCCAACAGAGCATCAGGAGCTACTGTCTATGCGGTAATATTTTCTTATACTTCGATTACCCACCTCAAAGCTTGTTAGGAGGCTGGCACAGGCTTGGTCGATCCGCTCTTGGCGGATCGAACCTTCTTATCACCGCACTCATGATAGTGCGGTGCTCTTCGTCGATGGAAGCGCTCTGAAGCACTTCCAAGAAGTTGTCCAAAGGCTCTAGGTGGGACAGAGGTCACCGGCAGGCGGCTTGCCCCTCTTAATGTGGGGCCGCTGCAGGAGTCTGGGACCACTGGTGGTTCCGGTGCGGTGTTCGACTGAGGGCCGAACTTGGAGCCCGTGGGAGTCTTGCTCCCTTTGCGCCCAGGGTCCGGAAGTCACCTTGAGGCGCCTCCAGGACAACCTCCCCTCGGCTTGGTGCCCTTTGAGACAAAGCCTCGAAGTTGTCCGTAGGGCGAGGGGAGGAGGCGGTCGGAAGTGAATCACTATTCATATCCGACGAGTCCAAAGAACCGTCCGACGAAGATACGTCGATGCGGGCTCGGGACGGACTGCATAATCATATTAGCTTAAGGAGAAGTAGTGCAATAAAAGCATACCATGAATTACTCTGGTATCCGAATACTTACGACTTCGCCAGGGGCTTGTCCCTGGGCAACCACTCGTCTTCGCTATGCGCGGTGGTCGTAGAACAGTCCGGAAGGAGTCCTTCCCTTCTTGGACCCTTCGGCCTCCCTGGTTGGGGCGGCCTTCCTTTTCTTGTCTCCTCCGGCTGGAGGGGGAGAACCTTCATCTTCCTCCTCCTCGTTTTCACGAGAGGAGTGCGTCTCGGAGTTATCGAACGATGAGTCCGATACCACCTGACGCCAGGAACTCTTTCAGGTCCCCGTGACCTTCTTCTTGGTCTTCTTCTCCGGCACCTCATAAGGTGCCGGAGTCAGCATCTCCGTCAGGAGAGTGTTGGCCAGATCTTCGGGTAGGGGGGCTGGGCAGTCGATCTGCTCCGATGTTTCCACCCAGTCCAGTCAAAGGCTTGGGAGCTCAGATCCCGCACATGATTAAACTGGGGAAAGTAAATACCCTATAAGGTGTAGAGAACTTACCGGATTCGCAGGGCGCTTCGCGCTAAGTCCGCGGTCCTCGGTAAGGGAAGGGGGGACCTCAGCGCCCTTGAACAGCACCCTCCAGACGTCCTTGTGCTTCATGTCAAAGAGCTCGCGCACAGTCTGGTGCTGGGCCAGGTCGAACTACCATAAATTAAACGCCCGGCCAGCTCCACCGACGAATTTGGCGGAAGAGCATGGCTTGGACCACGTTGACATGCTTGAGTTTCTTGCTTATCATGTTCCGGATACACTTCTGGAGTCCGGCCAGCTCCACCGATGAATTATAGGACAAGCCCTTCTCTTTCCAGGAGGTAAGTCGCATGGGGATTTCGGATCGGAATTCGGGGGCCGCCACCCAGTTGGAGTCGCGCGGCTCGGTGATGTAGAACCACCCCGACTGCCACCCCTTTATGGTCTCCACATAGGAGCCCTCGAGCCATGTGACGTTGGGCATTTTGCCCACCATGGCGCCTCCGCATTCCGCTTGCTGGCCGCCTACAACCTTGACTTGACATTAAAGGTCTTCAGCCACAGGCCGAAGTGGGGCTGGACACGGAGGAAGGCCTCGCACACGACGATAAACGCCGAGATGTTGAGAATAATGTTCGGGGCTAGATCATGGAAGTCCAGCCCATAGAAGAACATGAGGCCGCGGACGAACGGGTGAAGGGGGAACCCCAGTCCGCGGACGAAGTGGGTGAGAAAGACTACCCTCTCGTAAGCCTCCGGGGTAGGGACGATCTGCCCCTCGTCCGGCAGCCGGTGCGCGATATCCGTGGCCAAGTATCCAGCTCCCCGCAGCTTCTAGATGTCCTCCTCCGTGACGGAGGATTTCATCCACTTGCCTCCCGCTCCGGACATGATTGGAGCGGTGTGAGGAGAAAGATGTGAACTTGGGTGTTGCAGCTCGAGTGCGCAAGAATGTACGAGTGAGGAGGGATAAGGCGTGGGTGAAAAAAGGTGAACCCTTATCTCTTTATAAAGGCGGACGAAACTATACGCCCCCACTAGCCTGGTAAACTCGCTTACTCCCCAAGCGCCGTGATTGATGGCGCGGTTAGGTTACCCACGCCCGTGTTGATGAGAATCCCATGATAAGGGGACACGATCTCTGCTTCGACAATACGTGCCAAGGAAACCGCCTCGCAATATGCGCCAAAGCTGGTTGAGAAAACCGGTTCGAATAATGACCGGGCCATGGTATGATGTCATGATATGAAGCACGTCAGCAGATTAGATTTGTGGAAATATTATTCTCTCTACGGTGGTATGTGGGACTTGTTTTGCAGAGCCGGACACTATCCTTGTGTTCAAAATCTTCTACAGAATATTTGGAGGAAGGAACCCGCCTTGCAATGCCGAAGACAATCTGCGCGCCGGACTCATCGTCATTGAAGCCTGGTTCATGGGCTACTGAGGGAGTCCTGGATTAGGGGGTATCCGGAAAGCCGGACTATATCCTTTGGCCGGACTGTTGGACTATGAAGATACAAGATTGAAGACTTCGTCTCGTGTCCGGATGGGACTCTCCTTGGCATGGAAGGCAAGCTTGGCGATACGGATATGTAAATCTCCTCCCATTGTAACCGACTCTGTGTAACCCTAGCCCCCTCCGGTGTCTATATAAACCACAGGGTTTAGTTCATAGGACTAACAACAATCATACCATAGGCTAGCTTCTAGGGTTTAGCCTCTACGATCTCGTGGTAGATCAACTCTTGTACTACTCATATCATCAAGATCAATCAAGCAGGAAGTAGGGTATTACCTCCATCAAGAGGGCCCGAACCTGGATAAACATCGTGTCCCCTGCCTCCTGTTACCATCCGCCTTAGACGCACAGTTCGGGACCCCCTACCCGAGATCCGCCGGTTTTGACACCGACAGGGTTAACGTAAACTGCCTCTCTCTGTCCTCCCCTGATTTTCATGGTGGTGGGCGCCTCCCTCCCCCCAATCTACAATCAACAGCTCACATGTTTCACATTATGTTAATTACGTAGCTGGGATTATGTAGGTGTAGCATTACTCGTCCTAAAAAACCCAACTAAGCCAACCTCCCAGCATATCGCGCAGGAAAAGACCCGGCCGCGCCATTTTAGTCGGGATTACCGGATTATTAGTAGTAGTATCAATGGATCGCGCGAAGCAACAAATTGTTTTTGAGGGTGCGAAGCACCTAGTTTAAAAGGAAAAAGGCGGTACACTCACAGCACTCCTGTCGCGGTCGCATTGCACCCCACACACGTTCGGTCCTCCACACGGCTCACGCATAAGCGGGCAGCGCTTGCCTCTTCACTGACACGTGGGACTACACTTTGAGAAACTGACCATGCGCCAAACTCATCCCGCCCATCAGCTGAAACCTCCCCACACCCAACACTACAAAAAGACACATCCGTGACATTTTGGGCGAGCGAAATTTTTTCATCATACATATGACACTTCTATGACGATAATTGTGACAAAACCGGTATCATCATAGATGTGGTGGGCTCCTACTTCTATGACAAAAAATCATGACAGAAAATGGGTTTTCGTCACAGGCGGGCGGAGGCGGAGCTGCATGACATTCTTTGGGTCGTCCATGACGGAAAAAACCGTGGTAGAAGCGAGGGCGTGAAAATTTGGCGAAGTTCCGGTTACGGTGGGAGGTCGGGGCGGCGATGCGCATTTCTCTCATACACGTCTGCAGCGTGTGTGTGGCGTTAGCTCTAATCGAACCCGGCGAGGCATTGGGCTCTAATCGAACTGGCGATTGCCGCTGCGAACTCTGGCGTTCACGAACCCGGCGATCGATCGATGGTACATTAATCGAACCTGATCTAGCGATTCGCCGCTACTTCTCGCTAATCAAGCCGATCGATTGGATGAACGATGAAGTGCTTTGCGGGGGGTTGGATGAGCGATGAGCGATGGCGTTGCCTCTTGATGAACAGGACCCCGTGGTGTGGAGGGCTGGATGAGCGATGAAGCGGTGGAGTGGTGCCTGTGGAGGGTGGTTGAACAGACCCGTGGTGTGGAGGGCTGGATGAGCAGTGAAGCGGTGGAGGGGTGCCCGTGGAGGGGTGGTTGAACAGGAGCCGGTGGAGTAGCACGCGATGGAGGCTGGATGAACAGGAGCCCGTGGAGGCTGGAGGAGGTCGACGGTAGCCCGTGGAGGCTGGAGGAGGTCGATGGTGGAGATGAACAATATCCTGTGGAGTCCCGTTTTGCGGTACGCCACACCCCTCCCAATGAACAGGACCCCCATTTCGACCATAGCGCTCCAACACAAGTCCGTTTCGTCCGTTTTGCGGTATGCCACACCCCTCCCGATCAACAGGACCCCCGTTTCGACCGTAGGAGGTCCGTTTCGTCCGTTTTGCGGTACGCCACACCCCTCCCGATCAACAGGACCCCCGTTTCGACCGTAGGAGGTCCGTTTCCTCTGTTTTGCGGTACGCCACACCCCTCCCGATCAACAGGACCCCGTTCCGAATGTAGGAGGTCCGTTTCCTCCGTTGTGCAGTACGCCAGGCCTCATTTCTGTCGCTTGTTCCGTCCAAGCCGGTTGGCTCCCACGCGTTCCGTTGCCTCTTGATGAACACGACGAATTCCGTTGCCTCCCGATGAACACAACGCATTCCGTTACCTCCCGATGAACACGAGCATTTCGTTGCCTCCCCATAAACACGACGACGACGTTGTTTCTCCGTTCTAACCCAGCCATGTACACGAGCCCCTGGCCGTATGTATGCGCAAGTAGGCGTTCGAGACCCTACCTGCATGTATGTACGTGGCCGTATTTTCTTTCTTGCACCCTTGCCGATGTACGTACGTGTACATGCTACGTGCGCGCCTCTACTACGACACGTGCGCGCCTCTATAACGACCAGTATGTAGGTACACGTTCGCGACCAGAATGACAACACTACGTACGCTTCGACCAGGTGGGTCCCGACTGTCAGGCACTTCCTTGCCTGCGAAGATGTAGCTGGTGGGTCCCAGCAGTCACGGGGGCGAATCGTGTTTCTTTGCCCGGACGCACTTCCTTGCGTGCGAAGATGTAGTTGGTGGGTCCCAGCAGTCAGGGGGAAACATTTTTTCGCGAAATACGGTGGCCCGTACGGTGGGTCCCGCTGTCAGGTGGAGGAATAATTATTTTGCGCGTAATAAGGAGGCACTTTCTTGCTGCGGCCGTGGACCCAGCTGTCAGCCTCTCCACGTACAATCCACGTCCGATGGAAGCCATTCCTTGACTACGTTGTTCACGCCGCGCCGAGAGCAGCAGGGCGGTGGACGACGGTGAGGCCTAGGAAGGGGATGACGCGGAGCCGGGGAAGACGCGGCAGTGGATGCCCATGCATAGAGGAGTACGAGGGTTCACTGGTTCGCTGCGGTGTGAGGCTGACGTCGCCGCCGAATAACAGGGGGTGTGGGTGAGTAGAGGGATGGCTTGGCCAGCGGTGGGAGTAGTAGGGGGCAGTGAGGCCTCCGCCACATCGCAGCCGGCCACGGGAGGCGGGAGCACGAGGCACGACCGGTGCTGGTTTGGGCGGTTGGAGCAAGAAGACCAAAGGTTGAAGAAGCACTGCGGCCGTTGGATGGACATCGTACGGTCACTAGAGCTAGAATCGTGCATATTGACTAAGTTGACAAAGCCCTCCGTCCCCGTCAATTTAGTAGGCCCACAAGTCAGCCTGCCACTATACTGGGTCCCAGCTAATCGGGGGAGTATTCATTTTTTTTGTGCGTAATAAGGAGGCACTTCCTTGCGTGCGAAGATATAGCTGGTGGGTCCGAGCTGTCAGCGGCGGTAACCTTTTTTTCGCGAAATACAGAGGCCCTTTAGGTGGGTCCCTGATGTCAAGTGGAGGAATCATTATTTTGCGCGTAATAAGGAGGCATTTCCTTGCGTGCGGCCGTGGACCCAGATGTCGGCCTCTCCATGTACAGTCCACTTCAGATGCATGTCGGTCGTTGACCACATTGACCAGGCCGCGCCGAGAGCACCGAAGCGGTGGACGGCAGCGAGGCCTAGGAAGGAACGACACGGAGGCGGGGAAGACTAAGCGATTGTTTCCCACGCGGAGGGGAGTACGACTGTCTGAGGGTTTATCTGTTCGTCTGCCGTCACGGGAGAATAACAGCAGTGTGGGTGAGTAGAGGATGGCTAGGCCAGCGATGGGAGAATCTGATGGGCGGTGAGGCTGCGAGGCAGCACAACCCGGCATGAGGAGGAGGGAGCAGGCAGTCCCACGGCGCTTGTTTGAGCGGGCCGAGCAGAAGAGCAGAGATAGAAGAAGCACGACGGCCGTTGGATGGACATCCAACAGTCACTGCTTGTGCGTCAACCTTTTTTTAGGAAAGCCTCAAATCTGTGGAAAACAGCATACAACCCATTTGATAATTCTTAAGGTTTTTTTGAAGCCCATATTCTTTTTGTTAGCATTACAGCCCATATTGTGGCCACGGTTAAAAAATTATACGAAATTTTGCATATTTCGGTGCGGTCCGAACTGTTTTTAATCCCGAAATTTTGACTCACATTCAAACTGATTTTAAAAATAAATATATATCAATATAAAATCCAACAAATTCTCCACGCATAAAAATTAATGTAATTTAAAATCTCGAAATGAAAAAATATATTTGAAACTAATTGCCGGTTTGATGTGTTTTAAAAATGTACAACCCATTTCTCATTACTGATAGGCCATTTTCTCGGCCAGCCGAATGAAGCTCTCCTCGTCTTGAAAAATTTGCAGCCCAACAGGCCTGACAAAGCGACTTACTTGGCAAATCACAAAAAAACTGGGCTGTGGACGTGGACCCCGGTATCGGCCTCTCCACGTCTGATTACTCTTCCGATGGAAGTCGGTCGTTGACCACATTGACCACGCCACCGAGACCACCAAAGGCGGTGGGCGATGGCGAGGCCTAGGAAGGGGACGGCGGAGCCGGGGAAGACGCAGCGAGATGCCCACGCAGAGAGAAGTACGAGGTTCACTGGTTCGGCTGTGGCGTGAGGCTGCCGTCGCCGCAGAATAACAGGGGGTGTGGGTGAGTAGAGGGATACCCTGGGCCAGCGATGGGAGTACTAGGGGGCGGTGAGGCTTCCGCGGCATCACAGCCGACCACGAGGGGCAGGAGCACGCGGCACGACCGGCGTTGCTTTGTGCGGCTGGAGCAAGAAGACCAGAGGTTGAAGAAGCACTATGGCCGTTGGATGGACATCGTTCGGTCACTGGAGCTAGAACCGTTCATATTGACTAAGTTGACAAATCCCTCCGTCCTCGTCAAATTAGTAGGCCCACAAGTCAGCCACCCACTATGGTGGGTCCCAGCTAGCAGGGGGTATTCATTTTTTGGTGCGTAATAAGGAGGCACTTCCTTGTGTGCGAAGATATAGCTGGTGGGTCCGACCTGTCGGCAGGGGAACGTTTTTTTCACGAAATACAGAAGCCCTTCCCATGTATAGTGCATGTAAAGTGCGTAATAAGGAGGAACTTTCCTTGCGTGCGACCATGGACCTCGTGGGTCCCAGCCATCAGGCTCTCCACGTACAGTCCTCTTCCGATGACTCTCGTATGTTGACCACGCCAAGGCCGAAAGCGCACCGAGGCGGTGGACGGCGGCGAGGCCCCTGCATCGAACGACCGGAGATGGGGAAGACACGGCGGTGGAGTCACAGATGGAGAGGAGTGGGAAACTTGACTGGTTGGTGCGGGGTGGGCCTACACTCGGCGAAGAATAACGGGAGGTGTGGAGTGGAGGGATGGCCTGGCCATCGGCGGGTAGCGTTTGTTGAGGCGCAAAACAACACCGCTGGGCGCCAAGGCTGGAGCAAGCGGTTCCGATGGCGCTAGGGAAGAAGGCGAGAGATTGAAGAAGAATGCCGGCCGTTGGATGTAAATCCAACGCCTTCTTAAACTTCGACCTACTAGCCGACATGTCGGCCCACCCATTTGTTTTTAGTCCATTTGGTGGGCTGGGTGAAACAATGATGTAGCATCTATGTAGCCCGTTTAAATTACATTTGCATTTTTCTCGAAATCCATGGACTTGCTGGGCTGGGTGAAAATATCATCTTTGGGCTAGACGGAGAAATGTTATAAAAACATAAACACATGATTGCACGTCAGTAAAATCTTTGCAAGCTTATGTACGCAATCACTAGGAGTTAACTTGGCAAGTTATATATAAACAGTTATTATTGGAGTATTATTTTGTAAGAACTTTCAACTTACGAAATAAAATATCATTTTAATTTGATGAGTTAATAGTACGTGGGGGATTATTATTTTTTAGGCTAGACGTGGGACAATTGAGTTGGTTCTAGGGGAAAGTACTGGGAGAAAACTCAGTTTTCATGGAAAAAGAAAGTGGGAGAAAATTCAGAGACCTGCTGGGTCCACCTGAGGAGAGGAATATATTGGGAGGAAGGAGATTCAAAGCACGGCAGCTGAGTGAACTAGCTTTTTTTACGGACAAGTGAAATAGTTTACATACATAAGCAAATAGCCACTGAAAAAACAATCAGGTTAATGGGTTCTTAAAAGAAATATTTCGGACAAAACAGATAATTACGACACGTAGGCTAGTGCATGAAACACTCAGATGATAAAGGTGCTTATAAACAGATAAAGTACAACATCTAGACCTTCCTGGCACGCTTGATCATGACGCTGCGGCTGTCCGTGTACTCGTCGGTTACGGGAAGCAGACACGCCCTCATGTCCAAGATCTGCCTGTACATGTCGTAGCATGCATATGCGTCCTTGGCTGCGTAGGTTATGTAGGCTACATTAAGAGGTACCTCCCACGTGTTCAGGTCGTCTTCTTTCATGTTGGCGTATCAGGGGTCGATGATGGTCTCAGCGAGGTCAACAACAGAGTCCTTCTCCTGCCCGTTGCTGATGATCTTGTATTGCTTCTGGATGTCGACAAGCTTGTTGCACCGGATGGCGAATCGTCACGTTCTTCCTTCTCTCCTTTGTAGAGAAGGTACGATCGATGTTGCCGATGAAACGGGCGAATGCTCGAACCTGGTGCAGCCATAGGGGTGAGGCGGCGTAGCTTCACCAAGTCCCTATCGTTGGTGTACATCACATTCAACTTGGTGCAGCCATAGGACTGACCGCGAACTCAAAGGGGAACTCCTTGCTGAAGTCCATATCCAGCGGGCTCACCCTCGGATCGCCATTGGAGTCTCTTCGAGTGAACGAGTGTGTAGGCAGCGGCGTGATTAGTTTTCAGCTCTTGGGGAACTGGATTCAACAGTAAGCTGAGTGTGTACAGGCGACAACAGTTACTACCCCTCCCTCGTCCGCTGCACGCCCGGCAAAAGATGCACCCTCGGCGCATTAAAATGCCTCCATTAAGAAACCTATTCCGGCCACACATCGGTTCACGAGCGGGTCTGTATTGGTACTGTAATAATAGGAGTTAGTGGTCACTTTACTTAAATTTAATTAGCTTTAATAGAAATTTATACTTAAAACAAGCAATGCATTCGCTCATTCTATCAGTGCCACAGGATCAACATGCACAACAATTAGAATTATTATTCACAGGACGCACACGATAAGCACATTTGTCGCACTTTCACAAAGATAATACTACCAATTTTGAACGTTTGTTATGGTTGTTGTCCTCTGCATCATCATGCCGTGTTTCCCAGCTTGCAAGATTTAGAACCAACAAATAAGATCCAAATAATAAGTACAACAAATATGCCTACACATCTCATTGATTCCGAGCTTGCAAGATTCAGAACCAACAAATAAGATCCAAATAATAAGTACAACAAAGATGCCTACACATCTCATTGATTCCCAGATAGCAAGATTCAGAACCAACAAATAAGATGCAAATAATAAGTACAACAAAGATGCCTACACATCTCACTGATTCCCAGCTTGCAAGATTCATAACCAACCCATTAGAGCCTTTTGATAAAGTGAATATCGGAATTAAATCCATCTTGGCTAGCCATGTCATACAATCGAAGAACTTGGCAAATGCTCTTGACCGTCACAACATCTGTAGTTGAGTATTCATGTTTGCACAGCATGTTTGCAAGCACAAACAAGGAGACAGGAGAGCATGATTTCACTTTAATAGCGGTCTCCTTGAACTCAACCTCCAGCTCTACTTGGATGAGGTCTGCCCGGAGTTCCATGATTCAATTCATGCGCCTTTTTCTGCAGTTCACCTGAAATGAAGCAAAGATTGCATCATTCAGCTAGCAAGAAGTACTTGCTCTTGTGAGCTGGCAGGTTCTTCTTTAGTAGTTGCACTAAAATTGAGTAACATTAAGGTTGGTTGTCCGGCTCATGTAAGGTGCAACTATAATTTTCTAATCCTTTTGTGCAGTTTCACTAAAATAAAGTGCCATTGTGGTGACAGTGATGGCTCCATCTTGCAAAGGCTAATAAAATGTTGCACGAGATTACCAAACAGAACTTGATGTAGATTTTGGAAACTCCAATCACCATTTTGTGCAGTTCCACCAAAATTGAGAGATGTTGCCCACGTGACATTTTAGTTGAACTGCACAAGACACTCATTCCAAAAAGAAGTGTTTTGTGCAGTTCACCAAAAGGTCACAATAGCAACAAGGTGAAATGGGTATCCCTATCTGCACAAAATGATAGAAAGTAAACAGTTGTTGTTCAATAAGAATATATGAAACATATACAAAATGAAAAGAAGCATCTTAATTATGTTCATGGCAATCATGCAAGGACAGTAGAAATTTTAAAACGTCAGCAATGCTTCATGTTACCAGAAGCATTACGATCAACAATGAGATTCCTCAAATATGGGATTAGTTTAATGGTGGCATTGCTTGTTTACCAGACACAGTAAATCAACATCAGCTAAAGAGTTGGTTTAAGGGCATGGGACCGTGGGGACACCAGGACACTCAACAGCGTGAAGGAGCAACTTAGTTATCATACTGGGGGAAACAGCAGGAGTGCCATTTGTAACACAGTTTAATTGCATCTTATCACTGGAGGCATTAGATTAACAATAACACTGGTTAGACATGTCCCTAAGGTAACAGTGTGATCGCTTCACTTTACATGCGCCCTTACATTAACAACAAAGAAAAGGTTGGTATAAGGACATGCGGCGGTGGGCGCATCGGCACAATGTACCTACAAGGAGGCATAAAGTGGTGATGTCGAGCTTGTTCACGCTATGTGAGGGCAGCAAACCTAATCCTCGAGACCTTGTACTATGTGAGGCAGCGAATCTAATCACAGAGACCTTTTACTATGTGAGGGCAGCAAATCTAATCTTGGAGACCTTTTACTATGTGAGGGCAGCAAATCTAATCTTGAGACCTTTTACTATGTGAGGGCAGCAAATCTAATCCACGAGACCTTTTACTATGTGAGGGCAGCAAATCTAATCCTGGATACCTTTTACTATGTGATGGCAGCAAATCTAATCCTGGACATACTCTGTTGACTTGTCCACCAGCCGCCACTTTCTATCCTTTTTTCAACCAATAATAGATTTGTTCCTTATCTAGTTTGTACTGTGTTTTTGATACGTCTCCAACGTATCTATAATTTTTGATTGCTCCATGCTACTTTATCTACTGTTTTTGACTATATTGGGCTTTAGTTTCCACTTTTATATTATTTTTGGGACTAACCTATTAACCGGAGGCCCAGCCCAGAATTGTTGTTTTTTTGCCTATTTCAGTATTTCGAGGAAACAGAATATCAAACGGAGTCCAAACGGAATGAAACCTTCGGGAACGTGATCTTCTCACCGAACGTGATCCAGGAGACTTGGACCCTACTCCAAGAAGTTTCCGGGGAGGTCACGAGGGTGGAGGGCGCCCCCCCCCCTGGGCGTGCCCCCTGCCTCGTGGGCCCCTCGGAGCTCCACCGACGTACTCCTTCCTCCTATATATACCTACGTACCCCCATTAGACCAGATACGGATCCAAAAACCTAATTCCACCACCGCAACTTCCTGTATCCACGAGATCACATCTTGGGGCTTCTACATCAACACCATAGCCCCTCCGATGAAGTGTGAGTAGTTTACTTCAGACCTTCGGGTCCATAGCTAGTAGCTAGATGGCTTCTTCTCTCTTTTTGGATCTCAATACAATGTTCTCTCATCTCTCGTGGAGATCTATTCGATGTAATCTTATTTTTATGCGGTGTGTTTGTTGAGACCGATGAATTGTGGGTTTATGATCCAGCTTATCTATGAATAATATTTGAATCTTCTCTGAATTCTTTTATGTATGATTGATTTATCTTTGCAAGTCTCTTGAATTATCCGTTTGGTTTGGCCAACTAGATTGGTAGTTCTTGCAATGGGAGAAGTGCTTAGCTTTGGGTTCAATCTTGCGGTGTCCTTACTCGATGTAAAGAGTTGCAAGGCACGTATTGTATTGTTTCCATCGAGGATAACAAGATGGGGTATTTATCATATTGCATGAATTTATTCCTCTACATCATGTCATCTTGCTTAAGGCGTTACTCTGCTTTTAACTTAATACTCTAGATGCATCTTTGGAGAGCGGTCGATGAGTGGAGTAATAGTAGTAGATGCAAAGGTGAGTCGGTCTACTTGTCACGGACGTGATGCCTATATACATGATCATACCTAGATAACCTGATAACTATGCTCAATTCTATCAATTGCTCAACAGTAATTTGTTTACCCACCGTAGAATACTTATGCTCTTGAGAGAAGCCACTAGTGAAACCTATGGCCCCCGGGTCTATTCTCATCCTATCAATCTCCATCACTTTATTTTACTTGTTTTGCTTTTACTTTTTACTTTGCATCTTTATATCAAAAATACCAAAAATATTATCTCTATCAGATCTCACTCTCGTAAGTGACCGTGAAGGGATTGACAACCCCTAAGCGTTGGTTGCGAGTTGCTACCGTTTTGTGCAGGTACGAGGGACTTGCGCGTGACCTCCTACTGGATTGATACCTTGGTTCTCAAAAACTGAGGGAAATACTTACGCTACTGTGCTGCATCACCCCCTCCTCTTCGGGGAAAACCAACACTAGCTCGAGACGTAGCAAGAAGGATTTCTGGCGCCGTTGCCGGGGAGACTTACGCGAAGTCAATTGAAGATTTGGACTCCCGACAATGAGCCATTTCTGGCGCCGTTGCCGGAGAGGCCTACGCAAAAGTCAACATACCAAGTACCCATCACAATCCCTATCTCTCGCATTACATTATTTGCCATTTGCCTCTCGTTTTCCTCTCCCCCACTTCACCCTTGCCGTTTTATTCGCCCTCTCTTTTTCGTTCGCCTTCTTCCCGTATGTATCTTTGTTTCTGTTTCCTTGTGCCTTCTATATGCTTGCATCTTCGCTCGCTGAAAATCTATTGATATGGGTCCACTTAAAGTGTTCTACTTGGATCATCTTCGATCCCTATGTGCTCATGCTGAAACCCCAACTAGCTTAGTTGAGGGCAGATCTTTAGATGAGCATGCTTGTTATGTGCGACACCGTATATCTGAAAAAGGGAAACTATTATGGAGTCAAATTCAATGTTTGCAATACTATGCTTGGAATTTATGTTGGGAATATGATTTTACTTGTTGTTCTGAAAACCCTAAAAAACACCTTCCCTACCAATGTGAGTTTAATGAAAATGAAATCTTATCTTCTTTGCAAAGGGTGTGTACAGTTACTATGATATCGAATAAATTGAAGAATTTGTTGCTTTTAAGGGTGCTTATGAAGTTGTTTATTTGATTGAAAAGTATGATTTTACTCTCTACGAATCTGAAAATTTTGACATACTTAAATATTGCTATGAAAATTATGCTCATAATGTCTGTGTCAAAGAATTTATTGAGAGAATGACCGCTGCTTTGGAAGGAAATAATGATATGCATGAATCTATAGATAATGATGATTCCGATGATTTGATTCAAATATCCCTTGATGAACATGATGCTTGCTATCCTTGTGGCCATGATGCCAATATTTATGAAGACTAATTTACTATAGTTCCGTATGATAAACATGAGATCGTTGCTATTGCACCCATACTTGCTAGTTCCTTTGATAAAAAGCATGATTGCAATGATTTTACTATAAGTTCTCTTGATGACAATTGTGCTAATAATATTCAAAACCCTAAGCTTGGGGATGCTAGTTTTTGCTTTCTACGATAATTTGTTTACCTATAATATGCCTATGCATAGGAAGTATGTTAGACTTAAGTGTGTTTGTCACATGTTTTATGATGCTCTCTTTGTGCCTCAATTCTTGTCTTTCTTGTGAGCATCATTGAATCTCAATGCCTAGCTAAAAAGGCTTTAAAGAAAAGCGCTTGTTGGGAGGCAACCCAATTTTATTTTGCGTTTTTTTGTTTTTGGTTCTGTTTAGGAGTAAATAATCCATCTAGATTCTGTTTAGATGTGGTTTTATCTTTTAATTAGTGTTTGTTCCAAGTTAAACCTATTAGATCTTCTTGGAAGATAGTTATTTGATCTTGCTGTAATTTCCAGAATCTTCGTGCTCAGTGCCCGAATTGTTACAAATCACCAGAGCGTGATAAAATAGTGATTCCAACTGCTGCTTGTCAATAAGAGAATTTCCCAGGTCGTCTAATTTTGGTAGAATTTTTTGGGTTCCAGAAGTTTGCGTTAGGTACAGATTACTACAGACTGTTCTGTTTTTGACAGATTCTGTTTTGCGTGTGTTGTTTGCTTATTTTGATGAATCTATGGCTAGTAAAATAGTTTATGATCCATATAGAAGTTGGAATACAGTAGGTTTAACACCCATACAAATAAAGAATTAGTTCATTACAGTACCTTAAAGTAGTCTTTTGTTTTGTATCTCTAACGGAGCTCACGAGATTTCTATTGAGTTTTGTGTTGTGAAGTTTTCAAGTTTTGGGTGAATTCTTTTGATGTATTATTGAACAAGGAGTGGCAAGAGCCTAAGCTTGGGGATGCCCATGGCACCCCCAAGATAATCCAAGGACACCAAAAAGTCAAAGCTTGGGGATGCCCCGGAAGGCATCCCTCTTTAAATCCACTTCCATCGGTAATTTACTTGGATATATATTTTTATTCACCACATGATATGTGTTTTGCTTGGAGTGTCTTGTAATATTTGAGTCTTTGCTTGTTAGTCTACCACAATCATCCTTGCTGTACACACCTTTTGAGAGAGCCATATATGAATTGAAATTTGTTAGAATACTCTATGTGCTTCACTTATATCTTTTGAGCTTGATAGTTTTGCTCATAGTGCTTCACTTATATCTTTTTTGAGCTTGATAATTTTTGCCCTAGTACTTCACTTAGATCTTTTAGAGCACGGTGGTGGATTGTTTTAAATAAACTTGATCTCTCATGCTTCACTTAGATTATTTTGAGAGTCGTTAATAGCATGGTAATTTGCTTCATGTTAATATACTTGGTATTCAAGATATGTGAAACTTTCTTTTAAGTGGGTTGAATACTAAGATAAGTTTGAGGCTTGATAATCGTTTTGAGATATGGAGGTAATAATATCAAAGTCGTGCTAGTTGAGTAGTTGTGAATTTGAGAAATACTTGTGTTGAAGTTTGCAAGTCCCGTAGCATGCACGTATGGTTAAAGTTGTGTAACAAATTTGAAGCATGAAGTGTACCTGGCTTGTGCATCCTTATGAGTGGCGGTCGGGGACGAGCGATGGTCTTTTACTACCAATCTATCCCCCTAGGAGCATGCGCGTAGTACTTGATTTTTGATGACTTCTAAATTTTTGCAATAAGTATATGAGTTCTTTTGACTAATGTTGAGTCCATGGATTATACGCACTTTTACCTTTCCGCCATTTGCTAGCCTCTTTGGTACCGTGCATTGCCCTTTCTCACATTGAGAGTTGGAGCAAACTTCACCGGTGCATCCAAACCCCGTGATATGATATGCTCTTTCAGACATAAACCTCCTTATATCTTCCTCAAAACAGCCACCATACCTACCTACTATGGCATTTCCATAGCCATTCCGAGATATATTGCCATGCAACTTCCACCACCACCATCATCATCATCATGACATACATTACTTTTGTCATATTGCCATTGCATGATCTTGTAGTTGACATCGTATTTGTAGCAAAGCCACCATGCATTATTTTCCATACATGTCACTCTTGATTCATTGCATCATCCCGGTACACCGCCGGAGGCATTCATATAGAGTCATACTATGTTCTAGTATCGAGTTGTAATCATTATGTTGTAATCAATAGAAGTGTGATGATCATCATTATTAGAGCATTGCCCAATAAAAAAAAGGGCCAAAATAAAAAAAAGAAAGGCCCAAAAAAAGAAAATAAAAAAAAGGGCAATGCTACTATCTCTTTTTCCACATTTGTGCTTCAAAGTAGCACCTTGTTCTTAATGTAGTGAGTCTCATATATTGTGCTTCAAAGTAGCACCATGTTTTTCATATAGTGAGTCTCATAAGTTGTCTTGTTCATACTAGTGGGAATTTTTCATTATATAACTTGGCTTGTATATTCCAACGATGGGCTTCCTCAAAATGCCCTAGGTCTTCATGAGCAAGCAAGTTGGATGCACACCCACTAGTTTTCTTTTTTGTTGAGCATTCATAGCTCTAGTGCATCCGTTGCATGGCAATCCCTACTCCTTGCATTAACATCAATCGATGGGCATCTCCATAGCTCATTGATTAGCCTCGTTGATGTGAGACTTTCTTCCTTTTTGTCTTCTCCACACAATCCCCATCATCATACTCTATTCCACCCATAGTGCTATATCCTTGGCTCACGCTCATGTATTGCGTGAAGGTTGAAAAAGTTTGAGATTATTTAATTATGAAACAATTGCTTGGCTTGTCATCGGGGGTATAGAAGTTGGGAACATCTTTGTGTGACGAAAATGAAGCATAGCCTAACTATATGATTTTGTAGGGATGAACTTTCTTTTTCCATGTTATTTTGAGAAGACATGATTGCTTTGATTAGTATGCTTGAAGTATTCTTATTTTTGTGTCAATATGAACTTTTGTCTTGAATCTTTCGGGTCTGAATATTCATACCATGATTAAGAAGATTTACATTGAAATTATGCCAAAGTATCACTCCGCATCAAAATTCTCTTTTTATCATTTACCTACTCGAGGACGAGCAGGAATTAAGCTTGGGGATGCCCGATACGTCTCCAACGTATCCATAATTTTGATTGCTCCATGCTACTTTATCTACTGTTTAGGACTATATTGGGCTTTATTTTCCACTTTTATATTATTTTTGGGACTAACCTATTAACCGGAGGCCCACCCCAAAATTGCTGTTTTTTTGCCTATTTCAGTATTTCGAGGAAACAGAATATCAAACGGAGTCGAAACGGAATGAAACCTTCGGGAACGTGATCTTCTCGCCGAACGTGATCCAGGAGACTTGGACCCTACTCCAAGAAGTTTCCGGGGAGGTCACGAGGGTGGAGGGCGCGCCCAGGTGCCTCGTGGGCCCCTCAGAGGTCCACCGACATACTCCTTCCTCCTATATATACCTACGTACCCCCATTACACCAGATACGGAGCCAAAAACCTAATTCCACCACCGCAACTTCATGTATCCACGAGATCCCATCTTGGGGCTTGTTCTGGAGCTCCGCCGGAGAGGGCATCCACCACGGAGGGCTTCTACATCAACACCATAGCCCCTCCGATGAAGTGTGAGTAGTTTACTTCAGACCTTCGGGTCCATAGCTAGTAGCTAGATGGCTTCTTCTCTCTTTTTGGATCTCAATACAATGTTCTCCCCCTCTCTCATGGAGATCTATTCGATGTAATCTTCTTTTTGCGGTGTGTTTGTTGAGAACGATGAATTGTGGGTTTATGATCCAGCTTATCTACGAATAATATTTGAATCTTCTCTGAATTCTTTTATGTATGATTGAGTTATGTTTGCAGGTCTCTTCGAATTATCCGTTTGGTTTAGCCAACTAGATTGGTAGTTCTTGCAATGGGAGAAGTGCTTAGCTTTGGGTTCAATCTTGCGGTGTCCTTACTCAGTGACAGAAAGAGTTGCAAGGCACGTATTGTATTGTTTCCATCAAGGACAAGAAGATGGGGTATTTATCATATTGCATGAATTTATTACTCTACATCATGTCATCTTGCTTAAGGCGTTACTCTGTTTTTAACTTAATACTCTAGATGCATGCTGGATAGCGGTCGATGAGTGGAGTAATAGTAGTAGATGCAGTGTGAGTCGGTCTACTTGTCACGGACGTGATGCCTATATACATGATCATACCTAGATAACCTGATAACTATGCTCAATTCTATCAATTGCTCAACAGTAATTTGTTTACCCAAGTAGAATACTTATGCTCTTGAGAGAAGCCACTAGTGAAACCTATGGCCCCTGTGTCTATTCTCATCATATCAATCTCCATCACTTTATTTTACTTGTTTTGCTTTTACTTTTTACTTTGCATCTTTATATCAAAAATACCAAAAATATTATCTCTATCAGATCTCACTCTCGTAAGTGACCGTGAAGGGATTGACAACCCCTAAGCGTTGGTTGCGAGTTGCTACCGTTTTGTGCAGGTACGAGGGACTTGCGCGTGACCTCCTACTGGATTGATACCTTGGTTCTCAAAACTGAGGGAAATACTTACGCCATCTTGTGCTGCATCACCCCTCCTCTTCGGGGAAAACCAACGCTAGCTCGAGACGTAGCAAGAAGGATTTCTGGCGCCGTTGCCGGGGAGGCTTACGCGAAGTCAAGTGAAGATTTGGACCTCCGACAACGAGCCATTTCTGGCGCCGTTGCCGGGGAGGCCTACGCAAAAGACAACATACCAAGTACCCATCACAATCCCTATCTCTCACATTACATTATTTGCCATTTGCCTCTCGTTTTCCTCTCCCCCACTTCACCCTTGCTGTTTTATTCGCCCTCTCTTTTTCGTTCGCCTTCTTCCTGTATGTATCTTTGTTTGTGTTTCCTTGTGCCTTTTATATGCTTGCGTCTTCGCTCGCTGAAAATCTATTGATATGGGTCCACTTAAAGTGTTCTACTTGGATCATCTTCGATCCCTATGTGCTCGTGCTGAAACCCCAACTAGCTTAGTTGAGGGCAGATATTTAGATGAGCATGCTTGTTATGTGCGACACCGTATATCTGAAAAAGGGAAACTATTATGGAGTCAAATTCAATGTTTGCAATACTATGCTTGGAATTTATGTTGGGAATATGATTTTACTTGTTGTTCTGAAAACCCTAAAAAACACCTTCCCTACCAATGTGAGTTTAATGAAAATGAAATCTTATCTTCTTATGCAAAGGGTGTTTACAGTTACTATGATATCGAACAAATTGAAGAATTTTTTGCTTTTAAGGGTGCTTATGAAGTTGCTTCTTTGATTGAAATGTATGATATTACTCTCTACGAATCTGAAAATTTTGACATACTTAAATATTGCTATGAAAATTATGCTCATAATGTCTGTGTCAAAGAATTTATTGAGAGAATGACCGCTGCTTTGGAAGGAAATAATGATATGCATGAATCTATAGATAATGATGATTCCAATGATTTGATTGAAATATCCCTTGATGAACATGATGCTTGCTATCCTTGTGGCCATGATGCCAATATTTATGAAGACGAATTTACTATAGTTCCGTATGATGTGGTGATATGGCCATAAAAAACAATGTGCTACAGTCCACACTGTAGCATGTACAGTAACACTCCTCTTTGTTTGGATCCCTGAGTTAGAGCTAGTTTGGGTTGAAATAGCCTCAAATTATCGAAGCAAGAGGGGTTAGTTTGAGCTACTTTGCTCTAACACAGCTAAAAAAACTAGCCCTGTGGAGAGGTTCTAATTGGGTTAGTTATCCTCGGGCCCACTAAAAGAGAATTAAAAAATATCACCTACCCGCACCAGATCGCTCCCCCCCTCTCGCACGACTCCTCTCTATTCCCCATAGGGCCGCCCGCCCAAGCGCCCGCCTCTCTCTCCTCCTCCGCCGCCTCTCCTTCCGGCCTCCGCCGCCCTACTCCGGCCGCCCTCTCCCTCTGGCCTTCGAAGGTCACCCCACTCCCCCTTCACCAGTCGTTTTTCTCCCTCTGTCGTGCACGGCGGCGGCGCGTCTACCAGGGAGGTCGCGAGAGGGGTGAGTTTGTTTGTTCCTTCACTGTCTCATGGCCATATCATTGATCTTGCTTGCTCTAGCGCTAATTCTGATTTGGCAAAGTAGATCCTGATCAAACTTGCTATAGATTTGTGGTGCACGCATGGAATTGTTTGATGCTGCTTGAGGAGGTAATAAATCTTTCTAGAGGCCCAAAGATTCAGGTCACCTTTCTAGGTATTTCAATTTCAGGCTTGCATTATTTGTAGAGGCCCAAAGATTCAGTTCACCTTTCTAGGTATTTCAATTTCAGGCTTGCATTATTTCTAGAGGCCCAAAGATTCAGTTCACCTTTCTAGGTATTTCAGTTTCAGGCTTTAATTATTTCTAGAGGCCCAAAGATTCAGTTCACCTTTCTAGGTATTTCAGTTTCAGGCTTGCATTATTTCTAGAGGCCCAAAGATTCAGTTCACCTTTCTAGGTATTTCAGTTTCAGGCTTGCATTATTTCTAGAGGCCCAAAGATTCAGTTCACCTATCTAGGTATTTTAGTTTCAGGCTTGCATTATTTCTAGAGGCCCAAAGATTCAGCACCTTTCTAGGTATTTTAGTTTCAAGCTTGCATAATTTCTAGAGGCCCAAATATTAAGTTCACCTTTCTAGGTATTTTAGTTACAGGCTTGCATTATTTCTAGAGGCCTAAAGATTAAGTTCCCAGTCGGAGGCAAGCGACCCTGCTACCATGCCGGTGTCGACCTCAACTCGCAAGGGCCAGCGTCGGAGGGGTTCCCGGGGCTTGGGCTCTACAGAGCCTTCCTACAGGGCGACGATGGCGAGCTCCTCCCTCGGTGCGTGAGGGGCTCCGGGCTCCCTCATTATTGTGAATGACTTCCGTGATGAGTTAGCTCATTCTTTGTTTCATGAAGTGTTTTTTTATTTTGTGAAGCTTGATTGACGACTTGTATGTTTAAGTGGGATATCTCATTTGTATGGACAAAGTAAAAATTATCATGTTTTGCATGCTTGATTTGTATAGATGGTTCGTTTATGTCAATTGTGAGCGGGAGGCGGCCACAGAAGAGCCGGCCACACCAAAAGGGTGCTTGGATCCAAGGGACTTATTTTAGTCTGACTAAAAATAGGGTCCAAAGTAGTCAAATGATTGAGATAGAGCATTTATTGTCAATCTAACCATGCCATCCATACACCTCTTTGGTTTAGAGTTAGTTCAGGGTTAGCATGTAACTCTAACCTCTAACTGAGTTAGAGTTCTCTTCGTCTCGGTTCATTGCCATCATACTTTCCCCATTCCTGTGTTTTCAGTATCCTGCGAATCAAAGAGGCCCTTTTTTTGCGGGAAAAATCAAAGAGGCCCTTAGACTGGTTTAGGTCAGGTCATTTTTTATAAACGTGTTATGTCCAAAATTTAATGAACGTGCTCCGGTTTCATGTAGTAATTCATTCATTTATTTATTCTTCTGCGGGGGTTTGCATGTAATTCGTGATGTCTGAAATGTGAAGTACCCCGGCATATGCTCCGAGTCGTGCATGCACTACGACCCAGATGCTCTATGTCCCACATGTTGGTGAATGGGAGCACGTGGAAATAGCCTAGGAGTACATATAGGAGGATAAATGCGTGAAAAAATATGTACTGTGAAGCGTAGCCGCGGTTCGAAAAGGAGACCTAAAGTGATGACAGCTATAGGTCGCACACACCCAACTAGTGGTACTAGACATACGACTAAATTTTCCCTCAAAAAAAAGAGGCACGAGTGCTTAGTACTCCTATTCTACAAACACGAGTCCCATCTGACAACAGCGTCTGTGCTACAGCTAGCTCTCCTCCCTCGTTTCTCTCTTCTAATTCTAAACTCGGCCGACGCCTTGGTGGCGGGTGGGTTTGCTCAATCATGCCCCCACCTCACAGTGAAAACGTTACGACTAGAATAACAATGCCATATACTCCCCCGTTAATAAATATAAGCCTTTTTAGATACTAGTTCAAATGGAATACAGCATACATATGTATGTAGACATAGTTTAGAGTGTAGATTCACTCATTTTGCTCCGTATGTAGTAGTCACCTGCTGGAATCTTTTGAAAGACTTATATTTGGGAACGGAGGGAGTACTATAGTAATAAAACATTAAGGCCACGAGGCGATGCAGTGCTGGTTACAGGAGGCAAGAAGAAGAGATGCATCCATCGACGACGTCCACCTCCTCGACTCAGGGCGCCGGCCCACCGAACGGCGCCTAAGTAGCAGCGGCTTTCGTGGCTAGGTCGACGTGCTTCCGAACAATGGCATCCAAAGATTCCATCCGCTAGAAGAAGGCCAACGTCTTTCTGTCCTCGCTTGCCTTGTAGTGGCCTATGTAAACGATTTCCTCGTAGACGTGGATGTGCAGGTCGACGGTTTCTTGCATGGCGAGGCGCTGCGTGGCGAGCGCGGCCTCGAGGTGCACATTCTTCGTCGCGACCTCCGGCACCTGCAGGGCCACCAGGGCTTGAAAGAGTTCATCACCATGTAGGCCGATGAGGGTGGCAGGCAATGAGGAGCCTGGGCGCGCGGGCTGGAGCAGTACGGCAAGGTCGTCCGCACGCTTCTTGACAGCGGTGAACTAGCGGATGGAGTTGACCATCATGTCGTCCATGCGAGAGGCGAAGCCTGCGTCAGCGAGGGATACGATGGCTGCGGTCGCCAGCACCGTCTGGAAATGCTGCGCGGTGCGGGGCCGCAGGCCGGCGCCTAGGGTGATTTGGCACAGCCGACTGCCGCTCGCGTCCATCGCCTCCATAGGTGCTTGTGGCTTCTAGTCACTTGGTCTTGGATTGGAGTGAGCAGTGTTGCGCAGAGACTTGGGAGTAGATGGATTGCAGTGGTGGGGCGCCTTTATTATATGAGAGTCCAAACTCTGTTGCATTCACATCGTGCTCGCTCTATTATGCTTCTCCAATTAATTCCCTCTGCATGTAATTGAGGATGCATCATTGACCGTTCAACGTCTAGAACCGCTACCCTCTTCCTCCTTGGCATTCAAGCACCTATGGACCCGTCGATGACGAGGTGCCTATAGTGACTTCAGAATTTCAAGATGATAGTGCCGTGCGTGTGTGCGTTCATAGGGGTGAGTGTATGCGGCGTGTATATGAGCGCTTGCCTGCATCGTGTCAAAAAAATGTAAATGCGTGTCAAAAAGAGACTAGTCAGTATACTCAATATTGTGCACCTCGGAGAGGAAAACGATAGAACTAGTATGTATTTATTTACGGTGCAGATTCACTCATTTTGCTCCATATGTACTCCGTCTCGGTGTAGTCTAGTCACTTGTTGAAATCTCTAGAAGGGCAAATACTCCTTTCTGGTTTACAGGGCTATACTCGCAAGTAGTTGTACGTACTAGTACAATAGTGGGCTCACATAGCAATTTTGTGTCATGCAAGAGCCTAGCTATATGCGTGCTCCAATGTTCGCAACTACAACATTCGGTTTGCGCTTGGCTCTTCACCTCTTCGAGAAGACGAAAAATGATGTTACTACTACTGCTTCTACAGTGTCGAATCCACTGCTGCATGTCCATCCACCGCGAAGCGGATTTAATAGCTTGTTATAGAAGTACTACTAAGCAAAAGCCTGTCCTCGCTTATGAAAGCAATCATACAGCATGGGCGAGGGAGAAGGCGTGTAGTAAAATCAAGCTTCTCCTCGTTGTACGAAGGACGCGACACATCATAGCACCGGCCCCATATGCTTGCCTCTAAACTTGGCTGAAAGACCCATGATGTACAATATATTTGCTCCAACCTCTAACATTTACCCACCACAAATTAAAATATATGTGTCCGTATGCATCGTTCTGATGCAGAGGCCGGGGAGTCCCCCCTTTTTGAAAAAAAAACAAATTAAAATATATACTCCTGTCTTGACCAGATGAGCGTGCAAACTACAATCACCAGGGTGACAGGTAGGGCCAGAAGACTATTTTAATTGTTAAAAAAAACTTCAAGATGGCCACATAGCATGGAGCCGACCCCAGCGATTTTAAGCTTACAGGCACGGTACACGCTATCCTAGACTACTCTACACATGAAACTGCCACACGAGCGTCCGGGCTGCGCTTGGCTCTTCGCCTCTTTGGGAAGTCGAACAATGATGGAGTACTACTGCACTGGAGGAGTACTACAGTACGCTTCTGGCCATCTGACACCGATTGAACTGCTGCATGTCCACCGCGTGCGGGAGGGACAGCGTGTAGCGAAAGCTTTTCCTAGTCTTGCCAGCCACCACGCTCATGGGCGAGGGAGGGACGCTCGTGCCTTTGCGTGTATGACAGGTGGGCCCGACAGGTGTGTGTGGCCAACCTGTCATATAGCCAAAGGCAGGTGCAGTTAAGTCCGCGAGGGAGAGGATAATCAAACTTCTTGTTGACGTACGAGTTGACGCGACACATCAAACCACTGCACTCGATATACTCCCTCCTTTCCGGTTTATAAGGCTCAATTCAAAAATCACACCAACCAAGGTATTAGATGGTGAGTGGTGGAATATTTTTTGTAGTTTGCAAAAAGCACCCAATTAGTGGTCTTGTTTTTCTCAAAAATGTATGTTTATCAATGCATTTATTGCAATGCATGCATGCATAAATTACATGCATTGGTCAATTTTCTCTTAATACTTGCATGCAATGATTTAATGCACCTTGGAATCTGAACATGTGATGGGGAACAACCAAATTGAGCCTTATAAAATGGAAAACCGAAATTTTGAGATAAGCCCTATAAACCGGAAAGGAGGGAGTATTTCAATAATTTGTGTTTACCGATGCATTAATTACAACGCATGCATGCATGTCAGTGACTCTTCTTTTGATACTACTTGCATGTGTTGATTTAATGCACCTTGAAGTAGTACTATAAAATATGTGACGGTAAAGCTTTGTAATACCCGGCCCAAGTCGAGAGATGGTTGTGCACGAGGAGGGCGAGATCATGCAGACCGAACAGGACCCGACGATGGAGCTCTCTAAGGTCTCGATGGACCTCACCGTGCTCCACTGCCCCTTGTGCCTCCGCCCCTTGACTCCTCCAGTGTATGAGGTTCGAATACACCTCGTCCGTTCGGCTGATTCAGCAAGGTGCAGGTTTCTTGATTGATGTGTTGTTCGATTGATTTCTGCAGTGCAAGGGAGGGCACCTGGCCTGCGCGGACTGCCGTGTCGAGCGCCCCGGGAACCAGCGGCAGTGCCAAAAGTGCGAGCGCGACGGTGGCTTTGACGTGCGGAACACGGCGGTGGACTCCGTCCTTTCGTCGGTGAGGGTGGAGTGCCCGCACGAAGGCTGTGGGCTCTACGTCACTTACCACAAGCTCGACGATCACCAGAGCGTGTCCGCCGCGCCCGCAAATGCCCGTGCCCGTCTGCCTCAAGGTTACGGCGTCCCGCCACGCTCTCTACCACCACATCAGAACCGCGCATCCCATGCCCGTGCACAGGATCCAGTACGGCAAGGTGCTCCAGCTGCAAGTGCCACTGTCGGAGCCACGTCTCTTGTTGTTCGTGGAGGAGGACCGCCGCGCGTTTTTCTTGGTCGGCGGCGTGCTCGACATCGGCGCGCCTATCGCCAGACGTGTCGATTAAATGCGCATCAGAGCGGGGGCGTCCCCACTGCCGCACTACTTGGCCAAGCTGTGGGCGAACGGCCCGCCGGGGGAGCCCAAAGGCACGACCGACACCGTCAAGGTGGAAATGGAGGTGACAAGCAGCAAGGATCCCGGCGACGTCGACGTGCAGGAGCTGACCTTCTTGACAGTTCCGCCCAAGCTGCTGGCCGGGGTTAAGCTTGTGTCCCTCCACATTCAGATTGACAAGTTCACGTCCTAAATGTTTCTACAGTGCCTTCTATTTATCTTAGTAATATGCTAATATAGGGATTACCTTGGTCTACTTTAGCTTAAGAAATGGTGGGTTTTGGTGGGATGCAGTAATTACTTCGACATCAGATCAGTAATTTCCAACAGTCGAACGAATATTTTGTCTCTGTTGGATATAAAGTTCCTTTAGGTAAGAAGTACTACTTGTCATCAAAATGGATAAAAGGAGATGTATGTAGACGTATTTTAGTTCTAGATACGTCCCTTTTTATCCATTTTGATGACAAGCACTCCCTTCGTTCCACAATACATGCCTTCCATTTGTCAAAATATAGATGTATCTAGACATGTTTTAGTATATAGGTACATCCATGATAGAGCCAATCGGATGGTTGAGAACACTACAATTCGTAGCTACAGATGCGTGTGTGACTCCTAGATGTAGAGGCCGGGGATCATCATCCTCCTTTTCGAGAAAAAACAGACGCGTGTGTGAGAGGACGAGTGTGTGCGTGCACCTCTTCTCTTCCTGTATAACGTACTACTAAACTCAGAGTACAAGTTTTTGTGGGTGGCACGATGGTGCGTAAGTAGAAGTCCCGAGAGATAGGTTTAATGCGTCTGAAAAAGGACTAGCCTAGAGCTCGCCATGCGGTTATTCCTGTCGAACGCCCCATTAACCGTAAGATATGTATACGACGGTGCCGCTTATTGCACGCATACGCAGTATTCTCCTTTCAGGTTTATAGGGCTTAATTCAAAATCTCACCAACCAAGATGGTGAGTGGTGGAATATTTTTGTAGTTTGCAAAAGCACCTAATTAATGCTCTTGTTTTTCTCAAAAATTATGTTTATCAATGCATTAATTGCAATGCATGCATGCATAAAGTAGCTTGCGTCTCGTCACATTCCAAATTACTCCACGCTATATTGAATTGCAAACCTGTTCACACCGATCACAACCTAAACGGTTTCCCACTTAGGAGCGTATTAGTACCATGCTATATTGAATTCCAAACCTTTTCACACTGATCACAACATAAACGATTTCCCACTTAGGAGCATATTAGTACTCGGTTATAAATACTAGTATGCCAAGATGACTGCACATTCCTCCTCAATTCCTCATCCACAAAAACAAACAAGTCATTCAACATCCTTCCTTGCGCTCGCCATGGCCAGCGTGAGTTCTGGGTCGAGAGATTGCTATCAGGGAGAGGCGAGCATGGAAGCGGAAGCACGAGAGATGTCCCGCCTCGCTGCGAGAGCAGCCGACATGTCCCGCCGCACAGAGGTCCCGTCGCGCCGCTGAAGTAGCACGGAGGTCCCGCCGCGCCGTCGATGCAGCAGGCTGGTTCGGCCGTGCCACGGAAGTAGCAGAGATGTCCCGCCGCGCCATGAATGCAGCAGAGATGTCCCGCCGCGCCGCAGCGTCCTAGGAAAATTTCTCGCGGGCAGGCAACGACTGTTACAGGCGCATGCATGCGATCGTCCATAGCCAGATGGATCAGATCTCCGGCTGGGCGAGGTTGCAGGACGATGTGAAAGCCTTGTTTAAACAGGCTACCGGCATCATCCGGCAACTAAGGGAGGGCAATGAAAGGCTCCGGGCCGAGCGCGACCTGCTGAGGGAGAAGATCGTCCGAAGTGCAGAACAGCAGGAGGAGACCAGTGCCTTGTTGAAGAGGACCGGCGTCATCGTCAACATACTTATGGACGAGAATGACATGCTCTGCAACGAGCGCCAAAGGCTGGTGGAGGAATCCGTGGATGTTCTCAAACAGCGTCTTGAGGACACGAAAGAGCTCATCGCCGCTCGCCGCGGAGACTAGTTCCCGCGGCCTGCAGTAACGCATCAAGAAAGTAGAGATCAGCGAGCCAGATCCTTGTCTTCCTTCTTGTTTTGCCCTTGTGTATTTCGGGCGTAGCCGCATGTGGCTTTTTTAATTATCTTTATAATCATGTAAGACAATTAACCGTCCTTATATTTCTGTGGAAGATCAATGTTGCGAGGCTGGAATGAAGAAAACTCTTCTTTGTGGGGACCACGGCGTTCTTTGTTCTTCTAGTTGTCTTTGGGCTTCCTTCAGTTTCTGGTTTCTTTTGATGTAATAATCGATTTAGGATGTGGATTGTGTCGTCGGTTGTGAAATGTTGGGTTCTAAGCGCGGATGTTTGGCCTTTGTTGGCCTCTTGGGATGTTGTGATTTCAATCTGTAGCTTTTAGTCCTTCGTGTTAGGCTGGAGTTGTGCTGAACTTCTTGTGAATTGTGGTGGTTTTCAGTAATGAAAATCGGAAGGCAAGCCCTTCTTTGATCAAAAAATTAATCGTCCTTATATATTCATCAGTCTTGCTATAAGTCGCAGTAGATGCTATATAGGTCCGTCAGATCTTACATCAAGATCTGTGCTTTCAGATTTTCTTGTTTCTCTCTTAAATCTAAGTCGAGTGAGACATAGCCACGCCATTAAAGAGAGGCATGGGCGCCATTAATGGAGACCTTGGGAGAGAGGTGGACGGCAGATGGAGGTCAAAGGGCTCTCCTCTCGATAAGCACGCGTAGGGGTCTGATCGCACGCCTCTCGTACTCAAATAGCTACCCTGCATGGCGCCTCCTAGCTAATAAAAAATGGGGACGCGTATGGCACGTAAATGGTACTAGTAAGTAGAACGCCCATGGTTTCAATAATACTTGTGTTTCCGATTGTAACGTGACAGCACTTGTTCCAAAATGACTTTGTTGATTGTTAATGTGTGCGCCGTCGCAAATCGGACTGCAAATTTACCACAGCATGTTGGTGCCATGTCATGGCACCAAGCCAAGTTTAATTATTTTCATGCATGTTTTGGATTTACAGAAATTAAAAAACTAAGTTTCTCAATGTTTCCAACCCAGCCACGACGCCCAGAATTTTGGATTTCATTCCCATTTCTTGCATGGAACCTAGAAATTTACCCGAGGACACACATGTGAATTTTCAACCAACTTTGGTGCACTGGAACATGTGCTTGTATTTGAAATTTGAATTATGCACACAAAGGTGACACGTTCCTCCCGTAACCACGAGCCTTCTTGAGAGAAGCTCCGATTTGCAAGAAGCTTATACCAAAATTTGTTCCTATTCGCTAATTTTTTTACCACGGCATGGTACTACCATGACATGACACCATGCCAAGTTTCATGATTTTAAAACCAAGTTTCTCAATGTTCTCGACCGAGCCACGATGCCCAGATGTTTGAATCTTATTCTCATTTTTTGCATGGGACCTATTCCCTCCTTCCATCTATAGGGCCTAATGTGTTTTTCAAGACAGCCTTTGACTATTGACAAGATTAATAGCACATGATATGTATACTATGAAAATTATATTATTGGAAGCTCCTTTGACAAACAAATTTGAAGGTATGCTTTGTGTAAGTTGCATGTCATATATTATTGCTCTAACGTTTGGTCAAAGTTAGCCTCGAAAAATGCATTAGGACCTATATAGATGGAAGGAGGGAGTAGAAATTCACCCTAGGACCCAAATGTGATTTTTCAACCAACTTTGGTGCACGGGAGCATGTGCTTGTAGTTCAAATTTGAATTATGCACATTAAATGACCAAAAACTCAATTAATGTGCAAATAAGGCCAAACGAAGCCGGAATAATTCCAAAATTTAACAGGGCACTCATGTAGTTCTATGTTGCCTTTGTAAATAAACTCAAGGGGACAACATATATCGTTTAGCACTCAAAGGTGGCACGTTCCTCTCGTAACCACGAGCCTTCTTGAGAGAAGCTTCGGTTTGCAAGAAGCTTATACCAAAATATGTTCCTATTCGGCCAGTTTTTTTACCACAACATGGTAGTACCATGACATGACATCCATGCCAAGTTTCATGATTTCCAGACGTGTTTTGGATTTACAAGAATTTTAAAACCAAGTTTCTCAATGTTCTCGGCCGAGCCACGATGCCCGAGATGTTTTAATTTTATTCTCATTTCTTGCATGGGACCTAGAAATTCACCCGAGGACACAAATGTGATTTTTCAACCAACTTTGGTGCACGAGAGCATGTGCTTGTAGTTCAAATTTGACTTATGCACATTAAATGACCGTAAACTCAATTAATGTATAAAAAACAACAAACGAACCTGCAATAATTCCAAAATTTAACAGGCACTAATGTAGTTCTATGTTGCCTTTGTTAAGAAACTCAAGGGGGGGAGCGTATATCGTTTCACACTCAAAGGTGGCACGTTCCCTCTTAGAACCAGGAGCTTCCAAATCGGCCCAATTTTTTACCACAACATGTTAGTGCCATGACATGACACCATGCCAAGTTTCATGATTTCCAGCCGAGTTTTGGATTTACATGAATTTGAAATCAAAGTTTCTCGATGTTCTCGGCAGAGTCATGACGCCCATATGTTTAAATTTCATTCTCATTTCTTCCATGGGACCTAGAAATTCAACCAAGGACACACATGTGATTTTTCAACCCACTTTGGTGCACCGGAGCATGTGCATGCAATTCATATTTGGATTATGCACATTAAAAGTCCAGAAACTCAATTAATGTATAAAAAGGCCAAATGAACCCAAAATAATTCCAAAATTTAACAGGGCACTCATATAGTTCTATGTTGCCTCTATAAATAAAATCAGGGGGGAGGAAGCATATATCGTTTCGCACACAAAGGTGGCACGTTCCCTCTCAGAACCACGAGGCTTGTTGAGAGAATCTTCGGTTTTGCAAGAGGCTTATACCAAAACTTGTCCCAATTCAGCCAAAAATTATACGTATGAAAACAGGGTTTAGATTATCCTGAACATCTCGCTACCTAGACCAATAATGTACTATGATTTGAATTCAACATAAAATGGATACAAATATTTGAATTGGAGAGCATATGGTACATGTAGTTCATAGTGAAATATGATTACTGCTATATGCATGTCTTTTTGTTATCAAGATAATATTTAAATTATTGTATAACTTGGCAACAATCGTATTCAAATAAGGAAAATTGATTCAAATTTAGTCCATATGGTAGACGACAATATATATGTTCACATGGTGAAGTAAAATGTTCATATATGATGGAAGATCAAAATGTACGACTACATCAATTATAAACCGCAAGGTCACCTAATGATATATTCGAATTCAACATAACGTGGATTCAAAAATTGAAATTCGAGATCATGGCATCTGTAATCATATGAAAAGGGACATTACTCTTTCTTTGGCGGGAATTGATTTGTTTTTTGTTGTTGTTGAGGGAAGTGCGAATCGATTTGGTACTGTGCAGGGTAATCTTGTTCTCCCGATTTTTTTTACATTTTTCTTGTAGTTTTTTTCAATGGCATCTATAGCAATATAGTAAAAGGGGACATGATTCTCTTGTGTCTTGTATGAATTGTTTTTTTTACACGTTAAGTTTGTTCTGCCGAACAAGGAACCCGCACCTTGTTATCCCGAAATTTTCAAGCTCGGTTTATCTCACCTGCTTTGAAACTCCCGCTTCTTCAACCCGCGCTGCGCCTTGTTATCCCGAAATTTGGACGCGCGCGAGAACTTCCTCCTCATCTGAAATCGCTCCCGCAGCCCAGACACGCGAAATCCCCCTTCTACCCCTCAGCCGGAAATGAAGCTCCACGTCGCGGTGTCAAAACCGATGGGGGTACACAGGTAACTTACCCTACATTTCAGACAAGCGCGTCCCTAAGCTTGGCTCCCCCTCCCCCTTCGCCCTCCCCCCATTCGTACACCGAGGCCGCCAAAACCCGTGAAACCCCACGCTCCTCCGTTGGCCTCCCTACTGCCGCCCAGCCGGAGACACTTTCCCGACTACGTCGTCCACCGCAACAGCTCGCCGTCCCTCATCCACCGCACCGAATGAGGATCCGTTGTTGATCTCGTCGTCCCGGCGGATCAGCCGCCCCGTCCTCCACCTCCAAGGAGCTGCCCCGACGTTCGCCTCGTCTATCGCGCCACCTCAATCCCCACAGCACCGTCTTGACCTGCCCCACCGGAACCGCAGCACCCTCACCAATTCCTCCGATGAAGCCGAGGCCAACTCGGCGTCACCAAGGAGGTTCTGCACTCACCGCTGCATTTTATCTTTTATTCGATCTCAAGGGACTGCCGGTGCTCGATACCGAGCAGACATGACGTCTCCATCGAGGGCGCCGTCGCCGGCCACATCACCCACGACGTCTCTCCCCCACGTCGTTGCTTCCTCAGCGGCGACTTCCACAACGGCACTAGCTGCAGCTGCTCCGGCTCTCGCTCGCGCTGCGTCTCTGTTCTTGCTGTCGGTCGCGCTGCTGCACTACTCCTGCTTTTGTTCGTGTTGCTGCTCTGCTCTTGCTCTCGCTTGCGCTGCTGCCGCTGCTGCACGACCTCCGGCAGCTACAGGAGTTGCTGCTTTAGCACTCGCTCGCGGTGCTACTGCACGACTTGTTCTCTGCTAGTGCATTCCCTGCTCGAGTGTCTGCTGATTTACATCACTGCTTCTCTGCTACTAGTGCTCGAACGCCCTAAACATCTATTGCAATGCTCTGTTACTAGTTCAATCAGTTTCGACAAGAAAATTCAGTCTCATTTGTGAAGTTCATTTTCTTCGCTTAAGTTCAGAGTGAACAGTACTTACAAAGATCTGTCGGAGCGGCCCTGGCGCGGCTGGTGCGTTTTACATCTAGCACTTTTCGGTGATGTATTTTACATCATCTATTGCAGATGATATTAGGGTCCCACTTCAGATTAACGGTGTCTGTCTTGTCATGCTTCAGCCTCTTTGCCGTACACCTTAGCGGAGCTGCTCCAACGATGGAACCGTCCATCACAGTGAGCAAGACCCTCGGCGCCGCTTCCGTGAGGCCTCGGATCTTCTTCCCCCTCCGACAAGTCACACCCAAAGCATCATCACCATCCTCCACGTCCAACCCAATGATGCCAGAGGTCCACAAGGCTATGCCAAAGAGGTTGTACACTCGTCGCATCACTTTGTTTCTCCATTCCTCTGTTCTTCCAATTCATGTGAGCCAAACACCCGGGTTGGTGAAATCATATGTTTCCAAATGCTCTATTCTGCACGTGCATTCCTATCCTATTCCTGTGTTTTTCCTGTCCCTGCGTTTATAGAATCCTCCAATTCTAAGGAGCCCTTACAGATTTACTTCATTTTCAAATTGGCGTAAAAGAAAACTCTGTGTGTTATGTCCTGCTCCTGCCGTGCCGTCATCCACACCACCTGAGGTGCACCATCGACAGAAGCGTTCACTGCGGGAGAGATCCCCCCTGCAGACTTTCTTTCGCCGCCTCAGATCATCTTCCCCGTTGCCGGCAGCCACGCCAACTGCATTACCATCATCGACTAGGCAGATGAACCTGAGGACTACACAGTTCCGGAAGAGAGGTCGCAGTCTTTCTTGTTTGCTTACGTTATACATCGGTTATTATTACCTGCTACTGTATCGTTCAATCTTGAGTTTTGAATTGCCCATGGGTCTCATATCGAGCCAGCAACGAATAGTATCTGTCTACTATCTAGGAACATAGGTGTAGGATCGAAAGTATGTCTAGAGGCGGGGGGTGATTAGACTACTTGACCAATTAAAAACTTATCCTTTTCCCAATTTTAGTCTTTGGCAGATTTTAGCTATCTTAGCACAAGTCAAGCAATCTTAACACAATTCAAGCAAGCATGCAAAGAGTATATGAGCAGCGGAAAGTGAAGCATGCAACTTGCAAGAATGTAAAGGGAAGGGTTTGGAGAATTCAAACGCAATTGGAGACACGGATGTTTTTGTCATGGTTCCGATAGGTGGTGCTATCGTACATCCACGTTAATGGAGACTTCAACCCATGAAGGGTAACGGTTGCGTGAGTCCACGGAGGGCTCCACCCACAAAGGGTCCACGAAGAAGCAACCTTGTCTATCCCACCATGGTCGTCGCCCACGAAGGACTTGCCTCACTAGTGGTAGATCTTCACGAAGTAGGCGATCTCCTTGCCCTTACAAACTCCTTAGTTCAACTCCACAATCTTGTCGGAGGCTCCCAAGTGACACATAGACAATCTAGGAGACACCACTCTCCAAGAAGTAACAAATGGTGTGTTGATGATGAACTCCTTGCTCTTGTGCTTCAAATGATAGTCTCCCCAACACTCAACTCTCTCTCACAGGATTTGGATTTGGTGGAAAGAAGATTTGAGTGGAAAGCAACTTGGGGAAGGCTAGAGATCAAGATTCATATGGTAGGAATGGAATATCTTGGCCTCAACACATGAGTAGGTGGTTCCTTCTCAGAAACAGCAAGTTGGAAGTGTAGGTTTGTTCTGATGGCTCTCTCCACGAATGAAGAGGAGATGGAGGGGTATATATAGCCTCCACACAAAATCCAACCGTTACACACAACTTGCCAAACTCGGTGGGACCGAATTGATAAACTCGGTCGAACCGATTCAGCAAATCTAGTGACCGTTAGGATTTTCGGTGGGACCGACATGCAACTCGGTAGGACCGATATGGTTAGGGTTAGGGCATAACGTAATCTCGGTGAGACCGATTACAACCCCATCTCGGTGAGACCGAGATCCCTATCGGTGAAACCGATTTGCCTAGGGTTTGTGGCAGTGGCTATGACATCTGAACTCGGTGGCGCCGGGTAGAAAGAATCGGTAGGACCGAGTTTGACTTTGGGTTTAGGTCATATGTGGATATGAGAAAGTAGCTGAGGGTTTTGGAGCATATCACTAAGCACTGTGGAGCAAGAAACTCATTAAGCAACACCTCATCCCTCCTTGATAGTATTGGCTTTTCCTATAGACTCAATGTGATCTTGGATCACAAAAATATAAAATGTAGAGTCTTGAGCTTTTGAGCTTGAGCCAATCCTTTTATCCTTAGCAATTTGAGGGATCCACTTTTCTCATCCATGCCATGCCATCCATTGAGCTTTTCCTGAAATATTCATCTTGGAAAGATGTTAGCTCAATGAGCTATATGTTGTTAGCAATTACCAAAACCACATAGGGATAGTTGTGATAACCCACAAGTATAGGGGATCGCAACAGTTTTCGAGGGTAGAGTATTCAACCCAAGATTATTGATTCGACACAAGGGGAGCCAAAGAATATTCTCAAGTATTAGCAGCTAAGTTGTCAATTCAACCACAACTGGAAACTTAGTATCTGCAACAAAGTGTTTAGTAGCGAAGTAATATGATAGTGGTGATAACGGTAACAAAGTAAAGACAACAAAAGTAATGTTTTTGGTATTTTTGTAGTGATGATAACAGTAGCAACGGAAAAGTAAATAAGCGTAAACCAGTATATGGAAAACTCGTAGGCACCGGATCAGTGATGAATAATTATGCGGGATGCGGTTCGTCATGTAACATTGATAACATAGGGTGACACAGAACTAGCTCTAGTTCATCAATGTAATGTAGGCATGTATTCCGTAAATAGTCATACGTGCTTATGGAAAAGAACTTGCATGACATCTTTTTTCCTACCCTCCCGTGGCAGCGGGGTCCTATTGGAAACTAAGGGATATTAAGGCCTCCTTTTAATAGAGAACCGAACAAAGCATTAGCACATAGTGAATACATGAACTCCTCAAAATATGGTCATCACCGAGTGGTCCCGATTATTGTCACTTGAGGTTGCGGATCATAACACATAGTAGGTGACTATAGAATTGCAAGATAGGATCAAGAACTCACATATATTCATGAAAACATAATAGGTTCAGATCTGAAATCATGGCACTCGGGCCCTAGTGACAAGCATTAAGCATAGCAAAGTCGTAGAAACATCAATCTCAGAACATAATGGATAGTAGGGATCAAACCCTAACAAAACTAACTCGATTACATGATAAATCTCATCCAACCCATCACCGTCCAGCAAGCCTACGATGGAATTACTCATGCACGGCAGTGAGCATCATGAAATTGGTGATGGAGGATGGTTGATGATGACGACGGCGACGAATCCCCCTCTTCGGAGCCCCGAACGGACTCCAGATCAGCCCTCCCGAGATAGATTAGGGCTTGGTGGCGGCTCCGTATCGTAAAACGCAATGAAACTTTCTCTCTGATTTTTTTCTCCCCAAAAGCCAATATATGGAGTTGGAGTTGGCGTCGGAGGGCCACCAGGGGGCCCACGAGGTAGGGGGCGCGCCCAGGGGGGAGGGCGCGCCCCCACCCTCGTGAGCAGGGTGTGGGCCCCCTGGTCTTCATCTTTGGCGAGGATTTTTTATTATTTTTTCTAAGGTGTTCCGTGGAGTTTCTGGTCATTCCGAGAACTTTTGTTTTCTGCACATAAAACAACACCATGGCAATTCTGCTGAAAACAGCGTCAGTCCGGGTTAGTTCCATTCAAATCATACAAGTTAGAGTCCAAAACAAGGGCAAAAGTGTTTGGAAAAGTAGATACTACGGAGACGTATCAACTCCCCCAAGCTTAAACCCTTGCTTGTCCTCAAGCAATTCAGTTGACAAACTGAAAGAGAAAAAGAAAACTTTTACAAACTCGTTTGCTCTTGTTGTTGTAAACATGAAAAGCCAGCAGTCAAGTTTCAGCAAATATTATGAACTAACCATACTCACAATAACACGTAGGTCTCATAATTACTCATATCAATAGCATAATCAGCTAGCGAGCCATAATAATAAAACTCGGATGACAACAGTTTCTCAAAATAATCATAACATGATATAACAAAATGGTATCTCGCTAGCCCTTTCTGAGACCGCAAAACATAAATGCAGAGCAACTTTAAAGATCAAGGACTGACTAAACATTGTAATTCATGGTAAAAGAGATCCAGTCAAGTCATACCAATATAAACCAATTATAATGAATGAAAACAACAGTGTGCTCCCCAGCGGGTGCTTTTTAATAAGAAGGGTGATGACTCAACATAAAAGTAAATAGATAGGCCCTTCGCAGAGGGAAGCAGGGATTTGTAGAGGTGCCAGAGCTCGATTTTGAAATAGAGATAAATTATATTTTGAGCGGCATACTTTCACTGTCAACGCAACAACTATGAGATGGTTGTATCTTCCATACTACATGCATTATAGGCAGTTCCCAAACAGAATGGTAAAGGTTTATACTCCCCCTCCTCCACAAGCATCAATCCATGGCTTGCTCGAAACAACGAGTGCCTCCAACATTCAACGGGTCCTAGGGGAGTTTTGTTTAATTATTTTGATTTGCTTTGATCTTTTTGGATCATGGGACTGGGCATCCCGTTCGCCCTTTCTCGTGAATGAGGAGTGGAGTCCACTCCTCTTGAGAATAACCCACCTAGCATGGAAGATATAGGAAGCCCTAGTTGCACATGAGCTGCTCGAGCATACAAAACAGAATTTCATTTGAAGGTTTGGAGTTTGGCACATACAAATTTACATGGAACGGCAAGTAGATACCGTGATATAGGAAGGTATAGTGGACTCATATGGAACAACTTTGGGGTTTAAGGAGTTTGGATGCACAAGCAGTATTCCCTCTTAGTACAGTGAAGGCTAGCAAAAGACCGAAGCGACCAACTGAGAGAGCGACAACAGTAGTAAACATGCATTAAAATTAATTTACACCGAATACAAGCATGAGTAGGATATAATCCACCATGAACATAAATATCATGAAGGCTATGTTGATTTGATTCAACTACATGCGTGAACATGTGCCAAACTGAGTCACTCAATTCATTCAAAGGAGGATACCATCCCATCATACCACATCACAATCATTCTAATAGCATGTTGGCACGCAAGGTAAACCATTATAACTCATAGCTAATCAAGCATGGCACAAGCAACTATAATATCTAAATGTCATTGCAAATATGTTTACTTCATAATAGCTGAATCAGGAACGATGAATCATCATATTTACAAAAACAAGAGAGGTCGAGTTCATACCAGCTTTTCTCACCCAATAAGTCCATCATATATCATCATTATGGCCTTTCACTTGCACGACCAAACGGTGTGAATAATAATAAGAGTGCACATGCATTGGACTAAGTTGGAATCTGCAAGCATTCAACTCAAGAGAGAAGACAAGTAATATGGGCTCTAAGTTAGATAAACAATAATGCATATGAGAGCCACTAAGCATTTTCAATATAGTCTTCTCGACCCCCAAAGAAAGGAAAAGAAATAAAAACTATTTACACAGGAAAGCTCCCAACAAGCAAAAGAAGAACGGGAAATATTTTTGGGTTTTATTTTTAAATATTACTACAAGCATGGAAAGTAGACTAACTATTTTTTATGTTTTTTCTTAAGGTTTATCAAACACGCAAGAAGAAAGCTAGAAAAAGAAAATAAACTAGCATGGACATTACAGTGAAAGAGTATGAGCACCGACATCTAGCAATGAGTGTGTGTGAACATAAATGTAATGTCGGTGAGAAATATGTACTCCCCCAAGCTTAGGCTTTTGGCCTAAGTTGGTCTATTGCCAGGGATAGCCTGGCTGATACCCGTAGGTGTAGCTGGGGTCGTACTGCGATGAAGGATAGTTGAGATCATAATGTGATGAAGAGGACTCGACCGCCATCGACCGGGCAACCGCCTCAGGATCCCAAGAACAAACAGACATTCGTGGAGGCTCATCTTGTGGCTCCGGTTCCGGGGCTGGTGCAGGATTCCGATAGGCTTGAACAGCCGCCCACGGAACAACATAAGGACTTGTAGACAAGTTAAACAAAGAGGGAGCAGGCAAAGTAATAGTCTCAGGGTGACGTTTACCAAAGTACAATTTATATTTAAGCTCCCCTTCGCAACTCTTAACAAGAAAATCATGCGCTAGGATACTCTTATAATCTAAATAAGCACGGGGCAGCGCTGTTTCTTCTTTCTCCTCATGCCTAATAGGTATTTCAAAATATTCAGCTAGACGGGAAGCATAAATGCCTCCAAAGACGGGGCCCTTAGTACGGTTCAGACTTAACCGTCTAGCAACAATTCCAACCATACTAACAGAGTTATTGCGGTATAAACCATGGAACAAAATGATAATATCGAAGTGCTAAGGTTTCCACAGTTCATGACCAATCAAGCAACGACTAGCAAATAAGGCAAAGTAGCGTAAAACAGGAAAATGTATGCTAGTAATTCTTGCATCAGAAACCTTCCTTGTTTCTCCCACAGTGATAGTGTAAATAAAAGCTTCCACTTTATTACGGTGTGGTTCATCTAAGGTGCCCTCAAAAGGTATTTTGCAAACCTCGCAAAATTCAGCTAATGTCATCTCCTTGACAACATCATATAAATGGAACTCTACTGTTGTAGGTGATTTCTTAGGGAAAAAGTAGAAGTTCTGCACAAAAGTATTTGTGAGTAAGAGATACTGATGACGTTGGTCGCGGAGGAAGTCAGTGAGGCCATGCTCAATTAATAGATAGAAATCCTCATAAATCCGGATCTCCTCAAGAAGTCATCGGAAGGCCATTCACACGGCCGAACCTCCATGATCTTGAGGCAAATTAAATTTGGGCTTCTGCTCTTCTTCCTTTTGTTTTTCCTTAGAGCTTCGCTCGACGAGCCCCTCGAAAATTTCTTCATTATTTCTGAAACAATCTGAAATTTTTAGTAACTTCAAATAAAAGTGAACCAACTTCAATAAAACTGATAGCAACTACTCATACAAATGCCTAGAGCATATATCAAGCATTAGAACTACTTGGAACCATATATATTTGACATGCAAGCTCAAGAACATGGTCACCTATGCAGCACAAATTTGATGAATAAAGCACTAGAACAAAAACTAATTGGACCAATGGAGGAGTCACATACCAAGGAACAATCTCCCCAAGCAGTTTTGCGAGAGGTGCTTTGAGCAAGGAGATCAAAAATCATAGCAAAAGTGGCTGGAACTCGAGCTTGAGTTGGTTTTTCGGGTTTGTGTGAGGCAGAGGAAGAAGATGGGTGCAGGGATAAGTGGAGGAGGGCCACCGTGGGCCCACGAGGCAGGGGGGCGCGCCCAGGGGGGTAGGGCGCGCCCTCCACCCTCGTGGCCAGGTGGCAGCTCCCCCCGCGGTAATTTTTGCACTAAAAATCCTCAAATATTCCCGAAAAAATCATATTAAATTGGCATGGCATTCTGAGGACTTCTATTTTCGGGATATTTTTATATTGCACGGATAAATCAGGAAACAGACAGAAATACTATTTTACTTTTTTTTGCTAAATAACAGAGAATATAAAGAGGGTACAAAAGGTTGTGCTTCTAGTTTTCATCCATCTCATGCTCAACAAAAAGAATCCACTAACAAGGTTGATCAAGTCTTGTTAACATACTCATTCCGATAATCATGGAACTGGAGAAATTTCGAATAACACTATGTTACCTCAACGGGGATATGGACATCCCCAATAATAAGTATATCATATTTCTTCTTAACAGTAGGGAGAGGAAATTCAAAACCTCCAAATATAATCGATGGAATTTTTCCAATAGAGTTGATACTATGAACTTGAGGTTGTTTCCTCAGAAAGTGTATCGTATGCTCATTACCATTAACATGGAAAGTGACATGGCCTTTGTTGCAATCAGTAACAGCCCCTGCAGTATTAAGGAAAGGTCTTCCAAGAATAATAGACATACTATCGTCCTCGGGAATATCAAGAATATCAAAGTCCGTTAAAATAGTAACGTTTGCAACCACAACAGGCACATCCTCACAAATACCGGCAATGTATAGCAGTTGATTTATCAGCCATTTGCAAAGATATTTCAGTAGGTGTCAACTTATTCAAGTCAAGTCTACGATATAAAGAGAGAGGCATAACACTAACACCGGCTCCAAGATCACATAAAGCAGTTTTAACATAATTTCTTTTAATGGAGCATGGTATAGTAGGTACTCCTGGATCTCCAAGTTTCTTTGGTATTCCACCCTTGAAAGTGTAATTAGCAAGCATGGTGGAAATTTCAGCTTCCGATATCTTTCTTTTATTTGTAACAATATCTTTCATATATTTAGCATAAGGATTCATTTTGAGCATATCAGTCAATTGCATACGCAAAAAGATGGGTCTAATCATTTCAGCAAAGCGCTCAAAATCCTCATCATCCTTTTTCTTGGATGGTTTGGGAGGAAAGGCATGGGTTTCTGAACCCATGGTTCTCTTTCTTTACATGTTTCCTAGCAACGAAGTCTCTTTTATCATAATGTTGATTCTTCGATTGTGGGTTATCAAGATCAACAGCAGGTTCAACTTCTACATCATTATCATTACTAGGTTGAGCATCATCATGAACATTATCATTAACATTTTCACTAGGTTCATGTTCATTACCAGATTGTGTTTCAGCATCAGACATAGAGATATCATTTGGATTATCAGGTGGTTCAGCAACAGGTTCACTAGAAGTTTGCACAGTCCTATCATTTTTCTTTTTCTTCCTCTTAGAAGAACTAGGTGCATCAATATTATTTCTCTGAGAATCTTGCTCGATTCTCTTAGGGTGGCCTTCAGGATACAAAGGTTCCTGAGTCATTCTACCAGTTCTAGTAGCCACTCTAACAACATAATCATTTTTCTTACTATTCATTTGATCAAGCACTTCTTTCTGAGCTTCAAGTACTTGTTCTACTTGAGTGGTAACCATAGAAGCATGTTTGCTAACAAGTTTAAGTTCACCTCTAATATTAGCCATATAATCACTCAAGCGTTTAATCAGAAAGGTATTTTGTTTTAATTGTCTACCAAAATAAGCATTAAAGTCATCTTGCTTAAACATAAAGTCATCAAACTCATCCAAGCACTGACTAGCAATTTTAGTAGGAGGGACTTCAGCTTTATCATATTTATAGAGAGAATTTTCCTTTACTACCTATGTCGGGATATCGGGAGGTTCTTCAGTAAATAAGTAATTGAGATCATATACTTCTTCAACATGCGGTAAATTAAGACCATGTATTTCTTCAATAGGAGGTAAATTCTTAACATCTTCAGCTTTAATACCTTTCTCTTTCATGGATTTCTTTGCCTCTTGCATATCTTCGGGACTGAGAAATAGAACACCTCTCTTCTTCGGAGTTGGTTTAGCAATAGGCTCAGTAATTGGCTCTAGAGCTGGCTCAGGAGGTGCCCAATTATTTTCATTTTCCAACATATTATTCAATAGAATTTCAGCGTCATCCGGTGTTCTTTCCCTTAAAAGAGAACCAACACAATTATCCAGGTAATCTCTGGAAGCATCAGTTAGTCCATTATAAAAGATATCAAGTATTTCAGGTTTCTTAAGAGGATGATCAGGCAAAGCATTAAGTAACTTGAGAAGCCTCCCCTAAGCTTGTGGGAGACTCTCTTCTTCAATTGCACAAAGTTGTATATTTCCCTCAAAGCAGCTTGTTTCTTATGAGCAAGGAAATATTTAGCAGAGAAGTAATAAATCATATCCTGGGGACTTTGCACACAACTAGGATCAAGAGAATTAAACCATATCTTAGCATCACCCTTTAATGAGAACGGAAATATTATGAGTAAATAAAGGTAGTGCGATCTCTCATTATTAGTAAACAGGGCAGCTATATCATTTAACTTAGTAAGATGTGCCACAACAGTTTCAGATTCATAGCCATAAAAAGGATCGGATTCAACCAAAGTAATTATATCTGGATCAACAGAAAAATCATAATAATCCTGATCGGGAACACAGATAGGTGAAGTAGCAAAAGCAGGGTCGGGTCTCATCCTATCTCTAAAAGACTCATTACTCCATTTAACTAGCAACCTCTTAAGTTCAAGTCTATCCTGGCAAGCAAGAACAGCTGCAGAAGATTCAGCATTAAAAAGATAACCCTCAGGAATAGCAGGCATATTTTCATCATCACTAACATCATCGTATTCAGGTTCAATAATTTCTCTTTCTCTAGACCTAGAAATTTGTTCATCTAGAAATTCACCAAGGGGCACAGTAGTATCAAGCATAGAAGTAGTTTCATCATAAGTATCATGCATAGCGTAGTGGCATCATCAATAACATGCGACATATCGGAACGAATAGCGTAAGCAGGTTTAGGTGTCGCTAGCTTACTCATAATGTAAGGTGAATCAAGTGCAGAGCTAGATGGCAGTTCCTTACCTCCCCTCGTAGTTGAGGGATAAATTGTTGTCTTAGCGTCTTTCAAGTTCTTCATAGTGTCCAGCAGATATAAATCCCAAGTGACTCAAAGAATAGAGCTATGGTTCCCGGCAACGGCGCCAGAAAAAGGTCTTGATAACCCACAAGTATAGGGGATCGCAACAGTTTTCGAGGGTAGAGTATTCAACCCAAATTTATTGATTCGACACAAGGGGAGCCAAAGAATATTCTCAAGTATTAGCAGCTGAGTTGTCAATTCAACCACACCTGGAAACTTAGTATCTGCAGCAAAGTGTTTAGTAGCAAAGTAATATGACAGTGGTGATAACGGTAACAAAGTAAAGACAGCAAAAGTAATGTTTTTTGTATTTTTGTAGTGATGATAACAGTAGCAACGGAAAAGTAAATAAGCGTAAACCAGTATATGGAAAACTCGTAGGCACCGGATCAGTGATGGATAATTATGCCGGATGCGGTTCGTCATGTAATAGTCATAACATAGGGTGACACAGAACTAGCTCCAGTTCATCAATGTAATGTAGGCATGTATTCCGTAAATAGTCATACGGGCTTATGGAAAAGAACTTGGATGACATCTTTTGTCCTACCCTCCCGTGGCAGCGGGGTCCTATTGGAAACTAAGGGATATTAAGGCCTCCTTTTAATAGAGAACCGGAACAAAGCATTAGCACATAGTGAATACATGAACTCCTCAAACTATGGTCATCACCGGAAGTGGTTCCGATTATTGTCACTTCGGGGTTGCCGGATCATAACACATAGTAGGTGACTATAGACTTGCAAGATAGGATCAAGAACTCACATATATTCATGAAAACATAATAGGTTTAGATCTGAAATCATGGCACTCGGGCCCTAGTGACAAGCATTAAGCATAGCAAAGTCATAGCAACATCAATCTCGAACATAATGGATACTAGGGATCAAACCCTAACAAAACTAACTCGATTACATGATAAATCTCATCCAACCCATCACCGTCCAGCAAGCCTACGATGGAATTACTCACGCACGGCGGTGAGCATCATGAAATTGGTGATGGAGGATGGTTGATGATGACGACGGCGACGAATCCCCCTCTCTGGAGCCCCAAACGGACTCCAGATCAGCCCTCCCGAGAGAGATTAGGGCTTGGCGGCGGCTCCGTATCGTAAAACGCAATGAAACTTTCTCTATGATTTTTTTCTTCCCGAAAGCCAATATATGGAGTTGGAGTTGGCGTCGGAGGGCCACCAGGGGGCCCACGAGGTAGGGGGGCGCGCCCAGGGGGGAGGGCGCGCCCCCACCCTCGTGAGCAGGGTGTGGGCCCCCTGGTCTTCATCTTTGGCGAGGATTTTTTATTATTTTTTCTAAGGTGTTCCGTGGAGTTTCAGGTCATTCCGAGAACTTTTGTTTTCTGCACATAAAACAACACCATGGCAATTCTGCTGAAAAAAGCGTCAGTCCGGGTTAGTTCCATTCAAATCATACAATTTAGAGTCCAATAAAGGGCAAAAGTGTTTGGAAAAATAGATACGACGGAGACGTATCACGTTGCACTTTCAATCTCTCCCTTTTTGGTAATTGATGACAATATATAGATCAAAGCTTCGACAAATGATAATAAGAGTGTAAAACATTGTCGCTTTGAGAAGTATGTGATAAGCAAGAGCTCCCCCTAAATTTGTGCATAGTTTAGATTTGCTTTGGACTGCAAATGCACAAGGAGTTAGGCTCATGGGTAACTCTTCCATGTCACATACATCTTGGTGGAGCGCTCAAAATGATAATGATTAAATACATGCACTCATCACCAAGCAAAATGAATGACCATATAGGGATAAGAAAGGTAATATCATCCAACAAGCATAATTGTAGCATATGATCAAACACATGATCATCCAGGTATCACACAGACATAATGTATCTCACAAGCAAATAAAGTTTAACCACCAAAGCAAGAGAGAATAAAAAGCAACAGTATCTCTCGAAGCCTATAATCTATACATTTTTCTCCCCCTTTGGCAACAAGTTACCAAAAAGTTCCTAGAAAATGCATAGTACTAAATCGACTCTCAGGCTTGATCTTCTGGTGGTGGTGTAGACAGGACGCCAAGGACAAAAGCATCTGTTGATGTAGATGGAGCTGGTGGAGCAGGTGCTGGAGATGGTGGCACTGAAGCTGTAGCTGGTGCAGATGAAGTGGCTCTGGTATCTGTCACTGGCACTGCAGCTGATCTGTGAGCTCTAGGCACTCCGCAAATGCATCTGTGGTTGACTGTCCCTTCCTCTCCTGCATGTCATCCTGAAGCTGCTCAACAACAGACTGGATCTCAGTTACCTTTATGTCCATGTCATAGAACTTCTGCTCCATGATCCTCTCCAAGCTCTCCTGGTTTCGAGTTAAGGTGGCCAATCCCTTCTCAATCCTTAGAGTGGATGCAATCAAGTAGCCAAGTTGATCTTGTTTGCTCTTCAGAAGGTACTGGGATGCCTCTTCCATTGTTGGCATCTTGGCAGCCTTTTCCGCCCTTGCCTTCTCCTTTTTAGCCTGTGCTTGCACTGAGGATGGTTCATCTTCATCCATGACCACTTGGTTGTCCTCGAAATCTGGATAAATAGGCATATGCTCCTTATCCAACAGGTATGTGCTTGTGCCCATCTTGGAGTTTATCAGCTCCTGGATCTGTGTGGCATATCCACAACTTCTTTTCTGGTCAGCAGCTGTCCTTTTATAGTCTCAACTATAAAGCTCATGACCGTGAACTTCTGTGGCGCATCAAATATATGTAGCAAGTTTATACCATGGCCTCTGATCATCCTGTGATCACCAGACTTGGGAAAGAGAGTGTGCCTAAGGATCCAATTGATTGTAGGCAGACCTGACAGCAAGTGTTTCACTGATCCAAACTGGTGAGTCTCAAGATCTGCTTCAGGAATCTCTTTGTACATTCGTGCCATTGTGTTATGATCCATCTTTTTCTTGGCATAGATATCCAAGTCATCCTCTTCCTCCTTTGGTGCATTGATCATATTGGCCCATTCCTCAATAGTTGATTGGTACCTCGTACCTTCAGACATCCATACTATCCTGCCATCTGGATGGAAGTGGGTTGTGGAGTAGAATTGCATTATGAGCTCCTCATTCCACTTTGTGAGCTTCTGCCCAACAAAGTCTGCAACTCCACAAGCACTGAAACTATCGTACACACCAGGATAGTGTTCCTCATTCTCCTTTATGTAGGTCCAAATGACCCACCTCATGTCACAAACTATAGGCTTCTTGTCCAACAAGATTGTCTCATAGAAGTCCTGTTGTTCCTTTGTGTGGAACACATAATCAACATCGATCTTTCTTACGGTGGCATATGGATCTGACTCTCTCCATAGCCTCAACCCTGAGTCTCTTCTGATCTTCATGTTCTCAGCCACAGGATGAGCATCATTGTGGTCTGGAATCTTTGGCTTCAACTTTCTCGGGATTTGCTCTTCGTCTTCTTCTTCTTTAGCAACAGTCTCAGGCACTGGGGCCTTGTTCTTCTCAGCAGCAGATATGTTCCTGGTATTCCTCTTTGGTGCACTCTTTGGTTTGCAGGCAGCTTTGGGTGCTTCTTTGGGCTTTGATGATGCAGCCCCTGACTTAATAGCATCACCCATGTGAGGGAATCCTGGATTAGGGGGTATCCGGACAGCCAGACTGTATACATCGTCCGGACCATTGAAGCGTCAAGATACAAGACTCAAGACTTCGACCCGTGTCCGGATGGGACTTTCCTTGGCGTGGAAGGCAAGCTTGGCGATCCAGATATTATATTTCCTTCCTTGTAACCGACTCCATGTAAACCCTAGCCCTCTCCGGTGTCTATATAAACCGGAGGGGAAGGTCCTTAGAAGGCCGATCACAATTACAATCATACCATCATAGGCTAGCTCTTAGGGTTTAGCCTCTACGATCTCGTGGTAGATCTACTCTTGTACTACCCATATCATCAATATTAATCAAGCAGGAAGTAGGGTTTTACCTCCATCGAGAGGGCCCAAACCTGGGTAAACATCTGTGTCCCTTGCTTCCTGTTACTATCAGCCTTGACGCACAGATCGGGACCCCCTACCCAAGATCCGCCGGTTTTGACACCACCATTGGTGCTTTCATTGAGAGTTCCTCTGTGTCGTTGCTGTCAGGCTCGATGGCTCCTTCAATCATCGTCAACGACACTGTCCAGGGCGAGACTTTCCTCCCCGGGAAGATCTCCGTGTTCGGCGCCTTCACACTACGGACCGATTCGCTTGGTCATCTGGAGCAGATCGCGTCAGGAGCGCCGAATAGTCATGATGAGCACGGCTTAGACCGCTCGTGAGACGATGTTCGGGATATCACCCCGGCAGAAGCTTCGGATCTAAATCCTGGGCAGGATGCGTTGCCTAAGGATGGAGGGCTGGACCCCGCCCTGCAGGCCGTACCCTCATCGGCAATGGAGCCGAACACAGCCCCCACCTTTGGGAAAGCATGTGACCCCGGGCCTCCGGATTCGTATCCTATTGTAGGTCCCAGTCCGCGCGCTCCCGAGCCCACCAAGTCCGGTTGGGCCCCGGCAATGGAGTTCACCGCTGCGGACATCTTCCAGCACTCGCCCTTTGGCGACATACTAAACTCATTAAAAACTCTCTCTCTCTAACAAAGAATTCCGGGCCGAACTATGTCCAGCCCAAGTGGGAAGCAGGCGACGAAGAAATTCGTTGCCCACCCACCACCCACTTCATAGCCACGGTTGATGATTTAACCAACGTGCTTGACTTTGATTCCGAAGGCATCGACGATATGGACGACAATGCAGGAGAAGACTCAGAATCTATGGGGTACTGGATTCCCGCCTCGTCACATGATACATACATGGTCGGTACACCTAAGAAGACGACGGTGACAATCCGGAGGATAAAACCCCTGGGCAAAAACCAAAGCGATGGTGTAGACACCGTTCCAAATCCAGCAACAGCAAAAATGTCAGCAAGAGCGCCAGAAGGATGGATACTCCGGTCAACCCCGAAGGCAACAACGACCAAACGGAACCAGCGATGGAGCAGGACGAACCAGGTCACGCGGAACATAGCTCGGAACAGACGCCCGAAGACAATGATCCGAAGGGACGAAGTTCATCAAACCGCCCAGACAAGAAGATAGTCCGGACGATGACGCATTCATCATTCCGGAAGAGCGCGTGGAACGAGAGAACCTCCACAGAAAGCTTATGGCCACAGCGAGAAGTCTGAAGACGCAGAAGCAACGGCTTAAAGCCGCACAGGAAACGCTCAATCGCAAATGGAACAAAGTGCTCGACACTGAAGAAAGATATGGCGACGATCGCCACACAAAGAGCTACCCAAAACGAAAGCTACTGCCAGAATTCGACGACGAGGCCGTTCCACCAAAGAATAACACGACCAGGAAACAAGACATACCACTTCATAACCGCAATAAAACAACTACCGAAGACGCGCACGATCTAGGTGAGCACTTGGATAAGAAAGCTGGCGCAGCTAGGTCCATCTACGGATCTAAAGGACACGCCCCGGCGGGGGACGGTGGTCGCCCAAACAGTTATGACAACCAAATACCAGTTCGGAATAAACGCCGAACACAACAACAGCCGACGGCATGCCATAGTACGTCCAAATACAGAGGGGGTGCTCACCCCCTGTGCTTTACTGATGAAGTACTGGACCATGAATTCCCATAGGGCTTTAAACCTATGAACATAGAGGCATACGACGGAACGACTGACCCAGGGGTCTGTATCGAGGAATTTATCCTGCACATACATATGGCTCGTGGGGATGACCTTCACGCCATCAAATACCTCCCCTCAAATCAAGGGACCAGCTCGGCATCGTTGAAAAGCCTCCCGAAAATTCAATTGGGAGCTGGGAGGAACTCGAGGACGCTTTCAGGGCCAATTTTCAAGGGACCTATGTCTGGCCCCCGGATGCTGACAACTTAAGTCATATAGTCCAACAGCCCGGAGAGTCCGCCCACAAGCTTTGGAACAGATTCCTCACTAAGAAGAATCAAATTGTTGACTGTCTGGATGCCGAAGCCCTAGCGGCATTCAAACACAGCATCCGTGACGAGTGGCTTGCCAGACACCTCGGCCAAGAAAAGCCAAGGACAATGGCCGCCCAAACAAGCCTTATGACCCGCTTTTGCGTGGGAGAAGATAGCTGGCTAGCCCGTAAAGGCACCAGCTGCCCCAGCACATCCGAAATAAGGGATGGCAATGGGAAGCCACGGCGTCATAAAAATAAACGCCAAAACAAGGAAGAGAGCCCGGATAACACGACGGTTAATGCCGAATTCAGGGGCTCTCGACCTAATCAGCAAAATAAGCCATCTAAAGGCAGCAAGGAGGGACCGTCCGGTCTGAACAGAGTCTTGGACAGACTATGCCAAACTCATGGAACCCCTGACAAACCTGCGAACCACACGCACAGAGAGTGCTGGGTCTTCAAGCAGGCCGGCAAATTAAATGCCGAACACAAGGGAAGGGAAACACCAAGCGAGGACGAGGACGAACTCGCCAAAGAAAGCAATCGGGGATGTAAAAAATTCCCACCAGAGGCTAAAACAGTGAACATGATCCACACGACTCGCCCACCCATGAGAAGGCACGAACGTGCGCATAAAGACGCGCGTGATATAGAGCCTATTATTCCCACATCTAACCACTGGATGTTCTATCCGACCACTTTCGATCACTTGGATGGCCGGACTAGTATTCGGCGTGGCGGATCAGAGGCCTTGGTGCTCGACCCAATGATCGACGGACACCGTCTCACTCGGGTCCTCATGGACGGCGGCAGCAGTCTCAATTTAATATACGAGGACACTATCCGCAGGATGGGGATAAACCCATCCAGAATCAGCCAAAGCAACACAACCTTTGAAGGGGCGATACCAGGCGTTGAAGCCTACAGCAGGGGCTCCGTCATATTGGAGGTAACATTCGGCTCTCCAGGCAACTCCAGAAGCGAAGAACTACTCTTCATCATCGCACCCTTCCAAAGCGACTATCACGCAGTGCTCGAAAGAACGGCCTTCGCCCGCTTCAATGCATTGCCGCACTATGGCTACCTTACACTTAAGATGCCCGGTCCACGTGGCGTCATCACCGTTAGCGGAATAACAGAGCGCTCGTCACGCGCAGAGGAGCACGCGACGGCCCTCGCGGCCGGACTATAAGCGACCTCCAACATCAAAAAATACGACCGGTCGTTAAGACCAGGGACACGGTTAGACGAGTCCGGTAGCCCAGATAGAATCAGGGCACCGCATATGTAATCCTACAGCGGATACCAGGGGCTATAACTACCTAATAAAGCCCCACACTTGGCTCAACCCTTTTGGCAGGCCAACGACTTACACTTCTATCCATCGCGTACTAACGTTGTAACCTCCTATGAGTTTTATTTTTCCACATACAACTTTCGTGCGATACCCTTCCAGGATACGGCACAACAGAGACAAAGGCGCAGACGTGCAGCAGGGCCCCGCTCAACAGGTTTCTTTTTAGATTAAGCCCCTGTGTAAACCTTTTCTATTGCCTCTTGTTGTTTAACCATCCCATGGGTTCCATACCCACAGAGGATACTGCCGTTTTTGGCATTTCGCCACGACAGATTAATGCACGTACCTGGAAACACAAGGTTTATAATGAATAGGCATTCTTGAGCCTATCATCTATTATAAAGTCTGAATACCTTTGGGAGTGTTCGGCGTCATGAGTTAGGCCTTATATGCATCAGCTTTGAATCATGTCTTTGGTCAAATGTTGGGTTTGCCCGGCTCCTGGGTTTGCCACCTTATGTTCCGTTATTATCGGCTAAGGTGGCCAAAGGAGAACTATTGCGATTGTGCCCTGGTTATTCCGGATGAGCACCTCGGTAGAGAAAGCCGAAAACAGACTGTCATGATACAGCGAGAGACTGGTCAACCACTCGAGGACTCACCGGAATCTTTAGGATTCCTCCGCATTAACGAAGGGCTATTTCCGGCCACGCATATACGCGCCCGTATTCGGATGCACGCTGAAGGTACCAGGGCTACATAGTAGCCCCACTTTAGAATCCGTGGCTAAGTGAAAGTGTTACAGCTATATAGTCCGGTTGCCTAGTTCGTCAGACGATCACCTCCTTAATGGACCAAGACGTTGGATCAAGTGTGATTAAGCATATTTTTTCGCGAACACCCCGTATTATGCGCATGGGGGCTGAAGCCAACGACTGCTAACTTTCGGATTACATATTTATATATACATATATATAAACGGCCGCACAGGGGAAATAATCATATTCTCGGGCAAATAGTATAAATCTAGCCTCATAATCAAAATAAACATTGTTTTTAAAATGAGTCCGTTCATTCGAACAGGACATTCTTCGAGCACTGCGCCCCTATTAGACGGCACCTTCTGTCACCTGCGCCAAGTAGTGCTCGGTCGGATATTGGCCCCCCGCCAGATCCTGGGCCGCTATCATGGTGGCATCCATATCCGTCCAATAGGCTTTAACGTGGGCGAGAGCCATCCGTGCACCCTCTATACACGCCGATCTCCTCATGGCATCGATCCGAGGCACGGCCCCAAGGAACTGTTGCACCAAACCAAAGTAACTGTCCGGCTTAAGCCCCTTCGGCCAAAGATGGTCTATTACAGACCGTGTTGCAAGCCCGGACAGCCTGTGCAGCTCCGCTACAGCAGCCATCTTGTCACTCAACGGCAGCGGGCGAGTGGGAGCATGGAATTGCGACCAAAATAGCTTCTCCACTTCCTTGTCACCTTGACCTTTGAAGAAGTCGGCAGCATCAGTCGTACTCTTCGCCAAATCCGCATATGCGTCCGTCGGACTCCAGCGTCCATCCAGGGAAGCGTACTTCGGATCGAAATTTTTTGTCCGCAGTAAATAGGAGCCCCCAGCCGCGATTTCACCGGCCTGTCGAAGCTCCTCTCGCGCACCCCTGAGCTCGGTCCGGATTTCCTTGGTGGCATTCAGCGCCTTGTTCAGTTCGGCCGAATTACCCTCACACTCCTTATTAAGGAGCTCATACCGGTCAGCGGCATCTTTTAACTCAATAGCCATTTCGGCTATCTTTTCCTCGCTTCGGCGATGAGCAACCTGTTCGCCCCTCAGTTCCTCGGCCGCCTTTAGGGCAGCCGCATTGCTCACCCGAGCTTGTTCCTTGGCTTGAGCAAGTTCCGCCCTCAGGGCCTCTACGGCAGCAGCACCATCTGCAGTCCAAACATACTACATCAATATCATGCCATCTTCATATTTTCCCTATACAAGGGAAGGCATGACACATACCTTGTGATTTGTCCAGTCGCTCATTCACCAGCGTGATATCGGCATCAATCGACCTAATTTGCCTCGTTAGTAGGGCAACTTCAACGGACTGGCCGGCGTCCGGACCCACAGGTACCTGCACACATTTACAACACTATCATTGGTTTATGATCCCCCGTTTGCCGCCTAGGGCGGGCAACCAGAGTCTCAGGGGCTACTATCTATATGGAGCACACCTAGCGCGTGCCTTACAACCAAAGAAATAGTGAATTCTCCATTACATACCTCAAAGCCTCTGAGCAGGCTTGCGAATGCTTCATTCAAACTGCTTGTAGCGGATGAAATCTTCTTGAGCACCGCGCTCATTAATGAGTGGCACTCCTCCGAGAGCGCAGCCCGCTCCAGCAAGCCCGTCAGTACGTCCAGCCGGACATCAAACTATGCCAGACTCTTCCCATCGCCCCCTGAGGGAGTCCTGGATTAGGGGGTGTCCGGATGGCCGGACTATGACCTTTGGCCGGACTCCTGGACTATGAAGATACAAGATTGAAGACTTCGTCCTGTGTCCTGATGGAACTTTCCTTGGCGTGGAAGGCAAGCTTGGCGATACGGATATGTAGATCTCCTCCCATTGTAACCGACTCTGTGTAACCCTAGCCCTCTCCGGTGTCTATATAAACCGGAGGGTTTTAGTCCGTGGGGACGAACAACAATCATATCATAGGCTAGCTTCTAGGGTTTAGCCTCTTTGATCTCGTGGTAGATCTACTCTTGTACTACCCATATCATCAATATTAATCAAGCAGGAGTAGGGTTTTACCTCCATCGAGAGGGCCCGAACCTGGGTAAAAACATCGTGTCCCTTGTCTCCTGTTACCATCCGCCTAGACGCACAGTTCGGGACCCCCTACCGAGATCCGCCGGTTTTGACACCGACATTGGTGCTTTCATTGAGAGTTCCTCTGTGTCGTCATCTTTAGGCCCGATGGCTCCTCCGATCATCAACAACGATGCGGTCCAGGGTGAGACTTTCCTCCCCGGACAGATCTTCGTATTCGGCGGCTTTGCACTACGGGCCAATTCGCTTGGCCATCTGGAGTAGATCGAAAGCTATGCCCCTGGCCATCAGGTCAGGTTTGGAAGTTTGAACTACACGGCTGACGTCTGCGGAGACTTGATCTTCGACGGGTTCGAGCAACAGCCGAGCACGCCGCACTGTCACGATGGGCATGATTTACCTCTGCCGCCGAACAGTGCCCTGAAGGCCGCACAAGTGTCCGCTCCGACCCTTAGCTCGGAGCCGACTGCGCCAATCGAGGACGGGTGGCTGGACACCGCCTCAGGGGCTGCAATCTCTACGGCGATCGAGCCGAACACTAGCCTTGTCCTTTGCGAAGCTCGTGACTCCAAGGTGTCGGACTCCTCTCCGGACTCCGAACCTTCCGCGCCCCTGCCAATCGAATCCGATTGGGCGCCTATCATGGAGTTCACCGCCACGGACATCTTTCAGCAGTCGCCCTTCGGCGACATCCTGAATTCACTAAAGTCTCTCTCTTTATCAGGAGAGCCCTGGCCGGACTATGGTCAGCAAGGTTGGGATGCGGACGACGAAGAAAATCAAAGCCCACCCACCACCCACTTCAGTAGCCAATCGCCGATGATTTAACCGACATGCTCGACTTCGACTCGAAGACATCGACGGTATGGACGCCGATGCAGAGATTTACCAAGAACCAAGACCTATAGGGCACTGGAAGGCCACCTCGTCATATGACATATACATGGTGGACACCCCAAAAGAAGGGAACGGCGATGGAACAACGGATGATGACCCCTCCAAGAAGTAGCCTAAGCGTCGGCGTCAGCGGCGCCGCTCTAAATCCCACCAAAGCCAAAACGGCGATTCCTGCACGGGAGAAAATAACACCCCGGATAGTGCCGAAGACAACCCCCTCCAGCAGGATTCAGCACAGGAGGATGGAGAAGCCAGCCCTCATGAGAGAGCGGCAAAAAGAGAGGTAGAGGACGATAATTACATGCCTCCCTCCGAAGACGAGGCAAGCCTCGGCACGCCAATTTGTCGTGGCCCGAGGATCCTGGCCAAACAAGAGCGTTTCAAACGCAGGCTTATGGCCACGGTGAGTAGCCTCAAAAAAAACAGCAACAACTTAGAGCTGACCAAGACTTGCTAGCCGACAGATGGACTGAAGTCCTTGCGGCCGAAGAGTACGAATTCGAATGCCCCTCCAAGAGCTACCCAAAGCGCAGACTGCGACCCCGATTAGAGGAGGAAGAACCTAAACCTACATCACCAGCGCATGACGCGGCCGACCGGCCACCTCGTGGCCGCGACAGAGAGGCCTCTCGGCCCTCCTCTCACGCCGCACCTCGGCGTCGCTCAAAGAATACCAAGGCACGGGGAAATGCGCCAGACCTGCGAGATATATTGGAGGACAAGGCAAGGCAAACAAGATCGATCTACGGATCGCGTGGGCGCCTAACGACGCTGCGTGGCGATAACCGTCATGCCGGATATGGCACTTCCGCCGGGCCGAACACGATGAGACAAAACTCATTTGAGCTACGCCGTGATATAGCCCGATGCAGAGGTGTCGCACACCCACTATGCTTCATGATGAAGTAATGGATCATCAAATCCCGAGGGTTTCAAACCCGTAAACATCGAATCATACGATGGCACAACAGATCCCTGCGGTATGGATCGAGGATTATCTCCTTCATATCCACATGGCCCGCGGTGATGATCTACACGCCATCAAATACCTCCCACTCAAGCTTAAAGGACCAGCTCGGCATTGGCTTAATAGCTTGCCAGCAGAGTCAATTGGTTGTTGGGAGGACCTGGAAGCTGCATTCCTCGAAAATTTCCAGGGCACCTATGTGCGACCACCAGACGCCGATGACCTAAGCCACATAATTCAGCATCCAGAGGAATCGGCCAGACAATTCTGGACATGGTTCCTAACCAAGAAAAATCAAATAGTCGACTGTCCGGACGCAGAGGCCCTCACAGCCTTCAAACATAACATCTGTGACGAGTGGCTTGCCCGGCACCTAGGACAGGAAAAGCCGAAATCCATGGCAGCCCTCACGACACTCATGACCCGCTTTTGCGCAGGAGAAGACAGCTGGCTAGCTCGTAGTAATAACATGACCAAGAGCCCTGGTAATTCGGATACCAAGGACAACAATGGCAGGTCGCGTCGCAACAAGTACAAGCGCCGCATTAACGGCGACAATGTGGAGGATACGACAGTTAATGCCGGATTCAGAGGCTCTAAACCCGGTCAGCGGAAAAGGCCATTTAAAAGAAATACTCCGGACCCGTCCAGTTTGGACTGAATACTCGATCGCTTGTGCGCGTATACACGGCACTCTAAAAACCAGCCAATCACACCAACAGGGATTGTTGGGTGTTCAAGCAGGCAGGCAAGTTAAATGCCGAAAACAGTGACAAGGGGCTGCATAGCGATGACGAGGAGGAGCCCCGGCCGCCGAACAATAGGGGACAGAAGGGCTTCCCCCCACAAGTGCGGACGATGAACATGATATACGCAACCCACATACCCAAAAGGGAGCGAAAGCGTGCACTCAGGGGCGATATGCGTTGGAGCCAGCCGCCTAAAGTTCAACCCATGGTCCTCCCGCCCGATCACCTTTGATCGAAGGGACCATCAAGACTAGCATCCGCCATGGCGGATTCGCCCGTATTGGTTCTAGACCCAATCATTGACGGATTTCACCTCACTAGAGTCCTTATGGACGGGCAAAGCAGATGAACCTGCTTTATCAAGATACAAAGTGCAAAAATGGGCATAGATCCTCAAGGATTAAACCCACAAAGATGACCTTTAAAGGCGTCATACCAGGTGTAGAGAGGCCAACTGCAGTGCTCGGTTACACTTGAGGTGGTCTTCGGATCCCCGGATAATTTCCGGCGAGGAGTTAATCTTCGACATAGTCCCGTTCCAGCGATGGCTATCACGCACCGCTGGACGAACCGCATTGACGGTAAAGTTCAACGCAGCGCCGCACTACGCATACCTCAAGCTCAAGATGCCAGGCCCTCGAGGAGTAATTACGGTCAATGGAAACACCGAACGCTCTCTCCGAACGGAGGAGCATACGGCGGCCCTCGCGGCGGAAGTAAAAAGCAGCCTCTCAAAGCAATTCTCCAGTCCGGCTATTAAACGTCCGGACACCGTCAAGCGCGCCCGGAGTAACCTACAACAAGACCGCCTGGCACGTTCCGAGCAAGCGTAGCAATGCGGCCCCAACCCCAGCCCTCGCGAAATTGCGAAACCAGTACTACGCGTACATAACTACGCTCTGGAAATACCATGGGCATAGGGGGAGGGGCACGACCACGGCACGCCCGAAATGCGGCTCAACCGCACTAGGGGCTCCCAATTTTTTCATTCCTTTTTTTCTTACTTTCAGGACTCCGCTCTCTGGAAGGCCTGTCCGGTAGTACAATCGCCGAACACACGATGCAACAGCCAGGGAGGAAGAATGCTAGGTCGAATGTCAAGGTGGTCTCTATAACAAGCTAAATACCTGTCTTACATACCATCCCGCAGCTCGCCCCTAGAGGGGGACATGTCAAATAGTCCCATCTCTTGCTTGCTTTTACCGCAAACTTTTCGAATAAACAATACATAGCTTTTGTCTATTATTGCATTCCTTTTTTTATCTATATATGTTCATTAATGACATGTTGCACCCGTACACTTTGGTACGGCCAAATACACCAGGGGCTTAAGTACCCCAACATACGGTGTGATAAGTCCGAACACTTTCACAAGTGCGGCACCCCGAACTTATAACATTATATGCATCGGCTCCGAATCATGTCTTGGGTCAATAGTTGGGTTTGCCCGGCTCCCATGTTTTGGTACCTTACTTTCCATTATATCGGCTAAGCTAGCGCTGGGAGAACCACTGCGATTGTGCCCCGGTTGAGCTGGGCTAAGCACCTCAGTGGAGAAAGGTAAAACTAACCGTCATGATAGGGCGAGAGCTGGTCGCTGTTTGCTGTTCGAGAGGTTTTCGAGTCCCTAAAGACTTATGCCGCTTAGAGCGAGGAGTCGTCTTTGTCCGGCCTAGGCGTGGATAGCGCCCCGAACTCGGTCTGTCGAATACTAGGGGCTTCACGAAATTTAAAATTATAGAATTCTATGGCTAAGTGAGAGTGTTCAAGCATTATAGTCCGATTGCCTTGTTCGTTGTGTTGAGCGCCTCCTCGAAGGACCCAAGAATGGGAAAAGAGCGCTAAAGTTTATCCCGAACACCCCAGACCTCGTGGAATGGGGGCATAACCCGACGAATCGCCATCTATAAAATTAAATAAACGGCCGCACAAAAGGTAATATTTTAAATTCAAAAGCGTTGCTTTAGCGCATATGAACAAGTTTTCAACGTCTGAGGATCACAAATGCGAAGTTTACTCAAAATTACATCTTTGGAGCATTCATCCGCTATATAAGGCGGGCACCCTTCAGACACCCTCATAATACATCTCGGGCTTGCGATGCTCCTTGCCCGGTGGTGGTCCGTCCGTCACAAGCTTCTCAGCGTCCATCTTGCCCCAGTGCACTTTAGCACGGGCAAGGGCCCTACGGGCACCTTCGATGCATACGGAGCGCTTGATGACTTCAAGCCATGGAAAGGCATCCACCAGCCGCCTCACCAACCCGAAGTAGCTCCCAGGCACGGCTTCCCCAGGCCACAGCCGGACTACGTGACCCTTCATGGCCTGTTCGGCCACCTTATGGAGCTCGACCAACTGCTTCAGCTGGTCGCTCAAGGGCACCGGGTGTTCGGCCTCAGCATACTGAGACTAGAACACCTTCTCCCTCGAGCTCCCCTCCTCGGCTTGGTAGAATGCAGCAGCATCGGACACGCTGCGGGGAAGATCTGTGAATGCTCCTGGAGAGCTCCGGACTCGGGTAAGTAACAAGTAATTCACTTTCACGTGCTTGCTTTGCATAAAGAATGCCTTACCCGCCGCTATCTTCTTCATCGCCTCAACTTCCTGGAGGGATTTTTGGGCTTCGGCCTTGGCAGATTTGGTGCTCTCAAGTGCCGAGGCGAGCTCGGACTATCGAGTCTTTGAGTCAAGCTCCAAACTCTCGTGTTTTGCCACGAGAGCCTGGAGCTCTTGCTGCACCTCTGCCACTCGCGCCTCCTGCTTCTCTCGCTCGGTGCGCTCCACGGCCGCCTTGTCTTCGGCCTTGGACAGCGCTTCCTTCAGGGTCGCCACCTCGGTTGTGGCCCCTGTAATACTCACGTTGGTCCTGTCATTTTTTGCAACCACATCTTTTTTATATACTTACATAAGGTATTACTTACCTTCCTTGTCCTCGAGCTGCTTTTGGGCAAGGCCGAGCTCGTTCTTGGACCGCTCGAGGCTCTGCTTCAACGCATCGACCTCCGCAGTCAGCGCGGCAGAGGTCAGCAGCGCAGCCTACATTCCCATATTGACATACTTATGTTAGACTCCTGGGTATATCTTTTAGATCCGCAGTTCGGTTTTTCTTTCCGAACACCAAACTGAGCATCAGGGGCTACTGTCTATGCGGTAATATTTTCTCATATCTTAAATACATACCTCAAAGCCTGTTAGAAGGCTGGCACATGCTTCAGTCAGCCCGCTCTTGGCGGACTGAACCTTCTGGATCACCACACTCATAATAGTGCGGTGCTCCTCGTCGATGGAGGTGCCGTTAAGCACCTCCAGCAGATTATCCGGTGCCTCCGGTTGGACGGAGGTCACCGGCGTCGTAGGCTTGCCCTTCTTACTAGGGGGGCGCCTACCGGACTCCGGAACCACTGAAGTTGGACCCTTGGGGGTTTTATCCCCTTTGCGCCTGGAGTCCGGGAGGTCGCCTTGCGGCGCCTCCAGGACCACCACCTCCTGGCTTGGACCCTTTTGGGACTCCACCTCGGCATCATCATCAACGCGAGGAGAGGAGGCGGCCGGAAGTGAAGTGCTATTCACATCCGATTTAACCTGTGGAGCCGCCGACGGTTGCCGACCGCCTTGGGCGGACTGCATGATTATATTCGGCGTCAAAAGATACTATGCAATAAAGGAACGCCATGAGTTATTCTGGTATCCGGATACTTACGATTTTGCCAGGGGCTTGGCCTGGATGGCCACTCCTCTTCGCCATCGTCGGCGTTGGTGGAGTAGTCCGGAGGAAGGGTCCTTCCCTTCTTGGACCCTCCGCCCCCAGTTGGGGCAGCCTTCCTTTCGCTCCTCCCCGGCCGGAGGGGGAGAGGCCTCTTCTTCCTCCTCCTCATCTTCGTGGGAGGAGTGCGCCTCGGAGTCATCGGACGATGAATCCGACACCACCGGGCGCCGGGAACTCTTCCGAGTTAGCGTGGCCTTCTTCTTGGCCTTCTTCTCCGGCACCACGTAAGGTGCCGGAACCAGCAGCCCCGTCAAGCGGGCGTCCGCTGGGTCTTCGGGCAAGGGAGCCGGACAGTCAATCTGCCCGGACGTCTTCTGCCAATCCTGTCAAAGGCAAGGGAGTTTAGATCCCGCATAAAAACAAACTGTGGTAAACAAGTATCCCGTAAAGGGTAAAATAGCTTACCGCGTTGGCTTGATGCTGCGCGCTGAATCCACGATCCTCGGTAGCGGATGCGGGAGCCTCGGCGCCCTTGAACAACACCTTCCAGGCGCCTTCGTACGTAGTGTCGAAGAGCCTACTCAGGGTTCGGTGTCAGGCCGATCAAACTCCCACAAACTGAAAGCCCGTTGTTGGCACGGGAGGATCCGCGGATGAGCATGACCTGGACTACATTGACGAGTTTGAGCTTCTTGCTCACCAGGTTTTGGACGAGGTTTGGAGTCCGGTCAGCTCCTCCAATTACCCCACGACAGCCCGTCTCTTTCCAGGAGGTGAGCCGTGTGGGGATGCCAGATCGAATTGGGGCGCCCATTCAGGGTCACGCTGCTCGGTGATGTAGAACCACCCGATTGCCACCCCTTTATGGTCTCCACGAAGGAGCCCTCGAGCCATGTAATGTTGGGCATCTTGCCCACCATGGCGCCTCAAGACTCCGCTTGGCGGCCGCCCACTACCTTCGGGTTTGACATTGAAGGTCTTCAGCCATAAGCCAAAATGGGGCTGGATGCAGAGGAAGGCCTCGCACACGACGATGAACGTCGAGATGTTGAGGATGAAGTTCGGGCCCAGATCGTGGAAATCCAGGCCGTAGTAGAACATGAGTCCCCGGACAAATGGGTGAAGTGAGAAACCTAGTCCGCGGAGGAAATGGGTGAGGAACACCACCCTCTCATGGGGCCTGGGGGTGGGGATGAGCTGCCCCATATCGGGGAGCCGGTGCGCGATGTCGTTGGACAAGTATCCGGCTTTCCTCAGCTGCTTGATGTGTCCCTCCGTAACGGAGGAGGCCATCCACCTGCCTCCCGCTCTGGACATGGCTGGAGAAGGTTGAGGTGGGAAGTGCGGACTTGGGCGCTTGAGCTCGAGTGCACGGAAATGGATAAGCAAAGGAGGAAGAAGGCATAGATGTAAAAGGTGGATCTTTATCCCCTTATATGGGTGGACGAAACTATGTGCCCCCACCAGCCTGGTAAAACTCGCTTATCTCCCAAGCGCCGTGATTAATGGCACGGTTGGGTTACCCACGCTCGTATTGATGAGAATCCCAGAATAAGGGGACACATTCTCTGCTTTGACAAGACGTGCCAAGGAAACTGCCTCGCTAAGTGCGCTGAGGTGGGACAGTAAAAACGATTCGAATAAAGGCTTGGCTGCAGTGATGTCACGCCATGGAATACGCCGCCAGATCGGAGTTGTGTAAATATTATTCTCTCTACGGTGGTATGTGGAAATTATTTTGCAGAGCCGGACACTATCCTTGTGTTCAAAATCTTCTATGAGGTACTCGGAGGAGGAACCCGCCTTGCAATGCCGAAGACAATCTGCGCGCCGGACTCGTCGTCATTGAAGCCTGGTTCAGGGGCTACTGAGGGAGTCCTGGATTAGGGGGTGTCCGGATGGCCGGACTATGACCTTTGGCCGGACTCCTGGACTATGAAGATACAAGATTGAAGACTTCGTCCCGTGTCCGGATGGGAGTTTCCTTGGCGTGGAAGGCAAGCTTGGCGATACGTATATGTAGATCTCCTCCAATTGTAACCGACTCTGTGTAACCCTAGCCCTCTCCGGTGTCTATATAAACCGGAGGGTTTTAGTCTGTAGGACGAACAACAATCATACCATAGGCTAGCTTCTAGGGTTTAGCCTATTTGATCTCGTGGTAGATTTACTCTTGTACTACCCATATCATCAATATTAATCAAGCAGGAGTAGAGTTTTACCTCCATCGAGAGGGCCCGAACCTGGGTAAAAACATCGTGTCCCTTGTCTCCTATTACCATCCGCCTAGACGCACAGTTCGGGACCCCCTACACGAGATCCGCCGGTTTTGACACCGACACCCCCCGTTGTAGCCAAACGCTCCGGGTGCAGGGCGGCTGACGGATTGACTTCCAGCTTCGGCAGATCCGGACTCCTCCGTGACGACACCTCGGTGTCGCCTGCTTCATGAGTCGGAGAAGGGGGTGGGGTCTCGCTCTCCATCATCTCCGGAGGAAGGTCCCCCGAAGACGAACCCTGTTGAGAGGAGCTGCTGGCCGGACTGCAAAAAGTTGAATCCTGGTTATTGATCTAGGAGAAACACAATATCTTCGGATTGTATATTGACTAACAGCTCAGTGGAGGGCTGGCCCGTTGGAGGGCATGGTGCGGTGAGGGTGCCCGTCAGGGAAAGGCCCCCAGGGGATGTCTTTTTCCCTAATTTGGGCATCTCCGCCTCCAAATCTTCAGAGGCGACCCTTTTCTTCCCGCGCGGGAGGAGGCTTTAGCCTCCCCTCCCCGACTATCCTCCTTAAGGGAGGTAATAATTCCCCCGGTTCGGATGTGTAGCATGTGAGGTTCGGTTTCTTCGTTCCTCCCCCTGTATTTCCCCGAGGGCATTCTGGTGAGTACCCGGTCGAGCAGCTTGGCCATGGTGGGGGCGGGCGAGCCTTCGGGAAGTGGCGCCGGACACCTGATTCTCTCCGCCTTGCTGAGCCATTCCTGGATGCGGATGATTGTCAGAATAAACAATCATGACAAATACAAAACAGGGTGTCCAGTATCAAGGCTACTTACTTGAGTATCTAGGCGATTGCAGCTTAGGCCCGCATCCTCGGTGGTATCCGGACACACTACTTTCTGTCCGAAGAATAATTTGCACATCTCTTGAGCTTCAAGTCAAGAAGTGCTTGACAGTCCATGGACCCTCCGGATTGAACTCCCACATCCAGAGAGGCGGCGTTGGCACGGCAACATCCGTCAGTTAACATCACTTGCATTATGCCGACAAGGTTAATGTCCCTCTCAAGAAGCTCCGGATGCGATTCTGCGATCTTGGTACATCACCAAAGATGCCCCCAATTCCGTCCTACGTCCGTCCAAGACGCCAACTGTGATGGAGGGCCCAAGAGAAACTCGGGGGCAGCCACCCACTTTGTGCCTCTGGGAGCCGTGACGTAAAACCACCTCTGTTGCCATACATCGGATACTTCTGGGAAAGAACCCTCTGGCCATGGGGCATCGGCGTTTCTACTTATTACGGCACCTCTGCACTCCGCATGTCGTCCCTCGATCATCTTCGGTGTCACATTAAATATCTTGAGCCATAAGCCGAAGTGTGGGGTAATGTGGAGAAAAGCCTCACACATGATAATGAACGACGAGATATGGAGGATAGCATCTGGAGCCAGATCATGAAAATCCAACCCATAATAGAACCTGAGCCCCCTCACAAAGGGGTCGAGGGTGAAGCCCAGGCCGCGGAGGAAGTGCGGGATAAAAACGACGCACTCATTAGGCTCCGGTGTGGGAAGACCTGCCGGGTGCGGGAAGCCTGTGTTGGATGTCGGCGGTCAGGTATCCGACCTCCCTAAGCTTCGCAATGTCGTCCTCTTGAATCGAGGAGGCCACCCACTGGCCTTGAGGAACGGATCCGGACATATCGGCAGATCTGGGGTGTTGAAGCTTGGGTTTCGGGTATTAGAGCTCGAGGTGCAAGAAGGCGCGAGGAAGGTGGAAAACAGGCATAGGCCTCGACCCCTTTTTATAAAGGGGATGAATATCAAGAGTCCCTGGTGTGGCCGTTTGAGGCTTATCTAAAAACACACGGAGTTATACCAACGGCCGTCGTGGGGTTGCATACGCTCATATTGATGGAAAATTCCCGTAATAAGAGGAACACGATCTCTGCCTCGACGGGACACGCCAATAAAACCGCCTCGTAACATGAGTCGTAATGGGGTAAGAAACGTCGGTCCGCGTTGGACCAGGCCACGATGCAAGGGCACGACGCCCGAAGATTGCCAGCGGATCGGCTCTATGCTATGTGGAGATCATCTTGCAGATCCGGACACGGTCTACGTGTCCAGTAGTTACTTTGGAGTATTCGGAGAAGGACCCGCCTTGCAATGCCGAAAACAATACTGCGCGCTGGACTCATCGTCATTGAAGCCTGGTTCAGGGGCTACTGAGGGTGTCCTGGATTAGGGGGTATCCGGACAGCCGGACTATATACATCGTCTGGACTATTGAAGCGTGAAGATACAAGACTCAAGACTTCGACTCGTGTCCGGATGGGACTTTCCTTGGCGTGGAAGGCAAGCTTGGCGATCCGGATATTATATTTCCTTCCTTTTAACTGACTCCATGTAAACCCTAGCCCTCTCTGGAGTCTATATAAACCGGAGGGGAAGGTCCTTAGAAGGCCGATCAAAATTACAATCATACCATCATAGGCTAGCTCTTAGGGTTTAGCCTCTACGATCTCGTGGTAGATCTACTCTTGTACTACCCATACCATCAATATTAATCAAGCAGGAAGTAGGGTTTTACCTCCATCGAGAGGGCCTGAACCTGGGTAAACATCTGCGTCCCTTGCTTCCTGTTGCCATCAGCCTTGACGCACAGACCGGGACCCCCTACCCGAGATCCGCCGGTTTTGACACCGACACCATGAGCTTCTGAGCCTTGGGTGCTGGTGCAGCAACCTCATCTTCTTCCTCTTCCATCATGGAAGGCTTTCCAATCACTCTGGCCATGGTCTTCTTGACCCTTTCCTTCCTTTTCTTTCCTTCTGCAGCAGCCTCTTTGGGTTGGGATTCCAAAGATGCTTGAGTGGAGGCTCTGGCTTTAGACATGGGTTGTCTTCCTGCTGGCCTTTTGATCTTCAGACCTGGCTTAACTGCAGCTGAGCTATACTCCTTCTTGAGCACCTTTTTCTTTGAAATGGCCTCATCCTCTACTGCCACATAATCTTCATCCTCAGATTCTGAGTTTCTCTTCTTCCTTGTCCTGGTGGCAGCTTTGGGCAGGTTGCTTGGGGTGCTTCTGCTTCCCTCATCTGAACTGATAGAGGGACTAGTGCTCTCACTCATCTGAATCTGCTCCTCTGACTTGTTCTGGCTGTCACTCTGGTCAGACATGTTGCAAACACCGACTGAGACCACGTGAATAGATATAGATGAGATAGAGTGGATGAGCATCACAAAATACAGAGATTTTTGCAAAGAATGAGTCAAAACTTAGTTTTAGTTTTCCACAGAAAGCATTTCGGATCAACCGATTTGCAAACTCGGTGATACCGAAGCAGCTTTTGGAACCTAAACTAGTGAACTCGGTCAGACCGAGTCACAGTTCGGTGGCACCGAGACTGCTAGGGTTTCACAAAGTCCTGAACTCGGTCACACCGATTTGCAATTCTCGGTCAGACCGAGAACCACATGTGCAATGGCTTTGGCCGAATCGGTGGAACCGAGTTCTGCAACTCGGTGGGTCCGAGATGGTTTCGTCGGAAACCTAACCCTAAATTTTCAATTCAACTCTAATCTACGGAGTGTTTTGACTGGATAGAGTCATTTCAATCGTGGCAAGAATCATGATGAACACAATGTGCTAGGAATCAGACAGGGATAGCGCTGTGATCGAGTCCATACCCTAGATCGGCGATGAACTCGCTACAACGGCAATGGCGGGGATGAATTCCGTTGACGGCGGCGGAGACCAGCGACACGAGGCGGCTGGCCACGAGGAGGACGATCCGGAGACCCTGGAGGCAGAGCGAGCTATGCGCGGGCGAAGGGGTTTGGAGAAAATTTCCAAATTTTTGCCCGTGAGTATATATAGCCCGACCCTGTCGGTGTGACCGAGTGGAACAACTCGGTGGCACCGAGATGCATAACTGTTGACAGTTACTGCAACTCGGTGTGACCGAAAAGTTCAAATCAGTTGCACCGAGATTGAAAACCTAGATCGACTTAGTGATCTCGGTATGACCGAAATGGAAGAATCGGTCAGACCGAAAACCACAAAGAATTTTTGGAAGTTTAAGTCTATGACGAATCGGGGACTCCGAGTGCTCCTCACACAGAGTGGTTTGAATCTGACTTGATCAAATTTTGTGATGTAGCATGAATAGAGTTTGAGACGAGAAGAGCATAGATAGCTAGAGAAGGTTCTTAGGCATTCTTGTCCATCCACTTGGCCAAAGTAAAAGAAACCAAACAATCAAAACCACAAGTGGATGTCCTCGAATGAGTAAAATATGCAACCAACATGCTCACACAGTAAAATGACAAATGAAATATGTGGCAAAGCATGCACAAACAATTCTAGCATACAATTGGCGATGACTAGGTCATCTATATATGAGTATATTGACTTAGGAGTCAAATGATAACATTTGATCATAGGTCATACTCATCGTTTAAGCTCAAGTGGGGTTACCACTTTTACATAATGCATTGTTGTGTTCACACCATTAGAGTTGCTTTAGCTCAATTCTTTAGAGTAAAGCTCCCCCTAGATGTGAGATCCCCCCTTAGAGGGATGAACTAACCTTGGGTTTTGTCTATGATGACTTCATGTAGGTGTTGAAGATGTGGATGCTCAGTGTTGATGAAGATCATTTGGAGCAATCCTTTTGGAGTGAGTTGCACTTTCAATACCTACACGGGTTAGTCCCACAAGGAACAAACAAGGATATCCATAGACATAGAGTGATGCACACATAAGATGATGTCTATGAAAGCATTAGGTTACCTTGTCCCTTGTCTTACCAACAAGAGGGTTTGTGACTCCTTGAACTAGTGCAAGATGTGGAAGTTGATTGCACTTGTTGTTGCCAAATGATATGAGTGAAATATGTTGGCGGAGTCACCCTCAAGAACTCTCTAGTTCTTCTTCTTCGGATCCACATCATCTTGATGGGAATCCTTGGAGTTGTAGTCGTACTTGATGAAGTAGAACTTGTCGTAGTCTTGGGAACCCACTTGACCAAGGCCTTAGGAGCTTCTTCAAATGCATCAATCTCCTCTTGAAGCTTGTCCTTGCCTTTTTGCTTGTGGTCTTGTGGTGGAAGATCATCTTGAGCTTGTGTCCCTTTGAAGGAAGTAGGATCATACTTCTCTTGTTGAGGACAAACTTCGTCTTGGGATATTGATCTTCTTCCCACTCGACTCCATTGGCATTGAACTTTCGTTCAAAACCAACACCTTGATTCTTCCGGTGCCTTCCTTGCTTGCGTACAATTTCCTCAAATTGCTTACTCTCGGCAAGGCTCTTGTAAACACCTTTCTCTATAATTCCCTTCAATAAGCTATTTTCTTGCTCAAGTGTAACTTGGCTAAGAGAATCATTAGTGGAATCAAGAAAACTACTAGAAGCAACAACATTTGATTTAGCATGATTATTGTTACTACTAGAGGAAGAATCCTTCTTGTTTTTGTTAGTGTATTTGACTTGAGGCATGTAAGTAGATAAGAGTAAATGCTTGGCAATGTAAGAAGAACTTTTCTTACGAAGATCATCATTGATTGCCTTTAAGAACTCATGCTCTTGCTCAAGATTGAGCTTTTCAAAGCGTAACTTCTCATGAGTCCTTAAAAGTTCTCGATGATCTTCTAAGATAGTTTCATGAGCTAACTTAATCTTCTCCTTATCATTGTCATTCGTTTTATCTTGATTAGAATGATTAACTGACATTTCATCATAGTATTCATCACTAGAGTTGTTAAAAGTAAATCATCATCACCTAGCAAGTCATCTTCATCACTATTGAAATCAACATACTCGGGGTGTGTTACCTTTGGGCCTTTAGCCATGAAGCATCTTCCAATTCCTTCATTTGTTGAAATCAAATATGTCGTAGGAGTTGGTTGACACAAGTGCTAGACCGGCAACACCTTCATCTTGAGTATATTCGAAGTCGGAGTGATAACTTCTCTCGGAGTGATTGTCGGAGTCGGAGCCGGATACCCATTCACCAACATGAGCTTGATGTTTGAGGGAGTCCTGGACTAGGGGGTGTCCGGATAGCCGAACTATCATCTTTGGCCGGACTCCTAGACTATGAAGATACAAGATTGAAGACTTTGTCCCGTGTCCAGATGGGACTTTCCTTGGTGTGGAAGGCAAGCTTGGCGATACGGATATATAGATCTCCTACCATTGTAACCGACTCTGTGTAACCCTAACCCTCTTCGGTGTCTATATAAACCGGAGGGTTTTAGTCCATAGGACGAACGACAATCATACCATAGGCTAGCTTCTAGGGTTTAGCCTCTCACGATCTCGTGGTAGATCTACTCTTGTACTACCCATATCATCAATATTAATCAAGCAGGAGTAGGGTTTTACCTCCATCGAGAGGGCCCGAACCTGGTTAAAAACATCGTGTCCCTTGTCTCCTGTTACCATCTGCCTAGACGCACAGTTCGGTACCCCCTACCCGAGATCCGCCGGTTTTGACACCGACATTGGTGCTTTCATTGAGAGTTCCTCTGTTTCGTCACCTTTAGGCCCAATGGCTCCTTCGATCTTCAACAATGACGCAGTCCAGGGTGAGACTTTTCTCCCCGGACAGATCTTCGTCTTCGGCGGCTTTACACTGCGGGCCAATTCGCTAGGCCATCAAGAGCAGATCGAAAGCTACGCCCCTGGCCATCAGGTCAGATTTGGGAATTTGAATTACACGGCCGACGTCCGCGGAGACTTGATCTTCGACGGATTCGAGCCGCAACCAAGCGCGCCGCACTGTCTCGATGGGCATGATCTAGCTCTGTCGCCGAACAGTGTCCTGGAGGCCGCACCAATGTCCGCTCCGACCCTTAGCTCGGAGTCGACTTTGCCGATCGAGGACGAGTGGATAGACGCCGCCTCGGGGGCTGCGATCTTTACGGCGATGGAGCCGAACACCATCCCTGTCCTTTGCGAAGCTCGTGACTCCAAGGTGCCGGATTCCTCTCCGGACTCCGAACCTCCCGCGCCCCTGCCAATCGAATCCGATTGGGCGCCGGTTATGGAGTTCACCGCCGCGGACATCTTTCAGCATTCACCCTTTGGCGACATTCTAAACTCACTGAAGTCTCTCTCTTTATCAGGAGAGCCCTGGCCGGACTATGGTCAGGAAGGTTGGGATACGGACGACGAAGAAATTCAACGCCCACCCACCACCCACTTTGTAGCCACTGTCGATGATCTAACCGACATGCTTGACTTTGACTCAAGACATCGACGGTATGATGGACGATTTATGCCGGAGATTTACCAAGAACCAGCGCCTACAGGCAATCGGAAGGCCACCTCAACTCACGATGTATATACGGTGGATACACCTAAAGGAAGCGATAACGAGGAACAACAGGACACTGCGAAGGATAATTCCCTCGAAAAGCAGTCAAAACGGCGACGTAAGCGCCGCTCAAAGTCCCGCCTCAGCAAAGACAGCACCCATACAGACCCAGCCATAGAGCAGGGCGAACCAGTGGACGACGAACATGCAATCGAGCATCCATCCGAACAGGATGACTTGGATAAACAATCCGTCCACGGCGAAAATAACAGTCCGGACGATCTCACGCCGGACACATCGTTGGAGCAGAAGAACCTCCACAAAAGGCTCGTCGCCACTGCACAAAACAGCGGAAGATGCACTCAGAATGAGAAGGAGCAAAGTACTCAACACCGCGGACAAATACGGCGATAGTCGCCAAACAAAGAGCTACCCGAAGCGCAAACTACTGCCCGAATTCGAAGAGGGGGCCGTAGAGCCCCCACAATCAAAGAACAAAGAGGCCGCCAGATCGGATAGACGACCATATGGCAAACATAGAGCGGCAAGCGGCGCCGCACACAAGCAGACACGCGATCCGCATAAGGATCCGCACCAAAAGGATGGCCCAGTCAGGTCTATCTATGGGCCAAGAAGGCAAGCTCTAGAAAGCGATGCAACACGTCGAGTATTCGAACATCGCGGCACACCCAAATACAGGGGCGCCGCACACCCCCTATGTTTCACCGATGAGGTGCTGGATCATGAATTTCCAGCGGGATTCAAGCCCATAAACATAGAGGCATACGACGGAACAATGCACCACAGTCTGGATTGAGGATTACATCCTGCACATACACATGGCTAGAGGAGATGACCTCCACGCCATAAAATACTTACCCTCAAGCTCAAAGGGCCAGCTCGGCATTGGCTTAAAAGCCTCCCTAAAACACCATTGGAAGTTGGGAAGAGCTCGAGGGGCCGTTTGGGCAAATTTTCAGGGGACTTATGTCCGCCCTCCGGATCTGCGCGATTTAAGTCACATAACTCAACATCCCGGAGAGTCACCCCGCAAATTCTAGAACAGGTTCCTCACCAAAAAGAACCAAATAGTCGACTGTCCGGACGCCGAAGCCTTAGCAGCTTTCAAACACAACATCCGAGACGAATGGCTCGCCAGACACCTTGGCCAAGAAAAGCCGAGAACAATGGCTGCACTAACAATCCTCATGACCCGCTTTTGCGCGGGAGAGGATAGATGGCTGGCAAGATGCAGCGCCAGCGACCCAAGTACATCTGAGGTCAGGGATGGAAATGGGAAACCAAGACGCAACAAGGACCAGCGCCGGACCAAGGGAAACAGTCCGAAGAGCACGGCAGTCAATGCCGGATTCAAAAGCTCTCGGCAGAATAATAAAAAACTGCCCCTTAAGGATAATAGCGACGAGCTATCCAACTTAAACAAAATCTTGGACAAGATATGCCAAATCCACAAGATTCTGTGAAGCCTGCAAACCATACCCACAGAGATTGCTGGGTCTTCAAGCAGTCCAGCCGACTTAACGCCGAACACAAGGGGCTCGACACACCAAGTGAGGATGATGACGAACCCCACAAGCAGAGCACCGGAAAACAAAAGAATTTCCCACAAGAGGTCAAAACAGTGAACTCACTTCAAGTGACCAAACGGAAAAATAGAGCGGCGCCCATTGAAATACGCGCCGCACGGTCTACCCCAGCGGAGTCCCAACACTGGTTGTCAAAACCAATCACCTTCGACCATCAGGACTACTCCGGAAGTATCCGGAATGCAGGATGGACTGCCTTGATATTAGATACTATCATCGATGGACTCCAATTTACACAAGTCCTAATGGACGGTGGCAGTGATCTAAACCTGCTATATCAGGACACAATCCGCAGAATGGGGATAGACCCAACCAAAATTCGCCATAGCAACACTTCCTTTCAACGAGTAATGCCAGGCCCATATGCCCATTGTACGGGCTCCCTACTACTAGAAGTTGTGTTCGGCTCATCCGACAACTTCCGTCGCGAAAAGTTAGTCTTCCACATCGCCCCATTTAAAAGTAGCTATCAAGCACTATTGAGACGTGAAGCTTTCGCCTGCTTTAACGCAATACCGCATTATGCATCCCTTACACTTAAAATGCCCGATCCACGCGGCATCATCTCATTAAAGGGAAACTTCGAGTGTTCCTCGAATATGGAAGAATGTGAGACTGCCTTGACAGCCACACACTAATCCGTCCTTGCTGGTCAAAGCATCTAAATAGCTCATTCAGACCCCGGACACGGTTAGGCGAGTCCGGTATAAATAAACAAGGGGCATACTAGCCGCTGCACTTCTTACAAGGGCTCCACGCATGTCTGACAAAGAAGAGACAATAAAGCTCAATTTTATTCATTTTTTGAATCATACTCTGTTTATTTTAAAATATATTTTTCGCATGATCTTTTTTCAACTAAGTTCCTCTCTTTTTTAGATGAACGCCGTGCTATACCCGTCCAGCATACGGCACAACGGAGACACAGGCGCAGACGTGCAGCAGGGACACGTTGCAAGGATTCTTTTCAGATTAAGACCCTACGTAAACCTTTTTTACTGTCTCTTGTTGTTACACATCCCCCGGTTTCTTGTTATAACCGAGGAGGAGGCTGGCGTTTTGGCAACGGCCGCGTTAGAATTTTGCACGCACTGGACACCAGGGCTTGTTACCAAGGGCGTTGTTCGCCCGCTTTCATAAAGACCGAATACCTTAGGGAGTGTTCGCGTCTCGAGTTAGGCCTTATATGCATCAGCTCGAATCATGTCTTTGGTCAAATGTTGGGTTTGCCGGCTCCTGTGTTTTGCTGCCTTACGTTCCTGCACTATCGGCTAACGCGGCACCAGGAGAACTATCGCGATTTTGCCCGGTTCGCCAGTGAGCACCTCAGAGAAAGCCGAACCGATCGTCATGATATAGAGAGAGACTGGTCAACCACTCGATGACCCACCGGAATGTTTAGAATTCCTCCGCATTAACGAAGGACCATTTTCCGGTCAGGCACATACGCGCCCCAAATTCGGGAGAGCGCGGTGCCCCCAGGGGCTATATAGTAGCCCCACCATCAAACTCCTATGGCTAAGTGAAAGTGATAAAGCATTATAGTCCGGTTGCCTAGTTTGCTACGCTATCACCTCCTTTCCAGGACCAAGACGTTGGATTAAGTGTGAAAATGCGCCTTTTTGCAAACACCCCCGCACTATGTGCGTGGGGGCTGAAGCCGAAGACTGCCATCTTTCAGGTTATATACACATATACATTAACGGCCGCCCAGGAGGTATTTTACTACTTGAACGCACAAGTATAAAAAGCTCTTACATTCTATTGAAACATTGTTTCACAAATCATACATGTCATTAGAACATAACATCCTTCGAAACCTTTGCGTCTCTATTAAACGAGCGCCCTGCAGGACTTCCTCAAAATAGCGCTCGACTGGCACTCGGCTTTCGTCCGAATCCGGGGATGCAATGTCGGTGGCCTTCATCTCTGCCCAGTATGTCTTGTCACGGGCAAGAGCCATCTGCGCACCCTCTATGCATGCCGACCGCTTCATGGCATCGATATGCGACACCGCACCAAGGAACTGCTGGACTAAACCAAAATAACTCTTCGGCTCGGGCCTTTTCGGCCATAAACGAGTCACGACATCCTTCATGGCAAGTCCGGACAACCTATTCAGCTCAGCCCATTCGGCTAACCGATCGGTTAAGGGAAGTGGACGCTCTGGATTACGGAACTGCGACCAAAACAGCTCTTCCATTCCGTGATCCTTTTGACCTCGGAAGTGCTCGACCGCATCCGCGGCACTCGCCCTAAGTCTAGATAAGCATCCTCCCTACCCCACAGCCGGTCCAACTGAGCATATTTCGGATCCGTGAACTTCCTCCGCAGCAGAAAGGGCTTTCCAGCCGCGATATCCTCGGCTTGACGCAGCTCCTCCTTCATCGCTCTCGTCGCAGAGCGATCATCCTTGGCCTCGGTGGTGGCCTTTTTCAAGTCCTCTTGCTCCGCCCGACGTTCTTTTTCAAGAAACTCGCAGCGGTCGGTAGCATTCTTCAACTTCACGGCCATCTCGGCCATTTCCTCCCTGCTTCGGCAGTGAGCAGCATGTTCGGCTTTTAGCTCCTCGGCCGCCTTCAAGGCAGCCACATTACTTTTTCTAGCTTGCTCCTTGATTCGGTGAGCTCCTCCCGAAGGTTCTCCATAGCAGCGGCACCATCTGCATCAAGCATACATGTTGTAAGGCATGGGCGTCAAGCTCCGTTACCAGGTGTCCGCGGAGAAGTTGCATACCTTGTGACTCGTCAAGCCATTTATTGACAAGCGCGATATCAGCATCTGCCACGTCAAGTTGCCGCTTTAGTTCGGCCAATTCATCAGTCCGGCTAGCCACCGGACGCTTCTCCACCTACATAGGAAGGATGGCATGTTATACCTGGGGTTATGATCCTCGGCGCGCCGTCATTGTTGACAACGCACCGAGTCTCAGGGGCTACTATCTATACAGGGCGCGTTCTATATGCAAAACTGTCAGACGGTACATCATTTTTTGCGTACCTCAAACCCCGTCAGTAAACTTCTGACGGCTTCATGCAATCCGCTCTCAGCGGATGAAATCTTTTCAATCACCGTACCCATTAACGCACGGTGATCTTCTGAGATAGACGCTCGCCCGTGCAGATCCTTCAGCTCCTCCGATCAGACACCGGTTGGCGCTGACCTTCCGGCCCGGCCGACTTCGAAACCCTCCGCGACGACACCTCAGGGTCGTCCGCCTCGCATGATGGTGCGGCAGGCGGAGGCGTTTCGCTCTCCATCATCTCCGGACGAAGATCCCCCGAAGACGAGCTCTGCTGAGAAGGGCTGAGATCCGAACTACAAGGTAAAATCTCGGTTATCTTCAGAAATAAAAACGGGGATGTCCCTTATTACAAGACTCCCCTCTCTACTTACGGCTCGCTGGAGGGCTGATACCCTTGGGGGAATAGTGTGTCTGGGGTGTCTCCCGGCGTCGGACCATCTTGCCAAGATTTCTTTCCCCGCTTTGAGGCCTTGGCCTCCGGATCTTCAGAAGCGGTCCTCTTCTCCCCCAGGAGGGAGGGATTCTCGATCCCCCCTTTCTTGAAAGCCTCCTTCGCGGAGGCAGTAGCTTCCCTGTTCCCCCCTTCGCCTTCTTCCAAAGGCGCAGCCGCCAGCATCTTGGTTAACACAGGATCCGGCGTGGTTTCGGGGAGGGGGCCTGAAACCTTATCAGTTTTGCTTTCGCTATCCACTCCTGTTCAAGGGACAGCTCTTTAAAGGGCAAGTTTATGATAAATGTACGGATAGTGTGTCCGGGTACAGGACTACTTACTTGAGTATCCGGGCGATTGCAACTCAGACCTGCGTCCTCGGTCAAGTCCGGACACATTTTTTGTGACCCGAAGAACAGTTTATACATCTCCACGGGCGTCGCGCCCATGAAATGTTGGAGAGCTCGTGGTCCCTCCGGATTAAATTCCCACAGGCGGAGGGGGCGACATTTGCAGGGCAGAAGGCACCGAATCAGCATGACCTGCGTCACTACGACCAGATTGATCTCCCTCTCTTGGAGGTCCCGAATACGGCCCTGCAACAGAGGTACGTCCTTGGACGGCCCCCAGTCGAGCCCTTTGTTGACCCATGACGCCAGCCGCTGTGGAGGACCCGAGCGGAAGGCAGGTGGCGCCACACATTTGGTGCCCCGGGGAGCGGTGATATAGAACCACTCCTGTTGCCATAAACCGAGCTCCTCTTGAAAAGAGCCCTCGGGCCAGGGAGCGTCGGCACTCTTGCTTATAACAGCCCCTCCGCACTCTGCCTACTGCCCCTTGATCATCTTCGGCTCCACTTTGAATGTCTTGAGCCACAATCCTAAGTGAGGGGTAATGCGGAGGAAGGCTTCGCATACGACGATGAACGATGAGATGTGGAGGATGGACTCCGGATCCAAGTCGTGGAATTCCAGCCCATAATAAAACATGAGCCCCCTCATGAAGGGGTCCGTTGGGAAGCCTAAACCCCAAAGGAAGTGAGACACGAACACTACGCTCTCACCAGGCTCGGGAGTGGGAATAACCTGCCCTTGGGCAGGCAGCCTATGCGAAATTTCGCCGGTTAGATACCTGGCGTCTCTCAGCTTTAGCACGTCTTCTTCCGTGACGGAAGAAGGCATCCACCGGCCTTGCAGGTCGGAGCCGGACATCGTCAAAGGTCCGAAGCGCCTGAATCTGAAGCTTTGGGTGTTAGAACTCGAGGCGAGGGGCGGATTCGATTGAGATTGAAAGAAAGGAGCAGGCCTTGGTCTCGTTATAAAGAGGTTGAATACCAAGAGCCCTCCCCGTGACCGTTCGGGACTCGCCTTCGATAGAGGGGGCGTGCCAACGGGCACGACTGGGTTACCCACGCCCGTATTGATGAGAATCCCGGAATAAGGAGGCACAATCTCCGCTTTGATAAGATGTGTCGGGGAAACCGCCTCGCTAAACGCGCTGAGGTGGGACAGTAAAAACGATTCGAATAAAGGCCTGTCCGTGGTGTGATGTCACGCCGCAGAATACGTCAGCAGATCTGTGTAAAGATTATTCTCTCTACGGTGGTATGTGGAATTTGTTTTGCATAGCCGGACACTATCCTTGTGTTCAAAATCTTCTACGAATAATTCAGAGGAGGAACCCGCCTTGCAATGCCGAAGACAATATGCGCGCCGGACTCGTCGTCATTGAAGCCTGGTTCAGGGGCTCTTGAGGAGTCTGGACTAGGGGGTGTCCGGATAGCCGAACTATCATCTTTGGCCATACTCCTAGACTATGAAGATACAAGATTGAAGACTTCGTCCCGTGTCCGGATGGGACTTTCCTTGGCGTGGAAGGCAAGCTTGGCGATACGGATATGTAGATCTCCTACCATTGTAACCGACTCTGTGTAACCCTAACCCTCTTCGATGTCCATATAAACCGGAGGGTTTTAGTCCGTAGGACGAACAACAATCATACCATAGGCTAGCTTCTAGGGTTTAGCCTCTCTGATCTCGTGGTAGATCTACTCTTGTACTACCCATATCATCAATATTAATCAAGTAGGAGTAGGGTTTTACCTCCATCGAGAGGGCCCGAACCTGGGTAAAAACATCGTGTCCCTTGTCTCCTGTTACCATCCGCCTAGACGCACAGTTTGGGACCCCCTACCCGAGATCCGCCGGTTTTGACACCGACAATGTCTTCGTTTTATGTAGCTCCTTGATGACTTGTCCTTCCTTTCCGAATCCTTGCTTCTCCGTGAGGGTCTTCGTTCATAAGGATCATCCCTACTCCTTCTCTCTCTTGGTGGTGATTCTTCTCTTCTACTTCTTCTTTTTGGAGAATCTTCTCTTCTTTTGTAGGGTGCCGTACACTCATTGGAATAGTGTCCGGGTCTTCCACGATTGTAGCAATTACGCTCCCGACTAGAAGATCTTTTGTCATTGTAGGACCTTGACTTGGAGCTTCTCTCTTTGCTTCTACTCTTGTAGAATTTGTTGAAGTTCTTCACCATTAGGCTCAATTCTTCATTGAAGGTTTGTTTCTCACTTGATGATGTGGGGGCTTCACATGAGGCTTCGTAAGCACCACTTGACTTGTTGTGAAGTTCCTCCTTATCCTTGAGCGACATCTCATGAGCAACAATTCTTCCAATGACTTCCGTTGGCTTGAGATCTTTGTAATTGGGCATCATTTGGATCAATGTGCACACGGTATCATATTTTCCATCCAAAGCTCTTAGGATCTTCTTGATGATGAATTTGTCGGTCATCTCTTCACTTCCTAAGCCGGCAATCTCATTTGTGATAAGAGCAAGCCTAGAGTACATTTCAGCGACACCTTCACCATCCTTCATTTTGAACTTGTCAAGTTGACTTTGGAGCACATCCAACTTGGATTCCTTGACAGAGTCGGTACCTTCATGCATATCAATCAAAGTATCCCAAATTTCCTTTGCATTCTCAAGACGGCTGATTTTGTTGAATTCTTCGGGGCACAATCCGTTGAAGAGGATATCGCAAGCTTGAGCGTTGTATTGCAGCATCTTCAACTCTTCCGCACTAGCTTCACGGTTCGGTTTCTCCCATCAAAGACCTTGCAAGCCAATACACACAATAGCCCAAACGGCGGGGTTATGTCCAAGAATATGCATTTTCATCTTATTCTTCCAACTAGCAAAATTAGTACCATCAAAGTAAGGACCTCTACGGTGATAATTTCCCTCGCTAGATGCCATACTCTCCTAGGTTGTGAAACCAAGGCTATGACCACCAAAAGCTATGGAAATCAAAGCAAATGGAGACCAAAGCTCTGATACCACTTGTAGGATCGAAAGTATGTCTAGATGGGGGGATTAGACTACTTGACCAATTAAAAACTTATCCTTTTCCCAATTTTAGTCTTTGGCAGATTTTAGCTATCTTAGCACAAGTCAAGCAATCTTAACACAATTCAAGCAAGCATGCAAAGAGTATATGAGCAGCGGAAAGTAAAGCATGCAACTTGAAAGAATGTAAAGGGAAGGTTTTGGAGAATTCAAACGTAATTGGAGACACGGATGTTTTTGTCGTGGTTCCGATAGGTGGTGCTATCGTACATCCACGTTGATGGAGACTTCAACCCACGAAGGGTAACGGTTGCGCGAGTCCACGGAGGGCTCCACCCATGAAGGGTCCACGAATAAGCAACCTTGTCTATCCCACCATGGCCGTCGCCCACGAAGGACTTGCCTCACTAGTGGTAGATCTTCACGAAGTAGGCGATCTCCTTGCCCTTACAAACTCCTTGGTTCAACTCCACAATCTTGTCAGAGGCTCCCAAGTGACACCTAGCCAATCTAGGAGACACCACTCTCCAAGAAGTAACAAATGGTGTGTTGATGATGAACTCCTTGCTCTTGTGCTTCAAATGATAGTCTCCCCAACACTCAACTCTCTCTCACAGGATTTGGATTTGGTGGAAAGAAGATTTGAGTGGAAAGCAACTTGGGGAAGGCTAGAGATCAAGATTCATATGGTAGGAATGGAATATCTTGGCCTCAACACATGAGTAGGTGGTTCCTTCTCGTAAACAAAGAAGTTGGAAGTGTAGGTTTGTTCTGATGGCTCTATCCACGAATGAAGAGGAGGTGGAGGGGTATATATAGCCTCCACACAAAATCCAACAGTTACCCACAACTTGCCAAACTCGGTGGGACCGAATTGATAAACTCGGTCGGACCGATTCAGCAAATCTAGTGACCGTTAGGATTTTCGGTGGGGCCGACATGCAACTCGATGAGGGTTAGGGAATAACGTAATCTCGGTGAGACCGATTACGCAAACTCGATGAGACCGATTTGGGTAATAAGCTAACTAGAGAGTTGGTCAGGTAAACTCGGTGGGACTGCTTTGCTCTTTTCGGTGAGACCAAAATGTTACGAAAGGGAAACAGAAAGTTTACATTGCAATCTCGGTGGGACTGATCGCTCATCTCGGTAGGATCGAAACGTTACGAAGGGAAACAGAGAGATTACAATCCCATCTCGGTGAGACCGAGATCCCTATCGGTGAAACCAATTTGCCTAAGGTTTGTGGCAGTGGCTATGACATCTGAACTCGGTGGCGCCAGGTAGAAAGAATCGGCAGGACCGAGTTTGACTTTGGGTTTAGGTCATATGTGGATATGATAAAGTAGCTGAGGGTTTTGGAGCAAATCACTAAGCACTGTGGAGCAAGAAACTCATTAAGCAACACCTCATCCCTCCTTGATAGTATTGGCTTTTCCTATAGACTCAATGTGATCTTGGATCACTAAAATATAAAATGTAGAGTCTTGAGCTTTTGAGCTTGAGCCAATCCTTTTATCCTTAGCAATTTGAGGGATCCACTTTTCTCATCCATGCCATGCCATCCATTGAGCTTTTCCTGAAATATTCATCTTGGAATGATGTTAGCTCAATGAGCTATATGTTGTTAGGAATTACCAAAACCACCTAGGGATAGTTGCACTTTCGTGAGGGAGTATATGGGAATTATGCAATGCCATCTTCTTTAGCCGGGCATCATATCGTGAATCATGCAATGCCATCATGTTTAGCCACCATCGTATATGTGAATTGTATCGTGCCATATTTTTTCCATAATGTATTCCATTTGTCAACAATGTTTATACATTCATCTACTCTTCCTGTGCATCAGCCATTTGAGTTGGTCATGGGAAAATCTTGAGTGAAAACAAGGTCTTCTGAGCATTCAGTGCTACCTGTCGATGCAGATTTCTTGCTGGTCATAGATAGCTCCTCAGAGGAGGATTCAGAGAGAGATGACCAGTCGTATCCCCCCCCCCCCCGAGACGCATGCTCTAACTTGGCTGGGTTATATTGCTCATATCATGCATATGGTGTCTTGCATTGCCATGCCATCTGCTTAGATTAGACATGCTTTGTGTGAATGCCTCCTGTTTGCTTTCTATATCAGATATGTGAATTATGCAATGCCATGTTTTTCAGCCGGTTATCATATATGTGAATTATGCACCCCCATGGAGCCGTGCATCATATATGTGAATTATCTCATGCCATCTTTTTTTCATTACATATTCCATTTGTCGACAATCATGTATATTGAATTACTCTTCATGTGTATCAGCCATTTGAGCCGGTTATGGAAAAATGGAGTGAAAACAAGGTCTTGAGCAGGCAATGGTACTGTTGAAGCATATATCTCGATGGTTCTGAGGAGCTCCTCGGAGGAGGATTCAGAGACAGATGACCAGTCCTATATCCCACCCGAGGTGTATGCTCTAAGTTGCAATGTTTATATTTCTCATATGATACATATGGTGTCTTGCATTGCTTAGTTTAGACATCATATGCACAATATTGAATTCTATCCGCTTAGTTTAGAGATCATACATGCGAAAGTGCCACCGCTTAGTATATGAATCAATTATGTCAATTATATCATGCCATCCTGTATACTTAGAGAACATGTATGTGAATTATTTCATCACAACCTATTTTAGAAAGACATCATATAGTTTTGTCATGTCATCCTGTTTAGGTACTCATCATATGTTGAATTATGCCATTATATCCTGTTAAGTTATCCATCATATATCTGAAACTATGTCATGATATCCTGTTTAGTTAGGCATCATATATGTGAATTTGTGTCATGATGTCCTGTTTGGTTAGACAACATATATGTGAATTACCACATCTGTCTATCATACAATGTCTCAGACGTTCAATTTCTTTTCTTGTTTATCGCCCATTTGAATTGGAGGGGTGATGGCGTTATCTAAGGGAGCAAAAACCCGTTCTTCACAAAAGACAATGCTACCCGTCGATGCAGATAGAACCATGGTTGTACTGGCCCGCAAACTAGCCCCACCACACATAATCGAGACTCTTCCAGATAGCACACTTACACCGTTGGGCAGAGAACTAGCTACAACCCATCTAACTGCAACCCTAGCGGATAGTAACCCATTTATGGTTGACAAAGCACCATGTCCACCACAGAGTACCACCACAAGAGCAGTTTGTAAAGCTACTGCAGTGCCCAAAGCACGAAGACCACCACAGCTAACCCAAACTCCACGTTTAAAGCAGAAGAGAAACTGTTCTCAGGTCAGATCCCGTAGCTATGGTCCATACTCCTTTGTTGTTGCATCACTGTATTTACTCATACCAACTACTTTCGAATTTGAAGGGTCCAATTGAAACTCCAATGGCGCAATGTGTATGTTTTAAACCTATTTCTTTAACTGGATTGCTGTTCTAACTTCTTGCTCTATGTTGATTTCAGTTTAAGTTGTATAAACAGTTGTGTTCTCATGTGATGCACATTACAAGTGCTGCCAATCTTTGTGTAGTTTCTCACACTTATATTCTGTCTATGATGCCGTGTCTTAAAAATATATGAGTTGAACTGTGTCTCTATCTTGATTAGGGAACATAAACTAGAATGATATGGACAATACAAAGGACCATAGTACATAGATATATGTTTGTTTCATGTTGTTATCCTGTCCACCTTACTCTTGAACCGGTTTACCAAAATGAGTTTCAGTATACTACAAGCTAAACTTGTGATGTGTCCGCTTGCTTCTCTTGTAGTATGCAAACAGAATATTGGAGAAGAGCACCCCACTATGCAATGGTAGAGAAAGTAATGCGATAAGGTTCAAGATAGTGAGACAACCCTATTGGTCTCCAAGAAAGGTGATAAAAGCGATCTTGTAGACAAGTGAGAAAACCCCACGATCCTGCGTTGATGTAGTGTTCGAAAGCATCGCCAAGATCACCGGCACAAGACCTTTGAACTTCACGCTGAATCACTTGACTTCTTCAATCTCAGCTACAAGCTGAAAGGCATCGATCAGCTATCTTTGCGGCAAGAAGCCAAGGATCGAGGAAGTCCTGCACAATTCGATCGTACTTTCTTGTGCAACGACAATATTTGGAGGATTTAAGCGCCCAACAAGAGAAAGTTAATAAGCTTGCTAAGCATCTTGCCAAAGATTATGGGTACCTGTGATATTGTTTCTTGAACTCTTCTGAAGTGGCTTCAGTTCTGGACTTGTTTTGCTGCGGCGTTTATATGCTGCTTTGTTCCCTATATTTGCACTGGTGGCGAACTTTTGATGCCCAGTGGATGTAATGTGTGTAATAGCCGTGATTGCCGAGCATAAGTTTGCTTGTAGTCAGTGCAGTTCTTTTTCCGCGGTTTGCTAGTGGCTGCAATAACCTATTTTTTAAAACTAGGCCACAATAACCATGGGCTAATATTTATCGTAGTGACCTTTGGGCCTCCCACGGTCAGAGAAAGCGATGGGCCTTCTACGGGTCAGAGAAAGCGATGGGCCTTCTACGGGCCGTAGAAACAATGGGCCTTCTACGGGCCGTAGAAACAATGGGCCTTCTACGGGCCGTATCATCAATGGGTCTTATACGGGTCGTATGATCGATTGGCCAAACATGGGCCAATAACATGCCGCATTATGGCCGTAAACGTGCTAGAGTTGGAATCGTCCGTTCATGGGCCGACCATAACGAGCCATCATTAATAGGCCGTATTTGATGACGCCATGAAAACGGCCCAACGTATTAACGGACCACAAACGGGCCGATCAGAACCATGGGCTGAATTTGGCCCACAAGCAGAAAATGACAGTAACGGGCCGTAAGTAAACGAATACTGGAAATGAGCCTAAGAATAAATGGGCTCTGAGAAGGCCGAAAGATAACATGGGCTGGAAATAGCCCAACTGAATAACGGGCCATTAATGGGTATAAAGTGATACATCGCTCATTACGGGCCGGTTCACCACGCCGTTAATGGGTGTAAAGTGATATCTTTGTTCATTGCGGGCCGGTTCACCATGGGCCGTTAATAGCCCAAGAGTTACATAGGGCCTCATATGGGCCGAAGAAGTCATGGGCCATACATGGGCCGGCGAAAACGGGTCGAGTCATATTGGATGGCCCAGATGACGCCATCGGGCCTAATTCGGATAGGGCGTAACGGGCCTTGGGTTAGCGGGTCAGTAAATGGGCTATATGCGAACAGGCCGTTAACAAGCTTTCCATTGGCGAGCCCGCCACCTTTTGACCAAGTCAAACGGGCGGACTTTTTACGAGAATGGGCTTCGTTGGGCCGTGCCACGCGTCGGACGTATCATAGGCGCCTTCTGTCCAATGAGTGGATGACATCTGTCCCAATGATGAGCCGACACGTGTTTCGTCCAGCCAATGATGATTTTACATGTGGAAAATCCCCATTGGTCGGGGCTGTTAACGGGTTATCGGATCCAAAACCCGACCCGATAGCTTAACGGCGTTCCGTTACGGTGGATGCCACGTGTCGGTCACCCTTGACGAAAGCACTTCTGTGACGCACGATTTATCGTCATGGAAGTGGACACTTCCGTGATGATAACTTTGGTAATGTCATGGAACACTTCTACGACTGCACAGGTATGACTATCTTGATTCCGTCATAAAATCGTCATGGATGTACATGCTTGACAGAAAACGCGACCTACTGTGACAAACACGTATCATCACGGAAGTGTATTTTTTGTAGTGCAAAAAGTCCCCGCAAATCCGATTCAACCGCCCTTCGGCCAACTAGCCAATAATATTCCCAAAATCCCCCTCCCCCTTGTCCCCCTCCACTCCATTCGCTCCGCCAAAGCCGCCCTCCCCGTCGCGCCGATACGTCGGCGCCGTGGTTCGGCGATCCTCTCGCTCCCACAGTACGCTCTCGTAGACTGTCGTCCTCTAGCCGCGCCGCCACCTCTGGCTACGTTCTTGTGGAGGCGCATGGCGGTCAGCGCCACCGCCATCATTGGCGGCGTTAGGTGGAGACACACGGCGGTAAGCTTCTCCCATGGTACGCGCATTCTAGACTGAGGCCCCGTTCATGTCGGTGTAGCGCTGAATGTTAGCTGATAGACGCTGTTATTCTCACTATTTGCCGAAGTAGTTTACTGTCAATATGCTCTGCTTAAGAAGCTTCCTTGCCCGGTTCTGCACTCAATCTGCTTAGCTGAGATGGCATGCCAAGGCCGATTAGTTGCTAAAATATCCTGCCATATATTTATTGTGACGTGGGTGCCATGGTCTAGTAGCCAATCTGTTAGGTGCAATATCTCTACACCGTTTTATACTCGATCTTTGTTGCTGCGATGGCCTTCGATAGTTTGATGGCTGTGTGCTCGGCCTCATTGACTGCTGAAACAGCCTGCCATAATTTGACACTCAAATTGTTTGCTGAATTAGCTTTACATATATTTCGGTACTTAGATCTGCTCATCCAAATATCTTGCCATAGCTTTAGACATCGACCTAGATATGTTTTTTCTGGACTGCATAAAAAAGCATATATGTTTTTCCTGTAATATCTAGTAGAAGAACTAATTTGTATGTCTAACAGATGGACAGGACTTGGATAACTTCTTCTCGAAGATTCTCCGCTGCATATGTCGAGGGGGTTGAAAACTTCTTGAACTTTATCAGAGCTGAGTACGGTGGTCCAAAATCAGATGTGCTCTGCCCGTGTAGCAGTTGTATGAATTCTGTTACAAGACCCCAGTCAATTGTGCAAAATCATCTACACTTGTATGGGATGTCGGTCACATATACTAGGTGGGTTCATCATGGTGAAGCTGTGAACGTCAATGTTATTGACTACGTGGAAGCAGCAGATCACCATCTTGATCTCGCCCGATGCTCATGTGGAAGAGGAGGAGGAGGTTGTGGTGGCGGAGCCGATGAGTTTGACCTACATTGAAACAATGCTACGATATGCTCGTGCATTCCGTGAACTTTCACCTGCAGAAGAAAAATGGTGGGCCCGCATGTTGGAAGAATGCAACGTTGCTGTCACCCCGTGAAATAAGCTGTCAGTATTCTCACCGTGGTCACCTTTCTTGGTGAAGACATCTCGGCGGATGACCAACAAATCATTTGATGCGATGTTGGCCGCTTTCCGCAAATCTTTCCCAGAGATCGTCTGAGCTGCCACACACCTATAGTAAAATGAAGAATTTCCTTCGTGCGATTGGAATTGGATATGATATGATCCATGTTTGTAAGAATAATTGTGTTACGTCCCGGAAGGATTATGCCAACTTAAGTGAATGCCTGAAATGCAAATCATCAAGATGGAAAGATGGCGATCTTTGTGAAGAGGATTCCTCATAATGTTACGAGACATTTTCCAATTACACCAAGATTGCGAGAGGTTGTTTCATGATCTTTGAAACAAGAGAGGATCTACTGTGGCATTCTAGGAACCAGAGTACAGAGATCGTAATGTAATGAGCCATCCATCTCATGGTATTAAGTGGAAAAGCTTCAATGATAAACACAAAGAGTTTGTTGTCAATTCGACAAACATTAGACTTGGCTTAGCTTCGGATGGATTTAACCCATTTGGCCACGAGCGCCACATATAGCATGTGGCGATTAGCTTGTTATCCCTTACAACATGCCTCCAAATGTCTGCACCAAAGAATCAAACTACATGATGGCCTTTCTCATCCCAGGTCCAAAAAGTCCTGGAAAGGATTTTTATTTGTTCATGGAGCCTCTTATGGAGGAACTTCAACAGCTATGGAAGGGTGTTCTCACTCGAGACCTATATAGCAGCCCACCAGCTGATTTCTTTCTGCGTCTTTGTTATAATTTGGTGCATCCATGATTATCCGGCTTTGGGCACTATGTCGTATGAGCGACACATGGTTACAATGCATGTGTTCGCTGTGACAGAATCCGTTGTCATACGCAATACTTAGCAAGATCTGTTACATTGGACACTATCGTTTCCTTGCCAAGGACAAGCCGCATCCTAGAAAATACCGAAGACATGTGTTCAATGCAAAGCATGAAAACCGTGATGCGCCAAAGAGGCTCACTGCCGATGAGTTGCAAGTGGAACTAGAGAAGGTCAGGCATATTACACCAGGAAACCATCCTGGTAATGGTAGCGGGAAAAGGAAGCATGGTAGGGTAGAAGAGAGATTATTGTTTACCCGCAGGTCCACTTTGTGGGACTTGGAGTATTGGAAAGATTTGGATCTGCGGCATAATCTTGATGTGATGCACATCGAGAAAAATTTATGTGACAGCATTATCGGCACACTCATTATCGGCACACTTCTTAATATTGAAGGCAAGACGAAAGATACCTTAAAATCTAGGATTGATTTGACACACCTGGGTATCAGAAAGGATTTGCAGGTGCAAGATGAAGGTAAACCACGGGATATGGCACCAGCTGTGTACGTCTTGGACAAGGTAAAAAGAAAAGAATTCTGCCAGGTCCTGTCACGTGTGAGATTCCCACATGGATTTGCTTCCAACCCTGAAAGGAGAGTTATTGCAGATGGAAACAAGGTACAAGGGTTGAAAACTCACGACTGCCACGTCCTACTTCAAAGGGTTTTACCTGTTATCCTTAGAGGATTGGGCCGCCCTGACTTATACAGAGCAGTTGCAGAGTTGGGACAATTCTTCAGGGAACTCTGCAGTAGGAATATCAGGATAGATGCTTTGGAGCGTCTTAGAGACAAGATACCAACTATCCTATGCGACCTTGAGAAGATATATCCTCCAGACTTCTTTGATGTGATGGTGCATTTGACTGTTCATCTACCTGATGAGGCACTACTTAGAGGCCCGATGCAAGATGGCTGGATGTACCCTATTGAAAGGCGGCTAGGCACTTTCAAGGGCTATGTTAGGAACAGAGCTAGACCCGAGGGTTCCATTGCAGAGGCCTACATTGCTACGAAGTGTTGACATTCTGCTCAAAATACATTGAAACAACTAATCAGCTTAGCAAAGAGGTGGGTGAAGACAATCCGGGCTCAATGTTTTCGATTATTCTGTTCGAGTTACAGGGAAGAGTCGACAAGAGGACAAACCTAAAGATTTGGACAAAATGGTTTGGTATGTGTTGAATAACTGTCCTGAGATACTACCTTATATCAAGTGCAGTACTGCAGCTTATACATCGTAATCTACTAAACTTGCAGCACATTCTTATATATTTAGATGTTTGACGCGATCACTATGTTGTGCAGCATCTACAAAGAGGAGTTACTGCCGCAAAATCCAAGAAACATTGACAAACTGGTTATGGAAGGATTTGCGAAATGGTTAAAGAACCATGTAAGCTTTTGAAGTGCACTGTCAGTTTTTTTTAATATACTGAGTACATAAGATGACCAGCTTGTCTATTTTCTAACCATAGGTTAAGAAGATGCGAGAGGATGGGCAGGCAGTTGATGATGCCCTTTACTCACTAGCAATGGGTCCTGATACTCGGGTAAGACATTATGAATCTTGCGTTGTCGGAGATGTGCGCTACAACACCCTTGCACGATACGAAGGTAGGAAGACACAAAACAGTGCCATCATGAGCACGGATACGTATGACAAAGAGACAACTGAAATGTATGCTAACATAATGTACATTGTTCGGTTGCGATATATCTCTAGTTTCGAGGATCATCGGTGTGTGGTTACATTGTCTTGTCATTGGTATAACCTGTTTTCCGTGATCGCAAAACCCAGAGCTGATGATTATTTCAAATCCATCAATGTCAAGGCGGCGTACCGGACCAACGAGCCTTTTATTTTGGCAAATCAAGCAACACGTATATTTTTCTTGGAAGACACATTTTCACGTAGCGATGATCGGAGAGTATTGCAAAGGTTTGAGCAGAGGAATTCGTTTAATGAAGTTGCACAACAAGATGATGCTTACACCGCTCACGATGTACAAGATAACACAGATGTTCCTAATATCTTTGAGAACCGATTAATGGCCAGCGAAAGATTGCTAAATCTTTGTGGACATGCAATAGTTGATCAAGAAGAAGCCAACGTTCGAGGGCGTTGAGGACGAAGAAGAAGATGACACCATGGGGAATTACGATTGATGATACACATGGCGAAGATGTTGACGCTGCTGCTGCGGATGATGATTACATTGCTTTTGTCGTATTTGCACTGTCGAAGACGTTTTTTATCTACTATGTGAAATTGTGTTTGCTATGACAACTGAAACCTGATGAACATGTTGTTTAGTATTTTGCTGTGAGAACATCACTTGTTATATATGCTGATTTGTGTTTGGTGATTGTATGACAACTAAAACATGATGACATAGTTGTTTAGTTGTACTCATATTTGGCTGTGAAACTTGAATTTGATAACATAGTTTGCTGTTGGACTGCAATTTGCTCGACGTCTTCGAATGAGAACAAAGCTGACCCGACAGGGCCTCTGCTATTTATTTATTTATATGAGCAAAAGGGGATACCCCCTGATTTCCGTTAATAGAAATCATTAGATATTTACAACACTATGCCCGGCCTGCTACACAGGTTTCAATCATTACTAGTTTCAGCAAAGTGCTCATGTCGTAGCCACTGAATACATCACGAGTGCTACATACACTGCAAATAAAGAGACAATCATCCTATAGAGCACATCGATTTTTCCCATTATCTTCACAAGCTCTTTCATCTCCTCATTCTTTGTCAAGGCCGTTCAGCAGCTATTGCTTGGCCATGATCGAGGAACTGCATCTTTAACCTTCGCTGCATCTTCCTCTTCTGCCGTTCCTTGATTACTTGTCCAACACCCCAACCTGCTTGTATTGGGATTCCTCGGCTAACCAAATAATCAGCGTAGTTGCATTCCCCACATCGAAACTTCCCGAAATACAAATCACACGAACCTTCCCTTTACGCACGAATCAAATTGGAAGATCATCAACCAAACTATTAAAAAAATCAGCAACCGAAAGTAGCGAACAAAACTTAAACATATTATTACCCCATGATTCGGCATTTGTAGAAGACTCGGCCGGGGTTGCGCATTGTGGTTGAGACGCGACGGGTGACTCTGCGTGATTTGCGTATGGCACCAACACCAGCGGCAGCGGGTTGCTATGAGCAATCGGCTGCGGTCTTGGTGGCGGGGTGTGATGAGACCCACAGGCGATGGTACGGGTGGCGACTTGGCGCATATCTGGTTGTTGCCTGCTGAAGAGCAGGTGGACGAGCAGCCAGCGGACATGGTTGCTGCGGCCAGAGCTTCTGATGCTAGGCAGAGTAAGTAGAGAAGAGGAGAAGCGAACGTTGGATATGTCGGTTTCATTACTTGTAGAATAGCATAGCACCATATATAGTCATAGTCTAGGTTTGGATTCGAACCAGCTACGAGCACGCCTTTTCTTTTTCTAAAACTCAAAGAACGTCTCTTTACTTGGTACACTAGCTTGTTCTCAGACGCCTTCCCAAGTCTTTGATTTTCTTTCCTTTTTTGCGAGGAAGGAAGGAGGAAAAATTGAGAGTTCTGGGACTTGAACTCATGACCTCTCGGTTGAAAACCAAGGGTGCTAGTCACTTATATGGCGAACGTTCCTCGTGAGGAGGACGGCATTTAACGCATTTTCCTCGCAGTTTTCTTCCTATATAAAAAAGTATGCTACTTGGTGTCCGCTTAGTCAACAAACGATTGTGCCAACCTTGACCGTTGGATTGACATTCAACGTTTGTCGCATTTCTTCAGTCTCTTCTTCCTCGAGCCGCCAAAGCCAAACCAGCGCCGGTGGGACCGCCTGCTCCCGCCTCCCACGGCTGGCTGTGATCTTCCCTGACTCCTATTCGTTCCCGTCCGAGGCCTCACCATCGTCCACCGCCTTGGTTCGCTCGCCGCGGCGCCGCCCTCCGGTGTTGTCAACATGGTCAACAACTGAGAGGAATAAGGAGATGACTGTACATGGTGAGGATGATAGTAGGGACCCAGCAGCGCGCGCAGTAATTTTGTTTTTTCGGGATGGAGAAGGGAATCAATTGGGTTGTGCGGGACCCGTGGCCCGTCTAGCCCAAGCTTTTATTTCATATGTTTAGCACATGACCAGCCCAGTTTGTTTTTTTCCTTTCTGAAAATGGCTAGCCAGCTATTTTGTTTTTTGCAGAATAACCAACATAGGCCTACTTGCTTTTCTATGCCCTGTTTTGCTGGAAATCTTTCAAGACGAGGAGGGATGCATTTTGCCCAGAAAATGGGCTATAAGTAATAAGAAATGGGCTATAAGTAATAATAAATGGGCTATAAAATGAAAAAATACAGCAAACAGGCAATGAGTTCCAAAATACTGTTTTCTTTTAGATTTTGATATTTTAAATTTCATTGTTTTTGTGCGGGTAAAATTTCATTGAATTTAAATTAAGGTATATTTAGATTTAAAATTAATTTGAATCTAGCTAGAAATTTTGGGCTGTATGTTGTTTGGGAGATTTGGAGGCTGACGTGTACTTTGGCTTTGTCAACTTAGTCCACAAACGATTCTAGCAGCAGTGACCGTTGGATGTTAATCCAACGGCCGTGATGCTTCTTCAATATCTGATCTTCTTGCTCCAGCCGCCCAAACCAGCTCCGGTGGGACTGCCTGCTCCCGCCTCCGTGGCTGGATGTCTTTGCCCAGCCGCACCGCCCCACCCTACTTCATTGCTGGCCAGGCCATTCCTCTACTCACCCACACCTTCTGTTATTTTCTGGTGACGGCAGCCGGACCAGTAAACCCTCGTACTCCACACCGCGTGGGCAACCATTGTCGAGTCTTCCCCGGCTCCGTGTCGTTCCCTTCCTAGGCCTCGCCGTCGTCCACCGCCATGGTGCTCTTGGCGCGGCCTGGTCAACGTGGTCAACGAACGACATCCATCGCCGTGGATCAGACGCCAAGAAATAATGATTCCTCCACGGCAATTTGGGACCCACCGGAAGGGCCTCTCAGATTTTGCAAAAAATGTTCCCCGGCTGACATGTCGGACCCACCAGCTATATCTTCGCACGCAAGGAAGTGCCTCCTTATTACGCACAAAAAAATGAATACCCCCTGCTAGCTGGGACCCACCATAGTGCGAGGATGACTTGTGGGCCAACTAAGTTGACGGGGACGGAGGGCTTTGTCAACTTAGTCAATATGAACGATTCTAGCTCCAAAGGACCGTCTGATGTCCATCCAACGGCCGTAGTGCTTCTTCAACCTCGATCTTCTTGCTCCAGCCGCCCAAAGCAGCACCGGTCGTGCCGCATGCTCCTGCCTCGTGGTCGGCTATGCCGCCGGAGGCCTCACCGCCCCTACTATTCCCACGGCCGACAGTTCTCGCGCGACGGCAGCCTCACACCGTAGCCGAACCAGTGAACCCTCGTACTCCTCTCCGCGCGGGCTTCCACTGCTGCGTCTTCCCCGGCTCCGCGTCGTCCCCTTCCTAGGCCTCGCCGTCCTCTACCGCCGTGGTGCTCGGCGCAGCCTGGTCAACGTGGTCAAGGAACGACTTCCATCGGACGTGGACTGTACGTGGAGAGGCTGACAGCTGGGTCCACGGCCGCAGCAAGGAAGTGCCTCTTTATTACGCGGAAAATAATGATTCCTCCACCTGAAAGCTGGGACCCACCGGACGGGCCACTGTATTTCATGGAAAAAACGTTTCCCCTAACTGCTGGGACCCACCAGCTTTATCTTCGCACGCAAGGAAGTGCGTCCGGGCAAAAAAAAAACGATTCGCCCCTGACTGCTGGGACCCACCAGCTACACCTTCGCACACAAGAAAGTGCGTCCGAGCAAAAAACGATTCGCCCGACTTACGGGACCCACCGGCTACATCTTCGCACGCAAGGAAGTGCGTCCGCAAAAATGATTCGCCCCACCGCTGGGACCCACCAGCTACATCTTCGCAGTAAGGAAGTGCTCGATACCGGGACCCACCTGGTCGAAGCATACGTAGCATTGTCATTCTGGTCGCGAACGTGTACGTACATACTGGTCGATGTAGAGGCGTGCACGTGTCGTAGTAGAGGCGCGCACGTAGCATGTACACGTACGTACGGCGACCAGGTTGCAAGAAAGAAAATACGGCCACGTATGTGTACATTCGGGCGGGGTCTCGAACGCCTACTCGCGGATATGTATGGCCAGGGCTCGTGTACATGGTTGGGTCGGAATGGAGAAACAGCGTCGTCGTCGTGTTCATGGGGAGGCAACGGAATGCGTCGTGTTCATGGGGAGGCAACGGAATGCGTCGTGTTCATCGGGAGGCAACGGAACGCGTGGGAGAAAACCGGCTGGGTCGAAACAGAATGCGTGGTCGTGTTCATCGGGAGGGCTTGGACGGAATAGGTGATGGAAACGAGGCCTGGCGTACCGCACAACGGAGGAAACAAACCTCCTACGTTTGGAACGGGGTCCTGTTGATCGGGAGGGGTCTGGCGTACCGCAAAACGGAGGAAACGGACCTCCTACGGTCGAAACGGGGGTCCTGTTGATCGGGAGGGGTGTGGCGTACCGCAAAACGGACGAAACGGACTTGTGTTGGAGCGCTACAGTCGAAACGGGGGTCCTGTTCATCGGGAGGGGTGTGGCGTACCGCAAAACGGGACTCCTCCGTTTGCTGGAATCGGAATAGTTGAGAACAAAGTGGCGAACGGGTGCGTGAAATCCGTTGCTTGTTCTTTCGGTAGCCTTCTTTCATTTCCGAATTTTCTTGCGAGCAGTCCTTGACGGGATAATGTTCATCTCCATTGTCGACCTCCTCCAGCCTCCACAGGCTCCTGTTCATCCAGCCTCCACCGCGCGCTACTCCACCAGCTACTGTTCAACCACCCCTCCACGGGCACCCCTCCACCGTCTACTGTTCATCCAACCCTCCACACCACGGGTTCCTGTTCAACCACCCCTCCACGGGCACCCCTCCACCGCTCACTGTTCATCCAGCCCTCCACACCACGGGGTCCTGTTCAACCACCCTCCACGGGCACCCCTCCACCATCTACCGCTCATCCAGCCCTCCACCACACCACGGGTCCTGTTCATCCAGAGGCAACGCCACTGCTCATCGCTCATCCAAACCCCCGCAATGCTCACTGCTCATCCCGGAGGGAGCATCGATAGGCTTCGATTAGTAGCGATGGCGGCGAACCGCCGATCGGGTTCGATTAACAGCCATCGATCGATCGCTCGGGTTCGATAACGCGTAACTGCGGTCTGTCGCCTGAGTTCGATTAGAGCCCAACGCCTCGCTCGGGTTCAGTTAGAGCCAACTCCTCGCACACACGCGTGTACGTGTATGAGAGAAACGCGCATCGCTCGGCCCCCGACCTCCCACCATAACCGGGAACTCCCCGAAATTTTCCTTGCCCTCGCTTCTACCACGGTTTTTTCCGTCATGGACGACCCAAAGAATGTCATGCAGCTGCGTCTCCGGCCTGCCCAGGACGAAAAGCCCATTTTTTGTCATGATTTTTTGTCATAGAAGTAGGAGCCCCCACATCTATGATGATACCGGGTTTTGTCACAATTATCGTCATAGAAGTGTCATATGTATGACAGAAAAAATTCGTTCGGCCCAAAATGTCACGGATGTGTCTTTTTTTTTGTAGTGGTCACTTCCCTCGCCGGCATCCTCGCCGAGGTACTTCCTTCCTTCTTCAGCCCAAGCGCATCTGTCGGCCAAAACATAAAGCTCGGAAACATCTATAACCTTGTTCATCGCCAGCTCTTTACGTATCTTGCGGTTGCGCATGTTCTGATGAAACATGCTAATGACAGCAGCAGGATGAACATCTGGGATGTTGTACTGCACACGGCTTAATCTCTGTATGTATATGCGCAAGCATTCGCCATCCTTTTGGGAGATGAGATGCAAATCACTGGCTTGGCCAGGAGTCGTGTGGCCCCCAGTAAAGGCGCCAACAAACTCGTGGCACAAGTCCGACTAAGAGGAGATGGAATCTACTGGCAGGTGCACCAACCATGTCCTGACGTTGGGCTTGAGCACCAACAGGAAGTAGTTGGTGAGCACCTTGCCGTCCCGAACCCCGACGGCTTGCATCACGATGGTGTAAATGCTCAGGAATTCGGACGGATGAGTCTTGCCGTCGTACTTCTCCGGGACCTCTGGCTTGAACGTGTGGGTAGTGGGCCACTCGAACTGCCGCAGCTCACGGGTAAAAGCTGGACAAGCTACCTCGTAAGGAAAGTCACCAGAATCCCCTGGCGCACTACTCGCCGCTGCTCGATGGTAGTTCGAGCGTCCTCTTTGACCCGTTCCCTAAGAACTTGACATTGGTCGCGACGAGCTCGTGGATCGGACGACGTCGTGGACCCGTTGTCATGGGCATCGACCTGGCGAGCCGGCGACCGCTGCTGCCGTGGTGGAGGGGAGTGCACCGTGGTTGCAGCGCCTCCTCCCCTTCCGCCGTCTGCATGCACCGGCTTGGTGGACCGACACCATGAAGGACCGCTCTCCTGGGGGCCATCTTTATTGGCGTGGCCAATAAGGCTCTGGATAGAAGCCCTCCACTCTTCTTGCTTCTCTGCAGCAGCAGGAAAGTCGAGGAGTAGCTGCGCTCGTGCCAGCGCTTCTGCTCGCCGTAGGTTGCAGCAACAAGCGCGAGGAACGGGAGGTGCTCGGACTTCTAACCATGTTAGAAGGAGCTCCATCACGGTTCCGCGGCCGTGTGCCATTTTCACCAGCATCTTGGCGTGCATGTCGGCCCTGCGCATGTCGAGAATGATGTTGAGGGCTCTTTCTATGGCGACGCACGGGGTCACCAACATCGCGGTGCTGCTCGTCGCGCACGACCTGGGAGGACCGCGGTGCATGCGCTGGCGGGGGCGTATTCGAGGTCGCCTTCCCAACCTTAGAGGTCCGCGCGCCGCCCGTAGGCAGCACGGCTCCGTCATTGGATCTAGAGGTGCGTGGGTCGCCGTCGCAGCCGCGGACGATGCCGCTCGCCTGGCTTCGGTTACCAGAATGGCGTGGGTGCTCGTGGCCTCCACCTACGCCTCCATCCGCGTCTACCCCATCGCCCGTCCGTGTTGGCATGGGCAGATCGTCTGCAGACGAACCGATCGTCATGATCATCTTCTTCTTGGGAGACATGGTGATCAAGAAACTGACGCGCTAACTGCTAGACCAGATTTGCACAACCTAGCTCCCCTACCTGGCGCACCAAAGATCTCGGGGAAACTACACCTATGGGATAGCATGGATCCCTTCTACGGTTGGCAAGGAGAGAGGAGTGCACAAAGAGCAGATCTAGCGATCAACATGATGGGTTTTTACCCAGGTTCGGGCCACTAAGAAGCGTAAAACCCTAGTTCTGCTTTGAGTGTATATTGAGTGTTCTTGAGCTTCGGCTAGCTGCTACGCATGCAAGCTGGGCCGGAGAGTCCAAAAAGTCCGAATCCTTCTCCAGTACGCCGTGGGCCTCCTTGTATACGTCCAAGGGGTCGCCATAGTGGCACACAGGGTGTAAAGTAGCTACAATGTATACGTTTATCACTGACGTCTTAGGACAGACGCATTAAATGCGCTGCTTACTGATACGTCTCCAATGTATCTATAATTTTTTATTGTTCCATGCTATTATATTATATGTTTTGGGTGTTTAATGGGCTTTACTAAGCACTTTATTATTATTTTTGGGACTAACCTACTAACCAAGGCCCAGTGCAAATAGCTGTTTTTTTGTCTATTTCAGTGTTTCGCAGAAAAGGAATATCAAACGGAGTCCAAACGGAATGAAACCTTCGGGAGAGTTAATTTTTGGAACAAACGTGATTCCGGAGACTTGGAGTGGACGTCAAGAAAGAAGCGAGGAGGCCATGAGGCAGGGAGGCGCGCCTACCCCCCTGGGCGTGCCCCCCACCGTCATGGACCCCTCGCAGCTCCACCGACCTACTTCTTCCTCCTATATATATCCATATACCCCGAAACCATTCAGGAGAACCACGAAACCCTATTTCCACCGCTGCAACCTTCTGTACCCATGAGATCCCATCTTGGGGCCTTTTCAGGCGCTCCGTCAGAGGGGGAATCGATCACGGAGGGCTTCTATATCAACACCATAGCCTCTGCGATGGTGTGTGAGTAGTTTACCTCAGACCTTCGGGTCCATAGTTATTAGCTAGATGGCTTCTTCTCTCTCGTTGGATCTCAATAAAAAGTTCTCCTCGATCTTCTTGGAGATCTATTCGATGTAACTCTTTTTGCGGTGTGTTTGTCGAGATCCGATGAATTGTGGGTTTATGATCAAGATTATCTATGAACAATATTTGAATATCCTCTGAATTCTTTTATGTATGATTTGTTATCTTTGCAAGTCTCTTTGAATTATCAGTTTGGTTTGGCCTACTAGATTGATCTTTCTTGCAATGGGAGAAGTGCTTAGCTTTGGGTTCAATCTTATGCTGTACCGATCCCAAAGATGAGGGGAAATGACACATATTGTATTGTTGCCATCGAGGATAAAAAGATGGGGTTTATATCATATTGCTTGAGTTTATCCCTCTACATCATGTCATCTTGCCTAATGCGTTACTCTGTTCTTATGAACTTAATACTCTAGATGCATGCTTTGGATAGCGGTCGGCGTGTGGAGTAATAGTAGTAGATGCGTAATCGTTTGGTCTACTTGTCACGGACGTGATGCCTATATACATGATCATGCCTAGATATTCTCATAATTATGCACTTTTCTATCAATTGCTCGACAGTAATTTGTTCACCCACCGTAATACTTATGCTATCTTGAGAGAAGGCACTAGTGAAACCTATGGCTCCCGGGTCTATTTTCCATCATATAAGTTTCCAATCTATTTTATTTTGCAATCTTTACTTTTAATCTTTATCATAAAAATACCAAAAATATTATCTTATCATCTCTATCAGATCTCACTTTTGCAAGTGGACGTGAAGGGATTGACAACCCCTTTATCGCGTTGGTTTCAAGGTTCTTATTTGTTTGTGTAGGTACGAGGGACTTACGTGTGGCCTCCTACTGGATTAATACCTTGGTTCTCAAAAACTGAGGGAAATACTTACGCGACTTTGCTGCATCACCCTTTCCTCTTCAAGGGAAAACCAACGCATGCTCAAGAGGTAGCACTTACGTTCCCTCTAACTTTATCAGGGTCGAGAATAGAGCTCGTCCCGTCCGTCGTCGCCTCACCCAGCCCCGTCTTGACACGCATCCAGGCTGACGAGGCATGCAACGCCAAGCTGGCTGGCTAGCCGCTGCGTTGGAGCGGTGGCAGGATCTTCACGAAGATCTGCATGCCACCACGTAGGTGCTCGCCAGGCTGGCAGGTCAGTCGCTGCGCTGGAGCAGCGGTGGGGCGGTGGAGCCTTGCCGTGCGTGAGTCTTTCCATGGCCTCACAAATGTCCCCGGCAAGGATCTTGTCGGGGCCTCGCAGACGTCCCCGTCAAGGATCTTGCTAGGAGCTTTGCCTTCTGGTCTTCACGAAGATCTGCATGCCACCAGTCTTCACAAAGATCTGCATTCCACTACACATGCGCCCCTGGGTCATGGTCTTGACGTTGTTGATGGTGTTAGAGCTCTCAACCTCAAGGATGGTGGTCTTGCTAATGCTTCGCAAGCCGTCCTGGCAAGGATCTTGCCGGGGCCTCGCGAGCCACCCCGACAAGGATCTTGTCGAGGGTCAGCTCATCTTCTGCTCTGGTTACTGGCTTGGATGCCGTCTTGGTTGTCTTGTATTTCGCATCCAGCTGCCCCCGTCAGGCCTTGCCGCGGGGGTGGCTGCAACTGCCCGTGCACAAGTATGGGGTACCAAAGGGCCCAAACTTTAGTACACAGACAATTCCTTGTAAAAGGCATGAGAATTTACTAAATAGCATGATCATGGTTTTCCAGGCCGTTCTCGTGCACCTTTTCAAGCACCGATTGTTTGAATTTGAATTATGTGCATTAATGCCTAGAAAATGCACATAATCCCCTAAATATTGTAAATGAACCCGGAAAAGTGCCAAATTTTAACACGGTGATTAGCAGGGTTTATGTTCATCATAGAAATAAACTCATGGACAAAGGACAAAGGAAATTTGGATTCCCATTCAATCTCGGTGATTTACTATCGCACACGATTTATCTCAGTCGCCTCTGCGAACCGTGTGTGTTCACTCACACATGCAAAAGGAAAAAAGAAAACCCTCGCCTACTTCGTCCCCACCCACTCGCCGCGGACTCCTCCGTAACTCTGCACCTCATCTACTTCTATTGTGGTGGCCACCCTAAGCTCGACGGCTGTTGTCGATGGGCGGATGTCGTGCTCCAAACGGCTTGGGATTTCGCCCCTACCGTTTTCTGCCACCTATCTGCGCCGACATTCTAGACTCTGGTCGGCTGGGGTTTTCTGTGGGATTGGGCCATGGATTTTTCTCTTCGAGAAGGTCATCAACTTAGCGAAATATCCACTCATCTCTTATCGTTGTCTGTCCGTCGTTGTTAATCAACTGGTGGAAATCGCCGTGGAATCATTTTTGTTCTAGCCGATTCATGGGTGTTCATTCATGTGTCCACAGTGCGAGCACAAATTGGGCAAGTGTGGTCGCGGCCAGTCGGAAACAAAGTTCTATCTCACCATTCCGGAAGACTTCAGGGAGTGCTCGGTATGTTTAATCTCAACCTACCACAGTCGGCATGGCCTAAATTTGTGAACATATACTGTCTGTTGCTACATTATCTATATATTTGCATCAAATCTTTGTTACATTATCTATTTTTAATTATATAATTTTGTACTTTGCTTTCATCTATATATTGATCTGTTGTATCAGTTACTCCCATATTTGCATCTTGCTCTGTTATTTCAATATATCTAATTTACGATCTTAATTTTCATTTCAAGCACTACATCCCTTGCTTTGCAAGAATAGGAGTAGAAGGAAATCTTGGGCTTTACTTTGTTGATGACTCCTAGGATGTCGTATTGACAAGGCAACATGGATTTACAATGACGATTAGCGTAAAACTCGATAAAGGTGGTCACTCCTATTTTAATGCGGACCTTTGGAGAAAAATGTCTAAGTGTTATGAACTGAAAGATGGCAATAAAATTCTAGTGCGTGCACCACAGCTTGGTCTAATTGACATGGATATTTACTTCCCCAACATCATCAGCCGAGCAAAGTCTGATCGAGGTTAGTGTCCTTTCAACTTTCTTCGTGCTGTCATATTACTTAGCAAAGTCGGGGTATTTGTTCTGACTAATTGATCACTATTTAAGCAACCAATTGTGATTTCATTTTCCGACTTTGTTCCTAGGCAGTAACAAATTCTATTTACCAATTTATGTGCACTATATATTCTTCTGCCAAGTTCTAAATAAAAAATACATTTCCACCTTTTAAGCAGGATATGTTGGATCCATAGTGAACGATCTGTATGTTACTAAGCGTACCAAATTTCACTGGAAGGACTTGAAGCATGTCATAAACTTTGTTGATAATCTTACAGAGATAGCATAGCGTATGAACGCTGGATTTTGGATCGGATTAATTATACCGATGGTGCACACATTGAACAACACCAATTGTGTGCACAAAACACTGGTAGAAGTCTTATTTTAATGTTGATGCTCATAAACTATATATATCTTCAACGATATGTTACAATTGGTTTTTCTTCTACATTTCAACACAAATTGCCCGCTGTAGCAGTTCTTGGATCGATTTCCCGGCGTGGTCGAATTGCACTTGTGCCTGCTAATAACGCCAAAGTGATTGCAAGGTACTGCATTTCTCGCAGAAATGGAACCATTCAAATTAACAAGTTCTCGCTTGTCGTGGCAATGCATCCATATTGGAAAAGTGGAGACACTATTCTACTCATGCTCTACCAAGGCACGGGAGGGCTCTTCCTTTTCATTGACGAGATGCCGAGTCGCCGTGATCAAGCTGCTTCCAATGGATAGTTGTGGTTGTTGGCCCTCAGCCTCTTAATATGTGCTAGATATTACTATGTTAAGTATGTAGATATGGACCATATGGTTGTCAAAACCGTGTTACGAAGATCCTCCTTTTGTCGAATAGTGTAGCCACTATATATATGTTACTCAAATGTTGTTACCCAAGTTCTTAAATTTTCATGGGAAGTGTTAGTATCGTACACAGTTCATTGGGTTTAAGCGTGTGCCCGATGTCTAGAAGGCATTTGCATATTAACTGTCCATATTGCAAATTCACACACATGTTAACATAAGGAAACATATGTGCAAGTTACTAATCATCGCACATGAGTACTCGCAGACGCATCGTGTGCGATACTCCTAGCCACTGCAAGCAACTAGTTTGCATTTTTCAAAGTTTTTGTACACACAGAATCGGACACGAACTAACTGTATTAATCGTCTGTGTTGTAATTTCACATCGCGAACAGTTCATCTGAGTCGGCTGTTTACCACGTATCACACACATATCTTGTTTACACGACTCATTTGTGTTCTTTTGGCTCATCGCAAACAGTTCATCCATGTGAACTGTATGCCGCATATCACACACATCTTGTTAAGTTGAACTGTTTCTGTTGTGTTCCCTAACCGAAAATAGTTTGTCTGAGTAAACCGTATGTCATATATCACACACACCTTGATATGGCTAACCGTTTATGTTGCACTCCCTAATAGCAAACGATTCATCGGTCTGAACTGTATGCCATTTATCGCACACACATTGATATGGCTGCCCGTTTCTGTTGTTCTGCCTCATCGCAAACAGTTCGAATGAATTAACCATGTGCCTTGCATCGCACATGCAACTAAAATCTGAATAGTGTTTGATGGCTCCGCCATCGCAAATGTTTTGCACCTTTTTTGACGGTTTTTTACACCACCATTTGCGATTAATGTATCGCACACAGTTTCATCAAAGGGTCTCTGATTGTAGTGTCGCGTTAGCAGCATCCTGCAATAGTGTATGATAAGATTATCTATGAATATTATTTGAGTCTTCTCTGAACTCTTTTATGCATGATTAAGATAGCTTTGTATTTCTTTCCGATCTATTGATTTGGTTTGACCAACTAGATTAATTTTTCTTGCAATGGGAGAGGTGCTTTGTTTTGGGTTCAATCTTGCGGTGTCCTCACCCAGTGACACAAGGGGTAGCGATGCACGTATTTGTATTGTTGACATTAAGGATAAAAAGATGGGGTTTATTTCATATTGATTGGGTCTATCCCTCTACATCATGTCATCTTGCTTAAGGCGTTACTCTGTTCTTGTTAACTTAATACACTAGATGCATGCTAGATAGCAGTCGATGTGTGGAGTAATAGTTGTAGATGCAAAATCGATTCAGTCTACTTGTCATGGACATGATGCCTATATTCATGATCATTGCTTATATATCATCATAACTATGCGCTTTTCTATCAATTGCTCAACAGTAATTTGTTTACCCACTGATACGTCCAGTTTGCATCATACTTTTATATTGATATTTATTGCATTATGGGTTGTTATTACACATTATAGCACAACACCTATGCCTTTTCTCTCTTATGTTACAAGGTTTACATGAAGAGGGAGAATGCCGACAACTGGAACTCTGGCTGGAAAAGGAGCAAATATGAGAAACCTAATCTGCATAACTCCAAAAGTCCTGAAACTTCACGAAGAATTATTTTGGAATATATAAAAAATATTGGGCGAAGAAAGCACCAGAGGGGACCCACCAGGCGACCACAAGGGTGGGGGCGCTCCCTACGCCGCTGGGAGCGCCCCATGCCTTGCCGCCCACCTGGCAGGCCCCCGGTGCCCATCTACTATTTGAAAGGTTTTTACCTGGAAAAAATAAAGGGGGAGCTTTCGGGACGAAGCGCCGCCATCTCGGGGCGGAACTTGGGGAGAACCAATCTAGGGCTCCGGTGGAGCTGTTCTGCTTCGGAAACTTCCCTCCGGGAGGGGGAAATCGAAGCCATCGTCATCACCTATGATCCTCTGATCGAGAGGGGTTCATCTCCATCAACATCTTCACCACCACCATCTCCTCTCAAACCCGAGTTCATCTCTTGTATCCGATCTATGTCTCAAAACCTCAGATTGGTACATGTGGGTTGCTAGTAGTGTTGATTACTCCTTGTAGTTGACGCTAGTTGGTTTATTCGGTGGAAGATCATATGTTCAGATCCTTAATTATAATTAATACTCCTCTGATTATGAACATGAATACGCTTTGTGAGTAGTTACGTTTGTTCCTGAGGACATGGGAGAAGTCTTGTTATAAGTAATCATGTGAATTTGGTATTCGTTCGATATTTTGATGAGATGTATGTTGTCTCTCCTCTAGTGGTGTTATGTGAATGTCGAATACATGACACTTCACCATGATTTGGGCCTAGGGGAAGGCATTGGGAAGTAATAAGTAGATGATGGGTTGCTAGAGTGACAGAAGCTTAAACCCTAGTTTATGCGTTGCTTCGTAAGGGGCTGATTTGGATCCATATGTTTCATGCTATGGTTAGATTTATCTTAAATCTTCTTTCGTAGTTGCGGATGCTTTCAACAGGGGTTAATCATAAGCAGGAGGCTTGTCCAAGGAAGGACAGCACCCAAGCACCGATCCACCCACATATCAAATTATCAAAGTAATGAACGCAAATCATATGAGCGTGATGAAAACTAGCTTGACAGTAATTCCCATGTGTCCTCAGGAGCGCTTTGCTTTATATAAGAGCTCATCCAGGCTTGTCCTTTGTTACAAAAAGGATTGGGCCACCTTGCTGCACCTTAGTTACTTTTGTAACTTGTTACCCGTTATGAATTATCTTATCACACAACTATCTGTTACCGATAATTTCAGTGCTTGCAGAGAATACCTTGCTGAAAACCGCTTGTCATTTCCTTCTGCTCCTCGTTGGGTTCGACACTCTTACTTATTGAAAGGACTATGATAGATCCCCTATACTTGTGGGTCATCACCCACCGTATGCGTTCTTTCAAGAGAGAAGCCTCTAGTGAAATTTGCTGTCACTTGTCACTATGGAAAATAATCCTTTGAGGGGCTTGTCCGGGGTATCTTCACCTCGACCGAAAGAGCAAAGAGTTGATCCTCAAGCTACTGCACCTACTGAAAATATTTATTATGAAATTCCTTCGGGTATGATAGAGAAACTGCTAGCTAATCTTTATGCAGGAGATGGAACATTACATCCTGATATGCATCTAATCTATGTGGATGAAGTTTGTGGATTATTTAAGCTTGCAGGTTTGCCCAAGGATGATGTCAAGAAGAAGGTCTTCCCTTTATCTTTGAATGGAAATGAATTGACATGGTATAGGCTATGTGATGATATTGGATCTTGGAACTACAACCGATTGAAATTGGAATTTCATTGGAAGTTTTAACCTATGCATCTGGTTCATCATGATTAGAATTATATATATAATTTTTATCCTCATGAAGGAGATAGTATCGCAAAAGCTTGGGGGAGGCTTAAGTCAATGTTATATTGATGCCCCAATCACGAGCTCTCAAGAGAAATTATTATTCAGAATTTTTATGCTCGGCTTTCTCGTAATGATCAATCCATGCTCGATACTTCTTGTACTGATTCTTTTATGAATAAGATTATTGAATTCAAATGGAATTTATTAGAAATAATTAAATGCAACTTTGAAGATTGGGAACTCGACGAAGGTAATTAGTCAGGTATAAACCTTAAGTTTGATTGTGTTAAACCTTCCATGGATACCGATGCTTTTCATGATTTTAGCACTAAATATGGACTTGACTCGGAGATAGTAGCTTCTTTTTGTGAATCATTTGCTACTCATGTTGATCTCCCCAAGGAGAAGTGGTTTAAATATCATCCTCCCATTGAAGTAAAAGTAGTAGAACCAATTAAAGTTTAAGAAGAAACTATTACTTATATGTTGATCCTATTGTTCCTACTTCTTATATTGAGGAACCACCTTTTCCTGTTAGGATAAAGGGTCATGCTAAAGCTTCAGTTGTGGTTCGTAAGAGTAATACTAGAACACCTAGACCCCCTGAACAAACTAAAGTTGAACATAGTATTGCTATGGTTAAAGATCTCTTGGTTGATAATATTGATGGGCATGCTATTTATTTCCGTGATGAAACTGCTAGGATTGCTAAACCCTATATTAAAGATAAACAAAGACCTGTTGTTGGCATGCCTGTTATTTCTGTTAAAATAGGAGATCATCATTATCATGGCTTATGTGATGTGGGTGCTAATGTGAGTGCAATTCCTTTTACTCTATATCAAGAAATCATGAATGATATTGCACCTGCTGAGATAGAAGATATTGATGTTACTATTAAGCTTTCTAATAGAGATACTATATCACCGATTGGGATTGTTAGAGATGTTGAAGTCTTGTGTGGGAAAATAAAATACCGTACTGATTTTCTTCTTCTTGGTTCCCCACAAGATGATTTTTGTCCCATTATATTTGGTAGACCTTTCTTGAACATTGTTAATGCTAGAATAGACTGTGAGAAAGAAATTGTTACTATGAGTTTTGGGGATGTGTCTCATGATTTTAATTTCTCTAAATTTCATAGACAACCCCATGATAAAGAATTGCCTAGTGAGGATGAAATTATTGGTCTTGCTTCTATTGCCGTTCCTCCTACCGATCCTTTAGAACAATATTTGCTAGACCATGAAAATGATATGTTTATGAATGAAAGAAAGGAATTAGATGAAATATTCTTTAACCAAATGCCTATTTTGAAACACAATTTGTGAGTTGAATTGGAGATCCTCCTCCACCCAAGGGTGATCCCGTGTTTGAGCTTAAAAATTTACCTGATACTTTGAAATATGCTTATCTGGATGAAAAGAAGATATATCCTGTTATTATTAGTGCTAATCTTTCAGAGCATGAAGAAAGGAAATTATTGAAAACTCTGAAGAAGCACCGTGCCACTATTGGATATGCTCTTGATGATCTTAAGGGCTTTAGTCCCACTCTATGTCAGCATAAAATTAATATGGAGCATGATGCTAAACCGGTAGTTGATAATCAACGACGGTTAAATCCTAAGATGAAAGAAGTGGTAAGAAATGTGGTAATTGCCTTTGGCTCCTAGGTGCATATGCACCCATTCTCGAAAGACACATTTCAAAAAGTTGAAAAATTCAGAAAAAAAATCCCGCGTGTATATCCGGACATTTTATGTGCGTGCACAAGGTTTCAGTGAAAAACGACGTTTTTTGTGGCTTGTGTAAAAAAGACAAATTCTGATGCTTCATTCTAACTATTCACGAGGCATTTCTTTATCTTTTTTACACAAGCCACAAAAAACGTCGGTTTTCATCGAAACCTTGTGAATGCACATAAAATGTTCGGATATACACGTGGGATTTTTGTTCCGAATTTTTTAACTTTTCAAAATGTGTATTTCGACAATGGGTGCATATGCACCTAGGAGCCAAAACGCTGCTCTAAGAAATGAAATACTAAAGTTTCTGGAGGCAGGTATAATTTATCCTATTGCTGATAGTAGATGGGTATGTCCTATTCATTGTGTCCCTATGAAGGGAGGTATTACTGTTGTTCCTAATGATAAGAGTAAATTGATCCCACCAAGAATTGTTACACGTTATAGAATGGTAATTGATTTTCGCAAATTAAACAAAGCTACTAGAAAAGATCATTACCCTATACCTTTTATTGATCAAATGCTAGAAAGATTGTCCAAACATACACATTTTTGCATTTTAGATGGTTATTCTTGTTTTCTCAAATACCCGTGTCAAAAGAGGACCAAGAAAATACCACTTTTACTTGCCATTTCAGTACTTTTGCTTATAGACGTATGCCTTTTGGTTTATGCAGTGCACCTGCTACCTATCAAAGATGTATGACTGCTATGTTCTCTGACTTTTGTGAAAAGATTGTTGAGGTTTTCATGGACGATTTCTCCGTTTACAGAACTTCTTTTGATGATTGCTTAAACAACCTTGATCGAGTTTTGCATAGATGTGAACAAACTAATCTTGTCTTGAATTGGGAGAAGTGCTACTTTATGGTTAATGAAGGTATTGTCTTGGGCATAAAATTTCTGAAATAGGTATTGAAGTGGATAAAGCTAAAGTAGATGCTATTGAAAAGATGTCGTGTCCTAAAGATATCAAAGGTATAAGAAGTTTCCTTGGTCATGCTGGTTTCTATAGGAGGTTTATTAAAGACTTCTCTAAAATTTCTAGGCCTCTCACTAATCTTTTGAAAAAATATGTTCCTTTTATTTTTTATGATGATTGTGTAGAAGCATTTGAAATACTTAAGAAAGCCTTGATTTCTGCTCCTATTGTTCAACAACCTGATTGGAATTTACCCTTTGAAATTATGTGTGATGCTAGTGATTATGTTGTTGGTGCTGTTCTAGGACAAAGAGTTGATAAGAAATTGAATGTTATTCATTATGCTAGTAAAACTCTAGACAGTGCGGAGAGAAATTATGCTACTACTGAAAAAGAATTAGCAATTGTATTTGCTTGTGATAAGTTCAGATCTCATATTGTTAATTCCAAAGTAACTATTCACACTGATCATACTGCTAGTAAATATCTTATGGAAAATAAAGATGCTAAACCTAGACTTATTAGATGGGTACTCTTGCTACAAGAATTTGATTTGCATATTATTGATAGAAAGGGAGCTGAGAACCCCGTTGCTGACACCTTGTCTAGGTTAGAAAATGTTCTTGATTACCCACTGCCTACTGATGATAGCTTTCCTGATGAGCAATTAGCTATCATAATGCTTCTCGTAATACTCCATGGTATGCTGATTATACTAATTACATTGTTGCTAAATTTATACCACCTAGTTTCACATACCAACAAAAGCAAAGGATTTTCTATGATTTAAGAAATTACTTTTGGGATGAACCACAACTTTATAAAGAAGGAGTAGATGGTGTTATTAGACGTTGTGTACCTGAGCACGAACAAGAACAGATCCTACGCAAATGTCACTCCGAGGCTCACGGAGGACACCATGCTGGAGATAGAACCGCGTACAAGGTATTACAATCTTTTTTTATTGGCCTACTCTCTTCAGGATGCTCGTAAGTTTGTCTTGTCTTGTGATGAATGCCAGAGAATTGGAAATATTAGTACACGTCAGGAATGCCTATGAATTATTCACTTGTTATTGAACCATTCGATGTTTCGGGCTTTGGTTATATGGGACCTTTTCCTTCCTCTAATGGGTATACACATATTTTAGTTGTTGTTGATTACGTTACTAAGTGGGTAGAAGCTATTCCAACTAGTAGTGTTGATCATACACTTCTATTAAGATGCTTAAAGAAGTTATTTTTCTAAGGTTTGGAGTCCCTAGATATTTAATGACTGACGGTGGTTCACATTTTATTCATGGTGCCTTCCATAAAATGCTTGCTAAAAATGATGTTAACCATAGAATTGCATCTCCATGTCATCCTCAATCTAGTGGTCAAGTAGAATTGAGCAATAGAGAGATTAAATTGATTTTGCAAAAGACTGTTAATAGATCTAGAAAGATTGGTCTAAGAAACTTGATGATGCATTATGGGCTTATATAACTGCTTATAAAAACCCTATGGGTTTGTCTCCATATAAAATGGTTTATGGAAAAGCATGTCACTTACCTCTTGAACTAGAACATAAAGCTTATTGGGCGAGCAAAGAGATCAACTACGATTTCAAACTTGCCGGTGAGAACAGGTTATTTAACATAAGCTCACTTGATGAATGGAGAACCCAAGCCTATGAGAATGCCAAGCTTTTTAAAGAAAATGTTAAAAGATGGCATGACAAAAGGATACAAAAGCGTGAGTTTAATGTAGGTGATCATGTTTTGCTATACAACTCCCGTTTAATATTTTTTGCAGGAAAGCTTCTCTCTAAATGGGAAGGTCCTTACATTATTGAGGAGGTTTACCGTTCCAGTGCCATCAAAATCAACAACGCCGAAGGCACAAATCCGAAGGTGGTAAACAGTCAAAGAATCAAACATTATATTTCAGGTACTCCCATAAATGTTGAGACAAATATTATTAATACCATAACACCAGAGGAGTACACAAGGGATACTTTCCAGAACGTTTCAGACTCCGAAAAGGAGTAGGTATGTGTTACGGTAAGTGAACCGACTCCAAAACTGTTCTAATGGCAATTTTTCTCCGTTTTGGAATATTTAAAAAATTAGGAAAATTAAAAGCAGTCTCAAGAGTGCACGAGGAAGTGGCAAGGCAGGGGGGCGCGCCCCTGTACCTTGTCGCCACCTCATGTGCCTTCCGGACTCTGTTTTCTTGCACGCAGCTTATTTTGGTCGGTAAAAATTCATTATATAATCTCCCGAAGGTTTTGACCACCGTACCACGACAATATCTCCTGTTTTCATTTTGAGCTATTTTCTGCCAGAGTTTTCAAGGCCAGGCATCATGTCGTCCTCCTCCTCCAACAACGCGGATGGCGATGCTTGGTTGATGCATTGTGACGCCCCCGATTCAATCGTACACTAATCATACACGCAAACGTGTACGATCAAGATCAGGGACTCACGGGAAGATATCACAACACAACTCTAAAACATAAATAAGTCATACAAGCATCATAATACAAACCAGGGCCTCGAGGGCTCGAATACAAGTGCTTTCGATCATAGGCGAAGTCGGAAGCAACAATATCTGAGTACAAACATAAGTAAACAAGTTTGCCTTAAGAAGGCTAGCACAAACTGGGATACAGATCGAAAGAGGCGCCGGCCTCCTGCCTGGGATCCTCCTAACTACTCCTGGTCGTCGTCCTTGGGTTGCACATAGTAGTAGGCGCCTCCAGTGTAGTAGTCGTCATCGACGGTGGCGTCCGGCTCCTGGGCTCCATCGTCTGGTCGCAGCAACCGGGTAAAGAAAGGGGGAAAAGGGGGAACAAGGCAACCGTGAGTACCCATCCAAAGTACTCGAAAGCAAGGAGCTACACTACATATGCATGGAAATATGTGTAAAGGGCCATATCAGTGGACCGAATTGCGTAATGCCATAATAAGAGGGGATAGCTAATCATGCGAAGACTACGCTTCCGCAGCCTCCGCCTTGCAACAAGTAGAAGAGAGTAGATCAAGTCCTCCAAGTAGCATCGCATAGCATAATCCTACCCGGCAATCCCCTCCTCGTCGCCCTGTTAGAGACCGATCACCGGGTTGTATCTGGAACTTGGAAGGGTGTGTTTTATTAAGTATCCGGTTCTAGTTGTCATAAGGTCAAGGTACAACTCCAAGTCATCCTGTTACCGAAGATCACGGCTATTCGAATAGATTAACTTCCCTGCAGGGGTGCACCACATAGCCCAACACGCTTGATCCCATTTGGCCGGACACACTTTTATGGGTCATGCCCGGCCGCGGGAGATCAACACGTCGCAGCCCCACCTAGGCTTAACAGAGAGGTCAGCACGCCGGTCTAATCCTAAGCGCAGGGTGCAGGCCCATCGCCTTAGCACACCAAGACGCTATGATGCGGCCCAAAGCAGACCTAGCCTAGTGGCGTTCGATCCAATCCGGTAGCAGCGCCGATCGGTGACGCCACGAAATGCTTCGGCTGATACCACGACGCCGAGTGCCCATAACTGTTCCCGCGTAGTTGGTTAGTGCGTATAGGCCAGTAGCCAAACTCAGATCAAATACCAAGATCTCGTTAAGTGTGTTAAGTATCCGCGAACGCGGAACAGGGCCAGGCCCGCCTCTCTCCTAGGCGGTCTCAACCTGCCCTGTCGCTCCGCCACAAAGATCCACTCGCGGGTACTCCTACGAGCCGACCCGTCTTTAGTCACCACATGTATCATGTATAAGTATATAGTATATACCCGTGATCACCTCCCGAGTGATCACGGTCCGATAGTATAGCACAGCAGACGGACAAGAATGTAGGGCCACAGATGGAAATACTAGCATCCTATACTAGGCAAGTAGGATTGCGGTGTAAAGGTATCAGCAGTAGCAAAGACAAAGGCTATGCATCGGGATAGGAATAACGGAAAGCAAGAACATGCTACACTACTCTAATGCAAGCGATAGAGGAGAGTAGGCGATATCTGATGATCAAGGGGGGGCTTGCCTGGTTGCTCGCAAGTAGGAGGGTCGTCAACTCCGTAGTCGAACTGGGCAGCAGCAGCGTCGGTCTCGTAGTCTACCGGAGAGAAGAGGGGGAAGAAACAATGAATACCATGCAAACAGATGCATATCGATGCATGACATGACAAGTAACGATGCTAGGTGTGCCCTAACGCGGTATGAGGTGATACCGGTGAAGGGGGGAAACATCCGGGAAAGCATTCCCGGTGTTTCGCGTTTTCGGACATATGAACCGGAGGGGGAAAGTTGCGTGTTCGATATGTTAGGGATGTGTGGCGGACGAACGGGCTGCGTATCCAGATTCGTCTCGTCGTTCTGAGCAACTTTCATGTAGAAAGTATTTTCATTCTAGTTACGGATTAAAAGATATGATTTTCCGAAGATTTAAATCATTTATTGGAATTTACTTATTTAACAAAAAGGAATTATGACATCAGCATGATGCAATGCTGACGTCAGCTGGTCAACAGGTCGGCTGACCAGTCAAACCAGACAGGTGGGTCCAGTGGGACCCACATGTCATTGACATGGTACTAACAGGGGGTTTAAACTAATTAATTGGGTTAATTAGCAGGTGGGGCCCAGTAGTCAGTGAGAGATTAGTGTTTAATCAACTAATTTAATTAATTAGCAAATTATCTATTTATTTTATTCGTTTATGGCATGGGCCCCGCATGTCAGTGCCACTGGGCTGCCTAGTTAGCACGTTGACTGGGTCAATCCAGTCAACGGGGCCCCCATGGCCCACTGGCAGTGACCCAGGGGTGGGGCCCGCCACATGCCACGTTAGCTGGGCAGGCTCTCGCCGCCGGCGACCAAAAGCACGGCGCCGACCCGCCGGAGTTCGCCAGACCAGGCACGGATCCACGCGCGTTCGGCCCGTTCGAACAAGCGCCAAGAGGCGCATCTAGTGATGGTGGCGGTTCGTCCGAGGTCGCCGGAGCCGCCGCCGTAACGAGAGGCGTCGACGCCTGCTCGGCGAGTGGCGGGTTTTCGTCTGCAGGCCACCAAAATGGGCGGGACCGGTCGCATTCGAACGGCAAGACGACGGCGGAGCGAATGGTGGTGGTTGTGGAGGCTGTGGTGGCCAGAGTCGAGCGCCACGGGCTCGACGGCGGCGAGGTGGTTCGGGCGTGAGACGAAGACGGCGAGGCAGCGCGCTCCGGGGCTAACGGGAAGGCTAGGGTGGAGCTGCGCGACGCGCTGAGCACAAAGGGCTCGGCCCCGTGACCATTTGGTCACCGGAGACTGGTCGGCGACGAGATCCGCGGCGGGGCGCTCGGGTGCTTCGGCGGCAGCTAGCTAGGGCGCACGAGAGAGAGAGAGAGAGGAGCAGGGCTCACCGGCGGCGCACACGGTGGCCCTTGGGGGTTTAGTAGCTGCAGGGGCGCGGCCAGAGTCGGTGAAGAACGGCGGCGGAGTTTGTCGGAGCAGAGGAAGAAGATGGCGGCGTCGGGGCGTTGCGGTGGCTCCGGTCTCCAACGGGGTGCCAGAGACGAAGCAGTGGACGACGGCGGACCTCGGGGACACAGTGGGGCGGCGAGGTGGGCACGGTGGCCGTGGCTAGGCCGGAGCCATGGCGGCGGTGGCGCTCGGTTACGGAGGGGAACGAGGGGGGAGCGCAGTGGATCTGAGGGGGGAGGCGCGGGGACCGAGGGGAGAGTGGGGGCGAGTGGGAGGAGAGCCCGAGGGGGCGCGGCGTCGGCGTCCTTATCCACCTGTCGTCGCCGGCGAGAGGGTGCGGCGGACGCGCCCTGTTCGACCGGTCAGGAACAGGAAGGGAGGCGGCCGGGGGAGGCGGGCCGGTTCGGCCTGATGGGCCAGGTGGGTCGGCCTGGCTGGTTGCGGTCCACGGGGCAGGGGCTGTGGCGTGCGAGTGGGTTGGTGGCTAGCTAGGCCGGTCGGCCCAGTGGGGGGGGGGGAGGGTTTTCTCTTTTTTTTGTCTTCTGTTTGTTTTTCCCTTTTGTATTTTCTTTACTATTTCTTTTCTGTTTAAATTCATTTAAAAGTATTTAGGCATTTTCTAAAAATGTGTTTACTTCACCATAATTACCATTGCAATATTTGGCACCCACCGAACATTTTTGTTTTGGCTTTTGAAAACATTGGGTGTTTGTCACTAATTCATTTTTGAATTTGCAACTTTTTTTTGGACTACCACTTAATTAGCAACAGTAACATAGATGGCATGGCATCATCAGGAGAGTTTTATTGTAGCCTAATTATCCGGGCGTTACATGCAGATGGAACTTAGAAGGGAGGATGCCGAGGGAGCCACGATGGAAGGGGATGAAGGAGATTCGCTTGAGGAACAGTCTCCGGCATCGGAGAGAGGTACTCTGGCTGGCATCTCCACTATTCCAAATCCCCATAAAGCAATAGGGACTACAAACAACCATGAAGAACAAGAGGTTCAAGAAGGGATTCCTCCTAGGAGGCCCTTACACGGGTTACATCGGAACAACTTTCATAATTTGGTTCATAATTATGGAGTGGAGAACACCCATCGTGCACATATACCCTCCAATTGGGACATATCCCGTCCAAGTGAAAGCAATGCAGGAAAAGGTTCTTGGTGGTATGAAAATAAGCATCTTTTGGACTAAATCCAGAAGAATGCAAATATGCTCCAACGAGTGCTCCAAGAATTGCAAGTCCTGAAAGGTGCCTTAATAAAGCTGACGGATACGTCATCAACTCCATCATCACCACCTCCGAAGAAAGAGATCTAAATACATGGGTATGGGCACTCCCCTTGGGAACTGCCAAGCTTGGGGGAGGTGCCCCGGTATCGTATCACCATCACACCTTTACCTTTTTCTTAGTTCGATCCTTTTAGTTATATCTTGATATAGTAGAATAAAGTTTTTAGTATGATCTAGCTTTGATTTTTGTTTTGATCTCTATTTATGTAATCGAGTCCGCGAGATATATCATAAAGAGTAGTTTTGAGTTGAGGGCTTTGCTTTCTTGCTATGATCTTGAGGGAATAAAAGAAAAGAAAGGAATAAAAAGAAATAAAAAGATCATATAATGATCTTATGGAGAGTGATGACTTCGCATATAAAGAGTATGATGAATAAAATTTGTTGAGAGTTGACAAACATAGTTTTGGTCATTGTTGCAATTAATAGGAAGTAATAAAGAAAGAGAGGTTTTACATATAAATATACTATATTGGACATCTTTTGTCATTGTGAGCACTCATTAAAATATGACATGCTAAAAAGTTGATGTTGGACAAGGAAGACAACATAACGGGTTATGTTTTCTTAAATCCGAATAGAACTTATATTGTCATGGATCCTCCAACATGTTGAGCTTGCTTTTCCCTCTTATGCTAGCCAAATCCTTTGCACCAAGTAGAGATACTACTTGTGCATCCAAATGTCCCTTAACCCAGTTTTGCCATGAGAGTCCACCATACCTACCTATGGATTGAGTAAGATCCTTCAAGTAAGTTGTCGTCGGTGCAAGCAATAAAAATTGCTCCCTAAATATGTATGATCTATTAGTGTGAAAAAAATAAGCTTTATATGAACTTGTGATATGGAAGAAATAAAAGTGACAGACTGCATAATAAAGTTCTTTATCACAAGCGGCAATATAAAGTGACGTTCTTTTGCATTAAGATTTTGTGCATCCAACCATAAAAGCGCATGACAACCTCTGCTCCCATCTGCGAAGGGCCTATCTTTTACTTTTATCTTCTACCCTTATACAAGAGTCATGGTGATCTTCACCTTTCCTTTTTACACTTTTTCTTTTGGCAAGCACTATGTGTTGGAGAAAGATCCAGATATATATATCCAATCATATGTAGGTTTTCATAAAGTATTATTGTTGACATTACCCTTGAGGTAAAAGGTTGGGAGGCGAAACTATAAGCCCCTATCTTTCTCTGTGTCTGACTGAAGCTTTGAACTCACAAGTATCACGTGAGTGTTAGCAATTGTGAAAGACTAAATGATAGTTGAGTATGTGGACTTGCTGAACAGCTCTTGAATTGACTCTTTCTGATGTTATGATAAATTGCAATTGCTTCGATGACTGAGATCATAGTTTGTTAGTTTTCAATAAAGTTTCTGATTCATACTTTACCTTGTGAACGAATTGTTACTTTAGCACAAGAAATTATATGACAATATATGTTGTTGTTCTAAAGATGATCATGATGCCCTCATGTCCGTATTTTATTTTATCGACACCTCTATCTCTAAACATGTGGTCATATTTTTTGAGTTCGGCTTTCGCTTGAGGACAAGCGAGGTCTAAGCTTGGGGGAGTTGATACGGCCATTTTGCATCATGCTTTTATATTGATATTTATTGCATTATGGGCTGTTACTACACATTATAGCACAATACTTATGCCTTTTCTCTCTTATTTTACAAGGTTTACATGAAGGGGGAGAATGCCGGCAGCTGGAATTCTGGGCTGGAAAAGGAGCAAATATGAGAGACCTAATATGCACAACTCCAAAAGTCCTGAAACTTCACAGAGAATTATTTTGGAATATATAAAAAGTATTGGGTGAAGAAAGCACCAGAGGGGCGCGCCCCCTGCCTTGCCGCTCACCTGGCAGGCCCCCAGTGCCCATCTTCTGCTATATGAAAAGTTTTTACCTGGAAAAAAATCAAGAGGAAGCTTTCGGGACGAAGCGTCGCCGTCTCGAGGCGGAACTTGGGCAGAACCAATCTAGGGCTCTGGCGGAGCTCTTCTGCCGGGAAAACTTCCCTCAGGGAGGGGAAAATTGAATCCATCGTCATCACCAACGATCCTTTCATCGAGAGGAGGTCAATCTCCATCAACATCTTCACCAACACCATCTCCTCTCAAACCCTAGTTCATATCTTGTATCCGATCTTTGTCTCAAAACCTCAGATTGGTACCTGTGGGTTGCTAGTAGTGTTGATTACTCCTTGTAGTTGACGCTAGTTGGTTTATTCGGTGGAAGATCATATGTTCAGATCCTTAATGATAATTAATACTCATCTGATTATGAACATTAATATGCTTTGTGAGTAGTTACGTTTGTTCCTGAGGACATGGGAGAAGTCTTGTTATAAGTAATCATGTGAATTTGGTATTCCTTTGATATTTTGATGAGATGTATGTTGTCTCTCCTCTAGTGGTGTTATGTGAATGTCGACTACATGGCACTTCACCATGATTTGGGCCTAAGGAAAGGCATTGGGAAGTAATAAGTAGATGATGGGTTGCTAGAGTGACAGAAGTTTAAACCCTAGTTTATGCGTTGGTTTGTAAGGGGCTGATTTGGATCCGTATGTTTCATGCTATGGTTAGATTTATCTTAATTCTTCTTTCGTAGTTGCGGATTCTTGCGAGATGGGTTAATCATAAGTGTGAGGCTTGTCCAAGGAAGAACAACACCCAAGCACCGGTCCACCCACATATCAAATTATCAAAGTAACGAACCCGAATCATATGAGCATGATGAAAACTAGCTTGACAGTAGTTCCCACGTGTCCTCGGGAGCGCTTTGCTTTATATAAGAGTTCATCCAGGCTTGTCCTTTGTTACAAAAATGATTGGGCCACCTTGCTGCACCTTAGTTACTTTTGTAACTTGTTACCCATTATGAATTATCTTATCACACAACTATCTGTTACCGATAACTTCAGTGCTTGCAGAGAATACCTTGCTGAAACCGCTTGTCATTTCCTTCTTCTCCTTGTTGGGTTCGACACTCTTACTTATCAAATGGACTATGATAGATCCCCTATACTTGTCGGTCTTCACCCACCGTATGCGTTCTTTCATGAGAGAAGCCTCTAGTGAAAACTATGGCCCCCGGGTCTATTCTTATCACATTATTTTTAGGTCTATAAAACCAAAAACACAAAAATACCTTGCTGCAACTTATTTATCTTTACTTAATTTTGCACTTTTATTTATCTTTTATACTATCTCTATCAGATCTCATCCTTGCAAGTAACCGTGAAGTGATTGACAACCCCTTTATCACGTTGGGTGCAAGTATTTGTTTGTTTGTGTAGGTGCTATCATTGGAGACTTGTGTGTTCCTCCTATTGCTACTTCTTGAGCTTGCGTTGGTTTTTCCCTTGAAGAGGAAAGGGTGATGCAGCAAAGTAGAGATAAGTATTTCCCTCAGTTAAGAACCAAGGTATCAATCCAGTAGCTTGCGTTGGTTTCTCCCTCAGTTTCATAGCATTTGGAATCCGTTTGGTACAGATTTTCTTAAAAGCCAAAAACAAGCAAAAATAGCAACTATCACTGGGCATTAGATTAATAGGTTAGTCCCAAAAAATTGCATATAATTGCTTAATAAACACTCAAGATTGATACTATATAGCACTAATATAGTACATGTAGCCACCGATGCAGAAATTTACGCACAAAAGTTTGAGTTGCTTAACGCATAACACAGAATCACACCATGAAAGGCCCACAAATAACTGCATTATAAATAAAAATATAACATACACCATCGTCTCCCCCATCCGCCAAACTAAATATTCCGTTAGTTCCAAAATACAAGGTGTGTTAGTTCTTTGGAAAGTCAAATTTCTTTAACTTTGACCAAGTTTAGAGCCAAAAATATTGACATCCGCAATATTGAGCCAAGAAATTATGGAAATTTATTTTATGATGAATCTAATAACACCAATTTGATATTACAAATTTTGATATATTTCTTCATAAATTTGATCAAACTTAAAGAGGTTGGACTTTAAAAAAAAGTAACACACCTTATATTTTGAAACAAAATTGGGTATTTTTTCAAGAATCTCAACAACACAATTGGTGCAGCAAAGCGCACCCAACCCTTCTAGTACTATACCAATGCTAATGCTACACATCAAACAATCAAGCCATTGTTCCATAACAATTTCAAAATATAATAGACTTATGGTCTCACCGAAACTTGCATAAAGCGGACAAATGTGATGGATTTTTTAGATGAAAACAAAGGGGTCGGAGGAGAATACCTTAGGGGGTATTTTGAGGGTCAAATGCCCAGCAAATTCCTTCAAATTTGGTCAATTTGGGAGAGGGGTTGGAGAGGGCGCACGAACCCTAGCCGCGATTCCCGCTCTCTGTTCGTGAGAATGGGGAAATGAGGACTGGGTTAAGCTGTGGGCCGGCCGCCGCGCCTTAACCATAACAGGCGCATAGCGCCTAAGAGAAAGACACTATCCACCACAATATAGCGCATATGGGGTGGGCGCTACTTAACCAGGGTGGGGCCCGGCCTGGCCCTGCGGAAGCCACGCTGGCAAGACGTATACTCCTGTCAGACGGGCGCTACGCCGTATAGTAATAGCGCCCACGCGTTTTGGGCGCTACCCGAAAGGGTTAGAGCAACTCCAATGGGGCGACCCATTTCGTCCACCTGCGTCCATTTGGGTCAGCGCGGACAAAAGTGGTGGCCCAGCGCGCCAACCCAAACCCAAATATCGTCCACTTCGCGTCCGCGCCGACGCATTTGCGGCCCAAATTTGCACCCCAAATGCGTCGGCGCGGACGCGGAACGGACGCCACGCGGCCTTCTTGGTGCCCCCCGCGGCCCCACCTGGCGGTCATCCTACCGCCTGCGGCTAACCTGGTCAGCTTAATTTATGACCTCGGGCCCACGCCTCTCCCGTACCCCGACACCACCCTGCCGCACGACCGACATTAAGGATGGCAATGGGTAGGGTATGGGCAGGGTAGAGCAATACCATACCCATACCCGTATAGTCAGTGGGCACAAAATTCTACCCATAACCATACCCATGGGCATGAAACTTTACCCATACCCATACCCATTGGGTACCCAGCGAATAGAACAAATAGTACACAAGTTGTTCACAATTTTACGCTCATTGATAGCACAATTGACAAAAAAATCAATTATGTCAGCTCAATAACAAGTAGATGAGTAATTGACCAATATCAAAATTTAGAAATCACAACATACTCTTAAGTCAATAGGAGTAGACGAGTCACATGAAAAATTAATGACTAATTGAGGACAACTTAACATTAGTTCACCAACGGGCAGCGTGTGGGTATGCCCGTGGGTACAAGACTATACCCATACCCTACCCATGACTTAATGGGTAGGATATGGGTGCTACCCGTGGGTATAAAAGTGTGCCCATACACTACCCATGCGGGTACCCGTACCCGTGGGTAAAATTGCCATCCTTAATTGGCATCTGGATCCGGAGAGGATCCCAGTGCCGGCGAGCGGCGGCGCCGCGGTCGGGTAGGGCACACGCAGAGGAGGTGCTGCATCGGCGGGCGCTGCTGACGCCAGAGCAGCGCCGCGACCTCGCCTACGCAACCGACTCGCCCAACTGGGCGAGGTGGTTCGCCTTCGAGCACGAGGAGGCGAGGCGACGCGGCGTGCGCGAGGTCGACCGCAGCGTGCCGCCGCCGCTCGTCGTCCGCGAGGAGGACCAGGCGGCGGAGGACGCTTACCAGGCGGCCCTTGCGGCGGTCTACCAGGAGAGCGAGGAGGACGAGCGGCGTAGGGTGGAGGCGGTGGAGGAAGAGGAGGCTCGGTACGAGGCGACCATGGCGCAGGCCATTGCCCTCTCCACGGCGGGCGATTGTGTGCTGTCGCCGGTGGCCCCGCCGTCCCCTCCCCGACGCCGCATCAAAGCCGAGCTGGAGCCCGAGCCAGAGCCGTCCCCCATCAAGCGCTACTCCTGGACGGGAGTAGTGCGTGAGTGGGTCTCCGCGCCACCGGTTTGGATGGAGGCGACGCCGGCGCAGGAGGCGGCGTACCTCGAGATGTGGCGCCAGCGATGGCTGGCCGAGGAGCGTCGTCGCGGCGAGTACGAGGAGATGCTCGAGCGCGACCTCGAGGAGGAGTAGCGCGAGGCCGAGGAGGAGGCACTCCAGGCCGCGGCTGCACAGGCGGCCGCAGAGCCCCCTGCGCCGGCACTGCCCGCGGCCGACATCTCCGTCGCCTGGAACACGACGTTCCCCTGGGCCGGCCCTGCGCCGACGCTCATCGACCTCACCGAGCCCAAGAACGACGACGACGACGCCTAGGGCAGGGCGCCGCCTCGTAGTTTAGTTTGCTTTTAGTTTTATTTAATACTAATGTGTCGCGTGGACTCTCGCCGGCCTTGGCCGGCTTTAGTGTTTAATTAAGTTGTTTTTATTTTAATGCATGCACTGTTTTTTTTGTCAGCGCCGTCAAAATGGGTCGGGCGAGCGTTGGGCGCATACGCCGACCCAAATGCGGAAGCAGACGTCCATGTCCGTCTGGCTGTCCGTTTGGGTCGGCCCGTTGGAGTTGCTCTTAGGGCACATACAATGCATAGCTTCAAGGTGATGCCTCGCATGCCATGTAGGATCGGATATGACGTAAAGTAGGTTCGGATAGGGAAGCGGGATCCTCTCCAAGAGACGGGTGCTTGAAGAGAAAAAATGTGGTCCGATGACAAAAGCTGAAAAGGTTGGAGTGAAAAGTAGAGATGCATGTGTACTAGAGTCTTTATTTTTTATTTTTTTAATAAAGCCCACTAGTGGTAGCTTGCATTGGGGAGAAAAAATAAATATAGATGCCTCAAATTACTTTTTATCATGAAACATATGTATCCATATGCCACCATTGTACATGCCTTTAGCTAGGTGAAATAGCTTTGCCGATAGTTTATTTTTCGAATACCTTTCGCCTTTGGTTATTTTTGTCCTTTTTGCGGACCTATGGATCGATGGAAGGGAAGGCAGAGGCAAAGCTGCGGAACCATGTGGTCAATCTGGGCCCGTCCCCTCCACAGGACCAAATCTCATGGACACATCAACACTCCTCACTCTCTCTCTCTCTCTTGCTGCATGCGTGCCTACGACTACTACTGTTCCGAAGAAGATCCCTTTGGTAAAGACCAAAGGAGGACAGGAAAGAAGGAGAAAACAAAAACAGACACCGGGGCCGCTGCTGCTGCTGCAGGCTTCCTTTCTTGCGCCGAGGGTACAGCACTTGGTTCCTTTCCCTGTGGTTTGACCCACCAGCAGCCTCTTTAGCCGCCTCCTTTACCCTCTTTACACTTTACACCCCCTAAAACACTCTTGAACTCAAATCAAACCTACTATAGTAGGAGTAGGCCTTTTCTTTCCATCAGTGAACATACTAAGAGGCTTTTTGATGGTTAGATCTTGATCAAGTCTGCCCTTGTTTTAGACTCTGCATGCACTGTGACAAAGTCACAAGCATCTCTCCCCTCTCTCTCTCACACACACACACACAATGGCCAGGGAGGAGTGATCTCCACAGTGACAGCTCGGGGGGTGGCGATCCTTTCTGCGTCAACAAAAGTGGAAAAGGGCGCAAGAACCGAGGAGGAGAGGGAGGGTGCGCGGTTCGAAGCACTGATGCACATGCAAAAGCCTAACCTTTGGAAGTTACAATGGCAGGCCGGTTCTTCCTTTACAAAACATCCAGGCTACGGTGGGCGCCTTGTCGCAGCAATGATGCTGCTCTCTATCCAGCTTTTAGTTTGCTGCTTCGGTTTCCAGCCTAGGAAGAACATCGATCGTGGTTAAAGGAAAACAAACACCGCTGGCGGATGCTGCTACTGTAGTCGGAGTGCAGGTGTCGAATGGACATAGCAGAACGAGAAGCAAGTTCTACTACGTAGAACCGTTTCTTTCCAAACAGAGAACTCCGTTTTCTTACCGGCAGCCTGTGACAAGTTTTATCAGATTTAAAATATTTTAGACACAACTTACCTAGTTTCGCACTTTATTATAGCCCTAAAACAGAAAATATCCCCGTGGACACACAGTTTTAGGGCTAAACCGCGGCACGCCGCGAATCAGACGAACGAATCGGCCGCCACACTCTACGCTAGAAACGTGTGACCCGATAGCATGGCGTGTAGTAGGACTGCGGCGGCAACCAATGTCACCTTTTATTTGGCATGCCACGTGTGTGGTTAGGCAGCCGTAGGCATCATCCAAACACGGCTTTAGTGAAAACCGGTGAAAACCAAGTGATAGTCATGTTTATGAAATTTGACTCAAATTTGATTTCCGCCAGATATTCTCTTGCCCTAGAGAGGGCACGCTGCTAACGCATGGGAACACCACCCCACTCGTCGTCTCGTCACGCGCGGCCTCTACTCCAAAAATGAAGAGGTGAGAGTAATTGCCTCATATGCAAACAATACCGTTACCACTAGTCCACCACAACACCGATGACACCCTCGTCCGCCAAAAAAAACAAAAACAAGGATGACACCCTCATCTTCTTAAGGCTCTGATAATCACAAATTATCGGAGATAGCCTTAAGAGGTTGTTTGCCACATCAAGCATAAATAAACAATCGTTGTATAACCTCTGAGGTGTGTGTTTGTGTGTGAGAGAGAGAGAGTAAAATTATATACTCTCTATCTCTTTTTCGATAATTGAGCCAGTCCGTTAAGATATTTTGTATGATAGATTGTTGGTTTATAACATTATTCAAGCATCAAATCGGGAAAATGGGAGTTAGATAATATATGAAATTGCTCAAACCTACATTACAATTTTTGGCCTCTTTAAAACAAAGGATTATGCCTTAGGGAATTCCTATGGATTTGTTCACTAACATCCTTTGGTTCATGTGAATGAGCCTTCAAGGGAAAGACATGGAACATTTAACATCCGCAGCGGCCTCACTTTTTTTTACTCATAAGCATGGGATTGAGGCAAAGCAAAATGTCTATGGCAACGATGCGACCCATATAGTGAGTGTTAGAATTTCACTAGTTTGATTCATGCATAATGCAATTTGTGTCATTCAAATAACTTATGTCAAATTTTACCAGTTTCCAATCCTTAGGTTTAGGCGTACATTCTTACATATTATATTTCTTCTATTCCCTTCTTTTTTAGAATCCTGTGAATCAAGGAGGCCCCTCACGCAAATTTTAAAGGAGTTGAATCTTGAAGGGTTTTTTTTATGTCATTCGATTCACGATAATGAGACGGTTAGGATTTTCTTGGAAGATTCCTTTGCCCTATTTTGGAAAAAAATCCATCCACTAAACCGCTTGTTACAATTCATTTCTTCTTCATGTAGTGACAAACACTCTTTGGTTGTAACTTCATGTAATTTTCTAATCATATTGGATTGATTAGAACATGAGACTCCAGTGCGACATATTTCCAATATGTTTTGAAAATCGCAACAATCAAATAGGCCCCGTTGTGGAGAGAATATCCCACGGAAACAAAAAAATCGGTGGAAATTAGTAAACGAATCAAGTGAAAATGTTTCAAAAAATTAAAATTCAATTTCAAGTGGGAGCTAGCTCCCATGTGGAATTGAATTTGAAACATAAAATTTCACATTTTTGTAGAATGCCACCTCTCCATCATACTGTATTTTTTTCCAGAAATTTTGAAACATGATTTTCACTTGGTTTTCAACAGTTGATCAAAACTTGTTTCCACCGGATACTTTCTCCAACTGTGATCCCTTTTTTCTCACAGTAAATTGAAAATCAAAACAATTTTCCATTATTTCTTTTGCAATCCGTCCTACAACAAATAGTTCAGACCTCCTTTGGTTCAAAGGAAAAGTAGAAGAAGCACATTCATATAACGAATAGGAAATTTTCCTATGGTGGCATTATTAAAGACTCGTTTGATTCAAAGTTTTTTTCATAGAAATTTTGTAGGACTAGAATCGTTAGGATTATTTTCCAATGTAGGTTTTTTGATTCATAGGATTGAATCATATAGGAATTTTTCTAAGGATTTCTTTGTACTACTTCCCATATATTTTTTAGCATCCACGCCAACCTCTTTGAAAGGATCCTTTATTTTTCCTATATGCAATCAAATAACCCAAAATCCTGTAGGATTGAGATGACCATGACATTCAAACCCTATGTTTTTCCTATTCTGTGTTTTTAGAATGTTGCGAATCAAAGAGGCACCAAGCTTTTGGTTCAAAGGAATGTAGCAAAGGAAAATAGAGAGAGAGAGAGAGAAAAAAAATCTTTGTTCTTGGTTTTAGAGAAAGAAACACATAAATTTTACAATCCACTTGATCCTCTTGTCCAAATTCTTCCACGCGAAGAATGAGACTGAGATCCTTCATGGCATAAGAACATGCTAATTACACATTTCCTTGTGGTTTAACTTTAAGAATTCCTGTGTTTTTTCTATTCCCATGAGCCAAACAACCAAGGGCAAATTTGATAAATTTGACCTGTGGATGAAATCAAATCACAGAATGAACTGCCCGTGAAACTATTTCACGCGGCTGACTTTTTTGTGTGACGCCCGACACGAAGGCGCCACACTACACTGTGCAACGCCTCACAGATAGGCGCTACACGTCTGGCCAGCGTTGCACCCCAGACTGCCTAAAAATTGCTAAGTTATTGTGCAGAGCCTAAGAACTAGGCGTTGCACTATATAGTGTGACGCCTAGCTCTCAGGCGCTGCACTAGTGGTTGCACTATAAAATGAAGCAACCACTAGTGCAACGCCTAGAAGCTAGGCGCTACACTGTATGGTGTGGCGCCTAACTCTCAGGCACTGCACATTGACTTAGTAATTTTTGGATCACACAGGTGCGACGCTGGCCAGGCGTGTAGCGACTATCTGTGAGGCGTTGCACAGTGTAGCGTGGCGCCTTCGTGTCGGGCGTCACACAAAAAGGTCAGCCGTATGAAATAGTTTCACAGACGGTTCATTCTGTGATTTGATTTCATCAATAGGTCAAATTTGTCAATTTTGCCACAACCAAGCCTGCAAAATTCCTACGTTTTCTAATCTTCTGTTTTACGCATGCATTTCTATCTAATTTCTGCGCTTTTAGAATCATGTGAATCAAAGGAGGCCATGGTGTTTTCTTCAGATCTTTTACTATGTCGCTATATCCCTATGGTTCCTAGATTTAATTAGCCATGTCTATGAGATAGATATAGATACAGTAGTACATGACGCAACATGTGTTTTGCTGTTTTGTTTCTTTCCTTCTCGAACGGACACATGACTGAACATTGACCATTGGATTTCATACGGCGTACTGTACTACTAAATTTGATGGGACAGGCGGAGGTTTTGTACACTGGCAGCAAGCATAAAGAAAACATCTCAAATGGAAAGTCGATATGAAATAGCGAGGCGAGCACATCTCAGGTAACAACAGATTTCCAATTTCCCCAGTCATTAACAACAAATTTCCAATTTCCCCAGTCATTAGTCACATTTCACATGTTTGCAATGCTAGCAAATACACTAACAACTCAGCCTGAGAAGCTGTAAAACTAGAACACTGACCTCAATTAACCACACAAAATGTGGCTCCATCGCCTGAGAAGAGATGTACTTGGTCGCCATATTCTGCTGATCTTGCACAACAAAATCACAATGAGAGCCCAAGACGAGCACTCCATGAATGAATCAACTTGCCAAAACCTACTTTTGTCTAGAGGATGGATGTTAGGAGCAAGAACACCAAGAAAAGAGTTAACGATCGATCCATCAGATGCCGCCTCCCTGTTGGCCTCCCCACGGGTACTGAGGTGAGCGGTGGTCGGGGTAGCCCGCGCCCATGGCCATGGCCTGGGAGATCGCCAGTGGCTGCTGCGCTTGCACTTCTTGCGGGACCGAGGCGTCGGGGGCGGCGGAGAGGTCGGGCTTGACGTCGGCGTCGGCGGCGTCCTGGAGGGGCAGGCGCTCGTAGACGGCGTTGGCGAAGGTGGCGGCGAAGAGGGTGACGGGCCCGGCGGCGACGAGCGGCCCCACGACGCACCCGCCGAGGACCTGGCCCTGCCCGGCGGAGAGCATGACGGCGAGGCCGGACGCCTCGGACGGCGCCGGGGGCGGGAGCACGGTGCCGGTCATGGAGAGGAGCTCGAAGCGCCCCGGGAGGGGCGCCGCCGAGGCCGCGCCGCGTACGACGACGTCCACGACGGAGCCGGACGCGCCCAGCACGCAGACGCCCCGGCCGCGGCGGCGCGCGTACTCGGCGACGCACGCCGCGACGTCGGCGCCGGGGGCCACCTCCAGGATGTGCGAGTGGAGCGCGTCGGGGCTGTCGCGCGTGATGATTATCGGCGGCTTGGGCTTGTTCTTGGACCCCATCGGCCGCCCCCGCGGCCTCCGCAGCGGCACGATGGCCCCCGCCGCCGCCCCCATCTGCCCCTCGCCCTGGCCCTGGCCCTGCTGCTGCTGCTGCTTGCTCTCCGGCGAGGCGGCCGGGGCGGCCACCGCTGGAGCCGGAGCGGGCGCCGGCATGGTCACCGCCGGAAGCTGCAGCTGCTGGTGCTGGTGCTGGAGCGGCTGATGCTGCATCTGCAGCGGCTGCGGCTGCGGCTGCGGCGGGAAGTCCATTGGCCCTTGCCACCACTTGCTGCTGCCGGTGGCCATGCACGTAGCCTCCCCCCAATCCGCCACACTGGCTGGCTCCACAGTAGGATCCCACGCCCCCTTTGGCTCCCTGACCCGCTGTCCTCCTGCCTCCTCTCTCTCTCTTTCTCTCGAGTTCTCGAAGTCGGAGACTGGGAGAAACTGAGCGCTTTCGCAAAGCCTTGCCTCCCTCGCTCGCCCGGTTGTACTACCAAAAGTCAAGAGAGAGAACACAAGGGGCCAGGGCATATGGGAGGAGCGGCTCTTGAATCCTGACGGGACGGCGAGACAGGTGGAGCGCGATGAGAAGGCGCGGCATGTGCGCGGTGTGGTGGCGACGCCGGTACGTGTCGCGGTGCAGCGCGGGCCGAACCGTCTCGTCCGCGACCAGTCTGTTTGTAACGCTCGCCTCATCATCGTGCCGTCTCTGTCCAATAGTTTTCCGCGCCGTTTTCCCTTCTTCGTCTTACCAAAGAACAAATGTTCTTCAATCATGTAAAAAAATGGTCTTCATCCATCGAACAAAAAAGTTCTTCACCTCATAAAAATAATGTTCTTCATCATGTCAAAAACAAAAATGTTCTTTTCTTTTACGAAAAGAACCGGATTCTTCATCTTCCATGAAAACGTATTCATTCACTATCGAAGTGAAACCGTACGCATTGTCCGCCGCAGCTTTTCATGTGTCGTTTTCGGTTCTCTTCTCACCATGAAGTGAAACCGGACAGGCGCCCGGTCCTCGGCAGGGTTTTCCACGCCATTTTTAGTTCTCCTTCTTACCCCGGAAGCGAAAACTGACGCCCTGTTCTCTGCAGGGTTTTGTGTGCAATTTTTGTTTCTCCTTCTCATCGCGGAAGTGAAACCCGACGCCCGGTACTCTGCAAGGTTTTTCATGCCATTTGTAGTTCACATTCTCACCGCGGAAGTGAAACTGACCCCGGTCCTCTGCAGGGTTTTACGTGCCATTTTTATTTCTCCTTCTCACTGCGGAAGTGAAACCTGACGCTCGGTCCTCGGCAGGGTTTTCCACGCCATTTTCAGTTCTCCTTCTCACTGCGGAGGTGAAAACTGACGCCCGGTCCTCTGCAGGGCTTCCGGTGCCATTTTCATTTCTCCTTCTCACAGCGGAAGTGAAACCCGACGCCCGGTCCTCTGCAAGGTTTTTCGCCCCATTTTCGGTTCTCATTCTCACCGTGAAAGTGAAAACAGACCCCGGTCCTCCGCAGGGTTTTCCGTGCCATTTTCATTTCTCCTTCTCATAGCGGAAGTGAAACCTGACGCTCGGTCCTCTGCAAGGTTTTTCGCGCCATTTTCAGTTCTCATTCTCACCGCGAAAGTGAAAACTGACCCCGGTCCTCTGCAAGGTTTTTCGCGCCATTTTCAGTTCTCATTCTCACCGCGAAAGTGAAAACTGACCCCGGCCCTCTGCAGGGTTTTCTGTGCCATTTTCAGTTTTCCTTCTCACAACGTAAGTGAAACCTGATGCCTGGTCCTCTGCAAAGTTTTTTTTCGCCATTTTCAGTTCTCATTCTCACCGCGAAAAGTGAAAACTGACCCCAGTCCTCTGCAGGGTTTTTCGTGCCATTTTCAGTTTTCCTTCTCACAGTGGAAGTGAAACCGAACACCCGGTCCTCTGCAAGGTTTTACGCGCCTTTCGGTTCTCATTCTCACCACGGAAGTGAAACCTGACACCCGATTCTCTGTAGGGTTTTCCGTGTCATTTTCAATTCTCCTTCTCACCGTGGAAGTGAAACCTGACGCACGGCCCCTGCAAGGTTTTTCACGGCACTTTTAGTTCTCCTTTTGACCGCGGAAGTGAAACCGGACGCTCTCTCCTCGACTGCCAAAGAAACCATTAAAGTCTCATCCAATGATTAACGGAAAGAGCATTAAGATGAGAATAACTTGCCTTTTTCATTCATTAAGACGAGAGTTTCAGATAATACTATCGCCACATTGGCCCGAGGACAACATTTTATGTGTGTTTTCAGTTCTCCTACTCATCGTGGAAGTAAAATCGAACACCCTGTTCGCATTTTCTGCATCATTTTAAGTTCTCCTTCTCACCTTGGAAGTAACACCGACACATTATAGAACTAACCGAAAGGTCATACATAGTGTTACAATGGTGTTGCAAAAGTTAATTTCAAAGAAGGCAAAAAAAACTTGCCTTTTTAACTTATGAAGATGAGAGTTTTAGATAATATTGCAGCCATAATGGTAAGGGTGCGATGGCCCCTAGTACCCCCGAACAATCAACAACCAATCTGTAATGTTCATCCGATCATTGTGTCGTCTCCGCCCAGTGATTTGTATAGCGAGGCTCAGGCTATGCCCCAGGCCAACCCCTAGACCTACAATAGGTATAGTGGCTACAATGTGCTACAACATTTGTATACGAAGGATTTGACTGCCATGGCCTAGGCCGTGTCCCGGGCAACCCGAGGTCTGGCTACGTCCCTGCGTGCAATGTTTTCCGCGACATTTCAGTTCTCCTTCTTACCATATAAGAGAAACCGGACGCCCTATCCTTGACTGCCAAATAAACCATTTCTGGTTTCTGCCCATGACTCTTCGAAAGATCATACATACTATTGCCATTACAACGGTACTGTGAAACTTTTATTTAGGCAAGGCATAAAACTTGCCTTGTTATCAATTAAGACAAAAAATTTAGACGATAATGTGGCCACGATAGAAAGTCTTGGCACAATAGGGTCGCCTAACACCCCCAAATGGTCAGTATCGTGTCGTCTCTCCCAAGCGTTTTCCAAGCGTTTCTCTCCCAAACAAACTTTTCGTAAATTCAAACAACCTTTTCGTAAGCGTCTTTCGATTGACCCGGGAGATCGAAATGATTTCTCTCTCAAGGGTCTTTCCAGCGTTTCCAATTCTCCTCGCCACATAAATGAAATCGGACGCCCCGTCCTTGGCTGCCATTGAAGTTGCTTTTGCTTTCATCCAGCGACTCACATGAAAGATCATACAATACTACTACTGTGACATCGTAGAACTTTTTAAACAAGGTTAAACACTTTCCATTTTTATTATTTAAGAAGGGATTTTCAGATAACACCATGCCCACAACGGTTACACAAAAAGGAAAAACACACCTACAATCCCGGCATCAAGGAACCCGAGTGCTTCGCGCCCACAATACGCCTCTGTCCTCACCTTCCTCTTGATATTGTTGTTGATGATGATAGTCAATAAAGAGCCCACATTTTGAAGACTCTAGTTCGCTTGTTTCAAATCTCCCAAGAGACAAGCATTGCGAAAACTTGGCTTTGAGAGCTTATCCGCATCCCATTTAGGATAGTGTAAAATGGGCAAAGGAGTACATGTTAGACTGATTGAAGAAGATGACAGGTCTGCTTGAAGAATACGACAGTTCAACTGTAGATGATGCTAATCAACTGTACTTGGCCTTGCATTCATCTGAAACCTGAGGTCCTAAAATAGGATTATCCTGCTCGATAAGATATGTACTCGAGTGCAAGTGGTCCGTAGTCAACTCGTTAATCGAGATTATTGTTTATTCAGGCAGTTTGCATCCTATGCCATGACCCTCTTCACCGATCAGGTTGCTAGGCATGCACAGTTCCATCTGTTCTTAACATATAATAGACTAGTAGGTTAGCAGAACCGATAATGATCAACTCCTTCAACTTGCAGTTTAATCGGAAATATAGGTGATGGTTTTTATTCGCCGCATATACATTTGTTGTGGTCGTTTTCCCAAATCTTTACAATTTTGACGGAGTGCTTAGTCTAGTGACAATATAACTTCGGAATAAAATTAGATGTGTATATCAATTGATGCAGAGTCTGAGAAGTATTTTTGTTTTTAAAGAACGATATATCATAGGGCATTTCTAACTGAACCTCTAAAATTTAGCCTCTCAGATGTCTCATCAAATCGTAACTCCTAAAATTTTAGGAGTTAAAAAAAGGGTTCCTAACAACACTCCTAAAATATAACTTTCTGTTTTTTTGTTTGCCAATTCTTCTATCTTTTGATTTATATACTCCATTTCAAGTAGATAGTGCACACATATTAAATTAAAACTTGGTAATGAAGGTCCACACAATTCACAAACATTTAAATAAAATCTGAGATTACAAATTTAACTATTCAAATTCAAACACACAAAAGTGTCCAAATGAATTAATAATCCAAATAAAAGCACAACAATCAAGTGCTATGAAGTGCCCACAAGTGCTCAACAAGATTATCTTGGAGTTGTGTATGAACTTGTCGGTTCTCGATAGTTTGACACGCTGTAGGTATCTATCTATCATGTTTGCATTGTGTTCTGGCTTGACATGATACCCATTGGAGATCTACCGAAAGTTCTCTGAAATTCCTCTCTCATCCTCAATGGTCATGTTGTTCAAGATGACGCAACAAGTCATGATCTGTCATAGGACAATTGGCTTAACAGGGCCACGAAAATTGCAAAGTGCTTTTGAAGTACAACGAAAGCTCTCTCAACATCCTTTCTTGCCGACTCTTGACATGTTGCACAGTGGATCCCTTGTTCCCTTGAGGACGTTGGATTGTCATCACAAATGTGGCCCATTGCTTGCTCTCATAAAAGTGGTTGTAAACCCCAAGTGTAAGGGTGAAGTAACATAGCAAAAAGTATATCCCTCAATAGAGAACTAATGTTTATCAAACCGGAAGGAGTTCTTTGAACAAACAAAGTCACTGGTACTTGCACACAAAACACAAAACAAACTTATCACCAACACATCAAGAAGGTTGTCAAGCTTCTTGTCTTGTTAGTTACAAGATTAAACTGCATGGCATGGTAGGAATTGTTAGGTACATAAAATAAAATAAATGGTACAACAAAGAAATAATATTTTGGTAGAGTTTTTAGTATGAGAAGATAGACCCCCGGGGCCATAGGTTCACTAGTGGCATCTCTCCAAGCATAACAATGTTGTGTTGTGAACAAATTATAATTGGGCAGCGATTAAATTGCAATATTTAAATTTATGACTATGATTATTCATGATATAATATCGTATATGCATTATGTCAGCGATGTGTAGACCGTTATCCAACTTCATCTACAATTAATACTCCACCCCAATGCTGCTATCGAGCATGCATCCAGAAGTATTAAATTCATAATAAACATAGCATTGCATTGCAAAAAGCAATATGACATAATGTAGAGTGTGATAAAGAAACCATCGTTTTATCCTAAGTGGAAACAACACAATACGTGTCTTGTCCATTTTTTGATTGAAATATAGATCATCGGAAGATTAGAACCCTGTTGGTGCAATATCTGCCTACCTATGTTTTGGAGATTGTTGACAAAAACATGTATGGACTGATTTGTTTGCTAGTGCATAAAGAGAGAAATAGTCCATACATAACCGAATAGAATGGTGTCTCCGGTGCCAAGTTCGAGGAACTTCACCAAAGTATATCTATGTTGCTAAGAATGGATCCTTTCTAGAGAAGGAGTTTCTCTCAAAAGAAGTGAGTGGGAGGAAAGTAGAACTTGATGAGGTAACCGTACCTTCTCCCTTATTGGAAAGTAGTTCATCACAGAAACCGGTTCCTGTGACATTTATACCAATTAGTGAGGAAGTTAATGATGATGATCATGAAACTTCAGATCAAGTTGTTACTGAACCTCATAGGTCAACTAGAGTAAGATCCGCTCCAGAGTTGTACAGTAATCCTGTTCTAGAGGTTATGTTACTAGACCATGACGAACCTACGAACTATGAAGAAGCGATGGTGAGCCCAGATTCCGCAAAATGGCTTGAAGCCATGAAATCTGAGATGGGATCCATGTATGAGAACAAAGTATGGACTTTGGTTGACTTTTCCGATGATCGGCAAGCCATTGAGAATAAATGGATCTTCAAGAAGAAGACTGACGCTGACGGTAATGTTACTGTCTATAAAGCTCGACTTGTTGCAAAAGGTTTTCGACAAGTTCAAGGGATTGACTACGATGAGACTTTCTCACCCGTAGCGATGCTTAAGTCTGTCTGAATCATGTTAGCAATTGCCGCATTTTATGATTATGAAATTTGGCAAATGGATGTCAAAACTGCATTCCTAAATGGATTTCTGGAAGAAGAGTTGTATATGATGCAGCCGGAAGGTTTTGTCGATCCAAAAGGAGCTAACAAAGTATGCAAGCTCTAGCGATCCATTTATGGACTGGTGCAGGCCTCTCGGAGTTGGAATAAACGCTTTGATAGTGTGATCAAAGCATTTGGTTTTATCTGAGACTTTTGGAGAAGCTTTGTATTTACAAGAAAGTGAGTGGGAGCTCTGTAGCATTTCTGATATTATATGTTGATGACATATTGTTGATTGGAAATGATATAGAATTTCTGGATAGCATAAAGGGATACTTGAATAAGAGTTTTTCAATGAAAGACCTCGGTGAAGCTGCTTATATATTGGGCATCAAGATCTATGGAGATAGATCAAGACGCTTAATTGGATTTTCACAAACCACATACCTTGACAAAGTTTTGAAGAAGTTCAAAATGGATCAAGCAAAGAAAGGGTTCTTGCCTGTGTTACAAGGTGTGAAGTTGAGTAAGACTCAATGCCCGACCACTACAGAAGATAGAGAGAAGATGAAAGATGTTCCCTATGCTTCAGCCATAGGCTCTATCATGTATGCAATGCTGTGTACCAGACCTGATGTGTGCCTTGCTATAAGTCTAGCAGGAAGGTACCAAAGTAATCCAGGAGTGGATCACTGGACAGCGGTCAAGAACATCCTGAAATACCTGAAAAGGACTAAGGACATGTTTCTCGTTTATGGAGGTGACAAAGAGCTCATTGTAAATGGTTACGTTGATGCAAGCTTTGACACTGATCCGGACGATTCGAAATCGCATAAGCGAGGATACGTGTTTACATTGAGCAGTGGAGCTGTCGGTTGGTGCGATTCTAAACAAAGCGTCGTGGCGGGATCTACGTGTGAAGCGGAATACATAGCTGCTTGGGCAGCAATTGAAGGAGTCTGGATGAAGGAGTTCATATCCGATCTAGGTGTCATACCTAGTGCATCGGGTCCAATGAAAATCTTTTGTGACAATATCTTGGTGCAATTGCCTTGGCGAAGGAATCTAGATTTCACAAGAGAACCAAGCACATCAAGAGACGCTTCAATTCCATCCAGATCTAGTCCGGTGGGAGACATAGAAATTTGCAAGATACATACGGATCCTGAATGTTGCGTAACCCGTTGACTAAGCCTCTTCCACAAGCAAAACATGATCAACACCAAGACTCCATGGGTGTTAGAATCATTACTGTGTAATCTAGATTATTGACTCTAGTGCAAGTGGGAGACTGAAGGAAATATGCCCTATAGGCAATAATTAAGTTATTATTTATTTCCTTGTATCATGGTAAATGTTTATTATTCATGCTAGAATTGTATTAACCGAAAACATAATACTTGTGTGAATACATAGACAAACAGACTGTCACTAGTATGCCTCTACTTGACTAGCTCGTTGATCGAAGATGGTTATGTTTCCTAGCCATTGACATGAGTTGTCATTTGATTAACGGGATCACATCATTTGGAGAATGATGTGATTGACCTGACCCATTCCGTTAGCTTAGCACTCGATCGTTTAGTATGTTGCTAGTGCTTTCTTCATGACTTATACATGTTCCTATAACTATGAGATTATGCAACTCCCGTTTACCGGAGGAACACTTCGTGTGCTACCAAACGTCACAACGTATCTGGGTGATTATAAAGGTGCTCTATAGGTGTCTCCGAAGGTACATGTTGGGTTGGCGTACTTCAAGATTAGGATATGTCACTCCAATTGTTGGAGAGGTATCTCTGGGCCCACTCGATAATGCACATCACTTAAGCCTTGCAAGCATTGCAGCTAATGAGTTAGTTGCGGGATGATGTATTACGGAACGAGTAAAGAGACTTGCCGGTAACGAGATTGAACTAGGTATTGAGATACCGACGATCGAATCTCGGGCAAGTAACATACCGATGATAAAGGGAACAACGTATGTTGTTATGCGGTCTGACCGATAAAGATCTTTGTAGAATATGTGGGAGCCAATATGAGCATCCAGGTTCCGCTATTGGTTATTGACCAGAGACGTGTCTCGGTCATGTCTACATAGTTCTCGAACCCGTAGGGTCCGCACGCTTAAAGTTACGATGACAATTATATTATGAGTTTATGAGTTTTGATGTATCAAAGGTTGTTCGGAGTCCCGGATGTGATCACGGACATGACGAGGATTCTCGAAATGGTCGAGACATGAAGATTGATATATTGGAAGCCTATATTAGGATATCAGAAGTGTTCCAGGTGAAATCGGGATTTTACCGGAGTACCGAGGGGTTACCGGAACCCCCAGGGGGCTTAATGGACCATAGTGGGCCTTAGTGGAGAATAGGAGAGGCGGCTAGAGGCGGGGCCGCGCCCTCCCCCCTAGTCCGAATAGGACAAGGAGAGGGGGGCGGCGCCCCCCCCTTCCTTCCTCTCTTCCTCCTCTTTCCCCCTTCTCCTAATCCAACAAGGAAGGGAGGGAGTCCTACTCCCGGTGGGAGTAGGACTCCTCCTGGCGCGCCTCCTCCTGGCCGGCCACACCTCCCCCCTTGCTCCTTTATATACGGGGGCAGGGGTGATACGTCCATTTTGCATCATGCTTTTATATCGATATTTATTGCATTATGGGCTGTTATTACACGTTATGTCACAATACTTATGCCTATTCTCTCTTATTTTACAAGGTTTGCATAAGGAGGGAGAATGCCGTCAGCTGGAATTCTGGGCTGGAAAAGGAGAAAATAATAGTGACCTATGTTGCACAACTCCAAAAGTCCTAAAACTCCACGGAAGTCATTTTTGGAAATAACAAGAAATATTGAGCGGAAGAAGTTCACCAGAGGGGGACCCACCTGGCCACGAGGGTGGGGGGCGCGCCCCCTACCTCGTGGGCCCCCCGTTGGCTCTCCGATGGCCATCTTATGCTATATGAGGTCTTTCGTCGAGGAAAAAATCATAAGCAACCTTTCCGGACGAAACTCCGCTGCCACGAGGTGGAACCTTGGCGGAACCAATCTAGGGCTCCGGCAGAGCTGTTCTGCCGGGGACACTTCCCTCCGGGAGGGAAACCATCACCATCGTCATCACCAACGCTCCTCTCATCGGGAGAGGGCAATCTCCATCAACATCTTCACCAGCACCATCTCCTCTCAAAACCCTAGTTCATCTCTTGTATCCAATTCTTGTCTCCAAGTCCGGATTGGTACTAGTAGGTTGCTAGTAGTGTTGATTACTCCTTGTAGTTGATGCTAGTTGGTTTATTTGGTGGAAGATCATATGTTCAGATCCTTTATGCATATTAATACCCCTCTGATTATGAACATGAATATGCTTTGTGAGTAGTTACGTTTGTTCCTGAGGACATGGTAGAAGTCTTGCTATTAGTAGTCATGTGAATTTTGTATTCGTTCGATATTTTGATGAGATGTATGTTGTCTAGCCTCTAGTGGTGTTATGTGAACGTAGACTACATAACACTTCACCATTATTTGGGCCTAGAGGAAGGCATTGGGAAGTAATGGTTGCTAGAGTGACAGAAGCTTAAACCCTAGTTTATGCGTTGCTTCGTAAGGGGCTGATTTGAATCCATATGTTTCATGCTATGGTTAGGTTTACCTTAGTACTTTTGTTGTAGTTGCGGATTCTTGCAATAGAGGTTAATCATAAGTGGGATGCTTGTTCAAGTAAGAACAACACCCAAGCACCGGTCCACCCACATATCAAATTATCAAAGTACCGAACGCGAATCATATGAACGTGATGAAAACTAGCTTGACGATATTCCCATGTGTCCTCGGGAGCGCTTTTCCTTATATAAGAGTTTTCCAGGCTTGTCCTTTGCTACAAAAAGGATTGGGCCACCTTGCTGCACTTTATTTACTTTTGTTACTTGTTGCTCGTTACAAATTATCGTATCACAAAACTATCTGTTACCACTTATTTCAGTACTTGCAGAGAATACCTTGCTTTGAAAACCGCTTATCATTTCCTTCTGCTCCTTGTTGGGTTCGACACTCTTACTTATCGAAAGTACTACGATAGATCCCCTATACTTGTGTTGGGGAACGTAGTAATTTCAAAAAAATTTCCTACGCACACGCAAGATCATGGTGATGCATAGCAACGAGAGGGGAGAGTATTGTCTACGTACCCTCGTAGACCAAAGCGGAAGCGATCACAACGTAGAGGAAGTAGTCGTACGTTCTCCTCGCGATCCAGCCGATCCCAAGCGCCGTTACTCCGGCGCCTCGAGTCGATCACAACGTAGAGGAAGTAGTCGTCACGTTCTCCTCGCGATCCGGCCGATCCAGCGCCGTTACTCCGGCGCCTCCGAGTTCTTGGCACACGTTCAGCTCGATGGCGCTCCTCGGGCTCCGATCCACCAAAGCTCCGGGAGAGGGAGTTCGTCAACCTGACGGCGTGGTGACAATCTTGATGTTCTCGCCGACGCAGGCTTCGCCCTAAGCACTGCTATGATATGACCGAGGTGGAATATGGTGGAGGGGCACCGCTGCGGCTAAGGGACGATCTCAAGGATCAACTTGTGTGTTCTAGGGTGCCCCCCTGCCCGTATATAAAGGAGCAAGGGGAGGCCGGCCGGCCCTAGGAGGTGCGCCAGGGAGGGGGAGTCCTCCTCCTAGTGGGAGTAGGACTCCCTTTCCTAGTCCAAGGGGAAGGGGAAGGAAAGAGAGAGGGAGGGAGAGGGGGGCGCCCCCCCTCCTTGTCCAGTCGGACTCCCCATGGGGGCGCGCGCCACCTCTGGCACAGCCCTCTCTCTCCCTCTTGGCCCAATAAGGCCCATTACTTCCCGGGGGTTCCGTAACCCCTCGGCACTCCGTTTTCTCCTAAACTTCCGAACCTTTCCGTCCGAATATAGCCGTCCAATATATCAATCTTTATGTCTCGATCATTTGAGACTCCTCGTCATGTCCATGATCACATCCGGGACTCGAACTCCTTGGTACATCAAAATACACAAACTCATAATATAACCGTCCTTGAAACCTTAAGCGTGCGGACCCTACGGTTCGAGAACAATGTAGACATGACCGAGACACATCTCCGGTCAATAACCAATAGCGGGACCTGGATGCCCATATTGGTTCCTACATTTTCTCTGAAGATCTTTATCGGTCGGAACCGCATAACAACATATCGTTGTTCCATTTGTCATCGGTATGTTACTTACCCGAGATTCGATCGTCGGTATCCAATACCTAGTTCAATCTCATTCTTGGTAAGTCTCTTTACTCGTTCCGTAATACATCATCTCACAACTAACTTATTAGTTGTAATGCTTGCAAGGCTTATGTGATGTGTATTACCGAGAAGGCCCAGAGATACCTCTCCGACAATCGGAGTGACAAAACCTAATCTCGAAATCGCCAACCCAACAAGTACCTTTGGAGACACCTGTAGTACTCCTTTATAATCACCCGATTACGTTGTGACGTTTGGTAGTACCAAAGTGTTCCTCCGTAAGCAGGAGTTGCATAATCTCATAGTTATAGGAACATGTATAAGTCATGAAGAAAGCAATAGCAATATACTAAGCGATCAAGTGCTAAGCTAACGGAATGGGTCATGTCAATCACATCATTCTTCTAATGAGGTGATCCCATTAATCAAATGACAACACATGTCTATGGTTAGGAAACATAACCATCTTTGATTAATGAGCTAGTCTAGTAGAGGCTTACTAGTGACTATCTGTTTGTCTATGTATTCACACATGTATTATGTTTCCGGTTAATACAATTCTAGCATGAATAATAAACATTTATCATGATATAAGGAAATAAATAATAACTTTATTATTGCCTCTAGGGCATATTTCCTTGATCTCCCACTTGCACTAGAGTCAATAATCTAGATTACACAAGAATGATTCTAACACCCATGGAGTCTTGGTGCTGATCATGTTTTGCTCGTGGAAGAGGCTTAGTCAATGGAGTCGCAACATTCAGATCCGTATGTATTTTGCAAATCTCTATGTCTCCCACTTGGACTTGGTCCCGAATGGAGTTGAAGCGTCTTTTGATATGCTTGGTCCTCTTGTGAAATCTGGATTCCTTTGCCAAGGCAATTGCACGATATTGTCACAGAAGATCTTCATTGGTCCCGATGCACTAGGTATGACACCTAGATCGGAAATGAACTCTTTCATCCGCACTCCTTCATTTGTCAGCTTCAAGCAGCTATGTACTCCGCTTCACATGTAGATCCCGCCACGACGCTTTGTTTAGAACTGCACCAACCGATGCTCCACCGTTTAACAAAAACACGTATCCGGTTTGCGATTTAGAATCGTCCGGATCGATGTCAAAGCTTGCATCGACGTAACCATTTACGACTAGCTCTTTGTCACCTCCATATCTGAAACATATCCTTAGTCCTTTTCGTATTTCGGGATGTTCTTGACCGCTGTCGATGATCCACTCTGGATTACTTTGGTACCTTCTGCTAAGCTTACAACTAAGCATACGTCAGTGCAGTACACAAAGATTGCATACATGATAGAGCCTATGGTGAAGCATAGGAACATCTTTCATTTTCTCTCTATCTTCTGCTGTGGTCGGGCATTGAGTCGACTCAATCTTACACCTTGTAATACTGAGTAAAAACCTTTCTTTGCACGATCCATTTTGAATTTCTTCAAAACTTTATCAAGGTATGTGCTTTGTGAAAGTCCAATTAAGCGTCTTGATCTATCTCTATAGATCTTGATGCCCAATATGTAAGCAGCTTCACCGAGGTCTTTCATTGAAAAACTTTTATTCAAGTATCCTTTTATGCTATCCGGAAATTCTATATCATTTACAATCAATAATATGTCGTCCACATATAATATCGTAAATGCTACAGAGCTCCCACTCACTTTCTTGTAAATACAGGCTTCTCCAAAAGTCAGATAAAACCATATGCTTTGATCACACTATCAAAGCGTTTATTCCAACTCCGAGAGGCTTGCACTGCACCATAAATTGATCATCGGAGCTTGCACACTTTGTTAGCACCTTTTGGATCAGCAAAACCTTCCGTTGCATCATATACAACTCTTCTTCCGTAAATCCATTCAAGAATGCAGTTTTTACATCCATTTGCCAAATTTCATAATCATAAAATGCGGCAATTGCTAACATGATTCGGACAGACTTAAGCATCGCTTCTGGTGAGAAAGTCTCATCATAGTCAACCCCTTGAACTTGTCGAAAACCTTTTGCAACAAGTCGAGCTTTGTAGACAGTTATATTACCATCAGCGTCGGTCTTCTTCTTAAAGATCCATTTATTCTCAATGGCTTGCCGATCATTGGGCAAGTCAACCAAAGTCCATACTTTGTTCTCATACATGGATCCCATCTCAGATTTCATGGCTTCCGACCATTTCATGAATCTGGGCTCACCATCGCTTCTTCATAGTTTGTAGGTTCGCCATGGTCAAGTAACATGACTTCCGTAATAGGATTACCGTACCACTCGGGTGCGTATTTTATTCTGCTTGACCCTCTGAAGTTCAAGAGCAACTTGATCTGAAGTTTCATGATCAACATCATTAGTTTCCTCACCAATTGGTGTAGTTGTCACAGAACCGTTTCTTGTGATGAACTACTTTCCAATAAGGGAAGCAGAATCTGATTATCTCATCAAGTTCTACTTTCCTCCCACTCACTTCTTTCGAGAGAAACTCCTTCTCTAGAAAGGATTCGAATTTAGCTACGAAAATCTTGCCTTGAGATCTGTGATAGAAGGTGTACCCAACAGTCTCCTTTGGGTATCCTATGAAGACACATTTCTCCGATTTGGGTTCGAGCTTATCTGGTTGAAGTTTCTTTACATAAGCATCGCAGCCCCAAATTTTAAGAAAGCGACAACTTTGGTTTCTTGCCAAACCACAGTTCATATGGTGTCGCCTCAACGGATTTAGATGGTGCCCTATTTAACGTGAATGCGGCTGTCTCTAAAGCATATCCCCAAACCGATAGCGGTAAATCAGTAAGAGACATCATAGATCGCACCATATCAAGTAAAGTACGATTACGACGTTCGGACACACCATTTCTCCGTGGTGTTCCGGTGGCGTGAGTTGAAACTATTCCACATTGTTTCAAATGTAAACCAAACTCGTAACTCAAATATTCTCCTCCACGAGCAGATCGTAGAAACTTTATTTTCTTGTTACGATGATTTTCCACTTCACTCTGAAATTCTTTGAACTTTTCAAATGTTTCAGATTTGTGTTTCATTAAGTAGATATACCCATATCTGCTCAAATCATCTGTGAAGGTGAGAAAATAACGATACCATGGCGTGCCTCAACATTCATTGGACCACAAACATCGGTATGTATGATTTCCAACAAATCAGTTGCTCGCTCCATAGTTCCGGAGAACGGCGTTTTAGTCATCTTGCCCATGAGGCATGGTTACTTAAGTACCAAATGATTCATAATCAAGTGATTCCGAAGCCCATCGGTATGGAGTTTCTTCATGCATTTTACACCGATATGACCCAAACGGCGATTGCCACAAATAAGTTGCATTATCATTATCAACTCTGTATCTTTTGGTTTCAACACTATGAATATGTGTATTACTACTATCGAGATTTAATAAAATAGACCACTCTTCAAGGGTGCATGACCATAAAAGATATTATTCATATAAATAGAACAACCATTATTCTCTGTCTTAAATGAATAACCGTCTCGCATCAAACAAGATCCAGATATAATGTTCATGCTCAACGCCGCACCAAATAACAATTATTTAGGTCTAAAACTAATCCCGATGGTAGATGTAGAGGTAGCGTGCCGACCGCGATCACATCGACTTTGGAACCATTTCCCCACGCCAAGATCGTCACCTCGTCCTTAGCCAATCTTCGCAATCCGTAGTTCCTGTTTGAGTTGCAAATATTAGCAATGTAACCCGGTATCAAATACCCAGTACTACTGCGAGTATTAGTAAGGTACACATCAATAACATGTATATCACATATACCTTTGATCACCTTGCCATCCTTCTTATCCGCCAAATACTTGGGGCAGTTCCGCTTCCGGTGTCGGTTTGCTTGCGGTAAAAACACTCGATTTCAGGCTTAGGCCCGGACTTGGGTTTCTTCTCTTGAGCAGCAACTTTCTTGCTGTTCCTTTTGAAGTTCCTTCTTCTTTCCTTTGCCCTTTTCTTGAAACTAGTGGTCTTGTTGACCATCAACACTTGATGCTCTTTCTTGATTTCTACCTCCATGACTTTTAGCATTGCGAAGAGCTCGGGAATTGTTTTGGTCATCCCTTGCATATTATAGTTCATCACGAAGCTCTTGTAGCTTGGTGGCAAGGATTGGAGAATTCTGTCAATGACACTATCATCCGGAAGAGTAACCCCCAGTTGAATCAAGTGGTTATTATACCCGGACATTTTGAGTATATGTTCCTTGTGAACTATTCTCCTCCATTTTGCAGCTATAGAACTTATTGGAGACTTCATATCTCTCAATCCGGCATTTGCTTGAAATATTAACTTCAACTCCTGGAACATCTCATATGCTCCATGACGTTCAAAACGTCGTTGAAGACCCAGTTCTAAGCCGTAAAGCATGGCACCTTGAACTATCGAGTAGTCATCGACTTTGCTCTGCGGACGTTCACAACTTCTGGCGTTGCTCCTGCAGCAGGCACGGCACCCAGCGGTGCTTCGGGGCGTAATTCTTACATGCAGCAATGAGGATAATCCTCAAATTCTGGACCCGATCCGTGTAATTGCTACCATCATCTTTCAACTTTGCTTTCTCAAGGAACGCATTAAAATTCAACGGAACAATAGCACGAGCCATCTATCTACAAGAAACATAGACAAGCAAAATACTATCGGTACTAAGTTCATGATAAATTTAAGTTTTAATTAATCATATTAAAACTCCCACTTAGGCAGACATCTCTCTAGTCATCTAAGTGATTACGTGATCCAAATTAACTAAACCATGTCCGATCATCACGTGAGATGGAGTAGTTTCAATGGTGAACATCACTATGTTGATCATATCTACTATATGATTCACGTTCGACCTTTCGGTCTCCGTGTTAGAGGCCATATCTGTTATATGCTAGGCTCGTCAAGTTTAACTTTGAGTATTCTGCGTGCGCAACTGTTTTGCACCCGTTGTATTTGAGCGTAGAGCCTATCACACCCGATCATCACGTGGTGTCTCAAAGACGAAGAACTTTCATAGCGGTGCATACTCGGGAGAACACTTCTTGATAATTTTAGTGAGAGATCATCTTATAATGCTACCGTCAATCAAAGCAAAATAAGATGCATAAAGGATAAACATCACATGCAATCAATATAAGTGATATGATATGGCCATCATCATCTCGTGCTTGTGATCTCCATCTCCGAAGCACCGTCGTGATCACCATCGTCACCGGTAGCGACACCTTGATCTCCATCGTAGCATCGTTGTCGTTTCGCCATCTATTGCTTCTCGACTATCGCTACCGCTTAGAGATAAAGTAAAGCAATTACAGTATGCGTTGCATTTCATACAATAAGCGACAACCATATGGCTCCAGCCGATTGCCGATAACTTCGGTTACAAAACATGATCATCTCATACAATAAAATATAGCATCACGTCTTGACCATATCACATCACAACATGCCCTGCAAAAACAAGTTAGACGTCCTCTACTTTGTTGTTGCAAATTTTACGTGGCTGCTACGGGCTTAAGCAAGAACCAATCTCACCTACGCATCAAGACCACAACGATACTTCGTCAAATAGACTCCGTTTAACCTTCTCAAGGACCGGCGTAGCCACACTCGGTTCAACTAAAGTGAGAGAGGCAGACACCCGCCAGCCACCTTTAAGCACGAGTGCTCGTAGCAGTGAAACCAGTCTCGCGTAAGCGTCTGGCGTAATGTCGGTCCGGGCGCTTCATCTCACAATCTTGCTGAACCAAAGTATGACATGCTGGTAGGCGGTATGACTTGTATCGCCCACAACTCACTTGTGTTCTACTCGTGCATATAACATCAACGCATAAAACCAGGCTCGGATGCCCTTTGTTGGGGAACGTAGTAATTTCAAAAATTCCCTACGCTGCGCAAGATCATGGTGATGCATAGCAACGAGAGGGGAGAGTATTGTCTACGTGCCCTCGTAGACCAAAGCGGAAGCGATCTGGCGTAGAGGAAGTAGTCGTCGTTCTCCTCGCGATCCAGCCGATCCGGCGCCCGTTACTCGGCGCCTCCGAGTCGATCTGGCGTAGAGGAAGTAGTCGTCGTTCTCCTCGCGATCCGGCCGATCCCAACGCCGTTACTCCGGCGCCTCCGAGTTCTTGGCACACGTTCAGCTCGATGGCGCTCCTCGGGCTCCGATCCAGCAAAGCTCGGGGAGAGGAGTTCCGTCGACCTGACGGCGTGGTGACGATCTTGATGTTCTGCCCGGCGAGCTTCGCCTAAGCACTGCTATGATATGACCGAGGTGGAATATGGTGGAGGGGCACCGCTGCAGCTAAGGGGCGATCTCAAGGATCAACTTGTGTGTTCTAGGGTGCCCCCCTGCTCCCGTATATAAAGGAGCAAGGGGGAGGGCCGGCCGGCCCTAGGAGGTGCGCCAAGGGAGGGGGGAGTCCTCCTCCTAGTGGGAGTAGGACTCCGCTTTCCTAGTCCAAGGGGGAAGGGGGAAGGAAAGAGAGGGAGAGGGAGAGGGAAAGGGGGGCCGCGCCCCCCCCCCTCCTTGTCCAATTCGGACTCCCCATGGGGGGGGGCGCGCGCCACCTCCTGGCGCAGCCCTCTCTCTCCCCTCTTGGCCCAATAAGGCCCATTACTTCCCGGGGGGGTTCCGGTAACCCCTCGGCACTCCGTTCTCAGGAAACTTAGGAACCTTTCCGATGTCCGAATATAGCCGTCCAATATATCAATCTTTATGTCTCGATCATTTGAGACTCCTCGTCATGTCCGTGATCACATCCGGGGCTTCGAACTCCTTCGGTACATCAAAATACACAAACTCATAATATAACCGTCATCGAAACCTTAAGCGTGCGGACCCTACGGTTCGAGAACAATGTAGACATGACCGAGACACATCTCCGGTCAATAACCAATAAGCGGGACCTGGATGCCCATATTGGTTCCTACATTTTCTCTGAAGATCTTTATCGGTCGAGACCGCGCATAACAACATACGTTGTTCCATTTGTCATCGGTATGTTACTTACCCGAGATTCGATCGTCGGTATCCAATACCTAGTTCAATCTAGATTCTTTGGTAAGTCTCTTTACTCGTTCCGTAATACATCATCTCACAACTAACTTATTAGTTGTAATGCTTGCAAGGCTTATGTGATGTGTATTACCGAGAAGGCCAGAGATACCTCTCCAGGCAATCGGAGTGACAAAACCTAATCTCGAAATCGCCAACCCAACAAGTACCTTTGGAGACACCTGTAGTACTCCTTTATAATCACCCGATTCGTTGTGGCGTTTGGTAGTACCAAAGTGTTCCTCCGTAAACGGAGTTGCATAATCTCATAGTTATAGGAACATGTATAAGTCATGAAGAAAGCAATAGCAATATACTAAGCGATCAAGTGCTAAGCTAACGGAATGGGTCATGTCAATCACATCATTCTTCTAATGAGGTGATCCCATTAATCAAATGACAACACATGTCTATGGTTAGGAAACATAACCATCTTTGATTAATGAGCTAGTCTAGTAGAGGCTTACTAGTGACTATCTGTTTGTCTATGTATTCACACATGTATTATGTTTCCGGTTAATACAATTCTAGCATGAATAATAAACATTTATCATGATATAAGGAAATAAATAATAACTTTATTATTGCCTCTAGGGCATATTTCCTTCAACTTGTCGGTCATCAATACTCTTTTTTGGCGCCGTTGCTAGGGAGTGAAGCGCCTTTGGTAGGTGGAATTTGGTAAGGAAAAATTTATATAGTGTGCTGAAATTTACTGTCACTTGTTACTATGGAATGTAATCCTCTGAGGGGGCTTGTTCGGGGTATCTTCAAACCAGTAGAGCAAAGAATTGCTCCTCAACCTACTGAACCTACTGAAAATGAAATTATTCCCTTTGAAGTTCCTTCGGGTATGTTAGAAAAACTGCTAGATAATCCTTTTACAGGAGATGGAACAAAGCATCCTGATGAACATCTACTCTATGTGGATGAAGTTTGTGGATTATTTAAGCTTGCAGGTATACCCGATGATGATGTTAAGAAGAAGGTCTTCCCTTTATCTTTGAAGGGAGATGCATCGACATGGTATAGGCTATGTGATGATATGGGATCATGGAACTATAAAGCGAATGAAATTGGAATTTCATCGTAAGTATTATCCTATCCATCTTGTTCATCGTGATCGCAATTATATATATAATTTTTGGCCTCGCGAAGGAGAAAGCATCGCTCAAGCTTGGGGGAGGCTTAAATCAATGTTAGATTCATGCCCCAATCATGAGCTCTCAAGAGAAATAATTCTTCAAAATTTGTATGCTCGACTTTCTCATAATAATCAATCCATGCTCAATACTTCTTGTGTTGGCTCTTTTATGATGAAGACTATTGAATTCAAATGGAATTTATTGGATAGAATTAAACGCAACTCTGAGGATTGGGATCTCGACGAAGGTAAGGAGTCAGGTATGACACCTAAGTTTGATTGTGTTGAGTCTTTTATGGATACCGATGTTTTAAATTTAGCACTAAATATGGACTTGACTCTGAGATAGTAGCTTCTTTCTGTGAATCTTTTGCTACTTATGTTGATCTCCCCAAGGAGAAGTGGTTTAAATATCATCCTCCCATAGAAGTAAAAGTAGCTGCACCTATTAAAGTTTAAGAAAGGACTGTCACTTATAATGATCCTACTGTTCCTACTTCTTATGTTGAGAAACCACCTTTTCCTGTTAGAATAAAGGATCATGCTAAAGCTTCAACTATGGTTCGTAAAAGCAATATTAGAACTTATACACCTCTTGAGCAAGTTAAAGTTGAACCTAATATTGCCATTGTTAAAGATCTCTTAGCTGATAATATTGGCCAGACACGTTATTTATTTACGTGGTGAAACTGCTAGAATTGCCAAACCTTGTGCTAAAGATAAACATAGACCTGTGGTAGGCGTGCACTGTTATTTCTGTTAAAATAGGAGATCATTGTTATCATGGCTTATGTGATATGGGTGCTAGTGTTAGTGCAATACCTTATGACTTATACAAAGAAATTATGCATGATATTGCACCTGTTGAGATAGAAGATATTGATGTTACAATTAAGCTTGCCAATAGAGATACTATCTCACCAATGGGAATTGTTAGAGATGTTGAAGTCTTGTGTGGGAAAACTAAATATCCTGCTGATTTTCTTGTTCTTGGTTCCCCACAAAGCTTTTGTCCCATTATATTTGGTAGACCCTTCTTGAACACTGTTAATGCTAGGATAGACTGCGAAAAGAATGTTGTTACTATTGGTTTGGGTGATATGTCTCATGAGTTTAATTTCTCTAAATTTAGTAAACAACACCGTGAAGAAGAATTGCCTAGTAAGGATGAAATTATTGGTCTTGCTTCTATTACCGTACCTCCTAGTGATCCTTTAGAACAATATTTGCTAGACCATGAAAATGATATGTTTATGAATGAAAGAAGGGAAATAGATGAAGTATTGTTTAAACAGGAACCTATTCTGAAACACAATTTTCCTGTTGAAATCCTTGGGGATCCTCCTCCACCCAAGGGTGATCCCGTGTTTGAGCTTAAACCGTTACCTGATAATCTTAAATATGCTTATCTTGATGAAAAGAAGATATATCTTGTTATTATTAGTGCTAACCTTTCAGAGCATGAAGAAGAAAGATTATTGAAAACTCTGAAGAAACACCGTGCTGCTATTGGATATACTCTTGATGATCTTAAGGGCATTAGTCTCACTCTATGTCAACATAAAATAAATTTGGAAGAAGATGCCAAACCAGTTCGTGATCATCAACGAAGGCTGAATCCTAAGATGAAAGAAGTGGTAAGTAAAGAAATACTAAAGCTCCTTGAGGCAGGTATAATTTATCCCGTTGCTGATAGTCAGTGGGTAAGTCCTGTCCATTGAGTCCCTAAGAAGGGAGGTATTACTATTGTGCCTAATGATAAAGATGAATTGATTCCGCAAAGAATTATTACAGGTTATAGAATGGTAATTGATTTCCGCAAATTAAATAAGGCTACTAAGAAAGATCATTACCCCTTACCTTTTATCGATCAAATGCTAGAAAGACTATGCAAACATACACATTATTGCTTTCTAGATGGTTATTCTGGTTTCTCTCAAATACCTATGTCAGCTAAAGATCAATCAAAGACCACTTTTACTTGCCCTTTTGGTACTTTTCCTTATAGACGTATGCCTTTTGGTTTATGTAATGCACCTGCTACCTTTCAAAGATGCATGATGGCTATATTCTTGACTTTTGTGAAAAGATTTGTGAGGTTTTTATGGACGACTTTTCCGTCTATGGATCCTCTTTTGATGATTGCTTGAGCAACCTTGATCGAGTTTTGCAGAGATGTGAAGAAACTAATCTTGTCTTGAATTGGGAAAAGTGCCACTTTATGGTTAATGAAGGTATTGTCTCGGGGCATAAAGTTCACGAAGAGGTATTGAAGTTGATAAAGCCAAGGTTGATGCTATTGAAAGATGCCATGTCCCAAGGACATCAAAGGTATAAGAAGTTTCCTTGGTCACGCCCGGATTTTATAGGAGGTTCATTAAGGACTTCTCAAAAATTTCTCGCCCTCTTACTAATTTGTTACAAAAAGATATACCATTCGTCTTTGATGATGATTGTGTAGAAGCATTTGAAATACTTAAGAAAGCATTGATCTCTGCATCTATTGTTCAGCCACCGATTGGAATTTACCCTTTGAAATTATGTGTGATGCTAGTGATTATCTTTGTAGTTGCTGTTCTAGGGCAAAGAGTTGATATGAAATTAAATGTTATCCATTATGCTAGTAAGACTCTAGACAATGCTCAAAGAAATTATGCTACTACTGAAAAAGAACTCTTAGCAGTTGTATTTGCTTGTGATAAGTCCAGACCTTATATTGTTGATTCTAAAGTAACTATTCACACTGATCATGCTGCTATTAAATATCTTATGGAGAAGAAGGATGCTAAACCTAGACTTATTAGATGGGTTCTCTTGCTAGAAGAATTTGATTTGCATATTGTTGATAGAAAAGGGGCTGAGAACCCCGTTGCAGACAACTTGTCTAGGTTAGATAATGTTCTTGATGACCCACTACCTATTGATGATAGCTTTCCTGATGTGCAATTAAATGTCATAAGTACCTCGTAGTACTCCATGGTATGCTGATTATGCCAATTACATTGTTGCTAAATTTATACCACCTAGTTTCACATACCAACAAAGAAAAATGTAACATCCCAAATTTTCAATTTGGCATGTTATACACAGGTCATCCATGCATATCATATTTTATTGCGTTCTCATTTACTATCCTCGAAAATCCTGAGCAACTCAAGGACCCTCGGAGAGAGTTGGTTTTTTTTTCAATTTTCATATTTTGATTTTATCAAATAGTGAAGACGAGGATATTGGATTTTAATTATTTTTCTCTCCGGAAAAATATTTCAATTTAAATAAATAAATGAGGGGAGATAATATGACTTCTCCAAAATAATTGAAATAACGGAGGAAAAATGTTAAAATCATTATTTGGTTTTTATTTGATTTTAGTTGGAATTTTAATTGCCCTAGAGAAATTTGCACGCTTTAAAAAGTTGCATTTTAGGGGCCAAGAAAAGTTCATCTAGTTCTAAATATTTTATTTAGACGGAGAAAACTTATTTTGGAATTTTTAGATTTTTATTTATTTTTCTAGGAATTTTTCTTTCAGTGAATGATTTAAAAAACGGACCTGCTACCGATCGGGACAAAGGCCCAGAGCTGTGCCAGCCCACGAGCGCCGGGCCACCTCCTCACAAGGCCGTCAGTAGGCATCGGACGCCGAGGGCGAAGTCCGAGCCGGACTCCACCCCGGGCGAAGTCCGAGCCGGACTCCACCCCGGCGCCTCTTCCCAAGCCACCGCCCGCCCGCCCCTATATATGCCGCCCGCCACCACCACCCGCCACCACCCGACCCCGCCTCGCCGGAACCATTGGAGCCGGAGCCCGAGCCGCCGAGCCTCAGGCCGTCGCCGCCGTCCTCCCCTGTCGCCGCCGCCTTCGCCATCGCCGCCGCCCCTCGCCGACCCGCCCCATCCGGACCACTGGAACCGCCCGCTTCGCCCGGACGCGCGCCTCGCCGGAGGTACCCGACCGCGTCGCCGATTTTTTTATATAAACCCTTCGGTTTTTTTATATAAAACCCTAGATCATTTTTTTATATAGATCGGTTTATTTCGTCGGTTTATTTATTTAACGAACGTTCGTTCGTCCGTTCGTTTTAACGAACGCGTTCACTGTTTGAGTTCTGTTAACGAACGTTTGTTCGTTTAGCAGTTCGTCATTTTTCTTTTATTCAATTATTTTCGCGGTTATTCTGATCGCGATTTCAGATCCAATTTTCAAACCTTTTATCTTTTCGCTCGTTTATTGGAATCAAAGTATTCAGCGCTGGAGTTTAAATTTCGAAACCCTCTTTCCGAATAGCCAACTTAAACCAGTTTTTGACTTTGTAAAATTTGACTCTAGTTCAGATTAGTAAACGGACCTTGTTTCTCTCGCCGTTTTGAGTTTCGTTGTTCCGTTTGGTTTGATTCTTTTTGCAAACCGGAGTTCTTAAGTTGAACTCTCCGGTCAACCTCTTTCAGTTGAAGTTTCATTTGTGCATCTTTGTTGTATGCTTATGTATGCATTGTTTGCTTGCGATAGAATTCCCGGAGTGCGAAGCGTGTTAATACGAGTCTCTAGGATTCACGGATCGTCGAGAAGGCAAGTAACACTTGATCATACCTTTTCATACCCAGTTTTTGTGCATTAGTTTCAACCCTCAAACATTGCATGATTAGGATGTCATTAATTTGTGGGTTGGGAAGTAGACGATGAGGTAGGAACCTATTGCCCTGTTACTTTCAAACCCTTGGGAGTTACTTCTACGTTATGCTTATATTGCCATGCTATGCTCGTAGACGTGGATTGGGTTTGAGAGATATGCACGACAGATGTGAGATTGTTAAATAATGGTTTACTTTAAGGTGGCAACTTAAATACACATCTGGGTGGATTGAGGCACCTGGGGAACCCAGTGTTGTTATGCTTTATTTTGGAAATCCGGGTACCCGTGTGATCTTCCTATGGACCGCCACCCAGGGCTCAAAGGGGCTGAGATTATTCATGTTAGAAACTTCCGTGTGCAGCCACAAGCTATTATGGGCTCTAGCATAGTTGAGTAAGTTACGTGAAGCTCTCAAGAGGTAGATCAATGTGAGTGGGTTTTATAGGTTTGGTATGATCTATCCGGAGTAGAGAGTTAATGTTTTTGAAAGACTGTGTCTCAGTCATCCGTTTCTCAAACACCATGCAGCGCGAGAAATCATCGGAGGCGATCGAGTCTTGTGGGGAAAAGTGCGCAAACCTCTGCAGAGTGTACAATCTAATCATGGTTAGCGTGTCCCCGATTATGGACAAAATTCTGAGTATCTAGTACTTGAGTATTCACATGTATCTCATCACTCTAAATCAATATTGCTGGGATGTTATTTACCTTAATTGGGATCATCTGAGTTGGGGGGTACCTTCTCAATGATGTTTCAACCACCATGATAGTTAAAATAAAATTTATTCCTTTGATCTAGGGAAAAATTGGCTTTTTGCAAAAACCGTAACCATAGAGCTTTCCACCAGCCATATATGCATGTAGTATAGATTATTCTTCATTACTCTCTATGTGTTACATTGCCAAAGATATTCCATGTGCCGACCCGTTCTCGGCTGCAATGTATTATGTTGCGGACTTTTCGCACGAGGAGTAAGGATTGTAGGTCGCTGCCGTGCAGCTCGCTTATGCCGTTGGAGTTGATGGACCCACTTTATCTTCCAAGCCTTCCATTGTTATCGCATTAGATGGCCTTAAGCCATATTATTGTAATAAGTTCTCTTTTGAGACATTCGATGTAATAAGTGCGTGATTGCTACTCGCTTATAAATCCTTCGAGTACCGTGTGTGTCAAGATTACCGATCCAGGATGACATGTAGCACGTAGACTTGACCATCTGAGGTCGGGTCGCTACAAGATGGTATCAGAGCACACGATGAGTGTAGGACACGACCACTAAGATAAAACCATAGGTCACTCCTCTCTACTCATTTCTGACCTCTCTCCATTTTTCCACTCTTTAGGATGACGGAGATGAAGTACAAGTTTGCCCAACTGGATGAAGACACACCTTTTGGACGCCACTTGAAGGAAGTCACTAGGTACCTGAATATTGGAATACCAAGCTTCACCGGGACGTACAACGCCACCTTACCAGAAGAAGAATGCTGGAAGATTCAAGCCCTAGTTCCCGGAAGGACGTTTGCACCAAGCACGGAGCCCATAGTATGTGTTTTCAATGCACCAACATGGAGCTTAGGAAAGAGTATGGCAGCTCACATTACCATGGGACGCATTGGAGAAGTCTACAATAAGAAGCTTAAAGACACCATATACCAAATATGTGGGCGCCGAGATGAGCAATGGGAAGTAATTAGCACCAAGAAGGATAGATCCATTGCAGCTTACATGCAGGAGCTAAACCAGCGCATTCGACGTCATGAGAACCAGATGTGCGCAGACATGCTGGATTTGAAGAAGGCGAAAACTAAGATCATCGAATTGGAGGAAGAACTCAAGTCTACACTCGATGGATAAGAGGAAGAAGACCCCGCTTGTCCAGACAACTATATCATCATCGACGACACAGACTCAAATCCAAGTGATGATGACTACGAAGACGAAGCTGGAGCACACATCATGGAGTCTTCCACCGATCAAAATTTCTAGATGACCACCAAATATTAATAGTATTTTCCCCCATGTAACTAGTAGTAGTTGAGCACGTATGCGATAGTCCTAGATCGTTTTGTATGCCCTTGCTTGCTTGATTGAATGAATGTGTGTTTTGCCTCATGTGCACATGGGTAGTGTTTTCTCACTAGACCTCTTTCTATTTCTAATCTCTCCCCTCCAAACCCCAGATGCCTCCGAGACGTGACCCCGGTTTTGCTTTCCCACCGGAGCTCACTCAGTTGATCCAACAATGAGAATGCCTTGATGCAATTGCTAGAATTCGTAACCAGGCAATGCCAACAACAACAACAACAACAACCCACCGCCAAAGGGACAATTTAGCCCGCTTTTCTAAGGTTACAACCGCCGGTGTTTTCCAAAGAGCACCGAGCCAATAGTTGCAGATGACTGGTTACGCCGTATTGGAAGGGAGTTAACCACCGCAGGATGCACGGATCTTTGAAAGAGTGCGCTTTGCCGCATCAATTGGATGGACCAAAGAACCGCATGGTGGGAGAATTACACAGCTACTTTTCCTATAGCCAATGTCACTTGGGACCAGTTCCAACAAGCTTTTCGCACGACCCATGTTTCAACTGGAGCCATGCAGATTAAGAAGCGTGAGTTCCGCAACTTACGCCAGGATGAGTTTAGCAAGTTATCACGCTATGCCCCTGATGATGTGGCCACGGATGCCGCGAAGCAAGAGAAGTTCATGGAAGGGCTGAATGATGAGATGAGTATGCAGCTGATGGTGGCAACTTTCAACAACTACCAGGAGTTAGTAGATAAGGCCCTAATGATTGAAGGAAAGCATCAAGAAATTGAGAATCGTAAGAGGAAGTATGGACAAGGGAAGTATAACTCAGAGCTCACCGTAAACCTCGCTTAACCCCGAACTCGGGAGGACTAGTTCATAACCATGGAGGACATAACCATACTGGAGGAGGATCGCATAATGGTGCGAAGAATGGGAATGGGAATGGAGCCAACAATAATCAAGATCGCTCTAACCCAGCTACACCCGCCAAGAGAGACTTAAGCCAAGTTATTTGCTTTAAGTGCGGGAAAACAGGGCACTATGCCAACGACTGCCCTAAAGGAAAGAATGGAAACGGAAATGGGAGCGCTGGGAAGAAGCCCAATCCATTCAACAAAGGACAAGTGAACCACGTTAACGTGGAGGAAGTTGAAGAAACGGCAGACGCGGTAATAGGTAAGTTTTTGGTTCGATCATTTACCGCTATTGTTCTTTTCGATCTTGGTGCATCACATTCATACATATCAAGGGATTTGTGGATAAGTTTAAGTTACCAACCTGCACCCTTAGGACCCCTCTTTAGTGAGCTACTTTGGAGCAGAGTATATGGCTAGAAGATGGTGCACCCAGTTACCCCTAATCATTGGCACGCATGTTTTTCCGTCCGACCTAATTATCTTGGAGTCGCAAGGATTGGATGTGATATTAGGTATGGATTGGATGTCGAAGTTTGGAGGAAGTATTGACTGTGCTAGCAAGTCAATTTATCTTACCACCCCAGAGGGAAAAAGGATTAAGTATGTATCTAGGCATGTGCCTAGGAGGATCCAAGTGAATACCCTCACGGTGAGTTGTGCAAGAGGAAGTACCTGTAGTGAGGGATTATCCAGATGTTTTCCCAGAAGAGTTACCAGGCATGCCACCGGATCGAGACATCGAAGTTTCGATAGAACTAATACCGTGCAGGGCCAATATCAAAGAGACCCTATCGGATGCCCGCAAATGATCTGGAGGAAATTAAGAAGCGTATCAAGGAGCTATTGGAGAAAGGTTACATTCAAGAAGTTCATCGCCTTGGGGAGCACCAGTACTTTTGGTGGAGAAAAGGATAAATCCTCGAGGATGGTTGTTGATTACCGAGCTCTGAATGAAGTAACGATAAAGAACAAGTATCCCTTACCGATGATTAATGATCTGTTTGATCAGTTGCAAGGAGCTAAGGTGTTTTCTAAGATCGATCTATGATCAGGTTACCATCAGTTGAAGATCTGAGAAAAGGATATACCAAAGACAGCGTTCACCACTCGATATGGATTATATGAGTATACGGTCATGTCGTTTGGACTGACTAACGCCCCTGCCTATTTTATGAGTATGATGAACAAAGTGTTCATGGAGTATTTGGACAAGTTTGTTGTGGTGTTTATCGATGATATTATGGTTTACTCGAAGAACGAAGAGGAGCACGCAGAACACCTATGTTTGGTTCTTGAGAAACTCAGGGAACACCAGTTATATGCCAAATTCAGCAAGTGTGAGTTTTGGTTGAAGGAAGTTGGATTTCTTGGGCATGTTATATCAGGAGAGAGTATAGCAAGAGATCCCAAAATACAGCGATCCTTTGAATGGTTGGCACCCACTTCACCAATGAGATTCGCAGTTTCCTTGGACTAGCAGGATATTATCGGAGATTTATTGAGAATTTTTCCAAGATTGCTAAACCAATGACAGAGTTGTTAAAGAAGGATACCAAGTTCAAATGGACAGAGGACTGTGAGACAAGATTCCAAGAGTTGAAGAAAGCGGTTGACTACAGCCCAAAGGCTTGACATTGCCAGATATACATAAGGAGTTTCAAGTGTATTGTGATGCCTCTCGCGGACTTGGATGTGTTCTTATGCAGGACGGAAAAGTTGTTTCGTATGCCTCACGACAACTGAAGCCTCATGAGTTGAACTATGCCACGCATGATTTGGAGCTAGCAGCTGTAGTACATGCGTTGAAGACCTAGAGACATTATCTCATGGGAAACCGTTGTGATGTGTACACAGATCATAAGAGTTTAAAATGCGTTTTCACACGTATGAGTTAAACCTCAGACAAAGGAGATGGTTGGAGCTTATAAAGGATTACGATATGAAGCTACACTATCATCCAGGAAAAGCCAACGTTGTAGCAGACGCTTTAAGTCGGAAAGTTATGCCAATATCCTTAAGGGTAGAGGACTACCAAAGGAGTTAGCCGAGGATATTATGGAACTGTCTGATTGGAGATTGTTCCAAGAGGCTTTCTTGCAACAATGGAGGTTCAGTCGACCTTGTTAGACAAGATTCGAGAAGCTTAGAAGGAGGATAAATAGATTGCTGAGATAAAGGAAAAGATGGGCAAGGGAAAAGCCAAAGGTTTTCGCGAGGATGAGCACGATACCTTGTGGTTTGAGGATCGGATTTATGTGCCCAACAATTTGGAGATCAAGAAGTTAATAATTGAAGAGGCTCATGACTCACCATACTCGATTCACCCCGGAAACACCAAGATGTATTTGGACTTGAAGGAACGTTTACGTGGACTGGTATGAAAAAGGATATTGCCGAGTATGTAGCCGTTTGTGACGTATGCCAGAGAGTGAAGGCCGAGCATCAAAAGCCAGCAGGAATGTTGCAGCCTATGCCAATACCCGAATGGAAGTGGGACAAGCTTGGCATGGATTTTATCACTGGATTACCCAGAACCAAAGCAGGATATGATTCAATATGGGTAGTTGTGGATCGTTTGACCAAAGTAGCTCACTTCATCCCAAAGGAAAACAACTTATACAAGTGCAAAGTTGGCCAAGATATATATGACAAGGATTGTATGTTTGCATGGAGTTCCGAGGAGTATCGTATCAGATAGAGGAACACAGTTTACTTCAAAGTTTTGGCATCAGCTACACCAGACTTTGGGTACCCGATTGGAATTCAGTACAACATTCCACCCATAGATGGATGGACAGACAGAGAGAGTCAATCATATTTTGGAGGACATGTTGAGAGCCTCAGCGCTTAGATTATGGATCTAGTTGGGATGACAATTTGCCGTCTGTGAGAATTCTCATACAACAACAGCTACCGTGCCGCTTTGAAGATGGCACCGTTCAAGCTCAGTATGGACGCAGATGTAGAACACCATTGATGTGGGACGAGATTGGAGACCGTCACTTGTTTGGACCAGACTTGATCAAAGACTCGAGGAGAAGGTTAAATCGATCGTAGACAGATGAAAATTGCTCGGTCTAGACAAGAGTTACTGTGATTCAAAACACAAGGAAGTAACCTATGAAATTGGAGATGAGCCTATTCATGCGAGTATCACCCCCGAGGGAGTGAAACGTTTTGGAGTAAAGGGAAAGTTAGCCCCAAGATTTGTAGGACCGTATCGTGTTTTGGAACGAATGGGAGAAGTTGCCTACAAGCTGGAGTTACCTGAAGGACTGTCAGGAGTTCATGATGTGTTTCATGTATCACAACTGAAGAAGTGCCATGCTGAGATGGCCGACATACCGTTGAACGATACAGTACCATTGGAGGCGATTCAGCTGAATGATAATCTAACTTATGAGGAGAAGCCAGTAAAGATTTTGGAGTGTGATAGCCAAGTCACTCGCAACAGGGTCATCAAGATATGCAAAGTTCAATTGGAGTCACCATACCGAGGAGGAAGCCACACCGGGAGCGAGAAGATGATATTCGCAAAGTCCATCTCGCACCTATTTTCTAGTTAACCCGAATCTCGAGGGCTAGATTCATCTTAAGGGGTAGGTTTGTAACATCCCAAATTTTCAATTTGGCATGTTATACACAGGTCATCCATGCATATCATATTTTATTGCGTTCTCATTTACTATCCTCGAAAATCCTGAGCAACTCAAGGACCCTCGGAGAGAGTTGGGGATTTTTTCAATTTTCATATTTTGATTTTATCAAATAGTGAAGACGAGGATATTGGATTTTAATTATTTTTCTCTCCGGAAAAATATTTCAATTTAAATAAATAAATGAGGGGAGATAATATGACTTCTCCAAAATAATTGCAATAACGGAGGAAAAATGTTAAAATCATTATTTGGTTTTTATTTGATTTTATTTGGAATTTTAATTGCCCTAGAAAAATTTGCACGCTTTAAAAAGTTGCATTTTAGGGGCCAAGAAAAGTTCATCTAGTTCTAAATATTTTATTTAGACGGAGAAAACTTATTTTGGAATTTTTAAATTTTTATTTATTTTTCTAGGAATTTTTCTTTCAGCGGAATGATTTAAAAAAAATGGACCCGCTCGATCGGGCCAAAGGCCCAAAGAGCCAGTGGCCCACGAGCGCCGCCGCCTCCTCCTCACAAGGCCGTGAGGCAGACGCCGAGGGCGAAGTCCGAGCCGGACTCCACCCCGGCGCCCTTCCCAAGCCACCGCCTCCGCCCCTATATATGCCGCCGCCCACGCCACCACCCGCCACCACCCGACCTCGCCTTGAACCGGAGTTGGAGCCCGAGCCGCACTGAGCCCCACGCTGCCGTCGCCGCCGTCCCTCACGCGCCATCGCCACGCCTGCTTCGCCGTCGCCGCCGCCCCCTCGCCGACCCCCGCCCCATCCCGGACCCGCCGGAGCCGCCCGCTCGCCGGACGCGCCTCGCCGGAGGTACCCGACCCCGTCGCCGGTTTTTTTATATAAACCCTTCGGTTTTTTTATATAAAACCCTAGATCGTTTTTTTATATAGATCGGTTTATTTCATCGGTTTATTTATTTAACGAACGTCCGTTCGTCCGTTCGTTTTAACGAACGCGTTCACTGTTTGAGTTCTTTTAACGAACAATCATTCGTTCAGCAGTTCGTCGTTTTTCTTTTATTCAATTATTTCCGCGGTTATTCTGATCGTGATTTCAGATCCAATTTTCAAACCTGTTTATCTTTTCGCTCGTTTATCGGAATCAGGCGATTCAAGCGCCTGAAGTATCATATCGAAACCCTCTTTCCGAATAGCCAACTTAAACCAGTTTTTGACTTTGTAAAATTTGACTCTAGTTCAGATTAGTAAACGGACCTTGTTTCTCTCGCCGTTTTGAGTTTCTTTGTTCCGTTTGGTTTGATTCTTTTTGCAAACCGGAGTTCTTAAGTTGAACTCTCCGGTCAACCTCTTTCAGTTGAAGTTTCGTTTGTGCATCTTTGTTGTATGCTTATGTATGCATTGTTTGCTTGCGATAGAATTCCCGGAGTGCGAAGCGTGTTACTACGAGTCTCTAGGATTCACGGATCGTCAGCAAGGCAAGTAACACTTGATCATACCTTTTCATACCCAGTTTTTGTGCATTAGTTTCAACCCTCAAACATTGCATGATTAGGATGTCATTAATTTGTGGGTTGGGAAGTAGATGATGAGGTAGGAACCTATTGCCCTGTTACTTTCAAACCCTTGGGAGTTACTTCTACGTTATGCTTATATTGCCATGCTATGCTCGTGACGTGGATTGGGTTTGAGAGATATTCACGACAGATGTGAGATTGTTAAATAATGGTTTACTTTAAGGTGGCAACTTAAATACACATCTGGGTGGATTGAGGCACCGGGGAACCCAGGTGTTGTCTGTTTTATTTTGGAAATCCGGGGTACCCGTGTGATCTTCCTATGGACCGCCACCAGTGCTCAAAGGGAACTGAGATTATTCATGCTAGAAACTTCCGTGTGCAGCCACAAGCTATTATGGGCTCTAGCATAGTTGAGTAAGTTACGTGAAGCTCTCAAGAGGTAGATCAGCAGGTAGTGGGTTTTATAGGTTTGGTATGATCTATCCGGAGTAGAGAGTTAATGTTTCGAAGATCGTGTCTCGGTCATCCGTCTCTCAAACACCATGCAAAGGCGAGAAACCAGCGGAGGTAATCGAGTCTTGTGGGGAAAAGTGCGCAAACCTCTGCAGAGTGTACAATCTAATCATGGTTAGCCGTGTCCCCGGTTATGGACAAATTCTGAGTATCTAGTACTTGAGTATTCACATGTATCTCATCACTCTAAATCAATATTGCTGGGATGTTATTTACCTTAATTGGGATCATCTGAGTTGGGGGGTACCTTCTCAATGATATTTCGACCACCATGATAGTTAAAATAAAATTTATTCCTTTGATGTAGGGAAAAATTGGCTTTTTGCAAAAACCGTAACCATAGAGCTTTCCACCAGCCATATATGCATGTAGTATAGATTATTCTTCATTACTCTCTATGTGTTACATTGCCAGCATATTCCATGTGCTGACCCGTTCTCGGGCTGCAACGTATTATGTTGCATACTTTTCAGACGAGGAGTAAGGATTGTAGGTCGTTGCCGTGCAGCTCAGTTACGCCGTTGGAGTTGATGGACTCACTTTATCTTCCAAGCCTTCCGCTGTTATGGCATTAGATGGCCTTAAGCCATATTATTGTAATGAGTTCTCTTTTGAGACATTCGATGTAATAAGTGTGTGATTGCTACTCTGCTTATAAATCCTTCGAGTACTGTGTGTGTCAAGATTACCGATCCAGGATGACATGTATACGTAGACTTGACCATCTGAGGTCGGGTCGCTACAAAAAAGTTCTTCTATTGTTTGAGACATTACTTTTGGGATGACTCACATCTTTATAAAGAAGGAGTAGATGGTGTTATTAGACGTTGTGTACCTGAGCATGACCAGGAACAGATCCTACACAAGTGTCACTCTGAAGCTTATGGAGGGTGTCGGTGTCAAAACCGGCGGATCTCGGGTAGGGGGTCCCGAACTGTGCGTCTAGGCGGATGGTAACAGGAGAAAAGGGAAACGATGTTTTTACCCAGGTTCGGGCCCTCTCGATGGAGGTAAAACCCTACTCCTGCTTGATTAATATTGATGATATGGGTAGTACAAGAGTAGATCTACCACGAGATCAGAGAGGCTAAACCCTAGACGCTAGCCTGTGGTATGATTGTTGTTCGTCCTACGGACTAAAACCCTTCGGTTTATATAGACACCAAAGAGGGTTAGGGTTACACAGAGTCGGTTACGATGGTAGGAGATCTACATATACGTATCGCCAAGCTTGCCTTCCACGCCAAGGAAAGTCCCATCCGGGCACGGGACGAAGTCTTCAATCTTGTATCTTCATAGTCCAGGAGTCCGGCCAAAGGATATAGTCCGGTCATCCGGACACCCCCTAATCCAGGACTCCCTCAGTAGCAACTGAACCAGGCTTCAATGACGACGAGTCCAGCGCGCAGATTGTCTTCGGCATTGCAATGCGGGTTCCTCCTCTGAATACTTCATACAAGATCTTGAACACAAGGATAGTGTCTGGCTCTGCAAAATAAGTTCCACATACCACCGTAGAGAGAATAATATTTACACAAATTCAATCTGCTGACGTATTCCGCAGCATGACATCACACCACGGCCAAGCCTTTATTCGAATCGCTTTTACTGTCTCGCCTCAGCGCGTTTAGCGAGGCGGTTTCCTTGGCACGTCTTGTCAAAGCAGAGATCGTGTCCCCTTATTCCGGGATTCTCATTAATACGGGCGTGGGTAACCCAACCGCGCCATTGATTATGGGGCTTCGGAGATAAGCGAGTTTTACCAAGCTGGTGGGGACGCATAGCTTCGTCCGCCCATATAAGGGGATAAGGATCCACCTTTTCACCTACGCCTTCTTCCTCCTTTGCTCATCCATTTCCGCGCACTCGAGCTCCAGCGCCCAAGTCCGCACATCCCACCTCAACCTTCTCCAGCCATGTCCGGAGCGGGAGGCAAGTGGATGGCCTCCTCCATCACGGAGGGGCACATCAAAAAGCTGAGGAACGCCGGATACTTGTCCAACGACATCGCGCACCGGCTCCCCGACAAGGGACAGCTCATCCCCACCCCCAGGCCCCATGAGAGGGTAGTGTTCCTCACCCACTTCCTCCACGGACTAGGTTTTCCACTTCACCCATTTGTCCGGGGGCTCATGTTCTACTACGGCCTGGATTTCCATGATCTGGCCCCAAATTTCATCCTCAACATTTCGGCGTTCATCGTCGTGTGCGAGGCCTTCCTCTGCATCTAGCCCCACTTCGGCTTATGGATGAAGACCTTCAATGTCAAGCCGAAGGTAGTGGGCGGCCGCCAAGCGGAGTGCGGAGGTGCCATGGTGGGCAAGGTGGCCATCGTCCTATGGCTAGAGGGCTCCTTCGTGGAGACCATAAAGGGGTGGCAATCGGGGTGGTTCTACATCACCGAGCCGCGTGACCCTAAATGGGCAGCGGCCCCCGAATTCCGATCTGGCTTCCCAACACGGCTCACCTCTTGGAAAGAGATGGGCCTGACGTGGGGTAATTCGGAAGAGCTGACCGGACTCCAAACCTGCGTCCTAAACCTGGTGAACAAGAAGCTCAAGCTTGTCAACGTAGTCCAGGTCATGCTCATCCGCCGGATCCTCCCATGCCAACAACGGGCCTTCAACTTGTGGGAGTTTGATCCGGCACAGCACCAAACCTCGAAAGCGGGCTCTTCGACACTACGCACGAAGATGCCCGGAAGGTGCCTGTTCAAGGCGCCGAGGCTCCGCATCCGCCTCCGAGGATCGCGGATTCAGCACGCAGCATGAGGCCAATGCAGTAAGCTATTTTACCCTTTACAGGACACGTGTTTTTCATAGTTTGACTCTATGCGGGATCTAAACTCCCTTACCTTTGACAGGATTGGCAGAAGACGTCCAGGCAGATTAACTGTCCGGCTCCCTTGCCCGAAGACCCAGCGAACGCCCGCTTGACGGGGCTGCTGGTTCCGGCACCCCACGTGGTGCCGGAGAAGAAGGCCAAGAAGAAGGCCACGGGAACTCGAAGGAGTTCCCGGCGCCAGGTGGTGTCGGACTCATCGTCCGACGACTCCGAGGCGGACTCCTCCCGTGAAAACGAGGAGGAGGAAAGAGAGGCCTCTCCCCCAGCGGGGGGAGAGAAGAAAAGGAAGGCCGCCCCAACTGGGGAGGCCGGAGGGTCCAAGAAGGGAAGGACCCTTCCTCCGGACTACTCCACCAACGCCGACGACGGCGAAGAGGAGTGGCCACCGAGGGCCAAGCCCCTGGCGAAATCGTAAGTGTCCGGATACCAGGATAACTCATGGCGTTTCATTTGTCACACAGTATCTTCTAACACCGAATATAACCATGCAGCCCGACCAAGGACGGGCTCGACGCTTCAACGAGCGGCTCCCTGGGTTCGTCGGATGTGAATAGCACCTCACTTCCGGCCGCCTCCTCTCCTCGCGCTGCGGATGACGCCGAGGTGGGATCCCAAAAGGGGCTCAGCCAGGAGGAGGTGGTCCTGGAGGCGCCGCAAGGCAACCTCCCGGACTCCAGGCGCGAAGGGGATAAAACCCCAAAGGGCTCTAAGTCCGGCCCTGGGCCGGACTCCGCCGAGAACCTTGGTGGTTCGAGTCCGGCAGGTGGCCCCTACGTAAGAAAGGGCAAGACTGCGACGCCGGTGACCTCCGTCCAACCGGAGGCACCGGATAATTTGCTGGAGGCGCTTAACAGCGCCTCCATCGACGAGGAACACCGCACTGTTATGTGTGTGGTGATCCAGAAAGTTTAGTCCGCCAAGAGCGGGCTGACTAAAGCATGTGCCAGCCTTCTAACAGGCTTAGAGGTATGTATTTAAGATATGTAAAAATATTACCGCATAGACAGTAGCCCCTGATGCTCAGTTTGGTGTACGGAAAGAAAAAGCCGAACTGAGGATCTAAAAGATGTATGCAGGAGTCTAACATAAGTATGTCAATATGGGAATGCAGGCTGCGCTGCTGACCTCTGCCGCACTGACTGCGGAGGTCAATGCATTGAAGCAGAACCTCGAGCGGTCCGAGAACGAGCTCGGCCTTGCCAAAAAGCAGCTCGAGGACAAGGAAGGTAAGTAATACCTTATGGAAGTATATAAAAGATGTGGTTGCAAAAAATGACAGGACTAACGTGAGTATTGCAGGGGCAACGAACGAGGTGGCGACCCTGAAGGAAGCGTTGTCCAAGGCCGAAAGCAAAGCGGCCGCAGAGCGCACCGAGCGAGAGAAGCAGGAGGCGCGTGTGGCGGAGGTGCGGCAAGAGCTCCAGGCTCTCGTGAAAAAACACGAGAGTTTGGAGCGTGACTCAAAGACTTGAGAGTCCGATCTCGCCTCGGCCCTTGAGAGCGCCAAATCTGCTAAGGCCGAAGCCCAAAAAGCCCTCCAGGAAATTGAGGCGATGAAGAAGATAGCGGCGGGTAAGGCATTCTTTATGCAAAGCAAGCACGTGAAAGTGAATTACTTGTTACTTACCCGAATCCGGAGCTCTCCAGGAGCATTCGCAGATCTGCCCTGCAATGTGTCCGACACTGCCGCATTCTACCGGGCCGAGGAGGGGAGCTCGACGGAGAAGGTGTTCTGGTCTCAGTATTCTGAGGCCGGCCAACCGGTGCCCTTGAGCGACCAGCTGAAGCAGCTGGCCGAGCTCCATAAGGTGGCCGAACAGGCCATGAAGGGCCTCATAGTCCGGCTGTGGCCTGGGGAGGCCATGCCTGGGAGCTACTTCGGGCTGGTGAGGCGGCTGGTGGATGCCTGTCCATGGCTTGAAGTCGTCAAGCACTCTGTATGCATCGAAGGTGCCCGTAGGGCCCTTGCCCGTGCTAAAGTGCACTGGGGTAAGATGGACGCTGAGAAGCTTGTGCCGGACGGACCATCGCCGGGCAAGGAGCATCGCAAGCCCGAGATGTATTATGAGGGCGTCCTGAAGGGTGCCCGCCTTATAGCGGATGAGTGCTCCAAATATGTAATTTTTGAGTAAACTCGCATTTGTGATCCTGTACGCTGAAAACTTGTTCATATGCACTAAGCAACGCTTGTGAATTTAAAATATTACCTTCTATGCGGCCGTTTATTAAATTTGAGATATGGCGAGTCGCCGCTTCGCCCATGCCACGAAGTCTTTGGGGTGTTAGGGATAAACTTGAGCGCTCTTTTTCCCATTCTTGGGTTCTTCAAGGAGGCGCTCAACACAACAAACAAGGCAATCGGACTATAATGCTTGAACACTCTCACTTAGCCATAGAATTCTATAATTTTAAATTTCGTGAAGCCCCTAGTATCCGAAGACCCGAGTTCGGGCGCTATCCACGCCTAGGCGGACAAAGACGACTCCTCGCTCTAAGCGGCATAAGTCTTTAGGGACTCGAAAACCTCTTGAACAGCGATCGGCTCTCGCCCTATCATGGCCAGTCGATTTAGCTTTCTCCACGGAGGTGCTTAGCCCAGCTCAACCGGGCACAATCGCGATGGTTCTCCCAGCGCTACCTTAGCCGATATAACGGAACGTAAGGTACCAAAACATGGGAGCCGGGCAAACCCAACTATTGACCCAAGAAATGATTCGGAGCCGATGCATATAATGCTCTAAGTTCGGGGTGCCGCACTCATGAGAGTGTTCAGACTTGTCACACCATATTCTGGGGTACGGTAGCCCCTGGTGTATTGGCCGTACCAAAGTGTACGGTTGCACAATGTCATAAATGAACATATTTTCATAAAAAAGAATGCAATAATAAACAGAAGCTATGTATTGTTTATTCAAAAAGGCTGCGGTAAAAGCAGAACGATACAAACAGTGCGACAGGCAAGGGAAGGGACTATTTGACATGTCCCCCTCCAGGGGCGAGCTGAGGAATGATATGTGAAACAAGTATACTGCTCGTTATAGAGACCACCTGGACACTCGACGTAGCTTTCTGCTTCCCTGGCTGTTGCATCGTGTGTTCGGCGATTCCAGAGAATGAAGTCCTGAAAGTAAGGAAAAAAAGAATGACACAATCGGGAGCCCCTAGTGCGGTTGAGCCGCTTTCTGGGCATGCCGTGGTCGTGCCCCTCCCCCTTTGCCCATGGTATTTCCAGAGCGTAATTATGTACGCGTAGTACAGGTTTCGCAATTTCGCGAGGGCTGGGGTTGGGGCCGCATTGCTACGCGTGCTCGGAACGTGCCAGGCGGTCTTGTTGTAGGTTACTCCGGGCGTGCTTGACGGTGTCCGGACGTTTAATAGCCGGACTCGAGAATTGCCTTGAGAGGCTGCTTTGCACTTCCGCCGCGAGGGCCGCCGTATGCTCCTCCGTTCAGAGAGAGCGTTCGGTGTTTCCATTGACCGTAATGACTCCTCGAGGGCCTGGCATCTTGAGCTTGAGGTATGCGTAGTGCGGCACCGCATTGAACTTTGCAAATGCGGTTCGCCCGGCGATCGCGTGATAGCCACCGCGAACGGACTATGTCGAAGATTAACTCCTCGCTTGAAATTATCCGGGGATCCGAAGACCACTTCAAGTGTGGCCCGAGCCTGCATGGTTGGCCTCTACACCTGGTATGGCGCCTTTAAAGGTCGTCTTTGTGGGTTTAATCCTTGAGGGTCTATGCCCATTTTTTCGACCGTATCCTCGATAAAGCGAGTTCAGTTGCCGCCGTCCATCGTGACTCTAGTGAGGTGAAATCCGTCAATGATTGGGTCTAGAACCAATGCGGCGAATCCGCCATGGCGGATACTAGTGGGGTGGTCCCTTCGATCAAAAGTGATCGGGCAGGAGGACCACGGGTTGAACTTTGGGGCGACTGGCTCCATCGCATATACGTCCCTAAGTGCACGCTTCCGCTCCCTTTTGGGTATGTGGGTTGCGTATATCATGTTCACCGTCCGCACTTGTGGGGGGAAGCCCTTCTGTCCCCTATTGTTCGTGTCGGGCTCCTCCTCGTCATCATTGTGCAGCCCCTTGTCATTGTTTTCGGCATTTAACTTGCGTGCCTGCTTGAACACCCAACAATCCCTGTTGGTGTGGTTGGCTGGTTTTTCGGGGGTGCCGTGTATCTGGCACGAGCGATCGAGTATTCGGTTCAAATTGACGGGCCCGGAGTATTTCTTTTGAATGGCTTTTTTCCGCTCACCGGGTTTAGAGCCTCTGAATCCGGCATTGACTGCCGTATCCTCAGCATTATCGCCGTTGATGCGGCGCTTGTGCTTGTTGCGACGCGACCTGCCCTTGCTGTCCTTGGTATCCGAATTACTAGGGCTCTTGGTCATGTTGTTACTACGAGCGAGCCAGCTGTCCTCTCCCACGCAAAAGCGGGTCATGAGTGTTGTGAGGGCTGCCATGGATTTCGGCTTTTCCTGTCCTAGGTGCCGCAAGCCACTCGCCCGGATGTTATGTTTGAAGGCTGCAAGGGCCTCTGCATCCGGACGGTCGACGATTTGATTTTTCTTGGTTAGGAACCGTGTCCGTAATTGTCTGGCCGATTCCTCTGGCTGCTGAATTATGTGGCTTAGGTCATCGGCGTCTGGTGGTCGCACATAGGTGCCCTGGAAAATGTCGAGGAATGCGGCTTCCAGGTCTTCCCAACAACCAATTGACTCTGCTGGCAAGTTGTTAATCCAATGCCGAGCTGGTCCTTTAAGCTTGAGTGGGAGGTATTTGATGGCGTGTAGATCATCACCGCGGGCCATGTGGATATGACGGAGATAGTCCTCGATCCAAACCGCAGGATCTATTGTGCCATCGTATGATTCAATGTTTACGGGTTTGAAACCCTCGGGGATTTGATGATCCATCACCTCATCTGTGAAGCATAGTGGTTGTGCGGCGCCTCTGTACTAGGCAATATCACGATGCAGCTCAAATGAGCTTTGTCTACTGTGTTCGGCCCGGCCGGAATTGTTGTATCCGGCGTGACGGTTATCATCATGTGTCGTGGGGCGCCCACGCGATCCGTAGATCGATCTTGTTTGCCTTGCCTTGTCCTCCAATATATCTCGCAGGTCTGGCGCATTTCCCCGCGCCTTGCTATTCTTTGAGCGACGCCGGGGTGCGGCTTGAGTGGAGGGCCGAGAGGCCTCTCTGTCGCAGCCAGGGGGTGGCCGGTCGGCCGCATCATGCGCTGGTGATGTAGGTTTAGGTGCTTCCTCCTCTAATCGAGGTAGCAGCCTGTGTTTTGGGTAACTCTTGGAGGGGCGTTCGAGTTCGTACTCTTCGGCCGCCAGGACTTCAGTCCATCTGTCGGCTAGCAAGTCTTGGTCAGCTCTAAGTTGTTGCTGCTTTTTCTTGAGGCTGCTTGCCGTGGCCATAAGCCTGCGTTTGAAACGCTCTCGACGGGATCCTCAGGCACGACAAATTCGTCGTCGTCGAGGCTTGCCTCGTCTTAGGAGGGAGGCATGTAATTATCTTCCTCTACCACTCTGTCTGCCGCTCTCTCATGAGGGCTGGCTTCTCCATCCTCCTGTGTTGAATCCTGCTGGAGGGGGTTGTCTTCGGACCTTTGTCCGGGTGTTATTGTCTCCCGTGCCGGAATCACCATTTTTGCTGTGGCGGGATTTAGAGCGGCGCCGTTGACGCCGGCGCTTAGGCTGTTTCTTGGAGGGGTCATCCTCTGTTGTTCCATCGTCGTTCCCTTCTTTTGGGATGTCCACCATGTATATGTCATATGACGAGGTAGCCTTCCAGTGCCCTGTAGGCGCTGGTTCTTGGTCGTCTCCTGCATCGTCGTCCATACCGTCGATGTCTTCGGAGTTGAAGTCGAGCATGTCGGTTAAATCATCGACAGTGGCTACGAAGTGGGTGGTGGGTGGGCTTTGAATTTCTTCATTGTCCGCATCCCAACCTTGCTGACCATAGTCCGGCCAGGGCTCTCCTGATAAAGAAAGAGATTTTAGTGAATTCAGGATGTCACCAAAGGGCGAGTGCTGAAAGATGTCCGCGGCGGTGAACTCCGTTATCGGCGCCCTATCAGATTCAATTGGCAGGGGCGCGGAAGGTTCGGAGTCCGGAGAGGAGTCCGGCACCTAGGAGTCACGAGCTTCGCAAAGGACAGGGTTGGTGTTCGGCTCAATCGTCGTAGAGATCGCAGCCACCGAGGCGGTGTCCAACCACCCGTCCTCGATCGGTGCAGTCGGCTCCGAGCTAAGGGTCGGAGCGGACACTGGTGCGGCCTCCAAGGCACTGTTCGGCGGCAGAGCTAGATCATGCCCATCGTGATGATCTGGCGTGCTTGGCTGTGGCTCGAACCCGTCGAAGATCAAGTCTCTGCGGACGTCGGCCGTGTAGTTCAAACTTCGAATCGACCTGATGGCGGGCGTGGCTTTCAATATGCTCCGGATGGCTGGGTTAATTGGCCCGCAGTGCAAAGCCGCCGAATACGAAGATCTGCCCGGGGAGAAAAGTCTCACACTGGACCGCATTGTTGTTGATGATCGGAGGAGCCATCGGGCCTAAAGATGACGACACAGAGGAACTTTCAATGAAAGCACCAATATCGGTGTCAAAACCAGCGGATCTCGGGTAGGGGGTCCCATACTGTGCGTCTAGGCGGATGGTAACAGGAGACAAGGGACACGATGTTTTTACCCAGGTTCGGGCCCTCTCGATGGAGGTAAAACCCTACTCCTGCTTGATTAATATTGATGATATGGGTAGTAGAAGAGTAGATCTACCACGAGATTAGAGAGGCTAAACCCTAGAAGCTAGCCTGTGGTATGATTGTTGTTCGTCCTACGGACTAAAACCCTTCGATTTATATAGACACCGAAGAGGGTTAGGGTTACACAGAGTCGGTTACAATGGTAGGAGATCTACATATCCGTATCACCAAGCTTGCCTTCCATGCCAAGGAAAGTCCCATCCGGGCACGGGACGAAGTCTTCAATCTTGTATCTTCATAGTCCAGGAGTCCGGCCAAAGGATATAGTCTGGTCATCCGGACACCCCCTAATCCAGGACTCCCTCAGAGGGCACCACGCAGGAGATAGAACTGCACATAAGGTATTGCAATCCGGGTTTTATTGGCCTACTCTCTTCAAGGATGCCCGTAAGTTTGTCTTGTCTTGTGATGAATGTCAAAGAATCGGTAATATTAGTAGACGTCAAAAAATGCCTATGAATTATTCACTTGTTATTGAACCATTTGATGTTTGGGGCTTTGATTATATGGGACCCTTTCCTGCCTCTAATGGATATACACATATTTTAGTTGCTATTGATTACGTTATTAAGTGGGTAGAAGCTATTCCAACTAGTAGTGCTGATCAAAACACCTCTATTAAAATGCTTAAGGAAGTTATTTTTCCGAGGTTTGGAGTCCCTAGATATTTAATAACTGATGGTGGTTCACATTTTATTCATGGTGCTTTCCGTGAAATGCTTGCTAAGTATGATGTTAATCATATAATTGCATCCCCTTATCATCCACAGTCTAGTGGTCAAGTAGAATTGAGCAATAGAGAGCTCAAATTAATTTTGCAAGACACTGTCAATAGGTCTAGAAAGAATTGGTCCAAGAAAATTGATGATGCATTATGGGCCTATAGAACTGCATATAAAAATCCTATGGGCATGTCTCCGTATAAAATGGTTTATGGAAAAGCATGTCACTTACCTCTCGAACTAGAACATAAGGCATATTGGGCTATTAAAGAGCTCAACTATGATTTCAAACTTCTTTGGTGAGAAGAGGTTATTTGATATTAGCTCACTTGATGAATGGAGAACCCAAGCTTATGAAAATGCCAAGTTGTTTAAAGAAAAAGTTAAAAGATGGCATGACAAAAGGATACAAAGGCGTGAGTTCAATGTAGGTGATTATGTATTGCTATACAACTCTCGTTTAAGATTTTTTTCAGGAAAACTTCTCTCTAAATGGGAAGGCCCCTACATTATCGAGGAGGTCTATTGTTCCGGTGCCATAAAAATCAACAACTTCGAAGGCACAAATCCGAAGGTAGTGAACGGTCAAAGAATCAAACATTATATCTCAGGTAATCCTATAAATGTTGAAACCAATATTATCGAAACCGTAACCCCGGAGGAATACATAAGGGACACTTTCCGGAACGTTTCAGACTCCAAAAAGGAATAGGTATGTGGTACAGTAAGTAAACCGACTCCAAAACAGTTTTTAAGGCAACATTTCTCCGTTTTGGAATATTTAGAAAAATAGAAAAATAAGTAGCAGTCTGGGAAGGACACGAGGGCCCCATGAGAGTGGAGGGCGCACCCTACCCCCCTGGGCGCGCCCCGCTACCTCGTGGGCACCTCGTGTGCCTTCCGAACTCCGTTTTCTTGCATGTTACGTATTTCGGTCGGTAAAAATTCATTATATATTCTCCCGAAGGTTTTGACTCCAGTATCACGCAATTATCCTCTGTTCTTGTTTCGAGCTGTTTTTTTCTGACAGATCTAGATTATCATGGCGTCCCCAAGTGCCTCCAAGGACAAGTTCTTCGAGAAGGTCATTAACCCTTACATCACGGAGGTGCTGCGACACCCTCAAACCATTGAGATGCGTGATGGGTTGCTGCACATCCGCGATGCTGAGGGACCGAAGGGGACCGGAAGCGTGGAGACGAGGCTCGAAGCAATGGAGCAACAAGTTCTCAAGTGCCAGGGGATGGTGGAACATGGACTCAACTACCACCAACCACAAGCTGGATGCTGACAACATCGGGGAGGCCATCTTCAAGCTTCATGAGAAGATCGAGCACCTTCAAGCCCAAATCTATGACCTGCAAAACCAAAACTGTGAGTATGAATATAGATTCAAAAGGATGAGTTTGGCTGCAGATTTGAGGATCCCGGAGACTCGATCATCCTTCTATGATGGTGAGCCTATGCCGTGGAAGATGGACGACAAGCCCGCATCATGAACAACACCACCACCTTCTTCACCGATAAAGAAGGAGATATAATCACATGGGTATGGGCACTCCCCTTGGCAACTGCCAAGCTTGGGGGAGGTGCCCCGGTATTGTATCACAATCACATCTCCTATCTTTACCGTTTTTCTTAGTTCGATCCTACTAGTAGTATTTTGATCTAGTAGAATAAAGTTTATGGCATGATCTAGTTTTGAGTTTTGCTTTATGATCTCTCTATGTAATCGAGTCCGTGAGCTATATAATAAAGATTAGTGTTGGGTCAAGGTCTTGATTATCTTTCTATGATCTTGAGTGAATAAAAGAAAGAGAAAAGGAATAAAAAGAAATAAAGAGTTCATATTGATCTTATTGAGAGTAATGACTTCACATAGAGTGAGTATGATGATTAAAAGTTGTTGGGAGTTGGCAAACATAGCTTTGGTCATCGTTGCAATTAATAGGAAGTAATAAAGAAAGAGAGGTTTCACATCTAAATATATTATCGTTGACATCTTTTATGATTGGGAGCACTCATTAAAATATGACATGCTAAAGAGTTGACGTTGGACAAGGAAGACAACGTAATGGGTTATGTTTTCTTATATTTGAGATAAAGTATGTTGTCATGGATCATCCAACATGTTGAGCTTGTCTTTCCCCCTCATGCTAGCCAAATTCTTGGCACCAAGTAGAGATACTACTTGTGCTCCCAAAAACCCTTAAACCAGTTTTGCCATGAGAGTCCACCATACCTACCTATGGATTGAGTAAGATCCTTCAAGTAAGTTGTCATCGGTGTAAAGCAATAAAAATTGCTCTCTAAATATGTATGATTGATTGGTGTGGGGGAAATAAGCTTTATACGATCTTGTGATGTGGAAGAAATAAAAGCGACAGAATGCATAATAAAGGTTCATATCACAAGGGGCAATATAAAGTGACGTTCTTTCGCATTAAGATTTTGTGCATCCAACCATAAAAGTGCATGACAACCTCTGCTTCCCTCTGCGAAGGGTCTATCTGTTACTATTATCTTCTATCTTATGCAAGAGTCATGGTGATCTTCACCTTTCCTTTTTACATTTTATCCTTTGGCAAGCACGGTGTGTTGGAAAGATCCTGATAGATATATCTAATTGGATGTAGGGGAGCATGAGTTATTATTATTGACATTACCATTGAGGTAAAAGGTTGGGAGGCGAAACTATAAGCCCCTATCTTTCTCTCGTGTCCGATTAAAACTCCGTAACCACAAGTATCGCGTGAGTGTTAGCAATTATGAAAGACTAAATGATAGTTGAGTATGTGGACTTGCTATAAAGCTCTGAGATAGACTCTTTCTGATGTTATGATAAATTGCAATTGCTTCAATGACTGAGATTATAGTTTGTTAGTTCTCAATAAAGTTTATGATTCATACCTTTGCATTGTGAATAGATTATTACTTGAGCATAAGAAATCATATGACAATATCTATATATGTTGCTATTATGAGAATAATCATGATGCCCTCATGTCCATATTTTATTTTATCGACACGTCTACCTCTAAACATGGGGACATATTTATTGTTATCGGCTTTTCGCTTGAGGACAAGCGAGGTCTAAGCTTGGGGGAGTTGATACGTCCATTTTGCATCATGCTTTTATATCGATATTTATTGCATTATGGGCTGTATTACACGTTATGTCACAATACTTATGCCTATTCTCTCTTATTTTACAAGGTTTACATAAGGAGGGAGAATGCCGGCAGCTGGAATTCTGGGCTGGAAAAGGAGCAAATAATAGAGACCTATTCTGCACGACTCCAAAATTCCTGAAACACCACGAAAGTCATTTTTGGAAATAATAAAAAAATATTGAGCGGAAGAAGTTCACCAGAGGGGGATCCACCTGGCCACGAGGGTGGGGGCGCCTCTACCCAGTATGCGCCCCTACCTCGTGGGCCCCCTGTTGGCTCTCCGATGGCCATCTTCTCCTATATGAGGTCTTTCGTCGAGGAAAAAAATCATAAGCAACCTTTCAGGACGAAATTCCGCCGCCACGAGGCGGAACCTTGGCGGAACAAATCTAGGGCTCCGGTAGAGCTGTTCTGCCGGGGACACTTCCCTCCGGGAGGGGGAAATCATCACCATCGTCATCACCAACACTCATCTCATCGGGAGAGGGCAATCTCCATCAACATCTTCACCAGCACCATCTCCTCTCAAACCCTAGTTCATCTCTTGTATCCAGTTCTTGTCTCCAAGTCCGGGATTGGTACTAGTAGGTTGCTAGTAGTGTTGATTACTCCTTGTAGTTGATGCTAGTTGGTTTATTTGGTGGAAGATCATATGTTCAGATCCTTTATGCATATTAATACCCCTCTGATTATGAACATGAATATGCTTTGTGAGTAGTTACGTTTGTTCATGAGGACATGGGAGAAGTCTTGCTATTAGTAGTCATGTGAATTTGGTATTCGTTTGATATTTTGATGAGATGTATGTTGTCTATCCTCTAGTGGTGTTATGTGAACGTCGACTACATAACACTTCACCATTATTTGGGCCTAGAGGAAGCCATTGGGAAGTAATAAGTAGATGATGGGTTGCTAGAGTGACAGAAGCTTAAACCCTAGTTTATGTGTTGCTTCGTAAGGGGCTGATTTGGATCCATATGTTTCATGCTATCGTTAGGTAAATACTTTTGTTGTAGTTACGGATGCTTGCAATAGAGGTTAATCATAAGTGGGATGCTTGTTCAAGTAAGAACAGCACCCAAGCACCGATCCACCCACATATCAAATTATCAAAGTACCGAACGCGAATCATATGAACGTGATGAAAACTAGCTTGACAATATTCCCATGTGTCGTCGGGAGCGCTTTTCCTTATATAAGAGTTTTTCCAGGCTTTTCCTTTGCTACAAAAAGGATTGGGCCACCTTGCTGCACTTTATTTACTTTTGTTACTTGTTGCTCGTTACAAATTATCCTATCACAAAACTATCTGTTACCACTTATTTCAGTACTTGCAGAGAATACCTTACTGAAAACCGCTTATCATTTCCTTCTGCTCCTCCTTTGGTTCGACACTCTTACTTATCGGAAGGACTACGATAGATCCCCTATACTTGTGGGTCATCAGGGGGGCACCCTAGAGACACAACAATTGATTTGATCTTTTAGCTGTGTGCGGTGCCCCCCCTCCACCATAGTCCATCTCGATAATACTGTAGCGGTGCTTAGGCGAAGCCCTGCGTCGGTAGAACATCATCATCGTCACCACGCCGTCGTGCTGACAAAACTCTCCCTCAACACTCGGCTGGATCGGAGTTCGAGGGACGTCATCGGGCTGAACGTGCGCTGAACTCGGAGGTGCCGTGCGTTCGGTACTTGATTGGTTGGATCGTGAATACGTACGACTACATCAACCGCGTTGTGCTAACGCTTCCACTTTCGATCTACGAGGGTACGTGGACAACACTCTCCCATCTCGTTGCTATGCATCACCATAATCTTGCGTGTGCGTAGGAATTTTTTTGAAATTACTACGTTCCCCAACACTTTGATAATTTGATATGTGGGTGGACCGGTGCTTAGCTATTGTTCTTACTTGAACAAACCTCCTACTTATGATTAACCCTCCCGCAAGCATCCGCAACTACGAGAAAAGTATTAAGAATAAATTCTAACCATAGCATTAAACTTTTATGATTGCTAACACTCACAGCGTACACATGAGCAAAACATTTCAACCGGACACATAGAAAGATAGGGGCTTATAGTTTCGCCTCCCAACGTATTCACCTCAAGGGTGATGTCAACAATAATAACTTATGCTATCCATATTCAACTGGACATATGTGCCAAGATCTTTCCAAACCACATGATGCTTGTGAAAGGAGAAAAATAAAAAGGAATAGAGGGAAAACTTTGACTCTTTGCATAAAAGTAAATACATAAAAGTAAAAGATAGGTCCTTCGCAGAGGGAAGCAGAGGTTGCCATGCGCTTATTTGTTTGTATGCTCAAACCCTTAGTGCAAAAGAACGTCACTTTGCATTGCCCCTTGTGATTACAACCTTTATTATGCAGTTTGTCGCTTTTATTCTTCACCATCAAGTTCGTGCAACGCTCAATTTTCTCTTACACTAAATGATCTCACACATTTAGAAGCATCTTTCATTGCCTTTTTGAACCGATGACAACTTACTTGAGGGATCTTGCTCAATCCCTAGGTAGGTATCGTGGACACTTGAAAATAAGATTGGGGTTTAAGGGTTTTTGGATGCACAAGTAGTATCTCTACTTTGTGCGGAATTTTTGGCTAGCAAAGATAGGGGGCAAGCACCACATGTTGAAGGATCTATGACAATATGACTTCTATGTGAATATAAACAAACATAAACCATTAAGTTGTCTTCCTTGTCCAACGTCAACAATTTTGGCATATAATATTTTGATGAGGGCTCACAATCACAAATGATTTCTAGGATAGTATATTTATATGTGAATCTTCTCTTCCCTTATTAATTCTTTCATGAGTTGCATCATTGACTAATGCTATGTTTGTCAATCTCTAATAAAATTTTCTACTTATACTTTTCCTTATGTGGTGTCATCACCTACCCTAAGATTAATATATGATCTTCTTCATTATTTCTTTCCTAATATTTATTATCTTTCTCTTTTTCTTTTCCTTATTTCTTTTCTTTTATTTGCAACATGAAAGTAAAGAAAGCAAAAACTCAAACTAAAATTTATTATATAACTTGAACACGATTACAAGGATCGATCACTAAGCAAGCTCTCAAAGAAGAAAGGATCGAACTAAACTTTTATTCATCTAAAGCAAAAGATCGAACTAAAATAAGTAAAGGCAAAAAGATAGTGGGATGATACGATACCAGGGCACCTCCCCCAAGCTTGGCGAAAGCCAAGGGGAGTGCCCATACCCGATACTCAATTCTCCTTTGGTGGTGAAGAAGAAGATGTGGTGATGAAGAAGAGATCTTGTCCGCGGATTTCCATGGCAGTGGTCCACCATCATAAGAGGAGGAGTGAGTCTCACGGGTCCTACAACTTGCAGCCAAACTCATACCTTTAAACCTCGCGTCATATTCAAAGACTTGGTTTTGGAGATCATAGATCTGGCTTTGGAGGAAGTTGATTAGCTCGTTGAGGGAGAAGACGAGGTCCTTCATGGGCTTGCCATCCACCTTGAAATCACGGGAGAGGTCCGTGATCATGAGGTGATTGGTGTTGAGTCCACGCTCCACCATCCCCTTGCACCGGAAGACTTCCTGCTCCATAGCTTCAAGCTTGGCCTCCATAGTTTCTGTCCCCTTGGGCCATTGCACATCGCGGAGGTGAAGCACCCCCTCATGCATCTGGATGGTTTGAGGGTGCTGCACCACCTCCGGCAGTTATGGGTTGATAACGTTCTGGAAGAACTTGTCCTTGGAGGAGCTTAAAGCAGCCATGGTAGATGGGATCTGACAGAAAACAACAAGGAAAAGAAAATACAGGATTTCTCCGCGATACGGTGGTTAACAGGTTCGGGGAGTATATATTGACTTTTTTTATCTTGGGGAACAAGCAAAATGTAGAAAAATGAAGTCCGGAAGGTGTCCCAGGTGGGCACAACCCACCTGGGCGCGCCAGGCGTGTCTTGTGCCCACCAGGGTACGCTTCCTGAAAGTTTCTTATTTTCCTAATTTTCTAAATATTCCAAAACAGACAAAAAATATTTTTGCGGATTTTTCGGAGTCCGTTTACTTACCGTATCACATACCTCCTTATTTTCATGATTTTGGAGTGTTCCGGAAGGACTCTTTTATGTGTTCTTCCGGTGTCAAAGTTTGGATAATATTACTTTCTACATTAATCGGCGTACCTGAGATATAATGTTTTATTTGTTTCCCATTAACAACCTTCGGGTTAGTACCTTTGGCATTATTTATTTTGATGGCTCCAGACCGATAAACCTCCTCGATAACATAGGGGCCTTCCCATTTTGAGAGGAGTTTTCCTACAAAGAATCTGAAACGAGAGTTGTACAAAACACTCCGACTTTAAACTCACGCTTTTGGATTCTTTTGTCATGCCATCTTTTAACTTTTTCTTTGAATAGTTTTTCATTTTCATAAGCTTGGGTTCTCCATTCATCTAAAGAGCTAATATCAAATAACCTCTTTTCACCAGCAAGTTTGAAATCATAATTGAGTTCTTTGATTGCCCAATATACTTTATTTTCTAACTCAAGAGGCAAATGACAAGCTTTTCCATAAACCATTTTATAAGGAGACATACCCATAGGATTTTTATATGCTGTTCTATAAGCCCAAAGTGCATCATCCAATTTCTTAGACCAATTCTTCCTGGACCTATTGATAGTCTTTTGCAAAATTAATTTTATTTCTCTATTGCTAAGTTCAACTTGACCACTAGACTGAGGATGATAAGGTGATGCAATTCTATGGTTAACATCATACTTGGAAAGCATTTTACGGAAAGCGCCATGAATAAAGTGTGAACCACCACCAATCATTAAATATCTAGGGACCCCAAACCTTGGAAAAATAACTTCCTTAAGCATTTTAATAGAGGTGTTGTGATCAACACTACTAGTTGGAATAGCTTCTACCCATTTAGTAAGATAATCAACAGCAACCAAAATATGTGTATACCCATTAGAGGAAGGAAAAGGTCCCATGTAATCAAATCCCCAAACATAGAATGGTTCAACAGCAAGTGAATAATTCATAGGCATTTCTTGGCGCTTACCGATATTACCTATTCTTTGACATTCATCAGAAGATAAGACGAACTTACGGGCATCCTTGAAGAGAGTAGGCCAATAAAATCCAGATTGCAATACCTTGTGAGCAGTTCTATCTCCAGCATGATGGCCTCCATAAGTTTCGGAGTGACATTTCCATAGGATTTGTCCCTGTTCATGCTCAGGTACACAACGTCTAATAATACCATCCACTCCTTCTTTATAAATATGTGGGTCATCCCAAAAGTAATGTCTTAAATCATAGAAGAATTTTTTCTTTTGTTGGTATGTAAAGCTAGGTGGTAAATATTTAGCAACAATGTAATTAGCATAATCAGCATACCAATCAGGGCTTCTATTTCCTGTGGGTCATACTCTACTTCCTCTATCGGGAATTCTACTGGATCCCCATTCAGACAATTTTGGGAGATGTGTCCTTCTTCTCCACATGAATAGCATGACTTGGTGCAGGGTTTAATTGGGTCTTCTTCGGGTGTGTCCTCCGCCTCTTCATCACAGTTTCTTCTAAAATTTCCATGAGGGCTCCTTTCATTGCTTCTTTCTTCTGCTGGATGCTTCGTTGTACCATGGGGTAAATGTGACACTGAGCAGGGTAGTGGGTAGTCCCTTCACACAAGAATCAAGTAATCTGCCTAGTTGGGCATTCTTTAGCTGGGTGACTTCACAATGAGGGTATTCCCCCTTGTGTTCTTTATGGGTGTGTCCTATTTCTCCATAGAGCTTGCACGCACAAGGTTTGTTCATATCACTTCCATAAGGCTTCAATTTCTGGGACACAAACCGAGACTTTGGCAAAGTCAACTTAAATTCTTTCCAAGTGGTTACTCCTTGCCATCCATTGATGGTTTGGTACATCCTACACCAAATAGCAGCACCTCTTTCAAAAGCACTGAAGAGCATGCTGGGCCATATCCTTTCCGGCTATAGTGTTATTCTCCATATGATCCTCCATGTTATGAATCCATCGGTCCGTCTCCAATTTTCATTGGTCCAGAAAAAATATGGGTTCATCTCCATTCATCCTCTATTGGTTCCATGGGTTTGTGGGTGGGATGAGAGAGATAGAGAGGGATACACACAATGCAAACAATAGTTTTGAAAAGACAGATTTTATTTTGTGGCTGTCGGAAAAACATCAAACAAATGACATCTCACAATCGTCGCATCTAACGTAGGTATATAACAAGGGTTTGGTCTTCTAATGGTCAATAAATCTTCAACGTCGCCAAAATCTTCAAGTCTTGTTCATGTCTCCGATGGCTTCTTCCGATCGCGCTTGTCCTTCTCAAGTTCTTTTGCCAGATCATCTTCTGTTGACGCTAAGTCTCTCGTGACGTCCTTTAATATTCTGGAGTTGCGTTCCACACTTCTGGGTTTCAACATCCTTGGCATGAACCATGGTCCTACCGTCCTTCAGTTCCTGATGAATCTCCTGTATCTCGAGGTTTTGCTCCTCCATCTTGGCTACTTTTAGCTTCTGGGTCCTGAGTTCTTCACGAAATACTTTCTTGTCCAATATAGCTTCCTGCAGGTCCATCTTAAACTTCTTGATGTAATATTCCAGATCCTGGTGATACACCAGCTAAGGTTAAAACTTCATCTTTTACTGATAGGTGCTCCATCAGCCTTCTACCATCCAATCCTTCCGAAGAAATGCTTGCTTAACGCAGCACGATGATAATAGCATAAGCGGGCGATAACATCATGGTTAGCCGTGTTTACGCCATGTCATTGCCATGAGCTTCATTCCATAGTTAATATCTCCTGCCTTAGGGTCTGCTCAGAAACTTTGAGTTTTAACGCTCCATGTTCCGGTCTTTCTCCGATACACCTTGATCTCGGGTATTGACAGCTTCCATAGTCTACCAAGTTCCATAAGGGTAGCCTTCCTAGGTCATACAAATCTGGGAATTCCTCAGAGCCTTCAAATTCTCCTAGTCTTCGGAGTCTTCAACCGTTGTAGTTTCCATTATTGTAATGCACGGTAAAATCCTCTTCCTTCCGAAGTGGTCTAGTTGTCCGATATCTTATACTTCTTGGAGTGGTCTCATCAATCGAATCTTCGTGGTCAAAAGGGAAAAGGGGTATAGTCTCACTAAAAGAGAATATTTGAATAAGCTCAGAAGAGAAGAGAGGTAAAAGATCTTTTTGAAAATGAAGTTTGTAGAGAAAAATCTTTTCTATGGGCTTGCTAGTTTCTAGGGGTCACGTCCTACAGTCAACATGTGCTCTGATACCATCTTGTAGCGACCCAACCTCAGACGGTCAAGTCTCTGTGCTTAAGTGTCATCCCTGGATCGGTATGCTGATACACACAATACTCGAGGATTTATAACAGATGTAAATCACATGTATAAAATAACGTAAATACTATTACCTCAATCCGTAAAGCGGAAGTAACAACAAGGTTGTGGATTCCCATCAACACCAACGGCAAATTTGAGTGTAGAAATCGTAACCCTAACATATCACTTACTCATCGTAAGATTCCTGCAACATGGGACGATGCAGCCACAAAGGGTCAGTACATTGAATGTACTAGCAAATTCACACCATAGGATAATGATGAATAATGACTATCACTACATGCATATATGGCTGGTGGAGGCTCTAAGTTTATTTTTGCATAAAGCCAATTTTTTCCTACAACAAAGGAATATATTTTATTTAACTACCAAGTTTGTTGAAAATATTGAGAAGGTTCCTCCAACTCAATCCCAAAATAATACTTATCAACCCAACAAATTAATTAAGTAAAGTGTTGAGATCAACATGATAATTCAAGAACCAGATACTCAAGATGTCCATAACCGGGGACACAACTATTCATGAATAGTTTGTACACTCTGCAGAGGTTTGCGCACTTTTTCCCACAAGACTCGATCTCCTCCGTTGGATTTCTCGCACTTCATGATGTTTGAGAAACGGATGACCGAGACACAGTCTTTCAGAAGCATTTACTCTTTACTCTGGGTAAACAGTACCACCTACATCCCCCTACATCTGCTAGCCTACCACGAAAGAGGTCACACAACATACTCAACTGTGCCAGAGCCCATAATGGCTTGTGGCTGCACACGGAAGTTTCTAGCATGAATAATCTTATGATCCCTTTGAGCCTGGGTGGCATTCCATAGGGTAGTCACACGGGTACTCCGGGATTCCCTTGGGCAAGCACTGGGTTCTCCAGGTGCCCGGGCAAACCACTGGGTGCTCCAGGGTGCCCCAAACAATCCACCCAGATGTGTATTAAAGTAGCCACCTTAAGTTAAACCTTAGTTCACAATAACTCTCACATCTTTCATGAATTCTCTCAAAACCAAATCACGTCTACGAGCATAGCATAGCAGTAAGCATAACATAGAAGTAACTCCCAAGGTTTGAATGCAGGACAGTAGGTTCCTACCTCATCAACTACTTCCCAATACCCACATGTTATCAATTCCTAACCATGCAATGTTTGAGGATTGAAACTAATGCATAAAAACTGGGTATTAAAGGGATATGATCAAAGTGTGAACTTGCCTTGTACTGTTCATGAAGATGATTCGCACTCATAACTCCTGATAATTCTACTCATCACACTCTAGTCAATCTATCATAAGCAAGCAATTGCATACATAAGCACTCTTGCAAAAGAATCGAAGAAAAGATCTCGGAAAACTTCGGAAACAAGCAATTAACTCTTGCAATAGAAAACAATTTCTAATAGTACCAAAATTAAGTGAATTCGGACTTATCAGAAATTTTAGGTCAAGAGCTTCGATTTGCAAAAAGAATCAACTCAAACGGAGTTATAAAACTCAAGTTACGATCAAACGGAGTTCAAATACAAATTTGTTTGAAACCAAAATTTAAACTTTCAAATCATGTTTAAGTTTTTTTACTGGATAGAGGGAATCATAACGAAGAAGTGGGCGTTGGTTTCATCTAATTCCGAGTAACGAGCAAAAAGTAGTGATTGTTTTAAGACTTGGGACTAATCTGTAAAAACTTTAATCACGGATAGGTCCCTGACAGAAAATAACAGAAAAAAAGACTGAGAAGCGAACATCCGTTTTCTAAACCTAACCAGCGAACGTTCTATAAATAAGTAAACCTAAACAAAAACCGGCTTTATAAAAAACCGATCTAGGGTTTTTGAAAAGAAAACCTAACTAGACCGGAAAAAACGGTGGTTACCCAGCGGCGCATGAGACGAGCGAGACAACGGCCGGCTTCGTCCTCGGCGGCAAGGCGCGGTTGGCTCAGTAGCGTGGAAGCGGCGAGGCGGCGTGCAAGGCCCGGCGAGTGGAAGCGGGCGGCGCAGCCTACTGTGGGGCGGCGAGGTCCGTGATGGCGGCGGCGGCGAGATGCGAGGCGAGGCGAGGCGAGGGAAGAGGAGGGAGGCCGGGGCGGCGGATTTATAGGAGAAGGGGAGGCGCGGTGGCGTGGGGAAGGGCCTAGGCGGCGGAGAGTCCCGTGGCCAGATTCGCCGGCCGGCAAGCTCGGGACTGTCATCCCCTGGAGATAAGCGGTGGTGCTTTCTTGTTTGGGTGGGCCGCGTGACTGGCCAGGCGGCCAGTCCGGTCGGTCCTATCTTAAAAAAACATTTTTCCCGACAAACAAAAATAATAAAAAAATAAAATAAAAATATTATATAGGCATATAATATATCAAAATTTTCAGAAAAAGATTATCTACGACATGAACATTTTTCTAGCGCCAAATAAAATCCATAGAAATTCAAATAATTCAAATAGTGCTACTGCTACAATAAAACCCAATAAAAATCATTTTAAAAATACCAAAATGATTTCAAATTTATTTCTCTCCAATTTTCTATTGTAGGGAATCATTTTACCCTATTTTCCATATATTTCATTTTGGAGAAAAATAATTTGAATAAAAACCAAATAACTCCAAATTGAAAATAAATTTCAAAGGGACTTTAAATTTTATTCCTTGAAACTTCCAACTCATATTTCATATGTTTTGAAGAAGTCATTTTATCTTCTCTCGTGAAAATCATTGAGTTGCTTAAAGTTTCTGAATTTGAAATAGTTCCAAATGAAATTCAAATATTTTCAAATACACTTTTCATTTAATTAAATGAAGAAGTCATGTCATCTTCTCTCCAGGGTTTTGTGATGAAAAGCATTTGAATTCACGGAGATCATAAATGCAAAATGAAAGTTTGGGAAAGTCCTTTTATTCCCTCTCATTTAACTTTCAAAAAAGTTTCAAATTTCACTCAATTTCACACAAGCAATCAAACAATCAATCAAAACTATCTATTTAATATAACATTCCAAAATTTAGAATTTTGGGATGTTACACCTTAGATTTGTCCACTTCAATACCTCTTTCAGAAAATTTATGACCCAAGACGATGCCTTCATTAACCATAAAGTGGCACTTCTCCTAATTCAAGACAAGATTTGTTTGTTCACATCTCTGCAAAACTCGATCAAGATTGCTTAAACAATCATCAAAAGACTTCCCATAAACATAGAAGTCATCCATGAAAACCTCAACAATATTTTCACAAACGTTAGAGAATATAGCAGTCATACATCTTTGAAAGGTAGCAGGTGCATTACATAAATCAAAAGGCATACGTCTATATGCATAAGTTCCAAAGGGACAAGTAAAAGTGGTCTTTTCTTGATCAGGTTGAGAAACAGGTATTTCTGAAAAACCAGAATATCCATCAAGGAAGAAAAAATGTGTGTGCTTAGATAATCTTTCAAGCATTTGATCAGTAAAAGGCATAGGGTAGTGATCTTTTCTAGTTGCTTTGTTTAATTTTCTAAAATCAATTACAATCTATAGCCTGTAACAATTCTTTGTGGAATAAGTTCATTCTTATCATTAGGAACAACAGTTATACCTCCTTCCTTAGGGACACAATGAACAGGACTTACCCATCTGCTATCAGCTATATGATAGATTATACCTGCTTCCAGAAGTTTTAATATTTTCGTTCTTACCACTTCTTTTATTTTCGAATTTAACCGAGTTGGTGATCAACAATGGGTTTAGCATCAGGTTCCATATTAATTTTGTGTTGACATAGAATGGGACTAATGCCCTTTAAATCATCAAGAGTATATCCAATAGCAGCTCGGTGCTTCCTTAGAACTTTCAATAATCTTTCTTCTTCAGGTTCTGAAAGGTTAGCATTGATAATAACAGGATATATCTTCTTTTCATCAAGATAAGCATATTTCAAAGTGTCTGGCAATTGTTTTAATTCAAACACAGGATCACCTTTAGGTGGAGGAGGACCTCCCGGAGTTTCAATAGGTAAATTGTGTTTAAGTAGAGGACATTGTTCAAAGAAAATCTTATCTATTTCATTTCTTTCATGCATATGTAAATCATTTTCATGGTCTAGCAAATATTGTTCTAGTGGATAAATATGAGGCACAACAATAGAAGCAAGACCAATTAATTAATATTTACTAGGCAGTTCTTTTTCATGAAGTTTTCTACTAAACTTGGAAAAATTAAACTCATGAGATTCATCACCAAAACTAACACCGACAGTTTGTTTCTCACAATCTATTCTAGCATTAACGGTGTTCAAGAAAGGTCTACCAAAGATAATGGGACAAAAGTAATCTTGTGGGGAACTAAGAACAAGAAAATCAGTAGGGCATTTTATTTTCCCACACAAGACTTCAACATCTCTAACAATCCCAATTGGTGATATGGTGTCTCTATTAGCAAGTTTAATAGTAACATCTATGTCTTCTATCCTACTTGGTGCTATGTCATTCATAATTTCTTGATATAAGGTATAAGGGATAGCACTCACACTAGCACCTATGTCACATAAATCATGATAACAATGATCTCCTATTTTAACAGAGATAACGGGCATGCCAACAACAGGTCTATGTTTAACCTTTTTATCAAGTTTGGCAATTCTAGCAGCTTCTTCACAAAAATAAATAACATGCCCATCCATATCTTCTTCCAAGAGATCTTTAACCATAGCAATACTATGGTCTACTTTAATTTGTTCATCAGGTTTAGGTGTTCTAATATAGCTTTTGTTAACCAAAGTTGAAACTTTAGCATGTTCCTTTATCCTAAAAGGGAAAGGTGGTTTCTCAATATAAGCAGAAGGAACAACTGGATCAACATTATAAAGTATAGTTTCTTCTTTAACTGGTACCAGTTCTTTTATTTCTTCTTTAATAGGTGGGTGATATTTAAACCAATTCTCTTTAGGGAGATCAACATGAGTAGCAAATGATTCACAGGAGGAAGCTACTATCTCAGAGTCAAGTCCATATTTAGTGCTAAACTTTTGAAAAGCATCAGTATCCATAAAAGATTTAACACAATCATACTTAAGCTTAATACCTGACTCTTTACCTTCGTCGAGTTCCCAATCTTCAGAGTTGCGTTTAATTCTTTCCAAAAGATCCCACCAGAATTCAATAGTCTTCTTCATAAAAGATCCATCACAAGAAGTATCAAGCATGGCTTGATCATTCCGAGAAAGTCGAGCATAAAATTATGGATAATAATTTCTCTTGAGTGCTCATGATTGGGGCATGAATATAACATTGACTTAAGCCTCCCCCAAGCTAGAGCGATACTTTGTCCTTCACAAGGCCAAAATTATATATATAATTCCGATCACGATGAACTAGATGCATATGATAATCTTTTTGGTGGAACTCCAATTTCAATCGATTCCAATTCCAAAATCCAATATCATCGCATAGCCTATACCATGCCAATGCTTTTCCCTTCAAAGTTAAAGGGAAACCCTTTTTCATAACTTCATACCTGGGTAAACCTGCAAGCTTAAACAATCCACAAATTTGTTCTACATATATCAAGTGCATATCAGGATGTTCGGTTCCATCTCCTGCATCAGGATTAGCTAGCAATTGTTCTATCATACCCGAAGGAATTTCATATTCAATATTTTCATTAGGTGTAGTAGGTTGAGGGGTAGGTAATTGTGGTTTCGGTCGAGGTGAAGATACCCCGAACAAACCCCTCAAAGGATTGTTTTCCATAGTAGCAAGTGAAAATAAATTTCAGCACACTATATAAATGTTTCCTTACCAAATTCCACTTACCAAAGACGCTTCACTCCCCGGCGACGGTGCCAGAAAATAGACTTGATGATCCACAAGTATAGGGGATCAATTGTATCTCTTTTTGATAAGTAAGAGTGTTGAACCCAATGAGGAGTAGAAGGAAATGACAAGTGGTTTTCAGTAAGGTAATGTCTGCAAGTGCTGAAATTGTAAGTAGCGAAGTAGTTTGATAGCAAGATAATTTGTAACGAGCAAGTAACGATAGTAGTACCAAAAGTGCAGAAAGGTAGCCCAATCCTTTTGAGGCAAAGGACAGGCCAAAACAGTCTCTTATGATAAGCAAAGCGTTCTTGAGGGTACACGGGAATTTCATCTAGTCACTTTCATATGTTGGTTCGATTTATGTTCGCTACTTTGATAATCTATCATTCTTAAGAAGTTGATCCAACTACTCCCTATTCTCTCACCATGCACATTGTCCACAACAGCGTTGTGCCACGTCAGCTACCATATTCCAATCGGTGCTTCTATTTCCAGCTGTAACAGCAGAAAGAGCTGGACTTAGTAATTGCATGCCGAGGCTGTGACTGCATGTCTTCTCCAATATTAGCCATCTGATTCTTTCGTGAAGCCACATCCCCTTCCTAGGTCCACAGCTTCCCCACGACCATGAGTCGCTTGCTTCCTCTTAACTGTCCCATCCGTCCCCTTCCCCTACACGAGTCTTCTTCTTCTTTCTGTTACGATCTAGACAACGGAACATGCGCTGATAAACTAACCTGACCCTTAGACCTCTCCCCTTTGATCTATATAAAGATTTGCTTCGTGGCACTACAACATGGAAATCAAGACCCCCTTCATAGATGTACTCCTCTTTTGGCTGCCCTCCTCCTCCACATCTAGCTTCGTGAGAGTTGTAGACAACGCATCGGTCTCGCCGTATCGAGTCTCGATCTAGCCGTCCAAACCTAGAAGATGCAGTGTTGATTCCGCCGGCGCCGTCGTCATCCATCACTGTTTTTTTGTATTCACCTCGAAGCAACTGTACAACCTGCGTCCCTCCATGAATATTTTGTATGGTTGGCAGATATTAGATTGCTTTTCAGATTATGCAATTGGTGCCTAGACCCTAGAGACATTCAAACGATTCTATTTTTGTGATCTCAAGCGATTATATTTGGAATCATATCAAGTAAGTTTTTCTTGGGTTGTATTGGCTGATTCTTCGCTATATTCATAACGATTGTTCTCATTGGCTGTGTCAGGGTTATTTCCGTTCAGGGTACTTTATTAGCTGGTAAAGTAAAATTCTTCTTGCAACTTTCAGTTTTGTCTCGACGCACCAGTGGAGTTGACTGGGAGTTCGTTATTTCCGATTGATGATATTTCCTCAGATTTATTCTGATCCTTTTGCCAGATGATAGATGAAAGGCCCATGGACCGATCGATTTCTGAAGCGTGTTGTATCAGGGTGCAAGGTGGAGGAAAAAACATACTTCCTGTCCATGGGCCCATCGATTTCTGAACCCAAAATCCAGATTTATCACTAATTATATGAAGAACGTACTATTGTAGTGGTGTAATCCCTATGATGGCATCATCAAGTGAGATAGATGCATGGCAAGGAATATGTCTTATATGTTTATTTACTGCTTTTGATGTGCCAATAATATGTAAGAGTTTGTTCCTTATTTCATACAGGTCCAAAATGGGTTCTTAATTGGTAAGATACATGGATCAATTGGGAAGGATTCTGATATTTACCATATCATTTGACAGCAGCAAAATACATTGATCATTTTTTACATATTCATCTATCCTATGTTTTGTACACCTTGCTTACTCTTATTGTAGAGGCCTGACATTTTGGACTCATCCGAATGTTTCATATGCAGATCATATATACTAGATGTGTTCTCTATTTTTTCTTCGGTAATTTCCGTATGCATGAGACGACCTCACATGATAAATCGTCAACCACTCATGCAACTTTTTACAGACTACACTACAGCTTCTACCTAAAATTAGTAATTATTTTGCTTAAATTTATAACTAATCATCAGTAGAGTGATTTTGTTCATTTGTAATCAAGAAAACTCTCATTAGTACTCTTTGTCTTTGGTCAGTTTCTACTTGCAACTGTGCCATGCCAAATCCTCAACATATTGTTTGTATTTATAGGATAATCATTTTGATCTGTAATTTTTGTACCGATCACACTATCTGCGACAATGAATTAAACTTTGGTGTGTATGCGGTGCTACAAAATTCCCGCACAAGCATACAAGCATAGTCTTTGTTCACACAAAATTACTTCCAAAAAAACTATCCAAAATTAATCTTTAAATTCCCGCAGCAACGCGCGGGGGAAATCATCTAGTTTGATATGTGGGTGGACCGGTGCTTAGGTGTTGTTCTTACTTGAACAAACCTCCTACTTATGATTAACCCTCCTGCAAGCATCCACAAGTACGAGAAAAGTATTAACAATAAATTCTTAAACTTTTGGATCCAATCGATCCCTTACGAAATAGCGCATAAACTGGGGTTTAAGCTTCTGTCACTCTCGCAACCCATCATCTAATTGCTACTCTACAATGCATTCCCTTAGGCCCAAATATGGTGAAGTGTCATGTAGTCGATGTTCACATGACACCACTAAGGGAATCACAACATACATACTATCAAAATATCGAACACATATCAAGTTCACATGATTACTTGCAGCATGATTTCTCTCGTGAACTCAAGAACAAAAGTAACTACTCACAAATAATAATCATGCTCAAGATCAGAGAGGTACTAAATAGCATATTGGATCTGAACAAATAATCTTCCACCAAATAAACCATATAGTAATCAACTACAAGATGTAATCAACACTACTAGTCACCCACAAGCACCAATCTATAGTTCCGGTAACAAGATTGAACACAAGAGATGAACTATGGTTTGAGATGAGATGGTGCTGTTGAAGATGTTGATGGAGATTTCACTCCCCAAGATGGGAGAGTTGTTGGTGACGATGATGCCGATGATTTCCCCTCCGGACGGGAAGTTCCCCCGGCGGAATCGCTCTGCCGGAGGGCAAAAGTGCTCATGCCCAAGTTCCGCCTCGAGACGGTGGCGCTCCGTCCGAAAGTCTTATCCTTATTTTTTTTAGGTCAAAATGACCTATATACCAGAAGATGGGCACGGAGGTGGGCCTGGGTGAGCACAACCCACCAGGGCGCGCCTGGGCTGCCTGGCGCGTCCAGGTGGGTTGTGACCACCTGGTGGGCCTCCTATGGTAGTTATTTGCTCCAATATTCCTCAAATATTCCATAAAAAACTCCGTGAAGTTTCAGCTTGTTTGGAGTTGTGCAGAATAGGTAGCCTGACGTAGCTTTTTTCGGTCCAGATTTCCAGCTGCCGGAATTCTCCCTCTTTGTGTATACCTTGCAAATTATGAGAGAAAAGGCATTAGAATTACTCCAAAAAGCACTATCATGGATAAAAACATCATAAATAACAGTAAGAAAACATGATGCAAAATGGACATATCAAACCCCTCTAATGTTTACTACTCAAGCGAAGCATTTGGTTTGGTATCTTCGTCCGAAGAAATTGACTGCAGCGAACAGAAGTCAAAGACTAAATGTAGACTTAGTATTCTTTCTCGTCTTTGTTCTTTTGTCCATTTGAGTCATAGGACTTCCATAATACTAAGAGGGGTATAGGTTCTCGAAGCTTAGATCCGCTGTGATGCTTAGCCCAAAACCTATGAAAGATGCGAGAGAAATCTCTTTATATTCCGAATGATTACCTGGCAACAGTAGACGTTATTCTTCGTGCTGCAGGAGATATCTTTCGGACTAAGGAGTTAGCATTCCTTGATCCGCAAGCAATGTTACCGTTGTGCTAAAATCCGACTTTGGACTCGTGTCATTCATCCATTGGCTACCTTCGATGTCCAATTCAGTCATTTCCCATCAGGGAAGGCTGCGTCTATAAATAGCCACCCCGCTCCAATGTTGTCTTTTGGCTGCTCCGCTTGAGATTTCTGAGAAGATTGATTTGAGAAACCACTCTCCGAGTGATTTGAGTTTAAGATCCACCGAGAGAGAAAATCAAGAGCCCAAACTTAGACAGTGGTTTAGCATCACAGTAGTTCCGAGTTAGAGTTCTTGTACCTATTACTGTTGAGAGCTGCACACTCTCTAAGCGGATAGGTTTCCCCTCGAGTGTTGAAGAGTTTTGGTCTTCACCGAGCTAGATCTTCAGCAACCAAGAGTGACTGTGGTTCGCGAAGGTCGACCGAAGTTTTGGGGATCGCCGACAAGTATCTACCATGAGTGAAATCAACTGATATCTGATCGGCTTCGAGTTGAAGGAGAATAGGGTGAAGAGAGTTTATCTTCCGTGTTAAGTCATAGCCCCTCCAACTAGACATAGCACTTTGGCAGAATGGTGAACTGGTCTACCAAATTCAACTGTCGCTATGGAGCACCACTGGTTCATTCTACTTTACTGCATTTCATTCAACTGTTTACTTTCTTGCTCTCCTCCGCATTGCCATAGTCAATCATTGGTGCCAAGTTAGGGCGCTTGGATCTGGAACTAGCCCTGTCTACTCCTTTGTTCTGGGGTTGTTCTTACCAACGCATATTTCTCTTGATTTATTTCCTTGCGGTAGATCTTTAGGGTTCTCTAAGTCTTGACTGGTATGGTTTGTAGTTTTTCCCTCGTATTAGCTATCTTGAATCTAGGGTTCATGAGTACTATTTCGAAATATTAGATAGTTGTTACTCTGCCTTGGCATGTTGCAATTCTGTCGATGATGTCTTCCAAATATGTATGCCATGGATTCCCTTGCTGCTTCCAAAAAACCTTCTGTTTTCAGTCAAAATTGCTTGTGTGCATGTTTGTGACCCTATCCTGTTTTCCCCTCGTATCTACTCTTTTTCTCAGGCTGGTCATGGCACAAAGCTCGGAAGAGCGGTCTGGCTCTGAATGTGAAATGCCTTAGTGGCCTTCCTTGTCTGAACATCAGAGGTTGACTGGTGGAGGAAAACCGTATGAGCCACCCAAAATACCGAACAAGAAGTCTGAGTCTGAATTCGAAGAAGAGGAAGATGATATTCCATCGGCTCACAATCAGCCCGAGGATGAACAGATCACCGATGCAATGACTCTATTTTCTGATGGAAATCCCAATAAGGGTAGTCGTGGCAGAGAGAGGAATACAACAACAGAAATGTCGAATCCCGAAAGCTATAAAACTCCACATGGAGTTGAAACAACTACTGAGAGAAACATCAGACTGCAAAGGATTCACCGCCACTAGGCGAAGAAATGGTTTAACCATGAGAATGTCCGAAGGAAATATCAAATCTTGTTTTCATTCATTCTGCCTTGGAATGATTGTATTGCAGAAAATTGCCTCGACCCGAACAATGAAATAGTAAGGCCGACTCCAACTAAAGATGCTCATCCTGACTCCCTGAAGACAATTGCTGGTTTTCCCAAAGAAGTCGTAAAGAGAGCAAAGGCCAAGTCCAAGCGTGAAGCCAGAGCAGCGAAGAAGAATCAAACTGAACAGAAAACATCAAGCTGACCCAGCAAGACGTACAAGAGAAAGAGGAACATGCCTCTGCCTGAAAAGAAAGGAAGGCAAGGAAGTCAGTTTCCCCTCGAGCTTCCCGAAAGAAATATGTTGCCGGAAAACCCAAGAAGGCAGCTTCTGCCTCATCTGATGGGTCATCCGATGAAGATGTTCTCGATGAAATACCAATGTATGACCAGCGATCTCTTCTTAACAAGCCATATCAAACTTCCTCACCAGCAAAAGTTTCACCCCTACTGAGATGTCACCAAGGCTCGCACCTACACCGATCTCTGATAAACCTTCGAGTTCTGCCGCCCCATCTGCAAAGAGAAAGCTGCTGCCCAAAGAGAAATCTGTTGCTTCTGTTAAGAAAGCTAAAACCAGTGTTCCTTCTTCCACAGAGGAACAAAGATATGACTTTGGTCTCATGATTGATGTCATTGAAAGTGTTGCCTACGATGCAAAATCAGTTTGTTTGAGAAGTTTGGGCCTTCCTGAAGATGTTACCAAGCTGGTAACGAAACACTTCGTTGATCTGGAGAAAATTACCAAGAGGCTAAATCTGTTGGGGAACATAGCATGCAATTTCAAAAAATATTCCTATGCTCACGCAAGATCTATCTAGGAGATGCATAGCAACGAGAGGGGGAGAGTGTGCCCACGTACCCTCATAGACCGAAAGCGGAAGCGTTTGTTAACGCGGTCGATGTAGTCGAACTTCTTCTCGTTCTGACCAATCAAGCACCAAACGTACGACACCTCCGAGTTCTGCACACGTTCAGTTCGATGACGTCCCTCAAACTCTTGATCTAGCAAGTGTCGAGGGAGAGTTCTGTTAGCACGATGGCGTGGTGACGGTGATGATGAAGTAATCCGCGCACGGCTTCGCCTAAGCACTATGTGAATATGACCGGAGGCGTAAATTGTGGAGGGGGTGCCGCACACGGCTAACAATTGTTGGTGTGTCTTCTAGACGCCTCCTCCCCATGTATATATAGGTGGGAGAGGGAGGGGAGCATCCCTGGGGCGCCCCAAGTAGGAGGAATCCTACTTGGGGGCCTCTTCCAATTCGGCCTCCCCCTTTCCTTATCTCCGGAGGGGGGAAGGAAAGAGAGGAGAGGGGAAAGGAAAGGGGAATCCTATTCCCTCTATTTCCTTTCCTCCTCCTCTTTTCCTTTCTCCACTTACATTGGCCCATATGGGGCGCACTAGCCCACAAGGGGCTGGTCTGTCCCGCCCTTGGCCCAATAAGGCCCATATCTTTGCCGGGGGGGCGCCCGGAACCCCTTCCGGTGACCCGATACGTACTCGGTACCCCTGGAACACTTCCGGTGTCCGAATACTATCGTCCTATATACGAATCTTTACCTCTCGACCATTTTGAGACTCCCCGTCATGTCCATGATCTCATCCGGGACTCCGAATAACATCGGCCACCAAATCACATAACTAATATAATACAGAATCGTCATCGAACGTTAAGCGTGCGGACCCTACGGGTTCGAGAACTATGTAGACATGACCGAGACGCGTCTCCGCTCAATAACCAACAGCGGAACCTAGATGCTCATGTTGGTTCCCACATATTCTACGAAGATCTTTATCGGTCGTATCGTAATGACAACATACGTTATTCCCTTTGTCATCGGTATGTTGCTTGCCCGAGATTCGATCGTCGGTATCTTCATACCTAGTTCAATCACGTTACTGGCAAGTCTCTTTACTCGTTCTGTAATGCATCATCCCGCAACTAACTCATCAGTCACATTGCTTGCAAGGCTTATTATGATGTGCATTACCGAGAGGGCCTAGAGATACCTCTCCGATACTCGGAGTGACAAATGCCAACCCAACAAACACCTTCAGAGATACCTGTAGAGCATCTTTATAATCACCCAGTTACGTTGTGACGTTTGATAGCACACAAGGCATTCCTCTGATATCCGAGAGTTGCATAATCTCATAGTCAAAGGAATATGTATATGACATGAAGAAAGCTATAGCAATAAAACTGAACGATCATTATGCTAAGCTAATGGATGTGTCTTGTCCATCACATGATTCTCCTAATGATGTGATCCGGTTCATCAAAAGACAACACATGTCTATGGTTAGGAAACTTAACCATCTTTGATTAACAAGCTAGTCTAGTAGAGGGTTACTAGGGACACGGTGTTTTGTCTATGTATCCACACATGTATCAAGTTTCCGATTAATACAATTCTAGCATGAATAATAAACATTTATCATGATATAAGGAAATATAAAATAACAACTTTATTATTGCCTCTAGGGCATATTTCCTTCAGTCTCGCACTTGCACTAGAGTCAATAATCTAGTTCACATCTCCATGTGATTTAACACCAATAGTTCACATCACCATGTGATTAACACCCATAGTTCACATCGCCATGTGACCAACACCCAAAGGGTTTACTAGAGTCAATAATCTAGTTCACATCACCATATGATTAACACCCAAAGAGTACTAAGGTGTGATCATGTTTTGCTTGTGAGAAAAGTTTAGTCAACGGGTCTGCCAGATTCAGATCCGTATGTATTTTGCAAATTTCTATGTCTACAATGCTCTGCATGGAGCTACTCTAGATAATTGATCCCACTTTCAATATGTATCTAGATTGAGACTCAGAGTCATCCAGATCGGTGTTAAAGCTTGCATCGACAAAACTCTTTACGATGAACTCTTTATCACCTCCATAACCGAGAAATATTTCCTTAGTCGTCTAAGGATAATTTTGACCGCTGTCCTATGATCTACTCCTGGATCACTATTGTACCCCTTTGCCAAACTCATGTCAAGGTACACAATAGGTCTGGTATACAGCATGGCATACTTTATAGAACCTATGGCTGAGGCATAGGGAATGACTTTCATTCTCTCTCTATCTTTTTCCGTGGTCGGGTTTTGAGTCTGACTCAACTTCATACCTTACAACTCAGGCAAGAACTCCTTCTTTGACTGATCCATTTTGAGCTCCTTCAAAATCTTATCAAGGTATGTACTCATCGAAAGTCTTATCAAGCATCTTGATCTATCTTTATAGATATTGATGCCCAATATGTAAGTAGCTTCACCGAGGTCTTTCTTTGAAAAAATCCTTTCAAACACTCCTTTATGCTTTCCAGAAAATTCTACATCATTTCCAATCAACAATATGTCATTCACATATACTTATCAGAAAGGGTGTAGTGCTCCCACTCACTTTCTTGTAAAAACAGGCTTCACCGCAAGTCTACATAAAACTATATGCTTTGATCAACTCATCAAAGCATATATTCCATCTCCGAGATGCTTGCGCCAGTCCATAGATGGATCGATGGAGGTTGTACACATTGTTAGCACCTTTATGATTGAGAAAACCTTCTAGTTGCATCATATACAACTCTTCTTTAATAAATCGATTAAGGAATGTAGTTTTGACATCCATTTGCCAGATTTCATAAAATGCGGCAATTGCTAACATGATTCGGACAGACTTTAAGCATCGATACGAATGAGAAAGTCTCATCGTAGTCAACACCTTGAACTTGTCGAAAACCTTTTGCAACAATTCGAGCTTTGCAGATGGTAACACTACTATTAGCGTCTGTCTTCCTCTTGAAGATCCATTTATTCTCAGTGGCTCGCCGATCATCGGGCAAGTCAATCAAAGTCCATACTTTGTCCTCATACATGGATCCTATCTCAGATTTCATGGCCTCAAGCCATTTATCAAAATATGGGCTCATCATCGCTTCCTCATAGTTCGTCGGTTCATCATGGTCTAGTAACATGACATCCAGAACATGATTACCGTACCACTCTTGTGCAGAACGTGCTCTGGCTGACCTACGAGATTTGGTAGTAACTTGATCCGAAGTTTCATGATCATTATCATTAGCTTCTTCACTGGTTAGTGCAAGCATCACGGGAATGGTTTTCTGTGATGAGCTACTTTCCAATTCGAGAGAAGGTACAATTACCTCATCAAGTTCTACTTTCCTCCCACTCACTTCTTTCGAGAGAAACTCCTTCTCTAAAAAGAATCCATTCTTAGCAACAAAGATCTTGCCTTCGAATCTATAATAGAAGGTGTACCCAATAGTTTCTTTTGGGTATCCTATGAAGACGTACTTCTCCGATTTTGGTTCGAGCTTATCAGGTTGAAGCTTTTCCACATATTCATCGCAACCCAAAACTTTAAGAAACGACAACTTAGGTTTCTTGCTAAACCACGGTTCATACGGTGTCATCTCAACGGATTTATACTATGCCCTATTTAACGTGAATGCAACTATCTCCAATTCATAACCCCAAAATAATAGTGGTAAATCAGTAAGAGACATCATAGATCGCACCATATCTAATAAAGTACGGTTACGATGTTCGTACACACCATTATGTTGTGGTGTTCCAGGTGGCGTAAGTTGTGAAACTATTCCACTTTGTTTTAAATGAAGGCCAAACTCGTAACTCAAATATTTGCCTCCATTATCAGATCGTAGAAACTTTATTTTCTTGTTACGATGATTCTCCACATCACTCTGAAATTCTTTGAACTTTTCAAATGTTTCAGACTTGTGTTTCATCAAGTAGATATAACCATATCTGCTCAAATCATCTGTGAAGGTTAGAAAATAACGATACCCACCGCGAGCTTCAACACTCATCGGACCACATACATCGGTATGTATTATTTCCAATAAGTCAGTGGCTTGCTCCATTGTTCCGGAGAACGGACTCTTAGTCATCTTGCCCATGAGGCATGGTTCACAAGCATCAAATGATTCATAATCAAGTGATTCCAAAAATCCATCCGCATGGAGTTTCTTCATGCGCTTTAGACCAATATGACCTAAATGGCAATGCTACAAATATGTTGCACTATCATTATCAACTTTGCATCTTTTGGCATCAATATTATGAATATGTGTACACTACGATCGAGATTCAATAAACCATTTACATTGGGCGTATGACCATAGAAGGTTTTATTCATGTAAACAGAACAACAATTATTCTCTGACTTAAATGAATAACCGTATTGCAATAAACATGATCCAATCATATTCATGCGCAACGCAAACAACGAATAACATTTATTTAGGTTCAACACTAATCCCGAAGGTAGAGGGAGTCTACGATGGTGATCTTATCAACCTTGGAATCACTTCCAACACACATCGTCACTTTGCCCTTAACTAGTCTCTGTTCATTCTGTAACTCCTATTTCGAGTTAGTAATCTTAGCAACTGAACTAGTATCAAATACCCAGGGGCTACTACGAACACTAGTAAGGTACAAAATAATATGTATATCAAATATACCTTTGTTCACTTTGCCATCCTTCTTATCCGCCAAATGTTTGGGGCAGTTCCACTTCCAGTGACCATTCCCTTTGCAGTATAAGCACTCAGTTTCAGGCTTGGGTACAGCTTTGGGCTTCTTCATGGGAGTGGAAACTTGCTTGCCATTCTTCTTGAAGTTCCCTTTCCTTTCCCTTGCCCTTTTACTTGAAACTAGTGGTTTTGTCAACCATCAACACTTGATGCTCTTTCTTGATTTCTACCATAGCCAATTTCAGCATCGCGAAGAGCTCGGGAATCGTTTTTGTCATCCCCTTGCATATTATAGTTCATCACGAAGTTCTAGTAGCTTGGTGATAGTGACTAGAGAACTTTGCCAATCACTATCTTATCTGGAAGATTAACTCCCACTTGATTCAAGTGATTGTACTACCCATACATTTTGAGTACATGCTCACTGGCTGAGTCATTCTCCTCCATCTTGTAGGCTCACAAGTATAGGGGATCTATTGTAGTCCTTTCGATAAGTGTAGGGGATCTATTGTACTACCCATACATTTTGAGTACTTGTCAGAGGTCTGATGACCCACAAGTATAGGGGATCTCTCGTAGTCCTTTCGATAAGTAAGAGTGTCGAACCCAACGAGGAGCAGAAGGAATGATAAGCGGTTTTCAGCAAGGTATTCTCTGCAAGCACTGAAATTATAGGTAACAGATAGTTTTGTGATAAGATAATTTGTAACGAGCAACAAGTAACAAAAGTAAATAAAGTGCAGAAAGGTGGCCCAATCCTTTTTGTAGCAAAGCACAAGCATGGACAAACTCTTATTTAGAGAAAAGCGCTCCCGAAGACACATGGGAATATCGTCAAGCTAGTTTTCATCACGTTCATATGATTCGCATTTGGTACTTTGATAATTTGATATGTGGGTGGACCGGTGCTTGGGTGCTGTCCTTACTTGGACAAGCATCCCACTTATGATTAACCCCTATTGCAAGCATCCGCAACTACAAAAGAAGTATTAAGGTAAACCTAACCATAGCATGAAACATATGGATCCAAATCAGCCCCTTACGAAGCAACACATAAACTAGGGTTTAAGCTTACATCACTCTAGCAACCCATCATCTACGTATTACTTCCCAATGCCTTCCTCTAGGCCCAAAAAATGGTGAAGTGTCATGTAGTCACGTTCACATAACACCACTAGAGGAGAGACAACATACATCTCATCAAAATATCGAACGAATACCAAATTCACATGACTACTAATAGCAAGACTTCTCCCATGTCCTCAGGAACAAACGTAACTACTCACAAAGCATATTCATGTTCGTAATCAGAGGAGTATTAATATGCATATAGGATCTGAACATATGATCTTCCACCAAATAAACCAACTAGCATCAACTACAAGGAGTAATCAACACTACTAGCAACCTACAGTACCAATCCGGACTTAGAGACAAGAATTGGATACAAGAGATGAACTAGGGTTTGAGAGGAGATGGTGCTGGTGAAGATGTTGATGGAGATTGGCCCCCTCCCGATGAGAGGAGCGTTGGTGATGACGATGGCGATGATTTCCCCCTCCCGTAGGGAAGTGTCCCCGGCAGAAAAGCTCTGCCGGAGCCCTAGATTGGTTCCGCCAAGGTTCCGCCTCGTGGCGGCGGAGTCTCGTCCCAAAAGCTTGCTTATCATTTTTCTACGGAAGAAAGACTTCATATAGCAGAAGATGGCCACCGGAGGGCCACCAGGGGGCCCACGAGGCAGGGGGCGCGCCCAAGGGGGTAGGGCGCGCCCCCACCCTCGTGGCCAGGGTGTGGGTCCCCTCTGGTATTTCTTCCGCTCAGTATTTTTTATTATTTCCAAAAACAACTTCCGTGGAGTTTCAGGACTTTTGGAGTTGCGCAGAATAGGTCTCTAATATTTGCTCCTTTTCCAAATTTCAGATTCCAAATTTGCATTCTCCTCCTTATGTAAACCTTGTAAAATAAGAGAGAATAGGCATAAGTATTGTGACATAATGTATAATAACAGCCCATAATGCGATAAATATCGATATAAAATCATGATGCAAAATGGACGTATCAACTCCCCCAAGCTTAGACCTCACTTGTCCTCAAGCGGAAGCCGATAACGATAAATATGTCCACATGTTTAGAGGTAGAGGTGTCGATAAAATAAAATACGGACATGAGGGCATCATGATTATTCTTAAAACAGCAACATATAGGGATATTGTCATATGATTTCTTATGCTCAAGTAATGATCTATTCACAATGTCAAGTATGAATCAGAAACTTCATTGAGAACTAACAAACTACAATCTCAGTCATTGAAGCAATGGCAATTTATCATAACATCAGAAAGAGTCTATGTCAGAGCTTTTCAGCAAGCCCACATACTCAACTATCATTTAGTCTTTCACAATTGCTAACACTCACGCAATACTTGTGGTTACGGAGGTTTAATCAGACACAGAGAAAGATAGGGGCTTATAGTTTTGCCTCCCAACCTTTTACCTCAAGGGTAATGTCAACAATAATAGTTCATGTCAACTTACATCCAATTAGATATATATATATATATATATATATATATATATATATATATATATATATATATATATATATATATACAAGGATCTTTCCAACACACTGTGCTTGCCAAAGGATAAAATGTAAAAAGGAAAGGTGAAGATCACCAAGACTCTTGCATAAGGTAGAGGATAAAAGTAAAAGATAGGCCCTTCGCAGAGGGAAGCAGAGGTTGTCATGCGCTTTCAGGTTTGGATGCACAAAATCTTAATGCGAAAGAACGTCACTTTATATTGCCACTTGTGACATGAACCTTTATTATGCGATCATCGCTTTTATTTCTTCCACATCACAAGATCGTATAAAGCTTATTTCCTCCACACTAATCAATCATACATATTTAGAGAGCAATTTTTATTGCTTGCACCGATGACAACTTACTTGAAGGATCTTACTCAATCCATAGGTAAGTATGGTGGACTCTCATGGCAAAACTCGGTTTAAGGGTATTTGGAAGCACAAGTAGTATCTCTACTTGGTGCAAAGAATTTGGCTAGAATGAGGGAGAAAGGAAAGCTCAACATATTGGACGATCCATGACAATATACTTTATCTCAGATATAAGAAAACATAACCAATTATGTTGTCTTCCTTGTCCCACATCAACTCTTTAGCATGTCATATTTTAGTGAGTGCTCACAATCATAAAAGATGTCCAAGATAGTATATTTATATGTGAAACCTCTCTTTCTTTATTACTTCCGATTAATTGCAACGATGAACAAAGCTATGTTTGTCAACTCTCAAGAACTTTTAATCATCATACTCTTTCTATGTGAAGTCATTACTCTCCACAAGATCAATATGATCTCTTTATTTCTTTTTATTCTTTCTTCTTCTTTTATTCACTCAAGATCATAGCAATATAATCAAGCCCTTGACTCAACACTAATCTTTATTATATAGCTCACGGACTCGATTACATAGAGGGATCATAAAGCAAAACTCAAAACTAGATCATACCAAAAACTTTATTCTACTAGATCAAGATATTACTAAAAGGATCGAACTAAGAAAAACGATAAAGATAGGAGTGTGATGGTGATACGATACCGGGGCACCTCCCCCAAGCTTGGCAGTAGCCAAGTTGAGTGCCCATACCCATGTGATTATATCTCTTTTGTTGGTGAAGAAGATGGATGTGATGATGGATAGTCGCACATTGAGCGTAAGAGGTCCTCCAACTTGCGGATAATGCCCTTGAGTGCGATGATATGCTCCTTCAACAAAATATTTTCCCGTGTGAGATACTTGTTTTGTATATGAGCTAACTCAATCATCTTGAAAGTTTCGATCTCTGTTGGGGTAAGAATATTGTGATCAATTTCAAGGATGTCTTCTGCTATCGAAGCTTGGTCCTCCGTGGCCTTCTAGATCCCTTCATCCTTGTTGATCTCCATGGGTTCTTCCCTCTTCAGCTCTATATTCATTAGCCAAGCATCGTTGTCACCATTGTTGGAGGAGGGGGACGACATGATGCCTGGCCTTGACAACCCTGACAGAAAACAGCTCGAAACAAGAACAGAGGACAATTACATGATACGGTGGTCAAAACCTTTGGGAGATTATATAATGAATTTTTACCGGCCAAAATACGTATCGTGCAAGAAAACAAAGTCCGGAGAGCACACAAGGTGCCCACGAGCCAGGGGGGCACGCCCAGGGGGTAGGGGCGCCCTCCACCCTCGTGGAGGCCTCGTGTCCTTCCCGGACTGCTTCTTATTTTTCTATTTTTCTAAATATTCCAAAACGGAGAAAAATTGCCATTAGAACTGTTTTGGAGTCGGTTTACTTACCGTACCACATACCTATTCCTTTTTGGAGTCTGAAACATTCTGGAAAGTGTCCCTTATGTATTCCTCCGGGGTTACGGTTTCAATAACATTGGTTTCAAAATTTATAGGATTACCTGAGATATAAGTTTGATTCTTTGACCGTTCACCACCTTCGGATTTGTGCCTTCGAAGTTGTTGATTTTTGTGGCCCCGAAACGATAGACCTCCTCGATAACGTAAGGACCTTCCCATTTAGAGAGAAGTTTCCCTGCAAAAAATCTTAAACGAGAGTTGTATAGCGATACATAATCACCTACATTAAACTCACGCTTTTGTATTCTTTTGTCATGCCATCTTTTAACTTTTTGTTTAAACAATTTGGCTCCATTCATCAAGTGAGCTAATGTCAAACAACCTCTTCTCACCAGCAAGTTTGAAATCATAATTGAGCTCTTTAATAGCCCAATATGCCTTATGTTCTAATTCGAGAGGTAAGTGACATGCTTTTCCATAAACCATTTTATACGGGGACATACCCATAGGATTTTTATATGCAGTTCTATAGGCCCATAATGCATCATCAAGTTTCTTGGACCAATTATTTCTAGATCTATTAACAGTCTTTTGCAAAATTAATTTGAGTTCTCTATTACTCAATTCTACTTGACCACTAGACTATGGGTGATAAGGAGATGCAATTCTATGATTAACATCATACTTGGCAAGCATTTTACAGAAAGCACCATGAATAAAATGTGAACTAAGGGAGTTATGGATTAGGGGGTCCTCGGACAGCCGGACTATATCCTTTGGCCGGACTGTTGGACTATGAAGATACAAGATTGAAGACTTCGTCCCGTGTCCGGATGGGACTCTCCTTTGTGTGGAAGGCAAGCTTGGCAATTCGGATGTGTAGATCTCCTCCCTTGTAACCGACTCTGTGTAACCCTAGCCCCCTCTAGTGTCTATATAAACGGGAGAGTTTAGTCCGTAGGACAACAACAATCATAATCATAGGCTAGCTTCTAGGGTTTAGCCTCTACGATCTCGTGGTAGATCAACTCTTGTAATACTCATATCATCAAGATCAATCAAGCGAGGAAGTAGGGTATTACCTCCATCGAGAGGGCCCGAACACAGGTAAACATTGTGTCCCCCGCCTCCTGTTACCATCCGCCTTAGACGCACAGTTCGGGACCCCCTACCCGAGATCCGCCGGTTTTGACACCGACATTGGTGCTTTCATTTAGAGTTCCATTGTGCCGTCACCATAAGGCTTGATGGCGCCTTCGATCATCGGCAACGACGCGATCCAGGGTGAGGTTTTTCTCCCCAGGCAGATCTTCGTATTCGGCGGCTTCGCACTGCGGGCCAACTCGCTTGGCCATCTGGATCAGATCGAGAGCTACGCCTCTGGATGTCAGGTTAGGTTTGGAAGCTTAAACTATACTGCCGACATCCGCAGAGACTTGATCTTTGACGGATTTCGAGCCCATGTCAGGTGCGCCGCACTGTCACGACGACCATGATTTAGCTCTGCCGTCGGGTGAAAGTGCAACTATCCCTAGGTGGTTTTGGTAATTCATAACAACATATAGCTCATTGAGCTAATGCTATTCCAAGACAAATATTTCAGGAAAGCTCAATGAATGGCATGGCATGGATGATGAAAGTGGATCCCTCAAAATATTAAGGACAAAGGATTGGCTCAAGCTCAAAAGCTCAAGACTCTACAGTTTACATCTTAGTGATCCAAGATCACGTTGAGTCTATAGGAAAAGCCAATACTATCAAGGAGGGATGAGGTGTTGCTTAATGAGCCTCTTGCTTCATGTGCTTAGTGATATGCTCCAAAACCCTCCACTACTTTCTCACATCCACATATGACCTAAACCTAAAGTCAACTTGGCCCTACCGATTCTTTCTATCCGGCGCCACCGAGTTCAGATGTCATAGCCACTGCCACAAACCCTAGGCAAATCGGTTTCATCGATAGGGATCTCGGTCTCACTGAGATGGGATTGTAATCTCTCTGTTTCCCTTCGTAACGTTTCGGTCTAACCGAAGTGAGCGATCGGTCCCACCGAGATTGCAATGTAAACTATCTGTTTCCCTTTCGTAACGTTTCGGTCTCACCGAAAGAGCGAATCGGTCCCACCGAGTTTACCTGACCAACTCTCTGGTTAGCTAATTACCACAATCGGTCCCACCGAGTTTGTGTAATCGGTCTCACCGAGATTACATTATGCCCTAACCCTAACCATATCGGTCCTACCGAGTTGCATATCGGTCCCACCGAAAACCCTAACAGTCACTAGGTTTACTGGATCGGTCTGACCGAGTTTGTTGATTCGGTCCCACCGAGTTTGGTAAATTGTGTGTAACAGTTAGATTTTGTGTGGAGGCTATATATACCCCTCCACCTCCTCTTCATTCATGGAAAGAGCCATCAGAACAAACCTACACCTCCAACTTACCAGTTCTGAGAGAGAACCACCTACTCATGTGTTGAGACCAAGATATTCCATTCCAACCACATGAATCTTGATCTCTAGCCTTCCCCAAGTTGCTTTCCACTCAAATCTTCTTTCCACCAAATCCAAATCCTGTGAGAGAGAGTTGAGTGTTGGGGAGACTATCATTTGAAGCAAAAGAGCAAGGAGTTCATCATCAACACACCATTTGTTACTTCTTGGAGAGTGGTGTCTCCTAGAAATCTAGGTGTCACTTGGGAGCCTCCGACAAGATTGTGGAGTTGAACCAAGGAGTTTGTAAGGGCAAGGAGATCGCCTACTTCGTGAAGATCTACTGCTAGTGAGGCAAGTCCTTCATGGGCGGCGGCCATGGTGGGATAGACAAGGTTGCTTCTTCGTGGACCCTTCGTAGGCGGAGCCCTCCGTGGACTCAGCATAACCGTTACCCTTCGTGGGTTGAAGTCTCCATCAACGTGGATGTACGATAGCACCACCTATCGGAACCACGACAAAAACATCCTTGTCTCCAATTGCGTTTGAATCCTCCAAACCCTTCCCTTTACATTCTTGCAAGTTGCATGCTTCTGCTGCCTATATAATCTTTGCATGCTTGCTTGAATTGTGTGAAGATTGCTTGACTTGTTCAAAGATAGCTAAAATCTGCCAAAGTCTAAAATTGGGAAAAGGTTAAGTTTTTAATTGGTCAAGTAGTCTAATCGCCCCCCCTCTAGACATACTTCAAGGTCCTACAAGTGGTATCAGAGCTTTGGTCTCCATTTGCTTTGATTTCCATAGCTTTTGGTGGTCATAGCCTTGGTTTCACAACCTAGGAGAGTATGGCGTCTAGCGAGGGAAATTATCACCGTAGAGGTCCTTACTTTGATGGCACTAATTTTGCTAGTTGGAAGCATAAGATGAAAATGCATATTCTCGGACATAACCCCGCCGTTTGGGCTATTGTGTGTATTGGCTTGCAAGGTGAATTCTTTGATGAGAGAGAACCGAACCGTGAAGCTAGCGCGGAAGAGTTGAAGATACTGCAATACAATGCTCAAGCTTGTGATATCCTCTGCAATGGCTTGTGCCCCGAAGAGTTCAACAAAATCAGCCGTCTTGAGAATGCAAAGGAAATTTGGGATACTTTGATTGATATGCATGAAGGTACCGACTCTGTCAAGGAATCCAAGTTGGATGTGCTCCAAAGTCAGCTTGACAAGTTCAAAATGAAGGATGGTGAAGGTGTCGCTGAAATGTACTCTAGGCTTGCTCTTATCACAAATGAGATTGCCGGCTTAGGAAGTGAAGAGATGACCGACAGATTCATCATCAAGAAGATCCTAAGAGCATTGGATGGAAAATATGATACCGTGTGCACATTGATCCAAATGATGCCAAATTACAAAGATCTCAAGCCAACGGAAGTCATTGGAAGAATTGTTTCTCATGAGATGTCACTCAAGGATAAGGAGGAACTTCACAACAGTCAAGTGGTGCTTACAAAGCCTCATGTGAAGCCCCCACATCATCAAGTGAGAAACAAACCTTCAATGAAGAATTGAACTTAATGGTGAAGAACTTCAACAAATTCTACAAGAGTAGAAGCAAAGAAATAAGCTCTAAGTCAAGGTCCTACAATGACAAAAGATCTTCTAGTTGAGAGCGCAATTACTACAATTGTGGGAGACTCGGACACTATTCCAATGAGTGTACGACACCCTACAAAAGAAGAGAAGATTCTCCCAAGAGAAGAAGTAGAAGAGAAGAATCACCACCAAGAGAGAGAAGGAGTAGAGATGATCGTTATGAACGAAGACCCTCATAGAGAGGCGAGGATTCGGAAAGGAAGGACAAGTCATCAAAGAGCTACACAAAACAAAGACATCAAGCTCACGTTGGTGAATGGGTATCCGGCTCCGACTCCGACAATCACTCCGAGAGAAGCTATCACTCCGACTCCGAATACACTCAAGATGAAGGTGTTGCCGGTCTAGCACTTGTGTCAACCAACTCCTACGACATATTTGATTCACCAAATGAAGGAATTGGAAGATGCTTCATGGCCAAAGGTCCTAAGGTAACACACCCGAGTATGTTGATTTTAATAGTGATGAAGATGACTTGCTAGGTGATGATGATTTACTTGTTGACAACTCTAGTGATGCATACTATGATGAAACGTCAATTAATCATGCTAATCAAGATGAAATGAATTACAATGATAAGGAGAATATTGAGCTTCTAACTAAAGAACTAAACACTCTTAAGTTAGCTCATGAAACTATCTTCGAAGATCATCGAGAACTTTTAAGGGCTCATGAGAAGTTACGCTTTGAAAAGCTCCATCTTGAGCAAGAGCATGAGTTCCTAAAAGCAATCAATGATGATCTCCGTAATAAACTTTCTTCTTATATTGCTAAGCGTTTACTCTTATCTACTTACATGCCTCAAGTCAAGTCTAGTAACAAGAACAAGAAAGATTCTTCCTCTAGTAGTAACAATAACAATGCTAAATCCAATATTATTGCTTCTAGTAGTTCTCTTGATTCCACTAATGATTCTCTTAGCCAAGTTAAACTTGAGCAAGAAAACAGCTTATTGAAGGGAATTATAGAGAAAGGAGTATACAAGAGCCTTGCCGGGAGTAAGCAATTCGAGGAAATTATACGCAAGCAAGGAAGGCACCGGAAGAATCAAGGTGTTGGATTTGAACGAAAGTTCAATGCCAATGGAGTAGAGTGGGAAGAAGATCAATACCCCAAGACGAAGTTTGTTCCTCAACAAAAGAAGTATGATCCTACTTCCTTCAAGGGAACACAAGCACAAGATGATCTTCCACCACAAGACAACAAGAACAAAGGCAAGGACAAGCTTCTAGAGGAGATTGATGCATTTGAAGAAGCACCTAAGGCCTTGGTCAAGTGGGTTCCCAAGACTACGTTAAGTTCTGCTTCATCAAGTACAACTACTACACCTAGGATTCCCATCAAGATGATGTGGATCCCGAAGAAGAAGAACTAGAGAGTTCTTGAGGGTGACTCCGCCAACATTCTTCACACATATCATTATGGCAAGGACAAGTGCAATCATCTTCCATATCTTGCACTAGTTCAAGGAGTCACAAACCCTCATGTTGGTAAGGCAAGGGACAAGGTAACCTAATGTTTTTATGGACATCATTTTGTGTGTGCATCACTCTATGTCTATGGATATTCTTGTTTGTTCCTTGTGGGACTAACCCATGTAGGTATTGAAAGTGCAACTCACTCCAAAGGTTTGCTCCAAAAGATCTACATCAACATTGAGCATCCACATCTTCAACACCTACATGAAGTCATCATCGACAACACCCAAGGTTAGTTCATCCCTCTAAGGGGTGATCTCACATCTAGGGGAGCTTAACTCTAAGAATTGAGTCAAAGCAACTCTAATGATGTGAACACATAAATGCTTTATGTAAAAGTGGTAACCCCACTTGAGCTTAAAGCGATGAGTATGACCTATGATCAAATGTTCTCATTTGACTCCTAAGTCAATATACTCATATATAGATGACCTAGTCATCGCCAATTGTTTGATAGATGCTAGAATTGGTTGTGCATGCTTTGTCACATATTTCATTTGTCATTTTATTGTGTGAGCATGTTGGTTGCATATTTTACTCACTCGAGGACATCCACTTGTTGTTTTGATTGATTGGCTTCTTTTTCTTTGGCCAAGTGGATGGACAAGAATGCCTAAGAACCTTCTCTAGCTATCTATGCTTTTCTCGTCTCAAACTCTATTCATGCTACATCACAAAATTTGATCAAGTCAGATTTGAACCACTATGTGTGAGGAGCACTCAGAGTCCCCGATTTGTCATAGACTTAAAACTTCCAAAACTTCTTTGTGATTTTCGGTCTGACCGATTCCTCCATTTCGGTCATACCGAGATCACTAAGTTGATCTAGGTTTTCATCTCGGTGCAACCGATTTGAACTTTTCGGCCACACCGAGTTTCAGTAATTGTCAACAGTTATGCATCTCGGTGCCATCGAGTTGTTCCACTCGGTCACACCGGCAGTGTCGGGCTATATAATCACACTGGCAAATTTTGGAAAACTTTCTCCGAAACTCCTCGCCCGCGCATAGCTCGCTCTGCCTACTAGGTCTTCGGATCGTCGACTTAAATGCACTTGACCGCCTCTGTCGCTGGTCTCCGCCGCCGTCAACGGAATTCTTCTCCGCCATTGCCGTCGTAGCGAGTTCACCGCCGAACTAGGGTATGAACTCGATCACAGTGCTATCCTCGTCTGATTCTCAGCACATTGTGTTCATAATGCTTCTTGCCACGATTGAAACACTTCTATCCAGTCAAAACGATCCTTAGAATAGGTGTGATTCGAAAATTTAGGGTTAGGTTTCATGAAACCATCTCGGACCCACCGAGTTGAAAAACTCGGTCCCACCGATTTGGCTAACGCCATTGCACTAGTAACTCTCGGTCTGACCGAGAATTGCTAATCGGTGTGACCGATTTTAAAACTTTGTGAAACCCTAGCAGTCTCGGTGCCACCGAACTATGACTCGGTCTGACCGAGTTCACTAGTTTAGGTTCCAAAACTGCTTCGGTATCACCGAGTTTGAAAATCGGTAGATCCGAAATGCTTTCTGTGGAAAACTAAAACTAAGTTTTTTGAATCATTCTTTTGCAAAAATCTCTGCATTTTGTGATGCTCATCCACTCTACCTCATCTATAACTATTCACAAGGTCAGCGATCGATTGTGTGCAGCATGTCGGACCAAAGTGACACCCGAACAAGTTAGAAGAGCAGATTCACATGAGTGAGGGCACTAGTCCCTCTAGCAGCTCGAGATGAGGGAGCAGAAGCACTCCCAGCAATTTGCCCAAAGCTGCCACTAGGACAAGGAAGAAGAAGACCTCAGAGTCTGAGGATGAAGATTATGTGGCAGTTGAGGATGAGGCTAGTTCAAAGAAGAAAGTGCTCAAGAAGGAGTACAACTCAACTACAGTAAAGCCAGGGATGAAGATCAAAAGTCCTGCAGGAAGACAACCAATGTCCAAAGCCAGAGTCTCCATTCAAGCATCTTTGGAATCCCAACCCAAAGAGCCTGCTGCTGCTGAAGGAAAGAAAAGGAAGGAAAGGGTCAAGAAGACCATGGCCAGAGTTATAGGAAAGCCTTCCATGATGGAAGAAGAGGAAGAAGAGGTTGCTGCACCAGCACCCAAGGCACAAAAGCTGATGGGTGATGCTACAAAGTCAGGGGCTGCAACTTCAAAGCCCAAAGTAGCACCCAAAGCTGCCTCCAAGCCCAAGAGTGCACCTAAGAGGAATACCAGGAGTATACCAGCTGCTGAACAGAACAAGGCCCCAATGCCTGATGTTGCTGTTGAGGAAGATGATGAAGGGCAAGTCCTAAGGAAGCTCAAACCCAAGATTCCATACCACAATGATGCTCATCCTGTGGCTGAAAATATGAATATCAGGAGAGACTTAGGGTTGAGGCTATGGAGAGAGTCAGGTCCATATGCCACCAGGAGAAGGACTGCTGTAGATTACAGGTTCCACACCAAGGAGCAGCAGGACTTCTATGATACCATCTTATTGGATAAGAAGCCCATAGTTTGTGATATGAGGTGGGTCGACTGGACCTACATTCAGGAGAATGAAGAACACTATCCTAGAGTATATGACAGCTTCAGTGCGTGTGGAGTTGCAGATTTTGTTGGGCAGAAGCTCACAAACTGGAATGATGAGCTCATTATGCAATTCTACTCCACATCACATTTCTATCCAGATGGCAAGATAGTTTGGATGTCTGAAGGAACGAGATACCAATCAACCATTGAGGAATGGGCAAGTCTGATCAATGCCCCAAAGGAAAGTGAAGATGACTTGGACATTTATGCCAAGAAGAAGATGGATCACAACTCAATGTCACAGATGTACAAGGAGATCCCACATGATGCACTTGAGACTTTCAAGTTTGGATCAATTCATTTTCTTCTGTTAGGGCTGCCTACGATCAACTGGATCCTAAGGCACACTCTGTTGCCAAAATAAGGTGACCACAACATGATCAGAGGGCATGCAATTAATTTGCTTCACATTTTTTATGTGCCCCAGAAATTCAAGGTCATGAGCCTCATAGTTGAAACCATCAAGAGGACAGCAGCAAACCAAAAGAGGAGTTGTGGATATGCCCCACAGATTCAGGAGTTGATTAACTCAAAGATGGGCACAGGGAAGTATTTGTTGGATAAGGAACACTTAGTTCTCTATCCTGAATTTGAGGACAATCAAGTTGTCATGACTGAGAATGAACCATCATCAGTACAAGCTCAAGAGAAGAAGGAGAAGGCAAGGAAAGAGAAGGTTGTCAAGATGCCAACTCTAGCAGAGGCATCTGAATACTTTCTGAAGAGCAAGCAGGACCAGCTTGGTTACTTGATAGCATCAACTCTGCGGATTGAGAAGGGGTTGGCCACCCTAACTCAAAACTAGGAGAGCCTGGAAAGAATCATGGAACAAAAATTCTATGATCTTGATGTCAAAGTAACTGAGATTCAGTCAGTTATGGAGCAGCTTGATAACCCACAAATATAGGGGATCGCAACAGTTTTCGAGGGTAGAGTATTCAACCCAAATTTGTTGATTCGACACAAGAGGAGCCAAAGAATATTCTCAAGTATTAGCAGCTGAGTTGTCAATTCAACCACACCTGGAAACTTAGTATCTGCAGCAAAGTGTTAAGTAGCAAAGTAATATGATAGTGGTGGTAACGGTAACAAAGTAAAGATAGCAAAAGTAATGTTTTTGGTATTTTTGTAGTGATGATAACAGTAGCAACGGAAAAGTAAATAAGCGTAAACCAGTATATGGAAAACTCGTAGGCACCGGATCAATGATGGATAATTATGCCGGATGTGGTTCATCATGTAACCGTCATAACATAGGGTGACAAAGAATTAGCTCCAGTTCATCAATGTAATGTAGGCATGTATTCCGTAAATAGTCATCCGTGCTTATGGAAAAGAACTTGCATGACATCTTTTGTCCTACCACTTGGTGGCATGGGTCCTATTGGAAACTAAGGGATATTAAGGCCTCCTTTTAATAGAGAACCGGAACAAAGCATTAGCACATAGTGAATACATGAACTCCTCAAACTATGGTCATCACTTTGGGAGTGGTCCCGATTATTGTCACCTCGGGGTTGCGGATCATAACACATAGTAGGTGACTATAGACTTGCAAGATAGGATCAAGAACACACATATATTCATGAAAACATAATAGGTTCAGATCTGAAATCATGGCACTCGGGCCCTAGTGACAAGCATTAAGCATAGCAAAGTCATAGCAACATCAATCTCAGAACATAATGGATACTAGGGATCAAACCCTAACAAAACTAACTCGATTACATGATAAATCTCATCCAACCCATCACCGTCCAGCAAGCCTACGATGCAATTACTCACACACGGTGGTGAGCATCATGAAATTGGTGATGGAGGATGGTTGATGATGACGACGGCGACTAATCCCCCTCTCCGGAGCCCCGAACGGACTCCAGATCAGCCCTCCCGAGATTAGGGCTCAAGGCGGCTCCGTGATCGTGAAAACGCGACGAAACTTTTTTTCTCGAGTTTTTCTCCTCGAAAGCCAATATATGGAGTTGGAGTTGGCGTCGGAGGGCATCCGAGGGCCCACGAGGTAGGCGCGCCCCCACCCTCGTGGGACAGTGTGGGCCCCCTGGTCTTCATCTTTGGCGAGGATTTTTATTATTTATTCTAAGATATTCCGTGGAGTTTCAGGTCATTCGAGAACTTTTGTTTTCCGCACATAAAACAACACCATGGCAATTCTGCTGAAAACAGCGTCGATCAAGGTTAGTTCCATTCAAATCATACAAGTTAGAGTCCAAAACAAGGGCAAAAGTGTTTGGAAAAGTAGATACGACGGAGACGTATCAACTCCCCCAAGCTTAAACCCTTGCTTGTCCTCAAGCAATTCAGTTGACAAACTAAAAGAGAACAAAAGAAACTTTTACAAACTCTGTTTGCTCTTGTTGTTGTAAACATGAAAAGCCAGCATTCAAGTTTCAGCAATTATTATGAACTAACCATACTCACAATAACACGTAGGTCTCATAATTACTCATATCAATAGCATAATCAGCTAGCGAGCCATAATAATAAAACTCGGATGACAACACTTTCTCAAAATAATCATAACATGATATAACAAGATGGTATCTCGCTAGCCCTTTCTGAGACCGCAAAACATAAATGCAGAGCACCTTTAAAGATCAAGGACTGACTAAACATTGTAATTCATGGTAAAAGAGATCCAGTCAAGTCATACCCAATATAAACCAATCATAATGAATGCAAATGACAGTGTGCTCTCCAGCGGGTGCTTTTTGATGACTCAACATAAAAGTAAATAGATAGGCCCTTCGCAGAGGGAAGCAGGGATTTGTAGAGGTGCCAGAGCTCGATTTTGAAATAGAGATAAATAATATTTTGAGCGGCATACTTTCACTGTCAACACAACAACTATGAGATGGATGTATCTTCCATACTACATGCATTATAGGCAGTTGCCAAACAGAATGGTAAAGGTTTATACTCCCCTCCTCCACAGGCATCAATCCATGGCTTGCTCGAAACAACGAGTGCCTCCAACATTCAACGGGTCCCGGGGAGTTTTGTTTAATTATTTCTATTTGCTTTGATCTTTTGGATCATTGGACTGAGCATCCGGTTACGGCCCTTTCTCATGAATGAGGAGCGGAGTCCACTCCTCTTGAGAATAACCCACCTAGCATGGAAGATATAGGCAGCCCTAGTTGCACATGAGCTGCTCGAGCATACAAAACAGAATTTCATTTGAAGATTTAGAGTTTGGCACATACAAATTTACTTGGAACGGCGGTAGATACCGCATATAGGAAGGTATAGTGGACTCATATGGAACAACTTTGGGGTTTAAGGAGTTTGGATGCACAAGCAGTATTCCCGCTTAGTACGGTGAAGGCTAGCAAAAGACTGGAAGCGACCAATCGAGAAGGCGACAACAGTCGTAAACATGCATGAAAATTAATTCACACCGAGTACAAGCATGAGTAGGATATAATCCACCATGAACATAAATATCATGAAGGCTATGTTGATTTGATTCAACTACATGCGTGAACATGTGCCAAGTCGAGTCACTCAATTCATTCAAAGGAGGATACCATCCCATCATACCACATCATAATCATTCTAATAGCATGTTGGCACGCAAGGTAAACCATTATAACTCATAACTAATCAAGCATGGCACAAGCAACTATAATCTCTAAATGTCATTGCAAATATGTTTGTTTCATAATAGCTGAATCAGGAACGATGAATCATCATATTTACAAAAACAAGAGAGTTCGAGTTCATACCAGCTTTTCTCATCCCAATAAGTCCATCATATATCATCATTATTGCCTTTCACTTGCACGACCGAACGGTGTGTATAATAATAAGAGTGCGTGCATTGGACTAAGCTGGAATCGCAAGCATTCAACTCAAGAGAGAAGACAAGTAATATGGGCTCTAAGTTAGGTAAACGATCATGCATATGAGAGCCACTAAGCATTTTCAATATGGTCTTCTCGACCCCCAAAGAAAGGAAAAGAAATAAAAACTATTTACACGGGAAAGCTCCCAACAAGCAAAAGAAGAACGGGAAATATTTTTGGGTTTTCTTTTTAATTATTACTACAAGCATGGAAAGTAGACTAACTAATTTTTTTGTTTTTTCTTAAGGTTATTAAACACACAAGAAGAAAGCAGGAAAAAGAAAATAAACTAGCATGGATATTACAGTGAAAGAGTATGAGCACCGACATCTAGCAATGAGTGTGTGTGAGCATAAATGTAATGTCGGTGGGAATACGTACTCCCCCAAGCTTAGGCTTTTGGCCTAAGTTGGTCTATTGCCAGGGATAGCCTGGCGGATACCCATAAGTGAAGCTGGGGTCGTACTGCGATGAAGAATAGTTGGGATCATAATGTGATGAAGAGGACTCGATCACTTTGGTCGGGCAACCGCCTCGAGATCCCAAGAATAAACAGACATTCGTGGAGGCTCGGTTCGGGGCTGGTGCAGGATTCGGTGAAGCTTGAACAGCCATACGGAACAATGTAAGTACCTGCATACAAGTTAAACAAAGAGGGAGCAGGCAAAGTAATAGTCTCAGGGTGATGGTTATCAAAGTACAATTTATATTTAAGCGCCCCTTCGCGATTCTTAACAAGAAAATCATGCGCTACCATACTCTTATAATCTAAATAAGCACGGGGCAGCGTTGTTTCTTCTTTCTCCTCATGCCTAATAGGTATCTCAAAATATTCAGCTAGGCGTGAAGCATAAATGCCTCCAAAGATGGGGCCCTTAGTACGGTTCATACTTAACCGTCTAGCAACAATTCCACCCATACTAACAGAGTTATTGCGGCATAAACCATGGAGCAAAATAATAATATCAGGAATACTAAGATTCCCACAGTTCCCGCGACCAATCAAGCAACGACTAGCAAATAAGACAAAGTAGCGTAAAACAGGAAAATGTATGCTAGTAATTCTTGCATCAGAAACCTTCCTGGTTTCTCCCACAGTGGTAGTGTCAATATAAGCTTCCACTTCATTACGGTGTGGTTCATCTAAAGAAACCTCGAAAGGTATTTTGCAAACCTCGCAAAATGCAGCTAATGTCATCTCCCTAGCAACATCATATAAATGGAACTCTACTGTTGGAGGTGATTTCTTAGGGAAAAAGTAGAAGTTCTGCACAAAAGTATTTGTGAGTAAGAGATACTGATGACGTTGGTCGCGGAGGAAGTCGGTGAGGCCAGCGTTCTCAATCAATAGATTGAAATCCTCATAAATCCCGGCACTCCTCAAGAAGTCATCGGAAGTCCATTCACACGGCCGAACCTCCGCGATGCGGGGAAAATTAAATTTGGGCTTCTGTTCTTCTTCCTTTTGTTTTTCCTTAGAGCTTCGGCTTGACGAGCCCCTCAAAAGCCTCTTCATTATTTCTGAAACAATCTGAAATTTTTAGTAACTTCAAACAAAAGTGAACCAACTTCAATAAAATTGATAGCAACAACTCATACAAGTGCCTAGAGCATATATCAAGCATTAGAACTACTTGGAACCATATGTATTTGTCATGCAAGCTCAAGAACATGGTCACCTATGCAGCACAAATTTGCAAAGAATAAAGCACTAGAACAAAAACTAATTGGACCAATGGAGGAGTCACATACCAAGGAACAATCTCCCCAAGTAGTTTTGCAAGAGTTGCTTTGAGCAAGGAGATCGAAAATCGCAGCAAAAGTTGCTGGAACACGAGCTTGAGTTGGTTTTTCGGGTTTGTGTGAGATAGAGGAAGAAGATGGGTGTAGGAATAAGTGGAGGAGGGCCACCATGGGCCCACGAGGCAGGGGGCGCGCCCTCCACCCTCGTGACCAGGTGGCAGCTCCCCCCGCAGTAATTTTTGCACTAAAAATCCTCAAATATTCCCGAAAAAATCATATTAAATTGGCATGGCATTCTGAGGACTTTTATTTTCGGGATATTTTTATATTGCACGGATAAGTCAGGAAACAGACAGAAAAGTACTATTTTACTTTATTTCTACTAAGCAACAGAAAATATAAAGAGGGTACAGAAGGTTGTGCTTCTAGTTTCATCTGTCTCATGCTCATAAAAAAGAATCCACTAACAAGGTTGATCAAGTCTTGTTAACAAACTCATTCCGATTAACATGGAACCGGAGAAATTTCGAATAACACTATGTTACCTCAACGGGGATATGGACATCCCCAATAATAAGTATATCATATTTCTTCTTGACAGTAGGGAGAGGAAATTCAAAACCTCCAAATATAATCGATGGAATTTTTCCAATAGAGTTGATACTATAAACTTGAGGTTGTTTCCTCGGAAAGTGTACCGTATGCTCATTACCATTAACATGAAAAGTGACATTGCCTTTGTCGCAATCAATAACAGCCCCTGCAGTATTAAGGAAAGGTCTTCCAAGAATAATAGACATACTATCATCCTCGGGAATATCAAGAATAACAAAGTCCGTTAAAATAGTAACGTTTGCAACCTAACAGGCACATCCTCACAAATACCGGCAATGTATAGCAGTTGATTTATCAGCCATTTGCAAAGATATTTCAGTAGGTGTCAACTTATTCAAGTCAAGTCTACGATATAAAGAGAGAGGCATAACACTAACACCGGCTCCAAGATCACATAAAGCAGTTTTAACATAATTTCTTTTAATGGAGCATGGTATAGGAGGTACTCCTTGATCTCCAAGTTTCTTTGGTATTCCACCCTTAAAAGTATAATTAGCAAGCATGGTGGAAATTTCAGCTTCAGGTATCTTTCTTTTATTTGTTATGATATCTTTCATATACTTAGCATAAGGATTTGTTTTGAGCACATCAGTTAATCGCATACGCAAAAAGATGGGTCTAATCATTTCAGCAAAGCACTCAAAATCCTCATCATCCTTTTTCTTGGATGGTTTGGGAGGAAAAGGCATGGGTTTTTGAACCCATGGTTCTCTTTCTTTACCATGTTTCCTAGCAACAAAGTCTCTTTTGTCATAATGTTGATTCTTTGATTGTGGGTTATCAAGATCAACAACAGGTTCAACTTCTACTTCATTATCATTACTAAGTTGAGCATCATCATGAACATCATCATTGACATTTTCACTAGGTTCATGTTCATTACCAGATTGTGTTTCAGCATCAGACATAGAGATATCATTTGGATTATCAGGTGGTTCAGCAATAGGTTCACTTGAAGTTTGCATAGTCCTATCATTTTCTTTTCTTCCTCTTAGAAGAACTAGGTATATCAATATTATTTCTTTGAGAATCTTGCTCGATTCTCTTAGGGTGGCCTTCAGGATACAAAGGTTCCTGAGTCATTCTACCAGTTCTAGTAGCCACTCTAACAGCATAATCATTTTTCTTACTGTTCATTTCATCTAGCATTTCTTTCTGAGCTTTAAGTACTAGTTCTACTTGAGTTGTAACCATAGAAGCATGTTTGCTAACAAGTTTATGTTCACCTCTAATATTATCCATATAATCACTCAAGCGTTTAATCATAAAGGTATTCTGTTTTAATTGTCTACCAAAATAAGCATTAAAGTCATCTTGCTTAAACATAAAGTCATCAAACTCATCCAAGCACAGACTAGCAATTTTAGTAGGAGGAACTTCAGCTTTATCATATCTATAGAGAGAATTTACCTTTACTACCTGTGTCGGGATATCGGGAGGTTCTTCAGTAAATAAGTAATTGAGATCATATACTTCTTTAACAGGCGGTAAATTAAGACCATGTATTTCTTCAGTAGGTGGTAAATTCTTAACATCTTCAGCCTTAATACCTTTTTCTTTCATAGATTTCTTTGCCTCTTGCATATCTTCGGGACTGAGAAAAAGAACACCTCTCTTCTTCGGAGTTTGTTTAGGAATAGGCTCAATAATTGGCTCAGGAGCTGGTTCAGGGGTTGGTTCAGGAGTTGGCTCAGGAGGTGGCTCAAGAGGTGACCAATTATTTTCATTTGCCAACATATTATTCAATAGAATTTCAGCGTCATCCGGTGTTCTTTCCCTGAAAAGAGAACCAGCACAACTATCCAGGTAATCTCTGGAAGCATCAGTTAGTCCATTATAAAAGATATCAAATATTTCATGTTTCTTAAGAGGATGATCAGGCAAAGCATTAAGTAACTTGAGAAGCCTCCCCAAGCTTGTGGGAGACTCTCTTCTTCAATTTGCACAAAATTGTATATTTCCCTCAAAGCAGCTTGTTTCTTATGAGCAGGGAAATATTTAGCAGAGAAGTAATAAATCATATCCTGGGGACTTTGCACACAACCAGGATCAAGAGAATTAAACCATTTCTTAGCATCACCCTTTAATGAGAACGGAAATATTTTGAGTATATAAAAGTGACGCGATCTCAGATTATTAGTAAACAGGGCAGCTATCTCATCTAACTTACGAAGATGTGCCACAACAGTTTCAGATTCATAGCCATAAAAAGGATCAAATTCAACCAAAGTAATTATATCTGGATTAACAGACATATCATAATAATCCTGAGCAGGAACATAGATAGGTGAAGTAGCAAAAGCAGGGTCGGGTCTCATCCTACCTCTAAGAGATTCTTTACTCCACTTAATTAATAACCTCTTACGTCCAGGTTTATCCGGACAAGCAAGAATAGCTTCATAAGATTCATTATTAAAAAGATAACCCTCAGGAATAACAGACATAGGTTCATCATCACTCACATTATCGTGTTCAGGTTCACTAATTTCTCTTTCTCTAGACTTAGAAATTTGCTCATCTAGAAATTCACCAAGTGGCACAGTAGTATCAAGCATAGAAGTAGTTTCATCATAAGTATCATGCATAGCAGAAGTGGCATCATCAATAACATGCGACATATCAGAACGAATAGCAGAAGCAGGTTTAGGTGTCGCTAGCTTACTCATAACGAAGGTGAATCAAGTGCGAGCTAGATGGCGGTTCCTTACCTCCCCTCGTAGTTCAGGGATAAATTTTTGTCTTAGCGTCTTTCAAGTTCTTCATAGTGTCCAGCAGATATAAATCCCAAGTGACTCAAAGAATAGAGCTATGCTCCACAGCAACGGCGCCTTGAGAAAAGGTCTTGATAACCCACAAGTATAGGGGATCGCAACAGTTTTTGAGCGTAAAGTATTCAGCCCAAATTTGTTGATTCGACACAAGGGGAGCCAAAGAATATTCTCAAGTATTAGCAGCTGAGTTGTCAATTCAACCACACCTGGAAACTTAGTAGCAAAGTAATATGATAGTGGTGGTAACGGTAACAAAGTAAAGATAGCAAAAGTAATGTTTTGGTATTTTTGTAGTGATGATAACAGTAGCAACGGAAAAGTAAATAAGCGTAAACCAGTATATGGAAAACTCGTAGGCACCGGATCAATGATGGATAATTATGCGGATGTGGTTCATCATGTAACAGTCATAACATAGGGTGACACAGAACTAGCTCCAGTTCATCAATGTAATGTAGGCATGTATTCCGTAAATAGTCATACGTGCTTATGGAAAAGAACTTGCATGACATCTTTTGTCCTACCCTCCCGTGGCAGCGGGTCCTATTGGAAACTAAGGGATATTAAGGCCTCCTTTTAATAGAGAACCGGAACAAAGCATTAGCACATAGTGAATACATGAACTCATCAAACTATGGTCATCACCGGGAGTGGTCCCGATTATTGTCACGTCGGGGTTGCCGGATCATAACACATAGTAGGTGACTATAGACTTGCAAGATAGGATCAAGAACACACATATATTCATGAAAACATAATAGGTTCAGATCTGAAATCATGGCACTCGGGCCCTAGTGACAAGCATTAAGCATAGCAAAGTCATAGCAACATCAATCTCGAACATAATGGATACTAGGGATCAAACCCTAACAAAACTAACTCGATTACATGATAAATCTCATCCAACCCATCACCGTCCAGCAAGCCTACGATGCAATTACTCACACACGGCGGTGAGCATCATGAAATTGGTGATGGAGGATGGTTGATGATGACGAAGGCGACGAATCCCCCTCTCCGGAGCCCCGAACGACTCCAGATCAGCCCTCCCGAGAGAGATTAGGGCTTGGCGGCGGCTCCATATCGTAAAACGCGATGAAACTTTTTTTCTCTGATTTTTTCTCCTCGAAAGCCAATATATGGAGTTGGAGTTGGCGTCGGAGGGCATCCAGGGGGGCCACGAGGTAGGGGGCGCGCCCAGGGGGAGGGGCGCGCCCCCCACCCTCGTGGACAGGGTGTGGGCCCCCTTGTCTTCATATTTGGCGAGGATTTTTTATTATTTATTCTAAGATATTCCGTGGAGTTTTTGGTCATTCCGAGAACTTTTGTTTTCTGCACATAAAACAACACCATGGCAATTCTGCTGAAAACAACGTTAGTCCGGGTTAGTTCCATTCAAATCTTACAAGTTAGAGTCCAAAACAAGGGCAAAAGTGTTTGGAAAAGTAGATACGACGGAGACGTATCACAGCTACAGGATGACATGCGGGAGAGGAAGGGCAGGACAACAACTGATGCATTTGCCAGAGTGCCTCGAGCTCAGAGATCAGCTGCAGAGCGCATTGCAGACACGAGTCACTTCATCACTCTAGCTCCAGCTCCAGCGCAACCAGCACCAACTCCTACAGCTCCTTCCACATCTACTGAAGACTTCGTCCAAGGAGCCATCTCTAAGCCACCAGTAGAATACCAAGCCTGAGAGACGATATAGTCCTATGCATTTTCTAGGAACTTTTTGGTAACTTGTTGCCAAAGGGGGAGAAAAATGTATAGATCATAGGCTTCGAGAGAGAGAGTTTTATTTTGTTCTCTCTTGTCTTCTTGGTTGAACTTTGTTTGCTTTTGATTGCTTCGTCCCGTGTCCGGATGGGACTCTCCTTTGCGTGGAAGGCAAGCTTGGCAATTCGGATGTGTAGATCTCCTCCCTTGTAACCGACTCTGTGTAACCCTAGCCCCCTCTAGTGTCTATATAAACCGGAGGGTTTAGTCCGTAGGACAACAACAATCATATTCATAGGCTAGCTTCTAGGGTTTAGCCTCTACGATCTCGTGGTAGATCAACTCTTGTAATACTCATATCATCAAGATCAATCAAGCGGGAAGTAGGGTATTACCTCCATCGAGAGGGCCGAACACAGGTAAACATTGTGTCCCCCGCCTCCTGTTACCATCCGCCTTAGACGCACAGTTCGGGACCCCCTACCCGAGATCCGCCGGTTTTGACACCGACATTGGTGCTTTCATTGAGAGTTCCATTGTGTCGTCACCATAAGGCTTGATGGCCCCTTCGATCATCGGCAATGATGCGATCCAGGGTGAGGTTTTTCTCCCCAGGCAGATCTTCGTATTCGGCGGCTTCGCACTGCGGGCCAACTCGCTTGGCCATCTGGATCAGATCGAGAGCTACGCCTCTGGATGTCAGGTTAGGTTTGGAAGCTTAAACTATACTGCCGACATCCGCAGAGACTTGATCTCTGATGGATTTTGAGCCCATGTCAGGTGCGCCGCACTGTCACGACGAGCATGATTTAGCTCTGCCGTCGGGTGAAAGTGCAACTATCCCTAGGTGGTTTTGGTAATTCATAACAACATATAGCTCATTGAGCTAATGCTATTCCAAGACAAATATTTCAGGAAAGCCCAATGAATGGCATGGCATGGATGATGAAAGTGGATCCCTCAGAATATTAAGGACAAAGGATTGGCTCAAGCTCAAAAGCTCAAGACTCTACATTTTACATTTTAGTGATCCAAGATCACATTGAGTCTATAGGAAAAGCCAATACTATCAAGGAGGGATGAGGTGTTGCTTAATGAGCCTCTTGCTTCATGTGCTTAGTGATATGCTCCAAAACCCTCCACTACTTTCTCACATCCACATATGACCTAAACCTAAAGTCAACTCGGCCCTACCGATTCTTTCTATCCGGCGCCACCGAGTTCAGATGTCATAGCCACTGCCACAAACCCTAGGCAAATCGGTTTCACCGATAGGGATCTCGGTCTCACCGAGATGGGATTGTAATCTCTATGTTTCCCTTCGTAAAGTTTCGGTCTAACCAAAGTGAGCGATCGGTCCCACCGAGATTGCAATGTAAACTCTCTGTTTCCCTTCATAGCGTTTGGTCTCACCGAAAGAGCTTAATCGGTCCCAATCGAAGTTTACCTAACCAACTCTTTGGTTAGCTAATTACCAAAATCAGTCCCACCGAGTTTGTGTAATTGTTCTCACCGAGATTACATTATGCCCTAACCCTAACCATATCGGTCCTACCGAGTTGCATATCGGTCCCACCGAAAACCCTAATGGTCACTAGGTTTACTGAATCGGTCCGACCGAGTTTGTTGATTCGGTCCCATCGAGTTTGGTAAATTGTGTGTAACAGTTAGATTTTGTGTGGAGGCTATATATACCCCTCCACATCCTCTTCATTCGTGGAGAGAGCCATCAGAACAAACCTACACTTCCAACTTACCAGTTCTGAGAGAGAACCACCTACTCGTGTGTTGAGACCAAGATATTCCATTCCAACCACATGAATCTTGATCTCTAGCCTTCCCCAAGTTGCTTTCCACTCAAATCTTCTTTCCACCAAATCCAAATCATGTGAGAGAGAGTTGAGTGTTGGGGAGACTATCATTTGAAGCACAAGAGCAAGGAGTTCATCATCAACACACCATTTGTTACTTCTTGGAGAGTGGTGTCTCCTAGATTGGCTAGGTGTCACTTGGGAGCCTCCGAAAAGATTGTGGAGTTGAACCAAGGAGTTTGTAAGGGCAAGGAGATCGCCTACTTCATGAAGATCTACCGCTAGTGAGGCAAGTCCTTCGTGGGCGGCGGCCATGGTGGGATAGACAAGGTTGCTTCTTCGTGGACCCTTCATGGGTGGAGCCCTCCGTGGACTCGCGCAACCATTACCCTTCGTGGGTTGAAGTCTCCATCAACGTGGATGTACGATAGCACCACCTATCGGAACCACGACAAAAACATCTGTGTCTCCAATTGCGTTTGAATCCTCCAAACCCTTCCCTTTACATTCTTGAAAGTTGCATGCTTCCGCTGCCGATATACTCTTTGCATGCTTGCTTGAATTGTGTGAAGATTGCTTGACTTGTTCAAAGATAGCTAAAATCTGCCAAAGTCTAAAATTGGGAAAAGGTTAAGTTTTTAATTGGTCAAGTAGTCTAATCACCCCCCTCTAGACATACTTCAAGGTCCTACATCGAGCGGTGTTCAAGAGATTAGACCTGTGGCTACTCCGGCCCTTGATCCGGAGCAGATTACGCCGTCCGAGGATGGGTGGATGGACCCCGCCACGGAGGCCGCACACTTAGTGGCGATAGAGCCGAACACTGACTTCACCTCCTATGAGACCTGTGTTGCCGGACTCTTGGATTCTTCCCCGTCCACGGGTTCCAAACTGCCTGCGTCAGTGCCTATCGAATCTGATTGGACACCGATCATGGAGTTTCCTCCGCGGATATCTTTCAGCACTTGCCCCTGGGCGATGTGCTAAATTCTTTAAAGTCTCTCTCCTTGTCAGGAGACCCTCGGCCGAACTATGTCCAACTCGAGTGGGAAGCGGACGACGAAGAAATTCGTTCCCACCCACCACCCACTTAATAGCCACTGTCGACGATTTAACCAACATGCTTAATTTCAACTCCGAAGACATCGACGGTATGGACGGCGATGCAGGAGAGGAACAGGAACCACCGCCCACAGGGTGCTAGACAGCCACTTCATCACACGATATATATATGGTGGATACACCCACAGAAAACAATGATGAGGAACGGAAGGATGCAACAAAGGATAGTTCCCTCGAGAAGCAACCAAAGCGACGGCGTAGGCGCCGCTCCAAATCCTGCCTCAGCAAAAACAGCGATAACAGCGCAAGAAAGAATAATACCCCGGTCGACTCCGAAAGAAACGACGACCACATGGATCCAGTGATGGAGAAGGATGAACCAGCGGACGACGAACATAGTACGGAGCCGCTGTCCGATCACGGCGACGCCGGGGGTAAAGCTAATCAACCTGTCTCCGGAGAGGAGAACAGTCCGGACGACGATGCACACATCATCCCGGAAAGATACTTGGAGCAAGAGAACCTCCAAAGAAGGCTTATTGCCACCATGAGGAGTCTGAAGAAACAGAAGCAAAGGCTTAAGGCCGCGCAAAATACACTCATCAGTAGATGGAATAAAGTGTTTGACATCAAGAAAAGAAATGCGGTGGCGATGCCACACAAAGAGCTATCCAAAGCGCAAGCTACTGTCTGAATTCGATGATGAGCCTCTAGAGCCCATACAGCCGAAAAATAAAACGGCCGATCAGCCGGATCGACCACCCCGCGGCCGTGACAGGGCGGTTAACGATGCCGCGCATAAGTCATCACACGATTTACGTGAGGACTCCAAAAAGCCGGTATGACCAGGTCCATCTATGGATCTAGGAAGCGCGCTCCGACACAGAATCATGGCCGGTCAAACGGCTATACTGACCAAATAACAGCTCGGAATCAAAACCAAACACTACAACCGTCAGAATGCCATGACACATCCAAATACAGGGGTGCTGCGCACCCCCTATGCTTCACCGATGAGGTGCTAGATCATGAATTTCCAGAAGGATTCAAACCCGTGAACATAGAGGGATACGACGGAACGACAGACCCTGGGGTCTGGATTGAGGACTTTATCCTTCATATCCACATGGCTCGAGGAGATGACCTTCACGCCATCAAATACTTGCCCCTCAAGTTAAAAGGACCAGCTCGGCATTGGCTGAAGAGCCTCCCCTAAAACTCAATTGGAAGTTGGGAAGATCTTGAGGATGCTTTTAGGGCCAATTTTCAGGGGACCTATGTTCGACCTCCGGATGCAGACGATTTAAGTCATATAATTCAACAGCCCGGAGAGTCAGCCCGAAAGCTTTGGAACAGATTCCTCACCAAGAAGAATCAAATAGTCGACTGCCCGGACGCCGAAGCCTTAGCGGCTTTCAAACATAGTGTCCGGGACGAATGGCTCGCCACACACCTCGGCCAGGAAAAACCGCGGACAAAGGCAGCCCTAACAAGCCTTATGACCCGCTTTTGCATGGGCGAAGATAGTTGGCTGGCCCGTAGCGGCACCAGCGACCCAGGCACATACGAAGTCAGGGATGGCAATGGAAAACCACGGCGCAATAAAAGCAAGCGTCGAAACAATGAAGACATCCCAGACAACACGGCGGTAAACGCCGGTCAACGGAAAAAGCCATTCAAAGGCACCAGAGATGGACCGTCCAGCCTAATCAAGATTCTAGACAGATTATGTCAGATTCATGGCACCTCCGACAAACCTGCAAATCATACCAACAGAGAATGATGGGTCTTCAAGCAGGCTGGCAAGTTATGGACGGCGGCAGTAGTCTTAATCTGATATATCAGGACACAGTCCGCAAAATGGGGATAGACCCGACGAGAATCAGCCAAAGCAATACTACCTTTAAAGGAGTAATACCAGGCCCAAAGGCCCGCTGCACGGGCTCTCTAGTACTAGAGGTTATATTCGGTTCTCCCGACAACTTCCGAAGTGAAAAGTAAACCTTCGACATCGCTCCATTCCGAAGCGGCTATCAAGCACTACTCGGAAGAACGGCCTTCGCCCATTTTAATGCAGTACCGCATTACGCTTATCTTAAGCTCAAGATGCCTGGTCCACGTGTCATCATCATAGTTAGTAGGAACATAGATCGTTCCTTACGTGCGGAAGAACACGCGGCGGCTTTAGCAGCCAAACACTGAACGGCCTCTCCAACGAGAATAAATGATCGGTCGTCAAGACCACGGACACGGCTAGACGAGTCCGGCGCACCCCTAGCTGTAACAGCTCAGATAAACCTGAGATTGGGTCGAGGATGTACCCCCATAGGTGGTGCTAGGGGCTTCCCGCATGTAAAAAGGGGCAACAGTTCGGCTTGACCTTATTTAGATTGAATTTTAATGGTTTATTAAGAATAACCAATTTTTCGCACAAAGACTTTCACCTGGGTTTTTTCTCTTTTACAGATGATAATCGTGCTACACCCTTCCAGGATACGGCACAACGGAGACACAAGCGCAGACGTCCAGCAGGGCCCCGCTCAAAGGTTTCTTTTTAGATTAAGACCCTGTGTAAACCTTTCTTACTGTCTCTTGTTGCTTCACGCCCTCCGGGTACTCAACACAACCGAGAGGAATGCTGGCGTTATTGGCATTTCGCCACGTCAGACTAATGCACGTACCTAGAAATTCAGGGTTAATCATTAAGGGCGTTACCCAGTCCGTTATATGTTGTAAAGTCCGAATACCTTAGGGAGTGTTCGGCGTCGCGAGTTTGGCCTTATATGCATCAGCTCCGAATCATGTCTTTGGTCAATAGTTGGGTTTGCCGGCTCCGTGTTTTGCTACCTTACGTTCCGCTCTATCGGCTAAGGTGGCACCGGAGAACTCTGCGATTGTGCCTGGTTCATCTGGATGAGCACCTCAGTAGAGAAAGCTGAAAACTGACAGTCATGATAAAGCGCGAGACTGGTCAACCACTCGAGGACTCAGCGGAATCTTCACGATTCCTCCGCATTAACGAAGGACCGGTTTCCCGATCATGTACGTACGCGCACCGTATTTGGATAAGTGCGGAAGTACCAGGGGCTATATAGTAGCCCCACTATCAAACTCCTATGACTAAGTGAAAGTATTAAAGCAATATAGTCCGATTGCCTTGTTCACCGCGCTATCACCTCCTTAATGGACCAAGACGTTAGATCAAGTGTGAATCTGGCGCTTTTTCCGAACACCCCGCATTATATGCGTGAAATTTGAAACCGGCATCGCAAACTTTCGGGTTATATACATATATACATAAGCGGCCCGCGGGAGGCATCATAATACTTTCGAGCAAAAGTATAAACACAACCTTCATAATTCAAATAGCATTGTTTTTACAATCGGGATACATGTCACTTTCGAACATGATACTCTTGAGCATCGAGCCTCTATTAAGCGAGCACCTTCTAGGACTTCTTCAAAATAGTGCTCGGCGAGACACGGCCTATGGCGGACCCGAGTTGCAATAGCAGTGGCATCCATCTCTGCCCAGTATGTCTTAACACGGGCAAGAGCCATCCGCGCACCCTCTATGCACGCCGACCTCTTCGCAACGTCGATATGCGGCACAGCACCAAGGAATCATTGCACTAAACCAAAATAACTATTCGGCCTCGGCCCTTCCAGCCAAAGATGATCCACGACAGACCTCATGGCAAGTCCGGACAATCTATGGAGTTCAGCCCACTCGGCCATTTGTTCATTTAACAGAAGCGGACGCGTCGGAGCATTGAACTGTGACCAGAATAACTTTTCCACTTCATGATCTTTTCGATCTTTGAAAAACTCAGTCGCATCAGCAGCACTCGTTGCCAAGTCCAAGTACGCGTCTGCAGCACTCCATAATTTATCCAGAGGGTCATACTTCGGATCTCCAAACTTCGTCCGCAACAAAAAGGGCTTCCCAGTCGTGATACTTCCGGCTTGACGAAGCTCCTCCTTCGCTGCTCTGATTTTAGAGCGGGTTTCCTTGGCTGCTACCATGGCTTTCTTGAGTACGCCGCTTTAAGCAGCTTTCCTTTTCAAGAAGCTCATACCGGTCGGCGGCATCCTTCAGCTCAACAGCCATCTTGGCTATTTTTTCTTCGCTCTGGCGATGAGCAGCTTGTTCGGCCTTTAACTCTTCGGCCGCCTTTAGGGCGGCCGCATCACTTCTCCTGACTTGTTCCTTGGCTCGGGCAAGCTCTGCCAGAAGGGTCTCCGCGGCGGCAGCTCCATCTGCAATCACAGCATATGATAGATACTATCATCATGCTCCTCTTAATATCTGTTGACCACCGGAGAATACATACCCTGTGCCTCGTCAAGCCGCTTGTTTACAAGCACGATGTCGGCATCTGCCGCATCAAGTTGCCGTTTCAGTTCGGCAAACTCGCCAGTCCGGCCAGCCACCGGATCCTCAGCCGCCTGCACATGAAAGCAGCGTGATCATTACCTAGGACTATGATCCTCTGTTTGCCACCTTTGGACAGCAACCAGAGTCTCAGGGGCTACTATCTGCATAGGGCACACCTAGCATTTGCGGTATCGTCAAAATATATATATTACTTTGCGTACCTGAAGGCCTCTTAGCGGGCTCATAAAAGCTTCATGCAACCCACTTTTGGCGGATGAAATCCTCTCAACCACCGTACCCATTAAAGTATGATGAGCCTCTGAGATAGCCGCTCGCTCCAGAAGACCCATCAGTGCGTCCGGTCGTGCACCGGACAGTCCCGGACTCTTTCTGTTGCTCTCCTTGTTAGTCGAATACGTCGGACTTCGGGTGGCCGAAGGATTGGCGAATCAGGAGAAATCCTCCATGACGACACTTCAGGGTCGCCTGCCTCATGAGGCGGGGAGACGGGGGGAGGCGTTTCGCTCTCCATCATCTCCGGAAGAAGATCCCCCGAAGACGAACTTTGTCGAGAAGGGCTACGATCCGAACTGCACGACACACGTCTCGGTTATTGTCCTTGGAGATGAAGCAGGATATATTTACCAAAAGTACTCTTGTTTACTTACAGCTCGGTGGAGGGCTGATCCCTCATGAGCCTTTGTCATGCGATGGGGATGCCCTCCGGGGCAGGGCCCCCTGGCGAAGGTTTCTTCCCTCGCATGGAAACCCTCGTTTCCAAGTCTTCAGAGGCGGTCCTTTTCCCTCCTTGGGAGAGGGAATTTTAGATTCTTCTCCCCGGTTATCCTCCTTCGCGGAGACACTAATTCCCCCGGTTTGGATGATTACTGTGTGAAGCCCGCTTTCGGCTTCTTTATCCCTCCCTTTATCTTCCTCTGATGGCACTTTATAAGGTGCATGCTCGAGCATCCTAGCTAGTACAGGATCCAGTGAGCCTTCGGGGAGGGGGGCAGAACACCTGATATCTTCGCCTTTTTTATCCAGTCCTGGTCAAAGAGCGATTGTTCAGAATGATGTTAGGGCAAATGAAGAGATAACACATTCGGCCCCTGAAATACTTACGTGGGTATCTGGACGATTGCAGTTTAGACCCGCATCCTCAGTGGTGTCCTGACACTTTATTCGTGATCCGAAAAACAATCCATACATCCCTTCGAGCGTTACGCCAAAGAATCGCTGAATAGTTCGTGGTCCTTCCGGGTTGAACTCCCACATGCGAAGAGGTCGACGTTGACATGGCAGGACCCGACGAACTAGCATGACTTGCATTACCTTGACAAGGCTAACGTCTCTCTGGAGGAGACCTCGGATGCGACTCTGCAATATCGGCACGTCATTAAATGGCCCCCAGTCCAGCCCCCTGTTGACCCATGACGCCAATTGTAGCGGGGGGGGGGCGGACGGAAGGCGGGGGAAGCTACCCACTTAGTACTTCGGGGAGCTGTGATGTAAAACCACTCCCGCTGCCATAAGTCGGACATCTCCGGGAAGGAACCCTGTGGCCATGGAGCATCGGTGCCTTTGCTTATTATGGCACCTCCGCATTCTGCGTGTCGCCCATCGATCATCTTTGGCTTCACATTGAAGTTCTTGAGCCATAATCCGAAGTGTGGGGTGATGCGGAGGAAGGCCTCACACACGACGATGAACGACGAGATGTGAAGGATGGAATTCGGAGCCAAATCATGGAAATCGAGCCTGTAATAGAACATAAGCCCTCTAACAAAGGGATCAAGACTAAAGCCTAGCCCTCGGAGGAAGTGGGAAACAAATACGACACTCTCGTTGGGTTCAGAAGTGGGGATGACCTGCCCTCGAGCAGGCAGCCTGTGCGATATTGCGGCGGTCAGAGACCTGGCTTCTCTTAGCTTCTTGATGTCCTCCTATGTGACAGAGGAGGCCATCCACCGGCCTTGAAGGTTGGATCCGGACATAGTTGAAGCCTGAAGCACTTAGCCTGGGCCTTGGGTGTTGGAACTCGAGGTGGGGGAAGGATTTGATTGAGCGCGAGAAGAAAAGGACAGGCCTTGGCCCCATTATAAAGAGGGTGAATATCGAGCGTCCTCCGCGTGGCCGTTTGGAACTTGCCTAAAATCGAGGAGTCATACCGCAGGCACGATTGGGTTACCCATACCCGTATTGATGAGAATCCCGTGATAAAAGGAACACGATCTCTGCTTCGACAAGACGTGCCAATAAAACCGCCTCGCAACACATGCAGTGGCAGGCTGGGAAAAACGGTTCGTGATGACCGGACCATGGCAGGACGTCACGTTATGAAAAGTTGTCAGCAGACTAGATTTGTGGAAATATTATACTCTCTACGGTGGTATGTGGAATTTTTTTTTGCAGAGCCGGACACGATCCTTGTGTTCGGAATCTTCTATGGAGTATTCGGTGGAGGAACCTGCCTTGCAATGCCGAAGACAATCTACGCGCCGGACTACATCGTCATTGAAGCCCGGTTCAGGGGCTACTAAGGGAGTCCTGGATTAGGGGGTCCTCGGACAGCCGGACTATATCCTTTAGCCGGACTGTTGAACTATGAAGATACAAGATTGAAGACTTCGTCCCGTGTCCGGATGGGACTCTCCTTTGCGTGGAAGGCAAGCTTGGCAATTTGGATGTGTAGATCTCCTCCCTTGTAACCGACTCTGTGTAACCCTAGCCCCCTCCGGTGTCTATATAATCCGGAGGGTTTAGTCCATAGGACAACAACAATCATAATCATAGGCTAGCTTCTAGGGTTTAGCCTCTACGATCTCGTGGTAGATCAACTCTTGTAATACTCATATCATCAAGATCAATCAAGTAGGAAGTAGGGTATTACCTCCATCGAGAGGGCCCGAACCTGGGTAAACATTGTGTCCCCAAACTCCTGTTACCATCCGCCTTAGACGCCGACATGAACCACCATCAGTCATTAAATATCTAGGGACTCCAAACCTCAGAAAAATAACTTCTTTAAGCATCTTAATAGAGGTGTTATGATCAGCACTACTAGTTGGAATAGCTTTTACCCACTTAGTAACGTAATCAGCGGCAACTAAGATATGAGTATACCCATTAGAGGCAGGAAATGGTCCCATATAATCAAAGCCCCAAACATCAAATGGTTCAATAACAAGTGAATAATTCATAGGCATTTCTTGACGTCTACTAATATTACCAATTCTTTGACATTCATCACACAATAAGATGAACTTACGGGCATCCTTGAAGAGAGTAGGCCAATAAAAACCGGATTGCAATACCTTATGTGCAGTTCTATCTCCAGCGTGGTGTCCTCCATAAGCCTCGGAGTGACACTTGCGTAGGATCTGCTTCTGTTCATGCTCGGTACACAACGTCTAATAACACCATCTACTCCTTCTTTATAAAGATGTGGGTCATCCCGTAAGTAATGTATTAAATCATAGAAAAACTTTTTCTTACTGGCGATATGTGAAACTAGGTGGTATAAATTTAGCAACAATGTAATTAGCATAATCAGCATACCATGGAAGCGATCTGAGAAGCATTTATGACATTTAGTTGTTCATCAGGAAAGCTATCATCAATAGCTAGTGGGTCATCAAGAACATTCTCTAACCTAGACAAGTTGTCTGCAACGGGGTTCTCAGCTCCCTTTCTATCAATAATGTGTAGATCAAATTCTTGTAGCAAGAGAACCCATCTAATAAGTCTAGGTTTAGCATCTTTCTTTTCCATAAGATATTTAATAGCAGCATGATCAGTGTGAATAGTTACTTTAGAATCAACAATATAAGGTCTGAACTTATCACAAGCAAATACAACTGCTAAGAATTCCTTTTCAGTAGTAGCATAATTTCTCTGGGCATTGTCTAGAGTCTTAGTAGCATATTGAATAACATTTAATTTCTTATCAACTCTTTGTCCTAGAATAACACCTACAGCATAATCACTAGTGAGGGAGTCCTGGACTAGGGGGTGTCCGGATAGCCGAACTATCATCATCATCGGCCGGACTCCAAGACTATGAAGATACAAGATTGAAGACCTCGTCCCGTGTCCGGATGGGACTTTCCTTGGCATGGAAGGCAAGCTTGGCGAGACGGATATGTAGATCTCCTACCATTGTAACCGACTCTGTGTAACCCTAGCCCTCTCCGGTGTCTATATAAACCGGAGGGTTTTAGTCCGTAGGACGAACAACAACAATCATACCATAGGCTAGCTTCTAGGGTTTAGCCTCCTTGATCTCGTGGTAGATCCACTCTTGTACTACCCATATCATCAATATCAATCAAGCAGGAGTAGGGTTTTACCTCCATCGAGAGGGCCCGAACACAGGTAAAAACATCGTGTCTCTTGTCTCCTGTTACCATCCGCCTAGGCCTTGCGATTAGGACCCCCTACCGAGATCCGCGGTTTTGACACCGACATTGGTGCTTTCATTGAGAGTTCCTCTGTCGCCCCCGATAGGCTTGATGGCTCCTTCGATCATCAATAACGACGCGGTCCAGGCGAGACTTTTCTCCCCGGACAGATCTTCGTGTTCGGCGGCTTTTGCTGCGGGCCAATTAAGCAGCCATCTGGAGCAGATCGAAAGCTGCGCCCCTGGCCATCAGGTCAGATTTGGAAGTTTGAACTTCACGGCTGACATCCGCGGGGACTTGATCTTCGATGGATCAGGGCCACTGCCGAGCGTGCCGCACTGTCTCGATGGACATGATTTAGCTCTGTCGCCGGACAGTGCCCTGGAAGCCGCACACAAGTCCGCTCCGATCCTTAATTCGGAGCCGGCTCGCGAATCGAGGGCCAGGCGGCTAGACACCGCCTCGGGGCTGCTGCATCTACGGCGATAGAGCCGAATACCGACCTTGTCCCTTGTGAGGCTCGTGACTCCGAGGCGCCGGACTCCTTGCCGGACTCCAAACCTCCCGCGCCCCCTCCGACCGAATTCGATTGGGCGCCTATCATGGAGTTCACCACCGCGGACATCTTTCAACATTCACCTTTTGGCGACATCCTGAATTCGCTAAAGTATCTCTCGCTATCAGGAGAGCCCTGGCCGGACTGCGGTCAGGACGGTTGGGATGTGGATGACGAAGAAATTCAAAACCCACCCACCACCCACTTCGTAGCCACTGTTGACGATTTAACCGACATGCTAGACTACGGCTCCGAAGACATCGACGGTATGGACGACGATGCCGGAGACTACCAAGAACCAGCGCCTACGGGGCACTGGAAGGCCACCTCGTCATACGACGTATACATGGTGGACACACCTAAAGGAAGCGATAACGAGGAACAACGGGACGCGGCGAAGGATAATTCCCCCGGAAAACAACCAAAAGCAGCGGCATAGCGCCGCCCGAAATCCGCCCGATAACAACAGCACCTATACCTACCTAGCCATAGAGCAGGCGAACCGGTGGACGAACATGCCACCAAACAACCATCCGAACAGGATGAATCGGACGAAACAACCAATCTCCGGCGAAAATAATAGTCCAGACGATTTAACGCCGGACACACCACCGGAGCATAAGAATCTTCAAAAAAGGCTCGTCGCCACTGCAAGAAGTTTGAAGAAACAGAAGCAGAAGCTCAAGACAGCGGAAGACGTACTCAGGAAGAGATGGAGCAAAGTACTCAAGACCGCAGATAAATACGGCAATAGCCACCAAGCAAAGAGCTACCCAAAGTGCAAACTGTTGCCCGAATTTGACGAAGAGGCCGTAGAGCCCCCGCAGTCAAAAAACAAAGAGGCCGCCTGGCCGGATAGACGACCAGATGACGGGCTAAGAACGGCAAACGGCGCCGCACACAAGCCGACACACGATCCACATAAGGATACTCGCAGAGAGGATGGCCCGGTCAGGTCCATCTATGGGCGAAAAAGGCTCCGTGAAGCAGCACACGCCGAAGCGTTCAAGATAACGGCACGCCCTAAATCTGGGCGCCAGACACCCACTATGTTTCACCGGTGAGGTCTTTGGATCACGCAATTTTCAGCGGGATTCAAGCCCGTAAACATAGAGGCATCTGACGTAACAACAGACCCGAGTGCGGATCGAGGATTACATCCTACACATACATATGGCTAGAGGAGATGATCTCCACGCCATCAAATACCTACCGCTCAAGCTTAAAGGGCCAGCTCGGCATTGGCTCAAAAGCCTCCCAGAGAATACCATTGGAAGTTGGGAGGAGCTCGAAAGATGCGTTTCGAGCAAACTTTCAGGGGACTTATGTCCGCCCTCCGGATGCAGACGATTTAAGTCACATAACTCAACAACCCGGAGAGTCAGCACGCAAATTCTGGAACAGGTTGCTCACCAAAAAGAACCAAATAGTCGACTGTCCGGACACTGAGGCCTTGGCAGCCTTTAAGCATAACGTCCGAGACGAATGGCTCGCCAGACACCTCGGCCAGGAAAAACCAAGAACAATGGCCGTGCTAACAAGCCTCATGACCCGCTTTTGCGCGGGGGAAGACAGCTAGCTGGCAAGATGCAGCACCAGCGACCCGAGTACATCCGAAGTCAGGGATGGCAATGGGAAATCACGACGCAGAAAAGATCAGCGCCGAAATAAGGAAAATGGCCCAAAGAGCACGACAGTTAACGCCGGATTCAAAAGCTCTCGGCCGAACAACAAAGCACTGCCTCTTAAAGATAACAGTGATGAGCTATCCAACCTAAACAAAATCTTGGATAGGATATGCCAAATTCACAGTACCCCCGGGAAGCCTGCAAACCATACCCACAGAGATTGTTGGGTCTTCAAGCAGTCCGGCCGACTTAACGCCGAACACAAGGGGCTCGACACACCAAGCGAGGACGATGACGAACCCCACAAGCAGAGCGCAGGAAAACAAAAGAAGTTCCCACAAGAAGTCAAAACAGTAAATTCACTTCAAGTGATCGCAAGGAAAAATACGGCGGTTCCTACCAAAGCACACGCCACACGGTCCACCCCAGCGGAATCAAGAGATTGGATGTCAAAACCAATTACTTTCGACCATCTGGATTACTCCAGAAGTATTCGGAACGCAGGATGGACTGCTTTGATATTGGATCCTGTAATCGGCGGACTACAATTTACACAAGTTCTAATGGATGGCGGCAGTGATTTAAACCTGCTATATCCGAACACAATCCGCAGAATGGGGATAGACCCTACCAAAATTCGCTGTAGCCGCACTTCCTTCAAAGGAGTGACGCCAGGCCCTTACGCCAATTGCACGGGCTGCTTACCACTAGAAGTTGTGTTCGGGTCATCCGACAACTTCCGTCGCGAAAAGCTAATCTTCCATATCGCCCCATTTAGAAGTTGCCATCAAGCACTATTGGGACGTGAAGCTTTCGCCCGCTTTAACGCAATACCGCATTACGCATCTCTTACGCTTAAAATGCCCGGTCCACACGGCATCATCTCATTAAGAGGTAACTCTGAGTGTTTCTCGACCACGGAAGAACGCGAGACCGCCTTGACAGTCACACGCTAATCCGGCCTCACTAGTAACAGCCCCTAAAAAATAGGTCATTCAAAGACCCCGGACACGGTTAGACGAGCCCGGCATAAATAAACTAGGGGCTTCCTAACCGCATACCCCTTTACAAGGGGCTGTGCGCATGAACACTAAGAGCCAATAAAAGCTCAAACTTATTCATTTCTTCATACTTTGTTATACATACATTTTTTGCACGACACCTTTCCAAACTAAGTTCTTCTCTTTTACAGACGAACAGCGTGCTACACCCGTCCAGGATACAGCACAACGGAGACACAGGCGCAGACGTGCAGCAGGGACCCGTTGCAAGGATTCTCTTCAGATTAAGACCCTGCGTAAACCTTTCTTACTGTCTCTTGTTGATACACATCCCCCGGTTTCTTACCATAACCGAGGAGGAGGCTGGCGTTTTGGCATCGGCCGCGTCAGAAGTTCTCGCCCGTACCTGGACACTAGGGGCTTAGGGCATTGTTATGCCCGTTATTATAAAGACCGAACACCTCAGTGAGTGTTCGGCGTCTCGAGTTAGGCCTTATATGCATCAGCTCCGAATCATGTCTTTGGTCAAATGTTGGGTTTGCCCGGCTCCTGTGTTTTGCTGCCTTATGTTTCGTATCATCGGCTAATGCGGCACCAGGAAAACTACTGCGATTGTGCCCCGGTTCGGCCGGGCGAGCACCTCAGTAGAGAAAGCCGAAAACTGACTGTCATGATATAGCGAGAGACTGGTCAACCAGATCGACTACCGGAATGTATAGAATTCCTCCGCTTTGACGAAGGGCCGTTTCCCGGTCAGGCACATACACACCCCGAATTCGGAGGCGCGGTGCCCCTGGGGGCTATATTGTAGCCCCACCCTCGAACTCCTATGGCTAAGTGAAAGTGATAAAGCATTATAGTCAGGTTGCCTCGTTTGCTACGCTACCACCTCCTTCACAGGACCAAGACGTTGGATTAAGTGTGAAAATGCGCTTTTTTTTTCAAACACCCCCGCACCATGTGCCTGGGGGCTGAAGCCGAAGACTGCCATCTTTCAGGTTATATATACATATACATTAATGGCCGCACAGGAGATATTTCAATACTTGAACGCACAAGTATAAAAAGCGGTTATATTATAAATATGGTTTCACAACTCATACATATCATTTAAACATAACATTTTTGAGCACTGGGACTCTATTAAACGAGCGCCCTGCAGGACTTCCCCAAAATAGTGCTCGGCGGGTAACCGGTTCTCGTCCGGACTCCGGGTGGCAACATCGGTGGCATAAATCTCTGTCCAGTATGTCTTCACACGGGCGAGAGCCATCCAAGCACCCTCTATGCATGCCGACCGCTTCATCGCCTTAATATGCGGCACCGCCCCAAGGAATTGCTGCAACAAGCCAAAATAACTCTTCGGCTCGGGCCTTTCCGGCCACAGATGAGCCGCGACATCCTTCATGGCAAATCCGGACAGCCTATTTAGCTCAAACCACTCAGCCAACCGATCGGTTAACGGAAGTGAACGCTCCGGACTATGTAATTGAGACCAAAAGAGCTCTTCCATTTCGTGATCCTTTTGGCTCTGGAAGTGCACGACTGCGTCCGCCGCACTCGCCGCCAAATTCAGATACGGATCCTTCGCACCCCACAGCTGGCCTAACTGAGCATACTTCTGATCCGTGAACCTCCTCCACAGCAGGAAAGGCTTTCCATCCGCAATGTCTCCGGCCTGATGCAGCTCCTCCTTTATAGCCCTCAGTGCAGAACGGGCATCCTTTGCTTCGGCGGTGGCCTTTTTTAGGTCCTCTTGCTCCGCTCGGCGTTCCTTTACAAGAACATCATAGCGGTCGGTAACATCCTTCAGCTTCAAGGCTATTTCAGCCATCTCCCCCTTGCTTCGGCAATGAGCAGCCTTTTCGGCTTTTAGCTCTTGACGCCTTGAGGCAACCGCGCATAACTCCTTTTGGCCTGCTCCTTGGCTTGAGCAAGCTCTGCCCGAAGGCTCTCCACGGCAGCGGCACCATCTGCATCAAGAATACATGTTGTAAGGAATGGGCGTCAGCTCCCTTACCAGGTGACCGCGGTGAAACTACTCAGCTTGCGACTCGTCAAGTCGCCTATTGACCAGTAGCGATGTCCGCATCCGCAACATCCGATTGCCGCTTCGGTTCGGCAACTCTATCGATCCGGTAGCCGCGAACAACCCGCCCCCTGAATAGGAATGGCGACATTTTAAAACTGAGATTTTGATCCTCGGCACGCCGTCACTCCTGACAGCGCACCGAGTCTCAGGGGCTACTATCTATACAGGGCTCACTCTATGTGCAAAACTGTTACAAGGCATGTCATTTTTGCATACCTCAAACCCCGCCAGTAAACTTCTGACGGCATCATGCAACCCGCTCTCGGCGGACGAAACTCTTTCAATCACCGTACTCATCAATGCACGGTGATCTTCTGAGACAGACGCCCTTTCGAGCAGATCCTTCAGCTCCCCCGGCCGCACACCAGTTGGTGCCGAACTCTCCGGCCCTGCCGGACTCAGAGACCCTCGCGGCGACACCTCGAGGTCATCCGCCCCGCTGGCAGCGCGGAAGATGGAAGCGTCTCGCTTTCCATCATCTCGGACGAAGGTCCCCGAAGATGAGCTTAATGGAGAAGGGCGGAGATCCGAGCTACAAGGTAGAAACCTCGGTTATCCTCGTAAAATAAAAATAGGGATGTCCCTTATTACAAAATTACCCTTTCCCTACTTACGGCTCGTTGGAGGGCTGATTCATTTGGGGAGATAGTGCGGCCGGGGCTTCCCCCGGCGCAGGACCCTCCGGTGAAGATTTCTTCCCCCGCTTTAAGGCCTTGGCCTCCGGGTCTTCGGAAGCGGTCTTCTTCTCCCCCTGGAAGGAGGGGTTCTTGACTCCCTCCTTGTCAAGAGCCTCCTTAGCAGGGGCGGTAGTTTCCTTGTTCCCCCCTTCGCCCTCCTCTGAAGGCACAACCTCCAACATTTTGACTAACACGGGATCCGGCGTGGTCTCAGGGAGGGGGGCCGGACACCGTATCAGTTTTGCTTGCGCTATCCATTCCTGTCCAAAAGGATAGTTGGTTAAAAGGCACATTTATGATAGATATATAAACGGGAAGTCCGGGCACAGGGTTACTTACTCGAGTATCCGGGCGATTGCAGCTTAGGCCGGCGTCCTCGGTCAAGTCCGGACACATGTCTTGTAATCCGAAGAATAGTTTGTACATCTCCACGGGTGTCGCACCCATGAAGTGTTGGAGAGCTCGAGGTCCCTCTGGATTGAATTCCCATAGGCAGAGAGGGCAACGTTTGCAGGGCAGAAGACGCCGGATCAGCATAACCTGCGTCACCACGACCAGATTGATCTCTCTCTCTTGGAGGTCTCGAATCCAGCCCTGCAGCAGAGGTACGTCCTTGGACGGTCCCCAGTCAAGCCCTTTGTTGACCCATGATGTCAGCCATTGTGGAGGGCCTGAGCGGAAGATGGGCGGAGGTTTCTGCCTGCTGCCCCGCAGAGCGGTGATGTAGAACCACTCCTGTTTCCACAAGCCGAGCTCCTCCTGGAAAGAGCCCTCGGGCCATGGAGCATCGGCCCTCTTGCTTACCACCGCCCCGCCGCACTCTGCTTGACACCCCTCGATCATCTTCGGTTCCACGTTGAAGGTTTTGAGCCACAGACCGAAGTGAGGGGTAGTGCGGAGGAAGGCTTTATAACGACAATAAATGATGAGATATGGAGGATGGACTCCGGAGCCAGGTCATGGAATTCCAACCCGTAGTAAAACATGAGCCCCCTCACGAAGGGATCCATCGGGAAGCCTAAACCCCGACGGAGGTGAGACACGAACACGACACTCTCGCCGGGCTCAAGAGTGGGAATGACCTGCCCTTGGGCAGGCAACCTATGCGAAATCTCATAGGTCAAATACCTGGCTTCTCTCAGCTTCAGCACGTCCTCTTCCGTGACAGAGGAGGGCATCCACCGACCACAGGGTCGGAGCCGGACATTGTCGAAATCCTGAAGCGCTCGAATCTGGAGCCCTAAAGTGTTGGAACTCGGGGCGAGGGGCAGATTCGATTGAGGATTGGAGAAAAAGAACGAGCCTTGGTCTCATTATAAAGGAAGAGGATACCGAGAGCCGTCCCCGTGACCGTTTGGAACTCACCTTCGATGGAGGGGGCGTGGCGATGGGCGCGGTTGGGTTACCCACGTCCGTATTGATGGGAGTCCCGGAATAAGGGGAACACGATCTCTGCTTTGACAAGACGTGCCAAGGAAACCGCCTCGCTAAACGCGCTGAGGTGGTATGATAAAAAACGTAAAGGCTTGGTTGTGGTGTGACGTCACGCCACATAATACGTCAGCAGATTGAACTTGTGTAAATGTTATTCTCTCTACGGTTGTATGTGGAATTTATTTTGCAGAGCCGGACACTATCCTGGTGTTCAAAATCTTCTATGAATTATTCGGAGGAGGAATCCGCCTTGCAATGCCGAAGACAATATGCGTGCCGGACTAAATCGTCATTGAAGCCTGGTTCGAGACTCTTGAGGAGTCCTGGACTAGGGGGTGTCCGGATAGCCGAACTATCATCATCATCGACCGGACTCCAAGACTATGAAGATACAAGATTGAAGACCTCGTCCCGTGTCCGGATGGGACTTTCCTTGGCGTGGAAGGCAAGCTTGGCGAGACGGATATGTAGATCTCCTACCATTGTAACCGACTACATGTAACCCTAGCCCTCTCCGGTGTCTATATAAACCGGATGGTTTTAGTCCGTAGGACGAACAACAACAATCATACCATAGGCTAGCTTCTAGGGTTTAGCCTCCTTGATCTCGTGGTAGATCCACTCTTGTACTACCCATATCATCAATATCAATCAAGCAGGAGTAGGGTTTTACCTCCATCGAGAGGGCCCGAACCTGGGTAAAAACATCGTGTCCCTTGTCTCCTGTTACCATCCGCCTAGACACACAGTTCGGGACCCCCTACCCGAGATCCGCCGGTTTTGACACCGACAACTAGCATCACACATAATTTCAAAGGGTAAATTCCAATCAGGTGGCTGAACAATAGGTGCAGAAATTAATGCTTTCTTAAGTATTTCAAATGCTTCTACACAATCATCATCAAAGACAAATAGTATATCTTTTTGTAAGAGATTAGTCAGAGGCCGAGAAATTTTTTAGAAGTCCTTAATGAACCTCCTATAAAAGCCGGCATGACCAAGGAAACTTCTTATACCTTTAATGTCCTTGGGACATGGAATCTTTTCAATAGCATCAACTTTAGCTTTATCAAATTCAATACCTCTTTCAGAAATTTTATGCCCCAAGAAGATACATTCATTAACCATAAAGTGGCACTTCTCCCAATTCAAGACAAGGTTAGTTTCTTCACATCTCTGCAAAACTCGATCAAGGTTGCTCAAGCAATCATCAAAGGAGGATCCATAAACGGAGAAATCGTCCATGAAAACCTCACAAATCTTTTCACAAAAGTCAGAGAATATAGCCATCATGCATATTTGAAAGGTAGCAGGTGCATTACATAAACCAAAAGTCATACGTCTATAAGCAAAACTACTGAAAGGGCAAGTAAAAGTGGTATTAGCTTGATCATCAGCTAACACAGGTATTTGAGAGAAACCAGAGTAACCATCTAGAAAGCAAAAATGTGTATGTTTGGATAATCTTTCTAGCATTTGATCAATAAAAGGTAAGGGGTAATGATCTTTTTTAGTAGCCTTATTTAATTTGCAGAAAGCAATTACCATCCTAAAACCTGTAATAATTCTTTGCGGAATCAATTCATCTTTATCATTAGGGACGACAGTAATACCTCCCTTCTTAGGGACACAATGGACAGGACTTACCCACTGACTATCAGCAACGGGATAAATTATACCTGCCTCAAGGGGCTTTAGTATTTCCTTTCTTACCACTTCTTTCATCTTCGGATTCAGCCGTCGTTGGTGATCAATAACTGGTTTGGCATCTTTCTCCAAATTTATTTTGTGTTGACATAGAGTGCGACTAATGCCCTTAAGATCATCAAGAGTATATCCAATAGCAGCTCGGTGCTTCTTCAGAGTTTTCAATAATTTTTCTTCCTCCTTCTCTGAAAGGTTAGCACTAATAATAACAGGATATATGTTCTTTTCATCAAGATAAGCATATTTAAGAGTATCAGGCAATGGTTTAATCTCAAACACGGGATCACCCTTGGGTGGGGGAGGATCCCCTAAGATCTCAACAGGCAAGTTGTGTTTCAGAATAGGTCCCTGTTTAAAGAACACTTCATCTATTTCCCTTCTTTCATTCATAAACATATCATTTTCATGGTCTAGCAAATATTGTTCTAAAGGATCACTAGGAGGCACGACAATAGAAGCAAGACCAATAATTTCATCTTTACTAGGCAATTCCTCTTCACGGTGTTGTCTACGAAATTTAGAGAAGTTAAACTCATGAGACATATCACCTAGACCAATGGTAACAACATCCTTTTCGCAGTCTATCCTAGCATTAACAATGTTTAAGAAGGGTCTACCAAATATAATGGGACAAAAGCTATCTTGTGGGGAACCAAGAACAAGAAAATCAGCAGGATATTTAGTTTTCCCACACAAGACTTCAGCATCTCTAACAATTCCAATCGGTGAAATTGGCAAGCTTAATGGTAACATCAATATCTTCTAACTCAACAGGTGCAATATCATGCATAATTTTTCTATATAAGTCAATAGGAAGTGCACTAGCACTAGCACCCATATCACACAAGCCATGATAACAATGATCTCCTATTTTAACAGAAATAACAGGCATGCCTACCACAGATCTATGTTTATCTTTAGCACAAGGTTTAGCAATTCTAGCAGTTTCATTACAGAAATAAATAACATGCCCATCAATATTATCAACCAAGAGATCTTTAACAATAGCAATATTAGGTTCAACTTTAACTTGCCCAGGAGGTGTATAAGTTCTAATATTGCTTTTACGAACCACAATTGAAGTTTAGCATGACCCTTTATACTAACAGGGAAAGGTGGCTTCTCCACATAAGCAGTAGGAACAATAGGATCATTATAAGTGATAGTCTTTTCTTCAACTTTTAACAGGTGCAACTACTTTTACTTCTATGGGAGGATGATATTTAAACCACTTCTCCTTAGGGAGATCAACATGAGTAGAAAAAGATTCATAGAAAGAAGCTACTATCTCAGAGTCAAGTCCATATTTAGTGCTAAATTTATGGAAGACATCGGTCTCCATAAAATATTTAACACAATCAAACTTAGGTGTCATACCTGACTCCTTACCTTCGTCGAGGTCCCAATCTTCAAAGTTGCGTTTAATTCTTTCCAATAAATCCCATTTGAATTCAATAGTCTTCATCATAAAAGAGCCAGCACAAGAAGTATCGAGCATGGTGCGATTGTTGTCAGAAAGCTGAGCATAAAAATTTTGAATAATCATTTCTCTTGAGAGCTCATGATTGGGGCATGAACATAACATTGACTTAAGCCTCCCCAAGCTTGAGCGATGCTTTCTCCTTCGCGAGGCCAACAATTATATATATATAATTGCGATCACGATGAACAAGATGCATAGGATAAAACTTTTGATGAAATTCCAATTTCAATCGCTTGTAGTTCCATGATCTCATATCATCACATAGCCTATACCATGTCAATGCATCTCCCTTCAAAGATAAAGGGAAGACCTTCTTCTTGATAACATCATCGAGCATACCTGCAAGCTTAAATAATCCACAAACTTCATCCACATATATTAGGTGCTCATCAGGATGTAATGTTCCATCTCCTGCAAAAGGATTAGCTAGCAGTTTTTCTATCATACCCGAAGGAATTTCAAAGTAGACATTTTCATTTTCAGTAGGTTCAGTAGGTTGAGGAGAAACTCTTTGCTCTACTAGTCGGGGTGAAGATACCCCGAACAAGCCCCTCAGAGGATTATTTTCCATAGTAACAAGTGACAGTAAATTTCAGCACACTATATAAATTTTTTCCTTACCAAATTCCACTTACCAAAGGCGCTTCACTCCCCGGCAACGGTGCTAGAAAAGAGTCTTGATGACCCACAAGTATAGGGGATCTATCGTAGTCCTTTCGATAAGTAAGAGTGTCGAACCCAACGAGGAGTAGAAGGAAATTATAAGCGGTTTTCAGCAAGGTATTCTCAGCAAGCACTGAAATTGTAGGTAACAGATAGTTTTGTGATAAGATAATTTGTAACGAGCAACAAGTAACAAAAGTAAATAAAGTGCAGCAAGGTGGCCCAATCCTTTTTGTAGCAAAGGACAAGCCTGGACAAACTCTTATTTAGAGAAAAGCACTCCCGAGGACACTTGGGAATATCGTCAAGCTAGTTTTCATCACGTTCATATGATTCGCGTTTGGTACTTTGATAATTTGATATGTGGGTGGACCGGTGCTTGGGTGCTGTCCTTACTTGGACAAGCATCCCACTTATGATTAACCCCTATTGCAAGCATCCGCAACTACAAAAGAAGTATTAAGGTAAACCTAACCATAGCATGAAACATATGGATCCAAATCAGCCCGTTACGAAGCAACGCATAAACTAGGGTTTAAGCTTCTGTCACTCTAGCAACCCATCATCTAATTATTACTTCCCAATACCTTCCTCTAGGCCCAAACAATGGTGAAGTGTCATGTAGTCGACGTTCACATAACACCACTAGAGGAGACACAACATACATCTCATCAAAATATCGAACGAATACCAAATTCACATGACTACTAATAGCACGACTTCTCCCATGTCCTCAGGAACAAACGTAACTACTCAAAAAGCATATTCATGTTCATAATCAGAGGAGTATTAATATGCATATAGGATCTGAACATATGATCTTCCACCAAATAAACCAACTAGCATCAACTACAAGGAGTAATCAACACTACTAGCAACCTACATGTACCAATCCCAGACTTAGAGACAAGAATTGGATACAAGAGATGAACTAGGGTTTGAGAGGAGATGGTGTTGGTGAAGATGTGGATGGAGATTGGCCCCCTTCCGATGAGAGGAGCGTTGGTGATGACGATGGCGATGATTTCCCCCTCCCGGAGGGAAGTGTCCCCGGCAGAACAGCTCTGCCAGAGCCCTAGATTGGTTCCGCCTCGTGGCGGCGGAGTCTCGTCCCGAAAGCTTGCTTATCATTTTTCTTCGGACGAAAGACTTCATATAGCAGAAGATGGCCACCGGAGGGCCACCAAGGGGCCCACGAGGCAGGGGGGCGCGCCCCCGCCCTCATGGCCAGGGTGTGGGTCCCCTCTGGTATTTCTTCCGCTCATTTTTTTTTATTATTTCCAAAAACAACTTCCGTGGAGTTTCAGGACTTTTGGAGTTGCGCAGAATAGGTCTCTTATATTTGCTCCTTTTCCAGCCCAGGATTCCAGCTGCCGGCATAATCCCTCCTTATGTAAACCTTGTAAAATAAGAGAGAATAGGCATACCTATTGTGACATAATGTATAATAACAGCCCATAATGCGATAAATATCGATATAAAAGCATGATGCAAAATGGGCATATCAAGGTCTCATACCTCTCATCATGGGCATGAGTCTGAAATACCAATTTCAACTCTTGGAACATCTCATATGCTCCATGTCATTCAAAACATTTTTGAAGTCCCGGTTCTAAGCCGTAAAGCATGGTGCACTAAACTATCAAGTAGTCATCATACCGAGCTTCTCAAACGTTCATAACGTCTGCATCAGCTCCTGCAATAGGTCTGACACCTAGTGGTGCATCAAGGACATAATTCTTCTGTGCACCAGCGAGGATAATCCTTAGATCATGGACCCAGTCCACATCATTGCTACTATCATCTTTCAACTTAGTTTTCTCTAGGAACGCATTAAAATTCAAGGGAACGGTAGCACGGGCCATTGATCTACAACATAGATATGCAAAAACTATCAGGACTAAGTTCATGATAAATTTAAGTTCAATTAATCATATTAATTAAGAAAACTCCCACTTAGATAGACATCCCTCGAGTCATCTAAATGATCATGTGATCCATATCAACTAAACTATGTCCGATCATCACGTGAGATGGAGTAGTTTTCAATCGTGAACATCTCTATGTTGATCACATCTACTATATGATTCACGTTCGACCTTTCGGTCTCAGTGCTCCGAGGCCATGTCTGTACATGCTAGGCTCGTCAAGTTTAACCCGAGTATTCCGCACGTGCAAAGCTGTCTTGCACCCGTTGTATGTGAACGTAGACCTTATCACACCCGATCATTGATACGCCTCCAACGTATCTACAATTTTTTATTGCTCCATGCTATATTATCCACTGTTTTGGGAAATATTGGGCTTTATTTTCCACTTTTATATTACTTTTGGGACTAACCTATTAACCAGAGGCCCAGCCCAGATTTGCTGTTTTTTGCCTATTTCAGTATTTCAAGGAAAAGGAATATCAAACGGAGTCAAAACGGAACGAAATCAACTGGAGAAGTTATTTTTGGAAGGAAAGCCACCCGATGGACTTGGAGTGCACGTCAGGAAAGAAGTGAGGTGCTCATGCGGGAAGGGGCGCGCCCACCCCCCTAGGGCGCGCCCCCCTGCCTCGTGCCCCCCCCCCCTTCAGTCCACCGACGTACCCCCTGCACCCATATATACCTACGTATCGTAAAACTTCCAGAACAGAAGATAGATCAGGAGCTCCGCCGCCGCAAGCCTCGAGCCACCAAAACCAATCGGGACCCTATTCCGCACCTGCCGAGGGGGCATCCTCACCTGTGGACATCTTCATCATCCCGGCGCTCTCCATGACGAGGAGGGAGTAGTTCACCCTCGGGGCTGAGGGTATGTACCAGTAGCTATGTATTAGATCTCTCTCTCTCGTGTTCTTGATTTGGCACGATCTTGATGTATCGCGAGCTTTGCTATTATATTTGGATCTTATGTTTCTTCTCCCCTCTACTCTCTTGTAATGTATTGAGTTTTCCCTTGAAGTAATCTTATCGGATTGAGTCTTTAAAGATTTGAGAACACTTGATGTATGTCTTGCCGTGCGTCTCTGCGGTGACAATGGGATATCACGTGATTCACTTGATGTATGTTTTGGTGATCAACTTGCAGGTTCCGCCCATGAACCTATGCATAGGGGTTGGCACACGTTTTCGTCGTGATTCTCCGGTAGAAACTTTGGGGCACTCTTTGAGGTTCTATGTGTTGGTTTGAATAGATGAATTGATATTGTGTGATGCATATCATATAATCATACCAACGGATACTTGAGGTGACATTGGAGTATCTAGGTGACATTAGGGTTTTGGTTGATTTGTATCTTAAGGTGTTATTCTAGTACGAACTCTAGGGCTGTTTGTGACACTTATAGGAATAGCCCAACGGATTGATTGGAAAGAATAACTTTGAGGTGGTTTCATACCCTACCATAATCTCTTCATTTTTTCTCCGCTATTAGTGACTTTGGAGTGACTCTTTCTTGCATGTTGAGGGATAGTTATGTGATCCAATTATGTTATTATTGTTGAGAGCACTTGCACTAGTGAAAGTATGAACCCTAGGCCTTGTTTCCTATCATTGAAATACCGTTTACGCTCACTTTTATCGCTTGCTACCTTGCTGTTTTTATATTTTCAGTTTACAAAAACCTATATCTACCATCCATATTGCACTTGTATCATCATCTCTTCATGAACTAGTGCACCTATACAATTTACCATTGTATTGGGTGTGTTGGGGACACAAGAGACTCTTTGTTATTTGGTTGCAGGGTTGCTTGAGAGAGACCATCTTCATCCTATGCCTCCCACGGATTGATAAACCTTAGGTCATCCACTTGAGGGAAATTTGCTATTGTCCTACAAACCTCTGCACTTGGAGGCCCAACAACGTCTACAAGAAGAAGGTTGTGTAGTAGACATCAAGCTTTTTTATGGCGCCGTTCCCGGGAGGCTAGGTAAGTGAAGGTATATCTTTAGATCTTGCAATCGAATGCTTTTTGTTTCTTTTTTTAGCACTAGTTTAGTTTATAAAAGAAAACTACAGAAAAATGGAATTAAGTTTGTCTCATACGCTTCACCTTTTTAATATCTTTCGTGAGTATGATGGAAAGGAAAATTGTGCCAAAGTGTTAGAAGAAGAATGCATTAAAATGTTTGGCACTAAATCTTTGAATGATGAGCATGATTGCAATGTTGTTAGTATGAACTCCTTGAATATCCATGATGCTAATGATATGCAAAGCCACAAGCTTGGGGAAGCTATGTTTGATGAAGATGATATTTTTTGTCCCCCAAGCTTTGATGAGCAAATTTACTATGATGAAAGCATGCCTCCTATCTATGATGATTATTGTGATGACACGTATGCTTTATATAATAATGATAACCATTAAACTTGTCATCTTGATCTTAATTTTCAATCACATGATAGTTATTTTGTTGAGTTTGCCCCCACTATTGTTGATGAGAAGAATTTTGCTTATGTGGAGAGTAGTAAAATTTCTATGCTTGTAGATCATGAAAAGAATTCTTTAAGTGCCGGTTATATTGTTGCATTCATTCATGATTCTACTGAAAATTATTGTGAGAGAGGATCGTATGCTTCTACATATTGCATTAATATCAAGTTTCCTCTCTATGTGCTTAAAGTTTTGAAGTTATGCTTGTTTTACCTTCCTATGCAAGATGATTCTTGTTCCCATAAGTTGTTTGCTCACAAAATCCCTATGCATAGGAAGTGGGTTAGGCTTAAATGTGCTAGTAATATTCTTCGTGATGCTCTCTTTATGTTTCAATTCTTATATTTTATGTGAGCATCATTGAAATCATCATGCCTAGCTAGGGGCGTTCAACAATAGCGCTTGTTGGGAGGCAACCCAATTTTATTTTTAGTTGTTTGTTTTTTCTTCTGTTTAGGAATAAATAATCCATCTAGCCTCTGTTTAGATGTGGTTTTATGTTTTAATTAGTGTTTGTGCCAAGTAGAACCTTTGGGAAGACTTGGGTGAAGTCTTTATGATCATGCTGTAAAAAACAGAAACTTTAGCGCTCACGAGATTAGCTTCAACTTTTTACTGGAGAGTTCTATTTAGTTGATTATTTTTACAGGTGATTACTAGACAAATTCCTCAGGTCCACCAATTTATTTTATAATTTTTGGAGTTCCATAAGATTGCGTATGATACAGATTACTACAGACTGTTCTGTTTCTGACAGATTCTGTTTTCATTGTGTTGTTTGCTTATTTTGATGAATCTATGGCTAGTAAAATAGTTTATAAACCATAGAGAAGTTGGAATACAGTAGGTTTAACACCAATATAAATAAATAATGAGTTCATTACAGTACCTTGAAGTGGTGTTTTGTTTTCTTTCCCTAACGGAGCTCACGAGTTTTCTGTTAAATTTTGTGTTGTGAAGTTTTCAAGTTTTCGGTAAAGATTCGATGGACTATGGAATAAGGAGTGGCAAGAGCCTAAGCTTGGGGATTCCCAAGGCACCCCAAGGTAATATTCAAGGATAACCAAGCGTCTAAGCTTGGGGATGCCCGGATGGCATCCCTCTTTCGTCTTCGTTCATCGGTAACTTTACTTGGAGCTATATTTTTATCCACCACATGATATGTGTTTTGCTTGGAGCGTCATTTTATTTTCTTTTGTTTTGCTTTCTGTTTGAATAAAGTACCAAGATCTGAAATCCTTAAATGGGAGAGTCTTCACATAGTTGCATAATTATTCGACTACTCATTGATCTTCACTTATATCTTTCGGAGTAGTTTGTTATTGCTCTAGTGCTTCAGTTATATCTTTTAGAGCACAATGGTAGTTTTATTTTTAAGAAATAGATGAACTCTCATGCTTCACTTATATTATTTTGAGAGTCTTAAATAGCATGGTAATTTGCTTAAATAATCATAATATGCTAAGCATACAAGATTTGTAAGAATTCTTATGAGTGTGTTGAATACTAAGAAAAGTTTGATGCTTGATAATTGTTTTGAGATATGAAGATGGTGATATTAGAGTCATGCTAGTTGATTAGTTGTGAATTTAAAGAATACTTGTGTTGAAGTTTGTGATTCCCGTAGCATGCACGTATGGTGAACCGTTATGTGATGAACTCGGAGCATGATTTATTTATTGACTGTCTTCCTTATGAGTGGCGGTCGGGGACGAGCGATGGTGTTTTCCTACCAATCTATCCCCCTAGGAGCATGCGCGTAATACTTTGCTTTGATAACTTCTATATTTTTGCAATAAGTATATGAGTTCTTTATGACTAATGTCGAGTCCATGGATTATACGCACTTTTTCCCATCCTTCCACCATTGCTAGCCTCTCTAATACCGCGCACTTTTCGCCGGTATCATACACCCACCATATATCTTCCTCAAAACAGCCACCATACCTACCTATCATGGCATTTCCATATCCATTCTGAGATATATTGCCATGCAACTTTCCCTTTATTCCGTTTATTATGACACGCTCCATCATTGTCATATTGCTAGCATGATCATGTAGTTGACATCGTATTTGTGGCAAAGCCACCGTTCATAATTCTTTCATACATGTCGCTCATGAGTCATTGCACATCCCGGTACACCGCGGAGGCATTCATATAGAGTCATATTTTGTTCTAAGTATCGAGTTGTAATTCTTGAGTTGTAAGTAAATAAAAGTGTGATGATCATCATTATTAGAGCATTGTCCCAGTGAGGAAAGGATGATGGAGACTATGATTCCCCCACAAGTCGGGATGAGACTCCGGACGAAAAAAGAAAAAAAATAAAAAAAAGAGGCCATAAAAAAAGAGAAAAGGCCCAAATAAAAAAATAATAAAAAATGAGAGAAAAAGAGAGAAGGGACAATGCTACTATCCTTTTACCACACTTGTGCTTCAAAGTAGCACCATGATCTTCATGATAGAGAGTCTCTCATTTTGTCACTTTCATATACTAGTGGGAATTTTTCATTATAGAACTTGGCTTGTATATTTCAATGATGGGCTTCCTCAAAATGCCCTAGGTCTTCGTGAGCAGGCGAGTTGGATGCACACCCACTTAGTTCCTTTTGTTGAGCTTTCATACACTTATAGCTCTAGTGCATCCGTTGCATGGCAATCCCTACTCACTCACATTGATATCTATTGATGGGCATCTCCATAGCCCGTTGATACGCCTAGTTGATGTAATACTATCTTCCCCTCTTTTTGTCTTCTCCACAACCACCATTCTATTCCACATATAGTGCTATATCCATGGCTCACGCTCATGTATTGCGTGAAGATCGAAAAAGTCTTGAAAATGTTAAAGTATGAAACAATTGCTTGGCTTGTCATCGGGGTTGTGCGTGATTTAAATATTCTGTGTGGGGAAGATGGAGCATAGCCAGACTATATGATTTTGTAGGGATAACTTTCTTTGGCCATGTTAGTTTGAGAAGACATGATTGCTTAGTTAGTATGCTTGAAGTATTATTATTTTTATGTCAATATGAACTTTTGTCTTGAATCTTTCGGATCTGAATATTCATATCACAAGTAAGAAGAATTACATTGAAATTATGCCAACTAGCATTCCACATCAAAAATTATCTTTTTTATCATTTACCTACTCGAGGACGAGCAGGAATTAAGCTTGGGGATGCTTGATACATCTCCAACGTATCTATAACTTTTGATTGCTCCATGCTATATTATCTACTGTTTTGGGCAATATTGGGCTTTATTTTCCACTTTTATATTACTTTTGGGACTAACCTATTAACCGGAGGCCCAGCCCAGATTCTTTGTTTTTGCCTATTTCGATTTGAGGAAAAGGAATATCAAGCGGAGTCAAAGCGGAACGAAATCAACTGGAGAAGTTATTTTTGGAAGGAAAGCCACCGATGGACTTGGAGTGCGTCGGGGAAAGAAGGAGGTGCTCACGAGGGTAGGCGCGCCCCTGCCTCGTGGCCCCCTTCGTCCACCGACGTACCCCTGCACCAATATATACCTACATATCGTAAAACTTCGAGCAGAAGATAGATCGGGAGTTCCGCATGCAAGCCTCCGAGCCACCAAAAACCAAAGCGGGACCACTGTTCGGCACCTGCCGGAGGGCATCCTCACCGGTGGCCATCTTCATCATCCGGCGCTCTCCATGACGAGGAGGGAGTAGTTCACCCTCGGGGCTGAGGATATGTACCCGATGCTATGTGTTTGATCTCTATCTCTCGTGTTCTTGATTTGGCACGATCTTGATGTATCGCGAGCTTTGCTATTATAGTTGGATCTTATGTTTCGTCTCCCCTCTGCTCACGTGTAATGGATTGAGGTTCCCACTTGAAGTAATCTTATCGGATTGAGTCTTTAAAGATTTGAGAACACTTGATGTATGTCTTGCCGTGCGTATCTGTGGTGACAATGGGATATCACGTGATTCACTTGATGTATGTTTAGATGATCAACTTGCAGGTTCCGCCCATGAACCTATGCATAGGGGTTGGCACACATTTTCGTCGTGATTCTCCGGTAGAAACTTTGGGGCACTCTTTGAGGTTCTATGTGTTGGTTTGAATAGATGAATTGAGATTGTGTGATGCATATCGTATAATCATACCCACGGATACTTGAGGTGACATTGGAGTATCTAGGTGACATTAGGGTTTTGGTTGATTTGTATCTTAAGGTGTTATTCTAGTACGAACTCTAGGGCTGTTTATGACACTTATCGGAATAGCCCAACGGATTGATTGGAAAGAATAACTTTGAGGTGGTTTCATACCCTACCATAATCTCTTCATTTTTTTCTCCGCTATTAGTGACTTTGGAGTGACTCTTTGTTGCATGTTGAGGGATAGTTATGTGATCCAATTATGTTATTATTGTTGAGAGCACTTGCACTAGTGAAAGTATGAACCCTAGGCCTTGTTTCATATTGTTGCAATACCGTTTACGCTCACTTTTATCGCTTGCTACCTTGCTGTTTTTATATTTTCAGTTTACAAAAACCTATATCTACCATCCTTATTGCACTTGTATCATCATCTCTTCGCCGAACTAGTGCACCTATACAATTTACCATTGTATTGGGTGTGTTGGGGACACAAGAGACTCTTTGTTATTTGGTTGCAGGGTTGCTTGAGAGAGACCATCTTCATCCCTCGCCTCCCACGGATTGATAAACCTTAGGTCATCCACTTGAGGAAAATTTGCTACTGTCCTACAAACCTTTGCACTTGGAGGCCCAACAACGTCTACAAGAAGAAGGTTGTGTAGTAGACATCAAGCTCTTTTCTGGCGCCGTTCCCGGGGAGGCTAGGTAAGTGAAGGTATATCTTTAGATCTTGCAATCGAATGCTTTTTGTTTCTTTTTTAGCACTAGTTTAGTTTATAAAAGAAAACTACAAAAAAATGGAATTAAGTTTGTCTCATACGCTTCACCTTTTTAATATCTTTCGTGAGTATGATGGAAAGGAAAATTGTGCCAAAGTGTTAGAAGAAGAATGCATTAAAATGTTTGGCACTAAATCTTTGAATGATGAGCATGATTGCAATGTTGTTAGTATGAACTCCTTGAATATCCATGATGCTAATGATATGCAAAGCCACAAGCTTGGGGAAGCTATGTTTGATGAAGATGATATTTTTGTCCCCCAAGCTTTGATGAGCAAATTTACTATGATGAAAGCATGCCTCCTATCTATGATGATTATTGTGATGACACGTATGCTTTAAATAATAATGATAACCATTAAACTTGTCATCTTGATCTTAATTTTCAATCACATGATAGTTATTTTGTTGAGTTTGCCCCCACTATTGTTGATGAGAAGAATTTTGCTTATGTGGAGAGTAGTAAATTTTCTATGCTTGTAGATCATGAAAAGAATTCTTTAAGTGCTGGTTATATTGATGAATTCATTAATGTTTCTACTGAAAATTATTGTCAGAGAGGATCGTATGCTTCTACATATTGCATTAATATCAAGTTTCCTCTCTATGTGCTTAAAGTTTTGAAGTTATGCTTGTTTTACCTTCCTATGCAAGATGATTCTTGTTCCCATAAGTTGTTTGCTCACAAAATACCTATGCATAGGAAGTGGGTTAGGCTTAAATGTGCTAGTCATATTCTTCGTGATGCTCTCTTTATGTTTCAATTCTTATATTTTATGTGAGCATCATTGAAATCATCATGCCTAGCTAGGGGCGTTAAACAATAGCGCTTGTTGGGAGGCAACCCAATTTTATTTTTAGTTTTTTGTTTTTGCTTCTGTTTAGGAATAAATAATCCATCTAGCCTCTGTTTAGATGTGGTTTTATGTTTTAATTAGTGTTTGTGCCAAGTAGAACCTTTGGGAAGACTTGGGTGAAGTCTTTATGATCATGCTGTAAAAAACAGAAACTTTAAGCGCTCACGAGATTAGCTTCAACTTTTTACTGGAGAGTGATATTTAGTTGATTATTTTTGCAGGTGATTACTAGACAAATTCCTCAGGTCCACCAATTTATTTTAGAATTTTTGGAGTTCCAGAAGATTGCGTTTGATACAGATTACTACATACTGTTCTGTTTTTGACAGATTCTGTTTTCATTGTGTTGTGTGCTTATTTTGATGAATCTATGGCTAGTAAAATAGTTTATAAACCATAGAGAAGTTGGAATACAGTAGGTTTAACACCAATATAAATAAATAATGAGTTCATTACAGTACCTTGAAGTGGTGTTTTGTTTTCTTTCGCTAACGGAGCTCACGAGTTTTCTGTTAAGTTTTGTGTTGTGAAGTTTTCAAGTTTTGGGTAAAGATTCGATGGACTATGGAATAAGGAGTGGCAAGAGCCTAAGCTTGGGGATGCCCAAGGCACCCCAAGGTAATATTCAAGGATAACCAAGCGTCTAAGCTTGGGGATGCCCCGGATGGCATCCCCTCTTTCGTCTTCGTTCATCGGTAACTTTACTTGGAGCTAAATGCTTCCCGAGGAAATACTACCCCGATCACCTCATTTGGTGCCCCTACCCAGATGGAGGTTGATCCTGCTCCTGCTTCTACTGCTTCGTAGCCAGAACAGGAAGGAAAGAAATATGAAGAGCCCATGGCTCATGAACAAGTTGTACCACCTGTTGTGCCCCAGGAAACCGAAAAGATGTTGTTGTGACCCAAGTGTCCAAAGAGGTTGTTGTGCCTCCCTCTATAGAAAATGCACCGAAAGAAAAGGCCCTAGTGCCTAATAGTCAGAAAGCTGCTGAAGGAGTTCTAGCGAAAGAAAATGTAGGTCAGACTAGTGCTTCAATGCCATCTGCTCCACCGAAGATGAAAAGGCCCCTTGCTCCACTCAACCCCATTGACAAAAATATGCTAGCACCTGATGATTCTCAGTCCATGGAAATAAGCGATGAAGAAAATCTGAAAAATCCTCAGGAATCATTTCCCCTATTCTCTGCAGAATATGGCACAAATGATCCTGCATTCAATGAGCAGCTTCATCTTTCGAAGCTAGCTTTCTTTGGAACCAGCCCGTATGAAAGAGAGAGAACTTCACTATCACCCATATTTTGTTCTTCGTGCTGCATGAGATATCTTTCGCACTGAGGAGTTAGCATTACTTGATTCTCAAGCAATGTTACCATTATACTCAAAATCCGACCGTTGGACTCGTGTCTTTCGGCCATTGGCTGCCTTCGATGTCCAATTTGGTCATTTCCCATCAGGGAAGGCTGCGGCTATAAATAGCCACCCGACTCCAACGTTGTCTGTTGGCTGCTTCGCTTGAGATTTATGAGAAATTGATTTGAGCAACCCCTCTCCCAGTGATTTGAGTTTAAGATCCATCGAGAGAAAAATTCAAGAGCCCAAACTTAGACAGTGGCTTAGCATCATGGTAGTTCTGAGTTAGAGTTCTTGTACCTATTACTCTTGAGAGCTGCACACTCTCTAGACAAATAGGTTTCCGCTTGAGTGTTGAAGAGTTGTTGTATTCACCGAGCTAGATCTTCAGCAACCAAGAGTGATTGTGGTTCGGGAAGGTCAACCAAAGGTTTCGAGATCACCGACAAGTATCTACAACGAGATAAATCAACTGAAGTCTAATCAGCTTCGAGTTGAAGGATAATAGGGTGAAGAGAGTTTATCTTCCATGTTAAGTCACAACCCCTCCAACCAGACATAGCCCTTTGGTAGAAGGGTGAATTGGTCTACCAAATTCAACTGTCGCCATTGGGCGCCACTAATTCATTCTATTTTACTACATCTCATTCAGCATTTTACTTTCGTGCTCTGTGTTGACAGTTTGTCCGATCAGTAACACCTGTTGTTTCATTCCTTTGCATCGATCATCTCTGTTGCTCACTTCAGATATCATTGTTTTCACCCTGTTGCATTCTCATCACTGTCTTCATCTTCTCCGTGATATTCCTTGGTACTTCTGCGTTAACTTGTTATAGTTTTCCTTCGATGTTCTTGTCATGTTTTACCTCATGTTACTTCATGTGATAGCTTGTAGCATTACTATCATTGTGATCAAACCTGTGTTATTGCGAGCCCGTGCCATAATTGCTTCCTACGTCGATGGATATGCTCCCCAACATCATGACTGATTGAACTGTTTTCCATCGTACTTATTTTAGCTGTTGTGTTTGGGATCAGTTCAAAACATTCAAAAGAATTTTTGAATCTCCCATCCCCCTTTGGTCGATATACTCTCGATCCTAATAAACCCGCTAATATGCACAACTCTCTCTGAAGAACAACACATCAAACTTGGCCAAAGAAGACAAATAGATCGGAGAGCATACAAAGCTATTCAATTATACAGCAAATAAACTTCAAAAGATTCAATTGATTTCTATGAACAATCTAATCATAAAGTGATAATTCGTCGTATCCCAACAAGCACACCACTTATTACATCATATGGATCCTAATCATGTGAGGTAGCTCACGGGAACTTTATACTAAATCACAAGGGGAGAAGATGCCATCTAGCTACTGCTATGGACTCTAAGGTCCTAAAGGAACTACTCACACATGATTGATAAATATGCCTCCGGCAATGGATTCCCCCTCGGCAGGTGCTGGAACAGACCTCCAGATTGGATCTCCTTGGAACATAAACTTTCGGCGGCAGTAAATATCAAAGAAAAATAGTACTAAGGGTTCCACAAAATATGGGATTTATAGGCGGAAGAATGGAGCTAAGGCGGTGCACAGGGGCCCACACAGCCTTGGGGCGCGGGTCAACCCCTGGTCGTGTTGATGGTGTCCTCGATAGGGAAGGTGCTAACCACGTCGGCTCCCAGACATGGGCTGGGCCGAGGACACCCAAACAACGAATCAGGGGGCCACATTTGTTAGGCCCCATGAAGGGATCAATATGAAATCTTACGAAGACTCGGCGCAAACTCCACCAAGGCACGAATGCAATCTTCGGCATGTTTATCTTCAAATGTAACCGACCTACGGTAACCGTAGGTACCCCCAGTGTCTATATAAACCAAGGGGTGTAGTCCATAGAGGAAACTTCATTCATACATGATCTCGAGGTAGATCAACATGTACTCTATAGCCCATCCAAAGTCAATACAAACAAAGTAGGACGTAAGGTTTTACCTCTTCGAGAGGGCCTGAACGTGGGTAAACAGTGTGTCCCCTCTGTGTCCTCTTACCATCCTGGCAAGGCTACTAGTTCGGGACCCCCTACCCGAGATCTACCGGATTCGATTTAGTCATTGGTGGGCCATACAAGTCCCTCTACGTAGCCGAAGCGGCTCGATGTCTCGCCTCCAGATCAACAATAGCGTTGGCTGCGGCATGACTTTCTTCCCAGGACAACTCTTTGTCTTTGGTAGCATCACGCCGATTTGACTGGCCACCTCGGCCGAATCAAAAATTCTGCCCCAAGTCAGATCATTAGATTTGGGAACCTAAATAGATATTTCATGTATATATATTATTGATTTATTCAAATTTATTGTTCATCCGTGAGCATATGAGCTTGTGATCAGTAGCAGATTTTTGTGATGGCACATTAATAATTTACACATCACACACTCTAGAAATATCTATTTAGGTACACCTAAACTCTCTAGTCTTGAACTCCAGATATCTCTTCAAGTTTGCTATATCCACATGTTCTAAAAGCAATCCTCCAACTATACATGCATTTAACAATACCATGAAAAAGTGATACATATATATACATTATAATACATCAATGGCATAACTACATTGGCAAAATAATGTCAAAATATTAGTTTGATTAAGTACCCCAAACTAAATAATTAAATCACTTGTTGTAACGAAACACATGTTTGGTTTATCACTACAAATATATAGTGCTATATATGGACATTGTATGGGGAACTGAAACCCTAATATTAATGGACATTTTGAGTTGTTAATACCGCCAATAAAAAATGTTATACGTATAATATATAAAAAATGTATCAATAAAAACAACATACAACTAGGTGTGTTATGACGTGGTAACAAAGTTTAGTATAAATAGTTATATGTGCAGATTTTTAACTCACCCCACGCCCATGAATTGGTTGAAAATCTCACCTCCATCTTAATCTCAAGACCATGGAGAAATGAAATAGTATCACTCATGTATCAAAATGAACTGCTATATTCTTAAGATAGTGATTGCCATCAGAAAAGAGTACCAATATATTGTGAATTCCAGGTTAGCAGAGCTAGCATGACATAATCTTTTCATCACTTTTAAATCAAACATATATGATTAGTATCAAAACATGTAGAGAGAAGTCCATATTACAACGTCAAACTATCAGCAAAGTCCAAAAACACAACCATAAACTATGAAACTATTTAACAACTGTCAACTTTCAATACCGGACAAAAAACAACCTTGAGGTGACTTTTGACCGGTTTGACTGGTCAGCGTCCTAGCCAACGCCATTTGGGGTCAAGTTTTGCCAAAACAAAGTTTGTAGAACAAATTGAAAAAAAAACTCAAAAATCAACACAACCATTATATTCAATCTAGGAAAGTTTCAACCAGTTTTGCTAAGTGCAAAACAAATGAGAGCAAAAATTCAAATTCTGAGCCATTTTGGGTCAAATTTTGGCCGAAATAAAAAGTTTCCAGAAAAAAATTAAAAATTTTCTTAAACTTTTAAACAACTATTATATTGAATCTGAGAAATTTTAAACCCATTTTGCCAAGTATAAAAAAATGAGAGCAAAAATTCAAATTTAGAGACATTTGGGGTCAAATTTTGGTCAAGAAAAATGTTTCTAGAAAATTTTGGAAAACATCTCAAAAATCAACACAACTGTTATAATAAATCAGGGAAAGTTCTAACCGGGAGAAAAAATGAGAGCAAAAAATCACATCCAGTCATTCTGGGTTAAATTTTGGCATAAACAGTTTTTAGAAAAAAAATTGAGAATATCCTCAAAAATCTACACAACCCTTAGATTCAATCTATGAAAGTTTGAAGGAGTTTTGTTGAATGGTAAAAAATACAAGGAAATTTCATATTCAGGAGATGGTGACATGGCGGATGACTAGGACGTTGACAGGTCAAAACAAGTCAACACATGTAAAAAACCACACGAAGGTTTTTTTTTCAGTATTGAAAGCCGAGGGTTGTAAATTACACAGTTTTGTAGTTGAAGGTTGTGTTAGGATTTGCTGGTAGTTTGAGATTGTAATATGGGCTTCTCCCAAACATGTATGAAGCTATATGTCATCTAATTGCCAAAATAGGGTGTATTTCTGTTTCTCTAGTTGTCATCGGTTTTGAGAGTAATTTTTTGATAATTGCACATGGATAAAATTAATAGTAGAGTTCAATGGTTAACTCTTTGCACCTACCTAACTGGGTGATTTGGAAGAGGTTTAGTGATTACATTTGTTAGACAATCATTTTGGTGTTAGATCATATCATATAATAAGGTTTTAGATTTATTGTAAATTCTTTAGTGGTCTATATGGCTACCTTAGAATATTTTAGCGAAAAAGGGGGAGCCGTTGTTAATTTAGTTTGTCTGGAATACAATTTAAGTCTATGGATCCTACAACAAGACTTAATTTGCACCAATCAACCTGAATCAATAGTTTTGTAGGTGTCGCTACAGTTGTACCCCCATCCACGTAGGCCATGCTCTCCACGTCACACTATGACGCATGTAAGTAGGCATGGTTATAATCACGTGGTGATGTCCACGTCAGGATTATGCTCATGAGTGGTCGTCTACGAATGTGTATGCCATGAATGGGTTCTGTTTTTCATGTCCCACCATGACGTGTGCATACCCCTCTAGACGGCATCAACTGTTTCAGTGTAGCGTTGGTGGCAACACAAGGTGATTTTGGCTAGGTGGTGCTCTTTGAGTACCAGGTGTCAAACTCTGGGGTGACAACCTCTAGGTCTGTCATTCGTCAGTCGTATCTCACAATGGCGGTGTTTAAGCATCATGCCATTGTTGAAGACATTGTTTTGAGATTGCTTAGGCCTGCTCTTCCTGGTGAAAACCCTTGATATGGGCCTTCAGTGGCTAGCTCCTGCGACGAAACCGCTTGTGTATCGTTACCTTTCAGAGGCTTTCGAAGAACATTTTTCGTAGTCACTATGTTGTCGAAGATGGTGGTTGACGTTGACGGTTCTTGTTGCATCTCGTTAGTCGCTTCGACATGGCATTTGGTATCTTGCTCTTTTTATGTCTTTCTTTTCTCAATAATTTGGTGCCTACATTTAAATCTTTTTTAACCACAATAAACATACCCTACCGCTATGAGCATCTCCGATAGGCCGAGCCCAGCATATCAATCTTGAGATTGATAAAGTCACCACATGCGTCTTCGTAGTCATTGGAAATGTCTTCTCCCATTGAACGAATATCGCCAGTAAGTCTGGAATAGATCCAGAAAATGCGAGCGCCAGTGCCAAGTGTAGGACTTAAACCCTTTTGGGTTGTTTCCACCGCAAAGAACCTAACCATCTGAGCTAGGCTTAGTTCGCTGATTAAATCTATTTTTAAGAAACACTAACAGACATCTTATATGTGATATTTATTAAGGAAAATAATTGCCTGTACAATAGGAAACAACTAAACACAGATCAACCAGTACAAAACAAAAACATATTCGCCTTCTTCTTCCTTCGATGGTACACCGCCCATGAGAGATTGAAAATTACACCAAACCACAGTAAAGAAAGGGACATCTGCAAACGCCTTTGACATAAAGGCTACAATGACCACTCATCCTCTAGAAGTTGCTAAAGAAGCATTGGTTGGAGTATCATCCCGCGCAAAATAGGCTTGCAGACCATCACCATCGGGTGCAGATGATTGGAGAAACCGAGCCTTGTCGCAAAACAACACAGAATAAGATGTCGAAGTCGTTGCACTAATTGCCAACCAATTGCTCTCCATTAGGGACACACCAAATGCCAAGTTTTGAAGAGAGCCAACAGATCTAGAGACACAACTCTCTTAGGCCCTTGGCCGATGCCGGATCGGACGTCGTCAAGGTAGGAAGTGACCGGAGAGCGGAGAGACCTTATCAAATACGCCATCGCCGCCACCACATCGTCGATGTCGCTGGGAAACAAAACTTAAGGAGAGAAAAAAAGAACGAACAGACCCCCCACCCCCACACACACTCCTCTTCCCGCCGACAAGGGCATCGAACGGGGATGCGAAGGGGTGCCGATGCGACGTCATATGGGAGAAACTTAGCGGCGGTTAGGGATGAGAGAGAGAGAACTAGAGAGAATCGAGAAAATCTTTTGTATGACCTTTCGTACGTACACATCAAATCTTGAGGGTTTGTGAACATCGAATTGGTTGATTTAGCCCATATCTAGCGTGTAGATAACCCCCACGCACTCCCTCCTCCCTCCAAGCTGTCAAATGGCCAGCTCTAACAGCGGCGCCGAGGATAAGAGCAAAGCAATTAAACTAACCCGCCAATGACAGCGAAGATTAGCCCCTGATCACCGGGCTTAAGGCGCTTTTCCAGGGCACGCCTTTGTCGGGGCGCGGTGCACCTGGACGTGCTAATGATCCCCGGACCGGTGGCGCGCACATGGGCTTCGCCCCCGCGGCACGGCACGGCGCCGCTGCGGCACTATAATACTCCTCGCCGGGACACGTCGCGGGGTTAGCCGGGGCCGATTATGTGATCCCATGGCGGATTTGTCGAGTTCCCTAAGGTCAGCACGCTGCGAGCCTGTGATTCCACTGGCCGGGAGGCGTTTTAAAATGGTCGATCATGTGTATGGATCGGCCGGAGAGGCTGGGTAGCTGGGCGTGCTGCGCTGTGATGCGAAAAGGGCGCGCTTGGACTGATTCGAGCGGGGGAAGAGATCATTTCACTGGGCCGGGCGCGAATCGTCGGGCTCCATTGGTTAAGACTGCACCTCATTCGACGGACGGGCAATGCCGTGCTGATTTGTTTTACGTAAAGCGCTGTTTGTTCTGCTGCACTGATGCCACTCTAGCCGACACCGTCGGCAGATCACGCTAACCGATGAGGATAACTTAAGCAATGCCTTGGAGATGCGTGCCGTTCGTAGCTTATGTGCGCAATGCGACAGGAGTAAGTATGGTGAATTGGCGCATGGTTGAGCCGTGTGTTCCGAAATGACTCCAACAACTTAGTACTTCACGTAATGATGGCGGACAACACTGACGGGCATAGGCATAGCTGCTGTTCCAGACAGAAGAACAGCTAGGTGCCCGCATAGGCATAGTTGAATTAACCTCGTCGGGCCGCCATCGTGCTCCCCCCTCTTGCGACGTGTCGCTGGAAACAGAGGAAGAGTGTGCCGGCGTCGCCTTCACCGCCCGCGACCCAGCTCTCCACTCCGATGGCACACCATTGTTGGTCCCCTTAGAGCATTACTAGTAGAATTCTCAAACCCTCAAATCCTTAAAGCATTTTTAAGGATTGAGAAGTGACATTTTTTGACACTTTTAAGGGTTGAAAAACAGGGGCAAATACTAGAACCCTCAAACCCAACCGTAAACTGCTTTAAGGGTTGGATTTGAGGGTTCTAGTATTTGCCTCAACCCAACCTTTAAATCTATCATTTGGCATCTCACAATTTATGACAACAAGAACACAATCAACTTCCAAACAAACTACCAAATGACAATCAATGATGCATGGTTTAATAGTTTACATCACAATATCATCATCTTCCTCCTCTCATCGGCACCATCACCAAAAGTTGCACCTCCGCGCCATCTCCTAGACCACAAGCGGGCTACATCAAGCATCTCCATCGGCACCGGTGGAGTCGTACACACCGCCATCACCACAACTACTCATCGGAGTGTCACCTCGAAAAGTAGAGGACGCAACACGGAACATCCTCTTCCTCTCTGCGATGTCCTCCTTGTAGTCCTTCCACCATTGCAATTAGTCTTGATCCATGTCCTTCTTGGACATCATCATGTGCTCTTTCTCTTCCACTATGAGTTCTTTCCATACCTTTGCCTCTTTGAGCTTGATCATCCTCTCCTTCAACTCGGCCTTGCGCTTTGCTTCTTCACGTTTTGCTTCAACTTGTGCAAGCTTGACCTCTTTCTTCTTCTCGGTGATAAGAAGCTTCATCTTCAATGTCTTCGTTGTCAATTCCTCTCTTGCCTTCATCATGTGGTCCATCTTCTCCCTTAGGCTTGACGCCTCTTCTTCCATCTTCACCCTTAGCTTGCCCTTCTTGTTTCCCTCGGGCTTGCCCACGTTCCTCTCCTCCTCATCTTCACTATCGTCCATCCTTAGCATTGCCGACTTCTTGGGTGCGGTCTCTTGATCCCTCAACTTCCACTTGTCAAAGGTTTAAAGAATTGACCAAACATGCTTAAATGGAAATGGCTTGCCCTTGGAAGCGGCCATCTCCTTGTACCTCAAGCCGGCAATTGTCTCCTATCAACCACACATAAATCACATAAGAACCCACCAATAGCATAGTGTACACACATAATCAAAATAGTGAAGAAATATGTACTCAAATAGGTTCGGTGACGGTGGCGGGCGGGGCCGCGGCCGCGGCGGCAGGCTTCTTCCGCGGCTTCTTCACGGCCGGGGACGAGCCGACGACCTTGGCGGCCCCTCGAGGCCCACGGCCGGCTCTTCTTGGGGGCGGGCGCGGCGGCCGTGGGCAGCGCCGGGCGGGACGGGCAGGCGGGAGCACTGAGGCGGGAGGAGGCGCGAGCCGCCCGCCCGCCGCTTGCCCCGGCGTGGGTCGCCGCCACCACGTCGGCGACGATCGGGCGAGGCGGGGCCGAGGCGGGCGGACGGGCGGGCGGGAGCGGCGGGCGCGGCGGCGGCGGCGGGCCTTCCATGGCCGGCGTGGCGGGAGGCGGCGAGAGCGGAGGAGGAGCGGTTGCCTCCCCCGCGAGCGAGGAGCGAGCGATGGGGAGGAGTGCGGGTTAGGGGGAGATTTTCCCCTCAACCCCTACTTCTACAGATTGCAAAGTGGTTTGAGGGTTGGACCTCTAAATTTTTTTACGGGTTTGAGGGTTTAGAGGTTCTAGTCTACGGCGTTTTTTCGGCGAAAACTGTAAAATAAAAGCGGTTATTTTTAGGGGTTTGAGGGCTCTACTAGTAATGCTCTTAGCTGCTCCACCACAGCAACCATGGCGGGCATAAGCAATCAGGCAATAAGCCCTAGGTCCCGGACGTACTACTCCTCTGCCTACGCTCTAGCGCCGCAACCTAACCATGTGTTCTGCACTTTACCAAAAACCAAACAGTTTCTTGATTCTGGCCGCCATTTTTTGTTCCTACCACTTCTCACTAACTGAACTTGCTATAAAACCGAACTTCACTGACCGAAACACGGGTTTCTACGCTCATTTTTTATGAACACCACAAATACTACATTTTTGCTTAAAATACAGGTAGAGGTAGCCTGGTAATTACGTTTGGTCAGTGAAGCAACACTAGTACCAGGTAGTACTATGCAAGACTGAAAACAATGATCTCTTTCAGTACTGTTCGGTTCACACGGTAGCATGCTTTTCAGTAGTTGCGCAAGCGCACCCGCTTCTGTGGCAACATCACAAGCACATCTCGAGCTCTTCAGATAGTTGAATCCTAAACCACTCACGTTTCATAGTATGATCCGAAGTCCAAACAACGCGTCTCTACACTCTCAACGGGATATAGTAACTGTAAACTACAACGCCCGCCCTCAGAAACATGTTGACATCTCAATCTGCCAAACGCATGTATAGAAACAACAACAACAAAAATGTATGTGCCCGGAACTTCTAAATGCACAGCACAGCTAAAGAAGTTATTAACAGCATTTGTGCTACAAACAGTTGAATGAAATAATAAGAAGCAACAATTGCAAACCGTGCAACAGGAAAATGCAACAAGATTTTCAGGGCTGCTGTAGCATTATTTTCTAGAACAATACTATACTACAACCATGTCAATTTCTCAATATAGTGGTTAACTATTAGCTATTGGGCAAAGGGCCAGAAGTATGACATTGAAACTCAGCCCAAAATCTCATTCTTTACGCAAGAAATCAAGAAGATTTAGAATCATTTATTAGAGTAAAACATGTCTAAATCCTGCAGGAAATAAAACTGTTCCAACCTATCACGACAGACACACGTAAGATGGCCCCACATTTGACCATCAATCAGCTCCCACAAATGCACATTCCTACAATCCAATACGGAATCCTACATAAGCCAAGTCAGATTTTACGAGAGCATCACATCAACTGCGCTCATATACTAGTTATAACCAGCAACAGACAGCAACAGTTGACGGTGGTAGATGCAATAGATAGATGCATGAAGAAAACTGCATTATAACAGAACACTTCATTGAGAAGTTGACTATGATGCAACATGCAAGCATTAAATTTAATTAGTTGTGCTCCAAGGTATTCTTGAAGGCAGGTGCAGCTTCAAGTAGGCAAAAAGTAGAATCTGCCTCTTCTCATTATCAGTTACAACAAAGGGTACAAACAGGAAACAACTATTAGGAAGACCACTAGATCAAGAGGTAAAATCAAGCAATTCTTCAGTTCAAGAAATAGTGATATGAGGCATAAAGAATGCTTCAGAACAGGATGTTACTAACTGTAAAGTACAGCACCCGCCCTCAGAAATATGTTAACATCTCAATCTACCAAATGGATGTAGAAACAACAAAAAACAAATTGTGCCCGGAACTTTTATATGCACAGCACAGCTAAAGAAGTTATTAACAGCAACTGTGCTACGAACATTGCATGAAGTATGTATCCAAAATGGTTAACAGTTGAATTGAAATAATAAAAGGTAGTAATTGCAAACTGTGCAACAGAAAAATGCAACAAGATTTTCAGGACTGCAGTACCAGTCTTTTCTAGAACAATACTACTACAACCGTGTCCAATTCTCAATATACTGGTAAGCTCAGTCACCATAAGACCTACCTAACCATCTCCAACAGTTCTTTGACATTAGCTATTCGGCAAAGGGCCAGAAATATGACATTGAAACTTAGCCCGAAATCTCATTTTTTACGCAAGAAATCAAGATGATTTGGAATCATTCACTAGAATAAAACAAGTCTAAATCCTGCAAGAAATAAAACTGTTCCAGCCTATCATGGCAGACACACGTAAGAAGGCCCCACATTTGACCATCGATCAGCTCCCACAAATGCACATTGCTACAATCAACAGAATCCTACATGAGCCAAATTCAATTTTACGAGAGCATCACAATCTGCATCATATCCTACTTACAACCAGCAATACATACAGTCACAGTTGAAGGTGGTAGATGCAATGAACAGATGCATCAAGAAAACTAAATTATAAAAGAACACTTCATGAGAAGTTGACTATGATGTAACATGCAAGCATTTAATTTAATCAGTAATGCTCCAAGGTATCCTAGAAATCAGGTGCAGCTTCAAGTCAGAAAACAGTAAAATCTGCCTCTTCTCATTGTCAGCTACAACAAAGGGTACAAACAGGAAACACACTAAAAATTGACTATTAAGAAGACAACTAGATCAAGAGGTAAATCAATCAATTCTTCAGTTCAAGAAATAGTGATATGAGGCATGAAGAATGCTCAATATCAAGTATGGAGAAGAACACTAGATAAATAGAATGAAGCATGTCATCAGCCCAAGAAAATAGAGACATCAGACGGATCAGTTCGAAAATATTTCAAAAGCAGAGCAAAACGGCTTGGTAATTTTAGCATCAACCCAAGCAGTAGTCACTTCATCCCGAAATGGTATCTAAAGTCTGAAACAAGCATAGCTTTCATGCAACCACATAAAAGTCACTTCTGATCAACACAAAAAGAAGAAATCAGCAGGCCCATACTTGATCCAATACATAGACATTGCAACTCGTGAGGATACGAAAACTAGTTCGTCAAGAAGCACCGCCTCTCTCAACATCCGTCAGATGAAAGGTGAAGCGTCGACAGCATGACCTTCTACTGGTGTGAAGAAATCATGCGGAACAAGAGTTTGTTTGAGCCGATGCCTAGAGGGATAGATGTCTTGGAAGCTAGCAACCAGTTTGCCATCAGTGTCAATGTAAAACAGCGAATGACCAAAACTGGCCAGCAAGAGCACGTCACCACCACCCGAAGCAACGGTCACATACCAATAGCACTCACCATCATGGCCTTCAAGCTTTCCCCTGATTTCTGCGATCGGCAATGCAACCCGGTACTTCAAGTCCCAAACCTCACTGTCGTAGTTCGGCAACACCCATATATCAACAACTTCCGCAGCCTTGTTACAGCAATAGATGCCAAGCATGTCATCCATCTCAAGGATGCATGACTTGAGTGGGATCAACTGGAGCATGCATGTGCCGAAACGACTCAGCTATGGTGTTAAATACCACCAGTTCCCTTCCAGCCTCACAATCCTCCAGTGGGTTCTCGCCTGGGCGATAAAACAGGCACCAATGCAGGCTATCACGCACCCGGACAGGTCCATGGAAGTAAGCCGACGAGAATTCGTGCTCCGACAACCCGATGTACCTCGGTGGCTGGTCGGATCCCAGCGCAAAGACATAGCAGCCAGTTTTGCCTGTAGGCGAGTCACAGTCACTGTCGTCCCCCCAGTCCATTGCGCCCCTCCACTGCAGTAACAGCCGGTACTCGTCGGTAGGTCCGTGTAGGTACATCCCCAGGATGTTGAAGTCCGGCAGGGGCGGGAGGGAGGCGTGCTGACGCGTTACCGGGTTGCAGACGGCGAGGCGGGCGCGATTGCCAAGCCCGCCAGACTTGGCGACGAGGAGGAGGCCGTCGCAGCAGAGCTCCAGACTGAAGGACCCGCCAAGCCGGGAGACGGTGTGGAACTGGGCGTCGGCGGTGGCGGCGGACCGGTGGTCGAAGGCGAGGAAGGTACGGTACAAGTTGTCGGTGACGATGGGGAGGGCGGGCTGGCGAGCGTGGTGGGGCAGGAGGAAGCGGCGGGTGGAGGTGGCGCGGCGCCAGGCGCGGCGGACGGCGCGGCAGCGGATGAGGGATCTGGGGTCAAGGCGGGTGAGGATCTCCCAGATCACGATCTCGTCAGGGAGGTTGCGGAGGAGAGGCGTCGCTCCTGCGGCCGCGGCCTCCGCCATGGTCGGCGGCCGAGGGAGGTTGGTGTTTCTGTTTCGGGGGAGAGAGTCGGAATGGAGATTTTTCTTTTTCTTTTTTTTGAGGGGATTTTCTTTTCCTTTCTGAGATGAGAAAAGGAATTGTTTTTTTTTTGAGGGAAGAGATGAGAAAAGGAATGGAGATCGGCGTAGTTGGTTATTCTGGGCTGTGGAATGGTAGCAGCTCCCAAACGGGCTGGGCTTAGCCCAGAAGCAGATCACTGTGAACTTATCTTTCTGAATGGAGATTGCTGTTGCCCTCCCCAAAAAAATGGAGATCAGTGTGAACTGATTTTTTTGAGACACAGATCACTGTGAACTGAAACATCCTTTTCAATTACTCATGTTTTTTCCTCAAAAAAAGTTACTCATGTTTCGGAAATCCAACTCTGACCCTGAGCTCATGCTCCCCCGATGAAAGGTAAAGGAAATAAAATATCAAACAAAGTCAAAAAGAAAATTTGTACGCATCAAAGATGAAGGACTCTTCTAGGTGCGTACAAAATTTCATACCGAGATGACATCCGAGGAGCTCGGTACAAAATGAAAACAGAATCAAAGCTCGATTTTTTTGTGCAACTTTGTACATCTTTTGAGCTTTCATTTTGTTTTCTTTGTACCGAACTCCTCGGAAAGTCATGTCAGTGTGAAACTTTGCAACCACCTAGAAGAATCTCTCATCTTTCATGTGTATTTTTTTTTAGCTTTTTTAAACGGGCTAGGTATTTTTTTCGAATTACTTCACTCGGTGCAGATGCACCTGGGCTCCTAACGACTACTCTCCTCATGATTTCTAATTATTATTTCTTCATCATGGATACATTATACACTAGGAATCTTATTTTACAGTTTATCATTCCACATGTGCATATGAGTTTTTCATTGAATCGCATGTTCCAGGATCATACCAGTTATAGCATAGAATATAAACTCATAATTATGAATATGGAAATATAAATAATACAACATTATTGCATCTAGGGTATATTTCCAACAATTGCATTGTCTTAATCGACCAACACCATCTGTGGATTCTAGGTCGCTGCACAAAAGAAAAAGAATGGAGATAGGCGTAGTTAGTAGAATTCTGGGCTGTGGAATGGTAGCAGCTCTCAAACCGGCTGGGCTTAGCCCAGAAGCAGATCATTGTGAACTTTTTATTAATAGAGATCACTCTGAACTGAAACGTCCTTTCAATTACTCATGTTTTTTTTATATCTCGCAAAAAAAAAATTACTCATGTTTTTTTCCTCAAAAAAAATTTACTCGTGTTTTTTTCCTACAAAAATGTTACTCATGTTTCGGAAATCCAACTCTGACCCCGAGCTCATGCTCCCTGGGATGAAAGGTAAAGGAAATAAAATATCAAACAAATCCAAAAAAATCTATTACGCATCGAAGATGAAAGACTCTTGTAAGTGCGTGCAAATTTTCACACTGAGACGACATCCGAGGAGCTCGGTACAAAACAAACATAATCAAAGATCCAAAAAAAAAAATTTGCAGCTTTGGGCATTTTTCTTTTAGCTTTCATTTTGTTTTCTTTATGCCAAGCTCCTCAGATGTCATGTCAGCGTGAAACTTTGCGACCACCTAGAAGAATCTCTCATCTTTCATGTGTAGTTTTTTTAGCTTTCTTTAAACGGGTTATCTTTTCGAATTACTTCACTCGGTGCAGATGTACCCGAGCTCCTAACATTACTATCCTTGTGATTCCTTTCTTTTTGTCATGGATACACGTGTATATGAGTTTTCCACTGAATCGCACATTCCAAGATCATAGCAGTTATAGCATAGAATATAAACTGTTAATTGTGAATATAGAAATATAAATGATACAATATTATTGCCACTAGAGCATATTTTCAACAATTGTGTTGTCTTAATCGACCAACACCATTTGTGGATTCTAGGTCGGTGCACAGTTGGCCACTGTACACCTTTGGAATAGATCGATGTCGTCTTATTTTGAAAAGTAACTTGGTCTATGAATATACCAATAGAATCCAAGCCTTGCAACAGCAGAAAATAATCCATCAATGATATCATGTGAATTTCTTAATGACTACACTTCATTTTAGGAAGTCCTTTAGTACAACAATTTGGATATGCATCTAATTGATAGATACTACTGAATTGCTTATGTTGGATATGTATACAATTAATATCTACCTTGTGATGGCCATATATATTTAGATGTCATGCACCTCATTCACCTAACCATCACAACAACAAGAACCTTGATTGATCCCAAAGCTGCATAAGCGCATCCGTCAACCCAAAGTAGTACCACCACAAATCTGTCACCATGAGGACTTGCAGTCTCCTCCTCATCATCGCCGCCGTTGTTGCCGTGGCCTATCCCGTTGCCACGTCGGCCCAAGTAGCCTGGTATCCAATTGGGGGCATCAATGAACCGCACATCCAAGAGCTCGGCAGGTGGGCAGTGGCGGAGCACGTCAAGCAGGCGCACGATGGGCTCAAGTTCATTAAGGTGATGAGCGGTGAAAAGGCGCCTGATGCCGGTGTGAAATATCACCTCATCATCAAAGCATTCAACAGCAACAACAAACCTGTTAGATATGAAGCGTATTTGGTTGAGGAGGTTAGGAGCAACACGCGCACTCTCATCTCCTTTAGCCCCGTGAACTAAGCGATGACCAATGGGTGGATAGTATTTTGGATGTAATAAACATGTACTAATGAGAATAAATAATTTTTGTAAGCAGTATGGAAAACTATTTGAATTTGAGATAACAAGTTTTTGGTCTACAAATTTCAAAACAGTAGTTTGCTCCATCATTAAATTGTCAACACAAAAAAGTTCCCCGGAAGAAAAACTGGATGTCATGTTGCATCTCGACTTTTCTCAGCATTATGCTGAACTCCTCGGCGTGCAATTTCTTGGTGCTATCAATCATGTACTATAGACTGCCACGCACTTCGTTGCGGTGTTCTTCACTCATGGGATTAATCTCTCTTGTAGATTATTGTAGTTGATTGTTTTATTTTGACTTTATCCGTGTTGGCTTAGTTTTTAACTATATTTTGGTGGTATTTTTTTCATTCGTATTTTGTGTTGGGCTACCGTTGGAGACGGTATTTGTTCTGAAAGGAGAGTGAACTTGTTCTAGCGTCTTTCCTTACGTGTTTTGGCTTTGGTGTCAATCAATGGTGATTGTGTGAGCCCGTCGGGGGATTATATTCCACATTAAAATAGTGAAATTGCTAGTACAAAACTCACATGGGTCGTCCAGTGAAGCTCGCGCTCGCTCACCTCGGCCCATTGCCTCGCTCGCTCGCTTACTTTTTTTCCTGCTCGCTCTGCTGCTACCTTAGAAGAGACATGCTATCAATTTTTTTTAAAAAATTTGCTAAATCAAAATATGTTCATGATTTTTAAAATCTTGGATTCTAAAAAAATATTCCGACTGAGAAAAACATGATTTTATACAATATTTGCAAATTTTAAAAATATTTTAGGGATTTCAAATAGTCTTCGTGAATTAAACAATTCAGAGACAAAAAAATATTTGTGGGCTTTTAAAATATTCGCATATTTAAAACATGGGAGCGGGCTCATATACAAGTAACAACCGATACACAACTTCATAGGCAAGCCCACAACTGACTCAAAAACCACGACGTACCAGGAGCATAAAAAATCTTGGGAGCTTAGCAACTGTTGTTAAGGCATGTCTCTCTCTAAATAGTTTTGGTGATTGATGACAGTGCTTTTGCAGAATAATCGTGTGCGTTGAGTATTCCACAGATTCATTCATTGGCACGAGACAATTCCTTCCCCTCAGAGTTTTAAGTGAAGACGGTGTAGTTTCTTTCGTTTCGGTTTTGGTGGACTTGATTCGTAGGAGTCACCGTACTATCAAGAGGGGGTCCGCATAGGAAAGGCTATGGTGGAATCAACACGACACATCTCCTTTGCACCCACTGATCCTTCACGCATCAATGAAGGATCTTTCGTTGCCTCTATTGTGAGCTTGTTATGGTCCCAGCGGTAGTACTGCAACTCCCAGCGGAAGTACCGCTCAAGAGTCACAGACGGTAGTACCGCTGCCTAGCGGTAGTACCGCCAGGGGGCTCTCAGTCGTAGTGCCGCTAAAGTGTTGTGCTATTACCGCCTCGACTCGAAAGTGCCGCCTCTCATGTCGGGTTGTGCGGCACTGGCAGCGGCAGTAGAGGCGGTAGTACCGCTCACGAGAGGTAGTACCGCCCCTACCACCGCTGCTAGTACCGCCGTGGGTCTAGATCTCGCTCCGCCTCTGGTCTCCCACAGTCTACTGAAGGAAATATGCCCTAGAGGCAATAATAAAGTTATTATTTATTTCCTTATATCATGATAAATGTTTATTATTCATGCTAGAATTGTATTAACCGGAAACATAATACATGTGTGAATATATAGACAAACAAGATGTCACTAGTATGCCTCTACTTGACTAGCTTGTTAATCAAAGATGGTTATGTTTCCTAACCATGAACAAGGAGTTGTTATTTGATTAACAAGGTCACATCATTAGTTGAATGATCTGATTGACATGACCCATTCCGTTAGCTTAACACTTGATCGTTTAGTATGTTAATGCTTTCTTCATGACCCATACATGTTCCTATAACTATGAGATTATGCAACTCCTGCCACCGGAGGAACACTTTGGGTACTACCAAACGTCACAACGAATCGGGTGATTATAAAGGAGTACTACAGGTGTCTCCAAAGGTACTTGTTGGGTTGGCGTATTTCGAGATTAGGTTTTGTCACTCCGATTGTCGGAGAGGTATCTCTAGGCCTTCTCGGTAATACACATCACTTAAGCCTTGCAAGCATTACAACTAATGAGTTAGTTGTGAGATGATGTATTACGGAACGAGTAAAGAGACTTACCGTAACGAGATTGAACTAGGTATTGGATACCGACGATCGAATCTCGGGCAAGTAACATACCGATGACAAAGGGAACAAAGTATGTTGTTATGCGGTTTGACCGATAAAGATCTTCGTAGAATATGTAGGAGCCAATATGGGCATCCAGGTTCCGCTATTGGTTATTGACCAAGAATAGTTCTAGGTCATGTCTACATAGTTCTCGAACCCGTAGGGTCCGCACGCTTAAGGTTTCGGCGATGCTTATATTATGAGTTTATGAGTTTTGATGTACCGAAGGAGTTCGAGTCCCGGATGAGATCGGGGACATGACGAGGAGTCTCGAAATGGTCGAGACGTAAATATCGATATATTGGACGACTATATTCGGAGTTCGGAAAGGTTCCGAATGATTCGGTATTTTTCGAGTACCGGAGAGTTACGGAATTCACCGGGAGAAGTATTGGGCCTTATTGGGCCTGCGAAAGAGAGAGGGCTGCCTAGGGCAGGCCGCTGCGCCCCAAGGCCTAGTCCGAATTGGACTAGGGAGGGGCCGCACCTTCTTCTCTTCCCTTCCTTCTCTCCTACTCCTACTAGGAAAGGAGGAGTCCTACTCCGGTGGGAGTAGGACTCCCCCTTGGTCGCCTCCTCCCTTTGGCCGGCCACCTCCTCCTTGCTCCTTTATATACGGGGCAGGGGCACCCCATGACACACAAGTTGATCTACGGATCGTTCCTTAGCCGTGTGCGGTGCCCCTTCCACCATATTCCACTTCGGTCATATCGTCATGAGCTTAGGCGAAGCCCTGCGCCGGAGAAGTCATATCGTCATGAGCTTAGGCAAAGCCCTGCGTCGGTGGAGCATCAACATCGTCCTGCGCCGTCGTCTTGACAGAACTCATCCCGACACTTTGCTGGATCGGAGTCCGGGATCGTCATCGAAATGAGCGATGTGCGTAACTCGGAGGTGCCGTACGTTCGGTGCTTGGATCGGTCGGATCGTGAAGACGTCACGACTACATCAACCGCGTTGTTATAACGCTTCCGCTTTCGGTCTCACGAGGGTGCGTGGGCGGACACTCTTCCCTCTCGTTGCTATTCCAACACAATGGTCTTGCGTGATCGTATGAATTTTTTTGAAATTACTAAGTTCCCCAACAGTGGCATCCGTGCCTGGTTTTATGCTTTGATGTCATATGCACGTGTAGAACACAGGTTAGTTGTGGACGATACAAGTCATACTGCCTACCAAAGATGTCATACTTTGGTTCAGCGGTATTGTTGGACGAGACGATCCGGACCAACCTTACGCCAGACGCTTACGCGAGACCGGTTCCCTCGGCGTGCTTTGCACATAGATGGCTTGCGGAAGACTGTCTCTCCAACTTTAGTTGAACCGAGTGTGGCTACGCCCGATCCTTGAGAAGGTTAAAACGAGTCTATTTGACAAACTATCGTTGTGGTTTTGATGCGTAGGTAAGAACGGTTCTTGCTCAGCCCGTAGCAGCCACGTAAAACTTGCAACAACAAAGTAGAGGACGTCTAACTTGTTTTTGCAGGGCATGTTGTGATGTGATATGGTCAAGACGTGATGCTATATTTTATTGTATGAGATGATCATGTTTTGTAACCGAAGTTATCGGCAACTGGCTGGAGCCATATGGTTGTCGCTTTATTTATGAAATGCAAACGCATACATAATTGCTTTACTTTATCTCTAAGCGGTAGCGATAGTCGTAGAAGCAATAGATGGCGTAACGACAACGATGCTACGATGGAGATCAAGGTGTCGCGCCGGTGACGATGGTGATCACGACGGTGCTTCGGAGATGGAGATCACAAGCACGAGATGATGATGGCCATATCATATCACTTATATTGATTGCATGTGATGTTTATCCTTTATGCATCTTATCTTGCTTTGTTTGGCGGTAGCATTATAAGATGATCTCTCACTAAAAATTATCAAGAAGTGTTCTCCCTGAGTATGCACCGTTGCCAAAGTTCGTAGTGCCCAGACACCACGTGATGATCGGGTGTGATAAGCTCTACGTCCATCTACAACGGGTGCAAAACAGTTGCACACGGAATACTCGAGTTAAACTTGACGAGCCTAGCATATAACAGATATGGCCTCGGAACACGGAGACCGAAAGGTCGAGCGTGAATCATATAGTAGATATGATCAACATAGTGATGTTCACCATTGAAACTACTCCATCTCACGTGATGATCGGACATGGTTTAGTTGATTTGGATCACGTAATCACTTAGAGGATTAGAGAGATGTCTATCTAAGTGGGAGTTCTTAAGTAATATGATTAATTGAACTTAAATTTATCATGAACTTAGTCCTGGTAGTATTTTGCAAATTATGTTGTAGATCAATAGCTCGCGTTGTTGCTTCCCTATGTTTTTATATATGTTCCTAGAGAAAATTGTATTGAAAGATGTTAGTAGCAATGATGCGGATTGGATCCGTGATCCGAGGTTTATCCTCATTGCTGCACGTAAGAATTATGTCCTTGATGCACCGCTAGGTGATGCACCTATTGCGAGGAGCGTATGCGAGGCGTTATGAGCGTTTGGCTAGCTCAATATGATGACTACTTGATAGTTTAGTGCACCATGCTTAACGGCTTAGAATCGGGACTTCAAAGGCGTTTTGAACGTCATGGACCATATGAGATGTTCCAGAATTGAAGTTAATATTTCAAGCAAATACCCGAGTTGAGAGATATGAAGTCTCCAACAAGTTCTATAGCTAAAAGATGGAGGAGAATCGCTCAACTAGTGAGCATGTGCTCAGATTATGCAGGTACTTCAATCGCTTGAATCAAGTGGGAGTTAATCTTCCAGATAAGATAGTGATTGACAGAATTCTCTAGTCACCATCACTAAGTTAGTAGAACTTCATGATGAACTATAGTATGCAAGGGATGACGAAAACGATTCCCGAGCTCTTCGTGATGTTGAAATCGACGAAGGTAGAAATCAAGAAAGAGCATCAAGTGTTGATTGACAAGACCACTAGTCTCAAGGAAAAGGGCAAAGGGAAGAAGGGAACTTCAAGAAGAGCGGCAAGCAAGTTGTGCTCGAGTGAAGAAGCCCAAGTCTGGACCTAAGCCCGAGACTAAGTGCTTTTGCTGCAATGGAACTGGTCACTAGAAGCGGAACTACCCCAAGTATTTGGCGGATAAGAAGGATGGCAAAGTGAACAAAGGTATATTTGATATACAGATCATTGATGTGTATTTCACTAGTGTTCGTAGTAACCCCTCGGTATTTGATACTGGTTCAGTTGCTAAGAGTAGTAACTTGAAACGGAGTTGCGAGAATGAACGAGAAACTCGTTGAAGGGGAAGTGACGATGAGTGTTGGAAGTAGTTCCAAGATTGATTTGATCATCATCACACACTCCCTATACTTTCGGGATTAGTGTGGACCCTAAATAAGTGTTATTTGGTGTTGAGCATAAATATGATTTGATCATGTTTATTGCAATACGGTTATTCATTTAAAGTAAGAGAATAAATTGTTATTCTGTTTACATGAATAAAACCTTATATGGTTACACACCCAATGAAAATGGTTCATTGGATCTCGATCATAGTGATACACATATTCATAATATTGAAACCAAAAGATGCAAAGTTAATAATGATAGTGCAACTTATTTGTGGCACTGCCGTTTAGGTCATATTGGTGTAAAGCGCATGAAGAAAACTCCATGTCGATGGACTTTCGGAATCACTTGGTTATGAATCATTTGATGCTTGCGAACCGTGCCGTTTGGGCAAGATGACTAAAACTCCGTTCTCGGAACAATGGAACAAGCTCTTGACTTATTGGAAATAATACATACCGATGTATGCGATTCAATGAGTGTTGATGCTCGTGGCAAGTATCATTATTTTCTGACCTTCACAGATGATTTGAGCAGATATGCGTATATCTTCTTGATGAAACATAAGTCTGAAATAAATTGAAAAGTTCAAAGAATTTCAGAGTGAAGTGGAAAAATCATCGTAACAAGAAAATAAAGTTTCTGCGATCTGATCGCGAAGACGAATAATTGAGTTACGAGTTTGGTCTTCAATTAAAATAATGTGGAATAGTTTCACAGCTCACGCCACCGAACACCACAATGTTATGGTGTGTCCGAACGTCAGAATCCGCACTTTCTTTGGATATGGGGCGATCTATGATGTCTCTTATCGATTTACCACTATCGTTTTGGGGTTATGCATTAGAGACAGCTGCATTCACGTTTAATAGGGCACCATCTAAATCCGTTGAGACGACAACATCTGAACTGTGGTTTAGTAAGAAACCCAAGTTGACGTTTCTTAAAGTTTGGGGCTGCGATGCTTATGTGAAAAAGTTTCACCCTGATAAGCTCAAACCCAAATCGGAAAAATGTGTCTTCATAGAATACCCAAAGGTAACTATTGGGTACACCTTCTATCACAGATCCAAAGGCAAGTTTTTCGTTGCTAAGATGGATCCTTTCTAGAGAAGAAAGTTTCTCTCGAAAGAAGTGAGTGGGAGGAAAGTAGAACTTGATGAGATAACTGTATCTGCTCCCTTATTGGAAAGTAGTTCATCACAAGAAATGGTTCTGTGACAACTACACCAATTAGTGAAGAAACTAATGATGATGATCATGAAGCTTGAGATCAAGTTACTCTGAACCTCGTGGGTCGACGAGAATAAAACACGCACGTAGTGGTACGGTAATCCTATTCGGAAGTCATGTTACTTGACCATGGCGAACCTACAAACTATGAAGAAGCGATGGTGAGCCCAGATTCCGCAAAATGGTGGAAGCCATGAAATCTGAGATGGGATCCATGTATGAGAACAAAGTATGGACTTTGGTTGACTTGCCGATGATCGGCAAGCCATTGAAAATAAATGGATCTTCAAGAAGAAGATCGACGCCGATGGTAATGTAACCGTCTACAAAGCTCGACTTGTTGCGAAAGGTTTTCGACAAGTTCAAGGGGTTGACTACGATGAGACTTTCTCACCCGTAGCGATGCTTAAGTCTGTCCGAATCATGTTAGCAATTGCCGCATTTTATGATTATGAAATTTGGCAAATGGATGTAAAACTGCATTCTTGAATGGATTTCTAGAAGAAGAGTTGTATATGATGCAACGAGAAGGTTTTATCGATCCAAAAGGTGCTAACAAAGTGTGCAAGCTCCAATGATCAATTTATGGTCTGGTGCAAGCCTCTCGGAGTTGGAATAAACGCTTTGATAATGTGATCAAAGCATATGGTTTTATACAGACTTTTGGAGAAGCCTGTATTTACAAGAAAGTGAGTGGGAGCATTACAACATTTCTGATAAGTATATGTGAATGACATATTGTTAATCGGAAATAATGTAGAATTATTCTGCAAAGCATAAAGGAGTATTTGAAAGGAGTTTTTCAAAGAAGGACCTCAGCGAAGCTGCTTACATATTGAGCATCAAGATCTATAGAGATAGATCAAGACGCTTGATAAGTTTTTCAATAATTACATACCTTGTCAAGATTTTGAAGTAGTTCAAAATGGAACAGTCAAAGAAAAGTTCTTGCACGTGTTGCAAAAGCGTATGAAATTGAGTAAGACTCAAATCCCGACCACAAAGCAGAAAATAGAAAAGAGAATGAAAGTCATTCCCTATGCCTCGATCATAGGTTCTATAAAGTATGCTATGCTATGTACCGGACCTATTGTATACCTTGCTCTGAATTTTGCAAGGGAGTACAATAATGATCTAGGAGTAGATCACTGGACATTGGTCAAGAACATCCTTAGTGAGGACTAAGGAAATATTTCTCGATTATGGAGGTGATAAAAGAGCCCGTCGTAAAGAGTTACATCAATACAAGCTTTTTACACAGATCCAGATGACTCTAAGACTCAATCTGGATACATATTGAAAGTGGGAGCAATTAGCTAGAGTAGCTCCGTGCAGAGCATTGTAGACATAGAGTATTTGCAAAATACATACGGCTCAATGTGATGCACCCGTTGACTAAGCTTCTCTCACGAGCAAAACATGATCATACCTTAGTACTCTTTGGGTGTTAATCACATAGCGATGTGAACTAGATTATTGACTCTAGTAAACCCTTTGGGTGTTGGTCACATGACGATGTGAACTATGTGTGTTAATCACATACAGATGTGAATATTAGTGTTGAATCACATGATGATGTGAACTAGATTATTGACTCTAGTGCAAGTGGGAGATCAAGGAAATATGCCCTAGAGGCAATAATAAAGTTATTATTTATTTCCTTATATCATGATAAATGTTTATTATTCATGCTAGAATTGTATTAACCGGAAACATAATACATGTGTGAATATATAGACAAACAAGTATGTCACTAGTATGCCTCTACTTGACTAGCTTGTTAATCAAAGATGGTTATGTTTCCTAACCATGAACAAGGAGTTGTTATTTGATTAACAAGGTCACATCATTAGTTGAATGATCTGATTGACATGACCCATTCCGTTAGCTTAACACTTGATCGTTTAGTATGTTAATGCTTTCTTCATGACCCATACATGTTCCTATAACTATGAGATTATGCAACTCCGTTTACCGGAGGAACACTTTGGGTACTACCAAACGTCACAACGTAATCGGGTGATTATAAAGGAGTACTACAGGTGTCTCCAAAGGTACTTGTTGGGTTGGCGTATTTCGAGATTAGGTTTTGTCACTCCGATTGCTCTGGAGAGGTATCTCTAGGCCTTCTCGGTGTTACACATCACTTAAGCCTTGCAAGCATTACAACTAATGAGTTAGTTGTGAGATGATGTATTACGGAACGAGTAAAGAGACTTACCGGTAACGAGATTGAACTAGGTATTGGATACCGACGATCGAATCTCGGGCAAGTAACATACCGATGACAAAGGGAACAAAGTATGTTGTTACGCGGTTTGACCGATAAAGATCTCCTTAGAATATGTAGGAGCCAATATGGGCATCCAGGTTCCGCTATTGGTTATTGACCAAGAATAGTTCTAGGTCATGTCTACATAGTTCTCGAACCCGTAGGGTCCGCACGCTTAAGGTTTCGATGCGATGCTTATATTATGAGTTTATGAGTTTTGATGTACCGAAGGAGTTCGGAGTCCCGGATGAGATCGGGGACATGACGAGGAGTCTCGAAAGGGTCGAGACGTAAATATCGATATATTGGACGACTATATTCGGAGTTCGGAAAGGTTCGAATGATTCGGTATTTTTCGAGTACCGAGAGTTACGGAATTCACCGGGAGAAGTATTGGGCCTTATTGGGCCTGCGGAAAGAGAGAGGGCTGCCTAGGGCAGGCCGCGCGCCCCAAGGCCTAGTCCGAATTGGACTAGGGAGGGGCCGCACCCTTCTTCTCTTCCCCTTCCTTCTCTCCTACTCCTACTAGGAAAGGAGGAGTCCTACTCCGGTGGGAGTAGGACTCCCCCCTTGCGCCTCCTCCCTTTGGCCGGCCACCTCCTCCTTGCTCCTTTATATCTGAGGCGGGGGCACCCCATGACACACAAGTTGATCTACGGATCGTTCCTTAGCCGTGTGCGGTGCCCCTTCCACCATATTCCACTTCGGTCATATCGTCAGCGGAGCTTAGGCGAAGCCTGCGCCGGAGAAGTCATATCGTCATGAGCTTAGGCGAAGCCCTGCGTCGGTGGAGCATCAACATCGCTACCACGCCGTCAGGTCGTCTTGACAGAACTCATCCCGACACTTTGCTTTGGATCGGAGTCCGGGATCGTCATCGAGCTGAACGTGCAGCGTAACTCGGAGGTGCCGTGACGTTCGGTGCTTGGATCGGTCAGATCGTGAAGACGCACGACTACATCAACCGCGTTGTTATAACGCTTCCGCTTTCGGTCTCACGAGTGCGTGGACGGACACTCTTCCCTCTCGTTGCTATGCCATCACCATGGTCTTGCGTGATCGTAGGAAATTTTTTTGAAATTACTACGTTCCCCAACATCTACACGGTAGCACTGCGAGGGCGAGCAGTAGTACCGCGACACCTAGCAGTAGTACCGCGACACCCAGCAGTAGTACCGCTACCCCCAACGGTAGTAACGCTTTGAGCGGGCTGAATGGGGGGTAACGGTTGGATTGGTGCCCCCACTATAAAAGGAGGTCTTCTTCTCCAAGTTGACTTACCTCTTTTCCCCCAAGCTCCATTGTTGCTTCAAAGCTCATTTTCGCCCGATCTCTCTCCCTAGCCAATCAAACTTGTTGATTCTTTAGTGATTGGTTGAGAAGGCCTGGATCTATACATCCACCAAGAGAAATTTGATTCCCCCACTAATCCCTTGCGGATCTTGTTACTCTTGGGTGTTTGAGCATCCTAGACGGTTGAGGTCACCTCGGAGCCACATTCCATTGTGGTGAAGCTCCGTGGTATCGTTGGGAGCCTCCAATTGAGTTGTGGAGATAGCCCCAACCTTGTTTGTAAAGGTTTGGTCGCCGCCTTCAAGGGCACCAATAGTGGAATCACGGCATCTCGCATTGTGTGAGGGCGTGAGGAGAATACGGTGGCCCTAGTGGATTCTTGGGGAGCATTGTGCCTCCACACCGCTCCAACGGAGACATACTTCCCCTTAAAGGGAAGGAACTTCGATAACACATCCTCGTCTCCACCGGCTCCACTATTGGTTATCTCTCACCTTTACTTGTGCAAGCTCATGTTGTGTTGTATCCATTGCTTGCTCGTGTGCTTGTTGTTGTTGCATCATATAGGTTGCTCACCTAGTTACATATCTAGACAACCTACTTTGATGCAAAATTTAATTTGGTAAAGAAAAGCTAGAAATTGTTAGTTGCCTATTCGCCCTCCCCCCCTCTAGTCAACTATATCGATCCTTTCAATTGGTATCAGAGCCTCGTCTCTTTATTAAGGACTTTGCCGTCCGAAGAGTATGGTTGACACCGTAGACGATGTGGAGGAGCACCCCGGTGTGATTCCGTCCTTGTCTACGGCCGATGGGGGATCCTCGGTCTCTTGTGAGGAATTCAATGCGGCTTTGGACACATTGAAAACGTCCATGACGACCGAGGTTGAAGGCATGTTAAACAAGTTCTTAGAAGGCCTTAAATTATCCACCGCACCTATGAAAGTGGGTGATCCCGCTAACAAGGTGACGGATGCTAACTCCGACAAGGGGGGAGCTACTAATGACAAAGTTCCTTTATCTAGTGGTAGAAGTGGAAATGGCATCTTTGCCCATGTTGAACCTCCACTCACTTATGGAGGACCGGTTCCCTCCACTCATTTGAATCATGTTGGTCCTCCTCCTAAGTTTGTGAAGAATGAGGATATTTCCTCTTGGGTCTATCGCTTTAAACGTCATTTAAATCATACTAATACTAATCTTTGGAGAATCATTGAGCAAGGTTTCTACACGCATGACCCGATAAACTTCACCCATATAGAAGCCGCGGATAATCAGTTCAACGAGTCCAATCTCTTCATCACTCAAGATGCAATTCCATCCAAAGATATTGCACATCTCCGACCCTTCACCGTGACCAAGGAAGCATGGCAACATGTTGTTTCCATTTACAAGGGAAGTGCAAGCATTCAACGCTCCAACTATGAAGTGGTGCAAGATGAAGCCGATGAGTTTGCAATGAATGAAGATGAAGAACCTCATGAGCTTTACCTGAGATTAACCACTCTCGCGGTCTCACTCCTAGATCATGGGAGCAAGGATACGGATGACAATTGGATCAAGTGCAAGTTTCTCAAGGCCATGATGCCTTACCATAAAGCCACGTCCTCTGTCATTCGTCAAAGGCCGGACTTCCACACCTTGTCCTCAAGTGAAGTGTTGGATGAGTTTGTGGCAATGAGGATCTTGGACAAGACCGCCGACAATGTGGTGTTGCGTTCTCAACGAGCAAAGAAGCCCAACCTTGCCTTGAAGGCCAAGTCCTTCCCCAACAAGAACAACTTCACCAAGAAGACTCCTCCCAAGGGGTTGGTGGCACAAGAAAAGTACAATGGGGAGGTTAATGATGATGAAGACGCTGATACGGTTGCCATGGCCTCCATTGCTATTGCAACAACTCCTCGGGTGTCCCTCTTCGACTCACCCAACGAGAACATCACCGCCAAGTGCCTCATGGCCAAAGCCACCAACAAGGTAACCCCCAACATCAAAACCACCATCACTACTAATCCCTCTTTGACGGATTGCATTGATGAAAATGAGGGGTCCAATGAGGAAGAAAATGAATTTGAGTCTTTTATGAGTAAGCTCAAGGGTAAATCCAAGAAGCACTTTGTTGCTCTCTTGGAACAACTTGGTGAAGCCAATTACATGATCGAGGCTCACGAAGACACCATTTCTAAGATGGAGGGGCATAGTCATGACTATGCCAATGAGATATCGGATCTCTCTAATGATCTTAAGGAAGAGCTGGTCATCGTTTGGCTCTTGAGGAGTCACACAATGATGATCATGCTAAATTAAAGAAAGATCTTGATCATGCTCTTGTTGTATCTCGTGTGCTCAATTCCAAGAAGGCCAAATTCGGGGTTGATCTTGCTATACTCAAGGAGGAGTTTGATATACTTGACAAGGCTCACAAAGCCTTGAAGGGTGCTCATGCTATCCTCAAAGAGTCTCATGATCAACTCCAAGTGAAGTAACCAAGGAAAAAGCCACTTTTCCTCATATGGTTTTAATTGATAATGCAAATGCTACTAACTCGTGTTGTGAGCATGTGCATCTTGTGGAGGAGAATGAAAAGTTGAAGGAGAAACTTGAGAAAGGCCTTGTGTCTTGCATACAAGGTGAGAAGAACCTCAACGACCTTTTGAGCAATCAAAAGGAAGTTGTGGGCAAGGAGGGAAATGGGTTTGCACCCAAGTCCAAGAACAAGAAGAATGACAAGGACAAACGACCTCCCCCTCTCAAGCAAACTTTTCTGAAGGAATGAGAGGGTGCTTCTAAGGAGAAGAAGAACAATGAGAAGGGTGGTGGTGTCAAGAAGGGCAATGCCACCCCTTCGAACAAAGTCGGTGACTTTAACCCTTCTTATGTGTTATGTCGTGCTAGTGATGGACATGTTTATGCTAAATTTGTTGGTTCTCCTTATGAGTACATTGAATGGTCTATTTGGGTTCCTAAGACCCTTGTTACTAACATCAAAGGTCCCATTAAAAAATGGGTACCTAAAACCAAGCATTGATCTCTTGTAGGTGTTTTCTTCCGGTGGGGGGTCATGGTTGCTCGATAGTGGAGCCACAAATCATATGACCGGAAGCAAGGACTTGGTGGTGGACGTGCACAAGATTTCATCTATGCCCACCAATGTCGAGTGGGGTGATGCCTCGTCTTCTAAGGTATTGGGTCTTGTCAAGGTTGTCATTTCTCATGATCTCACGATCGAGAAAGTCATGCTTGTTGAGTCCCTTGCATACAATTTACTTTCCGCTCATCAACTTGCACTCATGGGCTTTGCCATTTTATTTGATATTGATACTGTGGCCCACTTGTGGAGCAAGACTCTTAAAGTAGCCTTTGTTGGGCATGTCGAGAATGGTCTTTATGTGATTAACTTTTCGGAGCGACCCACTAAGACCGCGACATGCCTAATGGCTAAATTTGACGTGGGATGGCTTTGGCATCGCCGTTTAGCCCATGTCAATATGAGATCTTTGCAAAGTCTTCTCAAGGGGGACCATGTCCGCGGAGTAACAAATGTTAGTTTTGCCAAAGATCGTGCTTGCAGTGCTTGTATCGAAGGAAAGCTACATGAGAAGGCTCACCCTCCCATGATTATTAATAACCCACAAGTATACGGGATCGCAACAATTTTCAAGGGTAAGTATTTAACCCAAATTTATAGATTCAACACAAGGGGGCCAAAGAATATTTGAAGGTATTAGCAGCTGAGTTGTCAATTCAACCACAACTGAACATTAATTATCTGCAGCAAAGTGATCAGTAGCAAAGTAGTTTGATAGTTTTGATAATAGTGACAACAGCAACTGTAACAGTAACAGTGATAGCAGTAATTTGTAGCAAGTGTAACAATGATGATAGCAATAGTAACGCAGCAAGATCAATAATGCTAAATTCGTAGGCATTGGATCGGTGACTTGTTGGATGATATTCATCATGTGACAGTTATAACCTAGGGCGATACGGCACTAGCTCCAGTTCACCGATATAATGTGGGCATGTATTTCGCAAATAGTCATACGTGCTTTATTAAAAGAACTTGAATGACATATTTTGTCCTACCCTCATGTGGCAGCGGGGTCCATATTGGAAACTAAGGGATATTAAGGCCTCCTTTTAATAGAGAACCGGAACAAATCATTAACACATAGTGAATACATGAACTCCTCAAACTACGGTCATCACCGGGAGTGGGCCCGGTTGTTGTCACTCCGGGGTTGCCAGATCATAACACGTAGTAGGTGACTATAACTTGCAAGATCGGATCTAAAACATGGATATAATGATGAATTCATAAACGGTTCAAATCCGAGTTCATGGCACCCGGCCCAAAGTGACAAGCATTAAGCATAGCAAAGTCATAGCAACATCAATCTAAGAACATAGTGGATACTAGGGATCGGGCCCTAACAAAACTAAGTCGATTACATGATGAATCTCATCCAACTCCTCACCGACCAGCGAGCCTACGAAGGACTTACTCACTCCCGATGGGGAGCATCATGGAATTGGCGATGGAGATGGGTTGGTGATGACGAAGAACGAAGATCCCCCTCTCCGGAGCCCCAAATGGACTCCAGATCTACCCTCCCGGGGAAGAATAGGGCTTGGCGGCGGCTCCGTCTCGTGGATCGCGATAATTCTTTCTCTCTAATTTTTTCTCCAAAAATAGGAATTTATAGTGTCAGGGTTGAGGTCTGCGGGGCCACCAGGTGGGTACAACCCACCTGGGCACGCCAGGAGAGGGGGGCGTGCCCTGGTGGGTTGTGCCTACCCAGGGGCCCCTCTCTGGTGGGTCTTGGCTCCAAAAATTCTTATTATTGATATAAAAAATCCTCGCAAAGTTTCGTTCCATTCCGAGAACTTTCGTTTCTACACAAAAACAACATCATGGTAGTTCTGCTGAAAACAACGTCAGTCCGGGGTTAGTTTCATCCAAATCATGCAAATTAGAGTCGAAAACAAGAGGAAAAGCGTGAGAAAAAGTAGATACATTGGAGACGTATCAACTCCCCAAGCTTAAACCTTTGCTTGTCCTTAAGCAATTCAGTTGATAAACTGAAAGTGAGAAAGAAAAACTTTTACGAACTCTTTTGCTCTTGGTTTGCATAAATAAGCTTAAACAGCACCCAGGTTTTCAGCCAACATTTTAACTAACAATGTCAATGATAACTCTTAAATATTATAATGATTCATATCAATGACATAATCAGCTAACGAGCAAAAATAAGATATCTCAAACAGCAACACGTTGTCAAAACAACCATGATATAATATGGCAATAATGGTATCTCGCTAGCCCTTTCTGAGACCGCAAAACATAAATGCACAGCACCTCCAAAGTTCAAGCAGCGACTAAACATTGTAATTCATGGTAGAAAAGATCCAGTCATGATGCACCCAACATTAGCCATACACAATGCATAAATCATTGCATAAATCATCACAACTGTGCTCTACTAAGTTTCTGGCGCTTGGTTTTAGAAGGTGGTGACATAACATAAAAGTAAATAGGAAGTCCCTTCGCAGAGGGAAGCAGTGATTTGCAGAGGTGTCAGAGCTCAATTTTTTAAAATAGAGATAAATGATAATTTTGAGACATGCCCCCTTCTCATTCACTTCACGACCATCAGTTATCAACATCTTCCATGCTAAGCACGCTAGTGGCGGTCCCCAAGCAGAAAGTAAAGGTTTTGACTCTATTGGGAGTTTTTGTTTGATTATTCAAGAGATGAACTCTTTTTCATATTTGCAATTTGGGACTGGGCATCCCTAATACCGCCCATTTCCTCGTGCGATGGCAAGTGAATAAACACTTGACCTGAGTATAACATGCTTAGCACGGAAGATATTGACCACCTCCCGTCGTTCCCTGAACGATCCAGGCACACAAAAAGGATAATTTTTTAGAAGTTTTTAGAGGTGGCACATGCAAATTTACTTAGGACGGCAGGGTAATACCGCGTACAGGTAGGTATGGTGGACTCATCTGGAATAACTTTGGGTTCAAGGTTTTGATGTACAAGCAGAATTCCCACTTAGTACAGGCGAAGGGTAGCAATTAAGATTGGGAAGCGGCCAGCTAGAGAGCAACAACGATCATGACCAGGCATTATGCATAAGTAACATTGGACACTAGCATGAGTAGGATATGAGCACCATGAACATAAACATTATAGAGGCTATGTTGGTTTTGATTCAACTACATGCATGAACATGTACCAAGTCAAGCCACTCGAACATTTGGAGGAGGATACCATATCATCATACTACATCACAATCATTTTAACACAATGTTGATATCCAAGATAAATCATTATCGACTCCCAGCTACTTATGCATGGCATGAGAAACAATAATCTCTAGTTGTCATTGCAAACATGTTTAATCATAATGGGCGGAAGCCTGGATACTTGGTTAAACATATTTACACAGACATAACAAGTCGAGTTCATACCAGTTTCTCTTTGCCACGACCAGCTCATCGAATATCATCATTATTGCCTTTCACTTGCTCGACCGAATGATATGAAAATAATAATAGTGCAAGAGTGCCATGGACTAAGCTGGAATTTGCAAACATTTTATTCAATAGGAGAAGACAAGGTAAAATGTGCTCTTTATTAGTTCAACAGTTATTCATATGAGAACCACTCGACATTTTCATCGTGGTCTTCTCCTCGGTTCAACTCGAATAAAAAGAAAATAAATTCTTAGAAACACACTGAAATATTTTTGGAGTTTTTGGTTTTCTTCAACAAGCAAAAATAAAAAGCAAAAACGAGAAAAACTATTTACACTGGAAAGCTCCCAACAAGCAAAAGAAGAACAAGGAAATATTTTTGGATTTTATTTTTAGTGCTACTACTAAGCATGCATAGAAAGTAAATTACTACAACTAATTTTTTTTGGGTTTTCTAAGGTTTTTCAAACACACAAGAAGAAAGAAAGAAAATAAATCTAAGCATGGATGATATAATGAAAAAGTGTGAACACCGACAACTAGAATGATATGTGAACATGAATATAATGTCGGTGAGAAACACGTACTCCCCCAAGCTTAGGCTTTTGGCCTAAGTTGGTAGTCGATCAGTAGCCTGGAGGGTAGTAGGGATCCTGAGGACTGGGCATCCACTCATCCCACTGCGGAGGTGCTTGTGCAGCCTTGGCAGCAGCCTGAGCGTTCCAGTAGGTGAGGATGTCTGCATGCATAATCCGGTATCCGCCCCTGGCAACAGAATCAAACAGAGTAGGTGCAGGCAAGGGGATAACATCACGAGTGTCAACGCTATAGACCAAGTTATAAGGAATGGCAATATCAGGACTATCATGTGCAAGAAAGTGATGGTGATACATGGTTGCACGGTCTAGGTAAATTGTGGTAAGAGGGACATCATGGGGCGTATCGCAACCTCGAAGTGATCTGCCAAACGAGTAGCAAAAATCCCACCATGTATTTTCCCTTGAGATTTATTAAGATGGAGGCGACGAGCCACAATAGCTCCCAAGCTATAGGTGTTGTCGCCCTCTATTGCACGACGTAAAACAACAAGGTTTGGCGAACTAAGTGCACCTACCTTCTCCCTAGCAAGCAAGCATTTGGTAATAAAAAGTGCAAAGTAACGAACAGCAGGAAAATGTAAGCCACCGGCAGTGATGGCCGACACTCTCCTCTCATCACCCACTGTCAAAGTGCGACAGAAATCCTCAAACTCAGCCGACCTAGGCTCAGCTAAGCTCCCATCAGACGGGATCATGCATATGTCACAAAATTCAGTAAGTGGTATCTGGTGGTTTTCAGCATATAAATCAAAGCTCACTTCAGGAGGACCATTTCTAGGCAAGAATGTAAAGCTTTGAACAAAGACATTTGTGAGGATTGGGTGCTGGTCACACTCATCTGCGATGAAGTTGGTGAGACCGGCATTGGCAAAGAACTGCATGAACTCCTCATGAATTCCAGCTTCTTGCAGGAACGGGACGTGCGGCCATTCGCACGGCCGTGCCTCCGCCAACCTCCGAGGGTGGAGATCATTGTCAGAGGACTCCCCAATAACATCCTTGGAGTTCTTGTTAGAGCCAAATTTTCCTGAAGATATTCATGTCCGCGTATAATATTTCCTATGAACAAAAATCTGATTTTTTAGTCCACAAATTTTTTCCAACAAAACTTCACAAAATTGATAGCAACTACTCATAGGGATACATAGAGGCCATAGCAAGCATAAACTACTTAGAACACTAAGAATTGAAATGCAAGCACATCTACAACAACACCAAGAGTAGCTATTTATTGAAAGTTTAAACCACTAAAACAAAAACTAATTGGACAAATGATGAAGTCACATACCAAGCAACAATCCCCAGAAACAGTTTCGGCCGGAGCTTCGAGCAAAGAGATCAAAATCCGCGGTTTGAGCTCAAGAACACGGGAGAGAGAGCAAGAGTGATTTTTTTCTGGAGGTAGGTGACAATGTGGGACGAAGAGATAAGTGAGGGGGCCAACATGGGGACCACAACCCACCAGGGGGCGCGCCCAGGTGGGTTGTGCCCACCTGGTGCACCTCCCTCTGGTAATTTTTGCACCAAAAATTCCTAAATATTCAGGAAAAATTCATATAAAATTTTCAGGGCATCCTGAGAACTTTTATTTTTGGGTCATTTTTTTATTGCACGGGAAATTCAGAAAACAGATAAAACATGGCATTTATTTTATTTAACTAATAAAAACAGAGAATAAAAAGTAAGGACAAAAGGCAGTGCTTACTAAATTCATCAACTTCATACCGTTCAAAAATGATCCATTAATAAGGTTGATCGGGTCTTATTAACAACCACTTTCGATTAGCATGAAACTGAAGAACTTTCGTAAATCACTAAGTTAGCTCAATGGGGATATGCATTTCCCCAACAATAAGCATTTCATATTTCTTTTTGATAGTAGGTAGAGGTATTTGAAAACTTCCAATAGTGATTGTCGGAGATTTTTCAATAACATTAATACCATTCACTTGGAATTGCTTCTTCAAAAAGTGCATCGTATGCTCATTACGATTGATATGAAAAGTGACCTTGCTCTTATTGCAATCAATAACAGCCCCTGCAGTATTCAAGAAGGGTCTACCAAGGATAATCGACATGTTTTCATCCTCGGGCATCTCAAGTATAACAAAGTCAGTCAAAATAGTAACATTAGCAACAACAACGGGCACATCCTCGCAGATACCAATTGGTATGGCAGTTGATTTGTCAGCCATTTGCAAAGATATTTCAGTAGGTGTGAGTTTATTCAAGTCAAGTCTTTTATATAAAGAGAAAGGCATAACACTAACACCAGCTCCTAAATCACACAAAGCAGTTTTCACATAATTCTTTTTGATAGAGCAAGGTATAGTTGGTATTCCCGGATCTCCAAGTTTTTTAGGTATTCCATGTTTGAAAGTATAATTAGCAAGCATAGTGGAGATTTCAGCTTCCGGTGTTTTTCTCTTATTTGTGATGATGTCTTTCATATACTTTACATAAGGAGGCATTTTCAAGATATCAGTCAAGCGAGTACGCAAAAAGACTGGCCTCGGCATTTTAGCAAAGCGTTCCAATTCTTCATCATCATTCTTTTTAGTTGACTTGGGTGGAAAAGGCAGAGGTTTTTGAACCCACGGTTCTCTTTCTTTACCGTGTTTTTTAGCAACAAAGTCTCTTTTGTCATATCTTTTATTCTTAGATTGTGGGTTATCAAGATCAATAGGTGGTTCTATCTCAACATCATTATCTAGTTCTTTTTTATTTGTTGGTTGAGAGTCTTCATGAACCTCATCATTATCTTTTTCGTTATCAGTAGGTGAGTGTTCATTACCAGATTGAGTTTCAGCATCAAAGATAGAAATTTCATTATCATTATCAGGAGGTTTTTCTATTTCAGGTTCACTAGAAGTATGCAAAGTCCTATCATTTTTTTATTTATTTTTCTTTTTAGAATGACTAGGTGCACTAGTGTTAGCTCTTTGTGAATCTTGTTCAATTATTTTTGGATGTCCCTCAGGATAAAGTGGTTCCTGAGTCATTTTACCTCCTCTAGTTGCAACTCTAACAGCAAAGTCATGTATATTATGATTCATTTCATCAAGTAATTCTCTTTGAGATTTAACAACTTGTTCTAGTTGAGTTTGAACCATAGAGCATGTTTTCCAACACCTCTAACATCATTTGATATTCTAAATAACAAGTCACTCAAGCGAGCAATCGTATCAGATTATATTTCAATTGTTTCATAACATTTGCATTGAAGTGATCTTGTTTTCTAATATAGTTTTCAAACTCATAAAGGCATTGGCTAGGGTGCATATTGTGAGGATTATCATTATCATTAAACTTCATAAGAGAATTTACCTCTACCACCTTAGGCATTGGTGGCGTATTAAGCCCATGTATTTCTTCAATAGGAGGTAAATTTTTAACATCCTCAGCTTTAATACCTTTTTCCTTCATTGATTTCTTTGCCTCTTGCATATCTTCAGGACTGAGATATAATATACCCCTCTTCTTCGGAGTGGGTTTAGGCGGTGGTTCAGGAATAGTCCAATCATCATAACTTTTTAATATATTATTCAGGAATTCTTCAGACTGTTCAATAGTTCGTTCCCTAAAAACACAACCAGCACAACTATCTGGGAAGTCCCTAGAAGCATCGGTTAGTCCATTATAGAAGATATCAATTATTTCATTTTTCTTAAGAGGATGATCAGGCAAAGCATTAAGTAACCGGAGAAGCCTCCCCAAGCTTGTGGGAGACTCTCTTCTCTAGTTTGCACAAAGTTAAATATTTCCTGTAAGGCAGCTTGTTTCATATGAGCAGGAAAATATTTTCCAGAGAAGTAATAAATCATATCCCGGGGACTATGCACACAACCAGGAGTAAGAGTATTGTACCAAGCTTTAGCATCACCCTTTAATGAGAAAGGAAATAATTTGAGAATAAAGTAATAGCAAGTCTTCTCATCATGAGTAAAAATGGTGGCTATATCATTCAACTTAGTAAGATGTGCCACAACAGTTTCAGTGTCATAACCATGGAAAGGATCAGATACAACCAAAGTAATTAACTCTAGGTCGACAGAGAATTCATAATCCTTATCAGCAATACAGATAGGTGAACTAGCAAACTTAGGATCACATTTCGTTCTAGCATTCAAAGATTTTTCTTTAAACTTGCATAATAATTTCTCTAGATCATCTCTATCATTGCAAGCAAGAATATCTCTAGTTCCTTCTTCACTCATAACATAACCTTCCGGTACCTTAGACAATTCATATGTAGGAAGGCTAGTTCTAGCAGGTGTTTCGGGAGTTTCTGTTTCAAGCTCATCATCAGATTCAACAACATCATGTTGTATCACTCTCGCAATTTGTTATCAAGAAAATCACCAAGTGGCACATCATCATTAGCAAGCAAGGTACTAGCATAATCATAAGTGTATGAAAGCTCAATTAAAGAAACTAAGTGGGTGTGCATCCAACTTGCTTGCTCACGAAGACCTAGGGCACTTGAGGAAGCCCATTGTTGGAATATACAAGCCAAGTTCTATAATGAAAAATTCCCACTAGTATATGAAAGTGACAAAACAAGTGACTCTCTATCATGAAGATTATGGTGCTACTTTGAAGCACAAGTGTGGAAAAAGGGATAGTAGCATTGCCCCTTTTTATATTTTTTGGGCCTTCTTTTTTTTTTTCTTTTGGCCTTTCTTCTTTTTTTTGGGACAATGCTCTATTAAATGATGATCATCACACTTCTATTTATTTACAACTCGATACTAGAACAAAGTATGACTCTATATGAATGCCTCCGGCGGTGTACCGGAATATGCAATGAATCAAGAGTGACATGTATGAAAAAATTTATGAATGGTGGCTTTGCCACAAATACTATGTCAACTACATGATCATGCTAAGCAATATGACAATGATGAAGATGTCATGAAAAACGGAACGGTGGAAAGTTGCATGGCAATATATCTCGGAATGGCTATGGAAATGCCATAATAGGTAGGTATGGTGGCTGTTTTGAGGAAGATATAAGGAGGTTTATGTGTGAAAGAGCGTATCATATCACGGGGTTTGGATGCACCGAAGTTTGCACCAACTCTCAATGTGAGAAAGGGCAATGCATGGTACCAAGAGGCTAGCAATGATGGAAGGGTGAGAGTGCGATAATCCATGGACTCAACATTAGTCATAAAGAACTCACATACTTATTGCAAAAATCTAGAAGCCATCAAAAACCAAAGCACTACGCGCATGCTCCGAGGGGGATAGATTGGTAGGAAAAGACCATCGCTCGTCCCCGACCGCCACTCATAAGGAGGACAATCAAAGAACACCTCATGTTTCAAATTTGTTACATAAAGTTTACCATACGTGCATGCTACGGGACTTGCAAACTTCAACACAAGCATTTATCAAATTCACAACTAATCAACTAGCACAACTTTGATATTATCACCTCCATATCTCAAAACAATTATCAAGCATCAAACTTTTCTTAGTATTCAACGCACTCAAAAGAAAGTTTTACAAATCTTGAATACCAAGAATATTGAGATTATTAAGCAAATTACCATGCTATTAAGACTCTCAAAATAATCTAAGTGAAGCATGAGAGATCAATAGTTTCTATAAAACAAATCCACCACCGTGCTCTAAAAGATATAAGTGAAGCACTAGAGCAAAACTATATAACTCAAAGGATATAAGTGAAGCACATAGAGTATTCTAATAAATTCCAATTCATGTATGGCTCTCTCAAAAGGTGTGTACAGAAAGGATGATTGTGGTAAACTAAAAAGCAAATACTCAAATAATAAAAGACGCTCCAATCAAAACACATATCATGTGGTGAATAAAAATATAGCTCCAAGTAAAGTTACCGATGGAAGTAGACGAAAGAGGGGATGCCTTCCGGGGCATACCCAAGCTTTGACTTTTTGGTGTCCTTAGATTATCTTGGGGGTGCCATGGGCATCCCCAAGCTTAGGCTCTTGCCACTCCTTGTTCCATAATCCAACAAAAGATTTCACCCAAAACTTGAAAACTTCACAACACAAAACTCAACAGAAATCTCGTGAGCTCCGTTAGCGAAGAAAACAAAAAGACCACTTCAAGGTACTGTAATGAACTCATTCTTTATTTATATTGGTGTTAAACATACTGTATTCCAACTTCTCTATGGTTTATAAACTATTTTACTAGCCATAGATTCATCAAAATAAGCAAACAACACACGAAAAACAGAATCTGTCAAAACAGAACAGTCTGTAGTAATCTGTAACTAACGCAAACTTCTGGAACTCCAAAAATTCAGCCCATATAGGAAGATCTAGGAAATTTGTTTATTGATCAGCAGCAATTGAAATCACTATTTTATCACGTTCTGGTGATTTTTAACAATTTTTTTTGTGAACCGAAAGTTTCTGGAAATTACAGCAAGATCAAATAACTATCATCCAAGAAGATCCTATAGGTTTAACTTGGCACAAACACTAATTAAAACATAAAACCACATCTAAACAGAAGGTAGATGGATTATTTATTCCTAAACAGAAGCAAAAAGCAAAAAACTAAAAATAAAATTGGGTTGCCTCCCAACAAGCGCTATCGTTTAACGCCTCTAGCTAGGCATAAAAGCAAGAATAGATCTAGGTATTGCCATCTTGATTCTTAATTTTTTTAGCGGAGTTATGTTCGAATCCGGGAGGTTCTTTACGTTTCCCTTCATATTCAGAAATCTTGAGATCTAAAGAGTCCAACCGCTTATTGCAAAGGGTAATCAACATATTCATGCGGTGGAGATTCCCACTAACACTCTTAAGAGGTTCAAGATACTTTTGTAAAATCTTAGTTACTTCGCAATTTTTTTCAAAAACTTGCGTTTCCTCTTGGGTATGATGAGGCCCCTTTTGTTGAGGTAGAGTTCCTACTATACCTTCTATAATTTCATGCACAATATTGGGATCAATTTCAATAAAATTGCCTTTAGCAATGCAATCAAAAAGTTGTCTATGAGACATATTTGGTCCAACATAAAAGTTGCGAAGCAAAATTCTAAAATTCACCTCTAAGGTACAATTACGATAAGATTCCATCATTCTAAACCAAGCGTCTTTTAAGTTTTCTCCTTGCCTTTGTTTGAAGTGAAGAACCTCAAACTCGGGGGACAAAGGAGCAGATAAGGGACTAGCCATAACGACAAGCAAGCGAAAAAGAGGTGAACGGAAAAGAGAGGGCGAATAAAACGGAAAGGGTGAAATGGGGGAGAGGAAAACGAGAGGCAAATGGCAAATAATGTAATGCGAGAGATAAGGGATTGTGATGGGTACTTGGTATGTTGACTTTTATGAGACTCTCCTAAGAACGGCGCCAGAAATTCTTCTTGCTACCTCTTGAGCTTGCGTTGGATTTCCTTGAAGAGGAAAGGTGATGCAGCATAGTAGCGTAAGTATTTCCCTCAGTTTTTGAGAACCAAGGTATCAATCAAGTAGGAGACTACGCGTGAGTCCCTCGTACCTACACAAAGCAAATAACTCCTCGCAACCAACGCGAATAGGGGTTGTCAATCCCTTCACGGTCACTTACGAGAGTGAGATCTGATAGAGATGATAGATAATATTTTTGGTATTTTTTATTAAAGATGCAAAGTAAAATAAAAGGTAAAGTAAATAGCAAAGCAATAATAAAGCGTAGGAAGATTAATATGATGAGAATAGACCCGGGGGCCATAGATTTCACTAGTGGCTTCTCTCAAGAGCATAAGTATTCTACGGTGGATGAACAAATTACTGTTGAGAAATTGACAGAATTGAGCATAGTTATGAGAATATCTAGGTATGATCATGTATATAGGCACCACGTCCGAGACACGTAGACCGACTCCTGCCTGCATCTACTACTATTACTCCACTCATCGACCGCTATCCATCATGCATCTAGAGTATTAAGTTAATGAAAACAGAGTAACGCCTTAAGCAAGATGACATGATGTAGAGGGATAAATTCATGCAATATGATAAAAACCCCATCTTGTTGTCCTCGATGGCAACAATACTATATGTGCCTTGCTGCCCCTACTGTCACTGGGAAAGGACACCACAAGATTGAACCCAAAGCTAAGCACTTCTCCCATTGCAAGAAAAACCAATCTAGTAGGCCAAACCAAACTGATAATTCGAAGAGACTTGCAAAGATAACCAATCATACATAAAAGAATTCAGAGAATATTCAAATATTGTTCATAGATAATCTTGATCATAAACCCACAATTCATCGATCTCAACAAACACACCGCAAAAAGAAGATTACATCAAATAGATCTCCACGAGAGAGGGAGAACATTGTATTGAGATCCAAAAAGAGAGAAGAAGCCATCTAGCTACTAACTATGGACCCGAAGGTTTGAGGTAAACTACTCACACTTCATCGGAGGGGCTATGGTGATGATGTAGAAGCCCTCCGTGGTGGATTCCCCTTCCGGCGGAGCTCCGGAACATGCCCCAAGATGGGATCTCATGGGTACAGAAGGTTGCGGCGGTGGAATTAGGTTTTTGGCTCCGTATCTGATCGTTTGGGGGTACGTAGGTATATAGGAGGAAGAAGTACGTCGGTGGAGCTTCATGGGGCCCACGAGAGTGGGGGCGCGCCCTAGGGGGGTAGGCGCACCCCCCTACCTCGTGCCCACCTCGTGGCTTTCTTGACGTAGGGTCCAAGTCTCCTGGGTCATATTCGGTGAGAAAATCACGTTCCCGAAGGTTTCATTCCGTTTGGACTCCGTTTGATATTCCGCTTTCTTCAAACACCGAAATAGGCAAAAACAACAATTACAGGCTGGGCCTCCGGTTAATAAGTTAGTCCCAAAAGTAATATAAAAGTGGAAAATAAAGCCCAATATGGTCCAAAACAGTAGATAATATAGCATGGAGCAATCAAAAATTATAGATACGTTGGAGACGTATCAGGCCACCGGGTGGGTACAACCCACCTGGGCGCGCCAGGAGAGGGGGCGCGCCCTGGTGGGTTGTGCCCACCCAGGGGGCCCTCTCTGGTGGGTCTTGGCTCCAAAAATTCTTATTATTGATATAAAAATCCTCGCAAAGTTTCGTTCCATTCCGAGAACTTTCATTTTTGCACAAAAACAACACCATGGTAGTTCATCTGAAAACAGCGTCAGTCCGGGGTTAGTTTCATCCGAATTATGCAAATTAGAGTCCAAAACAAGAGGAAAAGAGTGAGAAAAAGTAGATACGTTGGAGACGTATCAACTATCATCTACTCGAAGAGGCCCTTGGAGCTCCTTCACTTGGATCTCTTTGGACCTCCATCCTTTGATAGTCTTGGGGGTAGAAAGTATCGCTTGGTGATGGTGGATGATTATTCAAGATACACTTGGGTATACTTCTTCAAGAGGAAGAGTGAGACGCAACAAACCGTCATCGACTTTGCAAATGAAGCTCAATGCCAACACAATGCAAAGATCTTGACGATAAGAAGTGACAACGGCACCGAGTTCAAGAACTACACCTTGGATGAGTTTCTTAGTGATGAGGGGGTCAAGCATCAATATTCCGCACCTTACACCCCGCAACAAAATGGTGTAGCGGAGAGGAAGAACCGGACGTTGATGGATGCGGCAAGGACCATGATGGCGGAGTTCAAGTCTCCATACAACTTTTGGGCCGAAGCCATCAACACCGCTTGTCATGCATCCAATCGGCTCTATCTCCGCAAAGGCTTAAACAAGACTCCATATGAGATACTCACCGGTAACAAGCCCAACCTCCAGTACTTCCGGGTGTTCAGGTGTAAGTGTTTCATTCTCAAGAAAGGTGTTTGATTGTCTAAATTTGAGGCTAGAGCTCATGAGAGCATATTTGTTGGTTATGCTACAAACTCTCATGCTTACCGTGTCTTCAATAAGTCCACGGGACTTATTGAGGAGACATGTAACATGGAGTTTGATGAGAATAACGACTCCCAAGTGGAGCAAAGTGGTACTTGTGATGTAGGTGATGAAATTCCTCCCCAAGCCATAAGAAGAATGTGTGTTGGTCATATCCTACCCATTGAGGAACCCCTTGTGGCCGAAGGAGAAGGACAATGTTCCACTCAAGTGGAACCATCACCAACCCAAGACCCACACGCTTCTGAAGAACAAAATGAAGGCCCTCAACCAAATGAACAAGATCAAGGGCAAGATCAACCTCAAGATGGTGGTGAACCACCAAGTGATGCCCAAGGTCAATTTCTCTCCACCGAGCAAGTTCAAGATCAAGAGAAAGATCAAGATCAAGAACAAGCTCAAGACGACGCTCAAGATGATCAAGTTTCCGCTCCTCAACTCACTCTTGAGGAGGAATTGGAGCGTCGTGCCGCCAAGATTGCATCCAAGCTCACTACCAAAGATCATCTCATGACGAATGTGCTTGGAAGCTTAAGAAAGGGGGTAAGCACTTGTAGACAATTAGCAAACTATTGTGAACATCACGAGTTTGTTTCTTGTGTTGAACCCCAAAAGGTATATAGGCGCTCGAGGATCCGGATTGGCTTAATGCCATGCATGAAGAACTCAACAACTTCAAGCACAACAAGGTGTGGAGATTGGTGCCAAGGCCAACGGGTAACCATAATGTCATTGGAACCAAGTGGATATTCAAGAACAAGCAAGATGCTCATGGAATTATTGTTCGCAACAAGGCTCGTTTGGTAGCACAAGGCTACTCCCAAGTCGAGGGTATCGACTATGGTGAAACCTTTGCTCCCATTACTCGCCTTGAATCTATTCGTTTGTTGATTGCTTATGCTTCACATCATAACTTCAAGTTGCAACAAATGGATGTGAAGAGTGCTTTTCTTAATGGTCCTATTAATGAGTTGGTGTATGTCAAACAACCCCCGGGGTTCGAAGATCCCTATTTCCCCGATCATGTGTACCAACTCGACAAGGCACTATATGGCCTTAAACAAGCCCCACGTGCGTGGTATGAGCACCTTACCGAGTTGTTACAAGATCGTGGATTTGAAATTGGGAAAATGGACCCCACTCTTTTTACTAAGAAGGTCAAAGGGGAGTTGTTTGTATGCCAACTATATATTGATGATATTATCTTTGGTTCCCCTAACAAAGCTTTCAATGAGGAATTTTCCGCTCTCATGACCTCAAAGTTCAAGATGTCCATGATGGGAGAGTTGAAGTTCTTTCTCGGATTCGAAATCAAGCAAAGAAGAGAAGGAACCTTCATCAACCAAGCCAAATACACTCCAGACATTCTCAAGAGATTCAAGCTAAATGATGTCGAGCCGGCTTCCACTCCAATGCCCGTCAAATGCCAACTTGACATAGATCCCAATGGTAAAGCGGTGGATCAAAAGGTATATCACTCCATGATTGGCTCCTTGCTTTACCTTTGTGCATCTAGACCGGATATCATGTTGAGTGTGGTAATTTGTGCACGGTTTCAAGCCGCACCTAAGGAAAACCACTATATGGCGGTCAAGCGAATCTTTCGATATTTGGCTCATACCCCAAACTTTGGCTTATGGTACCTGATACGTCTCCAATGTATCTATAATTTTTTATTGTTCCATGCTATTATATTATCTGTTTTGAATGTTTGATGGGCTTTATTATACACTTTTATATTATTTTTGGAACTAACCTATTAACCGAAGGCCCAATGCAAATTGCTGTTTTTTTTGCCTATTTCAGTGTTTCGCAGAAAAGGAATATCAAACAGAATGAAACCTTCGGGAGAGTGATTTTTGGAACAAACGTGATCCAGAGGACTTGGAGTGGACGTAAAGAAAGAAGCGAGGAGGCCACGAGGCAGGAGGCGCCACACTCTCGGGCGCGCCCCACCCTCGTGGGCCCCTTGCAGCTCCACCGACCTACTTCTTCCTCCTATATATACCCATATACCCCGAAAACATCCAGGAGCACCACGAAACCCTATTTCCACCACCGCAACCTTCTGTACCCGTGAGATCCCATCTTGAGGCCTTTTCCGGTGCTCCGCCGGAGGAGGAATCGATCACGGAGGGCTTCTACATCAACACCATAGCCTCTTCGATGACTTGTGAGTAGTTTACCACAGACCTTCGGGTCCATAGTTATTAGCTAGATGGCTTCTTCTCTCTCTTTGGATCTCAATACAAAGTTCTCCTCGATTCTCTTGGAGATCTATTCAATGTAATTCTTTTTGTGTGTGTTTGTCGAGATCCAATGAATTGTGGGTTTATGATCAAGATTATCTATGAACAATATTTGAATCTTCTCTGAATTCTTTTATGTATGATTGGTTATCTTTGCAAGTCTCTTCGAATTATCAGTTTGGTTTGGCCTACTAGATTGATCTTTCTTGCAATGCGAGGAGTGCTTAGCTTTGGGTTTAATCTTGGGTAGTCCTTTCCCAGTGATAGCAAGGGCAGCAAGGCATGTATTGTATTGTTGCCATCGAGGATAAAAAGATGGGGTTTATATCATATTGCTTGAGTTTATCCCTCTACATCATGTCATCTTGGCTAATGCGTTACTCTGTCCTTATGAACTTAATACTCTAGATGCATGCTGGATAGCGGTCGATGTGTGGAGTAATAGTAGTAGATGCAGAATCATTTCGGTCTACTTGTCGCGGACGTGATGCCTATATACATGATCATGCCTAGATATTCTCATAATTATGCACTTTTCTATCAATTGATCGACAAGAATTTGTTCACCCACCGTAATACTTATGCTATCTTGAGAGAAGCCACTAGTGAAACCTATGGCCCCCGGGTCTATTTTCTATCATATAAGTTTCCAATCTATTTTTACTTTGCAATCTTTATTTTCAGTGTATATCATAAAAATACCATAAATATTTATCTTATTATCTCTATCAGATCTCACTTTTGCAAGTGGCCATGAAGGGATTGACAACCCCTTTATCGCGTTGGTTGCAAGGTTCTTATTTGTTTGTGCAGGTATAAGGCGACTTGTGTGTAACCTCCTACTGGATTGATACCTTGGTTCTCAAAAACTGAGGGAAATACTTATGCTACTTTGCTGCATCACCCTTTCCTCTTCAAGGGAAAAACCAACGCAAGCTCAAGAGGTAGCAGTACCCAAGAGGAGCAAACTTCAACCTTGTGGGTTTTTCGGACTCGAATTGGGCGGGAGACAAAGTGGATAGGAAGTCAACTTCCAGAGGGTGCCAATTTCTTGGTTGCTCGTTGGTGAGTTGGTCTTCTAAGAAGCAAAGTTGTGTATCTCTCTCATCCACCGAAGCGAAGTATGTGGCCGCCGGTAGTTGTTGTGCTCAACTCCTTTGGATGAGGCAAACTTTAAAGGATTACGGTGTCATTTTTGACAAAGTGCCTCTTTGGTGTGACAATGAAAGTGCCATCAAGATCTCTCTCAACCCGGTGCAACACTTCAAGACGAAGCATATTAAGATTCGGTATCATTTCATCCAGGGTCACATTAGGCGAGGGGAGATCGAGCTCAACTATGTCAACACTCATGATAACCTTGCAGATATCTTCATGAAGCCCTTGGATGAAGCAAGATTTCGAGAGTTAAGGCATGAGCTAAATATCATTGATTCGAGCAATGTGACTTGAACCTTTGCACACCCCACCACACTCATCGTGATGTCTTTTTTAGGTGTAGGCATGGACATAGGGGGAGTGTTGTTCTCTCAATGAACTCTCCCTCCCCCCATTATGCATAGATTGATCAACTCTTTCACATTAGCCATTTTTATGGTACTTGTGCTTCAAAGATGAGTTTTGGTCATGGGCCCAAGGTTAAAATCTTTGCGGTGCCATACCACCTGGCTCAAACATATGTGGCCTCGGCCACCGCCCTCTCTTTGAGAGGTGTGTGTTTCTTGTCCTCTCGTGGGTGTTTTTCTGCCTTTGTGTTTGCTCCCTCTCCTAGTCGGTTCTTTTTCTTGCTTGAGCTAAGCCTTTTTGCGTCTAGTCCTTGAGTACTTGGCTGAGCGGTACTACCGCTGGTGGAGCGAGATACTACCGCTGATAGAAATTAAGCGGTACTACTGCCCTCCACAACGGTACTACCGCTACGGGGCGAGACTTGGAGGGGTTATGTTGGGCAGGGGGAGTTTCTTTCTCCCCCACACCCATTCGCTAATCTCTCTCGACCCCCTTCGTGCTTTAGCATCATACTCGTCGCGGGAGGGCTCCGGCGGGCCGCCGTCTCCGGGCCGTTCCTCTCCATTTCCTTCGGTGGAATCAATCCTCTGCTACCTCTTGAGCACTGCGTTGGATTTCCCCGAAGAGGAGAGGATGATGCAGCAAAGTAGCGTAAGTATTTCCCTCAGTTTTTGAGAACCAAGGTATCAATCCAGCAGGAGGCCACGCACAAGTCCCTCGTACCTACACAAAACAATAGCTCCTCGCAACCAACGCGATTAGGGGTTGTCAATCCCTTCACGGTCACTTACGAGAGTGAGATCTGATAGAGATGATAAATAATATTTTGGTATTTTTGGTATAGAGATGCAAAGTAAAAAGTAAAAGGCAAAGTAAAAACAAAGCAAGTATTAAAGTGATGGAGATTGATATGATGAGAATAGACCCGGGGGCCATAGGATTCACTAGTGGCTTCTCTCAAGAGCATAAGTATTCTACCGTGGGTGAACAAATTACTGTTGAGCAATTGACAGAATTGAGCATGGTTATGAGAATATCTAGGTATGATCATGTATATAGGCATCACGTCCGAGACAAGTAGACCGAAACGATTCTGCATCTACTACTATTACTCCACTCATCGACCGCTATCCAAAGATGCATCTAGAGTATTAATTTAAAAACAGAGTAACGCCTTAAGCAAGATGACATGATGTAGAGGGATAAATTAATGCAATATGATAAAAACCCCATCTTATTATCCTCGATGGCAACAATACAATACGTGCCTTGCTGCCCCTTCACATCCTTTGGGAAAGGACACCGCAAGATTGAACCCAAAGCTAAGCATTTCTCCCATTGCAAGAACTACCAATCTAGTTGGCCAAACCAAACGGATAATTCAAGAGACTTGCAAAGATAACCAATCATACATAAAAGAATTCAGAGAAGATTCAAATATTATTCATAGATAACCTTAATCATAAACCCACAATTCATCGGTCTCAACAAACACACCGCAAAAAGAAGATTACATCGAATAGATCTCCACGAGAGAGGGAGAGAACATTGTATTGAGATCCAAAAAGAGAGAAGAAGCCATCTAGCTACTAGCTATGGACCCGAAGGTCTGAAGTAAACTACTCGCACTTCATCGGAGGGGCTATGGTGATGATGTAGAAGCCCTCCATGGTGGATGCCCTCCGTGAGCTCCTAACAGGCCCCAAGATGGGATCTCGTGGATCTGAGGAAGTTGCGCGGTGGAATTAGGTTTTTGGCTCCTGCTCGATCGTTTGGGGCAATGAGGTATATATAGGAGGAAGGAGTACGTCGGTGGAGCAACAGGGGGCCGCGCCCCCACCCTCGTGACCGCCTCTTTTGTTCCTTGGAGTAGGCTCCAAGTCTCCTGGATCAAGTTCGGTGAGAAAATCACGTTCCCGAAGGTTTCATTCTGTTTGGACTCCGTTTGATATTACGTTTCTTCGAAACACTGAAATAGGCAAAAAACATCAATTCTGGGCTGGGCCTCCGGTTAATAGGTTAGTCCCAAAAATAATATAAAAGTGGAAAATAAAGCCCAATATAGTCAACAGTAGATAAAGTAGCATGGAGCAATCAAAAATTATAGATACGTTGGAGACGACGACATCCCCAAGCTTAATTCCTGCTCGTCCTCGAGTTGGTAAATGATAAAAAGAGAATTTTTGATGCGGAGTGATACTTTGGCATAATTTCAATGTAAATCTTCTTAATTGTGGTATGAATATTCAGATCCGAAAGATTCAAGGCAAAAGTTCATATTGATAAAAGAAATAGAAATACTTCAAGCATACTAATCAAAGTAATCATGTCTTCTCAAAATAGCATGGCAAAAGAAAGTTCATCCCTACAAAATCATATAGTTAGGCTATGCTTCATTTTTGTCACACAAAGATGTTCCCAACTTCTATACCCCCGATGACAAGCCAAACAATTGTTTCATACTTAAATAGTCTCAAACTTTTTCAACCTTCACGCAATACATGAGCGTGAGCCATGGATATAGCACTATGGGTGGAATAGAATATGACGTTGTGTGGAGAAAACAAAAGGAGAAAGTCTCACATTGACGAGGATAATCAACGGGCTATGGAGATGCCCATCAATTGATGTCAACATGAGTAGGGATTGCCATGCAACGGATGCACTAGAGCTATGAATGCTCAACAAAAGAAAACTAGTGCGTGTGCATCCAACTTGCTTGCTCACGAAGACCTAGGGCATTTGAGGAAGCCCATCGTAGGAATATACAAGCCAAGTTCTATAATGAAAAATTCCCACTTATGAGACTCACTATATGAAAAACATGGTGCTACTTTGAAGCACAATATATGAGACTCACTACATGAAGAACAAGGTGCTACTTTGAAGCACAAGTGTGGAAAAGGAGATAGTAACATTACCCTTTTTATTTCTTTTTTTGGGCCTTTCCTTTTTTTCTTTTTGGCCTTTCTCTCTTTTTTTGGGCAATTCTCTAATAATGATGATCATCACACCTCTATTGATTACAACATAAGGATTACAACTCGAAACTAGAACAAGATATGAATCTATATGAATGCCTCCGTGATGTAAGGGATGGTGCAATGAATCAAGAGTGACATGTATGAAAAATAATGCATGGTGGCTTTGCCACGAATACGATGTCAACTACATGATCATGCAATGGCAATATGACAAAAGTAAAGTATGTCATGATGATGATGAACGGAACGGTGGAAAGTTGCATGGCAATATATCTCGGAATGGCTAAAAATGCCATAATAGGTAGGTATGGTGGCTGTTTTGAGGAAGATATAAGGAGGTTTATGTGTGATAGAGCGTATCATATCACGGGGTTTAGATGCACCGGCGAAGTTTGCACCAACTCTCAAGGTGAGAAAGGGCAATGCATGGTACGGAAGAGGCTAGCAAAGGCGGAAAGGTAAAAGTGCGTATAATCCATGGACTCAACATTAGTCAAAAGAACTCATATACTTATTGCAAAAATTTAGAAGTCATCAAAAATCAAGTACTACACGCATGCTCCTAGGGGGATAGATTGGTAGGAAAGACCATCGCCGTCCCCCGACCGCCACTCATAAGGATGCACAAGCCAGGTACACTTCATGTTTCAAATTTGTTACACAACTTTAACCATACGTGCATGCTATGGGACTTGCTAACTTCAACACAAGCATTATTTAAATTAACAACTACTCAACTAGCATGAATTTAATATCACCATCTTCATATCTCAAAACAATTATCAAGCATCAAACTTTTCTTAGTATTCAACGCACTCAAAAGAAAGTTTCACATATCTTGAATACCAAGTATATTAATATTAAGCAAATTACCATGCTATTAATGACTCTCAAAATAATCTAAGTGAAGAATGAGAGATCAATAGTTTCTTTAAAACAAATCCACCACCGTGCTCTAAAAGATCTAAGTGAAGCACTAGAGCAAAAATTATCATGCTAAAAAGATATAAGTGAAGCACTATGAGCAAAACTATCAAGCTCAAAAGATATAAGTGAAGCACAAAGAGTATTCTATCAAATTCCAACTTATGTATGGATCTCTCAAAAGGTGTGTACAGCAAGGATGATTGTGGTAAACTAACAAGCAAAGACGCAAATAATACAAGACGCTCCAAGCAAAACACATATCATGTGGTGAATAAAAATATAGCTCCAAGTAAATTACCGATGGAAGTAGACAAAAGAGGGATGCCTTCCGGGCATCCCCAAGCTTTGACTTTTGGTGTCCTTAGATTATCTTGGGGGTTCCATGGGCATCCCCAAGCTTAGGCTCTTGCCACTCCTTGTTCCATAATCCATCAAAAGAATTTACCCAAAACTTGAAAACTTCACAACACAAAACTCAATAGAAATCTCGTGAGCTCCACTAGAGAAAGAAAACAAAATACTACTTTAAGGTACTGTAATGAACTCATTCTTTATTTATATTGGTGTTAAACCTACTGTATTCCAACTTCTCTATGGATTATAAACTATTTTACTAGCCATAGATTCATCAAAATAAGCAAACAACACACGAAAAACAGAATCTGTCAAAAACAGAACAGTCTGTAGTAATCTGTAACTAACGCAAACTTCTGGAACTCCAAAACATCTACCAAAATTAGAAGGCCTAGAAAATTTGTTTATTGATCAGCAGAAATTGGAATCATTATTTTATCATGTTCTGGTGATTTTTAATAATTCGGGCACTAAGCGCAAAGTTTCTGGAAATTACAGCAAGATCAAATAACTTTCATCCAAGAAGATCCAATAGGTCTAGCTTGGCACAAACACTAATTAAAACATAAAACCACATCTAAACAGAGGCTAGATGGATTATTTATTCCTAAACATAAGCAAAAACAAAAAATAAAATAAAATTGGGTTGCCTCCCAACAAGCGCTATCGTTTAACGCCCCTAGCTAGGCATAAAAGCAAGGATAGATCTAGGTATTGCCATCTTTGGTAGGCAATCCATAAGTGGCTCTCATGATAGATTCATATGGTAATTTTATTTTCTTTCTAGGGAAGTGTTCCATGCCCTTTTTAAGGGAAATTGGGATCTAATATTCCCTTCCTTCATATTAATAATTGCACCAATCGTTCTAAGGAAAGGTCTACCAAGAATAATAGGACATGAAGGATTGCAATCTATATCAAGAACGATAAAATCTACGGGCACATAATTCCTATTTGCAACAATAAGAACATCATTAATTATTCCCATAGGCTTTTTAATAGTGGAATCCGCAAGATGCAAGTTTAGAGAGCAATCATCAAAGTCATGGGAATCTAGCAAATCACACAAAGTTTTGGGGATAGTAGAGACACTAGCACCCAAATCACACAAGGCATGAAACTCATAATTTTTAATTTTAATTTTAATAGTAGGTTCCCGCTCATCATAGAAATTTCTAGGGATAGAGACTTTCAACTCAAGTTTTTCTTCATAAGGTTGCATCAAGGCACCAACAATGTGTTCGGTAAAGGCCTTATTTTGACTATAAGCATGAGGAGAATTTAGCACGGATTGCAACAAGGAAATACAATCAATTAAATAGCAATTTTCATAATTAAATTCCTTGAGATCCAAAATAGTGGGTTTAGAAACATCTAGGTTTTTATTTCTTTCAATCCCACATTTATCAATTTCATCATCAAGATCTAAAAACTCTGAATTCTTAGAACGCCTTCTAGGTAAAGGAAGATCATATTCAGTTTCATCAAGATTCATATTGATAAACAAAGATTTAATGGGGGACACATCAATAAATTTTAGATCTTCATCTTGATTTTCACAGGAATTGGAAGAACACGCTTTAATAAAGGCATCTTTGGAAGCACGCATCCTAGCGGTTCTTTCTTTGCACTCATCAATGGAAATTCACATAGCTTTGAGAGACTCATTGATATCATGCTTAGGAGGAATAGATCTAAGCATCAAAGAATCAATCTCAAGAGAAATTCTATCACTGTTCTTAGCCAAATCATCAACTTTAAGCAATTTCTCCTCAAGCAAAGCATTAAAATTCTTTTGTGAATTCATAAACTCTTTAACACTACTCTAAAATTCAGAGGGCATCTTATTAAAATTTCCATAAGAGTTGTTGTAGGAATTTCCATAATTATTAGAAGAATTACTAGGATAAGGCCTAGGATTAAAATTCCCTCTGTACGCGTTGTTACCAAAATTATTCCTACCAACAAAATTCACATCCATAGATTCATTATTATTCTCAATCAAAGTAGACAAAGGCATATCATTAGGATCAGAAGAAACACTCTTAGTAGCAAATAATTTCATAAGTTCATCCATCTTTCCACTCAAAACATTAATTTCTTCTATCGCATGCACTTTTTTATTAGTAGATCTTTCAAGATGCCATTGAGAATAATTAACCATAATATTATCTAGAAGTTTAGTAGCATCTCCTAGAGTGATTTCCATAAAAGTGCCTCCCGTGGCCGAATCTAAAAGATTTCTAGAAGCAAAATTCAATCCGTCATAAAAGTTTTGTATAATCATCCACAAGTTCAAACCATGAGTAGGACAATTACGTATCATTAATTTCATTCTCTCCCAAGCTTGTGCAACATGTTCATGATCAAGTTGCTTAAAATTCATAATATCGTTCATAAGAGAGATAATCTTAGCGGGAGGAAACTACTTAGAGATAAAAGCATCTTTGCAGTTGTTCCAAGAATCAATACTATTTTTAGGCAGAGATGAAAACCACGCTTTAGCACGATCTCTAAGCTTAAAAAAGGAAATAGCTTCAATTTAACGACATCATTATCGACATCTTTTTCTTTTGCATATCACATAAATCAACGAAGTTATTCAGATGAGTAGCGGCATCTTCACTAGGAAGGCCGGAATTGCTCTTTCATAACAAGATTCAACAAAGCGATATTGATTTCACAAGATTCGGTATTGGCAAGAGGAGCAATCGGAGTGCTAAGGAAATCATTATTATTGGTATTGGAGAAGTCACACAATTTGGTAGTATCTTGAGCCATCGCGACAAACAAGCAATCCAACACACGAGCAAACAAAAGGCAAGCGAGAAACGGGTAAACGGGGAAAAGAGGAGGAGATTAGGAAAGAGAGGGTGAATAAAACGGCAAAGGTGAAGTGGGGGAGAGGAAAACGAGAGGCAAATGGCAAATAATGTAATATGGGAGATAGGGATTGTGATGGGTACTTGGTATGGTGCTTGAGCCTCCCCGGCAACGGCGCCAGAAATTCTTCTTGCTACCTCTTGAGCACCGCGTCGGATTTCCCCGAAGAGGAGAGGATGATGCAACAAAATAGCGTAAGTATTTCCCTCAGTTTTTGAGAACCAAGGTATCAATCCAGTAGGAGGCCACGCACAAGTCCCTCGTACCTGCACAAAACAATAGCTCCTCGCAACCAACGTGATTAGGGGTTGTCAATCCCTTCACGGTCACTTACGAGAGTGATATCTGATAGAGATGATAAATAATATTTTTGGTATTTTTGGTATAGAGATGCAAAGTAAAAAGTAAAAGGCAAAGTAAAACAAAGCAAGTATTAAAGTGATGGAGATTGATATGATGAGAATAGACCCGGGGGCCATAGGTTTCACTAGTGGCTTCTCTGAAGAGCATAAGTATTCTACGATTGGGTGAACAAATTACTGTTGAGCAATTGATGTAATTGAGCATAGTTATGAGAATATCTAGGTATGATCATGTATATAGGCATCACGTCCGAGACAAGTAGACCGAAACAATTCTGCACCTACTACTATTACTCCACTCATCGACCGCTATCCAAAGATGCATCTAGAGTATTAAGTTAAAAACAGAGTAACGCCTTAAGCAAGATGACATGATGTAGAGGGATAAATTCATGCAATATGATAAAAACCCCATCATGTTATCCTCGATGGCAACAATACAATACGTGCCTTGCGGCCCCTTCTGTCACTGGGAAAGGACACCGCAAGATTTAACCCAAAGCTAAGCACTTCTCCTATTGCAAGAACTACCAATCTAGTTGGCCAAACCAAACGGATAATTCGAAGAGACTTGCAAAGATAACCAATCATACATAAAAGAATTCAGAGAAGATTCAAATATTATTCATAGATAACCTTAATCATAAACCCACAATTCATCGGTCTCAACAAACACACCGCAAAAAGAAGATTACATCGAATAGATCTCCACGAGAGAGGGGGAGAACATTGTATTGAGATCCAAAAAGAGAGAAGAAGTCATCGAGCTACTAGCTATGGACCCGAAGGTCTGAAGTAAACTACTCACACTTCATCGGAGGGGCTATGGTGATGATGTAGAAGCCCTCCTTGGTGGATGCCCCCTCCCAAGTGAGCTCCTAACAGGCCCCAAGATGGGATCTCGTGGATCTGGAAGTTGCGGCGGTGGAATTAGGTTTTGGCTCTGTTCTAATCGTTTGGGGGCACGAGGTATATATAGGAGGAAGGAGTACGTCGGTGGAGCAACAGGGGGCCCACGAGGCAGGGGGCGCGCCCTAGGGGGGGCGACCCCACCCTCGTGACCGCCTCTTTTGTTCCTTGGAGTAGGGTCCAAGTCTCCTGGATCACGTTCGGTGAGAAAATCACGTTCCCGAAGGTTTCATTGTGTTTGGACTCCGTTTGATATTCCGTTTCTTCGAAACACTGAAATAGGTAAAAAACAACAATTCTGGGCTGGGCCTCCGGTTAATAGGTTAGTCCCAAAAATAATATAAAAGTGGAAAATAAAGCCCAATATAGTCCAAAACAGTAGATAAAGTAGCATGGAGCAATAAAAAATTATAGATACGTTGGAGACGTATCATCCCCACCCCGTCCTCTTGCCATGGATGCCGGTATTGCCCCCGTTCCTCTTCTCTTTGTGTCTAGGTTTCAGATCTAGTCTTTAGGGGCAATAGTTGTTGCATTTCTCGATTTTTGGCTAAATCAAGGCTTGAGTAGGTTGGAGAAGGCATCTAGACTCTTTGGATTGATATTTGGTAGGCTTATTTTTGAAATTTGCATCCCGATAGTGCCGGATTTGGCCACGGCAGTAGGGAACCGCCGTTCCCCCGCCTGGAGCGGTACTACCGCTCGGGCGATACTGCCGCTTCCAAGTCGCGGCACTACCGCTGGCTGCCCATTTCCACCGTACTCGTACCAAATATCGATCCGTGTTGCTTTTTCTAGTGGCTTATGCTTGTTCTTTCATGTTGTTTCATGTGTCCTTGTGTTTGGTTCCAGGTGATGGCCCTTCTGAGCAACATGTCCGCCGTGTCAACTCCGGCTGTTCTACTTCAAAGCGCGATCGCACCTCTGAGACAGCGGCTGCCTCCTCAAGTGTTCCTCCTCAGTCGAAGAACACTGTTGCGAACAAGCCCAAGCCTAGGGCCAAGTCTGTGATAGAGATGTCTGCAAAAGGAGTTATGGGAAAGGCGTCGGCGGAACCCATATACGAAAGATCAAGAACCCACTTTGGTCAACCATCCTTTCTGGAACCGCTTTCAGTGGGCCATCTACTTTGATGTGATCAAAGCGAAGAAGAATCTCTATGTTGATGTTCGCACCATCGACACTGACTATATGGAGAAGGATCCTGCCTACTTTGGCGAAGCCCTACAGATGTGTTCTCAATTTGAACATTCTCGTGGATCATGCAGTTCAACAAGGACTTTGATGCAGATTTGGTGGCTCGGTTTATGCCACGGTCCATCTTGGAACAGATGAGGAAAGAACTCTGACTTGGATGACAAATGGCAAGCTTCTTTCTGTCAAATGGAAGGCTTTCATGGAGTTACTTGGGATTGAAGATCAAGGACTTGCGAACCTAGTTGGCTTTCTCCCTCACCGCAATACAACTTCCACTCACAAGCAATCTCTCTGGCCCTACTGTACTTTGAAGATTCACCCCGAGACTCAGAAGGAGACCTATGAGCTGCCTGCCTATCTGGACATACTTCATCGCATCTTCAGAGAGACTCTCTTCCCTCGCATTGGGAACTTGGATATGGTTCACTCCTTTCTCGTGGACATGCTTCTTTTCTGCCAGCATGAGAAGGAAGAAAACACTGGAGAATCCTTGTATATCTCTCATGTCATGTGGTCTGAACTGGTTTCCGCTATCTCTGAGCGCAAGTGCCCTATCTATGGTCCGTTTATCATGTTGCTTATTGAGAAGGCTTGGGCGCACGTTTATCCTAATGTTGTGCTGGAGACTGGCGAGTTAATCACTCATGAGATCAAGCGTCTGAGGAAGAAGGAGAACTGGGGCACCTCGGTTCCAAGGTCTGGGATTCCATCTGGAGCTGCTGACGTTGAGATAGAGGCTGATGCTGATGATGACGATGACTATGAGCCCTTTGGAGCGGAGCCCTCATGGGCAAAGAAGCTCAAGCGCAAAATGAAGAAACTCTTCTGCATGGAGTCTCATGGACAGTACATGGCTCATGTGTCTGAGAAGAAGGCTAGGAGCCGTCACAAGGAGCTCATGCGTCGCCGCTTAGGTAGACGATTGCAGCCGGATCTGAGGGCAATATCACCGATGAGGAGGAGTGGGTTCAGCAGCACTGCCCATGGACAGATTCAGACACCGAGCAGTTTCCTGCCGATGACGGCAGTGCAGACAATCTCGCAGGGATGTGATGATGGAGATCTTCAGTTTTACTATCGCCTGGAGCCGTAGCAGCGCTCTTTGCCTTTTTGGTGTCTCGATGCCAAAGGGGGAGAGAGTTTAGGGATTTGTCGTTGTCGAGTTGCGAGCGTGTGTTTGTGTGGCTTGTTTGCCTTGACTTTCTCTCTAGCAAACTCTTTTCTCGTCATTTGCCTTGGTTTGGTTTGTGCTTGTGAGACCTGGTACCCTATCATATGATGTGAGACATATGCTACCTTATCCTTTTATTATATATGTTTGTCGAGTACGTTGGTAGTATGTGAGTTGCATGCTTATCCTGTTATATACTTTGCTCACTACTACTCTACTGCATCCGAGCTATATATGTCCCATTCTTGTTGCAAATGTTGTCACACTATAAAATGTAGGGAGAGTGTTGATCCTAATGTGTGTGCTTTGCATTCCAAAGGCACCTCTAATTAGGTGCACACATTCAGGGGGAGCCCGTCTATATCTTGTAGTTTTGGGATTCGTTTACTTTCATGTCTTACCTTTGTGCAAATCCCGTGTTGTCATCAATCCACCAAAAGGGGGGAGATTGTTAAGGCATGTCTCTCTGTAAGTAGTTTTGGTGATTGATGACAATGCTTTTGCGGACTAATCGTGTGCGTTGAGTATTTCAGAGATTCATTCATTGGCACGAGACGATTCCTTCCCCTCGGAGTTTTAAGTGAAGACGGTGTAGTTTCTTTCGTTTCGGTTTTGGTGGACTTGATTCGTCGGAGTCACCGTACTATCAAGAGGGGGTCCTGTCACGCCCAAGATGCGACCCTATCCTAAAGAAACTCGAAGGTCCCACCAAGGATAGAAGCGCATCTTGAAGACGCTTTTGCAAGGTGGATATCATTACATCAACATTACATAATAGTGGGGATACATCCGAGACATACAACGTCACATGAATACAACAATACAACATACAAGATCAACATCCGATTAGGATGAAACATAAACAGGAACTCAAACCATATCCACCCTGCTAGCCCAGGCTGCCGACCTGGAACCTATCCCCTGATCGAAGAAGCAGAAGAAGAACTCCAAAACAAGTAACATCGCTCTCACGTCATGATCATCGTGACAACCTGTACTCGCAATCGGTGGTGTAGTAATCAGAGCCACGAGGACTCAAGAATCCCATTACCATGGGTAACAAGACTAGCAAAGCTTAAAGGGTAAGGAAGGGGTAAAGTGGTGAGGTTGCAGCAATGACTAAGCATATATGGTGGCTAACATACGCAAATGAGAGCGAGAAGAGAAAACAAAGGAACGGTCGCCAACTAGTAATGATCAAGAAGTGATCCTGAACTCCACGCTTCGTCGAGACATAACCCAGAAACTGTGTTCTCCTCTCGATCAACCCCGAAAAGAGACACTCACGATTACGCACATGGTTGGTGTATTTTAGAAGAGTTTTCTTCAAGTTTACTACAACCGGATATTAACAAATTCCCATCTGCCACATAACCGTGGGCACGGCTTTCGAAAGTTCAAACCCTGCAGGGGTGTCCCAACTTAGCCCATGATAAGCTCTCGCGATCAACGATGGATATTCCTTCTCCCGGGAAGACCCGATTAGTCTCGGAATCCCATTTACAAGACATTTCGACAAGAATAAAACAAGACCAGCAAAGCCGCCCGATGTGCCGACAAATCCCGATAGGAGCTGCACATATCTCGTTCTCGTGGCAACACCAGATGAGACTAGCTACGAGTAAAACCAAGCCTCAAGTTTTCCCCAAGGTGGCCCTGTCAGCTCGGTTCGAACCAGCACTTAGAGAAGCACTGGCCCGGGGGGGGGGCTAAATAAGATGACCCTCGAGAGAGCGACTCCCAAGGGAAAAGTAGGTGGTGGTGAGGCAAATGGTAAAACCAAGGTTGGGCCTTGCTGGAGGAGTTTTATTCAAAGCGAACTGTCAAGGGGGTCCCATAAATCACCCAACCGCGTTAGGGACGCAAAATCCGGGAACAAAATACCGATATGACGGAAACTAGGGCGGCAAGAGTGGAACAAAACACCAGGCATAAGGCCGAGCCTTCCACCCTTTACCAAGTATATAGATGCATTAATAATATATATAAGAGATATTGTGATATCCCAACATGAACATAATCCAACATGGAGCAATCTTCATCTTCACCTGCAGCTAGCAACGCTATAAGAGGGGCTGAGCAAAAGCGGTAACATAGCCAAACAACGGTTTGCTAGGAAGGGTGACAAAGGTTAGAGGTTCATGGCAATTTGGGAGGCTTGATAAGCAAGTGATAGGTAACGCAACATAGCGATAGAACGAAGCAACTAGCATAGCAGTGATAGTAATGAGATCCAAGGTGACGGTCATCTTGCCTGAAATCCCGCAAGGAAGAAGAACGCGTCCATGAAGAAGATGAAGCCACGAAGACGAACCAAGCGTAGATTTAACGAATCCTCACGATCATAGCAAGCAGGAACTATCGAGAAGAAGCACACAATAAAGTAAACACACCACACATAGACAAGACATGATGCTCAACCAAGCATGATGTATGACAAAGGCTACATGAAGCTACTCATGGCAAGAGATGATGCAACCAAGAACAACACATCAAAGCAAGTTTAAATGAGGCCGAAAACAACATGGAACAATTCCGGTAAGTCCTCATATCCAAATTTCGAAATTGGTTCAGATCTGAATAAACCTTATGTTCAAGTTGTTAAACAGCAAGTTAAGATGCACCAAGAGAATCTACACGAAATTCTAGTCAAGTTACATAAAAAGTTCATTTAATTCGGAGCTACGGCCTAGAAAATATGAGCAAAAACAAGTTAAACATGGCATTGATGCAAATGCATACAAACATCAAGCAAACACCTCAAAACAAGGGTGCAACATGATAATATGAAACTTCATGCAATTCTAAGCAAGTTTCATATAGAGCACACTCAAAACGGAGCAACGGTGCAACACATACATTCTATACAAGACATAACAATCTGTCCAAAATAGCAAGTAGGCATCTAGCAAGCATCAAAATAACATGCTACAACATCTCAACGTGAAAACAAAAGGCATGGGCACGATTTACAGGTAAACAATTACAAAACATGAACACTGAGCTATCTCCAGAAATGATTAGAACATGCTCAAAAGGACATGGCAAGATTACAAATAATAACAGTTTACAGACTTGGCAGAAATAACATCAGGTTGCAATGTTTAGAGCTATCAAACAACATGTTACAGGAACTTATCATGGCAAAAAAAGGCATGGCATGAATCTACTAATTGCATAGAAAAAATGTCCTTTACTGACCATGAGCCAAAAAGGATCAGAAGATATGATGGCACTCATGTAAACATGGCAAATGATATGACAGATTCATACATGCCAGGAACAACAATAAGTAGGCATATTGGTGAGCTTGTGCCACTCACCACAGAGCATTACATGGCATGAAAAGGTAATCAAAACCAATAAGACATAAATATGAAGCTAATAATGGCAATAGCATAGTCATAGGGTGCATGGATCACTAGCAAAACACATGGCAAAACTGCACTTAATGTTAACAGGCTGACAGCAACATTATTTAACGAATTTGGAGCAAGGTTACAACAAGCTACAGCAGGCTATAAATGCAACCAGGGGCATGGATGGATAAATAATGACATGTATAACAAAACATCCTTAGTGAACATCTCCAGATTATGCATAGAATGACTTGTAGCAGCAGGTTTACATAGCATCACCAAATAACAGATTCAGCCTAGCAAAACAACAACAACAAGTACCCTACTTAACAAGCTTGATGCACTCACTACAAAACTCAAAAAAAATACATGGATGGCACCCCTTTAAAGATGGCATAACATAGTTCAAAACAGATGTAGAGCTCATGCTCATAAGATGCACACATCAAATGCAACAAAAATGACAAATCACCAAGTTATAACAGTTTCAGCAGATTAACATCACATAGCACTTTTGCAACGATGATTCAGGCATCGAGATGAGCTCAAATCAACATGATGCAATGGAATGAAATGATGTACTCGTTGAGACGAACAATTTGACATATTGCATGCACAAAAGGAAGCTACGGATGCAGAGATATGATGCGATGAACATGGCATGATAATGTCAAAATAAACCGGGGACTTGGGCAAAATTCAGGGTCAACCTCGGGTCTGCACGGATTCCGATGTTGGCCGGAGATCTCGCCGGAGTGAGCTCGGGGATGGCCGGAGAAGAGGGAGAACGGCGGTCGGAGGTCGGAGAGGGGCGGAGAAGGCCGGGCGGAGCGAGATCCGGCCGGATCCCACCGGATCCGAATCGGAGGGACCGCAAGACGGCGGAGGAGCGCGGCGCCGTGAGTCTGGCGAGGAGGAGGCGGAGTCGCCGGAGGGCGCGGGCGGCGGGCGCGGCGCGCTGGCGCCGAACGAGGGCGACGGGCGCGGCGGCGTGACGAGATCCCGGGCGGCGGCGGCGGTCCCGGCGAGGTTCGGTGCCCGCGGAGGCAGACAAGGATTCGCATGGGCGCTGGGAGGCTCGCTGGCGCTGGCCGGCTGCCGTGGGCTGGAGCGGGCCGCGGAGGGAGGCGGCGGCGCCACGTGGGCCCGGGAGTGGTTGCAAGGCGGCGGACATGTCCGCTTGCTGCGGATGTGTCCGGCAGTCATGAGGATGAAGATGGCTAGGGTTTCATCCGCGAAAATGGAAGGGGAGGGACGTTTATATAGGTAGAGAGAGCTAGGAGAGTCCAAATGAGGAGCGGTTTTTGCCCACACGATCGTGATCGAACGACCGAGAGCATGGAGGGGGTTTGGATGGGTTATTGGGCCACTTTGGAGGGGGTGTTGGGCTGCACACAAAAGAGGCCTTTGTGGTTATCCGGTTAACCGTTGGAGTATCAAACGACCCCCAAATGGCACGAAACTTGGCAGACGGTCTACCGGTGCTATACCAAGGCCGCTTGGCAAACCTCGGGTCATTCCGAGAAAGTTTAACACCCACTCACAACAGGAGACAAAAGGGGGACGCCGGGGGACATAGGAGTGCCGGATTGCAAAACGGACAACGGGGAAAATGCTCGGATGCATGAGACGAACACGTATGCAAAAGCGATGCACATGATGACATGATATGAAATGCAGATGATGACATGGCAAAATGCAACACGCAAGCACATGACATGGCAAGGACGACAAATAACTGACGGACACCTGGCGCATCGAATCCGGGGCGTTACAACACTCCTCCACTAACAAGAGATCTCGTCCCGAGATCTTAGGACCGAGATGGAAGGGGAAAGGGATGAGGTGAAACAAAAACTCAAGAGAAGAAGCAAAGAATCGAGAGCACTCGAGAAGAAGAGAGGAACGACGAGAATGACGAGAATCGAAAGCTCACGAAATCAGATGGACTATGAAACCACTCCGGTTAGAACGAGATAAGGAACGAATAAGACTGAAAGGATTTAGGCAGCACTCCGGCTAAAATGGAAGGAATAGAACAAAAACTTGAGAGGATGGAATGATACTTGATGAAGACATGACACAAAACCCTCCAGAAAGAATTGAAAGAGTTGAATGAAAAGAACGGAGAAGAAAATGACAACTTGTGCCACGAATGGAATTGAAAGCAACCTTAGAAGAAGGATTGAACGGAGTTGTTGAGAAAATCAACCACGAAAGAATAAGCTTGTTGTGGACTTATGGAAAACATCTCGAAATTAATGAGGTGATAACCGGTCGCAAACGGAAATGATTGAAAGGCTGAGAAGAACTAAGAAATGCAAAACTCCACTTCAAAAGAATACGGAGAATTATTTGTACTTTGAGAAGCAAGAAGAAGGATACTTGAGCTCCACCAACAATAATCTTGATGAACTCTTGAAGAATGAATTAAATCTTGAAGAACCACCATGAAGAACTCCGGTAATAAAAGGATGATGACATTGAATTGAAGCTTGAAAAGAATAAGATTAAAACCTTGCGGTGATTTAGATGGAGGTTCCGACGAAATGGCCGAGGAAATTTAAACTCCGGAAAAGAAAAGATGGAAAGACTTGGAACTAGAATTTATTCATCACGAACAAACTCGGAAGGAGGGGATTAAGCACTTGGAGGAAATAAGAATAAGATTTATTGTATGCTTAACCTTCATCAAATTAAATTGATGACAAGCAATGGATTTTGCGTACTACTTATTCTTCTTTAAAAGGATTAAGAAGTGACATATTGCAGACTTGAGAAGGTCTTCATGAACCACCGGTAGGGTTGAAAAGAACGAATGAATATATGATAATCAAAGAAAAAGAATCTTGAACGAACCACCGTAAGAATTCGCAACTGACTAGTGAAAGAGAATGAATCGCTGGGAAGAATTATAAAAGCACAAAGATACTTGAGGGAATTAAGAGACAAGATAACGAAGGGATCGCGAACTGATTGAAGAATACTGGAACCAAGCACCGGAATAATTGGATAACGGTAGCTGAAATGTGAGGACGAAGAATTCTTCTGGAACGATGGCCTCCGATGAAAAGAAACGGGAAAACAACTTCTGACATACTCCGGATGTGTAAGAAAAGACTATCTGATAAATGGAATAATTCGCGAGGATAACATGAAGCTAGAACCACGAAACTTCGAGAGAACGGACAAGATTTAGAAGGAACTCTTCTTCTGTCTTCAAATGATGACGAGAAACACCGCCAAAATTTGTTGAGGCACTCTGGGAGAACGAAAAGCGAAGAGGTTGAGCCGACGATGAAAAAAGATTTGGAATCGACCTTGGAAAGGTGTCTGACTGATGAAATTCATACTTACGTCAAACTTCGAAAAGGATTTGAGAATAACTCCGGGAAAATCAGAAGAGTCAGGTAAGATCCTAGAAAAAGACCTGTGGGTTAGGGCCCACTAAAAGAAAAAACACTGTTGGAAAGGGATTGTTGAAGAGATAGATGATGCACCGGGATGATTGGAATATTTAAATGAGGTGACAACCTCGAAGTTAATTCGAACACGTACGAATCTCGAGATGTCTTGAACTCCGGAATGATTGAATGGCGAGAGGCAAATAAGCAAGGAGAACACTTGATCCAAGGAAAAGAATATGATCAACACCGAAAAAACTTGAATTGAGTGCACCGGAAAAAGAAAGGGATGAAGAATGACGAACAAGACGAGAATTCACCGGTTGAAATAATTGATGGAAGACTGAAGAGGCTCCACACGAATGGAATTGATGGTCGGAAGAAACTCGAACTCTGGGAATAATAGGGTGGGAGGGCGGGAAAACAAAGACAATTTGGAAGGGGGAACCGACGAATATCTTGAAGAGAAAAACACCGGTTGAAATCATTGAGGAAAGAAAGCAAAGACTTCGCACGAGTAGGATGGATACTCAATTACGGACTCCGGTTCCGAGAGGAAGAAGGGAGGGCGGGTGGGAAAAACAAGGACAACTTCGGACAAGGAAAAACAACGACGTCGGAGGAAGAACCGTGGATTGAACTTGGCAAAGATGAAGATGGTCGAGTCGACTTGACGAGAAATGCACCGGACAAAAGAGGATGGACAACTCACGAAACTAACCACGTGATCCTAAAGAAAAATTTGAACGGGAAGAGGAGTAATTCAAAACACCTACGTCAAGATTCCTCACCAGAGCGACGAAGGGGCTGAGGAGTAAAAAGAAATCCTACTCTCCGATATAACTAGACTCCGAAAATAGTTTTCTTCTAGACTCAACAACGGCCAAACTACACGATCAATCAAGGGGGGCTCCTAGGGTCGGTCGAGGCTCTGATACCAACTTTTCACGTCCAAGATGCGACCCTATCCTAAAGGAACTCGAAGGTCCCACCAAGGATAGAAGTGCATCTTGAAGACGCTTTTGCAAGGTGGATATCATTACATCAATATTACATAATAGCGTGGATACATCCGAGACATACAACATCACATGAATACAACAATACAACATACAAGATCAACATCCGACTACGGATGAAACATAAACAGGAACTCAAACAATATCCACCCTGCTAGCCCAGCCGACCGGAACCTATCCCCGATCGAAGAAGCGTAAGAAGAACTCCAAAACAAGTAACATCACTCTCACGTCATGATCATCGCATAACCTGTACCTGCAATCGGTGGTGTAGTAATCAGAGCCACGAGGACTCAGCAATCCCATTACCATGGGTAACAAGACTAGCAAAGCTTAAAGGGTAAGGAAGGGGTAAAGTGGTGAGGTTGCAGCAGCGGCTAAGCATATATGGTGGCTAACATACGCAAATGAGAGCGAGAAGAGAAAACAAAGGAACGGTCGCCAACTAGTAATGATCAAGAAGTGATCCTGAACTCCTGCTTATGTCAGACATAACCCAGAAACTGTGTTCTCCTCTCGATCAACCCCGAAAAGAGACACTCACGGTTACGCACATGGTTGGTGTATTTTAGAAGAGTTTTCTTCAAGTTTACTATAACCGGATATTAACAAATTCCCATCTGCCACATAACCGCGGGCACGACTTTCGAAAGTTCAAACCCTGCAGGGGTGTCCCAACTTAGCCCATGATAAGCTCTTGCGATCAACGAAGGATATTCCTTCTCCCCGGGAAGACCCGATCAGTCTCGGAATCCCAGCTACAAGACATTTCGACAGTAATAAAACAAGACCAGCAAAGCCGCCCGATGTGCCGACAAATCCCGATAGGAGCTGCACATATCTCGTTCTCAGGGCAACACCGTATGAGACTAGCTACGAGTAAAACCAAGCCTCAAGTTTCCCCAAGGTGGCCTCAAGGTAGCTCGGTTCGAACCAGACTTAGAGAAGCACCGGCCCGGGGCTAAATAAGATGACCCTCGAGAGAGCGACTCCCAAGGGAAAAGTAGGTGGTGGTGAGGCAAATGGTAAAACCAAGGTTGGGCCTTCTTTGGAGGAGTTTTATTCAAAGCGAACTGTCAAGGGGGCCCCATAAATCACCCAACCGCGTTAGGGACGCAAAATCCGGGAACATAATACCGATATGACGGAAACTAGGGCGGCAAGAGTGGAACAAAACACCAGGCATAAGGCCGAGCCTTCCACCCTTTGCCAAGTATATAGATGCATTAATAATATATATAAGAGATATTGTGATATCCCAACATGAACATAATCCAACATGGAGCAATCTTCATCTTCACCTGCAGCTAGCAACGTAATAAGAGGGGCTGAGCAAAAGCGGTAACATAGCCAAACAACGGTTTGCTAGGAAGGGTGACAAAGGTTAGAGGTTCATGGCAATTTGGGAGGCTTGATAAGCAAGTGATAGGTAACGCAACATAGCGATAGAACGAAGCAACTAGCATAGCAATGATAGTAATGAGATCCAAGGTGACGGTCATCTTGCCTGAAATCCCGCAAGGAAGAAGAACGCGTCCATGAAGAAGATGAAGCCACGAAGACGAACCAAGCGTAGACGAACGAATCCTCACGATCGCAACGAAACGAGAACTATCGAGAAGAAGCACACAACAAAGTAAACACACCACATATAGACAAGACATGATGCTCAACCAAGCATGATGTATGACAAAGACTACATGAAGCTACTCATGGCAAGAGATGATGCAACCAAGAACAACACATTAAAGCAAGTTTAAATGAGGCCGGAAACAACATGGAACAATTCCGGTAAGTTCTCATATCCAAATTTTGAAATTGGTTCAGATCTGAATAAACCTTATGTTCAAGTTGTTAAACAGCAAGTTAATATGCACCAAGAGAATCTACACGAAATTCTAGTCAAGTTACATAAAAAGTTCATTTAATTCGGAGCTACGGCCTAGAAGATATGAGCAAAACAAGTTAAACATGTCATTGATGCAAATGCATACAAACATCAACCAAACACCTCAAAACAAGGATGCAACATGATAATATGAAACTTCATGCAATTCTAAGCAAGTTTCATATAGAGCACACTCAAAACGGAGCAACGGTGCAAGACATACATTCTATACAAGACATAACAACAATCTGTCCAAAACAGCAAGTAGGCATCTAGCAAGCATCAAAACAACATTCTACATCATCTCAACGTGAAAACAAAAGGCATGCGCACGATGTACAGGTAAAGCACTACAAAACATGAACACTGAGCTATCTCCATAAATGAGTAGAACATGCTCAAAAGGACATGGCAAGATTGCAAATAATAAGAGTTTACAGACTTGGCAGAAATAACATCAGGTTGCAATGTTTAGAGCTATCAAACAACATGTTACAGGAACTTATCATGGCAAACAAAGGCGTGGCATTAATCTACTAATTGCGTAGAACAAATGTACTTCACTGACCATGAGCCAAAAAGGATCAGAAGATATGATGGCACTCATGTAAATATGGCAAATGATATGACAGATTCATACATGGCAGGAACAACAATAAGTAGGCATATTGGTGAGCTTGTGCCACTCACCACAGAGAATTACATGGCATGAAAAGTTTTAACCAAAAGCAAGAAGACATAAATATGAAGCTAAGAATGGCAATAGAATAGTCATAGGGTGCATGGATCACTAGCAAAACACATGGAAAAACTGCACTTAATGTTAACAGGCTGACATCAACATTATTTAGCGACTTTGGAGCAAGGTTACAACAAGCTACAGCAGGCTATAAATGCAACCAGGGGCATGTATGGATAGAGCATGACATGTATAACAAAACATCCTTAGTGAACATCTCCAGATTATGCATAGAATGACTTGTAGCAGCAGGTTTACATAGCATCACCAAATAACAGATTCAGCCTAGCAAAACAGCAACAGCAAGTACCCTACTTAACAAGATTGATGCACCGACTACAAAACTCACAAAAATACATGGATGGAACCCCTGTAAAGATGGCATAACATAGTTCAAAACAGATGTAGAGCTCATGCTCATAAGATGCACACATCAAATGCAACGAAAATGACAAATCACCAAGTTATAACAGTGAGCTCGGGGATGGCCGGAGAAGAGGGAGAACGGCGGCCGGAGGTCGGAGAGGGGCGGAGGAGGCCGGGCGGAGCGAGATCCGGCCGGATCCCACCGGATCCGGAATAGAGGGGACCGGCGCGGGGCGGAGGAGCGCGGGCGGCGCCGGAGCCCGGGCGGCGCCGGAGTCTTGGCGAGGAGGAGGCGGAGTCGCCGGAGGCGCGGCGGCCATGGGCGGCGCCGGGCGCCGAACGAGGGCGACGGGCGCGGGCGGCGCGACGAGATCCCGGCGGCGATGGTCCGGCGAGGCCCGGTGCTCGCGGAGGCGGCGCAGGATTCGGGCTGGCGGGGCAAGGGAGGTTTTGCGCGGCTGCTGCGGGCGCGGCCGTCGGCCGGAGCGGGCCGCGCGGAGGGAGGCGGCGGCGCGCCACGTGGCGGCCCGGGAGTGGCTGCGGTGGCGGGGCGGACATGTCCGTCGGCGGGCGGATGTGTCCGGCGGCGCGAGGATGAAGATGGCTAGGGTTTCATCCGCGAAAATGGAAGGGGAGGGACGTTTATATAGGTAGAGAGAGTTAGGAGAGTCCAAATGAGGAGCGGTTTTCGCCCACACGATCGTGATCGAACGACCAAGAGCATGGAGGGGGTTTGGATGGGTTATTGGGCCACTTTGGAGGGGGTGTTGGGCTGCACACAAAAGAGGCCTTTGTGGTTACCCGGTTAACCGTTGGAGTATCAAACGACCTCCAAATGGCACGAAACTTGGCAGGCGGTCTACCGGTGCTATACCAAGGCCGCTTGGCAAACCTCGGGTCATTCTGAGAAAGTTTAACACCCACTCACAACAGGAGACAAAAGGGGGACGCCGGGGGACATAGGAGTGCCGGATTGCAAAAGGGACAACGGGGAAAATGCTCGGATGCATGAGATGAACACGTATGCAAAAGCGATGCACATGATGACATGATATGAAATGCAGATGATGACATGGCAAAATGCAACACACAAGCACATGACATGGCAAGGACGGCAAATAACTGACGGACACCTGGCACATCGAATCCGGGGCGTTACAGGTCCGCATTGGAAAGGCTAGGGTGGAATCAACACGTACACATCTCCTTTGCACCCACTGATCCTTCCCGCGTCAATGGAGGATCTTTCATTGCCTCTATTGTGAGCTTGTTATGGTCCGAGCGGTAGTACTGCAGCTCCCAGCGGAAGTACCACTCAAGAGTCACAAGCGGCAGTACCGCCAGGGGGCTCTCAGGAGTAGTGCCGCTGAAGTGCTGTGCTATTACCGCCTCAATGCATTGCATTTTCAAGGGATTGCCAAGCTAGGCTAGGGATCGTCCGCGGGTATCAGGAATATCGTATTTATCTCTTCTAATCTAGATCCCACGTCCCTCCACTTCTTGCCTCACGCCCGCCCCGACTCCACATTAACGACCGCCCTTCCACCCAATTCCCCGCACCCTTGCATCACATCTCCAACCCCTGCCTCCACGCGATCTTCCACAATCGTATTTCCCACCTCAAGCTTGCCCCGATTTAACTCGCTCGCACCAAGGGCCCGCTTACATCATTGGCATCGCATGATTAAACATCAGCACGCGCACTTCCCTCCGTTTTCGATGCCGACAGGGGGCTGCTAGGGGGTGTAAAGTTTCGTTTCGGTCGTGTCAGACGAGCGAAAGTTTCGCCTCTCGTGTCGGGTTGTGCGGCACTGGCAGCGACAGTAGAGGCGGTAGTACCGCTCATGAGCGGTAGTACGGCCCCTACCACCGCTGCTAGTACCGCCCTGGATCTAGATCTCGCTCCGCCTCTGGTCTCCCACAGTCTATGCGGTAGTACCGCGACACCCATCAGTAGTACCGCTACCCCCAGTGGTAGTACCGCTTTGAGCTGGCTGAATGGGGGGTAACGGTTTGATTGGTTCCCCCGCTATAAAAGGAGGTCTTCTTCTCCAAGTTGACTTACCTCTTTTCCCCCAAGCTCCATTGTTGCTCCAAAGCTCATTTTCACCCGATCTCTCTCCCTAGCCAATCAAACTTATTGATTCTTTAGGGATTGGTTGAGAAGGCCCAGATCTACACATCCACCAAGAGAAATTTGATTCCCCTCAATAATCCCTTGTGGATCTTGTTACTCTTGGGTGTTTGAGCACCCTAGACGGTTGAGGTCACCTCGGAGCCACATTCCATTGTGGTGAAGCTCCGTGGTACCGTTGGGAGCCTCCAATTGAGTTGTGGAGATAGCCCCAACCTTGTTTGTAAAGGTTCGGTCACCGCCTTCAAGGGCACCAATAGTGGAATCACGGCATCTCGCATTGTGTGATGGCGTTGAGGAGAATACGGTGGCCCTAGTGGCTTCTTGGAGAGCATTGTGCCTCCACACCGCTCCAACAGAGGCGTACTTCCCCTCAAAGGGAAGGAACTTCGGTAACACATCCTCGTCTCCACCGGCTCTCACCTTTACTTGTGCAAGCTCATATTGTGTTGTATCCATTGCTTGCTCGCGTGCTTGTTGTTGTTGCATCATATAGGTTGCTCACCTAGTTAGAGCTACTCTAGCAGACCCCGCATCCGGCGCGGACCCGCATAATTCCGGCGATTATACGGGCTCGGCCCATTATTCTGGCCAGACCAGAGCCCGCATCGGTGTCCGGCCCATAAACATTTTTGCCGCAGCCCGGAAACGCTACCCCCGAACCAGTATAACTGCGGGTTTGTGGGGCAGATGCGGGTCGAAACCCTATCCCCCCCGCAGCCGCGTTTGCCCCCAATTCCCCACCGTGCCGCTCGATTTGTCGCTGCCGGCGAGCCTTCGACCGCCATGGACGACTCGGGGGATGAGGCGGAGCGCCACCGCCGCGCGCAAGCGGGAAGCACGTCGGTGGCTCAAACGCAGTACCCGGCCGCCGCTGGCATTTGATCGCCGCGAGCTCGAGGACTTCGATCTGGAGCTCGCCCGTCGCCGCCACGCCTCCTCCGGCAACTGGTCCGCGGGGAGCTCATCCGGCAACTGGTCCGCGGGGTGCTCATCCACGGGCGCATCGAGCTCGCGGCTCATTCCGATGAAGAGGGAGCCGGAGGAGGCCATGCCCGATGCGCCGCCGCGCCGAGGCGTCATCGGGCCCGAGGACTACCTCCCCCCGGGGCAGGAGGAGCTCCTCGAGCGTGTCGTCCTCGAGCGGTCGGCGAGGGAGCAGGAGGAGATGGAAGAGCGCATCCGGCGCGAGCTCGAGTACGAGCGGCTCTTCTTCGAGACGGGCGTCACGGCATCGCAGGCACACACATCGAAGGAGGCTGACCTGCGCGTGATGAAGGCGGAGCAGGCGAAGCTCTACATCGACCTCGACACCGACTCCGACTGATCGCTGCCGGTGGGCAGCTACCGCAGGAGCTCCGGTGAGCTCAATTTTGTTGTAGTGGTACGGTAGCGTAGGCCCTGTCTAGCATCTCTGACCATTAATATGTATGTATGTGGAGTGTACGAACTTACACGAAGAAGAACCATCTATGCGAGCGAGCTCCGGCGAGCTGCTGTTAAATTTCTCCCGCGAAACAACTTTTTTTAAAATATTACGGGTTTGTTTGCGGTTTCTGTTTTGCCGCCGCGTTTTTCGGCCTGCATAAGCGCCCCCGCGCGACCTGCAAACACAGTTTATACTTCGGCAAAATGCGGGGTCTGCTAGAGTTGCTCTTACATATCTAGACAACCTACTTTGATGCAAAATTTAATTTGGTAAAGAAAAGCTAAAAATTGTTAGTTGCCTATTCACCCCCCTCCCCCTCTAGTCAACTATATCGATCCTTTCAACTGTATAGATAGATAAAGGATCAGCCTCATGGCGAACCGAGCGTAGCTCAGCTGGTTAGGTTCCTTGTGATGAAACCAACACATCAAAGAGGAGACGTTCTCATTGACTACAAGTTGCCTGTCACGATTTCGTCAATCTTAAGATGACGTGTCAACTCTCAGAGATGCTCATAGCGATACGGTGTGCGTGCGTTCACAAGATGAGCGTATGTGCATTTATATGAGCGTATGTATTGTGTTAAAAACACTTAAAAGAAGATCGGCCTTCTAAATAGCGTGTGCCCTGATTATCTTAGTCTTGCCAAATTATGGTGAATATTTTGGAGGTTTAATGAAAACTAGAAGGGAATTCATACTTGGAGCATTTTCCGGCAACAACACTGTGCCCTGATTCTCTTAGTCTTGCCAAATTATGATGAATATTTTGGAGGTTTAATGAAAACTACTCCTCCGTTTCCTAAATATAAGTCTTATAAGTCATTTTAGAGATTTCAAATGAACTATCACATACGGATATATATAGACATATTTTAGAGTGTAGATTTACTCATTTTGCTCCGTATGTAGTCACTTGTTGAAATCTCTAGAAAGACCTATATTTAAGAACGGATGGAGTAGAAGGGAGGCCGTTCATTGCCGGGGCCCGCTGGCCAGGAAAAAAAACTTAAACACCAGGGGACTATTAATAGAAGGTTTTAACAAAATGAAAAGTTCAATACTATCTATTTTCCACAAAAGTTTGTGTTCATCTTTCCGGTTGAAGAGCATAATCCATCATTGGTTTTTTACTATTTACCTCTGCAAAACAGCATTACTTACACAGAATATCATTATGCTTCTTAAATTGCCATTATCTCATCTACTGCCTGGTTTATTGCCAACTCATGCAATCGAAAGAGCTCGGCGTCTCACATGCCCATTTTAAAAGAAATCATGCAGACTTTTCTCACATACTCAATGAGTATACCACAGGAAAACATGTGTGTCATATACCAAAGCTCTCATGCTAAATCATTAAGTTTAAAATGGAAAATTATCCAAATACAGTTGGAAGGCGAAATAAATCGATTGGACTTGGTTATGAAAGGGGCCAGCAGTAAAAGACCACGTTCTGAAGACTTGGCCACATGCAAGATGCATTTCTGAATATTGTGGTTCACATATACAGCATGTAGAAAAACTAATCTGAAATATCCGCAAGTGGAATTACTAATAATATGCTCCAGAAGAAAATAGAGAGCTGCTGCCTACTGCTATCCTTTGTTCGTGATAACATATCACGGCATTTTCTCCAGGAAGCGCTCAAGAGAGTCCCTCCTGCCCTCCTGGCAATGGGGGGATCTGCAAAGAAGGTTAAGTTGTTACCTTTTAAAATCATGAATTCATATAACTCAGGAAAGATGCGTTGCATGGCCGTGCTCGTGTAATCACGTATTCCCTCCGTCCGCTCCGTCCGAAAAAGCTTGTCCCTCAAATTGATGTATCTAGCACCAAGTTAGTGCTAGATACATCCATTTAAGGAACAAGTTTGGAACAAGTTTTTCCAGACGGAGGGAGTAGTAATGAGGATGAGAAGAGGTGATAGAAAATCAAAAGCATGCCAATTTTTTTTACCTGGATAGCATGCCAAAAATGAGAAGAACTCATCAATTAAAGCCACAATGATCTTAAAGCGAAACAGATGAAAATGCTGAAACCTGATGTATCTGGCTTCCTTTCTTTGCAACAGATTCTGGCCAGCTCCATTTTCCCCTTGGCTAATGCACAACAAACATCAATTAAGCATCCGAAAGTAGGAATTCTTAATACTCCCCTAAACCAAATGAAGCAATCAGGTAGATGTACCTAAAGCACTGAAGCACTGAAGCACACGAGTACAGTTGGAATACTGAAGCACATGAGTACCTCAAAATGCAGAGCTGATAAACCTGGACTAGATGGGACACGTGATATATGATTATATTTCAGAGATATTAACAATTGCGAATAGTATTTTTGTGAATCTCTTACCCCAATCAAAATGTATCTGTTGAACTTCGAGAAACATGCTATCATAATGACCTTTTTGCAGGTTGCAGCCATCCTACCAGGAAGCGCGACTGGCCAATCAAAAATACCAATCACAAAAAGACTCTGTTACACAGATTGTTAGATGACTTAGCTGGAACCATTTATCATTAGTTCTTTTTAGGGTTAACTGAATCATAGAGTTCATCTTGTTGCAGAAAAGACATTTGAGCATGAAAGCTACCTGCAGGGCTGCAAAGATATACGCAGAACAATGAGATGAAATGACTTCGACCATGTTACACGTTGAAAAATCTTTTCCACTGAAATGGTAAAGCATGTTCCTGAATCTTCTAAAAAGATTTGATGCCATGTCAAATCCAGTGGTTTCTTATGGCATTTCTCTGTTCCCAAGCTCTACTAAGACACATTGTATGTCAGACACAATCACATTTGCATCATTTCCCCTTACCTTTAGGACAGACAATAAATATCAGTTGCATTTTCATCTTGCCAAACCCACTAGCTTGTCACTAACTTCTTTGAACAAGAGCATGTCGCTATTCGAGCACAAATCAAGCAGGAAAACAGCAGCAATCATTAGCAATGCACTAAGTCGAATACCGTTGATGCTAAGTAGCTTGCCACCGTACCAAAGAGACTAACATAATGTCATCTGATCTTAAAATCAAGATCTACATTACAAGTCAAAGAAACAACAAATAGTAGGGAGATATCTTCTCATCAAGCTAGAATAAAAGCTCACGCGAAATCTCTCACCAAGATGGCCTTCTCCACAATCTCAGCCTCCACCTTCCGCTGCTCTCCTTCTCTGGTCCCCTCGGCACACCCCTCCTCCCGTCCCAGCTCTTGGCCGATCACAATAACCCTGTCTCCGCGCCCGACGACTACCTCGTCGGCGCCGCCGTCACTGCCGCCCCTCGCGCCAACAAGGGCGTCGGGAATGACCCCGCAGGTGGGTCCCACGTCCTCCACGCAGCCTCCACGAGGCGCTAGCGGGTCAACGTCGTCCTCGTCATCGGAAAGGGAGAGGTGGGGGAGGCGGGAGGAGACGGCCAACGCTGCACGGGCGAAAGCCTCGGCGATGGACTCCGGCGGGAGCGCGCAGTCCTCCAGGCCCGCATCCTCCAGCCGCGGCGGCCGGATGGGCTCGCCGGCGATGTGCCTGCCTTCCTCGGTCATTTTGGTTTGCTGACTGGTCTAGTGGTCTGGAGGTCTCCGGGCTGGCGAGTGTAATAATTAATGGGCCCATGATGAACTGTTACTGAATCACACTATTTCACCAAGATTACTAGAGGTTTGGAGGTTTGTGTGAGCGTCTAAACATGTTGATCCGAAAATTCTCATGGAGAGTAAAGGAGGACATCACAAGCCACATTGGGTTTCTTGGAAAGCCATGACACAATCAAAAAGAATGGGTGGCATTGGGTTTAAAGACTTTGAGCTGTTTAGTCTGGCTATGCTAGCCCGTCAGGCGTGGCGTTTACGTCAGAATCCTGATTCTTTGGCGGCGCGTGTGCTCAAAGGTATATACTACCCAAACACGTCCATTCTACAAGCCCGTTAGGTGGTCACCCAAGCCAAGTATGGAGAGCCATCATCGAAGGGTGGGATACTTTAAAACAAGGTCTCATAAAAAGGATTGGAAACGGATAGAGCACAAATATCTGGCGGGAAATTGGATCCCTAGAGAAGAGATGATGAGGCCATATGAATGCATTCATCCCTATACGCGAACTTTAGTATCCGAGCTGATTGACACAACTGAGGGAAATATGCCCTAGAGGCAATAATAAAGTTGTTATTTATATTTCCTTAAATCAAGATAAATGTTTATTATTCATGCTAGAATTGTATTAACCGGAAACTTAGTACATGTGTGAATACATAGACAAAACAGAGTGTCCCTAGTATGCCTCTACTTGACTAGCTCGTTAATCAAAGATGGTTATGTTTCCCGACCATAGACATGTGTTGTCATTTGATGAGCGGGATCACATCATTAGAGAATGATGTGATGGACAAGACCCATACGTTACCTTAGCATTATGATCGTTGAGTTTTATTGCTATTGCTTTCTTCATGACTTATACGTGTTCCTCTGACTATGAGATTATGCAACTCCCGAATACCGGAGGAACACCTTGTGTGCTATCAAACGTCACAACATAACTGGGTGATTATAAAGATGCTCTACAGGTGTCTCCGAAGGTGTTTGTTGGGCTGGCATAGATCTAGATTAGGATTTGTCACTCCATGTATCGGAGAGGTATCTCTGGGCCCTCTCGGTAATGCACATCACTATAAGCCTTGCAAGCAATGTGACTAATGAGTTAGTTATGGATGATGCATTCTGTAACAAGTAAAGAGACTTGCCGGTAACGAGATTGAACTAGGTATGATGATACCGACGATCGAATCTCGGACAAGTAACATACCGATGACAAAGGGAACAACGTATGTTGTTATGCGGTTTGACCGATAAAGATCTTCGTAGAATATGTAGGAGCCAATATGAGCATCCAGGTTCCGCTATTGGTTATTGACCGGAGATGTGTCTCCATCATGTCTACATAGTTCTCAAACCCGTAGGGTCTGCACGCTTAACGTTCGATGGCGATTTGTATTATGAGTTATGTGATTTGATGAACCGTAGTTTGTTTTGAGTACCGGATGAGATCACGGACATGACGAGGGGTCTCGAAATGGTCGAGATGTAAAGATTCATATATTGGAAGGCTATATTCGGACATCGGAATGGTTCTGAGTGATTCGGGTATTTTTCGGAGTACCGGAGAGTTACGGGAATTCGCCGGGGAGTTATTGGGCCTTAATGGGCTTTAGGGGAAAGGAGAGAAGGGCCTCAAGGGGTGGCTGCGCGCCCCCCATGGGCTGGTCCGAATTGAACTAGGAGGGGGCGGGCCCCCCTCATTCCTTCTCCCCTTTTTCCCCTTCCCTCCTTCTCCTACTAGGAACAGGAAAGAGGAGGGAAATTCTACTTGGACTGGGAAGTCCTAGTAGGATTCCCCACACCTGGCGCGCCTCCCTTGGGCCGGCCACCTCTTCCCTCCCCTCCTTTATATACGTGGCCAGGGGGCACCCCATAGACACTCAAGATTTGTCTTAGCCATGTGCGGTGCCCCCCTCCACAGTTACACACCTCGGTCATATCGTCGTAGTGCTTAGGCGAAGCCCTGCGCTGGTAACTTCTCATCACCGTCACCACACCATCGTGCTGACCAAACTCTCCCTCGGCCTCAACTGGATCAAGAGTTCGAGGGACGTCACCGAGCTGAACGTGTGCAGATCGCGGAGGTGCCGTGTGTTCGGTACTTGATCGGTTGGATCACGAAGACGTTCCACTACATCAACCGCGTTACTAAACGCTTCCGCTTTCAGTCTACGAGGGTACGTGGACACACTCTCCACGCTCGTTGCTATGCTTATCGTAGATAGATCTTGCGTGATCGTAGGAATTTTTTGAAATACTACGTTCCCCAACAGTGGCATCCGAGCCAGGTCTATGCGTAGATGTTATATGCACGAGTAGAACACAAAGAGTTGTGGGCGATAATAGTCATACTGCTTACGAGCATGGCATACTTTGGTTCGGCGGTATTGTTGGATGAAGCGGCCCAGACCGACATTACATGACCGCGTTCATGAGACTGGTTCTACCGCCGTGCTTCGCAAACAAGTTGCTAGTGGGTGTCTGTTTATCCAGCTTTAGTTGAATCAAGTTTGACTACGCCCGGTCCTTGTTGAAGGTTAAAACAACACACTTGACGAAAAATCATTGTGGTTTTGATGCATAGGTAAGAACGGTTCTTGCTAGAAGCCCGTAGCAGCCACGTAAAACTTGCAACAACAAAGTAGAGGACGTCTAACTTGTTTTTGCAGGGCATGTTGTGATGTGATATGGTCAAGACGTGATGAGATATAGATTGTTGTATAAGATGATCATGTTTTGTTGAAGTTATCGGCAACTGGCAGGAGCCTTATGGTTGTCTCTTTATTGCATAAGATGCAAGCTCCATATAATTGCTTTACTTTATCGCTATGCGATAGCAATAGTTGCAAAAGCAATAGTTGGCGAGACGACCATGTGACGACATCGCTGATAAAGATCAAGATGATGGAGATCATGGTGTCATGCCGGTGACGATGGAGATCATGACGGTACTTTGGAGATGGAGATCAAAGGCACAAGATGATGATGGCCATATCATGTCACATATTTTGATTGCATGTGATGATTATCTTTTATGCATCTTATTTTGCTTAGTACGACGGTAGCATTATGAGATGATCCCTTACTAAAATTTCAAGGTATAAGTGTACTCCACAGTATGCACCGCTATGACAGTTCTTCGTCTTTGAGACACCACGTGATGATCGGGTGTGATAAGCTCTACGTTCACATACAACGGGTGCAAGCCAGTTTTGCACACGCGGAATACTCGGGTTAAACTTGACAAGCCTAGCATATGCAGATATGGCCTCAGAACACTGAGACCGAAAGGTCGAGCATGAATCATATAGTAGATATGATCAACATAGTGATGTTCACCATTGAAAACTTCTCCATCTCACGTGATGATCGGACATGGTTTAGTTGATATGGAACACGTGATCACTTAGATGATTAGAGGGATGTCTATCTTGTTGGGTTCTATGGTAGGGTGCGTCGACTGCAAATTTAAAATTTTCCTACGAGCAGAACATCCAGGAACATGCTACGGGAGATGGATCACAGTTCGTTACCACTAGACGCGCAATGCCGTGCAGCGGAAGAAGAGTTGGGGCAGCGTGTCCGCGTGTATCGTCTCCTCCTCATCCGATCTCCCTCGAACAGCCGGACGTCCGATCCCACGTACGAGTTCGCCGGAGCGGCGCAAGTGCACCGCCTCTAACGGTATCCGCGCGTGTAGGAGGAACACCGTGCGGCGGACAGCTAGGTCCGATCACACAGTCGGCGGCGAGTGGAGGTGGCTATTCGCAACACATGCAAACCCTAGTCGCAGCTACCGGCGATCAACCGCATGAGTGTGCCGCACCTCCACTTTATATAGGCGTCTGTCGCGGGCTCAACACTTGGGCCTCGCACGGACCCTAAAGCTCGAAGTCTACTCGGTCACGTTCCTAGTCCAGCCGGATCACATCCGACCAAAGGTCCTACGAACCGACCTCGTGAGGTTCCTTCCCTTAAGCCGCGACCCCTTAGGTTCAAGTCGGCTTGGTCACAGTTCGGATCACCTCCGACCTGCACGGTTGGTAGCGGCCTCTAGCAAGGCGTGCCGACCACCAAGCGTACTATGAAGCTGGTTAGGTGAACCTGCATAACGTGTTACACTTCGCTCCCTATGCCACACGATATATGTTGTCGGGCTCAAGGCGAGACCTGTCATCCTTGTGCTAGCCTCGACCTCTTTCTCGTTTCCAAAGGATACCGACCACAAACCGGATTATCTCATAATCCTTGTCGCATGGCCATGCTTATCTTGGTCGGATCACACGAGGGGCCCAGAGTATATCTCTCCGATCGGAGGGCAAATCCCATCTTGCTCGACCATGTCTCGCATGATGGACCGGACAAACCCGAAACCTACCTTTGTAACTACCCGATCCACGGAGTAGCGTTTGGTCGCCCAAAGCAAGTCATCACCATCACGAGTACATGCGTCACCAGTGTCTTAGGATATAGAACGTATGTTGTACTAGAGACTCACAGATGACATATAGCTACGCCTCATAGATGGGTCCGTCCGACTCGGACCTTATCTCGACTTCGGATCCGACTAAATGAATCCGACCAGACCTTTCCAAGTCCATATTATCCGGTTAGCATCCAATGCTCCATGGCTAGTGAGACCAAGCCATCGACCGTGTCATATTCCAGCCTAGTCGGCCAAGGTCCACACTACCCTTTCGACTAGTGTTCTTCTAGGACTGTCATCATACAATGAATATTCCCACAAACAAGTCACATACTTGCTGATACACATCATTGATAATGTACAAGGACTATCTTTATTCATAAACACATAGGAAATATCATCATACATGATTGCCTCTAGGGCATATCTCCAACATATCTAAGTGGGAGTTCTTAAGTAATATGATTAATTGAACTTTAATTTATCATGAACTTAGTCCTGGTAGTATTTGCATAACTATGTTGTAGATAAATAGTTCGCGATATAGCTCCCCGTTTATTTTTGATATGTTCCTAGAGAAAAACTATGTTGAAAGATGATAGTAGCAATGATGCGGACTAGGTCCGTGATCTGAGGATTATCCTCATTACTGCACAGAAGAATTAGGTCCTTGATGCACCGCTAGGTGAAAGACCTATTGTAGGAGCAGATGCAGACGTTATGAACGTTTGGCAAGCTCGGTATAATAACTACTTGGTAGTTTAGTGCACCATGCTTTACGACTTAGAACCGGGACTTCAAAAATGTTTTGAACACCACGGAGCATATAAGATGTTCCAAGAGCTGAAATTGGTATTTCAGACTCATGCCCGAGTCGAGAGGTATGAGACCTCTGACAAGTACTTTGCCTACAATATGGAGAATAGCTCAACCAGTGAGCATGTGCTCAGATTGTCTGAGTACTACAATCGCTTGAATCAAGTGTGAAAGCACAAGTGCTCCCTAGGTGGTTTTGGTAATTAATGTCAACACATCTCTTGTTGGACTAACACTTTTACCTAGTATGTTTCAGATAAGTTCAACAATGAAGTGGCATGGACTAGAGGATGTGGAACCCCTTCAATATGCTAAGGACATAGGATTGGCTCAAGCTCCAAGCTCAAGACTCTACATTTTCTATTTTAGTGATCCAAGATCACATTGAGTCTATAGGAAAAGCCAATACTATCAAGGAGGGATGAGGTGTTGCTTAATGAGGCTCTTGCTCAAAGTGCTTAGTAATATGCTCCAAAGCCCTGAACTACTTTCTCACATCCACATATGACCTAAACCAAAAGTCAAATTCGGCCCCACCGATTCTTTCTATCCGGCGCCACCGAGTTCAGATGTCATAGCCACTGCCACAAACCCTAGGCAAATCGATCTCACCGATAGGGATCTCGGTCTCACCGAGATGGTATTGCAATCTCTCTGTATGGATCTATTACCAAAATTGGTCTCACCGAGTTTGCGTAATCGGTCCTACCAAGATTGCAATGTAAACTCTTTGTTTCCTTTTCGTAACATTTCGGTCTCACCGAAATGAGCGAATCAGTCCCACCGAGTTTACCTGACAAACTCTCTGGTTAGCTTGTTAGAAAAATCGGTCTCACCAATTTTGTGTAATCGGTCTCACCGAGATTACGTTATGCCCTAACCCTAACCATATCGGTCCTACCGATTTGCATATCGGTCCCACCGAAAATCGTAACGGTCACTAGATTTGCTGAATCGGTCCGACCGAGTTTATCAATTCGGTCCCACCGAGATTGGCAAGTTGTGTGTAACGGTTAGATTTTGTGTGGAGGCTATATATACCCCCTCCATCTCCTCTTCATTCGTGGAGAGAGCCATCGTAAACGAACCTACACTTCCAACTTACCTTTTCTCGAGAGAGAACCACCTACACTTGTGTTGAGGCCAAGATATTCCATTCTTACCATATGAATCTTGATCTCTAGCCTTCCCCAAGTTGCTTTCCACTCAAATCTTCTTTCCACCAAATCCATATCCTGTGAGAGAGAGTTGAGTGTTGGGGAGACTATCATTTGAAGCACAAGAGCAAGGAGTTCATCATCAACACACCATTTGTTACTTCTTGGAGAGTGGTGTCTCCTAGATTGGCTAGGTGTCACTTGGGAGCCTCCGACAAGATTGTGGAGTTGAACCAAGGAGTTTGTAAGGGCAAGGAGATCGCCTACTTCGTGAAGATCTACCCTAGTGAGGCAAGTCCTTCGTGGGCGACGGCCATGGTGGGATAGACAAGGTTGCTTCTTCGTGGAACCTTCGTGGGTGGAGCCCTCCGTGGACTCGCGCAGCCGTTACCCTTCGTGGGTTGAAGTCTCCATCAACGTGGATGTACGATAGCACCACCTATCGGAACCACGTCTAAAAAATTTCCGTGTCTCCAAATTGCGTTTGCACACTCCAATCCCATCCTTTTACATTCTTGCAAGTTGCATGCTTTACTTTCCACTGCTCATACACTCTTTGCATGCTTGCTTGATATGTATTGTGTTTGTTAAACTTGTGCTAAAACTCCACTTCAACTTAAAGAAATTAAAAACTTCAACTTTTGGTACTTAGTGTCTAATCACCCCCCTCTAGACACCTCTTCTCGATCCTTTCAATTGGTATCCGAGCATTGGTCTCCATTGCTTTGGTTTAAACACCATTGGAGGAAGATGGATGAGTCTACTTTGGGGAGTCTTAGACATAGAGTGCCTATACTTGATGGAGAGTATTTTCATGAGTGGAAAATGAGATGCTTGTGATTTTCAATGAATATCATTTGAACAAGTATATTGCTAGCCCTTGTGCACCTCATGTTGATACCATGCATCCTACCCTTGATGAGTCAATTGACATGATTCGCAATCTTAGAACTATTAATCTTATCACTAGAGGCTTGCCTAGAAACTTGATTGGATGTTTGCCTACTCTTAAGTGTGCCTACACCATATGGAAATTTCTTGAGGAACGCTTTCCAAATTATTCCTTGAAGAATCTAAATGAAATTCTCCATAAGTCTATTGCCTTGATTAAGATGAATTCCAATGATCCTATGTTTGGTGATTGTCTATTTGAGCTTACGAATCTTATGCGTGCCAAAGGAGATGTTGGAATTATTAGTGATATTATTTTTGAAGCTATTAAAATTCATAAAGAAGATCATTGTCAAACTCACTCTAACGAATCACCCTCTCTAGGATTTGATCCACCACATGACGATGTTGAACATGGATACTATGACGAGGATGATGATAGTGATATTTGATCTTGATGATGCAATGAGACACTTTGGTCTTATGGAAAATCTTCGGGGATATATGGCAGGAGGAAAGGAATGGGTTCTTGATAGTGGATGTACCGATCACATGACCGGAGATAAAGACATGTTTCGTGAGCTCGCTGAAAACGATGGTCCTCGAAAGTATGTCACTTTCGGTGACAACTCAAAGGGTAAGGTGGTTGGCCTCGTAAGGTGGCCATATCACATGATAGCTCCATACAAAATGTCATGCTCGTTGAATCTCTTGGCTAAAATTTACTTTCAAGATCTAGACTTGCTGATTTCTGCTTCAATGTCCTATTTATCAAGTAGATTGCCAAGTGTTTCATAGAGATAATCATAAAATAGTCTTTACCGGTATCTGTGAGAGGTGATCTTTACATTGTTGATTTCACTAAAAAGGCTCAACCTAGAACTTGCTTAATTGCTAAATCCTCTAAAGGTTGGTTATGGCATAGACGATTAGGTCATGTTTGGTATGCGAAACCATGACAAGCTTATTAAAGGAAATCATATCCTTGGCGTTAACGATGTTATATTTGATAAGGATAGAATTTGCAGCGCTTGTCAAGCAGGTAAACAGGTTGGAGGAAGGCATCCCGTGAAGAACATCATGACCACAAGGAGGCCACTCGAGCTACTTCACATGGATCTTTTTGGTCCTAACGCTTACAAAAGTCTCGGTGGAAATTCTTTTGGTCTAGTTATAGTTGATGCTTTTTCAAGATTTACGTGGGTGTTCTTTCTCGATGATAAATCGTAGGTCCAAAAGATCTTCAAAAACTTCGCTAGGAAGGCCCAAAATCAATTCGAAGTGAAAATCAAGAAGGTTCGCAGCGACAACAGAACGGAGTTCAAGAACGCAAATGTGGACACCTTTCTTGACCAAGAAGGGATTTCACATGAGTTCTCTACGCATACACCTCAACAGAATTGAGTTGTTGAGAGGAAGAACCAGACACTCATCGAAATGGCGAGAACGATGCTTGATGAGTACAAGACGCCAAAGCACTTTTGGGCGGAAGCGGTTGAGACAGCTTGTCATGCAACAAAACGCTTGTATCTTCACAAGCTACCCGGCAAGACGGCATACGAGCTCCTCACCGGTAACAAACCACAAGTTGGATACTTTCGAGTATTCGGCTCAAAGTGCTACATTCTTGATAAGCATCGTCGTTCTAAATACGCTCCTAAGTCTCATGAAGGTTTCCTACTTGGTTATGGCTCAAACTCTCACACATACCGTGTCTACAATAATTTCACCCGAAAGGTTGAAGAGACGGTAGATATGAAGTTTGATGAATCTAATGGCTCGCAAGTAGAGCAATTGCCAATTGATGTAGGAGACAAAGACCCTTCGGAAGCAATCCAAGACTTGTCTATTGGCAAGATTCGTCCAACGGAGGTGAAGGATAGTACCTTGTCCATCCAAGTGGAAGCTTCTACCTCACGACAAGGTGAACCAAGAGTTGATACTAAGCATCCACAAGTGGGACACACCAAGATGAAGAAAACGAGGAAGTGCACCAAGATGAACGCCAACAACCTCCTTCTCCACCACGACAAGAGAACGACAACGTCAACAACGAAGAAGGCCAAGAAGAAGAACAAGATGAAGAAGATGTTCAACCAAGATCCAAGCAAAAGCTTTCACGAATTCGAGCAAGAATTGCTAAAGACCATCCCGTCGAGCAAATCTACAATGATATCCAAACCGGGAGAATCACTCGCTCAAAAACTCGTTTAGCTAACTTTTGTAAACACTATTCATTCATCTCTAGCATTGAACCTATGAAGGTTGAAGAAGCTTTGGAAGATCCGGATTGGATAAATGCCATGCATGAAGAGCTACACAACTTTGAGAGAAATCAAGTTTGGACATTAGTTGAGAAGCTCGACAACAACCACAACATCATCGGTACCAAATGGGTGTTTCGCAACAAGCAAGATGAAGATGGACAAGTAGTTCGCAACAAAGCACGTCTCGTCGCCCAAGGCTACACTCAAGTCGAAGGTATGGACTATGGTGAGACATATGCCCCCATTGCTAGACTTGAGTCCATTCGCATCTTACTTGCCTATGCTAATCATCATGATATCACCTTGTACCAAATGGACATTAAAAGTGCTTTTCTAAATGGTGAAATAGAGGAGGAAGTTTATGTTAAGCAACCTCCCGGATTTGTCAATCCTAAGAAACCTAATCATGTTTACAAACTTAACAAAGCTCTTTATGGTATTAAACAAGCTCCTAGAGCATGGTATAAATGCTTGACCAAGTTCCTTATTGAAAAAGGCTTTGAAATTGGAAAAATAGATTCTACTCTTTTTACTAAAAGGGTTAATGGAGAACTATTTGTGTGCCAAATTTATGTCGATGATATTATATTTGGATCAACTAACCCTCTTTTTAGTGAAAAGTTTGGAAAGATAATGTCGGAGAAGTTTGAGATGTCGATGATGAGTGACCTCAATTCTTTCTTGGTTTCCAAATCAAGCAAACTAAGGAAGGTACCTTTGTCTCTCAAACGAAGTACACCAAGGACTTATTCAAGAAGCTCAATATGCAAGAATGCAAAGGTATGACTACACCCATGCCTACTAGTGGACATCTTGATTTAACCAAAGATGGTGAACCGGTTGATCAAAAGGTTTATCGCTCTATGATTGCTTCATTGTTATATCTATGTGCTTCACGTCCCGATATTATGCTAAGTGTGTGCATGTGTGCATGATATCGAGCCGCTCCTAAAGAATGTCATCTTAAGGCCGTGAAAAGGATAGTGAGATACTTAATCCATACACCAAATTTTGGCATTTGGTATCCAAAGAGGGCCTCCTTTAATCTTGTTGGCTACTCCGACTCAGACTATGCCTAAAAATTCCACTTCGGGTACTTGTCAATTTCTTGGTAGATCTCTTGTGTCTTGATCTTCCAAGAAACAAAACTCGGTATCCTTATCCACCGCCGAAGCGGAATACATTGCCGCTGGATCATGTTGTGCTCAATTACTTTGGATGACCCTAACTCTTAAAGATTATGGGATATCTGTGAAACATGTTCCATTACTTTGTGACAATGAAAGTGCTATTAAGATTGCTCACAATCCCGTGCAACATTCTCGAACTAAGCATATTGAAGTTCGTCAGCATTTCGTTCGAGATCATGTTGGCAAAGGGGACATTAATCTTAAGCATGTTTGCACCGAAAAGCAGTTAGCTGATATATTCACGAAACCACTTGATGAGAAAGTGTTTTGCAGGTTAAGAGGTGAATTGAACATCATTGATGCTTCAAACATGGAGTAGGAACTCCATTTGATACATGCAAGGCATGAGCCTATGACTAATCCTTGATATTTCTCTTATGTTGACTATCTTATGTCTTGGATATATTTGCACCTTGCATGTTATCTAACCCGTGTAGGTACTTGGATGAATCTAAATATTGCATATTTGTTTCCCTCTTCACTTCATCTAGACTCCTTTTTAGTTTCTTCTCTTTTATTTTCTGTTCTGCATTCCTTGCATCCAATTCATTGCAAATCTTTCAGTTAATTCCTTGCAAATCCTTGTGAGATCTTACTTGTCTAGTGAGCTGAGGTGACACGTGTTTTCTCTGCGATGAACTCGGTCTCACTGGTCTGATGCTTTCGGTACAACCGAATCCTCTCGGTACAACCGAACCATACAACTCGGTGTCACCGATTTCACTACAGGAAAGACATCTTGCCACTTGTTTCTGCATTCTTTTTGACCCAGCTCCACTCAATGAATCTTGTCCTCGACCAAGATCCCATTCAACTTGTCGCTTTGTTCGTGACTCAAGGACCAAACCCATCATGACAAAAATCCGTAAGAACCCTTCTTGGAAATTGATGTCAAAGGGGGAGAGAGAGATCACATCAAAGCTTAATCATATCTATAGGGGGAGAGAATACTCAAGGGAAGAAAGAGTAATCATCAAGGACCCCAGATGCTTGGTGTTCAAGAGGAGAGAAGTCACATGTCTTCAAGAGGGGAAAGACATGTTCATATTTGCTCGTTTGCATTAGCTCTGTTTATTTCCTTTGAGCTCTGATTTTGCTCTGATTTTCTGTTCCCTATCTTCTCCCAAAGTATCCCATGCTAGATTCTGGGGAGCAAGACATCTAAGGGAAGGAAATCCTTGAATTTATTGCACATCTTTACCTTTGGGGACATGTATATATCCAATGTGGTACTTAGTACTCACTCTACATGTCATCCCAGTCTTGGTACTCTTGTGGTTTCTTTTGTTTGCTCTCGGCCAAGAGGGTGTATCTGTGTTATCTAACCTTGTTTACGCAGGTTCATCCCATCCTAAGCCAACTCAAGACCACAAGGTAAGTATATGCATCACAGTCATGTGTATGAGAAATTCTTGCTGATGTACATACTGTTTGCAAGAAGGACTCATGAGCAGGAAGGTACATTTCTCATATTCACATCATTTTCTCTGATGCATATAGCCAAGATACATGTAACACATTGCTTACTCTATCATGTTTATGCATTCACATGCCCCTATATTCCATATTCACATGATTGCATACATGTACGGGGAGCCTATGCATGTTACATGTCTTTCCAAAGCTTTACTTACTATTCTCTTTATCTTTATCTAAAGCTTTGATGTATGTTGTCATCAATTACCAAAAAGGGGCAGATTGAAAGCACAAGTGCTCCCTAGGTGGTTTTGGTAATTAATGTCAACATATCTCTTGTTGGACTAACACTTTTACCTAGTATGTTTCAGATAAGTTCAACAATGAAGTAGCATGGACTAGAGGATGTGGAACCCCTTCAAGATGCTAAGGAAAAAGTATTGGCTCAAGCTCCAAGCTCAAGACTCTACATTTTCTATTTTAGTGATCCAAGATCACATTGAGTCTATAGGAAAAGCCAATACTATCAAGGAGGGATGAGGTGTTGCTTAATGAGGCTCTTGTTCAAAGTGCTTAGTAATATGCTCCAAAGCCCTCAACTACTTTCTCACATCCACATATGACCTAAACCAAAAGTCAAACTCGGCCCCACCGATTCTTTCTATCCGCGCCACCAGTTCAGATGTCATAGCCACTGCCACACACCCTAGGCAAATCGGTCTCACCGATAGGGATCTCGGTCTCACCGAGATGGGATTGCAATCTCTCTGTATGGATCTATTACCAAAATCGGTCTCACCGAGTTTGCGTAATCGGTCCTACCGAGATTGCAATGTAAACTCTCTATTTCCATTTCGTAACATTTCGGTCTCACCGAAATGAGCGAATCGGTCCCACCGAGTTTACCTGACCAACTCTCTGGTTAGCTTGTTACCAAAATCGGTCTCACCGATTTTGTGTAATCGGTCTCACCGAGATTACGTTATGCCCTAACCCTAACCATATCGGTCCTACCGAGTTGCATGTTGGTCCCATCGAAAATCCTAACGGTCACTAGATTTGCTGAATCGGTCCGACCGAGTTTATCAATTCGGTCCCACCGAGATTAGCAAGTTGTGTGTAACGGTTAGATTTTGTGTGGAGGCTATATATACCCCTTGATGGAGTCCTAGATTAGGGGGTGTCCGGATAGCCGGACTATGACCTTTGGCCGGACTCCTGGACTATGAAGATACAAGATTGAAGACTTCGTCCCGTGTCCGGATGGGACTTTCCTTGGCGTGGAAGGCAAGCTTGGCGATGCGGATATGTAGATCTCCTCCCATTGTAACAGACTACTGTAACCCTAGCCCTCTCTGGTGTCTATATAAACCGAGGGTTTTAGTCCGTGGGGACGAACAACAATCATACCATAGGCTAGCTTCTAGGGTTTAGCCTCTCCGATCTCGTGGTAGATCTACTCTTGTACTACCCATATCATCAATATTAATCAAGCAGGAGTAGGGTTTTACCTCCGTCAAGAGGGCCCGAACCTGGGTAAACATCGTGTCCCATGTCTCCTGTTACCATCCGCCTTAGACGCACAGTTCGGGACCCCCTATCCGAGATCCGCCGGTTCTGACACCCACATTGGTGCTTTCATTGAGAGTTCCTCTGTGTTGTCGCCATCAGGAAGGATGCCTCATCCCGTCTTTAGAGACGGCACTGTTGCTAAAGGGCTCTGGCTATCGGCCAAACTCTCCGGTTAGGAGGTTTTCTTATGACCGCCTGTTCAGCCGCCGCGCCGACGATGACTTCTCGGGTCATCGAAAGCAATCTTCACGTCAACTCGGAACTCGCCGAGCAGTTAGATTCGATGGAGCTCTCTTCCTTAAACGAGCTCTTGGATCGCATCGCCATACAGGAGTCGCTACAGACTACGATCAGATTGGGCCTAAACCCGATCCGAGGGAGATTAACTCTCCCCAGGTCACCCATCACGGTGCAGTGGTGGAGGAACAATGCGGCAAGCCTTCATCTGTCTTAAGGACTAGTTATGTCCGGATTCCCGATCCCTCCAAGCCGGATACCCGCGGAGGGGAGGACGTCACTCAAGCCCTGAACCTAAAGTCGGGCAGCGGGCTAGATTCATTGGACAACATCCAAGAACCCAAGCTTCCGAGTTCGGAAACTCCTTGGCCCCTGAGTCTTAAATTGGACGAAATTCCGGATTTAATTACACCCGCCCACCCAAACATAAGCGATCTATCCCAAATTCGGCAAGAGCCCGCAGAAGCGATGCACCATTATCGGGCGATTCCTCTGGTCATGAACAGGATAAAGGACTGCCGCGAGGAGGACGCAATTTCATTCTTCTGCAATAATTGCACGGACAACGGAATCATCAACGCCATAAGTCGCCGTGAAATTACACGTTTCGCTGACTTGGCGACCATAATACAAAAGTACTATGCGATGGAAAGCGCCTAGAAAACCGAAATAAAACTTTGGGACAATCCGGCCCTGAATACAACCCCAGTCCGAAATAAAAGGGTGCATTATCGCCAGGCACCTGGGTTAAACACCAAAAAGCAAAAATCCTCTATAGGGCATGGAACCGTACTGGAGGGATGGCTCAACGGACCCTGTAAAATTCATAGTACAGAGGACGCCACGCCAACTCATAGCCTTAGAGCATGTTGGATACTCCGGCAGGTGGCCAGAAGTGGCGAAGAGCTTCTAATTCTGGAATCCACATAGCACCAGCCCAAGGATACCAGTACGGTATTAATAGTCTTCGAGACTTTCGCATCAAATAATATGCGGAAACGAACACTCCGCAGCCTTGCCGAAGTCTACCAAGTAGCAACAATAAACCCATGGAGTGACACGGCTATTACCTTTAATGCCAGTGATGAACCTAAATTCCGAACAGCCCGAGCACCAGCCGCATTGGTCCTCAGCCCAATAGTGGACGGCTTTCGACTTACCAAGGTACTCATGGACGATGGCAGCGGATTGAACCTCATTTATGAGGAAACCCTTCGAAAAATGGAAATAGACTGGAGCCGCATTGAGCGAAGCAGCACAACCTTTAGAGGAATAATCCCCAGTCGGGAAGCGTCTTTGTCTGAGGAAAAATCACACTGGATGTGGTGTTCGCACGCCGAATAATTACAGTCCGAGGAGGTCACGTTCCAAGTGGCCCTGCTCAGCAGCGGATACCACGCTCTATTAGGGTGAGAGGCATTCACAATTTTTCAAGCTATACCCCATTACGGGTACATGAAGCTCAAAATGCTCGGGCCCAACGGAATCATCACTCTTGCTAGTGACCCGGACATAGCACTCCACGCCGAAAATAAGACAGCCACACTGGCCCTTGAGGCACTATCCGAAGCCCTAGCGGCCGAGGAACTGATTGCGCTGCGCTCCACGGTGAACAGGGACGATGTGATACTCGATAAAAGATCCAAGTCCACCTCCTTTAAACCGGCGGACGAAATAGTCAAATTCCAAGTCCATCCAACAGACCCTACAAAAACGGCCTCCATCGGGCGCAATTAAACCCCGATGTAGACGCGCACTACAAGAATTCCTCTGTGAAAATTGGGACATTTTGCTGGCACCCTTCAGACATGCCAGAATCCCACGGTGGCCGAGCACAGCCTAAACATCCTAAAAGGATTCAAGCTACCAAACAGGCTCTTGGCGTTTCTCCGAACCTAAGAGACAAGCCATGGGAGAGGAGCTAGCGAAACTCATCGGAGGCCGGATTCATCAAAGATATAAAACATCCGGACTGGCTAGCAAACCCGTGATGGTACCAAAGAAGGACAAATCCTGGTGCCTATGTGTCGATTTCAAGGACCTCAACAAGGCTTGCCCAAAGGATCCCTTCCCCCTCCCCCGCATCGATCAAATTATCGACGCTACCGCAGGACACGATTCATTGTGTTTCCTCGACGCATACTCTGGCTACCATCAAATTAAGATGGCAGAGCTAGACCAAGCCGCAACGGCATTCATCACCCCATACGGCCCATTCTGCTTCAACACAATGCCCTTCGGGCTCAAAAACACCGACGCAACATATCATCGCATGATTCAGACATGTCTGGCAAGCCAGATCGGCAAAATAGTGGAGGCATACGTAGATGACGTGGTCATCAAAACCAAGCATGTCAAAACTCTACTAGACGACTTGAGGCTCACATTCGATAACCTCCGAACATACGACATCAAGCTTAACCCGGAAAAATGCGTTTTCGGCGTACCAGCCGGAAAGCTCTTGGGCTTCATTGTATCTGGTAGAGGAATTGAAGCAAACCCAGCCAAGATCCGAGCTCTGTCACAATTGGATATCCCAAAGGACCTCAAACAAATACAACAATTGACTGGATGCGCTCTAAGCCGCTTTATCTCCCGCTTGGGAGAAAAGGCATTACCCCTTTATCGCCTCCTCCGGCGCACCGAACACTTCGTGTGGACGGATGCCGCCATGGCCGGACTCGAAGAAATAAAAGCCATATTAGCAACAAACCCGGTCCTGGCCGCGCCTAACATGGGCGAACCAATGCTATTATACATCGCGGCAACTCATCAAGTTGTAAGCGCAGTACTCGTCGTCGAACGAGAAACGGATGGACACAAATTCCCCCTTCAAAAGCCAGTTTACTATGTATCCACTGTCCTCACTCCATGCAAGTCGCGGTACCCGCATTATCAAAAGATAGCGTACGCGGTATTTATGGCGTCCCGGAAGCTACGACACTACTTTCAAGAGTGTTCGATAACAGTAGCCTCCGAAGTACCTCTTAACGATATTATAAACAACCGCGACGCGACGGGCCAGATTGCCAAATTGTCTATTGAGCTCCTCCCGTTCGACATAACCTATAAGCCACGGCGAGCTATTAAGTCGCAAGTTTTGGCCGACTTCGTCGCCGAATGGACTGAAGCCGAACTCCCTAAAGAGTACGGCACATATTCCAACTGGATCATGCACTTCGACGGCTCCAAAATGTGTGCTGGTCAGAAATTTGGCGTCGTTCAGCGTCCCCAATAGGAGATACTGATTCAATACGTACTCGAGATAATGTATACGGACTCCAACAACGCGGCGAATATGACGCCCTTCTACATGGTCTCCGGATGGCAGTCTCCATGGGCATTCAACGCCTAGAGGTGCGCGGGGATTCGAACCTCGCGATATCCCAAATGAATGGAGACTTTGATGCCAAGGATCCAAAAATGGCAGCTTATCGCAACGCCGTCCTAAAGATGTCAGCTCGGTTCGAAGGGCTCGAATTTCACCACATAGCTCGAGAAAACAATCAGGCAACAGACGTCTTGGCACGCATTGGCGCAAAGCGCGATGCCGCCCCCCCCCCCCCCCCCCAATATCTTCTTGGAGAGGCTATTCAAGACATCCGTATTATGGGAAGGGGAGTCCGGAAATAACAGCCTGGACCCAACCGCACTGCCCGACACCGAACATTCTGACACAATGGGAGGCTCTACCAACGAAGTAACACCTTCAAATTTCACGTAATAATGGCAGTCATTGCCCCATGGACAGAACCATTCCTAGCCTACCTAACCAGGCAGGAACTTCCCGAGGACCAAAACGAGGCACGCTGCATAGTGCGGCGATCTAAATTCTATAAAGTCCATGAGGGAGAGCTTTATAAGAAAAGCACGACCGGAGTCCTTCAAAGATGTATCTCCGAAGAGGAAGGGCGGAATCTTCTGGCTGAAATTCATGCCGGACTCGGCGGGCACCACGCCGCAGCCCAGGCCCTTGTAAGCAAGGCCTTCCGTATAGGATTTTATTGGCCGACGGCCCAGGCAGATGCTCAAGACTTAGTCCAACAATGCGTCGATTGCCAGCTCTTTGCTAACCAAAGCCATATGCCACCTACCGCCCTCCAAACCATACCCATCACCTGGCCCTTTGCGGTCTGGGGGCTTGACATGGTTGGACCACTTAAAGGAGGAACCCATAAGCAAAAATACCTACTGGTCATGGTGGATAAATTCACCAAATGGATAGAGGCCAAGCCGGTTAAGACGGCCGAATCCGGACCGGTGATAGACTTCATATCAGGGGTCGTACACCGTTACGGCGTCCTCCACGGCATCATCACTGATAACGGCACGAACTTTACGGCCGATGAGGTCAAACTCTGGTGCAAAAACATGGGCATCAAGCTCGACTATGCTTCAGTCTATCATCCTCAAACTAACAGTCAAGTCGAGCGAGCAAATGGTCTAATCATGAGCGGCATCAAACCCAGATTAGTGCGGTCCCTCAAGGAATCTAACACGCCTTTGGGTAGAGGAGCTCGACTCCGTGCTACGGGGCTGCGGACCACGCGAATCGCACCACCGGATTCACACCATTCTTTATGGTATACGGTGCGAGGCGGTTACGCCTGCGACATAATTCATGACTCACCTCGGCGTGCGCATGTACGAAGAAAGAGAAGCCGAACTCGATCGGCGGGACAGTTTGGACGCCTTGGAGGAGGAGCGTGGCGTGGCAAAGCCCGTTCCGCATTCTATCAACAAAGAGGCTCGAAGATATCAAAGCAGAAGTATGGGCCAAAACTTACAACGTGGGCGAGTTAGTTCTCGCCTTTGGACAAGAAAAGGACAAACTCAAGCCCAAATGGGAAGGTCCCTTTATTATTGACCAAGTCCGGTGGTGGAGCGTCTGTCATGAGATGCATCGGATAACCGACTCGAGCCGAACCCATGGAACGCAGCCCGTCTCCGAAGATTCTACGCCTAGCGCGGACTCTGTGTTCGTCTCCTTCCTCATCTATTTTCTACACATTAGCTGTCTTTTATTTCTCTCCTTCTCCCTCCTCTCCCTTACAGCCTTAAGGGCCTGTTCGCGCCTTGTTCAAGACATTAACCGACGCGCTTATCCGCTCATTATACCTGGGGCTTCTTTAATGTAAGCTTATTTATCTGAGCTTCATGCCCAACACATGTGTCACACTTCCGCATGTACCTTTTATTCACCATTATATGCATCAAAATGACTTAAGTTTTGGCCAAGCTGGGTTGCCTGGCTCCTGTGCTTACCCCTACGTTCCCGATTGTTCGGCTAGGCGGTAAAGGGAGCACCTCTGCGACTGTTACTGCCGAGTCAGCCAGATGTGTACCTCAGACTGGGTGAAGCCAAAAGCTAGCATTCTTAAGGGAATATTCGGTCGGTGAACTAAAGATGATTTCTCACTTGTTTATTTATCTGCCCCAGATGCTTTTACGCTTTTTGTGATGTCGGACATGCACTTTAGGGCATGCCTCCCGAGAAAGGAACCCCTAACGGAACTATTCTCCCGGAAGATGTTTCTTAGTAACCATGTAATATAACATAACTAGTTGGGCACTTGTCTGCATTCAAGCACTAATGACCCCTACGCTTTGGTCTCCATGCATGCCCGGTTCCTACATAACCGAGAGGGTATTCGGACACACTCCGGACTATCGGGTCCCGAGGTTGAAGCGAAAAGGTCCGCCATGACAAACGATCTATAATCCGGCTAGAAGGCATTTTACATGTCATCTTAAATTACATAGTCAATTTGACTGGGCATATTCCTCTTCAATACCATCCAACAGGCTGTCTAGTTTACAGTCCTGTTGGGAATATTTGGCGGCCAACTCTACTTGGCCGTACACTAAGCTCACAGGGATCTCCTTCCCATCGGCCCCCATAGGTCTGACCTCGGCCATGTAGTTTGGGTCAGCCTTAGGTGTACCAGCGTCTTCACCATGGCCCAGGCCTCCTCGGCACCTTGACGGCAGGCCGATATCTTCCATAATCGGAGCGCCGCCGCTCCTTAAGCCTCTCTGCAAGCTCTCCCAAGGACTTGGGCATGGAGACAGATGGCCACAAGGCACTGGCGGCGCCTTTCATCACCTGCCGAACTTCGTTCGTGCGGTTGTAAGACTTCGGGAAGAAGGTCACCCGTAGAATCGGGCATTTCCTCTGCGGGGCGACACATGAGCATACCCTCAGACATAACTCTGTTAGTCGACTTCCTCGCCGAACTCTTTTTCAAAGTTCGTTCAAGCACTTACTAAAAATTTCGCGTCGAAGCCGTCGATTCTCCTTCACGGAGTCCGGCAATTTGAGCACGAACATCCTTTAGTTCCTCGCCCGGTGGTGTTGGCATCTTGGAGATTATTCTTCTCCGCCTCACCCTCGTAAGCACGCTCTCGCCGCCTTTAACTGCGCCAAGAGTTGTTGCTTGTCCGGACCTACTCGGCGCCATCTGCAATGATATTGTCGATTTGCACACGGCGCACTTCACAACATACTTATCTTTGAGCGTATATTACCGAGAGGGGTCTCCTTGGCCTCCCCCGCGGCTAGTGCGGCCTCAAGTTGGGCTTTGCACTCTTCCAGCTCCCGGGACAATTGGGTATTCTTTTTGTAAGATCCTGCATAACAAATGATCCTTAAATCAGTTATTCTAACTGTTTCAAGTCTCGGGCTCTTGACATATATAACCATCAAATTTTCTCACCCGTATGTCTTTCACATACTGCTCTGTGGCTCTGGCTAGACCATTTTGAGCGGCACGGAGGTACGCATCTCCCGAATTGAAGGCATCCAATGCCTCTTGGGAGAAACAAGCGTCACAAAGAACTGTCCGGCGACGCCTGTGATTCATGGCACTCTCCACCTCGGAATTGGTGGCGGACAGTCTGTCCGCATCCTTTGTCGGAGGAGCGTCCAGCGCACGCCTCGTGTTTGCCTCTGCTTCTAGACCTGGCTTTGGAGCCTGGCTGGTGGAGGCTCGATTGGCAATCTCTCCGGATATAGTCCGGCGAGCCCTCTTTTTCCTAAAAAAAGGAGAGCACGGGCGTTAGTATGCATCGTAAGAATAATGCCTTGGAATAAGGCAACGCGCCTTACTGATGCGCCGGTGCCTCGACCCGGACTGCGTGTCTCTTTAGCCTACCCGCCCTCGCGGTCCCTTGTTGGCTAGTCGCCGCAGGTTCGGCATTCCGCCTCGAGATCCTCCCCTGTGAAACACCATTGGTATAGGGTGATCAAAAATAAGCACGGATGGATCATCTTCGAAGTATTAGGACTTCGGTCTCGATTACTTGTGAGGCAGGGAGCAGTCCGGGATAATCGGTATAATAGCCACCAAGGCATTGTCGATGCTCAATTGGTGAAATACCCCATCGATCAGCTCCACGGATATATCCGGATCCTCTTGGGAGGCCGGATCGAGGGACCGTTCCGGATCCTCGGGTTGTGGAGGAGGGCTGTCTATATCCTTTACGGCCCGGCGCAATTCCTGCGTCGAAATCACAAGATAAGGTACTTGACTATGGGAATATGGAACGGATGGGCAAAAAGAAGTGTCCGCTTACCCAGCTTGGAGGATTGTGCATAGAAAATTCGCCCTGTGGATTGACGCGGAGAAATTCCTCCTCTTCTCCCTTGTACAATGCGGACAAGATCTTCGTCAGAGCGGCAACCGATCCCGGCCCCTTACGGCCGCAGCGGGTGGCATCATCCTCCCGTTGAAATCCCACATGGGGTGGCCTCTATACTGAAGCGGCTGCACCCCCCGCATAATGCATGTGGCCATGACCCCGATCATGGTCAGTCCGGAATGAGCTAACAATCTTATCCGGCCCATCAGGTAAAAGACGTCCTTGTCATTTTCCTTCTGAGGGCTCCGTGGACGCCAGCTTAGGCGCTTCTTCAAAGGAGCATTATTGAACTCAGGGAGGCCGATCCGAACAGGGTCCGGCAGGGGACATCTTCTATATAAAACCATTCTGAAGGCCAGTCTTCGGACGCCTTCCTTGGGGTTCCGGTAGATATCCGGTCCGGCGACGCGCCATACTTGGCTCCGCCCACTTGATATATTGACCCCTCCGAGAACGGGGCACAAGGCGAACAGCTTCTTCCACGGTAGCGAAATGAGCCTAGATTCCCATAAACAGCTCGCAAAGTGCTTAGAAGCCCGCAATATGCAATATGGAGGCAGGCGTAAGGTTGTGCAACTGGAGGCCGTAGAACTCCAGGAGCCCCCGGAGAAACGGATGAATTGGAAATCTGAGCCCTCTTATCAAATAAGGGACAAGGCATACCCGCTCTCCTTCGGAGGGATTGGGGACGCTCTCCGCTTGCTCTCCACCATTCTAGGTGGCAAGCCCGTCTCGAACCGGGACCATGTAGGCTGGGGGGATAAACCCCTTGGCTTGGAGCGTCACTAGCTCGCTGTGCGGGACGGAACATCTCTCCCAATCTCCAGGCTGAGGGCTGGGAAGGTGAGAGGAGGAGCTACGTCGACTGGCCATGATGGAATGGATCTCTGTCGGATGCGCTCCGATGAATGCTCGCGAAGGGAAGATGGTGTGATTTGGATCTAAATCCTCGTCTCTTTAAAAGGCACCTCATTTACACAGCTAGGGGGATAAATGTAAAAACACCCTGGCTTTTCGCATTCGTCTGACACGTGGAAGATGGCCATTATTGGGCGTGGAAGCCAAGGAGCGCAATATTCATAAGAAGCCGGACACTATTCAATGTGTACACGGAATTTGGAGAAGAACCCGCCTTGCAATGCCGAAGACAATCTGCTGGCGTCGGACTCGTCGTCATTGAAGCCTGGTTCGAGGCTCTTGAGGAGTCCTGGATTAGGGGTGTCCGGATAGCCGGACTATGACCTTTGGCGGACTCTGGACTATGAAGATACAAGATTGAAGACTTCGTCCGTGTCCGGATGGGACTTTCCTTGGCGTGGAAGGCAAGCTTGGCGGTGCGGATATGTAGATCTCCTCCCATTCTAACCGACTACTGTAACCCTAGCCCTCTCCGGTGTCTATATAAACTGAGGGTTTTAGTCTGGGGACGAACAACAATCATACCATAGGCTAGCTTCTAGGGTTTAGCCTCTATGATCTCGTGGTAGATCTACTCTTGTACTACCCATATCATTAATATTAATCAAGCAGGAGTATGGTTTTACCTCCATCGAGAGGGCCCGAACCTGGGTAAAAACATCGTGTCCCTTGTCTCCTGTTACCATCCGCCTAGACGCACAGTTCGGGACCGCCTACCCGAGATCCGCCGGTTTTGACACCGACACCCCTCCACCTCCTCTTCATTCGTGGAGAGAGCCATCAGAACGAACCTACACTTCCAACTTACCTTTTCTGAGAGAGAACCACCTACACTTGTGTTGAGGCCAAGATATTCCATTCTTACCATATGAATCTTGATCTCTAGCCTTCCCCATGTTGCTTTCCACTCAAATCTTCTTTCCACCAAATCCATATCCTGTGAGAGAGAGTTGAGTGTTGGGAGACTATCATTTGAAGCACAAGAGCAAGGAGTTCATCATCAACACACCATTCGTTACTTCTTGGAGAGTGGTGTCTCCTAGATTGGCTAGGTGTCACTTGGGAGCCTCCAGCAAGATTGTGGAGTTGAACCAAGGAGTTTGTAAGGGCAAGGAGATCGCCTACTTCATGAAGATCTACCCTAGTGAGGCAAGTCCTTCGTGGGCGACGGCCATGGTGGGATAGACAAGGTTGCTTCTTCGTGGACCCTTCGTGGGTGGAGCCCTCCGTGGACTCGCGCAGCCGTTACCCTTCGTGGGTTGAAGTCTCCATCAACGTGGATGTACGATAGCACCACCTATCGGAACCACGTCTCAAAAATCTCCGTGTCTCCAAATTGCGTTTGCACACTCCAATCCCATCCTTTTACATTCTTGCAAGTTGCATGCTTTACTTTCCACTGCTCATATACTCTTTGCATGCTTTCTTGATATGTATTGTGTTTGTTAAACTTGTGCCAAAAGTCCACTTCAACTTCAAGAAATTAAAAACTGCAACTTTTGGTACTTAGTGTCTAATCACCCCCCTGTAGACACCTCTTCTCGATCCTTTCAAAGTGGGAGTTAATATTCCAGATAAAATAGTGATTAACAGAGTTCTCTAGTCACTATCACCAAGTTACTGGAACTTTGTGATGAACTATAATCATGAGGATGACGAAACGATTCCCGAGCTCTTCGTGATGCTGAAATCGATGAAGGTAGAAATCAAGAAAAGCATCAAATGTAGATGGTTGACAAAACCACTAGTTTCAAGTAAAAGGGCAAGGGAAAGAAAGGGAACTTCAAGAAGAATGGCAAGCAAGTTGCAACTCCCATGAAGAAGCCCAAACATAGACCCAAGCTTGAAACTGAGTGCTTCTGCTGCAAAGGAAATGGTCACTGGAAGTGGAACTGCCCTAGATACTTGGCGGATAAGAAGGATGGCAAAGTGAACAAAGGTATATTTGATATACATGTTATTGATGTGTACTTTACTAGTGTTTATAGCAACCCCTCAATATTTAATACTGGTTCAGTTGCTAAGAGTAGTAACTCGAAACGGGAGTTGCAAAATAAACAGAGACTAGTTAAGGGTGAGGTGATGATGTGAGTTGGAAGTGATTCCAAGGTTGATAAGATCACCATCGCACACTCCCTTTACCTTCGGGATTAGTGTTGAACCTAAAATAAATGTTATTTGGTGTTTGCATTGAGCATAAATATGATTGGATCATGTTTATTTAATATAGTTATTCATTTAAGTCAAAGAATAATTGTTGTTCTATTTACATGAACAAAACCTTTTATGGTCATTGCTACGTCTCGAGCTAGCGTTGGTTTTCCCCGAAGAGGAGGGGGTGATGCAGCACAGTAGCGTAAGTATTTCCCTCAGTTTTTGAGAACCAAGGTATCAATCCAGTAGGAGGTCACGCTCAAGTCCCTCGTACCTGCACAAAAGCGGTAGCAACTTCAGCACCAACGCTTAGGGATTGTCAATCCCTTCACGGTCACTTACGAGAGTGAGATCTGATAGAGATAATATTTTTGGTATTTTTGGTATAAATATGCAAAGTAAAAAGTAAAAGCAAAACAAGTAAAATAAAGTAATGGAGATTGATATGATGAGAATAGACCCGGGGGCCATAGGTTTCACTAGTGGCTTCTCTCAAGAGCATAGATATTCTACGGTGGGTGAACAAATATTGTTGAGCAATTGATAGAATTGAGCATAGTTATGAGGTTATCTAGGTATGATCATGTATATAGGCATCACGTCCGTGACAAGTAGACCGACTCCTGCCTGCATCTACTACTATTACTCCACTCATCGACCGCTATCCAAAGCATGCATCTAGAGTATTAAGTTAAAAAGCGTAACGCTTTAAGCAAGATGACATGATGTAGAGTAATAAATTCATGCAATATGATAAATACCCCATCTTGTTATCCTCGATGGCAACAATACAATATGTGCCTTGCAACTCTTTACGTCGTTGAGTAAGGACACATAAGATTGAACCCAAAGCTAAGCACTTCTCCCATTGCAAGAACTACCAATCTAGTCGGCCATACCAAACGGATAATTCGAAGAGACTCGCAAAGATAAATTAATCATACATAAAAGAATTCAGAGAAGATTCAAATATTATTCATAGATAAGTTGGATCATAAACCCACAATTCATCGGTCTCAACAAACACACCGCAAAAACAAGATTACATCGAATAGATCTCCACGAGAGAGGGGAGAACAACGTATTGAGATCCAAAAGAGAGAAGAAGCCATCTAGCTACTAGCTATGGACCCAAGGTCTGAAGTAAACTACTCACACTTCATCGGAGAGGCTATGGTGTTGATGTAGAAGCCCTCCATGGTGGTTGCCCTCTCAGTGAGCTCGAGCGAGGCCCCAAGATGGGATCTCGTGGATCTGAGGAAGTTGCGGCGGTGGAATTAGGTTTTTGGCCCCGTATCTAGTCTAATGGGGGGTACGTAGGTATATATAGGAGGAAGGAGTACGTCGGTGGAGCTCCGAGGGGCCCACGAGGCAGGGGGCGCGCCCAGGGGGGCGCCCTCCACCCTCGTGACCTCCTCGGAAACTTCTTGGAGTAGGGTCCAAGTCTCCTGGATCACGTTCGGTGAGAAGATCACGTTCCCGAAGGTTTCATTCCGTTTGGACTCCGTTTGATATTCTGTTTCCTCGAAATACTGAAATAGGCAAAAAACAGCAATTACAATTTGGGCCTCCGGTTAATAGGTTAGTCCAAAAATAATATAAAAGTGGAAAATAAAGCCCAATATAGTCCAAAACGTAGATAAAGTAGCATGGAGCAATCAAAAATTATAGATACGTTGGAGACGTATCAGGCATCCCCAAGCTTAATTCCTGCTCGTCCTCGAGTAGGTAAATGATAAAAAAGAGAATTTTTGATGCGGAGTGATACTTTGGCATAATTTCAATGTAAATCTTTCTTAATCATGGTATGATTATTCAGATCCGAAGGATTCAAGACAAAAGTTCATATTGACATAAAAAACAATAATACTTCAAGCATACTAATCAAAGTAATTATGTCTTCTCAAAACAACATGGCCAAAGAAAGTTATCCCTACAAAATCATATAGTCTGGTTATGCTCCATCTTCCCCACACAAAGTATTTAAATCATGCACAACCCTGATGACAAGCCAAGCAATTGTTTCATACTTTAACATTTTCAAAACTCTTTCAATCTTCACGCAATACATGAGCGTGAGCCATGGATATAGCACTATATGTGGAATAGAATGGTGGTTGTGGAGAAGACAAAAAGAGGGAAGATAGTCTCACATCAACTAGGCGTATCAGCGGGCTATGGAGATGCCCATCAATAGATATCAATGTGAGTGAGTAGGGATTGCCATGCAACGGATGCACTAGAGCTATAAGTATATGAAAGCTCAACAAAAGAAACTAAGTGGGTGTGCATCCAACTCGCTTGCTCACGAAGACCTAGGGCGTTTGAGGAAGCCCATCATTGGAATATACAAGCCAAGTTCTATAATGAAAAATTCCCACTAGTATATGAAAGTGACAAAATGAGACTCTCTATCATGAAGATCATGGTGCTACTTTGAAGCACAAGTGTGGTAAAAGGATAGTAGCATTGCCCCTTCTCTCTTTTCTCTCATTTTTTTATTTGGGCCTTTTCTCCTTTTTTGGCCTCTTTTTTTTCGTCCGAGTCTCATCCCGACTTGTGGGGAATCATAGTCTCCATCATCCTTTCCTCACTTGGGACAATGCTCTAATAATGATGATCATCACACTTTTGTTTTTCTTACAACTCAACAATTACAACTCGATACTTAGAACATAATATGACTCTATATGAATGCCTCCGGCGGTGTACCGGGATATGCAATGATTCATGAGTGACATGTATGAAAGAATTATGAAAGGTGGCTTTGCCACAAATACGATGTCAACAACATGATCATGCTAAGCAATATGACAATGATGGAGCGTGTCATAATAAGCGGAGCAGTGGAAAGTTGCATGGCAATATATCTCGGAATGGCTATGGAAATGCCATAATAGGTAGGTATGGTGGCTGTTTTGAGGAAGGTTTATGGTGGGTGTATGATACCCGTGAAAGGTGCGCGGTATTAGAGAGGCTAGCAATGGTGGAAGGATGGGAAAAAGTGCGTATAATCCATGGACTCAACATTAGTCTTAAAGAACTCATATACTTATTGCAAAAATCTAGAAGTTATCAAAGCAAAGTATTACGCGCATGCTCCTAGGGGATAGATTGGTAGGAAAGACCATCGCTCGTCCCCGACCGCCACTCATAAGGAAGACAATCAATAAATAAATCATGCTCCGAGCTCATCACATAACGGTTCACCATACGTGCATGCTACGGGAATTACAAACTTCAACACAAGTATTCTTTGAATTAACAACTACTCAACTAGCATTACTCTAATATCACCATCTTCATATCTCAAAACAATTATCAAGCATCAAACTTATCTTAGTATTCAACGCACTCAAAAGAAAGTTTCACATATCTTGAACACCAAGTATATTAACATTAAGCAAATTACCATGCTATTAATGACTCTCAAAATAATCTAAGTGAAGCATGAGAGATCAAGTTTCTTTAAAAAAAATCCACCACCGTGCTCTAAAAGATCTAAGTGATGCACTAGAGCTAAAATTATCACGCTCAAAAGATATAAATGAAGCACTATGAGCAAAACTATCAAGCTCAAAAGATATAAGTGAAGCACATAGAGTATTCTAACAAATTTCAAATCATATATGGCTCTCTCAAAAGGTGTGTACAGCAAGGATGATTGTGGTAGACTAACAAGCAAATACACAGATAATACAAGACGCTCCAAGCAAAACACATATCATGTGGTGAATAAAAATATAGCTCCAAGTAAATTACCGATGGAAGTGGACGAAAGAGGGGATGCCTTCCGGGGCATCACCAAGCTTTGACTGTTTGGGGTCCTTGGATTAGCTTGGGGTGCCATGGGCATCCCCAAGCTTAGGCTCTTGCCACTCCTTGTTCCATAATCCATCAAAAGAATTCACCCAAAACTTGAAAACTTCACAACACAAAACTCAATAGAAATCTCGTGAGCTCCGTTAGAGAAAGAAAACAAAAGACTACTTTAAGGTACTGTAATGAACTCATTCTTTATTTGTATGGGTGTTAAACCTACTGTATTCCAACTTCTCTATGGATCATAAACTATTTTACTAGCCATAGATTCATCAAAATAAGCAAACAACACACGCAAAACAGAATCTGTCAAAAACAGAACAATCTGTAGTAATCTGTAACTAACGCAAACTTATGGAACCCAAAAAATTCTACCAAAATTAGAAGACCTGGGAAATTTGTTTATTAATCAGCAGCAATTGGAATCACTATTTTATCACGTTCTGGTGATTTTTAACAATTCCGGCACTGAGCGCAAAGATTCTGGAAATTACAGCAAGATCAAATAACTATCTTCCAAGAAGATCTAATAGGTTTAACTTGGCACAAACACTAATTAAAAGATAAAACCACATCTAAACAGAATCTAGATGGATTATTTATTCCTAAACATAACCAAAAACAAAAAACACAAAATAAATTTGGGTTGCCTCCCAACAAGCGCTATCGTTTAACGCCCCTAGCTAGGCATAAAGGCAAAGATAGATCTAGGTATTGCCATCTTTGGTAGGCAATCCATAAGTGGCTCTCATGATAGATTCATATGGTAATTTTATTTTCTTTCTAGGAAAGTGTTCCATGCCCTTCTTTAAGGGAAATTGGAATTTAATATTCCCTTCCTTCATATCAATAATTGCACCAATCGTTCTAAGGAAAGGTCTACCAAGAATAATAGGACATGAAAGATTGCAATCTATATCAAGAACGATAAAATCTATGGGCACATAATTCCTATTTGCAACAATAATAACATCATTATTTCTTCCGATAGGCTTTTTAATAGTGGAATCCCATAAGATGCAAGTTTAGAGAGCAATCATCAAAGTCACGGAAATCTAGCAAATCACACAAAGTTTTGGGAATAGTAGAGACACTAGCACTCAAATCACACAAAGCATGAAACTCATAATTTTTAATTTTAATTTTAATGGTAGGTTCCCACTCATCATGGAGTTTTCTAGGGATAAAAACTTTCAACTCAAGCTTTTCTTCATAATATTGCATTAAGGCATCAACAATATGTTCGGTAAAGGCCTTATTTTGACTATAAGCATGAGGAGAATTCAACACGGATTGCAACAAGGAAATACAATCAATTAAAGAGCAATTTTCATAGTTAAATTCCTTGAGATCAAAAATAGTGGGTTTAGCAATATCTAGATTTTTATTTCTTTCAATCCCACTTTTATCAATTTCATCATCAAGATCTAGAAACTCAGAATTCTTAGAACGCCTTCTAGGTAAAGGAAGATCATAATCAGATTCATCAAGATTCACATTGCAAAACAAAGATTTAATAGGGGACACATCAATAACTTTTAGATCTTCATCTTGATTTTCATAGTTATTCGGTTTAGCGGCCATCTTATTGACTAAGGTGGCTTGCATATCTGAAATTCCAGCGGTCATTTTTTCCAGATGAGCAATTTGGGCTCTTACACCATCAAATTCTTTGGACATATCATCGAGCTCTTTATTCATATAACTCATAAAACTCTTTTGTTCCTTAAGCTCGTTTCTAAAGAAATTATTATGCTCAAATTGTAAGACCATAAACTTCCTGACATTGTTTTCGATATCTTCTAGCCTTTTAAGATGAAGATCACCAAAATTAGGTAAGGCCATCGCGACAAACAAGCAAACTAACACACGAGCACACAAGAGGCAACGGGAAAAAGAAGAGGAGATTGGGAAAGAGAGGGCGAATAAAATGGCAAGGGTGAAGTGGGGGAGAGGAAAACGAGAGGCAAATGGCAAATAATGTAATGCGAGGGATAGAGATTGTGATGGGTACTTGGTATGTTGACTTTTGCGTAGGCCTCCCGACAGCGGCGCTTAGAAATCCTTCTTGCTACGTCTCGAGCTAGCGTTGGTTTTCCCGAAGAGGAGGGGTGATGCAGCCTGATGGCGTAAGTATTTCCCTCGGTTTTGAGAACCAAGGTATCAATCCAAGAGGAGGTCACGCCAAGTCCCTCGTACCTGCACAAAACGGTAGCAACTCGCAACCATCGCTTTGGGGTTGTCAATCCCTTCACGGTCACTTACGAGAGTGAGATCTGATAGAGATAATATTTTTGGTATTTTTGGTATAAATATGCAAAGTAAAGAAGTAAAAGCAAAACAAGTAAAATAAAGTAATGGAGATTGATATGATGAGAATAGACCCGGGGGCCATAGGTTTCACTAGTGGCTTCTCTCAAGAGCATAGATATTCTACGGCGGGTGAACAAATTACTGTTGAGCAATTGATAGAATTGAGCATAGTTATGAGGTTATCTAGGTATGATCATGTATATAGGCATCACGTCTGTGACAAGTAGACCGACTCCTGCCTGCATCTACTACTATTACTCCACTCATCGACCGCTATCCGGCATGCATCTAGAGTATTAAGTTAAAAACAGAGTAACGCCTTAAGTAAGATGACATGATGTAGAGGAATAAATTCATGCAATATGATAAATACCCCATCTTGTTCTCCTCGATGGCAACAATACAATACGTGCCTTGCAACTCTTTACATCCTTTGAGTAAGGACACCGCAAGATTGAACCCAAAGCTAAGCACTTCTCCCATTGCAAGAACTACCAATCTAGTTGGCCAAACCAAACGGATAATTCGAAGAGACTCGCAAAGATAACTCAATCATACATAAAAGAATTCAGAGAAGATTCAAATATTATTCATAGATAAGTTGGATCATAAACTCACAATTCATCGGTCTCAACAAACACACCGCAAAAAGAAGATTACATTGAATAGATCTCCACGAGAGAGGGGGAGAACATTGTATTGAGATCCAAAAAGAGAGAAGAAGCCATCTAGCTACTAGTATGGACCCGAAGGTCTGAAGTAAACTACTCACACTTCATCGGAGAGGCTATGGTGTTGATGTAGAAGCCCTCCATGGTGGATGCCCTCTCCGTGAAGCTCCTAACAGGCCCCAAGATGGGATCTCGTGGATCTGAGGAAGTTGCGGGCGGTGGAATTAGGTTTTTGGCTCCGTATCTGGTCTAATGGGGGTGCGTAGGTATATATAGGAGGAAGAATGCGTCGGTGGAGCTCGAGGGGCCCACGAGGCGGGCGCGCCCGAGGCGCCCTCCACCGTGACCTCCTCGAAACTTCTTGGAGTAGGGTCCAAATCTCCGGATCACGTTCGGTGAGAAGATCACGTTCCCGAAGGTTTCAAATTCCGTTTGGACTCCGTTTGATATTCTGTTTCCTCGAAATCTTTGAAATAGGCAAAAAACAGCAATTAATTTGGGCCTCCGGATAATAGGTTAGTCCCAAAAATAATATAAAAGTGGAAAATAAAGCCCAATATAGTCCAAAACAGTCGATAAAGTAGCTTGGAGCAATCAAAAATTATAGATACGTTGGAGACGTATCAGTCATACACTCAATATAAATGGTTTTTTGAATCTCGATCATAGTGATACACATATTCATAATATTGAAGCCAAAAGATGCAAAGTTAATAATGATAGTGCAACTTATATGTGGCACTGCCGTTTAGGTCATATTGGTGTAAAGCGCATGAAGAAACTCCATGCTGATGGACTTTTGGAATCACTTGATTATGAATCACTTGATGCTTGTGAACCATGTCTCATGGGAAAGATGACTAAGACTCTGTTCTCCGGAACAATGGAGCGAGCAACTGACTTATTGGAAATAATACATATTGATGTATGTGGTCCGATGAGTGTTGAGGCTTGCGGCGGGTATCGTTATTTTCTGGGTATATCTGCTTGATGAAACACAAGTCTGAAACATCTGAAAAGTTCAAAGAATTTCAGAGTGAAGTAGAGAATCATCGTAACAAGAAAATAAAGTTTCTATGATCTGATTGCAGAGGTGAATATTTGAGTTACGAGTTTGGCCTTCAATTAAAACAATGTGGAATAGTTTCACAAACTCATGCCACCTGGAACACCACAACATAATGGTGTGTCCGAACGTCATAACCATACTTTATTGGATATAGTGCAAACTATGATGTCTCTTACCGATTTACCACTATCGTTTTGGGGTTATGCATTAGAGACAGCTACATTCACATTAAATAGGGCACCATCTAAATCCGTTGAGACAACACTGTATGAACTATGGTTTGGCAAGAAACCTAAGTTGTCGTTTCTTAAAGTTTGGGGTTGTGATGCTTATGTGAAAAAGTTTCAACCTGATAAGCTCAAACCCAAATCGAAGAAGTGCGTCTTCATATGATACCTAAAAGAAAATGTTGGGTACACCTTCTATCACAGATCCGAAGGCAAGACATTCGTTGCTAAGAATGGATCATTTCTAGAGAAGGAGTTTCTCTCGAAAGAAGTGAGCGGGAGGAAAGTAGAACTTGATGAGGTAATTGTACCTACTCCCGAATTGGAAAGAAGTTCATCACAGAAATTAGTTCTAGTGATTCCTACACCAATTAGTGAGGAAGTTAACGATGATGATCATGAAACTTCAAATCAAGTTACTACCGAACCTCGTAGGTCAGCCAGAGTAAGGTCCGCACCAGAGTGGTACGGTAATCCTATTCTGGAGGTCATGTTACTTGACCATGACGAACCTACGAACTATGAGGAAGCGATGATGAGCCCAGATTCCACGAAATGGCTTGAGGCCATGAAATCTGAGATGGGATCCATGTATGAGAACAAAGTGTGGACTTTGATTGACTTGCCCGATGATCGGTGAGCCATTGAGAATAAATGGATCTTCAAGAGGAAGACGGACGCTGATGGTAGTGTTACTATCTACAAAGCTCGACTTGTCGTGAAAAGTTTTCGACAAGTTCAAGGTGTTGACTATGATGAGATTTTCTCACTCTTAGCGATGCTTAAGTCTGTCCGAATCATGTTAGCAATTGCCGCATTTCTGGCAAATGGATAACAAAACTGCACTCCTTAATGGATTTATTAAAGAAGAGTTGTATATGATGCAACCAGAAGGTTTTGTCAATCCTAAAGGTGCTAATAAAATGTGCAAGCTCCAGCAATCCATCTATGGACTGGTGTAAGCATCTCGGAGTTGGAATATACACTTTGATGAGTTGATCAAAACATGTAGTTTTATACAGACTTACGGTGAAGCCTGTATTTACAAGAAAGTGAGTGGGAGCATTACAACCTTTCTGATAAAATATATGTGAATGACATATTTTTGATCGGAAATGATGTAGAATTTCCTAGAAAGCATAAAGGAGTGTTTGAAAGGAGTTTTTTCAAAGAAAGACCTCGATGAAGCTGCTTACATATTAAGCATCAAGATCTACAGAGATAAATCAAGACGCTTGATAAGTTTTTTCAATGAGTACATACCTTGACAAGATTTTGAAGTAGTTCAAAATGGAACTGTCAAAGAAGGAGTTCTTGCCTGTGTTGCAAGGTGTGAAGTTGAGTAAAGACTCGAAACCCAACAACGGCAGAAAATAGAAAGAGAATGAAAAGTCATCCCCTATGCCTTAGTCATAGGTTCTGTGAAGTATGCTATGTTGTGTACCAGACCTATTGCGTACCTCATCATGAGTTTGGCAAGAGGCTACAATAGTGATCCAGGAGTGGATCACTGGACAGCGGTCAAAATTATCCTTAGTAGAATAAGGATATGTTTCTCGGTTATGGAGGTGACAAAAAGTTCGTCGTAAAGGGTTACGTCGATGCAAATTTTGACACCGATCCGGATGACTCTAAGTCTCAGTCTGGATACATATTGAAAGTGGGAGCAATAAGCTAGAGTAGCTCCGTGCAGAGCATTGTAGACATAGAAATTTGCAGAATACATACGGATCTGAATGTGGCAGACTCGTTGACTAAACTTCTCTCACAAGCAAAACATGATCACACCTTAGTACTCTTTGGGTGTTAATCACATGGCGATGTGAACTAGATTATTGACTCTAGTAAACCCTTTGGGCATTGGTCACATGGTGATGTGAACTATAGAGTGTTAAATCACATGACGATGTGAACTATTGGCGTTAAATCACATGGCGATGTGAACTAGATTATTGACTCTAGTGCAAGAGGGAGACTGAAGGAAATATGCCCTAGAGGCAATAATAAAGTTGTTATTTATATTTTCTTATATCATGATAAATGTTTATTATTAATGCTAGAATTGTATTAACCGGAAACTTAGTACATGTGTGAATACATAGACAAAACAGAGTGTCCCTAGTGTGCCTCTACTTGACTAGCTCGTTAATCAAAGATGGTTATGTTTCCCAACCATAGACATGTGTTGTCATGTGATGAACGAGATCACATCATTAGAGAATGTGTGATGGACAAGACGCATCCGTTAGCTTAGCATTATGAACGTTGAGTTTTATTGCTATTGCTTTCTTCATGACTTATACATGTTCCTCTGACTATGAGATTATGCAACTCCCGAATACCGGAGGAACACCTTGTGTGATATCAAATGTCACAATGTAACTGGGTGATTATAAAGATGCTCTGCAGGTGTCCTCGAAGGTGTTTGTTGGGTTGGCATAGATCTAGATTAGGATTTGTCACTCCGTGTATCGGAGAGGTATCTCTGGGCCCTCTCGGTAATGCACATCACTATAAGCCTTGCAAGCAATGTGACTAATGAGTTAGTTGCGGGATGATGCATTACGGAACGAGTAAAGAGACTTACCGGTAACGAGATTGAACTAGGTATGATGATACCGACGATCGAATCTCGGGCAAGTAAAATACCGATGACAAAGGGAACAACGTATGTCGTTATGCGGTTTGACCGATAAAGATCTTCGTAGAATATGTAGGAGCCAATATGAGCATCCAGGTTCCGCTATTGGTTATTGACCGGAGATGTGTCTCTGTCATGTCTACATAGTTCTCAAACCCGTAGGGTCTGCACGCTTAACGTTCGATGGCGATTTGTATTATGACTTATGTGATTTGATGAATGATACGTCTCCGTCGTATCTACTTTTCCAAACACTTTTGCCCTTGTTTTGGACTCTAACTTGTATGATTTGAATGGAACTAACCCGGACTGACGCTGTTTTCAGCAGAATTGCCATGGTGTTGTTTTATGTGCATAAAAAAAAGTTCTCGGAATGACCTAAAACTCCACGGAATATCTTAGAATAAATAATAAAATATCCTCGCCAAAGATGAAGACCAGGGGCCCACACCCTGTCCACGAGGGTGGGGGGCGCACCCCTCCCCCTGGGCGCGCCCCCTACCTCGTGGGCCCCCTGGTGGCCCTCCGACGCCAACTCCAACTCCATATATTGGATTTCGGGGAGAAAAAAATCAGAGAGAAAGTTTCATCGCGTTTTACGATATGGAGCCGCCGCCAAGCCCTAATCTCTCTTGGGAGGGCTGATCTGGAGTCCGTTCGGGGCTCCGGAGAGGGGGATTCGTCGCCGTCGTCATCATCAACCATCCTCCATCACCAATTTCATGATGCTCACCGCCGTGGGTGAGTAATTCCATCGTAGGCTTGCTGGACGGTGATGTGTTGGATGACATTTATCATGTAATCGAGTTAGTTTTGTTAGGGTTTGATCCCTAGTATCCATTATGTTCTGAGATTGAATGTTGCTATGACTTTGCTATGCTTAATGCTTGTCACTAGGGCCCGAGTGCCATGATTTCAGATCTGAACCTATTATGTTTTCATGAATATATGTGTGTTCTTGATCCTATCTTGCAAGTCTATAGTCACCTACTATGTGTTATGATCCGCAACCCGAAGTGACAATAATCAGGACCACTCCCGGTGATGACCATAGTTTGAGGAGTTCATGTATTCACTATGTGCTAAAGCTTTGTTCCGGTTCTCTATTAAAAGGAGGCCTTAATATACCTTAGTTTCCAATAGGACCCCGCTGCCACGGGAGGGTAGGACAAAAGATGTCATGCAAGTTCTTTTCCATAAGCACGTATGACTATATTCGGAATACATGCCTACATTATATTGATGAACTGGAGCTAGTTCTGTGTCACCCTATGTTATGACTGTTACATGAAGAACCACATCCGGCATAATTATCCATCACTGATCCGGTGCCTAGGAGTTTTCCATATACTGGTTTACGCTTATTTACTTTTCCGTTGCTACTATTATCATCACAACAAAAATACCAAAAACATTACTTTTGTTGTCTTTACCTTTGTTACCGTTACCACCACTATCATATTACTTTGCTACTAAACACTTTGCTGCAGATACTAAGTTTCCAGGTGTGGTTGAATTGACAACTCAGCTGCTAATACTAGAGAATATTCTTTGGCTCCCCTTGTGTCGAATCAATAAATTTGGGATGAATACTCTACCCTCGGAAACTGTTGCGATCCCCTATACTTGTGGGTTATCAAGACCTTTTTAAAGGCGCCGTTCTTGAGCGTAGCTCTATTCCTTGAGTCACTTGGGATTTATATCTGCTGGACACTATGAAGAACTTGAAAGACGCTAAGACAAAAATTTATCCCTCAACTACGAGGGGAGGTAAGGAACTGCCATCTAGCTCTGCACTTGATTCACCTTCTGTTATGAGTAAGTTTGCGACACCTAAACCTACTACTGCTATTGATTCTGATATGTCGCATGTTATTGATGATGCCACTTCTGCTATGCATGATACTTATGATGAAACTACTTCTATGCTTGATACTACTGTGCCACTTGGTGAATATCTTGATGAGCAAATTGCTAGGTCTAGAGAAAGAGAAATTATTGAACCTGAATACGATAATGTGAGTGATCATGAACCTATGCCTGTTATTCCTGAGGGTTATCTTTTTAATAATGAATCTTATGAAGCTATTCTTGCTTGTCCGGATAAACCTGAACGTAAGAGGTTACTAATTAAGTGGAGTAAGGAATCTTTTAGAGGTAGGATGAGACCCGACCCTGCTTTTGCTACTTCACCTATCTGTGTTCCTGATCAGGATTATTATGATATTTCTGTTGATCCAAATATAATTACTTTGGTTGAATCTGATCCTTTTTATGGCTATGAATCTGAAACTGTTGTGGCACATCTTCGTAAGTTAGATGAAATAGCTGCCTTGTTTACCAATAATCTGAGATCGCGCCACTTTTATATACTCAAAATATTTCCGTTCTCATTAAAGGGTGATGCTAAGAAATGGTTTAATTATCTTGATCCTGGTTGTGTGCAAAGTCCCCAGGATATGATTTATCACTTCTCTGCTAAATATTTCCCTCCTCATAAGAAACAAGCTGCTTTGAGGGAAATATACAATTTTGTGCAAATTAAAGAAGAGAGTCTTCCACAAGCTTGGGGGAGGCTTCTCAAGTTACTTAATGCTTTGCCTGATCATCCTCTTAAGAAACCTGAAATATTTGATATCTTTTATAATGGACTAACTGATGCTTCCAGAGATTACCTGGATAGTTGTGCTGGTTCTCTTTTCAGGGGAAGAACACCGGATGACGCTGAAATTTTATTGAATATATGTTGGCAAATGAAAATAATTGGGCACCTCCTGAGCCAACTCCTTCACCAACTCCTGAACCAACCCCTGAGCCAGCTCCTGAGCCAACTACTGAGCCTATTCCTAAACCAACTCCGAAGAAGAGAGGTGTTCTATTTCTCAGTCCCGAAGATATGCAAGAGGCAAAGAAATCTATGAAAGAAAAAGGTATTAAAGCTAAAAATGTTAAGAATTTACCTCCTATTGAAGAAATACATGGTCTTAATTTACACTTTGTTGAAGAAGTATATGATCTCAATTACTTATTTATCAAGAACCTCCCGATATCCCGACACGTAGTAAAGGTAAATTCTCTCTATAGATATGATAAAGCTGAAGTCCCTCCTACTAAAATTGCTAGTCAGTGCTTGGATGAGTTTGATGACTTTATGTTTAAGCAAGATGACTTTAATGCTTGTTTTGGTAGACAATTAAAACAAAATACCTTTATGATTAAACGCTTGAGTGATTATATGGCTGATATTAGAGGTGAACTTAAACTTGTTAGCAAACATGCTTCTATGGTTACCACTCAAGTACAAGTACTTAAAGCTCAGAAAGAAATGCTAGATGAAATGAATAGTAAGAAAAATGATTATGCTGTTAGAGTGGCTACTAGAACTGGTAGAATGACTCAGGAACCTTTGTATCCCGAAGGCCACCCTAAGAGAATCGAGCAAGATTCTCAAAGAAATAATATTGATATGCCTAGTTCTTCTAAGAGGAAGAAAAAGAAAATGATAGAACTATGCAAACTTCTAGTGAACCTATTGCTGAACCACACGATAATCCAAATGATATCTCTATGTCCGATGTCTGAAACACAATCTGGTAATGAACATGAACCTAGTGAAAATGTTAATGATGATGTTCATGATAATGCTCAACCTAGTAATGATAATGATGTAGAAGTTGAACCTGCTGTTGATCTTGATAACACACAATCAAAGAATCAACGTTATGACAAAAGAGACTTTGTTGCTAGGAAACATGGTAAAGAAAGAGAACCATGGGTTCAGAAACCCATGCCTTTTCCTCCCAAACCATCCAAGAAAAAGGATGATGAGGATTTTGAGCGCTTTGCTGAAATGATTAGACCCATCTTTTTGCGTATGCGATTAACTAATGTGCTCAAAACAAATCCTTATGCTAAGTATATGAAAGATATCATAACAAATAAAAGAAAGATACTTGAAGCTGAAATTTCCACCATGCTTGCTAATTATACTTTTAAGGGTGGAATACCAAAGAAACTTGGAGATCCAGGAGTACCTACTATACCATGCTCCATTAAAAGAAATTATGTTAAAACTGCTTTATGTGATCTTGGAGCCGGTGTTAGTGTTACACCTCTCTCTTTATATCATAGACTTGACTTGAATAAGTTGACACCTACTGAAATATCTTTGCAAATGGGTGATAAATCAACTGCTATACCTATCGGTATTTGTGAGGATGTGCCTGTTGTGGTTGCAAACGTTACTATTTTAACGGACTTTGTTATTCTTGATATTCCCGAGGATGATAGTATGTCTATTATTCTTGGAAGACCTTTCCTTAATACTGCGAGGGCTATTATTGATTGCAACAAAGGCAATGTCACTTTTCATGTTAATGGTAATGAGCATACAAAGACACTTTCCGAGGAAACAACCTCAAGTTTATAGTATCAACTCTATTGGAAAAATTCCATCGATTATATTTGGAGGTTTTGAATTTCCTCTCCCTCTTGTCAAGAAGAAATATGATATACTTATTATTGGGGATGTCCATATCCCGTTGAGGTAACATAGTGTTATTCAAATTTCTTGGTTTCATGATTATCGGAATGAGTTTGTTAGCAAGACTTGATCAACCTTGTTAGTGGATTCTTTTTGATGAGCATGAGATGGATGAAACTAGAAGCACAACCTTATGTACCCTCTTTATATTTTCTGTTCTTTAGTAGAAATAAAGTAAAAATAGTATTTTTTTTGTCTGTTTCCTGATTTATCCGTGCAATATAAAAATATCCCGAAAATAAAAGTCCCCAGAATGACATGCCAATTTAATATGATTTTTTCGGGAATATTTGAGGATTTTTAGTGCAAAAATTACCGCGAGGGGAGCTGCCACCTGGCCACGAGGGTGGAGGGCGCGCCCTACCCCCCTGGGCGCGCCCTACCCCCCTGAGCGCACCCCCTGCCTCGTGGGCCCACGGTGGCCCTCCTCCACTTATCCCTGCACCCATCTTCTTCCTCTGTCTCACACAAACCCGAAAAACCAACTCAAGCTCGTGTTCCAGCAACTTTTGCTGTGATTTTCGATCTCCTTGCTCAAAGCACCTCTCGCAAAACTGCTTGGGGAGATTGTTCCTTGGTATGTGACTCCTCCATTGGTCCAATTAGTTTTTGTTCTAGTGCTTTATTCATTGCAAATTTGTGCTGCATAGGTGACCTTGTTCTTGAGCTTGCATGTCAAATTTATATGGTTCCAAGTAGTTCTAATGCTTGATATATGCTCTAGGCACTTGTGGGAGTTGTTGCTATCAATTTTATTGAAGTTGGTTCACTTTTGTTTGAAGTTACTAAAAATTTCAGATTGTTTCAGAAATAATGAAGAGGCTTTTGAGGGGCTCGTCAAGCCGAAGCTCTAAGGAAAAACAAAAGGAAGAAGAACAGAAGCCCAAATTTAATTTGCCTCGCATCGCGGAGGTCCGGCCGTGTGAATGGCCTTCCGATGACTTCTTGAGGAGTGCCGGGATTTATGAGGATTTCTATTTATTAATTGAGAACGCCGGCCTCACCAACTTCCTCCGCGACCAACGTCATCAGTATCTTTTACTCACAAATACTTTTGTGCAGAACTTCTACTTTTTTCCTAAGAAATCACCTCCAACAGTAGAGTTCCATTTATATGATGTTGCTAGGGAGATGACATTAGCTGCGTTTTGCGAGGTTTGCAAAATACCTTTCGAGGGTTCTTTAGATGAACCACACCGTAATGAAGTGGAAGCTTATATTGACACTATCACTGTGGGAGAAACCAGGAAGGTTTCTGATGCAAGAATTACTAGCATACATTTTCCTGTTTTACGCTACTTTGCCTTATTTGCTAGTCGTTGCTTGATTGGTCGCGGGAACTGTGGGAATCTTAGTATTCCTGATATTATTATTTTGCTCCATGGTTTATACCGCAATAACTCTGTTAGTATGGGTGGAATTGTTGCTAGACGGTTAAGTATGAACCGTACTAAGGGCCCCATCTTTGGAGGCATTTATGCTTCACGCCTAGCTGAATATTTTGAGATACCTATTAGGCATGAGGAGAAAGAAGAAACATCGCTACCCCGTGCTTATTTAGATTATAAGAGTATGGTAGCGCATGATTTTCTTGTTAAGAATCGCGAAGGGGTGCTTAAATATAAATTGTACTTTCATAAACATCACCCTGAGACTATTACTTTGCCTGCTCCCTCTTTGTTTAACTTGTCTGCAGGTACTTACATTGTTCCGTGGGCGGCTGTTCAAGCCTATCGGAATCCTGCACCAGCCCCGGAACCGGAGCCTCCACGAATGTCTGTTTATTCTTGGGATCCTGAGGCGGTTGCCCGGCCCGATGGCGATCAGATTCCTCTTCATCACATTATGATCCCAACTATTCTTCATCGCAATACGACCCCAGCTACACCTACGGGTATCAGCCAGGCTATCCCTGGCAATAGACCAACTTAGGCCAAAAGCCTAAGCTTGGGGGAATACGTATTCCCACCGACATTACATTCATGTTCACACACACTCATTGCTAGATGTCGGTGCTCATATTCTTTCACTGTAATATCCATGCTAGTTTATTTTCCTTTTTCCTGCTTTCTTCTTGTGTGTTTAATAAACCTTAGAAAAAAACAAAAAAATTAGTAGTAGTCTACTTTCCATGCTTGTAGTAGAATTAAAAAGAAAACCCAAAAATATTTCCTGTTCTTCTTTTGCTTGTTGGGAGCTTTCCCGTGTAAATAGTTTTTATTTCTTTTCCTTCCTTTGGGGGTTGAGAAGACCTTATTGAAAATGCTTAGTGGCTCTCATATGCATGATCGTTTATTTAACTTAGAGCCCATATTACTTGTCTTCTCTCTTGAGTTGAATGCTTGCAGATTCCAGCTTAGTCCAATGCACGTGCACTCTTATTATTATACACACCATTCGGTCGTGCAAGTGAAAGGCAATAATGATGATATATGATGGACTTATTGGGAAGAGAAAAGCTGGTATGAACTCGACCTCTCTTGTTTTTGTAAATATGATGATTCATCGTTCCTGATTCAGCTATTATGAAGTAAACATATTTGCAATGACATTTAGAGATTATAGTTGCTTGTGCAATGCTTGATTAGCTATGAGTTATAATGGTTTACCTTGCGTGCCAACATGCTATTGAGATGATTATGATGTGGTGTGATAGGATGGTATCCTCCTTTGAATGAATTGAGTGGCTCGACTTGGCACATGTTCACGCATGTAGTTGAATCAAATCAACATAGCCTTCATGATATTTATGTTCATGGTGGATTATATCCTACTCATGCTTATATTCGTGTAAATTAATTTTAATGCATGTTTACATTTGTTGTCGCCTCTCTCGATTGGTCGCTTCCAGTCTTTTTGCTAGCCTTCACCTGTACTAAGCGGGAATACTGCTTGTGCATCCAAACCCTTAAACCCCAAAGTTGTTCCATATGAGTCCACTATACCTTCCTATATGCGGTATCTACACCTGCTCCAAGTAAATTTGTATGTGCCAAACTCTAAATCTTCAAATAAACATTCTGTTTTGCATGCTCGAGCAGCTCATGTGCAACTAGGGCTGCCTATATCTTCCATGCTAGGTGGGTTATTCTCAAGAGGAGTGGACTCCGCTCCTCATTCACGAGAAAGGGCCGGTAACCGGGATGCCCAGTCCCATGATCCAAAAAGATCAAAGCAAATCAAAATAATTAAACGAAACTCCCCTTGGGACCCATTGAATGTTGGAGGCACTTTCGTTGTTTCGAGCAAGCGATGGATTGATGCTTGTGGAGGAGGGGAGTATAAACCTTTACCATTCTGTTTGGGAACTGCCTATAATGCATGTAGTATGGAAGATACAGCCATCTCATAGTTGTTGCGTTGACAGTGAAAGTATGCTGCTCAAAATATAATTTATCTCTATTTCAAAATCGAGCTCTGGCACCTCTACAAATCCCTGCTTCCCTCTGCGAAGGGCCTATCCATTTACTTTTATGTTGAGTCATCACCTTCTTATTAAAAAGCACCCGCTGGAGAGCACACTGTCATTTGCATTCATTATAATTGGTTTATATTGGGTATGACTTGACTGGATCTCTTTTACCATGAATTACAATGTATAGTCAGTCCTTGATCTTTAAAGGTGCTCTGCATTTATGTTTTGCGATCTCAAAAAGGGCTAGCGAGATACCATTTTTTAATATCATGTTATGATTATTTTGAGAAAGTGTTGTCATCCGAGTTTTATTATTATGGCTTGATAGCTGATTATGTTATTGATATGAGTAATTGTGAGACCTACGTGTTATTGTGAGTATGGTTAGTTCATAATAATTGCTGAAACTTGAATGCTGGCTTTTCATGTTTACAACAACAAGAGCAAACAGAGTTTGTAAAAGTTTTCTTTTTCTCTTTCAGTTTGTCAACTGAATTGCTTGAGGACAAGCAAGGGTTTAAGCTTGGGGAGTTGATACGTCTCCGTCGTATCTACTTTTCCTAACACTTTTGCCCTTGTGTTGGACTCTAACTTGTATGATTTGAATGGAACTAACCCTTGATCGACGCTGTTTTCGGCAGAATTGCCATGGTGTTGTTTTATGTGCGAGAAAACAAAAGTTCTCGGAATGACCTGAAACTCCACGGAATATCTTAGAATAAATAATAAAAATCCTCGCCAAAGATGAAGACCAGGGGCCCACACCACATCCCACGAGGGTGGGGCGCGCCTCCCGGCGCGCCCCTACCTCGTGGGCCCCCTGGTGGCCTCCGACGCCAACTCCAACTCCATATATTGGCTTTCGGGAGAAAAAATCGAGAGAAAGCTTCATCGCGTTTTACGATCTGAGTCGCCGCCAAGCCCTAATCTCTCTCGGGAGGGCTGATCTGGAGTCCGTTCGGGGCTCCGAGAGGGGATTCGTCGCCGTCGTCATCATCAACCATCCTCCATCACCAATTTCATGATGCTCACCGCCGTGCGTGAGTAATTCCATCGTAGGCTTGCTGGACGGTGATGGGTATGATGAGATTTATCATGTAATCGAGTTAGTTTTGTTAGGGTTTGATCCCTAGTATCCATTATGTTCTGAGATTGATGTTGCTATGACTTTGCTATGCTTAATGCTTGTCACTAGGGCCCGAGTGCCATGATTTCAGATCTGAACCTATTATGTTTTCTTGAATATATGTGTGTTCTTGATCCTATCTTGCAAGTCTATAGTCACCTACTATGTGTTATGATCCGCAACCCCAGTGACAATAATCGGGACCACTCCGGTGATGACCATAGTTTGAGGAGTTCATGTATTCACTATGTGCTAATGCTTTGTTCCGGTTCTCTATTAAAAGGAGGCCTTAATATCCCTTAGTTTCCATTAGGACCCCGCTGCCACGGGAGGGTAGGACAAAAGATGTCATGCAAGTTCTTTTCCATAAGCATGTATGACTATATATCGAATACATGCCTACATTATATTGATGAACTGGAGCTAGTTCTGTGTCACCCTATGTTATGACTGTTACATGACGAACCACATCCGGCATAATTATCCATCATTGATCTGGTGCCTCTGAGTTTTCCATATACTGGTTTACGCTTATTTACTTTTCCGTTGCTACTATTATCATCACTACAAAAATACCAAAAACATTACTTTTGCTGTCTTTACCTTTGTTACCGTTACCACCACTATCATATTACTTTGCTACTAAACACTTTGCTGCAGATACTAAGTTTCCAGGTGTGGTTGAATTGACAACTCAGCTGCTAATACTTGAAAATATTCTTTGGCTCCTGAAAGATCGAGGATGTCGCCTAGAGGGGGGTGAATAGGCGCTTTAAAATAATTATGGTTTAGGCTTGAACAAATGTGGAATAAACCTAACGGTTAATTTGTCAAGCATAAAACCTACAACAACTAGGCTCACCTATGTGCACCAACAACTTATGCTAAGCAAGATAAGCAACTATGAGATAGCAAGATATATGACAAAGAACAATATGGCTATCACAAAGTAAAGTGCATAAGTAAAGGGGCTCGGGTAAGAGATAACCGAGGCACGCGGAGACGACGATGTATCCAAGTTCACACCCTTGCGGATGCTAATCTCTGTTTGGAGCGGTGTGGAGGCACAATGCTCCAGAAGCCACTAGGGCCACCGTAATCTCCTCACGCCCTCGCACAATGCAAGATGTCGTGATTCCACTAAGGGACCCTTGAGGGCGGTCACCGAACCCGTACAAATGGCAACCCTTGGAGCGGTCACCAAACCCGTACACTTTGGCAACCCTTGGGGCGGTCACGGAACCCGTCAAATTGCTCGGGCGATCTCCACAACCTAATTGGAGACCCCGACTTGCCGGAGCTTTACACCACAATGATTGAGCTCCGAACACCACCAACCGCCTAGGGCGCCAAGGCACCCTAGAGGAACAAGCTCTAGGGTGCCCAAACACCCAAGAGTAATAAGCTTCTCAAACTTCACTTCCACGTATCACCGTGGAGAACTCAAACCGATGCACCAAATGCAATGGCAAGGGCACACGGAGTGCCCAAGTCCTTCTCTCTCAAATCCCACCAAAGCAACTAATGCTAGGGAAGAAAATGAGAGGAAGAACAAGAAGGAGAACACCAAGAACTCCAAGAACTAGATCCAAGGGGTTCCCTCACATAGAGGAGAAAGTGATTGGTGGAAATGTGGATCTAGATCTCCTCTCTTTCCCCCAAAAACTAGCAAGAATCCATGGAGGGATTGAGAGATAGCAAGCTCGGAGAAGGTCAACAATGGGGGAAGAACACGAGCTCGAAAGGATAAGGTTCAATGGGGAAGAAGACCCCCTTTTATAGGAGGGGAAAAATCCAACCGTTACCCCACTGAAAATCCCCGCACAGAGCGGTACTACCGCTAGGGAAGGGCGGTACTACTGAGGGCGGTACTACCGCTCCTATCCAAATGGGTACTACTGCAGAAGAGAAGGTCAAGGCCACGCCCCAGAGCGGTACTACCGCTAGGGAAGAGCGGTACTACCGCTCAGAGCGGTACTACCGCTTCTCTGCCGCTACTAGTGTCAAGAAACCCGACATTTAAAACTTCGTTCGAGAATCGAGGGGAAGTAGCCCAGACGCATGCAGTACTACGGCCGAAACTCCCAAGCGGTACTACTGCTCGGAGAGCGGTACTACCGCTTGAGCGGTACTATCAGCTCGAGAGCGGTACTACCGCTGATGGTCACGGGTACTACACCGCACCAAACCTTAAGCCACAACCACGAAAACAAAGAATACTCCAAGGAAAACCAGAACTGCCATAACTTCTTCATATGAGCTCCGAATTGAGCAAACTCAAGCTTGTTTGAAACAAGACAACGAGTAGCATCAAAACAAAGGTATGCTTAGCAAACAAAGGAGAGAAACCTCCAACCGAGAAGAACCGGCATACCCTCCAACATCGAAAACATCATAGAAGATGCATGAGAACTCCGTTTTCGATGAACTCGAGCTTGTCATGAAAATGACCATAAGCTCCAAATCTCACAAGGAGAAGAACCAAACAAGAATCCAAAAGATGATGCAAGGATGCAATGGTTTGAGCTCTCTCTGAATGATACGATCAAGCTACTCATCGAGAGCCCCCTTGATAGTACGGCAATCGATCCTATAACCCGGTCTTCCACAACTACCATGAGACCGGTAAAATAGAAAACCTATCAAGGGCAAACCTTTGCCTTGCACATGGTCCACTTGAGCTAGATGATGACGATCTTGACTCCTCAAGTTGGACCACCTTTCTTGACTGCATTGGCGGGATGAAGACTAGTTGATTGCTCCCCATACTCTACCGTGGGCAGCCACTCTTCCAAGACATCTTCACAAGTCCATTGTCACCAAATGGACGGCAAGCTTCAAGCACTTGATCTCTTCGTGATGCATCACTTGAACTTGCACACCGCAACCTAACCCCACAAAGAACTCTCACGAAGACCATGGGTTAGCGCACAAAGCGTAATGGACAATGCTTACCATACCATGGGATCACTTGATCCCTCTCGGTACATCTTCTACGCTTTGTGAGTTGATCAACTTGATTCACTCTTGACTTAGTCTTGATCAACCTTGAATCTTTCCAACTCTCTTCGTTTGGATGATGTCTTGAAGGTAAACATGAATGATCACACAATCTTCTTCTTCAAGACATGCTTGCAATAAGCTCAACACTCACATGACCAATCTTTGGATAATTCCTTGAATAGCACCTTGGTCGACACAAAACTCTCCTTGAAACCAACACATGTACTCCAAGAAAAGCCTATGGACAAAACCTTCAAATAAACTCAAGGCAACCATTAGTCCATAGAGAATGTCATCAATTACCAAAACCACACATGGGGGCACCGCATGTCCTTTCAGCTCCCCTTGTGTCGAATCAATAAATTTGGGTTGAATACTCTACCCTCGGAAACTGTTGCGATCCCTATACTTGTGGGTTATCAATGAACCAAAGTTTGTTCGGAGTCCCGTATGAGATCACAGACATGACGAGGAGTCTCGAAATGGTTGAGAGGTAAAGATTCATATATTGGAAGGCTATATTCGGACATCGGAATGGTTCTGAGTGATTCGGGTATTTTTCGGAGTACCGGAGAGTTACGGGAATTTGCCGGGGAGTTATTGGGCCTTAATGGGCTTTAGGGGAAAGGAGAGAAGGGCCTCAAGGGGTGGCTGCGCGCCCCCCATGGGCTGGTCCGAATTGGAATAGGAAGGGGCGGCGCCCCCCCTCCTTCCTTCTCCCCTCTTTCCCCTTCCCTCCTTCTCCTACTAGGAACATGAAAGAGGAAGGGAATCCTACTTGGACTGGGAAGTCCTAGTAGGATTCCCCACACCTGGCGCGCCCCCCTTGGGCCGGCCACCTCTTCCCTCCCCTCCTTTATATACGTGGCCAGGGGGCACCCCATAGACACTCAAGATTTGTCTTAGCCATGTGAAGTGCCCCCCTCCACAGTTACACGTCTTGGTTATATTGTCGTAGTGCTTAGGCGAAGCCCTGCGCCGGTAACTTCATCATCACCGTCACCACACCGTCGTGCTGATGAAACTCTCCCTCGACCTCAACTGGATCAAGAGTTCGAGGGACGTCACCGAGCTGAACGTGTGCAGATCGCAGAGGTGCCGTGCGTTCGGTACTTGATCAGTTGGATCATGAAGACGTTCGACTACATCAACCGCGTTACTAATGCTTCCTATTTCGGTCTATGAGGGTACGTGGACACACTCTCCCGCTCGTTGCTATGCTTCTCTTAGATAGATCTTGCGTGATCGTAGGATTTTTTAAAAAATACTACGTTCCCCAACAACAACAACGACCACCTGAGATAGACAGAGGCTTCAGGCGGTATTCTTGGCCTTTGATGCCAAGGTCATAGCTAATATCATGATTTGCACAATGAACATGCCAGATTTCTGGAGTTGGGCACATGAGAGGAATGGCAACTTTTCTGTTAAATCTGCATACCGCATGCTAGTAGCTACTAGATAGCGAAGAGAGGCCTGGTTGGAGGGCCGAGCAGGATCATCAGGCATTAATTCAGAGGAAGGATCATGGAAAGCACTTTGGAAGATTCAGGTTCCTGCAAAAATACGGATGTTTGTTTGGAGATTATCAAAACATTCCCTCCCCACGGAAGATGTTAGAGCACATAGTCACATGTCAGATACAAGTTCGTGCGGATTATGCATTGCGCCAGATTCGTGGAGACACTCTCTCCTAGAATGTACGGTCTCTCGGTTTACTTGAGCGCTATTGGAGGAAGATCTCGGTTTCAATGTAGCTACCACATCTGAACCGGGGGCAAAGAACTGGTTGTTTGCACTGATGGAGAAACTACCACACGACAAGTTTGTGCTAATGGCGGTAACACTCTGGGCCATATGGACCTTCAAACGGAAATCTATCCATGAGGCAATCTTTCAAACCCCACATGCAACAAAAGAGTTCATCACTCCCTTCATCAGGGACTTAGGGGTTGTGAAGGAGAAAAGAGCTACGATCCCTACACATAGGGTATCAACCGTAGCAACTGCAACTGCCCAACGACCTATTGCACCACAGGTGAACTTCGCTAAGATACATGTGGACGCGGGGATCAGGGCTCAGAGAAGAGGTTCCGCTGCCGCTATCTGTCGAGACAGCCATGGCGTCTTCTTAGGCAGTGCGGCATTGATCATCGATGGCGTGTATGATCCTGCAACTATGGAGGCTATAGCCTGCCGAGAGGCCATATCACTGGCACAAGACCTTCAAGTTCAAAATTTTGTCATATCATCAGATTCAAAACAGGTGGTCAATGACATTTTGAGGGGCGGTCAAGGAGTGTATAGAGCTATCATCAACGAAATTCAAGTCAGATCGGCCCCCTTTTCTTGTAATTTCATTTATGAAAGTCGAGTGGTTAATTTTGAAGCTCATAAACTAGCTAAATTTGCTCTTACTTTAGCTCAGGGGCGTCATGTGTGGCTTGGCCAGCCACATGACCCAGTTTGTATCCCACCTTCTGTGAAATTTGATCAATAAAAGGCTTTTACCCCCTAAAAAAACCAAGATTACTAAGGGGTACCCTTGCAAAGGGTTGCAAAGGTCATTCCACTTATTTTTTTGTCATTCCACTTTTCTGGGACTGACAAAGTGATGCATTGTATGTGCACCATTTGTCGTAACCTGAGAGCTTTTCTTTTATTCATACATTTGTTTTTCTTTAAAATGATTTATGTTTTGAATCATGGGCCGAAATCATGAACAGTTTTCATCGTTGGTGTTCTCGCATCAATATCTTTGAAACCAGATGTCGTGTTAATAGGTTTCAATGATTTTTTTTCCATGAAAAAGCGAATAAAAGAAATTGGAAAAGAAATGGAGACAAATAATAATAAAAGTACATAACTGAAAAAGTCTGAAAACCAGAAAAAACACAACCGGAAAAAGGAACCCAGAAGCATAGTTGTGCATTTTCATATATTTTTTCACAATCACAATTGTGTTTTTTCCCTTTTGGGCGTGAAAGCACAAGTTCTGCTTTTTCTATTTTCAAAAGGCACGGTTGTGTTTCTCTTGGAAGCATATGTTGTACCTTTTTCTTTTCTCAGGAAGCACGTAGAAAAGCATAACTGTGCTTCTCGTGAAAGAATGGGTTATGATTTTCCCTTTTCGGAAAGCGCTTCTCTCGAAAGCACATGCTTGTGGAAAAGCACCGCTTCCAAAAAAATCCATCAAAACCTAGGACAAACCAAACAAAACCAAAAAGACAAAAAGAACGCATCCAAAACCCGGAAATGCGTATAAAAAGCCAAAATTCAGAGGGTGCGTCAGCGCCTGATACATGGCGGCAGCTGGGCGCACCTCTTGCGCGCTCCCAGGCCAAAAAAGACCTTTGCATAGCACTCCAAGGGATATCCCTTAATTTGTTGCTCCCTTATTTCACGGGAATTGCATCATTAAAAAAATCATGAAAATTGCTTTTGGATCTCGGACATTTATAAAAGATACAAAATCATACTTGTTTCAAAGGCTCCTGTTGCAAAGCGTCGAGTGCAACATGAGCCTTGCTGCAAAGGCCCGGCTCACGGCAAAGGAAAAAAATAATTCGTCGAGGAGCACAAGGCTCATGTTGCAAAACACCAAGCTTAACACGAGCCTTCTTGCAAAGGCTAATTAATTGGTTCATGGCAAAGAAAAAAATTAGTTTGGCGGAGCGCAACACGGCTCAGCGGTCCATGTGGTAGAGAGCAGCCGGCTGTCCCACACTCCATCCAACAACTGGCGGTCGATCTTCTTGCATATTATTTGACTAACACATAGCGTCCGACAAAATAATATAAAGTATTTTTAGCACCAGCACTATAGTATAAAATTCATGATTTTGTTTTTGTGTGGATAAAAACAAATATTTCACCTAAAAAAATATAAAATACATCCCTTTGTATGTATCTCTTTTAGGACATTTAAAAAATTAAATATTACATTTGATTTTTTTGAAAAGCAAGCTCCATAAAGCTGGTGAGCAAGAAATCCACTCTTAGAGCATCACCAATAGTTTTGTTAAAATAATTATAGTTTAGGGATTGTTGAAAAAATGACTCTTCAACAACTCCAGTAAACACACAAAAATTTATGAGATCCTGTATAATGTCCAAAAATTTCCCCCATAAAAATGTCACATGAGCACGTCGTCATCGGAGTCGGCAGCACTGCCATCATACTCATTGCACCATCGTCGGCCGGCATGCCACCCCAGCTGACTACTGCCGCCGCCCAATACCACCGCTCTCACCTGGTAGATTTGTTATATTGAAATAAGACCACCGTCGTGTCACCGCCAAAAATCATTTTTGTGAAAACCTTTTACGGGAACTGAGTAAAGATCTCACGTGAGAACTTCATCTAAATTATATGAACACCTCATAAAATCATTTTTACGGGTTTTATTTTTACCGATGGAGGTGCTCAGTGTGAGTGATCTGTTGCATGGGCCACCGCTTCACCTTCTATGGTTGGACCCCCGTGTGTGATTTGTGGTCATGGGAAGCTCTGCCACGCGGTCCTGTTTGGTTCGGCTGTGGATTTCTAAAAGCTGTTGTGAAAAATCTGCTGTGGAAAAACAGCTGTGGAAAAACTGATGTGAAAAAGATATAGGTCATTTGGCAAACTAGCTGATACGTCTTTTTCAGATTTTGGCCTGCAGAGGAATCAGATTTTGGAAAACACTTCCGCTTTTGGTTCAGATTTTGGCAGCGGGTTTCTGAAATCGGATTCTGCTGGGTTCACTCTTTGATTCAGATTCTGCTGCGCGCAACGAAATCCGTCGATAAAAGCTACTCCCTCCGTTTCAAAATAGATAACCCAACTTTGTATTAAATTTGTCCAAAGTTAGCACAAAGTTGGGTCATCTATTTTAGAACGGGAATACCAAACAGGGCCAGTGCTCTGTTGCACAGGCCACCGCGCTAGTGTAAAAAGAAAAAAAGCGCAGTCGGCACGGCACGAGCTCAGACTTGTAATACCATCAAAGTGTTTCGTCAACTCATGCGATTTCCACGTGCTGTAATAGTGGGCCAAACCATCGCGCCATCAAATAGCTGCGTGCGCTCGTTGACCGCTAGTAGTACCTGCGACACTTTCCCTGGTGCCATAGCAAAGATGGACGGCGCCGGGAGGACGACGACGACGACGACGACGGCGTGCGTGACCGGCGCGGGCGGCTTCGTCGCCTCGTGGCTCGTCAAGCAGCTCCTCTCCCGCGGCGGCGGCCGCTACGCCGTCCACGGCACCGTCCGTGACCCCGGTGAGTTCTCGAACCGTTGGATTCTTCCCTGACCGTGACCGATGCTAAACGAAGATTCGATCTTCTGTTCCTGCCGGAAGGCGACGCCAAGAACGCGCACCTGGCGGCGCTGGACGGCGCCGCCGAGAGGCTGCGGCTGTTCAAGGCCGACCTGCTGGACTACGGCAGCATGGCGGCGGCCATCGCCGGCTGCGACGCCGTCTTCCACGTCGCCTGCCCCGTCCTCGCCAACCACACCCCCAACCCCGAGGTACCTTTTCCCTTTTCCCGTTTCCCTCTCTCGTTTTCTTCTTCGAAATTCAGTCAATAGACGGCTACAGGGGAACACGTCCTGTTCTGTTCTTGTAATCCCAGCAAGCGCCTCCATGTTTTTTCAGGCTGATTTAATTGCTCCTGCTGTGACTGGCACGATGAACGTCCTGAAAGCTTGCTCTGAGGCTAAGGTCAAGAGGGTTGTGATGGTGTCTTCCGTCGCTGCTGTCATGGTGAATCCCAGCTGGCCGGAAGGCAAGCCCATGGATGAAGACTGCTGGTCTGACGTCGACTACTGCAGAACCACTGAGGTGAGAACACCAACCAAATCACGAGTCATGATGGTTCCTGTAATTACGGCGTAATTAATTTCTTGACATGTCACAACTCGCTGCAGTGTGATGTGACACTTGTGCTAGAAAGTGTCCAGTGATTATGAAGAATTGGATTGTCTCCAGTGAAATTCAAGCGTTTCAAACATTATTTCAGTCTCCTTAATTAGTTATGCAGAAATGTGGCTTCAGTCTTCACAGTTTCTAATCCTGCCTCCTATCACTCTGTCAGAATTGGTACTACCTTTCCAAAACACTGGCAGAGCTTCAGGCCTTCGATTACGCGAAGAGAAGCGGACTAGATGTGGTGACAGTCTGCCCCTCGTTGGTGATCGGGCCCTTGCTGCAACCTACGGTGAACGCGAGCAGCTCTCTCGTAGTTGATTTCTTGAAAGGTTACCTCGCTTTCTCACACCGATCTGAAATAGTCATCGCCGAAGACTGGATTCTTTGCCTATGTTTCCATGACCGCATTAGGTCCAATACCTGCTTCAGACATTAGTATATTTGATTGAAATGGTTTTATCCTCTGACTCTCTGCAGGCGATAATGAGGTAAAGAGCAAGATGAGAAACTTCGTGGATGTTCGGGACGTTGCCGATGCTCTCATCTTGGTCTATGAAACCCCGGAGGTCTCTGGACGCTATATATGCAGTTCACATGCAAGGAAGGTCTCTGATGTCATAGACCTGCTGAAGAGCATGTATCCTGCTTACAAATTTGCCAACAAGTAAGCCTGGCATTAATTGATGCATATTCAGCCGCTTATAATTGAAAGTTAGTGCTAGTTAGGGCATCTCTAGGGAAACCCGCAAATTTCCTTCCGCATCCGTCCGCGGACCGGGGGATCAGTCCGCGGACACGGATGCGGGAGGCCGCCATCCAACTGCAGCCGCATACATTTCAAACTCTTTTTCAACAAACCAGATGGAATTCGTGCAAACTAGGCCGGATTTCATACAAACACGGCAGATTTTCATTACATTTCGAACAAAAAAAAGACCCGACCCTAAACCTATCCTACGGCGGCAGTGCCCAGCGTCCAAGCCCGTGTCATCCTCCATCTGCAATCTTCATGACCACCGGCGATAAGATCGATGAAGTGAAGGTGCGGCCTCCGGCAAGAAAGAGTAGAACACGGGAAACAGACCGGACCACATGGGACACAAGGCCCTGCCGCCTCCCGTGGCCTACTCATCCTCGAAGAAGTCTGCGACCTATCCGTCACCGGTGGACGTGAGGTCCACGATGGAAATGGTGGCGCCGGCGATGTCGTTGTCCCACCGGGCCGCCTGATGGTTCGTCGGCGGCGCGTAGGAGGCGCATCTAGCGTTGTTCTCGTCCGCGATACCTGTAGCCGCGCCTCCGCGGCGGCCACTTCCTGGCGAGCGGCGGCTTGAGCGCGGACGACATCGTAGATGGCACGCTGCTCCGCAACGAAGGTGTGGTTCGTCGCGGCCATGGCCGCCACGGCCACTTCGCTCACACGCTCGTCGTAGATCTAGCCCTCCGCCAGCCGGTGTTGCTCCAGGAGGAACATGTTGTGCTGCTATTGCTCCTGCGCCTGCTGGAACGCCGACAGAGGCGCCAACGCAGGCTGCACCTCCGCCATGGCGGCGTTGTAGAGCGCCTGCACCTGCTCCGTAGTGAAGCCGGTGCACAGGAGGCGCGGGAGCCGGGGTGGTATCGTCGGAGCCCGTCTCCATCGTGGTATCGTCCAGAGCCGGGGCGTGCTTCATCTCCGTGGAAAGCTTCTCCCACGTAGCTTCGCCGCTTGCACTAATGGCGGATGCACTGCAAGGGAGGAGGATGAGGAGGGGCTTGTGTTGTGCTGTGGAGTTAGCCGGTTGTGGCCGCCTTTAAATAGCGGATTCCGGTCAGGCGAGGCGTCCGGGTGCGTCAATGCGCGGCGCTGGAGGGGGTTTCTCGATCGGCGACCCTGCTTAACAGTGGCATATAGACGGACAGCGGCACTGAACGGGCGTGGTACATATCCGTCCCGTCCCGTCCCGTCCCGTCCAGTCATGCGTCTCCGACATTGAACAGGTGTGGGCGGCGCCCTCGGCCGGCGCGCCACTTCAATGACGGAGGCAGTGAAAGGTCGCGTCCACCTTGAGCCGTCTTTAATGTTGAGCGGCGCGCTCTACAGCGGCATGAATGCGGGCTGCTGGCGCCGGGCGGGAACATGCGCGGGCGAGGTAGGATGGATTTTGGTGGGGCAAGGCGGTCAAAAGAGGGCGCGGGATCGGTCCAGACTCCCGCAAAGCACCCCACGTTTTTCTCCGTTTACGGGAGAAATTGTGTCCGAACCGTGCCGCGGACCGATGCAGGCTCGCGTTGGATGGCTTCCGCTGTCCGAACAGCACGGTCCGGATGCATGCAGGGAGGTTTGCGGGTTGGCGTTGGAGATGCCCTTACAGCGCTTTCTCTGAATTGTTTAGCTGATTTCTGATATAGAATGAAACAAAAATGATGTTTCTGCATACTTGCTGGGGTGCTTTGTGCCTTGTGGAATCACTGAATTTCTGAATGAATGATGATCAGTCTGTTATTTCTGCATATAAGTCCATCTTTCTTGCATAGGCAAATTGGTAATGGTGGCATGCCAATGATGCCATGACATGGCTAGTGTGGCCTGATGCGTATTTTTGCTCCAAATAAATGGCAGGGTTGTCCAAGTGGATGACGAACCCTCGTTTAGTTCAAGAAAGCTTGAGATGCTGGGCTGGAAAACCAAGCCACTTGAAGAGACCCTCAGGGACAGTGTCGAATCATACAAGGCTGCAGCTGTCTTGAGTTGAACAAACAATGTTGATGTAGTTTCTTTCATAAGCTTGAGATGCCGGTGGCTGATTACTGTGCCGATTACGAGCACATTCTGGATTTTGTTCATTTTGTAAGTTTATGTCAGCCTCGTTTGTCTCGAGCTTCGCTTGAATAAAATTTGACTATGCGCATCAAAATGATTTAGAATACTAGAAGATGATCCTTCCCTAGTCATAAAATTAAAAGGCTTCGTGTGCACAGAAATCAGTTCAGGCAAAGTATGTTCTTGCACTTAATTTACTCTTCATACATTAACCGAATTTCTATAGTGATTCACCTTCCCATATAAAAGTTTAATATTTTGAAAACGCTGAATTCCAAATTTATGTATATTTTACTTCCCTTTGATGGGACAATAGCCGCCAAAAACATGCTATGGCTAGCTTTATGGTTCAAATGTTGGACTAAAAACACTCAGTATTCAGTAGCACAATTAAAAAAATAAAAACAATCCTCTTTTTGTATATCACATCTACTGTCAAAGCTAGACGTATTTACCCCATAAGACTATTTCAGTATGGTTTAAAATGATGTGGCGGTAGTATTCAGTAGCACAATTAAAATATTTTTTATTTATTTTTTGAAGAAAAACCAAGAGATTTTGAAGAATTCAGTTGTAAACATTCGACAAAGATATTCCAAATAAAAACAGGATAGGAAAAGGCACTGCAAGAAATCCGTTGATCCATTATGGTCCCAATCCGTCACATACCACTGCAAAACTTTGAGATTTTAGAAAGCAACTTGATTTTAGGCTATTATGCACAAATATTCCTTTATGTTCCTCTTGTTATGTAATATTGTATACATATTATATTTTCGAATACCAAGTTAAGGTTCCTTGTGTAGTACTCCCTCCGTAAAGAAATGTAAGAGCGTTTAGATCACTACTTTAGTGATCTAAAAAGTAGTGATCTAAATGCTCTTATATTTCTTTACAGAGGGAGTATCTTCAAAAATATTTATCTAAAACGCTCCAAACATTTCGTACATGGAAGATACTAAATTATATTTGTTCATGTCAAAGATATTATCTCTTTAATTCATTTGCTATTATTTTATGTATTAAGTAAATTTCTAGCTATTTACTCAATATAATTCACAATCAAACTATATGTATGAAAAAAGGACTCTGAATAAAAAATCATATTTAATTACGTCCATAACTTTGTAGCTCCTATCCAGTTTTTTAAAAGTTTCCTTGCAAAAGTTCAAACCTTCACATGTGTAATATTTGTTTTTGTTTTTATTTTTATTTTTATGCAATCTAAAATGTGATATGAAAATACGAAAATTTGTATGGGGTCATGATCTCATAAGATAGTGTTTAAAATGTCTAACAATTTCACAAATCTTGGATCATGCATTGCTTTTCTAGCGGATGCATCTTGGAGTAAGCATCATATCATTAAAAGTTAAAACTATGAAGTTTGAACTCCATAGAACATTTCTTTATTGTTTTCAGTTGAGATTTAGATAACAATTTTTTTAGGGAGAGATTTTGATAACAACTTGATTTTACAATATTATGCATAAATATAATTTTTGTGTCCCATATTTTTATATAATATTTTTTTGTATTTTTAAATACTAAGTTAAGGTACACCATGTAGTATCTTCCAAAAAAAATCACTGAAAAGTTCAACACTTTTTCTGCATACAACATACTACATTATATCTGTGTATGTCAAAGGTAGGATTCTTAATTTAGTTGGTGGCATTTAGGTATTAATAAATAAATTTTTACATTTATCGTATACAATTCAAAATTGAAGTACATGTATAAAAAAGCATCTAAATGCAAGAAAAAGGTGCATATTTTAAAAAATTAGCTCCTATCCATAAAACGTATAAAATTCAAATGGTTGGCAGACTTATTCAAATTCATCAGGAATCTTGAATTACCTTCTTTTTGTTAACAACAGATTAAATCCCACTATTAACATGCATAAAACCGACATGAATTGCTATTTTACGCTCGCACTTAGTTTAGGATTGCTATATATATATGTTGCGTTTGACCAAGGAATTGATTGTAATATATTTCGATGAGATTTAGTCATATGAAACATGAATATTTGAAATAATAATATGAGGCTGAAACTAAAAATTCATATGTTGATTGTGTGCGTGTGCGTGTGCGTGTGCGTGTGCGTGTGCGTGCGTGTGGGTGCGTGCGTGTGTGTGTGTGTGTGTGTGTGTGATTGTTAAAAACAGTAAAATCTAAAAATAGCAATAAAAAAGTTAAAAAATTCTAATTTGAAAACATGGCCGATTGTTCTTCGTGAACTTCGTGAAGAAATGACATCCGTGGTGATTTGGGCGAAAAGACAAAAGCAGGCCTAAAATATGGTTGAACAATGGCTTTTTTAGAGTACCTATTTTGTCGCCCAGAACACGACGTATGTCACTTATACACGAAAATTTACATGTGAGTCAAATATTTGACTATCTTTAAAAAAATAGAATTTTTTTAATTTTTAAAAATCTGATTTTAATGTTTTGTCTGGTGCACATATGCACCCAGAAGCCAAACGAGCACGTGTCGGTGTTGATTCCAAGTTCTTTTTAGAGAAAAATATGTGCCATCGTTTAACTTGTGCGTGCGGTAGCGTGTGTACACACACAACACGTTACGTTGTACTTGGTGTTCCTTTTAAGACGTTGCATTTTTAAAAGGAAAATTAGATCAGAAGGAATCAAGAAGAATCAGTATCGACAACGAGGATACGGACGACACACAAATACAGGAAAGGTCGAGGACTACACACGGAGAAAATCGCAAAACAAAAGACCAAAGCTGAAAGCTGGGCACTGCTATGCGTCGGCCGAAAAGATCAGCCGCCTAGCGAGTCGTTGATCTGGTGACTGAGCAACCCGCACTAATAGAAAAAAGCTCATTTGTTCCGGTTTTAGAGGCCCATTTGTCTCGGCTCCAACCGCGACTAAAGACTAAAGTAAGCATTTTAGTCCCGGTTCACCTACGAACCAGGACAGATAGGGTTTCACGTGGCCGCTGCGGCTTGCGCAGGCAGAAGGGCTTTTTGTCTTGGTTGGTAGCATCCAGGGGCGGAGCTAGGATTTAAACATGAGGGGGGCGAAAAGCCGACATTCACAAAAGTCATGAATCATCACAATATTTTAACTCTCACGATAGCGTCGATGAGAAATCATAAAAATATTTGTTTGGAACTACAAAAGAATGCTACAGTCCTATTAACTTAAACTAAGCTCTACGACCACCAACATTGAACAAATTGATAATGTGAACTTTGGTATGTTCCTTACTATTATAAACAATAATGCAATGTCGTAGAAAATCATTTTCATTTTGTTTCAAAAAACGTGCCTTGACTAGATGAAAACATTAGTTTGGTTGTCGCGGCCGACGCTAGAAGATTTATGACCAACCACAGTAATCTATCAGCGATTTAGTACGGAGTAGTTTTACTTGTCTATAATTATCAACCGGTCAAATCGGCAAGTGAAAACCAGATTTTTTTGGTCTAGATGGTTTCCAAACATCCAGCTACAAATGGGCAAGTTGATACTCTAGTTGAGTCCGTTCTTGACTTGAAAAAACTACATGGTAAGAAAAATCCACCATGGTTCATGAATTAGACACATCAAATAAGTCATATTTTTCTAGAATACGCACAAGCATGCTTATCATTTATTAAAGAGGACAAAGGTCACATCAAATAAGTCATGCCGTGAAAAATGCACAAGATCACAATTCATGAAAACAGGATAATACCTGTAGTGTTACCTGCTGCCAATATATTCAATCCTGACCATCTGGCTAGCAACCTCTCGCTGAATCTGATGATCTAATCCGCATGCATCTAGTCGATCGTATACGGACAGCGGACTGTATAGTGTAGACTAGTGGATGGAGTCGTCGTCGTGGCGAAACGCCCTGGCCAGACACGCACATCAGCGGATGGCACGAGCGGCGGCCGGCGACAGCGACAAATGCCCTAAGCAGTTCCAGGAGAATAGATCAACCGACTGGATCGATTACATGGTTTGTAGGCCAAACAATAGCCAGTCACGCACATACCTATGGGCTATTGGGCTTTGGTCCGTGTAGCTGGTTCAATGAATAGTTTCTATATGGGCTAATGATGCAATTAGTTGCGGCCATTAGCAACATATAGTACACAGCCTGCTAACATTTGTTGAGGGGGCGAGCGATTGGCAGGGGTCTAGCCCTGCTCGCCCTCCCTTGTCTCCGCCCCTGGTAGCATCAACCGGGACCAAAAGACATCCACGCGTCAGCAGTTCAGGGGCTGGTGGGGCGAGCGATTAGCAACATATAGTACACAACCTGCTAACATTTGTTGAGGGGGCGAGCGATTGGCAGGGGTCTAGCCCCTGCTCGCCCCCACCCCCCCCCCCCTTGTCTCCGCCCCTGGTAGCATCAGCCGGGACCAAAAGGCATCCACGCGTCAGCAGTTCAGGGGCTGGGGTTTTTTTTCTTAAAAAAAAGGGTGTGAGGGTTTTGTAGAGTTAATTTAGGGGTTTCATATATTGTGTTAGCTAACTAATAGAGAGAAGTGTCCTCTCTTATCTCCGTGCTTAGTCAACGTTACGTACTATAGGTATAGAGAGGACTCGACACGCTAGCTAGTAAGCAAATAAAGGAAATCATTAAGTACACAAGCTCGTCATGAACATATACAGAGAGAAGTGATCTACCTCTCCTTCTCCGAGAGATTGATCGAACAACAAGTTTCGTATATCTATCCGACGCTACTAGCTACATATATACAATATAAGATCTCTTACAATTCCTTAACATCTAATGTCAAATTTCACATGGTATTCTCCGCCTTTATTTATGACGTGGTCAAGAAAGAATCCCGTCAATTCCTCTTGAATTGCTCGTATGTGATCTTGTGGTAGGAGTTCATTCCGCATCTGCCACATCTAATTTGAAGAAGGGGGTCAATACATATATATGAATGAAACTCAACACAAATGATGATAATAAAATAAAATTGTGAATATTATTGCTTACACACTTCAAATTGTTTTTTGGAGTAGCCCCACTTAGAGGTCGTCGCGTTGTAGATGAACTCGCAAATGTATTATCCACAGTAATCATTCCCGGGTTCCTGCCGCAAGCACTTTACGAGAAATAGAGGTCAATCAAACTGATAATGAAGCATTATAAATGGTATTGATGGAAGTAGTTAGAATCAATGGGAGATGCACGGAACTAGCTAGTGAAGGAAATATGCCCTAGAGGCAATAATAAAGTTATTATTTATTTCCTTATATCATGATAAAATGTTTATTATTCATGCTAGAATTGTATTAACCGGAAACATAATACATGTGTGAATACGTAGACAAACAAAGTGTCACTAGTATGCCTCTACTTTACTAGCTCGTTAAATCAAAGATGGTTATGTTTCCTAACCATAGACATGAGTTGTCGTTTGATTAACGGGATCACTTCATTAGGAGAATGATGTGATTGACCTGACCCATTCCGTTGGCTTAGCACTTGATCGTTTAGCATGTTGCTTATGCTTTCTTCATGACTTATACAAAGTTCCTGCAACTATGAGATTATGCAACTCCCGTTTACGGAGGAACACTTTGTGTGCTACCAAACGTCACAACGTAATCGGGTGATTATAAAGGTACTGTCTGGTGTCTCCAAAAGTATATGTTGAGTTGGCATGAATTGAGATTAGGTTCTGTCACTCCGATTGTCGGAGAGGTATCTCTGGGCCTTCTCGGTAATACACATCACATAAGCCTTGCAAGCATTGCAACTAAAGAGTTAGTTGTAAGATGATGTATTACGGAACGAGTAAAGAGACTTACCGGTAACGAGATTGAACTAGGTATTGGATACCGACGATGAATCTCGGGTAAGTAACATACCGATGAAAAAGGGAACAACGTATGTCGTTATGCGGTTTGACAGATAAAGATCTTCGTAGAATATGTAGGAACCAATATGGGCATCCAGGTTCCGCTATTGGTTATTGACCGAGAATGGTTCTAGGTCATGTCTACATAGTTCTCGAACCCGTAGGGTCCGCACGCTTAACGTTTCGATGATAGTTCATTATGAGTTTATAAGTATTGATGTACGAAGGTTGTTGAGTCCCGGATGTGATCACGGACATGACGAGGAGTCTCGAAATGGTCGAGACATAAAGATTGATATATTGAAAGCCTATGTTTGGACTTGGAAAGGTTCCGGATGAAAACAGAAGTTACCGAACACCGGGTTACCGGAACCCCGGGGGTCAATGGGCCTTGATGGGCCATAGGGAGAAGAGGAAAGGGCCGGCCAGGCAGGCCGCGCGCCCCCTCCCCCTCTAGTCCGAATAGGACAAGGAGAGAGGGGGGCGGCGCCCCCCTTCCCTCTTCCCCCTCCCCCAATCCTAATCCAACTAGAAAAAAGGGGGGGAGTCCTACTCGGTGGGAGTAGGACTCCTCGGCCTTGGGCTGGCCGCACCCCTTGCTCCTTTATATCTTTGGGGCGGGGGCACCCCATAACACACAAGTTGATCTACAGATCGTTCCTTAGCCGTGTCGGTGCCCCCTCCACCATATTCCACTTGGTCATATCGTCGCGGAGCTTAGGCGAAGCCTCTGCGCGGTGAAGTCATATCGTCAGCGGAGCTTAGGCGAAGCCCTGCGTCGGTGGAGCATCATCATCGTCACCATGCCGTCGTCTTGTGGAACTCATCCCCGACGCTTTCTGGATCGGAGCCGGGGATCGTCATCGAGCTGAGCGTGTCTTTGAACACGGAGGTGCCGTACGTTCGGTACTTGGATCGGACGGATCGTGAAGACGTACGACTACATCAACCGCGTTGTTATAACGCTTCCGCTTACGGTCTACGAGGGTACGTGGACGGACACTCTCCCCTCTCGTTGCTATGCCATCACCATGGTCTTGCGTGTGCGTAGGAATTTTTTTGAAATTACTACGTTCCCCAACAGTGGCATCCGAGCCTGGTTTTATGCGTTGATGTCATATGCACGAGTAGAACACAAGTGAGTTGTGGGCGATATAAGTCATCTTGCTTACCAGCATGTCATACTTTGGTTCAGCGGTATTGTGAGATGAAGCGGCCGGACCGACATTACGCGTGACGCTTCTGCTGGACTGGTTTCACCGCTTGAGCACTTGTTGCTTAAAGGTGACCGCGGGTGTCTGTCTCTCTCACTTTAGTTGAACTGAGTGTGGCTCGCCCGGTCCTTGCGAAGGTTAAAACAGCACCAACTTGACAAACTATCGTTGTGGTTTTGATGCGTAGGTAAGAACGGTTCTTGCTCAGCCCGTAGCAGCCACGTAAAACTTGCAACAACAAAGTAGAGGACGTCTAACTTGTTTTTGCAGGGCATGTTGTGATGTGATATGGTCAAGACGTGATGCTATATTTTATTGTATGAGATGATCATGTTTTGTAACGAAGTTATCGGCAATCGGCAGGAGCCATATGGTTGTCGCTTTATTGTATGAAATGCAAAAGCCATGTAATTGCTTTACTTTATCACTAAGCGATAGCGATAGTCGTAGAAGCAATAGTTGGCGAGGCGACAACGATGCTACGATGGAGATTAAGGTGTCGGCGCCGGTGACAATGGTGGTCATGACAGTGCTTCGGAGATGGAGATCACAAGCACAAGATGATGATGGCCATATCATATCACTTATATTGATTGCATGTGATGTTTATCCTTTATGCATCTTATCTTGCTTTGATTGGCGGTAGCATTATAAGATGATCTCTCACTAAAATTATCAAGAAGTGTTCTCCACGAGTATGCACCGTTGCTAAAAGTTCGTAGTACCCGGACACCACGTGATGATCGGGTGTGATAAGTTCTCGTCCATCTACAACGGGTGCAAGACAATTTTGCACACGCGGAATACTCGTGGTAAACTTGACGAGCCTAGCATATGCAGATATGGCCTCGGAACACGGAGACCGAAAGGTCGAGCGTGAATCATATAGTAGATATGATCAACATAGTGATATTCACCATTGAAAACTACTCCATCTCACGTGATGATCGGTTATGGTTTAGTTGATTTGGATCACGTAATCACTTAGATGACTAGAGAGATATCTGTCTAAGTGGGAGTTTTTAATATGATTAATTGAACTTAAATTTATCATGAACTTAGTACCTGATAGTATTTTGCTTGTCTATGTTCTTTGTAGATAGATGGCTCGTCTTTGTTGTTCCGTTGAATTTTAATGCGTTCCTTGAGAAAGCAAAGTTGAAAGATGATGGTAGCAATTACGGACTGGGTCCGTAATTTGAGGATTATCCTCATTCTTTGCCAGAAGAATTAAATCTGGAAGCACCGGCTGGTGCGAACTGCTGCGAGAACAACGCCGAGAAGTTGTGAACGTCTGGCGAGCAAAGCCGATGACTACTCTATAGTTCAAGATGCCATGCTTTACGGCTTAGAACTGGTCTTCAACGACGCGTTTTGAACGTCATAGAGCATATGAGATGTTCCAAGAGTTGAAGTTAATATTTCAAGCAAATGCCCGGATTGAGAGATATGAAGTCTCCAATAAGTTCTATAGTTGCAAGATGGAGGAGAATAGTTCTGTCAGTGAGCACATACTCAAAATGTCTAGGTATAATAATCACTTAATTCAGCTGGGAGTTAATCTTCCGGATGATAGTGTCATTGATGTAATTCTCCAATCACGCCACCAAGCTACAAGAGCTTCATGATGAACTATAATATGCAAGGGATGACTAAGACAATTCCTGAGCTCTTCGCAATGCTAAAAGCCATGGAGGTAGAAATCAAGAAAGAGCATCAAGTGTTGATGGCCAACAAAACCACTAGTTTCAAGAAAAGGGCAAAGGGAAGAAGAAGGAAACTTCAAAAGAACAGCAAGAAAGTTGCTGCTCAAGAGAAGAAACCCAAGTCTGGACCTAAGCACTGGCTGAGTATTTTACCGCAAGCATCGACACCTTTGGAAGCGGAACTGCCCCAAGTATTTGGCGGATAAGAAGGATGGCAAGGTGAACAAAGGTATATGTGATATACATGTTATTGATGTGTACCTTACTAGAGCTCGCAGAGCACTGGTATTTGATATGGGTTACATTGCTAATATTTGCAACTCGAAGCAGGGACTACGGAATAGGCGAGCACCGCAAAGGACGAGGTGATGATGCTGTGGGAAACGGTTCCAAAGTCAATGTGATCGCGGTCGGCACGCTACCTCTACATCTACCTTCGGGATTAGTTTTAGACCTAAATAATTGTTATTTGGTGCCAGCGTTGAGCATGAACATTATATCTGGATCTTGTTTGATGCGAGACGGTTATTCATTTAAATCAGAGAATAATGGTTGTTCTATTTAAATGAGTAATATCTTTTATGGTCATGCACCCTTGAAGAGTGGTCTATTTTTGATGAATCTCGGCAAGAGTGATACACATATTCATAATGTCGAAGCCAAAAGATGCAGAGTTGATAATGATAGTGCAACTTATTTGTGGCATCGCCGTTTAGGTCATATCGGTATAAACGCATGAAGAAACTCCATACAGATGGACTTTTGGAATCACATGATTATGAATCACTTGTTACTTTCTAACCGTGCCTCATGGGCAAGATGACTAAAACACCGTTCTCCGGTTTTATGGAGAGAGCAACAGATTTATTGGAAATCATACATACAGATGTATGTGGTCCGATGAATGTTGAAGCTCGTGGCGAGATATCGTTATTTTCTCACCTTCACGGATGATTTAAGCGGAACACGGGTATATCTACTTGATGAAGCATAAATCTGAAACATTTGAAAAGTTCAAAGAATTTCAGAGTGAAGTTGAAAATCATCGTAACAAGAAAATAAAGTTTCTACGATCTGATCGTGGAGGAGAATATTTGAGTTACGAGTTTGGTCTACATTTGAAGCAATGCGGAATAGTTTCGCAACTCATGCCACCGGGAACACCACAGCGTAATGGTGTGTCCGAACGTCGTAATCGTACTTTACTAGATATGGTGCGATCTATGATGTCTATTTCCGATTTACCGCTATCGCTTTGGGGTTATGCTTTAGAGACGACCGCATTCACGTTAAATAGGACACCGTCAAAATCCGTTGAGGCGACACCTTATGAACTATGGTTTAGCAAGAAACCAAAGTTGTCGCTTTCTGAAAGTTTGGGGTTGCGATGCTTATGTGAAAAAACTTCAACCTGATAAGCTTGAACCCAAATCGGAAAAATGTGTCTTCATAGGATACCCAAAGGAGACAATTGGGTATACCTTCTATCACAGATCCGAAGGCAAGACATTCGTTGCTAAGAATGGATCCTTTCTAGAGAAGGAGTTTCTCTCGAAAGAAGTGAGTGGGAGGAAAGTGGAACTTGATGAGGTAATAGTACCAGCTCCCTTATTGGAAAGTAGTTCATCACATAAATAGGATTCTGTGACACCTACACCAATTAGAGAGGAAGATAATGATAATGATCATGAAACTTCAGATCAAGTTGTCACCGGAACTTCAGTAGATCAACCAGAATAAAATCCGCACTGCAGTGGTACGGTAATCCTATTCTGGAAGTCATGCTACTAGATCATGGTGAACCTACGAACTATGAAGAAGCGATGGTGAGCCCAGATTCCGCAAAATGGCTTGAAGCCATGAAATCTGAGATGGGATCCATGTATGAGAACAAAGTATGGACTTTGGTTGACTTGCCCAATGATCGACAAGCCATTGAGAATAAATGGATCTTTAAGAAGAAGACTGACGCTGATGGTAATATAACTGTCTATAAAGCTCGACTTGTTGCGAAAGGTTTTCGACAAGTTCAAGGGGTTGACTACGATGAGACTTTCTCACCCGTAGAGATGCTTAAGTCTGTCCGAATCATGTTAGCAATTGCTGCATTTTATGATTATGAAATTTGGCAAATGGATGTAAAACTGCATTCTTGAATGGATTTCTAGAAGAAGAGTTGTATATGATGCAACCAGAAGGTTTTGTTGATCCAAAAGGTGCTAACAAAGTGTGCAAGCTCCAGCGATCAATTTATGGTCCGTGCAAGCCTCTCGGAGTTGGAATAAACGCTTTGATAGTGTGATCAAAGCATATGGTTTTATCTGAGACTTTTGGAGAAGCCTGTATTTACAAGAAAGTGAGTGGGAGCTCAGAGCATTTCGATATTATATGTGGACGACATATTATTAATTGGAAATGATATAGAATTTCTGGATAGCATAAAAGGATACTTGAATAAAAGTTTTTCAATGAAAGACCTCGGTGAAGCTGCTTACATATTGGGCATCAAGATCTATAGAGATAGATCAAGACGCTTAATTGGACTTTCACAAAGCACATACCTTGATAAAGTTTTGAAAAAGTTCAAAATGGATCAGGCAAAGAAAGGTCTTTTACCTGTGTTACAAGGTGTGAAATTGAGTCAGACTCAATGCCCAACCACAGCAGAAGATAGAGAGAAAATGAAAAATGTTCCCTATGCTTCAGCCATAGGCTCTATCATGTATGCAATGCTGTGTACCAGACACGGCGTATGCTTAGCAATAAGCTTGGCAGAAGGTACCAAAGTAATCCAGAGTGGATCATCGGACAACGGTCAAGAACATCCTGAAATACACCGAAAAGGACTAAGGATATGTTTCTCGTATATGGAGGTGACAAAGAGCTAATCGTAAATGGTTACGTCGATGCAAGCTTTGACATCGATCCGGACGATTCTAAATCGCAAACCGGATACGTATTTTTATTAAACGGTGGAGCTGTCGGTTGGTGCAGTTCTAAACAAAGCGTCGTGGCGGGATCTACATGTGAAGCGGAGTACATAGCTGCTTGGAAGCAAAGCAAATGAAGGAGTCTGGATGAAAGAGTTCATTTCGATCTAGGTGTCATACCTAGTGCATCGGGACCAATGAAGATCTTCGTGACAATACCGGTGCAATTGCCTTGGCAAAGGAATCCAGATTTCACAAGAGGACCAAGCATATCAAGAGACGCTTCAATTCCATTCGGGACCAAGTCCAAGTGGGAGACATAGAGATTTGCAAGATACATACGGATCTGAATGTTGCGTAACCGTTGACTAAGCCTCTTCCACGAGCAAAACATGATCAGCACCAAGACTCAAGGGTGTTAGAATCATTCTTGTGTAATCTAGATTATTGACTCTAGTGCAAGTGGGAGGCGAGGAAATATGCCCTAGAGGCAATAATAAAGTTATTATTTATTTCCTTATATCATGATAAATGTTTATTATTCATGCTAGAATTGTATTAACCGGAAACATAATACATGTGTGAATACGTAGACAAGCAGTGTCACTAGTATGCCTCTACTTTACTAGCTCGTTAAATCAAAGATGGTTATGTTTCCTAACCATAGACATGAGTTGTCGTTTGATTAACGGGATCACATCATTAGGAGAATGATGTGATTGACCTGACCCATTCCGTTGGCTTAGCACTTGATCGTTTAGTATGTTGCTTATGCTTTCTTCATGACTTATACAAAGTTCCTGCAACTATGAGATTATGCAACTCCCGTTTACCGGAGGAACACTTTGTGTGATACCAAACGTCACAACGTAACTGGGTGATTATAAAGGTACTCTACAGGTGTCTCCAAAAGTATATGTTGAGTTGGCATGAATCGAGATTAGGTTTTGTCACTCCGATGGTCGGAGAGGTATCTCTGGGCCTTCTCGGTAATACACATCACATAAGCCTTGCAAGCATTGCAACTAAAGAGTTAGTTGTAAGATGATGTATTACGGAACGAGTAAAGAGACTTACCGGTAACGAGATTGAACTAGGTATTGGATACCGACGATCGAATCTCGGGTAAGTAACATACCGATGTTGTTATGCGGTTTGACCGATAAAGATCTTCGTAGAATATGTAGGAACCAATATGGGCATCCAGGTTCCGCTATTGGTTATTGACCAAGAATGGTTCTAGGTCATGTCTACATAGTTCTCGAACCCGTAGGGTCCGCACGCTTAACGCTTCGATGGCGATTCATTATGAGTTTATAAGTATTGATGTACGAAGGTTGTTCGAGTCCCGGATGTGATCACGGACATGACGAGGAGTCTCGAAATGGTCGAGACATAAAGATTGATATATTGGAAGCCTATGTTTGGACTTCGGAAAGGTTCCGGATGAAAACAGAAGTTATTTAACACCGGGGGGTTACCGGAACCCCCCGGGGGGTCTATGGGCCTTGATGGGCCATAGGGAGAAGAGGAAAGGGCCGGCCAGGCAGGCCGCGCGCCCCCCTCCCCCTCTAGTCCGAATAGGACAAGGAGAGGGGGGGGGGGCGCCCCCCTTCCCTCTTCCCCCTTCCCCAATCCTAATCCAACTAGGAAAAAGGGGGGGGAGTCCTACTCCCGATGGGAGTAGGACTCCTCCAGGCGCGCCCCCCTTGGGCTGGCCGCACCCCCCCTTGCTCCTTTATATCTGAGGCAGGGGGCACCCCATAACACACAAGTTGATCTACGATCGTTCCTTAGCCGTGTCGGTGCCCCCTCCACCATATTCCACTTCGCCATATCGTCGCGGAGCTTAAGCGAAGCCCTGCGCCCGGTGAAGTCATATCGTCAGCGGAGCTTAAGCGAAGCCCTGCGTTGGTGGAGCATCATCATCGCCACCACGCCCGTCGTCTTGTGGAACTCATCCCCGACGCTTTGCTGGATCGGAGCCGGGGATCGTCATCGAGCTGAGCGTGTCGAACTCGGAGGTGCCGTGCGTTCGGTACTTGGATCGGTCGGATCGTGAAGACGTGCGACTACATCAACAAGTTGTTATAACGCCTTCCGCTTACGGTCTACGAGGGTACGTGGACAGACACTCTCCCCTCTCGTTGCTATGCCATCACCATGGTCTTGCGTGTGCGTAGGAAATTTTTTGAAATTACTACGTTCCCCAACAGCTAGTAGTACTTACTTTCGGGTGTGTAAATCGCAGCTCCCCCGGCAGTCCCGGAGCTTGTGCGGTGAACTTTTTCCAAACCCTGCCAGACAAAGAAAATAATTACTTGATATCTGGAAATGAACAAAATTGCCGATATGGTGCGATAATGATCGATTGAACTTACTTCTCGAGCATTTTAGTCATGGCCGCATACTCCTCGGGATCTTTTCGTCTCGAGTCTAAAACGGTTACTAGTCCCTGGTCAAGCTTAATCTCTAGGAGAATAAAGTGAAAGCTGCGCACGCATGCATAACTCATCAATTACATTACTATAACCTCGAGTGATAAGGGAAACCGAATATTCACAAGACAGTAAAACTCACTTGAAGTTGTAAGGAAAGAGTATTTTCTCTTTGTTTTAATTTTGAAGCAACGATCGTAGCAAGTTGGCCTCGGTTTGTGTGGCATCATATTTAACCGTCCATTCATCTATGAGATTTATGTTAATGAACCCAATATCATAGATTTGTGCTTTTCTGCATTCGACGATCTTCAATCTGCATAATATAGTGAGGATACTTATATATACATGCAATGAAAAAGTTGAGCTATATATAGAGACTTAATTACAGAAGTAGTACTTACAGACAGTAGCAAGTGACGATTGTTTTATCGAGGGCCTTTTGATTGAAAAACTGGAAGAACTCCTCAAATGGAACAGACAACAAATCAATTCCAACGAGGTTGTGCTCCTCTTTAACTCTCACCGTTAAAGTATCCGTCCTAGACTCGCTGCAGGTTTTCATGTACCACTCATGGAATCTTCGCATCATCGTTGTTAGAGGAGGATGACCAGGTTTGACGAGAGGCTTCCCGTCTGCACTTGAATTCGACCACCTCCATTGTATCAAAATGTGCATCATCGGGCAGGTAATCTGCAGGATTGGTACCGGGCACCATCCCCGGATGATTAGCGACGATATCGCTAGACACCTTGAGCAGGGGGCACGATTGGTTCGCTTGTTCGCCGAGCTGGGGAATTTTTCCCACTTCTTCATTCTGCTAACTGATACGTCTCCATCGTATCTACTTTTCCAAACACTTTTACCCTTGTTTTGGACTCTAACTTGCATGATTTGAATAGAACTAACCCGGACTGACGCTGTTTTCAGCAGAATTGCCATGATGTTATTTTTGTGCAGAAATAAAATTCTCGGAATGACCTGAAACTTCACGGAGAATATTTTTGGAATTAATAAAAAATACTGGCGAAAGAATCAAGACCAGGGGGCCCACACCCTGTCCACGAGGGTGAGGGGCGCACCCGCGCCCCCTTGCCTCGTGGGCCTCCTAGTGCTCCACCGACCTCAACTCCAACTCTATATATTCACGTTCGGGGAGAAAAAAAATCAGAGAGAAGGATTCATCGCGCTTTACGATACGGAGTCGCCGCCAAGCCCTAATCTCTCTCGGGAGGGCTGATCTGGAGTCCGTTCGGGGCTCCGAAGAGGAGAACCCGTTGCCATCGTCATCACCAACCTTCCTCCATCACCAATTTCATGATGCTCACCGCCGTGCGTGAGTAATTCCATCGTAGGCTTGCTGGACGGTGATGGGTTGGATGAGATTTACCATGTAATCGAGTTAGTTTTGTTAGGGTTTGATCCCTAGTATCCACTATGTTCTGAGATTGATGTTGCTATGACTTTGCTATGCTTAATGCTTGTCAGTAGGACTCGAGTGTCATGATTTGAGATCTGAACCTATTATGTTTTCATGAATATATGTGAGTTCTTGATCCTATCTTGCAAGTCTATAGTCACCTATTATGTGTTATGATCCGTTAACCCCGAAGTGACAATAATCAGGATACTTACCGGTGATGGACGTAGTTTGAGGAGTTCATGTATTCACTAAAGTTAATGCTTTGGTCCAGTACTATATTAAAATGAGGCCTTAATATCCCTTAGTTTGCATTAGGACCCCGCTGCCACGGGAGGGTAGGACAAAAGATGTCATGCAAGTTCTTTTCCATAAGCACGTATGACTATATTCGAAATACATGCCTACATTACATTGATGAATTGGAGCTAGTTCTATGTCACCCTATGTTATAACTATTGCATGAGGAATCACATCCGACATAATTATCCATCACTGATCCAATGCCTACGAGATTTTCACATATTGATCTTTGCTTAGTTACTTTACCGTTGCCATTGTTACAATTACTACAAAACTGCTACTGTTACTCTTGCCACCGTTACCGTTACTTCCATACTACTTTGCTACTAAATACTTTGCTGCAGATATTAAGTTTTCCAGGTGTGGTTCAATTGGCAACTCAACTGCTAATACTTGAGAATATTCTTTGGCTCCCCTTGTGTCAAATCAATAAATTTGGGTTGAATACTCTACCCTCAAAAACTGTTGCGATCCCCTATACTTGTGGGTTATCAAGACTATTTTCTGGCGCCGGGGAGCATAGCTCTATTCTTTGAGTCACTTGGGATTTATATCTGTTGATCACTATGAGGAACTTGAAAGACGAAAGAACTAAGATTTTTCCCTCAACTACGAGGGGAGGTAAGGAACTACCATCTAGCTCTGCACTTGATTCACCTTCTGTTATGAGTAAATTTGCGACACCTACACATGCTATTGATTCTGATAGGTCGCATGTTATTGATGATGCCACTTCTGTTTTGCATGATACTTATGATGAAACTACTTCTATGCTTGATACTACTGTGCCACTAGGTGAATTTCTTGAGAACAACTTGCTAGGGCTAGAGTGGATGAAATTATTGAAACTGATAATATTGATGAAAGTGATGATGAAGATTGTTTCCCTAGATATGAATTGCCTGTTGTGCCTGAGGGTTATGTTATGGATGAAGAAATTGCTAGAGACTTTCTTGCTTGCAATGATAGATATGATCTTAAGAAACTGTTAGTTAAGATGAAAGAAAAATCTTTGAATGCTAGAATGAAATATGACCCTGCTTTTGCTACTTCACCTATCTGTATTTCCGATAAGGATTATGATTTCTCTATCGACCCACAGATAATTACTTTGGTTGAATCTGATCCTTTTTGTGGCTATGAATCTGAAACTGTTGTGGCACATCTTACTAAATTAAATGATATAGCCACCCTATTCACTAATGATGAGAAAACTCGCTACTACTATATCCTGGAGTTATTTCCGTTTTCATTAAAGGGTGATGCTAAAACATGGTTTAATTCTCTTGATCCTGGTTGTGTGCGTAGTCCCCAGGATATGATTTATTACTTCTCTGCTAAGCTCATAAGAAACAAGCTGCCTTAAGGGAAATATATAATTTTGTGCAAATTGAAGAAGAGAGTCTCCCACAAGCTTGGGGGAGGCTTCTCCAGTTACTTAATGTTGTGCCTGCTCATCCTCTCAAGAAAAATGAAATACTTGATATCTTTTATAATGGACTAACCGATGCTTCCAGAGACCACCTGGATAGTTGTGCTGGTTGTGTTTTCAGGGAAAGAACAGTTGATCAAGCTGAATTGCTATTGAATAATATGGTGACTAATAAAAATAATTGGAAACTTCCTGAACCAACTCCTAAGCCAACTCCGAAGAAAAGGGGTATTCTATTTCTCGATCTCAAGATATGCAAGAGGCAAAGAAATCTATGAAAGAAAAGGGTATTAAGGCTGAAGATGTTAAGAATTTACCACCTATTGAAGAAATAATGGTCTTGATAACCCGACATAGGTAGTAAAGGTAAACTCTCTCTATAGATTTGATGAAGGTGATATTCCTTGCTATAAGTCTGCTAGCCAATGTTTAGATGAGTTTTATAATTTTATTGTTAAAGAAGAAAACTTCAATGCTTATGTTGGTAGACAGTTGAAACGAAATGCTTATATGATTGAACACTTGAGTGATTATATGTCTAGAGTTAAAGGTGAACTTAAACTCATTAGTAAACATGCTTCTATGGTTACCACTCAAGTAGAACGAGTGCTGAAAGCTCAAAATGATTTTCTCAATGAATTAAATAATAAGAAAAATGATAATGTTGTTAGAGTTATGACTAGAGGGGGTAAAATGACTCAGGAACCTTTGTATCCTGAGGGCCACCCTAAGAGAATTGAGCAGGATTCCCAGAGAACTAATGTTGATGCACCTAGTCCTTCTAAAAGGAAGAAAAAGAAAAATGATAGGACTTTGCATGCTTCAAGTGAACCTGTTGTTGACACACCTGAGAATCCCAATGATATTTCTATTTTTGATGCTGAAACACAATCTGGTAATGAACATGAACTTAGTGATAATGTTAATGATGATGTTCATGTTGATGCTCAACCTAGCAATAACAATGATGTAGAGATTGAACCTGCTGTTGATCTTGATAACCCACAATCAAAGAATCAATGTTATGATAAGAGAGACTTTGTTGCTAGGAAGCACGGTAAAGAAAGAGAACCATGGGTTCAGAAACCCATGCCTTTTCCTCCTAAACCATCCAAGAAAAAGGATGATGAGGATTTTGAGCGCTTTGCTGAAATGATTAGACCTATCTTTTTGCGTATGCGTTTGACTGATATGCTTAAAATGAATCATTATGCTAAGTATATGAAAGATATTGTTACAAATAAAAGAAAGATACCGGAAGCTGAAATTTCCACCATGCTTGCTAATTATACTTTTAAAGATGGAATACCTAAGAAACTAGGAGATCCAGGAGTACCAACTATACCATGCTCCATTAAAAGAAACTATGTTAAAACTGCTTTATGTGATCTTGGAGCCGGTGTTAGTGCTATGCCTCTCTTTATATCGTAGACTTGATTTGAATAAGTTGACACCTACTGAAATATCTTTGCAAATGGCCGATAAATCAACTGCTATACCTGTCGGTATTTGCGAGGATGTGCCTGTTGTCGTTGCAAACGTTACTATTTTAACGGACTTTGTTATTCTTGATATTCCCGAGGACGATAGTATTTCGATTATCCTTGGTAGACCTTTTTGAATACTGCAGGGGCTGTTATTGATTGCAACAAAGGCAATGTCACTTTTCATGTTAATGGTAATGAGCATACGGTACACTTTCCGAGGAAACAACCTCAAGTCCACAGCATCAATTCTATTGGAAAAATTCCAACAATTACTATTGGAGGTTTTGAATTTCCCCTTCCTACCGTCAAGAAGAAATATGATATTCTTATTGTTGGGTACGTGCATATCCCCGTTGAGGTAACTTAGTGTTACTCAAAATTTCTCCGGTTCCATGTTATTCAAAAAGAGTTTGTTAACAAGACTTGATCAACCTTGTTAGTGGATTCCTTTTGATGAGCATGAGATGGATGAAGTTAGAAAGCACAACCTTCTGTACCCTCCTTTTACTTTCTGTTATTTAGATTAAATAAAGCAAAAATAGTATTTTCAGTCTGTTTTCTGAATTATCCATGCAATAAAAAAATACCCCGAAAATAAAAGTTCTCCAAATGTCCCAAAAATGAAATATGAATTTTTATAGAATATTTAAGAATATTTGGCACTGAGAACACATCAGGGGAGCCAGCACCTGGCCACGAGGGTCCAGGGCGCGCCCCCCTGCCTCGTGGGCCCCTGGTGGCCCCCCTCCACTTATTCCTGCACCCACACACTTCATCTTCCTCCAGAAAAAATCACCACCTAGCTCAAACCCGTGTTCTAGCTTGTTTTGCTGCGATTTTTGATCTCCTTGCTCAAAGCTCCATTCGCAAAACTGCTTTGGGGGATTGTTCTTCGGTATGTGACTCCTCCAATGGTCCAATTAGTTTTTGTTCTAGTGCTTTATTTATTGCAAATTTTTGCTGCCTAGGTGACCCTATTCTTGAGCTTGCATGTCAAATTTACATGGTCCCAAGTAGTTCAATGCATGATATAGTCTCTAGGCACTTGTGGGAGTAGTTGCTATCAATTTTGTTGAGTTTCGTTCACTTTTATTTTGAGTTACTAAAAATTTCAGTAATTTTCAGAAAATGATGAAGAGATTATTGAGGGTCTCTTCGAGCCGAAGCTCGAAGGATAAGCAAAGTGAAGAGGATAAGAAGCCCAAATATAATCTCCCTTGCACCGCGGAGGTTCGGCCGTGTGAATGGCCTTGTGATGAGTTCTTGAGAGCAGCTGGGATTCATGATGATTTTTATTATTTGGCTGAGAATGCAGGCCTCACTGACTTCCTCCACGACCAGCTCGATCAGTATCTCCTACTCATTAATATTTTTGTGCAAAATTTTCATTTCCATGCTAGGAGATCACCACCTTCGGTGGATTTTTATTTATATGATGAGTATAGGGAGATGTCACTTTATGATTTTTGTGTGGTTTGCAAGTTGCCTTTTGAGGGCAGCGTCGAGGAACCACATCCTAGGGATGTGGCAGGATTTATTGATATGATTACTGTAGGTGAAACGAGCAAAGTGTCGGAAGCAAGAATTACTAGCATACATTTCCCTGTTCTACATTACTATGCAATATTTGCTAGTAGATGTTTAATTGGCCGCGGGAATAGTGGGGGCCTCAGTGCTCCTGACCTTGCCATTTTGCGCCATGCTTTATTCCGTGACAGAACTTTTAGTTTGGGTGCTATGGTTGCTAAACGGTTGAGTCTAAACCGTACAAAGAGCCCCATTTTTGGAGGTATCTTTGCTTCGCGTCTTGCTAAATATTTTGAGATACCTATTAGGCATTATGAGAAAGAAGAAAAGTTGATGCCCCTGTCTCTCTAGATTATAAGAGTATGGTAGCACATGACTTCATTGTTAAAAATAAGAAAAAGATGCTTAACTATAGACTGATATTTGATAAAAATTACTTTGAGACTATTACCTTGCCTGCTCCTTCTTTGTTCAACATATCTTCAGGCATGTACCTTGTTCTGTCGGAGGCCATTCATTCCTACCGGAGCCCAACACCAGCTGCAGAGCCCGCGCCAGAACCACCACTTGATCCTCACCGTCAGTCTGTTTATCAGTGGGATCCGGAGGAGATCGCCAACCAGTGGCACCCCGAGGATCCTCCTCAGTACACCGGAGAGAGTAGCTTTGATCCATGGGCATAGACCAACTTAGGCCAAAAGCCTAAGCTTGGGGGAATCGTATTTCTCACCGACATTACATTCATGTTCACACACTCATTCCAGTTGTCGGTGCTCATACTTTTTCATTGTACTATCCATGCTAGTTTATTTTTTTCTCGCTTTCTTCTTGTGTGTGTGAAAAACCTTGAGAAAAAAAATTAGTTGTAGCTCTAGCTAGTTTACTTTCCATGCTTGTAGTAGTAATAATTAAAAGAAAACCCAAATAGATTCCTCGTTCTTCTTTTGTTTGTTGGGAGCTTTCCCGTGTACATAGTTTTATTTCTTTTCTTTTCTTTGGGGTTCGAGAGGAAAAGACCATAATGAAAATGTTGAAGTGGCTGCTATATGCATTATTGTTGATTTAACAAAGAGCCAATGTTACCTTGTCTTCTCCTGTGTATTAAATGCTTGCAGATTCTAGCTTAGTCCAATGCACGTGCACTATTATTATTATCCACACCGTTCGGTTGTGCAAGTGAAAGGCAATAATGACGATATATGATGGACTGATTGAGATGAGAGAAGCTGGTATGAACTCGACCTCTCTTGTTTTCGTAAATATGATTAGTTCATCGTTCCTGATTCAGCCTATTATGAATGAAACATGTTTGCAATGACAATTAGAGATTATAGTTGCTTATGCCATGCTTAATTAGCTAGGAGTTTATAATGGTTTACCTTGCGTGCCAACATGCTATTAAAATGGTTGTGATGTGGTATGATAGGGTGGTATCCTCCTTTGAATGATTCGAGTGACTTGACTTGGCACATTTTCACACATGTAGTTGAAACTAAATCAACATAGCCTCCACGATATTTATGTTCATTGTGAATTATATCCTACTCATGCTTGCACTCAATGTTTATTAATTTCAATGTCGCTCTCTAGTTGGTCGCTTCCCAGTCTTTTTCTAGCCTTCACTTGTACTAAGCGGGAATACTGCTTGTGCATCCACTTCCATAAACCCCAAAGTTATTCCATATGAGTCCACCATACCTTCCTATATGTGGTATCTACATGCCGTTCCAAGTAAATGTGTATGTGCCAAACTCTAAACCTTCAAACGAAATTCTGTTTTGCATGCTCGAATAGCTCATGTATCAACTAGGGATGTCTGTATCTTCCATGCTAGGCGGGTTATTCTCAAGAGGAGTGGACTCCGCTCCTCACTCACGAGAAAATGGCTGTTCACCGCGATGCCCAGTCCCATGCTCAAACCAAATCCAAATAATTGCAAACAAAACTCCCCCAGGACTGTTGTTAGTTGGAGGTACCCGTTGTTTTGTGCAAGCCATGGATTGATGCTTGTTGGTGGTGGGGGAGTATAAACTTTACCATTCTATTTGGGAACCGCCTATAATGTGTGTAGCATGGAAGATATCGAGATCTCTTGGTTGTTATGTTGACAATGAAAGTATGCCGCTCAAAATATTATTCATCTCTGCGTTAAATTCGAGCTCTGGCACCTCTACAAATCCCTGCTTCCCTCTGCGAAGGGCCTATCTATTTACTTTTATGTTGAGTCATCATCCTCTTATTAAAAAGCACCAGCTGGAGAGCACCGCTGTCATTTGCACTCATTACTATTAGTTTATATTGAGTATGACTATGACTGGATCTCTTTTACCATGAATTACAATGTTTAGTCAGTTCTTGATCTTCAGAGGTGCTATGCATTTATGTTTTGCGGTCTCAGAAAGGGCTAGCGAGATACCATCTTGTTATATCATGTTACGATTGTTTTGAGAAAGTGTTGTCATCCGAGATTTATTATTATTGCTCGCTAGTTGATTATGCCATTGATATGAGTAAATGTGAGACCTAAATGTTATTGTGAATATGGTTAGTTCATAATCTTTGCTGAAAACTTGAATGCTGGCTTTACATATTTACAACAACAAAAGCAAACAGAGTTTGTTAAAGTTTTTCTTTATCACTTTCAGTTTATCAACTGAATTGCTTGAGGACAAGCAAAGGTTTAAGCTTAGGGGAGTTGATACGTCTCCATCGTATCTACTTTTCCAAACACTTTTGCCCTTGTTTTGGACTCTAACTTGCATGATTTGAATGGAACTAACCTAGACTGAGGCTGTTTTCAGCATAATTGCCATGGTGTTATTTTTGTGCAGAAATAAAAGTTCTCGGAATGACCTGAAACTTCACGGAGATTATTTTTGAAATTAATAAAAAATATTGGCGAAAGAATCAAGACCAGGGGGCCCACACCCTGTCCACGAGGGTGGGGGCGCGCCTACCCCCCTGGGTGCGCCCCCTGCCTCGTGGGCCCCTTGGTGCTCCACCGACCTCAACTCCAACTATATATATTCACGTTCGGGGAGAAAAAAATCAGAGGGAAGGATTCATCACGTTTTACGATATGGAGCCGCCGCCAAGCCCTAATCTCTCTCGGGAGGGCTGATCTGGAGTCCGTTCGGGGCTCCGGAGAGGGGAATCCGTCGCCATTGTCATCATCAACCTTCCTCCATCACCAATTTCATGATGCTCACCGCCGTGCGTGAGTAATTCCATCGTAGGCCTTCTGGACGGTGATGGGTTGGATGAGATTTACCATGTAACCGAGTTAGTTTTGCTAGGATTTGATCCCTAGTATCCACTATGTTCTGAGATTGATGTTGCTATGACTTTGCTATGCTTAATGCTTGTCACTAGGGCCCGAGTGCCATGATTTCAGATCTGAACCTATTATGTTTTCTTGAATATATGTGAGTTATTGATCCTATCTTGCAAGTCTATAGTCACCTATTATGTGTTATGATCCGTTAACCCCGAAGTGACAATAATCGGGGTACTTACCGGTGATGACCGTAGTTTGAGGAGTTCATGTATTCACTAAGTGTTAATGCTTTGGTCCGATACTCTATTAAAAGGAGGCCTTAATATCCCTTAGTTTCCATTAGGACCCCGCTGCCACGGGAGGGTAGGACAAAAGATGTCATGCAAGTTCTTTTCCATAAGCACGTATGACTATATTCGGAATACATGCCTACATTACATTGATGAATTGGAGCTAGTTATGTGTCACCCTATGTTGTAACTATTGCATGAGGAATCGCATCCGACATAATTATCCATCACTGATCCAATGCCTACGAGCTTTTCACATATTGATATTTGCTTAGTTACTTTACCGTTGCCATTGTTACAATTACTACAAAATTGCTATTGTTACTCTTGCCACCGTTACTGTTACTTCCATACTACTTTGCTACTAAATACTTTGCTGCAGATATTAAGTTTTCCAGGTGTGGTTGAATTGACAACTCAACTGCTAAACTTGAGAATATTCTTTGGCTCCCCTTGTGTCAAATCAATAAATTTGGGTTGAATACTCTACCCTCGAAAACTGTTGCGATCCGCTATACTTGTGGGTTATCACTAACCTCCGATCACTGCAAGTACTTCCCGACCGCTCTGCTTCAATATATGACCTTTCAATAATGTGCTCATAGTTGGTTTGCGGCGGAGACGGTGGTGGTCACTTCAGGGCATCGATAGTGCGCTGAACTTTCAAGAAATCTATCTTATGCTCCGGAGGTGGATGTTTCATAGCTCTTCGCGTTTCAAAGAAGTCCCTCACTTGGGCTTGACAGATCTCCGCATTTTCTTCCACGGCCCTCTCGTATGGTAACTTCTCTAGAGGCTTGAGAGATTGACCGAATCTATATTGCCTCCCACCTCTGGCTGTACTGCTAGACGCCGCAGCAGCCGGAGCGGTTGCGGCTGTCTTCCTTTGTTGCTTACGAGGCGGAGAAGGAGGCGGAGTGCTATGACGCGCCGGAGCAGCCGGAGCGATGGCGGCTGTCTTCCGCCGTTGCTGACGAGGCAGAGGAGGAGGCGGGCTGCTAGGACGCGCCGGAGCAGGCGGAGAAGGAGGCGGAGTGTGGCCACGGGCCGGAGCAGCCGAAGAAGGAGGCGGAGTGCCCTGATCACTCGCCGGAGGAGGAGGAGGAGGCGGAGTGCCCCGACTCGCCGGAGGAGGAGGAGGAGGCGGAGGCGTCCAGTTCGGAAGCTTGATGTGCTCCTTCCGCCAAGGACATGGCTTCAGAGCAAGACACAACCGAGTCTCCCCTTCACCGGTAGGGTGGTCAAGCTCGAGCTCCTTAAATCCCTCCGTTATTTCATCCACCATCACAACAGCATAGCCTTGTGGAACCGGAAAGCTGTGAAATGTTGCGCCGGGTTCAGGAGGTGCAACAGAGCCGACAGCCTCCTTGACTTTGAGGTCTGCCATTGCGTCATAAGGTGGCAATCTTGAGCCTCCGTGATAGCACCCACGGGGTAGCTAGGAGTCGTGAAGTCAGGCTGCTGAAGGAGCTCGGTGGAAGCCATGCTGCTTCTCCGCTGAGATGGCGGGTAGCTTCTGGGGTAGCTCCAGTAGGTCGCTGGCTGTGAACTGCTTGTTCCTCTAGCGCCCGTACCCATGCATTCAGCTTCTGCAGTTCGATCTGCTCCGGTTTTCTCTTCCTCTCCCGGGTTTTGTAACCACCTGCACCAGGAAACCCATCCTTCCACGCAATGGAGCCTGTCGTGCCTCGTGTTCGTCTAGGGTGCTCAGGATTCCCGAGGGCCTCTGTGAGCTCGTCGTTCTCTCTGTCAGGAACGAACGTCCCTTGTTGCGCCGCGGCGATATACTGCTAAAGCTTCTTGACGGGTATTTCAAGTTGCTCGTTCGTCCAAACGCACTTCCCTGTTTCAGGGTCCAAGGTTCCCCCAACCCCGAAGAACCAAGTCCTTGAGCAGTGCAGCGGTTCAATGTCTCTGGTTCGACCCCTTTATCAAGCAGGTCATTCTCAGCCTTGTCCCACAACGGCCGGGCTTTGAGGTAACCACCTGACCCCGTGCGATGGTGATGCTCCTTCTTTGCAGCATTTATCTTGTTTGTCGCTGACAACTTCTTACTCTTCTCCGATGTCTTGTAGGCCACAAATGCGGGCCAATGATCGCTTATCTTCTCAAATTGGGTAGTGAATTCTGGAGTCTTCTCTTTGTCGACAAACGTTGATTTCAACTCATTCTTCCACCTCCTGAATAGATATGCCATCTTCTTAAGAGCATGAGCCTTGACCAATGGCTCTATAACTGGCTTATCCGGATCCTCCTCTGGCGGTAGGGTGAAATTTTCCTTCAGCGCGGTCCAAAGATCATCTTTCTGTCTATCATTGACATAAGACACTTGAGAGTCTTCGTTCTTAGGCTTATTCCATTGGTGGATGCTGATCGGGATCATGTCCCTAACAAGAATCCCGCACTGAGCAGAAAATGCTTCCTTGGTCCGGCTGGGTTCAATCGGTTAACCATTGCCCGCGATTGCTGTGATCGTGAACCCTTCATCCTGGCGCAACTTTTTCTTCGGGCCTCGTCTCGTTACCGAAGTTTGGCTCGATCTGGAGGGCTAGAAAAAAAGAAAGAAGAGTTTTTATATATATATATATGTGTGTGTGTGTGTGTGTGTGTGTGTGTGTGTGTGTACATAGCAAAACAATTAATGCATCAATTAGCTAGTCAGCACATGGCTTAATTAATATATATACCTTGCCGTACTTTGCAACAGCTCCTTCCGCCGTTCGCTCACCGGAGCCGTCATCACGGTCTCCTTCTTCCACCGGCATTCGGTCACCGGAGCCATTATGATCATGTCCTTCCACCTCCATTGTTCAATCACCGGAGCCTGCTTCACCCTCTCCTTCCAGACCATCGGTGTCATTGAGATACGACAAGACATCACCTCCACCGTGGATTATGTCCCCCAACAACTGTTCTGCTTCCAAGTCTCGGTGCTCCATAGTTTCTGCAAGTATTACAACATGGCAATTAATATACAAACATGACAGATGGATATATTAGTGGCAAACGTAGACCTAGCTAGCTCGACGCTTCTACGGTTTGGGGTGGCCTCGACAATGCTTCTAGGGTTTGGGGTGGCCTCGGCAACGCTTCTAGGGTTTGGGGTGGCCTCGACAACGCTTATAGGGTTTGGGGTGGCCTCGACAACGCTTCTAGGGTTTCTCTCATGAATGTCCGACGTCCGGACTGACAAGGGATTTAACAAAATGATGCCATTCTGGATGTGCAGGAAATGGTCCCTATTTTTCCTGATCACATCTACCCTTCTATATGTCACGTGTCTAGCGTCAAAGAATTCAAGAAAACCATGACTTCATCATTAGCCGGAAATGACAAAGCATAATGAGTGCAAGCTCTTCAAAGTTGTTTTGGAACGGAGTTCCCAATAGAATAATTCGCTTTTTGGTACAAAGTTCAACAAGAGCCTTCCGAATATCTCTATTTGGAAGGCCTTTGCTAAAATTCATATGAAAAGGCGAATTATTCTATCAGGAACTCCGTTCCAAAACAACTTTGAAGAGCTTTGTAGCATCATACGCCTGTTACTTCTGGCAAATGATGATGGCATGGATTTCTTCAATACTTTGACAGACAACGTGACATACAGAGGAATATATATACATATATGAGATCAGAGATCAACTTGTGCACATCCATAATGGGGGCATTCTTGATTAATCTGGACCCTCGACCCCTCGACGACCCTCGACCCTCTACCCTAGTTCAGGACCCTCGACTGCTCGGCGATCCACGACCCTCTACCCTAGTTCCCGACCCTCGACCCCCTCATGTCAAGTTCGACGTCCCCCCTCATGTCATGTCCGATGTCCGGACCGACAAGGGATTTAACAAAATGGTGCCATTCTGGATGTGCAGAAAATGGTCCCTATTTTTCCTGATCTCATCTACCCTTCTATATGTCACGTTTGTCTAGTGTCAAAGGATTCAAGAAAACCATGGTCATCATTAGGCGAAAGTAACAGACGCATGATGGTATGAAGCTCTCCAAAGTTATTTTTGAACGGAGTCCCAGATAGGATAATTCGCTTTTTGGTACAAAGTTTAGCAAGAGCCTTCCGAATATCGCTATTTGGAAGGCCTTTGCTGAAATTCGTACCAAAAGGCGAATTATCCTATCCGGGACTCCGTTCCAAAATAACTTTGGAGAACTTCGTACCATCATGCCCCGGTTACTTCCGGCTAATGATGAAGCCATGGATTTCTTCAATACTTTGACACAAGGCAACCTCTCGACCCCTCGGCGATCCTCGACTCTCGACCCCTCGACGACTCTCGACCCTAGAACCCTCGGTGACCCTCGATCCCTCGGCGTTCCTCGACCCTCGACCCTCGAACCATCGGTGACCCTCGACCCTCTACCCTAGTTCCCGACCCTCGACCGCTCGGCGATCCGCGACACCCTCGTTCCCGATAAAAATTAAGAAGAGGAAGAAGAAGAAAAAAAAGAGGAGAAGAAGAAAACAAAGGAGTCTATTTTTTCTTCTTCTCCTCTATTCCTTCTTCTTCTCCTTTGTTTTCTTCTTCCTCCTCTTCTTATTTTTTCTCTCCTCTTCTTCTCTTCTTCTTCTCCTTCTTTCTCTTCTTATTTTTTTCTCCTCTTCTTCTCTTTTTTCTCCCCCTTTTCCTCTCCTTCTTTTTCTTCCCTTCTTCCTTCTTCCTTCTTCCTCTTTTCCATATATATAAAAAGTTTTAAAAATACATACGTACATACAAAAAATACATACATATAAAAAGAAAGCATATATAAAAAAACATATATAACAACAACACAAAAGCAACGCGATGCTACCTCTTGAGCACTGCGTTGGTTTTCCCTTGAAAAGGAAAGGGTGATGCAGCAAAGTAGCGTAAGTATTTCCCTCAGTTTTTGAGAACCAAGGTATCAATCCAGTAGGAGGCCACACGCAAGTCCCTCGTACCTACACAAACAAATAAGAACCTTGCAACCAACGCGATAAAGGGGTTGTCAATCCCTTCACGGCCACTTGCAAAAGTGAGATCTGATAGAGATGATAAGATAATATTTTTGGTATTTTTATGATAAAGATTAAAAGTAAAGATTGCAAAATAAACGGCGACAGAAATAGCTTGTTGACGGGAGATTAATATGATGGAAAATAGACCAGGGGGCCATAGGTTTCACTAGTGGCTTCTCTCAAGATAGCATAAGTATTACGGTGGGTGAACAAATTACTGTCGAGCAATTGATAGAAAAGTGCATAATTATGAGAATATTTAGGCATGATCATGTATATAGGCATCACGTCCGCGACAAGTAGACTGACTCCTGCCTGCATCTACTACTATTACTCCACACATCGACCGCTATCCAGCATGCATCTAGAGTATTAGGTTCATAAGAACAGAGTAACGCATTAGGCAAGATGACATGATGTAGAGGGATAAACTCAAGCAATATGATATAAACCCCATCTTTTTATCCTTGATGTCAACAATACAATACGTGTCGTTTCCCCTACTGTCACTAGGATCGAGCACCACATGATTGAACCCAAAGCTAAGCACTTCTCCCATTGCAAGAAAGATCAATCTAGTAGGCCAAACCAAACTGATAATTCGAGGAGACTTGCAAAGATAACCAATCATACATAAAAGAATTCATAGAAGATTCAAATATTGTTTATAGATAATCTTGATCATAAACCCACAATTCATCGGATCTCGACAAACACACCGCAAAAAGAGTTACATCAAATAGATCTCCAAGAAGATCGAGGAGAACTTTGTATTGAGATCCAAAGAGAGAGAAGAAGCCATCTAGCTAATAACTATGGACCCGAAGGTCTGTGGTAAACTACTCACACATCATCGAAGAGGCTATGGTGTTTATGTACAAGCCCTCCGTGATCGATGCCCCCTCGGTAGAGCGCCGGAAAAGGCCCCAAGATGGGATCTCACTGGTACAGAAGGTTGCGGCGGTGGAATTAGGTTTTCGTGGTGCCCCTCGATGGTTTCGGGGTACATAGGTATATATAGGAGGAAGAAGTAGGTCGGTGGAGCTACGAGGGGCCCACGAGGGTGGAGGGCGCGCTCAGGGGGGTAGGCGCACCCCCTGCCTCGTAGCCTCTGAGGGAGTCATGGATTAGGGGGTATCCGGATAGCCGGACTGTGTACAACGTCCGGACTATTGAAGCGTGAAGATACAAGACTCAAGACTTCGGCCCGTGTCTGGATGGGACTTTCCATGGCGTGGAAGGCAAGCTTGGCGATCCGGATATTATATTTCCTTCCTTGTAACCGACTCCATGTAAACCCTAGCCCTCTCCGGTACCTATATAAACCGGAGAGGTTGGTCCTTAAAAGGCCGATCACAATTACATTCATACCATCATAGGCTAGCTCTTAGGGTTTAGCCTCTACGATCTCGTGGTAGATCTACTCTTGTACTACCCATATCATCAATATTAATCAAGCAGGAAGTAGGGTTTTACCTCCATCGAGAGGGCCGAACACAGGTAAACATCTGTGTCCCTTGCTTCCTGTTACCATCAGCCTTGACGCATAGATCGGGACCCCCTACCGAGATCCGCCGGTTTGACACCGACATTGGTGCTTTCATTGAGAGTTCCTCGTAAATGTCGCTATTTGGCTCGATGGCTCCTTCAACCATCGTCAATAACACGATACCGGACAGTCACGACGAGCATGGCTTAGACCTGCCATCGGACAAAGCTCGGGGTATCGCCCCCGCATTAGCCTCGGACCTAAATCCGGAGCAGGCTGCGTTGCCTGAGGACGGAGGGCTGGACCCCACCCTGCAGGTCGCGCACTCATCGGCATTGGAGCCAAACACGGGCGTTACATCTGTGGTAGCCTATGACTCCGGTCCCCCGGATTCGCATCCGGATGTTGAGTCCGGTCCGCGCACTCCCGGACCGGTCGAGCCAGATTGGGCTCCGGTAATGGAATTCACCGCCGCGGACATTTTTCGGCACTCGCCCTTTGGCGACATGCTGAACTCGTTGAAAACTCTCTCTTTGACAGAAATTTCTGGGCCAAACTACGTCCGGTTCGAGTGGGAAGCAGGCGACGAAGAAATTCGTTGCCCACCCACCACCCACTTCATAGCCACGGTCGATGATTTAACCGACGTGCCTGACTTCGACTCCGAAGACATCGACGGTATGGACGACGATGCAGGAGAGGATGCAGAATCTATGGGGCGCCGGACTTCCCCTTCATCACACGACGTATACATGGTGGATACGCCCAAAGAGAACAAAGGCGACAGTCCAGATGATAAAACCCCCGGACAAAAGCCAAAGCGACGGTGCAGACGCCGTTCTAAGTCCAGCAATAGTAAAAATAGTGACAAGAGCGCCAGAAGGATCGATAATACAATCAACTCCGAAGGCAACAACGACCATACGGACCCAGCGATGGAGCAGGACGAACCAGGTCACCACGAACACGATTCGGAAGCGAGGCGCTGAGGACAATGATCCCGACGGACGAGGTCATCAAGACGAACCAGACACAAAAGCGGTCCGGATAATGATTCAACCCCGAAAAAACACGTGGAACGAGATAACCTCCACAGAAAGCTTATGGCCACCGCAAGAAGCCTAAAGAAGCAGAAGCAACGGCTCAAGGCCGCACAGGAAACACTCAACCGTAGATGGAATAAAGTGCTAGACACTGAAGAAAGATACGACGATGATCGCCATACAAAGAGCTATCCAAAACGCAAGCTACTGCCAGAATTCGACGACGAAGCTGTACCACTTCATAACCGCAACAAAGCGGCTACCGATCCACATGAACACCTGAATAAGAAAGCTGGCGCGGCCAGGTCCATTTATGGATCCAAAGGACGCACCCCGGCGAAGGACTATGGTCGCCAAAACGATTACGCCAATCGAATACCAGTCCGGAATAAAGACCGGACACAACAACATCCGACGACATGCCACAGTATGTCCAGATACATAGGGGCTGCTCACCCCCTGTGCTTTACCGATGAAGTACTGGACCACGAATTCCCACAGGGCTTTAAACCTGTGAACATAGAGGCATACGATGGAATGATAGACCCGAAGTGCGGATCGAGGACTTTATCCTACACATACATATGGCTCGTGGGGATGACCTTCACGCCATCAAATACCTCCCCTCAAGTGAAGGGACCAGCTCGGCCTTTGGTTGAAAAGCCTCCCGAAAATTCAATTGGGAGCTGGGAGGAACTCGAGGACCCTTCAGGCCAACTTTCAAGGGACCTATGTCCGGCCTCCGGATGCTGACGACTTAAGTCACATAGTCCAACAGCCCGGAGAATCCGCCCGCAAGTTTTGAAACAGATTCCTCACTAAGAAGAAACAAATTGTTGACTGTCCGGATGCCGAAGCCTTAGCAGCATTCAAACATAGCATCCGTGACGAGTGGCTCGCCAGACACCTCGGCCAAGAAAAGCCAAGGACAATGGCAGCCCTAACAAGCCTTATGACCCGCTTTTGCGCGGGAGAAGATAGCTGGCTAGCCCATAAAGGCACCAGCAACCCCAGCACATCCGAAATAAGGGATGGCAACGGGAAGCCACGGCGTCATAAAAACAAATGCCAAAACAAGGAAGAGAGCCCGGATAACACGACGGTTAATTCCGAATTCAGGGGCTCTCCACCTAATCAGCAAAATAAGCCATCTAAAGGCAGCAAAGAGGGACCATCCGGTCTGAATAGAGTCCTAGACAGACTATGCAAAATTCATGGCACCCCTGACAAACCTGCAAACCACACGCACAGAGAGTGCTGGGTCTTCAAGCAGGCCGGCAAATTAGACGCCGAACACAAGGAGAGGGAAACACCAAGTGAAGACGAGGATGAACCTCGCCAGCCGAACACTGAAGGACGGAAAAAATTCCCGCCAGAGGTTAAAATAGTGAACATGATCCACGCGACTCACACATCCATGAGGAGGCACGAACGCGCGCATAGAGATGCGCTCGATATAGAGCCCATCGTACTCACGCCTAACCGCTGGATGCTTTATCCGATCACTTTCGATAACTTGGATGACCGAACTAGTATTCGGCATGGAGGATCAAAGGCCTTGGTGCTTGACCCAATAATCGACGGATACCGTCTCACCCGCATCCTTATGGACGGCGGCAGCAGTCTCAAATTAATATATGAGGACACTGTCCGCAGGATGGGGATAGACCCATCCAGAATTAACCAAAGCAACACCACCTTTTAAGGGGTGATACCAGGCGTTGAAGCCCATAGCAGAAGCTCCATCACACTGGAGGTAACATTTGGCTCTCTAGGCAACTCCAGAAGTGAAGAACTACTCTTCACCATCGCACCCTTCCAAAGCGACTACCACGCAGTGCTCGAAAGAACGGCCTTCGCTCGCTTCAACGCATTGCCGCACTATGGCTACCTTACACTTAAGATGCCCGGTCCACATGGCGTCATCACCGTTAGCGGACTAACAGAGCACTCGTCACGCGCAGAGGAACACGCGACAGCTCTCGCGGCCGGACTATAAGCGGCCTCCAACATCAAAAAACATGACTGGTCCTTAAAGACCACAAACTCGGCTAGACGAGTCCGGTCGCCCAGATAAAATTGAACCAGGGCACCGTATATGTAATCCCACAACAGACACCAGGGGCTATAAATACTTAACACAGTCCCACAGTTGGCTCAACCTTATGGGCAGGCCAACATCTTACACCTTTTTCCATCGCATACTTACGTTGTGCTCTTCTACAAGCAACGTTCGCGTGATACCCTTCCAGGATCTGGCTGCGCGGAGACAAAGGCGCGGAACATGCAGCGAGGCCCCATTCAACAGGTTTCTTTTTAGATTAAGCCCTGTGTAAACCTTTTTATTGCCTCTTGTTGTTCAACAATCCCATGGGTCTCATACCCACGAGAGGATCTTGTCGTTTTTGGCATCTCGCCACGACAGATTAACGCACGTACCTGGAAAAACAGGGTTTATAACGAATGGGCATTCTTGAGCCCATCGACTATTATAAAGTCCAATACCCTCGGGAGTGTTCGGCGTCATGAGTTTGGCCTTATATGTAGCAGCTCCGAATCATGTCTTTGGTCAAATGTTGGGTTTGCCCGGCTCCTAGGTTTGCCGCCTTACGTTCCGTTACTATCGGCTAAGGTGGCCAAAGGAGAACTACTGCGATTGTGCCCTGGTTATTCCGGACGAGCACCTCAGTAGAGAAAGCCGAAAACTGACTGTCATGATACAGCGAGAGACTGTTCAACCACTCGAAGACTTATCGGAATCTTTAGGATTCCTCCGCATTAACGAAGGACCGTTGCCCGGTCATGTACACATGCGCCCGTATTCGGATGCACGCGAAATGTACCAGGGGCTACATAGTAGCCCCAACATTAATTCCCATGGCTAAGCGAAAGTGTTACAGCTATATAGTCCGGTTGCCTAGTTCGACTTGCAATCACCTCTTTCATGGACCAAGACGTTGGATCAAGTGTGATTATGCATATTTTTTTTGAACACCCCCGCATTGTTTGCGTGGGGGCTAAAGCCGACATTGCTATCTTTCGGATTACACATACATACATATATATATATATATATATATATATATATATATATATATATATATATATATATATATATATATATATATATATATATGTAAGCAGCCGCACAGGGGACACAACAACACTTTCGGGCAAAAAGTATAAATATAGCCTTATAACCAAAATAACATTGTTTTTACAATAATTCAATTTATCACTCGAATAATACATTCTTCGAGCACTGCGCCTCTATGAGGCGGGAACCTTCTGTGACCTGCGCCAAGTAGTGCTCGGCCGGATATTGGCCCTCCACCGGATCTTGGGTCGCTATAATATTGGCCTCCATATCTGTCCAATAGGCTTTAACGCGGGCAAGAGCCATCCGTGCACCCTCTATGCACGCCGACCTCGTCATGGCATTGATCCGAGGCACGGCCCCAAGGAATTGCTGCACCAATCCAAAGTAACTGTCCGGCTTAAGCCCTTCAGGCCAAAGATGGTCTATCACAGACCGCATTGCAAGACCGGACAGCCTGTGAAGCTCATACAGCAGCCATCTTTTCATTTAATGGCAGCGGGCGAGTGGGAGCATTGAATTGCGACCAGAAAAGCTTCTCCACTTCCCTATCACCCTGACCCTTGAAGAACTTGACAGCGTCAGCCGTACTCTTCGCCAAATCCGCATACGCGTCCGCAGGACTCCACCGCCCATCCAAGGGAGCATACTTCGGATCAAAAAACTTCGTCCGCAGCAAGTAGGAATCTCCAGTCATGATTTTACCGGCCTGTTGAAGCTCCTCCCGCGCACACCTGAGCTCGGTCCGTATTTCCTTGGTGGCATTGTGTGCCTTGTCTAGCTCGGCCAAGCTATCCTTATGCTCCCTTACAAGGAGCTCATACCGGTCAGCGGCATTTTTTAACTCAATAGCCATTTTGGCCATCTTTTCTTCGCTTCGGCGATGAACTGCTTGTTCGGCTCTCAGTTCCTCGGTCGCCTTTAGGGCAGCCGCATTGCTAACCCGAGCTTGTTTCTTGGCTTGAACAAGTTCTGCCCTTAGGGCTTCCATGGCAGCAGCACCATCTGCAGTCCGAACATATTACACTAATATCATGCCGCCTCTATATTTTTCCTATATAAAGGAAGACGGAGCACATACCTTGTGACTTGTCTAGCCGCTCGTTCACCAGCGTGACATCGGCATCAATCGATCGAATCTGCCTGGTCAGTTCGAAGACTTCCATGGACTGGTCGTGGCGGACTCACAGGTACCTGCACAAATTTATAGCGCAATCATTGATTTATGATCCCCCGTTTGCCCGCTAGGGCGGGCAACCAGAGTCTCATGGGCTACTATCTATACGGAGCACACCTAACACGTGCCTCACAGCCAATAACAGTGCATTTTTCGTTACATACCTCAAAGCCTCTGAGCAGACTTGCAAATGCTTCATTCAAACCGCTTGTAGCAGACGAGATCTTCTTGAGCACCTCGCTCATTAATGAGCGGTGCTCCTCCGAGAGCGCGGCTCGCTCCAGTAGGCCTGTCAGTATGTCCGACCGGACATCAAACTGTGCCGGACCCTTCCCATCGCCCCTCGCAGGAGCCAAATGCTCCAGGCTCGAGGGGCGCGATTGGCTTCCGCCTTCGGCAGATCCGGACTCCTCCGTGACGACACCTCATTGTCGCCTGCTTCATGAGCCGGAGAGGTGGGTGGGGTCTCGCTCTCCATCATCTCCATAGGAAGATCCCCTGAAGACGAACTCTGTTGAGGAGGGCTGCTAGCCGGACTGCGAAAGATGAATCCTGGTTATTAATCTAGGAGGAACGCAGTACCTTCGAATCAAAAATTAACTTACAGCTCGGTGGAGGGATGGCCTGTTGGTGGGCACGATGCGGTGAGGGTGCCCGTTGGGGCAGAGCCCCCTGGTGTTATCTTTTTCCGGGTGCAGGCATCTCCGTCTCCGAGTCTTGAGCGGCCCTCTTCTTCCCACGCGGGGAGGAGGCCTTAGCCTTTCCTTCCCGACTATCCTCCTTAGGAGAGGTAACAATTCCCCCGTTCGGATGTGTAGCGTGTGGGGTTCGGATTCTTCATCCTTCCCCTTGTCTTTCCCCGGGGGCATCCTGCTGAGTACTCGGTGAAGCATCTTGGCCATGGTGGGGGCGGGCGAGCCTTCGGGAAGTGGCGCCGGACACCTAATTCTCTCCGCCTTGCTGAGCCATTCCTGGACGCGGATGATTTTCAGAATAAACAATCATAACAGATACAAAACACGGTGTCCAGTGTCAAGTTTACTTACTTGGGTATATAGGTGATTGCAGCTTAGGCCCGCATCCTCGGTGGTGTCCGGACACTTTACTTTCCGTCCGAAGAATAATTTGCACATCTATTCAGGCTTCAGGCCGAAGAAGTGCTTGACGCTCCGTGGACCCTCCGGATTGAACTCCCACATCCGGAGAGGCCGACGTTGGCACGGCAACATCCGCCGGACCAACATTACTTGCATTATGCTGACAAGATTAATGTCCCTTGCAAGAAGCTCCCGGATGCGATTCTGCGATGCGGTATATCACCGGCGGGTCCCCAATTCCGCCCTCGTCATCCAAGACGCCAAGCGTGACGGAGGGCCCGAACGAAACTCGGGGGCAGCCACCCACTTTGTGCCCCTAGGAGCCGTGACATAAAACCACCTCTGCTGCCATACATCGGATACTTCTGGGAAAGAACCCTCTAGCCACGGGGCATCGCCTTTCCTGCTTATTACGGCACCCCCGCACTCCACATGTCTCCGCTCGATCATCTTCGGCGTCACATTGAAGGTCTTGAGCCATAAGCCGAAGTGTGGGGCGATATGGAGAAAAGCGTCGCACACAATAATAAACAACGAGATATGCAGGATAGCGTTGGGAGCCAGATCGTGAAAATCCAACCCATAATAGAACATGAGCCCCCTCACGAAGGGATCAAGGGTGAAACCCAGACCGCGGAGGAAGTGTGGGACGAAAACGACGCACTCATTGGGCTCTGGCGTAGGGATGACCTGCCCTGGAGCAGGGAGCCTGTGCTGGATATCTGCGGTTAGGTATCCGACCTCCCTAAGCTTCGCAATGTCCTTCTCCTCGATCGAGGAGGCAACCCACCGGCCTTTAGGATCAGATCCGGACATACTGGCGGATTTCGGAGGGGTGGAGCTTAGGTTTTGGGTGTTAGAACTCGAGGCGCGATGAAGGTGAAGAAAGAGGCGTGGGCCTCGACCCCTTTATAAAGAGGGTGAATATCAAGAGTCCCCAGTGTGACCGTTTGAGGCTTATCTAAAAAAAACACACGGGTTATACCAACATCCGTCATGGGGTCACGCGTGCTCATATTGATGGAAAATCCCGTAATAAGAGGAACACGATCTCTGCCTCGGCGGGACGTGCCAATAAAACCGCCTCGCAACACGAGTCATGGTGGGGCAGGAAACGTCGGTTCGCGTTGGACCAAGCCCCGATGCAAGGGCATGACGCACGAAGATTGCCAGCAAATCAGATCTATACCATACAAAGATCATCCTGCAGATCCGGACACGGTCTACGTGATCGATGACCACTTTAGAGTATTCGGAGGAGGAACCCACCCTGCAATGCCGAAGACAATACTGCACGCCGGACTCATCGTCATTGAAGCCTGGTTCAGGGGCTACTGAGGGAGTCCTGGATTAGGGGGTATCCGGACAGCCGGACTGTGTACAACGTCCAGACTATTGAAGCGTGAAGATACAAGACTCAAGACTTCGGCCCGTGTCCGGATGGGACTTTCCTTGGCGTGGAAGGCAAGCTTGGCGATCCGGATATTATATTTCCTTCCTTGTAACCGACTCCATGTAAACCCTAGCCCTCTCCGGTGCCTATATAAACCGGAGAGGTTGGTCCTTAAAAGGCCGATCACAATTACATTCATACCATCATAGGCTAGCTCTTAGGGTTTAGCCTCTACGATCTCGTGGTAGAACTACTCTTGTACTACCCATATCATCAATATTAATCAAGCAGGAAGTAGGGTTTTACCTCCATCGAGAGGGCCTGAACCTGGGTAAACATCTGTGTCCCTTGCTTCCTGTTACCATCAGCCTTGACGCACAGATCGGGACCCCCTACCCGAGATCCGCCGGTTTTGACACTAACAGCCTCCTCTTATGTTTCTTGACGTCCACTCCAAGTCCTCTGGATCACGTTTGTTCCAAAAATAACTCTCCCGAAGGTTTCATTCCGTTTGGACTCCGTTTGACATTCCTTTTCTGCGAAACACTGAAATAGGCAAAAAAAAACAGCAATTTGCACTGGGCCTTGGGTTAATAGGTTAGTCCCAAAAATAATATAAAAGTCTATAAATAATCCCATTAAACATCCAAAACAGAATATATAATAGCATGGAGCAATAAAAAATTATAGATACGTGGGAGACGTATCAAGCATCCCCAAGCTTAATTCCTGCTCGTCCTCGAGTTGGTATATGATAAAAATAGATTTTTTGATGTGGAATGCTACTTAGCATATTCTTCAATGTATTTCTCTTTATTGTGGCATGAATGTTCAGATCCGAAAGATTCAAGATAAAAGTTTAATATTTACATAAAAATAATAATACTTCAAGCATACTAACAAAGCAATTATGTCTTCTCAAAATAACATAGCCAAAGAAAGCTCGTCCCTACAAAATCATATAGTTTGGCCATGCTTCATTTTCGTCACACAAGATGCTCTCATCTTGCACAACCCCAATGACAAGCCAAGCAATTGTTTCATACTTTAGTAATCTCAAACTTTTTTCAACTTTCACGCAATACATGGGCGTGAGCCATGGATATAGCACTATGGGTGGAATAGAATATGATGATGGGGGTTGTGTGGAGAAGACAAAAAAAAAGGAGAAAGTCTCACATTGACGCGGCTAATAAACGGGCTAGGGAGATGCCCATCAATTGATGTCAATGCAAGGAGTAGGGATTGCCATGCAACGGATGCACTAGAGCTATAAATGTATGAAAGCTCAACAAAAGAAACTAAGTGGGTGTGCATCCAACTTGCTTGCTCATGAAGACCTAGGGCATTTGAGGAAGCCCATCATTGGAATATACAAGCCAAGTTCTATAATGAAAAATTCCCACTAGTATATGAAAGTGACAAAACAAGAGACTCTCTATCATAAAGATCATGGTGCTACTTTGGAGCACAAGTGTGGAAAAAGGATAGTAGCATTGTCCCTTTTTATTTCTCTTCTTTTTTTTCTTTTTTGGGCCTTTCTTTTTTTTATTTGGCCTTTCTCCCCCCCCCTTTTTTTTTGGGATAATGCTCTATTAATGATGATCATCACACTTCTATTTTTTTACAACTCAATGATTACAACTCGATACTTAGAACAAAATATGACTCTATATGAATGCCTCTGACGGTGTACCGGGATGGGCAATGAATCAAGAGTGACATGTATGAAATAATATGCATGGTGGATTTGCCACAAATACGATCTCAACTACATGATCATCCAAGGCAATATTACAATGATGAAGCATGTCATAATAAACGGAAAGGTGGAAAGTTGCATGGCAATATATCTCGGGATGGCTACGGAAATGCCATAATAGGTAGGTATGGTGGCTGTTTTGAGGAAGATATAAGGAGGTTTATGTGTGATAGAGCGTATCGTATCACGGGGTTTGGACGCACCGGCGAAGTTTGCACCAACTCTCAAGGTGAGCAAGGGCAATGCACGGTACCGAAGAGGCTAGCAATGATGGAAGGTTATGAGTGCGTATAATCCATGGACTCAACATTAGTCATAAAGAACTCACATACTTATTGCAAAAATCTACAAGTCATCAAAAACCAAGCACTCTGGCGCATGCTCCAAGGGGATAGATTGGTAGGAAAAGACCATCGCTCGTCCCCGACCGCCACTCATAAGGATGACAATCAAAGAACACCTCATGTTTCAAATTTGTTACACAACGTTTACCATACGTGCATGCTACGGGACTTGCAAACTTCAACCCAAGTATTTCTCAAATTCACAAACTACTCAACTAGCACAACTTAAATATTACCACCTTTATATCTCAAAACAACTATCAAGTATCAAACTTCTCTTAGTATTCAATGCAGTTAAAAGTTTTTATCTTGGATGCCTATCATATTAGGACTAATTTTATAACCAAAGCAAATTATCATGATGTTCTAAAGGACTCTCAAAATAATATAAGTGAAGCATGACAGATCAATAAATTCTATAAAATATAACCACAACCATGCTCTAAAAGATATAAGTGAAGCACTAGAGCAAAATTGTTTAACTCAAAAGATATAAGTGAAGCACATAGAGTATCCTAATAAATTCCGAATAATGTGTGTCTCTCCCAAAAGTTGTGTACAGCAAGTATAATTGTGGTTAGATAAAAATAAAAGACTCAAATCATACAAGAAGCTCCAAGCAAAACACATATCATGTGGTGAATAAAAATATAGCTCCAAGTAAAGTTACCGATGGACGAAGACAAAAGAGGGGATGCCTTCCAGGGCATCCCCAAGCTTAGGATTTTTGGGTTGTCCTTAGATTTTACCTTAGGGTGCTTCGGGCATCCCCAAGCTTAGGCTCTTGCCACTCCTTGTTCCATAATCCATCAAATCTTTACCCAAAACTTGAAAACTTCACAACACAAAACTTAACAGAAAATCTCGTGAGCTCCGTTAGCGAAAGAAAACAAAACACCACTTCAAGATACTGTAATGAAATCATTCTTTATTTATATTGGTGTTAAACCAACTGTATTCCAACTTATCTATGGTTTATAAACTCCATTACTAGCCATAGATTCATCGAAATAAGCAAACAACACGCGAAAAACAGAATCTGTCAAAAACAGAACAGTCTGTAGTAATCTGTAACTAACGCAAACTTCTGGAACTCCAAAAATTCAAAAATAAATTTCTGGGCGTGAGGAATTTATATGTTCATCATCTGCAAAAAGAATCAACTAAATATCACTCTCCAGTAAAAAGTTGTAGCTAATCTCGTGAGCGCTAAAGTTTCTGTTTTTTACAGCAAGATCGCAAAGACTTTCCCCAAGTCCTCCCAAAGGTTCTACTTGGCAAAAACACTAATTAAATCACAAAACCACATATAAACAGAAGCTATATGGATTATTTATTCCTAAACATAACCAAAAAGCAAAAAACTGAAATAAAATTGGGTTGCCTCCCAACAAGCGATATCGTTTAACGCCCCTAGCTAGGCATAAAGGCAAGGATAGATCTAGGTATTGCCATCTTTGGGATGCAAGCCATAAGTGGCTCTCATGATAGATTCATAAGGTAATTTTATTTTCTTTCTAGGAAAGTGTTCCATTCCTTTCCTTAACAGAAATTGGAATCTAATATTTCTTCCTTCATATCAATAATTGCACCAATCGTTCTAAGGAAATGTCTACCAAGAATAATAGGACATGAAGGTTTGCAATCTATATCAAGAACAATGAAATATATGGGCACATAATTCCTATTTCAAACAATAAAAACATCATTAATTCTTCCCATAGGTTTCTTAATGGTGGAATCCGCAAGGTGCAAGTTTAAGGAACAATCATCAAATTCACGGAAACCTAGCATATCACCCAAAGTTTTTGGAATTGTGGAAACACTAGCACCCAAATCACACAAAGCATAGCATTCATGATCCTTAATTTTAATTTTAATAGTATGTTCCCACTCATCATAAAGTTTTCTAGGGATAGAAACTTCCAATTCAAGCTTTTCTTCATAAGATTGCATTAAAGCATCAACGATATGTTTAGTAAAAGCCTTATTTTGACTATAAGCATGCGGAGAATTTAGCACGGATTACAACAAGGAAATACAATCTATTAAAGAACAATTATCATAATTAAATTCCTTGAAATCCAAGATAGTGGGTTCATTGCTATCTAAAGTTTTGACCTCTTCCATCCCACTTTTACCAAATTTTGCATCAAGATCTAAAAACTCCGAATCATTGGCACGCCTTTTAACTAAAGTTGACTCATCTCCAGTCCCATCATTATCAATATTCATATTGCAAAAAAGATATTTAATAGGGGACACATCAATTACTTTTAGATATTCATCCTTATTATCATGAAAACTAGAAGAACACGCTTTTACAAAGCAATCTTTCTTAGCACTCATCCTAGCGGTTCTTTCTTTGCACTCATCAATGGAAATTCTAATGGCTTTGAGAGACTCATTGATATCATTCTTAGGTGGAATATATCTAAGTTTCAAAGAATCAACATCAAGAGAAATTCTATCCACGTTCCTAGCCAATTCATCAATCTTGGGCAATTTTTCTTCAAGCAAAGCATTGAAATTATTTTGAGAAATCATAATTTCTTTAACACTAGTCTCAAAATAAGAGGGCATCTTATTAAAATTTACATAAGATTTGTTGTAGGAATTACCATAATTATTAGAGGGATTACTAGGATACGGCCTAGGATTAAAGTTTCCTCTATAAGCATTGTTGCCAAAATTGTTCCTACCAACAAAATTCACATCCATAGATTCATTATTATTCTCAATCAAAGTAGACAAAGGCATATCATAGGGATCAGAAGAAACACTCTTATTAGCAAACAATTTCATAAGTTCATCAATCTTTCCACTCAAAACATTATTTTCTTCAATTACATGCACCTTTTTACTAGTAGATCTTTCAGTGTACCATTGGGAATAATTAACCATAATATTATCTAGGAGTTTAGTAGATTATCCTAAAGTGACTTCCATAAAAGTGCCTCCCGCGGCCGAATCTAAAAGATTTCTAGAAGCAAAATTCAATCCGGCATAAATTTTTTGTATAATCATCCATAAATTCAAACCATGTGTAGGGCAATTACGTATCATTAATTTCATTCTCTCCCAAGCTTGTGCAACATGTTCATGATCAAGTTGCTTAAAGTTCATAATATTGTTTCTAAGAGAGATGATCTTAGCGGGAGGAAAATACTTAGAGATAAAAGCATCTTTGCACTTATTCCAAGAATCAATACTATTTTTAGGCAAAGACGAAAACCAAGTTTTAGCACGATCTCTAAGCGAAAAAGGAAATAGCTTAAATTTAACAATATCATTGTCCATATCTTTATTCTTTTGCATATCACACAAATCAACAAAGCTATTTAGATGGGTAGCGGCATCTTCACTAGGAAGGCCGGCGAATTGATCTTTCATGATAAGATTCAGCAAAGCAGCATTAATTTCACAAGATTCAACATTGGTAAGAGGAGCAATTGGAGTGCTAAGAAAATCATTGTTTTTGGTATTGGCAAAGTCACACAATTTAGTATTATCTTGAGCCATCGTGACAAGCAAGCAATTCAACACACAAGCAAACAAGAAGCAAGCGAAAAAGAGGCTAACGGAAAGAGAGGGCGAATAAAACGGCAAGGGTGAAGTGGGGGAGAGGAAAACGAGAGGCAAATGGCAAATAATGTAATGCGAGGGATAAGAGTTTGTGATGGGTACTAGGTATGTCTTGACTTGTGGGTAGACTCCCCGGCAATGGCACCAGAAATCCTTCTTGCTACCTCTTGAGCACTGCGTTGGTTTTCCCTTGAAGAGGAAAGGGTGATGCAGCAAAGTAGCGTAAGTATTTCCCTCAGTTTTTGAGAACCAAGGTATCAATCCAGTAGGAGGCCACACGCAAGTCCCTAGTACCTACACAAACAAATAAGAACCTTGCAACCAACGCGATAAAGGGGTTGTCAATCCCTTCACGACCACTTGCAAAAGTGAGATTTGATAGAGATGATAATATTTTTGGTATTTTTATGATAAAGATTAAAAGTAAAGGTTGCAAAATAAACGACGACAGAAATAGCTTGTTGACGCGAGATTAATATGATGGAAAATAGACCCAGGGGCCATAGGTTCACTAGTGGCTTCTCTCAAGATAGCATAAGTATTACGGTGGGTGAACAAATTACTGTCGAGCAATTGATAGAAAAGTGCATAACTATGAGAATATCTAGGCATGATCATGTATGCAGGCATCACGTCCGCGACAAGTAGACCGACTCCTGCCTGCATCTACTACTATTACTCCACACATCGACCTCTATCCAGCATGCATCTAGAGTATTAAGTTTATAAGAACAGAGTAACGCGTTAGGCAAGATGACATGATGTAGAGGGATAAACTCAAGAAATATGATATAAACCCCATCTTTTTATCCTCGATGGAAACAATACAATACGTGTCGTTTCCCCTACTGTCACTGGAATCGAGCACCGCATGATTGAACCCAAAGCTAAGCACTTGTCCCATTGCAAGAAAGACAATCTACTAGGCCAAACCAAACTGATAATTCGAAGAGACTTGCAAAGATAACCAATCATACATAAAAGAATTCAGAGAAGATTCAAATATTGTTCATAGATAATCTTGATCATAAACCCACAATTCATAGGATCTCGACAAACACACCGCAAAAAGAGTTACATCGAATAGATCTCCAAGAAGATCGAGGAAAACTTTGTATTGAGATCCAAAGAGAGAGAAGAAGCCATCTAGCTAATAATTATGGACCCGAAGGTCTATGGTAAACTACTCACACATCATCGGAGAGGCTATGGTGTTGATGTAGAAGCCCTCCGTGATCGATGCCCCCTCCGGCAGAGCGCTGAAAAAGGCCCCAAGATGGGATCTCACGGGTACAGAAGGTTGCGGTGGTGGAATTAGGTTTTCGTGGTGCCCCTCGATGGTTTCGGGGTACGTAGGTATATATAGGAGGAAGAAGTAGGTCGGTGGAGCCACGAGGGGCCCATGAGGGTGGAGGGCATGCCTGGGGTAGGCGCGCCCCCTGCCTCGTGGCCTCCTCGTATGTTTCTTGACATCCACTCCAAGTCCTCTGGATCACGTTTGTTCCAAAAATAACTCTCCCGAAGGTTTCATTCCGTTTGGACTCTGTTTGATATTCCTTTTCTGCGAAACACTGAAATAGGCAAAAAACCAGCAATTTGCACTGGGCCTTGGGTTAATAGGTTAGTCCCAAAAATAATATAAAAGTGTATAAATAAGCTCATTAAACATCCAAAACAGAATATATAATAGCATGGAGCAATCAAAAATTATAGATACATTGGAGACGTATCACGCGATGGCGGCAGGGCGGCGAGACGCGATGCTCACGGAGGAGGCGTCGGGCGGGAGGCTGGCCGGGTGGCGTCCGTGTCAGGCGGGCGAGCGGGCAGGCGGCGTCGGCGTCGAGGCGGCGAGGCGGGCCAGGCGGCGTCGGCGTTAGGCGAAGCGGCGTCGGCGTTAGGCGGGCCGCAGCGTCGTGGCGGGCAGCGGCGGCGGCGGCAGCGGTGGGCAACAGACGGCGTCGATGAATGACCAGTGGAGGAGGGCTCGGCGGCTCTGGCGGCGACGAGGAGCTGAGGCGTCAGCGGAGAAGAAGTGATCTGTAGAAACTGCTAAGTGTAGGGGAACGCAGCAGAAAAAAATTCCGACCTACGCACCAGCCCAGGACCACTATGGAGACTGCATACATGGTTTGATCTTTTTCGTTACCGAATCGTAGCGCAGCGGGAAGTAGAGTCAATGACGATCGGCGGTGCAGATCCCCGCAGCTAGGATTTACAACCTCCCAACTGCGAGGATGTATACCCTCATCTGCTCCTCAGACAGCCCTCCGGGAGGCGGTCGAACAGTCCCCCGGACGGTATTGCAGACAGCCCTTCGGGAGGACCTTCGAAACTCGGATGGTCACTCGGACAACCCTTCGGGAGGACTTACAGAACTCGGACCGTCACTTGGCGCCCTTCGGGAGGCATTCTCGAACAGCCCCTCGGGCACTAAGATTGAAACTACGACCTCTCTACAGAGTTGCACACATACTGTGTCATCTATCCGGCAGGGCTTCGCCGTCCAGAACTAGTTCCTGCCGGAACCTAGACAACCTTTCGGCTCTACGAAACTATTTCGCTGGGAGGGAGAGAGAAGCCAGATTATGCATGGCACTTGTATGTGAGAAAGAGTGAGTGCGGAGGGCTGCCCCTCCACCTCTATTTATAGGAAATCTCAAGGGGTAGGGTAGTTTAACACAAAAACCCAAAATGCACATGAATGAAGTCATTCCTCAAGGACATAAGAGTGAATCCAAGGAACAAGAGGGGCTCCAAGGTGGAGCCCCAAGTGTGGCCGGCCACATCCCTTGGGGGGCCCCCATGAGGGCCTCCCAATCCATCCATGTCATCCCTAGATCTTTTGGGCAAAGCCCCAAAAGGTGGCTTTCCATAAAATATCCCAAAAAGCACTTTCACTATTCACGACGACATTTTTCAGCGTCCGTTCAAACTGAAAATATTTATGTGGGCTTAGAACATTTCCAGTACCCACCATAATAATTTTCAACGCGTTCTGGAACAATTCCAGTTTAGTGATTTTCATCTGCGAAAAGCATCTGAACCGGTTCTTGCAGCTCCGAAACATTTCTGGTTTTTATTTCTGAAAATTCCAAAAAGTTTCCAGAATGATTATGGCACCCTCCAAGAATTATCAGGCATGTGCCGAAACCATTTTGACTTAATGGCATGCCCCAAAACAACTATTTCGGTTTCACCAAAACTCATCTGGTGACCTCTCTCTGCGGAACTTTTCCGCTGTCCAAAACTTTTTTGATGATTTTCTCTCAGACTCCCTGTCTAGTATTCAGCAGATAGATGACGCTTAAGCGTGTGACCCTATAGGTTCGGTGAAGTATAGACATGACCCAGAACCCCTTCCGATCAATGATCAACATCGGAGCCGTGGACACCCATATTGACCCCTATACCTACACGAATAAATATTCGAGTGAACCTCCAGTTGCAGCGAGCTATTCATGTTGTTTCGCGATATGTCACAAACACCCGAGGTGAGATTTATTGCATCCCCATGGACGAACAATTTGTCCACCATGCAAGTTACCTCGTTACCGGTTTTGTTCTCTTTTCTCGTTTCCGTGTTCCGGCATCCCAGTGATCAAATCACAAGGTGTCGGCGCACGATTATGGATACCGTAACACCGAGAGGGCCCGAGAATATATCTCCATCGTCGGAGGAGCAAATCCCAATCTTGATCTATCAAGTTACTTGACATACTTTTCCATGAACCCGTAAGCCACCGTAATAGCCACCCATTTACGAATGACGTTTAACAAACCCCAAAGTTCATGAAGCGAGCATGAAGAAACTCGATACTCTCATGGTCTAAGGAATCATGCAAACGTTAACCATCTCTGTGTTATGTACCATTAACTTGTGACGAATGTATCTCTTAGCATACAATCAATCTGGGTCGATTCAACACAAATGTTCTCTTAACATTGTGCCCTCAAGGTTGCTGGCATAGACATGCCCATGATCAGGAAAACAGAACCATCATGCAATACTTGAGCTAATCTTAGAGGCCAGACTAGGAATACATTTTCCCATTTATTATTCCACACGTGCATATGAGTCTTCCTCCGAGACTCGTGGTTATTGCAGACTCGAGAACCATAGCAGCTATAGCATGGAACATAAACATAATTATGAACTGGGAGATAATCAATAACATTTATTATTGCCTCTAGGGAATATCTCCTACACTAAGTCTTTGCTATATATACACGAAGCATTGGTCCCGGTTCGTAGCACCGACCGGGACCAATGCCCCCCTTTAGTCCCGGTTGGTGCCACCAACCGGGACCAAAGGTCTCTTTTCAGCAGCCCAAAGGGCGGGAAACAGAGACCTTTGGTCCCGATTAGCACCAACCGAGACTAGCAGATTGGTCCTGCCCGTGGCGGTGCCACCAACCGGGACCAAAGGCGGGTGTTGGTCCCGGTTCGTGGCACCAACCGGGACCAATGGCCTTGCACAACGGCGTGATGGGAGTTTAGTCCCACCTCGCTAGTTGAGAGAATGCCGCACCTGTTTATAAGGCGCGGTGCGCCTGACCCTTCGAGCCCCTCTACAAAGCAGGCTTACGGGCCTAACCACTCTGTATCCGCCTGTGAGCTTGTTGGGCCTTCATAAGGTAATCACAGCCCAACAGTTGGTTGGTTTCTAGTCGTATTCACGCCGTGGTGGCCCTGTTGGCGGCATTTTTTATTTTTTTCTAGTATTTTGTTTTGTTTTTAGCATTTTTTTGTTTTTTGCTTTATTTTTTTAATTCTTTTTGCTTTTAGGTCTAAAAATTTATTAACTTTCTGTTAGTGCCATTAGTTTTCAAATTTGAATAGTTTAAATTTGAATTCTTTGAAATTTGTGTGAATCACTAGTTTGTGATTAAATTTACTATAAAAATAGATTTTGGAGTGATTCTTTTCTTGCTATTTAATATTACCGTGTTTTATCATTATATTCAAAAACAGATTTTTTATTTTAGTTTCTAACAAAAAAATCTTTATGATAATTCTTTTTGCTATTAAAGTTTCCAACAAAAAAGTTCTTTATGAAAATTCTTTTTTGCTTTTAATGTTTTGAACAGAAAATACTTTGATAATTTTAGTTGCATAAATTTTATATAATTTTAGTTTCAATAATACTAGAGATTTATAAAAGCTTTTTAGTTGGTTCCTTTTGCTATTATAGTCTCATTAAAGTTTTCTAGTTCATTCTTTTTTCTATTAGAGTTTCATTAAAGTTTTTTAGTTCATTATTTTAGTTTATTATTTTTTCTATTAGAGTTTCATAAAAGTTTTCTAGTTCATTATTTTTTATATTAGTTCATGCTTTGAGCTAAATGACCCTGAAATTGAAAAGCACTTCAGAGAACTCTGAAGAGATTAAAAATTGGCATGGTATCATCATTTCACCCACATAGCATGTGCTAAAAAGTTGAGAGGGTTACGGCAAAAACTGGATGCACTTCGTGTACAAAATGGACAATCTCTTTCGAAATATCGGGATTTCGGACGAAAACTCATCTATTACAAAAGGGATTTCATTTTTTTTGAAATTATTTGAACTGCAGACTTTTTGTGTGTTCAAAATGAACCATTCAAAGCCACATCATAAATTTTCAACCCTTTCTGACTTCATCTGTTATTTTTCATGCATTTACTGATTTTGTGAGCTAAATGACCCTGAAATTGAAAAGCACTTCAAATGAACTCTGAAGAGCTTGAAAATTGGCATGATATCGTCATTTCACCCACATAGCATGTGCTAAAAAGTTGAGAGGGTTACAGCAAAAACTGGATGCACTTCGTGTACAAAATGGACAATCTCTTTCGAAGTATTAGGGCTTCGGACGAAAACTCATCTGTTACAAAGGGATTTCATTTTTTTTGAACTTATTTGAACTCCAGACTTTTTGTGTGTTCAAAACGAACCATTCAAAACCACATCATCAATTTTCAACCCTTTCTGACTTCATCTCTTATTTTTCATGCATTTACTGATTTTTTTGAGCCAAATGACCCTGAAATTGAAAAGCACTTCAAATGAACTCTGAAGAGGTTGAAACTTGGCATGGTATCATCATTTCACCCACATAGCATGTGCTAAAAAGTTGAGAGGGTTACGGCAAAAACTGGATCCACTTCGTGTACAAAACGGACAATCTCTTCAAGTATCGGGGTTTCATACGAAACTCAAATGCATTACAAAAGGCATTTCATTTCTTCACATGTAACTGCAGTGATATTATAGATCAAAGGCATCATCATAATAGTTGTGGAGAGAAAGTCTTCACTTTTTCCTCGCTTGTGCCCTTTGCTTATTGCGCCATAACCATTGATATTCTTCATCGCTTAACAGGGTGCTTGGTCAGCCTTGACTTTGAAGGGAGGAATTTCATGAAACTTTTCATAATATTCAGACATGTCTGTCTTGCCCTCCAATCCCACGATGTCTCTTTTTCCTGAAAGAACTATGTGGCGCTTTGGCTCATCGTATGATGTATTCGCTTCCTTATCTTTTATTTTTCTCGGTTTGGTAGACATGTCCTTCACATAGAAAACCTGTGCCACATCATTGGCTAGGATGAATGGTTCGTTTGTGTACCCAAGATTGTTCAGATCCACTGTTGTCATTCCGTACTGTGGGTCTACCTGTACCCCGCCTCCTGACAAATTGACCCATTTGAACTTAAGCAAAGGGACCTTAAAATCATGTCCGTAGTCAAGTTCCCATATGCCCACTATGTAACCATAATATGTGTCCTTTCCCCTCTTGGTTGCTGCATCAAAGCGGATACCGCTGTTTTGGTTGGTGCTCTTTTGATCTTGGGCTATCGCGTAAAATGTATTCCCATTTATCTTGTATCCTTTGTAAGTCAAAACAGTCGAAGATGGTCCCTTGGACAATGAGTACAGCTCATCAGAAACAGTGTTGTCACCTCTGAGACGTGTTTCCAACCAACTGCCGAAAGTCCTGATGTGTTCACATGTAATCCAGTCATCACACTGCTCCGGGTGTTTGGAGTGCAGAATGTTCTTGTGTTCATCGACATACGGGGTCACCAAGGTAGAGTTCTATAGAACTGTGTAGTGTGCTTGAAACCAAGAATGCCCGTCCCTACATATTATTGAGTCCCCTCCTAGTGTGCCTTTTCCAGTCAGTCTCCCCTCATACCGCGACTAAGGGAGACCAATCTTCTTAAGGCCAGTAATGAAGTCAACACAAAACCCAACGACATCCTCTGTTTGATGGCCCATGGAGATGCTTCCTTCGGCCTAAGCGATTCTGAGACATATTTCTTTAGGACTCCCATGAACCTCTCAAAGGGGAACATATTGTGTAGAAATATGGGGCCAAGAATGACAATCTCGTCGACTAGATGAACTAGGACGTCTGTCATGATTTTGAAGAAGGATGGTGGGAACACCAGCTCGTAACTGACAAGACATTGCGCCACATCACTCCTTAGCCTTGGTAGGATTTTTGGATCGATCACCTTCTGAGAGATTGCATTGAGGAATGCACATAGCTTCACAATGGCTAATCGAACGTTTTACGGTAGAATTCCCCTCAATGCAACCGGAAGCGATTGCGTCATAATCACGTGATAGTCATGAGACTTCAGGTTCGAACTTTTTCTCTGGCATATTTATTATTCCCTTTATATTCGACGAGAAGCCAGACGGGACCTTCATATTGAGCAGGCATTCAAAGAAGATTTCCTTCTCTTCTTTGGTAAGAGCGTAGCTGGCAGGACCTTCATACTGCTTTGGAGGCATGCCGTCTTTTTTGTGCAAACGTTGCAGGTCCTCCCGTGCCTCCGGTGTATTTTTTGTCTTCCCATACACGCCCAAGAAGCCTAGCAGGTTCACGCAAAGGTTCTTCGTCACGTGCATCACGTCGATTGAAGAGCGGACCTCTAGGTCTTTCTAGTAGGGTAGGTCCCAAAATATAGATTTTTTACTTCCACATGGGTGCACGTCCCTCAGCGTCATTCGAAACAGATAGTTCGTCGGGACCCTTTCCAAAGATTACGTGTAAATCATTGAACATAGCAAGTACGTGATCACCGGTACGCATGGCGGGCTTCTTCCGGTGATCTGCCTCGCCTTTGAAATGCTTGCCTTTCTTTCGACATTGATGTTTGGTCGGAAGAAATCGACGATGCCCAGGTACACATTCTTCCTGCATTTGTCCAGGTATATACTTTCAGTGTCAGCTAAATAGTGCGTTCATGCGTGGTATCCCTTGTTTGTCTGTCCTGAAAGGTTACTAAGAGTAGGCCAATCATTGATGGTTACAAACAGCAACGCATGCAGGTCAAATTCTTCCTGATCGAGCTCATCCCACACACGTACACCGTTTCCATTCCATAGCTGTAAAAGTTCTTCAACTAATGGCCTTAGGTACACATCAATGTCGTTGTCGGGTTGCTTAGGGCCTTGGATGAGAACTGGCATCATAATGAACTTTCGCTTCATGCACAGCCAAGGAGGAAGGTTATTGATACATAGAGTCACGGGCCAGGTGTTGTGATTGCTGCTCTGCTCCCCGAAAGGATTAATGCCGTCCGCGCTTAAACCAAACCATACGTTCCTTGGGTCAACTGCAAACTCAGCCTGGTACTTTCTCTCGATTTTTCTACACTGCGACCCATCAGCGGGTGCTCTCAACTTCCCTTCTTTCTTATGGTCCTCTCTGTGCCATCGCATCAACTTGCCATGCTCTTTGTTTCTGAACAGGCGTTTCAACCGTGGTATTATAGGAGCATACCCTCTTCTTGGGGGGCTCGCCGTCAACATCACCAGGGTCATCTTGTCTGATCTTATACCGCAATGCACCGCATACCGGGCATGCGTTGTAATCCTCGTACGCACCGCGGTAGAGGATGCAGTCATTAGGGCATGCATGTATATTCTGCACCTCCAATCCTAGAGGGCATACGACCTTCTTTCTTTGCGTCACGTCTTGTCGGGCAATTCGTTATCCTTTGGAAGTTTCTTCTTCAATATTTTCAGTAGCTTCTCAAATCCTTAGTCAGGCACACCATTCTCTGCCTTCCACTGCAGCAATTCCAGTACGGTACCCAGCTTTGTGTTGCCATCTTCGCAACTGGGGTACAGCCTTTTTGTGATCCTCTAACATGCGATCAAACTTCAGCTTCTCCTTTTCACTTTCGCACTGTCTCCTTGCATCAACAATGACCCAGCGGAGATCATCATCGGGCACATCATCTGGTTCCTCTTGATCTTCAGCTTCCCCCGTTGCAGCATCACCGTATTCAGGGGGCACATAGTTGTCATCGTCATCTTCTTCTTCGTTGTTGCCATCATAACCCCTATTTCTCCGTGCTTGGTCCAAATATTATAGTGTGGCATGAAACCCTTATAAAGCAATAAAACCATTCTGCTTGTTTGCCTCAGCCACTTCGAGAAAATTATGCACGCCCTTAATGTACTCAGAGGTGTGTATGTCACCGTACATCCATTGCTGGTTCATCTGTGTGCATTATATATAATTAAGTGTGTCAAAAACCATTCTGAGAACATCATGAATAGATAAGTGACCAAATTAATAGAAGTTCATCATCAGATTAAAACCAAAGTACATACATAGTTCTCATTGAACAACATATAGCTCTCCGGAGCATCTAATTAAACCATACATTGAAACTATGTAAAACATTTCAATGCAACAACAAATGCGATCATAATCGCAACCAAGGTAACAATTGATCCAACGGCATAATGATACCAAGCCTCGGTATGAATGCATATTTTCTAATCTTTCTAATCTTCAAGCGCATTGCATCCATCTTGATCTTGTGATCATCGACGACATCCGCAACATGCAACTCCAATATCATCTTCTCCTCCTCAATTTTTTTTATTTTTTCCTTCAAGTAATTGTTTTATTCTTCAACTATTTTAACCTCTCGACAATAGGGTCAGTTGGAATTTCCGGTTCACATACCTCCTAGATAAATAAAATCTATGTCACGTTGGTCGGCATAATTTTCATAAACAATAAATGAACCAAATAGTTATAAAAGATAATATATACCACATCCGAATCATAGACAGGACGAGGGCCGACGGGGGAAGATACCAAAACCATCGCACTATATAATAACAAGCAATAATAAAAGTAAGAAAATTAGACAAGTATCTATCTAATCATACAAGTAAGATTTTTTTTAGAAAGAAGATAAGAACAAGAGGCTCACCATGGTGGTGCCGGTGACGAGATCGGCGCGGGCGATCGACGGCGGTGAAGACGGGGACGAGACGTGACGGACCGCTAAACCTAGACAAATCTTGAGGAAAATGAAGCTTGAAGAGGAGAAAGCTTAAGTAGTGTGGCTCAGGCATTTCATCGAACACCTCATGTGCATGAAGGTGAGCTAGAGCACCACAAAGCTCTCCCCTCGCCAGCCAGAAAAACAGAGCAGTGGAGTGCTCTGTTCGCGGGCGAGGGGTATATATAGCCACCTCATTGGTCCCGGTTCGTGGCTGGAACCGGGACCAAAGGCGATGTGGGCCAGGAGCGAGGCCCATTGGTCCCGGTTCGTGTCTGGAACCGAGACAAAAGGGTCCAGACGAACCGGGACCAATGCCCCACGAGGCCTGGCCGGCCCTCTAGGCTCATGAACCAGGACGTATGCCCCCATGGGTCCCAGTTCGTGACTGAACCGGGACTAATGGGCTGGCCAGGCCTGAACAAAGCCATGTTTTCTACTAGTGTCGGGGTCACCTTCCACCATTGCAACACATGTCGTGTTGCGGAATTTTTTTTTTGTAACATGGGTTATGTTGCAGAATTTTTTTGTAACATGGGTTATGTCGCGGAAATTTTTGTAACATATGTGAAGTTGCAAATTATTTTTGTAAAAGATGTTTGGTTGCGGTTTTTTTGTAACAGAGGTCTTGTTGCAATTTAAAAAAATTGCAACTAAGGTCTTGTTGTAATTTTTTGCAGCAGGGGTCTATTACAGTTTCTCTGCGACAGAGACCTTGTTGCAGAAACTCGCTGAGCAACGGCCACGTCGACCGAAATAAAGGCCAGTGCTCCCTCAGGATGGTGGGGCGACGGTGTACGCAGCTCCCCGCGGTGGACACGGATGCCGGTGCTCCCCCGGGACGGCGGGATGCAACATGAGTTCAGGCACACCGCGACGGCCGACGCTCATGGTGAAGGTGGGCTGCAGTGGCGGCGCCCACGCCTGCGACCTTGTCGGCGTGCTGCCGGCGGCGGCGGTCGAAGTAGTGCGAGAAGGAGTTGGTTTGACGGGGAGCTTGGGAGGAGCACGAGTTGTGGCTGCTCTCGTGGGGATCCAGATCCAGATCCCGCAACATACCAGTTGTCGTGGTGGGAGAGATTGCAACAATGATTCAGTTGCGAAAACTAGTCTAGATAATATGTTGCTTCTAGCCATCTGATTAAAATTTGATCCAACGGTCACGAAGACGGCGGGCGCGCGTGATCATCCATCGGGTGATCTCAATCATTTCCCAAGCTGAAAAGACTCTGTGAATCTTTCAAAATTAGTGAGGGCTTGAACAATGGCAAATGGTTGCAGGATGTGACTGGTGATCTCACATTCGTTGGGCATATGCAGCTTGTGCACCTCAACTTGGCTATCAGCACGATTGAGCATGATCCGAACAGACCGGACTGCTTCTCTTGGCCGGTAAACCCCTTGGGTAGTTACACTGCGAGATCCACATATCATCGCCTTTGCCTCGAAACTCAGAGGATGGCTTTCGCTTCTTGCATTTGGAAGAGTTGGGCACTTCTTAAGTGCAAGATTTTTGCTTGGCTGGCCGTGCAGCATCGAATTTGGACCTCGGACCGAAGAGCTAAGCATGGGCTTTAGGATAGACCCTCAGCATGTTACACGTGCCTGCAGGAAGAGGACAACGTTGAGTATATTTTGATTCAGTGTGTGTACGCTAGGGAAGTTTGGCATGAGGGTCTCCAAGCCCTCAACTTGCAGGTCACCAGGCCAACTGAGATCGACAATCTGCTGGATTGGTGGCTGATAGTGAGGAAGCGGAGTGTCAAGGCTAACAAACGGGCTTTTGACACATTTGTGATTGTGGTGACATGGGCCCTGTGAAAACAAAGGAATGCTCGAGTTTTCAATAGAAGGAGCCAACAGAGAATCCTGATTGAATTGGTAGACGCGATTCTTTGTGAGCTGCACGAGTAGACTGAGGCCGGAGTTGGAGGAGTTGGGTTGTCACGTTTCGTGAGAGAGTAGGCTTAGGATCTTAGGTGTGAGTTGTAACCGGGTGTTGCCGAGAATGGATGTATACATCCATTCATAAGGCATCTTTTATAAATTTATTTTCTCTTCTATAAAAATGGTACGCTTTTAGCGTACTTAAAAAAAATCTTTCAAAATTATAAACCCCGCACGAGGCCAGCACGGCGCGCGGCGAGACGCGGAAAGGGAACAACCAAAACAGCGCAGAGCAGAGCAGAGAGATGGAGCAGTAGAGCTCAGGGACGAAGCTAGAAAAAATGCTTAATGGGGTCGTGTCTATGACAGTGGGGTCATCTTCTGCAAATAGATAGTGATTAGTACAAAGTTAGTGAAGGATTTCTTATTTTCATTGGGGTCAATTGACCCCAATGCTTACAAGGGAGCTACGTCCCTGGTAGAGCTGTAGAGGCGCGGAGAGAGAGAGAGAAAGACGGGAGCATGGAGGCGGCGGCGGCGGTGAAGACGAGCGTCGTGTGCGTGACCGGCGCAGGAGGCTTCGTCGCCTCGTGGCTCGTCAAGCTCCTCCTCTCCAACTCCAAGGCCCACTACTCCGTCCGCGGCACCGTGCGCGATCCCGGTAAGAGCGCGCCCCGGCCTTCCTTCCCCGTCGCTCCCATTTTTATTTCCTTGGCTTGCCCTCGACCGCTCGACGATCAGATCGGTAGATGGTTGAACTTGGAAGTCAGCTGAAGCATTTTACCATTTTAAGATCTTAAAGTTTGATCCTCTGGCAATTTCTGTCTTTAATCTGTTCTCACGGAGCAAAACTTGGAACGAATCACAAGAGTTAGAAGATCCTACATTCGTAATTCTGAAAACTTGAAGAAGTTGAGCATACTTGTTATTCGTGGTTTGGCAGCTTTGACTAAGCTTCCATTTTCTCAAACAAAACGAAACTTTTTTTTTTTTTTGCTGCAGGTGATGCCAAGAATGCTCATCTCAAGGTGCTAGAAGGTGCCGAGGAAAGGTTGCAGCTGGTCAAGGCTGACCTTTTGGACTATGACAGTGTAGCGGCGGCGATTGCCGGCTGTGAGGGCGTCTTCCATGTCGCCTGCCCTGTCCCCTCCGGCCGATCAACCGACCCAGAGGTGAGTTCTCAAGAACATGCATCTCATAGTTTGTGTGATTCTGAGGCGAATATGAACATACAACTGTTGAACACAGTGGCTTAGTAGAATGCAGTCTTTCAGCATAAGTAGCTCTACTTGACCTTAGACAGAAATCTTCTCAACGATGTTGCCCAAAGATCCCCTAGAAGGACGATCTCTGACTGGCAGGAGACATTCTGAATGTATACTCCATAAGGTGTGAGATCTGCAACATTGTTATGGTAGCAGTCTAGCAGACATAGTTATCTGGTTTGAGGCTCACCTTACTTTTTCCTGTACCAGTGCCATCATCTACATGTAACCACATACTTAATTTCTAGAAACAAGTATCTATTTTGATGTTGTATTCGTTACTGCTTTGTAGACAGAGATCATAGCTCCTGCTGTAACAGGCACACTGAATGTGCTGAAGGCCTGCCACGAGGCAAAAGTTAAGCGAGTAGTCATGGTGTCTTCCGGTGCTGCAGTGGTCGCTAATCCTAACTGGCCCAAGGGCAAAGCCTTTGATGAAGAGAGCTGGTCAGACGAGGACCACTGCAGAAAGAATGGGGTAAGGCAACACCTGTTTGGCTGTATGATTGTTTAGCCTATGTGATCTACTTCCTCCGTCTTAAAAATAAGTGACTCAACTTTGCACTAACTTTGTAAAGTTAATGCAAAGTTGAGTCACTTATTTTGGGACGGAGAGAGTATTATATTACACAGACTCCTAATTTTTGGGCTAAATGTTTCACTTGGAATGTATAGGATTAAGAGTTGATTTTAAGGTTCACATTTACCACTTTGCTTAGATCAAAGGGTGGGTAAACCACCCTAGTTCCAAGCTCTAACTTCGATCTGAGAGAAACCACTAAGCTCAATGTAGACCGCAAGCGTTTAGCTGCGAAAACACTGCAAAAATCCCGTTACACTCACATGCCTCTGCAACACCACATCCCAGTATTAGAACAAATGTCCGGAATGAATCTTATCTAATGAGTCACTTGCTCACTGGCCTTGATCCTCCCTAGATCTGTATCTTTTAGCAAGAGTCACTCCACCTTGTGCTGATCATCAGAGTCTAGAGCCCGTTTGAACACTTACTGTCTTTTTTGGTTAAATATTTCGTTGATGGAATTCCTTTTTATGTCTTGATGAGTTCACCCTGTTCTTTGTCTTGATGGGACACCATTGATCTGAGCAATGTATACATGTCTCATCAGCAGCTCACGATTTGAAATGGATCCTTGCACTTACCTCTTACTAACAAAACTTATGCCCAAGAAGGTTCAAAAGTTACAAAGCAAACCGGCTAAAATAAGAAAGAAAAAAAAATAACAAGTTCTAGGATAACCATGACCTACAAACTAATGAACTAGGAAGAAGCCCCCAAAAAAAAGCAAAACAGACAGAACAGAGCAAAACCCTGCTGGTAGTTGCCGTTGACTGAAAATTTAGTTTTGACTCATAGATTGGTTCTAACTTAGATATTGGCTTTGACTCAAAACAGGTCGATTTTTGGTTTTGAACTTGAAGTCGCTTTTTATTCATGCATGCTGTTTCTATGTTTTGCTCTGTTTTCAAAGAGACGGAATTTGCTGAACGTTCAGCTCGTCCATATCTCTAGACCACACAAGAGAGGATTTTCCAAAGGGGAAGCATGGTCAATAGTTGGCTTTCAGCTTTAGGTTAATGCAATTTTTTTAGGAAGGTTAATGCAAAATTATTCTGCTAACCACACAAGATACTGCTCGTGTCTTGTTATTCTTATAAAAGTTATTCCTTTTTCTGCTTCACCCATTCAAAACAAACATGTGTTGTTATTTGGCAGGATTGGTATTACCTTTCCAAAACACTAGCGGAGCGCGAGGCTTTTGCTTATGCAGCAAAAACTGGGTTGGACATTGTAACTATTTGCCCATCATTGGTAATTGGACCCTTGATACAGTCTACAGTAAATTCGAGCAGTAAAGTTCTCCTTAATTATTTGAAAGGTGGGTGTGTTATGTTGTTATTCTAGTCTTCTCTTTGTTTTCATTATATAAATTATGGACATCAAAAAGGGTCTCTGCACTTGGTTGCACGTTTCCAACTGAACAAAAGATACTGTACTATTTAATCGTAAAAAAAAAACTGCATATCATTGAAATGAAGGCTGTTCACCAAACTAGTTTAGGGTTATAGTTCTGTTTCTGTAACACTAAAATACTTATCATTTTGCAGGAGAACATGATACTGTAGAAAATAGAAGCAGGGATATAGTGGATGTTCGTGATGTTGCCGATGCTATTCTTCTGGCATATGAGAATCCAGAGATGTCCGGACGGTACATATGTAATTCACCTGCAATAAGAGTCTCTGATATGATAAATATACTGGAGACTTTATATCCAACCTATATATATCCCAAAAGGTAAGCGCCTTTTCTCAGGAGGAAACTTTTCTTGTATCTTACCTGTGTTATAGCTATTTTAGTTCTGCATATCATGAGCAAGTTACCATTGCCTAAAAAGCAAGGATGAATAACCTTCAATTCACTTTGAAAATATACTAGAATTGAGCGCACATTTGTCTTTCCTGGGATAAGCATGTTCCTTCATCGCTTGGAAGTACTTGAATGGGGACTGACAAATTGAATAAATCCTAGTAGATATTCACATTCCTAGAATTCCACACCAGTGAGCATGTAGTTTGTGACATGGACTGTAAAATTTAATGAACCAAGGTTGTTTCACCATATCACCAAATGCTGCTCAATGTGTGTCCTTCACCCCTGCTTTTCCATGCTTAACTCGGATGAACTTATTTTTCTCTCCAAATTTCTATGTAGCTTTACGGAAGTGGAAGACAATCTTATTTATAGTTCAGAGAAACTTCAGAAGCTGGGGTGGACCTTCAGACCTGTAGAGAAGACCCTCGGAGACAGTGTCGAATCCTACAAAGCGTCTGGCATCCTGAACCGAGCATCAAATTGGGACAAGCCTGGCTGTTGATCCTCGCAAATTATTTCTGATTCATGTAAGCAGTGAAACAAAATAAGTTGGTGAGTGGTGACGCAGTCATGAAGAGAATCATGTTAGCACCAAAAACAAATAATAAGTACTTGAGAATTTCTTTTGGGAGTTTGGAAATCCTTCAAGCAAAGTAGTAGATTGCTGCACTGTCCTGATGTTTCTATGAGTGCCTTGTTGCACATTATGCTCAGTTGATCAACTGCTGGTAAGTATCAGACATCCTGAGCTTTTTGGAACTTGCTACATTTTTATTATTCAGACATCTCGGCACGCTCCAAGAGCGCCAAGTGATTGTGTGTTGTTTGGGCGGAGGATGCCCTACAAAGTTAAAAATGTGCCCTAGATACGCCCCTGTCATTAGTTATCCTGTGTTCACTGTTCGTGTCTAACCTGCATAAAAAATGACAATGTGAAGACAATTTTTTCTTTCCAAACTAGTGATGATAGCTTTGACAAAAGTATATAGCGAATGCATCAAGATTGAATGCATGTGTGAGAATCCAACAATGGCATTAACCGAACACCTAATGATCTTACAATGTCAACTTACAATCTTTAACACTTAATAAACGACAATCCGGCCAGGCAGTGACATGGCCATGTGTAATTGAGGGCAACCTGAAAAATTGTCTATTAACTAGTCCCTCCGTTCGGAAATAAGTGACGCTGTTTTAGTTCAAATTTGAAATTTGAACTAAACATCGCCCACTTATTTCTCTACTCGTTCACTTCACACTGGGGGCATATCTTAACACAGGAACCTGCAAGTTGGCGCTTGCTGGCTTCATCAGATGCAGAGGTGTAGTCCTCATGGTTAGCCACCTTATGTGAATTCAATGAGCCATAACAGAAAGTGATGTCACGCACGTCGAGGGAAGCGGCCATTAAGGCAAAAGATGAATTTTAATCCCCAGATAAGCACCGTTGGCAACGGCACTGGAAACCAAATCCTTCAGTGAGAATCTTCTGCCTGGCGTTCACATCCATGCTTGTATCAATGTAGCAGATGCGCAGCTCTTCACCTATGACAGATGCAAAAGAGCAGAATTAAGATATTTGGTGCCCATCAGTCTTTTTTGCTTTTAACTGTTGTCAAGAGAACAAATGCTAGATAGGTACTGCTACACCTATCTATACCTTCGTCAATATCACGAAGGGTCTTCAATTTAGCGTCTGCGTTTTCCAGCCAAACTATGTGAGTATTTGGATCTGCAAGTTGACAGGAAAAGAATATGAATATTTGGATTTGAATTTGAAAAGAAAGGGAAGTGATACCCAAGCAAGTAGAAAAATCGCTGCTTATAGGATGGAATTACATCCATTGTTGTGCGTCACCATTATACTAGCAATCTTCTTTCTGATGCATCAATGGAAGACAATTCATCTTCTTTCGAATGTAAAACAATATAGGCACTTCATCATCGGTGAAACGACAGCAAACAAATGCTACATTAGTGGGTATAACTTGGAGTTGCATAGTACTGAAATATTATTGAAAACTCAGACAGCACAATCAACATTTACTATGCCACAACAAGACAGCAACAAGTTCTATGTCACAAGGAAATGCAGCAGTTAAATCCTTGCTTTCAAATAAGAACTTCAGAAGTCATAATGAGAGCCATTATGATAAATATTAATCTCCCTTTTCCCGTTAACAGGAGCATGTGAAGAGCCATACCACAGTCATGGTTGTAGAACGAGGGGAGCATATATACAGCATTGCCAACTGATGCATCGCATGTTACCGAGGCTACTGCTGAGGATAGAAGATCCTCATATGAACTTGCAACCAATTCAATACGGAATGCATTTACACGTATTCTTGCAAGTACATTGATGTACCATTGTTTGGTCAAAACTAATACTGTCAAAGAAACTTAACCATGAAAATGAGGTTGTAATAAGTCCAGGAAAACCAAATGATAAAGGAGGTGAAAGGATACAAGTTGTGAGTTCTTCCTGAAAGCCTGCCTTCCTAAAAGTGGACTTCAACAATTCGAACTCCTCTTCCATCTATTATATTCCAATTATATATGTCAGGACCGACCGCACAACAACATAGGGAAGGAAACATGTGAATGCCATGACATTCTTTTTTCTGAGATGATAAGAGTTACGGCTGCGAAGATGAACATATGGAGCATAAGAAAAATTAACTCCATTCTCACTTTCTCAGTAAAAAAACTAGCTCAACAGCTTGCAAAAAAGGCTAGTACCTCAATAAGTGTACCCTGGTGCAATTGGGCTGGCTGAAGAATGTCAAGACAATCTGCACCAACATCTCCTGATATAACCATGCAAGCTAGCCGCCTGACCATGTATGGGTACTTCAGACCACGTGAACTTCAGAGCACACAAGAATAAAAACAGATAAGCCAAGATGCTACACTGACAATCGAATGTCTAGCAAAACGGCAATACCGTACCAATAAGAAAACAAGTGTAACTGATAACATTATTAAAGAGAAGTCATGAGATGCACATCTACATCAAGATGAAATGCAGTAACCAACATACCTACAATGGTCGTCTAACAAAGACCAATCCGCCTTCTTCTCAATGCCATGGAATCCCTGAACAGGATGAAACCATGCATCTTAGCCGATTAAAAGAGACAGTAATTTTGCTCTTCCGAAAGACGGGAATTAGCAATGGTATTTTTTTATCCGTCTGACAGTAGAAGGGAATTAGCAATTAGAATAAAGTTAAGAGGTCATGGCCAATCATAATCTCTTTATTAAGAATATAATGTGAAGACTAGAGTCAATGCTCACAGAAGAACAAGGTAGCATACACTGTCATTACTGGAACTGTACAAATGAATAAGACGAGACCACTAAAACCTACTGAATCTGCAGGAGGAATAGTGCAAAGGCATCCTCACCTCGGCATGCTCCCGGCACGCGTCGCTGCAGAAGTAGCAGTCCCCTCTGGAGTCGTCGCCCTTCCCCGCTTTCCTCTTGAGGCAGCGGTAGCACACCTGAGGAGACCAATCCGATATACAGTTCACTCCATTCGTACCGAATATGAAGCCCTGGTGTGTGTGTGTGTGTGTGGGGGGGGCGGCGGCGGCCAGTGGTGGGGCGCTCACCTCGTGGACGAGAGACCGGGAAGGGGGGGCGACGAGAGGCTGCGCCGAGTGGAGGACCTCGCCGGTGGCGATGGGCCGGGCAGCGAAGACTCCGCGGCCGGCGGAGTCCGTCAAGGCTACGCGGACCGGCGGTGGGCCGCGGGCAGCGGCGACTGCCGCCGCGGTGGAGAGGAGGCGGCGGCGGACGAGGGACATTCAGGAATGCAGCCAGAGAGGAGATCTCACCCGTTCCGTTGATCTTTTTTCTTTTAGTTTAAGGCGATCTTTAGTTTTGTTTTTTGAACGCACTGCAAATAAATACCGACATACACTCACCCCTATCCAGCATATCATCTTAAATTGACGAAATCACAACAGACGATTTCGTACTCAGCATGAATTAGGGTTGTAAACGAGTTGAGATCAAACGAGTTGGCTTAGACTCAGCTCAGCTCATACTAAAATTCGAGTGAGCTTAAAATATGTCAAGCTCAAGGTCAAGCTGCAGACAGTGGCTCGTGCTTAGCTTGTAACAATTTTAAGTCAATCTTAAGCTAGTTTCGAGCTAAATAAGATAATTTTAAAATTATTTTAAGGTAAAATTTAAAGTAAGATAGATCACAACAAGAAAATCACTATGAAATTTGACTTATTCTTTTTAACTGAAGAAAAGATTGTGGATAGAAGACAACAAAGGTGCGTCTGTTCTTAAATTTTGACAAAAAAACAAGATATTGAACACATGGTTAGCCAAGTGTCATATTGAGGCTAATTTTTCTCCACACTTAATTTTCATGTTTGTTAGTAGGTAAAATGAAGAAACAAATCAGGTAAAATGAAGAAAAAAATAGTACAAAAATATATATGGCAGTTATTATCTCAATTCTTCGTAATAGACATAAAGATTATTTAATATACTTATATGATATGTAGCTATCCAGCTAATATCGAGCGAGCCAATGCTGGCTCAAGATCGACCCATTTCTTGATTGAGCTACATAAAGTGCTCGCGCTCACCTCATTTTTTTTCGAGTCGAGCTAAAATAGGAGTCGATCTCGAGCGGCTCATGAGCCTGGAGCTTTTCTTGCAGCCCTAACAGAAACGTCTTCTCCCACTAAATGCACACCGCCTGAAGGTACGACCATCAAGGTCAAGTTTAAGACTTAAACCCTGATGGAGTAGGAATACAACTGGACTTAATAAGACCTTGTACAATGCAAGATGCTTAGTGCTACCTCTTGAGCATGCGTTGGTTTTCTCTTAAAGAGGAAAAGATGATGCAACAAAGTAGCGTAATTATTTCCCTCAGTTTTTGAGAACCAAGGTATCAATCCAGTAGGAAACTACACGCAAGTCGCCTAGTACCTGCACAAACAATCAAGATAGGTTAGTACCAAAAATAATATAAAAATATATATTAAAGCCATTAAACATCCAAAACAGATAATATAATAGCATGGAACAATAAAAAATTATAGATATGTTGGAGACGTATCAAGCATCCCCAAGCTTAATTCCTGCTCGTCCTCGAGTAGGTAAATGATAAAAAAAATTAATATGGAATGCTACCTAGCATAATTGTTTTTAATATGGAATGCTACCTAGCATAATTGTAATGTAATTCTCTTTATTGTGGCATGAATGTTCAGATCCGAAAGATTCAAGATAAAAGTTTAATATTGACATAAAAATAATAATACCTAGCATAATTGTAATGTAATTCTCTTTATTGTGGCATCCCCAAGCTTAGGCTCTTGCCGCTCCTTGTTCCATAATCCATCAAATCTTGACTCAAAAAATTGAAAACTTCATAACACAAAACTCAAACAGAAAATCTCATGAGCTCCGTTTGTATAAGAAAACAAATCACCACCATAAGGTATTGTAATGAACTCATTCTTTATTTATATTGGTGTTAAACCTACTGTATTCCAACTTCTCTATGGTTCATACCCCCCGATACTAGCCATAGATTCATCAAATTAAGCAAACAACACACGAAAAACATAACCTGTCAAAAACAGAACAATTTGTAGTAATCCGTATCAAACGTATACTTCTGTAACTCCAAAAATTCTGAAATAAATTGGTGGACGTGATGAATTTGTCTATTAAGCATATGCAAAAAGAATCAACCTAAAAGCACTCTCCAGTAAAAATGGCAGCTAATCTCGTGAGCGCTAAAGTTTCTGTTTTTTACAGCAAGATCATTAAGACTTCACCCAAGTCTTTCCAAAGGTTCTACTTGGCACAAACACTAATTAAAAACATAAAACCACATCTAAACAGAAGCTAGATGAAATATTTATTACTAAACAGAAACAAAAATAAAATTGGGTTGCCTCCCAACAAGCGCTATTGTTTAACGCCCCTAGCTAGACATAAAGATAGAATAGATCTAGGTATTGTCATCCTTGGTATGCAATCCATAAATGGCTCTCATAATAGATTCATAAGGTAATTTAATTTTCTTCCTACGAAAGTGTTCCATGCCTTTCCTTAATGGAAATTGGAATCTAATATTTCCTTCTTTCATATCAATAATTGCACCAATCGTTCTAAGGAAAGGTCTACCAAGAATAATAGGACATGTAGGATTGCAATCTATATCAAGAACAATGAAATCTACGGGCACATAATTCCTATTTGCAATAATAATAACATCATTAATCCTTCCCATAGGTTTCTTAATGGTGTAATCCGCAAGGTGCAAATTTAAAAAACAATCATCAAATTCACGGAAACCTAACACATCACACAAAGTTTTTGAAATCGTAGAAACACTAGCATCCAAATCACATAAAGCATAGCATTCATGATTTTTAATTTTAATTTTAATAGTAGGTTCCCACTCATCATGAAGTTTTCTAGGAATAGAAACTTCTATTCTAGGAATAGATTGCATTAAAGCATCAACGATGTGTTTGGTAAAAGCTTTATTTTGAGCATAAGCATGAGGAGAATTTAACACGGATTGCAACAAGGAAATACAATCTATCAAAGAAAAATTATCATAATTAAATTCCTTGAAATCCAAAATAGTGGGTTCATTGCTATGTAAAGTTTTGACCTCTTCAATCCCACTTTTACCAATTTTCGCATCAAGATCTAAAAACTCCGAATCGTCGGGACACCTTTTAACTAAAGTTGACTCATCTCCAGTCCCATCTTTATCAAGATTCATATTGGAAAACAAAGATTTAATAGGAGACACATTAATCACGTTTAGATCTTCATCATTATTGTCATGGAAACTAGAAGAATACGCTTTTACAAAGCAATCATTTTTAGCACGCATCCTAGCGTTTCTTTCTTTGCACTCATCAATGGAAATTGTCATAGATTTGAGAGACTCATTGATATCATGCTTATGTGGAATAGATATAAGTTTCAAAGAATCAAAATAAAAAGAAATTCTAATCATTGAAATTCTTTTGCGAAATCATAAATTCTTTAACACTAGTCTCGAAATCAAAGGGCATCTTATTAAAATTTTCATAAGAGTTGTTGTAGGAATTACCATAATTATTAGAGGAATTACTAGGGAACGGCCTAGAATTAAAGTTTCCTCTATACGCGTTATTACCAAAGTTGTTCCTACCAACAAAATTCACATCCATAGCTTCATTATTATTCTCAATCAAAGTGGAAAAAGGCATATCATTAGGATCAGAAGAAACACTCTTATTAGCAAACAATTTCATAAGTTCATCCATCTTTCTACTCAAAACATTAATCTCTTTAATAGCATGAACTTTTTTACTAGTGGATCTTTCGGTGTGCCATTGAGAATAATTAACCATAATATTATCTAGGAGTTTAGTAGCTTCTCCTAAAGTGATTTCCATAAAAGTGCCTCCCATGTCGAATCTAAAAAGATTTCTAGAAGCAAAATTCAATCCGGCATAATTTTTTGTATAATCATCCATAAATTCAAACCATGTGTAGGACAATTACATATCATTAATTTCATCCTCTCCCAAGCTTGTGCAACATGCTCATGATCAAGTTGCTTAAAATTCATAATATCGTTTCTAAGAGAGATAATCTTAGCGGGAGGAAAATACTTAGAGATAAAAGCATCTTTGCACTTATTCCATGAATCAATACTATTTTAGGCAAAGAAGAGAACCAAGTTTTAGCACAATCTCTAAGGGAAAATGGAAATAGCTTGAATTTAATAATATCATTATCCACATATTTCTTCTTTTGCATATCACACAAATCAACGAAGTTATTCAGATGGGTAGCGGCATCTTCACTAGGAAGGCCAGAAAACTGATCTTTCATAACAAGATTCAACAAAGCAGTATTAATTTCACAAGATTCAGCATCGGTAGTAGGAGCAAAGCGGTATTAATTTTGTATAAAACGGCAAAGGTGAAGTGGGGGAGAGGAAAACAAGAGGCAAATGGCAAATAATGTAATGCGAGGGATAAGAGTTTGTGATGGGTACTTGGTATGTATTGACTTGGCATAGATCTCCCCGGCAACGGCGCCAGAAATGGCTAGTTGACGGGATATCAAATCTTGACTTGATTGGTGCAAATCCCTCGGCAATGGCGCCAGAAATCCTTCTTGCTACCTCTTGTGCATGCGTTGGTTTTCCCTTGAAGAGGAAAGGGTGATGCAGCAAAGTAGCGTAAGTATTTCCCTTAGTTTTTGAGAACCAATGTATCAATTGTGGCGCCCCCGGTTCAATCGTACACTAATCATGCACGCAAACGTGTACGATCAAGATCAGGGACTCACGGGAAGATATCACAACACAACTCTAAAAACATAAATAAGTCATACAAGCATCATAATACAAGCCGGGGGGCCTCGAGGGCTCGAATACAAGTGCTTGATCATAGATGAGTTAGCGGAAGCAACAATATCTGAGTACAGACATAAGTTAAACAAGTTTGCCTTAAGAAGGCTAGCACAAACTGGGATACAGATCGAAAGAGGCGCAGGCCTCCTGCCTGGGATCCTCCTAAACTACTCTTGGTCGTCGTCAGTGGCCTGCACGTAGTAGTAGGCACCTCCAGTGTAGTAGAAGTCGTCACCGACGGTGGCGTCTAGCTCCGGGGCTCCAACATCTGGTTGCAACAACCAGGTCAAAAGGAAAGGGGGAAAAGAGGGAGAAAAGCAACCATGAGTACTCATCCAAAGTACTTGCAAGCAAGGATCTACACTACATATGCATGGGTATTTGTGTAAAGGGGAAATGTCGGTGGACTGAACTACAGAATGCCAGAATAAGAGGGGGATAGCTAGTCCTGTCGAAGACTAAACGCTGGCGACCTCCATCTTGACATGTAGAAGAGAGTAGATGGTAAGTTCACCAAGTATCATCGCATAGCATAATCCTACCCGGCGATCCTCCCCTTGTCGCCCTGTGTGAGAGCGAATACCGGGTTATATCTGGCACTTGGAAGGGTGTGTTTCATTAAGTATCCAGTTCTAGTTGTCATAAGGTCAAGGTACAACTCCGGGTCGTCCTGTTACCGAGGATCACGGCTATTCGAATAGATAAACTTCCCTGCAGGGGTGCACCACATTACCCAACACGGTCGATCCCATTTGGCCGGACACACTTTCCTGGGTCATGCCCGGCCTCGGAAGATCAACATGTCGCAGCCCCACCTAGGCATAACAGAGAGGTCAACACGCCGGTCTAAATCCTATGCACGCAGGGGTCTGGGCCCATCGCCCGTTGCACACCTGCACGTTGCGAACACGGCCGGTCAGCAGACCTAGCAACCTCCATTTCAAAGGAATTTGCGTTACGCGGTCCAACCCGGTGCTCGCCGCTCAGTCGCGGACTTCATGAAGGCTTCGGCTGATACCACGACATCGCGTGCCCATAACTGTTCCCGCGTAGTTGGTTAGTGCGTATAGGACAGTGGCCAGACTCAGATAAAATACCAAGAACTCGTTAAGCGTGTTATTTTAAAATAACCGCGAACGCCGACCAGGGCCAGGCCCACCTCTCACCCAGGTGGTCTCAACCTGCCCTATCGCTCCTCCACAAAGATCCACCCAAAGGGTCGTCGGGACAAAGGTCCTTTAAGCCCCCAATCCATGAATCCCTCGCGGGTACTCTACGAGCCGACCCGACTTCAGTCACCACATGTATCATGTATAAAGTATATAGTATATACCCGTGATCACCTCCCGAGTGATCACGGCCCGATAGTATAGCATGGCAGAAGGACAATAATGTAGGGCCAATGATGGAATACTAGCATCCTATACTAAGCATTTAGGATTGCAGGTAAATGTAACAACAGTAGTAGCAAGGACAGGCTATGCATCAGGATAGGTTAAACGGAAAGCAGTAACATGCTACACTACTCTAATGCAAGCAGTAGAGAGAAGGAATAGGCGATATTTGGTGATCAAGGGAGGGCTTTCCTGGTTGCTCTGGCAAGAAGGAGGGGTCGTCAACACCATAGTCGTACTGGGTAGCAGGCTAGCAGCAGCGTCGGTCTCGGTGTCTAGCGAGAGAAGAGGGGGAAGAAACAATGAATACCAGGCAAACAGATGCATATCGATGCATGACACGACAAGTAAGGGTGCTAGGAGTGCCCTAACGCAGTAGGAGGTGATACCGGTGAAGGGGGGAAACATCCGAGAAAGTATACCCGGTGTTTACGCTTTCGGACAGATGAACCGGAGGGGGAAAGTTGCGTGTTCGCTATGCTAGGGATGTGTGGCGGACAAACAGACTGCGTATCCGGATTCTTCTCGTCGTTCTGAGCAACTTTCATGTATAAAACTTTTTCAGCCGAGTTACGGATTATTTTCTATAATTTTTCAAAGATTTAAACAATATTCTGAAAAACCCTGAAATTTTGCTGTTTTAAAAGGCTACAACTATGGATCTGTACCTCCTATGATTTTGTGCCTTATATCTATTTTGAGCATTTTTCTATGATCTACATGTTAGTACTAATTACATCCACATTAGAGTTCATTTGCTTGACCATCAACAGAACTAAAGTGGCTATGAAAATAAAGTTGTTTTCCAGTTTTTTTTGTTAACAGAACATTGAACTTTGTGATTTTCGTAGGAATTAATCCATGCATCGAAAGAGTTTGGTCCAGTGGGATAAAATGGAATTTGTCAAGTATACTTTCTACTCGTATTTTCTTTAGCCCTGTTAGTAGTAGTTTAGCCCCAGTTTAAGGGCAGACGAGGGGGTTACTCGATGTAGAAATGAAAAAGCTAGCTAGTCTTTTCTGATAGCTAGTAGCGACAATAGATTCAGCAGACAACGTCATGCAAGCGAGCTTGGCGGACGGCGCTGCATGGCGTATCGTGGGCGAGGTAGGAACACAATGGCGGGGCATGCGTGGCGCCGGCTTGGCGGCCGATGGGAGAAGCGGCTGGCGGCGGCAGCGAAGGCGGCGACGAATGCGACAATCAGACAGCGGCAATATGCATATCTGGCGTCGGGTGCGGTGGTGGCCAGGAGCTCGGTGAGCACGGCCTCGTAGTTACCGCGCACGCGAGGGCAAACTAAGGGGTTGTAGAGGCTCTACGGCCTCCGGGGAAGCGAGTGGACTCGCTGGAGTAAACAAACGGTCGCCGAAGCACGACCGGCGACGAGCTACGCAGGGGAAAAGCTTCGACAATGGCGGGGACGACGCGGTAAGCGACTACGGCACGGCAGAGGGAAACAGAGGGGAAGGAGAGCTCACAGTGGGGGCGCATGGGGGCCCGATGAGTGAACGGGAGTGCAGAGGCGACCGACGTTGGTGACGGCGACCGGCATCCTGAGGAAGAAGTCGAGCTCCGAGCGGCGTCGTGGGGGCGTCCAGGTCCTCTTGGATTGGCGTAGAGGAAGAAGGGGAGGACGGCACAGGTCGGGGTCGGCTCAGGGGCGAGGTGAGGCAACGACGACGAGGTCCGGCGACGGCGATGAAGGGCGCCGGCTCGGGGCCGTGGGCGTCCAGATCGGGGAGCGGGACGCGAGGGAGAGAGGGGGTTAGCTAGGGTTCCAGGCGCCGGGGAGGGAGTCGCCGGATATATAGGTGAGGCTGGCCGGGCGATGGCCGGCGCATGGCCGGCGACGGGGCGATGGCCGCCATGCAACCCCCCCCCCCCGGTTCCTGTAGTAGAAAGGGGATGAGGGAGTGGGCCGGCCAGTTCTTTGAGCCAAGGCCCAAGGGAGGAGGTTTATCTTTTATAATTTCGTTTTATTTATCTTTTATTTTGTATTTACTCTTTTATTTTACTATTAGCATATTTTAGTTTTATTAAAGTATGAGACCAATACCTAAATTAATGTTTTAGTTTAACCCCCTGCCACAAAAGTTTGGTACCCCATTAAATTAATTTTATATTTTAGAAATTATAAAAGGCATCTAATTAATTATGAATGCCACTGTTTTAATCATTTTTAAGCACTTAAACATTATCTAAAGTTTTCGTTTCTTCACCAATATTACCTATACATTATTTGGCTCACTCCGAACATTTTAGTTTTAATATTTGAAAACTTTTATTGTTTGCTTGATTTAGAATTTGAATTTGAATCGGTTTCAAATTAAGGCGAGATTAGCAATAGTAATCAAGGTGACGTGGCATCATTAGTACAGGGTTACTGTAGCTTAATTATCCGGGCATCACAAATCTCTTCTACTACAAGAAATCTCTACCCGAGATTTAAGAGATGGAGTACGGGGGAAGTTCTGGTTACGATCTAACGGATCTTCTCGGCCTTAGTTTCTCTTCTCGAAGAGGTTGATCCATAGCGTTGATGTCTTCAATTTAATGCATACGGGCATCATGATGAAGTCGTCATTCTTCCTTCGGGGTCTCCATCGTACTTACAAAAAAGATAAGGGGGAAAACTCGTGAAGTGCGAAGCTCAATACATGTTAGGTACCTAGGGGCTACCTCAGTGAACGAGGTATAGAGTCGCCGCGAGTTGAAATTCGAGAAGTCATCGAGAGTAAGTTAAGAAGGTGAAATAAGGACTTTCAAGCGGATAGGCAACCGTTTGTCGCCTGAAACGAAATGTGACAGGGTTCAGAGCAATGGGAAAGTATTGCGTCTGGTACCAGAATAGATCACTAGGAAGGTGGCCCTTGAATTACATACGAAGCCAAGTGGGTGGAATAACTTTGGAAATAGGGGTGTGCAGAAGAACCAGGTTTGGATCATGTGGAACTGTGGGTTATGGGCCCACCATGTGGGTTAAAAGTAGAAGGAGTGGTGACATCTTGTGTGATCATGTAAGCAAGGCATGATAGAGGATAGCCTGTCATTTATGTCGGCAACAACATCGGTACCAATGGCGAGGGACGAAGAGAACCATTTTCCTGCTTGTTGAACAAAGCGGACCAATAGGCAAAGTTCTCGTCCATCGGCGGTTGCCGGAGTGTTGTCAACAAAAATAACAGGGTCTTACTGACAGAGTGGTACATGATACGTCTCCGTCGTATCTACTTTTCCAAACACTTTTGCCCTTGTTTTGGACTCTAACTTGTATGATTTGAATGGAACTAACCCGGACTGACGCTGTTTTCAACAGAATTGCCATTATGTTGTTTTATGTGCATAAAACATAAGTTCTCGGAATGACCTGAAACTCCACGGAATATCTTAGAATAAATAATAAAAAATCCTCGCCAAAGATGAAGACCAAGCGGCCCACACCCTGTCCACGAGGGTGCCCCCCCCCTCCTGGGCGCGCCCCCTACCTCGTGGGCCCCCTGGAAACCTTCCGACGCCAACTCCAACTCTATTTATTGGCTTTCGGGGAGAAAAAAATCAGAGAGAAGAAATCATCGCGTTTTACGATACGGAGCCGCCGCCAAGCCCTAATCTCTCGGGAGGGCTGGTGCAGAGTCCGCTCGGGGCTCCGGAGAGGGGATTCATCGCCGTCGTCATCATCAACCATCCTCCATCACCAATTTCATGATGCTCACCGCCCGTGCGTGAGTAATTCCATCGTGAAGCTTGCTGGACGGTGATGGGTTGGATGAGATTTATCATGTAATCGAGTTAGTTTTGTTAGGGTTTGATCCCTAGTATCCACTATGTTACGAGATTGATGTTGCTATGACTTTGCTATGCTTAATGCTTGTCACTAGGGCCCGAGTGCCATGATTTCAGATCTGAACCTATTATGTTTTCATGAATATATGTGAGTTCTTGATCCTATCTTGCAAGTCTATAGTCACCTACTATGTGTTATGATCCGCAACCCCAAGTGACAATAATCGGGACCACTCCGGTGATGACCATAGTTTGAGGAGTTCATGTATTCACTATGTGCTAATGCTTTGTTCCGGTTCTCTATTAAAAGGAGGCCTTAATATCCCTTAGTTTCCAATAGGACCCGCTGCCACGGGAGGGTAGGACAAAAGATGTCATGCAAGTTCTTTTCCATAAGCACGTATGACTATATACGGAATACATGCCTACATTACATTGATGAATTGGAGCTAGTTATGTGTCACCCTATGTTACGACTGTTACATGACGAACCGCATCCGCATAATTATCCATCATCGATCCGGTGCCTCACGAGCTTTCCATATCTTGGTTTACGCTTATTTACTTTTTACGTCATCTTGTTACAATCACTACAAAATACCAAAAACATTACTTTTGCTGTCTTTACTTTTGTTACCGTTACCACCACTATCATATTACTTTGCTACTAAACACTTTGCTGCAGATACTAAGTTTCCAGGTGTGTATGAATTGACAACTCAGTTGCTAATACTTGAGAATATTCTTTGGCTCCCCTTGTGTCGAATCAATAAATTTGGGTTGAATACTCTACCCTCGAAAACTGTTGCGAGCCCCTATACTTGTGGGTTATCAAGACCTTTTTCTAAGCGTCGTTGCGGGAGCATAGCTCTATTCTTTGAGTCACTTGGGATTTATATCTTTGGACACTATGAAGAACTTGAAAGACGCTAAGACAACAATTTATCCCTCAACTACGAGGGGAGGTAAGGAACTGCCATCTAGCTCGCACTTGATTCACCTTCCGTTATGAGTAAGCTAGCAACACCTAAACACCTGCTTCGCTATTCGTTCCGATATGTCGCATGTTATTGATGATGCCACTTCGCTATGCATGATACTTATGATGAAACTACTTCTATGCTTGATACCACTCTGTGTCCCTTGGTGAATTTCTAGATGAACAAATTTCTAGGTCTAGAGGGAGAGAAACTATTGAAGCTGATAATATTGATGAAAGTGATGATGAAGATATGCCTGCTATTCCTGAGGGTTATCTTTTTGATATGGAATCTTCTGCAGCTATTTTTGCTTGCCAGGATAGATACGAACTTAAGAGGCTGCTAGTTAAATGGAGTAAAGAATCTCTTAGGGACAGAATGTAACCTGATCCTGCTTTTGCTACTTCACCTATTTGTGTTCCCGATAAGGATTATGAATTTTCTGTTGATCCAGATATAATTACTTTGGTTGAATCTGATCCTTTTTATGGCTGTGAATCTGAAACTGTTGTGGCACATCTTACTAAGTTAAATGATATAGCTGCCCTGTTTACTAATGATGAGAGATCGCGCTACTTTTATATACTCAAAATATTTCCGTTCTCATTAAAGGGTGATGCTAAGATATGGTTTAATTCTCTTGATCCTGGTTGTGTGCGTAGTCCCAAGGATATGATTTATTACTTCTCGCTAAATATTTCCCTGCTCATAAGAAACAAGCTGCTTTGAGGGAAATATACAACTTCGTGCAGATTAAAGAAGAGAGTCTCCCACAAGCTTGGGGGAGGCTTCTCAAGTTACTTAATGCTTTGCCTGATCATCCTCTTAAGAAACCTGAAATACTTTATATCTTTTATAATGGACTAACCGATGCTTCCAGAGATTACCTGGATAGTTGTGCTGGTTCTCTTTTCAGGGAAAGAACACCGGATGAAGCTGAAATTCTATTGAATAATATGTTGACAAATGAAAATAATTGGGCACCTCCCGAGCTAACTCCCGAGCCAGCTCTGAGCCAATTCGAGCCTATTCCTAAACCAACTCCGAAGAAGAGAGGTGTTCTATTTCTCGATCCGAAAGATATGCAAGAGGCAAAGAAATCTATGAAACAAAAAGGTATTAAAAGTCAAGATGTTAAGAATTTACCTCCTATTGAAGAAATACATGGTCTTAATTTACCGCTTTGTTGAAGAAGTATATGATCTCAATTCTTTATTCATTGAAGAACCTCCCGATCCCGATATCCCGACACGGTAGTAAAGGTAAATTCTCTCTATAGATATGATAAAGCTGAAGTCCCTCCTACTAAAATTGCTAGTCAGTGCTTGGATGAGTTTGATAACTTTATGTTTAAGCAAGATGACTTTAATGCTTATTTTGGTAGACAACTAAAACAAAATACCTTTATGATTAAACACTTGGGTGACTTTATGGCTAATATTAGAGGTGAACTTAAACTTGTTAGCAAACATGCTTCTATGGTTACCGCTCAAGTAGAACAAGTACTTAAAGCTCAGAAAGAAGTGCTTGATGAAATGAATAGTAAGAAAAATGATTATGCTGTTAGAGTGGCTACTAGAATTGGTAGAATGACTCAGAACCTTTGTATCCTGAAGGCCACCCTAAGAGAATCGAGGAAGATTCTCAGAGAAATAATATTGATGTACCTAGTTCTTCTAAAAGGAAGAAAAAGAAAAATGATAGGACTTTGCAAACTACTAGTGAACCTATTGTTGAACCACCTGATAATCCAAATGATATCTCTATGTCTGATGCTGAAACACAATCTGGTAATGAACATGAACCTAGTGAAGATGCTAATGATGATGTTCATGATGATTCTCAACCTAGTAATGATAATGATATCTCTATTGTTGAACCTGCTACTGATGTTGATAACCCACAATCAAAGAATCAACGTTATGATAAAAGAGACTTCGTTGCTAGGAAACATGGTAAAGAAAGGGAACCATGGGTTCAGAAACCCATGCCTTTTCCTCCCAAACCATCCAAGAAAAAGGATGATGAGGATTTTGAGCGCTTTGCTGAAATGATTAGACCCATCTTTTTGCGTATGCGATTAACTGATGTGCTCAAAACAAATCCTTATGCTAAGTATATGAAAGATATCATAACAAATAAAAGAAAGATACCTGAAGCTGAAATTTCCACCATGCTTGCTAATTATACTTTTAAGGGTGGAATACCAAAGAAACTTGGAGATCCAGGAGTACCTACTATACCATGCTCCATTAAGAGAAATTATGTTAAAACTGCTTTATGTGATTTTGGAGCCGGTGTTAGTGTTATGCCTATCTCTTTATACCGTAGACTTGACTTGAATAAGTTGACACCTATTGAAATATCTTTGCAAATGGCTGATAAATCAACTGCTATACCTGTCGGTATTTGTGAGGATGTGCCTGTTGTGGTTGCGAACGTTACTATTTTAACGGACTTTGCTATTCTTGATATTCCGAGGATGATAGTATGTCTATTATTCTTGGAAGACCTTTCCTTAATACTGCAGGGGCTGTTATTGATTGCAACAAAGGCAATGTCACTTTTCATGTTAACGGTAATGAGCACACGGTACACTTTCCGAGGAAACAACCTCAAGTTCATAGTATCAACTCTATTGGAAAAATTCCATCGATTATATTTGGAGGTTTTGAATTTCCTCTCCTTACTGTCAAGAAGAAATATGATATACTTATTATTGGGGATGTCCATATCCCCATTGAGGTAACTTAGTGTTATTCGAAATTTCTCCGGTTCCATGTTAATCGGAATGAGTTTGTTAACAAGACCTGATCAACCTTGTTAGTGGATTCCTTTTGATGAGCATGAGATGGATGAAACTAGAAGCACAACCTTCAGTACCCTCTTTATATTTTCTGTTATTTAGTAGAAATAAAGTAAAATAGTATTTTTCTGTCTGTTTCCTGATTTATCCGTGCAATATAAAAATATCCCAAAAATAAAAGTCCTCAGAATGCCATGCCAATTTAATATGATTTTTTCGGGAATATTTGAGGATTTTTAGTGCCAAAATTACATGAGGGAGCTGCCACACCTGCCACGAGGGTGGAGGGCGCGCCTAACCCCCTGGGCGCCCCACGCCTCATGGGCCCATGGTGGCCCTCCTCCACTTATCCTGCACCCATCTTCTTCCTCTGCCTCACACAAACCCGAAAAACCAACTCAAGCACGAGTTCCGGCCACTTTTTGCTGTGATTTTTGATCTCCTTGCTCAAAGCACCTCTCGCAAAACTGCTTGGGAGATTGTTCCTTGGTATGTGACTCCTCTATTGGTCCAATTAGTTTTTGTTCTAGTGCTTTATTCTTTGCAAATTTGTGCTGCATAGGTGACCATGTTCTTGAGCTTGCATGTCAAATTTTTATGGTTCCAAGTAGTTCTAATGCTTGATATAGGCTCTAGGCACTTATAGGAGTAGTTGCTATCGATTTTATTGAAGTTGGTTCACTTTTGTTTGAAGTTACTAAAAATTTCAGAAATTTTTCAGAGGAAACAATATGTTTAGGAAGATGTTCCAAGGTGGTTCTTTAAGGAAGCAAGGTCCCAGGATTGCAATGCGTGATGCTGACGAGGAACCACCAAGAGACGCTCTTGTGAGGCCCTGTGAATGGCCTTCGAAAATTTCATGGATCAAGCGGGAATCAAAGAAGAATTTAACGATATTTGCATAATGCCGGTCTTGAGGATTTTGAGGCTGACAAATGCCCCAGTATCATGATCTCACAAGTTCATTTGTGAGGAGGTTTGAGTTTTCATCTTCGCGTAATTCTCCTTGGTCATGTTTGACCTTTATGACAAATCTTATACCACGGACTTAGAGGATTTCACTTTTGCGTGCAAACTTCCATCGTGGGGTAGTGTCAGGATCCCCTAAATCTGAATTTAGAGACTTTCTTGCTAGAATAACTGTGGGGAATCTAGAGATATAACACAAGCCACTATAGGGAGCATTCACTTTCCTGCTATACATTATTTTGCTCTCTTCATAGGTAGATGCATAAATGCTAAGGATGAAGCATGTCACATGTGTGTCCCTGATCTCAGCATTCTCAGGAGTGCTGTGTTAGGTGACCAATCTTATCATATGGGAGTCATTGTAGCTCGTAGGTTGCATCATAATAGACAAAACGGAGATTTCTTTGGAGGAATTTATGCAACCCGCTTAGCTAATTTTCTTGAGATAGACATTCATGAGGGTGATATGGAGTTACCCCCTGCTTATTTAGATTTTGATTCTATGGTTTCCCACCAGTTTGTTGAGAGGATCAACCACCTCTCTCCGATGTCGACTAATCTTTAACAAACGACATGTTGTCCATATTACTCTTCCCGCTCCTGCCTTCTTTGATTCTCGAGACAAAGGAAGATATATTATTACCAGAGAGGAGGCAGATGAGTACGAGAGAAGAGCGGAGGTGGCTCGACGCCACGCTGCAGCTCAGGAAGCAACAACTGCTGCATCGTAGTATGACCCCAGCTACACCTACGGGTATCCGCCAGGCTATCCCTGGCAATAGACCAACTTAGGCCGAAAGCCTAAGCTTGGGGGAGTACGTATTTCCCACCGACATTACATTCATGTTCACACACACTCATTGGTAGATGTCGGTGCTCATACTTTTTCACTGTAATATCCATGCTAGTTTACTTTCTTTTTCCTGCTTTCTTCTTGTGTGTTTGTTAAACTTTAAGAAAACAACAAAAAATTAGTGTAGCTTCTAGTTAGTTTACTTTCCTGCTGTAGTAGTAATAGTTAAAAAGAAAACCCAAAAATATTTCCCGTTCTTCTTTTGCTTGTTGGGAGCTTTCCCGTGTAAATAGTTTTATTTCTTTTCTTTTCTCTGGGGGTCAGTAGGAGAAGTCCATGATTAAATTGTTGAAGTGGCTCTTATATGCATCATTGTTGATTTAACCAAGAGCCCATATTGCCTTGTCTTCTCCTATTTATTGAATGCTCATGATTCCGGCTAATGCACGTGCACTCTTATTATTATTCACATCGTTCGGTCGTGCAAGTGAAAGGCAATTATGATGACATATATGATGGATCGATCGAGATGGGAAAAGCTGGTATGAACTCGACCTCTTTTGTTTTTGTAAATATGATGAGTCCATCGTTCTTGATTCAGCTTATTATGAATAAACATGTTTGCAATGACAATTAGAGATCATAGTTGCTTGTGCCATGCTTGATTATCTACGAGTTATAATGGTTTACCTTGCGTGCCAACATGCTATTGAGATGGTTGTGATGTGGTATGATGGGGTGGTATCCTCCTTTGAATGATTTAAGTGACTTGACTTGGCACATGTTCACGCATGTAGTTGAAACAAATCAACATAGCCTTCACGATATTTATGTTCATGGTGGATTATATCCTACTCATGCTTGTATTCAATGTTTATTAATTTTAATGCATGTTCATGACTGTTGTCACTCTCTAGTTGGTCGCTTCCCAGTCTTTTGCTAGCCTTCACTTGTACTAAGCGGGAATACTGCTTGTGCATCCAATCCCTTAAACCCCAAATTTATTCCATATGAGTCCACCATACCTTCCTATATGCGGTATCTACCTGCCGTTCCAAGTAAATTTGTATGTGCCAAACTCTAAACCTTCAAATAAACATTTTGTTTTGCATGCTCGAATAGCTCATATATCAACTAGGGCCTGCCCTTATCTTCCTTGTTAGGCGGGTTATTCTGAAGAGGAGTGGACTCTGCTCCTCACACACGAGAAAATGGCTAGTCACCGGGATGCCCAGTCCCATGCTTTATGCAAACTAAATCAAAATAATTGCAAACAAAACTCCCCCTGGGACTCGTTGAATGTTGGAGGCACTCGTTGTTTCGAGCAAGCCATGGATTGATGCTTGTGGAGGAGGGGAGTATAAACTTTACCATTCTGTTTGGGAACCGGCTATAATTTGTTTAGCATGGAAGATATCGTCATCTCTTAGTTGTTATGTTGACAATGAAAGTATGCCTCTCAAAATTTAATTTATCTCTATTTCAAAACCGAGCTCTGGCACCTCTACAAATCCCTACTTCCCTCTGCGAAGGGCCTATCTATTTACTTTTATGTTGAGTCATCACCCTCTTATTAAAAGCACTAGTTGGAGAGCACAGCTGTCATTTGCATTCATTACTGTTAATTTATATTGGGTATGACTATGATTGGATCTCTTTTACCATGAATTACAATATCTAGTCAGTCCTTGATCTTTGAAGGTGCTCTGCATTTATGTTTTGCGGTCTCAGAAAGAGCTAGCGAGATACCATCTTGTTATATCATATTATGATTATTTTGAGAAAGCGTTGTCATCCGAGATTTATTATTATGGCTTGCTAGCTGATTATGTTATTGATATGAGTAAACATGAGACCTAGGAGTTATTGCAAATGTGGTTAGTTATGATCTTTCTTTGAAAACCTGAATGTTGGCGTGACATAGGTACACCAACAAGAGCAAACAGAGTTTGTAAATAATTTTCTTTTTCTCTTTCAGTTTGTCAACTGAATTGCTTGAGGACAAGCAAGGGTTTAAGCTTGGGGGAGTTGATACGTCTCCGTCATATCTACTTTTCCAAACACTTTTGCCCTTGTTTTGGACTCTAACTTATATGATTTGAATGGAACTAACCGGATCGACGCTGTTTTATTGAGAATTGCCATGATGTTGTTTTATGTGCGTAAAACAAAAGTTCTCGGAATGACACGAAACTCCACGGAATATCTTAGAATAAATAATAAAAATCCTCGCCAAAGATGAAGACCAAAGTGGCCCACACCCATCCACGAGGGTGGGGGCGCCTACCTCATGGGCCCCACAGAAACCTTCCGACGCCAACTCCAACTCTATTTATTAGCTTTGGGAGAAAAAATCAGAAGCGAAGAAATTATCACGTTTTGTACAATGGAGCCGCCGCCAAGCCCTAATCTCTCTCGGGAGGGCTGATCTGGAGTCTGTTGGGGCTCGGAGGAGGATTCGTCGCCGTCGTCATCATCAACCATCCTCCATCACCAATTTCATGATGCTCACCGCCGTGCGTGAGTAATTCCATCGTAGGCTTGCTGGACGGTGATGGGTTGGATGAGATTTATCATGTAATCGAGTTAGTTTTGTTAGCGTTTGATCCCTAGTATCCACTATGTTCTGAGATTGATGTTGCTATGACTTTGCTATGCTTAATGCTTGTCACTAGGGCCCGAGTGCCATGATTTCAGATCTGAACCTATTATGTTTTCATTAATATATGTGAGTTCTTGATCCTATCTTGCAAGTCTATAGTCACCTACTATGTGTTATGATCCGCAACCCCGAAGTGACAATAATCGGGACCACTCCGGTGATGACCATAGTTTGAGGAGTTCATGTATTCACTATGTGCTAATGCTTTGTTCCGGTTCTCTATTAAAAGGAGGCCTTAATATCCCTTAGTTTCCAATAGGACCCGCTGCCACGGGAGGGTAGGACAAAAGATGTCATGCAAGTTCTTTTCCATAAGCACGTATGACTATATACTGAATACATGCCTACATTACATTGATGAATTGGAGCTAGTTATGTGTCACCCTATGTTACGATCATTACATGACGAACCGCATCCGCATAATTACCCATCACCGATCCGGTGCCTCTGAGCTTTCCATATAATCGGTTTATATTTATTTACTTTTTCATTGCTGTTGTTACAATCACTACAAAATACCAAAAACATTACTTTTGCTGTCTTTACTTTTGTTACCGTTACCACCACTATCATATTACTTTGCTACTAAACACTTTGCTGCAGATACTAAGTTTCCAGGTGTGGTTGAATTGACAACTCAGCTGCTAATACTTAGAGAATATTCTTTGGCTCCCCTTGTGTCGAATCAATAAATTTGGGTTGAATACTCTACCCTCGAAAATTGTTGCGATCCCCTATACTTGTGGGTTATCAGTACAACGAGGTGTTTACGTAAGCAGGGAAATATTACTGCTTATATCATATAGGTCACAAGAAAGGTTAACCAAACAATGGGAAGGAAAATGTGATTATAACATTAATCACATCAATGGTAAGGAAAAGGTGTTTATACTCAAGTATTAGAGTATATCTTTGCCAAAGAAAGGCAAAGCAAGATATTAAGGATAGGGCTCCAAGTATGTAACCAATTAGGTAAGGGGAGAGGAATTTCATGACATTACACAAACACCATTGTTTGAATAAATGATAAAGAAAATTTAGCATTGTGCTTCAAATGTTCTTATTGATGATAGGAGTACATGTTGGAGATATGCCCTAGAGGCAATCATGTATGATGATATTTCCTATGTGTTTATGAATAGAGATAGTCCTTGGACATTATCAATGATGTGTATCAGCAAGTATGTGACTTGTTTGTGGGACTATGCATTGTATGATGACTGTCCTAAAAGGTCCCTAATGAAAGGGCTGTGTGGACGCCAAGAACCGACTAGACCGGCATATGACACGATCGATGGCTTGGTCTCACTAGCCATGGAGCATTGGATGCTAACCGGATAATATGGACTTGGAAAGGTCTGGTCGGATTCGACGTGGTCGGATCTGAGTCGAGATAAGGTCCGAGTCGGACAGACGCAACTATGAGACGCAGCGATATGTCATCTGTGAGTCTCTAGTACAACATGCGTTCTATGTCCTAAGACCTGGTGGCGCATGTACTCGGGATGGTGACAGACTTGCTTTGGGCCGACCAAACGCTACTCTGTGGATCGGGTAGTTACAAAGGTAGGTTTCGGGTTTGTCCAGTCCCATCTTTGCGAGACATGGTCGAGCAAGATGGGATTTGCCCCTCCGATCAGGAGAGATATACTTTGGGCCCCTCGTGTGATCCGACCAGGATAAGCATGGCCATGCGACAAGGATTATGAGATAATCCAGATTGTGGTCGGCATCACTGAAACAAGAAAGAGGTCGGGCTAGCACAAGGATGACAATCTCGCCTTGAGCCCGACAACATATATCGTGTGGCAAATGGAACATAAGTGTGACACGTTGTACAGGTTCGCCTAACCAGTTTCATAGTCTGCTTGGTGGTCGGCACGCCTTGCTAGAGGCCGCTACCAACCGTGCAGGTCGGAGGTGATCCGAACTGTGACCAAGCCGACTTGAACCTAAAGGGGTCAGCAACTTAAGGGAAGGAACCTACGAGGTCGGTTCGTAGTACACCGGTCGGATGTGATCCGAACTGGACAAGGAACGCGACCGAGTAGACTTTGGGCTTTAGGGTCCGTGCAAGGCCCAAGTGTTGAGCCTGCGACGGATGCCTATATAAAGTGGAGGTGCGGCACACTCATGCGGTTGATCGCTTCGGCGCTGCGACTAGGGTTTGCATGTGTTGCGAATAGCCACCTCCACTCGCCGCCGTCTGTGTGATCAGACCTAGCAGTCCGCCGCACGGTGTTTCTCCTGCACGTGCGGATACTGTTAGAGGCGGTGCACTTGCGCCGCTCCGGCGAACTCGTATGTGGGATCGGACGACCTGCTATTCGAGGGAGATCGGACGAGGAGGAGATGATCCACGCGGACGCACTGCCCCAACTCTTCTTCCGCTGCACGGCACCGCGCGTCTATTGGTAACGAACTGTGATCCATCTCCCGTAGCATGTTCCTGGATGTTCTACGCATAGGAAAATTTTAATTTGCAGTCGACGCACCCTACCGTAGAATCCAACAGTGGTATCTGAGCCTCTGCTATAGGATTTGGTTTCAGATCGTATGCATATTAGATATGTGGAGGCGGCACATGAGATCTGTTGTCGTTGATAAGATCGGCTATGTGCACGGTTGATGTGATCAACTGCACATGGGGATCGTTGAGGCTATGTTTTCTGTAAATCGGGATTGATGAGGTCGTGACACGATCTACCCCTACCGGTCGGTTATCCGCCATCGGGGTTAACAGTGAAACGTAAATCCGAATCAGATTTGCGATGATTGATAAGATCGGCCAGATCAGAGAATTCGGCGTGATCGGAGTTCAGATGTGATCTGTGATTCGGCGTGATCGGAGTTCAGATGGGACCGCCGTGTGCGTAGCGCCGTGTATTTCGTACCCGACACACAAACTGGTAGAATGCGATTCTATGCATAACTTTGTTTTGCAGGTTTGATGTGAATAGTATGGCTCATGTGTATGTGATGCATGTGTGTAATTTATCATTGGCTGCGTGTCATGTTTGTCAGCCGGCAGGAGCCAAAGTGCTGTCATTATATTGTATAATGACCTGCGTGTTGACTTGTGACTCTATGTAAATTCATTACTAGTTGTAGTAGTTGGATAATAGAGATCAGGTTGGCGGCTTGGCGGCCCGACGTGACAAACAAGATGGAGTTCGTAGATGGTCATCGGAGTCGGAGCCGACCTGGAAGAACGTGCATGAAGGAGCCATACTATTTCACAATATGTGTTATATTTGTGATTGTTATGCTTCTTGTTTTCTATGCATGTTAGAATGGTAGAAAGATCCTCATTAATATCAAGCGAATTGCCATCCCGATGTTGCACCTTCGCACATCAAGTACGTCTATTAATGGGCTCATAAAATTGGGGTCTTCTTTGGGTGTCCTTGAACTGAAGGGTTAAGTGTGGGACACGGACATGCACTGCATCAGGTTAACTTGACAAGGCTATCAAAACGGTTTTGGGCCTTGTGGCAAAGAAGGTTGGGAGCCGGGGTATAAGATACCTTCCCGACCGACAGGAGTCGTATAGAGATACGATTAGCAAGGAGTTGCTTACCGGATAGGTATGTTGGCTAGCAGTGATGCTAAAGCTCACTAGTCGCATGCGCTAGTCGGATCCTGAATCACTGAGAGTCTGCGGAGGGATGCTGACTTCAGTGGGAGTATTTCTGTTTAAGGCTAGAATTACTCTACATAAACACATTGCTTAGTGATTGCATATTTTTCTGTTATAGATCAATGGCACCACCTGCTTAACCCAACTTTGCATTGAAATCAATTCTGGAAAAGGATAAACTGAATGGAACAAACTTTACCACCTGGTATAGAAATCTGAGAATAGTTCCCAAGCATGATAAAAAAGGAACATGTTCTACAGGATCCACTTCCAGAGGAACCTGCCAATAATGCTAGTGCCACAGCTAAGAATGCCTACCATAAACTCGTTGATGAATCAACGGAGATCACCGTCTCGATGTCGGCTTGTATGGAGCCCGATTTGCAACAAGATTTTGAAAATGTTGAGGCTTACGATATGATCGAGAGTCTCAAGAGCATGTTTCGCATACGAGCTAGGACCGAAATGTTCAACGTCTGGCGATCCTTGATGGATTGCAAGCTGAAGGAAGGTGATCCACTGAGCCCACATGTGATCAAGATGATCGGATATGTGCAAGCTTTGGATAGGTTGGGCTTCCTGCTCTTGGATGAGCTGACTCTCGATCTTTGATACGGGTTCTCTTCCGTCCGACTATGGGACGTTCATCTCAAACTATCATATGCATGGCATAGATAAGAAGCTCAACGAGTTGCATGGGATGCTCAAAGTGGCGAGTAGGATATTAAGAAAGGCACGCATCAAGTGTTGATGGTGCGTAAATCGCTAAGTTCAAGAAGAGTTGGTCTAAGAAGAAGGCTAAGGAAAAGGGCACGGAGATGGTAACCTCCGCCGCTGCGCCAAAGTCTGGACTGGACTCAAAGACCATTTTCTATCATTGCAAGGAAACTGGTCATTGGAAGAGGAACTGTAGCAAGTGGCTTGCAGAGCATGGCAAGAAGGCCGAGAATGCTGCTTCAGGCAAAGGTACACTTGTTGCATATGTTATAGACATTTACCTTGCCGACATACCTAGTAGCTCTTGGGTATTTGATACCGGATCGGTTGTTCATATTTGCAACTCGATGCAGGGGCTGGTAAGAACTAGGCGTGTGGCACAAGGGGAGATTGACATCGTGGTCGACAACAAAGCAAGAGTTGCTGCGTTGGAGGTCGACGCGATGCAGCTCCAACTTCCTTCTCGGATTTATTTTGGAATTGAATAATTGTTATTACATTCCTGCACTTAGTCGGAACATTATTTACGCCTCATGTTTGATGAGTCGTAGGTTATGAATTCAATTTAAAGGACAATGGTTGTTCGATATTTTTGAATGGTATGTTCCACGGCTATGCACCCATTGTTGATGGGCTATTTATATTGAATCTGGAACAGGAACCGGTCTATAACGTGAATGTCAAGAGGAATAATCCTAATGAGATAAATCCGACATACTTCTGGCATTGCCGGCTTGGACACATTAGTCTGAAATGCATGAAGAAGCTCCATGATGATGGGCTCCTAATTTCGTCCGACTTTGGGTCGTTCGAGACATGTGAATCATGCTTGCTTGGCAAGATGACTAAGTCTCCTTTCGCAAAGAGTTGTGAGAGGGCGTCCGAGCTATTGGAACTTATACATAGTGATGTGTGTGGTCCAATGAGCACAACCGCCAGAGGTGGCTATCAAGATTTCGTGACTTTTACCGACGACTTGAATAGATATGGATATATCTATTTGATGAGGCACAAGTCAGAGACTTTTCAAAAGTTCAAAGAGTTTCAGAACGAGGTTGAGAATCAGCTCGGCAAGACTATAAAGCTTCTGTGATCTGATCGTGGAGGTGAGTACATGAGCCAGGAGTTTGATGATCATCTGAAAAGTCGAGGTATAGTACCTCAGCTCACACCTCCGGGTACGCCACAGAGAAACGGCGTGTCAGAACGGAGGAATAGGACCTTGTTGGACATGGTCCGGTCTATGATGAGCAAATCGGATTTACCCTTGTCATTTTGGGGATACGCTCTAGAAACTGCAGCTTTCACACTTAACAGGGTACCATCAAAATCAGTAGACAAGACACCACATGAGATGTGGGTAGGAAGAGTCCCGGTTGTCTTTTCTAAAGATTTGGGGTTGTCAAGCATTTGTCAAGCGACTTATGTCGAGACAAGCTTACACCCAAGTCGGATAAATGCATATTCGTGGGATATCCGAGGGAAACCTTGGGATATAGCTTCTACAACCGGAAGAGAACAAAGTGTTTGTTGTTCGAACGGGTTTTCCTTGAGAAAGAGTTTCTCGGTCGGGAGGCCATGGGAGGACGGTTCGACTCGAAGAAATTCGAGGACCACTCGGGACGGCTCGGTGGTGATGAGATCATACCGAGTCGGTCGGGGAACTGTAGTGGAAGCGGCACCGGAACCACGGAGGTCGGAAAGATTGCGCAGTCGTGATGTATTGTTGCTAGAAAGCGACGAGCCGGCCACGTATGCGGAAGCGATGGTGATCCCAGATTTCGAGGCATGGCTGGAGGCCATGAGATCCGAGTTATAGTCCATGGATGAGAATCAAGTCTGCGACTTGGTTGACCCGCCACCTGGCGTAACTGCCATTGGTTGCAAATGGGTCTTTAAGAAGAAAACCGATGTGGATGGAAATGTTCAGATCCACAAAGCTCGGCTTGTCGCTAAAGGTTATGGACAAGTTCAAGGAATTGACTACGACGAGATTTACTCGCCAGTAGCGATGCTGAAGTCGGTGAGGATCGTACTAGCTATAGCTGCATATTTTGATTACGAGATATGGCAGATGGATGTCAAAACGGCTTTCCTTCACGGAAATTTAACCGAGGACGTGTATATGATATAGCCCGAGGGTTTTGTCGATCCGACTAGCACTAGTAAGGTATGCAAGCTCAAGAGATCCATTTATGGGTTGAGGCAAGCATCTCGGAGCTGGAACATTTGTTTTGATGAGGTCACATCCTTGGTCTCGGTTTCATCAAAAGCGATGAGGACGCTTGTTTATACAAGAAGTTAAGTGGGAGCTCGATAGTGTTTTTGATCTTGTATGTGGACGACATACTACTGATCGGAAATGATGTTTCGATGCTAAACTCGGTCAAGGAGTCATTGAATGGCAAGTTTTCCATGAAAGACCTTGGCGAGGCAGTATATATTTTAGGCATTAAGATCTATAGAGATAGATCGAGGAGGCTGCTCGGCTTAAGCCAGAGCACGTACATAGATAAAGTCTTGAAGCAGTTCAACATGAGTGAGGCGAAGAAAGGGTTCTTGCCACTCTCACATGGTATAAGGCTAAGCGAGACTCGAGTCCTTCGACATCCGATGAGCGGCAGATGAAGTAGGATTCCGTATGCCTCGGCAATCGGATCCATCGTGTATGCCATGATATGTACAAGGCCCGATGTTGCTTTTGCAATAAGCCTAACAAGTAGATACCAGGGCAACCCGGTGAGAGTCACCGGGCAGCGGTAAAGACTATTTTGAAGTACCGAAAAGGACTAAAGAGATGTTCCTAGTTTATGGAGGTGAGGAAGAGCTAAATCGTAAGGGGTTACGTTGATGCTAGTTTCCAAACCGACAGAGATGACTGTCGATCACAACCGGATTCGTGTATGCGTCTGAACGGAGGAGCGGTAATCGATGAGTTCCAAGCAGGATACGGTGGCGATTCTACCACGAAGCGAATACATTGCCGCCAGAAGCAACAAAGGAAGGTGTTTGGATCCGGCATTTTCTGGATGATCTTGGTATTTTCCCAGCCTCGGTAAAAATGTTGGACCTTTATTGTGATAATTCTGGTGCCATCACACAAGCCAAGGAGCCGAGGAATCACCACAAGGTCAGACACATAGATCGGAAATATCACCTGATACGAAAGATCGTAAAGAATGGTGATGTAGAGTTATGCAAGATTCACATGGATGCAAATGTTGCAGATCCGTTGACTAAGCCGCTTCCACAACCCAAGCATGAGCGGCACGTTAGAGCTATGGCCATTCGATGTCTATTTGATTGACTCTAGTGCAAGTGGGAGACTGTTGGAGATATGCCCTAGAGGCAATCATGTATGATGATATTTCCTATGTGTTTATGAATAAAGATAATCCTTGGACATTATCAATGATGTGTATCAGCAAGTATGTGACTTGTTTGTGGGACTATGCATTGTATGATGACTGTCCTAAAAGGTCCCTAGCCGAAAGGGCTGTGTGGACGCGCAGCCGACTAGACTGGCATATGACACGGTCGATGGCTTGGTCTCACTAGCCATGGAGCATTGGATGCTAACCGGATAATATGGACTTGGAAAGGTCTAGTCAGATACGACGTAGTCGGATCCGAGTCGAGATAAGGTCCGAGTCGGACAGACCCAACTATGAGACGCAGCGATATGTCATCTGTGAGTCTCTAGTACAACATACGTTCTATGTACTAAGACCTGAGCTGACGCATGTACTCGGGATGGTGACAGACTTGCTTTGGGCCGACCAAATGCTACTCCGTGTCTGGGTAGTTACAAAGGTAGGTTTCGGGTTTGTCCAGTCCCATGCTGCAAGACATGGTCGAGCAAGATGGGATTTGCCCCTCCGATCAGGAGAGATATAGGCCCTGTTTGGTTCGGCTGTGGATTTCTAAAAGCAGCTGTGAAGAATCTGCTATGGAAAAACAGCTGTGGAAAATCTGATGTGAAAAAGATGTAGGTCATTTGGCAAACCAACTGATACAGCTTTTTCGGATTTTGGCCCGCAGCGGAATCAGATTTTGGAAAGCACGTCCTAGGTTGCTTCCGCTTTTGGTTCAGATTTTGGCAGCGGATTTCTGAAATCGGATTCTGCTGGGTTCGCCCTTTGGTTCAGATTCTGTTGCACGGCAGCGGAATCCATCGATAAAAGCTAAACCAAACAGGGCCATACTCTGGGCCCCTCGTGTGATCCGACCAGGATAAGCATGGCCATGCGACAAGGATTATGAGATAATCCGGATTGTGGTCGGCATCACTGGAACGAGAAAGAGGCCGGGCTAGCACAAGGATGACAGTCTCGCCTTGAGCCCGACAACATATATCGTGTGGCAAAGGGAGCATAAGTGTGACACATTGTACAGGTTCGCCTAACCAGCTTCATAGTCTGCTTGGTGGTCGGCACGCCTTGCTAGAGGCCGCTACCAACCGCAAGGTGTCGGAGGTGATCCGAACTATGACCAAGCCGACTTGAACCTAAGGGGTCGTGGCGCTAAAGGGAAGGAACCTACGAGGTCGATTCGTAGTACACCTGGTCGGATGTGATCCGAATCGACTAGGAACGCGACCGAGTAGACTTTGACTTTAGGGTCCGTGCAAGGCCCAAGTGTTGAGCTCTGACGGACGCCTATATAAAGTGGAGGTGCGGCACACTCATGTGGTTGATCGCTTCGGCGCTGCGACTAGGGTTTGCATGTGTTGCGAATAGCCACCTCCACTCGCCGCCGACTTTGTGATCAAACCTAGCAGTCCGCCGCACGGTGTTCCTCCTGCACGCGCGGATACCGTTAGAGGCGGTGCACTTGCGCCGCTCCGGCGAACTCGTACGTGGGATCGGACGACTGATGACCCAAAAGTATAGGGGATCTATCGTAGTCCTTTTGATAAGTAAGAGTGTCGAACCCAACGAGGAGCAGATGGAAATGATAAGCGGTTTTCAGCAAGGTATTCTCTGCAAGTACTGAAATAAGTGGTAACAGATAGTTTTGCGATAGGATAATTTGTAACGAGCAACAAGTAACAAAAGTAAATAAAGTGTAGCAAGGTGGCCCAATCCTTTTTATAGCAAAGGATAAGCCTGGACAAACTCTTATAATAGGAAAAGTGCTCCCGAGGACACATGGGAATATCGTCAAGCTAGTTTTCATCACGTTCATATGATTCGCGTTCGGTACTTTGATAATTTGATATGTGGGTGGACCGGTGCTTTTGTGTTGTTCTTACTTGAACAAGCATCCCACTTATGATTAACCTCTATTGCAAGCATCCGTAACTACAACAAAAGTATTAAGGTAAACCTAACCATAGCATGAAACATATGGATCCAAATCAGCCCCTTACGAAGCAACGCATAAACTAGGGTTTAAGCTTATGTCACTCTAGCAACCCATCATCTACTTATTACTTCCCAATGCCTTCCTCTAGGCCCAAATAATGGTGAAGTGTTATGTAGTCGACGTTCACATAACACCACTAGAGGCTAGACAACATACATCTCATCAAAATATCGAACGAATACCAAATTCACATGACTACTAATAGCAAGACTTCTCCCATGTCCTCGTGAACAAACGTAACTACTCACAAAGCATATTCATGTTCATAATCGAGGGGTAATAATATGCATGAAGGATCTGAACATATGATCTTCCACCAAATAAACCAACTAGCATCAACTACAAGGAGTAACCAACACTACTAGCAACCTACTAGTACCAATCCCGGACTTGGAGACAAGAATTGGATACAAGAGATGAACTAGGGTTTTGAGAGGAGATGGTGCTGGTGAAGATGTTGATGGAGATTGCCCTCTCCCGATGAGAGGAGCGTTGGTGATGATGATGGCGATGATTTCCCCTTCCCGGAGGGAAGTGTCCCCTGCAGTAACAGCCTCTCCGGAGCCCTAGATTGGTTCCGCCAAGGTTCCACCTCGTGGCGGCGGATTTTTGTCCCGAAAGGTTGCTTATGATTTTTTTCTCGGCGAAAGACCTCATATAGCAGAAGATGGGCATCGGAGGGACACCAGGGGGCCCACGAGGTAGGGGGGCGCGCCCCCCACCCTCGTGGCCAGGTGGGGGCCCCTCTGGTAAACTTCTTCCGCTGGATATTTTTTATTATTTCCCAAAATGACTTTCGTGGAGTTTCAGGTCTTTTGGAGTTGTGCAGAATAGGTCTCTAATATTTTCTTTCCAGCCCAGAATTCCAAATTTCTTAGCATTCTCCCTCATTATGTAAACCTTGTAAAATAAGAGAGAATAGGCATAAGTATTGTGACATAACGTGTAATAACAACCCATAATGCAATAAATATCGATATAAAAGCATGATGCAAAATGGACGTATCAACTCCCCCAAGCTTAGACCCCGCTTGTCCTCAAGCGAAAGCCGATAATGATAAATATGTCCCCATGTTTAGAGGTAGAGGCGTTGATAAAAACAAAATACGGACATGAAGGCATCATGATTATTCTCATAACAGCAACATATATAGGAAATGTCATATGATTGCTTATGTTCAAGTAATAATCCATTCACAATGCAGAGTACGAATCATAAACTTTATTGAGAACAAACAAACTATAGTCTCAGTCATTGAAGCAATTGCAATTGATCATAACATCAGAAAGAGTCTATGTCAGAGCTTAATAGCAAGTCCACATACTCAACTATCATTTAGTCCTACATAATTGCTAACACTCACGCGATACTTGTGGTTATGGAGTTTTAATCGGACACAGAGAAAGATAGGGGCTTATAGTTTCGCCTCCCAACCTTTTACCTCAAGGGTAATGTCAACAATAATAACTCATGCCCCCTACATCTAATTAGATATATCAATCAGATCTTTCCAACACCTTTGTGCTTGCCAAAGGATAAAATGTAAAAAGGAAAGGTGAAGATCACCATGAATCTTGTATAAGGTAGAGGATAATAATAAAAGATAGGCCCTTCGCAGAGGGAAGCAGAGGTTGCCATGCGCTTTTATGGTTGGATGCACAAAATCTTAATGTGAAAGAACGTCACTTTATATTGCCCCTTGTGATATGAACCTTTATTATGCAGTCCGTCGCTTTTATTTCTTCCACATCACAAGATCGTATAAAGCTTATTTCTCCCACACCAATCAATCATACATATTTAGAGAGAAATTTTTATTGCTTTGCACCGATGACAACTTACTTGAAGGATCTTACTCATTCCATAGGTAGATATGGTGGACTCTCATGGCAAAACTGGTTTAAGGGTTTTTGGAAGCACAAGTAGTATCTCTACTTGGTGCTGAGAATTTGGCTAGCACGAGGGGAAAGGCAAGCTCAACATGTTGGAAGATCCATGACAATATACTTTATCTCGTATATAAGAAAACATAACCCATTACGTTGTCTTCCTTGTCCAACATCAACTCTTTAGCATGTCATATTTTAATGAGTGCTCACAATCATAAAAGATGTCAATAATAGTATATTTATATGTGAAACCTTTCTTTCCTTATTACTTCCTATTAATTGCAACGATGACCAAAACTATGTTTGCCAACTCCCAACAACTTTCAATCATCATACCCTTTCTATGTGAAGTCATTACTCTCAATAAGATCAATATGAACTCTTTGTTTCTTTTTATTATTATTATTTTTGTTTATTTTATTCACTCAAGATCATGGCAAAATAATCAAGCCCTTGACTCAACACTAATCTTTATTATATAGCTCACGAACTCGATTACATAGAGAGATCATAAAGCAAAACTCAAAACTAGATCATGCCATAAACTTTATTCTACTAGATCAAGATACTACTAATAGGATCGAACTAAGAAAAACAGTAAAGATAGGAGATGTGGTTGTGATACGATACCGGGGCATCTCCCCCAAGCTTGGCAGTTGCCAAGGGGAGTGCCCATACCCATGTGATTATGTCTCCTTTCTTTGGTGAGGAAGGTGGAGGTGTTGTTGTTGATGCGGGCTTGTCGTCCATCTTCCAAGGCATGGGCTCACCATCATAGAAGGATGATCGAGTCTCCGAGATCCTCAAATCTGCAGCCAAACTCATCCTTTTGAATCTATATTCATACTCACAATTTTGATTTTGCAGGTCATAGATTTGGGCTTAAAGGTGCTCAATCTTCTCATGAAGCTTGAAGATGGCCTCCCCGATGTTGTCGGCATCCAACTTGTGGTTGCTAGTGAACTCCGCGATCATCATGTGGTTGGAGTTGAGTCCTCGTTACACCATCCCCGACACTTGAAAACTTGTTGCTCCTTTGCTTGAGCCTCGTCTCCACGCTTCCGGTCCCTTGGGTCCCTCTTCATCGCGGATGTGCAGCAACCCATCACGCATCTCAATGGTTTGAGGGTGTCGCAGCACCTCCGCGAGGTAAGGGTTGATGACCTTCTCGAACAACTTGTCCTTGGAGGCACTTGGGGACGTCATGATAATCTAGATCTGTCAGAAAAACAGCTCGAAACAAAAACAAAGGATAATTGCGTGATACGGGAGCCAAAACCTTTGGGAGAATATATAATGAATTTTTACCGACCAAAATACGTATCGTGCAAGAAAACGGAGTCCGGAAGGCACACGAGGTGCAACACAAATTGATGAGATGGAGTCGCAAGATTCTCGGGAAATGAACTATGGAAGCAAGTTCCAAATCATGAGTTCATCATTTAACCAAGGAGAGGACGAGGAGGTGGCTGATGAACTCAGCAAAAATTCATTGAGATTTTCAAAAGATCGATTTCTACACTTATGTGAACAAGGAGATAACATTTGTCAGATCAAATGATGTAAGGAGGTATGCTCGAGGAAACCATACACAGTTAAACATTGGTTGAAAGGTGCACCCGAAATATGGACTTAGGCAGCATGATCAATGTTAGTATGGTGATTTGATAACCAATGGTCTAAGAATGAAATATCGACCATTAACTTCAAAGCAATAGGGATGTTGGAAGTTTTGAAGTCGCACATCATAGTTCAATTGTCAGTTTTCCGGTTAGAAACAACACGGGGACCAAGGAACGAACGGATATGGCAAGAAGTATCACCGCATCAAGAATTTCTTAAGAGGTGGTGAAATTCCCACGACATTCTGGACATAAAAGGTGGTAATATTCCAAGGTAAGGAAGAACAAATGCTGGATAACAAGGAACTCAAGGTATAATATAAAACACGATCAAGTTTGTGTTGGAGGGAAGGCAAGAATGTTGTCGATGATAACACAAATCATCGAGGGGCAAGGATGGTATTGCTCAACACGAATTCGATTGATATCCTGTAAGAGCTCAGAATGTTGATGATGATCACAACACAATTGTTGAGAGATTTCATGAAAATGTAATCAATCGGCGATGACATCAAGTCAAAGGAATGATGAAACGAAAGGTTATTGGAACCACGAGTACGACACAAACTCAAAATCAAGTTTTTTGTTCAAGGAGAAATGATATGACGAGGGAGATCAACGTAAGATTAGCTCATCGTCAAAATTTGTGCTCCGGGGATAAGGACTAGGTAGCACAGTTAAAATTTAGCACGATAACGATATAGCCGATAAGGCTTGGGATGACTTGAAGGATTATTAAACTATTAAGCAACGAAAATTACTTAGAGTTATCGAATCAGAGTGCGGACTCGATTCACAATGCGTTGTTCTCGGTTGACGACAACCCAGAACCCAGGAAATTGGAATCAGTGAGAAATAACAGTTGATGAAGAACACATAAGAAGTTATGTAGTTCCATGATATTTCAGAGGGGTCATGTATGCCGGATCAACATTGTCTTTATAAAACTTCAGCTCCTCTGTAGCACAAACCGACTCAGCATAGGCCGCATCACCTTCCTCACAATCCAAAGCGATCTTTCGACTTCCGTGTACTGTGATAGTCCCCTTATGACCCAGCATTTTGAGCTGTAAATAGATATAACAGGGCCTCGCCATGAATTTTGCATAAGCCGGCCGTCCAAATAGTGCGTGATATGGGCTCTTGATTTTCACCACTTCAAAGGTCAATGTTTCAGACCTGGAATCATGCTCATCTCCAAACACAACCTCCAAAGCGATCTTGCCAACAGGATATGCCGATTTACAGTACTACACCATGAAAAACAGTGTTTGACGGTTTAAGACTCTTGTCTGTCAACCCCATGCGACGAAAAGTCTCATAGTACAGGATATTGATACTGCTCCCTCCATCCATAAGAACTTTGGTAAACTTATAACCTCCCACCTGAGGTGCTACCACCAAAGCTAGATGACCCGGATTGTCAACCCGGGGCGGATGACCCTCTCTGCTCCACATAATGGGCTGCTCGAACCACCGCAAATAACGTGGCACTGCCGGTTCAATAGCATTAACTACCCTCTTGTGAAGCTTCTGATCGCGCTTGCACAGGCTAGTAGTGAACACATGATACTGCCCGCCATTCAACTGCTTGGGGTGACTTTGATAACTGATCGCTGCTGATTCCCTTGATTATTCTCATATGGCTATTACCACCTTGGTTGTTCTGGTTGCCCTGATTATTCTAAATCCAGAGTTTGAACCGCCACCACCATGAAAACACTGGACCTGAATCATGACGGACCCTGATCATACCGGTAGAGATCGAGTTTTTGAAGTCCTTCATAATATAACAATCTTTCCAAAGATGTGTGGCGAGGGCCTCCTTGGTCCCATGCTTTGGGCGAGCTGGTTTAACAGACGCTCAGATTCATCCCTCCACCGCTACTGGGCGGTTTACCTTCTGACGACGCTGCATATTGGTGTTAGCTACAAGATCTGAACTATCTGCTTTGTGCTTACCATTATTCCCATGGCCTCCTTGGTTGTGATGCTGTCCTTTTGCACCGCCGTTCTTCTTTCCCTTCTCCAATTTCTCCTCATCAGAATCGGGATCCTTGGTATTATCAGAATTGGCATATTTGACCAAGGCTGCCATAAGTGTTCCCATGTCATTGCAGTGGCGCTTGAGCCGTCCCAACTTCATCTTTAGTGACTTGAACCGGCAATTACGCTCCAGCGTTATGATTGCTTGGCCAGCATTAATTGATGCAGCGAATGCAAAACTTCAAACCTGGCGCACCCAATGAGTTGTTGACTCGTTCTCCCTTGAACACGAGCATCCAGATCCACAATGGACATAGGTTGTTTGCATGTGTCTTTGAAATTGGCTATAAACCGGGCCTTCAACTGATCCCATGACTCGATGGAGTTGGCTGGTAGGGTTTTCAACCAAGTACGGGCTGTCCCTTCCAACATCATCGTGAAATACTTTACACAGGCCGCTTCATCCACATCTAGCATCTCCATTGCCATCTCATAACTCTCGACCCACGCCTCAGGTGGCTGATCAGCGGTGTAGTTAGGCACCTTACGTGGACCCTTGAAATCCTTGGGCAGTCGCACATTACGAAGAGCCGGAATGAGACACGACACTCCCCAGGAACTGAAAGCAAGCCCGGTGCCTCGGTCTACTGACGCCGCTGGCTGAATCGGGGCGGGTTGATAACGACCCGCATATTGTGTTGCCAAAGCGGCCTCCCTTCATGCTCTGCCATTATCCACCACGTCTTGAGCATTTACCTCACCGCGCACCGGATTGGGTCCCTGAGGGACATTACGGCGCCGCGCACTGCTAGACACTTTCGGTTCATCCATGTGTCTGCTATAACTTTTGCTCGGACGAGGGGTCGAATGAATTCTGTCTCGACTATAGGAATAAGCCTGCTGCTGCACCACGGCGGTTTGAAGAAGATCCCTGGCCCGCCGCGTCTCAATCGCCGCCAGTGAATTGCCCTCCATCGGAATAGCTGCCAGGCGAGATGCTGCAGCAATCATGTTATCCAAAGGGCTCAAAAAGTGACCCAGTGGTGTTGACACATATTGCGGCGGGTTATCCGTTCGTTGAGGTGGTTCCGTCATCCGTGGTTGATCCGGCGCTGCCCTAGGCGCATCGGTCCGGTTTGCAGCTGCCGGATTACTCGGCCCAAATTTCGGCGTATTAAAGAGATTCAATCCTTCGAAGACCGGCTGCATACGCGATCGGTACTTCCTTCGCATTACGTCGTTTGATGCATTTTGATCCAACATGAGCCGGTAATTCTGCGCTCAGATTGCCGTGGATCGGGCATCCAAAGCGGCCCGTTCTTCACCATCCTAGCATCCTCGGTTGCGGGTCCTCCTTAGCTGCGTTATCTGGTCCTTCACCGCAACATCCGTATTGTGTTGATCCTGCGTCCGGGTAACTACCATGGTTAACAAGGTCGCCAGCATCCATCAAACCGAGAGAACTTGAGCCGGTCGGCGCACCAGCCTCTGCCGCGTCACGATCCAGAATTCATTGCTGCTGTAGATGAAGACTGCAAAGTGGGCTGTGTTCCGGCCATGAAAACAGCAATCCGACTTGGCGGTTCAAGGAGGTCCGGAATACTGTTGCCATTGGAATATCCTTCGAACACACCATCATGAACTTGGTATAGAGACTCGGTTTCACCGGTGAATGACTCGCCGTCAGAATAAACAGCCATCTCGCCTTCAGACACTGGTTCAGATCCGATCCCATGGACACATCCTACGAACGCACACTTCATGGTGGGCTTAACCCGGGCAGGACTCGCACGCTGAGCCATCTCGACGAGGTCGGTGCAGATGTCCGGCTCAGGGCCCGGTTCGCCGATCTTGCTGATGAAGACATGAATTCCGCCAAAGGGGACTCGGTACCCGTACTCGATTGAGCCGGCCTCGGGGCCCCATCCTTCGTCATCGATGTAGAGCTTGCCGCGACAACTCTTGGTCATCCGGCCAACCGCGTACCCTTTGAGTCCTTCAAAGCTACCCTTCAAGAACTCGAAACCATCATGCGATAGCCCCACGATGGGCGCCAACTGTCGTGGAATTAACACGTCAGATATCCTTTTGGAAGGACTTAGTCGTGGACCCATCGCGACGGGTTAGCTTGAAGGGGATAAACCGGACAAGGGACACGGGAGTTTTTATACTAGTTCGGCCCCTTCGATGAAGGTAAAAGCCTACGTCTAGTTGTCATGGAATTGATTGGGTTTCGATGACAATGGAGCAAATACGCTTTGTCTGGGTCTCGAGTTGTTGTTTCCTGCCCCTGAACCGCCGTCGGGTCGTCCCTTTATATACATAGGTTGACGCACGACCGGTCTACAGAGTCCCGAGGCCGGCTCATACACGTGTCCGCTGCTACGTCTTGAGCTTCCGTTGGTTTTCCCCGAAGAGGAGAGGATGATGCAGCACAGTAGCGTAAGTATTTCCCTCTGTTTTTGAGAACCAAGGTATCAATCCAGTAGGAGACCACGCACAAGTCCCTCGTACCTGCACAAAACGATAGCTACTCGCAACCAACGCGATTAGGGGTTGTCAATCCCTTCACGGTCACTTACGAGAGTGAGACCTGATAGAGATAATATTTTTGGTATTTTTGGTATAAAGATGCAAAGTGAAAAGTAAAAGCAAAGTAAAAACAAAGCAAGTAAATAAAGTGATAGAGATTGATATGATGAGAATAGACCCGGGGCCATAGGTTTCACTAGTGGCTTCTCTCAAGAGCATAAGTATTCTACGGTGGGTGAACAAATTACTGTTGAGCAATTGATGTAATTGAGCATAGTTATGAGGTTATCTAGGTATGATCATGTATATAGGCATCACGTCTGTGACAAGTAGACCGAAATGATTCTCGCATCTACTACTATTACTCCACTCATCGACCGCTATCCAAAGATGCATCTAGAGTATTAAGTTAAAAACAAAGTAACGACTTAAGCAAGATGACATGATGGAGAGGAATAAATTCATGCAATATGATAAATACTCCATCTTGTTATCCTCGATGGCAATAATACAATACGTGCCTTGCAACCCTTTCTGTCACTGGGTAAGGTGATACGTCTCCAACGTATCTATAATTTTTTATTGCTCCATGCTACTTTATCTACTGTTTTGGACTATATTGGGCTTTATTTCCCACTTTTATATTACTTTTGGGACAAACCTATTAACCGGAGGCCCAGCCCAGAATTGCTGTTTTTTGCCTATTTCAAAGAGTTTCAAGAAACGGAATATCAAACGGAGTCCAAATGGAATGAAACCTTCGAACGTGATTTTCTCACCGAACGTGATCCGTGAGATTTGGACCCTACTCCAAGAAGTGCCAGAGGCGGTCACGAGGTGGAGGGCGCGCCTTTGGGCACGCCCCACCTCGTGGGCCTCGACGCCCAATCAAGTACTCATTCCTCCTATATATACCTACGTATCCCCAAGCGATCAGAACAGGAGCCAAGAACCTAATTCCACTGTCGTACCTTCCTGTATCCACGAGATCCCATCTTGGGGCCTGTTCTGGAGCTCCGCCGGAGGGGGCATCCACCACGGAGGGCTTCTACATCAACACCATAGCCCCTCCGATGAAGTGTGAGTAGTTTACTTCAGACCTTCTGGTCCATAGCTAGTAGCTAGATGGCTTCTTCTCTCTTTTTGGATCTCAATACAATGTTCTCCCCCTCTCTCGTGGAGTTCTATTCGATGTAATCTTGTTTTTGCGGTGTGTTTGTTGAGACCGATGAGTTGTGGGTTTATGATCCAGCTTATCTATGAATAATATTTGAATCTTCTCTGAATTATTTTATGTATGATTGAGTTATCTTTGCAAGTCTCTTTGAATTATCTGTTTGGTTTGGCCAACTAGATTGGTAGTTCTTGCAATGGGAGAAGTGTTTAACTTTGGGTTCAATCTTGCGGTGTCCTTACCTAGTGACAGAAAGGGTTGCAAGGCACGTATTGTATTGTTGCCATCGAGGATAACAAGATGGGGTATTTATCACATTGCATGAATTTATTCCTCTACATCATGTCATCCTGCTTAAGGCGTTACTCTGTTTTTAACTTAATACTCTAGATGCATGTTGGATAGCGGTCGATGAGTGGAGTAATAGTAGTAGATGCAGAATCGTTTCGGTCTACTTGTCTCGGACGTGATGCCTATATACATAATCATACCTAGATAACCTCATAACTATGCTCAATTCATCAATTGCTCAACAGTAATTTTTCACCCACCATAGAATATCTATGCTCTTGAGAGAAGCCACTAGTGAAACCTATGGCCCCCGGGTCTATTCTCATCATATCAATCTCCATCACTTTATTTACTTGCTTTGTTTTTACTTTTCTTTTACTTTTTACTTTGCATCTTTATACCAAAAATACCAAAAATATTATCTCTATCAGATCTCACTCTCGTAAGTGACCGTGAAGGGATTGACAGCCCCTAATCGCGTTGGTTGCGAGTAGCTATCGTTTTGTGCGGGTACGAGGGACTTGCACGTGGCCTCCTACTGGATTGATACCTTGGTTCTCAAAAACTAAGGGAAATACTCACGCTACTATGCTGCATCATCCTCTCCTCTTCGGGGAAAACCAACGCAAGCTCAAGACGTAGCAAGAAGGATTTCTGGCGCCGTTGCCGGGGAGGTCTATGCAAAAGTCAAGATACCAAGTACCCATCACAATCCCTATCTCTCGCATTACATTATTTGCTATTTGCCTCTCGTTTTCCTCTCCCCCACTTCACCCTTGCCATTTTATTTGCCCTCTCTTTCCCTATCTCATCCTCCTTTTCCCTTTGCCTTTTGTTTGCTCGTGTGTTGGATTGCTTGTTCGTCGCGATGGCTCAAGATGCTACCAAATTGTGTGACTTCACCAATACCAATAATAATGATTTCCTTAGCACTCCGATTGCTCCTCTTGCCAATACTGAATCCTGTGAAATCAATAATGCTTTGTTGAATCTTCTTATGAAAGATCAATTCGCCGGCCTTCCTAGTGAAGATGCCGCTACTCATCTGAATAGCTTCGTTGATTTATGTGATATGCAAAAGAAAAAAGATGTCAATAATTATGTCGTTAAATTGAAGCTATTTCCTTTTTCGCTTAGAGATCGTGCTAAAGCGTGGTTTTCATCTTTGCCTAAAAATAGTATTGATTCTTGGAGCAAGTGTAAAGATGCTTTTATCTCTAAGTATTTTCCTCCCGCTAAGATTATCTCTCTTAGGAACGATATTATGAATTTTAAGCAACTTGATCATGAACATGTTGCACAAGCTTGGGAGAGAATGAAATTAATGATACGTATTGTCCTACTCATGGTTTGAACTTGTGGATGATTATACAAAAAATTTATGCTGGATTGAATTTTGCTTCTAGAAATCTTTTAGATTCGGCCGCGGGAAGCACTTTTATGGAAATCACTTTTGGAGATGCTACTAAACTCCTAGATAATATTATGGTTAATTATTCTCAATGGCATACTCAAAGATCTACTAATAAAAAAGTGCATGCTATAGAAGAAATCAATATTTTGAGTCTAAAGATGGATGAACTTATGAAGTTATTTACTAAGAGTGTTTCTTCTGATCCTAATGATATGCCTTTGTCTACCTTGATTGAGAATAATAATGAATCTATGGATGTGAATTTTGTTGGTAGGAATAATTTTGGTAACAACGCCGTATAGAGGGAATTTTAATCCTAGGCCTTATCCTAGTAATCCTTCTAATAATTATGGAAATCCCTACGACAACTCTTATGGAAATTTTAATAAGATGCCCTCTGAATTTGAGAGTAGTGTTAAAGACTTTATGAATTCACAAAAGAATTTTAATGCTTTGCTTGAAGAGAAATTGCTTAAATTTGATGATTTGGCTAGGAACGTTGATAGAATTTCTCTCGAGATTGATTCTTTAAAGCTTAGATCTATTCCTCCTAAGCATGATATCAATGAGTCTCTCAAAGCTATGAGAATTTCCATTGATGAGTGCAAAGAAAGAACCGCTAGGATGCGTGCTTCCAAAGATGCCTTTATTAAAGCGTGTTCTTCTAATTCCTATGAAAATCAAGATGAAGATCTGAAAGTTATTGATGTGTCCCCTATTAAATCTTTGTTTTGCAATATGAATCTTGATGAAACTGAATATGATCTTCCTTTACCTATAAGGCGTTCTAAGAATTCTGAGTTTTTAGATCTTGATGATGAAATTGATAAAAGTGGGATTGAAAGAAATAAAAAATGATATATTGCTAAACCCACTATATTGGATCTCAAGGAATTTAATTATGAAAATTGCTCTTTAATTGATTGTATTTCCTTGTTGCAATCCGTGCTAAATTCTCCTCATGCTTATAGTCAAAATAAGGCCTTTACCGAACACATTGTTGATGCCTTGATGCAATCTTATGAAGAAAAGCTTGAGTTGAAAGTTTCCATCCCTAGGAAACTCCATGATGAGTGGTAACCTACTATCAAAATTAAAATTAAAGATTATGAGTTTTGTGCTTTGTGTGATTTGGGTGCTAGTGTCTCTACTATTCCCAAAACTTTATGTGATTTGCTAGATTTCCGTGATTTTGATGATTACTCTCTAAACTTGCATCTTGCGGATTCCAGTATTAAAAAGCTATGGGAAGAATTAATGATGTTCTTATTGTTGCAAATAGGAATTATGTGCCCGTAGATTTTATCGTTCTTGATATAGATTGCAATCCTTCATGTCCTATTATTTTTGGTAGACCTTTCCTTAGAACGATTGGTGCAATTATTGATATGAAGAAGGAAATATTAGATTCCAATTTCCCTTAAAGAAGGGAATGGAACACTTTCCTAGAAAGAAAATAAAATTACCATATGAATCTATCATGAGAGCCACTTATGGATTGCCTACCAAAGATGGCAATACCTAGATCTATCCTTGCTTTTATGCCTAGCTAGGGGCGTTAAACGATAGCGCTTGTTGGGAGGCAACCCAATTTTATTTTTAATTTTTAGTTTTTGCTTATGTTTAGGAATAAATAATACATCTAGCCTCTGTTTAGATGTGGTTTTATCTTTTAATTAGTGTTTGTGCCAAGTTAAACCTATTAGATCTTCTTGGGAGATAGTTATTTGATCTTGCTGTAATTTCCAGAATCTTTGCGCTCAGTGCCCGAATTATTAAAAATCACCAGAACGTTATAAAATATTGATTCCAATTGCTTCTGATCAATAAACAAATTTTCCAGGTCGTCCAATTTTGGTAGAAGTTTTTGAGTTCTAGAAGTTTGCGTTAGTTACAGATTACTACAGACTGTTCTGTTTTTGACAGATTCTGTTTTTCGTGTGTTGTTTGCTTATTTTGATGAATCTATGGCTAGTAAAATAGTTTATAATCCATAGAGAAGTTGGAATACAGTAGGTTTAACACCAATATAAATAAAGAATGAGTTCATTACAATACCTTAAAGTAGTCTTTTGTTTTCTTTCTCTAACGGAGCTCATGAGATTTCTATTGAGTTTTGTGTTGTGAAGTTTTCAAGTTTTGGGTGAATTCTTTTGATGGATTATGGAACAAGGAGTGGCAAGAGCCTAAGCTGTGGGATGACCATGGCACCCTCAAGATAATCCAAGGACACCAAAAAGTCAAAGCTTGGGGATGCCCCGGAAGGCATCCCCTCTTTCGTCCACTTCCATCGGTAATTTACTTGGAGCTATATTTTTATTCACCAACATGATATGTGTTTTGCTTGGAGCGTCTTGTATTATTTATGCTTTGCTTGTTAGTTTACCACAATCATCCTTGCTGTACACACCTTTTGAGAGAGCCATACATGATTTGGAATTTTTTAGAATACTCTATGTGCTTCACTTATATCTTTTGAGCTTGATAGTTTTGCTCATAGTGCTTCACTTATATCTTTTGAGCATGATAATGCTCTAGTGCTTCACTTAGATCTTTTAGAGCACGGTGGTGGATTTGTTTTAAATAAACTTGATCTCTCATGCTTCACTTAGATTATTTTGAGAGTCTTTAATAGCATGGTAATTTGCTTAATGTTAATATACTTGGTATTCAAGATATGTGAAACTTTCTTTTGAGTGAATTGAATACTAAGATAAATTTAATGCTTGATAATTGTTTTGAGATATGGAGGTAATAATATCCAAGTCGTGCTAGTTGATAATTGTGAATTTGAGAAATACTTGTGTTGAAGTTTGCAAGTCTCTTAGCATGCATGTATGGTTAAAGTTGTGTAACAAATTTGAAACATGAAGTGTACCTGGCTTGTGCATCCTTATGAGTGGCGGTCGGGGATGAGCGATGTTCTTTCCCTACCAATCTATCCCCCTAGGAGCATTGCGCGTAGTACTTGAATTTTGATGGCTTCGAAATTTTTGCAATAAGTATATGAGTTCTTTTGACTAATGTTGAGTCCATGGGTTATACACACTTTTACCTTTCCGCATTTGCTAGCCTCTTCGGTACCGTGCATTGCCCTTTCTCACCTTGAGAGTTGGTGCAAACTTCACCGGTGCATCCAAAGCCCGTGATATGATACGCTCTTTCACACATAAACCTCCTTATATCTTCCTCAAAACAGCCACCATACCTACCTATCATGGCATTTCCATAGCCATTCCGAGATATATTGCCATGCAACTTCCATCATCATTATTATGACATACATTACTTTTGTCATATTGCCATTGCATGATCATGTAGTTGACATCGTATTTGTGGCAAAGCCACCATGCATTATTTTCCATACATGTCACTCTTGATTCATTGCACCATCCCTGCACATCACGGAGGCATTCATATAGAGTCATATTTTGTTCTAAGTTTCGAGTTGTAATTGTTGAGTTGTAAGAGAAATAAAAGTGTGATGATCATCATTACTAGAGAATTGTCCCAAGTGAGGAAAGGATGATGGAGACTATGATTCCCCCATAAGTCGGGATGAGATTCCGGACGAAAAAAAGAGCAAGGCCAAAAAAAGGCCCAAAAAAATGAGAGAAAAAGAGAGAAGGGACAATGCTACTATCCTTTTACCACACTTGTGCTTCAAAGTAGCACCTTGTTCTTCATGTAGTGAGTCTCATATATTGTGCTTCAAAGTAGCACCATGTTTTTCATATAGAGAGTCTCTCATTTTGTCACTTTCATATACTAGCGGGAATTTTTCATCATAGAACTTGGCTTGTATATTCCAATGATGGGCTTCCTCAAAGTGCCCTAGGTCTTCGTGAGCAAGCAAGTTGGATGCACACCCACTTAGTTTCTTTTGTAGAGCTTTCATATACTTATAGCTCTAGTGCATCCGTTGCATGGCAATCCCTACTCCTCATGTTGACATCAATTGATGGGCATCTCCATAACCCGTTGATTATCCTTGTCGATATGAGACTTTCTCTTTTTTTTTGTCTTCTCCACACAATCCCATCATCATATTCTATTCCACCCATAGTGCTATACCCATGGCTCGCGCTCATGTATTGCGTAAAGGTTGAAAGAGTTTGAGATTATTTGAGTATGAAACAATTGCTTGGCTTGTCATCGGGGTATAGAAGTTGGGAACATCTTTGTGTGTGAAAATGAAGCATAGCCTAACTATATGATTTTGTAGGGATGAATTTTCTTTTGCCATGTTATTTTGAGAAGACATGATTGCTTTGATTAGTATGCTTGAAGTATTATTATTTTTATGTCAATATGAACTTTTGTCTTGAATCTTTCGGATCTGAATATTCATATCACAAGTAAGAAGATTTATATTGATATTATGCCAAAGTATCACTCCGCATCAAAAATTCTCTTTTTATCATTTACCTACTCGAGGAATGACGAGGAATTAAGCTTGGGGATGCCTGATACGTCTCCAACGTATCTATAATTTTTGATTGCTCCATGCTACCTTATCTACTGTTTTGGACCATATTGGGCTTTATTTCCCACTTTTATATTACTTTTGGGACTAACCTATTAACCGGAGGCCCAGCCCAGAATTGATGTTTTTTTTTGCCTATTTTAGTGTTTCGAAGAAACGGAATATCAAACGGAGTCCAAACGGAATGAAACCTTCGGGAACGTGATTTTCTCACCGAACGTGATCCAGGAGACTTGGACCGACTCCAAGAAGTGCAGGCGGTCACGATGCTGGAGGGCGCCCCCCTCCCCTGGGTGCGCCCCCTACCTCGTGGGCCCCCTGACGCTCCACCGACATACTCCTTCCTCCTATATATACCTACGATCGCTAAACGATCGAGCAGGAGCCAAAACCTAATTCCACCGCATACCTTCCTGTATCCACGAGATCCCATCTTGGGGCCTGTTAGGAGCTCCGCCAGGAGGGCATCCACCATGGAGGGGTTCTACATAAACAGCATAGCCCCGCCGATCGAGTGTGAGTAGATTGCTTCAGCAGTTCGGGTGCATAGCTAGTAGCTAGATGGCTTCTTCTCTCTTTTGGATCTCAATACAATGTTCTCCCCTCTCTCGTGGAGATCTATTCGATGTAATCTTCTTTTTGCGGTGTGTTTGTTGAGACCGATGAATTGTGGGTTTATGATCCAGCTTATCTATGAATAATATTTGAATCTTCTCTGAATTCTTTTATGTATGATTGAGTTATCTTTGCAAGTCTCTTTGAATTATCCGTTTGGTTTGGCCAACTAGATTGGTAGTTCTTGCAATGGGAGAAGTGTTTAGCTTTGGGTTCAATCTTGCGGTGTCCTTACCCAAAGGATGTAAAGGGTTGCAAGGCACATATTGTATTGTTGCCATCGAGGATAACAAGATGGGGTATTTATCATATTGCATGAATTTATTCCTCTACATCATGTCATCTTGCTTAAGGCGTTACTCTGTTTTTAACTTAATACTCTAGATGCATCTTTGGATAGCGATCGATGAGTGGAGTAATAGTAGTAGATGCAGAATCGTTTCGGTCTACTTGTCTCGGACGTGATGCCTATATACATGATCATACCTAGATAACCTCATAACTATGCTCAATTATGTCAATTGTTCAATAGTAATTTGTTCACCCACCGTAGAATATCTATGCTCTTGAGAGAAGCCACTAGTGAAACCTATGGCCCCCGGGTCTATTCTCATCATATCAATCTCCAGCACTTTATTTACTTGCTTTGTTTTTTACTTTGCTTTTACTTTTTATTTTGCATCTTTATACCAAAAATACCAAAAATATTATCTCTATCAGATCTCACTCTCGTAAGTGACCGTGAAGGGATTGACAACCCCTAATCGCGTTGGTTGCGAGTAGCTATCGTTTTGTGCAGGTACAAGGGACTTGCGCGTGGCCTCCTACTGGATTGATACCTTGGTTCTGAAAAACTGAGGGAAATACTCACGCTACTGTGCTGCATCATCCTCTCCTCTTCGGGGAAAACCAACGCAAGCTCAAGACGTAGCATAAGGATACCGCAAGATTGAACCCAAAGCCATGCACTTCTCCCATTGCAAGAACTACCAATCTAGTTGGCCAACCCAAACGGATAATTCAAAGAGACTTGCAAAGATAACTCAATCATACATAAAAGAATTCAGAGAAGATTCAAATATTATTCATAGATAAGCTGGATCATAAACCCACAATTCATCGGTCTCAACAAACACACCGCATAAAGAAGATTACATCGAATAGATCTCCATGAGAGAGGGGGAGAACATTGTATTGAGATCCAAAAATAGAGAATAAGCCATCTAGCTACTAGCTATGGACCCGAAGGTCTGAAGTAAACTACTCACACTTCATCGGAGAGGCTATGGTGTTGATGTAGAAGCCCTCCGTGGTGGATGCCCTCTCCGGTGAGCTTGAACAGGCCCCAAGATGGGATCTCGTGGATACAGGAAGTTGGCGGTGGAATTAGGTTTTGGCTCCTGCTCGATCATTTGGGGATACGTGGTATATATAGGAGGAAGGAGTACGTCGGTGGAGCGTCGGGGCCCACGAGGTAAGGTGCGCCCTCCACCTCGTGACCGCCTGCACTTCTTGGAGTAGGGTCCAAGTCTCCGGATCACGCTCGTTGGAAAATCACGTTCCCGAAGGTTTCATTCTGTTTGGACTCCGTTTGATATTCCGCTTTCTTGAAACACCAAATAGGCAAAAACAACAATTACGGGCTGGGCCTCCGGTTAATAGGTTAGTCCCAAAAGTAATATAAAAGTGGAAAATAAAGCCCAATATAGTCCAAAACAGTAGATAAAGTAGCATGGAGCAATCAAAAATTATAGATACGTTGGAGACGTATCAGGCATCCCCAAGCTTAATTCCTGCTCGTCCTCGAATAGGTAAATGATAAAAAAAAGAATTTTTGATGCTGAGTGATACTTTGGCGTAATTTCAATGTAAATCTTCTTAATCATGGTATGAATATTCAGATCCAAAAGATTCAAGACAAAAGTTCATATTGACATAAAAATAATAATAATTCAAGCATACTAACAAAGCAATTATGTCTTCTCAAAATAACATGGCCAAAGAAAGTTATCCCTACAAAATCATATAGTCTAGCTATGCTCCGTCTTCCCCACACAAAGTATTTAAATCATGCACAACCCCGATGACAAGCCAAGAAATTGTTTCATACTTTAACATTTTCAAAACTTTTTCAATCTTCACGCAATACATGAGCGTGAGCCATGGATATAGCACTATATGTGGAATAGAATGGTGGTTGTGGAGAAGACAAAAGAGGGAAGATAGTCTCACATCAACTAGGCGTATCAACGGGCTATGGAGATGGCCATCAATAGATATCAATGTGAGTGAGTAGGGATTGCCATGCAACGGATGCACTAGAGCTATAAGTATATGAAAGCTCAACAAAAGAAACTAAGTGGGTGTGCATCCAACTCGCTTGCTCACGAAGACCTAGGGCATTTTGAGGAAGCCCATCATTGGAATATACAAGCCAAGTTCTATAATGAAAATTCCCACTAGTATATGAAAGTGACAAAATGAGAGACTCTCTATCATGAATATCATGGTGCTACTTTGAAGCACAAGTGTGGTAAAAGGATAGTAACATTGTCCCTTCTCTCTTTTCTCTCATTTTTTGTTTGGGCCTTTTCTCTTTTTATGGCCTCTTTTTTTTTGTCCGGAGTCTCATCCCGACTTGTGGGGGAATCATAGTCTCCATCATCCTTTCCTCACTTGGGACAATGCTCTAATAATGATGATCATCACACTTTTATTTTTCTTACAACTCAACAATTACAACTTGATACTTAGAACAAAATATGACTCTATATGAATGCCTCCGGGTGTACCGGATATGCAATGAAACATGAGTGACATGTATGACAGAATTATGAACGGTGGCTTTGCCCCAAATACGATGTCAACTACATGATCATGCTAGCAATATGACAATGATGGAGCGTGTCATAATAAACGAAATAGTGGAAAGTTGCATGGCAATATATCTCGGAATGGCTATGGAAATGCCATGATAGGTAGGTATGGTGGCTGTTTTGAGGAAGGTATATGGTGGGTGTATGATACCGGCGAAAGGTGCGCGGTATTAGGGAGGCTAGCAATAGTGGAAGGATGGGAAAAAGTGCGTATAATCCATGGACTCAACATTAGTCATAAAGAACTCATATACTTATTGCAAAAATCTAGAGGTTATCAAAGCAAAGTATTACGCACATGCTCCTAGGGGGATAGATTGGTAGGAAAAGACCATCGCTCGTCTCCGACCGCCACTCATAAGGAAGACAATCAATAAATAAATCATGCTCTGAGTTCATCACATAACGGTTCACCATACCTGCATGCTACGGGAATCACAAACTTCAACACAAGTATTCTTCAAATTCACAACTACTCAATTAGCATGACTCTAATATCACCATCTTCATATCTCAAAACAATTATCAAGCATCAAACTTATCTTAGTATTCAACGCACTCAAAAGAAAGTTTCACATATCTTGAATACCAAGTATATTAACATTAAGCAAATTACCATGCTATTAACGACTCTCAAAATAATCTAAGTGAAGCATGAGAGATCAAGTTTCTTTAAAACAAATCCACCACCGTGCTCTAAAAGATCTAAGTGAAGCACTAGAGCAAAAATTATCACGCTCAAAGATATAAGTGAAGCACTATGAGCAAACTATCAAGCTCAAAAGATATAAGTGAAGCACATAGAGTATTCTATCAAATTCCAATTCATGTATGGCTCTCTAAAAAGGTGTGTACAGCAAGGATGATTGTGGTAAACGAACAAGCAAAGACGCAAATAATACAAGACGCTCCAAGCAAAACACTTATCATGTGGTGAATAAAAATATAGGTCCAAGTAAATTACCGATGGAAGTGGACGAAAGAGGGGATGCCTTCTGGGGCATCCCCAAGCTTTGACTTATTGGTGTCCTTGGATTATCTTGGGGGTGCCATGGGCATCCCCAAGCTTAGGCTCTTGCCACTCCTTGTTCCATAATCCATCAAAAGAATTCACCCAAAACTTGAAAACTTCACAACACAAAACTCAACAGAAATCTCGTGAGCTCCGTTAGAGAAAGAAAACAAAAGACTACTTCAAGGTACTATAATGAACTCATTCTTTATTTTTATTGGTTTTAAACCTACTGTATTCCAACTTCTCTATGGATTATAAACTATTTTACTAGCCATAGATTCATCAAAATAAGCAAACAACACACGAAAACAGAATCATCAAAAACAGAACAGTCTGTAGTAATCAGAATTAATGCAAACTTCTAGAACTCAAAAATTCTACCAAAATTAGAAGACCTGGAATTTTTTATTGATCAGCAGCAATTGGAATCAATATTTTATCACGTTCTGGTGATTTTTAACAATTAAGACCTTTGGCGCAAAGTTTCTGGAAATTACAGCAAGATCAAATAACTATCATCGAAGAAGATCCAATAGGAACTTGGCACAAACACTAATTAAAATTATAAACCACATCTAAACAGAGGCTAGATGGATTATTTATTCCTAAACAGAAGCAAAAACAAAAAACTAAAAATAAAATTGGGTTGCCTCCCAACAAGCGCTATCGTTTAACGCCCTTAGCTAGGCATAAAAGCAAGGATAGATCTAGGTATTGCCATCTTTGGTAGGCAATCCATAAGTGGATCGCATGATAGATTCATATGGTAATTTTATTTTATTTCTAGGGAAGTGTTCCATGCCTTTCTTTAATGGAAATTGGAATCTAATATTCCCTTCCTTCATATCAATAATTGCACCAATCGTTCTAAGGAAAGGTTTACCAAGAATAATAGGACATGAAGGATTGCAATCTATATCAAGAACGATAAAATCTACGGGCACATAATTCCTATTTGCAACAATAAGCACATCATTAATTCTTCCCATAGGCTTTTTAATAGTGGAACTCCATAAGATGCAAGTTTAGAGAGCAATCATCAAAGTCACGGAAATCTAGCAAATCACACAAAGTTTTGGGAATAGTAGAGACACTAGCACCCAAATCACACACAGCATTAAACTCATAATCTCTAATTTTAATTTTGATAGTAGGTTCCCACTCATCATAGAGTTTCCTAGGGATAGAAACTTTCAACTCAAGTTTTTCTTCATAAGATTGCATCAAGGCATCAACAATGTGTTCGGTAAAGGCCTTATTTTGACTATAGGAATGAGGAGAATTTAGCATGGGTTGCAACAAGGAAATACAATAAATTAAAGAGCAATTTTCACAATTAAATTCCTTGAGATCCAATATAGTGGGTTTAGCAATATCTAGATTTTTATTTCTTTCAATCCCACTTTTATCAATTTCATCATCAAGATCTAAAAACTCTGAATTCTTAGAACGCCTTCTAGGTAAAGGAAGATCATATTCAATTTCATCAAGATTCATATTGAAAAACAAAGATTTGATAGGGGACGCATCAATAACTTTTAGATCTTCATCTTGATTTTCATAGGAATTGGAATAACACACTTTAAAAATGCATCTTTTGTAGCACGCATCCTAGCGGTTCTTTCTTTGCACTCATCAATGGAAATTATCATAGCTTTGAGAGACTCATTGATATCATGCTTAGGAGGAATAGATCTAAGCTTTAAAGAATCAATCTCAAGAGAAATTCTATCAACGTTCCTAGCCAAGCCATGAACTTTAAGCAATTTCTCCTCAAGCAAAGCATTAAAATTCTTTTGTGAATTCATAAACTCTTTAACACTACTCTCAAATTCAGAGGGCATCTTAAGAGTTGTTGTAGGAATTTCCATAATTATTAGAAGGATTACTAGGATAAGGCCTAGGATTAAAATTCCCTCTATAAGCGTTGTTTCCATAACTATTCCTACCAACAAAATTCACATCCATAGATTCATTATTATTCTCAAGCAAAGTAGATAAATGCATATCACTGGGATCAAGAGGAGTATTTTTAGGAGCAATCATCTTCATAAGTTCATCCATCTTTTCACTCAAAACATTGATTTCTTCTATAGCATGCATTTTTTTACTAGAAGATCTTTCGGTGTGCCATTAAGAATAATTAGCCATAATATTATCAAGCAATTTGGTAGCATCTCCTAACGTAATTTCCATAAACGTGCCTCCCGCGGCCAAATCTAAAGGATTTCTAGAAGCAAAATTCAATCCGGCATAAAAATTCTGTATGATCATCCATAAATTCAAACCATAAGTAGGGCAATTGCGGAGCATTAATTTCATTCTTTCCCAAGATTGGGCAACATGATCATGATCAAGTTGTTTAAAATTCATGATATCGTTCCTAAGAGTGATAATCTTAGCGGGAGGAAAATACTTAGGGATAAAAGCATCTTTGCACTTCTTCCAAGAATCAATACTATTTTTAGGCAAGGATGAAAACCAAACTTTAGCATGATCTCTAAGTGAAAACGGAAATAACTTCAATTTGACAATATTGTTATCCGTATCTTTCTTCTTTTGCATATCACACAAATCAACAAAATTGTTTAGATGAGTAGCGGCATCTTCACTAGGAAGGCCGAATTGATCTTTCATAACAAGATTCAGCAAAGCGGCATTGATTTCACAAGACTCATCATTATTAAGAGGAGCAATCGGAGTACTAAGGAAATCATTATTATTGGTATTCGAGAAATCACACAATTTGGTATTATCTTGCGCCATGGAAACAAGTAATCCAACACACAAGCAAACAGAAAGGCAACGGGAAAAAGGCAAACCGGAAAGAGAGGAGGAGATTGGGAAAGAGAGGGCGAATAAAACGGCAAGGGTGAAGTGGGGGAGAGGAAAACGAGAGGCAAATGGCAAATAAAGTAATGTGAGAGATAGGGATTGTGATGGGTACTTGGTATGTTGACTTGCTTGCGTGAGCCTCCCCAAGAACGGGCGCCGTAAATCCTTCTTGCTACGTCTTGAGCTTGCGTTGGTTTTCCCGAAGAGGAGAGGATGATGCAGCACAAGATGGCGTAAGTATTTCCCTCAGTTTTGAGAACCAAGGTATCAATCCAAGAGGAGACCACGCCAAAGTCCCTCGTACCTGCACAAAACGATAGCTACTCGCAACCAACACGATTAGGGGTTGTCAATCCCTTCATGGTCACTTACGAGAGTGAGATCTGATAGAGATAATATTTTTGGTATTTTTGGTATAAAGATACAAAGTGAAAAGTAAAAGCAAAGTAAAAACAAAGCAAGTAAATAAAGTGCTAGAGATTGATATGATGAGAATAGACCCGGGGGCCATAGGTTTCACTAGTGGCTTCTCTCAAGAGCATAAGTATTCTACGGTGGGTGAACAAATTGCCGTTGAGCAATTGACAGAATTGAGCATAGTTATGAGGTTATCTAGGTATGATCATGTATATAGGCATCACGTCCGTGACAAATAGACCGAAACGATTCTGCATCTACTACTATTACTCCACTCATCGACCGCTATCCAGCATGCATCTAGAGTATTAAGTTAAAAACAGAGTAACGCCTTAAGCAAGATGAAATGATGTAGAGGAATAAATTCATGCAATATGATAAATACCCCATCTTGTTATCCTCGATGGCAACAATACAATACGTGCCTTGCAACCCTTTCTCATCCTTTGGGTAAGGACACCGCAAGATTGAACCCAAAGCCATGCACTTCTCCCATTGCAAGAACTACCAATCTAGTTGGCCAAACCAAATGGATAATTCGAAGAGACTTGCAAAGATAACTCAATCATACATAAAAGAATTCACAGAAGATTCAAATATTATTCATAGATAAGCTGGATCATAAACCCACAATTTATCGATCTCAACAAACACACCGCAAAAAGAAGATTACATCGAATAGATCTCCACGAGAGAGGGGGAGAACATTGTATTGAGATCCCAAAAGAGAGAATAAGCCATCTAGCTACTAGCTATGGACCCGAAGGTCTGAAGTAAACTACTCACACTTCATCGGAGAGGCTATGGTATTGATGTAGAAGCCCTCCGTGGTGGATGCCCCCCTCCGTGAGCTCCTAACAGGCCCCAAGATGGGATCTCGTGGATCTGAGGAAGTTGCGGCGGTGGAATTAGGTTTTGGCTCCTGTTACGATCGTTTGGGGATACGTAGGTATATATAGGAGGAAGGAGTATGTCGGTGGAGCGTCAGGCCCCACGAGGTAGGGGCGCGCCCAGGCGCGCCTCCACCTCGTGACCGCCTGCACTTCTTGGAGTAGGGTCCAAGTCTCTGGATCCCGCTCGATTGTAAAATCACGTTCGAAGGTTTCATTCCGTTTGGACTCTGTTTGATATTCCGCTTTCTTGAAACACTGAAATAGGCAAAAACAGCAATTACAGGGCTGGGCCTCCGGTTAATAGGTTAGTCCCAAAAGTAATATAAAAGTGGAAAATAAAGCCCAATATAGTCCAAAACAGTAGATAAAGTAGCATGGAGCAATAAAAAATTATAGATACGTTGGAGACATATCATCCGCCTCGGTCTCCCCTTTCCTATCTTACAACACAAGTTATACAATCATAGTGGTTTACTACCATGGGCCCTAATCCGCCTTTGGGCTCTGGGCCTCTAAGCTTCATCAGTAAACGCCATCTTCTGGGTCTTTACGGACTTCAATGTAGTTGAGGGTGAACCGGCCCCTCCTGGGCGGTTTACCCTTAGTAGTTATACCCCCAACACAGAGGGTAAAACTCAAAGGTACACCAGAATAGAGGTTAGACTGGTGTATTGATCCGTGGAAGACAAGTACTTAAACTTGTCTGAGAAATGGGATTTAAAGGAGAACATGGTCGGAACCACGATTGCAAAGGACCAATTCCCAGATATTATATGAATTTACACCAAGGGGATAATTAATTTTTAAAAGAAGCATCCATGATAAGATCTACATCGTGTCCATGGGCAACAACACAAAGTTTAAGGTCGACTCCCACTTCTCCAATGTATAACCTTCATTCACTTCTCATTTTCGAAGAAGTTGTAGTGTTGAATCTTTATTTGCCAAAACACCATAAGAGTATGACTCGTGAAAAACTTTCGGGTTCACACAGATTAAGGAAGGCATAGGTTCAACCCGTCGGGGCATCTTAGAAAGTATACCATGAACTTTAGGATCAATTTAACATGTGCTCGAAGCAGAGCATGGTTGAGAAGAGTAGGGGATACAATTTAGCAAAGGCATTATGTATCAGGGGAAGGACTCAAGGTTTTGAGAATATGCAGGAGCGGTAGGATAATAATCCAACAAATGATCTGGTGGTCCACAAGGGATCTAATGCGAGCATCGGTACCCAACCAAAAGAAGAAAGTATGCAAGGAGATCAGATCATAGAAACAACTGACTAATTCAAAGCTCAAATGCAAAGGAATTATGATTTCCAATTCAAGAAAACACTCTGATTAAGAATGGATAAATTGAATAGACTTAGGGGTACAATCGAAGGCAATTTGATGGGTCTAAAACCAGCTCATGTTCAGAATGACATCTGAGCCGGAAAGATAATTTAAAAGGATCAACCGATGATTGCGTGCCTTTGCACTCATGTTGAATTAATAGTATCAAATTGATGGTGGCAAAGGAGAGTAATGAATATTGCCAGCCATATGGAAAGCATCCATCATGCAAGCAGACACGTATTTGCAGAGCAATAAGCTGCTAAGGATTTTCGGAGAATCGAATAGTATTTCGAAGACTTTGGTGAAACACCGGAACAACTGGAATGAGCGTATACTTGGTAAGTGCGAGGAATTATCCGAAGGGGTATTCATGCGGCAAAGATCTGTAAGACAGTGGCTCAAGAGATTCTTAAAAGTCGAAGAATAATTCGATGCATATTGTAATAACAAGAGTAGCTGGGAATGAAAGTAGGAAGGACAGGTGTAAGTATTTATCCATAGGGATGTATCATGGGTAGGGGATTGCAAATGCAATGAGCACAAGTTCTTGGGATAATATCGGAGAGTATCTTCGGAATCTTCTGGTGCAGCAAGCGATCATCTGGAGCGAGGGGCTCTCCGGGAGAAAGTATTTTCGAGAACCTAAAGTTAGTCTTTTTTTGGCAAAATCATTTAACCCGAGTAGAAGAGAGATTAGATTCCCAGAGACCCAGAGTAAGATCGAGGAGTAAAAGATCCTAATACCAGCCAATGGCGAAGTGAGCCCGTAGGCCACACAGCCATGTTAGTAAAACAATTTTCACTAACTAGACTCGACTTCGGCCAAGGAGTTTGGAAGGGGGATTCCTACAGGCAGTCGGCTCTGATACCAACTTGTGGCGCCCTCGATACAATCATACACTAATCATGCACGCAAACGTGTACAATCAAGATCAGGGACTCACGGAAAGATATCACAACACAACTCTAAAAAAATAAAATAAGTCATACAAGCATCATAATATAAGCCAGGGGCCTCGAGGGCTCGAATACAAGTGCTCGATCATAGACGAGTCAGCGGAAGCAACAATATCTGAGTACAGACATGAGTTAAACAAGTTTGCCATAAGAAGGCTAGCACAAACTGGGATACAGATCGAAAGAGGCGCAGGCCTCCTGCCTGGGATCCTCCTAAACTACTCCTGGTCGTTGTCAGCGGCCTGCACGTAGTAGTAGGCACCTCCAGTGTAGTAGAAGTCGTCACCGACGGTGGCGTCTAGCTCCAGGGCTCCAACAACTGGTTGCAACAACCAGGTCAAAAGGAAAGGGGGGAAAGAGGGAGAAAAGCAACCGTGAGTACTCATCCAAGGTACTCGCAAGCAAGGATCTACACTACATATGCATGGGTATTTGTGTAAAGGAGCAATGTCGATGGACTGAACTGCAGAACGCCAGAATAAGAGGGGGATAGCTAGTCATGTCGAAGACTACGCTTCTGGCAGCCTCCATCTTGCAGCATGTAGAAGAGAGTAGATCGTAAGTTCACCAAGTATCACCGCATAGCATAATCCTACCCGCGATCCTCCCTCGTCAGCCTGCAGGTGAGAGTGATCACCGGGTTATATCTCGCACTTAGAAGGGTGTGTTTTATTAAGTATCCGGTTCTAGTTGTCATAAGGTCAAGGTACAACTCCGGTCGCCCTGCTACCGAGGATCACGGCTATTCGAATAGATAAACTTCCTGCAGGGTGCACCACATTACCCAACACGCTCGATCCCATTTGGCCGGACACACTTTCCTGGGTCATGCCCGGCCTCGGAAGATCAACACATCGCAGCCCCACCTAGGCACAACAGAGAGTCAGCACGCCGGTCTAAATCCTATGCGCGCAGGGGGTTGGGCCCATCGCCCATTGCACACCTGCACGTTGCTGATACGTCTCCAATGTATCTACTTTTCCAAACACTTTTGCCCTTGTTTTGGACTCTAACTTGCATGATTTGAATGAAACTAACCCGGACTGACGCTGTTTTCAGCAGAACTACCATGATGTTGTTTTATGTGTAGAAAAGAAAAGTTCTCGGAATGTCCTGGAAATCCATGGAGGCACTTTTTGGGATTTATAAGAATTACTGGGCGAAATAAATAAACCAGGGGGCCCAGGGCTTGTCCACGAGATAGGGGGGCGTGCCCCCCCTAGGGCACGCCCCCTATCTCGTGGGCCCCCTGGACCTCCTCCGACCTCAACTCCAACTCCATATATTCCGTCTCGGGGAGAAAAAAATCAGAGAGAAAGTTTCATCACGTTTCACGACACGGAGCCGCCGCCAAGCCCTAATCTCTCGGGAGGGCTAATCTGAGTCCGCTCGGGGCTCCGGAGAGGGGATTTCGCCGTCGTCATCATCAACCATCCTCCATCACCAATTTCATGATGCTCACCGTCAGGCGTGAGTAATTCCATCATAGGCTTGCTGGACGGTGATGGGTTGGATGAGATTTACCATGTAATCAAGTTAGTTTTGTCGTGGTTTGATCCCTAGTATCCACTATGTTACGAGATTGATGTTGCTATGACTTTGCTATGCTTAATGCTTGTCACTAGGGCCCCAAAGTGCCATGATTTCAGATCGGAACCTATTATGTTTTCATGAATATATGTGTGTTCTTGATCCTATCTTGCAAGTCTATAGTCACCTATTATGTGTTATGATCGACAACCCGAAGTGACAATAATCGGGATACTTCTCGGTGATGACCGTAGTTTGAGGAGTTCATGTATTCACTATGTGCTAATGCTTTGTTCCGGTTCTCTATTAAAAGGAGGCCTTAATATCCCTTAGTTTCCGCTAGGACCCCGCTGCCACGGGAGGGTAGGACAAAAGATGTCATACAAGTTCTTTTCCATAAGCACGTATGACTATTTATGGAATACATGCCTACATTACATTGATGAACTGGAGCTAGTTCTATATCACTCTATGTTATAACTATTGCATGAGGAATCGCATCCGGCATAATTATCCATCACTGATCCATTGCGTACGAGCTTTTCATATATTGTTCTTCGCTTATTTACTTTTCCGTTGATACTGTTACAACTACTACAAAAACCCAAAAACATTTATCTTTACTTTTGCTACCATTACCTTTATTATCATACCACTTTTGCTACTAAACACTTTGCTGCAGATACTAAGTTATCCAGGTGTGGTTGAATTGACAACTCAACTGCTAATAATCAAGAATATTCTTTGGCTCCCCTTGTGTCGAATCAATAAATTTGGGTTGAATACTCTACCCTCGAAAGCTGTTGCAATCCCCTATACTTGTGGGTTATCAAGACCAATTTCCTGCGCCGTTGCCGGGGAGCATGGCTCTATTCTCTGAGTCACTTGGGATTTATATCTGTTGATCACTATGAAGAACTTGAAAGACGCTAAGACAACAATTTATCCCTCAACTACGAGGGGAGATAAGGAACTGCCATCTAGCTCGCACTAGATTCTCCTTCCGTTATTAGTAAGCTTGCGACACCTAAACCTCGCTATCGCTATGAATTCTGATATGTCGCATGTTATTGATGATGCCACTTCTGCTATGCATGATGAAACTACTTCTGTGCGTGATACTACTTTGCCATTAGATGAATTTCTAGATGAACAACTTGCTAGAGTTAGGGAGGATGAAATTACTGAAGATCCTATTACTGATGATAGTGATGGTGAAGGTTCCCCCAATGATTATGGTTTACCTGTTGTTCCTAAGGGTTATGTTATGAATCAAAAAGCTGCTCTTGAAATCCTTGCTTGCAATGATAGAAATGATCTTAAGAAATTATTAGCTAAATGGAAGCAACAGTCTCTTAATGCTAGAATGAAACCTGATCCTGCGTTTGCTACTTCACCTATCTGTGTTACTGATAAGGATTATGAATTCTCTATTGATACTGATATTATTACTTTAGTTGAATCTGATCCTTTTTATGGCCTTGAATCTGAAACTATTGTGGCACATCTTACCAAGTTGAATGATATAGCCACCCTATTTACTAATAATGAGAAGTCTCGCTATTTATATATCCTTAAGATATATTTCCGTTTTCATTAAAGGGTGATGCTAAGACTTGGTATAATTCTCTTGCTCCTGGTTGTGTGCGTAGTCCCCAGGATATGATTTATTACTTCTCTGCTAAATATTTCCCTGCTCATAAGAAACAAGCTGCCTTATGGAAATATATAATTTTGTGCAAATCAAAGAAGAGAGTCTCCCACAAGCTTGGGGAGGCTTCTCCTAATTATAATGCTTTGCCTGATCATCCTCTTAAGAAAAATGAAATACTTGATATCTTTTATAATGGACTAACCGATGCTTCCAAGGACTACTTGGATAGTTGTGTTGGTTGTGTTTTCGAGGAAAGAACAATGATTTATGCTGAAATATTATTGAATAATATGTTGACTAATGAAAATAATTGGACTCTTCCCGAGCCAGTTCTCAAGTAATTCCTGGACCAACTGAGCCAACTCCTGAGCCTATTCCTAAACCCAATTCAAGAAGAGAGGTGTTTTATTTCTCGATCTGAAGATATGCAAGAGGCAAAGAAATCAATGAAAGAAAAGGTATTAAAGCTGAAGATGTTAAGAATTTACCACCTATTGAAGAAATACATGGTCTTAATATACCACCTGAAGAACTACATTGTCTTGATAACCCGACACAGGTAGTAAAGGTAAATTATCTCTATAGATATGATAAAGCTGAAATACCCTCTACTAACTTTTATAGCCCATGCTTAGATGAATTTGATGACTTTATGGCTAGGTCATGGCGACCGACCTCGCACGGTCAAGCCTTCGTATTATCGTGCCATCCTCGGATCAAGATGTCGCACACACAATACATCAATGTATATATCAAAGTGCAATCACATGTATAAATAATGTAAAAATGATATATACCTCATAATAATCAGCGGAAACAATCAAACGGGTGTGGAGTCCCATCAACGCCATCGGCAGGTTGAGTGTAGACCGTAACCTCAGATCGTAACTCTTACTTGTCGAGGAAATATACGCAACATGATACGTTGCAGCCGTGTAGGTCAAGACATTGAATGTACTGCAAGATCACAATATGAGAAAACAAATGATAAAACTATACTATATGCAATATGGCTTTATGGCTCAGATTCTGAGTTTTGTTTATGTAAAAGCTGATTTTATTTTACCTACATCAAAGGAATAGAATGAAGTCTGCATCAAGGAATTTTCTATCATGACATGGTTCCGCCAACCGATGTCTCATAGCCCAAAAATTCAGCATATGTTGCCCACAATTAAGTTATCAATCCGTGTTGAGAGTTCCGAGATAGATCCAAGTCCAGATGCTCAAATTGTCCGTAATCGGGACACGGCTAATCGATTAGGTTATGACCCTCTGCAGAGGTTTGTACACTTTACCCGCAAGATTCGATCCCTCTCTTTACGTTCTCGCACTTCGTGGTGTTTGAGAACAAGATGACCAAAACATGGTCTTCCAAAGAGTTCCTCGACCACCGTCCGTTACTCAACCCATCCTACCGTAGTTCTACATCCGCTAGTACAGTCCCAGCCAGAGTCACAACTAAGGTCAACCAAGCCAGAGCCCATAATGACTTGCGGTTGCACAGTAAGCTTCCGGCATGAAGTATTCTTCCGTCTCTTTGAGTCTGGGTGAAGCTTTCCGCAAGATGTCATGGCGCTTCTCCATGCATCCCGCCAACCACCGGGTTCTCCAGGTGCCCGCCAACCGCCCTTCACCCAAAGAGTGTGTATTGAATTCTGTCTCGAGTCTTGAAGTCTTGAGGTCTTGAAGATGCAGTCCTTGCAGATTCCATCATGGAGTTGTCGCCATTGATTTAAATCCTTCATTCTCACACCACTCTGAGCACTCATACCAAACCCCGCCTACTATAGCGTAGCATTGAAATAAAATATCGCCCCGGCTTGGTAACAGGTGATGGGTTCCTACCTCATGCATACTACTCAACTACAAGGATTCAATAACACTACCGAGGGGTGGTTGCAAAGATGTCACTAAATGCAATAAAACATAGGTATGAAAGCATGGTCAAAGTGAACTTGCTCGGTAATACTTGATGAAGATAACAACGTTTGTCGTAAAATGACTTGGTAGAACTAATCGTCACTCCGTTGAAAATCTATATAGTCAACATAGCATTCACATAAGCAAACATCCTAGCAAACAATTTTAGCACTCGAATTAACAATCAAAACAGCAAGGAAAATCGATAATAAAACTCAAACAAAATCAAAAGAAACTTCAAATAAAACTACAAAGAAAAACTACTAACGAAGATCTATGACTTTGCTACAAACATCTAATATAGTTTTGCCGTAAGTAAAAACTTAACAACAATTAAAATACTAAACTAATAAATTAACAGAAAATTAAATGTAAAATAACTAATTTAACAGAAAGTATTTTTTTCCTTAAAATTTTATTTGCCAAAAGAAACAAATAAAAAGCTTTTATAAAACTCTAACTATGACCTATAGAAGGTTTCAAACAAAACTAAGGAAAATAAAATTTTTTAAATAAAAATAAATTTTTTCCTGTTGTCTAACAGAAACACAACTAATTTTGTCAAAAGTGACAAAAAGAAATAATTTAAAACTAATAAAAACAATAAAGAAAAAGCTAAAACAGAACTAATAATAAAACAGTACTGTTTTGCTAAAAACCTAATTTAAATTAACCTAGAAATAAAATACTAAATACTACTGGATAAACAAAGGTCCTAGAGACCAGGAGCAAAAAGAATTAATTAAAAACCTATTTTTAAACTCCCGGAATAAGCAAAACAAGCTTTAATTCAAATCTGATCTAACTCAATTTTATAAATCCAAACATAGACAAATTATATATTTTGGAAACTACAAGAAAATTGTGATCTAACGCAAAAAGAATCAGCATCATTGGACTTCTAGATCAAAAGTTATAAGCTAAACAAGAACGGAACTAAATCTGTTACGGAAATAAATCTGAAAACTAAACCGGATTTACCTGTACGTGAGGCCTTGTTGGCAGGAAGGTGACGGCGTTGTGGAGGGCTGCTCCGGCGAGGGGGCGAGGTCGCCGGCGAGGGTGGGGGTGGCGGAGGAGGTGGGAGGAGGCGCTTGGGGAGGTGGCGCTGGGCGCCCTCAGGTGCTGCTCACTCCTGGCGTCGGGCTCCTGGTGAGCGTTTCTAGGCAGGAAAAGGAGGACGGTGGCGAGAAGGCTACGGGCAGGGAGGGGGCGTGGTGATGGGAAAAATGGAACGAGGAGAGGGAGGGGTTTTATAGGCGGTCTCGGGAGGCGCTGGGATGGAAAGACGAGGAGATCGGGAAGGTGGAGATTCCTGTCTCCATGGATATGGAAAGCTTCTGTAACATGAGAGGAAACAGAGGAAGGAGATGATCTCTTGTTGGGCTAGAATAGGAAAGTGCTTAATGGGCCAGCAGGTTTTTCCTAATAAATACGATTCCATTCCTATTTTTAAAATTAGGAAACTAAAACAATAAAAAGGAAATCAAATCAATTCGGAATAAAGAGTTTTATATACTAAAATTATCAGAAAAATAAAATGTAGATGATGAGCATTATTCCACGGCCAAAATAAAACTTAAAAAAATGTTTTTCAGAAAATCCCTAAAGGCTTTATTTCTTTTTGCAAATAATTTTTAAATAAAAACTTTGGTTTTTCTTGGCTCAAATATTTTCAAAAATGCCCCTGATTTTGGAGGGTCATTTTCCTCCATCTTTCTTGCTTGCAAGAATTTATTTTCGGGTATTTCTCGGGGAAGAAAAATAGAGAAGAAAGTGCAAATATTTGAAAGAATTAAATTGCAAAACTCCGTTCAAATTCTTTATAGTTGAAGAAGTCATGTCATCTTCTCTCATTGATTTTAATAGGATGAATTTGAATTTATCGGAGAAGGGGAAAGTCATTTTATTCCCTCTCTTTCAAAAGTTTTTGAAAGGTTCAAATTTCACTCAAGTTTAATTCACTCAAGCAAACAAACAAACAATTCAATTAATTATATTAACATTCCAAAATTTAGAATTTTGGGATGTTACATAGGCAAGAAAGTTTTAATGCTTATGTTGGTAGAGAGTTAAAGAATAATGCTTTCGAGATAGGACGCGTAGGTGATAATCTGGCTAGAGTTAAAGATGAACTTCACCGCGTTAGCAAATATGCTTCTATGGTTGCTACTCAAGCTAAGCAATTACTTAAAGCTCAAAATGATTTGCTTGATGAATTGAATAATAAAAATGACTTTGCTGTTAGAGTGGCTACTAGAACTGGTAGAATGACTCAGGAACCTTTGTATCCTGAAGGCCACCCTAAGAGAATCGAGCAAGATTCTCAGAGAAATAATTTAGAGGTACCTAGTTCTTCTAAAAAGAAGAAGAAGAAAAACGATAGAACTCTGCATGCTTCTAGTGAACCTACTGTAGACACACCTGAGAATCCCAATAATATTTTTATTTTTGATGTTGAAACTCAATCAGGTGATGAACATGAACCTAGTGATAATGTTAATGATAATGTTCATGTTGATGCTCAACCTAGCAAAGACAATGATGTAGAGATTGAACCTGCTGTTGATCTTGATAACCCACAATCGAAGAATCAACGTTATGATAAGAGAGATTTTGTTGCTAGGAAGCACGGTAATGAAAGAGAACCATGGGTTCGTAAACCCATGCCCTTTCCTCCTAAACCATCCAAGTCAAAGGATGATGAGGATTTTGAGCGCTTTGCTGAAATGATTAGACCTATTTTCTTACGTATGCGCTTAACTGATATGCTTAAAGTAAATCCTTATGCTAAGTATATGAAGGATATCATCACAAATAAAAGAAAGATACCGAAAGCTGAGATTTCCACAATGCTTGCTAATTACACTTTTAAGGGTGGAATACCAAAGAAACTTGGAGATCCAGGTGTCCCAACTATACCTTGCTCTATTAAAAGAAATTATGTTAGAACTGCTTTATGTGATCTTGGAGCCGGTGTTAGTGTTATGCCTCTCTCTTTATATCGTAGACTTGAATTGAATAAGTTGACACCTACTGAAATATCTTTGCAAATGGCTGATAAATCAACTGCTATACCTGTCGGTATTTGTGAGGATGTGCCCGTTGTGGTTGCAAATGTCACTATCTTAACGGACTTTGTTATTCTTGATATTCCGAGGACGATAATATGTCTATTATCCTTGGTAGACCTTTTCTTAATACTGCAGGGGCTGTTATTGATTGCAACAAAGGCAATGTCACTTTTCATGTTAACGGTAATGAGCATACGGTACACTTTCCAAGGAAACAATCTCAAGTTCATAGCATCAATTATATTGAAAAAGTTCCAACTATCATTTTTGGAGGCTTTGAATTTCCTCTCCCTACTGTCAAGGAAAAGTATGATATTCTTATTGTTGGGGATTTTCATATCCCCGTTGAGGTATATTAGTGTTATTCGAAATTTCTACGGTTCCGTGTTATTCGGAATGAGTTTGTTAACAAGACTTGATCAACCTTGTTAGTGGGTTCATTTTGATGATCACGAGATGGATGAAACTAGAAGACACAACCTTCTGTACCCTCTTTTTACTTTCTGTTATTTAGAATAAATAAAGAAAAAATAGTATTATCCGTCTGTCTTCTGAATTATCCGTGGATTAAAAAATAGTCCGAAAATAAAAGTGCTCCAAATGCCCTGCAAATCTAGTATGATTTTTTCTGGAATATTTGAGGATTTTAGGCACTGAAAACACTACCGGAGGGCCAAGCACCAGGCCATGAGAGAGGAGGGCGCGCCCCCCTGTCTCATGGGCCCCTGGTGGCCCCCCTCCACTTATTCCTGCACCCACACACTTCATCTTCCACCCAAAAAAATCCCCATCCAGCTCAAGCACGAGTTCTAGCTCGTTTTGCTGCGATTTTCGATCTCCTTGCTCGAAGCTCCATTCACAAAACTGCTTTGGGAGATTGTTGCTTGGTATGTGACTCCTCCATTGGTCCAATTAGTTTTTGTTCTAATGTTTTATTCATTGCAAATTTTTGCTGCATAGGTGACCATGTTCTTGAGCTTGCATGTTAAAATTTTGAGGTCCCAAGCAATTCCAATGCATGATATAGGCTCTAGGCACTTGTAGGAGTAGTTGCTATCAATCTTGTTTAGTTTTATTCACTTTTATTTTGAAGTTACTAAAATTTCAGAAATTTTCAGAAAAATAAATATGCTTAGAAGAATTTACCAAGGAGGTTCCTCGGCAAAGAAAGGGCCAAGGATTGCTATACGTGAGCAAGATGTTGAACTGCCGAGGGACGCAAATGTACGGGCTTGTGAGTGGCCATCCGATGATTTTATGGTCGAAGCAGGTTTCAAGGAGGAATTTGATGCATATGTGCGTAATGCCGAGCTGGAGGACTTCTTACAAGATAAGTGTCCGCAATACTATCAGTTGACTGATTCTTTTGTGCGGAGGTCTAGATACAACTGTGCGCGTAATTCTCCTAGTGTCATGTTTGATATTAATGATACATCTTATACCATGGATTTAGAGGATTTCACAACTGCTTGCAAACTCCCGCAGTGGGGTAATAATTTTCTTGCTAGTATTACTGTAGGAGAATCTAGGGACGTAGCACAAGCTACCATAGGGAGCATTCATTTTCCTGCTATACATTACTTTGCTCTCTTTATTGGTAGATGCATTAACGGTAAGGACGAGGTATGTCACATGTGTGCCCCTGATCTTTGTGTCCTCAAGAGTGCTGCCTCAGGTTATAACGGTTATAACTTGGGGGCAATAGTTGCACGTAGGTTGCAGAATAATAGTAGAAAGGGAGATTTATTTGGAGGAATTTATGCAACCCGTGTGGCTAACTTTCTTAATATAGCCCCACGAGAAGGGGATATGATTCTACCTCCTGTTCATTTGGATAAAGAAGCTATGTTCCATCATCATTTTCTTGAGAGGAATGAACAATTCCTCCATTATCGACTAATCTATGATAGACGCAACGTCGTCCCTGTCACTCTTCCTGCTCCCTACCTTTTTGATTATCAGGCAAAAGGAACATATGTTGTCACCAGGGAAGAAGCCACTGAATATGAGAGGGGAATGGAGGCAGCTCGCCAACACGCTGCTGCTCAGGAGGCTGTTGCCTCTGCATCTCAGTACAACCCCAGTTTCACTTACGGATATCAGCCAGGCGGTCCTTGGTACTAGACCAATATAGGCCAAAAGCCTAAGCTTGGAGGAGTACGTATTTCTCACCGACTTTACATCCATGTTCACACACTAGTCGTCGGTGCTCATACTCTTTCATTGTATTATCCATGTTAGTTTAAATTTCTTTTTCTAGTTTTCTTCTTGTGTGTCTGATAAACCTTAAGAAAAACCAAAAAAAAAAGTTAGTTTAATTTCCATGCTTGTAGTAGAAATTAAAATGAAAACCCAAAAAGATTTCTAGTTCTTCTGTTTACTTGTTGGGAGCTTTCCCGTGTAAATAGTTTTATTTTCTTTTCTTTCTTTTGGGGGTCGAGAAGACCATATTGAAAAATGCTTAGTGGCTCTCATATGCATGATTGTTTATTTAATTTAGAGCCCATATTACTTGTCTTCTCTCTTGAGTTGAATGCTTGCAGATTCCAGCTTAGTCCAATGCACGTGCACTCTTATTATTATACACATCGTTCGGTCGTATGCAGTGAAAGGCAATAATGATGATATATGATGGACTTATTGGGATGAGAAAAGCTGGTATGAACTCGACCTCTCTTGTTTTTGTAAATATGATGAGTTCATCGTTTCGAGTCAGCTATTATGAAGTAAACATATTTGCAATGACATTTAGAGATTATAGTTGCTTGTGCCATGCTTGATTAGCTATGAGTTATAATGGTTTACCTTATGTGCCAACATGCTATTAGAATGATTATGATGTGGTATGATGGGATGGTATCCTCCTTTGAATGAATTGAGTGACTCGACTTGGCACATGTTCACACATGTAGTTGAATCAAATCAACATAGCCTTCATGATATTTATGTTCATGGTAGATTATATCCTACTCATGCTTGTTGAAAGATCGAGGATGTCGCCTAGAGGGGGGGGGGGGTGAATAGGCGCTTTAACATAATTACGGTTTAGGCTTGAGCAAATGCGGAATAAACCTAACGGTTAATTTGTCAAGCACAAAACCTACAACAACTAGGCTCACCTATGTGCACCAACAACTTATGCTAAGCAAGACAAGCAACTATGTGATAGCAAGATATATGATAAAGAACAATATGGCTATCACAAAGTAAAGTGCATAAGTAAAGGGGCTCGTGTAAGAGATAACCGAGGCACGCGGAGACGACGTTGTATCCCGAAGTTCACACCCTTGCGGATGCTAATCTCCGTTTGGAGCGGTGTGGAGGCACAATGCTCCCCAAGAAGCCACTAGGGCCACCGTAATCTCCTCACGCCTCGCACAATGCAAGATGCCGTGATTCCACTAAGGGACCCTTGAGGGCGGTCACCGAACCTGCATAAATGGCAACCCTTGGGGCGGTCACCGAACCGTACACTTTGGCAACCCTTGGGGCGGTCACTGAACCCGTCAAATTGCTCAAGCGATCTCCACAACCTAATTGGAGACCCGACGCTTGCCCGGAGCTTTACACCACAATGATTGAGCTCGAACACCACCAACTGCCTAGGGCGCCCAAGCACCCAAGAGGAACAAGCTCAAGGGCACCAAGCACCCAAGAGTAATAAGCTTCTCAACTTGTAACTTCCACGAATCACCGTGGAGAACTCAAACCGATGCACAAATGTAATGGCAAGGGCACACAGAGTGCCCAAGTCCTTCTCTCTCAAATCCCACCAAAGCAACTAATGCTAGGGAGGAAAATGAGAGGAAGAACAAGAAGGAGAACACCAAGAACTCCAAGAACTAGATCCAAGGGGTTCCCCTCATCTAGAGGAGAAAGTGATTGGTGGAAATGTGGATCTAGATCTCCTCTCTCTTTTCCCCCAAAAACTAGCAAGAATCCATGGAGGGATTGAGAGATAGCAAGCTCGGAGAAGGTCAACAATGGGGGAAGAACACGAGCTCAAAGGATAAGGTTCAATGGGGAAGAAGACCCCTTTTATAGGAGGGGAAAATCCAACTGCTACTCCCCATCAACATCCCAAGACAGAGCGGTACTACCGCTTAAGTGGGCGGCATTACTGAGGGCGGTACTACCGCTCTCACCCAGCCGGGCATCGCTGCCACGACGAGGAGGTCAAGGCCTCGGCCCCAGGCGGTACTACCATGGGAGTAGGCGCGGATTACCGCTTGAGCGGTACTACCGCCACTACTACCGCACTTAGTACCGTAAAACCCGACATAAAAAACAACGGTCTCGAATAGAGGCGGTAGTAGCCCGAACCATCATGCGGTACTACGGTCGAAACTCCCAAGCGGTACTACTGCTCGAGAGCGGTACTACCGCTTGAGCGGCATTATCGCCCGAGAGCGGTACTATCATTGGGAGCTTCGGTACTACACGAGGATCACGGTACTACCGCCGCACCAACCTTAAGCCACAACCACGAAAACAAAGAAAACTCCAAGGAAAACCAGAACTGCCATAACTTCTTCATATGAGCTCCGAATTGAGCAAACTCAAGCTTGTTTGAAACAAGACAACGAGTAGCATACAAAGGAGTGAAACCTCCAACCGAGAAGAACCGGCATACCCTCCAACATCGAAAACATCATAGAAGATGCATGGGAACTCCGTTTTCGATGAACTCGAGCTTGTCATAAAAATGACCATAAGCTCCAAATCTCACAAGGAGAAGAACCAAACAAGAATCCAAAAGATGATGCAAGGATGCAATGGTTTGAGCTCTCACGAATGATACGATCAAGCTACTCATCGAGAGCCCCCCTTGATAGTACGGCAATCGATCCTATAACCCGGTCTCCCAACTACCATCATGAGACCGGTAAAATAGAAAACCTATCAAGGGCAAACCTTTGCCTTGCACATGGTCCACTTGAGCTAGACTATGACGATCTTGACTCCCTCAAGTTGGACCACCTTTCTTGATTGCGTTGGCTCGAAGAAGACTAGTTGATTGCTCCCCCATACTCCATTATGGGTGAGCCATTCTTCCGCACATCTTCACAAGTCCATTGTCACCAAATGGACAGCAAGCTTCAAGCATTTGATCTCTTCGTGATGCTTCTCTTGAATTTGCACACCGCAACCTAACCCCACAAAGAACTCTCACGAAGACAATGGGTTAGTACACAAAGCGTAATGGACAATGCTTACCATACCATGGGATCACTTGATCCCACTGTACATCTTGTACGCTTTGTGTGTTGAATCTTTCCAACTCTCTTCATTTGGATGATGTCTTGAAGGTGGACATGAATGATCACACAATCTTATTCTTCAAGACATGCTTGCAATAAGCTCAACACTCACATGACCAATCTTTGGATAATTCCTTAATAGCAACTTGGTCATCACAAACTCTCCTTGAAACCAACAAATGGACTCCAAGAAAAGCCTATGGACAAACCCTTCAAATATAACTCAAGGCAACCATTAGTCCATAGAGATTGTCATCAATTGCCAAAACCAAGCATGGGGGCACCACATGTTCGTACACTTGTTCTCGGTGTGAATTAATTTTAATGCATGTTTACGACTGTTGTCGCTCTCTCAGTTGGTCGCTTCCCAGTCTTTTGCTAGCCTTTTAAGCGGGAATACTGCTTGTGCATCCAAACTCCTTAAACCCCAAAGTTGTTCCATATGAGTCCACTATACCTTCCTATACGCGGTATCTACCTGCCGTTCCAAGTAAATTTGTATGTGCCAAACTCCAAACCTTCAAATGAAATTCTGTTTTGTATGCTCGAGCAGCTCATGTTTCAACTAGGGCTGCCTATATCTTCCATGCTAGGTGGGTTATTCTCAAGAGGAGTGGACTCCGCTCCTCATTCGCGAGAAAGGGTCGGTAGCCGGGATGCCCAGTCCCATGATCCAAAAAGATCAAAGCAAATCAAAATAATTAAACAAAACTCCCCCGGGGCTGTTGTATGTTGGAGGCACTCGTTGTTTCGAGCAAGCCATGGATTGATGCTTGTTAGTGGTTGGGGGAGTATAAATCTTTACCATTCTGTTTGGGAACTGCCTATAATGCATGTAGTATAGAAGATACATCCATCTCATAGTTGTTGCGTTGACATCGAAAGTATGCCGCTCAAAATGTTATTCAATCTCTATTTTAAAATCGAGCTCTGGCACCTCTACAAATCCCTGCTTCCCTCTGCAAAGGGCCTATCTATTTACTTTTATGTTGAGTCATCACCCTTCTTATTAAAAAGCACCCGCTAGAGAGCACACTGTCATTTGCATTCATTATTATTGGTTTATATTGGGTATGACTTGACTGGGTCTCTTTTAGCATGAATTACAATGTTTAGTCAGTCCTTGATCTTTAAAGGTGCTCTGCATTTATGTTTTGCGGTCTTAGAAAGGGCTAGCGAGATACCATTTTGTTATATCATGTTATGATTATTTTGAGAAAGTGTTGTCATCCGAGTTTTATTATTATGGCTCGCTAGCCAATTATGTTATTGATATGAGTAATTGTGAGACCTATGTGTTATTGTGAGTATGGTTAGTTCATAATATTTGTTGAAACTTGAATGCTGGCTTTTCATGTTTACAACAACAAGAGCAAACAGAGTTTGTAAAAGTTGTTCTTTATCACTTTCAGTTTATCAACTGAATTTCTTGAGGACAAGCAAAGATTAAGCTTGGGGGAGTTGATACGTCTCCAACGTATCTACTTTTCCAAACACTTTTGCCCTTGTTTTGGACTCTAACTTGCATGATTTGAATGAAACTAACCCGGACTGACGCTGTTTTCAGCAGAACTACCATGATGTTGTTTTATGTGTACAAAAGAAAAGTTCTCGGAATGTCCGGGAAATCCATGGAGGCACTTTTTGGGATTTATAAGAATTACTGGGCGAAATAAATACACCAGGGGGCCCAGGGCCTGTCCACGAGATAGGGGGGCGTGCCCCCCCTAGGGCACGCCCCTATCTCGTGGGCCCCTGGACCTCCTCCGACCTCAACTCCAACTCCATATATTCCGTCTCGGGGAGAAAAAATCAGAGAGAAAGTTTCATCACGTTTCACGACACGGAGCCGCCGCCAAGCCCTAATCTCTCTCGAGAGGGCTGATCTGGAGTCCGTTCGGGGCTCCGGAGAGGGGATTCGTCAGCCGTCATCATCAACCATCCTCCATCACCAATTTCATGATGCTCACCGTCAGGCGTGAGTAATTCCATCATAGGCTTGCTGGACGGTGATGGGTTGGATGAGATTTACCATGTAATCAAGTTAGTTTTGTCGTGGTTTGATCCCTAGTATCCACTATGTTCGAGATTGATGTCGCTATGACTTTGCTATGCTTAATGCTTGTCACTAGGGCCCCAAAGTGCCATGATTTCAGATCGGAACCTATTATGTTTTCATGAATATATGTGTGTTCTTGATCCTATCTTGCAAGTCTATAGTCACCTATTATGTGTTATGATCCGACAACCTCAAGTGACAATAATCGGGATACTTCTCAGTGATGACCGTAGTTTGAGGAGTTCATGTATTCACTATGTGCTAATGCTTTGTTCCAGTTCTCTATTAAAAGGAGGCCTTAATATCCCTTAGTTTCCGCTAGGACCCCGCTGCCATCGGAGGGTAGGACAAAAGATGTCATACAAGTTCTTTTGCATAAGCACGTATGACTATTTATGGAATACATGCCTACATTACATTGATGAACTGGAGCTAGTTCTATATCACTCTATGTTATAACTATTGCATGAGGAATCGCATCCGGCATAATTATCCATCACTGATCCATTGCCTACGAGCTTTTCATATACTGTTCTTCGCTTATTTACTTTTCCGTTGCTACTGTTACAACTACTACAAAAACCCAAAAACATTTATCTTTACTTTTGCTATCATTACTTTTATTATCATACCACTTTTTCTACTAAACACTTTGCTGCAGATACTAAGTTATCCAGGTGTGGTTGAATTGACAACTCAACTGCTAATACTCAAGAATATTCTTTGGCTCCCCTTGTGTCGAATCAATAAATTTGGGTTGAATACTCTACCCTCGGAAGCTGTTGCGATCCCCTATACTTGTGGGTTATCAGTTGCGAACGCGGCCGGTGAGCAGACCTAGCAACCTCCATTTCAAAGGAAGTTGTGTTAAGCGGTCCAGCCCGGCGCGCGCCGCTCAGTCGCTGACGTCACGAAGGCTTCGGCTGATACCACGACGTCGAGTGCCCATGATTGTTCCCACGTAGTTGGTTAGTGCGTATAGGCCAGTGGCCAGACTCAGATCAAATACCAAGAACTCATTTAGCGTGTTATTTTAAAGTAACCGCGAATGTCGACCAGGGCCAGGCCCACCTCTCACCCAGGTGGTCTCAACCTGCCATGTCGCTCCGCCACAAAGATCCACCCAGAGGGCCATCGGGACAAAGGTCCTTTCAGCCCCCAATCCGTGAATCACTCATGGTCTTTGTCGAGCCGACCCGACTTTAGTCACCACATGTATCATGTATAAAGTATATAGTATATACCCGTGATCACCTCCAGAGTGATCACGGCCCGATAGTATAGCATGGCAGATGGACAAGAATGTAGGGCCAATGATGGAATACTAGCATCCTATACTAAGCATTTAGGATTGCAGGTAAAGGTAACAATAGTAGTAGCAAGGACAGGCTATGAATCAGGATAGGTTAAACGGAAAGCAGTAACATGCTACACTACTCTAATGCAAGCAGTAGAGAGAAGGAATAGGTGATATCTGGTGATCAAGGGGGGGTCGTCAACACCGTAGTCATACTGGGTAGCAGCGGCGTCGATCTCGGTGTCTAGCGAGAGAAGAGGGGGAAGAAACAATGAATACAAGGCAAACAGATGCATATCGATGCATGACACAATAAGTAACGGTGCTAGGAGTGCCCTAACACAGTAGGAGATGATACTAGTGAAGGAGGGAAACATCCGGGAAAGTATCCCCGGTGTTTCACGTTTTCGGACAGATGAACCGGAGGGGGAAAGTTGCATGTTCGCTATGCTAGGGATGTGTGGTGGACAAACAGGCAGCGTATCTGGATTTGTCTCGTCTTTCTGAGCAACTTTCATGTATAAAACTTTTTCATCGGAGTTACGGATTATTTTCTATAATTTTTCAAAGATTTAAACAATATTCTAAAAATCCCTGAAATTTTGCCAAGTCTGAGAATTCGACAGTTTTAAAGATCTTTTAGCTGTTTTCAAAAGGCTACAACTATGGATCTGTAGCTCCTATGATTTTGTGCCTTATATCTATTTTGAGTATTTTTCTGTGATCTACATGTTAGTACTAATTACATCCACATTAGAGTTCATTTGCTTGATCATCAACAGGACTAAAGTGGCTATGAAAATAAAGCTGTTTTCCAGTTTTTTTGTTAACAGAACATTGAACTTTGCGATTTTTGTAGGAATTAATCCACGCATCGAAAGGGTTTGGTCCAGTGGGATAAAACGGTGTTTGTCAAGTATACTTTCTACTCATATTTTCTTTAGCCCTGTTAGTAGTTGTTTAGCCGCAGTTTTGGGGCAGACGAGGGGGTTACTCGATGTAGAAATGAAAAAGCTAGCTAGCGCTGTGAGCCGGCCTGGCCAGTTTGCTGGGCCAAGGCCCATGGGAGGTGGAGGTTTTATCTTTTTATAATTTTGTTTTGTTTATCTTTTTTTATTTACTCTTTTGTTTTACTATTAGCATATTTTAGTTTTATAAAAATATGAGACCGATACCTAAATTAATGTTTTAGTTTTACCCTCTGCCGCAAAAGTTTGGTACCCCATTAAATTAATTTGATATTTTAGAAATTATAAAAGGCATCTAATTAATTATGAATGCCACTGTTTTAATCATTTTTAAGCACTTAAACATTTTCTAAAGTTTTCGTTTCTTCACCAATATTACCTATGCATTATTTGGCTCACTCCGAATATTTTAGTTTTAATATTTAAATTTTTTTTATTGTTTGCTTGATTTAGAATTTGAATTTGAATCGGTTTTGAATTAAGGCAAGATTAGTAATAGTAATCAAGGTGACGTGGCATCATTAGAACAGGGTTAGTATAGCTTAATTATCCGGGCGTCATATCAATCCAATAGGAGATTACACGCAAGTCGCCTAGTACCTGCACAAACAATCATGAACCTTGCAACCAACGCGATAAAGGGGTTGTCAATCCCTTCACGGACACTTGCAAAAGTGAGATCTGATAAAGATAATAAGATAAATATTTTTGGTATTTTTGTTGTATAGATTGGGAAGTAAAGATTGTAAAATAAATAGTAAACTAGAATTGTAGATTGGAAACTTATATGATGTAAAGTAGACCCGGGGGCCATATCTTTCACTAGTGGCTTCTCTCAAGATAACATATATTACGGTGGGTGAACAAATTACTGCCGAGCAATTGATAGAAAAGTGCATAGTTATGAGAATATCTAGGCATGATCATGAACATAGGCATCACGTCCGTGACAAGTAGACCGAAACGATTCTGCATCTACTACTATTACTCCACACATCGACCGCTATCCAACATGCATCTAGAGTATTAAGTTCATAAGAACGGAGTAACACATTAGGTAAGATGACATGATGTAGAGGGATAAACTCAAGCAATACGATATAAACCCCATCTTTTTATCCTCGATGGCAACAATACAATACGTGTCGGTTCCCTTTACATCCGGATCGAGCACCGCAAGATTGAACCCAAAGCTAAGCAATTCTCCCATTGCAAGAAAGATCAAACTAGTAGGTCAAACTAAACCAATAATTCGAAGAGACTTGCAAAGATATTAAATCATGCATATAAGAATTCAGAGAAGAATCAAATATTGTTCATAGATAATCTTGATAATAAACCCACAATTCATCGGATCTCGACAAGGACACCGCAAAAAGATTTACATCGAATAGATCTCCAAGAAAATCGAGGAGAACTTTGTATTAAGATCCAAAAAAGAGAAGAAGCCATCTAGTTAATAACTATGGACCCGAAGGTCTGTGGTAAACTACTCACACATCATAGGAGAGGCTATGGTATTGATGTAGAAACCCTCCGTGATCGAATCCCCCTCCGGCAGGTCACCGGAAAAGGCCGCAAGATGGGATCTCACGGGTACAGAAGGTTGCGGCGGTGGAAAAGTGATTTCGTGGCTCCCCAGGATGTTTTCAGGGTATAAGAGTATATATAGGCGAAAGAAGTAGGTCGGTGGAGCTACGAGGGGCCCACGAGGGTGGGGGGCTTGCCTACCCCCCTGGACGCGCCCTCCTGCCTCGTGGCTGCCTCGTTGCTTCCTTGACTTCCACTTCTAGTCTCCTGGGTTGTGTTTGTTCCAAGAAAGACCCTCGCGAAGGTTTCGTTCCATTTGGATTCCGTTTGATATTCCTTTTCTGCGAAACACTGAAATAGGTAAAAGAAACATCAATTTGCACTGGGCCTTCGGCTAATAGGTTAGTCCCAAAAATAATATAAAAAGGTATATTAAAGCCCATTAAAGATCCAAAACAGATAATATAATAGCATGAAGCAATCAAAAATTATAGATATGTTGGAGACGTATCACTTAGTATAAATAAACCGTATTTTTCTTAAACACTAATGCCAACACCGCCACCGCCGCCGTCGGCTCTCGAGCCCGTTTGCCTCCGGTAGGTGCGGTGGGAGGGCGGCGTGTCGTTACCGGATAGGCAGTGGCCACGCCGGAGACCATTGGAGCGGTTGGAGGAGGAGCTTGGACTTTGTGACGCCCCCGACTCGACCGTACACTAATCATACACGCAAATATGTACGATCAAGATCAGGGGCTCACGGGAAGATATCACAACACAACTCCAGACACAAATCAAAATAATACAAGCTTCATATTACAAGCCAGGGGCCTCGAGGGCTCGAATACAAGCTCAATACACAAGAGTCGGTGAAGCAACAATATCCTGAAAGTACGTACATAAGTTAAACAAGGATGCCTTAAGAAGGCTAGCACAAAAGCAACATGATCGAAGAGGCAAGGCCTCCTGCACAGGACCTCCTAACTACTCCTGGTCTTCGGTGGCCTCCATGTAGTAGTATCCGTCGGCGGTGGCATCTGGCTCCAGGGATCCACCATCTGGTAGCATCAACCGGAAAGAAAAAGGAAGGGGGAAAAGGGGTAGCAAAGCACCCGTGAGTACTCATCCAAAGTACTCGCAAGCATCAGATCTACACTAAGTATGCATTGGTATCAAATGGAAGGGTCAGATCATGGACTGAACTGCAGAATGCCAGAATAGAGGGGAAGGCCTAGCCTATCGAAGACTAGCATCTTCACGCAGCTCCAAGCATCTTGCAGCATGTAGAAGAGTAAAGAATAACAGTTTATATTTATCAAACATGTTGTAACAATAACGCCCAGAGATCCTTTCTCGACTCCCTCCGAGAAAGCAATCCCGGAGCCACATAACTTAGTATCCATTTCTAGTTGTATTAGATCAAGATATAAGTCTGAACGTCCATTACCGTGGACACGGTATTCGAATAAAGATCTACCCTGCAGGGGTGCAGCACGTTTTCCAACACGCTTGATCACTCTGGCCGGCCACACCTTTCTGGGGTCAATGCCCGGCCTCGGAAGATCAACACGTCGCAGTCGTACCTAGGCTCAGTAGAGAGGTCCCCGCCGGTCTGCATCCTAAGCACTCCGGGGTCTGGGCCCATCGCCCGTTGCACTCCGGATTGTTGCGCGCAGGGCGGGTCCAGGCTCCACCTCTACATGGATGGTGTCGGCCCAGCCGTGCCGCACTGCTGAACTGGACGTCTGACAAAGCTTCGGCTGATACTGCGACGTCGAGGCCCATAACTATTCTCACGTGGTGGTTGGTGCATAAAGGCCAAAGGCCAATTCAGAACAAATACCCAAACCATAGTGTATTATTAGCTTGCGGAGACGAGCAGAGACTCACGAAAATGTGACCCCGTCGCCCCGTCTCGAGGAAATACGGCAAGGGCAAGCCCAGCCCACTCGAGGGCTGCCAGACTTCCCAGCCGTGCCTCGTATCCATCTTGCGGGTGCTCTCCGGGCCAACCCGACTTTCCCAAAGGTCTCAAGTAATGTCAAGGTAACCGTGTGTCCAAACATCAAGGGGAAAACCCAAGGAATCACCCTCGGAGGATTCCACTCGATGTAATCATCAAGGTGAACGTAAGAGGAACCACCCTCGAGGTTCACACTTGAGGGGTTGCACGACAGAGCCGTATCGAGAATGGTGAAGGAGGAAATCACCCTCGATGACCACGACCGAATAGCTACACTACAGAATTATCATCGAGTGCGTTATGAGGATCACCCACGGCACTCGATAGTAGCTCTGCGAAGTCGAACAACTAATGGGGCGTGATGTGATGTGCGGTGTCGGGAACTCTGGTAAATCGATCATGTAGCTCGAGTCGTTGATGATGAAGCGAGGCAACAAGGACAAGTGGGGGTCAGCGATGGATCACTATCCAACCTATACTAAGCAGTTTAGGATAAGCGGTAGGTAATAATAGCGGTACAAAAGCAGGCTATGCATCGAATAGGAGCCAACAATAACGGATGGCAAAATCTAATGCAAGCATGAGAGTATAGAATGGGCGATATCGGGATGATCAAAGGGGGCTTGCACGGTTGCTCGAGACAAGAAGAAGAATTAAATCGTCGGCGTAGTTGATCACACCGCATCGTGGCGATCTCGGGTCTCTGGAGAGAAGAGGGGGGAGAAACAGTAAATACATAGCAAGCAAGAGCATAACAGGAGAACATGCAGGGCTAGATGTGTTGTAACGTGGTGCTACACGTTACCGGCGAAGGGGGATAACATCCGGGAATGTTTCCCCAGGTTTAGCATTTTTGGACAGATGAAACGGAGGGGGAAAGTTGCATGTTCGCTATGCTAGGGGCATGCGACAGACGAACGGACCACGTATCCTGATTCATCTCGTCGTTCTGAGCAACTTTCATATAGAAAACTTTTTCATCCGAGTTACGAGTTATTTTATATGATTTTTCAAAGTTTTTATACAATATTATGAAATTAATTTTAATTCGAAAATAAACACTAAATTGCTAGCCGCACCCAGCACAGTGTACACAAAAGTGTACCCAGTGGCTGACAGGTGGGCCAGGGGGACCCAGTTGACCAGTCAACGTTTGACTGGTCAACAGGGGTGGGACCCCCTGTCATTGACTGTTTTAGTCTACTCTAACAGTTTAGTTAACTAAACTAGGTGGTTAGGCTAATTAAGTTTAATTAATTAAGTTAATTAACTGTTTAACTAATCAATTAATTATTTTTATTAATATATTTTTTTGTATATCCTTTTTTTACACAGGGGCGTGGGCCCCATCCGCCATAGGCCCAAGGCCTTAGTGGGGCGGATGTGTGCTTACGGGCGAACGGGCAAGGACGGAGCCCCAGGGGTGCAGGCATCGGGCGTCGACCGCCGGAGCGCGCGACACGGCGGAGTGGCGCTGGGCGCGGACGAGGGCGGTTGGCGAGGCTGGCTCTGGGGGGACGCGGCCAGCGAGAGAGCTCGGCGGGGCTCGTTCACGGACGGCGCTGGTCGCAGCGCGAGGTAGGCGAGGCCAGCGCATGGATGGGGGACAGCCGGAGCGCGGCCATGGTGGCCAATAGCGCGCGCGGACACCTACGACGGCGTGGACGAGGGGGAGGAGGGGGAATCGGCGAGGAGCTCACAGTGGAGCGTAGGGGTGGCAGTGGGCTCGGGGAGGCGACGTCGAGGGTGCCGGCGTCGTTTGGCGGCAACGTCAAGGCGGTGCCGACGGCGACGGCGTCTGGGACGTTGGGGGTCGGGGCGCTGCGGGGTCGAAGGCGGAGGCGGGCGGTGCTGGCAAACGGCGACGGTGAGGCGGACACCTGGCGCCGGGATCGGCTCGTGGCTGTCGAGGTGCAGAGGGGGGGCGACGGGGAGGGCGTCGCCGGCGTCAGGGGCAACCGCCCCGATCCAGATCCGATCGGGGGGGGGCAGAGAGGAGAGGTGTTCGTGCGTGGGGAGTGGGGATCGAGTGGGTTAGGGTTCGGTTGGGAGTGGCCTATAGGCCAGGGGAGCGGGGGTGGGCTGCGTGGGTGGCCAGTTGGCCCGGTTGGCCAGCTGGTTGGCCCAGTTGGGCCAGGGGGGTTGGCCCTTTTCTTATTTTTGTTTGATTTCCCCTTTTTAAAAAAACATTTGTGTTTTCTTTTATTTTAAGGCACTTAAAGAATTTGTAAAAAGATGATTTCTCCAGCATTATTACCAAATGATTATTTGCAACAACTTGAACATTTTTGTTTGCAAGTTTGATAAATTTGAAAACCTGACTTTAAATTGGATTTGAAATTTGAAAGATGTTTGAAAGATGTGAGGATTAGCAATGGAAGAGCGATGACATGGCATCATTAGTAGGGGATTACTGTAGCATAATTATCCGGGCGTTCTGCTTCTCCTCCACTACAAGAAATCTCCTCCGAGATTTAGGAGGTAGAAGGAAACAGTTCGGGTATTCATCACGCAGCGATCCTCGCGTTCCTGTGTGGCTTCGTCTTGAGTGATGCGACTGGACCTTGAGGAACTTGATCGCCTTCTGACATGTGCGACGTTCAGCTTGGTCGAGAATGCGGACCGGATGCTCTTTATAGGAGAGGTCCTGTTGCAACTCGAGCACTTCATGATCCACTGCTCGGATTGGGTCCTTGAAGCAGCGGCGGAGTTGTGACACGTGGAACACATCGTGAACCTGAGAAAGGTTCGACGGCAGTTCCAACTGGTATGCCACTTTTCCACGCCTTTCGAGAATAGTGAATGGACCAATATAGCGAGGAGCTAACTTGCCCTTGATCCGGAAACGGTGTGCACCCTTCATTGGTGTGACTCGAAGATAAGCCTTTTCGCCAGGTTGATAGACCATATCTTTGTGATGACGGTCATAATTACTCTTTTGACGCGACTGAGCAGTCTTGAGATTCTCGCGAATGGCGCGGACTTGTTCTTCGGCGTGTTGGATAATATCCGGACCGAAGAGTGGACGTTCCCGCTTCGACCCGATTCGAGAGGGTTCGGCACTTTCGTCCATATAACACTTCGAAGGGAGCCATCTTCAGACTAGCTTGATAGCTATTGTTGTAGGAGAACTCGGCATACGGGACAGATTCCTCCCATTTCTTGCCAAACAAAATGACACAAGCTCGAAGCATGTCTTCGAGAACTTGATTGACACGTTCAACTTGTCCCTGCGGCTGAGGGTGAAAAGCAGTGCTGAAGGACAGATGAGTTCCCATAGCTTCTTGGAAACTTGCCCAGAATCTTGAAGTGAATAAACTGCCATGGTCTGAGCTGATTACCACTGGAATACCGTGGAGTGAAACAATCCTGGACATATAGAGAGTTGCCAGCTTACTAGCAGTGATTGTCTCTTTGACGGCCAAAAAATGTGCAACTTTGGAAAGCCGGTCAATGACGACAAGAATATCATCATTACATTTCTGCGATTTGGGGAATCCAGTGACAAAGTCCATTTCAACATGTTCCATTCAGGTATAGAGATAGGTTGCAGAGTTCCAGCAGGCCTTTGATGCTCTGCTTTGATACGACGACAAACGTCACACTCAGCAGCATAACGAGCAATGTCTTGCTTCATATTAGACCACCAGAATCTCTGACGAATGTCTTGGTACATCTTGGTGCTACTGGGATGAATAGACAAAGGTGTATCATGAGCTTCTTTCATAACCCTTGGAGTCAGATTCAGGTTTTCACTCGCACATGGCACCACTAGGCGGCCCTTGAAGTATAAGGCGCCATCATCGGCAATAGTGAAGAATGAGGGCTTTCCTTCTGAGAGATAGCGTTTAATCTTCTCGACTTCAGAGTCATAATATTGAATAGTCTTGATACCTCCCACGAGATCTGGCACGACAGCGAGGGTATTTAGAGAACCCTGAGGAACAACACGAAGATTCATCTTTTGAAACTCTGGGGGAGGGGGTGCAAGTGCACCAGGAGGAACAATATGGAGGTTCGGCTTTCTGAATTCTTCAACAAGCGAGGGGTGAACTTTTCAAACCTCGAGGTGATTGCAATATGACTTGCGGCTCAGAGCATCAGCCATTACATTAGCCTTGCCTGGTGTATAGGAAATACCCAAGTCAAAATCTTCTATCATCTCCATCCATCTCTGCTGACGGAGGTTCAGGTCTGGCTGGGTGAACATATACTTCAGACTTTGGTGGTCGGTGAAGATCTCGCAACGATTACCAAGAAGGTAATGTCGCCACTGTTTCAGTGCATGTATGACAGCAGCAAGCTCGAGGTCATGAACTGGGTAGTTCTCTTCATGAGGGCGCAATTGACGAGAGGCATAGGCAATCACTCTGCGCTCTTGCATTAGGACACAGCCCAATCCTTGTCGTGAAGCGTCGCAGTAAATGACGAAATCCTTCTTAGTATCCGTGAGCAAGCATCAAGCGTAAGTCACTTGTCTTTGAGTGCTTGGAAACTTTCCTGACACTTTTCTGTCCAATCAAACTTGACGCCTTTGTGAAGTAGACCAGTCAGGGGCTTGGCGATCTTGGAGAAGTTCTCGACAAATCGACGGCAATAGTCAAGTAGTCCGAGAAAACTTCCGACTTGTTTGACATTCTTGGAGGAGTCCAATCGAGAATAAGCCTGAACTTCGCTTTCGGGGTTGACGGCAATACCATCCTTGGAGATGACATGCCCAAGGTAGGTCACTTCGGGTAGCCAGAATTCACACTTGGAATATTAGCATATAGTTGATGTTCTCGAAGCTTTTCCAGAACAAGTCGAAGGTGTTTGGCATGTTCTTCCTTATTCTTGAAATATACAAGGATATCATCCAGATAAACCACGACGAACTTGTCGAGGTATTCCATGAATATGTAGTTCATCAGACGAGAAAATGTAGCTGGAGCATTTGTCAATCCAAAGGACATGACGGTGTACTCGTATGAACCATAGCGAGTAACGAAGGCGGTCTTGGGAATATCCTCTTCACGAACCCGAATCTGGTGGTAACCCAACCTCAAATCAAGTTTTGAGAATACTGAGGAACCAGCAAGTTGGTCATACAGATCATTGATTCTGGGAAGCGGATACTTGTTTTGAATTGTTGCCTGGTTGATAGGTCGGTAATCTTGGACCAAATGATTAGTTCCATCCTTCTTCCTGACAAAAAGAGAAGGTGCTCCCCAAGCAGATGAACTTGGACGAATGAATCCCTTGTGAAGAGATTTGTCGATTTCCTCCTTAAGTTCAAGGAGCTCATGTGGCGGCATCTTGTAGGGTCGCTTGGCAATAGGAGTTGTGCCCGGTTTCAAGTCTATGACAAATTCGACAGCTCTAGCAGGGGGTATTCCTAGAAGTTCTTCTAGAAAGACATCTTTGAAGTCACAAACAACTGGAATGTTCTCTATTCCCTCAAGAGGTGAAGCATTCAATGCATTCAGAACATATATCTGATTCTCGGCATCCTGAGTTGTTCGGGCTGAGTATTGGACAGTCTGGCCAGAAGGGTGAGTGAGCTGGAATGTCCTGGTAGCATAGTCGATCTTAGCACTATGGGCTGTCAACCAGTCCATACCAAGAATGATATCTATGTTGGAAGGTCCGAGTACAATGAGAGAAGCCGGAAAAAGTAGACCTCCAATCTCGATTTGGTTGCGAGGGCATAACATTGTGGTTTGCCACTTGGACCCCGGAGATTGAATCGCTAAAGGAGTGGGCAAAATTTCCATATCTATCCCATGCAACTTAGCAAATTGTTTGGACACAAAAGCATTTGATGCTCCTGAATCAAAGAGAACAGAAGCTGGCACTGAATTAACGCGAAGGGTACCCATCACGATTTTTGGGGACTCACAAGCTTCTTCAATCTTGACATGGGTGACTTGACCACAACTTATTACAGGCGTCCTGGCATTACAACTACTGATATGATGGTTTCGACGGCCCTTCGTACGACTCACAGCAGAACGTGGTGCCTTTTTAGGCCGATCCGGGCGACAGTTGATAGCAAGGTGTCCTGGTTGTCCACACTTGTGGCATAAGCCATTATTATGGGGAGGAGCCACAACATTGGACTGTGCATCCTGAATCGTTAGTTGTCTCGGCGGTGGAGGCAAACGAGGTGCAACATAAGACGGCCTTGGTGTTGGAGCAGGTCGGTGATGAACATTGTGTGGGATCCAAACTCGGCGTTTCTGAGCAGGCTGACTCGAGGATGGGCCAACATCTCTGGTACGCTTGAGCGACTCCTGGTACTCAGCTAGCCCGATTTGATTCGGAAAGCTTGGGCGACAAGCGTCATAAAAGTCTGCACAATCATGAGCAACAAGTGCGAGCTTTATATCGGGCCTTGATCCTTCACGAAATTTCTCCTGCTTGCGAGCATCGGTGCAGACGTCATCCGCAGCATAGCTAGATAATTCAAGGAATTTCCTTTGATATTCATCCACAGTCATTGTGCCATGTGAGAGTTTGCGGAACTCCTTCTTCTTCTGGTCCATCTGACCCTGAGGAATGTGCCGTGCACGGAAGGCTAACTGAAATTCCTGCCAAGTGGTTACAGTCTCTGCAGGCAGCATACCTCTGTGGCTTTCCCACCATTGAGCAATTGGACCTTTCAAGTGGAATGTCGCAAAGGTGACGAATCGGCGAGGCAACATTAGTCGACTCCATCTCAAACAGGATGTCACGAAGCCAATCATCAACATCCATAGGATTGGTGGAGTTGCGGAAAATGGATGAGTTGAGGCGCACGAATTCTTGCAGTGTTATTGGGGCAGGCTGTTGATGAGCATTCTGGTTTGGAAATTGAGCCATTACTCCAGTCATGAACTGACGATTCAGCTCAAACTGTTGCATCATTGCGGCAACATAGGGTGGAGGTGGAGGATCGTCAGCCATCCTACTAAAACATCAGGAAGCAATTTACAAGGGGGTAGAGCAGGTGTAAGGAGTCATTCATGATGTAACTTGAACAATGAGAAAAGGCGTAGTATGTACAAGGCAGTAGTCATTAAAGACATACATATACATATATAGAGCCGAACACACGTTGTTAGTAGGAGTTCGGACCAGAGGATCATCCTAGACATACTAGGCAGCACACATGCACACGATGGAAGGATACAACAACGAGACATAGCAAAGGCTACATCATCGTCGGAGAAAACCAGTAGAGCGAGAAACCTGCAGGGGATGACGCAGGGTGCCCTCGATATGAAGGATTTCTGCGGCCCGTGGACAAAGTGAAGCAGATCCTAGCTCCGAATTCAAGAAAGGCATGATACAAATCTCCGGGTGGATGTGATCACGAGAACCTAGGGTAGAGTTAGCAAAACCATTTAACCCGAATAGAAGAGAGATCAGAGTCCCAGAGTATAGACGAGGAGTCAAAGATCCTAATACCATCCATTTGGCGACGTGGGCCCGTAAGCCACACAGCCATGTTAGTAAAACCGTTTTTCAAAGTCTAGACTCAACTTCGGCCAAGGAGTTGGAAAGGGGGATCCTACAGCAATGGGCTCGATACCAACTTCAGGACGCCCGACTCGACCGCATACTAATCATACACGCAAATTTGTACGATCAAGATCGTGACTCACGAGAAGATATCACGACACAACTCTAGACACATATTAAAATAATACAAGCTTCGTATTACAAGCCAGGGGCCCTGAGGGCTCGAATACAAGCTCGATACACAAGAGTCAGCGGAAGCAACAATATCTGAGTACAGACATAAGTTAAACAAGGATGCCTTAAGAAGGCTAGCACAAAAACAACACGATCGAAGAGGCAAGGCCTCCTGCCTGGGACCTCCTAACTACTCCTGGTCTTCGGTGGCCTCCATGTAGTAGTATCCGTCGGCGGTGGCATCTGGTTCCAGGGATCCACCATCTGGTAGCATCAACCGGAAAGAAAAAGGAAGGGGGAAAAGGGGTAGCAAAGCAACCGTGAGTACTCATTCAAAGTACTCGCAAGCATCAGATCTACACTAAGTATGCATTGGTATCAAATGGAAGGGCTGTATCTGTGGACTGAACTGCAGAATGCCAGAATAGAGGGGAAGGCCTAGCCTATCGAAGACTAGCATCTTCACGCAGCTCCAAGCATCTTACAACATGTAGAAGAGTAAATAATAGCAGTTTATATTTATCAAACATGTTGTAAAATTAACGCCCAGAGATCCTTTCTCGACTCCCTGCGAGAAAGCAATCCCGGAGCCACATAACTTAAGTATCCATTTCTAGTTGTATTAGATCAAGATATAAGTCTGAACGTCCATTACCGTGGACACGGTATTCGAATAAAGATCTTCCCTGTAGGGGTGCACCACGCTTCCAACACGCCGATCACTGGCCGGACACACCTTTCTGGGGTCAATGCCCGGCCTCGGAAGATCAACACGTCGCAGCCCGACCTAGGCTCAGCAGAGAGGTCCCCGCCGGTCTACATCCTAAGCACTCCGGGGTCTGGGCCCATCGCCCGTTGCACTCCGGATCGTTGCGCGCAGGGCGGGTCCAGGCTCCACCTCTACATGGATGGTGCCGGCCCAAGTGCCGCCTTCGAACCGGACGTCGACAAAGCTTCTACCGACATCGTGACATCGAGGCCCATAACTATTCTCACGTGGTGGTTGGTGCGTAAGGCCAAAGGCCAATTCGTAACAAATACCCAAACCATAGTGTATTATTAGCTTGCGAGACGGGCGAGACTCACGAAAATGTGACCCCGTCGCCCCGTCTCGAGGAAATACGGCAAGGGCAAGCCCAGCCCACTCGAGGGCTGCCAGACTTCCCGGCCGTGCCTCGTGTCCATCTTGCGGGTGCTCTCCGGGCCCGCCCGACTTTACCAAAGGTCTCAAGTAATGTCAAGGTAACCGCGTGTCCAAACATCAAGGGGAAAACCCAAGGAATCACCCTCGGAGGATTCCACTCGATGTAATCATCAAGGTGAACGTAAGAGGAACCACCCTCGAGGTTCACACTTGAGGGGTTGCACGACAGAGCCGTATCGGAAATGGTGAAGGAGGAAATCACCCTCGATGACCACGACCGAATAGCTACACTGCAGAATTATCATCTTGAGTACGTTATGAGGGATCACCCACGGCACTCGATAGTAGCTCTGCAGAGTCGAACAACTAAAGGGGCGTGATGTGATGTGCGGTGTCGGTCTCTGGTCATCGATCATGTAGCTCGAGTCGTTGATGATGAAGCAGGGGCAACAAGGACAAGTGGGGGTCACTGATGGATCACTATCCAACCTATACTAAGCAGTTTAGGATAAGCAGGTAGGTAATAATAGCAGGTACAAAAGCAGGCTATGCATCAGAATAGGAGCAAACAATAACAGTAGCAAAATCTAATGCAAGCATGAGAGTTTAGAATGGGCGATATCGGGATGATCAAAAGGGGGGGGGGCTTGCCTGGTTGCTCAGACAAGAAGAAGGGTCGTCGTCGACGTAGTTGATCACACCGGCATCAGCGGCAGTCTCGGGGTCTACCGGAGAGAAGAGGGGGGAGAAACAGTAAATACATAGCAAGCAAGAGCATAACAGGAGAACATGCAGAGCTAGACGTGTTGTAACGCGGTGCTACACGTTACCGACGAAGGGGGATAACATCCGGGAATGTTTCCCCAGGTTTAGCATTTTCGGACAGATGAAACGGAGGGGGAAAGTTGCATGTTCGCTATGCTAGGGGCATGCGACAGACGAATGGACCACGTATCCTGATTCGTCTTGTCGTTCTGAGCAACTTTCATATAGAAAACTTTTTCATCCGAGTTACGAATTATTTTATATGATTTTTCAAAGTTTGTATACAATATTATGAAATTAATTTTAGTTCGAAAATAAACACTAAATTGTTAGGCGCACCCAGCAGAGTGTACACAAAAGTGTACTCAGTGGCTGACAGGTGGGCCAGGGGGACCCAGTTGACCAGTCAACGTTTGAGTGGTCAACAGTGGTGGGACCCCCCTGTCATTGACTGTTTGTCTACTCTAACAGTTTAGTTAACTAAACTATGTGCTTAGGCTAATTAAGTTTAATTAATTAAGTTAATTAACCGCTTAACTAATTAATTAATTGTTTTTATTAATATATATTTTTGTATATCCTTTTTTTACACAGGGCGTGGGCCCCATCCGCCATAGGCCCAAGGCCTTAGCGGGGCGGATGTGTGGTTACGGGCGAACGGGCAAGGGCGGAGCCCTGTGGGTGCAGTATCGAGGCGCCGATCACGGAGCGCGACACGGCGGAGTGATGTGGCGCGGACGAGGGCGGTTGGCGAGGCTGGCTCTGGGGGGACGCGGCCAGCGAAAGAGCTCGGCGGGGCTCGTTCACGGACGGCGCTGGTCGCAGCGCGAGGTAGGCGAGGCCGGCGCATGGATGGGGGACGGCCGGAGCGCGGCCATGGTGGCCAACGGCGCGCGCGGACACCTACGACGGCGTGGACGAGGGGGAGGAGGGGGAATCGGCGAGGAGCTCACAGTGGAGCGTAGGGGTGGCAGTGGGCTCGTGGAGGCGACGTCGTGGGTGTCGGCGTCGTTTGGCGGCAACGTCAAGGCGGTGCCGACGGCGACGGCGTCGGGGACGTTGGGGGTCGGGGCGCTGCGGGGTCGAAGGCGGAGGCGGGCGGTGCTGGCAAACGGCGACTGGGAGGCGGACACCTGGCGCCGGGATCGGCTCGTGGCTGTCGAGGTGCAGAGGGGGGGCGACGGGGAGGGTGTCGCCAAGGCTGGGAGAACCGCCCGATCCAGATCCGATCGGGGGGCGAGAGGTGGAGTGGCCTATAGGCCAGGCGAGGTGGGCTGCGTGGGTGGCAGGCTGGGCCCGGTTGGCGGGTGGTTGGCCTTGGGCCAGGGGTTGGCCCTTTTCTTATTTTTGATAGATTTCCCATTAAAAAACATTTCTGTTTTCTTTTATTTTAAGGCACTTAAAGAATTTGTAAAAATATGATTTCTCCAGCATTATTACCAAATGATTATTTGCAACAACTTGAACATTTTTGTTTGCAAGTTTGATAAATTTGAAAACCTGACTTTAAATTGGATTTGAAATTTGAAAGATGTTTGAAAGCCAGTGAGGATTAGCAACAGTAAGAGCGATGGCATGACATCATTAGTAGGGGATTACTGTAGCATAACTATCCGGGCGTTACAGACGTGGTGGGTCTTCTTGATACCCAAACTCTTCTTCTTCGGTGGCGGCGGCGCGTGGGTGGTTTTCGGCTGCGGAAAGCCGACACTGATGGCCGGCGGGGTGAGGGAAGGGGCCGGGCTATCCATTCTGGACGGCCCGACGGTCATCGGTGGCGGCGGCGGGGCGTGGCGGCTTTGTCGGCAGGAGACAGTGCGGCGCGGGAGGGGCGAGAGGGGGAGGCGTCAGTTTTAGTCGCCCACGGTGGGATGGAGTAAATTTAGGAATTTTTTTTGGAGAAAATAGGGAGATAGAGTAAAAATATTACTCCACTAAGCTGGATAAGGGATCGGCTAGGTGCGCCGTAAAAGAGTAAACCAGAAATTTTACTCCTTTATGATTTTTTAGGATCGGTTAGAAATCCCTAATTGACGCAATTTCCATTCAATAACTATCACGTCCTTTACAAGAGTTGGATTAGGAATCCGGGTGGCTTGTCACACCATTCCTCTGTTGATTTAGACATTAAAAAAAAAGTTCGTATACGATACCATTATCTGCTCAATTACGATGAGACAGTCATCGGTAACCACCGCCCCGAGACTATGTACTCTGACGGGTAATGGATTGCATTCAGTATCTCTATGGAGTCACTCTCCACCATCATCGCGTGTATACCCAGGTTCTGTGCCATTCTCAAACCGAGCAATAGTCAATACTGGACACATCCAGTGCATGTTGTTTATAGCTCACTGCCTCCGCAATAAAGATCCCTCCTGATTCTTTGAGGATTGCCCCCAAGACTCCCGAACCTGAATCAACACCAAAGGTAGATTGATCCTAATCAAATTCTGTTTAGCTAGCATTCCAATTTATCTTTTGTCCTCCTTTGGATTCCCCAAGTGAGCTTTAGATATGCTAAACTCCCAAATGAAACATTGTCTTTGGAATAATTATAAAAAGGGAAACGTTTGCGCCCGCCGGACCGGCCGAACGGCGTAGCGTCCAATCGCTTGCGATCTACTGGCTCCAGTTTTACGCCACGTCCCGCATGTTACCCTCCCCACGCGTCCATCCTGGGCCCCGCAAACCGCACACTTCTTATCCTTTAGCAGCCTCTTCCTTATCTCTTCTTTCCCCCAAATCAGAACAACTATGCACCTGCCAAGCGTCCGCGGCGTCCGCCTCCACCTACCCTGCGCTGCTCAAGCAAGTGGCCGCCTCCGCCCTCCCCCCGCGCTGCTTCGACGAGCTTTGCCCTCCTCTTGCGTTGAGTACTACAACCCATGGCGATCGTGCTATAATGGCGGCGTGCGGGAGGAGCGCATGCTGCAACCATACTTACGGCGAGCTACAACCATCATGTCGCGAGCTGCAACCCGCGCGGCTAGATGCTACGACGGTGAGGTGGAGCTCAGCGTCGAGCTTCAATCGAGGCGACCGGCTCTACAACCAGTGTTTTTTTTGCTGGAACCGTTCGGCAAATAGCTGCATCCAGATAACCAATACTGGAATCGGATGACCAGTCCAGTCGCTTTTGCTTCCACCGGCTTTTTATTTTGCTACAACTGTAAGTTTTTTTGTTGGATCGCTGGAGATGTCTTTGTTTTGTGACCGCCGGCGGGGAGGAATGATTTTTTGCGGCAATGTCAGCCATCGGCTGGTTGCGAGGTGTTTTTGCTGGAACCGACATAGTATTTTGCTGGAACTACCTTTCCTTTTTGCTTCAATCGAACCCTAAATTTGTTTTGTTGGAACCGGCGTATTCTTTTGCTGGAACCTGGTATTTTTTTGCTACAAGTGACCACTGGAGCTTTTTTGGCTACTGAATTTGTTTTTGCTGGTTTTTTTTGCTGGAACTTGAGCTTTTGTTTGCTGGAACCTAGTAATATTTTGCTTCAAACGACCATGGGAGGATTTTGTTTTGTTTTTAGATTTTTTTTTTGTTTGGACACCACGATGCAAGCCGACGGCTGTGCGAGCCGGAGGCGGCGACGTCGATTAGGGGATGTTGCAACCATGGCGAACCACGAGCTGGAAGAAGGGGAGGGGGTGGTTTAGAGCTGCAATCCATCGGTGACTGCACGTTGGGGGACCTACTGGTGGCCGTGATGTATTCCTGATGGCAATGGACGGGACCCCGCCAAAGCTCGGCGGCCAGGACCCCGACGGCGGCAAATCGGGGGGAGGGGGTGGAGGAGGGGGCAATGCTCTGCTTGTGGGAGCGTGGGGAATGGTGTGAGGTGGAAGAAGACGACTGTACGGGGGTGTCAGATCTGACGGTTGTATATGGATGAATTGGACGTTGCTGGTGCGACCAGCCCAAATTTGGGCCGGCGCACCGGCGCCCATCAGTCGCCTTATAAAAAGCACAGAAAGATCCATCCACCAAACTACTCCCTCTGTCCCATAATATAAAAACGTTTTTAACACTACACTAGTATAAAAAACACTTTTATATTATGAAACGGAGGAAGTAGCAATTAGTGTGCCTGAAATAAGAGTCACCAGATTCTAGCAATTGCGTTAGAAATTTCCTTGCAAATGCTTCTTGGGATCTTGAACACTGACATAACATAAGTTGGAATAGCATGCACAATTGCCTTGAGCAAAACCTCTTTGCCGCTGATAGACAAAGTGTTCTCGTTCCAACACATGATTCTCGCAACAACTCTCTCGAGCAGATGAATGAAGTTATCGCTTCGGTCAATACCTACATGGGAAGGTATTCATTGATGGAGCCTCTCACATGATATTTGTTAGGGAACTTAGCATGCAATTTTAAAAAAAATTCTACGATCACTCAATATCCATCTAGGAGATGCATAGCAACGAGAGGGGGAGAGTGTGTCCACGAACCCTTGTAGACCGAAAGCGGAAGCATTACTTTAACGTGGTTGATGTAGTCGAACATCTTCACAATCCAACCGATCTTCATACCGAGCGTATGGCACCTCCATGTTCAGCATACGTTCACCTCGATGACGTCCATCGAACTCTTGATCCAGTAGAGGGTCGAGGGAGAGTTCCGTCAGCACGGCGACGTGGTGACAGTGATGGTGATGTGATCCGCGCAGGGCTTCGACTAAGCACTACGGCGCTATGACCGGAGGAGTAAACTGTGGAGGGGGCACCGCACACGGCTAAGAGAACAACTGATGTGCCTCTGGGGTGCCCCCCGCCCCCGTATATAACAGAGGGGAGGAGGAGGCCGGCATCCAGGAGGGGCGCGCCATGGGAGGATTCCTACTAGGACTCCTAGTCCTAGTAGGATTCGCCCCTCCCCCCTCCTTTCCTTTCTCCACCAGAGGGAAAAGGAAGGGGAGGGAGAGGGAGAGGGAAAGGGGGCGCCGCCCCCTCCCCCTAGTCCAATTCGGACTGCCATGGGGGGGGGGGGGGCAGCCACCCCTTGTGGCCCTCCTCTCTCTCCTCTAAGGCCCAATATTTCCCCGGGGGTTCCAGTAACCCCTCGGTACTACGGTAAAATACCCGAATACAACCTTTCAATATATGGATCTTTACCTCTCGACCATTTCAAGACTCCTCGTCATGTCCGTGATCTCATACGGGACTCCGAACAAACTTTGGTCACCAAAATACACAACTCATAATACAAATCGTCATCGAACGTTAAGCGTGCGGACCCTACGGGTTCAAGAACTATGTAGACATGACCGAGACACATCTCCGGTCAATAACCAATAGTGGAACCTGGATGCTCATATTGGTTCCTACATATTCTACGAAGATCTTTATCGTTCAAACCACACAACAACATACGTTATTCCCTTTGTCATCGGTATATTACTTGCCCAAGATTCGATCGTCGGTATCATCATACCTAGTTCAATCTCGTTACCGGCAAGTCTCTTTACTCGTTCCGTAATGCATCATCCTGCAACTAACTCATTAGTCACATTGCTTGCAAGGATTATAGTGATGTGCATTACCGAGAGGGCCCAGAGATACCTCTCCAATACACGGAGTGACAAATCCTAATCTTGATCTATGCAAACCCAACAAACACCTTCGGAGACACCTGTAGGGCATCTTTATAATCACCCAGTTACGTTGTGACGTTTGATAGAACACAAGGTGTTCCTCCGGTATTCGGGAGTTGTATAATCTCATAATGAGAGGAATATGTATAAGTCATGAAGAAAGCAATAGCAATAAAACTAAACGATCATAATGCTAAGCTAACGGATGGGTCTTGTCCATCACATCATTCTCTAATGATGTGATCCCGTTCATCAAATGACAACACATGTCTATGGTCAGGAAACTTAACCATATTTGATTAACGAGCTAGTCAAGTAGAGACATACTAGGGACACTCTGTTTTATCTATGTATTCACACATGTACTAAGTTTCCGGTTAATACAATTCTAGCATGAATAATAAACATTTATCATGATATAAGGAAATATAAATAACAACTTTATTATTGCCTCTAGGGCATATTTCCTTCAGTCTCCCACTTGCACTAGAGTCAATAATCCAGATTACATAGTAATGATTCTAACACCCATGGAGTTTTGGTGCTGATCATATTTTGCTCGTGGAAGAGGCTTAGTCAACGGGTCTGCAACATTCAGATCCGTATATATTTTGCAAATCTCTATGTCTCCCTCCTTGACTTGATCGCGGATGGAATTGAAGCGTCTCTTGATGTGTTTGGTTCTCTTGTGAAATCTGGATTCCTTTGCCAAGTCAATTGCTCCAGTATTGTCATAATTTTTTTTCATTGGACCGGATGCACTAGGTATTAGACCTAGATCGGATATGAACTCCTTCATCCAGACTCCTTCATTTGCTGCTTCCAAAATAGCTATGTACTCCGATTCACACGAATATCCCGCCACGACGCTTTGCTTGGAACTGCACCAACTGGCAGCTCCACCATTCAATATAAATACGTATCCGGTTTGCGACTTAGAGTCATCCGGATCAGTGTCAAAGCTTGCATCGACGTAACCATTTACGACAAGCTCTTTGTCACCTTCATAAATGAGAAACATATCCTTAGTCCTTTTCAAGTATTTCAGGATGTTCTTGACCGCTGTCCAGTGATCCACTCCTGGATTACTTTGGTATCTCCCTGCTAAACTTATAGCAAGGCATACATGAGGTCTGGTACACAACATTGCATACATGATAGAACCTATGGCTGAGGCATAGGGAATGACTTTCATTTTCTCTCTATCTTCTGCTGTGGTCGGGCATTGTGTATGACTCAACTTCACACCTTGTAGCACAGGCAAGAACCCTTTTTTTGACTGATCCATTTTGAAATTCTTCAAAATTTTATCAAGGTATGTGCTTTGTGAAAGTCCAATTAAGCGTCTTGATCTATTTCTATAGATCTTGATGCCCAATATATAAGCAGCTTCACCGAGGTCTTTCACTGAAAAATTCTTATTCAAGTATCCTTTTATGCTATCCGAGAATTCTCAGATTATTTTCAATCAACAATATGTCATCCACATATAATATTAGAAATGCTACAGAGCTCCCACTCACTTTCTTGTAAATACAGACTTCTCCAAAAGTCTATATAAAACCATATGCTTTGATCACATTATCAAAGCGTATATTCCAACTCCGAGAAGCTTGTACCAGTCCATAAATGGATCACTGGAGCTTGCACACTTTGTTAGCACCTTTAGGATCGACAAAACCTTCTGGTTTGCATCATATACAACTCTTCTTTAAGAAATCCATTAAGGAATGCAGTTTTGACATTCATTTGTCAAATTTCATAATCATAAAATGTGGCAATTGCTAACATGATTTGGAAAGACTTAAGCATCACTATGGGTGAGAAAGTCTCATCATAGTCAACTCATTAAACTTGTCGAAAACCTTTCACAACAAGTCGAGCTTTGTAGACAATAACATTACCGTCAGCGTCAGTCTTATTCTTAAAGGTCCATTTATTATCTATGGCTTGCCGATCATCGGCAAGTCAACCAAAGTCCATACCTTGTTCTCATACATGGATCCCATCTCAGATTTCATGGCCTCAAGCCATTTCACGGAATCTGGGCTCATCATCGCTTCCTCATAGTTCATAGGTTCGTCATGGTCTAGTAACATGACTTCCAGAACAGGATTTCCATACCACTCTGGTGTGGAACATACTCTCGTTGACCTACGAGGTTCGGTAGTAACTTGATCTGAAGTTTCATGATCATCATCATTAACTTCCTCACAAATTGATGTAGGAATCACTGGAACTGATTTCTGTGATGAACTACTTTCCAATTCGGGAGAAGGTACAATTACCTCATCAAGTTATACTTTCTTCCGACTCACTTCTTTTGAGAGAAACTCCTTATCTAGAAAGGATCCATTCTTAGCAACGAATATCTTGCCTTCGGACTGTAGAAGGTGTACCCAACAGTCTCCTTTGGCTATCCTATGAAGACGCATTTCTCCGATTTGGGTTCGAGCTTATCAGGTTGAAGTTTTTTCACATAAGCATCGCAGCCCCAAACTTTAAGAAATGACAGCTTAGGTTTCTTGCCAAACCACATTTCATATGATGTCGTCTCAACGGATTTAGATGGTGCCCTATTTAACGTGAATGCATCCGTCTCTAAAGCATAACCCCAGAACGATAGTGGTAAATCGGTAAGAGACATCATAGATTGCACCATATCTAATAAAGTAGGGTTACGACGTTCGGACACACCATACGCTGTGGTGTTCCAGGTGGCGTGAGTTGCGAAACTATTCCACATTGTTTCAGATGAAGACCAAACTCATAACTCAAATATTCACCTCCGCGATCAGATAGTAGAAATTTTGTTTTCTTGTTACGATGATTTTCCACTTCACTATGAAATTGTTTAGACTTTTCAAATGTTTCAGACTTATGTTTCATTAAGTAGATATACTCATATCTGCTCAAATCGTCTGTGAAGGTCAGAAAATAACGATACCCGCCGCGAGCCTCAACACTCATCGGATCGCATACATCAGTATGTATTATTTCTAGTAAGTCAGTTGCTCGCTCCATTGTTCCGGAGAACGGAGTTTTAGTCATCTTGACCACGAGGCATAGTTCGCAAGAATCAAGTGATTCATAATCAAGTGATTCCAAAAGCCCATCCGCATGGAGTTTCTTCATGTGCTTTACACCAATATGACCTAAACGGCAGTGCCACAAATAAGTTGCACTATCATTATTAACTTTGCATCTTTTGGCTTCAATATTATGAATATGTGTATCACTACAATCGAGATTCAACAAAAATAGGCCACTCATCAAGGGTGCATGACCATAAAATATAGTACTCATATAAATAGAACAACCATTATTCTTTGATTTAAATGAATAACCGTCTCGCATCAAACAAGATCCAGATATAATGTTCATGCTCAACGCTGGCACCAAATAATAATTATTTGGGTCCAAAACTAATCCTGAAGGTAGATGTAGAGGTAGCATGCCGACGGCGATCACATCGATTTTGGAACCATTTCCCACGCGCATCGTCACCTCGTCCTTAGCCAATCTCCATTTAATCCGTAGCCCCTGTTTCGAGTTGCAAATATAAGCAACAAAACTAGTATCTAATACCCAGGCGCTACTACGAGCATTAGTAAGGCACACATCAATAACATGTATATCAAATATACCTTTCACTTTGCCATCCTTCTTATCCGCCAAATACTTGGGGCAGTTCCGCTTCCAGTAACCAGTCCCTTTGCAGTAGAAGCAGTCAGTTTCAGGCTTAGGTCCGGGCTTCTTCCCGGGAGTAGCAACTTCCTTGCTATTGTTCTTGAAGTTCCCCTTCTTCCCTTTGCCCTTTTTCTTGAAACTAGTGGTCTTGTTAACCATCAACACTTGATGCTCTTTCTTGATTTCTACCTCCGCGGCCTTTAGCATCACGAAGAGCTCGGGAATTGTCTTTTCCATCCCTTGCATATTATAGTTCATCACGAAGCCTTTATAGCTTGGTGGCAGTGATTGAAGAACTCTGCCAATGACACTATCATTAAGAAGATTAAATCCCAGCTGAGTCAAGTGGTTATGGTACCCAAAAATTTTGAGTATATGTTCACTGGCAGAACTATTCTCCTCCATCTTGAAGCTATAGAACTTGTTGGAGACTTTGTATCTCTCAACTCGGGCATTTGCTTGAAATATTAACTTCAACTCCTGTAACATCTCATATGCTTCATGACGTTCAAAACGTCTTTGAAGTCCCGATTCTAAGCCGTAAAACATGCACACTGAACTATCGAGTAGTCATCAGCTTTGCTCTGCCAGACGCTCATAACGTGCAGAGTTGCTCCTCAGAAGGGTCTTGCACCTAGCGGTGCTTTCAGGACATAATTCTTCCGTGCAGCAATGAGGATAATCCTCAAGTTACGGACCCAGTCCGTGTAGTTGCTACCATCATCTTTCAACTTAGCTTTCTCTAGGAACGCATTAAAATTCAAGGGAATGGTAGCACAGGCCATTGATCTACAACAACATAGATATGCAAAAACTATCAGGACTAAGTTCATGATAAATTAAAGTTCAATTAATCATATTACTTTAAGCTCCCACTTAGATAGACATCCCTCTAGTCATCTAAATGATCACGTGATCCATATCAACTATAGCATGTCCGATCATCACGTGAGATGGAGTAGTTTTCAATGGTGAACATCACTATGTTGATCATATCTACTATATGATTCACGTTTGACCTTTCGGTCTCAGTGTTCCGAGGCCATATCTGCATATGCTAGGCTCGTCAAGTTTAACCCAAGTATTCTGCACGTGCAAAACTAGCTTGCACCCATTGTATGTGAACGTAGAGCTTATCACACCCGATCATCACGTGGTGTCTCGGCACGATGAACTGTAGCAATGGTGCATACTCAAGGAGAACACTTGTACCTTGAAATTTATGAGGGATCATTTTATAATGCTACCGCCGTACTAAGCAAAATAAGATGCATAAAGGATAAACATCACATGCAATCAAAATATGTGACATGATATGGCCATCATCATCTTGTGCCTTTGATCTCCATCTCCAAAGCACCGTCATGGTCTCCATCGTCATCGGCTTGACACCTTGATCTCCATCGTAGCGTCATTGTCGTCTCGCCAACTATTGCTTCCACGACTATTGCTACCGCTTAGTGATAAACTAAAGCAATTACATGATGATTGCATTTCATACAATAAAGCGACAACCATAAGGCTCCTGCCAGTTGCCGATAACTTTTACAAAACATGATCATCTCATACAACATGGCTGCTACATGGCTGCTACAGGCTGCTACAGGCAATAAGGCTCCTGCCAGTTGCCAGCAGCCAATTTATATCTCATCACGTCTTGACCATATCACATCACAACATGCCCTGCAAAAACAAGTTAGACGTCCTCTACTTTGTTGTTGCAATTTTTACGTGGCTGCTACAGGCTTCTAGCAAGAACCATTCTTACTTACGCATCAAGACCACAATGATTTTTTGTCAAGTGTGCTGTTTTAACCTTCAACAAGGACCGGCTGTAGTCAAACTCGATTCAACTAAAGTTGGAGAAACAGACACCCGCCAGCCACCTGTGTGCAAAGCACATCGGTAGAACCGGTCTCATGAACGTGGTCATGTTAGGGATGGCACCCGCAGGGTATGGGTACGGGTGGAGCTACCCCATACCCTTGCTCGTCCGCCGTGAGTTTACCCATCACCCATACCCATACCCGTCAAGGGTACAATTTTTCCCATACCCATCACCCAACAGGGTATATGGGTACCCGCGGATAAAAATACCCTCGTTTACAACACATCAGTTGAGTAGAAAATAGTTGTAAAAAGCAACATATAATCATAAATCATTAATAGCAAAATCTTAAACAACAATGTACAACAACATATTGTAACAACAACATATTCTCAGAAAGAAAAGTACTTGCCTATAAAGTGACATATAAAAATGTTAAACAACAACAGATAATCATAAAAACAACATATATGCATACACTTTAAGTTCACGAAATCATGATAAATTACAGAGATAATTTGAGTACACATTAGAGTTTTTACCTAGCGTGATTAGGAGGGGAAATGAATACATTGGGATATTAACGGAAACCCACCTGCCAACATTTTAGATGGGTACATGGGTACGCGGGCATGGGTTATACAATCCCATACCCGTACCCTCTCTACCCGATGGGTATGATATTTTCCCATTTAAGTACCTATGGGCAATTTTTTGTCCCATACCCTTACCCTAATAGGGTTTTTACCCACAGTGTACGCGGGTAATGGGTACCCATTGCCATCCCATGTAATGTTGGTCCGGGCCACTTCATCCAACAATACCGCTGAATCAAAGTAAGACGGTGGTGGTAAGCAGTATGACTATTATCGCCCATAACTCTTTGTGTTCTACTCGTGCATATCATCTACACATAGACCTGGCTCGGATGCCACTGTTAGGGAACTTAACATGCAATTTCAAAAAATTCCTACGATCATGCAAGATCCATCTAGGAGATGCATAGCAGCGAGAGGGGGAGAGTGTGTCCATGTACCCTCGTAGACCGAAAGCGGAAGCGTTAGTTTAACACGATTGATGTAGTCGAACGTCTTCACGATCCAACCGATCTTAGTACCGAACGTACGGCACCTTCGTGTTCAGCACACGTTCATCTCGATGACGTCCCTCAAACTCTTGATCCAGTAGAAGGTCGAGGGAGAGTTCCGTTAGCATGACGGCGTGGTGACGGTCATGGTGATGTGATCTGCGTAGGGCTTCGCCTAAGCACTACGACGCTATGACCGGAGAAGTAAACTGTGGAGGGGGGCACCGCACACGGCTAAGAGAACAATTGATGTGCCTTTGGAGTGCCCCCGCCCCCGTATATAAAGGAGGGGAGGAGGAGGCCGGTGGCCAGGAGGGGCGCGCCATGGGGGGAGTCCTACTAGGACTCCTAGTCCTAGTAGGATTTACCACCCCCCTTTTTCTTTCTCCACCGGAGGGAAAAGGAAGGAGAGGGAGAGGGAGAGGTAAAGGGGGGCGCCGCGGCGCCACCCCCTCCCCCTAGCCCAATTCGGACTGCCAGGGGGGCACGTCCACCCCTTGCGGCCCTCCTCTCTCTCCACTAAGTCCCACTAAGGCCCAATATTTCCCCGGGGGGTTCCGGTAACCCCTCGGTACTCCGGTAAAATACCTGAATCAGTCGGAACCATTCCGATGTCCGAATACAACCTTCCAGTATACGAATCTTTACCTCTCAACCATTTTGAGACTCCTCGTCATGTCCGTTATCTCATCCGGGACTCCGAACAAACTTCGGTCACCAAAACACACAACTCATAATACAAATCGTCATCGAGCGTTAAGCGTGCGGACCCTACGGGTTCGAGAACTATGTAGACATGACCGAGACACATCTTCGGTCAATAACCAATAGCGGAACCTGAATGCTCATATTGGTTCCTACATATTCTACGAAGATATTTATCGGTCAAACCGCACAACAACATACGTTATTCCCTTTGTCATCTGTATGTTACTTGCCCGAGATTCGATCGTTGGTATCATCATACCTATTTCAATCTCGTTACCGGCAAGTCTATTTACTCGTTCTGTAATGCATCATCCCGTAACTAACTCATTAGTCACATTGCTTGCAAGGCTTATAGTGATGTGCATTACTGAGAGGGCCCAGAGATACCTCTCTGATACACAAAGTGACAAATCCTAATCTTGATCTATGCCAACCCAACAAAAACCTTCGGAGACACCTGTAGAGCATCTTTATAATCATCCAGTTACGTTGTGACGTTTGATAGCACACAAGGTGTTCCTCCGGTATTCGTGAGTTGCATAATCTCATAGTCAGAGGAATATGTATAAGTCATGAAGAAAGCAATAGCAATAAAACTAAACGATCATAATGCTAAGCTAATGGATGGGTCTTGTCCATCACATTGTTCTCTAATGATGTGATCCCGTTCATCAAATGACAACACATGTCTATGGTCGGAAGACTTAACCATCTTTGATTAACGAGCTAGTCAAGTAGAGGCATACTAGGGACACTCTGTTTTGTCTATGCATTCACACATGTACTAAGTTTCTGGTTAATACAATTCTAGCATGAATAATAAACATTTATCATGATATAAGAAAATATAAATAACAACTTTATTATTGCCTCTAGGGCATATTTCCTTCAATATTCAGTTTAGAATATACACTATGTCTGATTTCCACTATAGTATTTAGATCGAAGAAAATACTAGACTTTGCTTCATTGATCAGCTGACCAGAGTTGGCGCAATATTGCGCAATACAAATCTAGAGCACCTTGGAGTGATGTGGCATTCGACATTGCAATCGTCTACAAGCAAGTTTTTCGTTAGCAATAATACTCTGGCCAACTGCTCCAAGGGTATAGGTCAGCACCTCCAAGAAGTGTTGGGGAAGGCCAGCGAATGTTTGGGCATTTCCACGAGGACACGGGGCCAACCTACTTTTCCAAGGTGATTTTTGCACGGGATCTGGAGTTACTTCCGATCCCTGACCCTTTTGCGCATAGGTGTCATCCCATTAGAAATCGTTCTCAGCACGATCACCGATTGCAGCTGGAAGGTGAAGCTCGGACAGCTTAAAAGGAGACCCACCATTGACCAAGGATGGCCCGACTTTGTAGTGGATCACCAATTGAAGATCATGTACTTTCTCACCTTCAAGGTCTTGGCTAAGGATAATTTTAGGTCGTGTTTGACCTTTCTGGCACGGAGGTCGTGGCTAAGTGTGGCCAGCATGAACAAGCACTTGATCCAAGAGTAGTTATCTCTGTTTATTAGGTTATCCGTACCGGGCTACCGGGCTTGCAACTGTGTGCTTATGGATGTGTCTATGCTATTGTTTTGACTGCACACATATGTTGATGTGGTTATGAGTATATTTGCTAATGTGGTTATGCATTGCTTCTTACTGTAGTTATATTTGTTGTTATTTATAGTCATGTAGAGTGTACCAAAGGCCCTTTTTTTTGCGGCCCTTCATGGACCATTCATAAAATATATTGCTCATAGGTTGCTTGGCTTCTTGACTGCAGTTGGTTTTACGCCAAGAGCGCGCAATGGGTCATATAGTAAGAAAAGGAGGTGAGATACGGGTTGGCTCCAAGAGCATCTACACCACTGCTAGTTCGGACATCCCCATTTTCCCGCTTGATTTCCGTACATCCGTCCTGGTTTATTGGTCCTCATTGTATTTTATGTCAAATTTTGACTATAAATCTAACTAACAAAATGTTCATGCCTGTCGCAAAAAAATTAATATTGAAAACTATGTTCAAATACGAATCCAACGATATAATTTTTGTTGATATGCATTAACATTTTGTTAGTTAAATTTCTGATAAAAATTTTGGCACAAATTATAAAGAATACCAATAAATAAACCATGACGGAAGTAGTAACAATTAGGGGAGAAGTTGGGGCTGTCTTTGGATGCCCTTTTTTCAGCTCCTACGGGCATGTACAGTGATGCTATTTTAGAAGTGCCACGTAGGATAAGTGATGGGTTAAGGAAGAAAAACTCCTAAAAAAAAGCTTGTCTTCTTTTATTTAAGAGAAGACAAGAGATGATCTCTTAACACAATACGTCTTATCATATCTACCATTCTTAAGAAGTTGCTTCCCACTTCTCCCTATTCTCTCATCATGCACACTGTCCACATCATCAAGATGCCACGTCATCATCAGTTGCAAACACCTACCAATCGATCAACAGCTATCTCTCTCATCAGCCTTGTCTCGGCCTCTCGGTCTTCCCTTTATCTGGAAAAAGAAAATTTTCATGTGAACCTGCCTACAACTACGGATAGCGACGGATCGACTCCTCTCCCCTCGAGAAAATTATCAATTCCCCCTGCCTCACTGTGATCCCCAGCCAATCTGCATGTGAAGGTCGCTCCTCACGCACGGTTGCTAGCCGGCGATCCCCGTCCAATCTCGGCTTGAATCCCGCTCCTCCCGCATGGTCACCGGTCTTCATCACCTTTGACACCTCGCTGGGCGCTGCCCAGTCGCGGTTCGATTGCCACGCACCATGGGACATCGAGGAGAAGTTGATTCAATCCATGGGTATGTTGTTCCTATGCTCAGACCTACTTAGGCATGTCCTTTGGAGTTTGGACAAGCTCTCGACCGACGTCCGTTAGGATGTTGGGACGTGGGATGTCTGTTTAGTGGCCGGCAACCTAGAACCTTAGATCATCGAGCAAGGAACTATTGATGGAGAGCCTCTGTCCAATATTGCTCTGCTGCGCGTGACCTTTGCCGGCGGCGAGGAGTCCGGCTTGATCTGCAACGACCCCATGACTCCACCTTCAGGTTTGGCACATAGCTTATCACATTAGCATCACGGCCTTTACTTTCAGCGTGTGACGTGATGAATCCATTGTATCTTGAGACACCTTCCCTCTTTTATAAGGACTGCAAGTTGAAAATTTTGCTCGCCTCAACGGAAAGCTTCTGGAATTGGAGGTCATGTACTCCTGTTTTTGCACTAATTTTTTTCGTTTGCTAACACCAACAGTACACATCCCAAGCCGACCATGCTTCTGGAATTAGACGTCATGTTCATGTACTCCTGTCTTCTTCACTATTTTTTTGTTTGCTAACACCAACGGTACACATCCCACTGCTTCCATGCATATGCAGCCCAATGCTCCGAATGGCGCACGGTGTTTATCTTCTTCATTTTCATATAAGGCAACAAAACAACCCGCTTCTCCTAACAACAAAAAATCACTCCTGTTGCAGGTAATTGATGATTGATGCTTAACTTCCTCTCCCCATGATTTCCACAATAAATTGATGAATTCCTGTTTAAAGTCGGCGCTCCACCTCAAATCATTTGTTCACATCGCCTGATGGATTCCCGTATAAATGACTGTATTCCACCTCAACCCATTTGTTCCCGTCGCGTGGTGGGCGTCTACCATACCACTACATTCCAATGACATATTGCCGGTTGAATCATAAATTTGGAATTTCTCAGGCACCGGACGAATTGGACGCCCGGCTGGTCATCTTGGTTGTTCTTCCCTTGCAACATACACAAACACCGCAGACTTACCGCTCCTATAGGTACATACTGTTGCTATCTATTGTAACTTCTGAATTTCAAGTGCTTGATTAATAGTTAATTCTGAACTTTTGTATACTTGATTAATTTCTAAATTTAATTTTGGTGGATTGAATACATAGAATTGCATGACAAATGGGTGTTGAATCAGAAGTTTGGAGTTCCTTAGGTGCTCAGCGACTTGGACACGATGGCAGTCATCTTGGTTGTTCTACGCATGACGCATACTCAGGTGCTACAGATTTACGACTCCTATAGGTACATATTGTTTTCATCCATTCCAAATTTTGAATCTTTGCATGCTTGATTAATATTTCAATTTAATTTTGCTTGATTGAGTACATAGCCTTGCATTTTATTTTCCCCTAAATTATAATTCTTTATATGCTACCCCTCACAAAAAAATCTTTATATGGTACGAGAAGTCAACACATAGTCGCATACGGCCTGCATTTCAACCACCACGTCTTACATACATTTCATGATATGGTACGAGAACACATACTTCGTGCCCTTCACCCCATTTTCTTTTTTACAACTATAGACTAATCAAGTACAATAGGTCACCCGCAAAAAAAAGTACAATAGGTCATATAGATTTCATTTTCGGTTATCCTTAATATGAATATTCACATTTAAAACCAAGTCTCATCCAGATATATTGCCATCTATTCCCGCGGCAACGCGCGGGGAATTGTCTAGTTTTTAAGGATGACTAGTTATCTCTACTATTATTAAACAAGCAAACATATTCATCACTAAGTGCACCCAGCCTAACGTACACACAACAACACTAAATAATCACAGCCTCACAATTAGGCTCACTTATTTTAATCAACCGTCAACATATAACAACTAATATCCTAAAAAGTACGTTTAGCGAATTGGGGGAGCGGATAAAAACTCTGTCGTTCGCGGCCGCACTGTTGAGCTGCTATAGGGAAAAAAACAGTACACAATATACGGGAAACGTAAGGTGCACAACTAACCCTCACGAATCATCTTCCTAATCTTCGGCTCAAAAATCGCTGTCCAACCCCAGGCCCGCCCGCGTCGGCGACTTCAAGCAGTCACCCACCGCGCAGAAGCCGTCGCTGACACCTCCCCCGCCCGCTCAACGCTCAAGGTGTTCGGCCACACTTGAACACAGGATCATCGACTCCTCTCGCACCCTCATCGCAACCGTAGCCGACGCTGACGACGCTCATTATATCACCCAGGAGGACCTTGAAGTGCCGCACGACGGTGCAGGCGTGCAGCTACTCCCCGACCCCGTGCGTCGACCGACGTGTCCGTAACTTGCCGCAACGTTGTGAGCGGATGAGGCCACACCGCGCGCAGGATTGGGGCGGTGGTCGGACTTACATTGTGCGTAAGCCACCGAAGGACGCCGCCGGGCTATAGCCCGGGGGGCGACAGTGATGGCGGGGGCCTCCCTCTCTCATCCGCCATGGAGATGGTGCAGACCCCCGCGGCGTGAGGAGGCGCGGCCGATCTGGCCTTGGCGGCGCGACGGGCATCCCTGCCTTGACCGGCGGCGGCGTGTCGGCCGGCTCTGCCTTGGGCGACGATGGTTGCGAGCGCGGCGGCCGGCCTTGCGGCATTGGTTGCGTTTGGCGGCGGCGTGTCGGCCGGCTCTGCCTTGGGCGACGATGGTTGCGGGCGCGGCGGCCGGCCTTGCGGCATTGGTTGCGTTTGGCGGCGGCGACCGGATCTGCGATGACGGTCCATCTGACCTCGGATCGGCGGCGACGAGATGGAGGGCCTGATGGACGGGTCGGCGCCATGAGTGGTCTAGCCTCCGGACAGATCTGATCTGGCCGGTGCAACCTGCTCTTTGCGCATCAGCTCAGATCGGTGGCGACCCGTGAACACGATGCTTGATGGAGGTTCGTCGAGCGGATCCGAGTGAAAGCCTCGTTCTCGGCTTGTTGCCAAGACCGGCGATGGCGGCACTCTTTTGTGCCGTTACCTTCTTAAAGGCATTGTTGTAGAGAAGCTCCAGACCTCTATCTGCTACCTCCGGGGGAAACCCTAGATCAGTAGATCGGATGATTGCGACGCTTCAGTCTGTTTCCCCCTTGGGGGCGTTATTCTTGGAGATGTACACGGGCTCGAGGGACCAGTGGACGGCTTCTTTGATGGAGCGGTGTTTCATCTTACACATCTAACACTCAGTTAATGGCTAGGTACTAATGATCATGAAAGTATTTTTATTGTTTGATGTTACACATCTCATTGTATTTTGGGATGTTGTTGTGTACTGAACACGAATATGAAATCAGTTGCTTTTCAATATTTATCCTTGGTTTATGTCCGGCAATATGTTCTTTTTACATTTTGGCATGAAAGTTTTTTGGGTCGGAGGACTAGAAACAGAGATGAAAGAGGAGAAGGTTTGGAGAATGATTTGCATGTTGTTTGTCAAGTTGAGGTTCATCTGTCAGTTTTTTAGTGTTGACATATTGGTATAAAGAATAAACTAACTGATAATTTTTAATTTCCTCTTTAGGGATGAATGAAAAAAATATATCTCTATGTGCGTTGTACGTGCACGCTTACTAGTTAAAGATAAGGCTAAAAGATGACTTATTATAGACATTTTTTTTGTCATCTCTAAATTACATGTAAAACTTAAGATAAAACTATCTTATCAATCGTTGTACATACCCTATAGGAGTGCTCAGTAGCAACGTTAACCGAAAAACATGTTTCACGGGGCATTTGAGCAAGTTTTTCACATTTATACAGAGATATAGTGATTCTTTTTGGGAAGGTTACACAGCCCTTTTTCACCGTCTAGAAAAACCCATGCGAGGTTGGGGTATGTGTTTTTTTTTCAAGATTATCTTTAATCATGGCAGTACAACGAGTATCAGAAATAATAAAAAATTACATCCAAATCAGTAAACCGCCTAACGACGACTACAAGCACTGAAGCGAGTCGGGGGCGCGCCGCCGTCATCGCCCCTCCATCGCCGGAGTCGGGCACAGCTTGTTGTAGTAGACAGTCGGGAAGTCGTGGTGCTAAGGCCCCGTATGACCAGCGCATCAGAACAGCAACCACCGTAGACGAAGAGTAACATAGATCAGAAGGATCCAACTCGAAGACACACGAACGTAGACGAACAACGACGAGATCCGAGCAAATCCACCAAAGACAGATCCGCCAGAGACACAGTTCCACACGCCCACCAACGGTGCTAGACACCCGCCGGAAGGGGGCCTAGGCGGGGAGACCTTTATTCCATCTTCAGGAAGCCGTCGCCGTCTCGTCTTCATGAGCGGACACAAACCATAGCAAAATTGAAAGAAACGACTAAAAACGAAGCCCTCCCGTCGGCCCTTGCCGAGATCCACCGCGCCCCATGGCCCTATGGCCACCGGAGAGGAGCAAATCTGCGGTGGCACCGGCGGGAGGCAGAAACCCTAGTTTTTTTTTAACGAAGAGGATGCGGCGGCTATCTATACTACCTTTGATCTATAGTCGCAGTTTTCGGCTGGGGTACGTGTTCGGTGAACAGCACGCCACGTAGGCTCAAAGGCGGAGAGACGAGAGGGTGAGCGCGAAAAACGAGTCCATATCAGCGTGGGTGTACACACTTTTCAGAGGACGAATGAAGACATGAACAGGCGGGGTCATTGCCGGCGTGCCGAATGGATAGGGAAGGACCGCTCACTGACCTTCCCATGCGGTACAGTGGTACACGAAGGCGTGTCAGCGCGTTGGCATGAATCGTGGCCCCCTCTTCTCCAGCAGCCAGCAGATTCAGCTACAAGATGTTTTCTTCTCCTTGGTTTTTACTCTAGCTAGTAGTAAATCCTGCCCTGCGTGTGCTCGTGCGCCATTGCTTTCGTCCACTGTAACAACGCATTGTTACTTGTTTAGACGGAGACAGCGACGTGATGGGATGAGCCTTATGATAACAAAGTCTTTCCAAAAATAGTACTCCCTCCGTATGAGCGGCCGGTCGGTCGGGGGAATCGTTTCCCCGAAGCGTGGCGAGACACACCGCGCGTGACGCGTCAAACTCCTCCACGCGGCTCAGTGGCTCACGCACACTACAAAACACAGTACCACCGTCACCGCCGCCCAGCGTGGGCGGTAGTAGAGCAAGAGAGAGAGAGAGTGAGAGAGAGACGGGACTACGGGAGCATGGAGGCGGCGGCGCAGACGACGAGCGTTTTGTGCGTGACCGGCGCAGGGGGCTTCGTCGCCTCGTGGCTCGTCAAGCTCCTCCTCTCCAAGCCCCACTTCACCGTCCACGGCACCGTGCGCGATCCCGGTAAGGGCCTGCCTTCCTTCCTCGCTTCGATCCGTCCTTCCCACCTCCCAAAAATTCCCTTTCATCTTGCCTGCGCCGTCGAAGATCTATGCTCACCCAGGAGGATGTTTTTTCAGTTTTTGGTGATGGTGGTGGTTTGTTCTGTGCGTGCCCATATGTTGCAGGTGATGCTAAGAATGCTCATCTCAAGGCGCTAGAAGGTGCCGGGGAGAGGCTGCAGCTGCTCAGCGCCGACCTGATGGACTACGGCAGCATTGCGTCGGCGGTCGCTGGCTGTGAGGGCGTCTTCCATGTTGCTAGCCCTGTCCCTTCTGGCAGATCAACCAACCCTGAGGTCATTTTCTCAACTGCACGTGTTTCACTATCACAGTTTTATGGGGTTTTGATGTAAAACGAGGAGACATAGCAGGTGAACGTCCCAAGTTAGATGTGAAGTTTAGTTCACCTTGAGACCTTGATTTATATTCTCAAGGATTTTCTTCTAGAAATAACCATTTCTTATTCATTTTTTTATAAAGGGCATTTTTATTAACTCAAAATGTAGCATCAAGTGGATGCAAAGTATGATGAGCAACACCCGGCCTCTGCATAACTAAGATGCACACAGCCAAACACTAATAAACTGACATAAAATTAAAAAAAGGCCGACATATCAGCAACAGTAGATTCATATAGGACCGACACTATGCCTACGTGGAAGGAGGTGGTGGACCGACCCGAGAGTCATATAGGACTACTTATTAATAGGAGTTCACCAGCTGAGTCCTTTCCTAATATGAAGTTGTGGTTAGTTCTTGCTGGTTGTAGTTCTTTTGATGTGTGTTCAGGTTGCCTGTAGTGATAACTTTTGGTGTTATCAGGTTTTTGCCTCGTAGCAAGTGGTTTGATTTCATCTTGTAGCGGGTTTGTTAATCCCCAACTAGCTCTCTCTTTCCTATCTCGTCTGCTGTTATGTAAGACTGGATACGTTGTTATTTCCGTTAAGCAATTAATGGAAAGGAAAGCCTGGTTGATAAAATAGAACTTTTTCACAGGAGACATACTGAATTCAGTTTATAACATGTGAGATCTACAATTTTTTACCATCCTTTCAGGATATCCATGTTCCCCTTTTTTTCTAGAAAAGGAGGATGACCCCCGGCCTCTGCATCTGGGAGATGCATGCAGCCACTTTATTGATTATTCTCGAGGACTTTACAAAGTAGTACAGCAATATGCCTGAATCCGCCATCTTGGCAACACATGCCACTACTCCTATCCATATGATGAAGGGGTGCAAGCTGGGCCATATACCCAGACCTCTCACCTAGGCCTAACATCTAAAGCTGGAAGCCCCGACCGAGCCACATACCGGGTTCGGGTTACAATCCAGTCCGACGCACTCACATGTGTCGTCGCCACCATCTTCCGCTTGTCCATCTTCAGAGCAGATTGAGGTACCAACCTTGGCAAGTTCCTCCGCCATCGACGCCACCATGACGCCAAATAACGACCACCACCTATGCCAGTCCAACTCCAAGCCGAAGGAGCGCTACCACCAGATGAAGACCGGCGGTAGAATATATGAAACGTTGCACACATTGCCGCCGCCAAACACCTCACACGCACCGCAGAAGCGCCCACCGTGCTTCCGGGAACCCGAGGCGACGCCTTCAAGAAGGAGCACGACGAGGGTACGACGCCGTCGCCCACAAGGGGAACTAGAGCTTTCGCCCAACAGAAGATCACAGTGAAAGATGGGAGAGGACCTCGACAAGGCCTCCAAGAAGGGAACGGACGCCCACCAAAGGCGCTGCCATTGTCGTGGCCTCCGCCGACGGCCAATGGTTTCCCCCGGTCCCGCCCCCATCCCATCCACTCGGCCAAAGACCTGGCCAGAGGAGCGCACGCAGCCGAAGAAGGCGTTCGACTTCATCGAAGCAGGCACGCCGGGTGACGGGCACCCGACCCACCGTAGTAGACGCCCACCGAGACCTCGCCACATGGCGAGTCCCGGACCACCAAAGACCCACGACTGCCGCCCACGGAGGCAACGCCGTCCACACCACCGAGGCCGCTGCCCCAAAGATCCACCCACCGCACACATCCCGTCAAACCATGGAGAAAGACCCATACCGCCGCCACCAGGAGTACCACACCGCGACCCAAGCCGGGCAGACGAGGCAGGCCACGCCGCCAGATCCGCGAACCCAGCTCACCGGCCGCCAGATCGGAGGAGCGCCCCGATCCAGGGCCGAGCCGGCCTGATCTGATGGGCGGCGCCGTCCAGGAGGCCCCCGCACCGGATCGGGAGGTGGCGAACGCCGGCGACCGCTGCAGAGGGTCGGCAGGAAGCAGGCGGCGGCGCCTGCGTGGGAGGGTCTCCAGAGGCCGAGGCGGGCGCAGGAAGCCTCGCCGCTTACCGCCACAGGCAAGCCCGGCGACGGCTGCCGGCGGCGGCGGGGGAGGAGAAGGGGCGGCGGAGAACCGGCTGGAGACTAGGGTTGCACCCCCGAGTCGCCCGAGAGCGGACGACGCGGGGGGAGTCGGGGTTCAAGACGCTCCACATGTGTCCATATCCATGTTCCCCTATAAACATAGTTTATGAAACTAGACATATGCACTGGTTCTCCTCTCTACCATTTGTGCAAACCATGACATCAGCAAAAAAACTTAAGGTTAATTTCTAGGAACTAGTGGTATACTAACAATCTATTACTTGCTTGTTTGTAGGAAGAAGTTATAGCCCCTGCGGTAACAGGCACACTGAATGTGTTGAAGGCTTGCAACGAGGCAAAAGTTAAACGAGTTGTCATAGTGTCTTCATGTGCCGCTGTGTTCAATAATCCTAACTGGCCTAAGGGCAAAGTATTTACTGAAGACAGCTGGTCAGACGAGGATCTCTGCAGAAAGGGTGAGGTAAGTAGGTCAATGCCTTTGCATTTGGTAAAACATGGCGTGCTAACAATATGATGCTCTTCAGCAAACTGCACAAACCATTCCTGGTCTCTTGTTGTAATTCCTTGCTTGGGATGGCCTATTTGAAATAAGTTATCTGTGTTGTCATTCTGGCAGGACTGGTATTTGCTTTCCAAAACACGCGCAGAGCGTGAGGCTTTTGCTTATGCAGCAAAAACTGGGCTAGATGTTGTAGCCATTTTACCATCCTTGGTACTTGGCCCCTTGATGCAGTCTACAGTGAATGCGAGCAGCAAAATTCTCCTTAAATATCTCAAAGGTGGGTGTGTTTATCTTGGGTGTGTTTATCTTAGGGTTCGCTTGTTTTACATGCCCTTATATGAAACAGTACAAAAATGAGTCAATATTGCTCTGTTTAAACTTGGGCATCAGAAAATAATGTCTGCCCTCTGTTGCTTGTTTCTAACTGAACCAAGCATAGCACAATGGGCCTTTGTACTTTTATAAAATCAAAGTTGTTCAAAAGACCAAACTAGTTTAGGCTTGTAAATAGTTTTGTTTCAGTAAAATGAAATACTTATCTTTTGCAGGAGAGCATGAGACTGTGGAAAATAGAAGCTGGAATCTGGTGGATGTTCGTGATGTTGCCGATGCTCTTCTTCTGGCATATGAAAATGCAGAGGCATCTGGACGGTACATCTGCAGTCCAGTACGAATAAAAGTCTCTGATGTCATAAGCATTCTGAAGACCTTATATCCGACATACACTTATCCCAAAAAGTAAGTGCGTTCCTCAGCAGACAAATTTGTTTCATCTTACTGCCATTTCAATCCTCGGAAGCTAGATGGCACCCCCTGAAAAGGAAGGATAAATATAAGTCTATTTATCTTTTCCTGAGATAAGCAAGTATCAGCATCACCTGGAAAGCACTAGAATGGGGATTGTTGTCATTTGTCAAATCGAATAAAGCATAGTAGAGTGTCAGGTTTTTCGAAGTGTAGTACCAGCTGCACATACAATTACTAATTTAGCATGCATTTTACGATATGAATTGTAAAAACTTTTAACAGAAAATGTTGTCACCATATCATAAAATGCTTACGGAAGTATCCTGCTTTTTTTTCCCTTCTGACAAATGTTTTTCCATGCTTAACTTGGGCGCAACTTGCTCTCTCCGAATTGCTTTGCAGCTTTACGGAGGTGGAAGAAGGTAACGTTATGAGTTCTGAGAAACTTAAGAAGCTGGGATGGACCTTCAGGCCTGTAGAGAAGACCCTCGGAGACAGTGTCGAATCCTACAAAGCATCTGGCATCCTGAGCTGAGCATCCAAATATATAGGGAAAATAATGCTTGCAAACTCCTCCTGGCTCATGTAAGCAGTGAAACAAAATAAGTTGGTGACACAATCATCAAGGGAATCATGTGAAATAAAAGAAACATTGGAATATTATGTGTGTGTTTATTTCTGAGGTCTCGCGCAGTGTTCTGGTGCTTCTACGAGTGACTGCCTGCATATATTGTGTGATTACTGAACCTGTTAAAGAATGAACACATTTCCCATTTTTCCTTAGGCGAGTGATAGGCGCCGGCCCGCCGGCCCAAATTTGGGCCGGTCGCTGCACTACCACACGATACGCCACTTTTAAACCGTACGATCATTCGTTCGTCTCGCAAAAAAAAAGCAAAAAGAAAAAAGGAAAGAGGATAGAGCCCAGCGCAACCGCTCGTCCTCATCCGCACTCGCCGGCCTCCCGCACGGCTGCACAACATGCGCTCGTCGACCGTCCTCGTGACCCACGCTTGCCCTCGGTTGCTCGTGCCGGCGCGCCAACAAGTCGCCGTCGTCGTGCCCGAGGTCATCGTTGTGCCTGAGGTTGCCATTGCAGCTCCCGACCACCCTATGGTTGCAGCACGGGGGCACACTGTCGCATCTCCGCCACCAGCCGCCGTTGCAGCTCCGCCACCACCGTTGTCCCACGTCCCAGCAAATCGACTCAAAGGGAGGCGATGGGTGGGGGTGTTGGGGCAGGGGACATGGAAGTGGTTGGTTAGCTTGTGTTACGCGTTATGAGATGGGTATGAAAATTCTTAAAATGATATTAATCAACTGACCGATCACAAAGATTGATCGGTCAGTGATGACGTGTCATCAGTGACCTCCCAATAGAATGACCGGATCATCTCTGACCGGTGACAAGTCATCAGTGCCCCTGTAAGACTCGCTATCAGTGTTGAGTTGTCCGCCAATTGGCCGGTCAATGATGACTTATTTCAAATAGTCATGAATGATGCATATTTTGTGTCGGTCAATGTTGACCCTTATCGCTGACCTGTGGCCAGAGACCAGTTAGTGATAAGGGGCCGGTAATATATTTAGTAGTGAGAGGGTCATCTAGCTAAGACACTTGGGATTGTTAGCAATATTGTAGAAATCCTAACTACCTGACCGGATGTGTACCTCCCTTTGCTCTATAGATAAGCATGGACGTGTGCGTATAGTGGAGATTGTAACAACCTGGTGTAATCTTCTCTTGATCGGCAAGTTTGCCCGTATATATAAACTGCAGCCGGCATCGCTCCAGATGCACGGAACCAATCCATTGTCATCTACTCTTTCATGGTATCAGAGCCTCCTTCTCTGAAACCTTGAGACGTCCAACACCATGACTACCTCTTCCACCAACTCATCCACCACTGGTGCGCTCCTTGGGCAGACATCCAACGCCATCACTTCCACCTTCGCCGGCGCCATGGCATCGCCATCTGTATCCGTCCCCAACTTCGCCCAACTGGTCACCGTCAAGCTCGCCGGCGCCACGTACCTGCTATGGAGGGCGCATATCGTTCCGATCTTGCGAGGCCATCATCTGTTTGGCTTCGTCGACGGGTCTTCGGTTGCTCCCCCCAGGCGTGTGTCGGCATCATCTGAAGCCAACGCCGAGCTGGTTGATAACCCAGCCCATGGCGTCTGGGCTGCACAGGAGGCGCTCGTCCTCTCGGGCCTCCTGTCGACGCTCGCTCCTGAAGTGCTAGCGAGGGTGGCGCTACACACCTCACCGGCCACTGTCTAGACGACACTGGAGCGGATGTCCGCCTCGCACTCCAAGGCGAGGATCATGCACCGCGTGGCGATTGGCCACAATCGTAACAAGGACCTGACGGTGACGGAATAATTTGGCCGCGTCAAGACTCTCTCCGACATGCTCGCCTTCGCTGGCCGCCCCGTCGGAGACGACGACCTCGTCACATATCTGCTCACAGGGCTGGACAATTCCTATGACCCACTCGTTACGTCGGTCACCACTCAGGCAGGGGATGTTACCGTCGACGACCTCTTTGCACACATGCTCGACTTCGAGCTCCGCCAGGAAGGCAGTGGAGGCGGCTACAACATCTCTGCCAACAGCGCTAGCCGTGACGGTGGTGGAAACCGCGGTCAGTACCGCGGCAACGGCATCAACGGGGGTGGCGGCAATGGCAGCGGCAACGGTGGCAGCCGCTGCTACAACAACCAAGGCAAGAAGCAGCAGCAGCCACGCAGCTCCAACAACGGCAGCAACTCCCGCAGCAGCGGCGGTGGCGGCGGCTACCCCGGCCCGGGCGGCGGCGGCTTCAACAACTCTGGCCCGCCCAAGGTGCGGTGCCAAATCTACAGCAAGGTGGGGCACGAGGCGCTGAACTGCTACAACCGCTTCAATCAGAACTACCAAATGGAAGAACCTCGCGCCGCCCACATCTCCACGTCGCAGAACGTCGATCCCGTGTGGTACTTGGACACCGGAGCCACGGAGCACATCACGATGGACCTCGACAAGTTGAACATCCGCGAGCCGTACACCGGCAAGGATCAGGTGCACACAGCTAGCGGATCAGGTATGCCCATTGCGCACATCTATCAATCCCTCATTCATACTCTCCACCGTAATCTTCGGTTGAAAAATGTCTTGCACGTCCCAGATGCTAGCCAAAATCTTCTTTCTGGTCATAGACTCGCTTGTGACAACAATATTTTTCTTGAAATTCACCCTTACTATTTTGTTATCAAGGATCGGCTACGAGGAAGGTTCTTCATCAAGGACCCAGTGAGAGGGGGTTGTACCCTGTTCCCAGCAATAAAGCCATCTAGAAGCAATGCCTTCCTCGCTTCCGTTCCCAGCCGAGAGAGGTGGCATCGCCGGCTTGGGCATCCGGCGTCTTTAGTCGTTGATCAAGTTCTTAGAAGTCATCGTCTTCCGTCTACAAGCGAGTCCAATAAAAGCACCATCTGTGATGCTTTCCAACAGGGCAAGAGCCATCAGCTCCCTTACCCTAAGTCTAGCAGTGTGTCATCTTCTCCGCTTGAACAAATTTTCTCCGATGTCTGGGGACCTGCGTGTCTTTCATCCGGAGGGTTCAAGTTTTATGTCAGTTTTATCGATGATTTCAGCAAATTTACTTGGCTTTATTGTTTGAAACATAGATCCGATGTTGAGCGTGTCTTTCTTCAGTTCCAAGCACATGTTGAACGCCTCTTTATTAATAAGAAAATTATTCGTGTCCAATCGGATTGGGGCGGCGAATATGAGAAATTGAATTCGTTTTTCACCAAGATTGGCATCTCTCACACTGTTTCATGCCCCCACGCACACCAACTGAACGGCTAGGCTGAACGTAAGCATCGTCATGTCGTTGATGTTGGCCTCACCCTTCTGGCCCAAGCCTCCATGCCACTCCGTTTTTGGGATGTTGCCTTCCAAACATCATGTTTTTTGATCAATCGACTTCCTAGTAAAACTATTCAGTTTGCTACTCCTCTCACCAAGTTGTTTGGGGTCTCTCCTGATTATTCGTTCCTCAAACCGTTTGGATGTGCATGCTGGCCATGACTCCGTCCCTACAACAATCACAAATTACAATTCCGATCTAAGCGGTGTGTTTTCTTGGGGTACAGTAGCATGCATAACGGCTACAAGTGCTTGCATATTTCCTCTGGACGTGTCTATGTTTCGCGAGACGTTGTCTTTGACAAACAAAATTTTCCATTCTCTGAAATTCAGCCGTCCAGCGATACTCCTCCACTCCTTGACATCTTAGGGTCTCCGTCCCTCCCATCTTCTTCTGAATATTACGGTTCCGGGAGTGTGGAGACAGGGGGGCAACCATTGTGTCAAGGTCGTATTATACCAATTCCGCAAACTGTTGAGCAGACTGATCCGGCGTTCGCGCCGCTCTTTTCTTCAGTTTCTGGTGTGCAGGAAAACCCAGCTCCAGTGACGCATGATGATGATGAGCATGAGGACGTGCATGAGGCGGCATGCACCCTGACACCGCCTCCCATGCAGGCCAATCCGATGCAACCGGACGGAGTGCCATGCACCGGAGCACCATGCAGCGAATCGGCCGCTGCCACCTCGCCCACACCAACGCGCAACTGCGTGCAAGCTTTGGAGCCAGCCGGCAGAAGGCTATCTCCTGCACTACCTGGCAGTTCTGCAATGGAGGCGGCCCCGCCAGAAAATATGGCACCGTCCACTGGGCCGCATCGCCGGGTCACCAAGCGTACTGAGCCGCCACGCAGATCCAGCAGCGGTGACGGCGGCGGCGACGGCGGCGGCAGACCGCGGCGAGCTCCTCGACTTGCTGAAGCAAACCCAGAACCAATGGCTGCTGGAGATCAGGGACATAATCTTCGACGTCTCGTCTATGTTCCATCTCGGTACACCGGAGGGAAAGTACGGTATAACCCGTATCGGAGACATCAGGCATCACTAGCCACAACTGAGCCGGTTGATCATACTGAAGCCTTTGATGATCCGAACTGGCACAAAGCTATGGATGAAGAGTATCAAGCATTGATAAAAAATCAAACGTGGCACTTAGTACCCCCATAGCCTGGACGTAATCTCATTGATTGCAAGTGGGTGTTTAAGTTGAAGAGGAAGGCCGATGGGTCAATAGAGAGGTACAAAGCTCGCTTGGTCGCCAAGGGATTTAAGTAGAGATACGACATCGACTACGAGGATACATTCAGTCCGATGGTAATATCTACAACTGTTCGTCTCATCTTGTCATTTGCCATCTCGAGAGGGTGGAGTCTCAATCAGTTGGACGTTTAGAATGCGTTTCTTCATGGCATTCTTGAGGAGGGTGTGTATATGCGACAACCACATGGGTATGTCAATCCGCAGCTTCAACGACATGTTTGTAAACTTGATAAATCCCTATATGGCTTAAAGCAGTCTCCGAGGGCATGGTATTCAAGGCTCAGCACCAAACTTCAGGAATTGGAGTTCGTACCATCCAAAGCAGACACCTCTCTCTTCATCTACAACAAAGGGGGAGTACACATCTACATGCTAATTTATGTGGATGATATAATCATAGCAAGCTCATCTCCATGGGCTGTTCCAGAACTTGTGAGAAATCTGCAACAGGAGTTTGCTATCAAGGATCTTGGAGATCTTCATTGCTTCCTCGGTGTTGAAGTTAAGAGGAAGAGAGAGGGAGCGGTGCTGCTGCAGACCAAGTACGCCAATGATCTGTTGGCTTGAGTAGGCATGACTGATTGCAAGCCAGTTACGACGCCAATGTCAAATACAAAGAAGCTATCAAGGGGAGAAGGAACCGAGTTATCAGCAGCTGACGCGACAAGGTATAGAAGTGTTGTAGGTGCACTCCAGTACCTAACTCTTACACGCCCAGATATTGCTTTCGTTGTCAACAAGGTGTGCCAATTTCTTCAGACACCGACTGATCAACACTGGTCAGCGGTAAAACGCATCTTGAGATATGTTGAAGCACACGTCTGGGGTCGGCCTGCATATTCGACGTTCAGCCTCCACACATATCAGCGCATTCTCTGACGCAGACTGGGCAGGTTCAGTTGATGACAGACGGTCCACAAGTGGCTTCCTGGTGTTTCTCGGTTCCAACCTTGTTACATGGAGTTCGAGGAAGCAATGATCGTTTACCACGAGCACCGAAGCTGAGTACAAGGCGTTGGCAAATGCGACAGCGGAGATCATTTGGTTGCAATCGTTGTTGGGGGAGCTTGGCGTATATCAATCCCGAGCCCCAACGTTGTGGTGCGACAATCTTGGCGCTACATACCTAGCTGCCAATCCCATCTTCCACGCTCGCACAAAACATATTGAGGTGGACTTCCACTTTGTTCGCGAGAGAGTGGCATGCAAGACCCTAGAGATACGGTTCATCTCAACACAGGATCAGCTGGCGGATGGCCTGACGAGACTAGTTGTGGTTCAGCAGCTTCGAACGCTATGTCACAATCTCAACCTATCGGGTTGTGATTGAAGGGGGGTGTTAGCGATATTGTAGAGATCCTAACTACCTGACCGGATGTGTACCTCCCTTTGCTGTATAGATAAGCATGGACGTGTGAGTATAGTTGAGATTGTAACAACCTGATGTAATCTTCTCTTGATCGGCAAGTTTGCCCGTATATATAAACTGCAGCCGGCATTGCTCCAGATGCATCGTTCCAGATGCACGGAACCAAACAATTGTCATCTACTCTTTCAGGGATCAACTCTCAGTCGAAATCGGTGCCTCAATTCTAGCGACTTTCGCCTTAGCACCACGACTACTTTGGGCCTGTGCAGTTCTCCTTTCTCATCCCCAATTTTCGTAATCACAAAATATCGCCCCAACCCCTAAATAAGGGGTGGTTGCAACTCCCCTGATATTCTCTCCCGGTTGGGGGCCAAGGCCAATCGTTCCTTCCCGGCATATGCAACCGCCACACCTCGCCAACTCTCAACTCGAAACCCTGCTGCTCTCATGGAGCTGCCGCTGAGCTCCTTCCCTGTCCCAACCCTGATTGTGATTACGCCGACTCCCGCGTCCCGGATTGAGATTGGGCACCCCCAACTCCTTGTCGCGAGCTCGCTGTGGGACACGACCCTGCCACACCCACCTCGCCGTAGACGATGGAGACGCCGGGTGAGGGAAATTCCAACGGGTATCACCAAATGACGTGTCCGTGAACAGCCCAACCATTCAACCGTGTTTATCAAATCTAGATTGTGGACTATGACTGACAGTGAGTTAGGTGGACGAAGAGAAAATAAATGGCGACAACCAAATCAACTAATAGTGGGCCAGGCGCGCGAGTTTGGGGGATTTTAAACGTCGGGGGTGATACAAACAATTTCTTTGATCGCCATTGGATGGCTAAAACTGTTTGGGCGGTCTGGTCAAGACAATTTGGCGACGTGGGAGTTGCCGTGAGAAGGGTGGGAGTTTGGGACCCGCGGCACCTCATCATAAATTCATAATCCAGAAACTGTTATTGGGACAGCCCCGCTTCACCCTGCTGGAGATATATTATCGAGGATTTGCCTCAGTTACTGGTGGTCTCTTTCAGTTTAGGATCGCAGCACAGACAGGAGGAGCGATATGGAGGCGGCCGGCGCGGGGAAAGCGGCGGCGCCGGCGGCCGTGTGCGTGACGGGCGCGGGAGGCTTCATCGCCTCGTGGCTCGTCCGGCGGCTCCTATCCAGAGGAGACTACGCGGTGCATGGCACCGTCCGTGATCCCAGTAAGATTTTCTTGAGATGATCCATCCTCCTATCTCTCGCAGATCTAGGTGAAAGCTTTAAGATGCGAAGTTCCCCGTCCGCAGGCGACCCCAAGAATGAGCACCTGAGGGCGCTGGACGGCGCCGGCGAGCGGCTGCGGCTGTTCAAGGCCGACGTGCTGGACTACGCGAGCGTGGCGTCCGCCGTGGCCGGCTGCGTCGGCGTCTTCCACGTCGCCAGCCCCGTCCCCGCCGCCAAATCCGCGAACCCCGAGGTAACAGCCTGACTGCACCACACAAGAGCAAGCTGCTGTGGCTGCGCTTACACGTTGGAAACGGCATGTGCGATGGTGATTAATCTGCTGCACAGCGCAGGTGGAGCTGCTAGCCCCGGCGGTGGCCGGCACGCTGAACGTGCTCAGGTCCTGCCGCGAGGCCGGCGTCCGCCGCGTCGTCCTGGTGTCGTCGGTCGGTGCGGTCTTCATCAACCCCAAGCTCCCTGAGGGCCCCACCCTGGACGAACACTGCTGGTCCGATGAGGAGTACTGCAGAACAACTGAGGTGACGACCCGGTCTATTCTCTCTCTCTCTCTCGATCTGACCACTCAGGAGTAAATTAAGCTGATTTTCCAAAATGCAAAGGAGAGCGATGTAAGCATCAGCTCCAGTTGTTTTATGTTTTATGTTAACGTATAAATATATTGCCTAGTCTTTTTCATCAGACCCGTCTTTTGATTGCATTGGCTAGAGCACGCAATTCTACATTTTTCAAACTGATTTTCATGAGAAAACTTGCATCAGTTTGTTCCAAAAAGTTGTTTTCACCCGGTTCCTACTTACTAGTACTACTAAACTGACATGATGGCTTATGTCAGAACTGGTACTGCCTGTCCAAGACACTAGCTAGCCGAGCGCGAGGCACTCTCCTACGCCGAGAAGACCGGGCTAAGCGTGGTGACCGTGTGTCCCTCGCTGGTGTTCGGCCCTCTGCTGCAGCCCACGGTGAACGCCAGCAGCTTGTTCCTCGTCAAGCACTTGAAATGTAAGCTTCGTTTTGCGCCCCTTGATCTTTTCGCATTCAGATTCAGATACGTAAATACAGATGCAGTTCTTGCTAGCTAACATACGGTCGATTTGATCTTGATCTAACGCATGCAGGCGACGACGCGGACGCCATGGAGGACAAGGTGAGGAACATGGTGGACGTCAGGGACGTCGCCGACGCCCTTGTACTGGCGTACGAGAGCCCGGAGGCGGCCGGCCGCTACATCTGCAGCGCGCACGCCAGGAAGGTCTCTGAAACGGTTTCCATCGTCAGGTCCATGTATCCGAACCTTAACTACCCAAAGAAGTAAGACGCCACACTTAATCCGCTCGCCCTACGCCACGTATGTGCAGTGATTCTGTGCAAACTGACAGTAAGCTGGAGATTTTGACGGCGGTGACGATGGTTTTGGCAGGTACGTTCAAGTGGGGGATCAGAAGGTGTTCAGCTCCGAGAAGCTGCGGAGGCTGGGGTGGAAGTTCAGGACGTTGGAGGAGACGCTCAAGGACAGCGTCGAGTCCTACATGGCTGCAGGAATCCTAAACTGAGCTTGGCCATGCATGGACTGTCAAACAAACTGAATTTGGCCGTGGTGTGTGTGTGTGTGTGTGTGTGTGTGTGTGTGTGTGTGTGTGTGTGTGTGTGTGTGTGTAAAAGGAGTGAGTGTGAAGCGTAACCAGATGTTGCTAGTTTCAATTCATGGGCAGCTGGTTGGCTGATCTGTACCATGATCAAACTGTACCCTGAAAATTGTAGCTGATTTGCCGAAAAACATTGTATTACTCAAAATTTGAGAATCTTCTATTAAGATACTATAAGCTCGCCGCCTGGTGCATCGAGAGTTGTGGGGACGCTATAGGTCTATCCTGAAAGGGTGTGTGTCGCTGGGTCAGGCGGTTTTGAGAAGGTATTGCCTGATTTTTTTTTTGTTATACTTTCTTTTTGTGTTTTTCACCGGTTTATATTTTTCTTTCTTCTTCTTTTTTTATTGTTTCATTTTATTTTTTCACATGTTAACTCATGAATATTTATTAAAAGGCGTGACATTTAAAAAAAATTCAAGATTTCTGGAATTCACAAATATTTTTCAAATTTATGAACGTAATTCACTAGTATTTTTAAACCCTATGATTTTTTTAAATTGAACCTTTTTAAAATGCGCAAAAAATATTTGAAATCCACAAAAATAAATAAATATGCATTTTTTAAATCCATGTTTTTAATTAGCAACAATTTTAAAATCCAAGATTTTTTAAAAAACACTTGAACTTCTTTTGATTTAATAAACTTCTTCAAATAAAAAGTATTGTACGTCTTTTATGGAACTAGCAGTGGAGTGAGCACAAAAATAGCTAAGCAAGCGAGCGGAGCACGGTGCTAAGCGAGCAAGAGCTTTACGGGCCGGCCCATTTGAGCGTTATAATAGTAATTCCACGGTTTCAATGTGGAATAAGACCTCCCAATGGGCTCACTCAACCACCACCACCTCACACCCAGGCCAACTTCTAAAAAAAATGACACCGAGAGCAATACTTATAAGCACTACACAACCACACACCTAACAACTTCACTCTCCTCTCAGAATAAAAAATATTTTCATCAGTAGCCCAACGCGATATACAACGTAAGATAATACTACTAGAATATAATTAAAATTCAAGCTAGTGTAGCTGAAAATCAAGACAAAACAATTGATCATAATAACCCTTCGGAGACAAAAGAGTTAAACCCACGCGTGAAGAACGGCGCAGCGAAACACGCGTCGGCCTCTAGTTAAACTCATGTGTGCTGGTGTTCAAGATGTCATATGGACCCGATCCTAGCCAGACAACACAGTTTGGCCTTGAGATCTATCAAAGGTTGCCGTAAAATGACTAGCACTATTCTGACTACGTCTAATATAAGCAATACAAGAATCACACTCCTTCATGCTTTCTTTTATTTCATGGATAAGTAAGGCATATATTGATCTGTTGTTATTATCACTCTTTATCATTGTCGCAGCCTCCAAACAGACCGACTCAATGCCACCAATCAGTTTATTCCATTTGTAAGGCCAATGATAATCCTTCCACGAGGGCTATAATTTCAGCTTCAAGTGCATCATTGTATGAAAATAGCCGCCGACAAGAACTAAAAGTAATGTTGGCGAGGTGATCTCTCAGGCTGGTCACAGTGGGGAAGAACTTAGGAGTAACATCACACACTCCAATACAACTTTGCTTATGTGGCATGTATTTAATGAAGAGAGATGTGCTTGTGGTAACTAGCTAAGTTACCGGAACATCACACACTTCAAGAAACAATGAGTCTATAACCTAATAAATACATCATTGCATGACACTACATAGATGTTCCTACTCACTATGGAGGTAGTAACATAGTCTAGGGAAGTGTGAAGTTACTAACTTATGTTCTTGCCCATTGTGACCAGCCTCAAGACCATTCATCCAAGAAGTAAACCATCTGTATTAATTATGTTTGACCAGGCTCGGATTTGGAGGAGTCCAAGTGCATGAAACTGAAAGAAGATGACCATTATGACATGTGCTCCTAATGTGCAGGAATCATGTTTTGCTAGCAGCTTTGCCCTTCGTTGGCTCGTAATAAGGATCCATCTCAATAGAGTGAAGAGTAGCCAAATAGCCTGAGAGGAATCTTGTAGAAACTTCAATTGGAGGGGCAGATTTCAAGTGCACCAACTCATTTCAGACAATGCCATTATCTCCGTAGCAGCATCATAAACTGGAATCACATTGATTCATCCATATCACAAATAGGCCGTATGAACCATTCATTACCCTTCCGTCCATTAACTCGGAAACCGAGCGGAATCACATATGTCTTAAGTGGAAATTTGTCCGATTGTAGGTTCAGGGGCAATCCAACGATCACGCCAGATCCTAGCATTCTGCCCATTGCCAATCTACCATACTAAACCTTTTTTCAAGAGGTCTAGATCATGACAAATAGCCTTCTACCAAGTAGACCAAGGGTCCCTCGTGTATAATGTATCCTCCGGTCTGCCATTTGGGTGCACCTGAATACTGTATCCACTAGTTTGCCATCAAGGTAGTATTTAGCATCTTGGGTTCATGACTCATTATTAGTATTTGTAGCAATCTCATGTTGTAGTGAAGATCATCGTTATGCACTTACGCACCCATGCTTTTTCCTATAAATGTTTAGCCATTGTACAATGCATGTTGCTTAGAAGAGGTGTTTGGATAAATAAATCATCTTTTCTTAAGCACCGGTGCTTATTTGTAGAGGATATCACTACAAAAAAAATGCACTTTTGTGATGATACGTGTTTGTCACAGTAGGTCATGTTTTCTGTCATGCATGTACATCCATGATAAATTTATGACAGAATCAAGATAGTCATACCTGTGCTGTCGTAGAAGTGTTTCATGACATTACCAAAATTATTATCACGGAAGTGTCCACTTCCATGACGATAAATCACGCGTCCATGTAAGTGCTTTTCGTCAAGGGTGACCGACACGTGGCATCCACCGTAACGGAACACCGTTAAGCTATTGGGTCGGGTTTTGGATCCGATAACCCGTTAACAGCCCCGACCAATGGGGATTTTCCACGTGTAAAATCATCATTGGCTGGAGGAAACACGTGTCGGCTCAACGTTGGGACAGATGTCATCCACTCATTCGACAGAAGGCGCCTATGATACGTCAACACGAGGCACGGCTCATCAAATTTAACTAGGCCGGCCCACCTAAAGGCCACAAGATTTTGCGGACCATAATGGGCCGGCCCAGCTAAAGGCCAATGAGATTTTGCGGACCATAATGGGCTGGCCCAGGTAAAGGCCCACAAGATTTCGCGGGCCATAATGGGCCGGCCCAGCTAAAGGCCCACAAGATTATTGTGTGCCATAATGGGCGGTCGGTAAAGGCCCACAAAATTCTTGCGGATCATAATGGGCCGGCCCAATAAAGGCCCACGAGATTTTGCCGACATTAATGGGCCGCCTATTTGTAGGCCCGTAAGATTTTGAGGACACTAGTAGGCCGGCCGTTAATCGGCTGCCATGTTATGGGCCAAATGCCGACCCATATTTGATCCGGTCCATTAATGGCTCGCCACGTTAAAGCCTAATAATGGCCCATATGAGATCCGGCCCGTTAAAAGCCTCCCACGTTCTGGGTCAAATCACGGCCCAGATCAGGTCCGGCTCTTTAAGAGGCTTTGGGCTTAATTTTGGCCCATATCAGATTCGGCCCGTTAACTGGACGCTATGCTTTTGGGCCCACTTGCTAAAGGCCCATTTAATAATTCGGCCTGATATTAGTTTCGGCCTGTTAAGGGCCCGTTTAACATTTCGGTCCTATATTAATTTCGGTCTGTTAAAAGCCCGTCATATAGTTGGGCCTAACTACGGCCCGGTTTGCATCGCTTTGCTTTCGCAACCGATATCCGATTGGGCCAAGCAAGGACCGAGACAACTTTGGCCTGTTAAAGCCCGTGATTTGATTCACACAATCATGGGCGGGGTCCATTTCGGCTCTTCTTGGCCCGTGAGCTATTCGACACGTTTGTGCCCAACCTACTTCTCACCTCCTAAAAGCCCATTTAGTTTTCTTGCAAAAAGACGGCCATGGGTTACTCGGCCTATTAAAGGTCTGAATCTACTAGTGGGCGGTTTGGCCAGGGCCCATGATGCGGATCATACATCGAGATTGCATGACGGCCCGATTATGCACCGTAATTTTATGGTTTGGCCGGTTTACTGCGAAGACAGAATATATTGTGACGCCCGGATAATTAAGCCACAGTAACCCTCTGCTAATGATGCCATGTCACCTCGATTTCTGTTGCTAATCTCGCGTTAGTTTGAAACCGATTCAAATTCAAATTTAAAATCAAGTTAAACGGTAAAAAGTTTTCAAACATTAAAACTAAAATGTTAGGGTTGTGCCAAATAATGCATAGGTATTTATGGCGGAGAAATCACACTTTTATAAAATGTTAGACTACTCTAAAATGATGCAACAGTAGCAAAAACAATTATTTAAACGCTTTGGAAAAAAATTAAAACAAATTGCCCCAAAATTTTAGTGACAGTCCAAGGTATTGCAAAGTAATTTTAGGACAAGTCTCTTATTTAACAAAATTCATTTGGACTTAAATTATAATGCAAAACCGTACAGGATTAAAAAAAAGAAAATATAAAAACAGAAAACAAAACTAACAAAGAACAAAAAAAAAAGAGATAGAAGAACCCCCCCACTGGGCCACGGCCCAGCTGGCCTCTGGACCCACTAAGCCGATCCAGTCGGCTCAGCCACCACCCGACCTAACCCTAGAACCGAAACCCCCCACGCCCCTCGTTTCCCCACTTCCCCCACTCTCTCTCGCTCGATCCCCTCTCACTCCCTCTCGCCCCTGGATCGAGACGGCGTCCCTCCCCATCGCCCGCACGATCCACCCCCCCATTCCTCCGCCACCACGCCAGCGCGCCTCTCCGTGGCCGCTTCGCCGTCCCCGTCCTTCCCCCATTGCTGGATCGGGAAGGGGAACGACCCGCCCCGACTCCATCGACCCGCCGACCGCGTTGCCCATCGTTCCTGGAGCACCATCACCGCCGCCGCTTCGACCTCGTCGGATCCACCACGCCGGCCTGCCTCCTCGCCTCCTCATCTCTCTCCTCAACGGAGCGCCTTCCCCGTCCGCCTCCTCGCCTCAACGCCGCGGTGCCGACGCCGTCGCCGGTCTTTGCCTCGCCAGACGACACCGACCTCGTCGCCCCGCCGTCGGCGAAACGCCGCCTCGACCATGCCTCCCACTGGACCGGCCCGCCTTCCTCCCTCGGCAGCCTGCCTGCGTCTCCGGCCCGTCGTCCCGTCCTCCTCCCGAGCGGCCTCCACGCGCCTCGACGCCTCCACTGCTCACCACGGCTGGTGAGGACCCGTTCGTCCTCCCCTTTCCCCTGCCCGTCGTCGCGGTCGCCACGCTCATCCCGTCCCCACTCGCGCTGAACACCACCCAGGCCACGTCCGCGCCGAGCTCCTCTCGCCCGCGCCTCCGCCGTACCCGCCGTCCGGTGCCCCGCGAGCTCCAGCGAGCTCGCGTCGCCATCGTCGCGCCCGTGAGCCCCTTGGTCACGCGCCCTCCCTGCCCCGACCGTGAACCGCACCACTGGCTGCTCCCAGGCGAGCTCGCCGCTGCTGCCGCTGTTCGCCAACCAAGCGCGTAGCCGCTGGCCGCCGGCTCGCCTCCGCGCGTGCGCGTGCACCCGTGTGTGCTTGGCCGTGTGCCACTAACCACAGGGGCCCATGCCCCTGTATTTTTTTCAAGGAAGCAAAAGAAAACGAAAATGAAATAAAAACGATAAAAACAATAGAAACAATATAATTATTTAATTAAGATAATTAATCAACTTAATTGATCCTGTTAATTAATCTAATTAACCCTGTAATTAACTTTAACTACCTGTTTAGGTAAACAGCCTATGACAAGTAGGCGCCCCTGGAACGTTTAAAAAAATTAATTAACTAAATAAAATGAAATAATAATTAATTAATCAATTAACTAAATTAATTAGCTTAATTAATTATGTTTAGTTAACCTAATTAACTATTGTTAATTAACTAAACAGTATGACATGCGGGACCCCCACGTCAGATTGACCCAGTCAACCGCATTGTTGACTGCTGACATCACACATACGTCATGCTGACGTCATCCCATACTATTCTGGATAATGTTGATTTAAATTAATTAAATAAACGCCAGAAAATGATTAAAACTTTAGAAAACCATAGGTAATAAACCGTAGTTCGGATGAAAATACTTTCTACATGAAAGTTGCTCAGAACGACGAGATGATTCCGGATACGCAACCCGTTCGTCCGCCACACCCCCCTAACCTATCAAACTCGCAACTTTCCCCCTCCGGCTCCTCTGCTTGAAAACACGAAACATCGGGAATACTTTCCCGGATGTTTCCCCCCTTCGTCGGTATCACCACCTACCGCGTTAGGGCACACCTAGCACAACGTATTGCCGCGTCTTGCTTTGTGTTACATTTGATTGCTCTGTTATTTATTATGTTCCCCCTCCGTTACTTTTTCGGTAGACCCCGAGACCGTCGCCGGTACCCCTGTGATCGACTAAGGTGTTGACGACCCCTCTCTCTTGCCAGAGCAACCAAGCAAGCCCCCCCTTTGATCACCAGATATCGCCTACTCTTCTCTATACTGCTTGCATTAGAGTAGTGTAGCATGTTACTGCTTTCGATTAATCCTATCTTTCTTTGCATAGCTTTGTCCTTGCTTGCCATCGTTGTTACCTTTACCTGCTATCCTACCGCTTAGTATAGGATTCTAGTGTTCCATCGGTGGCCCTACATTCTTGTCCGCCCATGCTATACTCTTTGGGCTGTGATCACTTCGAGGTGATCACGGGCATATACTATGTACTTTACATCGTTACATTACCTGTGATACTTGTTCGGAGATGGGGGCTGAAAGGACAGGTGCCTCCATCCCGGTAGAGGTGGGCCTGGGTTCCCGACGGCCCCCGACTGTTACTTTGTGGCGGAGCGACAGGGCAGGTTGAGACTACCTGGGTGAGAGGTGGGCCTGGCCCTGGTCGGCGTTCGCGGATACTTAACACGCTTAACGAGATCTTGGTATTTGATCTGAGTTGGCTACGAGCCTATACGCACTAACCATCTACGTGGGAGTAGTTATGGGTATCCCGGCGTCGTGGTATCACCGGCACTTCGTGACGTCGGCCGGCGGCGCCGGATTGATTTGGGAACGCTGTAGACTAGGTCTGCTTCCGGCCAGCGTCACATAGCGTGCAGGTGTGCTTTCAGGCGATGGGCCCCCGGACCCTGCTGGCGCTTAGGTTTAGACCGGCGTCTTTGGCCTCTCTGTTGAGCCTAGGTGGGGCTGCGGCGTGTTGATCTTCCGCGGCGGGCATGACCCAGAAAGTGTGTCCGGCCAAATGGGATCAAGCGTGTTGGGTAAGTTGGTGCACCCTGCAGGAAGTTAATCTATTCGAATAGCCGTGATCTTGATAACAGGGCGACTTGGAGTTGTACCTTGACCTTATGACAACTAGAACCGGATACTTAATAAAACACACCCTTCCAAGTGCGGATACAACCCGGTGGTCGCTCTCTCTCGGGGTTACGAGGAGGGATCGCCGGGTAGGATTATGCTATTCGATGTTACTTGGAGGACTTGATCTACTCTCTTCTACATGTTGCAAAACGGAGGCTGCGAGCGTAGTCTTGACGAGATTAGCTATCCCCCTCTTATTACGGCATTCTGCAGTTCACCCACCGATATGGCCCTTTACACATATATCCATGCATATGTAGTGTAGCTCCTTGCTTGCGAGTACTTTGGATGAGTACTCACGGTTGCCTTGTTCCCCCTTTTCCCCCTTTCTTTACCCGGTTGTCGCGACTGCATCGATGGAGCCCAGAGCGACGCCACCGTCGATGGCGACTACTACACGGAGGTGCCTACTACTACGCAGCAGCCCGGCGGCGGCGACCGTGAGTAGCTAGGAGGATCCCAGCAGGAGGCCTGCGCCTCTTCGATCTGTATCCCGATTTGTGCTAGCCTTCTTAAGGCATACTTGTTTAACTTATGTCTCGTACTCGGATATTGTTGCTTCACGACTCGTCTATGATCGAGCACTTGTATTCGAGCCCTCGAGGCCTGGCTTGTATTATGATGCTTGTATGACTTATTTATGTTTTAGAGTTGTGTTGTGATATCTTCCGTGAGTCCACGATCTTGATCGTACACGTTTATGCGTGCATGATTAGTGTACGATTAAATCGGGGCGTCCTGAGATTGGTATCGAGCCGATTGCTGTAGGAATCCCCTTCCACACTCCTTGGCCGAAGTCGAGTCTAGACATTGCAAAAACTTTTACTAACTTTGCTGTGTGCCTTACGGGCCCACGTCGCCATTGGGTGGTACTAGGATCTTTTACTCCTCGACCTTTACTCTGGGACTCTGATCTCTCTTCTATTCGGGTTAAATGATTTTGCTCAAAACAAAACTAACTTTAGGTTCTCGAAAATACTTTCTCCCGGAGAGCCCCTCTCTCCAGATGATCGCTTGCTGCACCGGAAGATTCGGAAGATACTCTACGATGATCTTTCGAGACTTTGTGTCATCGCTTTTGCAATTCCCTTCCATCGATAAACCCCCATGGATAACCACGTGCACTTGCCATTGATACAGTCATTCCTCGTTGATCTTGTTATTGCAAGATACCCCGAAATTCTCGGTTATTGTTCCGAGGATACTTGGTGCCTACTGTCATGCAGTTCTAAGTCGCCTAAATACCCCTACGGACAAATTCTTGCACCTATCGAGTCTCATCCCCAGTTGTTCAAGTGTTTCACAAAAGTCTTCGAAATACTATTCAATCCTCCGAAAATCCTTAGCAGTTTATTGCCTTGCAAATACTTGTTTGCTTGCATTATGGATGCTTCCCATATGTCTGGCTATATACACTAGTCTCCTTTGACGCCGCCTTTTGATCCTATTGATTCAACATGAGTGCGAATGCCCGCAATCATCGACTGATCCTTTTAAAATTATCTTTCCAGCTCAGATGTCATTTTGAACATGAGCTGGTTATCAACCAATCAGATTGCCATCGATGGTACCCCTAAGTCTATTAAACTTAATCCATCCTTGATCAGTGCGTTTGCTCCTGATCTCTTGATTTGAAAATCATAATTCCTTTGTTATTTAAACATTGAATTATTCAGATCCCAGGCAGGAGGCCTGCGCCTCTTTCGATCTGTATCCCAGTTTGTGCTAGCCTTCTTAAGGCATACTTGTTTAACTTATGTCTGTACTCAGATATTGTTGCTTCCGCTGACTCGTCTATGATCGAGCACTTGTATTCGAGCCCTCGAGGCCCTGGCTTGTATTATGATGCTTGTATGACTTATTTATGTTTTAGAGTTGTGTTGTGATATCTTCCGTGAGTCCACGATCTTGATCAGACACGCTTATGCGTGCATGATTAGTGTCTGATTAAATCGGGGCGCCACACACACACACACACACACACACACACACACACACACACACACACACACACACACACACACACACACACACACACATATATATATATATATACATATATATAGTAAAATAACTGCAACATCGTGAATAAGAAAAAATCTAGACTATACAATAAAGAAATTACGGCATATTAGATCCACTGGGCATCAAAGTTCGCCACTATGATAATAAAGCACAAGCAGACAACATATTACATACACTAGGCATCAAAGATCGCCACCAGTGCAATTAAACACGCTGACAAAATAATATACAAAACCGACAACACTTCAATAGAGTTCAAGAAAGGTTAGCCTCTTTGGCTGCAGCGCTAAGCACTGAAAGCAAGATGATGAGATCAAGGCTTGTTCAACACTTATATATCTTCCTCACTCTGAAAGATAAACAAGCCGACAGATGACAGGTTTTGCACATAAAAGTATCAGTGCTGACAATTCATCACATTTCTTACTGACGAATAAAGTGACACAGTTTAAAATTGCATCAACACAATATGGTATTGTTCAGGTCAAGACATGGCAGGAAATGACATTGTGAAGGAGTTGGCAGCTTCACGACACCACTGGATACAGATCAAGAACTCATAAGTATCAATGGGTAGTGTCTTTGTCAATTTATCCCATTTCAGATTGGCAAATAAAGAGACGGTTTAAATAATAGTAGAATGATATGACATTGTTCATAGTTAAGACATTGCAGAATATGACATTGTGTTTGTAGTGGGTAGGTTCAACACCAACCGGATTACGGATGAAGAATGTAGCATACATGCAGTGCAAAATAAGATCACTTGCTCTGTATTGTTTAATTTACATGGTATGAAGAAGGAACTTGGTTGTACAACTGAAAACTTAAATTGAGAAGGACAAACTTTTGTTTATGAACTATATAATAAACTTTAAACATGCAATTTGATGCAAACACAAAAAATAAACAGCTGTTGCAGTCATGCCTAACAAAGTTTGAAGGCTTGAGAAGGACAAACTTACATTGCTGGTGAAGACAGGCTCTATAAAGCCCTTGTCCATGCTGATGGGGGGGGGGCAATTCAAGAAGTTCACCACATAATCTTCTTCATAAGCATTGCCTTTATTTTACATTTTGTTAAGAGTAAATATAGATGTGATAATATACGAAAAAATGGAGAATATTTAAGATAAGATGAAGAGTGATGCTACATAACCAAGTAGCTATAAATGTATGTGCAGTGATACAGGCAAAAGTCACAGCCAAGAGCAATGCACAGCTAAACTTCTTCAGTACCAACCTTATGGTAAGAGTAAATATAGATCTGATGTGTAGAAAATGGAGGGCAAAGGAAAATAAGCTGCATAGTGATGGTACATGAACAACTACCTATCAATATAAGTACACTGATAAGGGACATCATGTACTTACAAGAACAATGCAGAGCTAAAAAAATTCATTGGCATTGGATATATTCTACACTAATGTAACCATTCATACAGATCAGATAATTTGGAGCGAACAATTGATAAGCAAGCTATCATGCATACTGCTGTCACATAATGAACCAAATATGTATGCAAGTACAGTGATACAGGACAACAGGTACTAACAAGAGCAAAGCAGCGGGCATCATATTTGCGATATCCTGTCGTTCTTTTCAAACAGGAATTCTTCTTCGAGCAGATTTCCTGCAAAAAAGATCCGTAAGGCACATGCGGAAAAGTAGAAGTTCAAATTGTCATGTGATTTCATAGACAGTACCTCATCACAGGAACAGAGACCAGTGCATAACAAGTTTTTCCATTCAATGTCTTCTAAATTTAGCACAGGAGACTTCACTCGAAATTCGTTTATAGACTTGCCATCAAAGTGTGATTTCCTCAGGTAACACCGATACTGCTGCAATGCTTCCTTGAAAAGCACAAGCAAGCTTTGCTCGTCATGATTATCCAGATTGACCCTCGCCTAGTTACAACAATGTAATGTAAATCATTGATGTGTTCAATCAGCGAAAACAGGAAAATAATAACCATGAATAATAGCACTTACACGTAAGTTGGACAGGAAGATGTGAAAATGGTGTTTGTCTTCACTATAATCTTCCCATGATGGGAATATATGCACGTAGTCCCTAACAACATTAAAAGCATTGTCTTTTAAACTGGGAATAAATGGAATGGGGTTCCAATCTGCAGGAATTGGCCATCTCTGCAGTTGGGATAGTTCTTCGGCCGGTGGACTTCTTTGTACTTTTTTTGGAGTGGGATTTTTCGGTGGTACGGCTGGTGCTATGGCAGATGAAATCGGTATACCTTTTGCTGGAGTGCAGGTCCTGTGTGGTGGGGCTAGTGGTGTGGCCAGTGAAGTATGGGTACAATCTGCTGGAGTCAGTCCTACATTTTGTGTCACTGGTTGTACAACCAATATAAGTGGGGCGCTGTCTGATTTCTCCGGCACCATCATGTTTTTCAAGGACTTTGCTGGTGCTCCTTCAGGTTCGGCAATCACCCTCTTCCTTTTTGATGTCTGATACACAAGAACATCATTTGAGTGAAAAAACATGGTATGATGACAGATGGAATATGTATTGATAATGGATGGGCATGGCATCTCGAGTTATATGATGAGTAAACTAAGCAGATGGCGGTGCAACAAAGTAGAAGAAATGCAAGACAGCATATGCAAGATACGTGCAATCAATAAAACCTTGCCAAATTAGAACAGGCGCCTTGATGGGTGAACAGGACAGGCCATCTGCCTTTGACTCCTCGAGGTTAGAATAGTCATTAGAATGATATTCTGAACAAGAATCAACAGGTGGGGAGCGTACGAGTTTCATTGCTTCGTAATGGCACTCAATGCCTTGGTGCCAATTTTGTAAGTCATTGCGGTGTTCCACAATATTTTTCTGATGTGCGGATTCTGATATTCACTGTAATTGCATATAATATCTGAGAACCATGAAAACATAAATAGTTGTGAGATTATCTTTGTAATGCAGATGATATTCTAATATAGGGGTGCCCCTGTAAACACTTGTGTGCTATCACTGGATTCTGATGAGAGAGCTCAGGTGTGCTGTAATATGGCGCGTGCATTTATATAATCTGGCACAAGTACACAAAAAAATAGGCTCCAGACGTAAGGATAGCTGGCAGATGATAGGTTCATAATATATTGTATAGAGAGTTTATTGCCAAACCATGATAACAAGAGCACACAGCAACTAGGCAGATCATAGTGTACATAATAGGGGTACACCATAACCACGATATATAAATCGGGAAAGTGGAACTGGCTTGAAAATATGGTCTTATATTGTCGCTAGTAATTGAAAGCCTATCGATCACGTCTGAGCCAGCTCTATCAGCTGTTGACTGCAGATGTCCCTGCGCCCCTTCCTGACAAGGAACATACTGTACGTACTAAATACAGAATAAACAAAGAGGAACATGTTAAAGAACAGAAGAGGAAGCATATTCTTGAGGTTCCGCTTCATTGCATACAATGTTGGTTGCCCACTCATGATGAATCACAACGCCCAAAGAAATGCATTTCCATGATGTCTCTCTATATGTGGCAATTTTGAACAAGAGTCATTAGGATCATATTCTGAACAAGAGTCAATGGGTGGGGAGCGTATGAGTTTCATTGCATCCAGAATGGCACTCAATGCCTTGGTGCCAATTTTGTAAGTCATTGTAGTGTTTAGCTTCAAGAGTGGACTGCTGCTAGTGCGACACAAAGCAGCTACACAGATCATAGTGTAGATATAACGGGAAAACCTTAAGCATCGAGTAAAATTAGCAAAGTGGAACTTGCTGGAATATATGTGCTAGTATTGCAGAATGCGGCTAGAAAGGCTTCGGATACCAGCTCTCTTCAAGTGAAGGCGGCAGTCGTTAATATCGGTGTAACTCTCAAAGGCGACACAGCTCCCCGCATTTCCTTGCTATTCTTATAGGATTCAAGTGGGCAGGCCACTACAAATCCTATTCCTATGTTTACAAGATCCTCTGAATCAAAGAGGCTCAAAGTGTCCATCACAACCGATCAGTATAGACCTCTACATCGCAAATGTCCCTGCTCATCTTGATTACAAGGAACATATCATACTACTATCATACTCCCTCCGTTCCAAAATATAAGTCTTGGTAGAGATTTCCACTATGGATCACATACAGATGTATCCAGATACATTTTAGAGTGTAGATTCACTCATTTTGCTCCATATGCAGTCCATGGTGGAATCCATACAAAGACTTGTATTTAGGAACGGAGAGAGTACATATTAAAGAAGAACGGAAGAGGAACATGGTAAAGAAGAGCAAGCAGATTTTGGATAATAAAATGTTGGTTGCGCAGTGCCCACACATGATGAACCAGAGCGCATTAAGAATGCAACTCCCAGCTGTCTCTCGACCATTGCAGGCGGTTGGATGAAGATCCTACGTCTCCTAACCCATCTTCTTCCTCGTCTCTGATTCTTCCCATACAAAACACCGCACGGGCCGCCGGCCGGAACACCGGCCCCCGCCGCCTGTGTTCCTCCGCCACCCTCACCCCCATCCCCGCACCAATCCCCACCCGCGTCGAGTTTTCTTCGTTTGGCGAGGCCCCACAACCACCCGAGCCCCTTCGTTTGCACCGGCGAACTCCGGCGAGCTCTGAGAAATCGACGACTGACCCTATTTTGAAATTTAGTCTACTGTGATTTAACTAGTGTGGAATATAAAAGGGGAAAACCATAAGCATTGGGAGTATAGTGTTGAGCGTTCCATGGCGAATCTGAAGGTGCAAACCAGACAAAGGCAACTTCGCAACCAAGGCAAGAAATCAGAGTAAAGCAGTGGCGATCTGTTTTCTTGCTGCGATAAATAAGTTGAGCAGATACGAAAGAGTACCGCCTCTGGTGCGGCGCCGTGTCTGTCGATGAGAATTTGACGGTGCTGCGGTAGCGATGGCTGTCGGCGGCGTGGAAGCAGATCTAGGAGGGTAGACGGTGGCGGCGGGGCGCGATGGACGAGACGGTCGTAGGAGCGGCGCCGACAAGGTGGACGACGGCGGGGATGAAGCGAGAGGACGGGATGCAAGGATCCCGGTCCGAAGCCGTGGATGAGAGAGGTCGATCTCTTGTAATGGACGGCGACGTCGGGGTATCAGCTCCGGCATGGTGGAGGAGGACGACGGTGGATGGGGTGGCGGACGGCAGTGGATGGGGTGGCGGACGGCGGCGGACGGAGAAGGGTGGGGTGGAAAGGGTGTTTTGGCGCCCACGGAGTACGAATGGGGAAAAGGGAGGTAGAGAGGAAGGGGAACCATGTATTCAAGGCGCGCTTGTCTCAAATGCAAGGAAATTTACAAAATTAGCCCCTGTTTCAAATTTCTACTACATCACAGCAACATTAGTCGGTTGGGGATACGACGGTAATCTCGCATACACCGAATATTTGCCGAAGAGAGTTTGTTTTTGGCGCCCACCGTGTATGAATATGAATCGGGGAGGGAGTCGATTTCGACCGAGGACACACTGTGTTTTGGCGCCCACCGTGTATGAATCCGGGTGAGAGGCGGTTACGTCACGTTTGGGTGAAATTACAAACCTACCCCTATCGAAACCTATAGAAATCCAGCAGATAGGCTTTGCGTGGCAGGGATAGGCAATAGTAATTTCCATCTCGCAGATTTTGGTTTCGGGCAGTTACTGCGACTTTCCCTGCTTCGTTCAAATTTTGCAGAGTGCACGTTTACCGTGCCAACTCAATTCGAATCCCGTTTGTATTCTATTTTTTTCTGGCGGGATCCATTTTCAATTGGAATTACATTCTATATACATCATTTTTTATATATACTTTCAAAAGCACAACACCATTTATACATAAATCACTACAAAAAAAATACACTTCCGTGATGATACGTGCTTGTCACAGTAGGTCGCGTTTTTTGTCATGCATGTACATCCATGACAAATTTATGACGTAATCAAGCTAGTCATACACTGTCTTTGTCAGAGAAGTGTTTCATGACATTACCAAAATTATCATCACGGAAGTGTCCACTTCCATGACGATAAATCACGCAGCGTCCGTAAGTGCTTTCGTCAAGGGTGACCGACACGTGGCATCCACCGTAACGGAACGTCGTTAAGCTATCGGGTCGGGTTTTGGATCCGATAACCCATTAACAGCCCCGACCAGTGGGAAATTTCCACGTGTAAAATTCTTATTGGCCGGACGAAACACGTGTCACCGTCGATTGGGTCGAGATAGGCGCCTATGATATGTCGACATCGCGTGCCACGGCCTACCATCGCCCATTTAGCTTACAAAGCCGGCTGTTTGACTTGGTCAAAAGTTAACGGGTTGGCCCATGAAAAGCCTGTTAACGGTCTCTCTTCAAATAGCCCATTTTACGGCCCGTTAACTCACTACCGTTAGGGCACTAAAGGAAATAGGCCCAACAACATCATGTGGGCCGTCGAATATAACACCAGCCCATTTCACTTTCGGCCCATGTATGGCCCACGACGTCTTTCGGCCCATATGAGGCATTCGTACCTTTCGGCCCTTTATAGGCCCATGGTGACTCTAGCCCATAATGAATAGTAATTTTCGTTGTACCCGTTAACGACCCGTGATTTACATGGGCCGTTTCCAGCCCGTGTTAGCTTTCGGCCTATTGACGGGCCATACGTTCTTGGGCTCCTTTTCGGCCCTCGATTACTTCCGCCCTTTTACGCCTGTTCCCCTAATGGGCCAAATTCGGCCCATGGCAAGAGTCGGCCCGTTACTGGCATGTTCCCCAAATGGGCCAAATTTGGCCCATGGCAAGAGTCGGCCCGTTACTGGAATGTTACCCTAATGGGCCAAATTCGGCCCATGGCAAGAGGCGGCCCGTTTCTAGCCAGCCCGTCCTATATTCTGGCCCATTAATGACCCGTTATGCCTGTGACAGAATTAAGTTTTTTTGCAGTCCCACGTTCGTTAACGGCCCGTTACCGTCTTGGGCCGATACCAATTACGCCCGATTACGGCCCATGTAGACCCATTTATCCGACGGCCCAAGGCTCACCGACATGTGCCCATTTATCGACGGCCCGAGGCCCACCGATTACTGAGCCCATTTATCGACGGCCGTAGAAGACCCATGGATCCTACGGCCCGTATATGACCCATGGGTAGTTGCGGCCACTAGCAAACCAGGGAAAAAGAAGAATAGGAAATAAATAAGGCCGAAACTAACGCTAGGCTATTAAGGCGATTGCAAAGATTACATCCACTCGGCATCAAAGATCGCCACCAGTGCAAATATAGGGAACACCCTACACTATACAAAAATGGCTTGTTGTTTTCTTCAGCCGGTGGCTGCACGTTAAGAATAAATTTTGTATCGCACCAAAACAAATTACAACTATATAACAAAAGGAAGGTTGGCATAAAACTCAATAGTCTAGCAGATAAATGCACCACCAGAAGTTCACAAGCTCGGTTCATTTGACCTGACTGTTACGTTTTCATGTTGTATTGTCCGATGGAGCACCATAACCCTCACCTTCATTTCCCCTAGGCTCCTGAACAACATAGCGAATGTCTGATAGTCTGGTTTCAAAACCATGCATATCTTGACGACATTGAGCAATGTTTCTCCTTGTTTCACAAAGGGCCTCTGTTAGGGAATGGACTTGTGTCTGGAGCGCAGATACATCATTGCTTTGAGCTTGCATATCTTGATCATGAGGCAGTTTGGACGATATTGCCTTAACAACCAACCCAGTATTACGCAGGACGTGCTTTTAGCCTTTGTTAGTGGACAGTCTTGACCCACTGCAGCAAGAGTTGATATTGCGGTTATAGTTGCCTCGCCACCTTCAGAAGGTGGCGGTTCCACCATTTTTTCCATAGCTCGCTAAAAAGTTGAGATTTTACATTAGTAGTACCAGAATAGAAGATAGTAAGGAGGCAGCAAGACCAAACAAAATAGCTTTGGTCTATATACAGAACTTATTCTGGTGAACCCATGTAAAACATTAGTTGTATTTTATTGCAAAGTACATAATAAAACCAGGTTCCAAACATATGACCATGTACCATCGCTAATGTATTGTCTATTTCTTCACATTGTATTGAGGGCTAAGGATAAAGAGACGAAGTTCATAATACGGTAAGCATAGTATGACATCCTTCATATCACAAAACAACCGAGAAATGCATAAACAAGCAATTGTAACGTTGTGTGGGCAAGTTCAGCACGGAACTAGATTACGGGTCAAGATCAAAGGAACATCACTCCTCCCTTTTAAACCTTGTAAGGTGCAATGATATGCTAAGACAATTGTGTATAAAATTGAAAGGAGTAATAGACATTGGCTGCAAACCATGCAGTTCAAGGCACAAGTCAGAGTAAGTAGTAGTTAAAAGGCATGAGGATTAAGGACTTACAACAACGGCTTTGACTGGTGTAGTCATGCCCTTCTTCTTCTTTGGTGTGATAGTCCTTGAAGATTTCCACAGCATTTGGTTCAGGTACTTTTTGGTCCTTGCGGGCTTTCCTCTGCATTTCGAACAAGTCAATATAGATCTGATAATATGGTACAGCGAAAAGAGTGAAACAGCAGCTAATTACAAGAGCCTCGCAGTGTGCAATATAGCTATGAGATCCTGTCGTCTGTTGGAATTTCACTTTCGTACGGTTGGCCTTGTTCTTTGAACAGTTCACCTACAAGAATATAGATTTGTGTGGCACATGCGTCAATAGGACTTCAACATGTGATATGATCACATATATATAATGTACACGATACTTGGATCGGACCAGTGTTTAACAAGGCCCCTCCAGTCTTCATCCGATATGTTTTCCACTAGAGATGTTTGGGAAAGTTCACTGTTAGCCTTGCCTTCAAAGTGAGTTTTCCTCAAGTTATACCGATACTGTCACAGAGCAGAATTGAAAACATGGGTGCAAGCTTGTCTGGTTGCATCATCTTGGCTATCCAACTTGAACCTCATCTGTTGAAAATTATGGGAGTCTCATTATCAGCAACCTAGAAAGTATGGGACAAAGAAAGACGATATTACTAGTTTCCATACATAACCATACTTACAGATAAATGGTCGAGGAAGGTGTTGAACTGGGTTTCGTCTTTGTCATTCCTGTACTGAATCCATGTTGGGAGGATACGTACATGACACCTAACGGCAACCTCTGCCTCTGATACTAACTTGGCTGACTCTGTAGCATCACGTGGCCTTTTTAAACCTGCCTCAAAACGGATCTCCATTCTTCCTCCTCTAGATTTAGTTAACCTATCGAGCATTATCCCTGATGTTTATTTCCTCTTGCGCCTAGGTGCTAGTCCAACAACGAACATAGGAAGTGTTAGTGTACATCAAACTGTGAGACTACATATAAAGAAGCATGCAATCAGAATTTGACTCAAAGAACTACCTTCTTGCTGTTGAAGCTCACAAGGTTCATCTGATATTGCCAACTCATCTTGTGTCAAGAGTGCTTGGGAAGTAGTGTCAGGTGGCAAGGGAGCTTGGGAACATGCTGCTAACTCAGTTGACGCACGAGTATGTCGTGCAGCTAGTAGTACTGTGGTAGGTGTTGCAAGAACTAGGGCTGTCTCTGCTTGTTTGGTGGCAGCTATTTGTTTCTGTTTGGCTTTTTTTGCAGCTTGTGTAGCAAGGGATGCCGTGTTTGTAGAATTTTCCGCTGGACTTTCACCTTCTATTGCACCATCAGTACCAGCAGAATCTGCAGGATTCATCCGCTTCTCATTCCCTGCCATTCTGTGTTTCTTCCTCTTTCTCTGTGCCATATTAAGTCAAGCCGACAAGAAAAACGAATAACAATTTAGTTCTTCAGAACATATTGATGCGTGATGCATTTAACTAAACTTTGATGTTAGACAACCACATGATAGGAGGATGTAATATGTATGAAAAACAGGACGGAAGAGATAACCGTAACTATGATGTGTAAACTAAGAAGAAGACATTTCACCAAATTAGAAGCAATGCAATGGAAGGTAGACACCATATGAAAGATGCTACAAATATCGCTCTGCCAAGTTAACGGTGTCTCAAAGCATAAATGGCGTTTAAACAAATGTGAAGCAAGACAAGAAATAAATCATATGCAAGATGCAAACAACATCACACTACCATGTTAGAGGTCTCTCGTCATTAGTGCCATTGCATATTCACAACATTGCATATTCACAGCTTATGATGTGTAAACTAAGGAGAAGGCATTTCAACAAATTAGAAGCAATGAAAGCTAGACACCATATGAAAGATGCGACGAATATCACTCTACCAAGTTAAAACTGTCTCGTCATAAGTGCCATTTCAACAAATTGGTAGTACAAGCTAGAAAAGAATGTGAGATGTAACCTATATCACACCAAGTCAAACGTGTCTTATGATAAGTGATTGTTGCAGGTTACACAACAGTAGTAATTTGATGTAAGAACATGGTGTGATAGATGATATTGTATGTTCTAGAAACAGGAACACGTGTCTTATTCAAGTATAATGTGTAAAGTAAGCAGATGGAATTCAACAAAATTAGAAGCAATACAAGCTAGACATCACACATAACATGCAACCACATATAATGATTGCCAAGTTAGAGGGAGCACCAGTGATGCTGCACTAGGGGAGACGTACTCATCATAAACACAGCTTTGTTGAGTGTCTATGCATGTGTTTTCTTGGAAATCATCTTGGGGGTGTGGAGGAGTAGAAACTGCAGAGGCCCTCCGTTTGGAAGGAGCACCTTTATCCGCTGCCTTGCTAACTTCCTTCCGCTTTATTGATTTTGAATTGTCAAGTGCAATAAAATTCTCTCTTCAGAACTCATTCATGCATGATACTGACAATCACTACTTTGATGTAAGGCAAACACATGATACCAGGATGGAATATGTACGAAAAACAGGACGGCATGGCATGTTCACAACTGTTTGTGTAAACTAAGAAGAAACCATTCCAACAAATAAGAAGCAATGCAAGCTAGACACCACATGAAAGATGCAACCAATATGACTCTGCCAAGTTAAAAGCGTCCCATCATAAATGGAATTTCAACAAATTAGAAGCAGCACATGCTATAAATCATATGAAAGATGCAACTAATAACGCACTGCATATACTAAAGGTGTCTCGTCATATTGGTTGATGCGGGATACAAAAAAACAATAGTTTTATGTAAGGACATGCTTAATAGACAGATGTACTATGTACTAAATACAGGAAGGCATGTCACATTAACAGGTATAATGTCACATTTACAGGAGTATAAGCTAAGCAGATTAGCACATGCAGTTTAACCAGATTGGAAGAATTACAATCTAAACACCATATGCAACATGCAACCACATATCACGCTGCCAAGTTAGAGCAAGCACCTGCGATGCTAGTGTAGGGGAAATGCTGTAATCAACTACAGAGCTGCGTTCACTATCTTCATCTAGCATTTCTGTTCCTTGAGAATCATGCCGGGAGGCTGATGCTGCATTCTTTAAATGAGGAGTAGTCCCCTTGCCTGCCTGCCTCGTCATAAGTGATTGATGAGGGATACACAAGAACATTAGTTTGATGTAAGAACATGGTTAATACACAGATGTACTAGTATGTACCAAAAACAAAAAAGGCATGTCATATTCAAAGGTATAAAGTGTAAGCTAAGCAGATGCAATTTAACCAAATTGGAAGCAATACAAGCTAGACATCCATTGGAGTGGTGAACATGATCATCTAGGACCCGAGAGCCCGGTGGGAGGTGGGCTGCTTCGCCACCATCGCGGCTTTTTAGTTGGCTTCCAGGTGATGCCTGTCTTTGCTGGGTTTGTCACTGGCTCGGCCAGTGCCCTGACTAGCTATTTGTCTTCTGGTGCTCACGGGATGGTGGTTCATGTAAAAAATATCTTTCCTTATCTTAATAAAGACCGACTTCGACCTTTCGAATACAAGCTAGACACCATATGGAACATGCAACCACATATGACACCGCGAAGTTAAAGCAAGCACCTGGGATGGTGGTTCATTGAAGCGAGGTCATCAACTCGAGCTACGTTTACCGTCTCCATCTGCGACATCGCACCTTTATAGCGTTATAGCGTGTATTGCCTACCAAAGACATCTGGTCGAGCGACTTCTCTCTTTTCTTTGCTGCTTCTCTTTCAGCAGACTTTGAAATACCCTTGCATAAAAACACAATAGTGAGAGTATGGGTGAAGTGTGTGCAGAACTAGTGCACTGTAAAAGTAGCAGATAGCAGGTGGCTGAAAAATAAATGACAGGAGACATATGATAGCTCTACACCATTGCATGGCAAACAAAATTAGATTCTACTCCGTATGATTTTGTAATATATGAGCACAGGAATTGCAGGTACTCCTCCAGCACACGAGCACATGTGGTCATATCTAAGATACAGTCGACTGAAAATAAATAGGTCAGTCGATTTTTTAATGAACCGTCCAATCTATAAGGAACGGGCAGATGGCCTTCGTCTACCTCCCGCCAGTCACTGTTGACGATCTTTCTCGAACCGCCAGCGACCACCGGCCCAGACCCGGGCCTCCGCCGCCCCGCCCTCCCATCGACCTCACACCACCGCCGTGCTTGGCAGCGCCCCCAAGCCATCCCTTTAATCTCGGCCGACCTCCAGATCGGGCGCAAGTAGTTCTAGGCCGTAGACGCCCCTAAGATAAACACCAAGGCGCTGCTTCCCCGACGTAATAGTCATACTAGCGCCTGTTACACCGGGGAATGCTTCCGTTAATTGGGAATCAACTGCCGTAAATTGAAATTCGGGGCGACGGACCTCTAGCTAAGGTGAAATAGTATATGAGGAGAAACCTTGTGCATCGCGAGTTACTAGGAACATCTAGTATCAAGAAGAAGCGGTCAACTAGTGTCTTCGTGGGATGAATACCGTGCAAGCAGAGACGTAAGATTTGCACGAATAAGGGAAGAGGAGTACCTTCTTCGGTTGCGGCGTGGTCACCTCCACATGTCGCGGCGATCTTCTTCTTTTACCGGGAAATCGATGTTCGGAGGGTGCGAGCTTGGATGAACCCATGGCCAAATTGTTGATCAGTGTTGCCGTGGCCGTATGTTGGCGGAGGGAAGCAGATCCGGCGGCGGCGACGGCCTAGCAGGAACAGCTCCGGTGCGGTGGAGGGTGGCGATGTTGGAGTGGCAGCAGTGAGGCGCAGGACGGCGTGGTTGAACTGGCTCGGGTACGGACGGCTCGGCCTCGGCTTCAACTACTAGCCGTGGAGGGCTTATGTTGAGGTTATTGCGGTGGACGGCGGCGTCGGTATCGGCTCCGGCGTGATGGAGGAGGGCGGCGGTTGATGGGTGGGATGGGGTGGCGGACGGAGGACGCCGGGTTTCAGCGGTGGTGGAGAGGTAGTTTTGGCGCCCACGGAGTATGAATGGGGAATCGGACGGGTGGGGGACCATGTTTGATGCAGGGACGCGCTTGTTTTTGGCTTTTTTGAACAGAAGACGGGACGCGCTTGTTTGAAATTTGGGGAAAGTACAAACTTTGCCCCCCTCTTAAATTTCGGACCTACTGCGGGTCGGGGGTAGGATGGTAATCCCTGGTGTCCCAAATAGTGGGCGGGAGCGATTTCGGCCACGCGCATGTGTGCTTAGGCGGACATTGTGTATGAATGTTTTTCGGAGGCGGTTGCGTGGCGTCTAGATGAAGCTACAAACCTACCCCGGTTTAGACCTTTGGACGTCGGGCCGGTAGGTTTCACAGGTCGGAGTTATTAGAAAAGTAATTTCCTTGTACTACCAAACATTGGTCTCATGCGGTTTCGGGCGAGTAGAGGCTCTTTTGGCGCTTCGTTCGAAATTTTGAAATACAAGCATTCACGTTTAGAGTACTCTTGAACTATGAGGATTGACCTAAATAGACAACGTTATATTTGACCTTGTATGTTTGAAAACCTCATTAAATTATCCGCTTCCTTCTGAAATTTTGACACTTGAAAATCCTATAACTACGATTATTTTGGAATGGAGGAGCTAAATTTGAATCTATTTTGTACACGACTACATATGCTATTATGTACAAAACCAGAGCAAAGATTGGTACCCCCATAGTTTAGGTATGGTTTACAAATGCCATGATATCAAATTCAAATAATTGAATGGACTTCATGTTGAATTCGATTTTTAAACCACCTTAGGTTGAATTCAAATGTATGCTAGTTCATAGGTAGCTATTTATAAATGTCCATTGTGTAACTTTTCGTATGTATAATGTGCTTTACACACACAACATGAACTATACTCACGTTTATATTCGATTGCTAAAGCGATGCATTGTCCGGAGTTCAAAATACTAACTATGTGGATCAATTGTGTCGAATAATAACATAGACATGCTCAAATTCAATAGAATCTAGATGTCCGATGGATCAATGACCGCTCCTTACGCTGAATTGCAAATATCATGATCCCATCCTAATATTTGGATACAATTTATATCTTTAATCAATGTGTAGAGCAGTCTTTTACGTGTAGTTTCACTCTCGATCGGTGGTCTCTCACACATGCTCACACACTCTCTCCCGAGGTGTCTTTCTCGCACACATGCTCTAGATATAACCCTCCCTCCCTCTCGTAACCATTTACAACTGTTTTCACTAACCTTTATCACGAGCACTCTTCCTCTCGCAAACATACACACACACAATCCTCATCGACCCTTTCTATATACATGGACCTGCCTACGTGTCTCATGTACGCACATTATCTTTACGCCTGTCTCTCACGCATTATCTCACACCTCTCTTCCTAATCGATTTAGTATGATTCTAGCAAAGCATTTTGTAGGATGCCCTTAAAGTTAGGTTGGATGAATAGTAATATCGTAGATAAAGGGTTACCTTAGTCCAAGAACCTAGGGTTACAAATCCTAGCTGGCTTTGTCAGTGGACACAGAGTCCTTCACCATTCTGCTCTCTTTGTCTTGTACGACTAGTCATCCATGGGTCTTCCTAAATGTGTCATGGGCCGACCAATGTGGCGCAGGAGGGAACCAAAAGAAGGGCCTCACCTCGACCCACAGGACCTCACGCGGTGACACACCCTCTGCCCCCACGTCCCATTATCTTCTCACACCCACACATACCAACACAAACACCACACACAAAATTTCTCCTGGTGCCTCTATTCCCTCCCCCCTTGCATATACACACTCAAGGGAATGGATTTTCTTGTCGTGACGTCATATTCGTCTCTCTCTCTAGACCACTCTCATTTCTCGTGCTATCTCTCCCACGCCTGGCCGGCCCCTCTATCCATGCCTCTCTCGAATCGTAATACACACACATACCTCTCTAGGCCCCGCCAAATGCATCAACTACACATTCACACATGTTACATCACGTACCCCATTGATCTAAAAAGCCCTCTCTTCACGTTTATTTTGCATACAACATTCCTTTTGAATAAAGTGTGGCCAAAAAATTATTTTAGAGTTTCTACATATATACAACATTACAAAGTTATATGGAGGAGTATGAACGCTAATTTGCATGGCATGGTGCCCACAATGATATTTATTCCGCACTGTGAATTTGTATATTTTTATACTATATACAAAGTTAGTCATAATAAAGAGAAACGAAGAGCATCTCTCTCCATCGCATACCCCCCTGTATGCCCCTTTCACGTATGCACACAAAACTATCTCCAGGTCCTCTAAAAGTAAGCCCCCAGAAAATTCATGCGTGTTTCATCTTTCTCTCGCGATATATGCAATGACGATCATTGTACTTGAAGCAAAAGCACGATACATACATTGGACTTCATAGTCCACTCATTACGGTCACCGTTTATGTTTAGTGGTTATTATACAGTCACGGGCTCACCGTACAACTTTGTATTTGCTCATGACATGACTAGTTGACGATTAAACGCTCACGTGGCACCTCTAGTGTTGCATCGCATTATCTCACTAACATCGTGCCCACACAGCCGACTTGTATCTACTCTACATCTACACTCTTATAAAATACATAAAATACACTCTTATAAAAAACAGAGTTGGTGATGATGGTGTGCCTGCCATCTTGCAATATAGGCCGTCCGATTTATATCTGACGGATAGGAAAGAAACTATGGCAATTTTGCAAAAAGGTACCCACACACCTCTCCACATTTGCAAATAAGGCCTTCCCTCGTTCATCCTTTTCTCTCACAAGATAAACAAGTCATATAAATGCATCTTGATGTTACGTGCAACGCACGGGCATCTTGCTTGTAAGAATGAAAACAAACGATAAAAAATATTTTGACGGTGGTTCGAAGTCATGACCGCGGGCACAGCGGACAAGGTGGCCTTGTATTGGTATGTTGAGCCGTCTGTTTTAACACACATGAGCTGGTGTGGTGATTATACACACACGCACGCATGCACATGAACTCCATCCACGCAACACTCACACAAACACATGCACCCACGCACGCACGCAACACTCACACGTACACACGCAGCCACGCACACACGCAACACTCACACGCACACACGCACGCATGCATGCACACACCAGTACACCACACGACCAACGGCCAACACACACTCTCACGCTCAAGTGCTCAACCTACACGTGCATGCGCACACATCGTGCCCTCGAGCATACATACACAACCAGGTGATTCCCGCGCACGGGTTGGAGCCTTGTGCGCCTGCGTAAATTTGTGTTTATCTGACCTTTTCCCTATGCGAACTGATAGGTGGGACCCACAAGGAACATGGTCAATTTAACTAGTCAACATGGCGCCATGCAGGCTATTTGGCCGGTCAACAGAGTGCAATCCGATGCTGAACTGTGAGCAAGTGATCGGATAATCACCGCAAAACGTATATAGTGACCGTAATCAGCTTATTCTGAAGTTCGGTGACCGTATTACGCTTTTCTCTCTGTAGGCCCTCCAAAACTACATCTCTACACGTTCTCGCATGTTACATCTAACAACTATGCAATACAACACTACTACTACACTCTAACACAATAAATCATATGTGTTTTAGTTTTACTAGATATCATATTGTTACTTATAATTATTCAGTTTGCACACATTAAAATTGCCTTTGAAATGTATGGCGATTATCATCTACCGCAGCGGGAAAAATCCCGCCTTTTCCTGTTTAATCGGGTTTGTATCGATGGATAAATGCGAAACAGCAAAACTATAGTACTATACAGTACAAGTGATAGTTCACTGGGCCGTCGTGTCGTCTACTCCTCCGTCGTAAGAGTGGAGCGCTCGCTTTCATAAATCTTCTAGTCCCATTCGCCGACATGTGGGACATCAAGCTACCGGGTCCACGTGCCATACCGGAATACAGTGCAGAGCAGCCGGGGTGAAGCACCCCAGTCATGGCGCCGGCGTAGTAATGAGCGATGAGGTGTCAAATCACAAAGCTGCACCTTTCCCGCAGTTAAGTTGGAGGGAGGAAGTAATAATGCTAAAAAATAAGTTGGAGGGACGAGGCAACCATCATTTCACTCGTTGTTGAATCCGCTTCTCCCTCATCTTCTTCAACTTAACCATGTGTTGCTTCTGCCGTTGTTCTGCCTCATGTGGGACGCGGATCAGCTTGGTAAAGCACTGACACGTGGGACCGCATGTTAGCAAACCGCCAGGACAACGTCCTCCGAAAATAAGAAACCTCCCCGCCATCCGCGGCAAAATCACCTCCTTTTTACTAATCTTTGATTCTATAATTTTTTAGATCAATATAATTGAGATTTGTATAGATAGCACACAGGAGCAAAACCAAGTGGTACGGTTAAGGGCATCCACAGTGTGTAGCCAAATGTGAAAATAGCTTTTGACATCGTGGGAACCATTGTGGACGGTGTTGCCAAAGCCAAAAAGATGGAACCGAAGGTCCCTGATTGATTGATTGAAGGAATAGAAAAATGCAACGTCTCTCCTCTTTCTCCCATGCTTGGACGCATGTAGTATAGTATAGAGCATAGAGTCTACTCCCCTGTCCCTTCTATCACAAATCACAAAGCAGTGAGGCGTCAAATCACAAAGCACGGATGAAGCAACTATCATTTCACTCTTCACGACTCCGCTTCTCCATCGCCTTCTTCGAGAAGCCATCTCACCGCACTAGTACTCCTAGTAGTAGTACTAGTAAAGGACTTCTGGATGCAAATAAGGCGGTTGTCTCGGCTTGCGTGCGGCACTTATGAATGACTTACCGTGGTCTCCTCAATGGCGTTCTCCGTCGAACGCACTTCGCCAAACCACAAAAAAAAGTCGACGTCACCGCAATGGGCAAGGAATTCAAATATAGTTACTACCTCCATTTTTTTTACACAAGGCCAGTATCAAAATTACAATTTGCAAAGGGCCACTAACACTAATCTAGGCAAAATTGATGGGGTTAGCAACCAAGGACATTAATATCCCCTGCATGCATGCGGAAGTGAGAAGGTTCGTTTGCATGGCGCTGCATTAATCAAGCGATGAGGAGTGAGATGGTTAGCTCTTAGGTCTTTCGAGAAAAAAATACGCATTAATTGACACGTGAAACGAGGATTTGTATCGATTAAATCCCGCGAAGGAAAACCCCGCCTTTCTTTTTTAACACTAGTACTCCTAGTACGTACGTACTTATCCTGTTTGGGTCTAGGCCTTGCATTGCCAAACTTCGCCACATATTTTTGCCAAGCTTGCCTAAAGTTTTCAAATGAGAAGGAGGTACACTTGCGCACGGCTGTCGCGGTCGCACCGCACCCTCACACGGTCGCTCCTGCACGTCGCGGTCACACCGCACCCTCACACAGTCGCTCCTGCACGCTGCAAACCCAACCAAGGGTACGCACCCTCATCGACACGTCTTTGTCGCATGTGAACAAACCAAACTCAGCCATCCTATCGCTGACACATAATTTTTGTTCATAGCGTATGTTTATCCAACCGCATGTTGGGGAGTATCCGTACGGCCCGTGCGGTGGTCTGTTGGGGAAGAAGAAGAGGTGAGGAAGAAGGAAAGAAGGGTTAGGAGACGTAGGATATTCATCCAACCGCCTGAAATGGTAGACTGACCCAAGTTAGGCGACTTGCATAACAAATAGTATGTTTTTACACAGCAAAAGATCCATAAAAACAACAACAAAAAGAAAAACTATCATTGCTCGCGGAAAGAGATGGCCTCGTCGTCTTTGGCTGCCCGCGCGAACCAGCCGTCGCTGCCGACGTGTGTCTCCGCACCGTGGTTGTCCTCGGCCTCCAGCTACTCGTTCAAGCGGAGCGTGTGGGCGCTCTGCACGGATGAGAGCACAGCCCGGTTCAAGTCGACGACGTATGGTTCCGCCTGCAGGAGGGCCTCGATGACAGCGGCATCCGCGCGCTCCGCGTCGAGTCGAGCCTCGGCCGCCTGGTTCAAGTCCAGGACTTCCGGTTCCGCCTGCAGGAGGGCGTCGATGAGAGCGGCATCCGCGCTCGTGTCGAAGTCGAGCCTCTACCGCCCGGTTCATGTCCGGGACATCCGGTTCCGCTGCAGAGGGCCTCGATGGCAGCGGCATCCGCGCTCCGCCTCAAGTTGAGCCTCCGCCGCCCGGTTCACATCCACGACATCCGGTTCCGCTGCGGAGAGCCTCGATGGCAGCGGCATGCGCACGCTCAGCGTCGAAGTTGAGCCTCCGCCTCCGGTCCTCCTTTAGTATCGCCATGTTGAACTGCTGGTCCGCCTGCACCATGGGGGACTCGGACGCCGGCACGAAGTCGATGTCCATCGTCTCATACCCATCGGGGCCTTCTGCGTCGCGACCTCCGCAGTGGACATCGGATCGGCTTCCTCCTTCTCGTAGCTTGGCTCTAGAGAACTCGGGGATTGGCCCGCCGCAAAGCGAGCTTGGGAACGGAGGTCTCTGGCGCCGACCGCCGCCGCGATTTCTGCGCGGCGCTCCGACGTCAGCATGTTGTAGTAAGTGATCTTGCGACGCACCATGGCTTTCCGGCGAACTAGGGGACGCTTGATGCGGGCTAGGGGATCGAAACTCGAAAGTTGGGGGAATGGGCTGGAGATTTGGTGTGGTTTTAGGGCAGTGGCTGGCGTAGGCCGAGCAGCGAAGGTTCTGGTGTGAATAGTGGTTCCGGTGACGACCGGTCAATCGGTTTTGACTGTACATCGCTCTTGTCGCATTCCAAATGGAACGCGCTTTGTCTTGCGCTTTCGCTCGCTTGTGGGACCGCAGTTGAGAGCAAACCGACGTCCCAGGTGGGTGGGGCCCCTTCCTCCCCCTTCTCCAATACTAATTATCCACGTTGCACTTTACGTAAAACACGTAACATTATCTACGTAAGTGTAGCATTGCCCCCCCCCCCCGCCCGCGTCATTTATTATACCACCACTCCCTCCGCTTTATGCGAGTAAATAAAAACAGAGGGAGTATACTACTGATGAGGATCCTCGACGTGGCGAACCCATTGAGTAACCGACATGCGTGGCCTAGCAAGCATGGGGTCCGCCGATTAGTGACCGGGAGGGTAAGGCGGGGATACCTACGCCGGAGGATCCACTTCCACTATACTACTTTGACCAAATGTTAGAGTAATAATATATGACATGCAACTTACACAAATGTTAGAGTAATAATATATGACATGCAACTTACACAAAGCATACAGGGTCTAATGCGTTTTTCGAGGCTAACTTTGACCAAATGTTAGAGTAATAATATATGACAAGCAACTTACACAAAGCATATGGTCAATTTCGTATCTGAAAGGAGTTTCCAATGATATATTTTTCACATTATACATCTCATGTACTCCCTCCGTCTAGGTGTGTAAGTCATCTTACGAAAACCAAATAATCCCAAAACACGAGGTAGCGGTGCATTAACTTCTACCTCGTTTCTTGTTTCTTGACATATGAACCAATAAGAGATGACGGTGTGCATGTTTTTAATGACCGAGACTATCAAACATGACATGCAAAGGTTAGTTCATTGCATGCAATACTATTAATTAGCAAATAAACATTAATGTCTCTCATTTTCCCCTCCTTGGTCAAGGTGCACAGCCTAAGATGACTTACTCACCTATGTGACAGGAGTACTATTAATTTTGTCAATAGTCAAATTGGAAACCATCTCGAGTACAAATCTAGGAGTACGTACGACTCTAACAATATTGATTGGGCGTTGTTGAATATTGATACCTTTTTTATCATAGTAGAGATACTTTGACTACACATAAAACTTATACTCCTATCATAGTATGTAAAGTAGAAAGGATAGGAGGGAGTATATTGTACGTTGAAAAACAAAACGAACATTGAATACCCTTTATATATGATTCATGGATGCTATGATCACCGGTTCAAAATTTTGAATCCGCCTTAGGTATCACGTGTTCCCACTCGTTCCCTCTCGATTTCATCTCGGGTCCGGAGATCTATTGAAAGAGGACTAGGGTGGGTACATGCGAATGATACTCGTGGAATGTTCAAATGAGGCATGCGAGAGGATGGACTCGACTGGAGGGCGACATGATCGATGGAGAAGAGGGTTGGAGAGGAATGAAAATAAGCAAACGCCACATGATTACACTTGAACGGCTCAAATAAACAATAAGTTGTCTCGCTTGGCCTACATAGTGAAAGGCCTAATGCGCAACGCGGAGCACTGACGCTCGAATATGGCCGGGAAAACAAGGAAGCCGACATAGCGCAGACTAGTCCAATGGAGGAGCTGGCCCACGACCTCCTCGCCACTGACAACCGTTCATGTGGGTCGTTGGGGCCAACAACGAGCGCAGCTCGGCACCGCCTCACACACGGCGACCGCGGTGAGCGACACGCTCATATCATCGATAGACACGGTCGGTTTCAGTGTGCCGAGGGTGGCGTTAATGCTGTGGCACGACCAACGGTATGTTTGGTTTGTTTCCAAGGTTGCCCCATCAAAGCATTGGGTAGCCAAAATTTTGGTTGAGGTATTGGTTGCCCATGATTTGGCCGACATTGGCAAGAAAAATGAACTAGAGTTGGCTAGAGTTCATTGGCATGCCAAAGAAATGGCAACCATCCAAACAAAGACCAATCTTTGGGTCATGACCAAAATTTTGGTAAGGTGCACTTTGGCCACAATCCAAACACACCCCAACACCCGGCTCGTCGAGGATGCATTGTAGCGCCGTGGACGTCTGCTGGAGTGGTGTAAGCGCGCCAACGCATCCTCCGGACTCGAGACCATGCCGGGTTGTCTTGCTTTTCAATTACATGCGGGGATCGCATTTGAGCAAAGGGCATATCCAACGTTGCCACGACCGCGGTGACTACCCGGCACACCAAAGCCTTTCGTCCCTCGCGCCGTCGCGCTGGTGCATTCCCAGCCGGCGCCACTGCCCGCATTCATGCCGTCCGTCAGAGTAAATGCGTTAAGAGGCTCGGTGCCCGAGGAACCAACTCCGGCGAATTAATGACGCACCCGGACGCTTGGCCTCACCGGAATGCGCTACTTAATGCGGCAACGCCCAGCTAACCTGCACACCATAGCGCATCGTCCTCCTACCTGGCACCACATCCGCCATGACCGCAAGTGCGAACGCTCTACGGGAGAGCTTGTCTTCGAGGATGAAGCTCGAGGTCGCCGCCCTCGCTCAAGTCGCCTCTCGCGACGCAATAGCGGCGTAGCCGGGCGCGGACGCGACCGCACAAGCGGTGGCCACGCTGTCGGCTGACGACGGGAGCACCGTCAGCCACGCATCCTACTTGCCGCCGTCCAACATCCGGCACCGCCGAGGTCGGGGACTCCTCCGAGGATGAGTAGGGCATGGGAGGCGGCAGGGCATGATGTGCCAACTAGTCGGTCCGTATCTCGTGTTCTACTCTTCCTCGCCGGAGACCGCACCTTCACTTCACGGGTCTTGAACCCCGCCCCCGTACATGGACGTCGGTCGCGCCGTAGAATAGGTTTAGGGTCGGGTTTCTTTTATTTTTCTGTCCTATAAAAGTTCGAAATGTAATGAAAATCTGCCGTGTTTGCATTAATCTCGGCCGGTGTATATGAACTTTCACAATAATATACATATTGTAGGAGTACTAGCAAGATGCCCGTGTGTTGCACGGAAGATCAAGATCTTGTGGGAGAAAAGGATGAACGAGAGAAAGCCTTATCTGCAAATGTGGAGAGGAGTGCGGGTAAATTGTCATAGTTTCCTTCCTATCCATTAGATATAGATCGGACGGCCTATATTGCAGGATGACAGGCACACCATCATCACCAACTCTGCTTTTTATTGAACCGTGACAAATCTAAAAAACCCAACTAAGCCAACCTCCCAGCATATGGCGCGGGAAAAGACCCGGCCGCGCCGTTTTAATCGGGATTACCGGATTACTAGTAGTAGTATCGATGGACTGCACGAAGCAACATTTTTTTTGAGGGGGCGAAGCACCTAGTTTAAAAGGAAAAAAGGTGGTACACTCACAGCACTCCTGTCGCGGTCGCATTGCACCCCACACACGTTCGGTCCTGCACACGACTCGCGCAAACGGAACGCGCTTCGGCTTGCCTCTTCACTCACACGTGGGACTGCACTTGGAGAAACCGACCATGCGCCAAACTCCCCCCGCCCACCGTGCGAAAATCCTTCCCCCATACACAAAATTCCCCCAAATTGATTCAACCGCCCTTCGCCAAATATTCCCCAAACCCTCCCCGTCCCCCTCCACTCCATTCGCTCGCCAAAGCCGCCTCCCGCCGCCCGATACGTCGGGCGCCATGTTCATCGAGGGACGCCGACGACGATCCTCTCGCTCCCACAAGACGCTCGTAGATGCCGTCCTCTAGCCGCCGCCACCTCTCGCTACGTTCTTGTGGAGGCGCGACGGCGGTCGGGCCGCCGCCATCGCCGGGCGACGTTAGGTGGAGACGCACGGCGGTCAGCTTCTCCCACGGTACGCGCATTCTAGACTGAGGACCCGTTCATGTCGGTGTAGCGTTGAATGTTAGCTGATAGACGCTGTTAATCTCACTGTTTGCCGAAGTAGTTTACTGTCAATATGCTCTGCTTAAGAAGCTTCCTTGCCCTGTTTTGCACTCAATCTGCTTAGCTGAGATGGCATGCCAAGGCCGATTAGTTGCTAAAATATCCTGCCATATATTTATTGTGACGTAGATTGCCATGGTCTAGTAGCCAATCATTAGGTGAAATAGCTCTACACCATTTTATACTCGATCTTTGTTGCTGCGATGGCCTTCGATAGTTCGATGGCTGTGTGCTCGACCTCATTGATCTTTGAAATAGCCTGCCATAATTTAGCACTCAAATCTGTTTGCTGAATTAGTTTTACATATATTTCGTTACTTAGATCTGCTCGTCCAAATATCTTGCCATAGCTTTAGACATCGACCTAGGTATTTTTTTCCGGACTTCATAAAAAGCATATATGTTTTTCCTGTAATATCTAGTAGAAGAACTAATTTGTATGTCTAATGATGGATAGGACTTGGATAACTTCTGCTCGAAGATTCTCCGCTGCATATGTCGAGGGGTTGAAAACTTCATGAACTTTATTAGAGCTGAGTACGGTGGTCCGAAATCAGATGTGCTCTGCCTGTAGTATTTGTATGAATTCAGTTACAAGACCCGATCAACTGTGCAAAATCATCTACACTTGTATGGGATGTCGGTCACATATACTAGGTGGGTTCATCATGGTGAAGCTGTGAACGTCAATGTTATTGACTACGTGGAAGCAGCAGATCACCATCTTGATCTGCCTGATGCTCAGGTGGAAGAGGAGGAGGAGGTGGTGGTGGAGGAGCCAGTGAGTTTGACCAACATTGAAACAATGCTACGAAATGCTCGTGCATTCCGTGAACTTTCACCTGCAGAAGAAAAACGGTGGGCCCGCATGTTGGAACAATGCAACGTTCTTTGTCACCCCAGGAAATAAGCTGTCAGTATTCTCAGCTATGGTCACCTTTCTTCAGGTGAAGACGTCTGAGCGGATGACCAACAAATCATTCGATGCGATGTTGGCTGCTTTCCGCAAATCTTTCCCAGATGCGTGTGAGCTGCCACACACCTACAGTAAAATGAAGAATTTCCTTCATGCAGTTGGAATTGGATATGATATGATCCATGTTTGTAAGAATAATTGTGTTCTGTTCCGAAAGGATTATGCCAACTTAAGTGAATGCCCGAAATGCAAATCATCAAGATGGAAAGATGGCGATGTTGTGAAGAGGGTTCCTCATAATGTTCTGAGACATTTTCCAATTACACCAAGATTGCAGAGGTTGTTTCATGATGCTGAAACAAGAGAGGATGTACTGTGGCATTCTAGGAACCAGGATTACATAGATCAGAATGTAATGATCCATCCATCTCATGGAAGTGAGTGGAAAAGCTTCAATGATAAACACAAAGAGTTTGTCACGACCGAGAAACATTAGACTTGGCTTAGCTTCGGATGGATTTAACCCATTTGGCCACCAGGCGCCACATATAGCATGTGGCCAAATGCTTGTTATCCATACAACATGCCTCCAAATGTCTGCACCAAAGAATCAAACTACATGATGGCCTTGCTCATCCCAGGTCCAAAAAGTCCTGGAAAGGATTTTGATTTGTTCATGGAGCCTCTTGTGGAGGAACTTCAACAGCTATGGAAGGGTGTTCTCACTCGAGACCTATATAGCAGCCCACCGGTGATTTCTTTCTGTGTCTTTGTTGAAATTTGGTGCATCCATGATTATCCGGCTTTGGGCACTATGTCGTATGAGCGACACATGGTTACAATGCATGTGTTCGCTGTGACAGGAATCCACTGTCATACACAATACTTAGCAAGATCTGTTACATTGGACACCGCCGTTTCCTTGCCAAGGACAAGCCGCATCCTAGAAAATACCAAAGACATGTGTTCAATGCAAAGCATGAAAACCGTGATGCGCCAAAGAGGCTCACCGCCGATGAGTTGCAAGTGGAATTAGAGAAGGTCAGGCATATTACACCAGGAAACCATCCTGGTAATTGTACCGGGAAAAGGAAGCGTGGCACGGTAGAAGATAGATTATTGTTTACCCGCAGGTCCACTTTGTGGGACTTGGAGTATTGGAAAGATTTGGATCTGCAGCATAATCTTGATGTGATGCACATCAAGAAAAATATATGTGACAGCATTATCGGCACACTTCTTAACATTGAAGGCAAGACGAAAGATACCTTAAAATCTAGGATTGATTAGACACACCTGGGTATCAGAAAGGATTTGCAGGTGTAAGATGAAGGTAAACCACGGGATATGGCACCAGCTGTGTACGTCTTGGACAAGGTAAAAAGAAAAGAATTATGTGAGGTCCTGTCACGTGTGAGATTCCCACATGGATTTGCTTCCAACCCTGAAAGGAGAGTCGGTCTGAGATGGAAACAAGGTACAAGGGTTGAAAACTCATGACTGCCACGTCCTACTTCAAAGGGTTTTACTGTTATCCTTAGAGGATTGGGCCGCATACGACTTATACAGAGCGATTGCAAGAGTTGGGACAATTCTTGAGGAACTCTGCGAGAGAAATATCAGGATAGATGCTTTGGAGCCGTCTTAGAGACAAGATACCAATTATCCTATGCGACCTTGAGAAGATATATCCTCCAACCTTCTTTGATGTGATGGTGCATTTGGCTGTTCATCTACGATGAGGCACTACTTAGAGGTCCAAGACAAGATGGCTGGATGTACCCTATTGAAAGGCGGCTAGGCACTTTCAAGGGCTATGTTAGGAACAGAGCTAGACCCGAGGGTTCCATTGCAGAGGCCTACATTGCTACAGAAGCGTTAACATTCTGCTCAAAATACATTGAAACAAATTGATCAGCTTAGCAAAGAGGTGGGTGAAGACAATCCCGGGCTCAATGTTTTCGATTATTACATTAGGAAGTTACTGTGGAAGAGTCGACAAGAGGACAAACCTAAAGATTTGGACAAAATGGTTTGGTATGTGTTGAATAAGCCTCACGAGATACTACCTTATATCAAGTAAGTGCAGATCGCAGCTTATACATCATAATCTACTAAACTTGCAGCACATTCTTATATATTTAGATGTTTGACGCGATCACTATGTTGTGCAGCATCTACAAAGAGGAGTTCTTGCCGAAATCCAAGAAACATTGACAAACAGGTTATGGCAGGATTTGCGAAATGGTTCAAGAACAATGTAAGCTTTTGAAGTGCAATGTCAGTTTTATAATATATTGAGTACATAAGATGATCAGCTTGTCTATTTTCTAACCATAGGTTAAGAAGATGCGGGAGGATGGGCAGGCAGTTGATGATGCCCTTTACTCACTAGCAATGGGTCCTAATACTCGGGTAAGACATTATGAATCTTGCATTGTTGGAGATGTGCGCTACAACACCCTTGCACGAGACGAAGGCAGGAAGACACAAAACAGTGTCATCATGAGCACGGATATGTATGACAAAGAGACAACTGAAATGTATGCTAACATAATGTACATTGTTCGCTTGCAGATATCTCCGATTTTGAGGATCATCGGCGTGTGGTTCTCATTGTCTTTGTCGTTGGTATAACTTGTTTTCCGTGATCGCAAAACCCAGAGCTGATGATTATTTCAAATCCATCAATGTCAAGGCGACGTACCAGACCAACGAGCCTTTTATTTTGGCAAATCAAGCAACACAGATATTTTTCTTGGAAGACACATTTGCACGTAGCGATGACAGGAGAGTATTGCAAAGGTTTGAGCAGAGGAATTCGTTTAATGAAGTTGCACAACAAGATGATGCTTACACTGCTCCTGATGTACAAGATAACACAGATGTTCCTAATATCTTTTAGAACCATAACGTCAATGACGCCCTTGTGAAAAAGATTGCACTGTCGTCTTTGTGGACATACAAGAGTTGATCAAGAAGAAGCCAACGCTCGAGGACGTTGAGGACGAAGAAGAAGATGACACCGTGGGGAATTACAATTCAGACCGATACACATGGCGAAGATGTTGGCCAGCTGCTGCGGATGATGATTACATTGCTTTTGTCGTATTTGCACTGTCGGAAGACGCGTTTTTATCTACTATGTGAAATTGTGTTTGCTATGACAATGAAACCTGATGAACATGTTGTTTAGTATTTTGCTATGAGAACATCACTTGTTATGTATGCTGATTTGTGTTTGGTGATTGTATGACAACTAAAACATGATGACATTGTTGTTTAGTTGTACTCATATTTGGTCTGTGAAACTTGAATTTGATGACAAAGTTTGTTGTTGGACCGCAATTTGCTCGACGCCTTTGAATGAGAACAAAGCTGACCCGACAGGCCTCTGCTATTTATTTATTTATATGAGCAAAAGGATACCCCTGATTTCCATTAATAGAAATCATTAGATGTTCACAACACTACGCCCAGCCACACCGTTTCATTCATTACTAGTTTCAAAGAAAGTGCTCATGTCATAGCCACTGAATACATCACGAGTGCTACATACACTGCAAATAAAGAGACAATCATCCTACAAAGCACATCGATTTTGCCCATTATCTTCACAAGCTCTTTCATCTCCTTATTGCTGTCAAGGCCGTTCAGCAGCTGTTGATTGGCCATGATTAGAGGAACTGCATCTTTAACCTTCTGCTCTGCATCTTCCTCTTCCGCCGTTCCTTGATTACTTTTACAACACCCCAACCTGCTGGTATTGGGATTCCTCACTAACCAAATAATCGCAGAAGTTGCATTCCCCCACATCAAGAACTTCCCGTAAATACAAATCACACGAATCTTCCCTTTTCCACACAAATCAAATTGGAAGATCATCAACCAAACTATTAAAAAATCAGCAACTGAAAGCAGCAGAACAACACTTAAACATATTATTACCCCATGATTCGGGCATTTGTAGAAGACTCGGCCAGGGTTGCGGATTGTGGTTGAGACGCAACGGATGACTCTGCGTGATTTGCAGCAGTGGCACCACACCAACGGCAGCGGGTTGCGATGAGCAATCGGCTGCGGTGCGCGCGCCGGCCGGGGTGTGATGAGACCCACAGGCGATGGTACGGGTGGTGACTTGGCGATATTCGGTTGTTGCCTGAAGAGCGGTGGACGAGCAGCCGGACATGGTTGCTGCGGCGTAGCTTCTGATGCTAGGCAGAGTAAGTAGAGAAGAGGGGAAGCGAACGTTGGATATGTCAGTTTCATTACTTGCAGAGTAGCATAGCACCATATATAGTCATAGTCTAGGTTTGGATTCGAACCAGCTGCAGGAGCACGTCTTACTTTTTTCTAAAACTCGGCAACGTCTCTTTACTGGTACACTAGCTTGTTCTCAGACGCCTTCCCAAGTCTTTGATTTTCTTTCCTTTTTTTGCGAGGAAGGAAGGAGGACAAAATTGAGAGTTCCTCGAATCGAACCCAAGACCTCTCGGTTGAAAACCAAGGGTGCTAGTCACTTATGTGGCGAACGTTCCTCGTGAGGAGGAGGGAGGCGAGCGCATTTTCCTCGCAGTTTTCTTCCTACATATAAAAAAGTATGCTACTTGGTGTCCGCTTAGTCAAATAACGATTGTGCCAACCTTGACTGCTCGATTGACATTCAACGTCTGTCGCGTTTCTTGATCTCTTCTTCCTCGAGCCGCCAAAGCCAAACCAGCGCCCGTGGACCGCCTACTCCCGCCTCCATGGCTGGCTGTGATCTTCCCGGCCTCTGTTTGTTCCCGCCCCGAGGCCTCACCATCGCCCTCCGCCTTGGTTCGCTCGCCATGCGCCCTCCCTCCGGTGTTGTCAACATGGTCAACAACCGAGAGGAATAAGGAGATGACTGTACATGGTGAGGATGACAGTTCACCACCTTTGGATTTGTGCCTTCGAAGTTGTTGATTTTTATGGCACCGGAACGATAGACCTGCTCGATAATGTAAGGACCTTCCCATTTAGAGAGGAGTTTTCCTGCAAAAAATGTTAAACGAGAGTTGTATAACAAAACATAATCACCTACATTAAACTCACTCTTTTGCATCCTTTTGGCATGCCATCTTTTAACTTTTTCTTTAAACAGTTTGGCATTCTCATAGGCCTGAGTTCTCCACTCATCAAGTGAGCTAATGTCAAATAGTCTCTTCTCGCCGGCAAGTTTGAAATCATAATTGAGCTCTTTAATGGCCCAATATGCCTTATGTTCTAGTTCGAGAGGTAAGTGACATGCTTTTCCATAAACCATTTTATACGGAGACATACCCATAGGATTTTTATATGTAGTTTTATAGGCCCATAATGCATCATCAAGTTTCTTGGACCAATTCTTTCTAGATCTATTAACAGTCTTTTTGCAAAATTAATTTAATCTCCCCATTACTCAGTTCTACTTGACCACTAGACTATGGGTGGTATGGAGATGTAATTCTATGATTAACATCATACTTAGCAAACATTTTACGAAAAGCACCATGAATAAAATGTGAACCACCATCATTCATTAAGTATCTAGTGACTACAAACCTCGGAAAAATAACTTCTTTAAGCATCTTAATAGAGGTGTTATGATCAGCACTACTAGTTGGAATAGCTTCTACCCACTTAGTAACGTAATCAACAGCAACTAAAATATGTGTATACTGTTGGGGAACGTAGTGAAGGAAATATGCCCTAGAGGCAATAATAAAGTTATTATTTATTTCCTTATTTCATGATAAATGTTTATTATTCATGCTAGAATTGTATTAACCGGAAACATAATACATGTGTGAATACATAGACAAACATAGTGTCACTAGTATGCCTCTACTTGACTAGCTCGTTGAATCAAAGATGGTTAAGTTTCCTAGCCATAGACATGAGTTGTCATTTGATTAACGGGATCACATCATTAGGAGAATGATGTGATTGACATGACCCATTCCGTTAGCTTAGCACTTGATCGCTTAGTATATTGCTATTGCTTTCTTCATGACCTATACATGTTCCTCAGTAACTATGAGATTATGCAACTCCTGCCATCGGAGGAACACTTTGGTACTACCAAACGTCACAACGTAATCGGGTGATTATAAAGGAGTACTACAGGTGTCTCCAAAGGTACATGTTGGGTTGGCGTATTTCGAGATTAGGTTTTGTCACTCCGATTGCTCGGAGAGGTATCTCTGGCCTTCTCGGTAATACACATCACATAAGCCTTGCAAGCATTGCAACTAATGAGTTAGGTGTGAGATGATGTATTACGGAACGAGTAAAGAGACTTAAATGTAACGAGATTGAACTAGGTATTGTATACCGACGATCGAATCTCGGGTAAGTAACATTCCGTTGTCAAAGGGAACAACGATGTCGTTATGCGGTTTGACCGATAAAGATCTTCGTAGAATATGTAGGAACCAATATGGGCATCCAGGTTCCGCTATTGGTTATTGACCTAGAATGGTTCTAGGTCATGTCTACATAGTTCTCGAACCCGTAGGGTCCGCACGCTTAAACGTTTCGATGACAGTTCATTATGAGTTTATAAGTATTGATGTACCGAAGGTTGTTCGGAGTCCCGGATGTGATCACGGACATGACGAGGAGTCTCGAAATGGTCGAGACATAAAGATTGATATATTGGAAGCCTATGTTTGGACTTCGGAAAGGTTCCGGATGAAAACAGGAAGTTACCGGAACACCGGGGGGGTTACCGGAACCACCCCGGGGGTCAATGGGCCTTGATGGGCCATAGGGAGAAGAGGAAAGGGCCGGCCAGGGCAGGCCGCGCGCCCCCCTCCCCCTCTAGTCCGACGGCGCCCCCCTTCCCTCTTCCCCCTCTCCAATCCTATTCCAACTATGAAAAGGGGGGGAGTCCTACTCCCGGTGGGAGTAGGACTCCTCCAGGCGCGCCCCCCTTGGGCTGGCCGCACCCCTTGCTCCTTTTTATACGCAGGGGGCACCCCATGACACACAAGTTGATCTATGGATCGTTCCTTAGCCGTGTGCGGTGCCCTCCACCATATTCCACTTCGGTCATATCGTCATGAGCTTAGGCGGCCTGCGCCGGTGAAATCATATCGTCATGAGCTTAGGCGAAGCCTGCGTCGGTGGAGCACCATCGTCGTCCTACCACGCCGTCGCGGCCGACGGAACTCATCCCGACGCTTTGCTGGATCGGATCGGAGCCCGGGATCGCCATCGAGCTGAACGTGTCTTTGAACACGGAGGTGCCGACGTCGTTCGGTACTTGGATCGGTCGGATCGTGAAGATGTACGACTACATCAACCGCGTTGTTATAACGCTTCCGCTTACGGTCTACGAGGGTACGTGGACAGACACTCTCCCCACTCGTTGCTATTACATCACCATGGTCTTGCGTGTGCGTAGGAATTTTTTTGAAATTACTACGTTCCCCAACAAAGGTGGCATCCGAGCCTGGTTTTATGCGTTGATGTCATATGCACGAGTAGAACACAAGTGAGTTGTGGGTGATATAAGTCATACTGCTTACCAGCATGTCATACTTTGGTTCAGCGGTATTGTGAGATGAAGCGGCCCGGACCGACATTACGCGTACGCTTACGCGAGACTGGTTTCACCGCTTCGAGCACTCGTTGCTTAAAGGTGACCGGCGGGTGTCTGTCTCTCACTTTAGTTGAACTGAGTGGCTACGCCCGGTCCTTGCGAAGGTTAAAACAGCACCAACTTGACAAACTATCGTTGTGGTTTTGATGCGTAGGTAAGAACGGTTCTTGCTCAGCCCGTAGCAGCCACGTAAAACTTGCAACAACAAAGTAGAGCACGTCTAACTTGTTTTTGCAGGGCATGTTGTGATGTGATGTGGTCAAGAGGTGATGCTATATTTTATTGTATGAGATGATCATGTTTTGTAACCGAGTTATCGGCAACTGGCAGGAGCCATATGGTTGTCGCTTTATTGTATGAAATGCAAACGCCATGTAATTGCTTTACTTTATCACTAAGCAGCAGCGATAGTCGTAGAAGCAATAGTTGGCGAAACGACAACGATGCTACGATGGAGATCAAGGTGTCACGCCGGTGACGATGGTGATCATGACGGTGCTTCGGAGATGGAGATCACAAGCACAAGATGATGATGACCATATCATATCACTTATATTGATTGCATGTGATGTTTATCCTTTATGCATCTTATATTGCTTTGATTGATAGTAGCATTATAAGATGATCTCTCACTAAAATTATCAAGAAGTGTTCTCCCTGAGTATGCACCGCTATGAAAGTTCTTCGTCTTTGAGACACCACGTGATGATCGGGTGTGATAGGCTCTACGTTCAAATACAACGGGTGCAAAAGCAGTTGCATACCGAATACTCGAGTTAAACTTGACGAGCCTAGCATATAACAGATATGGCCTCGAACACGGAGACCGAAAGGTCGGCGTGAATCATATAGTAGATATGATCAACATAGTGATGTTCACCATTGAAACTACTCCATCTCACGTGATGATCGGACATGGTTTAGTTGATTTGGATCACGTAATCACTTAGATGACTAGAGAGATGTCTATCTAAGTGGGAGTTCTTAAGTAATATGATTAATTGAACTTTAATTTATCATGAACTTAGTCCTGGTAGTATTTTGCAAATTATGTTGTAGATCAATAGCTCGCGTTGTTGCTTCCCTATGTTTGTTACTTTCATATGTTTATTTTAATATGTTCCTAGAGAAAATTGTATTGAAAAATGTTAGTAGCAATGATGCGGATTGGATCCGTGATCTGAGGTTTATCCTCATTGCTGCACGTAAGAATTATGTCCTTAATGCACCGCTAGGTGATGCACCTATTGCAGGAGCAAATGCACGTTATGAACGTTTGGCTAGCTCAACATGATGACTACTTGATAGTTTAGTGCACCATACTTAACGGCTTAGAATCGGGACTTCAAAGACGTTTTGAACGTCATGGACCATATGAGATGTTCCAGGAATTGAAGTTAATATTTCAAGCAAATACCCGAGTTGAGAGATATGAAGTCTCCAACAAGTTCTATAGCTAAAAGATGGAAGAGAATCGCTCAACTAGTGAGCATGTTCTCGGATTGTCTGGGTACTTCAATCGCTTGAATCAAGTGGGAGTTAATCTTCCAGATAAGATAGTGATTGATAGAATTCTCTAGTCACCATCACTAAGTTAGTAGAACTTCGTGATGAACTATAGTATGCAAGGGATGACGAAAACGATTCCCGAGCTCTTCGTGATGTTGAAATCCATTTAAGGTAGAAATCAAGAAAGAGCATCAAGTGTTGATGATTGACAAGACCACTAGTCTCAAGGAAAAGGGCAAAGGGAAGAAAGGGAACTTCAAGAAGAATGGCAAGCAAGTTGCTGCTCGAGTGAAGAAGCCCAAGTCTGGACCTAAGCCTGAGACTAAGTGCTTTTGCTGCAATGGAACTGGTCACTAGAAGCGGAACTACCCCAAGTATTTGGCGGATAAGAAGGATGGCAAAGTGAACAAAGGTATATTTGATATACAGATTATTGATGTGTATTTTACTAGTGTTGGTAGCAACCCCTCGGTATTTGATACTGGTTCAGTTGCTAAGAGTAGTAACTTGAAACCGAGTTGCGAGAATGAACGAAACTAGTTGAAGGGAAGTGACGATGAGTGTTGGAAGTAGTTCCAAGATTGATATGATCATCATCGCACACTCCCTATACTTTCGGGATTAGTGTGGAACCTAAATAAGTGTTATTTGGTGTTGAGCATAAATATGATTTGATCATGTTTATTGCAATACGGTTATTCATTTAAGTAAGAGAATAAATTTTTGTTCTGTTTACATGAATAAAACCTTATATGGTTACACACCCAATGAAAATGGTTCATTGGATCTCGATCATAGTGATACACATATTCATAATATTGAAACCAAAAGATGCAAAGTTAATAATGATAGTGCAACTTATTTGTGGTAATCGCCGTTTAGGTCATATTGGTGTAAAGCGCATGAAGAAAAATCCATGCCGATGGACTTTTGGAATCACTTGATTATGAATCATTTGATGCTTGCGAACCATGCCTTTTGGGCAAGATGACTAAAACTCCGCTTCTCGGAACAATGGAACAAGCTACTGACTTATTGGAAATAATACATACCGATGTATGCGATTCAATGAGTGTTGATGCTCGTGGCAAGTATCATTATTTTCTGACCTTCATAGATGATTTGAGCAGATATGCGTATATCTTCTTGATGAAACATAAGTCTGAAATAGTTGAAAAGTTCAAAGAATTTCAGAGTGAAGTAGAAAATCATCGTAACCAGAAAATAAATTTTCTGCGATCTGATCGTGGAGATGAATATTTGAGTTACGAGTTTGGTCTTCATTTGAAACAATGTGAAATAGTTTCGCAACTCACGCCATATGGAACACCACAGCATAATGGTGTGTCTGAAAGTCGTAACCGCACTTTATTGGATATGGTGCGATCTATGATGTCTCTTATCGGTTTACCACTATCGTTTTGGGGTTATGCATTAGAGTCAGCTGCATTCACGTTTAATAGGGAACCATCTAAATCCATTGAGGCGACACCATATGAACTATGGTTTAACAGTAAACCTAAGCTGTCGTTTCTTAAAGTTTGTAGTTGTGATGCTTATGTGAAAAAGTTTTCACCTGATAAGCTCGAACCCAAATCGGAGAAGTGCGTCTTCATAGAATACCCAAAGGTAACTATTGGGTACACCTTCTATCACAGATCCGAAGGCAAGTTATTCGTTGCTAAGGTGGATCCTTTCTAGAGAAGAAGTTTCTCTCGAAAGAAGTGAGTGGGAGGAAAATAAGAGCTTGATAAGGTAATTTGTACCTTCTCCCGAATTGGAAAGTAGTTCATCACAGAAATCAGTTCCAGTGATTCCTACACCAATTAGTGAGGAAGCTAGTGATGATGATCATGAAACTTCAGATCAAGTTACTACAAAACCTCGTGGGTCTTCCAAAGTACAGTCCGCACTTTTAGTGGTACGGTAATCCTATTACGGAAGTCATGTTACTAGACCATGATGAACCTACGAACTATGAGGAAGCGATGATGAGCCCAGATTCCGCGAAATGGTTTGAGACAATGAAATCTGAGATGGGATCCATGTATGAGAACAAAGTGTGGACTTTGATGGAGTTGCCCGATGATCGGCAAGCCATATTATATAAATGGATCTTCAAGAGGAAGACAAATGCTGATAGTAGTATTACTATCTACAAAGCTCGACTTGTCGCAGAAAGGTTTTCGACAAGTTCAAGGTGTTGACTACAATGAGATTTTCTCAATCAGAGCGATGCTTAAGTCTGTCCGAATCATGTTAGCAATTGCCACATTTTATGAAATCGCAAATGGATGTCAAAACTACATTCTTTAATGGATTTATTAAATAAGAGTTGTATATGATGCAACCAGAAGGTTTTGTCAATCCTAAAGGAGCTAACAAAATGTGCAAGCTCCAAATGATCCATCTATGGACCGGTGCAAGCATCTCGGAGTTGGAATAAACGCTTTGATAGTGTGATCAAAGCATATGGTTTTATCTGAGACTTTTGGAGAAGCAGTATTTACAAGAAAGTGAGTGGGAGCACTACAACATTTCGATAAGTATATGTGAATGACATATTGTTGATCGGAAATAATGTAGAATTATTCTGCAAAGCATAAAGGAGTATTTGAAAGGAGTTTTTCAAAGAAGGACCTCGGTGAAGCTGCGTACAAATTGAGCATCAAGATCTATTGAGATAGATCAAAAATGCTAGATAAGTTTTTCAATAAGTACATACCTTGTCAAGATTTTGAAGAAGTTCAAAGTGGAACAGTAAAAGAAAAGTTCTTGCCTGTGTTGCAAAGGTGTGAAATTGAGTAAGACTCAAATCCCGACCACAGCAGAAAATAGAAAAGAGAATGAAAGTCATTCCCTATGCCTCAGTCATAGGTTCTATAAAGTATGCTATGCTATGTACTGCACCTATTGTATACCTTGCTGAATTTGGCAAGGAGTACAATAGTGATCTAGGAGTAGATCAATCGGACATTGGTCAAGAACATCCTTAGTGAGGACTAAGGAAATATTTCTCGATTATGGAGGTGATAAAAGAGCCCGTCGTAAAGAGTTACATCGATGCAAGCTTTTTACACTGATCCAAATGACTCTAAGTCTCAATCTGGATACATATTGTAAAGTGGGAGCAATTAGCTAGAGTAGCCCCGTGCAGAGCATTGTAGACATAGAATATTTGCATAATACATACGGCTCTGAATGTGACAGACCCGTTGACTAAGCTTCTCTCACGAGCAAAACATGATCATCCCTTAGTACTCTTTGGGTGTTAATCACATAGCGATGTGAACTAGATTATTGACTCTAGTAAACCCTTTGGGTGTTGGTCACATGACGATGTGAACTATGGGTGTTAATCACATCCAGATGTGAATATTAGTGTTGAATCACATGATGATGTGAACTAGATTATTGACTCTAGTGCAAGTGGGAGAATGAAGGAAATATGCCCTAGAGGCAATAATAAAGCATATTTATTTCTTTCCTATAATCGATACATATTCCATTCATAATAATCAATGACGCTAAAGTATTGTTATATAAATGTTGTTCGAGTTCGGATGATGATATGAGTTAGAGTTAATGGTCGAGACATAAAGATTGATATATTGGAAGCCTATGTTTGACTTCTAAAGGTTCCGATGAAAACAGAAGTTACCGAACACTGGGGTTACTGAACTCTGGGGTCAATGGGCCTGATGGGCCATAGGGAGAAGAGGAAAGGGCCGCCAGGGCAGGTCAAGGCTCCCCCTCCCCCAGTCCTAATAGGACAAGGAGAGGGGGGCGCGCCTTCCCTCTTTCCCTCCTCATCTTATTCCAACTAGGGGAGTTCGTGAGTAGATTCTTCCAGCGCCGCTTTCTGGTTCAAGTTTCTGCTTTGACGTTGACGTTTAGCGTGCTTCTCCACCATATTCCACTTCGGTCATATCGCCGCGAGCTTAGGCTAAGCCCTCCGCCGACGTCGTAGGGCAGTCACGTCGACCACGTTATCAACACGCAGCTTGAACTTGTTCAGCGTTATGCCTATCACCATGGTCTTGCGCGTAGCGAGGAAAATTTTTGAAATTACTATTGCTTCCCCAACACGTAGTAATTTCAAAAATTCCTACGCACACGCAAGATCATGGTGATGGCATAGCAACGAGAGGGGAGAGTGTATGTCCACGCACTCGTGAGACCGTAGAAGCGGAAATGTTATAACAACGCTGTTGATGTAGTCGCACGCCTTCACGATCCGACCGATCCAAGTACCGAACGCACGGCACCTTCGGAAGTTCAGCACACGCTCAGCTCGATGACGATCCCCGGCCCGATCCAAAGCAAAGCATCGGGATGAGTTCCACAAGACGACGGCGCAGGACGGCGATGATGCTCCACTGGCGCAGTGGTTTCACTTAAGCTCCGCTGGATATGACCGGTGGAATATGGTGGAGGGGGCACCGCACACGGCTAAGGAACGATCCATAGATCAACTTGTGTAGCCTGGGGTGCCCCCCTGCCCCTGAGCATAAAGGAGCAAGGGGGGGTGGCCAGCCCTAGGAGGAGGCGGCTGAGGAGTCCTACTCCCACCGAGTAGGACTCCCTTCCTAGTTGGATTAGGACTTGGGGGGAGGGAAAGAGAAGGGGGGGGCGCCGCCCCCCCCCCTTCCTTGTCCTATTCGGACGAGGGGGAGGGGGCGCTGCCCCTGGCCGCCCCCTCTTTCTCCCTCATGGCCCACTAAGGCCCATTAACCCCTGGAGGGTTCCGTAGACCCCTGTTCCCTGTAAAACTCGATTTCACCCTAACTATTCAAGTCCAAACATAGGCTTCCAATATATCAATCTTTATGTCTCGACTATTTCGAGACTCCTCGCCATGTCCGTGATCACATCCGGACTCCAACAAAATTTGGTACATCAAAACTTATAAACTCATAATAAACCGTCATCGTAACGTTGTTGCGCATGGACTCTACGGGTTCGAGAACTATGTAGACATGACCTAGAACTATTCTCATTGTCAACCAATAGCGGAACCCGGATGCCCATATTGGTTCCTACATATTCTTCAAGATCTTTATCGGTCAAACCGCATAACGACATATGTTGTTCCCTTTGTCATCGGTATGTTACTTACCCGAGATTCGATCGCCGTATCCAATGCCTAGTTCAATCTGCTACCGCAAGTCTCTTTACTGCTCCGTAACACGCCATCTCACAACTAACTTATTAGTTGCAATGTTTGCAAGGCTTATGTGATGTGTATTACCGAGAAGGCCAAGAGATACCTCTTCGACAATCGGAGTGACAAAACTTAATCTCAAATACGCCAACCCAACATGTACCTTTGGAGACACCTCAGTAGTACTTTATAATCACCCAGCCACGCTAGGACGCTTGGTAGCACTCCAAAGTGTTCCTTCGCAAACGGGAGTTGCATAATCTCATAGTTACAGAACATGTATAGGTCATGAAGAAAGCAATAGCAATGTACTAAACGATCAAGTGCTAAGCTAACGGAATGGGTCATGTCAATCACATCATTCTCCTAATGATGTGATCCCATTAATCAAATAACAACACATGTCTATGGTTAGAAACATAACCATCTTTGATTAATGAGCTAGTCAAGTAGAGGCATACTAGTGATCTGTATGTTTGTCTATGTATTCACACATGTATTACGCTTCCTAAGCAATACAATTCTAGCATGAATAATAAACATTTATCATGATATGAGGAAATAAATAATAACTTTATTATTGCCTCTAGGGCATATTTCCTTCATATACCCATTAGAGGAAGGAAACGGTCCCATATAATCAAAGCCCCAAACATCAAAATGGTTCAATAACAAGTGAATAGTTCATAGGCATTTCTTAACGTCTACTAATATTACCAATTCTTTGACATTCACCACAAGACAAGACAAACTCTTTAAAAAGAGTAGGCCAATAAAAACCGGATTGCAATACCTTATGTGCAGTTCTATCTCCAGCGTGGTGTCCTCCATAAGCCTCGGAGTGACACTTGTGTAGGATCTGTTCCTGTTCATGCTCGTGTACACAACGCCTAATAACACCATCTACTCCTTCTTTATAAAGGTGTGGGTCATCCCGTAAGTAATGTCTTAAATCATAGAAAATCTTTTTCTTTTGCTGGTATGTGAAACTAGGTGGTATAAATTTAGCAACAATGTAATTAGCATAATCAGCATACCATGGAGCAGTACGAGAAGCATTTATGACAGCTAATTGTTCATCAGGAAAACTATCATCAATAGGTAGTGGGTCATCAAGAACATTCTCTAACCTAGACAAGTTGTCTGCAACGGGGTTCTCAGCTCCCTTTCTATCTATAATATGCAAATCAAATTCTTGTAGCAAGAGAACCCATCTAATAAGTCTAGGTTTAGCATCTTTCTTTTCCATAAGATATTTAATAGCAGCATGATTAGTGTGAACGGTTACTTTAGAATCAACAATGTAAGTTCTGAACTTATCACAAGCAAATACAACTGCTAAAAATTCTTTTTCGGTAGTAGCATAATTTCTCTGGGCATTGTCTAGAGTTTTACTAGCATATTGGATAACATTTAATTTCTTATCAACTCTTTGTCCTAGAACAGCACCTACAACATAATCACTAGCATCACACAAAATTTCAAAGGGTAAATTACAATCAGGTGGCTGAACAAATAGGTGCAGAAATCAAGGCTTTCTTAGGTATTTCAAATGCTTCTACACAATCATCATCAAAGACAAAAAGGAACATCTTTTGTAAGAGATTAGTCGAGGGCTAGAAATTTTTGAGAAGTCTTTAATGAACCTCCTATAAAAACCGGCATGACCAAGGAAACTTCTTATGACTTTAATGTCCTTAGGACACGACATCTTTTCAATAGCATCAACTTTAGCTTTATCAACTTCAACACCTCTTTCAGAAATTTATGCCCCAAGACAATACCTTCATTAAGCATAAAGTGGCACTTCTCCCAATTCAAGACAAGATTAGTTTCTTCACATCTCTGTAAAACTCGATCAAAGTTGCTTAAGCAATCATCATAAGAAGTTCCATACATGGAGAAATCATCCATGAAAACCTCAACAATCTTTTCACAAAAGTCAGAGAATATAGCAGTCATACATCTTTGAAAGGTAGCAGGTGCATTACATAAAACCAAAAGGCATACGCCTATAAGAAAAGATACCGAAAGGGCAAGTAAAAGTGGTCTTTTCCTGATCCTCTTTTGACACGTGTATTTGAGAGAAACCGAATAACCGCCTAGAAAGCAAAAATGTGTGTTTGGATAATCTTTCTAGCATTTGATCAATAAAAGGTAAAGGGTAATGATCCTTTCTAGTAGCTTTATTTAATTTGCGGAAGTCAATTACCATTCTATAACCCGTAACAATTCTTTGTGGGATCAATTCATCTTTATCAGTAGGAACAACAGTAATACCTCCCTTCTTAGGGACACAATGGACAGGACTTACCCACTAACTATCAGCAACGGGATAAATTATACCTGCCTCGAGAAGCTTTAGTATTTCATTTCTTACCTGATGTAGGGTGGAACCCTAAACGGCCGATCTTTCACGAAAGGAGCGGATCCCAACTAAGAACACGAAGAACACGAGGGGAAAACGAGGGAAAACACAAGAGGAACTCTCAAACCAACAAGATTTAGTCACACATATGTTAAATCCTCGAAACACAAGGGAGATACAAGATCCAAATCCAGCAAAGACAAACTCTTATATAAAGGAAAGCACTCCCGAGGACACATGAGTCTCATTATCGTCAAGCTAGTTTTATCATGCTCATATGATTCACGTTCGTTACTTTGATAATTTGATATGTGGGTGGACCGGTGCTTGGGTACTGCCCTTCCTTGGACAAGCATCCCACTTATGATTAACCCCCGCCCCCTCCCCAAGCAAGCATCCAAGCAACTATGAAAGAAGAATTAAGGTAAACCTAACCATAGCATGAAACATATGGATCCAAATCAGCCCCTTACGAAGTAACACATAAACTAGGGTTTAAGCTTCTGTCACTCTAGCAACCCATCATCTACTTATTACTTCCCAATGCCTTCCCCTAGGCCCAAAAAATGGTGAAATGTCATGTAGTCGACGTTCACATAACACCACTAGAGGAAAGACAACATACATCTCATCAAAATATGGAACGAATACCAAATTCACATGACTACTTATAACAAGACTTCTCCCATGTCCTCAGGAACAAACGTAACTATTCACAAATCATATTCATGTTCATAATCAGAGGGGTATTAATGTGCATAAAGGATCTGAACATATAATCTTCCACCGAATAAACCAACTAGCATCAACTACAAGGAGTAATCGACACTACTAGCAACCCACAGTACCAATATGAGGTTTTGAGACAAAGATCGGATACAAGAGATGAACTAGGGTTTGAGAGGAGATGGTGCCGTGAAGATGTTGATGGAGATTGACCCTCCCGATGAGAGGATCGATGGTGACGATTTCCTCCCGAGGGATGTTTCCCGCAGAACAGCCCACGTGAGCCCTAGATTGGTTCCGCCAAGGTTCCGCCTTTGAGACGGCGGGCGTCATTCCAAAGCTTCCTTCTGATTTTTTTCCAGGCAAAAGAAACCTTATACCAAGATGGGCATCGGGGCTTCTGTGGCTCACGAGGTGGGGGTCACGCCTGTGGGGTAGGGCGCGCCTCCACCTCAGTGACAAGTGGTGGCTCCTCCGGTGCTTTATTCACCAATATTTTTAATATATTCCAAAACTGACTTTTGTGGAGTTTTAGGACTTTTGGAGTTGTACAAAATAGGTCTCTAATATTTGCTCCTTTTCCACTCAAATGCCAAGATTCTCCTCTTCATGTAAACCTTGTAAAATAAGAGAGAAAAGTCATAAGTATTGTGACATAAAGAGTAATAAAAGCCCATAATGCAATAAATATCGATAAAAAAGCATGATGCAAAATGGACGTATCAGCGCGCCATGGGGGGAAGATGTATAAGGAAAGGGGGGCCGCGGATAAGAAGGATGGCAAAGAGAACAAAGGTATATTTGATATAAAGATTATTGATGTGTATTTTACTAGTGTTGGTAGCAACCCCAGGTATTTGATACTGGTTCAGTTGCTAAGAGTAGTAACTTGAAACGGAGTTGCGTAATGAACAGAAACTAGTTGAAGGGAAGTGACGATGAGTGTTGGAAGTAGTTCCAAGATTGATATGATCATCATCGCACACTCCCTATACTTTCGGATTAGTGTGGAACCTAAATTAGTGTTATTTGGTGTTGAGCATAAATATGATTTGATCATGTTTATTGCAATACGGTTATTCATTTAAGTAAGAGAATAAATTTTTGTTCTGTTTACATGAATAAAACCTTATATGGTTACACACCCAATGAAAATGTATCAATTGATCTCGATCAAAGTGATACACATATTCATAATATTGAAACCAAAAGATGCAAAGTTAATAATGATAGTGCAACTTATTTGTGGCAATCGCCGCTTAGGTCATATTGGTGTAAAGCGATGAAGAAAAATCCATGCCGATGGACTTTTGGAATCACTTGATTATGAATCATTTGATGCTTAAGTAACCATGCCTTTGGGCAAGATGACTAAAACTCCGCTTCTCCGGAACAATGGAACAAGCTACCGACTTATTGGAAATAATACATACCGATGTATGCGATTCAATGAGTGTTGATGCTCGTGGCAAGTATCATTATTTTCTAACCTTCATAGATGATTTGAGCAGATATGCGATATCTTCTTGATGAAACATAAGTCTGAAATAGTTGAAAAGTTCAAAGAATTTCAGAGTGAAGTAGAAAATCATCGTAACCAGAAAATAAATTTTCTGCGATCTGATCGTGGAGATGAATATTTGAGTTACGAGTTTGGTCTTCATTTGAAACAATGTGAAATAGTTTCGCAACTCACGCCATATGGAACACCACAAAGATAATGGTGTGTCCGAAAGTCGTGAATCGCACTTTATTGGATATGGTGCGATCTATGATGTCTCTTATCGGTTTACCACTATCGCTTTGGGGTTATGCATTAGAGTCACTGCATTCACGCTTAATAGGAACCATCTAAATCCATTGAGGCGCATACACCATATGAACTATGGTTTAACAAAGAAACCTAAGTCGCCGCTTTCTTAAAGTTTGTAGTTGTGATGCTTATGTGAAAAAGTTTTCACCGATAAGCTCGAACCCAAATCGGAGAAGTGCGTCTTCATAGAATACCCAAAGGTAACTATTGGGTACACCTTCTATCACAGCATCCGAAGGCAAGTTATTCGTTGTTAAGGTGGATCCTTTCTAGAGAAGAAGTTTCTCTCGAAAGAAGTGAGTGGGAGGAAAATAAGAGCTTGATAAGGTAATTTGTACCTTCTCCCGAATTGGAAAGTAGTTCATCACGTAAATCAGTTCCAAAGTGATTCCTACACCAATTAGTGAGGAAGCTAGTGATGATGATCATGAAACTTCAGATCAAGTTACTACAAAACCTCGTGGGTCTTCCAGTACAGTCCGCACTGTGTAGTGGTACGGTAATCCTATTCGAAGTCATGTTACTAGACCATGATGAACCTACGAACTATGAGGAAGCCGATGATGAGCCCAGATTCCGCTAAATGGTTTGAGACAATGAAATCTGAGATGGGATCCATGTATGAGAACAAAGTGTGGACTTTGATGGAGTTGTCTGGATGATCGGCAAGCCATATTATATAAATGGATCTTCAAGAGGAAGACAAATGCTGATAGTAGTATTACTATCTACAAAGCTCGACTTGTCGCAGAAAGGTTTTCGACAAGTTCAAGGTGTTGACTACAATGAGATTTTCTCAATCTGTAGCGATGCTTAAGTCTGTCCTAATCATGTTAGCAATTGCCACATTTTATGAAATCGCAAATGGATGTCAAAACTACATTCTTTAATGGATTTATTAAATAAGAGTTGTATATGATGCAACCAGAAGGTTTTGTCAATCCTAAAGGAGCTAACAAATGTGCAAGCTCCAAATGATCCATCTATGGACCGTGCAAGCATCTCGAGTTAATAAACGCTTTGATAGTGTGATCAAAGATATGGTTTTATACAGACTTTTGGAGAAGCCTGTATTTACAAGAAAGTGAGTGGGAGCACTACAGATTTCGATAAGTATATGTGAATGACATATTGTTGATCGGAAATAATGTAGAATTATTCTGCAAAAGCATAAAGGAGTATTTGAAAGGAGTTTTTCAAAGAAGGACCTCGTGAAGCTGCAGACAAATTGAGCATCAAGATCTATTGAGATAGATCAAAATGCTAGATAAGTTTTTCAATAAGTACATACCTTGTCAAGATTTTGAAGAAGTTCAAAGTGGAACAAGAAAAGAAAAGTTCTTGCCTCAGGTTGCAAAGGTGTGAAATTGAGTAAGACTCAAATCCCGACCACAAAGCAGTAAAATAGAAAAGAGAATGAAAGTCATTCCCTATGCCTCACCATAGGTTCTATAAAGTATGCTATGCTATGTACCAGACCTATTGTATACCTTGCTCTGAATTTGGCAAGGAGTACAATAGTGATCTAGGAGTAGATCATCGGACATTGGTCAAGAACATCCTTAGTGAGGACTAAGGAAATATTTCTCGATTATGGAGGTGATAAAAGAGCCCGTCAGAAAGAGTTACATCGATGCAAGCTTTTTACACTGATCCAAATGACTCTAAGTCTCAATCTGGATACATATTGTAAAGTGAGCAATTAGCTAGAGTAGCCCCGTAGAGCATTGTAGACATAGAATATTTGTAATACATACGGCTCGAATGTGATGCACTGCTGACTAAGCTTCTCTCACGAAAGCAAAACATGATCATCCCTTAGTACTCTTTGGGTGTTAATCACATAGCGATGTGAACTAGATTATTGACTCTAGTAAACCCTTTGGGTGTTGGTCACATGACGATGTGAACTATGGGTGTTAATCACATACAGATGTGAATATTAGTGTTGAATCACATGATGATGTGAACTAGATTATTGACTCTAGTGCAAGTGGGAGAATGAAGGAAATATGCCCAGAGGCACAATAAAGTTATTATTTATTCTATGATAATTGAATCGAATGTTCATGTGAATCAAACATGTTTTCAGAATCAAAAGATCATTTGAGGATGACACATTACTGAGTCTTGAATGACATGGTCTCAAAGATTGATATATTGAAGCTCATGTTTGACTGAAAGGTTCCGATGAAAACAGTAGTTACCTAACACCGGTTACGGGGTCAATGGGCCTTGATGGGCAGGAGAAGAGGTCATTCAGGTCAGCCTCCTTTCAGTCCCAATAGGACAGGAGAGGCGCCTCTTCCTCTTCCCCTCCCCAATCCCATTCCAACCAGAGTAATTCCTGGGAGTAGGATTCTCCAGCGCCTTTCTGCTGGTCACACTTCTCTGCTCTTTATACGGGGCACGTTGATTCACGATCGTTTCAGTTGCAGGTGCCATATTCCACTGTCATATCGTCCAGCTTAGGCGGCTCGCCGGTGAAGATCGTCGCGAAGTTAGGCGGGCCCGGTCAAGGCCGAGCCTGAGCGTATAACATTTCTTCGTTATGTTATGCCATCACCATGGTCTTGCGTGTGCGTAGGAAAATTTTGAAAGTACTACGTTCCCCCACACGTAGTAATTTCATAAAAATTCCTACGCACACGCAAGATCAAGGTGATGGCATAGCAACGAGAGGGGGGAGTGTATGTCCACGCATTCTGTGAGACCGTAAGCGGAAATGTTATAACAACGCTGTTGATGTAGTCGCACGCCTTCACGATCCGACCGATCCAAGTACCGAACGCACGGCACCTCCGGAAGTTCAAGCACACGCTCAGCTCGGCGACGCATCCCCTGCCCGATCCAAAGAAAGCGTCAGATGAGTTCCACAAGACGACGGCGTGGTGACGATGATGATGCTCCACTGGCGCAGGCTTCGCTTAAGCCCGCGACGATATGACCAAGTGGAATATGGTGGAGGGGGCACCGCACACGCTAAGGAACGATCCATAGATCAACTTGTGTAGCCTGGGTGCCCCCCGCCTCGTATATAAAGGAGCAAGGGGGGTGCGGCCAGCCCTAGGAGGAGGCGCGCCGGAGGAGTCCTACTCCCACCGGGAGTAGGACTCCCCCCCTTTTCCTAGTTGGATTAGGACTTGGGGGGAGGGAAAGAGAAGGGGGGGCGCCGCCCCCCCCCCCTTCCTTGTCCTATTCGGACTAGGGGGGGAGGGGGCGCGCGGCCAGCCCAGGCCGGCCCACCATTTATACCACATGGCCCACGAAGGCCCAATAACCCCCCGGAGGGTTCCAGAATTTCTGTTCCAAGAAAATCCCGATTTCACCCGAACTATTCAAGTCCAAACATAGGCTTCCAATATATCAATCTTTATGTCTCGAACATTTCGAGACTCCTCGCCATGTCCGTGATCACATCCGGACCAACAAACTTCGCACATCAAAACTTATAAACTCATAATAAACTCACATCGTAACGTTGTTGCAAGTGACTCTACGGTTCGAGAACTATGTAGACATGACCTAGAACTATTCTCATTAATAACCAATAGCGAACCCGGATGCCCATATTGGTTCCTACATATTCTTCAAGATCTTTATCTATTCAAACCGCGATAACGACATATTACGTTGTTCCCTTTGTCATCGGTATGTTACTTACCCGAGATCTCGATCGCTTGCAGATCCAATGCCTAGTTCAATCTCGCTACCGCAAGTCTCTTTACTCGCTCCAGAATACGCCATCTCACAACTAACTTATTAGTTGCAATGCTTGCAAGGCTTATGTGATGTGTATTACCGAGAAGGCCAAGAGATACCTCTTCGACAATCGGAGTGACAAAACTTAATCTCAAATACGCCAACCCAACATGTACCTTTGGAGACACCTCGTAGTAATTCTTTATAATCACCCAGTTACGCTAGACGCTTTGGTAGCACTCCAAAGTGTTCCTCCCAGAACGGGAGTTGCATAATCTCATAGTTACGTGAACATGTATAGGTCATGAAGAAAGCAATAGCAATGTACTAAACGATCAAGTGCTAAGCTAACGGAATGGGTTTATGTCAATCACATCATTCTCCTAATGATGTGATCCCATTAATCAAATAACAACACATGTCTATGGTTAGGAAACATAACCATCTTTGATTAATGAGCTAGTCAAGTAGAGGCATACTAGTGACTCAGATGTTTGTCTATGTATTCACACATGTATTACGTTTCCGGTTAATACAATTCTAGCATGAATAATAAACATTTATCATGATATGAGGAAATAAATAATAACTTTATTATTGCCTCTAGGGCATATTTCCTTCATATACCCATTAGAGGAAGGAACGGTCCCATATAATCAAAGCCCCAAACATCAAATGGTTCAATAACAAGTGAATAGTTCATAGGCATTTCTTAACGCCTACTAATATTACCAATTCTTTTGACATTCACCACAAGACAAGACAAACTCTTTAAAAAGAGTAGGCCAATAAAACCGGATTGCAATACCTTATGTGCGCTCTATCTCCAAGTGGTGTCCTCCATAAGCCCTCGGAGTGACACTTGTGTAGGATCTGTTCCTCGCTCATGCTCAGTACACAACGTCTAATAACACCATCTACTCCTTCTTTATAAAGGTGTGGGTCATCCCAGAAGTAATGTCTTAAATCATAGAAAATCTTTTTCTTTTGTTGGTATGTGAAACTAGGTGGTATAAATTTAGCAACAATGTAATTAGCATAATCAGCATACCATGGAGCAGTACGAGAAGCATTTATGACAGCTAATTGTTCATCAGGAAAACTATCATCAATAGGTAGTGGGTCATCAAGAACATTCTCTAACCTAGACAAGTTGTTCCAAGAACGGGTTCTCAGCCCCTTTCTATCAATAATATGCAAATCAAATTCTTGTAGCAAGAGAACCCATCTAATAAGTCTAGGTTTAGCATCTTTCTTTTCCATAAGATATTTAATAGCAGCATGATTAGTGTGAACGTTACTTTTAGAATCAACAATGTAAGTTCTCAACTTATCACAAGCAAATACAACTGCTAAAAAATTCTTTTTCTGTAGTAGCATAATTTCTCCGGCATTGTCTAGAGTTTTACTAGCATATTGATAACATTTAATTTCTTATCAACTCTTTGTCCTAGAACAGCACCTACAACATAATCACTAGCATCACACAAAATTTCAAAGGGTAAATTACAATCAGGTGGCTGAACAAATAGGTGCAGAAATCAAGGCTTTCTTAGGTATTTCAAATGCTTCTACACAATCATCATCAAAGACAAAAGGAACATCTTTTGTAAGAGATTAGTCGTAGGGCTAGAAATTTTTGAGAAGTCTTTAATGAACCTCCTATAAAAACCGGCATGACCAAGGAAACTTCTTATGACTTTAATGTCCTTAGGACACGACATCTTTTCAATAGCATCAACTTTAGCTTTATCAACTTCAACACCTCTTTCAGAAATTTATGCCCCAAGACAATACCTTCATTAAGCATAAAGTGGCACTTCTCCCAATTCAAGACAAGATTAGTTTCTTCACATCTCTCAGAAAACTCGATCAAAGTTGCTTAAGCAATCATCATAAGAAGTTCCATACATGGAGAAATCATCCATGAAAACCTCAACAATCTTTTCACAGAAGTCAGAGAATATAGCAGTCATACATCTTTGAAAGGTAGCAGGTGCATTACATAAACCAAAAAGGCATACGCCTATAAGAAAAGATACCGAAAGGGCAAGTAAAAGTGGTCTTTTCCCGATCCTCTTTGACATGTGTATTTGAGAGAAACCGAATAACCGCTCTAGAAAGCAAAAATGTGTGTGTTTGGATAATCTTTCTAGCATTTGATCAATAAAAGGTAAAGGGTAATGATCCTTTCTAGTAGCTTTATTTAATTTATGAAGTCAATTACCATTCTATAACCCGTAATAATTCTTTGTGGGATCAATTCATCTTTATCAAGAGGGAACAACAGTAATACCTCCCTTCTTAGGGACACAATGGACAGGACTTACCCACTAACTATCAGCAACGGGATAAATTATACCTGCCTCGAGAAGCTTTAGTATTTCATTTCTTACCTGATGTAGGGTGGAACCCTAAACGGCCGATCTTTCACGAAAGGAGCGGATCCCAACTAAGAACACGAAGAACACGAGGGAAAACGAGGGAAAACACAAGAGGAACTCTCAAACCAACAAGATTTAGTCACACATATGTTAAATCCTCGAAACACAAGGGAGATACAAGATCCAAATCCAGCAAAGACAAACTCTTATATAAAGGAAAGCACTCCCGAGGACACATGAGTCTCATTCTCGTCAAGCTCGTTTTATCATGCTCATATGATTCACGTTCGTTACTTTGATAATTTGATATGTGGGTGGACCGGTGCTTGGGTACTGCCCTTCCTTGGACAAGCATCCCACTTATGATTAACCCTCCCCGCCAAGAAGCATCCGCAACTATGAAAGAAGAATTAAGGTAAACCTAACCATAGCATGAAACATATGGATCCAAATCAGCCCTCATTTAAGTAACACATAAACTAGGGTTTAAGCTTCTGTCACTCTAGCAACCCATCATCTACTTATTACTTCCTAATGCCTTCCCCTAGGCCCAAAAAATGGTGAAATGTCATGTAGTCGACGTTCACATAACACCACTAGAGGAAAGACAACATACATCTCATCAAAATATGGAACGAATACCAAATTCACATGACTACTTATAACAAGACTTCTCCCATGTCCTCAGGAACAAACGTAATTATTCACAAATCATATTCATGTTCATAATCGTAGGGGTATTAATGTGCATAAAGGATCTCAACATATAATCTTCCACCGAATAAACCAACTAGCATCAACTACAAGGAGTAATCGACACTACTAGCAACCCACAGGTACCAATATGAGGTTTTGAGACAAAGATCGGATACAAGAGATGAACTAGGGTTTGAGAGGAGATGGTGCCGTGAAGATGTTGATGGAGATTGACCCTCCCGATGAGAGGATCGATGGTGACGATTTCCTCCCGGAGGGATGTTTCCGCAGAACAGCCCGCCGGAGCCCTAGATTGGTTCCGCCAAGGTTCCGCCTTTGAGACGGCGCAAGGCGTCATTCCGAAAGCTTCCTTCTGATTTTTTTTCCAGGCAAAAGAAACCTTATACCAGAAGATGGGCATCGGGGCTTCCTGTGTGGCTCACGAGGCAGGGGTCAAGGGGTAGGGCGCGCCTCCACCTCGTGGACAAGTGGGTGGCTCCTCCGGTGCTTTATTCACCAATATTTTTAATATATTCCAAAACTGACTTGTGGTGAGTTTTAGGACTATTGTAGTTGTACAAAATAGGTCTCTAATATTTGCTCCTTTTCCAAATTTCAAATGCCGCATTCTCCTCTTCATGTAAACCTTGTAAAATAAGAGAGAACAGGCATAAGTATTGTGACATAATGTGTAATAACAGCCCATAATGCAATAAATATCGATAAAAAAGCATGATGCAAAATGGACGTATCAGCGCGCCATGGGGGGAAGATGGAGAAGGAACGGGGGGCCGCGGATAAGAAGGATGGCAAAGTGAACAAAGGTATATTTGATATACAGATTATTGATGTGTATTTTACTAGTGTTGGTAGCAACCCCTCGGTATTTGATACTGGTTCAGTTGCTAAGAGTAGTAACTTGAAACGGGAGTTGCGTAACGAATGTAAACTAGTTGAAGGGGAAGTGACGATGAGTGTTGGAAGTAGTTCCAAGATTGATATGATCATCATCGCACACTCCCTATACTTTCGGGATTAGTGTGGAACCTAAATAAGTGTTATTTGGTGTTGAGCATAAATATGATTTGATCATGTTTATTGCAATACGGTTATTCATTTAAGTAAGAGAATAAATTTTGTTCTGTTTACATGAATAAAACCTTATATGGTTACACACCCAATGAAAATGGTTCATTGGATCTCGATCATAGTGATACACATATTCATAATATTGAAACAAAAGATGCAAAGTTAATAATGATAGTGCAACTTATTTGTGGTAATCGCCGCTTAGGTCATATTGGTGTAAAGCGATGAAGAAAAATCCATGCCGATGGACTTTTGGAATCACTTGATTATGAATCATTTGATGCTTAAGTAACCATGCCTTTTGGGCAAGATGACTAAAACTCCGCTTCCTCCTAACAATGGAACAAGCTAACGACTTATTGGAAATAATACATACCGATCTATGCGATTCAATGAGTGTTGATGCTCGTGGCAAGTATCATTATTTTCTGACCTTCATAGATGATTTGAGCAGATATGCGATATCTTCTTGATGAAACATAAGTCTGAAATAGTTGAAAAGTTCAAAGAATTTCAGAGTGAAGTAGAAAATCATCGTAACTGTAAAATAAATTTTCTCGCGATCCGATCGTGGAGATGAATATTTGAGTTACGAAGTTTGGTCTTCATTTGAAACAATGTGAAATAGTTTCGCAACTCACGCCATATGGAACACCACAAAGATAATGGTGTGTCCGAAAGTCGTGAATCAAGCACTTTATTGGATATGGTGCGATCTATGATGTCTCTTATCGGTTTACCACTATCGCTTTTGGGGTTATGCATTAGAGTCACCGCATTCACGCTTAATAGGGAACCATCTAAATCCATTGAGGCGACACCATATGAACTATGGTTTAACAAAGAAACCTAAGTCGCTGCTTTCTTAAAGTTTGTAGTTGTGATGCTTATGTGAAAAAGTTTTCACCGATAAGCTCGAACCCAAATCGGAGAAGTGCGCCTTCATAGAATACCCAAAGGTAACTATTGGGTACACCTTCTATCACAGATCCAAGGCAAGTTATTCGTTGTTAAGGTGGATCCTTTCTAGAGAAGAAGTTTCTCTCGAAAGAAGTGAGTGGGAGGAAAATAAGAGCTTGATAAGGTATTTGTACCTTCTCCCGAATTGGAAAGTAGTTCATCACGTAAATCAGTTCCAAAGTGATTCCTACACCAATTAGTGAGGAAGCTAGTGATGATGATCATGAAACTTCAGATCAAGTTACTACAAAACCTCGTGGGTCTTCCAGTACAGTCCGCACTGCAGTGGTACGGTAATCCTATTCTCGAAGTCATGTTACTAGACCATGATGAACCTACGAACTATGAGGAAGCGATGATGAGCCCAGATTCCGCGAAATGGTTTGAGACAATGAAATCTGAGATGGGATCCATGTATGAGAACAAAGTGTGGACTTTGATGGAGTTGCCTCATGATCGGCAAGCCATATTATATAAATGGATCTTCAAGAGGAAGACAAATGCTGATAGTAGTATTACTATCTATAAAGCTCGATTTGTCGCAGTAAAGGTTTTCGACAAGTTCAAGGTGTTGACTACAATGAGATTTTTCTCAATCAGAAGCGATGCTTAAGTCTGTCCGAATCATGTTAGCAATTGCCACATTTTATGAAATCTGCAAATGGATGTCAAAACTACATTCTTTAATGGATTTATTAAATAAGAGTTGTATATGATGCAACCAGAAGGTTTTGTCAATCCTAAAGGAGCTAACAAATGTGCAAGCTCCAAATGATCCATCTATGGACTGGTGCAAGCATCTCGGAGTTGAATAAACGCTTGATAGTGTGATCAAAGATATGGTTTTATACGCACTTTTGGAGAAGCCTGTATTTACAAGAAAGTGAGTGGGAGCACTACAAAGCATTTCGATAAGTATATGTGAATGACATATTGTTGATCGGAAATAATGTAGAATTATTCTCAAAGCATAAAGGAGTATTTGAAAGGAGTTTTTCAAAGAAGGACCTCGTGAAGCTACAGACAAATTGAGCATCAAGATCTATTGAGATAGATCAAAAATGCTAGATAAGTTTTTCAATAAGTACATACCTTGTCAAGATTTTGAAGAAGTTCAAAGTGGAACAAAGAAAAGAAAAGTTCTTGCCTCGTGGTTGCAAAGGTGTGAAATTGAGTAAGACTCAAATCCCGACCACAAAGCAGTAAAATAGAAAAGAGAATGAAAGTCATTCCCTATGCCTCACCATAGGTTCTATAAAGTATGCTATGCTATGTACTGCATCTATTGTATACCTTGCTCAATTTGGCAAGGAGTACAACAGTGATCTAGGAGTAGATCATCGACATTGGTCAAGAACATCCTTAGTGAGGACTAAGGAAATATTTCTCGATTATGGAGGTGATAAAAGAGCCCGTCAGAAAGAGTTACATCGATGCAAGCTTTTTACACCGATCCAAATGACTCTAAGTCTCAATCTGGATACATATTGTAAAGTGGGAGCAATTAGCTAGAGTAGCCCCGCAGTAGCATTGTAGACATAGAATATTTGTGATAATACATAATGGCCTCAATGTGATGCACAATCTGACTAAGCTTCTCTCACGAGCAAAACATGATCATCCCTTAGTACTCTTTTGGGTGTTAATCACATAGCGATGTGAACTAGATTATCGACTCTAGTAAACCCTTTGGGTGTTGGTCACATGACGATGTGAACTATGGGTGTTAATCACATACAGATGTGAATATTAGTGTTGAATCACATGATGATGTGAACTAGATTATTGACTCTAGTGCAGTAGAATGAAGGAAATATGCCCTAGAGGCACAAACATTTCATGTATGACTATTGCCATTCTTGACTGCTGAATCATTTTGACAGATGAGTTTCTTGTATAAGTCATGATCATTGTTTTGACTAGGAGTCTCAAATGGTCGACATAAAGATTGATATATTGGAAGCCGTTTGACTGAAAGGTTCCATGAAAACAGAAGGTTACCGGAACTCCGGTCAATGGGCCTTGAGCGCAGGTCACGCGCCCTCCTTTCTAGTCCCAATAGGACAAGGAGATGGGGGGGCGCCTCTTCCTCTTTCCCTCCCTCATCTCTATTCCAACTAGAGTTTATTCGAGTAGGATTCTCCAGCGCCGCTTTCTGCTGGTCAAGATTTCACGTTTTATACGGCAGACACAAGTTGATTACGGATCGTTGCGGTGCTCCACCATATTCCACTTCGGCCATATCGTCATGAGCTTAGCGGCTAAGCCCCACGTACGTCATATCGTCATCGCGACACAACGTTATTCTTCCGCTGTTATGCCATCACCATGGTCTGGCGTGTGCGTAGGAAAATTTTGAAATTACTACGTTCCCCAACACGTAGTAATTTCAAAAAAATTCCTACGCACACGCAAGATCATGGTGATGGCATAGCAACGAGAGGGGAGAGTGTATGTCCACGTACCCTCGTAGACCGTAAGCGGAAATGTTATAACAACGCGGTTGATGTAGTCGTACGTCTTCACGATCCGACCGATCCAAGTACCGAACGCACGGCACCTCCGGAAGTTCAAGCACACGCTCAGCTCGATGACGCATCCCCGGCCCGATCCAGCAAAGCGCCGATGAGTTCCACAAGACGACGGGCGCAGGACGATGATGATGCTCCACCGGGCGCAGGCTTCGCCTAAGCTCCGCGACGATATGACCGGTGGAATATGGTGGAGGGGGCACCAGACACGGCTAAGGAAATCGCATCCATAGATCAACTTGTGTAGCCTGGGTGCCCCCGCCTCGTGATATAAAGGAGCAAGGGGGGGTGCGGCCAGCCCTAGGAGGAGGCGCTGAGGAGTCCTACTCCCACCGGAGTAGGACTCCCTTTCCTAGTTGGATTAGGACTTGGGGAGGGAAAGAGAAGGGGCGCCGCCTTCCTTGTCCTATTCGGACTAGGGGAGGGGGCGCGCCTGCCCCGGCCGCCCCCTCTTTCTCCCTCATGGCCCACTAAGGCCCATTAACCCCGGAGGGTTCCGGAATCTCTGTTCCTAAGAAAACTCGATTTCACCCGAACTATTCAAGTCCAAACATAGGCTTCCAATATATCAATCATTATGTCTCTAACATTTCGAGACTCCTCGCCATGTCCGTGGATCACATCCGGACCAACAAACTTCGCACATCAAAACTTATAAACTCATAATAAACTGGCCGTCAGAACGTTAAGCGTGCAAGGACCCTACGGTTCGAGAACTATGTAGACATGACCTAGAACTATTCTCGTCAATAACCAATAGCGGAACCTGGATGCCCATATTGGTTCCTACATATTCTTCAAGATCTTTATCGGTCAAACCGCATAACGACATACGCTGTTCCCTTTGTCATCGGTATGTTACTTACCCGAGATTCGATCGTCGGTATCCAATGCCTAGTTCAATCTTCGCTATCGCAAGTCTCTTTACTCGTTCCGTAATACGTCATCTCACAACTAACTTATTAGTTGCAATGCTTGCAAGGCTTATGTGATGTGTATTACCGAGAAGGCCAAGAGATACCTCTTCGACAATCGGAGTGACAAAACTTAATCTCGAAATACGCCAACCCAACATGTACCTTTGGAGACACCTGTAGTACTCCTTTATAATCACCCAGTTACGCCAGGACGCTTGGTAGCACCCAAAGTGTTCCTCCGTAAACGGAGTTGCATAATCTCATAGTTACAGTGAACATGTATAGGTCATGAAGAAAGCAATAGCAATGTACTAAACGATCAAGTGCTAAGCTAACGGAATGGGTCATGTCAATCACATCATTCTCCTAATGATGTGATCCCATTAATCAAATAACAACACATGTCTATGGTTAGGAAACATAACCATCTTTGATTAATGAGCTAGTCAAGTAGAGGCATACTAGTGACTGTATGTTTGTCTATGTATTCACACATGTATTACGTTTCCGGTTAATACAATTCTAGCATGAATAATAAACATTTATCATGATATGAGGAAATAAATAATAACTTTATTATTGCCTCTAGGGCATATTTCCTTCATATACCCATTAGAGGAAGGAAACGGTCCCATATAATCAAAGCCCCAAACATCAAATGGTTCAATAACAAGTGAATAGTTCATAGGCATTTCTTAACGTCTACTAATATTACCAATTCTTTGACATTCACCACAAGACAAGACAAACTCTTTAAAAAGAGTAGGCCAATAAAAACCGGATTGCAATACCTTATGTGCAGTTCTATCTCCAAATAAGTGGTGTCCTCCATAAGCCTCGGAGTGACACTTGTGTAGGATCTGCTCCTGCTCATGCTCAGTACACAACGCCTAATAACACCATCTACTCCTTCTTTATAAAGGTGTGGGTCATCCCGTATAATGTCTTAAATCATAGAAAATCTTTTTCTTTTGTTGGTATGTGAAACTAGGTGGTATAAATTTAGCAACAATGTAATTAGCATAATCAAGATACCATGGAGCAAAGACGAGAAGCATTTATGACAGCTAATTGTTCATCGTGAAAACTATCATCAATAGGTAGTGGGTCATCAAGAACATTCTCTAACCTAGACAAGTTGTCTGCAGAACGGGTTCTCAGCCCCTTTCTATCAATAATATGCAAATCAAATTCTTGTAGCAAGAGAACCCATCTAATAAGTCTAGGTTTAGCATCTTTCTTTTCCATAAGATATTTAATAGCAGCATGATTAGTGTGAACGGTTACTTTAGAATCAACAATGTAAGTTCTGAACTTATCACAAGCAAATACAACTGCTAAAAATTCTTTTTCGGTAGTAGCATAATTTCTCTGGGCATTGTCTAGAGTTTTACTAGCATATTGGATAACATTTAATTTCTTATCAACTCTTTGTCCTAGAACAGCACCTACAACATAATCACTAGCATCACACAAAATTTCAAAGGGTAAATTACAATCAGGTGGCTGAACAAATAGGTGCAGAAATCAAGGCTTTCTTAGGTATTTCAAATGCTTCTACACAATCATCATCAAAGACAAAAGGAACATCTTTTTGTAAGAGATTAGTCAGAGGGCTAGAAATTTTTGAGAAGTCTTTAATGAACCTCCTATAAAAACCGGCATGACCAAGGAAACTTCTTATGACTTTAATGTCCTTAGGACACGACATCTTTTCAATAGCATCAACTTTAGCTTTATCAACTTCAACACCTCTTTCAGAAATTTATGCCCCAAGACAATACCTTCATTAAGCATAAAGTGGCACTTCTCCCAATTCAAGACAAGATTAGTTTCTTCACATCTCTCAGAAACTCGATCAAAGTTGCTTAAGCAATCATCATAAGAAGTTCCATACATGGAGAAATCATCCATGAAAACCTCAACAATCTTTTCACAAAAGTCAGAGAATATAGCAGTCATACATCTTTGAAAGGTAGCAGGTGCATTACATAAACCAAAAGGCATACGTCTATAAGAAAAGATACCGAAAGGGCAAGTAAAAGTGGTCTTTTCCTGATCCTCTTTTGACACAGGTATTTGAGAGAAACCGGAATAACCGTCTAGAAAGCAAAAATGTGTGTGTTTGGATAATCTTTCTAGCATTTGATCAATAAAAGGTAAAGGGTAATGATCCTTTCTAGTAGCTTTATTTAATTTGCGGAAGTCAATTACCATTCTATAACCCGTAACAATTCTTTGTGGGATCAATTCATCTTTATCAAGAGGAACAACAAGAATACCTCCCTTCTTAGGGACACAATGGACAGGACTTACCCACTAACTATCAAAGAACGGATAAATTATACCTGCCTCGAGAAGCTTTAGTATTTCATTTCTTACCTGATGTAGGGTGGAACCCTAAACGGCCGATCTTTCACGAAAGGAGCGGATCCCAACTAAGAACACGAAGAACACGAGGGGAAAACGAGGGAAAACACAAGAGGAACTCTCAAACCAACAAGATTTAGTCACACATATGTTAAATCCTCGAAACACAAGGGGAGATACAAGATCCAAATCCAGCAAAGACAAACTCTTATATAAAGGAAAGCACTCCCGAGGACACATGAGTCTCATTATCGTCAAGCTAGTTTTATCATGCTCATATGATTCACGTTCGTTACTTTGATAATTTGATATGTGGGTGGACCGGTGCTTGGGTACCGCCTTCCTTGGACAAGCATCCCACTTATGATTAAACCCCCCGCCAAGAAGCATCCGCAACTATGAAAGAAGAATTAAGGTAAACCTAACCATAGCATGAAACATATGGATCCAAATCAGCCCTCACGAAGTAACACATAAACTAGGGTTTAAGCTTCACACTCTAGCAACCCATCATCTACTTATTACTTCCTAATGCCTTCCCCTAGGCCCAAAAAATGGTGAAATGTCATGTAGTCGACGTTCACATAACACCACTAGAGGAAAGACAACATACATCTCATCAAAATATGGAACGAATACCAAATTCACATGACTACTTATAACAAGACTTCTCCCATGTCCTCAGGAACAAACGTAACTATTCACAAATCATATTCATGTTCATAATCAGAGGGGTATTAATGTGCATAAAGGATCTGAACATATAATCTTCCACCGAATAAACCAACTAGCATCAACTACAAGGAGTAATCGACACTACTAGCAACCCACAGGTACCAATATGAGGTTTTGAGACAAAGATCGGATACAAGAGATGAACTAGGGTTTGAGAGGAGATGGTGCCGGTGAAGATGTTGATGGAGATTGACCCCCTCCCGATGAGAGGATCGATGGTGACGATTTCCCCCTCCCGGAGGGATGTTTCCCCTGCAGAACAGCTCCGCCGGAGCCCTAGATTGGTTCCGCCAAGGTTCCGCCTTGAGACGGCGGCGCTTCGTCCCGAAAGCTTCCTTCTGATTTTTTTCCAGGGCAAAAGAAACCTTATACCAGAAGATGGGCATCGGGGGGCTTCCAGGTGGCTCACGAGGCAGGGGGCCGCGCCCAGGGGGTAGGGCGCGCCCTCCACCCTCGTGGACAGTGGGTGGCTCCCCTCTGGTGCTTTATTCGCCCAATATTTTTAATATATTCCAAAACTGACTTTTGTGGAGTTTTAGGACTTTTGGAGTTGTACAAAATAGGTCTCTAATATTTGCTCCTTTTCCAAATTTCAAATGCAAGATTCTCCTCTTCATGTAAACCTTGTAAAATAAGAGAGAAAAGGCATAAGTATTGTGACATAATGTGTAATAACAGCCCATAATGCAATAAATATCGATAAAAAAGCATGATGCAAAATGGACGTATCAGCGCGCCATGGGGGGGAAGATGGAGAAGGAAAGGGGGGCCGCGCCTCCTTCCCCTAGTCCAATTCGGACTGCCCAGGGGGGAGCACGCCACCCCTTGTGGGCTGCCCTCTCTCTCCCCTATTGCCCATGTCGGCCCGTTACTTTCCCGGGGGGGGGGGGGGGGGTTTCCGATAACCCCTCGGTACTCCGATAAATACTCCAATCACTCCGAAAGAATTCCAGTGTCCGAATACTATCGTCCAATTCAATCTTTACCTTCGACTATTTTGAGACTCCTTGTCATGTCCGTGATCTCATCCGGGACTCCGAACAATCTTCGGCCACCAAAACACATAACTCATACTACAAATCGTCATCGAACGTTAAGCGTGCGGACCCTACGGGTTCGAGAACTATGTAGACATGACCGAGACACATTTCTGGTCAATAACCAATAGCGGAACCTGGATGCTCATATTGGTTCCTACATATTCTACGAAGATCTTTATCAGTGAAACCGCAATTACAACATATGTCATTCCCTTTGTCATCGGTATGTTACTTGCCCGAGATTCGATCGTCGGTATCTTCATACCTAGTTCAATCTCGTTACCAGCAAGTCTATTTACTCGTTCTGTAATGCATCATCCCGTAACTAACTCACTAGTCACATTGCTTGCAAGGCTTATCGTGATGTGCATTACCGAGAGGGCCTTGTGACGCCCTCGCTTCAATCGTACACTAATCATACACGCAAATGTGTACGATCAAGATCAAGGACTCACGGGAAGATATCACAACACAACTCTAGACACAAAATAAAATAATACAAGCTTTATGTTACAAGCCGTGGGCCTCGAGGGCTCGAATACATAAGCTCGAAACACAAGAGTCAGCGGAAGCAACAATATCTCGAAAGTACGTATATGAGTTAGACAAGTTTGCCTTAAGAAGGCTAGCACACAAGCAACATCGATCGCACAGGCAATGCCTCCCGCCTGGGAGCCTCCCAACGACTCCCGTCATCGGCGGCCTCCACGTAGTAGTAAGCACCGGTGGCATCTAGCTCCTGGCTCCGCCATCCGTTGCATCAACCGGAAAGAAGAAGAAAGGGGAAAAGGGGAGCAAAGCAACCGTGAGTACTCATCCAAAGTACTGCAAGCAAGGATCTACACTACATATGCAACATTATCAAAGGAAGGTCAGATATGTGGACTGGCTGCGTAAATGCTAGAATAGAGAGAAGGCCTAGTCCTATCGAAGACTAGCATCTTCGAAACCACCATCTTGCAAAGAACCGGAGGGAGTAGAGTAGCATAAAGTAAAGTAGTAGAAGTGTTATCAACCTCGCCAGAGATCCTTTCTCGACTCCCTGCGAGAAAGGCATCCCGAAGCCATACTATCCAGCTTATCATCACAATCAAATCCTCATCACCATCCAGTTCTCATCACAAGTATCCAGTTCTAGTTGTATCGATTGGGATACAACTCCAAGTGTCGCCACGTAGACAAAGCTATCGATAGATGTTTTTCACCGCAGGGTGCACCAACTTACCCACCACGCCGATTAACTCCGCCGGACACACTTTCTCGGTCATGCCCGCCTCGGCCAAACAATACGCCGCAACCCGACCTAGGCTTAATAGAGAGGCCAGCACGCCGACTAAACCTATGCCCCAGGGGTCATGGGCCATCTCCCGAACTCCTGCACGCTATGCGTGGGCGGCGATGAGCAGACCTAGCTACCTCCTTCAACAAGGCAAAGCGCTTAGGCAGTCCAACCCGGCCAGCGCCGGCCGTCACGACGCCTATTAAGCTTCGGCTGATGCATATGACGCAGTAACGCCCATACTATGCCCACGTGATGGTTAGTGCTATCAGCCAGAGGCCCTCGGATCAAATATCCAAATCGTAGTGGATTAGGAACGCAGCGGTAACAAGCAGAGACTCACGAAAGATGTGACCCCGCTTGCCCGCCTCGAGGACTTGCGGCAAGGGCTAGGAATGCCCGACCACGCCGTAATTATCTCGCTGGCACCCTCCGTGTCAACCCGTCTCCACATCACTCGCAATTAAGCTCGCGCGGGTACCCCTCGTGGCCTAATTCGCCTTCCAAGTAACAGGGGTAAAGTCCAAGTATCCGTGTGTCCAAACATCAAGGGGAAACCCGAGGAATCACCCCCAGTGAATTCCACTCGATGTAATCATCAAGGTGAACGTAAGAGGATTCACCCTCGAGGTCCACACTTGAGGGGTTGCACGACAGAGTCGTATCGGAAGTGGTTAAAGAGGAAATCACCCTCGATGACCACGACCGAATAGCTACACTACAGGGTTAACATCGGCATCGATGAGGTCTCACCCTCGGTACTCGATAGTAACCCAAAGTATTGTCGAGCAACTAAGGGGAAAGTGATGTGCGGTGTCGGGCCTGGTCTTCGATCCCGCTGATCGGGTCTTCAATGATGAAGCAGCAGGGCAACAAGGGCAAGGTGGGGGTCATCGATGGATCACTAACCAACCTATACTAAGCAGTTTAGGATAAGGTGTAGGTAATAACAAGCGTGCTATGCATCGTAATAGGAGCAAACAATAACAAGAGGCAAAATCTAATGCAAGCATGAGAGAATGGAATGGGCGATATCGGGATGATCAAAGGGGGCTTGCCTGGTTGCTCGGGCAAGGAGGGGTCGCTGCCGACGTAGTCGATCACAGTGACATCGGTCTCGGGTCTATCGGAGAGAAGGAGGGGAGAGAAACAATAAATTCACGGCAATAATACAAACAATATGCAGGACATGTCTAAATGATATGCAGAGGTGTTTTAACGCCTAACTAAATGATTTAATTTATTTAGGAATTTATTTGGATTTATTTAATTAAAGTTGGGCAATATTCATTCACTGTAATCGGTCTAAAAGTTCCATGATCATATAGCTATGGGCATCTGACAGGAATACGGAGGACGTATTCGGGTTCGTATTGAAATTCTAAGCAAGTTTAATGTAGAAAATAATTTCATCGGAGTTACGGATTATTTAAAATGATTTTCTAAAGTTTTAAATGATTATATTGATTTATTTAACTCCAAAATTTAATCAAGAATACTATTGTCACATAGTGCAGTGACCATAGTGTATGACAGTGGGGTCGAGTCAAAGTCAACAGCCTAGTCACCGTTGGAGGTCAACGCTGACCGGTCAAACAGAGGCAATGGGGCCCATCGTCAGAGACTAGTTTAATTAAGTAGCTTTAATTAGACTAAATTAATCAAAGTTAATTAGGTAGTTAACTAAGCAAATTAATTAATTAATCAAATTACTAATTAATTAAATAATTATTTCTATTTTTCAATTTCGTTTTTTTAACAGGGGCATGGGGACCCCTGGTCAGTGGCACAAGGCCAGGGGCTGTGCAGCCCAGGAGCGAGTGCCGCGGCACCCAGAAGGCCACCGGCGGGCACAACACCGATGGGGGAAGGGGCGAGGTCAGGCCAGGGTAGCTGCGGCCATCGCCGGACGGGCAGCAAGCGGTGCGCTGGCGGCGCCACCGTAGTAGCATTCGGGAGCAGCAGCGATGCGACATCGGTGCGAGGCGGCAAGCGCGTGGGTGGAGTGGCAGGACGCGGTGAGTGCACCGGGAAGGGCCGCGGTGCCCGGGCGCGTGCATTGGGCATGGCTGGAGCGGCACGGGCGCGGCGAGCGCACCGGGATGTGGTGGCCACATCGAGGCAGAGGGGGGAGAGAGGAGGACGGATGGCGGCTCACCCCCGCGTGGGAACACCGCGAGCTCGGCTCAAGGAGCCGTGGTTGAGGAGGAGGTCCAGGACGTCGCGATGATGAGGACGAGGCGGCAGCGACGCTGTCGGCGAGGTGGCGCCGGCGATCCGGCTTCGGCGCACAGTGGCGGGGGCGAAGGGGTCGGAGCGACGAGCGACGTGGACGAGGAAGTCCGGCGACGGGGGGGGAGGCTCCGTCTGGCGCGACGCCGCCTCGGGCGCGGTCGCCGAGGTTGCTGCCCCTCGATCTGGATCGGGACGGGGGGGGCAGAGGAGCGAGGGAAAACGTGGGGGAATGGGGGCGCGTGGGGAGGGAGTGGGGGAATGGGGCGACCGAGTTAGGGTTAGCGGGGGAGTGGGGGGCTAAGGAGGCCATTTGGGCACAGTGGGTCGGCCATCGGTGACCACCGGGCTAGACCCGGCGTGTGGGGGGGGGGGGGGGGCTTGTGTTCTTTTTTTTAAAGCTTTAGCATTTTCCTATTAGTATCATATTATTTTAGTTTTATAAAATGTAAAACTTACCTCTAAATTAGTATAATAATTTAGGCCACTTCCATCATAAGTTTAGTAGTTAAATAAATTAGTCTAGCATTTTTATAAGTGAAAAAGCATTTAAATAATTGATTTAGCCACTTAATTACCTTAGGGCATTAAAACACTTTACAAAAGGTTGGTTCACCACCATAATTAATTACGGAATATTTTCCACATGAGGAACATTTTAGCTTTCATGTTTGAGAAGTTTTGTATTTTAACATTAACTTGGATTTGAATTTGAATTCGTTTGAATGCAAATGAGGACTAGCAACAGTAGGAATGATGACGTGGCATCATTAGTAGGGGTTTACTGTAGCTTGATTATCCGGGCGTTACAAATCTCCTCCACTACAAGAAATCTCGTCCCGAGATTTAAGGGGTGGAGTAAGGGGGAAAGACTCAGGAAGGACAGAGCTCAACACAAGATAGGTACCTGGGGGCTATCTTGGTGAACGTGGCATAGAGGCATCTCTCGAGTTGAAATTGATGAAAGTCAACGAGAGCAAGGTAAGAAGGTACAAAGGAAGTTTCAACCGAATGGACAAATGATTGATACCTGGACAGAGTGTGAGAAAGGGGGTCCAGAGCATCGAAAGAATCATCTCTCGGAAGGTAGCTCGTGACAACACACAAAGCCAAGAGCATATGATACTCCGTAATAAAAGATATATCGGAGAGTCAGTTCCGATCCTGTGGAATCAGGTTATGGGCCCACCATGTGAGTTAAAAAGTACAAAGGGGCCGATAGCAAGGCATGTCGATGATAGATCGCCGCTTATGTTGCCAACAACGTAGGTACCAAGGGCGAGGGACGAAGAGAACTATTTTCCTGCTCGTTGAACGAGGCGGACCAGTAGGCAAAGTTCTCGTCCATCGGTGGTTACCAGAATGTCAACAACAATAGTAACAGGGTTTTACTGTAAGAGTTGTACACCATGATGTTTAATTAAGCAGAAGAATGTTACTGCTTAGATCATATAGATCACAAGAAGGTTAAACAAACCAATGGAAAGGAAAGTGAAATTATCGGATTAATCAGACCAATGGAAAGGAAAATGTGTTTACACACCAGAATTGGGAGTATATCCTTCCCAAGGAAGCGGAGCAGGATATACATGATATGGCAGCAAGTACAAAAGCATTTAGATAAAGGGGCGAGGAAGAATCATGATATTACCCATACAATAGGGTATGGATAATCGATCAAGGAACATTTCGTAATGCGCTTCCAATGTTCTTGTTGATGATCGGAGTACCACAGAGATGCTTCGGGATATCATTGACATGGTCATCAGGTAAAAGTCAGACTTTTGAATTCACAAAGGATCCTGCGGGAACTGCTAGAATAGTTCGCACAGTTTCATCATTGAAAGATGAGGATGTGGCCGATGGGTTCAGCAGCAATCCATCGACAGGTCAAAAGGATGTAATGCCAAAATGATATGAACAAAATTGTGTTGGGGGGGGGGGGCAAGAATGTTGTCGATGTTGACACAAACCATCGAGAGGCAAGGATGAAATTTCTAACCATGAATTCGATTGATATTTTGGAAGAGCTCAGAATGTTGATGAAGATCATGACACATTTGTCGAAAGATTTCATGAAGATGTAATCGATCAGCGATGACACCAAGCCAAAGGAATGATGAAGCGAAAGGTTATTGGAACCACGGGTACGACACAAACTTGAAATCAAGCTTGATGTTCAAGGCGAAATGATATGACGAGGAAGATCGACGTAGGCTTAGCTCATCATTGAAAATTATGCTCTGGGAAGAAGGACCAGGTAGCACAGTTAAAATTTAGCACGATAATGACATAGCCGTCCAGGCTAGGAATGACCTGAAGGATTATTAAACTCGTAAGCAATGAAAATTACTTAGAGTTATAGAATCAGAGTGCGGAATCGATTCAACCGATTCACTTATCGGTGTCCTCGAGTGATTAATAACTCAGATCCTGGGGGAAATCTGAAATCGGTGAGAAGCAATACTAGATGAAGACTCATAGGAAGCAACACAGTTCTTTGATATTCTCGAGATACCGGAGGATAATACTTGAAGAAAGATCAAAATAGAGGTTGTGGAGCTGCATTGATCTGCAGAAGACAAGTGTGTGAACTTGTCTGAGAAATGGAATCAAAGGGGAACAATCATGGTCAGAGCCACGGTTGCAAAGGACCAAACATAGATACCAGATGAACTTATAAAAAGGGGATTATTATTATCACAAGAAGCTTCCATGATAAGTTCCACATCGGGTCCATGGGCATGAACACAAAGTTCAAGGTCGACTCCCACTTCTTCAATGCATAACCTTCCATTCACTTCTTGCTTTCGATGAAGTCATAGTGTTGAAATTACATCAGGCAAAACGCCAGAAGAGTATGACTCGTGAAAACTCTCGGGTTCACATGGATTAAGGAAGGCATAGGTTCAACCCTTAGGGGCATCTTGGGAACATATACCACAAAATCCACGAGTAAAATAACACAAGCTCAAGGCGGAGCATGGTTGAGAAGGCGAGAGGATACAATTTACCAAAGGCAATGTGTATCGTGGAAGAGCGCACAAAATTTTGAATGTGAAGGAAGCTGCGGTTAACAATCCAACAAAGGATTCAACGGTCCTTAATGGATCTGATGTGAGTATCAAGACTCAATCAGAAGAAGGAAAGAATGCAAGGCATCGGATTATAGATATATCTGGATAACTTCAAAGCTTGAATACAAAGGAATTACGGTTCTCATATCAGAAGATCAGAAGCAGAGGCTCTGATCAAAAGATGAGTAAGTTGAATAGACTTAGAGGTGCACCCGATCAAATCTGGATTGAGCAAGAACTAGCTCATAACTGAAGCGATGTCGGAGCCGGAAAGAAAATTTCCAAGGATTAATTGATGGTTGCGAGTATTCGCTCACACGTTGAATCCATAGGAGCAGAATGACTACCACAAAGAATTTTAAAGAATATTGCTAGACATATGGAATTAATCCTAACGCAAGTAGGCAAGGAGAATCAAGAGCAATAGGCTGCAGAGGATTTTCAGAAGCTCACATTTTATTTCCAAGTATTTTGGAAAGCATATGAACAACTAGGGATGAACGGGTTCAGCAAATTATCCGTAGTGCAAAAAGAAGCCGCAAAGCAGAAGGCACAAAGGATTCTCGAAACAACGGAGAGTACATCTTGGAATAATAGGAGCAACTGGGTATGAAGGTGCAAGCGGCAAGGATGTTATTCACGGGGATTATCTGTGGTCAGGAACTACAAGGCAGTGGGCACAGGGTCTCGAGAAACATCGAGGAGTATCTGCAGAATCTTACGGCGAAGCAAGCGATCATCGATAATGTCGGGCTCTCCGGAGGAAGTGGGTACGAGAACCTAATGTCAGAGTTAGTAAAATATTTTAACCCGAATAGACTAGAGATCAGAGTCCCAGAATATAGACGAGTAATAAAAGATCCTAATACCACCCAATGGCGACATGGGCCCGTAAGCCACACAGCCAAGTTAGAAAAACGGTTTCCGATTTCTAAACTCAACTTCGGCCAAGGAGTTGGAAAGGGGGCTACCTATAGGCAGTCGGCTCTGATACCAACTTGTGACGCCCTCGCTTCAATCTTACACTAATCATACACGCAAATGTGTACGATCAAGATCAAGGACTCACGGGAAGATATCACAACACAACTCTAGACACAAAATAAAATAATACAAGCTTTATGTTACAAGCCAGGGGCCTCGAGGGCTCGAATACATAAGCTCGAAAACACAAGAGTCAGCGGAAGCAATAATATCTGAGTACAGACATGAGTTACACAAGTTTGCCTTAAGAAGGCTAGCACAAAAGCAACATCGATCGAAAAGGCAAGGCCTCCCGCCTGGGAGCCTCCTAACTACTCCTGGTCATCGGCGGCCTCCACGTAGTAGTAAGCATCGGCGGTGGCATCCGCTCCAGTGGCTCAAATCATCCGTTGCATCAACCGGAAAGAAGAAGAAAGGGGAAAAGGGGAGCAAAGCAACCGTGAGTACTCATCCAAAGTACTCGCAAGCAAGGATCTACACTACATATGCAACATTATCAAAGGAAGGTCAGATATGTGGACTGGCTGCGAAATGCCGTAATAGAGAGAAGGCCTAGTCCTATCGAAGACTAGCATCTTCTGGAAACCACCGTCTTGCAGCAACCGGAGGGAGTAGAGTAGCATAAAGTAAAGTAGTATAAGTGTTATCAACCTCGGCGCAGATCCTTTCTCGACTCCCTGCGAGAAAGGCATCCCAGAGCCATACTATCCAGTTATCATCACAATCAAATCCTCATCACCATGCGTTCTCATCACAAGTATCCAGTTCTAGTTGTATCGATCGATACAACTCCAAGTGTCCGCTATCAGAGGGACAAGGCTATCGATAGATGTTTTCTTCCCTGCAGGGTGCACCAACTTAACCACCACGCCGATTAACTCCGCCGACACACTTTCCTGGGTCATGCCCGACCTCGGCCAAACAATACGCCGCAACCCGACCTAGGCTTAATAGAGAGGCCAGCACTCGGACTAAACCTATGCCCCTGTGGGTCATGGGCCATCTCCCCGGAACTCACGCACATTGCGTGGCGGCGGTGAGCGTAACCTAGCTACCTCCTTCAACAAGGCAGCGCCACGCAGTCCAACCCGGCACAGCCCGCCGTCAGCCGACGTCTATTAAGCTTCGGCTAATGCATACGACGCACGCCCATAATATGCCCACGTGATGGTTATCGCTATCGTGCCGAGGCCCCTCGGATCAAATATCCAAATCATAGTGGATTAGGAACACGCGGTAACAAGCAGAGACTCATGAAAGATGTGACCCCGTTGCCCCGTCTCGAGGACTTGCGGCAAGGGCTAGGAATGCCCGGCCACGCCTCGTAATTATCTCGCGGGCACCCTCCAGGTCAACCCGTCTCCACATCACTCGCAATTAAGCTCGCGCGGTTACCCCTCAGGGTCGACCCGTCTTTCCAAGTAACAGGGATAAAGTCCAAGTATCCGTGTGTCCAAACATCAAGGGGAAACCCGAGGAATCACCCCCGGTGAATTCCACTCGATGTAATCATCAAGGTGAACGTAAGAGGATTCACCCTCGAGGTCCACACTTGAGGGGTTGCACGACAGAGTCGTATTAGAAGTGGTTAAAGAGGAAATCACCCTCGATGACCACGAACGAATAGCTACACTACAGGGTTAACATCAGAAGTACTGATGAGGTCTCACCCTCGGTACTCGATAGTAACCCAGTATTGTCGAGCAACTAAGGGGAAAGTGATGTGCGGTGCCGGGGCCTGGTCTTCGATCCCGTTGATCGGGTCTTCAATGATGAAGCAGGGGCAACAAGGACAAGGTGGGGGTCATCGATGGATCACTAACCAACCTATACTAAGCAGTTTAGGATAAGGTGTAGGTAACAATAAGGTGCTATGCATCGTAATAGGAGCAAACAATAACAGTAGCAAAATCTAATGCAAGCATGAGAGAATGGAATGGGCGATATCGGGATGATCAAAGGGGGGGCTTGCCTGGTTGCTCTGGCAAGGAGGGGTCGTCGTCGACGTAGTCGATCACAGGGGCGGCATCGGTCTCGGGGTCTATCGGAGAGAAGGAGGGGGAGAGAAACAATAAATTCACGGCGATAATACAAACAATATGCAGGACATGTCTAAATGATATGCAGAGGTGTTTTACTGCCTAACTAAATGATTTAGTTTATTTAGGAATTTATTTGGATTTATTTAATTAAAGTTGGGCACTATTCATTCACTGTAATCGGTCTAAAAGTTCCACGATCATATAGCTATGGGCATCGGCGAGAATACAGAGGACGTATTTGGGTTCGTATCGAAATTCTAAGCAAGTTTCATGTATAAAATAATTTCATCGGAGTTACGGATTATTTAAAATGATTTTCTAAAGTTTTAAATGATTATATTGATTTATTTAACTCCAAAATTTAATCAAGAATACTATTGTCACATAGTGCAAGGCTGACCATAGAGTATGACAGTGGGGTCGAGTCAAAGTCAACAGTCTAGTCACCGTTGACTGGGTCAACGTTGACTGGTCAAACAGGGCAATGGGGCCCACTGTCGTAGACTAGTTTAATTAAGTAGGTTTAATTAGACTAAATTAATCAAAGTTAATTAGGTAGTTAACTAAGCAAATTAATTAATTAATCAAATTACTAATTAATTAAATAATTATTTCTATTTTTCAATTTCGTTTTTTTTAACGAGGCATGGGGACCCACAGTGGTCGCACAAGGTCAGGGCTTGCAGCCGAGCGAAGCGCCAGCACCTGAAGAACACCGCGGGCACGACACCCGGCGGGGAAGGCGAGGTCGAGCCGAGTAGCAGGGCCGTTGCTTGAGACGGCGGCAAGCGGCGGGTCTTCTTGGCGCCAAATGTAGTAGCGATTCGGGAGCAATGGCGTCGCCATGCGAAGCGGCGACGGCGCATGGGTGGAAGCGGCAGACGCGGTGAGCGCCGGAAGAACGCGGTGCCGGCGCGTCACGTTGGGCATGGAAGCGGCACGGGCGCAGCGGCCACCGGGATGTGGTGGCCACATCGAGGCAGAGGGGGGAGAGAGGAGGACGGATGGCGGCTCACCCCCGTTGCAGGGGAACACCGGCGAGGCTCGAAGGAGCCGTGGTTGAGGAGGAGGTCGAGGACGACGCAATGATGAGGACGAGGCGCGGGCGGCGTCGGCGAGAGGTGGCGCCAGCGATCCGGCTTCGACGCCTGATGGCGAAGGCGAAGGGTCGGGCGACGAGCGGCGTGGACGAGGAAGTCCGGCGGCAGAGGCTCAGCGGCGTCGGCCTCGGGGCACGGTCGCCGGTTGCCGCCCTCGATCTGGATCGGGCAGAAGCGGAGCGAGGAAAACGTGGGGGAGTGGGGCGTGGGGAGGGAGTGGGGAATGGGGCGACCGAGTTAGGGTTAGCGAGGAGTGGGGGCTAAGGAGGCATTTGGGCTGGTGGGTTACAGTCTTGGCCAGTGGGCCGTTAGACCGTGTGTGGGGGCTTGTGTTCTTTTTTTAAGCTTTAGCATTTTCCTATTAGTTTCATATTATTTTAGTTTTATAAAATGTAAAACTTACCTCTAAATTAGTATAATAATTTAGGCCACTGCCATCATAAGTTTAGTAGTTAAATAAATTAGTCTAGCGTTTTTATAAGTGAAAAAGCATTTAAATAATTGATTTAGCCACTTAATTACCTTAGGGCACTAAAATATTTTACAAAAGGTTGGTTCACCACCATAATTAATTATGGAATATTTTCCACATGAGGAACATTTTAGCTTGCATGTTTGAGAAGTTTTGTATTTTGACGTTAACTTGGATTTGAATTTGAATTCGTTTGAATGCAAATGAGGACTAGCAACAGTAGGAATGATGACGTGGCATCATTAGTAGGGGTTTACTGTAGCTTGATTATTCGGGCGTTACAGGCCTTGAGATACCTCTCCGATACTCGGAGTGACAAATCCTAATCTTGATCTATGTCAACCCAACAAGCATCTTCGGAGACACCTATAGAGCATCTTTATAATCACCTAGTTACGTTGTGACATTTGATAGCACACAAGGTGTTCCTTCGGTATTCGGGAGTTGCATAATCTCATAGTCAAAGGAATATGTATAAGTCATGAAGATAGCAATAGCAATAAAACTTAACGATCATTATGCTAAGCTAACGGGTGGGTCCTGTCCATCACATCATTCTCCTAATGATGGGATCTCATTCATCAAATGACAACACATGTCTACGGTTAGGAAACTTAACCATCTTTGATTAACGAGCTAGTCAAGTAGAGGCATACTAGGGACACTTTGTTTTGTCTATTTATTCACACATGTATCAAGTTTCCAGTTAATACAATTCTAGCATGAATAATAAACAATTATCATGATATAAGGAAATATAAATAATAACTTTATTATTGCCTCTAGGGCATATTTCCTTCAGATCTTTCTAAGGCTCAAGTTAGATTCACCTAGAATGTACTCCCTCCGTCCCGAAAAACATGTCGCGGGCGCAGTTCATTGGTGATTTTGCAAAAAAGCCCTCGTAGTTTTAAAATCGTCTGAAAGAAGCCCCTCCGCCCCCTGTCTTCTTCCTCCGTCGTCGATAGGGGCCGGCGCCTCCCAGCTGCCGCCGCCGTCATCGCCGCCCATCAGGAAGTGCTCCGCAGCCGTCGCCAAGTACCTGCTCCGCCGCCGCCGTCGCCAAGTACCTACTCCGCCACCTCCCCCACTCAGACTTGCGTCGCCACAATCCCCTCCCGCCTCGATTACCTGCGGGCGTCGTCGGGACCTCCGGCCACGTCCTCCTCGAGCCCGCGTGCATCCACCTCGAGTTCTAGCGCATCCTCCTCAAGCTTCAGCGCATCCTCCTCGAGCTCCCGCGTGTGCGCCGCTGCAATTCCTCCCGGCTAGATCCCTTACGGGCATCACCGGAAATTGCCTCCATGATCCGGTGGACCAGGATCTCGCCGCTGCCTCCTCGATCTCCCACGCGTCCTCCTCAATCTCCCGCGCGAGCCCGTGCAGCTCCTTCTTCTCTGCCCGCGCGCCCGTGCGGCTGCTTCTCCCCTACCACCGGTGGAGCTCCTCTACCCGTACAACTTCTGCTCATCTACTAGTACTGCTGCTTGTGCGCCTGCGTCTTGCCGCCAGAGCTCCTGCTCGTCGGGGAGGAAGAAGGTACCGTAAGGAGTTGCTCCTCTGCTCCCTGTCGAATATGATCGTATTGTAAGGAGTTGCTTTCTGCTCTCATTCGTCGGGAAGAACAATGTTAATCAATATGATTAGTGTTGCGAAAAAAATCAGTAGATATGTCAGTGAGCAATTATGATTTGAACAAACACTATCAAGTGTAAACTGTACTCGTGAAAGGTATGGAGTGGATGTGGAGTGTAAACTGTCAAGTGTCAATTATGATCAGAGTATAATTCAGTCAGTCAATGGAGTGTAAACTGTCAAGTGTCAATTATGATCAGAGTATAATTCAGTCAGTCAAGTGTCAATCATGATCAGAGTATAATTCAGTCAGTCAAGTGTCAATTATGATCAAAATATAATTCAGTCAGTCAATGGAGTGTAAACTGTCAAGTGTCAATTATGATCAGAGTATAATTCAGTCAGTCAATGGAGTGTAAATTGTCAAGTGTCAATTATGATCAGAGTATAATTCAGCCAGTCAAGTGATGATCAGAGTATAATTCAGTCAGTCAAGTGTCAATTATGATCAAAGTATAATTCAGTCAGTCAATGGAGTGTAAACTGTCAAGTGTCAATTATGATCAGAGTATAATTCAGTCACTCAAGTGTCAATTATGATCAGAGTATAATTCAATCGATCGATGGGAATTTATAAAGCTCTTTATCTTCATCTTGCTCTGTTATGGGGACATGGCAGACCAAAACCTCACAGTTTTTAGGATTCATTAGTCTCCAAACCTGAACAATAGAAAGCAACTTGATGGGAATTGATGATAGTCAATATCTTTGGTAAACCAAGCATTAGATAATCAACTTCAAGAATTGTGTATTTTGCATGCTCCCCTTCCACACACCCGGACTAACCATAACCAGGTTTCTATCTAGAGATCAGATGATCATATATTTTGTCTTATTTAAAGCTATATAAGAGAACCTTCTTTTTTAGAAAGATTTGATATCTATATAGCGTTACCGAGAGCGAGCACCTAGCATGCCTGCAATTTCCATTGTACATTTACTATGCCATTTCATCAAGTGCTAGTAGAATTTTCCCCGACATGTCTGAAAGTCAGATCTATTTTACGAAGCTGGCTTATCAAGTTATATCAAGGAATGTAAGCTTTTATTAAAAAAAGGAATTTAAGTTGAATAGCATGAACCAAAGCAAAACTCAAATAGAACAATCCAAAACATGACACATGAAAGATGTCTAATAATCTAATGCAGGTCACAAACTCCATTGCAGCATCTTCAACTCTTCCGCACTAGCTTCACGGTTCGGTTCTCTCCCATCAAAGAATTCACCTTGCAAGCCAATACACACAATAGCCCAAACGGCGGGGTTATGTCCGAGAATATGCATTTTCATCTTATGCTTCCAACTAGCAAAATTAGTGCCATCAAAGTAAGGACCTCTACGGTGATAATTTCCCTCGCTAGCCGCCATACTCTCCTAGGTTGTGAAACCAAGGCAATGACCACCAAAAGCTATGGAAATCAAAGCAAATGGAGACCAAAGCTCTGATACCACTTGTAGGACCTTGAAGTATGTCTAGAGGGGGTGATTAGACTACTTGACCAATTAAAAACTTAACATTTTCCCAATTTTAGACTTTGGTAGATTTTAGCTATCTTTGCACAAGTCAAGCAATCTTCACACAATTCAAGCAAGCATGCAAAGAGTATATAGGCAGCGGAAACTAAAGCATGCAACTTGCAAGAATGTAAATGGAAGGGTTTGGAGGATTCAAACGCAATTGGAGACACGGATGTTTTTGTCGTGGTTCCGATAGGTGGTGCTATCGTACATCCATGTTGATGGAGACTTCAACCCACGAAGGAGTAGCAGTTGCTGTGAGTCCACGGAGGGCTCCACCCACGAAGGGTCCACGAAGAAGCAACCTTGTCTATCCCACCATGGCCGTCGCCCACGAAGGACTTGCCTCACTAGCGGTAGATCTTCACGAAGTTGGCGATCTCCTTGCCCTTACAAACTCCTTGGTTTAACTCCACAATCTTGTTGGAGGCTCCCAAGGTGACACCTAGCCAATCTAGGAGACACCACTCTCCAAGAAGTAACAAATGGTGTGTTGATGATGAACTCCTTGCTCTTGTGCTTCAAATGATAGTCTCCCCAACACTCAACTCTCTCTCTCACATGATTTGGATTTGGTGGAAAGAAGATTTGAGTGGAAAGCAACTTGGGGAAGGCTAGAGATCAAGATTCATGTGGTTGGAATGGAATATCTTGGCCTCAACACATGAGTAGGTGGTTCTCTCTCGAGGCTGGTAAGTTGGAAGTGTAGGTTTGTTCGATGGCTCTCTCCACGAATGAAGAGGAGGTGGAGGGATATATATAGCCTCCACACAAAATCTAACCGTTAAACACAATTTACCAAACTCGGTGGGACCGAATCAACAAACTCGGTCGGACCGAATCAGGAAATAATGGGACCGGTAGGGGTTTCGGTGGGAGGGACATGCAACTCGGTAGGACCGATATGGTTAGGGTGAGGGCATAACGTAATCTTGGTGAGACCGATTACACAAACTTCGGTGAGACCAAATTTGGTAATTAGCTAACCAAAGAGTTGGTCAGGTAAACTCGGTGGGACCGATTCGCTCTTTCGGTGAGACCGAAAAGTTACGAAAGGGAAACAGAGAGTTTACATTGCAATCTCGGTGGGACCGATCGCTCACTTTGGTTAGACCGAAACGTTACGAAGGGAAACAGAGAGATTACAATCCCATCTCGGTGAGACCGAGATCCCTATCGGTGAAACCGATTTGCCTAGGGTTTGTGGCAGTGGCTATGACATTTGAACTCGGTGGCGCCGGATAGAAAGAATCGGTAGGACCGATTTTGACTTTAGGTTTAGGTCATATGTGGATGTGAGAAAGTAGTTGAGGGTTTTGGAGCATATCACTAAGCACATGAAGCAAGAGGCTCATTAAGCAAGACCTGATCCCTCCTTGATAGTATTGGCTTTTCCTATAGACTCAATGTGATCTTGGATCACTAAAATGTAAAATGTAGAGTCTTGAGCTTTTGTGCTTGAGCCAATCATTTGTCCTTAATATTTTGAGGGATCCACTTTCATCATCCATGCCATGCCATTCATTGAGCTTTCCTGAAATATTTGTCTTGTAATAGCATTAACTCAATGAGCTATATGTTGTTATGAATTACCAAAACCACCTAGGGATAGTTGCACTTTCAATCTCCCCCTTTTTGGTAATTGATGACAACATATAGATCAAAGCTTCGACAAATGATAATAAGATTGAAAAACATCGTCGCTTCGAGAGGTATGTCATAAGCAAGAGCTCCCCCTAAATTTGTGCATATTTTAAGATTTGCTTTGGACTGCAAATGCACAAGGAATTAGGCTCATGGGTTACTCTTCCATGATACATACATCTTGGTGGAGCGCTCAAAATAATAAGGATTGAATACATGCACTCATCACCAAGCACAGTGAATGATCATATAAGGGTAAGTAAGATAATATCATATAACAGGCATAAGTGTAGCTTATGATCAAACACATGATCATCAATGTCTCACAGGTAATAGCGTAGAATCTCAAGCAATCAAAGGCAAACAAAGTTCAACCAAGAAGACAAGAGAGAACAAAAGAAAACTCTCTCTCTCTCTCGAAGCCCTATGATCTATACATTTTTCTCCCCCTTTGGCAACAAGTTACCAAAAAGTTCCTAGAAAATGCATAGCACTATATCGTCTCTCGTGCTTGGTCTTGGTGGTGGCGTAGAGATGGCTCCTTGGACAAAGACTTGATTGATGTGGAAGGAGCTGAAGGAGTTAGTCTTTGGAGGCTGGTTCTTATTTGGAGGCTGTGGCTGGAAGCGAGATGAAGTGACTCGTGTATGCATTCTTGGCTCTGCGGTGATCTCCGAGTTCGAGGCACTCTGGCAAATGCATCGATTGTTGTCTTGCCCTTCCTCTCCTGCATGTCATCCTGTAGCTGCTCCACAACCGATCAATCTCGAGTTACTTTGACATCAAGATCATAGAATTTTTGTTCCATGATTCTTTCCAGGCTCTCCTGGTTTTGAGTTAGGGTGGCCAACCCCTTCTCAATCCGCAGAGTTGATGCTATCAAGTAACCAAGCTGGTCCTGCTTGTTCTTCAAAAAGTACTCATATGCCTCTGCTAGAGTTGGCATCTTGGCAGCCTTCTCTTTCCTTGCTTTCTCCTTCTTTTCTTGAGCTTGTACTGATGATGGTTCATTCTCAGTCACTACAACTTGATTGTCCTCAAAGTCAGGATAGAGAACAAGGTGTTCCTTATCCAACAGATACTTCCCTGTGCCCATCTTTGAGTTAATCAACTCCTGAATTTGTGGGGCATATCCACAGCTCCTCTTTTGGTCTCTTCTTTGTCCTCTTGATAGTTTCAACTATGAGGCTCATGACCTTGAATTTTTGGGGCACATCAAATATGTGTAGCAAATTAATTGCATGCCCTCTGATCATGTTGTGGTCACCTAATTTGGGCAACAGAGTGTGCCTTAGGATCCAATTGATCGTTGGCAGCCCTGACAGAAGAAAATGAACTGACCCAAACTTGAGAGTCTTAAGTGCCTCATCTGGGATCTCCTTGTACATCTGTGACATAGAGTTGTGATCCATCTTCTTCTTGGCATAAACGTCCAAGTCATCTTCACTCTCCTTTGGGGCATTGATCAGACTTGCCCATTCTTCAATGGTTGATTGGTATCTCGTTCCTTCAGACATCCAAACTATCCTGCCATCTGGATAGAAATGTGTTGTGGAGTAGAATTGCATAATGAGCTCATCATTCCAGTTTGTGAGCTTCTACCCAACAAAGTCTGCAACTCCACACGCACTGAAGTTGTCATACACTCCAGGATAGTGTTCTTCATTTTCCTGTATGTAGGTCCAGTCGACCCACCTCATATCACATACTATGGGCTTCTTGTCCAACAAGATTGTCTTATAGAAGTCCTACTACTCCTTTGTGTGGAACCTGTAATCAACAGCAGTCCTTCTCCTGGTGGCATATGGATCTGACTCTCTCCATAGCCTCAACCCTAAGTCTCTCCTGATCTTCATGTTCTCAGCCACAGGATGAGCATCATTGTGGTCTGGAATCTTGGGTTTGAGCTTCCTTAGGACTTGCCCTTCATCATCTTCCTCGTGACAACATCGAGCACTTTGGGGCCTTGTTCTTTTCAAATTTGGTATACTCACAGTATTTCTCTTAGGTGCACTCTTTGGCTTGGAGGCAGCTTTGGGTGCTTCTTTGGGCTTTGAAGTTGCAGCCCCTGACTTTATAGCATCACCCATCAGCTTTTGTGCCTTGGGTGCTGGTGCAGCAACCTCTTCTTCCATCATGGAAGGCTTTCCTATTACTCTGGCCATGGTCTTCTTGACCCTTTCCTTCCTTTTCTTTCCTTCTGCAGCAGGCTCTTTGGGTTGGGTTTCCAAAGATGCTTGAGTGGAGACCCTGGCTTTAGACATTGGTTGTCTTCCTGCAGCCTTTTGATCTTCATCCACGGCTTTATCATAGCTTGAGCTGTACTCCTTCTTGAGTACTTTCTTCTTTGAAAGAGCCTCATCCTCAACTTCCACATAATCCTCATCCTCAGACTCTGAGGTTCTCTTCTTCCTTGTGCTAGTGGCAGCTTTGGGCAAATTGCTGGGAGTGCTTCTGCTCCCCTCATCTGAGCTGCTAGAGGGACTAGTGCCCTCACTCATGTGAATCTGCTCTTCTGACTTGTTTTGGCTGTCACTTTGGTCTGACATGCTGCACACAATGACTGCTAACCCAGTGAATAGTTATAGATGAGGTAGAGTGGATGAGCATCACAAAATGCAGAGATTTTTGCAAAAGAATGATTAAAAAAAACTTTGTTTTAGTTTTCCATAGAAAGCATTTCGGATCTACCGATTTTCAAACTCGGTGATACCGAAGCAGTTTTGGAACCTAAACTAGTGAACTCGGTCAGACCGAGTCACAGTTCGGTGGCACCGAGACTGCTAGGGTTTCACAAAGTTTTAAAATCAGTCACACCGATTAGCAATTCTCGGTCAGTCCGAGAGTTACTAGTGCAATGGCGTTAGCCAAATCGGTGGGACCGAGTTTTTCAACTCGGTGGGTCCGAGATGGTTTCGGCGGAAACCTAACCCTAAATTTTCGAATCACATCTATTCTAAGGATTGTTTTGACTAGATAGAGGTGTTTCAATCGTGGCAAGAAGCAGAATGAACACAATGTGCTGAGAATCAGACGAGGATAGCACTGTGATCGAGTTCATACCCTAGTTCGGCGGTGAACTCGCTACGGCGGCAACGGCGGAGATGAAACCCGTTGACGGCGGCGGAGACCCGGCTGACGGGGAGGCGGCTGGCGTCGAAGTCGATGATCCGGAGACCTAGTAGGCAGAGCGAGCTATGCGCGGGCGAAGAGTTTCGGAGAAAGTTTTCCAAAATTTTCCCATGTGAATATATAGCCCGACACTATCAGTGTGACCGAGTGGAACAACTCGGTGGCACCGAGATGCATAATCATTACTTGATTCTGACAACTCGGTGTGACCGAAAAGTTCAAATCGGTTGCACCGAGATGAAAACCTAGATCGACTTAGTGATCTCGGTATGACCGAAATGGATGAATCGGTCGGACGAAAATCACAAAGAAGTTTTGGAAGTTTTAAGTCTATGACGAATCGGGGACTCAAGTGCTCCTCACACGCAGTGGTTCGAATCGACTTGATCAAATTTTGTGATGTAGCATGAATAGAGTTTGAGACGAGAAAAGCATAGATAGCTAGAGAAGGTTCTTAGGCATTCTTGTCCATCCACTTGGCCAAAGAAGAAGAAACCAATCAATCAAAACAACAAGTGGATGTCCTCGAATGAGTAAAATATGCAACCAACATGCTCACACAATAAAATGACAAATGAAATATGTGACAAAGCATGCACAACCAATTCTAGCGTCTATCAAACAATTGGCGATGACTAGGTCATCTATATATGAGTATATTGACTTACGAGTCAAATGAGAACATTTGATCATAGGTCATACTCATCGTTTAAGCTCAAGTGGGGTTACCACTTTTACATAAAGCATTTATGTGTTCACATCATTAGAGTTGCTTTGACTCAATACTTAGAGTTAAGATCCCCCTAGATGTGAGATCCCCCCTTAGAGGGATGAACTAACCTTGGGTTTTGTCGATGATGACTTCACGTAGGTGTTCAAGATGTGGATGCTCAATGTTGATGTAGATCTTTTCGGAGCAAACCTTTGGAGTCAGTTGCACTTTCAATACCTACATGGGTTAGTCCCACAAGGAACAAACAAGAATATCCATAGACATAGAGTGATGCATTCACAAAATGATGTCCATGAAAACATTAGGTTACCTTGTCCCTTGCCTTACCAACATGAGGGTTTGTGACTCCTTGAACTAGTGCAAGATATGGAAGATGATTGCACTTGTCCTTGCCATAATGATATGAGTGAATAATGTTGGCGGAGTCACCCTCAAGAACTCTCTAGTTCTTCTTCTTGGGATCCACATCATCTTGATGGGAATCCTTGGTGTAGTAGTTGTACTTGATGAAGTAGAACTTGGCGTAGTCTTGGGAACCCACTTGACCAAGGCCTTAGGTGCTTCTTCAAATGCATCAATCTCCTCTTGAAGCTTGTCCTTGCCTTTGTTCTTGTGGTCTTGTGGTGGAAGATCATCTTGTGCTTGTGTTCCCTTGAAGGAAGTAGGATCATACTTCTCTTGTTGAGGAACAAACTTCGTCTTGGGGTATTGATCTTCTTCCCACTCTACTCCATTGGCATTGAACTTTCGTTCAAAACCAACTCCCTGATTCTTCCGGTGCCTTCCTTGCTTGCGTACAATTTCCTCAAATTGCTTACTCCCGGCAAGGCTCTTGTATACACCTTTCTCTATAATTCCCTTCAATAAGCTGTTTTCTTGCTCTAGAGTAACTTGGCCAAGAGAATCATTAGTGGAATCAAGAGAACTACTAGAAGCAACAATATTGGATTTAGCATTGTTATTGTTACTACTAGAGGAAGAATCTTTCTTGTTCTTGTTACTAGACTTGACTTGAGGCATGTAAGTAGATAAGAGTAAACGCTTGCAATGTAAGAAGAACTTTTCTTACGGAGATCATCATTGATTGCTTTTAGGAACTCATGCTCTTGCTCAAGATTGAGTTTTTCAAAGCGTAACTTCTCATGAGCCCTTAAAAGTTCTCGATGATCTTCGAAGATAGTTTCATGAGCTAACTTAAGAGTGTTTAGATCTTTAGTTAGGCGCTCAATCTTCTCCTTATCACTGCTATTCGTTTCATCTTGATTAGCATGATTAATTGATGTTTCATCATAGTATTCATCACTAGAGTTGTCAACAAGTAAATCATCATCACCTAGCAAGTCATCTTCATCACTATTAAAATCCACATACTCGGGGTGTGTTACCTTAGGACCTTTGGCCATGGAGCATCTCCCAATTCCTTCATTTGGTGAATCAAATATGTCGTAGGAGTTGGTTGACACAAGTGCTAGACCGGCAACACCTTCATCTTGAGTGTACTCAGAGTCGGAGTGATAGCTTCTCTCAGAGTGATTGTCGGAGTCGAAGCCGGATACCCATTCACCAACGTGAGCTTGATGTCTTCGTTTTGTGTAGCTCTTTGATGACTTGTCCTTCCTTTCCGAACCCTTGCTTCTCCGTGAGGGTCTTCGTTCATAACGATCATCTCTACTCCTTCTCTCTCTTGGTGGTGATTCTTCTCTTCTACTTCTTCTCTTGGGAGAATCTTCTCTTCTTTTGTAGGGTGTCGTACACTCATTGGAATAGTGTCTGGGTCTCCCACAATTGTAGCAATTGCGCTCTCGACTAGAAGATCTTTTGTCATTGTAGGACCTTGACTTAGAGCTTCTTTCTTTGCTTCTACTCTTGTAGAATTTGTTGAAGTTCTTCACCATTAGGCTCAATTCTTCATTGATGGTTTGTTTCTCACTTGATGATGTGGGGGTTTCACATGAGGCTTTGTAAGCACCACTCGACTTGTTGTGAAGTTCCTCCTTATCCTTGAGTGACATCTCATGAGCAACAATTCTTCCAATGACTTCCGTTGGCTTGAGATCTTTGTAATTTGGCATCATTTGGATCAACGTGCACACGGTATCATATTTTCCATCCAATGCTCTTAGGATCTTCTTGATGATGAATCTGTCGGTCATCTCTTCACTTCCTAAGCCGGCAATCTCATTTGTGATAAGAGCAAGCCTAGAGTACATTTCAATGACACCTTCACCATCCTTCATTTTGAACTTGTCAAAAGGCTGACTTTGGAGCACATCCAACTTGGATTCCTTGACGGAGTCGGTACCTTCATGCATATCAATCAAAGTGTCCCAAATTTCCTTTGCATTCTCAAGGCGGCTGATTTTGTTGAATTCTTGAGGCACAAGCCATTGAAGAGGATATCACAAGCTTGAGCGTTGTATTGCAGCATCTTCAACTCTTCCGCACTAGCTTCACGGTTCGGTTCTCTCCCATCAAAGAATTCACCTTGCAAGCCAATACACACAATAGCCCAAACGGCGGGGTTATGTCCAAGAATATGCATTTTCGTCTTATGCTTCCAACTAGCAAAATTAGTGCCATCAAAGTAAGGACCTCTATGGTGATAATTTCTCTCGCTAGCCGCCATACTCTCCTAGGTTGTGAAACCAAGGCTATGACCACCAAAAGCTATGGAAATCAAAGCAAATGGAGACCAAAGCTCTGATACCACTTATAGGACCTTGAAGTATGTCTAGAGGGGGGGTGATTAGACTACTTGACCGATTAAAAACTTAACCTTTTCCCAATTTTAGACTTTGGCATATTTTAGCTATCTTTGCACAAGTCAAGCAATCTTGACACAATTCAAGCAAGCATGCAAAGAGTATATAGGCAGCGGAAATTAAAGCATGCAACTTGCAAGAATGTAAAGGGAAGGGTTTGGAGGATTCAAACGCAATTGGAGATACAGATGTTTTTGTCGTGGTTCCGATAGGTGGTGCTATCGTACATCCACGTTGATGGAGACTTCAACCCACGAAGGGTAGCAGTTCTTGTGAGTCCATGGAGGGCTCCACCCACGAAGGGTCCACAAAGAAGCAATCTTGTCTATCCCACCATGGCCGTCGCCCACGAAGGACTTGCCTCACTAGCGGTAGATCTTCACGAAGTAGGCGATCTCCTTGCCCTTACAAACTCCTTGGTTCAACTCCACAATCTTTTCGGAGGATCCCAAGTGACACCTAGCCAATCTAGGAGACACCACTCTCCAAGAAGTAACAAATGGTGTGTTGATGATGAACTCCTTGCTCTTGTGCTTCAAATGATAGTCTCCCCAACACTCAACTCTCTCTCACAGGATTTGGATTTGGGGGAAAGAAGATTTGAGTGGAAAGCAACTTGGGGAAGGCTAGAGATCAAGATTCATGTGGTTGGAATGGAATATCTTGGCCTCAACACATGAGTAGGTGGTTCTCTCTCGTAATCGGTAAGTTGGAAGTGTAGGTTTGTTACGATGGCTCTCTCCACGAATGAAGAGGAGGTGGAGGGATATATATAGCCTTCACACAAAATCTAACCGTTACACACAATTTACCAAACTTCGGTGGGACCGAATCAACAAACTCGGTCGGACCGATTCAATAAACCTAGTGATCGTTAGTGGTTTCGGTGGGATCGACATGCAACTCGGTAGGACCGATATGGTTAGGGTTAGGGCATAACGTAATCTCGGTGAGACCGATTACACAAACTCGGTGAGACCGATTTTGGTAATTAGCTAACCAGAGAGTTGGTCAGGTAAACTCGGTGGGACCGATTAAGCTCTTTCGTGAGACCGAAAAAGTTACGAAAGGGAAGCAGAGAGTTTACATTGCAATCTCGGTGGGACGATCGCTCACTTGGTTAGACCGAAACGTTATGAAGGGAAGCGGAGATTACAATCCCATCTCGGTGAGACCGAGATCCCTATCGGTGAAACCGATTTGCCTAGGGTTTGTGGCGGTGGCTATGACATTTGAACTTCGGTGGCGCCGGATAGAAAGAATCGGTAGGACCGATTTTGACTTTAGGTTTAGGTCATATGTGGATGTGAGAAAGTAGTTGAGGGTTTTGGAGCATATCACTAAGCACATGAAGCAAGAGGCTCATTAAGCAACACCTCATCCCTCCTTGATAATATTGGCTTTTCCTATAGAGTCAATGTGATCTTGGATCACTAAAATGTAAAATGTAGAGTCTTGAGCTTTTGAGTTGAGCCAATCCTTTGTCCTTAATATTTTGAGGGATCCACTTTCATCATCCATGCCATGCCATGCCATTCATTTAGCTTTCCTGAAATATTTGTCTTGGAATAGCATTAGCTCAATGAGCTATATGTTGTTATGAATTACCAAAACCACCTAGGGATAGTTGCACTTTCAATCTCCCCCTTTTTGGTAATTGATGACAACATATAGATCAAAGCTTCGACAAATGATAATAAGATTGAAAAACATTGTCGCTTTGAGAGGTATGTGATAAGCAAGAGCTCCACCTAAATTTGTGCATATTATAAGATTTGCTTTGGACTGCAAATGCACAAGGAATTAGGCTCATGGGTTACTCTTCCATGTCACATACATCTTGGTGGAGCGCTCAAAATAATAAGTATTGAATACATGCACTCATCACCAAGCACAGTGAATGATCATATAAGGGTAAGTAAGATAATATCATATAACAGGCATAAGTGTAGCTTATGATCAAACACATGATCATCAATGTCTCACAGGTAATAGCATAGAATCTCAAGCAATCAAAGGCAAACAAAGTTCAACCAAGAAGACAAGAGAGAACAAAAAAAAACTCTCTCTCTCTCTCTCGAAGCCCTATGATGTATACATTTTTCTCCCCCTTTGACAACAAGTTACCAAAAAGTTCCTAGAAAATGCATAGCACTATATCGTCTCTCAAGCTTGGTCTTCAGCTGGTGGCGTAGAGATGGCTCCTTGGGCCGAAGACTTGATTGATGTGGAAGGAGTGAAGGAGTTGGTCTTGCGGTTGGTTCTTATTTGGAGCTGTAGTTGGAAGCAGATGAAGTGACTCGGTGTGCATTCTTGGCTCTGCGGTGATCTCTGAGTTTGAGGCACTCTGGCAAATGCATCGAGTTGTTGTCTTGCCCTTCCTCTCCTGCATGTCATCCTGTAGCTGCTCCACAACCGATCAATCTCAGTAACTTTGACATCAAGATCATAGAATTTTTGTTCCATGATTTTTTCCAGGCTCTCCTGGTTCTGAGTTAGGGTGACCAACCCCTTCTCAATCCGCAGAGTTGATGCTATCAAGTAACCAAGCTGGTCCTGCTTGTTCTTCAAAAAGTACTCAGATGCCTCTGCTAGAGTTGGCATCTTGGCAGCCTTCTCTTTCCTTGCTTTCTCCTTCTTTTCTTGAGCTTGTACTGATGATGGTTCATTCTCAGTCACGACAACTTGATTGTCCTCAAAGTCGGGATAGAGAACAAGGTGTTCCTTATCCAACAGATACTTCCTTGTGCCCATCTTTGAGTTAATCAACTCCTGAATTTGTGGGGCATATCCACAGCTCCTATTTTGGTCTGCTGCTGTCCTCTTGATAGTTTCAACTATGAGGCTCATGACCTTGAATTTCAGGGCACATCAAATATGTGTAGCAAATTAATTGCATGCCCTCTGATCATGTTGTGGTCACTGATTTGGGCAACAGAGTGTGCCTTAGGATCCAGTTGATCGTTGGCAGTACAGACGTAAGAAAATGAACTGACCCAAACTTGAAAGTCTCAAGTGCCTCATCTGGGATCTCCTTGTACATCCGTGACATAGAGTTGTGATCCATCTTCTTCTTGGCATAAACGTCCAAGTCATCTTCACTCTCCTTTGGGGCATTGATCGGACTTGCCCATTCCTCAATAGTTGATTGGTATCTCGTTCCTTCAGACATCCAAACTATCCTGCCATCTGGATAGAAATGTGCTGTGGAGTAGAATTGCATAATGAGCTCATCATTCCAGTTTGTGAGGTTCTGCCCAACAAAGTCTGCAACTCCAAACGCACTGAAGTTGTCATACACTCCAGGATAGTGTTCTTCATTTTCCTGTATGTAGGTCCAGTCGACCCACCTCATATCACATACTATGGGCTTCTTGTCCAACAAGATTGTCTCATAGAAGTCTTCTTTGCTCCTTTGTGTGGAACACATAATCAACAGCAGTCCTTCTCCACAGTGGCATATGGATCGACTCTCTCCATAGCCTCAACCCTAAGTCTCTCCGATCTTCATGTTCTCGATCCACAGGATGAGCATCATTGTGGTCTGGAATCTTAGGTTTGAGCTTCCTTAGGACTTGCCCTTCATCATCTTCCTCAGCAGCAACATCAGGCACTGGGGCCTTGTTCTTTTCAGCAGCTGGTATTGTCGTGGAATTGTCACGACAGATGTCCTTGTGTGAGGACTTAGTCGCGAGTCCAACGCATCTATGTGGTAGCTTGAGACGGGTTGAGCGTAACCGAGAGACGCAACACGCAAGACAATGATTTAGACAGCTTCGGGCCCCGAGAAACATCATCCGGTAACAACCCTACATGCTGTTTGTGGCTAGGTCTCATTATCATCATGAGGGAGTCGCCGTAAACCGGCTCTCCTCTAGTTGTGTCTAGCCCTAAAGATTGTTTCTTCTTCCTTGCCCCTCCTTGGGGAGCCCTGCCCCTCCTTATATAAGTTAGAGGGGCGGGTTACATGTGGAGTCCTAGTAGGACTAGGACTAGTCTATCTTCTCTTACAAGTTAAATACAAGTCCGGGTCTTGCTTCCTCATAAAGGAAATATTCGTCATCCCTTTCCTCTTAATCCGGCCCATCATAACGTGAGCCGGCCTTCTGGGCTTTGGGCCTTGTTGTCCATCTGACCCGCCGGGTTACTAATGAGTCGCCAAGATCGGGCAGGTTATCTATGAATCGCCAAGTTCCGGGCGGGTCACCAGTGAGTCGCCAATTCCGGCCGGGTCATACCGCGGGGTATATCCCCGACATTAGCCCCCAGTTTAATTTGGATTTATCCATGTTAAACTGATCCTGTAAAATAAACACAAGAACAAACTTGATAGGTTGTGCTCCTGATCATCTTTAAATCCTTGTCATTTCCTTCTTGATACATGCCCATGAACTCATAGCAAATCTCCTTTAGTAGATATGTTCAAACTTTGTGAATGCAAAAAATCCAGATACTTCTTTTGAGAAATCCGGGTCAATAGGCCGACTTGAGTCAATTTGTTGGCATTGGTCTCTTGTAGAGAAATATTGTAAGAAATAATCCACTTGAACCGGCTTCCAAAGCGCCGGCTTAAAACATATTGGTCTTGAAATACTCATTTGACTTTCAGCCGGCTTGAAGAGGTAAAACTTGCCGGTTTATCATAACCAAAATTGCCGGCTTGTAAATATTGATAGCACCGTGTCATACCTGTAGCCGACGTCGGGTCATAATTATTGGTGACACCGGATCATGATTATTGCAAACACCGGGTCAATCTGATCTACTCAAAACTGAGAATTTGAAGATTTTTCCCCTTTATATGTATATCGCCTGTAGCCCCCAAGTGCCGGGTTGTCATGCTTGCGACAACACAGGACTTATAATTGCCTATATGCTCATAAAACTTCAACCGATTAGTAGCCCCCAAGGGCCGGGTCATTATCTGACAGGGACTTTGTAAATATGATCATGTAAACTGGAGCGACAACGTGTAGCCCCCCAAGGGCCGGCTCGATAAGATATTTCTTGGTGGGACTTTGTATATAATTCATTGATAATAACATCATATGATGTAATCTCCACCATGGGGCTTGAACCCACGTCCATAAGGTTAAGAGCTTTGTAATCTACCAACTGAGTAGTGGATCTTTCAATGTAATGGACTGAGGCTTGTGTACCTTGAATTTTTTATAGGAGCAATTGGCAGCCCCCAAGGGGCGGCTCATTTAAAATGTGATGAGTCGGGTCTTCAATAAGTTGAGCAAAAAATGACTTTGCATTAGCCCCCAAGTGCCATGGTGCATCTTTGGCAGTGACATGGGAATTGTATATTCGATGTAATCTCGATTTGAACAATGTAGCCCCCAAGTGCCGGGTCATAAGCCTGCAGCGACTCGGGATTATTTCCTCCATTGTAAAATAAATCATGCCCATTGATAAAAATAATAGCCGTTGCGCTAAAGCGACTATGAAAACCTCAATCATAACACTGGTTGTTGATAATCACAATAGAAATCCAGCCATGTTGGCTATTCAAGATTTGAATAATATAATCCGGTATGAAAACCTCAATCATTCAATATCATCATCAAAATCCAGCCAGTTTTGGCTATTAAAGATTTGAATACCTTATCTGTTGATAAGTAAATCTAGAGTTAAATACCCGGCGGCTCTTGGCCGATGGCGACTTAATGCGCATTCATTGTAAGCCGGATTTTTTGTAACCCGGCGGCTTATAGCCCTTAAGAAAATCAATAATTGATAACCCTTTTGAGACACCAATTTGGTGATGAGCTTGGTGAAGCATTTATATAAGTCATAGTTCTATAAATCGCATGTAGTTTAAACAACATAAGCCCAGTGACTTAACGTCAAGAGCCGTATGGTAACCACCAAATGTAGTCTTACCGCACACAAGTAGATCACAAGAACCCTTGGCGGTTTGCCGCGGAATCATAATACCTCACATATAACCTGTGATATTGAATTTGTACTTTGCCGGTTTACATGACTGTCGATGAAGGGTGATAACCCAATCCTTAGAATCCAATGCTTCCACATAGATGATGATTGTCATAAGCTGGCGAATTATAGTCAAAAGTCAAGCCGGATTAAGCATAAAACACTTATATACATTTGAGATACAATCCAAAAAAGGTCTCAAGTCAAACTCAAAATTGTTCGCAAAAAAGACTTAAAAAAATTTAAGGCTTACGATTAAATATCTGATCGGAAAACCGTTCCAAAGGGGTTGAGCTAAGATTCAATACGATCATATAGCCCCGATGGTTTTGGCGTTGCCGATCAAGAGAATGCAAACAACTATATTCTCTTTGGTTCGAATCGACCTATGTTTGAATAGGAAGCCCCAAATGACCTTGAGAGTTGTTTAACGGCGCTGATTCGAATCTGATCCATGTCGGACCCAAAAGAGGTTAAGCTATGATTCGGATACGATCAAAAAGTCCCCTAGTGAGTTTGGCGGTGTGCCGATCAAAAGGGTTTCGACTATGTTCTCTTTGGTTCGAATCGACCTATGTTTGAACAGAAGCCCCCAAGTGACCATATATTAGCATTGCACCGATCAAGAGGGTAATGCAAGCGGCTATGCTCGAAGAAGCGGGAAGCCCCAAGTGACCATAATAAGATAAGGTAAGGCAGGATACCTATGTTTGAACCGCGCATCATGGCAGCAAGTTCTTTTTGGCAACCTTTAATTTTTCTTAGAACTCGAACTTGCGAGAGATTAATTCTTTTTGAACCGGAACTTTAAACCGAAGTTGAGAGCTTCAAAGCTTTATAAGAGACAAATTTACCTTGAGCCGGATGTTGAACCGGATTTAAGAGCTTCAATGCTTTGCGGGGAGGAGAAAGATGTCTCTTGAGCCGGATTTTAAGCCGGAATCTTTAATTTGAACCGTCAATTTTCTGACGGCCTTTAAATTTTCATCAATATGGCGGTGGCCTCCGGAACCGGGTTATCGTTCCCTCCAATGACCCGGAGTTCCCGAGTCATGTCATTGTAGCCCCCGAGTCTCAAGATGACTCGAGGAGTTGACTTGAGATTCTTCATATTTAACCGTGATATAAACCGGCATGAATTATCCAATAACTTAGTGATATAATAATCCCTTTTTGCAGTGGACAATTTGTCCTGCATTGGAAAACTTGCAAGCCAGAGTAATTGATCTTTTAAAGAAAGCAATATATAATATAAAAATATACTGGATGGATTTCACCTAATATGTTAAGCCAGAAATTATCCGCCGCGGAGTTGAGGATCACTATGGTGAAGTTAAAACCAATCACGAGCGAGTCGGCCACGGATGTAGACAGATGAGTCGGCCGAGGCATTGTAAACTGGCGCGGACGAGCAAGTTGTCCTCCGCATTGTAAGCCGGTGCAGACGCGTGAACCGGCCGCAAAGGGCGGACGGGCGAGTCGTCCGTGGAGTTGTAAGGCGGCGCGGACGGGTGAGTCGACCACGGCGTTGTGAGCCGGTGCGGAAGTCCGTTGAGTAAGGACGACCACCTGTGCCGAATGATGTTGGCACACCTCCATCTCCGCAGTATAATGCCACCTTGTAATGAATAATTCTCCTGCATATAAAACATAGCACGACAAAGTAGTTTTGCTCGGATGAATTAACATGTACTTATAAAATACATAGGAAAAATAACACCTGATATTTTTTGCCGGATGCTGGCGCTGGATAATGCATAGTACTGCTTTTATTTTTGACAAAAGAGTTGACTGGTTCTTTGTCTTCTAGTGTCTGAGGTCTCCACGTGACTTTCTCCTCTTTTTTTTAAACAAGTCCAAAACGGTGCTCACACGGTCCCTCGAGCAGAGCTTCTCTTTGTTAACCAGCAGAGGCGAGCCATGGCAGCAATCAGCGACTTTCCATAAGGCCATAGCGGCCAGGTGAAAGCAGTGATGACCATGCCTTGAGCAATGAGAATGGCGCGAGGCTGTGGTCAGTCAATTCGGCTAAATCACGCGAGGCGAGTGGCTCGAAGGTGGGCTGGCGTGGGTGGAACCCAGTGGCGGAGGCGGGGCGGCGAAGCCTGCAGAGTCCGAGTGGATTCCCCCGTCCCTGTGCTTGTTCTGGTCGTTGTTGGTTTGACCATCCCTTATCCGTGTTTGCCAAGTCGTGGGCTCATGGCCCTTCTTTTTCTTTTTGGCGTGAATAACTCGATGGATCACGCATATGCTTTGGCAATAACTCTGACTGTTACGCGTGCAGCCGATGCAATTTTTCCCATATCCTTTCTTGGTCGATAAAGTAACAGGAGCGGCAAGACGTCCAGCGGTGGTAAGCCGCTCGTGCCAGGCAATAGCATGGCCGGACCGTTGTAGAAAACCCACTAGACTTTGATTTTTAATCCATCTTGGGGTCTGCATGTGAGCTGGCTATTAAATCCTTCCTTGAATTTCATACGTGTACAATGGCTCTACTAGTTGATGACTTGGCTTTGGTTTTCTCACACAAAGCAACAGCGGTAGATCCATCTCGGAAGCGGATCTGAGGCGGCAGGGCCGGCCTGCGGCCACAGCGGCAGAGGCGTTCGGCAGCTCGACGCGAGCCCATGGCTACAGCGGCAAAGGCGGTCAGCAGCTCGAGGTGATTCACGGCTGCGGCGGCACCCCGGCCAGGCGTGGCGAGGCGGGCTTGTCGAGGTAAGCGCTGTAGAAGCGGTGATGAAAACAGGTCAGTAACGGCGACTCAGACAGGAGATGAGGCGCGACAGCCACCCGGACAGGAGGCGAGGTACGTTGACGACTCGGACGGAAAGGCGGAGTCCAGCTTGACCCGGAGTGACCACGGAGGCCCTCTGTAAGCCACCCGGCGATCGAGGCGATTTGGAGGCGCAAGCGAACCTGAGGCGGCGCGGAGGCAGTGCCTTAAGGCACGTGAAGGCGAGTGGTGAAAAGTAGCAGTGGCGGAGGCGAGTCCGTATCCGCGTCTGCATCTTCCTCCCTGCGGTTGCTTATTTTTTTGGCCACCACTAGGCGCCGGTGCGCCGGCCGAATACTTTCGGCCGGTCGGCCCCCAGCCGCCCGATACATACATCCACAGCCGCTCGATTGGATCCCGCAAAGTTTTTTTCCTTCGCCGTACGAAAAAAAAGACGTCCACTCACAAGGCCGTGCCCCGCGCCCGTCCCGCTGACAGATTGAAGTCCCCCTCCGACTTGGCTCACCGCCGATGCTCGTCCCCGTCTGGAAAGAAGTTGTTCTAACAAAAAAATCGTTGGTTTCAACAGAATAAATAGCTGGTTCCAACAATACTATAGATCCAGCAAAAAAATCAAAAAGACAGGTGGTAGCACAAATCAAAGACAGTGAAAGCAAAAAACAAAACGATGGTAACAAAATTTTGGAGTGATTCCAGCAAAAAGATGGAGCGAACAAAACACATCAAAAACAAGGTAGTAGCCAAAAATGAAGACGAAGACGGTGGTAGCAAAATTCAAAGACCGTGGTAGCAAAATTTAGAGTGGTTCCAGCAAAATTATGGATCCTGCAAAAAAATCAAAAAAAGGGATGGTAGCAAAAACTAAGACGGAGGTGGCAAAAATAAAAGACGGTGGTAGCAAAACTTGGAATCGTTCCAGCATAAAGATGGATGAAGAAAAAAAAATCAAAAAGACAGGGGATGCAACGGTTGTAGCAAAAAACAAAACCATGGAAGCAAAATTTGGGAGCCGTTCCAGCAAAAAGCACTCTAAAATGTGGATTGTAGGAAAAAATGTTGCTGATTCCAGCAAAAGTAGTAACCAGATGTAGCAAAAAATGCCATCGACTGCGGCTCCCACCACGGCCGATTCCGGCATCTCATAAGCTAGTGCACGATGGAGCCGCCGTTCCAGCACAGGTGGAGACGCGTCACTCACCGGAGCGTAACGAGGCGGTGGAGACGAGGGCTCGCCATAGCGGCGTGGTGGGAGGTGGGCGTCAGCTTCGGTTGTAGCAAAAATCAGCATCGATTGTAGCAGATTTCCCTGCCGGTTGAAGCATCATCGATTCTGACACCTGCGGCGTGCGCCTCCGCCGTCGCAGCTCCAGTGCGAATGGTCCAGAAAAGAGCGCTGCCGGCAGAAACCCATCGAGTCAGCAAAACACTCGTCGCAGCTCGGCACGCGGGCTAGCGGCCGTCTAAGGTGGGCAGGAAAGGAGGAAGAAGGGATGGGGAGGGAAGGGAAGAACTGCAAGACGGTGAGGTTCTGCCGCGGAAGGCCCAGGTCGTCTCGCCGGAGGCAGAGGACGGGCGTCTCGCCTGAGGCAGAGGACAACAATGAGGCGCAGAGTTGTGGCTTTGTGGTCAGGATGAATGGTCAAGAATAGATCCCGTGAATGGATAAGGAAAATGGGATAATAAAGAAGAGGAGGGCGGTGCGTGCGTCCAAAAGAAAAGCGTGGCAGCAGCTCGCGACCGGCGCCTTGCTTCGGCCGGTCGACCGGAAGCCAACGTTTCCCTATTTTTTTCCTTGTTGACTGATGATCCTGGGACTAACGTACAGCTAGCGCTTGTAGCAGTTTGTCGGAGTAATACTCAAGTAGAGTTCCTTCATCACGTGCTATTGGAGTAGTACTTTTGGAAGTACCTTCGGATTTGATTTAGGTACGCACTAGCACCTGAGCCAATGCATATCATTAGCACTTGAGGCGGTGCACTAGTTCACACAGGAAACTTATTGGTTGCTGCCTCGGGACTTGATCTGCCAGCTATGGTTTGATGGGAGTAGAGGAGCAGGAGCACATCAGGCGTGCTCGTGACACTGCATACTTACGCCAGGGTGGCCGATCAGCAGATCATGGATTACTTCTCGTCGAAACTCCAGACGGTTTTGGCAGGCGCGATGTAGAACGGCACAACAACAGAGACTGATTTTGTTTCGGATTCAATGGTCTGCCGAGTCACATCCGGCAGTGCTCGCGATGTAGCCCTAATATCTCATGATCGCAATCTTGTATATGTTTTCCTAACCACTCGTCATCAACATGAATTTGCTTTTGTCGCCAGCTGCTTGGTGGGGATTCTGCACGTCCAATCGCACCTCTGCGCAGACGGATCTAAGCAACAGCTGTAGCGTTGAACAAATCTGCCCTTGTTGCCGTGCATGCTGTAGTTGAAACTTTTTCGATCCGGACCGATGAACTTGACGCTGATATAGATATTTTTATGCCGGTTCTCCTCCAGCCGGTCAGTCACTAGCTTCCCGGTTTCTGAAAGAGATCCCTTTAAAAACTCAACACCACCGTGTGTGAGCTCCATGGTGGACGCCAACTGTCGTGGAATTGTTACGGCAGATGTCCTTGTGTGAGGACTTAGTCGCGAGGCCAACGCATCTATGTGGTAGCTTGAGAGGGGTTGAGCGGAACCGAGAGACGCAACACGCAAGACAAAGATTTAGACAGCTTCGGGCCCGGGAAACATCATCCAGTAACAACCCTACATGTTGTTTGTGGCTAAGTCTCATTATCATCACGAGGGAGTCGTCGTAAACCGGCTCTCCTCTAGTTGTGTCTAGCCCTAAAGATTGTTTCTTCTTCCTTGCCCCTCCTTGGGGAGCCCTGCCCCTCCTTATATAAGTTAGAGGGACGGGTTACATGTGGAGTCCTAGTAGGACTAGGACTACTCTATCTTCTCTTACAAGTTAAATACAAGTCCGGGTCTTGCTTCCTCATAAAGGAAATATTCGTCATCCATTTCCTCTTAATCCGCCCATCATAACGTGAGCCTTACGGGCTTTGGGCCTTGTTGTCCATCGACCCGCCCACGGGTTACTAATGAGTCGCCAAGATCGGGCAGGTTATCTATGAATCGCCAAGTTCCGGGCGGGTCACCAGTGAGTCGCTAATTCCGGCCGGTCATACCGCGGGGTATATCCCCGACAGGTATACTCCTGGTATTTCTCTTAGGTGCACTCTTTGGCTTGGAGGCAGCTTTGGGTGCTTTTTTGGGCTTTGAAGTTGCAGCCCCTGACTTTATAGCATCACCCATCAGCTTTTGTGCCTTGGGTGCTGGCGCAGCAACCTTTTCTTCCATCATGGAAGGCTTTCATATTACTCTGGCCATGGTCTTCTTAACCCTTTCCTTCCTTTTCTTTCCTTCTGCAGCAGGCTCTTTGGGTTGGGTTTCCAAAGATGCTTGAGTGGAGACCCTGGCTTTAGACATTGGTTGTCTTCCTGCAAGCCTTTTGATCTTCATCCCTGGCTTTACTACAGTTGAGCTGTACTCCTTCTTGAGTACTTTCTTCTTTGAAAAACAGCCTCATCCTCAACTGCCACATAATCCTCATCCTCAGACTCTGAGGTTCTCTTCTTCCTTGTGCTAGTGGCAGCTTTGGGCAAATTGCTGGGAGTGCTTCTGCTCCCCTCATCTGAGCTGCTAGAGGGACTAGTGCCCTCACTCATGTGAATCTGCTCTTCTGACTTGTTCTGGCTGTCACTTTGGTCTGACATGCTGCACACAATGACTGCTAACCCAGTGAATAGTTATAGATGAGGTAGAGTGGATGAGCATCACAAAATACAGAGATTTTTGCAAAAAAATGATTCAAAAAAACTTTGTTTTAGTTTTCCACAGAAAGCATTTCGGATCTACCGATTTTCAAACTCGGTGATACCGGGCGCTTTTGGAACCTAAACTATTGAACTTCGGTCGGGCCGAGTCACAGTTCGATGTGCACCGAGATCGCTAGGGTTTCACAAAGTTTTAAAATCAGTCACACCGATTAGCAATTCTCGGTCGCAAAGAGAGTTACTAGTGCAATGGCATTAGCCAAATCGGTGGGACCGAAGTTTTCAACTCGGTGGGTCCGAGATGGTTTCGGAAACCTAACCCTAAATTTTCAAATCACATCTATTCTAAGGATTGTTTTGACTAGATAGAGGTGTTTCAATCGTGGCAAGAAGCGTAATGAACACAATGTCTTTGAGAATCGACGAGGATAGGATAGCACTATGATCGAGTTCATACCCTAGTTCGCGGTGAACTCGCTCTGGTAACGGGCGGAGATGAAACCCGCCGTTAATGGCGGAGACCAATGATAGGAGGCGGTGGCGGCGAAGTCGACGATCCCGGAGACCTAGTAGGCGTAGCGAGCTATCTTGTGAGCGAAGAGTTTCGAGAAAGTTTTCCAAAATTTGCCCATGTGAATATATAGCCCGACATCGGTGTGGCCGAAAGTGGAACAACTCGGCCGGCACCGAGATGCATAAGCTGATAAGTTCTGACAACTCGGTGTGACCGAAAAATTCAAATCGGTTGCATCGAGATGAAAACCTAGATCGACTTAGTGATCTCGGTATGACCGAAATGGATGAATCGGTCAGACCGAAAATCACAAAGAAGTTTTGGAAGTTTTAAGTCTATGACGAATCGCGGACTCCGAGTGCTCCTCACACAGAGTGGTTCGAATCTGACTTAATCAAATTTTTGATGTAGCATGAATAGAGTTTGAGACGAGAAAAGCATAAATAGCGAGAGAAGGTTCTTAGGCATTCTTGTCCGTCCACTTGGCCAAAGAAGAAGAAACCGATCAATCAAAACAACAAGTGGATGTCCTCGAATGAGTAAAATATGCAACCAACATGCTCACACAATAAAATGACAAATGAAATATGTAACAAAGCATGCACAACCAATTCTAGCATCTATCAAACAATTGGCGATGACTAGGTCATCTATATATGAGTATATTGACTTACGAGTCAAATGAGAACATTTGATCATAGGTCATACTCATCGTTTAAGCTCAAGTGGGGTTACCACTTTTACATAAAGCATTTATGTGTTCACATCATTAGAGTTGCTTTGACTAAATACTTAGAGTTAAGATCCCCTAGATGTGAGATCCCCCCTTAGAGGGATGAACTAACCTTGGGTTTTGTCGATGATGACTTCATGTAGGTGTTGAAGATGTGGATGCTCAATGTTGATGTAGATCTTTTCGGAGCAAACCTTTGGAATGAGTTGCACTTTCAATACCTACATGGGTTAGTCCCACAAGGAACAAATAAGAATATCCATAGACATAGAGTGATGCATTCAATGATTTCCATGAAAACATTAGGTTACCTTGTCCCTTGCCTTACCAATATGAGGGTTTGTGACTCCTTGAACTAGTGCAAAATATGAAAGATGATTGCACTTGTCCTTGCCATAATGATATGAGTGAATAATGTTGGCGGAGTCACCCTCAAGAACTCTCTATTTCTTCTTCGGGATCCACATCATCTTGATGGGAATCCTTGGTGGTAGTTGTACTTGATGAAGTAGAACTTGACGTAGTCTTGGGAACCCACTTGACCAAGGCCTTAGGTGCTTCTTCAAATGCATCAATCTTCTCTTGAAGCTTGTCCTCGCCTTTGTTCTTGTGGTCTTGTGGTGGAAGATCATCTTGTGCTTGTGTTCCCTTGAAGGAAGTAGGATCATACTTCTCTTGTTGAGGAACAAACTTCGTCTTGGGGTATTGATCTTCTTCCCACTCTACTCCATTGGCATTGAACTTTCGTTCAAAACCAACTCCTTGATTCTTCCGGTGCCTTCCTTGCTTGCGTACAATTTCCTCAAATTGCTTACTCCCGACAAGGCTCTTGTATACACCTTTCTCTATAATTCCCTTCAATAAGCTGTTTTCTTGCTCAGGAGTAACTTGTCCAAGAGAATCATTAGTGGAATCAAGAGAACTACTAGAAGCAACAATATTGGATTTAGCATTGTTATTGTTACTACTAGAGGAAGAATCTTTCTTGTTCTTGTTACTAAACTTGACTTGAGGCATGTAAGTAGATAAGAGTAAACGCTTGGCAATGTAAGAAGAACTTTTCTTACGGAGATCATCATTGATTGCTTTTAGGAACTCATGCTTTTGCTCAAGATTGAGTTTTTCAAAGCGTAACTTCTCACGAGCCCTTAAAAATTCTCGATGATCTTCGAAGATAGTTTCATGAGCTAACTTAAAAGTGTTTAGTTCTTTAGTTAGAAGCTCAATCTTCTCCTTATCATTGTCATTCGTTTCATCTTGATTAGCATGATTAATTGACGTTTCATCATAGTATTCATCACTAGAGTTGTCAACAAGTAAATCATCGTCACCTAGCAAGTCATCTTCATCACTATTAAAATCCACATACTCGGGGTGTGTTACCTTAGGACCTTTGGCCATGAAGCATCTTTCAATTCCTTCATTTGGTGAATCAAATATGTCGTAGGAGTTGGGTGACACAAGTGCTAGACCGGCAACACCTTCATCTTGAGTGTACTCAGAGTCGGAGTGATAGCTTCTCTCGGAGTGATTGTGGTCGAGTCGGGATACCCATTCACCAACGTGAGCTTGATGTCTTCGTTTTGTGTAGCTCTTTGATGACTTGTCCTTCCTTTCCGAACCCTTGCTTCTCTGTGAGGGTCTTCGTTCATAACGATCATCTCTACTCCTTCTCTCTCTTGGTGGTGATTCTTCTCTTCTACTTCTTCTCTTGGGAGAATCTTCTCTTCTTTTGTAGGGTGCCGTACATTCATTGGAATAGTGCCTGGGTTTCCCACAATTGTAGCAATTGCGCTCTCGACTAGAAGATCTTTTGTCATTGTAGGACCTTGACTTAGAGCTTCTTTCTTTGCTTCTACTCTTGTAGAATTTGTTGAAGTTCTTCACCATTAGGCTCAATTCTTCATTGAAGGTTTGTTTCTCACTTGATGATGTGGGGTTTCACATGAGGCTTTGTAAGCACCACTTGACTTGTTGTGAAGTTCCTCCTTATCCTTGAGTGACATCTCATGAGCAACAATTCTTCCAATGACTTCCGCTGGCTTGAGATCTTTGTAATTTGGCATCATTTGGATCAATGTGCACACGGTATCATATTTTTCATCCAATGCTCTTAGGATCTTCTTGATGATGAATCATGGGTCATCTCTTCACTTCCTAAGCCGCAATCTCATTTGTGATAAGAGCAAGCCTAGAGTACATTTCAATGACACCTTCACCATCCTTCATTTTGAACTTGTCAAGCTGAGTTTGGAGCACATCCAACTTGGATTCCTTGATGGAGTCGGTACCTTCATGCATATCAATCAAAGTGTCCCAAATTTCCTTTGCATTCTCAAGACGGCTGATTTTGTTGAATTCTTCGGGGCACAAGCCATTGAATAGGATATCACAAGGATGAGTGTTGTATTGCAGCATCTTCAACTCTTCTGCACTAGCTTCACGGTTCGGTTCTCTCCCATCAAAGAATTCACTTTGCAAGCCAATACACACAATAGCCCAAACGGCGAGGTTATGTCCGAGAATATGCATTTTCATCCTATGCTTCCAACTAGCAAAATCAGTGCCATCAAAGTAAGGACCTCTACGGTGATAATTTCCCTCGCTAGCCGCCATACTCTCCTAGGTTGTGAAACCAAGGCTATGACCACCAAAAGCTATGGAAATCAAAGCAAATGGAGACCAAAGCTCTGATACCACTTGTAGGACCTTGAAGTATGTCTAGAGGGGGGGGTGATTAGACTACTTGACCGATTAAAAACTTAACCTTTTCCCAATTTTAGACTTTGGCAGATTTTAGCTATCTTTACACAAGTCAAGCAATCTTCACACAATTCAAACAAGCATGCAAAGAGTATATAGGCAGCAGAAATTAAAGCATGCAACTTGCAAGAATGTAAAGGGAAGGGTTTGGAGGATTCAAACGCAATTGGAGACACGGATGTTTTTGTCGTGGTTCCGATAGGTGGTGCTATTGTACATCCTCGTTGATGGAGACTTCAACTCACGAAGGATAACGGTTGCGCGAGTCCACGGAGGGCTCCACCCACGAAGAGTACACGAAGAAGCAACCTTGTCTATCCCACCATGGCCGTCGCCCACGAAGGACTTGCCTCACTAGCGGTAGATCTTCACGAAGTAGGCGATCTCCTTGCCCTTACAAACTCCTTGGTTCAACTCCACAATCTTGTCTGAGGTCGCCAAGTGACACCTAGCCAATCTAGGAGACACCACTCTCCAAGAAGTAACAAATGGTGTGTTGATGATGAACTCCTTGCTCTTGTGCTTCAAATGATAGTCTACAACACTCAACTCTCTCTCACGAGATTTGGATTTGGTGGAAAGAAGATTTGAGTGAAAAGCAACTTGGGGAAGGCTAGAGATCAAGATTCATGTGGTTGGAATGGAATATCTTGGCCTCAACACATGAGTAGGTGGTTCTCTCTCGAGGCTGGTAAGTTGGAAGTGTAGGTTTGTTCGATGGCTCTCTCCACGAATGAAGAGGAGGTGGAGGGGTATATATAGCCTCCACACAAAATCTAACTGCTACACACAATTTACCAAACTCGGTGGGACCGAATCAACAAACTCGGTCGGACCGATTCAGTAAACCTAGTGACCGTTAGGGTTTTCGGTGGGACTGACATGCAACTCGGTAGGACCGATATGGTTAGGGTTAGGGCATAACGTAATCTCGATGAGACCGATTACACAAACTCGATGAGACCGATTTTGGTAATTAGCTAACCAGAGAGTTGGTCGTAAACTCGGTGGGACCGATTCGCTCTTTCGGTGAGACCGAAAAGTTCTGAAAGGGAAGCAGAGAGTTTACATTGCAATCTCGGTGGGACCGATCGCTCACTTGGTTAGACCGAAACGTTACGAAGGGAAAGCAGAGATTACAATCCCATCTCGGTGAGACCGAGATCCCTATCGGTGAAACCGATTTGCCTAGGGTTTGTGGCGTTGGCTATGACATTTGAACTTCGGTGGCCTTGGGATAGAAAGAATCGGTAGGACCAATTTTGACTTTAGGTTTAGGTCATATGTGGATGTGAGAAAGTAGTTGAGGGTTTTGGAGCATATCACTAAGCACATGAAGCAAGAGGCTCATTAAGCAACACCTCATCCCTACTTGATAGTATTGGCTTTTCCTATAGACTCAATGTGATCTTGGATCACTAAAATGTAAAATGTAGAGTCTTGAGCTTTTGAGCTTGAGCCAATCATTTGTCCTTAATATTTTGAGGGATCCACTTTCATCATCCATGACATGCCATTCATTGAGCTTTCCTGAAATATTTGTTTTGGAATAGCATTAGCTCAATGAGCTATATGTTGTTATGAATTTGAACTTGATGCCTCAAGAGGAAGACAATGAAGGTATTAATTTGAATTGGATCCCTAAACAGGAGGAACCTCAAGTGGCAGAGAATGGAACTATGGATTTGAACTTGATGCCTCAAGAGGAAGACAATGAAGCTATGAATTGGATGCCTCAAGAAGATGAAGGGAAAGAGGATGAAGCTCAAGAGGAAGAGGATGAAGTTATGAATTGGATACTTCAAGAGAAGAGAAGAGAATTGTCTGATAAGGAGAGGCATGGTGTTTACTTCGCCTTCTTTGGTAATCGAGCTCGAGAGATGGGTCTGCATTCAACCGCACGACAAGTCGCTAGTCTCAAACCATTGGACATAAGTGTACGATCTATTGAAAGAATCTGGGAAGAAGCCAAAAAGCAAATTGCCGATGGTAAAGAAGTAGATGTCTCAAGCAAGAAGCCAGGAAGATCTGGCCGAAAGATAAAGGAGTTGGATCTAGAGAGGACCTCAACAATCCTTTGAATAAAGAAGGACAATTCAATCTCTGGCATGGTCTCTAGGTGTGGCCCGATCGACCCTACATAAGAGGTTCCAGTTGAATGAGCTCAACCGCATCACAAGCACCGTGAAGCCTCACCTCAAATTAGAGAACAAGCTTGCGAGATTGAAATTTTGTATGTCCATGGTCGATGACAATTCGATCTCAACTTCTCGGGCTATGTTCAAACCAATGACGAATATGGTTCACATCGATGAAAAGTGGTTTGACATGACGAGAGTGAAGAATAGTTACTATGTACTTCCAGAGAACTCGAATCAAGCGCACCGTGTCAAACACTCACATCATTGGGAAGGTAATGTTCCTAACAGTTGTTGCCATGCCTCGATATAACAATGAGGGGGAGCTAACATTCGATGGGAAGATCGGCATCTGGGCATTCGTCGAAGAGACTGAGGCGAAGCAGACAAAAGTCAGAACAGGAGCAAAGGGAACAAAAGTGTGACATCAGTGAAAGTAACCAGACATGTGTGCAGAGATTATCTAATCAATAAGGTCATCCCAGCAATTCAGGATAAGTGGCCTAACGATGATGAGGGAGCAACAATATTCATCCAACAGGATAACACAAAGCCTCATGTCCTTCCCAATGATGTACCTTTTTGAGAAGCTGTGGAACAAACTGATCTTGACATCTGATTGCTACAACAAATTTCAAATAGCCCCGAAGTTAAATTGTTTGGACCTCTGCTTCCATAACTCTCTCCGCCTCTAACCGATCGCAGCCACCTACAAACATCCGTGAACTGCAGTGGTGTGGAAGAGGAATTCGAGAACTACGATCCCATAAGTCGCATGTAAGCTTTATCACATTAGAAGCAATTATGTTTGAAGTTATGAAAGACAAAGGAGGAAATCAATATAAGTTGCCCCACTTGCACAAGGATCGCTTTCAGAATGTTGGACTGGAAATGACCAGTGTATATTGCGATAGTCGGGTAGTTGTTGATACTAGGGACATTATAGAAGATATGGAAATTGCAATAGGAAAAGAAAATGAAAGGAAAGAATTAGCTAGAGAAGGGAAAAGAAAGAAAAGTAAAGGGAAGGGAAGGGAAGAAGTGGCCAGAGAAAGGAAAAGAATGTAGTCAAGAGAGGACAAAGAGCCCTTATGTCATGTGGTCAGGTGCTCCTTGTGTATGTCTTGTGTAATCTTGTGTCAAGAGGGGACAAAGAGGCCCTTATGTCATGCCCTTGTGTATGCCTTGTCTAATCCTTGTATATCAACTCCTTGTTGGAATTTATTGGAATTTGGGTTATTTGGATTAATTGAATTATCTAGGTTATTTAGATTAACTGGATTAATTTGGATTATTTGAATTAATTTCGGTTATTTGGATTTATTTGAATTGATTTAGATTAATTTTAGTTATTTGAATTAATTTAAAATATTTGGATTTATTTGAATAATTTGGATTAAAACTGAATTTGTGCTAACTTACTTTGCAATTTAGGACAATATGGATCTGATCAACAATAGAAAAATAGACATGTATTGAACTTTAAAAGTGCAGTCCTAACTTGAATATTTAAAATGCTATTGAGACAGTACTAATTTCAGAGTTCATAGTTCATGACTGAATTTAGAGACAGTAAAAATCTTACTAGTGGCTTGTTAGTATGTCTACTGTCATGATACAACATCCTACAAACAGGAATCTAGCTCACCTTGTGGGAAAATCTAGCCCACCTTGAGTAAAATCCACACCAAAAGAAGCAAGCAAGCAAGAATGGAACAAGACGTGGTCAAAATTCATGTCATGGCTTTGATGAATGATGCCCCCACATTTCATGATCAATCTGTGAGAATACAACCATTAGTTTGTGGAGGTCCAATAAAAAGAAAATGTAGAGGTCCCATGCTCAAACTGAATGAAACTAAATGAAGGCTGCTCTAGGAAATGGGGAAGCATTCTCATCTTGACAGAATTCAGAGTAGTTCAAACAAGATCCACTCTACTGTCAAAAATTAGATAACTACTGATTCCTGTGTACACCATTTAAAATGATTGCTGTTGACTGAATTCAGTTGGTGTCATGTTTGAAAAATACATCAATTAATACGATAAAACAAGACCGGTCTTTAAGTTTTCTGATAAGTCCTGTGATTTTTAGACCTGTGGCATGGTCTAAAAATGACCCTATCAGATTTTCAGGTAAGAAATTTTAACGATTGTTAGCATCATGTGCAATGGCAAGGGTACCGACAGGTAACTTGGTGTGTGGTAGTACAGCAATGCATGTTGCTCATATGCTCAACAAATATTTTCATATAAAATCCACCTGAGTGCTAGTAGCAGGTAGCAGCATTGCACTGCGTGCCAAAAATTGGTAGGGATTAGACCCAACCGAAGAGATTGCCTAGCCTTCAATGTCCCTAGGGCCTTGTTCGGTTGAATTGGGTTTAAGGGGGATTGTGAGGGATTAAATACCCTGTAAGTCAAATTCTTCCCCAATCCCCTTCAAACCTCTCCAGCCCCCTTGGGTAAGGGATTAAACGAACAAGCTCTAGGCTAAATGTTTTGCAAAACGAGAGGATTTGCACCACACAGCAGCTATTCCCAGTGAAAAGCTATCCTCGCAGCAAAATAAAAAAATCGACAATGACTCGGCAATCGATAGATATTTGCAGAAAATAAAATAAAAGATGTGGGCGGGTACAAAAGGCGGACGTGACCTGCAGCCAGTCTTGATGAAATCCCTGAGCGTGGCGGCCCGCTGCGTGTTCTAGTGAACAAGCAATAGAACTTGAGCTGAAATCAGTGCATAGCAATGGAACTTGAGCTGAAATCAGTCATAACAAGGAGTAAATTGACAGTTTTGACAGTAAACATTAGTCTAAAAATGCTCAGTTTTGACAGTTTTGACCGTTTTGACAGTAAACTTAGTCTGAATCTCAAGGAGTATGAACCTGAAATCTTGAACAGGAGCTCTAGACGATGGCTGCCTTGGCTGGCGAACCAGGAGTGGACGGCGGTGCCGTGGCTGAACAGGAGTGGACGTCGTCGTCTATCTTCTAGCGATGGCGACACGGGATGGACGGCGGCGGCGACCTACTGGCGATGGCGACACGGGGTGGACGGCGGCGTCGACGTGCGGGAAAAGGTGCTGCAGCGTGGCGGGGCTGTTGGCCGAAGATGACACGGGAAGGGCGGGGTGGGGCTGCGGCGGGAAGAGAGCGAGGACTCCGGACAGTGGTCTCCAAAAATCGAACCTTCACGGCCGGCGAGCAGAGGGGAACGAGGCGGGCGACCGAAGAGGACGGAAACAGCCGCTTGGAGCGGCGGCGGCGGCGGGGGAGCGGCGGGCGGCGGCGGGAGGGGGAGCAAGGCGGCGGGGGCGAGGGCAAGGGAGGCGCGACCAAATCCGCCGGCGTCGGAGAAGAGCGAGGAAGAAGACAGAGGACCGCGGGTTTGGTCGGGAAAACGACGAGGGCTAAATTGCAAAAACGCCCCCGCGACATGTTTTTCGGGACGGAGGAAGTATTGTTTGTATAGCTTCTGGTGATTGGTTAGAGAATGTTTGAGACCGGGTTAAGGACAACCATGTCATCCTTGGATGGTTTCATGGATTTGACTAATCCAATGATAATCAACAAATAAACTAAGAATTAATTTGAAAAGAAACATATTTGAAAGAACCTTTCTCCATTTGAAATTGGTATTGCAGGTACATGAATGTCACACAAGATTTTCGTTGCCATTTCTTCTTTTTGTGTTATTATTTTGAAACTTCAAGTGCATCATTGCATGAAAACAAGAAAGAAACTAAGAGATTGATTTCACAAGAAAGAAAGATCACTAGGAGGAGTATATATCTATATATATATATATATATATATATAGATATATATATATATCATGCTTATCCTTTATTTTCTTCTAGAATATCCCATTTTTTCCCAGTGTTAATTGATAAACTATGTTGACTGGACTAGAGTCACAAAGAAACAATATAGAAGGACCAAACAGACAAAATCGTAAAAGGAGAAGACTCTCGAAACCGCCTCGACCGCTCTTGATTGGCGTCCGCTGTCCACTTCACCGCAGCGTGGCTGAGACGCGGAGCAACCAAACTCCGCACAGCAGAGGGGACTATAGCCGGAGCGGGGAGGAAGGAAGAGCATGGCGGCGGCGGCGGTGAGGAAGAGCGTGTGCGTGACCGGCGCAGGAGGCTTCATCGCCTCGTGGCTCGTCAAGCTCCTCCTCTCCAAGGGCCACTACACCGTCCGCGGCACCGTGCGCGATCCTGGTAAGGGCCTTCCTTCCTCGCTTCGATCCGTCCTTCTCACCTCCCGCCCAAAGATTCCTTTTCCTCTTGGCTGTACCTCGAGGATCTATGCTTAGCCAGGAGGATGTAGGAATAGATCGATGGAATGTTTTTTTTAGGAATATATCAATATAGAATGTTGTTGCTGAAAAGTGGACCGAACGAGGGGAAGCAGTCCAGGCGACCATATTTGCGGGGAAGCAATCCCCTCAAGAAATAATGTGGTTCTTGGAAGTTGGAAGTGAACAGAAGCTTTTGGAGATATTAACTTTAGATGCTTTTTAGCAGTTTCCTGGAACGGGGTGTGTAATGTTGAGATGGAATTGCAGGAGTTGTGAGCTGCGACGTATTGTTAGTTCTTGAAACTTTTTGAAAAGTAAAAATAACTTTCGTAATGGGTATATATTTTTGTGATGGACCCAAGAAATTTGTTATATATGAATATGTGATGGTGGTGGTGTGTTTTGTGTGTGGCCGTATGCTGCAGGTAATGCTAAGAATGCTCATCTCAAGGCACTAGAAGGTGCTGGGGAAAGGTTGCAGCTGCTCAGCGCTGACCTGCTGGACTACGACAGCATTGCGGCCGCTGTTGCTGGCTGTGAGGGCGTCTTTCATGTTGCTAGCCCTGTCCCTTCTGGCAAGTCAACCAATCCTGAGGTGATTTTTTCAAGAACATGTGTTTTACTTTCACGGTTTTCTGAGGTTTTGAGGTAAACACGAGAGGAAATAGCAGGTGAACGAGTGATTTAGCATAGCGCAATTTTATTGTCAACTATATGTGGCTCTGCATCCCAAGTTAGATGTAAAGTTTACTTGACCTTGAGGCCCAGATGGATTTTCTCAAGGATTTTCCCCCAAACATGACCATTTGTTATTCATAGGAGATATACTGAATTCACCGCATAACGCGAAATCTATAATTTTTTAACCATCCTGTTTCCTTATATAAACAAGTTCATGAAAACATACAAAGTTTGTCGACTTGTTCAGCTTTGTGTAACATCAGCCTATCTGAATTTTGTAACCTATCTCTTTCTTTTATATATAGTGTTGCTAATGTTCAATTTCTAGAAACAAGTGTATACTCTAATATTCTGTTGTTTACTTCTTTGTAGGAAGAAGTTATAGCCCCTGCTGTAACAGGCACACTGAATGTCTTGAAGGCTTGCTACGAGGCGAAAGTTAAGCGAGTTGTCATGGTGTCTTCAGTTGCTGCTGTGTCCAATAATCCTAACTGGCCTAAGGGTAAATTATTTGATGAAGATAGCTGGTCAGACGAGGATCTCTGCAGAAAGGGTGAGGTAAGTAAGCCAATGCCTTTGCGTTTGCTAAACATTGTTCTGCCAAGAAACTTGTTTAGCTTGCAGTATAGCATGCTACATCAGCTGCTAATTAATCACAGATTGATATTGATTTGGAATATACTCCCTCCTTTCATATATCATTTGCGGATGGACGTGAAAGAAGGAAGAACCAAATAGCACTGCTTCCTCGAAGCAAACTTTCGGTACCCGATCAAGGGTCTAATAAAATACCAGCCCCAACTCTTGAGTAGCTCTCACTTCTCTTGGCCGATAGCTTAGATGAACGACTGTTAGGCATGATTACCAATGATTTAATTGTAGGCTTCTTGTTTGGTGAGCTAATGGTTTCACCCAAGGATGAAGGTAGTAGTATAAAGAGGAGCCGCATCTTTGCACAAATAACTTCGATACTTTCTAATAATATGATGTTCTTCAGCTAACCACACAGAATGTTCATGATCTTATGCTGTGATTCCTTGGTCCGGATGACTTATTTGAAATAAATTATGTGTGTTGTCATTGTGGCAGGATTGGTATTTCCTTTCCAAAACGCTCGCAGAGCGTGAGGCTTTTGCTTATGCAGCAAAAACTGGGCTGGATATTGTAACTATTTGCCCATCGTTGGTAATTGGCCCCTTGATGCAGTCTACAGTAAATACGAGCAGTAATATTCTCCTTAATTATCTCAAAGGTGGGTGTGTTTATCTCAGTGTTCTCTCGTCTTACATGCAATCCATATGAAAGAGTGATAATTTGCTCAGCATTGCTCTGTTTAAACTGGGTCATCATAAATTGATGTCTGAACTGAACAAAGCATATATTAACCAATAGCACAATGGACCTTTTAACCTTTAAGATCAAGTTGTTTAAAAAACCAAACTTTTTTATTCTTATATTATAGTTCTGTTTCTGTAAAAATGAAACACTTTTCTCTTGCAGGAGAACGTGATACTGTAGAAAATAAACTCAGGAATGTAGTGGATGTTCGTGATGTTGCCGATGCTCTTCTATTGGCATATGAAAATCCAGAGGCGTCTGGACGGTACATCTGCAGTTCAAAACCAGTAAAAGTCTCTGATATGATAAGCATACTGAAGACCTTATATCCAATGTACACTTATCCCAAAAAGTAAGCGCCTTCCTCAGCAGGCAACTTTTTTTTGTTTGTCTTACTGCTATTTTGATTCTGCATTTCACAAGCTAGATGGTCCATTTATCCTTTCCTGAGATAAGCATATATCAGCATCACTTGGAAAGCACTAGAATGGGGATTGACAGATTGAATTAAGCATAGTAGAGTGCCAGGTTTATGGAGGTGTAATGCTCTGCATCTACCATTTAATTTTGCATGTAGCTTAGGATATCGAATGTCAAAAATTAATGAAAGATGTCACCAGATCATAACATTCCTTGATACGATCCCTCCTGCTTTTCGATGCTCAACTTGGACGTAACTTGTTCTCTCTCCGAATTGCTTTGCAGCTTCACCGAAGTGGAGGGAAACACCATTTATAGTTCGGAGAAACTTCAGAAGCTAGGGTGGACCTTCAGGCCTTTAGAGAAGACCCTGGGGGACAGCGTGGAATCCTACAGAGCATCTGGCGTCCTGAACTGAGCATCCAACCAGGGAAAGTTTGGCTGTTGATGCTTGCAAGCTCCTTCTGGTTCATGTAAGCAGTGAAACAAAATAAGTTGGTGACACAATCGTCAAGGAATCATGTGTGAACATAAACAAAACATGAATCTTATGTTCGCCTTTCTTTTGGGGTGTCTTGACTTGAGGTGTTTCGAGGCATAGTGCAATGTCCTGGCGGTTCTATGACTGACTGCCTGCACCTGTTAAAGCTTGAACACATTGCTCATTTTTCCTTAAAAGGGTCAAACCTTTAGAAAAAGCACTTGATCTATTTACCAAACCAGCGGTAAAAATAGGGAGCCCCTATTTCGCGCATAGGCCGGTAAATAGCCACAAAATGCGCACCACCTCCCCTCCTCCCGGCGCGCAATTTGGGCCGGCCCAAGTGGGGGCTGGGTGCTCCTGTTTTTCCTTTCGTATTTTCTTCATTCATTTTTTCTTTTTTTACACTGAGAATTGTTCATAAAAAAAATGTCCGGGATTTCAGAAAAAACGTCTTAATTTCAGAAACTGTTCACAAACTTAATTTTTTTTAGGAACTAAAAAAGGTTCATGGACACTTAAAATGTTCAGGACTTCTTAAAATGATCATGAATTCAAAAAAAAATGTTTACTAAATTTAAAAATATGTTAAAACATTCAAAACATGTTCTAAAATTTCAAAACAAAAGTAAGTATTGATTAAAAAAATGTTTGCTGATTCGAGAATTCTCATAAATATAAAGAATCTTTGTCAATTCAAAAAATGTTTGTGAATTTCAAATACAAATCTCAAATTCTGAAAATGTTTGCAGATTTTTAAAATGATTATGAATTTTTTAAAAATCATAAATTTTAAAAGTTTAGGTGGATTTGAAAAATATGTTCTTGAATTTTTTGAAAAAATCACGAGATGCAAAAGGTGTTCGTTAATTAAAAAATAAAAAATTTCAAAAAATGTTCATGAAATTTTAGAAAAAGGAAAAAGAAAAGCAAAAGGAACAGTAGAAAAATAAAAATACAAAAGAATAAAATTAAAGAAAAAAGAAAAACCCGGTCCAGGGAAGACTTTAGAACTTTCCCAAAAACCGGTAGAAAAAAACCAGCCAGGTGCACGCCCCGTTCTACTCCTCCATGTGGAACAAAAGTGGGCCGGCCTAGAGAAGAGCAAACGAGCGCGCGGTAGGTTGCGGTTAGGAGGTGCGGTTAAAATATCCCTCAATCCCCTCAAAAGAAAAAGATTCAAGGACCTGGCTTGGGAGCGCCTGAGCGCCCGTTCATACCATCGAGCGCCGTATTATTTATAGAAAGTTCAACTGATTCATTTACATATACACTTCCAAAGAAAAAAGCACTTTTGTCCCCTACCATCATCTTTTCAGTGCACATGTGATCTTGAAACCTCATCAGCTTAAATCTTGTCTTTATGTACATTTATTTGGGGTTCAAAAAGTTTAAAACCCGGTAACTTTTTATTCAAGCGTCAAATCCAGTTTTGTTTTCACCGTTGGGTTTCTCGCGACAAGTTCTTCAAAACTAGATCCCATATTGGTAGGTTTTGTCGAACTTTTTTTGAGGCAAATTTAAGTGCGATGGAGACAACTTTAGTGCTATAGGGAAGTAACTTCATTTTTTCCCTAGTAGGACTGCCTATTAGTTGGTTTTGTGTAAAAATGAGAAAATCACACAAACCATGAGGCACTTTGATCTCCCCCCTAGCAACTCGATGTCACACTGTGTGCCACTCAAACTTTTAAATAGCGCCCGCTACCTCCGCTATTGCGGCTGCAATAGCGGTAGCGTTACCCTGCCGCTATTAGTTTAAGGTTGCGTTATTATAAAATAATGTGGTGTCATGATGCGGGCGCAATATTACTTGTTAGACCGCTATATTGTCTGCTATCCGTAATATCGCCCGCTATATAAGTCCTTGTTGTTCTGTTGTGTAATCTATTTTTGTAAATGTGTCTTGCTTGCATGGTTGCATGACAAAATATTGTTTAATTGTAGTTTATATTCTTATATAAATGATGATTTCTCAAATTAAGTGTCATATTTTTAGTCAATGGCCTAGAAATATACACAAGAATCTCAAATTTATGAGTGTTTTTTAAAAATTGGCTATGTGGACATAGCGCCCGCAATATCGCCCACGATCCGCATTCCGCTACGCGGACCCTAATCCGCAGCCAATCCTCTGTCCGCTATTTAAAAGCTTGGTGCCACTCCTACTCATCTTGCGCGTAAAAAATCCAAGAAATTATACTAGCAAATCCAAGAAATTGTATTACCAGAACACACTGCAGAACTTTTTCTAGCAATATCAAGCAAATGTATTACCAAACCACAATGCAAAACTGTTCTAGCAAAACCGAGCAACTGTCCTACAAAACCAAGCAAATGTATTACCAAACCATAATGCAAAACTGTTCTAGCAAAATCGAGCAACTATCCTGCAAAATCAAGCAACTGTACTATCCAATCCAAGCAACGGCATTACTAAAAAACAACTATGAAAAAATTATCCTAGCAAAACGAAGCAACTGTCCCTAGCATTACTACTTAGATTGTCTACTTTAGGCAGAAAAAACTTATGAACAAAACTTGAATAGCCTTTGCGGACAACTGTCTGATCTCCCTCCCCATGCAACTTATCTATTTTAGCAAAAATCCAAAACAACTCAATTACAAAGAAAACACAAAATGCTAGCAAAAAAAATCAAAGCAGTTGTCTAGCAAAACCAAGCAACTGCATTACAAAAAGCACAATGCAAAAACCTGTTCAAAATGAATCCGAGCAACTGCCCCAACAAATCACGAGAACTTAACAATGATAATTAATTGCCTAACAATGGTGCCCGGTTGCATGTCAACGCTAAGTAGTTGGCTACGGTACTAGGAGAAGTTGTCTGTCGGTGTAGCTCATGTTGCTTATAATCTGAAATATAGTGTTAGCATACTCGATAGTTGCATAGACAACTTATATGTGAATTTAGTGAACATGATAGTCATGGGAGGCAACTTATAAGGACTTCTTGTTGATTGGCAATCATAGTAGGAAAACTAAGAAGAAGTTGCTTTGCTTGCTATAACACTAAAGTTGCCTCTGCAGCACCCAAAGTTGCTCTAAAAAAAGTTCGTCGAAACATATTCATATGGGCCCGTTTTGAAGAACTCGCCGCGAGTAACCCAATAGTGAAAATGAATCTAAATTCCGATGCACGAATCAAAAGTTATGGCTTTTTAAGAAAACCCAAATAAATGTACGTATTTTTTTTGACTTGTGCAAAGGGAGCGTTTGAAGGGACAAGGACCACGTAGTTTTCTATTCAGTTTTGCTAAAGCACATCTAGATGTGCCATAAGTATTGCACATCTAAATTTTATGTCATTGATCTTACGTCAAGATTCGTGTGGATATTTTCTTTTTCTTTTTTCCTTTTCTCTTTATGTTTAATTTACTCATTTAAATATGCAATAACTAGAGCACATCTAGATGTGCCCTAGACACATCCTTTTCTATTTTTGTAGTGTAATCATGACACGGGATGATGACTAGATAGGTTTTACGGCAGGTGTGCTGTGTGAACTTTTGGTCGCGTAGCGCGTGCGCTCGGGTAACCCAATTAGTGCAGCTGCACTAATAAATATTTGGGAAGATTCAAATATCCCTGAAAAATCGAAAAAGTTACATGGAAGCTGGTGGATTGACCATCTTCGTCCTCCCAAAGGGGCTAATTGCATGCCATTCTAATGTTGGGTTGGGCAAACATGTTGTTGGTTGTGGATGCTAAGTCATAAAGGCCACGATCCCGCACACCCAACAACAAATTCAAGAGCCAAATCTCACATGCCTTATGCGAGAATTGGAGGCCGGACCGTCTGACGGAGATGAGACTGGATGATCAAACTACGACACTACCGGAATCAGCAGCTAAGGCCGTAGGCATAGGCCACAATGCCGTCGGCATAGAATGCGTCAGCGCTCTCTTGTCAGACCGTCGGTGTACTAAAGCCGTCGGCATAGCTGCCTATGCCGATGACTTCCGTACAGCCGTGGGCAAAAAAAAGGACGAGACGGCAGCTGACGTCGCCGTCGCTAAGTCCTACCAACCAGGAGCTGCCACGTGGCGAAACTATGCCTACGGCTTTTCCATCGGCATAGTCCTGCCACGTGGCAGCTCATGGTTGCTCCTGGCTGAGTACTATGCCTACGGCTTTGCCGTAGGCATAGATGATCTATGCCGACGGCTTTGCCGTAGGCATAGTTCTCGGCTAAGAGCTACCACATGGCATTTATGCCGACGGCTTTGCTGTAGACATATATGCAAACCTAGATTGATGAATAAATAATACAAGTGATATTGCAAAAGGTGAATAAAAGAAACTATATTCATAATATATGGAACACTACAATTATTTGGTCTGAATAATAAACAATAGACTTTATTAATATAAATGTCAATTACAAGAATTCAGGAATTACACTTAGAGGAAAAAGAAATAAAAGAAGAAAGAAAAAGTCCTAAACTAAACCTATACTAAACTATCTAGTTCTTCATCTTCTGCTTCTTTCTTCCAGTTCATCAACCTGCAAAACAAGAAACAACAAACAAGAAAAACTTGATCAAGGTTTAAATGTAGCATTCCCCTTAGCAAAATGCCTTTCTTTGTAGGAGCTAGCACTTAGTATTTTTGAAACATTAGTCAAACCCCAATCAGATTAAGTTGATCAAAGAAACAGTAGAAGAGAGCCAACACTGCGTAAATGGAGCCAATAACCCAAGACAGAAGTAGAGCCAGCAAAGTATATATCAAAGCCAAACCCAAAGATCAACTCAGACTAGCACTAACTCCATGATTAGGGGATCCCTCAATTAAGCTTGGGTTAGTTTTCAGATGAAATCCAACTAACCCACTACTAATCAACTAGCCCAGAGGTAGGGTTTGAAGTAGGGATTGTCCTCAGGCAGCCTAGTAGTGCTAGGACTATTGCATCATTGGATCAAGTAGTGCAGCATCTGTTGTTAAGTAATGATGAGAACCTCAGGACACCATCATTGGCATGGCAAGATTAAGGAGCACCTGTTCTTATCAGTGAGAGTAGGAGAGAAAGAAAGAAAGTGAAGAGACCAGTGTAGCATCTGTTCAAATCAGATTTAAGAGAGGGAATTGGCAAGGAAAGATATAGTCCATAACCTGCAAGAAGAAATAGGCCATTGATAGCACATTTACTAAACATCTGCTGTAAGCAGAACACATACACCCACTTACACATGGGTACTATTCTATATATAGGTACACAAGCACAACACACGCACCTGGTATAGATAGGAGTATAAGCATGCATCTAAATCATCTGAAACATATGAAATAGCTAATGCAAAGAAAGAATTATCACTACATGCAACCATCAGGACTATGTCCTGTACAATATACAACTAAACCACCAGTAGATGATGTACTAAACCATACAAGAAATACCAATACATGGTATTTAGATAAAGACTAGTATATATCAAACACAATACCAGCTTGAAAGAGAAACTATAATTTTATACCACTACGGGAGCAAATCATGAACTACAGAGTAATTGCAGTAAAGAGATGAATCAATATATGTTGATCAATAAGAGAGTTACAACTATATACAAATGAAGGACTATATTCTTTATAAGATAACAAAGAAACATTAGCACTTATACATATGAACAAATAGAACCAGCAGCCAACTAATAAAGAAAGTAGCATGTGCTATATGACAGGAACAATAACATCTATAAGACCAAGATAATTGCAATGATAACAGTAGGGTCATGCCATCATTCGATCCAATCATTGCAGAACTAGTTGAGCGACAAATCAAATATAACAGTAGTTCCATTGGTTCAGCCAACAAGTTAACAAAAGTTTACTTCCTACTAATTTTGCAACTCGTGATAATAAAAAAGCAAATCTCGACATCACAACAACAAAAGTGGTAGACTGGGAGCCTGGAACCATGCACGTCAAATCGCAGAGCAGAAAAATAGCAGTACTACCTGGAGCAATAAGAAACTCAACAGACTGGGGCAACATTTGGAATAAGACAAGCAAGTACTACAACAGCTAGCTAGGCTGAATTGAAGATTAAAAAAACATATGTTGAGCATGATTATACACGTCAAGGGGAAGGGGTTCACGGCAGGGACCTTCAAGTCATCGCATGGCTTGCATCTCTCCTCCTCATGTGCATTGGTTTGCATCCAATCCTTGCAGTACAATCCATGGACGTCCCTCCCTCCCTGCATCTCTAGAACAACACGGCACTTAAATTTCATCAACTTCCGTTGCTACTGAATAAAAGAGGAGCAAGATAAATATGCTGCATAAGACATACATGGAGAAGCAAGCTGCTTGAAAACAGAGGAGATCCATGATGGTTGTTTTCATTCGCAACAGAAGAACTCAAAAAAATGCGCAAGTGTATGCTATCTATGGATACACCACCTACACCAGTACCTAGCTCCCAAACTGAGAAAAGAAATCCATTCATATGCAGCAACCCAAACTTGACTTTGAGAGAGCGGACTGATTAACATTTGTTTGTTGCGTCAAATTATTCACAAATAGAAGCACTCTAGCAACTATGAGAATAAATCATAGAGGCTGGCCGAACTAATTGGCGCACTCAAACGATACCTGAGAGTGGCCTGATGAACACATTGTTAGAGACGCACATCTAGCAAGTTTCCTGTATATTAATTAAGCTACTAGCTTGGTTGCTTCTTTTAGCTAGCATACACGTACGGGATTTGTTATAGCATACATAAACAAACACACGTTTCTTTTGGCTAGCTAGGCCGAAGTGAAGATTGACCAAAATCACATTCATATCAAGCAATGTGAAGCATCATTATACAAGGAAAAGGGGGGAGCAGAGGAGTGCAGAGGGGCTCACTGAAGGAAATATGCCCTAGAGGCAATAATAAAGTTATTATTTATTTCCTTATATCATGATAAATGTTTATTATTCATGCTAGAATTGTATTAACCGGAAACATAATACATGTGTGAATACGTAGACAAACAGAGTGTCACTAGTATGCCTCTACTTTACTAGCTCGTTAAATCAAAGATGGTTATGTTTCCTAACCATAGGCATGAGTTGTCGTTTGATTAACGGGATCACATCATTAGGAGAATGATGTGATTGACCTGACCCATTCCGTTAGCTTAGCACTTGATCGTTTAGTATGTTGCTTATGCTTTCTTCATGACTTATACAAAGTTCCTACAACTATGAGATTATGCAACTCCCGTTTACCGGAGGAACACTTTGTGTGCTACCAAACGTCTACAACGTAATCGGGTGATTATAAAGGTACTCTCTGTGTGTCTCCAAAAGTATATGTTGAGTTGGCATGAATTGAGATTAGGTTCATCACTCCGATTGTCTGGAGAGGTATCTCTGGGCCTTCTCGGTAATACACATCACATAAGCCTTGCAAGCATTGCAACTAAAGAGTTAGTTGTAAGATGATGTATTACGGAATGAGTAAAGAGACTTACCGGTAACGAGATTGAACTAGGTATTGGATACCGACGATCGAATCTCGGGTAAGTAACATACCGATGACAAAGGGAACAACGTATGTCGTTATGCGGTTTGACCGATAAAGATCTTCGTAGAATATGTAGGAACCAATATGGGCATCCAGGTTCCGCTATTGGTTATTGACCGAGAATGGTTCTAGGTCATGTCTACATAGTTCTCGAACCCGTAGGGTCCAGACGCTTAACGCTTTCGATGACGATTCATTATGAGTTTATAAGTTTTGATGTACCAAGGTTGTTCGAGTCCCGGATGTGATCACGGACATGACGAGGAGTCTCGAAATGGTCGAGACATAAAGATTGATATATTGGAAGCCTATGTTTGGACTTCGGAAGGTTCCGGATGAAAACAGGAAGTTACCGAACACCGGGGTTACGGAACCCCGGGGTCAATGGGCCTTGATGGGCCATAGGGAGAAGAGGAAAGGGCCGGCCAGGCAGGCCGCGCGCCCCCTCCCCCTCTAGTCCGAATAGGACAAGGAGAGGGGGGGCGGCGCCCCCCTTCCCTCTTCCCCTTCCCCAATCCTAATCCAACTAGGAAAAGGGGGGGGAGTCCTACTCCCGGTGGGAGTAGGACTCCTCCAGGCGCGCCCCCCTTGGGCTGGCCGCACCCCCCCCTTTGCTCCTTTATATACGGGGGCAGGGGGCACCCCATGACACACAAGTTGATCTACGGATCGTTCCTTAGCCGTGTGCGGTGCCCCCCTCCACCATATTCCACTTCGGTCATATCGTCGCGGAGCTTAAGCGAAGCCCTGCGCCGGTGAAGTCATATCGTCGCGGAGCTTAGGCGAAGCCCTGCGTCGGTGGAGCATCATCATCGTCACCACGCCGTCGTGCTGACGGAACTCATCCCCGACGCTTTGCTGGATCGGAGCCCGGGGATCGTCATCGAGCTGAATGTGTGCTGAACTCGGAGGTGCCATGCGTTCGGTACTTGGATCGGTCGGATCGTGAAGACGTACGACTACATCAACCGCGTTGTTATAACGCTTCCGCTTACGGTCTCGAGGGTGCGTGGGCGGACACTCTCCCCTCTCGTTGCTATGCCATCACCATGGTCTTGCGTGTGCGTGGGAAAATTTTGAAATTACTACGTTCCCCAACAAAGTGGCATCCGAGCCTGGTTTTATGCGTTGATGTCATATGCACGAGTAGAACACAAGTGAGTTGTGGGCGATATAAGTCATACTGCTTACCAGCATGTCATACTTTGGTTCAGCGGTATTGTGAGATGAAGCGGCCCGGACCGACATTACGCCAGACGCTTACGAGACTGGTTTCACCGCTTGAGCACTCGTTGCTTAAAGGTGACCGGCGGGTGTCTGTCTCTCTCACTTTAGTTGAACTGAGTGTGGCTACGCCCGGTCCTTGCGAAGGTTAAAACAACACCAACTTGACAAACTATCGTTGTGGTTTTGATGCGTAGGTAAGAACGGTTCTTGCTCAGCTCGTAGCAGCCACGTAAAACTTGCAACAACAAAGTAGAGGACGTCTAACTTGTTTTTGCAGGCATGTTGTGATGTGATATGGTCAAGACGTGATGCTATATTTTATTGTATGAGATGATCATGTTTTGTAACCGAAGTTATCGGCAATCGGCGAGAGCCATATGGTTGTCGCTTTATTGTATGAAATGCAAAAGCCATGTAATTGCTTTACTTTATCACTAAGCAGTAGCGATAGTCGTAGAAGCAATAGTTGGCGAGGCGACAACGATGCTACGATGGAGATCAAGGTGTCGCGCCGGTGACGATGGTGATCATGACGGTGCCGGAGATGGAGATCACAAGCACAAGATGATGATGGCCATATCATATCACTTATATTGATTGCATGTGATGTTTATCCTTTATGCATCTTATCTTGCTTTGATTGGCGGTAGCATTATAAGATGATCTCTCACTAAAATTATCAAGAAGTGTTCTCCTGAGTATGCACCGTTGCTAAAAGTTAAATAGTACCCACACACCACGTGATGATCGGGTGTGATAAGTTCTCGATCCATCTACAACGGGTGCAAGCCAGTTTTGCACACGCAGAATACTCGAGTTAAACTTGTGAGCCTAGCATATGCAGATATGGCCTCGGAACACGGAGACCGAAAGGTCGAGCGTGAATCATATAGTAGATATGATCAACATAGTGATGTTCACCATTGAAAACTACTCCATCTCACGTGATGATCGGTTATGGTTTAGTTGATTTGGATCACGTAATCACTTAGATGACTAGAGAGATATCTGTCTAAGTGGCAGTTTTTAATATGATTAATTGAACTTAAATTTATCGTGAACTTAGTACCGATAGTATTTTGCTTGTCTATGTTTCTTTGTAGATAGATGGCTCGTCTGTTGTTCCGTTGAATTTTAATGCGTTCCTTGAGAAAGCAAAGTTGAAAGATGATGGTAGCAATTACACGGACTGGGTCCGTAACTTGAGGATTATCCTCATTGCTGCCTGTAAGAATTACGCCCTGGAAGCACCGCTGGGTGCCAGGCCTTTGCGAGAGCAACGCCGAAGTTGTGAACGTCTGGCGAGCAAAGTCGATGACTACTCTATAGTTCAAGTGCCATGCTTTACGGCTTAGAACCGGGTCTTCAACGACGTTTTGAGCGTCATGGAGCATATGAGATGTTCCAAGAGTTGAAGTTAATATTTCAAGCAAATGCCCGGATTGAGAGATATGAAGTCTCCAATAAGTTCTATAGCTGCAAGATGGAGGAGAATAGTTACATCGGTGAGCACATACTCAAAATGTCCGGGTATAATAATCACTTAATTCAGCTGGGAGTTAATCTTCCGGATGATAGTGTCATTGACAGAATTCTCCAATCATCGCCACCAAGCTACAAGAGCTTCGTGATGAACTATAATATGCAAGGGATGACTAAGACAATTCCTGAGCTCTTCGCAATGCTAAAAGCCGCGGAGGTAGAAATCAAGAAAGAGCATCAAGTGTTGATGGTCAACAAAACCACTAGTTTCAAGAAAAAGGGCAAAGGGAAGAAGAAGGGAAACTTCAAAAAGAACAGCAAGAAAGTTGCTGCTCAAGAGAAGAAACCCAAGTCTGGACCTAAGCCTGAAATCAGTGTTTTTACCGCAAGCGCATCGACACTGGAAGCGGAACTGCCCCAAGTATTTGGCGGATAAGAAGGATGGCAAGGTGAACAAAGGGACTACGGAATAGGCGAGCACTGGCAAAGGACGAGGTGACGATGCGCGTGGGAAACGGTTCCAAAGTCAATGTGATCGTGGTCGGCACGCTACCTCTACATCTACCTTCGGGATTAGTTTTAGACCTAAATAATTGTTATTTGGTGCCGCCGTTGAGCATGAACATTATATCTGGATCTTGTTTGATGCGAGACGGTTATTCATTTAAATCGTAGAATAATGGTTGTTCTATTTATATGAGTAATATCTTTTATGGTCATGCACCCTTGAAGAATGGTCTATTCTTGTTGAATCTCGACAGTAGTGATACACATATTCATAATGTCGAAGCCAAAAGATGCAGAGTTGATAATGATAGTGCAACTTATTTGTGGCACTGTCGTTTAGGTCATATCGGTGTAAAACGCATGAAGAAACTCCATACAGATGGACTTTTGGAATCACTTGATTATGAATCACTTGGTACTTGCGAACCGTGCCTCATGGGCAAGATGACTAAAACACCGTTCTCCGGTTGTATGGAGAGAGCAATAGATTTATTGGAAATCATACATACAGATGTATGTGCTCCGATGAATGTTGAAGCTCGTGGCGGATATCGTTATTTTCTCACCTTCACAGATGATTTAAGCAGATACGGGTATATCTACTTGATGAAGCATAAATCTGAAACATTTGAAAAGTTCAAAGAATTTCAGAGTGAAGTTGAAAATCATCGTAACAAGAAAATAAAGTTTCTACGATCTGATCGTGGAGGAGAATATTTGAGTTCTGAGTTTGGTCTACATTTGAAGCAATGCGGAATAGTTTCGCAACTCACGCCACCGGAAACACCACAGCGTAATGGTGTGTCCGAGCGTAAATGTCGTGCTTTACTAGATATGGTGCGATCTATGATGTCTATTTCCGATTTACCACTATCGCTTTTGGGGTTATGCTTTAGAGACGGCCGCATTCACGTTAAATAGGACACCGTCAAAATCCGTTGAGACGACACCTTATGAACTATGGTTTAGCAAGAAACCAAAGTTGTCGTTCTGAAAGTTTGGGGTTGCGATGCTTATGTGAAAAAACTTCAACCTGATAAGCTTGAACCCAAATCGGAAAAATGTGTCTTCATAGGATACCCAAAGGAGACAATTGGGTATACCTTCTATCACAGATCCGAAGGCAAGACATTCGTTGCTAAGAATGGATCCTTTCTAGATAAGGAGTTTCTCTCGAAAGAAGTGAGTGGGAGGAAAGTGGAACTTGATGAGGAAATAGTACCAGCTCCCTTATTGGAAAGTAGTTCATCACGTAAATCGGTTTCGTGACACCTACACCGATTAGCGAGGAAGATAATGATAATGATCATGAAACTTCAGATCAAGTTGTCACCGAACCGTAGATCAACCAGAATAAAATCCGCACTGTGAGTGGTACGGTAATCCTATTCTGGAAGTCATGCTACTAGATCATGGTGAACCTACGAACTATGAAGAAGCGATGGTGAGCCCAGATTACGCAAAATGGCTTGAATCCTTGAAATCTGAGTTGGTATCAATTTATGAGTACATAGTATGGACTTTTGTTGACTTGCCCGATGATCGACAAGCCATTGAGAATAAATGGATCTTTAAGAAGAAGACCGACGATGGTAATATAAGCATCTTTAAAGCTTGACTTGTTGCAAAAGGTTTTCGACAAGTTCAAGGGGTTGACTACGATGAGACTTTCTCACCCGTAGCGATGCTTAAGTCTGTCTGAATCATGTTAGCAATTGCTGCATTTTGTGATTATGAAATTTGGCAAATGGATGTAAAACTGCATTCTTGAATGGATTTCTAGAAGAAGAGTTGTATATGATGCAACCGGAAGGTTTTGTTGATCCAAAAGGTGCTAACAAAGTGTGCAAGCTCCAGCGATCAATTTATGGTCCTGCAATCCTCTGGGAGTTGGAATAAACGCTTTGATTGTGTGATCAAAGCATATGGTTTTATTCAGACTTTTGGATTAGCCTGTATTTACAAGAAAGTGAGTGGGAGCTCTGTAGCATTTCTGATATTATATGTGGACGACATATTGTTAATTGGAAATGATATATAATTTCTGGATAGCATAAAAGGATACTTGAATAAAAGTTTTTCAATGAAAGACCTCGGTGAAGCTGCTTACATATTGGGCATCAAGATCTATAGAGATAGATCAAGACGCTTAATTGGACTTTCACAAAGCACATACCTTGATAAAGTTTTGAAAAGTTCAAAATGGATCACGCAAAGAAAGGTCTTTTACGTGTTACAAGGTGTGAAATTGAGTCAGACTCAATGCCCGACCACAATGAGAAGATAGAGAGAAAATAAAAATGTTCCCTATGCTTCAGCCATAGGCTCTATCATGTATGCAATGCTGTGTACCGGACTGACGTATGCTTAGCAATAAGCTTGGCAGGAAGGTACCAAAGTAATCCAGAGTGGATCATCGGACAGCGGTCAAGAACATCCTGAAATACACGAAAAGGACTAAGGATATGTTTCTCGTATATGGAGGTGACAAAGAGCTAATCGTAAATGGTTACGTCGATGCAAGCTTTGACACCGATCCCACGATTCTAAATCGCAAACCGGATCGTATTTTTATTAAACGGTGGAGCTGTCGGTTGGTGCAGTTCTAAACAAAGCGTCGTGGCGGGATCTACATGTGAAGCGAAGTACATAGCTGCTTGAAGCAGCAAATGAAGGAGTCTGAATGAAAGAGTTCATTTCCGATCTAGGTGTCATACCTAGTGCATCGGGACCAATGAAGATCTTCTGTGACAATCTTTGGTGCAATTGCCTTGGCAAAGGAATCCAGATTTCACAAGAGGACCAAGCATATCAAGAGACGCTTCAATTCCAATCGGGACCAAGTCCAAGTGGGAGACATAGAGATTTGCAAGATACATACGGATCTGAATGTTGCAGACCCGTTGACTAAGCCTCTTCCACGAGCAAAACATGATAAGAACCAAGACTCCATGGGTGTTAGAATCATTATTGTGTAATCTAGATTATTGACTCTAGTGCAAGTGGGAGACTGAAGGAAATATGCCCTAGAGGCAATAATAAAGTTATTATTTATTTCCTTATATCATGATAAATGTTTATTATTCATGCTAGAATTGTATTAACCGGAAACATAATACATGTGTGAATACGTAGACAAAGCAGTGTCACTAGTATGCCTCTACTTTACTAGCTCGTTAAATCAAAGATGGTTATGTTTCCTAACCATAGACATGAGTTGTCGTTTGATTAACGGGATCACATCATTAGGAGAATGATGTGATTGACCTGACCCATTCCGTTAGCTTAGCACTTGATCGTTTAGTATGTTGCTTATGCTTTCTTCATGACTTATACAAAGTTCCTACAACTATGAGATTATGCAACTCCGTTTACGGAGGAACACTTTGTGTGCTACCAAACGTCCTAACGTAATCTGGGTGATTATAAAGGTACTCTCAGGTGTCTCCAAAAGTATATGTTGAGTTGGCATGAATTGAGATTAGGTTTTGTCACTCCGATTGCTCGGAGAGGTATCTCAGGCCTTCTCGGTAATACACATCACATAAGCCTTGCAAGCATTGCAACTAAAGAGTTAGTTGTAAGATGATGTATTACTGAGCGAGTAAAAAGACTTACGGTAGCGAGATTGAACTAGGTATTGGATACCGACGATCGAATCTCGGGTAAGTAACATACCGATGACAAAGGGAACAACGTATGTCATTATGCGGTTTGACCGATAAAGATCTTCGTAGAATATGTAGGAACCAATATGGGCATCCAGGTTCCGCTATTGGTTATTGACCGAGAATGGTTCTAGGTCATGTCTACATAGTTCTCGAACCCGTAGGGTCCGCACGCTTAACGCTTCGATGATGATTCATTATGAGTTTATAAGTATTGATGTACCGAAGGTTGTTCGAGTCCTGGATGTGATCACGGACATGACGAGGAGTCTCGAAATGGTCGAGACATAAAGATTGATATATTGGAAGCCTATGTTTGGACTTGGAAGGTTCCGGATGAAAACAGGAAGTTACCGGAACACCGGGGGGTTACCGGAACCCCCCGGGGGGGTCAATGGGCCTTGATGGGCCATAGGGAGAAGAGGAAAGGGCCGGCCAGGCAGGCTGCACGCCCCCCTCCCCCTCTAGTCCGAATAGGACAAGGAGAGGGGCGGCGCCTTCCATCTTCCCTTCCCAATCCTAATCCAACTAGGAAGGGGGGAGTCCTACTCGGTGGGAGTAGGACTCCTCGCGCCTTGGGCTGGCCGCACCCCTTGCTCCTTTATATCTGAGGCAGGGGGCACCCCATGACACACAAGTTGATCTACGGATCGTTCCTTAGCCGTGTCTGGTGCCCCCTCCACCATATTCCACTTGGTCATATCGTCATGAGCTTAAGCGAAGCCCTGCGCCGGTGAAGTCATATCGTCAGCGGAGCTTAGGCGAAGCCCTGCGTCGGTGGAGCATCATCATCGTCCTGCGCCGTCGTCTTGTGGAACTCATCCCCGACGCTTTCTTTGGATCGGAGCCGGGATCGTCATCGAGCTGAATGTGTGCTGAACTCGGAGGTGCCGTGCGTTCGGTACTTGGATCGGTCGGATCGTGAAGACGCGTCGACTACATCAACCATGTTGTTATAATGCTTCCGCTTACGGTCTCACGATGCGTGGGCGGACACTCTCCCCTCTCGTTGCTATGCCATCACCATGGTCTTGCGTGTGCGTAGGAAAATTTTGAAATTACTACGTTCCCCAACACTCACCATGGGGGTGCTTTAGCCGATGCAGTGCACCGCCGTCACGCCGTGGAGGGGGCCGCCGTCTCGCCGGAGTTTACCCGCCGCGTGCGTCCGCCCCGCAGCCACCGGGTGCAGGAGCACCGACCACGAGGCGGAGCCGCCCGTGGGACTTGCGGTGGGCGTCGGAGAGGGCGGAGCAGAGTCGCCAGTGACACATTGGAGTTGGAGGGGACACCACCCTCGAAACCCTAGCCATGGGGAGGGGTCGTGGGTGAGCTCTCGGGGCCGTGAGAGGCGGATCTGGCCGGAGGGAAGGGAAGAGCGGCGGCAGGGGAGCACGGATCTGTGCTGTGCGCCGGCGAGGGCCGCCGGAACACGCCAGAATCGACCGACGTATGCAGCGGCATCGAGGGTTTCGTGGGTGGGGGAGGGAGCAGGGAGAGACGAGCGAGACAGGGAGAGGCGTGCAGTGGGTTTCTGTCTTGTTTTTCTTTTTCTTTTTTTCCTAATTTTCGTTAGATGGATGGATGTGGCATGTGGTGTGGAGAGATGGATGGATAGATGTGAGCCATGTCATCAATCCATGCCACAATTGGTTCCACCAATGAGATTTAAGCTATTGCAATTGTATTTTCTCCTCTTATTTCTTTTTTGCAAGGATTTTCTCCTCTTATTCCGAGTAAACACTTAACAATTTTGGAGAAGGGCATCGGTCTAAACGGCCCGCTCCTCCCCATGCTTCTCTACCGGGCCGAGCCCGCCACGGTAGGGTGTGGTAAAGTTTCAGCGCGTTTCGGAGAAGCCTGACCGGAGGCCGCTTGTAAACTGCGAACACCTGAAATGATGTCCAGGAGTGGTTTGTAAAACCACTAGCAAAAGTGCCCGTGCGTTGCAACGGGTGAACAACAAAAGAATCATAAAATTTATAGACCCAAAATAAAATAATTCAAGTTCAGGCAAATTGCACCAATATGTCACCAGTTTTATAGATTGATAATTAAGAACAAATGATGCAAGAGAGCAAAGAACACGAGACATCAAATTTATGACAAAAAAGAAATAGATCAAAGATTTTTAATGATGTCGGTAGTGAATCCCCCTAGGGGCCCGTGCGTTATAATGGGAGACACAAAAAATACATGCTAGCCAAAGAAGTATGACTTAATATCCAGACATATGTGTGTCGTCTATTTTAACATGGTGGCTCACCATGTTGCCACACAATGTCCACGTGATCGTAATGCACGTGGTAAATCCCTAGGCAATGAGCTTATCACTGCACGACACACTTGCCATTGTCTCGCGCAAGGAAATATTTAAATCTTTAAAAACAAATCTCATCGACCACGAACTACTCTTAATGCCTAGACATATAAAGACTTTCCAAAAACTAATCAAATCCTAGACATAAAATACTTCTGAATCGGCAAACAGTTTTTCGAATCGACAAACATATTTTATAAATTAGGACATCGTTAAAAAATCACGAACATTTGTTTTGTTTAGAGAAACATTTATTGAAATGCATGGATAGTTTTTGAATTCATGAATATTTTTTGACTCAGCTAAAATTTTTTGAATTGATGACTTTTTTAAATTGGGGGATGAATTTTAAATTTCGCAAAAGACATTTGATTTTTTGAATATTTTCAAAAATTTCTTGGACATTTTTTCCAGATTCATGAATATGTTTTGAATACACAATCATTTTTTTGAAAATCATGAACATGATTTTACTTCCTGACATGTTTTTCCAGATTGTGATTTTTTATAATTTGCGACAGTTTCGTAAAATCACCAACATTTTTTGAAACAGCGAAAAATTTCCCAAAGATTTTTTAATTCACTCGCATTTTATAATTTCTCTAAAATTTGGTTATAACTGGAAACTTTTTATAATTTGGAATTGTCAAATTAATTTAAAGAAGAAAAAACTAAAACAGAAATGAGAAAAGAAAAGAAAATACAAAATGAAAAAAATAGGAGCGTCACACCCGGTAGGCCGGCCCATGGAGGAGGTGCCTAAGAAAAAGGAGGCAAAAGAAGGATATTACCAGGATTCACTGGTCTGCACGGTAGAAGCAGCAGCCTGTAGCCACCATGCTGGTAGTGCGCTTGCGTTACAAACACGGCATCACAGATCTAAAACCACAGTTCACGGCAGCGCCTTTGGAAATAAAAACCGAATTGTTTTCTTAATTTACGGGTGGCATAGTGGGTAATTTATAGCTAATTCGGGGGCAATTATTTGGACGGACGACCAGAAGCAATATTTGCTTTATTATTAATTAGGGTAGGTAGATAGATATATGATGTATTCACGGTACGTGTAGGCCTGGTGCAACCAAAGGACGGGCAGGACCCACCACCCGGGGGCGTATGTACCTCGGCGGCATGCCGGATCTAGCCATTAAAATCCACGGAAAATCATATGATGACGGAAATCCTCGGGACCTGGCACGATGTCATCATATGGCCCTTGTAGGGTGTGGTAAAATTTTGAGCGCGTTTCGTAGAAGCCTGGCCGGAGGCTGCTTGTAAACTACACGATCTCTCAGGTAGTATATGGCTATCGAGAGAGAACTTGTCCGATTTGTGAAGGAAGTGTGTTGCCCGTTTCTCCGTTGACCCTCGAAACTTCTTGTGTTCTTGTGATCTCAACGGGGGCCATCGCATGACACGTGGCAGGACATGGCATTTTTCGGGGCCACCTGCAATATTTGAGACATTTATTGCATTCGTAGGGTTTCAATGTGGGAAGTTACAGATCTGCATGGCGACCACTTGAAATGATGTCCAGAAGTGGTTTGTCAAATCATATATGATGTCTTTGTGGTACGTGTGGGCCTAGTGCAACCAAAGGAGGGGCAAGCCCCACCACCGAAGGGTGAATGTGCCTCAGCGACATGCCGGATCTAGCCGTTAAAATCCACGAAAAATCATACGATGCCGGAAATTCTCAAGACCTAGCACGGTGGCGGCATGTGGCCCTTGTAGGTTGTGGTAAAAGTTTGAGCGCATTTCGCAGAAGCCTAACCGAAGGCCTCTTGTAAACCGCACAATTTTCGAGGTAGTATCTAGCTATCGAGAGAGAACGTGCCCGGTTTTGTGAAGGAAGTGCGCTGCCCGTTGCTCCGTTGGCTATTTCAACCCTCCATCGCACTTGTATGCATTAAGACACAATGCAAGTTTGGATACCATTGCTACCCCCAAGGCCCCCGACCAGCCTAATCCTAGCCCGGTTGACCCGAAGATCTAGGCCTTTGACTTTCACCGGACGGCCTTTGACCAACATACTTTTCCACCTGGTTGTGGCAGGTCAGCCCATAGGAACATTTCAGAACAAGGTCTGGGCCCAACCCACCAGCGGACCCCCCTCGTGTCGACTTGATGCGGCCATTTCCCCCCTCCATGTGCCGGCGGCAGTGCCTTCCGTGAAGGGGGTTACACTCCGGAGCTGCATGTCGTTTGTTTGCACCTGACAGCACACTTCCAGATATGTAAGAGGACCTAGTGCAAGATTTGGTGGCATAGCTAGCCCCCAAAGGCCCCCGACCACACTCGTAGACACGTGAAGAAAAATTCGTGGTGGGGGATTTTTTTCACATACTCCTGCATCTTACAAAAATATAAAAAATTGCCACGCATATTATATCATATGTGTTTGCACCGTGTAAAAATCTCATGAATTGATTACGCTCCAAGTGTTCAAGAATATTCATGCAACGCCAAAACCGCAGAAGGATACTTTGATTTCATCGTCGTTCATGAGGGCGAACCTCACACCGGAGCCGCGTATTGCCTCTTTAGACATGGCACCACACCTTTCGACATGTATGAGGACTCGACGCGATGCTCTAGTGGCATTGCTACCCCCCCCCCCCCGAAGGCCCCCCATCGGCCTAACCCTGGACAAGTTGACCCGGAAATCTACGCCTTTGACTTTCACCGGACAAGCTTTGACCAATGGACGTTTTCACCTGGTTGTGATAGGTCGGCCCATAGGAACACTTGAGAACAAGGTCTGGGCAATGATACGTCTCCGTCATATCTATAATTTTTGATTGTTCCATGCCAATATTCTACAACTTTCATATACTTTTGGCAACTTTTTATACTATTTTTGGGACTAACATATTGATCCAGTGCCCAGTGCCAGTTCCTGTTTGTTGCATGTTTTTTGTTTCGCAGAAACCCCATATCAAACGGAGTCCAAACGGGATAAAAATGGACGGAGAATATTTTTGGAATATTTGTGAAATATGGGAAGAAGAATCAACGCGAGAAGGTGCCCGAGGGGGCCACGAGGCATGGGGCGCGCCCCTAACCCTCATGGGCCCCCCGTAAGGCGGTTGCTGCTCTTCTTTGGCCGCAAGAAAGCTAATTTTCGGAGAAAAATCTGGGCGAAGGTTTCAATCCAATCGGAGTTATGGATCTCCGGATATATAAGAAACGGTGAAAGGGCAGAATCCCAGAACGCAGAAACAGAGAGAGACAGAGAGGGGCTCTCGCCCCTCCCATGCCATGGAGACCAAGGACCAAAGGGGAAACCCTTCTCCCATCTAGGGAGAAGGTCAAGGAAGAAGAAGAAGAAGAAGGGGGGGCCCCTCTCCCCCTCTCTTTCGGTGGCACCGGAACGCCGCCGGGGCCATCATCATCACCGCAATCTACACCAACACCTCCGCCATCTTCACCAACATCTCCATCACCTTCCGCCATCTATCTACATCGGTCCATTCTCCCGCAACCCGCTGTACCCTCTACTTGAACATGGTGCTTTATGCTTCATATTATTATCCAATGATGTGTTGCCATCCTATGACGTCTGAGTAGATTTTCGTTGTCCTATCGGTGATTGGTGTATTACTATGATTGATTTAATTTTCTTGTGGTTATGTAGCTGTCCTTTGGTGTCCATCATATGAGCGCGCGCGTGGATCACACCATAGGGTTAGTTGTATGTTGATAGGACTATGTATTGGAGGGCAAGAGTGACAAAAGCTTCAACCTAACATTGAAATTAATGCATACGGGATTGAAGGGGGACCAATATATCTTAATGCTATGGTTGGGTTTTACCTTAATGAACATTAGTAGTTGCGGATGCTTGCTAATAGTTCCAATCATAAGTGCATAGAATTCCAAGTCAGGGATGACATGCTAGCAGTGGCCTCTCCCACATAAAACATGCTATCGGTCTAGTAAAGTAGTCAATTGCTTAGGGACGATTTCACAACTCCTACCACCACTTTTCTACACTCGCTATACTAAATTTATCGCTTCTTTATCTAAACAACCCCTAGTTTTTATTTACGTCTCTTTATATTCTTGCAAACCTATCCAACAACACTTACAAAGTAATTCTAGTTTCATACTTGTTCTAGGTAAAGCGAACGTCAAGCGTGCGTAGAGTTGTATCGGTGGTCGATAGAACTTGAGGGAATATTTTTTCTACCTTTAGCTCCTCGTTGGGTTCGACACTCTTACTTATCGAAGAGGCTACAATTGATCCCCTATACTTGTGGGTTATCAAGACCTTTTTCTGGCACCGTTGTCGGGGAGTCATAGCGTGGGGTGAATATTCTCATGTGTGCTTGTTTGCTTTATCACTAAGTAATTTTTATTTGTTGTTCTTAGTTGTTTTCTATCTTTAGTTATGGGTAGGAAACGCAAAATACCAAAAAAAGTAGTTGTACCTGCTGAACCAATGGTTGAAGAACCACTCAAAATCTATCACACTCCTGAAGCCTTTTACTTGGATCATCTTCGATCCCTTTGTGCTGGTGTTGAAACCTCAACTAGCTTAGTTGAGGGAAAATCTTTAGATGAGCATGCTTGTTATGTGCAACACCGCTTATCTCAAAAAGGGAAACTTTTACTGGATCAAATTCATCGTTTGCAATGCTATGCTTGGAATTTATGTGAAATTTATGATGTTACTTGTTGTTCTGAAAACCCTAAGAAACACCTTCCCTACCAATGTGAGTTTAGTGATAATGGAATCGTATCTTCGTATGCTAAGGGTGTTTATAATTACTATGATGTTCAACAAATTGAAGAATTTGTTGCTTTTAACGGTGATTATGAAATTGCTTCTTTGATTGAAAAGTATGATGCTACTCTTTACAAATCTAATTTTTTTTCCATACTTGAATATTGTTATGATAATTATGCTTCTAATGCCTATGTTAAACCTTATATTGAGGACTCCTCCGCTGTCCAAGAAGAGACTAAAATTCTGCAGGAGTCTATGGAATAAGAAATTGATGACGTTGTGAGCTCACTGGATGAAAAATTTGAGGAGGAGAGTGAAGAACGAAAGGAGGAAGAGCGGATTGATCACCCGTGCCCACCTCTCTATGTTTGAGGAGGAGAGTAACTCTTCAACTCATTCATTGTTTAGTTTCCCTTCATTCTTACCGAAGGATGATTGCTATGATAATTGCTATGATCCCTTTAATTCGTTTGAAATATCCCTTTTTGATGAACTTCATGCTTGCTATGCTTGTGGCCAAGATGCCAATATGAATTATGCTTATAGAGATGAACTTTCTATAGTTCCTTATGTTAAACATGAAATTGTTTCTATTGCACCCACGCATGATAGTCCTATTATGTTTTTGAATTCTCCCGACTACACTATATCGGAGAAATTTGCACTTATTAAGGATTATATTGACAAGTTGCCTTTTATAGTTGCACATGATGATTGTGATGAATATAATATGCATGTGATTGCTGCTCCTACTTGCAATTATTATGAGAGAGGAACTATATCTCCACCTCTCTATGTTTCCCACACAATAAAATTGCAAGAAACTGCTTATGCTATGTATTGGCCTTTACTTGATGTGCATGAATTGTTCTTGTATGACATGCCGATGCATAGGAAGAGAGTTAGACTTCGTCATTACATGATATATGTTACTTTTTGCTCACCACTAAATTACAAATCATTGTTAATTAAAATTGGCTTTGATATACCTTGGGATCCGAGTGGATCCATTACTTGAGCACTATTTGCTAGCTTAATGGCTTTAAAGAAAGCGCTGCCAGGGAGACAACCCGGAAGTTTTAGAGAGTCATTTATTTCTTTGAGTGCTTTTATATAGTTTAAAAACAAAAAAATAAAGGGGGGAACCTAAAACCTTTTCAAAAAGGAAAGTGAAAGTGAGAGAGACAAGCATTGTTGAAGTGGGGGAGCTCCTTGAACTTTGTTCATGCTCACGGAAACTTTGTGAATCTTGATTACAGAAACTTTTCAACAAAAATAATTATCCTTGTACAATTCCATTGTATTATAAAAATAATGTGCCAAGGTTTGCCTTTAGGATGTTTACAATGCTTGTTGGTTTGTACGGTGCAGGACAGAAACTTTGGCTGTAGTGCGCGATTTTACATTTTTTTACTGGAACGTCAAACGGCTCTGGAACTTTTTGCACTGTCTTTCTTTACAAATTTTTTATTTTTACTAATTTTGGAAGAATGTTTGGAGTACCAGAAGTATGGTGAATGTTCAGGTTACTACAGACTGTCCTGTTTAAGACAGATTCTGTTTTTGATGCATAGTTTGCTTGTTTTGATGAAACTATCGATTTCTATCAGTAGATTAAGCCATGGAAAAGTTATATTACAGTAGCTACAATGCAAAAACAAAATATGAATTGGTTTGCAATAATACTTAGAGTAGTGATTTGCTTTATTATACTAACGGATCTTATCGAGCTTTTTGTTGAGTTTTGTGTGGATGAAGTGTTCGAAGATCGAGGATGTCTTGATGTGAGGAGAAGAAGGAGAGGCAAGAACTCAAGCTTGAGGATGCACAAGGCACCACAAGTAAATATTCAAGGATACTCAAGCGTCTAAGCTTGGGGATGCCCCGGAAGGCATCCCATCTTTCTTCAATAAGTATCGGTATGTTTTCGATTCGTTTCGTTCATGCGATATGTGCAAATCTTGGAGCGTCTTTTGCATTTAGTTTTCACTTTTTTTATGCACCATGCTAGTATGAGATAGTCCTTGGTTGATTTATAGAATGCTCATTGCACTTCACTTATATTCTTTGAGTATGGCTTTATAGAATGCTTCATGTGCTTCACTTATATCATTTGAAGTTTGGATTGCCTGTTTCTCTTCACATAGAAAACCGCCATTTGTAGAATGCTCTTTTGCTTCACTTATATTTGTTAGAGCGTGGTCATATCTTTTGTAGAAATAATTAAACTCTCTTTCTTCACTTATATCTATTTAGAGAGTTGACAGGAATTGGTCATTCACATGGTTAGTCATAAAATCCTACATAAAACTTGTAGATCACTGAATATGATATGTTTGATTCCTTGCAATAGTTTTGCGATATAAAGGTGGTGATATTAGATTCATGCTAGTTGAGTAATTGTGAAATTGATAAATACTTGTGTTGAGCCCGTAGCATGCACGTATGGTAAACGTTGTGTGACAGATTTGAAGCATGGGGTGTTCTTTGATTGCTTTCCTTATGAGTGGCGGTCGGAGACAAGTGTCACGCCCAATATGCGACCCTATCCAAAAGGAACTCGACGGTCCCACCAAGGATAGACCCGCATATTGAAACGCTTTTGCAAGGTGGATATCATTACATCAACATTACATAATAGATGGGGATACATACATAAGGCACAAATGCCACAAGAATACATCAACATCATATACAAGATCAACATCCGACTACGGATGAAACATAAACAAAAGCTCAAACGACATCCACCACCCTGCTAGCCCTGCCGACACGGAACCTAACCCCGATCAAGAAGAAGCGGAAGAAGAACTCCAATACAAGCAAACATCGCTCTCGGCGCCATGATCATCGCCAAACTGTACCTGCAACTGGTGGTGTAGTAATCATGAGCCACGAGGACTCAGCAATCCCATTACCATGGGTATCAAGACTAGCAAAGCTTAAGGGAAGGAAGGGGTAAAGTGGTGAGGTTGCAGCAGCGACTAAGCATATATGGTGGCTAACATACACAAATGAGAGCGAGAAGAGAAACAAAGGAACGGTCGTCAACTAGCAATGATCAAGAAGTGATCCTGAACTCCTACTTACGTCAGACATAACCCGAAACCGTGTTCTCCTCTCGATCAACCCGAAAAAGAGACACTCACGATTCGCTACGGTTGGTGTATTTTAATTGAGATCAACTTCGGGTTTTCTACAACCGGACATTAACAAATTCCCATCTGCCACATAACCGCAGGCACGGCTTTCGAAAAGTTCAAACCCTGCAGGGTGTCCCAACTTAGCCCATGATAAGCTCTCGCGATCAACGAAGGATATTCGTTCTCCCGAAGACCCGATCGGTCTCGGAATCCCGGCTACAAGACATTTCGACAAAGAATAAAACAAGACCAGCAAGACCGCCCGATGCGCCGACAATCCCGATAGGAGCTGCACATATCTCGTTCTCAGGGCAACACCGGATGAGACATGCTACGAGTAAAACCAATCCTCAAGTTGCCCCAAGGTGGCCTCGCAGGCGGCTCGGTTCGGGCCAGCACTTAGAGAAGCACTGGTCCGGGGGGGGGGGGGGGGGCGAAATAAAGATGACCCGTGGGCGCCCGAAACCCAAGGGAAAAAGGGCCTAGGGGAGGCAAATTGTAAAACCCATGTTGGGCCTTCTTTGGAGGAGTCTTATTCAAAGCGAACTGTCAAGGGGTCCCATAAATCACCCGACCGCGTTAGGGACGCAAAATCCGGGAACATAATACCGATATGACGGAAACTAGGGCGGCAAGAGTGGAACAAAACACCAGGCATAAGGCCGAGCCTTCCACCCTTTACCAAGTATATAGATGCATTAATTAAATAAGATATATTGTGATATCTCAACAAGTAAACATGTTCCAACAAGGAACAACATCTCCATGTTCCAACAAGGAACAAACTTCATCTTCACCTGCAACTAGCAACGCTATAAGAGGGGCTGAGCAAAGCGGTAACATAGCCAAACAACGGTTTGCTAGGAAGGGTGACAAAGGTTAGAGGTTCATGGCAATTTGGGATGGCTTGAGCAGCAAGTGATAGGTAACGCAGCATAGCGAAAGAACGAAGCAACTAGCATAGCAATGATAGTAGTGAGATCCAGGGTAGAGGTCATCTTGCCTGAAATCCCGCAAGGAAGAAGAATGAGTCCATGAAGAAGACGAACGGATGACGCCGAACCAAGCGTGAGACGAATCTAATCCTCACGATCGCAAAGCGAAACAGGAACTAACAAGAAGAAGCACACAACATAGTAAACACACCACACATGAACAAGGCATGATGCACAACAAGCATGATGCATGACAAGCTACATGAAGCTACTCATGGCAAGAGATGATGCAAACAAGATCAACACATCAAAGCAAGTTTAAATGAGGCCGGGAACAACATAGAACAACTCCCAAGTCCTCATATGCAAATTTCGAAATTGGTCCAGATCTGAATAAACCTTATGTTCAAGTTGTTAAACAGCAAGTTAAGATGCACCACGATGATCTACACGAAAATCTATTCAAGTTACATATAAAGTTCATTAGATTCGGAGCTACGGCCTAGAAGATATGAGCAAAACAAGTTAAACATGGCATTGATGCAAAATGCATACAAACATCAAGCAAACACCTCAAAACAAGGATCCAACATGATAATATGAAACTACATGCAATTCTAAGCAAGTTTCATATAGAGCACACTCAAAACGGAGCAACGGTTCAACACATACACTCTATACAAGTCATAGCAACAATCTGCCCAAAACAGCAACTAGGCATATTGCAAGCATCAAAACAACATGCTACAGCATCTCAACATGAAAACAAAAGGCATGGGCATGATGTACAGGTAAAGCATTACAAAACATGAACACTGAGCTATCTCCATAAATCACTAGAACATGCTCAAAATGACATGGCAAGATTGCAACTAATAACAGTTTCAGACTTTGCAGAAAATAACATCAGGTTGCAATGTTTAGAGCTATCAAACAACATGTTACAGGAACTTATCAAGTCAAACAAAGGCATGGCATGAATCTACTAATTTCATAAAACAAATGTCCTTTACTGACCATGAGCCAAAAAGGATCAGAAAATATGATGGCACCCATGTAAACATGGCAAGTTATATTACAGATTCAAACATGGCAGGAACAACAATGAGTAGGCATGTTGGTGAGCTTGAACCACTCATTACAGAGCAATACATGGCATGGAAAGGCAACCAACATTAAGAAGACATGGCATAGAAGCTATACATGGCAAGAACTACATCATAGCATGCAAGGATCAACTACAACAACCTTGGCAAAATTGAATAACATGTAAACAATCTGCCAGGAAACATTTTATAGCAAAAGTAGAGCTCGATTGACTCAAGCTATGGCACTCCATAATTGCAAACAAGGGCATGTATGGATAGAGCAAGACATGTTTAACCAAACATCCTTACTGAAGTATCTCAAAATATGCATGGATCTCTCTGTAGCATCAAGTTAACATGGCATCAAAATATCAGCAAAACAGGGCTGAAATCAGCAACAACAAGACACCTAGTTTGCATGCTTGTGCTAGTCACCACAGAGATCACAAAAATACATGGAATACACCACTGGAAATATGGCATGACATATTACAAAACACATGTAGGGCTCAAGTTCATAGGATGCACACATCAATCATGGCAAAAATGACAAAAATGCATGTTCTGTTAAGAAACAGAAACTAACATCACATAGCACTCTTCTAACAGCATTTCGGGCACCAAGATGAGCTCAAATGAAAATTACGCAATGAGATTAAATGATCTACTCTTCGAGGTGAATATTTTGACATATTACACGCGCAAAACGGAGCAATAGATGCAGAGATATGATGCGACGAAAATGCAATAAAATATTGACAGAATCGGGACAGTGAGAAAAACAGGGGGGAAGAGGTCAACCGAGGCACGCGGATCGAGGATGGCCGGCTCTCGCCGGAGAAGAAGCCGGAGAGGAGGGAGATGGCCGGGGCGACCGGATCCGGCCTCTCCGGCCGGATCTGGCCGGAGATGGGGGGGCGGCGAGGGCGCGGCCACGGGCGGGAGGCCCGATGGGCGGCTCGGGAGGAGCTCCCACGGAGGGAGGCGCGGGCTCCGCGAGGAGCTGGCGGCGCGGCCGAGGCCAAGTGGCTGCCGGCGAGGGAGGCGACCCCGAGGCGGCGGCGAGGTCGGCGGTCGGGCGCACGCTGGGCGCGCCGCCACCGCGAAGACGAGGAGGCGGCGCTGGGATCCGTGGCGGCGCGGGTGCCACGGGTCGGGCGGGGCCCTGCCTGGCCCGCGGGCCGGCGGCGTGGGGAGGAGAGAGAGAGGCGCAGCGGGATGAGGTGGCGGGCTCCGGTTGGTTGGAGGCGGCGGCGGGCTGGCGTGGCGAGGCGGGATTGGCCGAAGCGGCGTGTCCTGCGGACATGTCCCGCGGATGGACATGTCCGTGGCCAGTGGAGAAGGGGCTAGGGTTCATCTGCGCGAAAATTCCGGGAGGGACACACATTTATAGGTAGAGGGAGCTAGGAGAGTCCAAATGAGGTGCGGTTTTCGGCCACGCGATCGTGATCGAACGACCGAGAGCATGGAGGGGAGTTTGTTGGGTTTTGGGCCACTTTGGAGGGGGAGTTGGGCTGCGCATAAAAGAGGCTTTTGCGGTTACCCGGTTAACCGTTGGAGTACCAAACGACCTCCAAATGATCCGAAACTTGACAGGCGGTCTACCGGTGCTATACCAAGGTCGCTTGACAAACCTCGGTCCATTCCGAGACCGTTTAACACCCGCACATGAAAGAAGGTAAAAGGGGACGCCGAGAGACATAGGAGTGCCGGATTGGAAAACGGACAATGGGAAAAATGCTCGGATGCATGAGACGAACACGTATGCAAAATGAAATGCACATGACGACATGATATGAAATGCATATGATGACATGGCAAAGAGAGACACGCAAGCACATGACATGGCAAAGACGGCGAATAACTGGAAGACACCTGGCGCAACGAATCCGGGGCGTTACAACAAGCGATGGTCTTTTCCTGTCAATCTATCCCCATAGGGGCATGCATAGTATTACTTTGCTTCGAGGGCTAATAAACTTTTGCAATAGGTATATGAGTTCTTTATGACTAATGTGAGTCCATGGATTATACGCACTCTCACCATTCCATCATTGCTAGCCTCTTCGGTACCGTGCATTGCCCTTTCTCACCTCGAGAGTTGGTGCAAACTTCACCGATGCATCCAAACCCCGTGATACGATACGCTCTATCACGCATAAGCCTCCTTATATCTTCCTCGAAACAGCCACCATACCTACCTATCATGGCATTTCCATAGCCATTCCGAGATATATTGCCATGCAACTTCCATCATCATCATATACGTGACTTGAACATTTATTGTCATTTTGCTTTGCATGATCGTAAGATAGCTTGCATGATGTTTTCATGGCTTGTCCGTTTTTTGATGTCATTGCTACGCTAGATCATTGCACATCCCGGTACACCGCCGGAGGCATTCATATAGAGTCATATCTTTGTTCTAGTATCAAGTTGTAATATTGAGTTGTAAGTAAATAAAAGTGTGATGATCATCATTATTAGAGCATTGCCCCAGTGAGGAAAGGATGATGGAGACTATGATTCCCCACAAGTCGGGACGAGACTCCGGACTTTAAAAATAAATAAAAGAGGCCAAAGAAGCCCAAATAAAAAGAGAGGCCAAAGAAGCCCACCAAAAAACAAAAAAAGAAAAATGAGAGAAAAAGAGAGAAGGGCAATGTTACTATCCTTTTACCACACTTGTGCTTCAGAGTAGCACCATGTTCTTCATATAGAGAGTCTCTTGAGTTATCACTTTCATATACTAGTGGGAATTTTCATTATAGAACTTGGCTTGTATATTCCAACGATGAGCTTCCTCAAATGCCCTAGGTCTTCATGAGCAGGCAAGTTGGATGCACACCCACTTAGTTTCAGTTTGAGCTTTCATATACTTATAGCTCTAGTGCATCCCTTGCATGGCAATCCCTACTCCTCACATTGACATCAATTGATGGGCACCTTCATAGCCCGTTGATTAGCCGCGTCGATGTGAGACTTTCTCCTTTTTTGTCTTCTCACACAAACCTCCATCATCATATTCTATTTCACCCATAGTGTTATATCCATGGCTTGCGCTCATGTATTGCATGAGGGTTGAAAAGGCTGAAGCGCGTTAAAAAGTATGAACCAATTGCTCGGCTTGTCATCGGGGGTTGTGCATGATGGGAGCATTTTGTGTGACAGAAATGAAGCATGGCCAAACTATATGATTTTGTAGGGATGAGCTTTCTTTGGCTATGTTATTTTGAGAGGACACAATTGCTTGGTTAGTATGCTTGAAGTATTATTGTCTTAATGTCAAATGATAGACTATTGCTTTGAATCACTCGTGTCTTGATATTCATGCCATGATTAGATTATGTGATCAAGATTAGGCTAGGTAGCATTCACTGAAGGAAATATGCCCTAGAGGCAATAATAAAGTTATTATTTATTTCCTTATATCATGATAAATGTTTATTATTCATGCTAGAATTGTATTAATCGGAAACATAATACTTGTGTGAATACATAGACAAATAGAGTGTCACTAGTATGCCTCTACTTGACTAGCTCGTTGATCAAAGATGGTTATGTTTCCTAGCCATTGACATGAGTTGTCATTTGATTAACGGGATCACATCATTAGGAGAATGATGTGATTGACTTGACCCATTCCGTTAGCTTAGCACACGATCGTTTAGTATTCTGCTATTGCTTTCTTCATGACTTATGCATGTTCCTATGACTATGAGATTATGCAACTCCCGTTTACCGGAGGAACACTTTGTGTGCTACCAAACGTCACAACGTAACTGGGTGATTATAAAGGTGCTCTACAGGTGTCTCCGCAGGTACTTGTTTTTTTGAAGGAATTGACAGTGGGAGAGCACTCCCACTGTGTTAAATATATATGGGGTGTTTACATAGACATATACATCACCAAACTCAACCAGCCATCTACCACCCCCTCCCCATGGCTTAGGGAGGAGGCAAACTACCTGCTCTCCACAGGAGGAATCAAGAAAGAAAGAGGTAACAAGGATCAACCTAGAGTATTACAAAGGTTTAGAAATGAGCCTCTATGGGCCTCCTTGATTCTATGTTGGAGCTGACCCAGGTCGTTTCTGAAGCGTGACAACCAGGACCCAATAGTAGGGTCAACTCATCGGAAGTGCTTGTTATTTATCTCCTTCCATAAGCTCCACCCAGCAGTGACAAAAACTTCCATGAAGAATGGGTCAGGCCATGAGTCTCTGTTCAATTTGATGGCAGTGAGACGGTTATCAAAAGGGGGCCAATGAATGCCAAGTTTGGTCCAGCAAGTCTTGCTAAAATCACAAGTGAAGATCATGTGGTCCACCATTTCTTCAATTGGCAGCCCGCAAAGAAGGCAATCAAAATCGTCACCAATGTTGTAGTGCCTCCGTTTCAACATATTGCGTGTGTTGAGCCTTTCCATGAAAAGCAGCCAGCCAAACACCTTCAACTTCATTGTACATTTTGATTTCCATAGGTGCTTGAACATGGGATCGGCTTGAGCATCTCTAAAGAAGAAATAATAGTAGTCCTTAGGTCGAAACTCAGACGCGCCCCACATGTAGTGCCAAACATCAGTATTCGATGTGGAAGGGAAAAGCTTGGTCAACGTTAGCTGCATGTCCCGGATTTCGTCCAGCGTGCTCGGAGTAACAGGGAGTTGAAAGGTTTCATGCAGATCATTGGAGGCCCAGAAATCAGCAACTGAGATATCTTTGTGCAGCGCAAAAGAGAAGGCACGTGGGTGAGAATCATGCAACACATCACGCGCCCATAGATCTTTCCAAAGCAAGGCGGTCCTCCCGTCCACCAACTGAACACGAGATTTTCCCCTGAAGGTTGGTGTCAGTTTTAGAATATCGCGCCACCAGAAAGAGACGGCCTAGTCCACTGAATGTGGTATTTTGTCGACATAGAGATTGTCCCATAACAGGTGAACCCAGGGAACATCCATTTTGTTGTGGAATTTGTGGAGGAATTTTAGGAGCAGGGCTTCATTATGGATTTTGAGATTGATCACTCCGAGCCCACCTTTATCTTTGGGTCGACAGACCATGTCGCAAGCCGCAAGAGAGGAGCATTCATCACCTTGCTCGGTTTTCTTAGTCCAGAGACAACGTCTTCTGATTTTGTCTAGGATTTCAAGAAGCTCGGGCGGAAATTTGAGTGTACACATGGAAAATATAAGAAGAGACGTGACTGATGCATTCGGCCAGGATAATCTGCCACCGTAAGTCATCAGAGCAATGGTTGACGTTAAACGCCTTTCCAATCGGCAAACAAGAGGCATGAGGTCTTGGACTGTAGGCCGAGTGGTACCCTGAGGCAGACCAAGGTAGGTGAAAGGCAGCGTGCCAACATTACAGCCAAAAACCCTTGCAAGAACATTCGCTGAGGAGGGGTCTAGGTTGATTGGAATCAATGTGGACTTGTGAAAATTGAGTTTCAATCCAATAGAGGTGGCGTAATCCGATAGGATCTCCTTGACCAAAGTAGCTTGACGGATGCATGCTGGTAGGACTAACAAAGTGTCATCGGCGTATTGAATAACGGGGTAATCTGTTTGTCCAACGCAAGGAAAGGGGAGGTCGATTTTACCTTGTCTGAATGCATCATTTATGGCAGACTGTAATAAATCCGCAGCGAGCACAAAATGAGAGGGGACAGGGGATCCCCCTGTCGGACTCAGCATCGACATTAGAATTGTCGGCCCGGTACCCCGTTGAGAAGAACAGAAGATCGCCCAGAGGAGAATAAGCATTTGATCCAAGAAATCCATTTTTCATTGAAGCCCATGTGATGCATAATCTGGATCATCGGGTCATGAGCAATTGTGTCGAAGGCCTTTGCAAAATCAAGTTTGAGCAAAATGATTTATCTGCCCGAGCTTTGGCATTGGTGTATGTACTGGTAAGCCCAGGCAAGGCAATCCTGGATAGTCCTCCCCTTAATGAAGCCATATTGATTGCGGTGAACTAAGTCCAAAATAGAAGATTGTAGCCGGTCTGCTAGAAGTTTTGTAATCAACTTGAGGCAGCAGTTCAAAAGCGTGATCGGTCTGTAATCATTTCGCTTTCCGGGAGTTGACTTTAGGGATTAACGTGATGAGGCCATCATTGATGTTGTTAATGTGTAGGGTGCCATCATAAAATTGAGCGCATAGTTCATAAAAATCATACTTGATGATAGGCCAACATGCCTTGAGAAAAGCTCCACTGAATCCATCAGGGCCAGGTGCATGATCCGGAGGCATGTCATTAACAACTTGGTCAATTTCTTTTTGTGTTGGAGTATTTCGAGATTAGGATTTGTCACTCCGATCGTCGGAGAGGTATCTCTAGGCCCACTCGGTAATGCACATCATTTAAGCCTTGCAAGCATTGCAACTAATGAGTTAGTTGCAAGATGATGTATTACAGAACGAGTAAAGAGACTTGCCGATAGCAGATTGAACTATGTATTGAGATACCGATGATCGAATCTCGTGCATGTAACATACCGATGACAAAGGGAACAACGTATGTTGTTATGCGGTCTGACCGATAAAGATCTTCGTAGAATATGTGGGAGCCAATATGAGCATCCAGGTTCCGCTATTGGTTATTGACCGGAGACGTGTCTCGGTCATGTCTACATAGTTCTCGAACCCGTAGGGTCCGCACGCTTAAAGTTTCGATGATAGTTATATTATGAGATTATATGTTTTGATGTACCGAAGGTAGTTCGGAGTCCCGGATGTGATCGCAAACATGACGAGGAGTCTCGAAATGGTCGAGACATGAAGATTGATATATTGGACGACTATATTCGGACACCAGAATGGTTCTGAGGGTTATCAGATATATACCGGAGTACCGGGAGGTTACCGGAACCCCCCGGGGGATTAATGGGCCTACATGGGCCTTCGTGGAGAAGAGGAGGGGCAGCCAGGGTAGGCCGCGCGTCCCCTCCCCAGCTAGTCCGAATTGGACAAGGAAGGGGGGTGGCGCCCCCTTTCCTTCTTCTCCTCTTCCTCTTCCCCCCTTCTCCTAATCCAACAAGGAACGGAGGGAGTCCTACTCTCACTGGGAGTAGGACTCCTCCTGGCGCGCCCCTCTCCTGGCCGGCCGCCTCTCCCCCCTTGCTCCTTTATATCTGAGGGGGCAGGGGCACCCATAGACACAAGAATTGATCATTGATCTTTTAGCCGTGTGCGGTTCCCCCCTCCACCATAGTCCACCTCGATAATATCGTAGCGGTGCTTAGGCGAAGCCCTGCGTCGGTAGAACATCATCATCGTCACCACGCCGTCGTGCTTATGAAACTCTCGCTCAACACTCGGCTAGATCGGAGTTCGAGGGACGTCATCGGGCTGAACGTGTGTTGAACTCAGAGGTGCCGTGCGTTCGGTACTTGATCGGTCGGATCGTGAAGACGTACGACTACATCAACCGTGTTGTGCTAACGCTTCCTCTTTCGGTCTACGAGGGTACGTGGACACACTCTCCCCTCTCGTTGCTATGCATCACCATGATCTTGCATGTGCGTAGGATTTTTTTTGAAATTACTACGTTCACCAACAGTGGCATCCGAGCCAGGTTTTATGTGTAGATGTCATATGCACGAGTAGAACACAAGTGAGTTGTGGGCGATATAAGTCATACTGCTTACCAACATGTCATACTTCTGTTCGGCGGTATTGTTGGATGAAGCGGCCCGGACCGACATTACGCGTACGCTTACGTAAGACTGGTTCTACCGACGTGCTTTGCACACAGGTGGCTGGCGGGTGTCAGTTTCTCCTGTTGGGAAACGTAGTAATTTCAAAAACATTCCTACGCACACGCAAGATCATGGTGATGCATAGCAACGAGAGGGGAGAGTGTTGTCCACGTACCCTCGTAGACCAAAAGCGGAAGCGTTATAACAACGCGGTTGATGTAGTCGTACGCCTTCACGGCCCGACCGATCAAGCAATCCAAACTACGGCACCTCCGAGTTCTAGCACACGCTCAGCTCGATGACGTTCCCCGGACTCCGATCCAGCAAAGTGTTGGGGAAGAGTTCTGTCAGCACGACGGCGTGGTGACGATCTTGATGTTCTACTGTCGTAGGGCTATGCCTAAACTCCGCTACAATAATATCGAGGACTATGGTGGAGGGGGGCACCGCACACGGCTAAGAGATCTCAAGGATCAATTGTTGTGTCTCTAGGGTGCCCCCTGCCCCCGTATATAAAGGAGCAAGGGGGAGGCCGGCCGGCCCTTGCTAGGCGCGCCAGGAGGAGGAGTCCTCCTAGTAGGAGTAGGACTCCCCTCTTTCCTACTCTTACTAGGAGGGGGAAAGGAAGGGGGAGAGGGAGAGGGAGAGGGGGGCGCCGCCCCCCTCTCCTAGTCCAATTCGGACCAGAGGGGGAGGGGGCACGCGGCCCACCCTGGCTGCCCCTCTCTCTCTCCACTAAGGCCCATAAGGCCCATTACTTCTCCTGGGTCCAAGAACCCTCCCAAGACTCCGGTTTTCTGAAATCACCCGGAACACTTCCGGTGTCCGAATATAGTCGTCCAATATATCAATCTTTATGTCTCGACCATTTCAAGACTCCTCGTCATGTCCGTGATCATATCCGGGACTCCAAACAAACTTCGTTACATCAAAACTCATAAACTCATAATGTAACTGTCATCGAAACCTTAAGCGTGCGGACCCTACGGGTTCGAGAACTATGTAGACATGACCTAGAACTGTTTCCGGTCAATAACCAATAGCGGAACCTGGACGCTCATATTGGCTCCTACATATTCTACAAAGATCTTTATCGGTCAAACCGCATAACAACATACGTTGTTCCCTTTGTCATCGGTATGTTACTTGCCCGAGATTCGATCGTCGGTATCGCAATACCTAGTTCAATCTCGTTACCGGCAAGTCTCGTTACTCGTTTACGTAATGCATCATTCCGTAACTAACTCATTAGCTACATTGCTTGCAAGGCTTATATTGATGTGCATTACCAAGAGGGCCCAGAGATACCTCTCCGACAATCGGAGTGACAAAACCTAATCTCGAAATACGCCAACTCAACATGTACCTTTGGAGACACCTGTAGAGCTCCTTTATAATCACCCAGTTACGTTGTGACGTTTGGTAGCACACAAAGTGTTCCTCTGGTAAACGGGAGTTGCATAATCTCATAGTTATAGGAACTTGTATAAGTCATGAAGAAAGCAATAGCAACATACTAAACGATCAAGTGCTAAGCTAACGGAATGAGTCAAGGTAATCACATCATTCTCCTAATGATGTGATCCCGTTAATCAAATGACAACACATGTCTATGGTTAGGAAACATAACCATCTTTGATTAATGAGCTAGTCAAGTAGAGGCATACTAGTGACATTAACTTTGTCTATATATTCACACATGTATCATGTTTCCGGTTAATACAATTCTAGCATGAATAATAAACATTTATCATGATATGAGGAAATAAATAATAACTTTATTATTGCCTCTAGGGCATATTTCCTTCAGTCTCCCACTTGCACTAGAGTCAATAATCTAGATTACATAGTAATGATTCTAACACCCATGGAGTCTTGGTGCTGATCATGTTCTGCTCGTGGAAGAGGCTTAGTCAACGGGTCTGCAACATTCAGATTCGTATGTATCTTGCAAATCTCTATGTCTCCCACCTGGACTTGGTCCCGGATGGAATTGAAGCGTCTCTTGATGTGCTTGGTCCTCTTGTGAAATCTGGATTCCTTTGCCAAGGCAATTGCACCAAAGATTGTCACAGAAGATCTTCATTGGTCCCGATGCACTAGGTATGACACCTAGATCGAAAATGAACTCTTTCATCTAGACTCCTTCATTTGCTGCTGCCGAAGCAGCTATGTACTCCGCTTCACATGTAGATCCCGCCACGACGCTTTGTTTAGAACTGCACCAACATACAGCCCCACCGTTTAATAAAAACACTTATCCGGTTTGTGATTTAGAATCATCCGGATCAGTGTCAAAGCTTGCATCGACGTAACCATTTACGACTAGCTCTTTGTCACCTCCATAAATGAGAAACATATCCTTAGTCCTTTTCAGGTATTTCAGGATATTCTTGACCGCTGTCCAGTGATCCACTCCTGGATTAATTTGATACCTACCTGCCAAGCTTATTTCTAAGCACACGTCAGGTCTGGTACACAGCATTGCATACATGATAGAGCCTATGGCTGAAGCATAGGGAACATCTTTCATTTTCTCTCTATCTTCTCCGTGGTCGGCATTGAGTCCGACTCAACTTCACACCTTGTAACACACGCAAGAACCCTTTCTTTGCTCGATCCATTTTGAACTTTTTCAAAACTTTATCAAGGTATGTGCTTTGTGAAAGTCCAATTAAGCGTCTTGATCTATCTCTATAGATCTTGATGCCCAATATGTAAGCAGCTTCACCGAGGTCTTTCATTGAAAAACTTTTATTCAAGTATCCTTTTATGCTATCCAGAAATTATATATCATTTCCAATTAACAATATGTCGTCCACATATAATATCAGAAATGCTACAGAGCTCCCACTCACTTTCTTGTAAATACAGGCTTCTCCAAAAGTCTGTATAAAACCATATGCTTTGATCACACAATCAAAGCGTTTATTCCAACTCTGAGATGCTTGCACCAGTCCATAAATGGATCGCTGGAGCTTGCATACTTTGTCAGCACCTTTAGGATCGACAAAACCTTCCGGTTGCATCATATACAACTCTTCTTCTAGAAATCCATTCAGGAATGCAGTTTTGACATCCATTTACCAAATTTCATAATCATAAAATGCGCAATTGCTAACATGATTCGGACAGACTTAAGCATCGCTACGGGTGAGAAAGTCTCATCATAGTCAACCCCTTGAACTTGTCGAAAACCTTTCGCAACAAGTCGAGCTTTGTAGACAGTAACATTACCATCAGCGTCAGTCTTCTTCTTGAAGATCCATTTATTTTCTATGACTTGCCGATCATCGGGCAAGTCAACCAAAGTCCATACTTTGTTCTCATACATGGATCCCATCTCAGATTTCATGGCCTCAAGCCATTTTGCGGAATCTGGGCTCATCATCGCTTCCTCATATTTCGTAGGTTCTCCATGGTCGAGTAACATGACTTCCAGAACAGGATTACCGTACCACTCTGGTGCGGATCTTACTCTGGTAGACCTACGAGGTTCAGTAGTAACTTGATCTGAAGTTTCATGATCAATATCATTAGCTTGCTCACTGATTGGTGTAGGTGCCACAGGAACCGGTTCTTGTGATGAACTACTTTCCAATAAGGGAGCAGGTACAGTTACCTCATCAAGTTCTACTTTCCTCCCACTCACTTCTGTCGAGAGAAACTCCTTCTCTAGAAAGGATCCGAATTTAGGAACAAAAATCTTGCCCTCAGATCTGTGATAGAAGGTGTACCCAATAGTCTCTTTTGGGTATCCTATGAAGACACATTTCTCCGATTTGGGTTCGAGCTTATCTGGTTGAAGTTTCTTCACATAAGCATCGCAGCCCCAAACTTTAAGAAACGACAACTTTGGTTTCTTGCCAAACCACAGTTCATAAGGCGTCGTCTCAACGGATTTTGATGGTGCCCTATTTAACGTGAATGCGACCGTCTCTAAAGCATAACCCCAAAACGATAGCGGTAAATCAGTAAGAGACATCATAGACCACACCATATCTAGTAAAGTACGATTACGACGTTCGGACACACCATTCCGTTGTGGTGTTAAAGATTGGCGTGAGTTCTTGAAACTATTCCGCATTGCTTCAAATGTAAACCAAACTCGTAACTCAAATATTCTCCTCCACGATCAGATTGTAGAAATTTTATTTTCTTGTTACGATGATTTTCCACTTCACTCTGAAATTCTTTGAACTTTTCAAATGTTTCAGACTTGTGTTTCATCAAGTAGATATACCCATATCTGCTCAAATCATCTGTGAAGGTGAGAAAATAACGATACCCGCCGCGAGCCTCAATATTCATTGGAACACATACATCAGTATGTATGATTTCCAAAAAATCAGTTGCTCGCTCCATAGTTCCGGAGAACGGCGTTTTAGTCATCTTGCCCATGAGGCACGGTTCGCAAGTACCAAGTGATTCATAATCAAGTGATTCCAGAAGTCCATCAGTATGGATTTTCTTCATGCGTTTTATACCAATATGACCCAAATGGCAGTGCCACAAATAAGTTGCACTATCATTATCAACTCTGCATCTTTTGGCTTCAACATTATGAATATGTGTATCACTACTATCGAGATTCAATAAAAATAGACCACTCTTCAAGGGTGCATGACCATAAAAGATATTACTCATATAAATAGAACAACCATTATTCTCTGATTTAAATGAATAACCGTCTCGCATCAAACAAGATCCAGATATAATGTTCATGCTTAACGTTGGCACCAAATAACAATTATTTAGGTCTAAAACTAATCACGATGGTAGATGTAGAGGTAGCGTGCGATCGCGATCACATCGACTTTGGAACCATTTCCCATGCGCATCGTCACCTCGTCCTTAGCCAATCTTCGCAATCCGTAGTCCCTGTTTCAAGTTGCAAATATTAGCAATGTAACCAGTATCAAATACCAGTGTGCTACTGCGAGCATTAGTAAGGTACACACCAATAACATGTATATCACATATACCTTTGTTCACCTTGCCATCCTTCTTATCCGCCAAATACTTGGGGCAGTTCGCTTCCGGTGTCCATGCCTTGCGGTAGAAGCACTCGATTTCAGGCTTAGGTCCAGACTTGGGTTTCTTCTCCGAGCAGCAACTTGCTTGCTGTTCTTCTTGAAGTTCCCCTTCTTCTTCCCTTTGCCCTTCTTCTTGAAACTGGTGGTCTTATTGACCATCAACACTTGATGCTCCTTCTTGATTTCTACCTCCATGACCTTTAGCATTGCAAAGAGCTCGGGAATAGTCTTGTCCATCCCTTGCATATTATAGTTCATCACGAAGCTCTTGTTGCTTGGTGGCAGTGATTGAAGAATTCTGTCAATGACACTATCATCAGGAAGATTAACTCCCAGTTGAATCAAGTTATTATTATACCTAGACATTTTGAGTATATGGTCACTGACAGAACTATTCTCCTCCATCTTACAGCTATAGAACTTATTGGAGACTTCATATCTCTCAATCCGGGAATTTGCTTGAAATATTAACTTCAACTCCTGGAACATCTCATATGATCCATGACGTTCAAAATGTTGTTGAAGACCCGGTTCTAAACCGTAAAGCATGGCACACTGAACTATTGATTAGTCATCAGCTTTGCTCTGCCAGACGTTCTTAACGTCATTAGTTGCATCTGCAGCAGGCCTGGCACCCAGCGGTGCTTCCAGGACGTAATTCTTCTGTGCAGCAATGAGGATCATCCTCAAGTTACGGACCCAGTCCGTGTAGTTGCTACCATCATCTTTCAACTTAGCTTTCTCAAGGAACGCATTAAAATCAACGGAACAACAGCACGAGCCATCTATTTACAACAAACATAGACAAGCAAAATACTATCAGGTACTAAGTTCATGATAAATTTAAGTTCAATTAATCATATTACTTAAGTACTCCCACTTAGACAGACATCTCTCTAGTCATCTAAGTGATCACGTGATCCAAATCAACTAAACCATGTCCGATCATCACGTGAGATGGAGTAGTTTCAATGGTGAACATCACTATGTTGATCATATCTACTATATGATTCACGTTCGACCTTTCGGTCTCCGTGTTCCGAGGCCATATCTGTATATGCTAGGCTCGTCAAGTTTAACCTGAGTATTCCGCGTGTGCAACTGTTTTCACCCGTTGTATTTGAGCGTAGAGCCTATCACACCCGATCATCACGTGGTGTCTCAGCACGAAGAACTTTCGCAACGGTGCATACTCAGGGAGAACACTTATTGATAATTGGTGAGAGATCATCTTAAAATGCTACCGTCAAACAAAGCAAGATAAGATGCATAAAGGATAAACATCACATGCAATCAATATAAGTGATATGATATGGCCATCATCATCTTGTGCTTGTGATCTCCATCTCCGAAGCACCGTTGTGATCACCATCGTCACCGGCACGACACCTTGATCTCCATTGTAGCATCATTGTCGTCTCGCCAATCTTATGCTTCTATGACTAACGCTACCGCTTAGTGATAAAGTAAAGCATTACAGGGCGATTGCATTGCATACAATAAAGCGACAACCATATGGCTCTCGCCAGCCACGATAACTCGGTTACAAAACATGATCATCTCATACAATAAAATATAGCATCACGTCTTGACCATATCACATCACAACATGCACTGCAAAAACAAGTTAGACGTCCTCTACTTTGTTGTTGCAAGTTTTACGTGGCTGCTACGGGCTTTAGCAAGAACCGTTCTTACCTACGCATCAAAACCACTACGATAGTTTGTCAAGTTGGTGCTGTTTTAACCTTCGCAAGGACCGGGCGTAGCCACACTCGGTTCAACTAAAGTTGGAGAAACTGACACCCGCTAGCCACCTCTGTGCAAAGCACGTCGGGAGAACCGGTCTCGCGTAAGTGTACGCGTAATGTCGGTCCGGGACGCTTCATCCAACAATACCGCCGAACCAAAGTATGACATGCTGGTAAGCAGTATGACTTGAATCGCCCACAACTCACTTGTGTTCTACTCGTGCATATAACATCTACGCATAAAACCAGGCTCGGATGCCACTGTTGGGAAACATAGTAATTTCAAAAAAATTCCTACGCACACGCAAGATCATGGTGATGCATAGCAACGAGAGGGGAGAGTGTTGTCCACATACCCTCGTAGACCGAAAGCGGAAGCGTTATAACAACGCGGTTGATGTAGTCGTACGTTTTCATGGCTCAACCGATCAAGCACCAAAACTACGGCACCTCCGAGTTCTAGCACACGTTCAGTTCGATGACGTTCCCTGGACTCCGATCCAGCAAAGTGTCGGGGAAGAGTTCCGTCAGCACGACAGCGTGGTGACGATCTTGATGTTCTACCATCGCAGGGCTACACCTAAACACCGCTACAATAATATTATGTTAGGGCTACACCTAAACACCGCTACATCAAAACCACTACCTATGCCCTTGTTTTGGACTCTAACTTGTATGATTTGAATGGAACTAACCCGGACTGACGCTGTTTTCAGCAGAATTGCCATGTGTTGTTTTATGTGCAGAAAACAAAAGTTCTCGGAATGACCTGAAACTCCACGGAATATCTTAGAATAAATAATAAAAATCCTCGCCAAAGATGAAGACCAGGGGGCCCACACCCTGTCCACGAGGGTGGGGGGCGCGCCCCCTGGTAGCCCTCCGACGCCAACTCCAACTCCATATATTGGCTTTCAGGGAGAAAAAAATCAGAGAGAAAGTTTCATCGCGTTTTACGATACGGAGCCGCCGCCAAGCCCTAATCTCTCTCGGGAGGGCTGATCTGGAGTCCGTTCGGGGCTCCGGAGAGGGGGATTCGTCGCTGTCGTCATCATCAACCATCCTCCATTACTAATTTCATGATGCTCACCGCCGTGCGTGAGTAATTGCATAGTAGGCTTGCTGGACGGTGATGGGTTGGATGAGATTTATCATGTAATCGAGTTAGTTTTGTTAGGGTTTGATCCCTAGTATCCATTATGTTCTGAGAATGATGTTTATATGACTTTTCTATGCTTAATGCTTGTCACTAGGGCCCGAAAGTGCCATGATTTCAGATCTGACCCTATTATGTTTTCATGAATATATGTGTGTTCATGATCCTATCTTGCAAGTCTATAGTCACCTACTATGTGTTTTGATCCGCAACCCCGAAGTGACAATAATCGGGACCACTCCCGGTGATGACCATAGTTTGAGGAGTTCATGTATTCACTATGTGCTAATGCTTTGTTCCGGTTCTCTATTAAAAGGAGGCCTTAATATCCCTTAGTTTCCAATAGGACCCGCTGCCACGGGAGGGTAGGACAAAAGATGTCATGCAAGTTCTTTTCCATAAGCACGTATGACTATATACGGAATACATGCCTACATTATATTGATTAACTGGAGCTAGTTCTGTGTCACCCTATGTTATGACCGTTACATGATGAACCACATCCGGCATATTTATCCATCACTGATCCGGTGCCTACGAGTTTTCCATATACTGGTTTACGCTTATTTACTTTTCCGTTGCTACTGTTATCATCACTACAAAATACCAAAAACATTACTTTGCTGTCTTTACTTTTGATACCGTTACCACCACTATCATATTACTTTGCTACTAAACACTTCGCAGCAGATATTAAGTTTCCAGGTGTGGTTGAATTGACAACTCAGCTGCTAATACTTGAGAATATTATTTGGCTCCCCTTGTGTCGAATCAACAAATTTGGGTTGAATACTCTACCCTCGAAACCTGTTGCGATGCCCTATACTTGTGGGTTATCAAGACCTTTTTTAAAGCGCCGTGTCGGGAGCATAGCTCTATTCTTTGTGTCACTTGGGATTTATATCTGCTGGACACTATGAAGAACTTGAAAGACGCTAAGACAAAAATTTATCCCTCAACTACGAGGGGAGGTAAGGAACTGCCATCTAGCTCTACACTTGATTCACCTTCTGTTATGAGTAAGCTAGCGACACCTAAACCTGCTTCTGCTATTCGTTCCGATATGTCGCATGTTATTGATGATGCCACTTCTGCTATGCATGATACTTATGATGAAACTACTTCTATGCTTGATACTACGATGCCACTTGGTGAATATCTTGATGAGCAAATTGCTAAGTCTAGAGAAAGAGAAATTAGTGAACCTGAACACGATGATGTGAGTGATGATGAACCTATGCCTGCTATTCCTGAGGGTTATCTTTTTAATGTTGAATTTATTGAAGCTGTTCTTGCTTGCCAGGATAGTCTTGAACGTAAGAGGTTGCTAATTAAGTGGAGTAAAGAATCTTTTAGAGGTAGGATGAGACCCGACCCTGCTTTTGCTACTTCACCTATCTGTGTTCCTGATCAGGATTATTATGATTTTTCTGTCGATCCAGATATAATTACTTTGGTTGAATCTGATCCTTTTTATGGCTATGAATCTAAAACTGTTGTGGCACATCTTCGTAAGTTAGATGATATAGCTGGCCTGTTTACTAATAATCAGAGATCGCGCCACCTTTATTTACTCAAAATATTTCCGTTCTCATTAAAGGGTGATGCTAAGAAATGGTTTAGTTCTCTTGATCCTGGTTGTGTGCAAAGTCCCTGTGATATGATTTATCACTTCTCTGCTAAATATTTCCCTGCTCATAAGAAACAAGCTGCTTTGAGGGAAATATACAATTTTGTGCAAATTGAAGAAGAGAGTCTCCCACAAGCTTGGGGAGGCTTCTCAAGTTACTTAATGCTTTGCCCGATCATCCTCTTAAGAAACCTGAAATATTTGATATCTTTTATAATGGACTAATTGATGCTTCCAGAGATTACCGGATAGTTGTGCTGGTTCTCTTTTCGTGGAAAGAACACGGATGACGCTGAAATTTTATTGAATAATATGTTGGCAAATGAAAATAATTGGGCACCTCCTGAGCCAACTCCCGAGCCAGCTCCCCGAGCCAATCGAGCCTATTCCTAAACCAACTCCGAGGAAGAGAGGTGTTCTATTTCTCAGTCCCGAAGATATGCAAGAGGCAAATAAATCTATGAAAGAAAAAGGTATTAAAGCTGAAGATGTTAAGAATTTACCTCCTATTGAAGAAATACATGGTCTTAATTTACCGCCTGTTGAAGAAGTATATGATCTCAATTACTTATTTACTGAAGTACCTCCCGATATCCCGACACAGGTAGTAAAGGTAAATTCTCCCTATAGATATGATAAAGCAGAAGTTCCTCCTACTAAAATTACTAGTCAGTGCTTGGATGAGTTTGATGACTTTATGTTTAAGCAAGATGACTTTAATGCTTATTTTGGTAGACAATTAAAATAGAATACCTTTATGATTAAATGCTTGAGTGATTATATGGCTGATATTAGAGGTGAACTTAAACTTGTTAGCAAACATGCTTCTATGGTTACCACTCAAGTAGAACAAGTACTTAAAGCTTAGAAAGAAATGTTTGATGAAATGAATAGTAAGAAAAATGATTATGCTGTTAGAGTGGCTACTAGAACTGGTAGAATGACTCAGGACCCTTTGTATCCTGAAGGCCACCCTAAGAGAATCGAGCAAGATTCTCAAAGAAATAATATTGATGTACCTAGTTCTTCTAAAAGGAAGAAAAAGAAAAATGATAGAACTGTGCAAACTTCTAGTGAACCTATCGCTGAACCACTTGAGAATCCAAATGATATCTCTATTTACGATCTTTGAAACACAACTGTAATGAACATGAACCTAGTGAAAATGTTAATGATGATGCTCAACCTAGTAATGATAATGATGTAGAAGTTGAACCTGCTGTTGATCTTGATAACCCACAATCAAAGAATCAACGTTATGATAAAAGAGACTTCGTTGCTAGGAAGCATGGTAAAGAAAGAGAACCATGGGTTCGTAAACCCATGCCTTTTCCTCTGAAACCATCCAAGAAAAAGGATGATGAGGATTTTGAGCGCTTTGCTGAAATGATTAGACCCATCTTTTATGTATGCGATTAACTCGATGTGCTCAAAACAAATCCTTATGCTAAGTATATGAAGGATATCATTACTAATAAAAGAAAGATACCTGAAGCTGAAATTTCCACCATGCTTGCTAATTATACTTTTAAGGGTGGAATACCAAAGAAACTTGGAGATCCAGAGTACCTACTATACCATGTTCCATTAAAAGAAATTATGTTAAAACTGCTTTATGTGATCTTGGAGCCGGTGTTAGTGTTATGCCTCTCTCTTTATATCGTAGACTTGACTTGAATAAGTTGACACCTACTGAAATATCCTTGCAAATGGCTGATAAATCAACTGCTATACCTGTCGGTATTTGTGAGGATGTGCCTGTTGTGGTTGCAAACGTTACTATTTTAACGGACTTTGTTATTCTTGATATTCCCGAGGATGATAGTATGTCTATTATTCTTGGAAGACCTTTCATTAATACTACAGGGGCTATTATTGATTGCAACAAAGGCAATGTCACTTTTCATGTTAATGGTAATGAGCATACGGTACACTTTCCGAGGAAACAACCTCAAGTTTATAGTATCAACTCTATTGGAAAAATTCCATCGATTATATTTGGAGGTTTTGAATTTTCTCTTCCTACTGTCAAAAAGAAATATGATATACTTATTATTGGGGATGTCCATATCCCCGTTAAGGTAACATAGTGTTATTCGAAATTTCTCCGGTTCCATGATTATCGGAATGAGTTTGTTAACAAGACTTGAACAACCTTGTTAGTGGATTCTTTTTGATGAGCATGAGATGGATGAAACTAGAAGCACAACCTTCTGTACCCTCTTTATATTCTCTCATTACTTAGTAGAAATAAAGTAAAATAGTATTTTTCCGTCTGCTTCTCGACTTATCCGTGCAATATAAAAATATCCCGAAAATAAAAGTCCTCGAGAATGCCATGCCAATTTAATAATATTTTTTCGAATATTTGAGGGTTTTAGTGCAAAAATTACATGGGGAGCTGCCACACTGGTCACGAGGGTGGAAGGCGCGCCCTACCCCCCTGGGCGCGCATCCTGCCTCGTGGGCCCATGGTGGCCCTCCTCCACTTATCCCTGCACCCGTCTTCTTCCTCTGCCTCACACAAACCCGAAAAACCAACTCAAGCTCGGGTTCCGGCCTCTTTTCTTTGTCATTTTCGATCTCCTTGCTCAAAGCACCTCTCGCAAAACTGCTTGGGGAGATTGTTCCTTGGTATGTGACTCCTCCATTGGTCCAATTAGTTTTTGTTCTAGTGCTTTATTCATTGCAAATTTGTGCTGCATAGGTGACCATGTTCTTGAGCTTGCATGTCAGATTTATATGGTTCCAAGTAGTTCTAATGCTTGATGTATGCTCTAGGCACTTGTATGAGTAGTTGCTATCAGTTTTATTGAAGTTAGTTCACTTTTGTTTGAAGTTACTAAAAATTTCAGATTGTTTCAGAAATAATGAAGAGACTTTTGAGGGGCTCGTCGAGCCGAAGCTCTAAGGAGAAACAAAAGGAAGAAGAACAGAAGCCCAAATTTAATTTGCCTCGTATCACGGAGGTTCGGCCGTGTGAATGGCCTTCCGATGACTTCTTGAAGAGAGCCGGGATGTATGATGATTTCTATCTATTAATTGAGAACGCCGGCCTCACCAACTTCCTCCGCGACCAACGTCATCAATATCTCTTACTCACAAATACTTTTGTGCAGAATTTCTACTTTTTCCCTAAGAAATCACCTCCAACAGTAGAGTTCCATTTATATGACGTTGTTAAGGAGATGACATTAGCTGAATTTTGTGAGGTTTGCAAAATACCTTTTGAGGGCACCTTAGATGAACCACACCGTAATGAAGTGGAAGCTTTTATTAACACTATCACTGTGGGAGAAACCAGAAAGGTTTCTGATGCAAGAATTACTAACATACATTTTCCTGTTTTGCGCTACTTTGCCTTATTTACTAGTCGTTGTTTGATTGGTCGCGGGAACTGTGGAAACCTTAGCATTCCTGATATTATTATTTTGCTCCATGGTTTATACCGCAATAACTCTGTTAGTATGGGTGGAATTGTTGCTAGACGGTTGAGTATGAACCGTACTAAGGGCCCCATCTTTGGAGGCATTTATGCTTCATACTAGCTGAATATTTTGAGATACCTATTAGGCATGAGGAGAAAGAAGAAACAGCGCTGCCCGTGCTTATTTAGATTATAAGAGTATGATAGCGCATGATTTTCTTGTTAAGAATCGCGAAGGGGCGCTTAAATATAAATTGTACTTTGATAAACATCACCCTGAGACTATTACTTTGCCTGCTCCCTCTTTGTTTAACTTGTCTGCAAGTACTTACATTGTTCCATGGGCGGCTGTTCAAGCCTACCAGAATCCTGCACCAGCCCCGGAACCGGAGCCACAAGATGAGCCTCCACGAATGTCTGTTTATTCTTGGGATCCTGAGGTGGTTGCCACCAAAGGGCCAGAGTCCTCATCATCACAAGATGATCCCAACTATTCTTCATCGCAAAGACGACCCCAGCTGCACCTACGGGTATCAGCCAGGCTATCCCTGGCAATAGACCAACTTAGGCCAAAAGCCTAAGCTTGGGGGAGTACGTATTTCCCACCGACATTACATTCATGCTCACACACACTCATTGCTAGATATCGGTGCTCATACTCTTTCACTGTAATATCCATGTTAGTTTAAATTTACTTTTTCCTGCTTTCTTCTTGTGTGATATAAACCTTAAGAAAAAACAAAAAAATTAGTTAGTCTACTTTCCATGCTTGTAGTAGAATTAAAAAGAAAACCCAAAAATATTTCCCGTTCTTCTTTTACTTGTCGGGAGCTTTCCCGTGTAAATAGTTTTTATTTCTTTTCCTTTCTTTGGGGGTTGAGAAGACTATATTGAAAATGCTTAATGGCTCTCTTATGCATTATTGTTTATTTAACTTAGAGCCCATATTACTTGTCTTCTCTCTTGAGTTGAATGCTTGCAGATTCCAGCTTAGTCCAATGCACGTGCACTCTTATTATTTTACACACCGTTCGGTCGTGCAAGTGAAAGGCAATAATGATGATATATGATGGATTTATTGGGATGAGAAAAGCTGGTATGAACTCGACCTCTCTTGTTTTTGTAAATATGATGATTCATCGTTCCTGATTCAGCTATTATGAAGTAAACATATTTGCAATGACATTTAGAGATTATAGTTGCTTGTGCCATGCTTGATTTGCTACGAGTTATAATGGTTTGCCTTGCGTGCCAACATGCTATTAGAATGATTATGATGTGGTATGATAGGATGGTATCCTCCTTTGAATGAATTGAGTGACTCGACTTGGCACATGTTCACGCATGTAGTTGAATCAAATCAACATAGCCTTCATGATATTTATGTTCATGGTGGATTATATCCTACTCATGCTTATATTCGGTGTAAATTAATTTTAATGCATGTTTACGATCGTTGTCGCTCTATCGCTTGGTCGCTTCCCAGTCTTTTGCTAGCCTTCACTGCATTAAGCGGAATACTGCTTGTGCATCCAAACTCCTTAAACCCCAAAGTTGTTCCATATGAGTCCACCATACCTTCCTATATGCGCTATCTACCTGCCGTTCCAAGTAAATTTGTATGTGCCAAACTCCAAACTTCAAATGAAATTCTGTTTTGTATGCTCGAGCAGCTCATGTGCAACTAGGGCTGCCTATATCTTCCATGCTAGGTGGGTTATTCTCAAGAGGAGTGGACTCCGCTCCTCATTCACGAGAAAGGCCGGTATCGAGATGCCCAGTCCCATGATCCAAAAAGATCAAAGCAAATCAAAATAATTAAACAAAACTCCCCCTGGGACCCGTTGAATGTTGGAGGCACTCGTTGTTTCGAGCAAGCCATGGATTGATGCTTGTGGAGGAGGGGGAGTATAAACCTTTACCATTCTGTTTGGTAACTGCCTATAATGCATGTAGTATGGAAGATACAACCATCTCATAGTTGGTGCGTTGACAGTGAAAGTATGCCGCTCAAAATATAATTTATCTCTATTTCAAAATCGAGCTCTGGCACCTCTACAAATCCCTGCTTCCCTCTGCGAAGGGCCTATCTATTTACTTTTATGTTGAGTCATCACCCTTCTTATTAAAAACCACCGCTAGAGAGCACAATCGTCGTTTGCATTCATTATAATTGGTTTATATTGGGTATGACTTGATCGATCTCTTTACCATGAATTACAATGTTTAGTCAGTCCTTGATCTTTAAAGGTGCTTTGCATTTATGTTTTATGGTCTCGTAAAGGGCTAGCGAGATACCATTTTGTTATATCATGTTATGATTATTTTGAGAAAGTGTTGTCATCCGAGTTTTATTATTATGGCTTACTAGCTGATTATATTATTGATATGAGTAATTGTGAGACCTACGTGTTATTGTGAGTATGGTTAGTTCATAATAATTGCTGAAACTTGAATGCTGGCTTTTCATGTTTACAACAACAAGAGCAAACAAAGTTTGTAAAAGTTTTTCTTTTTCTCTTTCAGTTTGTCAACTGAATTGCTTGAGGACAAGCAAGGGTTTAAGCTTGGGGGAGTTGATACGTCTCCGTCGTCCTACTTTTCCAAACACCTATGCCCTTGTTTTTGACTCTAACTTGTATGATTTGAATGGAACTAACCCGGACTGACGCTGTTTTCAGCAGAATTGCCATGGTGTTGTTTTATGTGCAGAAAACAAAAGTTCTCGGAATGACCTGAAACTCCATGGAATATCTTAGAATAAATAATAAAAAATCCTCGCCAAAGATGAAGACCAGGGGGCCCACACCCTGTCCACGAGGGTGGGGGGCGCGCCCCTCCCCCCTGGGCGTGCCCCCTACCTCATGGGCCCCCTGGTGGCCCTCCGATGCCAACTCCAACTCCCTATATTGGCTTTTGGGGAGAAAAAATCAGAGAGAAAGTTTCATCGCATTTTACGATACGGAGCCGCCGCCAAGCCCTGATCTCTCTCGGGAGGGCTGATCTGGAGTCCGTTCGGGGCTCCGGAGAGGGGGATTCGTCGCCGCCGTCATCATCAACCATCCTCCATCACCAATTTCATGATGCTCACCGCCGTGCCTGAGTAATTGCATCGTAGGCTTGCTGGACGGTGAACGGTTGGATGAGATTTATCATGTAATCGAGTTAGTTATGTTAGGGTTTGATCCCTAGTATCCATTATGTTCTGAGATTGATGTTGCTATGACTTTGCTATGCTTAATGCTTGTCACTAGGGCCCGAGTGCCATGATTTCAGATCTGAACCTATTATGTTTTCATGAATATATGTGTGTTCTTGATCCTATCTTGCAAGTCTATAGTCACCTACTATGTGTTATGATCCGCAACCCTGAAGTGACAATAATCGGGACCACTCCTGGTGATGACCATAGTTTGAGGAGTTCATGTATTCACTATGTGCTAATGCTTTGTTCCGGTTCTCTGTTAAAAGGAGGCCTTAATATCCCTTAGTTTCCAATAGGACCCCGCTGCCACGGGAGGGTAGGACAAAAGATGGCATGTAAGTTCTTTTCCATAAGCACGTATGACTATATACGGAATACATGCCTACATTATATTGATGAACTGGAGCTAGTTCTGTGTCACCCTATGTTATGACTGTAACATGATGAACCACATCCGGCATAATTATCCATCGCTGATCCGGTGCCTACGATTTTCCATATACTGGTTTACTCTTATTTACTTTTCCGTTGCTACTGTTATCATCACTACAAAATACCAAAAACATTACTTTTCGAGAACTATGTAGACATGACCTAGAACTGTTTCCGGTCAATAACCAATAGCGGAACCTGGATGCTCATATTGGCTCCTACATATTCTACAAAGATCTTTATCGGTCAAACCGCATAACAACATACGTTGTTCCCTTTGTCATCGGTATGTTACTTGCCCGAGATTCGATCGTCGGTATCTCAATACCTAGTTCAATCTCGCTACCGCAAGTCTCTTTACTCGCTTATGTAATGCATCATTCCGTAACTAACTCATTAGCTACATTGCTTGCAAGGCTTATATTGATGTGCATTACCGAGAGGGCCCAGAGATACCTCTCCGACAATCGGAGTGACAAAACCTAATCTCAAAATACGCCAACTCAACATGTACCTTTGGAGACACCTGTAGAGCTCCTTTATAATCACCCAATTACGTTGTGACTTTTGGTAGCACACAAAGTGTTCCTTCGTAAAGGGAGTTGCATAATCTCATAGTTATAGGAACTTGTATAAGTCATGAAGAAAGCAATAGCAACATACTAAACGATCAAGTGCTAAGCTAACGGAATGGGTCAAGTCAATCACATCATTCTCCTAATGATGTGATCCCGTTAATCAAATGACAACACATGTCTATGGTTAGGAAACATAACCATCTTTGATTAATGAGCTAGTCAAGTAGAGGCATACTAGTGACATTAACTTTGTCTATGTATTCACACATGTATCATGTTTCCGGTTAATACAATTCTAGCATGAATAATAAACATTTATCATGATATGAGGAAATAAACAATAACTTTATTATTGCCTCTAGGGCATATTTCCTTCATCTCCAACTTTAGTTGAACCGAGTGTGGCTACGCCCGGTCCTTGCGAAGGTTAAAACAGCACCAACTTGACAAACTATCATTGTGGTTTTGATGCGTAGGTAAGAACGGTTCTTGCTAAGCCCGTAGCAGCCACGTAAAATTTGCAACAACAAAGTAGAGTACGTCTAACTTGTTTTTGCAGGGCATGTTGTGATGTGATATGGTCAAGGCATGATGCTATAATTTATAGTATGAGATGATCATGTTTTGTAACCGAAGTTATCGGCAATCGCGTGAGCCATATGGTTGTCACTTTATTGTACGCAATGCAATCGCCCTGTAATGCTTTACTTTATCACTAAGGGGTAGCGATAGTCGTAGAAGCATAAGATTGGCGAGACGACAAGGATGCTACGATGGAGATCAAGGTGTCGTGCCGGTGACAATGGTGGTCATGACGGTGCTTCGGAGATGGAGATCACAAGCACAATATGATGATGGTCATATCATATCACTTATATTGATTGCATGTGATGTTTATCTTTTATGCATCTTATCTTGCTTTGATTGACGGTAGCATTATAAGATGATCCCTCACTAAATTATCAAAGTATAAGTGTTCTCCCTGAGTATGCACCATTGCGAAAGTTCTTCGTCTTTGAGACACCACGTGATGATCGGGTGTGATAGGCTCTACGTTCAAATACAACGGGTGCAAAACAGTTGCACACGCGGAATACTCAGGTTAAACTTGACGAGTCTAGCATATAACAGATATGGCCTCGGAACACGGAGACCGAAAGGTCGAGCGTGAATCATATAGTAGATATGATCAACATAGTGATGTTCACCATTGAAACTACTCCATCTCACGTGATGATCGGACATGGTTTAGTTGATTTGGATCACGTGATCACTTAGAGGATTGGAGGGATGTCTATCTAAGTGGGAGTTCTTAAGTAATATGATTAATTGAACTTAAATTTATCATGAACTTAGTACCGATAGTATTTTTCTTGTCTATGTTGATTGTAGATAGATGGCCCGTCTTTGTTGTTCCATTGAATTTTAATGCGTTCCTTGAGAAAGCAAAGTTGAAAGATGATGGTAGCAGTTACACGGATTCGGGTCCGTAACTTGAGGATTATCCTCATTGCTGCACGTAAGAATTACGTCCTGGAAGCACCGCTGGGTGCCGCACCTGCAGGAGCAACACCGGATGTTATGAACGTCTGGCAGAGCAAAGTCGATGACTACTCGATAGTTCGATTGTGTCATGCTTTACGGCTTAGAACCGGGTCTTCAACGATGTTTTTAACGTCATGGAGCATATGAGATGTTCCAGAGTTGAAGTTAATATTTCAAGCAAATGCCCGGATTGAGAGATATGAAGTCTCCAATAAGTTCTACAATTGTAAGATGGAGGAGAATAGTTCACAAGTGAGCATATACTCAAAATGTCTGGGTATAACAATCACTTGATTCAACTGGGAGTTAATCTTCCGGATGATAGCGTCATTGACAGAATTCTTCAATCACTACTACCAAGCTACAAGTGCTTCGTGATGGACTATAACATGCAAGGGATGGATAAGACGATTCCCGAGCTCTTCGCAATGCTAAAGGCTGCGGAGGGAGAAATCAAGAAGGAGCATCAAGTGTTGATGGTCAATAAGACCACCAGTTTCAAGAAAAAGGGCAAAGGGAAGAAGAAGGGGAACTTCAAGAAGAACAACAAGCAAGTTGTTGCTCAAGAGAAGAAACCCAAGTCTGGACCTAAGCCTGAGACTGAAGTGCTTCTCACAAGCGATCGTCACCGGAAGCGGAACTTCCCCAAGTATTTGGCGGATAAGAAGGATGGCAAGGTGAACAAAGGTATATGTGATATACATGTTATTGATGTGTACCTTACTAATGCTCGCAGTAGCACCTGGGCATTTGATACTGGTTCTGTTGCTAATATTTGCAACTCGAAACAGGGACTACGGATTAAGCGAAGATTGGCTAAGGACAAGGTGACGATGCGCGTGGGAAATGGTTCCAAAGTCGATGTGATCGCGGTCGGCACGCTGCCTCTACATCTACCTTCGGGATTAGTTTTAATACCTGAATAATTGTTATTTGGTGCCAGCATTGAGCATGAACATTATATCTGGATCTTGTTTGATGCGAGACAGTTATTCATTTAAATCAGAGAATAATGGTTGTTCTATTTATATGAGTAATATATTTTATGGTCATGCACCCTTGAAGAGTGGTCTATTTTTGTTGAATCTCGATAGTAGTGATACACATATTCATAATATTGAAGCCAAAAGATGTAGAGTTGATAATGATAGTGCAACTTATTTGTGGCACTGCCGTTTAGGTCATATCGGTGTAAAGCGCATGAAGAAACTCCATACTGATGGACTTTTGGAACCACTTGATTATGAATCACTTGGTACTTGCGAACCGTGCCTCATGGGAAAGATGACTAAAACGCCGTTCTCCGGAACTATGGAGCGAGCAACAGATTTGTTGGAAATCATACATACAGATGTATGTGGTCCGATGAATATTGAGGCTAATGGCGGATATCGTTATTTTCTCACCTTCACAGATGATTTGAGCAGATATGGGTATATCTACTTAATGAAACATAAGTCTGAAACATTTGAAAAGTTCAAAGAATTTCAGAGTGAAGTTGAAAATCATCGTAACAAGAAAATAAAGTTTCTACGATCTGATCGTGGAGGAGAATATTTGAGTTACGAGTTTGGTCTTCATTTGAAACAATGCGCAATAGTTTCGCAACTCATGCCACCCGGAACACCACAGCGTAATGGTGTGTCCGAACGTCATAATCGTACTTTACTTGATATGGTGCGATCTATGATGTCTCTTACTGATTTACCGCTATCGTTTTGGGGTTATGCTTTAGAGACGGCTGCATTCACGTTAAATAGGACACCATCGAAATCCGTTGAGACGACGCCTTATGAACTGTGGTTTGGCAAGAAACCAAAGTTATCGTTTCTTAAAGTTTGGGGCTGTGATGCTTATGTGAAAAAGCTTCAGCCTGATAAGCTCGAACCCAAATCGGAAAAATGTGTCTTCATAGGATACCCAAAAGAGACTCAGGTACACCTTCTATCACAGATTCGAAGGGAAGACTTTTGTTGCTAAATTTGGAATCTTTCTAGAGAAGGAGTTTCTCTTGAAAGAAGTGAGTGGGAGGAAAGTAGAACTTGATGAGGTAACTGTACCTGCTCCCTTATTGGAAAGTAGTTCATCACAGAAACCGGTTCTTGTGACACCTACACCAATCAGTGAGGAAGTTAATGATGATGATCACGAAACTTCAGATCAAGTTGTTACTGAACCTCGTAGGTCAACTAGAGTAAGATCCGCACCAGAGTGGTACGGTAATCCTATTCTGGAAGTTATGTTACTAGACCATGGCCAACCTACGAACTATGAAGAAGCGATAGTGAGCCCAGATTCCGCAAAATGGCTTGAGGCCATGAAATCTGAGATGGGATCCATGTATGAGAACAAAGTGTGGACTTTTGTTGACTTTCCCGATGATCGGCAAGCCATTGAGAATAAATGGATCTTCAAGAAGAAGACTAACGCTGACGGTAATGTTACTGTCTATAAAGCTCGACTTGTTGCAAAAGGTTTTCAACAAGTTCAAGGGGTTGACTACGATGAGACCTTCTCACCCGTAGCGATGCTTAAGTCTATCCGAATCATGTTAGCAATTGCCGCATTTTATGATTATGAAATTTGGCAAATGGATGTAAAAACTGCATTCCTGAATGGATTTCTGGAAGAAGAGTTGTATATGATGCAACCAGAAGGTTTTGTCGATCCAAAAGGAGCTAACAAAGTGTGCAAGCTCCAGCGATCCATTTATGGACTGGTGCAAGCCTCTCGGAGTTGGAATAAACGCTTTGATAGTGTGATCAAAGCATTTAGTTTTATATGCACTTTTGGAGAAGCCTCAGATTTACAAGAAAGTGAGCGGAGCTCAGAGCATTTCTGGTATTATATGTGGATGACATATTACTGATTGGAAATGATATAGAATTTCTGGATAGCATAAAGGGATACTTGAATAAGAGTTTTTCAATGAAAGACCTCGGTGAAGCTGCTTATATATTGGGCATCAAGATCTATAGAGATAGACCAAGACACTTAATTGGACTTTCACAAAGCACATACCTTGCCCGTGTTACAAGGTGTGAAGTTGAGTAAGACTCAATGCCCGACCACTGCAGAAGATAGAGAGAAGATGAAAGATGTTCCCTATGCTTCAGCCATAGGCTCTATCATGTATGCAATGCTGTGTACTGCAGACCTGATGTGTGCCTTGCTATAAGTTTAGCAGGAGGTACCAAAGTAATCCAGGAGTGGATCACTGGACAGCGGTCAAGAACATCCTGAAATAGCTGAAAAGGACTAAGGATATGTTTCTCATTTATGGAGGTGACAAAGAGCTCATCATAAATGGTTACGTTGATGCGAGCTTTGGCACTGATCAGGACGATTCTAAATCGCAAACCGGATACATGTTTACATTGAACGATGGAGCTGTCAGTTGGTGCAGTTCTAAATAAAGCGTCGTGGTGGGATCTACGTGTGAAGCGGAGTACATAGCTGATTCGGAAGCAGCAAATGAAGGAGTCTGGATGAAGGAGTTCATATCCGATCTAGGTGTTATACCTAGTGCATCAGGTCCAATGAAAATCTTTTGTGACAATACTGGTGCAATTGCCTTGGCGAAGGAATCCAGATTTCACAAAAGAACCAAGCACATCAAGAGACGCTTCAATTCCATCCGGGATCTAGTCCAGGTGGGAGACATAGAAATTTGCAAGATACATACGGATCTGAATGTTGCAGACCCGTTGACTAAGCCTCTTTCACGAGCAAAACATGATCAGCACCAAGGCTCCATGGGTGTTAGAATCATTACTGTGTAATCTAGATTATTGACTCTAGTGCAAGTGGGAGACTGAAGGAAATATGCCCTAGTGGCAATAGTAAAGTTATTATTTATTTCCTTATATCATGATAAATGTTTATTATTCATGCTAGAATTGTATTAACCAGAAACATAATACTTGTGTGAATACATAGACGAACAGAGTGTCACTAGTATGCCTCTACTTGACTAGCTCATTGATCAAAGATGGTTATGTTTCCTAGCCATTGACATGAGTTGTCATTTGATTAACTGGATCACATCATTAGGAGAATGATGTGATTGACTTGACCCATTCCGTTAGCTTAGCACACGATCGTTTAGTATTTGGCTATTGCTTTCTTCATGACTTATACATGTTCCTATGACTATGAGATTATGCAGCTCCCGTTTACCGGAGGAACACTTTGTGTGCTACCAAATGTCACAACGTAACTGGGTGATTATAAAGGTGCTCTACAGGTGTCTCCGAAGGTACTTGTTGGGTTGGCGTATTTTGAGATTAGGATTTGTCACTCCGATCGTCGAAGAGGTATCTCTGGGCCCACTCGGTAATGCACATCACTTAAGCCTTGCAAGCATTGCAACTAATGAGTTAGTTGCGGAATGATGTATTACAGAACGAGTAAAGAGACTTGCCGGTAACGAGATTGAATTAGGTATTGAGATACCGATGATCGAATCTCGGGCAAGTAACATACCGATGACAAAGGGAACAACGTATGTTGTTATGCGGTGTGACCGATAAAGATCTTCGTAGAATATGTGGGAGCCAATATGAGCATCCATGTTCCGCTATTGGTTATTGACCGGAGACGTGTCTCGGTCATGTCTACATAGTTCTCGAACCCGTAGGGTCCGCACGCTTAAAGTTTTGATGACAGTTATATTATGAGTTTATATGTTTTGATTTACTGAAGGTAGTTCGGAGTTCCGGATGTGATCACGGATATGACGAGGAGTCTCGAAATGGTTGAGACATGAAGATTGATATATTGGACGACTATATTCGGACACCGGAATGGTTTCGGGGGTTATCGGATATATACTGGAGTACCGGGGGGTTACCGGAACCCCCCGGGGGATTAATGGGCCTACATGGGCCTTAGTTGAGAAGAGGAGGGGCGGCCAGGGCAGGCCGCGCGCCCTCCCCCTCTAGTACGAATTGGACAAGGAAGGGGGGGTGATGACCCACAAGTATAGGGGATCTATCGTAGTCCTTTCGATAAGTAAGAGTGTCAAACCCAACGAGGAGCAGAAGGAAATGATAAGCGGTTTCCAGCAAGGTATTCTCTGCAAGTACTGAAATAAGTGGTAACAGATAGTTTTGTAATAGGATAATTTGTAACGAACAGCAAGTAACAAAAGTAAATAAAGTGCAGCAAGGTGGCCCAATCCTTTTTGTAGCAAAGGACAAGCCTGGACAAACTCTTATAATAGGAAAAGCGCTCCTGAGGACAGATGGGAATATCGTCAAGCTAGTTTTCATCACGTTCATATGATTTGCGTTCGGTACTTTGATAATTTGATATGTGGGTGGACCGGTGCTTGGGTTCTGTTCTTACTTGAACAAACATCCCACTTATGATTAACCTCTATTGCAAGCATCCGCAACTACAACAAAAGTATTAAGGTAAACCTAACCATAGCATGAAACATATGGATCCAAATCAGCCCTTACGAAGCAACGATAAACTAGGGTTTAAGCTTCATCACTCTAGCAACCCATCATCTACTTATTACTTCCCAATGCCTTCTCTAGGCCCAAATAATGGTGAAGTGTTATGTAGTCAACGTTCACATAACACCACTAGAGGCTAGACAACATACATCTCATCAAAATATCGAATCTAATACCAAATTCACATGACTACTAATAGCAAGACTTCTCCCATGTCCTCGTGAACAAACGTAACTACTCACAAAGCATATTCATGTTCATAATCAGAGGGGTATTAATATGCATATAGGATCTGAACATATGATCTTCCACCAAATAAACCAACTAGCATCAACTACAAGGAGTAATCAACACTACTAGCAACCTACTAGTACCAATCCCGGACTTGGAGACAAGAATTTGATACAAGAGATGAACTAGGGTTTTGAGAGGAGATGGTGCTGGTGAAGATGTTGATGAAGATTGCCCTCTCCCGATGAGACGAGCGTTGGTGATGATTTCCTCCTCTCGGAGGGAAGTGTCCTCGGTAGAACAGCTCTGCCGGAGCCCTAGATTGGTTCCGCCTCGTGGCGGCGGAGTTTCGTCCCGAAAGGTTGCTTCTGATTTTTTTCTCGACGAAAGGATATTTAGTTTTCCCACACAAGACTTCAACATCTCTAACATTTCCCATTGCAGATATAGTATCTCAATTGGCAAGTTTAATTGTAACATCAATATCTTCTAACTCAGCAGGTGCAATTTCATGCTTAATTTCTTTATATAAGTCATAAGGTATAACACTAGCACTAGCACCCATATCACATAAGCCATGATAAAAATGATCTCCTATTTTAACAGAAATAATAGGAATGCCTACCACAGTTCTCTGTTTATCTTTAGCACTAGGTTTGGCAATTCTAGCAGTTTCACCGCAGAATTGAATAACATGCCCATCAATATTATCAGACAAGAGATCTTTAACAATAGCAACATTAGGTTCTACTTTGACTTGCTCAGGAGGTGTATAAGTTCTAATATTGCTTTTACGAACCACGCTTGAAGCTTTAGCATGATCCTTTATTCTAACAGGAAAGGTGGTTTCTCAACATAAGAGGTAGGAACAATAGGATCATTATAAGTGACAATCTTTTCTTCAACATTAATAGGTGCAGCTACTTTTACTTCTATGGGAGGATGATATTTAAACCACTTCTCCTTAGGGAGATCAACATAAGTAGCAAAAGATTCACACAAAGAAGCTACTATCTCAGAGTCAAGTCCATATTTAGCGCTAAACTTACGGAAAATATCGGTATCCATAAAAGATTTAACACAATCAAACTTAGGTGTCATACCTGACTCCTTACCTTCGTCGAGGTCCCAATCTTCAGAGTTGCGTTTAATTCTATCCAATAAATTCCATCTGAATTCAACAGTCTTCATCATAAAAGAGCCAAATAAGAAGTATCGAGCATGGTGCGATTGTTTTCAGAAAGCCGAGCATAAAGATTTTGAATAATTGTTTCTCTTGGGAGCTCATGATTGGGGCATAATACAACATTGATTTAAGTCTCCCCCAAGCTTGAGCGATGCTTTCTCCTTCGCGAGGCCAGAAATAATATATATAATTGCGATCACGATGAACAAGATGCATAGGATAATACTTTTGATGAAATTCCAATTTCAATCTTCTGTAGTTCCATGATCTCGTATCATCACATAGACTATACCATGTCAATGCATCTCCCTTCAAAGATAAAGGGAAGACCTTCTTCTTAACAACATCATCGGGTATACCTGCAAGCTTAAATAGTCCACAAACTTCATCCACATATATTAGGTGCTCATCAGGATGCTTTGTTCCATCTCCTACAAAAGGATTAGCTAGCAGTTTTTTCCATCATACCCGAAGGAAATTCAAAGCGAATATTTTCATATTCATTTTCAGTAGGTTCATCAGGTTGAGGAGCAACTCTTTTCTCTACTGGTCGGGGTGAAGATACCCCGAACAAGCCCCTCAGATGATTACTTTCCATAGTAACAAGTGACAGTAAATTTCAGCACACTATATAAATTTTCCTTACCAAATTCCACCTACCAAGGGCGCTTCACTCCTCAACGGCAATCGCCAAAAGAGTCTTGATGACCCACAAGTATAGGGGATCTATCGTAGTCCTTTCGATAAGTAAGAGTGTCGAACCCAACGAGGAGCGAAGGAAATGATAAGCGGTTTCCAGCAAGGTATTCTCCTGCAGAAATCTTGAAATAAGTGGTGACAGATAGTTTTGTGATAGGATAATTTGTAACGAACAACAAGTAACAAAAGTAAATAAAGTGCAGCAAGGTGGCCCAATCCTTTTTGTAGCAAAGGACAAGCCTGGACAAACTCTTATAATAGGAAAAGCGCTCCCGAGGACACATGGGAATATCGTCAAGCTAGTTTTCATCACGTTCATATGATTCGCGTTCGGTACTTTGATAATTTGATATGTGGGTGGACCAGTGCTTGGGTGCCATTCTTACTTGAGCAAACATCCCACTTATGATTAACCTCTATTGCAAGCATCCACAACTACAACAAAAGTATGAAGGTAAACCTAACCATAGCATGAAACATATGGATCCAAATCAGCCCCTTACGAAGCAACGCATACACTAGGGTTTAAGCTTCTGTCACTCTAGCAACCCATCATCTACTTAGTACTTCCCAATGCCTTCCTCTAGGCCCAAATAATGGTGAAGTGTTATGTAGTCGACGTTCACATAACACCACTAGAGGCTAGACAACATACATGTCATCAAAATATCGAACGAATACCAAATTCACATGACTACTAATAGCAAGACTTCTCCCATGTCCTCAGGAACAAACGTAACTACTCACAAAGCAAATTCATGTTCATAATCGGAGGGGTATTAATATGCATATATGATCTGAACAAATGATCTTCCACCAAATAAACCAACTAGCATCAACTACAAGGAGTAATCAACACTACTAGCAACCTACTAGCACTAATCCCAGACTTGGAGACAAGAATTGGATACAAGAGATGAACTAGGGTTTTGAGAGGAGATGGTGCTGGTGAAGATGTTGATGAAGATTGCCCTCTTCCGATGAGAGGAGCGTTGGTGATGAAGTTGGTGATGATTTCCCCCTCCCGGAGGGAAGTGTCCCCGACGAGCAGCCTTCTTGAGCCCTAGATTGGTTCCACTAAGGTTCCGCCTGGCGGCGGAGTTTCGTCCGAAAGGTTGCTTCTGATTTTTTCTATTTAAAGACCACATATAGCGTAAGATGGGCATCGGAGAGCCACCAGGGGCCCACGAGGTAGGGGGCGCGCCCTAGAGGGGGGGGCCCACACTGTGGATGTGGTGTGGGCCCCGGCCTTCATCTTTGGCGAGGATTTTTATTATTTATTATAAGATATTCCGTCGAAGTTTCAGGACTTTGGAGTTGTGCGAATAGGTCTCTAATATTTGCTCCTTTTCCAAATTTAATTCCACCGGCATTCTCCCTCATGTAAACCTTGTAAAATAAGAGAGAATAGGCATAAGTATTGTGACATAACGTGTAATAACAGCCCATAATGCAATAAATATCGATATAAAAGTATGATGCAAATTGGACGTATCAACTCCCCCAAGCTTAGACCTCGCTTGTCCTCAAGCGAAATCCGATAACGATAAATATGTCCCCATGTTTAGAAGTAGAGGCGTCGATAAAAATAAAAATACGGGCATGAAGGCATCATGATTATTCTCATAACAACAAGATATATAGGTAATGTCATATGATTGCTTATGTTCAAGTAATAATCCATTCACAATGCAGAGTACGAACCATAAACTTTATTGAGAACTGAGGGAGTCCCGGATTAGGGGGTGTCCGGATAGCCGGACTATCATCATCGGCCGGACTATCATCGGCCGAACTATCATCATCAACCGGACTCCAAGACTATGAAGATACAAGATTGAAGACTTCGCCCCGTGTCCGGATGGGACTTTCCTTGGCGTGGAAGGCAAGCTGGGCGATACGGATATGTAGATCTCCTACCATTGCAACCGACTCTATGTAACCCTAGCCCTCTCGGTGTCTATATAAACCGGATGGCTCTAGTCCGTAGGACAACATCAACAACCCTTACAATCATACCATAGGCTAGCTTCTAGGGTTTAGCCTCCTTGATCTCGTGGTAGATCTACTCTTGTACACATCCACAATATCAATATCAATCGAGAAGGACGTAGGGTTTTACCTCCATCAAGAGGGCCCGAACCTGGGTAAAACATCGTGTCCCTCGTCTCCTGTTACCATCCGCCTAGACGCACGCCTCGGGACCCCCTACCGAGATCCGCCGGTTTTGACACCGACATTGGTGCTTTCATTGAGAGTTCCTCGTGCCGTCGCCGATAGGGAAGGATGCCTCCTCCCGCCTTCGAGGACGGTATTTTCGCCAAAGGAGCCTTGGCCGCCGCCAAACTATCCGCTAGGTGGTTTTCTTATGACCGCCGTCCGCCACCGCTCGACAATGACCTCTCAAGTCGTCAAAAGCAATTTTCACGTCAGCTCAGAATTCGCCGAGCTGGATCCAATAGAGCTCTCGTCAGAACGAGCTCTTGGATCGCATCGCCGCCCTGGGAGTCACTACAGACTACAATCAGATTGGGCTTAAAACCGATCTGAGAGAGATTAACTCTCCCCAGGTCACCCACCACGTTGCAGTGGTAGAGGAACAATGCGGCGACGCTTCTCCTATATTAAAAACTAGTCATGTCCGGGCTCCCGAACCCCCCATGCCGGATTCCCGTGGAGGGACGGACTTCGATCAAGCACTGAACTTAAAGTCAGGCATCGGACTGCACTCGCTGGACAACGTCCAGCAATCCAAGCTTCCAAATTCGGAAACTTCTCGGCCTTCGAGCCTTGAGATGGGTAGGGTTCCGGACTTAATTCCACCCGCCCGCCCAGACATATGCGATCTATCTCTAATCCGGCAAGAGCCCGCTGAGACGGTACATCATTACTGGGCCAGATTCCTCCTGGTTATGGACAGGATAAAGGACTGCCGAGAGGAAAACGCAATCTCAATTTTTTGCAATAATTGCACGGACGAGGGAATCTTGAATGCCGTCACCGTCAGGAAATTACACGCCACGACCTGGCGTCCGTAGTACGAAAGTATCTTGTCGACGGAAAGTTTCGGACAACCGAAAATAAGTTTTGGGACAATCCGCCCCGAATACAACCCTAGTCCGCAACAAAAGGGTGCATTGCACTCGGGCACCGGATACAAAACCAAAAAGCAAAAATCCCATAAAGGGCACGGAACCGTACTAGAGGGATGGCTCACGGACCTGTAAAATTCACAGATGTATAGGCGCCGCCCCAACACATAGCCTTCGAAAGCATGTTGGATATTACGGCAGGTGGCCGAAGTGGAGAGGAGCTCCTAGCCCCGAAAACCACCCCAACAACATCGATGCGGTATCAACAGTCTTCGAGACTTTCGCATCAAATAATATGCGGAAACGAACAATCCGCAGCCTCGCCGAAGTCTACCAAGTAGCAACAACCAATCCATGGAGCGACACGGCCATCACCTTCAACGCCAACGACGAACCTACATTCCGAACAGCCCGAGCTCCAGCCGCACTGGTACTTAGTCCAATAGTAGACGTCTTTCGACTTACAAAAGTCCTCATGGATGGCGGCAGCGGATTAAACCTCATCTACGAGGAAACCCTTCAAAAAATGGAAATAGACTGGAACCGTATTGAGCGAAGTAGCACAACCTTTAGAGGAATAATCCCTAGCCAGGAGGTGCGCTGCACAGGAAAAATCTCACTCGATGTGGTATTCGCTCACGGACAATTACAGATCCGAAGAAGTCACGCTCCAAGTGGCCCTGCTCAACAGCGGACATCACGCTATATTAGGACGAGAGGCATTCACAATTTTTCAAGCCGTACCCCATTACGGGTACATGAAGCTCAAAATGCCCGGGCCCGGCGGAATAATCACTCTCGTTAGTGATCCGGACATAGCACTCGCTACCGAAAACAAGACAGCCGCATTAGCCTTAGAGGCACTATCCGAAGCCCTAGCGGCAGAGGAACTCACCACGCTGCGCTCTACGGTGAATAGGGACGACGTGATACTCGATAAGAGATCCAAGTCCACCTCCTTTAATGTAACATCCCAAATTTTCAATTTGGAATGTTATGCATTAGGTCATCATGCATATCATATTTTCTCGCATTTTTCCGATCCTAGAAAAATTTCACGCAACTCAAGGACCTTCGGAGAGAGTTGGAAGTTTCATTATTTTCATATTTGGGATTTCTCAAATTTTGAAAATGGGATCATTTGGATTTATTTAATTATCTTCATAAAGTTTTTCCGATAAAAAAATTAAGAGAGGGAATAATATGACTTTCCCAACATTTAGGAAAAATGAAGATTTTATAAATAAATCAAATTTGGTTTTTTTGAAAGATTTATTTGCTTTAGGCAAAAATGAGCATTTTTTTAAAAAAAATATGCATATTGCCCGTTTTTAAAGTTCATTTGGTTCGACTCATTTTTAGGAGTCGGGGAAAATTAATTTTATTAAATTCGGAGTTCGTTTGATATTTTTTTCCATTTAGTTTTTGTTTAAAAAAAAACTGCGCCGCGCCCCCGCCTGGGCCAAGGCCCAGCCGCCCCGGCCCACCTCCTCTCCCTCCTCACTGTGATCTCCCGCCGCCCGCCACGCCTTCCCCGCCGCCCGGGAGTCCGGTCAGACCCGGCCCCCGCTGTCCCTTCCCCAAGGCGCCGCCACCCTCCTTATATACCCAGCCACCCCTCTCCTCATCCTTGCCGCCCCAACCCGAGCCTGCATGAGCCCCGCCGCCTCGAGGGCCCGCCGCCACTGTTCCCACGTCGCCGGAGCCCCTCGCCGCCCCCACCCGACCGCGCCGCCCCCCCGGAGCCCCGCCGGAGGTAGCCGCCGCCGCCACCCGCCCCGGTCCGGTTTTCCTTAGAAAACCCGATCCGGTTTTTTTTTTAAGATATTCGGTTTTTTTTCTAGATGGTTTTTATTTTTTTCGGTTTTCTTATTTAACGAACGTTCACCGAACCGTTCGTTCCAATGAATGTGTTCGTTGGATTAGTTCTGTTAACGAACGTCCGTTATTTAATCCGTTCGTCGTTTTCTTTTAATCGGATTTAATCCGTTATTTTTCTGATTCGATTTCCGATCCGATTTTCAAATCTGTTTAATTTCTCGCTCGTTTATCGGAATCAGGTGATTCAAGCGCCTGGAGTTTCGTTACGAAACCGCCGTTCCGACTACCCTACTTACACAGAGTTTTGCTACTGTGAAATTTTGACCTAGTTTCAGATTGCTAAACCGAGTCGTTCTCTCTCGAGTTTCAACTTTCGAGGTTTTATTTGATTCGGTTCTTTTGCAACCAGGGTTCTTAAGTTGAACTATCTGGTTAGATCTTTTATTCGAGATTTCCTGTGCATTAGATGAGTACTTATTGTATGCTTGTTGTTTGTCTGCGTTAGATCACCCGGAGTGCGCCGCTTGTTACTTCGAATCTCTAGGTCTCATGGATCATCGGCCAAGGCAAGTAACACTTGATCATACCTTTTCTACTACCCAGTTTTATTGCATTAGATCAAACCTCAAACACTTGCATGTTTAGGATCTAATTAAATTGTGGGATGGGAAGTAGATTGAGGTAGTACCTATTACCTGTTTTACTTATGAAACCTTGGGAGTTACTTCTACGTTTGCTGCTATGCCATGCTATGCTAGTAGACGTGGATTGGGTGAGTGAATATCCATGACAGATGTGAGATTGTTAATTACTAGTTTATCTAAGTTGGCAACCTAAACACACATCTGGGTGGATTGAGGCACTGGTTTCCATCAGGACTTGCCTGTATTTCTTCGGACCGCCACCCAGGCTCTAAGGGATCATAAGATTATTCAAACTGGAAACTTCCGTGCGCAGCCACAAGCCAATTATGGGCTCTGGCGTAGTTGACTAAGTTGTGCGAAACGGGTAGGCTAGCTGATGTAGGGGATGTAGGTTGGTACGGTCTACCCACATGTAAGGTGCTAAGCGCTTCGAAAGACTATGTCTCGGTCATCCGCTTCTCAAACACCATGTAGTCACGAGAACCAAGCGGAGGCGATCGAGTCTTGTGGGGAAAAGTGCGCAAACCTCTGCAGAGTGTATAAACTAATCATGATTAGCCGTGTCCCCGGTTATGGACGTTTTGAGTATCCGTAATTGAATATCATGTGAATCTCAACATGTTACTTCTAATAAAAGTTATTGGGTTTTGATGAGTACTTTTTAATTGGGATTGAGGATGCGTCAACCATTCTCAATGTTTAACAACCACCATGATAGTTAAATAAAATTATTCCTTTGATGTAGGGAAAAACTAGCTTTATGCAAAAATGTAACCGTGAGAGCCTTACCACCAGCCATATATGCATGTAGTATAGGCTTGTTGCTTCATTACTCTCTATGTGTTACATTGCCAGATATTCCATGTGTTGACCCATTTTCGGCTGCAACTTTCACGCTATGCACTTTTCGCATTTGACGAGTAAGGTGTTAGGTCGTGGTTCTATACTCGATGATGCCGATGGAGTTGATGGACTCACTTATCTTCCAAGCCTTCCGCTGTTATTATTAGATGGCCTTAAGCCATATTATTGTATTAAGTTCCCTTGTGGACAACGATGTAATAAGTGTGTGATTGCTACTCGCTATAAATCCTTCGGCATCTTGTGTGGTGTCGGCATTCTTGATCCGGGGATGACACCGAGCACGAGACTTGATCCATTCGGGTCCTGGTCGCCATGAGAATGGTATCAGAGCACACGCTGACTGTAGGACACGACCACTAAGTTAAAGCCATAGATCACTACTCTCTTCCCATTTTCTAACTCCTCATCTTTTCTACTCCCTTTAGGATGACGGACGAGAAGATCAAGTACACCCAACCGGATGAAGGCACACCTTTTGGATTTCACTTGAAGGAAGTCACCAAGTACCTGAACATTGGACTACCAAGCTTCACCGGGACTTTCAACGCCACTCTGCCTGAAGAGGAGCGCTGGAAGATTCACGCTCACGTTCCAGGAAGGACATTCGCCCCAATCACCAAGTCTATAGATAGTGTTTTCAGTGCACCATCTTGGAGTCTGGGAAAGAGCATGGCAGCTCACATCACCATGGGACGCATTGGAGAAGTTTATCAAGAAGACCTCAAGGACACCATCTACCAGATTTGCGGACGCCGAGATGACAACTGGGACGTCGTCGATTACCAAGAAGGATAGATCCATTGCAGCGTTCATCCAGGAGTTAAATCAGCACATTCGGACGCCAGGAGAACCAAATGTGCAATGACATGTTGGAGTTGCGAGAAGACAAAGGGAAGGATCATCGAATGGAAGGAGAACTAAAGACTACACGCAAGGACTACATGGACGAGATCGTAGCTCACGGCAAGACACAATAACGATCTTAAGTACGGGATCGAAGAACTCAAGAAGAAGTTGGCGCCAGAATGAAGACCAAGATGTCGAATACCCAAGCGACTACATTAACATCGACGACACCGATTCGGATCCAAGTGAACCCGACTTTGAAGACGAAGCTGGAGCAGACATCATGGAGTCTTCCACCGGTTCAAATTAGTAGAAGTCCCCCACATATTAGTAGTATTTCCCTCCATGTAAACATTATAGTACACGCACTTTTGCGATAGTTAGATCGTTGTAAGCCCTTGTTTGATTGAATGAAGTGATTTTGTGTGCATTTGCTCATGTGATTTGGGTAGTGATTCCCCTTAGACCTCATTCTATTCTACATTTCTCTTCTTTTCTAAACCCATCAGATGCCTCCTAGACGCCGACCCGGATTCGCTTTTCCCGCCAGAGATCACCCAATTGATCCGGAATTGAATACCCTGATTCAAACATTGGTGCGTAACTGTGGGAACAACAACAACAACAACCCACCACCACCACCACCACCGCGGATCATCCGACTCGTTTCCTTAGACTAAACCCGCCGGTGTACTCCAAAGAGCACCGAGCCGATTGTAGCAGATGACTGGCTCCGCAAGATAGGAAGGGAGCTGACCACTACAGGATGCACAGATGGAGAAAGAGTGAAGTTTGCAGCACATCAGCTTGAAGGACCCGCAGCAGCATGGTGGGAGAATTTCACAGCCACTTACCCCGTAGACACTGTCACATAGGATCAATTTCAGCAAGCTTTTCGCACTGCCCATGTTTCAGCAGGGGCTATGGCCATGAAGAAGCGTGAGTTTCGCAACTTACGCCAAGGAGGAAGGACTGTTGGCCAGTACGTGGATGACTTTAGTAAATTAGCATGTTATGCCCCAGATGACGTTGCTACCGATGCAGCTAAACAGGAGAAGTTTCTAGAAGGACTGAATGATGAGTTCAGCATGCCGTTGATGGTAGCAAGTTTCAACAACTACCAGGAGTTGGTAGACCGAGCCCTCATGATTGAAGGAAAGCAAAGACAAATTGAGAACTGCAAGCGGAAGTATGGGCAAGGGAAGTATAACTCGAGCTCGCAGAAACCTCGTTATACCCCTAAATCAGAATTCAGTTTCAGCATACCCATGGAGGAGGTAATTCGCATAACCATAATGGCACCAAGAATGGGAACGGGAATGGAGGAAGCAATGGACAGAATCGCACCAACCCGTCAACACCATCCAAAGTAGACCTGAGTCATATTACCTGTTTTAAGTGCCGCAAGACTGGGCATTATGCCAATGACTGTCCAGAAGGCCAGAATGGAAATGGCAATGGAAGCTCTGGAAAGAAGCCCAACCCTTTCAACAGGGGATGTGTGAACCACATTGATGTGGAGGAAGTTGAAGATCAGCCCGATGCAAAGAATCGGTAAGTTTTTGGTTAAGTCATTTATCGCAGTTGTTCTTTTCGATCTTGGTGCATCACATTCATACATATCAAGGGATTTGTGGATAAGTACAAATTACCGACCCAAGCCCTTAGGTCACCCATGCTAGTAACCTCACCCGAGGCGAGTACATGGCTAGTAAATGGTGTGATCGACTGCCATTAAGGATTGGACACTATGTTTTCCCCTCAGACCTAATAGTTCTGGAATCTCAAGGATTGGATGTGATATTAGGAATGGATTGGTTATCAAGATATGGAGGAAACATAGATTGCACCACAAAGTCAATTTTGCTCACCACCCCAGAAGGAAGAAGGATCAAGTATGTATCACGGCACGAGCCGAGGAGAGCACAAGTTAATTGCTTATCAGGAGTGGTGCAGGAAGAAGTACCGATGGTGAAGGATTTTCCTGATGTATTTCCTAAGAGTTGCAGAATGCCACGGATAGAGACATTGAGTTTTTGATCGAGCTGTTGCCGAGAACAGGCCCGATATCGAAGCGTCAGACAGATGCCCGCAAAGGATTTGGCGGAAATCAAGAAGAAGATTAATGAACTATTGGATAAAGGTTTTATACGCCCAAGTTCTTCACCTTGGGGATCACCCGTTTTGTTAGTGGAGAAGAAGGATGGATCTTTGAGAATGGTTGTTGATTATCGTGGATTGAATGAAGTAACAATCAAGAACAAGTACCCACTACCTATGATAAATGATCTGTGTGATCGCTTGCAAGGAGCCAAAGTGTTCTCCAAGATCGACTTGCGAGGGTACCATCAGTTGAAGATTCGGGAGCAGGACATACCCAAGACAGCATTTACCACGAGATATGGACTGTATGAGTATACCGTTATGTCATTTGGACTGACTAACGCACCAGCCTATTTCATGAACCTGATGAACAAAGTGTTTATGGAGTTTTTGGATAAGTTCGTCGTGGTGTTCATTGATGACATTTTGATTTTCTCAAAGAATGAAGAGGAACACAAGGAACATTTGCGACTGGTTTTGGAGAAACTGAGGGAACACCAGTTGTATGCCAAGTTCAGCAAATGTGAGTTTTGGCTAAAGGAAGTTGGATTTCGGACATGTTATATCCGGAGAAGGAATAGCAGTTGACCCCACAAAGGTTGAGACCGTAACCAAATGGGAAGCACCAACGACAGTTGGAGAGATTCGAGTTTCCTTGGACTCGCAGGATACTACCGAAGATTCATTGAGAATTTCTCAAGGATTGCTAAGCCTATGACTGAATTGTTGAAGAAGGAAAACAAATTCATATGGACCGAGGACAAGGAGGCAAGTTTTCAGGAGTTGAAGAAAAGATTGGTTACCTCACCAGTTTTGATATTGCCGGATCGCACTAAGGATTATGAGGTGTATTATGCACGCTTCACGTCGAGGACTTGGAGCCGTACTTATGCAAGAAGGAAGAGTTGTTTCGTATGCTTCACGGCAACTTAAGCCCCATGAGTTGAATTATGTCACTCATGATTTGGAGTTAGCAGCCGTTGTGCATGCCCTGAAGACGTGGAGACATTTTCTCATTGGAAATCATTGTGAAGTATATACGGATCACAAGAGTTTGAAGTACATCTTCACACGTAAGGAATTGAATCTCAGACAAAGGAGATGGTTAGAACTTATCAAGGATTATGACATGAGATTGCATTATCACCCGGAAAGGCTAATGTCGTGGGCGACGCATTGAGCCGTAAGAGCCACGTCAATACCCTAATGATGGGAGGAATACCCAATGAGTTAGCCGAGGACCTTCGAGAGCTATGTTTGGAAATAGTTCGAGAGGCTATGTAGCAGCATTGGAGATTCAAATTACAGCGATGGACAAAATCAGAGAAGCCCAAAAGGCAGATAAGGAAGTTGCCTCTATAAAGGAGAAAATGAGCAAAGGAAAAGCTAAAGGATTTCGTGAGGATGAGCACGATACCCTATGGTTTGGAGACCATGTTTATGTGCCCAATGACCCAGAGATCAGGAAGTTGATTTTACAAGAAGCCCATGATTCACCTTATTCGATTCACCCAGGGAATACCAAGATGTATTTGGATTTGAAGAATACTTTCTGGTGGACCGGAATGAAGAAGGATATTGCAGAGTATGTAGCAATTTGCGATGTATGTCAGAAAGTAAAAGCAGAGCATCAGAAGCCAGCAGGATTGTTACAACCATTGCCGATACCCGAATGGAAGTGGGATAAACTAGGCATGGATTTCATCACAGGTTTGCCAAAGACTCGTTCAGGTTATGTGTAGCGACCCGACCTCAGACGGTCAAGCCTCTGTGTTTCTGTGCCATCCCTGGATCAGTATGCTGGCACACACAGTACATCAATGTATATATCAAAGTGCAATCACATGTATAAATAACGTAAAACTGATATATACCTCATAAGTCACAAATGAAACAAATAGTCGGATGTGGAGTCCCATCAACGCCATCGGCGAGTTGAGTGTAGACCGTAACCACATGCATCGTATTCTTACTATCGGAAGAAAGTATCTGCAACATGATACGTTGCAGCCGTGTAGGTCAGTACATTGAATGTACCGGCAAGATCACAACATGAGAAAATAGATGATAAAACTATACTATATGCAATATGGCTTTGTGGCTTTGTGTCTGAATTTTGTTTGCGTAAAAGCTGATTTATTTTCCCTGCATCAAAGGAATAAATGAAATCTGTACTATGGAGTTCTCTATCATGACATGGTTCCGCCAACCGATGTCTCATAGCCCAAAATCATCATAAGTTGCCCACAATTAAGTTATCAATCCGGTGTTGAGAGTTCCAGATAGATCCAAGTCCGAGGCTCAAATTGTCCGTAATAGGGACACGGCTAATCGATTAGGTTTTAACCCTCTGCAGAGGTTTGTACACTTTACCCACAAGATTCGATCCCTCTCTTTACGTTCTCGCACTTCGTGGTGTTTGAGAACAAGATGACCAAACATGGTCTTCCGAAGAGTTCCTCTAACCACCGTCCGTGCTCATCCAATCCTACCGTAGTTCTACATCCGCTAGCACCGCCCCAGAGTCACAACTAAGGTCAACCAAGCCAGAGCCCATAGTGATTTGCGGTTGCACAGGTAAGCTTCCGGGCATGAAGTATTCTTCCATCTCTTTGAGTCTGGGTGAAGCTTTCCAAGATGTCATGGCGCTTCTCCATGCATCCCGACCAACCATTGGTTTCTCCAGGTGCCCGTCAACCGTCCTTCACCCAAGAGTGTGTATTGAATTCTTGTCTCGAGTCTTGAAGTCTTGAGGCCTTGAAGATGCAGTCCTTGCAGATTCCATCATGGAGTTGTCGTCATTGACGTAGGTCCTCCATTCTCACACCACTCCCGAGCACTCATACCAACCCCGTCTACTATAGCGTAGCATTAAAATAAATAGCGTCCCGGGCTTGGTAACAGGGTGATGGGTTCCTACCTCATGCATACTACTCAACTACAAGGATTCAATATCACTACTGGAGGGATTGTTGCGAAGATGACACTAGATGCAATAAAACACATAGGTATGAAAAACATGGTCAAAGTGAACTTGCCTGGTAATACTTGATGAAGATAACAACGCTGTCGAGGAAAATGACTTGGTAGAACTAATCGTCACTCCGTTGAAAATCTATATAGTCAAACATAGCATTCACATAAGCAAACATCCTAGCAAACAATTTTAGCACTCGAAATAACAATCAAAACAGCAAGGAAAATCGATAATAAAACTCAAACAAAATCAAAAGAAACTTCAAATAAAACTACAAAGAAAAACTACTAACGAAGATCTGTGACTTTGCTACAAACATCTAATATAGTTTTGCCGTAAGTAAAAACTTAACAACAATTAAAATACTAAACTAATAAATTAACAGAAAATAAAATGTAAAATAACTAATTTAACAGAAAGTATTTTTTCCATAAAATTTTATTTGCAAAAAGAAACAAATAAAAAGCTTTTATAAAACTCTAACTATGACCTATAGAAGGTTTCATACAAAACTAAGGAAAATAAATTTTTTAAAATAAAAACAAATTTTCTCCTGTTGTCTAACAGAAACACAACTAATTTTGTCAAAAGTGACAAAAAGAAATACTTTAAAACTAATAAAAACAATAAAGAAAAAGCTAAAACAGAACTAATACTAAAACAGTACTGTTTTGCTAAAAACCTAATTTAAATTAACCTGAAAATAAAATACTAAATACTACTGGATAAACAAAGGTCCTAGAGACCAGGAGCAAAAAGAATCGGTCGAAAATAATATTCCTAACTCAAAATATCTCAAATCTAGTGATTTGAGAAAATTCACTCTAAACACAAATTTAAACTGCTCAAATATGAAATACAATTGAACTAACAGAAACTTCAGCAAATTTGTGACACATAGCAATTGGAATCACTCAAAAATACTAAAAACTCTAAAAGATATGAATTTTCTAAGATTTCTATTTTCTGAAAAAAAATGAATTACGGGATTTCATGGATCTCACCGGAGTAGTCGTCGGAGTTGAGGAAGAAGATCGGATCCGATGTTGCGGTTGCTCCTAGAGGAAAGGAGATCACGGGACGGTGGAGAGGAGATCATATAAACCTCAGGAGAGGTCGAGGAAGCGGCGGCACTTGGCGGCGGCGGTGGTGTTGCACTGCTGTCTGCTGCGGTGAGGAGCGGAGAGGAGAGGAGAGGAGAGGTGTTGGTTTGATGTGTTGGAGGGGGGGGGGTGCTTGGGTATTTATAGTGGGGAGGGGAGGGCTTTGCTTGGGTAGGGGACAAGAAATAGACTAGGATTAGGAAACAAAAGGGAAAAGATCTAGAAACAAATCGGAATAAACGGAATAACGAAACGGGATCAAATCCTACTAGGATTTGTAAAAGAATAGGAAACCTTGGCTCCCTGGCTCCCTAGGTGCGTGCGGTGGATGGCCTTGGCTGCCGGCGGCAGCAACCTTGGCCTTGGGCCTTGGCCCGGCGGGGCGCAGCGAATTTTTTTTTTGACAGAGACAACAAAACAAAAATAAATAAAATTTTTATATAGGCATATAATATATCAAAATTTTCAGAAAAAGATTTTCTACAACATGAACACTATTTTAGCTTCAAATAAAATACACACAAATTTTAATAATTCACACAGTGCTACCGGTCCAATAAATCCAATAAAAATCATTTTTAAAATACCAAAATGACTTCAATTTAATTTCTCTCCAATTTTCTGATGTAGGGAATCATGTTACCCTATTTTCCATATATTTTGTTTTTGGAGAAAAATAATTTGAATAAAACTCAAATAACTCCAAATTGGAAATAAATTCAAAAGAACTTTGAATTTAATTCTTTTAAAACTCCCAACTCATATTTCATTTAATTTGAAGAAGTCATTTTATCTTCTCTCATGAAAATCATTGAGTTGCATAAAGTTTCAGAATTGGAAATATTTTCCAAATGAAATTCGAATATTTTCAACACCCCTTGACATTTAAATAAATGGAAGAAGTCATGTCATCTTCTCTCTAGGGTTTTGTGATGAAAAGAATTTGAATTCCCGAAGATCATAAAAGCAAAAATGAAAGTTTGGGAAAGTCCTTTTATTCCCTCTCATTTAACTTCCAAAAAGTTTCAAATTCACTCACTTTCAATCAATCAATCAAACAATCAACCAAAACTATCTATGTGTTTATAACATTCCAAAATTTAGAATTTTGGGATGTTACAAACCTACCACCCTTAAAATGAATCTCGTCCTCGAGATTCGGAGAGGCTAGCAAGAAATAGGTTAGGGTTTGGGGGTCTTCAAAAATCCATCGATCATCTCTGGGGTCTCGGGTGCTACCACCCTTAGAAGCATCATTACAGTTCCATCAAAACTCATATACTCCATCCTTATCGTTGACAGTGTTGGTCTTCTCAGATTGTAAGGATAAATCCTTCTCTGGGCTCTTTCGGTAGTGGCAAAACCTTTTCCTCAATTCCTTTGTCCATTCCTCTTGGTAAGGTTATTCCGAGACTGGGTCTTCATAGCTGACGGGTCTGGCGCCAATACTAAACAACTATCGATATCTCATGGTGGTCAACGATTTATGGTTTCCCCTGCAGAAAATGGGTCTGGGTTGAACCTCACCGTATAACCTACGGTTGGCAACAACTGCCGTGTACAAGGGAAAAAATACCTATACATTTCTAAGGTTTAAACAAGGTTTTGATCGTCGTCTCTCTACTATAGGTAAGTCATTCAGATTTTACCATCCCATATAGCAAAGCGAATAATAAGAGTAAGTCGGCATGGTGATCAATCCATCCCGCACCCAAATCATTAACTTGTACATGGTTTAGCGAATCTCGCATTCTAACACTCGGTCATCCTCACAAGCATTGCAGAATTTCTCTTGTCGATTTAACCAAGTTTGAAAAATCCATTGATTCTGCAGGCCAAACAAACATCTATCGTTCCTTAACAATTCTCGTGTTTTATGTAAACTCCTATAGAATCGTCGGTTGATCAAATCGTAGTCTATTCCCAAAATTTCTTTCTCCAGTGGGTACTTGATTCTTATTAATTCTTGGGCCTATGGGTTATGGCCCACTTCAACACTAGTGCAGCTTTAAGTCATCCTTGGGGTAACTCTCTTGTTCCATATTACACATCCTTTAAATCCAGTAGTACTCTGTTTCTTCATACCATCATATCAAAAGCAAAACTCCAACTTTTTTTTCCAAACTCCAACCTGTGGGACACATTTCCATTTCCATTGGTCTAGTGTTCTTCTTAGGGTACTACCACCCTAAAAATGAAATTCACAAATCCATCCATAGACCATATTTCTCATATCCTCGAAAATGGTCAAAAATCTTTGTTCACAGAGTAACAACTCCTACAATTAAACATATGAAAACATGTCACCTTAACTTTATTGATTTCATAAATCCATTACAAACTCTGAGCACCCATTACATAACTCAACTTCTCGTACTCATGAAAATGAAATTGCTTTCTATTACTCTTGTTTCCAATATCAAAATTCCAACTACTCAACTCCAGCTTTCATCTTGTTGGGACATTTAGTAGCATAATGTCCTGCTTCCTTGCAGCGAAAACAAAAGACTTCCGACATGTCTCGGGCTTCTTTGTGATTATGTAGGCTCCTTGGATTCTTGGCTTCTTTCTCGACATTTACTAGCGTAATGACCTAAATCCTTGCACCTGTAACAAAGTGATATGACTCAGGTCCTTCTCTGCGAAAATTGTGTTGTTCTGGGGTTGCCTTCTTTTTCTCTTCCTGGATTTCTCTGTAATGATCAGAGCTTCTATTTCCCGAGGGTCAAACTTCACTTCTGCTGTCAGGAAATATCCCAGATACTCTTTTCTTTCCTGGTGCAATACTGCGAAAAAATGTCCTTCTTCTCCACATGAATAGCAGGCACTGGAGTAAAATCTGTTGAGGCCTTCTCCATCAGGGTCTTCAACACATTCCTTCATCACAGGTTCTTTCATAACTTCTCGGAGCGCTTCTTTCATTCCTTCTTCCTGCTCCTGAATAGTTTGTTGCACCATGGGGTAAATGTGACACTGAGTCGGGTAGTGGGTGGTTCCTTCACACAAGAAACAAAGTCACCTGACTAGTTGGGCATTCCTCAGCTGGGTGTTTCTCCTCACAATGAGGGCATCCATCCTTGTGTTCCTCCCTGGTGTGTCCTATTTCTCCATAAATCTTGCATGCACAAGGTTTATTTCTTGGTGTATCATGGTGCTTCCGGATGAGACGTGATCTCAACAGGTCTTCTTGAATTCCTCCCAAGTTCTTGCTCCATTAAATCCTTGTATGGCTTGATGCATTTTCCACCAGGTTGTAGCACTTCCTTCAAAGCATCAAGAGCGTATTGAACCTCATACTTCCTTGGAATCAAATTGCTCTCAAGTGATTTTCCATGTTCAATCCATAGCTCTGCCTCTACTGGGTCTTGATCCAGAGAATATCAGTCCAACTTCATTCATCATCTATGGGGTCCAAAAGTTTTGGGATGAGATATGAGAGAGGTGGGGAGGGATATACACACAATACAAACAATAGTTTTTCAAGAAAGCGGGTTTTACTTTGTGGCTGTCGGAAAAGATCAAACAAATGACAGCTCACAAATCGCCACATCTAACGTAAGTGTGTAACAGGGGTTTGGTCTTCTAAAGGTCAAATAATTCTTCAGATTCTTCAAATTCTTCAAGTCTTCAGAGTCTTCAATTGTTGCAGCTGCAATTCTTCCAACGCATGGTGAAATACTGGTTACTTTGAAGGGGTCATCAGCTGTCCGATATCTTTCTTGGAGCGGCTTCAGTTGATCCTTCATGTGGTCAAAAGGGAAAAGGGGTATATTCTAACTATTTGAGGTGAGAGGGTCTATTTGATAAAATCAGAAAAGATGAGAAGTAAGAGTCTTTTTGAAAATAAAGTTTTTGAGATATCCTGTCCTAGGGGCTTTCCGATTTCTAGGGTCACGTCCTACAGTCAACATGTGCTCGATACCATGTCTCATGGCGACCCGACCTCAGACGGGCAAGCCTCGTGTTTCTGTGCCATCCTCGGATCAAGATGTGGCACACACAGTACATCAATGTATATATCAAAGTGCAATCACATGTATAAATAACGTAAAACTGATATATACCTCATAAGTCACAATGAAACAAATAGTCGGGTGTGGAGTCCCATCAACGCCATCGGCAGGTTGAGTGTAGACCGTAACCCTGCATCGTATTCTTACTAAATGGGAAGAAAGTATCTGCAACATGATACGTTGCAGCCGTGTAGGTTAGTACATTGAATGTACCGGCAAGATCACAACATGAGAAAATAGATGATAAAACTATACTATATGCAATATGGCTTTGTGGCTTTGTGTCTGAATTTTGTTTGCGTAAAAGCTGATTTATTTTCCCTACATCAAAGGAATAAATGAAATCTGTACTATGGAGTTCTCTATCATGACATGGTTCCGCCAACCGATGTCTCATAGCCCAAAATCATCATAAGTTGCCCACAATTAAGTGATCAATCCGGTGTTGAGAGTTCCGAGATAGATCCAAGTCCGTAGGCTCAAATTGTCCGTAACCGGGGACACGGCTAATCGATTAGGTTTTAACCCTCTGCAGAGGTTTGTACACTTTACCCGCAAGATTCGATCCTCTCTTTACGTTCTCGCACTTCAGGGTGTTTGAGAACAAGATGACCGAAACATGGTCTTCCGAAGAGTTCCTCTAACCACTGTCCGGTGCTCATCCAATCCTACCGTAGTTCTACATCTGCTAGCACCGTCCCAGCTAGAGTCACAACTAAGGTCAACCAAGCCGAGCCCATAGTGACTTGCGGTTGCAGGTAAGCTTCCAGCATGAAGTATTCTTCCATCTCTTTGAGTCTGGGTGAAGCTTTCCGCAAGATGTCATGGCGCTTCTCCATGCATCCCGCCAACCACTGGTTTCTCCAGGTGCCCACAACCGTCCTTCACCCAAAGAGTGTGTATTGAATTCTTGTCTCGAGTCTTGAAGTCTTGAGGCCTTGAAGATGCAGTCCTTGCAGATTCCATCATGGAGTTGTCGTCATTGACGTAGGTCCTCCATTCTCACACCACTCCCGAGCACTCATACCAACCCCGTCTACTATAGCGTAGCATTAAAATAAATAGCGTCCCGGGCTTGGTAACAAGGTGATGGGTTCCTACCTCATGCATACTACTCAACCACAAGGATTCAATATCACTACTGGAGGGATTGTTGCGAAGATGACACTAGATGCAATAAAACACATAGGTATGAAAAACATGGTCAAAGTGAACTTGCCTGGTAATACTTGATGAAGATAACAACGCTGTTAGAAAATGACTTGGTAGAACTAATCGTCACTCCGTTGAAAATCTATATAGTCAAACATAGCATTCACATAAGCAAACATCCTAGCAAACAATTTTAGCACTCGAAATAACAATCAAAACAGCAAGGAAAATCGATAATAAAACTCAAACAAAATCAAAAGAAACTTCAAATAAAACTACAAAGAAAAACTACTAACGAAGATCTCTGACTTTGCTACAAACATCTAATATAGTTTTGCCGTAAGTAAAAACTTAACAACAATTAAAATACTAAACTAATAAATTAACAGAAAATAAAATGTAAAATAACTAATTTAACAGAAAGTATTTTTTCCATAAAATTTTATTTGCAAAAAGAAACAAATAAAAAGCTTTTATAAAACTCTAACTATGACCTATAGAAGGTTTCATACAAAACTAAGGAAAATAAATTTTTAAAATAAAACAAATTTTCTCCTGTTGTCTAACAGAAACACAACTAATTTTGTCAAAAGTGACAAAAAGAAATACTTTAAAACTAATAAAAACAATAAAGAAAAAGCTAAAACAGAACTAATACTAAAACAGTACTGTTTTGCTAAAAACCTAATTTAAATTAACCTGAAAATAAAATACTAAATACTACTGGATAAACAAAGGTCCTAGAGACCAGGAGCAAAAAGAATCGGTTTAAAATAATATTCCCAACTCAAAATATCTCAAATCTAGTGATTTGAGAAAATTCATACAAACACAAATTTAAACTGCTCAAATATGAAATACAATTGAACTAACAAAACTTCAGCAAATTTGTGACACATAGCAATTGGAATCACTCAAAAATACTAAAAACTCTAAAAGATATGAATTTTCTAAGATTGCTATTTTCTGAAAAAATGAATTACAGGATTTCGTGGATCTCACCGGAGTAGTCGTCGGAGTTGGGGAAGAAGATCGGATCCGATGTTGCGGTTGCTCCTAGAGGAAAGGAGATCACGGGACGGTGGAGAGGAGATCATATAAACCTCAGGAGAGGTCGAGGGCGCGGCGGCGGCACTTGGCGGCGGCGGTGGTGTTGCACTGCTGCTGCTGCGGAGAGGAGCGGAGAGGAGAGGAGAGGAGAGGTGTTGGTTTGATGTGTTGGAGGGGGGGTGCTTGGGTATTTATAGTGGGGAGGGGAGGGCTTTGCTTGGGTAGGGGACAAGAAATAGACTAGGATTAGGAAACAAAAGGGAAAAGATCTAGAAACAAATCGGAATAAACGGAATAACGAAACGGGATCAAATCCTACTAGGATTTGTAAAAGAATAGGAAACCTTGGCTCCCTGGCTCCCTAGGTGCGTGCGGTGGATGGCCTTGGCCGGCCGGCCGCTGGCTTGGCCTTGGGCCTTGGCCAGGCGGGGTGCAGCGAATTTTTTTTTGACAAAGACAACAAAACAAAAATAAATAAAAATTTTATATAGGCATATAATATATCAAAATTTTCAGAAAAAGATTTTCTACAACATGAACACTATTTTAGCTTCAAATAAAATACACACAAATTTTAATAATTCACACAGTGCTACTGGTCCAATAAAATCCAATAAAATCATTTTTAAAATACCAAAATGACTTCAATTTAATTTCTCTCCAATTTTCTGATGTAGGGAATCATGTTACCCTATTTTCCATATATTTTGTTTTTGGAGAAAAATAATTTGAATAAAACTCAAATAACTCCAAATTGGAAATAAATTCAAAAGAACTTTGAATTTAATTCTTTTAAAACTCCCAACTCATATTTCATTTAATTTGAAGAAGTCATTTTATCTTCTCTCATGAAAATCATTGAGTTGCATAAAGTTTCAGAATTGGAAATATTTTCCAAATGAAATTCAAATATTTTCAACACCCTTGACATTTAAATAAATGGAAGAAGTCATGTCATCTTCTCTCCGTGGTTTTGTGATGAAAAGAATTTGAATTCTCAAGATCATAAAAGCAAAATGAAAGTTTGGGAAAGTCCTTTTATTCCTTCTCATTTAACTTCCAAAAAGTTTCAAATTCACTCACTTTCAATCAATCAATCAAACAATCAACCAAAACTATCTATGTGTTTATAACATTCCAAAATTTAGAATTTTGGGATGTTACATTATGACTCGATTTGGGTTATAGTCGACCGTTTGACAAAGGTAGCTCATTTCATTCCAGTCAAGACTACCTATAGCAGTGCTAAGTTGGCAAAGATATACATGACCAGAATTGTGTGTTTGCACGGAGTTCCGAGGAGCATCGTATCGGATAGAGGAACCCAGTTTACCTCGAAATTTTGGAACCAGTTGCACGAAACATTGGGAACTAGATTGGAATTCAGTACAGCTTTCCACCCACAGACCGATGGACAGACCGAGAGAGTCAATCAGATTTTGGAGGACATGCTGAGAGCTTGTGCACTAGATTATGGATCTAGCTGGGATGACAATTTGCCGTATGCGGAACTTTCCTACAACAACAGTTACCAAACCAGCTTGAAGATGGCACCTTTCGAGGCTCAGATGGAAGAAGGTGCAGGACACCGTTGTCATGGGACTAAACCGAGATCGTCGCTTGTTTGGACCAGATTTGATTAAGGAGTCTGAACAGAAAGTTAAGTTGATTCCAGACAGGCTCAAGGTAGCCCAGTCCGCATAAAAGAGCTATGCCGATTCAAAGCGCAGCGATTGAGTATGAGGTTGGAGACAGAGTATATCTTAGAGTATCCCCGCTTGAGGAGTTAAGCGTTTTGGAGTTAAAGGAAAGTTAGCACCACGCTTCGTTGGACCGTATAAGATTTTTGCAACGCATGGGAGAAGTTGCTTATAAGTTGGAATTGCCGTAAGAACTGTCAGGAGTTCATGATGTATTCCATGTTTCTCGATTGAAGAAATGTCACCCAGAGATAGCGAGAGGTACCGTTAAGAGACACGGTGCCACTTTGGAAGCAATTCAGTTGAAGGATGACTTAACGTATGAGGAAAAACCGTTAAGATTCTCGATTATGCCAGCAGAGTTACCCGCGGCAAGGTTATCAAGTTTTGTAAAGTTCAAGGAGCCACCACACCGAGGATGAAGCCACCAGGAAAGAGAGGAAGTTTTGCTCAAGGACCACCCTCACCTATTTTCTAGCCAACCCGAATCTCGAGGGCGAGATTCATCTTAAGGGGGTAGGTTTGTAACATCCCAAATTTTCAATTTGGAATGTTATACATTAGGACATCATGCATATCATATTTTCTCGCATTTTTCCGATCCTAGAAAAATTTCACGCAACTCAAGGACCTTCGGAGAGAGTTGGAAGTTTCATTATTTTCATATTTGGGATTTCTCAAATTTTGAAAATGGGATCATTTGGATTTATTTAATTATCTTCATAAAGTTTTTCCGATAAAAAAATTAAGAGAGGGAATAATATGACTTTCCCAACATTTAGGAAAAATGAAGATTTTATAAATAAATCAAATTTGGTTTTTTTTGAAAGATTTATTTGCTTTAGGCAAAAATGAGCATTTTTTAAAAAAAATATGCATATTGCCCGTTTTTAAAGTTCATTTGGTACGACTCATTTTTAGGAGTCGGGGAAAATTAATTTTATTAAATTCGGAGTTCGTTTGATATTTTTTTCCATTTAGTTTTTGTTTAAAAAATCACAAGGCTTCGCCTTTGGGCTAAGGCCCAGGCCTAGCCGCCTGCCCACCTCCTCTCCTTCCTCACATGATCTCCACAAGACGCCGCCACGCCGCCCGAGTCCGGTCCCGACCTGCCCCGCCCCTTCCCCAAGGCGCCGCCACCCTCCTTATATACCCTGCCACCTCCCTCTCCTCATCCTGCCGCCCGCCCCAACCCGAGCAGCCTTGAGCCCCTTGCTGGAGGACGCCGCCGCCATTCCTCAGCCGGAGCCCCTCGCCGCCCCTCCCGACCTCGCCGCCCCTCCACCTCGCCGCCCCGAGCCCCGCCGAGCCCGCCAGTAGCCGCCGCCACCCGCCCCTGTCCGATTTTCCTTAGAAAACCCGATCCGGTTTTTTTGAAGATATTCGGTTTTTTTTAAAAAAACCCTAGATGGTTTTTATTTTTTTTCGGTTTTCTTATTTAACGAACGTTCACCGAACCGTTTGTTCCAATGAATGTGTTCGTTGGATTAGTTCTGTTAACGAACGTCCGTTATTTAATCCGTTAAATGCGTTTTCTTTTAATCAGATTTAATCCGTTATTTTTCCGATTCGATTTCCGATCCGATTTTCAAATCTGTTTAATTTCTTGCTCGTTTATCGGAATCAGGTGATTCAAGCGCCTGGAGTTTCGTTACGAAACCGTCGTTCCGACTACCCTACTTACACAGAGTTTTGCTACTGTGAAATTTTGACCTAGTTTCAGATTGCTAAACCGAGTCGTTCTCTCTCGAGTTTCGACTTTCGAGGTTTTATTTGATTCGGTTCTTTTGCAACCAGGGTTCTTAAGTTGAACTATCTGGTTAGATCTTTTATTCGAGATTTCCCTGTGCATTAGATGAGTACTTATTGTATGCTTGTTGTTTGTCTGCGTTAGATCACCCGGAGTCGCCGCTTGTTACTTGAATCTCTAGGTCTCATGGATCATCGACAAGGCAAGTAACACTTGATCATACCTTTTCTACTACCCAGTTTTATTGCATTAGATCAAACCTCAAACACTTGCATGTTTAGGATCTAATTAAATTGTGGGATGGGAAGTAGATTGAGGTAGTACCTATTACACTGTTTTACTTATGAAACCTTGGGAGTTACTTCTACGTTTGCTGTTATGCCATGCTATGCTAGTAGACGTGGATTGGGTGAGTGAATATCCATGACAGATGTGAGATTGTTAATTAATGGTTTATCTAAGGTGGCAACCTAAACACACATCTAGGTGGATTGATGCAACTTGTTTCCATCATGACTTGCATGTATTTCTTCGGACCGCCACCTGTGCTCTAAGGGATCATAAGATTATTCAAACTGGAAACTTCCGTATGCGCAGCCACAAGCCAATTATGGGCTCTGGCGTAGTTGACTAAGATGTGCGAACTCTTACGGGTAGGCTAGCTGATGTAGGGGATGTAGGTTGGCACGGTCTACCCACATGTAAGGTGCTAGCGCTTCTGAAAGACTATGTCTCGGTCATCCGTTTCTCAAACACCATGTAGTGCGAGAACCAAGCGGAGGCGATCGAGTCTTGTGGGGAAAAGTGTGCAAACCTCTGCAGAGTGTATAAACTAATCATGATTAGCCGTGTCCCGGTTATGGACGTTTTGAGTATCCGTAATTGAATATCATGTGAATCTCAACATGTTACTTCTAATAAAAGTTATTGGGTTTTGATGAGTACTTTTTAATTGGGATTGAGGATCTTTGTCAACCATTCTCAATGTTTAACAACCACCATGATAGTTAAATAAAATTATTCCTTTGATGTAGGGAAAAACTAGCTTTATGCAAAAATGTAAATCAGAGAGCCTTACCACCAGCCATATATGCATGTAGTATAGGCTTGTTGCTTCATTACTCTCTATGTGTTACATTGCCGGCATATTCCATGTGTCGACCGTTTAGGGCTGCAACTTTCACGCTATGCAGACTTTTCGCATTTACGAGTAAGGTGTTAGGTCGTGGTTCTATACTCGATGATGCCGATGGAGTTGATGGACTCACTTGTCTTCCAAGCCTTCCCTGTTATTATTAGATGGCCTTAAGCCATATTATTGTATTAAGTTCCCTTGTGGACAACGATGTAATAAGTGTGTGATTGCTACTCTGCTATAAATCCTTCGAAGTACTGTGTGGTGTCAGTATTACTGATCCAGGGATGACACTGAGCACAGAGACTTGATCCATTCGGGTCTGGTCGCTACATTTAAACCAGCAGATGAAATAGTAAAATTCCAGGTCCACCCAATGGAACCGACAAAGACGGCCTCCATCGGGGCACAATTGAACCCTGATGTAGACGTCGCACTGCGAGAATTCCTTCGGGAAAATTGGGACATTTTTGCCTTGCACCCCTCGGATATGCCCGGAATCCCACGCAGATTGGCAGAACACAGCCTAAACATCCTAAAAGGATTTAAGCCAGTCAAACAGGCTCTTCGACGATTTTCCGAACCCAAAAGATGTGCAATGGGAGAAGAGCTAGCCAAACTATTGGAAGCCGGATTCATCAGAGACATCAAGCACCCGGATTGGCTAGCAAACCTGGTAATGGTACCAAAGAAGGACAAATCCTGACGCCTATGTGTCGACTTCAAAGACCTAAATAAAGCCTGCCCAAAGGATCCCTTCCCCCTCCCCCGCATCGACCAAATCATCGATGCCACTGCAGGGCACGATTCATTGTGCTTCCTGGACGCATACTCCGGCTATCATCAAATCAAGATGGCAGAAGCGGATCAAGCCGCAACGGCATTCATTACTCCGTATGGACCATTCTGCTTCAACACGATGCCCTTAGGCTGTAGCGACCCGACCTCAGACGGTCAAGTCTCTGTGTTTCTATGCCATCCCTGGATCAGTATGCTGGCACACACAGTACATCAATGTATATATCAAAGTGCAATCACATGCATAAATAACGTAAAACTGATATATACCTCATAATACTCGGCGGAAACAATCAAACGGGTGTGGAGTCCCATCAACGCCATCGGCAGGTTGAGTGTAGACCGTAACCCTGCACTGCATTTTACTGTCGAGGAAATATCTGCAACATAATACGTTGCAGCCGTGTAGGTTAATACATTGAATGTACCGCAAGATCACAATATGAGAAAACAGATGATAAAACTATACTATATGCAATATGGCTTTATGGATCTCAGATTCGAGTTTTGTTTATGTAAAAGCTGATTTTATTTTACCTACATCAAAGGAATAAATGAAGTCTGTACTATGGAGTTTTCTATCATGACATGGTTCCGCCAACCGATGTCTCATAGCCCAAAATCATCATATGTTGCCCACAATTAAGTTATCAATCCGGTGTTGAGAGTTCCGAGATAGATCCAAGTCCAGATGCTCAAATTGTCCGTGAATCGGGACACGGCTAATCGATTAGGTTATAACCCTCTGCAGAGGTTTGTACACTTTACCCGCAAGATTCGATCCCTCTCTTTACGTTCTCGCACTTCAGAGTGTTTGAGAACAAGATGACCGAAACATGGTCTTCCAAAGAGTTCCTCTGACCACTGTCCGGTACTCATCCCACCCTACCGTAGTTCTACATCCGCTAGTACCGCCCCAGCCAGAGTCACAACTAAGGTCAACCATGCAGAGCCCGTAATGACTTGCGGTTGCATGTAAGCTTCCGGCATGAAGTATTCTTCCGTCTCTTTGAGTCTGGGTGAAGCTTTCCGCAAGATGTCATGGCGCTTCTCCATGCATCCCGCCAACCACTTTGGTTCCTCCAGGTGCCCGTCAACCGTCCTTCACCCAAGAGTGTGTATTGAATTCCTGTCTCGAGTCTTGAAGTCTTGAGGTCTTGAAGATGCAGTCCTTGCAGATTCCATCATGGAGTTGTCGTCATTGACGTAGAATCCTCCATACTCACACCACTCCCGAGTACTCATACCAAACCCCCTCTACTATAGCGTAGCATTTAAAATAAAATATCGTCCCGGGCTTGGTAACAGGGGGATGGGTTCCTACCTCATGCATACTACTCAACTACAGGGATTCAATAACACTACTGAGGGGTGGTTGCAAAGATGTCACTAAATGCAATAAAACATAGGTATGAAAGCATGGTCAAAGTGAACTTGCCTTGTTGACGATCTTCAAAACTAGGGTTTCAGAGTAGCAATCTTCGCACTCCGGAAATTCTACCGAGGCAAACAATAACTATAATAAGCACATAGCATATGATCACATAACACAACAGCATACATAGTAACATAACACACCAAACAAACAAATTAAAACTCAAAGGAAAAACTCAAGGAAAAACCCATTCAAAGTTTTCCTACTTCAAACAACAACTAAAATAGTTTTATATAACAAAAAGTTTCTAACATAACCTAATCAAGGTTTTAGGTTAACTTAACAGAAAAGAATTCACTAAGCAACTAGGAGCAAAAAGAATTAATTAAAAATCTATTATGAAACTCCTATTAGGCCTAATCCAATTTCTATTAAGAAAAATAAAATAAAACTTTTATTTATTATAAATAAAAGTTCATCCTATAAAGTGACAGAAACTATCCTAGAATAATCAATCACATGTTAAAATAACTTTATTTACTAATTAAATTAACAGGAAAATAGTAGCTAGCTAATTAATTAGGATTAACAAGATTCTGCTTAAAACTAACTATTTATTAATCCTAAAATACCCAAATTAATTTCTATGGTTTGGCAATGTCAAAATAAAGTTGGGACAAAAAGAATCATCCAAAATAATTTTTCTAACTCAAGTTATAGCAGATTTACTATTCTGTCTAAAACTAAATTAAAGCAATTTTAATTAATTTTAACATAGCTAAATATATATTCTACAGAAACATTAGAAAATTTGCAAACCAACAAAAAAAGAATCATCTAAAAATAATAAACATAATAAAAGATATGAATTTTTCAAAACAGAAACTATTCTGTTAAAACAGAAAAACAAAAATAAAAGAAAAAGGCCTAATGGGCCTAAACTGTGCACTGGGCGTAATATAATCTAAAAGGGCCCTAGGGTTAAACTAAAACGGGCCGGGCTAATAAATAAAAACCCTAACTAAATAAACCGTAAACTAAACCGGGCCGGTCCGGTTTATTTTAAAAGAGATACCCCTTCGGGGGTGATCTAATCCTAGCCGTTGGTTGGGGATCGGACGGGGGAGGAGATCTCCGGCGACGTACCGGAGCTCGGCGGCGGCGGCGGCGGCGGCGGCGGCGACGAGTGCGGTGAGGGCTTCGGTCGTCGGGGAGGTCGGGGGAGTAGCCGGGCGGGTGCGGACGAGGTCGGGGAGGCGACTGGTGGAGTCGGTGGGGGTCGGGAGTGGCTAGGGCGGCGACGGCGACGAGAATGGCGGCGGCGGGGACTCGGGCCTCCGGTGAGCTCGGGAGAGAGAGGGAGGGGGTCCGGCGAGGGGCTAGGGGGGGAATGGGGTGCGGAGGGGCCGGTTTATATAGGCGGGGGGCCTCGGCCTGCAACGGGGGGCGATCGGAGGGGATCGGGATCCCGGATCCTTCGATCCGCGATCTGCATGGCGGCGACGGCGTGGCGTGGGCGAGGTTGAAGATGGGCGGGTCCATTGCTGCTGAGAGAGAGGGGTGGAGCGAGCGGGCGACCGCGCCAAGGGTTTTCGGGCGAGGCGAGTGAGGCGGGCACTGGCCGGCTCGGCTGGCAGGGACACATTGGCCAGCCAGTGGTGGGGGTTTTCAGGCTGGGCAGAGGCTGGTTCGGCGCTGGGGTTTTTCTAATTTTTGAATTTTTTTTAATAAAACAAAAACAGAAATAATACAATAACTATAAATATTTTATATAGGGTATATATATACCAAAATGATCAGAAAAATATTTCCTACAACATGAACTATTTTTCAAGTTCAAATAAAATACACAAAAATTCAAATAAAACAAAGAGTGTTTCTGCCCTAATAAAATCCAATAAAATCATTTTTAAAAATACCAAAATGGCTTCAAATTTATTTTCTCCTAATTTTTCATTGAAGGGAATCATTTTACCCCTATTTCCATTTATTTATTTTTAGGAGGAAAATAATTTGAATAAAGTCCAAATAATTCCAAATTTGAAAGGGGGTTTCAAAATACTTTCCAATGACTTTCAATTTGGTTCTTTTTAACTTCCAACTCATATTTCATATAATTGAAGAAGTCATTTTATCTTCCCTCATGAAAATCATTGAGTTGCATAAAGCTTTGAATTTGAAATATTCTCAAATGAGATTCAAATCTTTTCAAAACCCTTTTCATTCCAAATGGAAGAAGTCATGTCATCTTCACTCTAGGGTTTGGTGTTGGAATGAACTTGAGTTCATTGAGATCCAAAAAAGGCAAAGGGGAAAGTTTGGGAAAGTCATTTTATTCCCTCTCATCCAAATTTCAAAAATTTCAAATTCCACTCAATTTCACTCAATCACTCAAACAAACAATCAGACAACAAGCATAGTTATTTATCTAATACAACATTCCAAAATTTAGAATTTTGGGATGTTACATAGGCGCACCGAACACTTCGAGTGGACGGATGCTGCCACCGCCGGACTCGAAGAAATAAAGGCCATATTGGCAACAAATCCGGTCCTGGCTGTGCCCAACCTGGGCGAACCAATGTTGTTATACATTGCAGCTACGCGTCAAGTTGTAAGCGCGGTACTCGTCGTCAAACGAGAAAAAGAAGGGCATAAATTCCCCCTTCAAAAACCAGTATACTACATATCCACTGTGTTAGCCCCCTGCAAGTCCCGTTACCCGCACTATCAGAAGATAGCATACGCGGTGTTCATGGCGTCCCGGAAGCTCCAACACTACTTTCAAGAGTGTTCCATAACAGTGGCCTCTGAAGTACCACTTAACGACATTATAAACAATCATGACGCGACGGGCAGGATTGCAAAATGGGCCATTGAGCTCTTACCATTTGATATATCTTACAAACCTCGGCGAGCTATAAAGTCACAAGTTTTGGCTGACTTTGTCGCTGAATGGACCAAAGCCGAACTCCCTAAAGAATACGGCGCATACTCCAATTGGATTATGCACTTCGACGGCTCTAAAATGTTAGCCGGATTGGGGGCTGGCGTCGTATTGACGTCCCCGACCGGGGACACGGTCCAATACGTACTTCAGATAATGTACACGGACTCCAACAACACAACCAAATACGAGGCCCTTTTACATGGTCTCCGGATGGAAATCTCCATGGGCATTCAACGCCTAGAGGTGCGCGGGGATTCAAACCTCGCAATATCCCAAATAAACGGAGACTTTGACGCCAAAGATCCGAAAATGGCAGCATATCGCAACGCCGTCCTAAAAATGTCAGCCCGGTTCGAAGGACTTGAATTCCATCATGTGGCCGGGATAATAACCAAGCAGCCGACGATCTTGCACGCATTGGCGCAAAACGCGACGCTCTCCCTCCTAACATCTTCCTCGAACGGCTCTTCAAGCCATCCGTACTATGGGAAGAGGAGTCCGGAACTAACAAACCGGAACAAGCCGCACCAACCGGCGATTCAGCCGATGATATAACACCTTCCGCCCACGACATAATGGCAGTAATTGCCCCGTGGACAGAACCATTCCTCGCCTACTTGCTTAGGCAGGAGCTTCCCGAAGACCAAAATGAGGCCCGCTGCATTGTCCGGCGATCTAAAGCCTACAAGGTCTATGAGGGAGAACTTTATAAGAAAAGTACAACCGGAGTCCTTCAAAGGTGTATCTCCGAAGAGGAAGGGCGAAACCTCCTGGCTGAAATTCATGCCGGACTAGGTGGACACCACGCCACAGCTCGGGCCCTTGTAGGAAAGGCATTCCGTACAGGATTTTATCTTGGCCCGACGGCCCGAAAGCGGATGCTCGTGACTTAGTCCAAAGATGCGCCGGTTGTCGCCTCTTTGCTAATCAGAGCCACATGCCACCCACCGCCCTCAAAACTATACCCATTACCCGGCCGTTCATGTCCTGGGGGCTTGACATGGTTGGACCACTTAAAGGGGGAACCCACAAGCAAAGGTACCTATTTGTCATGGTGGATTAATTCACCAAATGGATAGAGGCCAAGACGGTTAAAACGGCTGAGTCCGGACAAGTTATAGTCTTCATATCCGGGGTAGTACACCGTTATGGTGTCCCCCACAGCATCATCACCGATAACGGCATGAACTTCACCGCCTATGAGGTTAAATCATGGTGCAAAAATATGGACATCAAGCTCGACTACGCTTCAGTCTATCATCCTCAAACCAACGGTCAAGTGGAACGAGCAAATGGTCTAATAATGAGCGGCATCAAACCCAGACTAGTGCGGTCCCTCACGAAATCGACACGACCGGGTAGAGGAGCTCGACTCCGACATCGGGGCTGCGGACTACGCCTAAACGTTCTAACGGATTTACACCATATTTTATGGTATACGGATCAGAAGCAGTTTTGCCCTGCGACATCATTCATGACTCACCTCGAGTGCGCATGTACGAAGAAAGAGAAGCCGAGTTGGATCGGCAGGACAGCTTGGACACATTAGAGGAAGAGTGCGACGTCGCCAAGGCTCGTTCCGCATTCTATCAGCAGCAGGCTCGAAGATATCAAAAAGCAGAGAAGTACGGGCCAAGACTTACAACGTTGGCGAACTGGTTCTACGCTCACGGACAAGAAAAAGGACAAGCTCAAGCCCAAATGGGAAGGCCCCTTCATCATCGATCAAGTCCCTGACGGTAGGCGTCATTGCCTCTCTGAAATGCATCGGATAACCGACTCGAGCCGAACCCATGGAACGCAGCCCGCCTCCGACGATTCTATGCCTAGCGCCGGACTAAGAGTTCGTCCCTTTCCCCCCATCCTATTTTTTTTACTCCAGCTGCCTTTTGTTTATCTTTTTCTTCTCAAGCCTATTCATCCAAGCCTTAAAGGGCCTACTTGCATAACGCTCACACAAGAATTGATGTGCTATCCGCACTCATTATACAGGGGCTTCTTTACCGTGCTTAATTATACGGGCTTCATGCCCGCACATGTGTCAAGCCTCCACATGTACCTTTTATTCACCATTATATGCATCGATATGACTTAAGTTTTGGCCAAGCTGGGTTGTTCGGCTCCTGTGCTTACCCCTCGTTCCCGATTGTTCGGCTAGGAGGTAAAGGAGCACCTCTGCGATTGTTACTGCTGGTCACCGGATGTGTACCTCGACCGGGTGAAGCCGAAGCTAAGCGTTCTTAAGGGAATATTCGGTCGGTGACTTAAAAGATGATTTTTTATCCACTTATTTATCTGCCCCCAGATGTTTTTTACGCTTTTTTTAGTCCGACATGCACTTTAGGGCATGCCACCCCCAGAGGAAAGGAACCCTTAACGGAACTATTCTCCCGGAAGATGTTTCTACGACCCATGTAATATAACATAACTAGTTGGGCACTTGTCCGATAAAGCACCGATGACCCCTACGCTGGTCTCCATGCATACCCGGTTGTTTCATAACCAAGAAGGTATTCGACACACTCCGGACTCTAGGGTCCCGAGGTCGGGAAAAGGTCAAGACAGACAAACGATCTACAATCCGGCTAGAAGGCATTTTATATGTCATTTTAAAATACATTGTCAAATCGACTGATTGTATTCTTCCTCAATCCCGTCTAACAGGTTGTCCAATTTACAGTCCTGTTGGGAAAATTTAGCGGCCAACTCCACTTGGTCGTATACTAAACTCACAGGGATCTCCTTCCCATCGGGCCCCACAGTCCGACTTCGCCATGTGGTTGGGATCCGCCTTCTTGTACCGCGTCTTTACCATGGCCCCAGCCTCCTGGCACCTTGGCGGCAGGCCGAAATCTTCCATAAATGGAAGCGCCGCACTCCTGCAGCTTCTCCGCAGCTCCCCAAGACCCTCTGCACGGGAAGGCTGGCCATAACGCCTGGATGACGCCGCTCATTGCCTGCCGAACTCGTTCGATCAGTTGCAACAATTCGGGAAGTTGATCACCCGTTGATACGGGCATCTCCTCCGCAGGGCGACCTGTGAGCATACCTGCAGACATATTCTGTCAAATTGACTTCCTCGCCGAACTCTTCTTTTCAAAGGAGTTCGCTCAAGCACTTACTATATATGCCGCGATGAAGCCGCTGATTCTCCTTAACGGAGCCCGATAGCTCGGCCCGAACGCTTTTCAGCTCTTCTCCAAGCTGGGCATGGGCATCCTGGAGCTTGTTCCTTTCATGCTGCACCTTATGCAGCACCCTCTCGCCGGCCTTTAGTTGGCGCAGAAGTTCTTGCCTGTCCGGATCTTGTCTGGCAGCACCTGCAGCGTCAGTTTTTCTTTCAGGCTTGCGCAAAGGCCAAACGCTACTTATCTTTCTAAAATAATGCGTTACCAGGAGAGGTACTTATGCTTTCCTCCAGGCGTAGAGTGCGGCCTCAAGTTGGGCCTTGCACTCTTGCAGCTCCCGAGACAGTTGGGTATTCTTCTCGGTAAGATCCTACGTTTCATATGATCCTTAAATCAGTTAATATAACTACTTTAAGTCTCGGGCCACTCTTGGCATATATAACTATTAAATTCTCTTACCCGTATGTCTTTTACATACTGCCCGTGGCTCGATAAAACCATCTTGAGCAGCACGAAGGTGCGCGTCCCCTCGTGTTAAAGGCATCCAACGCCTCGGGAGAAGCACGCCACACGAAATACTGTCCGGTGGCGCCTGTGATTCAGGGCACTCTCCACCTCAGACTTGGTGGCGGACAGTCTGTCGGCATCCTCCGTCGGAGGAACGTCCGGCTCGCGCCTTGCGCTCGCCTCCCCCTCCTGACCAGGTGCGGGAGCCTGGCTGGTAGAGGTTGGATTGACAACCTCCACGCCCGCAGTCCGGCGGACGCTTTTTTCCCTATAAAAGTCATGAGCACTCAAACGCTTCCTAGGAACGTTGCTCTAAATAATGAATTGTGAGCTACACCTTTGCGGCGACGTTTCAGTCCGCGCCGCGCTCCTCTTCCGCCCTCTTGGTCCGAATCGCCTTTGTTGGTCAGCCACCGCGGGCTCGGCTTCTCGCCCTAGGGGCACCTCCTGCACAGCGCCATCATATACGGTGGTCAGAAATGAGCAAGGAAGGAATGACGGTGTCAGGGCTTCGGTCGCAATCACCTGGGAAGCCGGATATAGTCCGGGATAGTCGGCCGTGATGGCGACTTCAAAGCATTGTCCATGCCGAGCTGGTAGAACACCCCGTCGATTAGCTCCACCTTTATGTCCGGATCCTCTTCGAGGCCGGATCCCGGATCTCTCTCGATCCTCGGCCGCGGAGCCGGACTTAGCATACCCTCCACGGTCCGGCGCAGTTCCTGCGTCGAAAGAAGAACACAATATAAGAAACTTAAATTTCGAAAGGCACGGGTCGGACACGCAGAGTGTTCGCTTACCCAAGACCGGGGATTATTCATGGAGAACCCATTTAACGGGTTCGTCCGAAGGAAATCCTCCTTCTCCCCCTTATACAGGCCGGACAGGATCGTCACCAGATCTTGGTGAATCCGCCCTTTATGCGGCCATGACGGGTGGCATCGTCCTCCCGTTGAAATCCCACATGGGGTGGCCTCAGATTGTAGTGGCTGCACCCCTCACAGAATGCATGTTGCCATGACTCCAATCATGGTCAACCCGGCATGGGCCAAGAACCTTATTCGGCTCATCAAATAATGGACGCTCTTGTCTTCCTCCGGATGGGGCTCATGGACGCCAACTAAGGCGTTTCTTCAGAGGAGCATTGCTGAACTCCGGGAGGCCGATCCAAACAGGGTCCCGGCAGCGGGCGTCCTCTATATAAAACCATTCCAAGGCCGGTCTTGAGCGCCTTCTTAGGGGTTCCGGATGGATATCCGGTCCCGCAATGCGCCATATTTCGCGCCGCCCACTTGATATATGGACCCCTCGTGAGAGCGGGTACAAGGCAGAACAACCTCTTCCACAGCGTGAAGTGGGGCTCGACACCGTGAAGAGCTCAAGAAGAGCTACATAACCCGCAATATGCAGGATTGAGGCGGTGAGGTGATGGAGCCGAGTCCGTATAACTCCGAGAGCCAGCGGAGGAATGGATGTACAGGAAATCCAAGCCCCTTATCGATAGGGGACGAAACATACCCGCTCCCCTTTGTTGGGATTTGGGTAACCTCCGCTTGCTTCCCACCTTTGTAGGTGGCCAGCCCGCTCGAACCGGAACCATGAAGGCCGGAGGAGATATCCCCACTTGGAGCTTCACCAGCTCGTTGTGGAATAGAGCATCTCCTCCAATCTCTCACGGCAAAGGGCCGGGAGCGCGAGAAGAGGAGCCGCGTTGACGGTCCATGATGGAATGGATTCTTGGTCGAAAGCGCTCCGATGAGTATTTGCGAGAGGAAGATGGTGATTTGGATCTGGATTCTTGCCTCCCTTATAGGCAGGTTATTCGCACAACTAGGGGGTAAAACATAAAAGACACCCTGGCTTTTCACGTTCGCGCGACGCGTGGAAGAAGGCCATTATTGGGCGTAAAAGCCAAGACGCGCAACATTGATGAGGAAGCTGGACACTGTTCGGCAGGTACATAGAACTTGAAGGAGAACCCGCCTTGCAACGCCGAAGACTACACGCATGCTGGACTTATCGTCATTGAAGCCTGGTTCGGGGGCTACTGAGGGAGTCCCGGATTAGGGGGTGTCCGGATAGCCGGACTATCATCATCGGCCGGACTATCATCGGCCGAACTATCATCATCAACCGGACTCCAAGACTATGAAGATACAAGATTGAAGACTTCGCCCCGTGTCCGGATGGGACTTTCCTTGGCGTGGAAGGCAAGCTGGGCGATACGGATATGTAGATCTCCTACCATTGTAACCGACTCTATGTAACCCTAGCCCTCTCCGGTGTCTATATAAACCGGATGGCTCTAGTCCGTAGGACAACATCAACAACCCTTACAATCATACCATAGGCTAGCTTATAGGGTTTAGCCTCCTTGATCTCGTGGTAGATCTACTCTTGTAAACATCCACAATATCAATATCAATCGAGCAGGACGTAGGGTTTTACCTCCATCAAGAGGGCCCGAACCTAGGTAAAACATCGTGTCCCTCGTCTCCTCTTACCTTCCGCCTAGACGCACAGTTCGGGACCCCCTACCCGAGATCCGCCGGTTTTGACACCGACAAGAACCAACAAACTATAATCTCAGAAATTGAAGCAATTGCAATTTATCATAACATCGGAAAGAGTCTATGCCAGAGCTTAATAGCAAGTCCACATACTCAACTACCATTTAGTCCTTCATAATTGCTAATACTCACGTGATACTTGTGGTTACGGAGTTTTAATCGGACACAGAGAAAGATAGGGGCTTATAGTTTCGCCTCCCAACCTTTTACCTCAAGGGTAATGTCAACAATAATAACTCATGCCCCCTAAATCCAATTAGATATATCAATCACGATCTTTCCAACATCTTGTGCTTGCCAAAGGATAAAATGTAAAAGGAAAGGTGAAGATCACCATGACTCTTGCATAAGGTAGAGGATAATAATAAAAGATAGGCCCTTCGCAGAGGGAAGCGAGAGGTTGCCATGCGCTTTTATGGTTGGATGCACAAAATCTTAATGCGAAAGAACGTCACTTTATATTGCCCCTTGTGATATGAACCTTTATTATGCAGTCCGTCGCTTTTATTTCTTCCACATCAAAAGATCGTATAAAGCTTATTTCTCCCACACCAATCAATCATACATATTTAGAGAGCAATTTTTATTGCTTTGCACCGATGACAACTTACTTGAAGGATCTTACTCAATCCATAGGTAGATATGGTGGACTCTCATGGCAAAACTAGTTTAAGGGTTTTGGAAGCACAAGTAGTATCTCTACTTGGTGCTGAGAATTTGGCTAGCATGAGGGGGAAAGGCAAGCTCAACATGTTGGAAGATCCATGACAATATACTTTATCTCGGATATAAGAAAACATAACCCATTACGTTGTCTTCCTTGTCCAACATCAACTCTTTAGCATGTCATATTTTAATGAGTGCTCACAATCACAAAAGATGTCAATAATAGTATATCTATATGTGAAACCTCTCTTTCCTTATTACTTCCTATTAATTGCAACGATGACCAAAGCTATGTTTGTCAACTCCCAACAACTTTCAATCATCATACCCTTTCTATGTGAAGTCATTACTCTCGGTAAGATCAATATGAACTCTTTGTTTCTTTTTATTATTTTTCTCTATTCTTTTATTCACTCAAGATCATGGCAAAATAATCAAGCCCTTGACTCAACACTAATATTTATTATATAGCTCACAGAGTCGATTACATAGAGAGATAATAAAGCAAAAACTCAAAAACTAGATCATGCCATAAACTTTATTCTACTAGATCAAGATACTACTAATAGGATCAAACTAAGAAAAACGGTAAAGATAGGAGATGTGGTTGTGATACGATACCGGGCACCTCCCCAAGCTTGGCGATTGCCAAGGAGTGCCCATACCCATGTGATTATGTCTCCTTTTCGGGTTGGTGAAACATTCTTGGCGATGATGCCCTTTAGGATGCGATTCTCCTCCTCGAGCTTATTGACTTGCTTGCTTGAGGTCCATTATTTCCTTGAAGCTTTCACCTGTAATCGCTAAGGCTCTTTGCACCCAAGGGTGTTGCATAGCTATGGAGAACAAGTGACACTCCTCTTCATATTTTCATAAGAAAGAAATCTAACATTGGAAGGAATAACCGAGTTTGGAATAGCTGAGCTCTGTAGTTCCCCCATCGCGAACCCAGCTCGGAAGTGAGAAGTGACTTATTGATCCTCCATGGCATCTACTCTCATTAAGTCAGCCTCCATCTCCTCCTCCGTTGTTGGCCCAAAGGGGTCAGCTTCGCTGTTTGCCCTTGGTTCCGGTGCCGGATTAGATACCCGGCTCTCCCCGACTGACTCTTGAGAAGACATCTTGCTCTAATCTGCAGCAGCAACAGCTCGAAACAAAAACAGAGGATAATTGCGTGATACGGGAGTCAAAACCTTTGGGAGAATATATAATGAACTTTTACCGACCAAAATACATATCGTGTAAGAAAACGGAGTCCGGAAGGCACACGAGGTGCCCATGAGGTAGGGGGGCGCGCCTAGGGGGTAGGGTGTGCCCTCCACCCTTGTGGGGCCCTCGTGTCCTTCCCGGACTGCTACTTATTTTTCTATTTTTCTAAATATTCCAAAACGGAGAAATATTGCCTTAAAAACTGTTTTGGAGTCGGTTTACTTACCGTACCACATACTTATTCCCTTTCGAGTCCTAAACGCTCCGAGAAAGTGTCCCTTATGTATTCCTCCCATGTTTCAATAATATTGGTTTCAACATTTATGGGATTACCTGAGATATAGTGTTTGATTCTTTGACCGTTTACCACCTTCGGATTTGTGCCTTCGAAGTTGTTGATTTTTATGGCACTGGAATGATAGACCTCCTCGATAACGTAGGGACCTTCCCATTTAGAGAGAAGTTTTCCTGCAAAAAATTCTTAAATGAGAGTTGTATAGCAATACATAATCACCTACATTAAACTCACGCTTTTCTACCCTTTTGTCATGCCATCTTTTAAATTTTTCTTTAAACAACTTGGCATTTTCATAAGCTTGGGTTCTCCATTCATCAAGTGAGCTAATATCAAATAACCTCTTCTCACCGGCAAGTTTAAAATCATAGTTGAGCTCTTTAATAGCCCAATATGCCTTATGTTCTAGTTCGAGAGGTAATTGACATGCTTTTCCATAGACCATTTTATATGGAGACATACCCATAGGATTTTTATATGCAGTTCTATAGGCCCATAATGCATCATCAAGTTTCTTGGACCAATTCTTTCTAGACCTATTGACAGTCTTTTGCAAAATTAATTTGAGTTCTCTATTACTCAATTCTACTTGACCACTAGACTGTGGATGATAAGGAGATGCAATTTTATGATTAACATCATATTTAGCAAGCATTTTACGGAAAGCACCATGAATAAAATGTGAACCACCATCAGTCATTAAATATCTAGGGACTCCAAACCTCGGAAAAATAACTTCTTTAAGCATTTTAATAGAAGTGTTATGATCAACACTACTAGTTGGAATAGCTTCTACCCACTCAGTAACGTAATCAACAGCATCTAAAATATGTGTATATCCATTAGAGGCAGGAAAAGGTCCCATATAATCAAAGCCCCAAACATCAATGGTTCAATAACAAGTGAATAATTCATAGGCAGTTCTTGACGTCTACTAATATTACCGATTCTTTGACATTCATCACAAGACAAGACAAACTTACGGGCATCCTTGAAGAGAGTAGGCCAATAAAAACCAGATTGCAATACCTTATGTGCAGTTCTATCTCCAGCGTGGTGTCCTCCATAAGCTTTGGAGTGACACTTGCGTAGGATATGTTCCTGTTCATGCTCAGGTACACAACATCTAATAACACCATCTACTCCTTCTTTATAAAGATGTGGGTCATCCCAAAAGTAATGTCTCAAATCATAGAAAAACTTTTTCTTTTGCTGGTATGTGAAACTAGGTGGTATAAATTTAGCAACAATGTAATTAGCATAATCAGCATACCATGGAGTACTACGAGAAGTATTTATGACATTTAGTTGCTCATCAGGAAAGCTATCATCAATAGGTAGTGGGTCATCAAGAACATTTTCTAACCTAGACAAGTTGTCTGCAACGGGGTTCTCAACTCCCTTTCTATCAACAATATGCAAATCAAATTCTTGTAGCAAAAGAACCCATCTAATAAGTCTAGGCTTAGCGTCTTTCTTTTCCATCAAATATTTAATAGCAGCATGATCAGTGTGAATAGTTACTTTAGAATCAACAATATAAGGTCTGAACTTATCACATGCAAATACAACTGCTAAGAATTCCTTTTCAGTAGTAGCATAGTTTCTTTGAGCATTGTCTAGAGTCTTACTAGCATAATGGATAACATTTAATTTCTTATCAACTCTTTGCCCTAGAACAACACCTACAGCATAATCACTAGCGTCACACATAATTTCAAAGGGTAAATTCCAATCCGGTGGCTGAACAATAGGTGCAGAGATCAATGCTTTCTTAAGTATTTCAAATGCTTCTACACAATCATCATCAAATACAAATGGTATATCTTTTTGTAATAAATTAGTCAGAGGCCGAGAAATTTTTGAGAAGTCCTTAATGAACCTCCTATAAAATCTGGCGTGACCAAGAAAACTTCTTATACCTTTGATGTCCTTGGGACATGGCATCTTTTCAATAACATCAACCTTGGCTTTATCAACTTCAATACCTCTTTCAGAAACTTTATGCCCCAAGACAATACCTTCATTAACCATAAAGTGGCACTTTTCCCAATTCAAGACAAGATTAGTTTCCTCACATCTCTGCAAAACTCGATCAAGATTGCTCAAGCAATCATCAAAAGAGGATCCATAGATGGAAAAGTCGTCCATGAAAACCTCACAAATCTTTTCACAAAAGTCAGAGAATATAGCCATCATGCATCTTTGAAAGGTAGCAGGTGCATTACATAAACCAAAAGGCATACTTCTATAAGCAAAAGTACCAAAAGGGCATGTAAAAGTAGTCTTTGATTGATCTTTAGCCGACCACGGTATTTGAGAGAAACCAGAATAACCATCTAGGAAGCAATAATGTGTATGTTTGCATAATCTTTCTAGCATTTGATCAATAAAAGGTAAGGGCTAATGATCTTTCTTAGTTGCTTTATTCAATTTGCGGAAATCAATTACCATCCTATAACCTGTAATAATTCTTTATGGATCAATTCATCTTTATCATTAGGAACAACAGTAACACCTCCCTTCTTAGGGACACAATGAACAGGACTTACCCACTGACTATCAGCAACGGGATAAATTATACCTACCTCCAGAAGCTTTAGTATTTCTTTTCTTACCACTTCTTTCATTTTAGGATTAAGCCTTCGTTGATGATCACGAACCGGTTTGGCATCTTCTTCCAAATTTATTTTGTGTTGACATAGAGTGGGACTAATGCCCTTAAGATCATCAAGAGTATATCCAATAGCAAAGACGGTGCTTCTTCGTAGTTTTCAATAATCTTTCTTCTTCATGCTCTGAAAGGTTAGCACTAATAATAACAGGATATATTTTCTTTTCATCAAGATAAGCATATTTAAGATTATCAGCAATGGTTTAAGCTCAAACACGGGATCACCCTTGGGTGGAGGAGGATCCCTAGGATTTCAACAGTGATTGTGTTTGAGAATAGGTTCTGTTTAAAGAATACTTCATCTATTTCCCTTCTTTCATTCATAAACATATCATTTTCATGGTCTAGCAAATAATGTTCTAGAGGATCACTAGGAGGTACGGCAATAGAAGCAAGACCAATGATTTCATCCTTACTAGGCAATTCTTCTTCACGGTGTTGTTTACTAAATTTAGAGAAATTAAACTCATGAGTCATATCATCCAAGCCAATAGTAACAACATTCTTTTCACAGTCTATCTTAGCATTAACAGTGTTCAAGAAGGGTCTACCAAATATAATGGGACAAAAGCTATATTGTGGGGAGCTAAGAACAAGAAAATCAGTAGGATATTTAGTTTTCCCACACAAGACTTCAACATCTCTAACAATTCCCATTGCAGATATAGTATCTCTATTGGCAAGTTTAATTGTAACATCAATATCTTCTAACTCAGCAGGTGCAATTTCATGCTTAATTTCTTTATATAAGTCATAAGGTATAACACTAGCACTAGCACCCATATCACATAAGCCATGATAAAAATGATCTCCTATTTTAACAGAAATAACAGGAACGCCTACCACAGTTCTATGTTTATCTTTAGCACTAGGTTTGGCAATTCTAGCAGTTTCACCGCAGAATTGAATAACATGCCCATCAATATTATCAGACAAGAGATCTTTAACAATAGAAACATTAGGTTCTACTTTGACTTGCTCAGGAGGTGTATAAGTTCTAATATTGCTTTTACGAACCACAGTTGAAGCTTTAGCATGATCCTTTATTCTAACAGGGAAAGGTGGTTTCTCAACATAAGAGGTAGGAACAATAGGATCATTATAAGTGACAATCTTTTCTTCAACATTAATAGGTGCAGCTACTTTTACTTCTATGGGAGGATGATATTTAAACCACTTCTCCTTAGGGAGATCAACATAAGTAGCAAAAGATTCACACAAAGAAGCTACTATCTCAGAGTCAAGTCCATATTTAGCGCTAAACTTACGGAAAATATCGGTATCCATAAAAGATTTAACACAATCAAACTTAGGTGTCATACCTGACTCCTTACCTTTGTCGAGGTCCCAATCTTTAGAGTTGCGTTTAATTCTATCCAATAAATTCCATCTGAATTCAATAGTCTTCATCAGAAAAGAGCCAAAGACAAGAAGTATCGAGCATGGTGCGATTGTTTTCGTAAAGCCGAGCATAAAGATTTTGAATAATTGTTTCTCTTGGGAGCTCATGATTGGGGCATAATACAACATTGATTTAAGCCTCCCCCAAGCTTGAGCGATGCTTTCTCCTTCGCGAGGCCAGAAATTATATATATAATTGCGATCACGATGAACAAGATGCATAGGATAATACTTTTGATGAAATTCCAATTCCAATCTTCTATAGTTCCATGATCTCGTATCATCACATAGACTATACCATGTCAATGCATCTCCCTTCAAAGATAAAGGGAAGACCTTCTTCTTAACAACATCATCGGGTATACCTGCAAGCTTAAATAGTCCACAAACTTCATCCACATATATTAGGTGCTCATCAGAATGCTTTGTTCCATCTCCTACAAAAGGATTCGCTAGCAGTTTTTCCATCATACCGAAGGAAATTCAAAGGGAATATTTTCATATTCATTTTCAGTAGGTTCATCAGGTTGAGGAGCAACTCTTTGCTCTCTTGGTCGGGGTGAAGATACCCCGAACAAGCCCCTCAGAGGATTACTTTCCATAGTAACAAGTGACAGTAAATTTCAGCACACTATATAAATTTTCCTTACCAAATTCCACCTACCAAGGGCGCTTCACTCCTCGGCAACGGCGCCAGAAAAGAGTCTTGATGACCCACAAGTATAGGGGATCTATCGTAGTCCTTTCGATAAGTAAGAGTGTCGAACCCAACGAGGAGCGTATGAAATGATAAGCGGTTTCCAAAGAAGGTATTCTCTGCAAATCAAATAAGTGGTAACAGATAGTTTTGTGATAGGATAATTTGTAACGAACAACAAGTAACAAAAGTAAATAAAGTGCAGCAAGGTGGCCCAATCCTTTTGTAGCAAAGGACAAGCCTGGATAAACTCTTATAATAGGAAAAGCGCCCCCGAGGACACATGGGAATATCGTCAAGCTAGTTTTCATCGCGTTCATATGATTCGCTCGTACTTTGATAATTTGATATGTGGGTGGACCGGTGCTTGGGTGCCATTCTTACTTGAACAAACATCCCACTTATGATTAACCTCTATTGCAAGCATCCGCAACTACAACAAAAGTATTAAGGTAAACCTAACCATAGCATGAAACATATGGATCCAAATCAGCCCCTTTACGGCAACGCATACACTAGGGTTTAAGCTTACGTCACTCTAGCAACCCATCATCTACTTAGTACTTCCCAATGCCTTCCTCTAGGCCCAAATAATGGTGAAGTGTTATGTAGTCGACGCTCACATAACACCACTAGAGGCTAGACAACATACATGTCATCAAAATATCGAATCTAATACCAAATTCACATGACTACTAATAGCAAGACTTCTCCCATGTCCTCGTGAACAAACATAACTACTCACAAAGCAAATTCATGTTCATAATCGGAGGGGTATTAATATGCATATATGATCTGAACATATGATCTTCCACCAAATAAACCAACTAGCATCAACTACAAGGAGTAATCAACACTACTAGCAACCTACTAGTACCAATCCCGGACTTGGAGACAAGAATTGGATACAAGAGATGAAGTAGGGTTTTGAGAGGAGATGGTGCTGGTGAAGATGTTGATGAAGATTGCCCTCTTCCGATGAGAGGAGCGTTGGTGATGACGTTGGTGATGATTTCCCCCTCCCGGAGGGAAGTGTCCCCGGCAGAATGCCTTTCACGAGCCCTAGATTGGTTCCGCCAAGGTTCCGCCTCGTGGCGGCGGAGTTTCATCCTGAAAGGTTGCTTCTGATTTTTTTCTCGACGAAAGACCACATATAGCAGAAGAAGGGCATCGGAGAGCCACCAGGGGGCCCACGAGGTAGGGGGCGCGCCCTAGGAGGGGGGGCGCGCCCTAGGAGGGGGGGGGGCCCACACTCGTGGACAGGGTGTGGGCCCCCTGGCCTTCATCTTTGGCGAGGATTTTTTATTATTTATTATAAGATATTCCGTCGAGTTTCAGGACTTTTGGAGTTGTGCAGAATAGGTCTCTAATATTTGCTCCTTTTCCAAATTTAAAATTCCAAAGCATTCTCCCTCCTTATGTAAAACTTGTAAAATAAGAGAGAATAGGCATAAGTATTGTGACATAACGTGTAATAACAGCCCATAATGCAATAAATATCGATATAAAAGCATGATGCAAAATGGACGTATCAGGGGGCGGGGGGGCGCCCCCCTTTCCTTCTTCTCCTCCTCCTCTTTCCCCCTTCTCCTAATCCAACAAGGAAGGGAGGGAGTCCTACTCCCGGTGGGAGTAGGACTCCTCCTGGCGCGCCCCTCTCCTGGCCGGCCACCTCTCCCCCTTGCTCCTTTATATATAGGGGTAGGGGGGCACCCCATAGACACAAGAATTGATCATTGATCTTTTAGCCATGTGCGATGCCCCCTCCACCATAGTCCACCTCGATAATATTGTAGCGGTGCTTAGGTGAAGCCCTGCGTCGGTAGAACATCATCATCGTCACCACGCCGTCGTGCTGACGAAACACTCCCTCAACACTCAGCTGGATCGGGGTTCGAGGGACGTCATCGGCTGAACGTGTGCTGAACTCGGAGGTGCCGTGTGTTCGGTACTTGATCGGTCAGATCATGAAGATGTACGACTACATCAACCGCGTTGTGCTAACGCTTCCGCTTTCGGTCTACGAGGGTACGTGGACACACTCTCCCCTCGCGTTGCTATGCATCACCATGATCTTGCGTGTGCATAGGAATTTTTTTGAAATTACTACGTTCCCCAACATTCACATCAAAAATTATCTTTTTTATCATTTACCTACTCGAGGACGAGCAGGAATTAAGCTTGGGGATGCTGATACGTCTCCGTTGTATCTATAATTTTTTATTGTTCCATGCCAATATTTTACAACTTTCATATACTTTTGGCAACTTTTTATACTATTTTTGGGACTAACATATTGATCCAGTGCCCAGTGCCAGTTCCTGTTTGTTGCATGTTTTTTGTTTCGCAGAAACCCATATCAAACGGAGTCCAAACGGGATAAAAACAAACGAGAATATTTTTGGAATAGTTGTGAAACATGGGAAGAAGAATCAACGCGAGAAGGTGCCCGAGGGGGCCACGAGGCAGGGGGCGCGCCCCTGACCCTCGTGGGCCCCCCGTAAGGCGGTTCCTGCTCTTCTTTGGCCGCAAGAAAGCTAATTTTTGGAGAAAAATCTGGGCGAAGGTTTCAATCCAATCGGAGTTACGGATCTCCGGATATATAAAAAACAGTGAAAGGGCATAATCCCAGAACGCAGAAACAGAGAGAGACAGAGAGACAGATCCAATCTCGGAGGGGCTCTCGCCCCTCCCATGCCATGGAGACCAAGGACTAGAGGGGAAACCCTTCTCCCACCTTGGGAGAAGGTCAAGGAAGAAGAAGAAAAAGAAGGGGGGGGGGCCTCTCCCCCTCTCTTCCGGTGGCGCCGGAACGCCGCCGGGGCCATCATCATCACCGCAATCTACACCAACACCTCCGCCATCTTCACCAACATGTCCATCACCTTCCCCCATCTATCTACAGCGTTCCACTCTCCCGCAACCCGCTGTACCCTCTACTTGAACATGGTGCTTTATGCTTCATATTATTATCCAATGATGTGTTGCCATCCTATGACGTCTGAGTAGCTTTTTGTTGTCCTATCGGTGATTGGTGAATTACTATGATTGATTTAATTTGCTTGTGGTTATGTTGCTGTCCTTTGGTGTCCATCATATGAGCGCGCGCGTGGATCACACCATAGGGTTAGTTGTATATTGATAGGACTACGTATTGAAGGGCAAGAGTGACCGAAGCTTCAACCTAGCATTGAAATTGATGCATACGGGATTGAAGGGGGACCAATATATCTTAATGCTATGCTTGAGTTTTACCTTAATGAACGTTAGTAGTTGCGGATGCTTGCTAATAGTTCCAATCATAAGTGCATAGAATTCCAAGTCAGGGATGACATGCTAGCAGTGGCCTCTCCCACATAAAACTTACTATCGGTCTAGTAAAGTGATCAATTGCTTAGGGACAATTTCGCAACTCCTACCACCACTTTTCCACACTCGCTATACTAACTTTATCGCTTCTTTATCTAAACAGCCCCTAGTTTTTATTTATGTCTCTTTATATTCTTGCAAACCTATCCAACAACACCTACAAAGTACTTCTAGTTACTTGTTCTAGGTAAAGCAAAGGTCAAGCGTGCGTAGAGTTGTATCGGTGGTCGATAGAACTTGAGGGAATATTTGTTCTACCTTTAGCTCCTCGTTGGGTTCGACACTCTTACTTATCGAAAGAGGCTACAATTGATCCCCTATACTTGTGGGTTATCAGACAAACCTACCATAAGATTCCCTTTGTGTCAAATTCTACCCTAAATCGATGTATAATTTGTGTATTTTAAGTTTAGATAAGTTAGATTTAAATTAAACAAATTTTAACTTAAAAAATAAAAATAATTAAAAATAAAAACAAATAATATCTATGCCTACGGCCATGCCGTAGGCATAGTTCTCGGCCAGGGGCTGCCAGGAGGCGCCACATGGCGGGGCTATGCCTACGGCCTTGCCATGGGCATAGATGAAAACTATGCCTACGGCTTTGCCGTTGCCATAGCTCTGCCACGTGGCAGCTTCTAGTAAAAAATGTAGATAATATCTATGCCGACGACCACCATCAGGGCCGTCGGCATAGGTTTGACGGCGTCAGCCCACCGCTCGTCCCTGGGCCACCAGGGCCACATCTATGCCGACAGCCTAACTATGCTTACGGCTACCGTAGGCATAGATCGATATATGTCGATGGCCTAACTATGCCTACGGTTGTCGTAGGCATAGATGGAGGTATGCCGATGGCTTCTCTATGCCGACGGCTTTTCCCAGGCCGTCGGCGTAGCTCGAGTTATGCTGATGGCCCCGAAAAAAATCCGTCGTCATAGATAAGGCCGTAGGCATATAGGGTTATTCCGGTAGTGTGAAGAGAAGATGTTATCGCCGCCCACATGTGTAAGCCGAGAGCTTTTTTTTGAATATACCAAGAATTGTGCATATGCGGAGAGTATTTTTACATGTATACAGGTGCATAAGCCGAGCACGCTTCTGTTCCCGAGTGTTTTATTTTCGCACTCAGCTTACAGCCGTATACGCCGAGCGTCTGATAAATTGCACTCGGTTTATTGGGAAAGACTAGGCAACTTTTGTTTTTTTTCTTGTAGTGTCTGAAATACAACAATTTTCTTATTTTTCGTTGAAATTTATTTATTTATTTTCGACGACTTTTCCTCAAGAAAAAAGGGAGTCAAACTCCACGTTAAAAGATTTATCTTAAGTTTTTTCTGAGCTGCCTCACTATCGATGCTCCATCCTTTCAAGGCTTTCATTTTGTTTTGCGGAAAAGGGCTTTCATTAACCTTATGGTCTTGTGGTTCCAAGCATCCACTGCTAGAACGACGGACAGATAATTAGTGTGAAGAGGCCCTTGTCTGTAGCCCGCCAGCGAGTTTTCTTTTTTTGTTGGTTGTACAAAAGTCAGAGGCCAAACTGATCCCCATGTGATATTGACAGTTGCTGAAGTTTTGTTTAAGAGAGTCCACCTTGCATTTCCATGCAACCGACTCACCATGTGCTGGAAGCAGCATACTCCACGAGCAAATCAAGAACTTGATTCGGCAACCACCCGGTTTATACCATATGCGCATGCAAGAGGCAAAAGATAGCCCACTCCAATGCATGTTTACGGACAACACTTTAGCTATATGTCAGCGACTGATTTTTCATTTTTGGGTCAGTCAAATTTGCAGCCCTTGATTCAAGGTGCTTTGTGATACGTGTGGAAGCTCAACATGGATTTGACTGACCTGTTTCTTTGTTCAGTCGATTTATTGTCTTTTCTTGCTGAGTGCATGCATGCATGTCTCCAGCTCACAACTCTTGCACGCACATGGATGGATGAAATGCATGTCAATTTTAGTCTGTGTGTGTGCATGTTTTTTTTTCTTTGTGTTTTATGGCTGCTTCATTTTTTAGTTGTTTTTTTTATGTGTATATTTGAATGTTGAGTGTGTGTAAATATGTACGCGCAAGTACTATACAAATATGTGGACAAATTAAACTAGAGTGCGGAAATGTCACTATTCTATGTTTATTTTTATGTATTTTTTTTGTGCTAATTGTGTGGAGGTTTTTGTTTTAATCTTTTTTGATTTTATTTCTTCTTTATTAGTAATACCAAGACAATTAATTTATTTTTCTTAGAAAATGTCATTTTATTATTATTATTATTCTGTGTAAGTATGCACACATGTACTAAAAGCATATGTGTGTAGATTATACTAGATTCTGAAAATTGCACTATTATATGTGTATTCCTTGCATATTACAAAAGGTGCAATTTTAGTGCAAAGTTGTGTACAATTTTTTTCATTTTCTTTGTTCTTAGAGGCTAATGCCGATGCAAATAATTCATTTTTTAGATTTATTATTTTGTGTCAGTTTTTATTTTCTATCTTCTTAAAGGGTAATACTAATGCCACTAATTCATTCTTCTATAGAAATTTCATTATTATTTTGATTTAGTTTTAATTTTAGTTTCATTTTCTTTCTTTTTAAGGGGTAAACCAGTGTCACTAATTCATTCTTTCTCAGTAAACTTCTTTTTTTTTGTGAAAATTGCACCATTTATAGGCTTATTCTTGCATACTATAAAATGCATAACTTCTGTGTAAATAGTGTGCAATTCTTTACCCATCACCTCTTTTTCTTATGTTTGTATTCATTTTTCCTTTTTCTTTTTTGGTTGTTTTTCTATATGGGTATTTGTGCGGTGTTGGGTGAGTGTATATGTATACACACAAACTATACAGCATGTGTGTAAATTTATTATATGATTATTCTTTACTAATTCATTCTTTCACCAGTGTCACTAATTTATTCTTTTATAGAAAACTTCATTATTATTTTGATTCAGTTTCAATTTAGTTTAATTTTCTTTCTTTTTAAGGGGTAAACCGGAGTCACTAATTCATTCCTTCTTAGTAAACTTCCATTTTTGCGGAAGTTTCACTATTTATATGCTTATTCTTGCACATTAATAAAATGCATAATTTATATGTAAATAGAGTGCAATTCTTGAAGCCCTTTACCCATTGCCTCTTTTTCTTATGTGTGTATTCTTTTTTGCTTTGTTTTCCTTTTTTTTGGTTTTTTATATGGGTATTTGTGCGGTGCTAGGTGAGTGTATATGTATACATGCAAACTATATAGTATGTGTGTAAATTTATCATATGATTATTCTTTACATATTTCAAAAATTGAAATTTCAATGTAAAGACGTGTCCAAGTTTTTAAAAGATTTTGTTTCATTTCCTTCTTCTTAAAGGCTAATACCAATGTCACTAATACATTCTTGCTTAGAAAAATTAATGATTTAGAGTTAGTTTTAGTTTATTTTGTTTTCTTGCTTCTTTAAGGGCAATACCAATGCCACTAATTTATTTCTTGTTTGAAAATTTCTTTTTGACGAAAATTTCACTATTATATGCAAGTTCTTGCATATTATAAAAATGCACAATTTCTATGCAAATTGTGTGCGATTGTCAAAGTATTGTTCAATCTATTTTTTCAGTTAACTGACACATAGGTGCTCTGATAGTACTCCATTCTTTGTACATCTAATGTCCTGCCGCCCAAGCGTAGTATGTGTGTGAGGTGAAACAGTTGAAGGAACTAACCTGGAACTGCACGGACTGGAACCATGCATGACCGACAATAATTAACAGCTTTCATGCGACAGTGCATCGTATTCCTTAGTCCAGAACGATATGTAACTAATGCTGCTGCAGTGCATTACCTGCAGGAATCAACGGAGCTCCGTGGGCGAGGCAGAGTGCATGTACATATGATGGATCGTCGCCCAGCTCTGCACTGCTCCGGGACGGTCAGCTCTTCCAACCTGGCGTCTCACTGCCGCTGAAGACGTACGGTTATCGACTGAAGCAATTTTGTGGCCAGTCGACTGATCCAAATTGTATTATCAGTCGACTGGCCTCTAGCCAGTCCCTACGGATAAACGTCGTGACCTGTCAGGCACACCGAACACATAACAACATTCCCATCACAATTATCACGGAGGTTAAGCTCGTATCTTAATCCCAATTATAATGGTGCCAACAATAATACAATATCAAAGCTATCCTAATGTACAATCATACACTCATATCTCGCTGGCTACAACATGCTTATACCTCATCAAGACATTTCAGTGAACGAAACCAAATAAGAGAACACCACAATCAGACTCGAGCAGCCTCCATGTTCCATGCCAGCTAAATCACAACATGCTGGTCAATCATCGACCCAATGTCGTCGATTAATCATCTGATGAGACTAGCTACCCAATGTCGTTGATGCACGTATAAATAGCCCTACCTCACGAGCAACATCCCATCACCTTCTCATCGGTCGATCACACTCTCTCTGACACCGATAGTACACAGGCTGATACGTAGAGTAGTTAAGAGCTTGAGGAGACAATGGCCGCCGCCTGGCTTAAGCTCTCCGTTGCGCTGACATGCGCATTGCTCTTGTCGTCGTCGGCGTGCCACGGCCTGCAGGTGGGCTACTACAAGAAGACGTGCCCCCGCGTGGAGGCCATCGTGAGGGACGAGGTGAAGCGCTTCGTCTACAAGAACGCCGGCATCGGCGCCGGCCTCATCCGCATGTTCTTCCACGACTGCTTCGTGCAGGGCTGCGACGCCTCCGTCCTCCTCGACCCCACGCCCGCCAACCCGCAGCCGGAGAAGCTGAGCCCTCCCAACTTCCCCAGCCTCCGCGGCTTCGAGGTCATCGACGCCGCCAAGGACGCCGTCGAGAAGGCCTGCCCCGGCGTCGTCTCCTGCGCCGACATCGTCGCCTTCGCCAGCCGTGACGCCGCCTACTTCCTCACCAGGTTGACGATGAAGATCGACATGCCCGCCGGCCGCCTCGACGGCCGCATCTCCAACTCCACGGAGGCCCTGGACAACCTCCCGCCTCCCGTCTTCAACCTCGACCAGCTCATCGCCAGCTTCGCCGCCAAGGGCCTCACCGCGGAGGACATGGTCGTGCTCTCCGGCGCCCACACCATCGGGGTGTCCCATTGCTCGTCCTTCGTCTCCGATCGCCTCGCCGTCCCCTCCGACATCAACACCGGCTTCGCCAACGTGCTGAGGAGGCAGTGCCCCGCCAGCCCAAGCTCGGCCAACGACCCGACGGTGAACCAGGACGTGGTGACCCCCAACGCGCTGGACAACCAGTACTACAAGAACGTCCTGGCGCACAAGGTGCTCTTCACGTCGGATGCCGCGCTCCTTGCCACGCCAGCGACGACCCAGATGGTGCGCGACAGTGCCAACATTCCCGGGCAGTGGGAGGCCAAGTTCAACAAGGCCATGGTCAAGATGGGAGCCATCGAAGTGAAGACCGGTTTCCAGGGAGAGATCAGGAGGAACTGCAGGGTCGTCAACCACTAAACGAACGAATCATGCACATTTTGTGCACTTTAGTTTTTGCACTGGTGGGGTCACCTATTTGTGACTTCCGTTGAATTTCGCGCATGTAATTTGTTTGTTGTTTCAACTCCTCAAAATTCTCTGGCTGGTTATTGGTGCTACACAGTTGTTCTTTTTTTCTTTCTTGGTGAATCAAAGAGGTTTATACACAAACCAGAAAAGAACGTACAGAGACAGAAACATCAGCTCGGATCGATGACGTGGCAGAATATGCGGATCGATGACGTTGGCAAAGCTATACGCCTATACCGTCGACCCCTGGTAGCTCCATCGGCGTAGGTCTGACGCCGTCAAACGGCCGTCGCCCACCGGGTAGCCGGGCCCAAGGATATGCCAATGGCTTGACCTATGCCGACGGCCACCGTAGGCATATAGCCAGTGCTGCCGACAGCCCCCGTCGGCACATGTGGACGTATGCCGGCGGCTTTTCTATGCCTACGGCTTGACCTAGGCCGTCGGGATACCTCCATATATGCCGACGGGGGCCATCGGGATTTGGGCCAATTCTGGTAGTGTGCTATCATGTCTGTCAACTAATGATGCGGTCGTAAGGAAACATGAATTACATATGCAAATTGGAAAATTATTAGAGCAGGAGGCACTCTACTGGATGAAACGAGGGCGAATTGGTTGGCTTACTAGTGGCAACAAGAACTCGAATTTCACTCATAGGGCAGCAAACGGGCGGTGGAAGAGAAACTGTATAAAGCGTTTGCAAAGAGAAAATGGTACATGGATTGATGATCAGGAGAGGATACGGTCCCATGCAGCAGCCTAATTTTCTTCTTTGTTCACCTTCTGTGTGCAGGTACCGGATATGAATATAATTGAAAAGGTAAAGCCCCGAGTGACCGAGTTGAATAAGCCTTATACACGAGAGGAGGTAAAAAAGGCCATGTTTAACATCGGCATCTTAAGGCCCCCAGCCCAGATGGCTTACATGCTATTTTCTATAAGAGAATTTCGCATATAATTGGAGAGGAGTTGATAGATGAAGTGTTGTTTGCTGCTAACTCTAGGAAGATCCCCGAAGGGTGTAGCAACACCTCTATTGTTCTCATTCCAAAGGTTGAAAATGTGGCACCCCGACTCACGGCTCAGAGCGACCGGTTTACCCTGCATTGCCATCCCAGAGACCATGTCTTCTGGCAACGCACAACATATTGGTACAGAAAACAACCGCTTTATTGATGCTAGCGGAACAGAGTTCATATTACAACAGCGGTCGAGGCCAAGCGGCACACTCGGTGCGGCTGAACAATATGTACATTATTTAATGAACATAAAGGGGCCTCAACTCGAACAACTACGTGGCAGCGGAATAACGTCGTAGCGGAAGCTCCATATCACAGGGACACCGATGTGGACACGATCTAGACTCGAACAACGCTCCTTTCCAACGAGACTTTCCTGAAATCTGGCATGACACGCCAGGTCAGTACATTGAATGTACTTGCAAGCTCACAACAAGCATAATCATAATGACAAACAATATCATGATATTTAACCAATTAAAAATGCAACACTATATGTCAACATGTTGTGATCATGCTCGAACGTCCCTCGGGACAACTTACCAACCGTGATCATACTCAGATCACAAACACACCACCAATGTGGTAAAACACACCACCAACGTGGTCTTTAACAACATGACTCGTGATCCTTACGGCGATCACAACCACGACCAATATCTGGTCCCAAATTCCTCGATGGCCTTTCTGCCATCCTCGTCAATGCAAAGATTACAGCTTAGTGTGCAATTTTTATTATTCGTTGACTCATGGTGGGACCTACTGCGAGGTGTCTGTGACCGTGGACGCGTCTATCGATAGATTATACACTCTGCAGAGGTAGCACACTGTACCCACACCACATAACCCATGGCCTCGCACTCCCATTCGGGTGGACCAACGGCATTCTGATGAAACCCCTCCATTGCCACAGCACTCTCCCGGCCACTCCGACCCAAATCCCCAACGGGCTGGTCCTGGGTGGCCCCGTGTTCACTAAAGACACCCCGACCACCGTCGTGGTCAAACTCCCACTGGGACACTCCCTCTCGGGGACTCGGATACCGTAATCTCATCAACAAGCACACAAGATTATGTCTGCTTGCCGGGCCAGGGCAAACATGACATAACCTTCCCTAGATGGAGGCACCGACCAGAGGCCGTGTCAATGGACCGAATCAAGGCCCCCCATAAAGGCAAATGTGGTTGCACTGGAAAGAACTCGATTCAACGGCACCATGACCCAGTCAACGGTGTATTCAAGTTGAGTTATTTTCAGTTTCAACTTTAAACTAACAATGACCGGTGTCATAGCATGCCATGAAATGCAAAACAACACATGCATCATATAATAAAAAAATGACCGATGTCATCTATACACCAAGCATAACCGTCAACAACTCATGTTACTCTACTAGCTCAAAATGACTCGCAACGTAATCAAAATATTTTGCAACAAGTTTCATTAATTTCTTACGCAAGAAAGCAACCCGATAACTTTTTCATATGCATAACAAAAGATTTCACTATCAACAATTCTTACTTTCTTTATCACCAAATTAAGTTCAAACATTTTGTAAAACAAGTAATATGATTTAACAGAATATTTTCTAACAAATTTTCATCAATTTTAGGAAGGCAAAAACATAGCTAAATAACTACTAATATGCATAACAAATTTTTTCTAACATCACCTTAAATGAACCTTAACTTACTTTACCCACTAAAACTAGTTTCAACCATTCTGCAAATCAAGCATAACAACTGACCAATACTTAACAGAATACAAATAATTTAATAATTATTTAAATGTATGGGTTAATCATTTCATTCAAGTGAGAAAATCACAAATATTGAAATGGCATCATAAAAATGTTGCTGTGGCTTGCCTTAGTGCAGATGAGGTTCACAAGCCTCCTGGTGATCCTCAAGACAAGCCTCACCTTTTGAAAATAAATTTAAACACAAAAAGAAAATATCAAGAACCCTTCTGAAATTCACCAGAAATTCACCAGAAATTCTAAACAGCTTAGAAAAATCTCATCTTTGGTGAGCTGCTAGATTTCCTTTCAAAGAACACGATGCAAAAAGAATCAATTCATTTGGACTTATGGTTAAAAAGTTATAATTGTTTGAAGTGTTCTGTAAATTCAAATGAATTTGAATAAAAAGAGAAAGACTGGGGGGTGACGTTGAAGGCGTAAAGCCCAGGGGCGCCACCACTCGTGCCACAGAGTCTTGAGTGGCTGACTAGCAGGCCCCGCTAGTCGTGGGGGAAGAGGGAGAGAGAACAGAGATTTGGCTGGCCGGGAGCTCTCGCCGGCGACGAGGGCTCTTTGGCCAAAACGAGAGGAAGGGATGGCAAGAGGAGGTCGAGGCGCACCTGCCCGTACCCGTAGTGTGGCTAGGGGTGGTCGGACGGCGTTGGAATCTAGCTCGCGAGCGGAGACAGAACGAGGAGGTCGTCGGAGCTGAGGAAGACGGCGAGCAGAGGCTGCTCCAGGGGCTCCAAGCGGGCGGGACAGCCTCACCGGAGAGAGGCGGAGGCCCTGGAGAGGTCGCCCAGGCCTGGGAGGGGCTGGAGCTGCCGCGGCGACCAGAGGGGATCGCCGGTGAGCTCGAGCTCGGGGACAGCGGCCCGAGGCCTGCCCGGCCGGCCTACAGCTTCCTACTCGACCGTGGAGTGTGTGTGAGTGCTGGAGGATGCTCAAGGAGGTTGGGGAGGGGATCTATATATAGGCGAGCGACGAGGGTGCTTCGGGCTCCGCCGGTGGACACCTGTCCACGGCGCGCCGACAGCGGTGTCGTTGAGAGGGGAGAAGGCGACGGAGGTCACGCGCCACCGTGGGCGGCGAGACGAGCACAGGATCAAGGGGGTGACGACGAGCACAAGGCGCTCAAGACTGCTTGTTGGGCTGGCCGGACCTTGCCCGTGCTCGCTGTGGCGAGCTCCGACGTCGGCGAGTGCCAGGGCAGAGTTAAGGGTGTAGAGACAATGATTGTGGCGAGTTTTGGCAAGGTTAGGCAGGCGGGGAAGCGAGCACGCGAGCAATAGAGGCTCGGGCGCGTCGCAGAGCGCGTCGGCTGCATGCCAGCACGCCTGGACGAACGTGGTCACCACGTGAACTATGACATCAGGTCGATCTAAGTGTAAACTCGATGTCTGGCAGGTTGTTCGTGGTACTTTAGAGTGTTACCACGATTTGGTTTGGATCCAGGTGCAGCAGAGAAAATTTACAAGTCTGGTAAGTTTCTAGACAGTAACTTTGTGATGTTACTTTAGTCAAATGGCTGGGAGTTTGGAGCTGTGCTTTGGAGGCTAGCTTAGAGTTACTAAGGCAAATAGGCACAAGAAAGATTAGGTCAAATGGAGCAAGTAAAATGGTAGTTGCTGTAGAAACCACCATTTCTGTCCAGAACAGAAAAGATTTTCTGCAGCAAAAATATTTCAAAAAGTGATGAGATATTTTTGCTCAGGGAGGTGCCCTAGGGTCCCTAGAATATTTTTGAATTATCTTAGAATTTTCCGAGCCATAAAAATTAGGGTTGCTTTGGAGCAAACAGATTTGCCTAAGGGTTTTTTAGGGGAAATGAATATTTTTCATTTAAGAAAAATATTCCAAAGATTATTTTGAGGTGGATCAGAAGTGAAATGATGGTTTGGGAGAGAGATGAAGCACTTGGGTGAAAGCCAAGGATGCCCAAGTGTTTAAGTCCAAATGAAAAGATTCAAAAACTCCAAGTTTCAAAAACTTACAAATGAAAACTCAAACAAATAAGAGAGGGCAAAAACCAGGCTGTCACAGAAAATCCGGAAGTTCAACTCAATTTCGGCTGATTAGCTTATGCAACAATAGTATATAAGGTCATATGGAAACTCCTTGCTAATTGGTCGAAATATTTTATCTAAGATCGTCTACCCAAACCAAAGTGCCTTCGCGTCGGTATGTCTTATTACATATAATTTTCTAGTGGCTTTTGTTGGGGAATGCAGTATTTCAAATTTTTTACCTACGATCACGCAAGATCTATCTAGGAGATGCATAGCAACGAGCGGGGAGAGTGTGTCTACATACCCTCGTAGACCGAAAGCGGAAGCGTTTAGTAACGCGGTTGATGTAGTCGAACGTCTTCGCGATCCAACCGATCCAAGTACTGAACGTGCGGCACCTCCGCATTCAGCACACGTTCAGCTCGATGACGTTCCTCGGGCTCTTGATCCAGTTGAGGCCGAAGGAGAGTTCCGTCAGCATGACGGGGCGGCGACGGTGATGATGAAGTTACCGGCGCAGGGCTTCGCCTAAGCACTACGACGATATGACCGAGGTGTGTAACCGTGGAGGGGGGCACCGCACACGGCTAAGACAAATCATGGAGTGCCATTGGCGTGCCCCCTGCCCACGTATACAAAGGAGGGAGGAGGAGGAGGCCGGCCTAGGAGGAGCGCGCCTATAGGAGGAGTCCAACTAGGATTCCCAATCCTAGTTGGAGTCCCCTTCCTTTTCCAAGAGGGGAGAGAGGGAAGGAGTAGGAGAGGGAGAAGGAAAGAGAGGGGGGCGCTGCCCCCTCGCTAGTCCAATTCGGACTTGCCATGGGGGGGGGGGCAACCCTTGAGGCCCTTCTCTCCTTTTCCGCATGGCCCATTAAGGCCCACTACTTCCCCCGACGAATTCCCGTAACTCTCCAATACTCCGAAAAATACCCGAATCACTCGGAACCTTTCCGATGTCTGAATATAGCCTTCCAATATATCGATCTTTACCTCTCGACCATTTCGAGACTCCTCGTCATGTCCGTGATCTCATCCGGGACTCCGAACTACCTTCGGTCATCAACTCACATAACTCATAATACAAATCGTCACCGAACATTAAGCGTGCGGACCATACGGGTTCGAGAACTATGTAGACATGACCGAGACACATCTCCTGTCAATAACCAATAGCGGAACCTAGATGCTCATATTGGCTCCTACATATTCAACGAAGATCTTTATCGGTGAAACCACATAACAACATACGTTGTTCCCTTTGTCATCGGTATGTCACTTGCCCAAGATTCGGTCGCCGGTATCATCATAACTAGTTCAATATCGTTACTGGCAAGTCTCTTTACTCGTTCTTTAGTGCATTATCCCACAACTAACTCATTAGTCACATTGCTTGCAAGGCTCATAGTGATGTGCATTACCGAGAGGGCCCAGAGATACACGGAGTGACAAATCCTAATCTCGATCTATGGCAACTTAACAAACACCATCAGAGACACCTGTAGAGCATCTTTATAATCACCCAGTTACGTTGTGACGTTTGATAGCACACAAGGTGTTCCTCCGGTATTCAGGAGTTGCATAATCTCATAGTCAGAGGAACATGTATAAGTCATGATGAAAGCAATAGCAATAAAACTAAACGATCATTTATGCTATCTAATGGATGGGTCTTGTCCATCACATCATTCTCTAATGATGTGATCCCGTTCATCAAATGACAACACATGTCTATGGTCAGGAAACTTAACCATCTTTGATTAACGAGCTAGTCAAGTAGGGGCATACTAGGGACACTCTGTTTTGTCTATGTAATCACACATGTACTAAGTTTCCGGTTAATACAATTCTATCATGAATAATAAATATTTATCATGATATAAGGAAATATAAATAACAACTTTATTATTGCCTCTAGGGCATATTTCCTTCAGTCTCCCACTTGCACTAGAGTCAATAATCTAGTTCACATTGCCATGTGATATAACACCAATAGTTCACATCTTTATGTGATTAGTTCAGATCCCCATGTGACTAATACCCAAAGGGTTTACTAGAGTCAATAATCTTGTTCACATCGCTATGTGATTAACACCCAAAGAGTGATCATGTTTTGCTTGTGAGAGAAGTTTAGTCAACGGGTCTGCCACATTCAGAGTCGTATGTATTTTGCAAATTTTCTATGTCTACAATGCTCTACATGGAGCTACGCTAGCTAATCGCTCCCACTTTCAATACGTTCCTAGATCGAGACTTAGAGTCATCCAGATCGGTGTCAAAGCTTGCATCGATGTAACTCTTTACGACGAACTCTTTGTCACCTCCCTAACTGAGAAACATTTCCTTATTCCAGTAAGGATAATTTTGACCGCTGTTCAGTGATGCACTACTGGATCACTACTGTACCCTCTTGCCAAACTCATGGCGAGGTACACAATAGGTCCAGTACGATGCTTTATAGAACCTATGATCGAGGCATAGGGAATGACTTTTCATTCTCTTTCTATTTTCTGCCGTGGTCGGGTTTTGACTCTTTACTCAACTTCACACCTTGCAACACAGCAAAGAACTCCTTCTTTGACTGTTCCATTTTGAACTACTTCAAAAACTTGTCAAGGTATGTACTCATTGAAACAATTTGTCAAGCGTCTTGATCTATCTCTATAGACCAAGATGCTCAATATGTAAGCAGCATCACCAAGGTCTTTCTTTGAAAAACTCCTTTATGCTTTCCAGAAAATTCTACATTATTTCCGATCAACAATATGTCATTAACATATACTTATCAGAAATGCTGTAGTGCTCCCACTCACTTTCTTGTAAATACAGGCTTCACGGCAAGTCTGTATAAAACTATATGCTTTGATCAACTCATCAAAGCGTATATTCCAACTCCGAGATGTTTGCACCAGTCCATAGATGTATCATTTGAGCTTGCACACTTTGTTAGCACCTTTAGGATTGACAAAACCTTCTTGTTGTATCATATACAACTCTTCTTTAAGAAATCCATTAAGGAATGCAGTTTTGACATCCATTTGCTAGATTTCATAAAATGTGGCAATTGCTAACATGATTCGGACAGACTTAAGCATCGCTACGAGTGAGAAAATCTCATCGTAGTCAACACCTTGAACTTGTCGAAAACTTTTTGTGGCAATTCGAGTTTTGTAGATAGTAACACTACTATCAGCGTCCGTCTTCCTCTTGAAGATCCATTTATTCTCAATGGCTTGCCGATCAACGGGCAAGTCCACCAAAGTCCACACTTTGTTCTCATACATGGATCCTATCTCAGATTTCATGGCCTCAAGCCATTTTGCGGAATCTGGGCTCATCATCGCTTCCTCATAGTTCATAGGTTCGTCATGGTCAAATAACATGACCTCCAGAGCAGGATTATCGTACCACTCTAGTGTGAATCTTAATCTGGTTGACCTACGAGGTTCGGTAGTAACTTGATCAGAAGTTTTCATGATCATCATCATAAGCTTCCTCAATAATTGGTGTAGGAATCACTGGAACTGATTTCTGTGATGAACTACATTCCAATAAGGGAGTGATACGTCCCCGTCGTATCTACTTTTCCAAACACTTTTGCCCTTGTTTTGGACTCTAACTTGCATGATTTGAATGGAACTAACCCGGACTGACGCTGTTTGCAGCAGAATTTCCATGGTGTTATTTATGTGCAGAAACAAAAGTTCTCGGAATGACCTGAAACTCCACGGAGATTATTTTTCGAAATAATAAAAAATATTGGTGAAAGAATCAAGGCTAGGGGCTCACACCCTGAGCACGAGGATGGGGGGCGCGCCCTACCCCCCTGGGCGCGCCCCCTGCCTCGTGGGCCCCCTGGAGCTCCACCGACCCCAACTCCAACTCCATATATTCGTGTTCGGGGAGAAAAAAATCAGAGAGAAGGATTCATCGCGTTTTACGATATGGAGCCGCCGCCAAGCCCTAAACTCTCTTGGGAGGGCTGATCTTGAGTCCGTCCGTGGCTCCGGAGAGGGGAATCCGTCACCATCGTCATCATCAACCATCCTCCATCACCAATTTCAAGATGCTCACCGCCGTGTGTGATTAATTCCATCGTAGGCTTGCTGGACGGTGATTGGTTGGATGAGATTTATCATGTAATCGAGTTAGTTTTGTTAGGGTTTGATCCCTAGTATCCACTATGTTTTGAGATTGATGTTGCTATGACTTTGCTATGCTTAATGCTTGTCACTAGGGCCCGAGTGCCATGATTTCAGATCTGAACCTATTATGTTTTCATGAATATTTGTGAGTTATTGATCCTATCTTGCAAGTCTATAGTCACCTACTATGTGTTATGATCCGACAACCCCAGTGACAATAATCGGGACCACTCCGGTGATGACCATAGTTTGAGGAGTTCATGTATTCACTATGTGTTAATGCTTTGGTCCAGTACCCTATTAAAAGGAGGCCTTAATATCCCTTAGTTTCCATTAGAACCCCGCTGCCACGGGAAGGTAGGACAAAATATGTCATGCAAGTTCTTTTCCATAAGCATGTATGACTATATTCGAAATACATGCCTACATTACATTGATGAATTGGAGCTAGTTCTGTGTCACCCTATGTTATGATTGTTACATGATGAACCGCATCCGCATAATTCTCCATCACCGATCCAATGCCTACGAGCTTTTCACATATTGTTCTCCGCTTATTTACTTTTTCGTTACATCTTGTTACAATCACTACAAAACCCAAAAATATTACTTTTGCTACCGTTACCGTTACTTCCATATTACTTTGTCGTAGATACTAAGTTATCCGGTGTGGTTGAATTGACAACTCAACTGCTAATACTTGAGAATATTCTTTGGCTCCCCTTGTGTCGAATCAATAAATTTGGTTTGAATACTCTACCCTCGAAAACTGTTGCGATCCTGTGGGTTATCAAGACTATTTTCTTGCGCCCTTGCCGGGGAGCATAGCTCTATTCTTTGAGTCACTTGGGATTTATATCTGCTGGTCACTATGAAGAACTTGAAAGACGATAAAAGAAAATTTTATCCCTCAACTACGAGGAGTGGTAAGGAACTGCCATCTAGCTCTGCACTTGATTGACCTTCTGTTTTGAGTAAGCTTGCGACACCTAAACCTGTTTCTGCTATTAATTCTGATATGTCGCATGCTATTGATGATGCCACTTCTGCTATGCATGATACTTATGATGAAACTACTTCTATGCTTGATACTACTGTGCCACTTGGTGAATTTCTTGATGAATAACTTGCTAGGGCTAGAGAGAATGAAATTACTGAAACTGATAATATTGATGAAAGTGATGATGAAGACTCTCCCAATAAATATGTATTGCCTGTTGTGCACGAGGGCTATGTTATGGATGAAGAAACTGCTAGAGACTTTCTTGCTTGCAATGATTGAAGTGATCTTAAGAAATTATTAGCTAAGCTGAAACAAAAAACTCTGAATGCTAGAATGAAATATGATCCCGCTTATGCTACTTCACCTATCTTTGTTCTTGATAAGGATTATGAATTCTCTGTTGATCCTGATATAATTACTTTGGTTGAATCTGATCCATTTTATGGCTATGAATCTGAAACTGTTATGGCACATCTTACTAAATTAAATGATATAGCCACCCTGTTCACTAATGAATAGAGAACTCGCTACTTTTATATCCTTAAAATATTTCTGTTCTCATTAAAGGGTGATGCTAAGATATGGTTTAATTCTCTTGATCCTGGTTGTGTGTGTAGTCCCCAGGATATGATTTATTACTTCTCTGCTAAATATTTCCCCACTCATAAGAAACAAGCTGCCTTAAAGGAAATATATAATTTTTTGCAAATTGAAGAAGAGAGTCTCCCACAAGCTTGGGGGAGGCTTCTCCAATTACTTAATGCTTTGCCTGATCATCCTCTTAAGAAAAATGAAATACTTGATATCTTTTATAATGGACTAACCGATGATTCCAGAGACCACCTGGATAGTTGTGCTAGTTGTGTTTTCAGGGAAAGAACACCAGATGAAGCTGAAATTCTATTGAATAATATGTTGACAAATGAAAATAATTGGACACTTCCTGAGCCAATTCCTGAGCCAACTCCTAAGCCAACTCCGAAGAAGAGGGGTGTTCTATTTCTCAATCCTGAAGATATGCAAGAGGCAAAGAAATCTATGAAAGAAAAGGGTATTAAAGCTGAAGATGTTAAGAATTTACCTCCTATTGAAGAAATACATGGTCTTAATTTACTACCTGTTGAAGAAATATATAATCTTAATTCATCACCTATTGAAGAAACACATGGTCTTGATAACCTGACACAGGTAGTAAAGGTAAATTCTCTCTATAGATTTGATGAAGGTGATATTCCTCACTATAAGTCTGCTAGACAATGCTTAGAGATGAGTTTGATAATTTTATTGTTAAACAAGAGAACTTCAATGCTTATGCTAGTAGACAATTAAAATACAATTCAAATATGCTTGAACACTTGGGTGATTATATGTCTAGAGTTAAAGGTGAACTTAAACTCATTAGTAAACATGCTTCTATGGTTAACACTCAAGTAGAATAAGTACTTAAAGCTCTAATGATTTGCTCAATGAATTAAATAGTAAGAATAATGACTATGCTGTTAGATTGGCTACTAGAACTGGTAAAATGACTCAGCAACCTTTGTATCCTGAAGGCCACCCTAAGAGAATTGAACAAGATTCTCAGAGAAATAATGTAGATGCATCTAGTCCTTCTAAAAATAAGAAAAATAAAAATGATAGGACTTTGCATGCTTCTAGTGAACCTATTGCTGAACCACCTGAGAATCCAAATGATATTTCTATTTCGGATGCTGAAACACAATCTGGTAATGAGCATGAACCTAGTGATAATATTAATGATGATGCTCATGTTGATGCTCAACCTAGCAATGATAATGATGTAGAAATTGAACCTCTTTGTTGATCTTGATAACCCACAATCAAAGAATCAACGTTATGATAAGAGAGACTTTGTTGCTAGGAAGCACGGTAAAGAAAGGGAGCCATGGGTTCAGAAACCCATGCCTTTTCCTCCCAAACCATCCAAGAAAAAGGATGATGAGGATTTTGAGCGCTTTGCTGAAATGATTAGACCTATCTTTTTGCGTATGCGATTAACTGATATGCTCAAAATGAATCCTTGTGCTAAGTATATGAAAGAAATTTTTACTAATAAAAGAAAGACACCGGAAGCTGAAATTTCCACCATGCTTGCTAATTATACTTTTAAGGGTGGAATACCAAAGAAACTTGGAGATCCAGGAGTACCTACTATACCACGCTCCATTAAAAGAAATTATGTTAGAACTACTTTATGTGATCTTGGAGCCGGTGTTAGTGTTATGCCTCTCTCTTTATATCATAGACTTAATTTGAATAAGTTGACACCAACTGAAACATCTTTGCAAATGGCCGATAAATCAACTGCTATACCTGTCGGTATTTGTGAGGATGTGCCTGTTGTGGTTGCAAACGTTACTATTTTGACAGATTTTGTTATTCTTGATATTCCCGAGGACGATAGTATGTCTTTTATTCTTGGAAGACCCTTTTTGAATACTGCAGGGACTGTTATTGATTGCAACAAAGGCAATGTCACATTTCATGTTAATGGTAATGAGCATACGGTACACTTTCTGAGGAAACAACTTCAAGTCCACAGTATAAATTCTATTGGAAAAATTCCATCGATTATTATTGGAGGTTTTGAATTTCCTCTTCCTACTGTCAAAAAGAGATATGATATTCTTATTATTGGGGATGTGCATATCCCCGCTGAGGTAACATAGTGTTATTCCAAATTTCTCCGGTTTCATGCGATTCTGAATGAGTTTTTTAACAAGACCTGATCAACCTTGTTAGTGGATTCCTTTTGATGAGCATGAGATGGATGAAGTTAGAAAGCACAACCTTCTGTACCCTCTTTTTACTTTCTGTTATTTAGTTGAAATAAAGTAAAAATAGTATTTTTCTGTCTATTTTTTGAATTATCCGTGCAATATAAAAATACCTCGAAAATAAAAGTTCTCCAAATGCCCTGCCAATTTAATATGATTTTTTCTAGAATTTTTGAGAATATTTGGCACTGAGAACACAGCAGGGGGAGCAAGCACTGCCACGAGGTCCTGGCGCGCCCACCCACTGGCGCGCCCCTGCCTCGTGGGCCCATGGTGGCTCCCCTCCACTTATTCCAGCCACCACACACTCCTTCTTCCTCCCAAAAAAATCATCATCCAGCTCAAGCACGAGTTCTAGCTCATTTTGCTGCAATTTTCGATCTCCTTGCTCAAAGCACCTCTCACAAAACTGCTTTGGGGGATTGTTCCTTGGTATGTGACTCCTCCATTGGTCCAATTAGTTTTTGTTCTAGTGTTTTATTCATTGCAAATTTGTGCTGCCTAGGTGACCATGTTCTTGAGCTTGCATGTCAAATTTATATGGTTCCAAGTAGTTCTAATGCATGATATAGGCTCTAGGCACTTGTAGGAGTAGTTGCTATCATTTTTGTTGAGCTTGGTTCACTTTTACTTGAAGTTACTAAAAATTTCAGAAATTTTCAGATAACGATGAAGAGATTTTTGAGGGGCTCATCGAGCCGAAGCTCGAAGGAAAAGCAAAGTGAAGAAGCAGAGAGGCCCAAATATAATCTGCCTCGCACCCCACAGAGGTTCGGCCGTGTGAATGGCCTTCCGATGATTTCCTGAGAGCAGCCGGGATTTATGATGATTTTTATGAATTGGCTGAGAATGCAAGGCTCACCGACTTCCTCCGCGACCAACGCTAATAGCTAGTATCTCGTTCCGCTGGCGGCCATTCACGCCTACCGGAACCCTACATCAGCCACAGAGCCAGAGCCGGAACCACAATTTGATCCTCCACGACAGTCTAATTACCAGTGGGACCCGGAGGCAATTGCCAACCAGTGGCAATTCGAGGCTTCTTCTCAGTACGACCCCCACTACAACTATGGATATCCGCCAGGCCATCCGTGGCAATAAACCAACTTAGGACAAAGGCCTAAGCTTGGGGGAGTACGTATTTCCCACCGACATTACATTTATGTTCACACACTCATTGTTAGTTGTCGGTGCTCATACTCTTTCACTGTAATATCCATGCTAGTTTATTTTTCCTTTTTATGCTTTCTTCTTATGTGTTTGATCAACCTTAAGAAAGACAAAAAAAATTAGTTGTAGCTTTTAGCTAGTTTACTTTCCATAATGTAGTAGTAACGATTAAAAGAAAACCCAAAAATATTTCCTGTTCTTCTTTTGCTTGTTGGGAGCTTTCCCGTGTAAATAGTTTTATTTCTTTTCTTTTCTTTGGGGGTCGATAGGAGAAGACCATGATGAAAACATTGAAGTGGCTCTTATATGCATTATTGTTGATTTAAACAAGAGCCCATATTGCCTTGTCTTCTCCTGTTTATTGAATGCTCGCAGATTCCAGCTTAGTCCAATGCACGTGCACTATTATTATTATTCACATCATTCGGTCATGCAAGTGAAAGGCAATAATGACGATATATGATGGATTGATTGAGATGAGAGAAGCTGGTACGAACTCGACCTCTCTTGTTTTTGTAAATATGATTAGTTCATCGTTCCCGATTCAGCCTATTATGAATAAACATGTTTGCAATGACAATTAGAGATTATAGTTGCTCATGCCATGCTTAATTAGCTAGGAGCTTATAATGGTTTACCTTGCGTGCCAACATGCTATTAAAATGGCTGTGATATGGTATGATGGGGTGGTATCCTCCTTTGAATGATTCGAGTGACTTGACTTGGCACATGTTCACGCATGTAGTTGAAACAAATCAACATAGCCTTCACGATATTTATGTTCATGGTGGATTATATCCTACTCATGCTTGCACTCAATGTTCATTAATTTTAATGCATGTTCATGACTGTTGTCACTCTCTAGTTGGTCGCTTCCCAGTCTTTTGCTAGCCTTCACTTATACTAAGCGGGAATACTGCTTGTGCATCCAATCCCTTAAATCCCAAAGTTATGCCATATGAGTCCACTATACCTTCCTATATGCGGTTTCTACCTGCCGTTCCAAGTAAATTTGTAAGTGCCAAACTCTAGACCTTCAAATGAAATTCTGTTTTGATGCTCGAATAGCTCATGTACCAACTAGGGCTGTCCGTATCTTCCATGCTAGGCGGGTTATTCTCAAGAGGAGTGGACTCCGCTCCTCACTCACGAGAAATGGCTGGTCACCGGGATGCCAAGTCCCATGCTTTATGCAAACCAAATCAAAATAATTGCAAACAAAACTCCCCCAGGACTGTTGTTAGTTGGAGGCACTCGTTGTTTCAAGCAAGCCATGGATTGATGCTTGTTGGTGGAGGGGGAGTATAAACTTTACCATTCTGTTTGGGAACCGCCTATAATGTGTGTAACATGGAAGATATCGCCATCTCTCGGTTGTTATGTTGACAATGAAAGTATGCCGCTCAAAATATTATTTATCTCTATTTCAAAATCGAGCTCTGGCACCTCTACAAATCCCTACTTCCCTCTGCAAAGGGCCTATCTATTTAATTTTATGTTGAGTCATCACCCTCTTATTAAAAAGCACCAGCTGGAGAGCACCGCTGTCATTTGCATCCATTACTATTAATTTATATTGGGTATGACTATGACTGGATCACTTTTACCATGAATTACAATGTAATGTTTAGTCAGTCCTTGATCTTTAAAGGTGCTCTGCATTTATGTTTTGCGGTCTCAGAAAGGGCTAGCGAGATACCATCTTGTTATATCATATCATGATTGTTTTGAGAAAGTGTTGTCATCCGAGATTTATTATTATTGCTCACTAGTTGATTATGCCATTGATATGAGTAAACATGAGACCTAAGAGTTATTGTGAATATGATTAGTTTATAATCTTTGCTGAAAACTTGAATGCTGACTTTACATATTTACAACAACAAGAGAAAACTGAGTTTGTAAAAGTTTTTCTTTTTCACTTTCAGTTTATCAACTGAATTGCTTGAGGACAAGCAAAGGTTTAAGCTTGGGGGAGTTGATACGTCTCCGTCGTATCTAGTTTTCCAAACACTTTTGCCCTTGTTTTGGACTCTAACTTGCATGATTTGAATGGAACTAACCCGGTTGATTTGTTTTTAGCGAGAATTGCCATGGTGTTATTTATGTGCGAAACAAAAGTTCTCGGAATGACCTGAAACTGCACGGAGATTATTTTGGAAATAATAAAAATATTGGCGAAAGAATCAAGGCCAGGGGCCCACACCACTGGGCACGAGGGTGGGGCGCTCCCTACACAGGCGCACTCCCTACCTCGTGGGCCCCTGAGCTCCACCGACCTCAACTCCAACTCCATATATTCGTGTTCGGGGAGAAAAAAATCAGAGAGAAGGATTCATCGCGTTTTACGATACGGAGCCGCCGCCAAGCCCTAAACTTTCTCGGGAGGGCTGATCTGGAGTCCGTTCTGGGCTCCGGAGAGGGAAATCCGTCGCCATCGTCATCATCAACCATCCTCCATCACCAATTTCATGATGCTCACCGCCGTGCTTGAGTAATTCCATCGTAGGCTTGCTAGACGGTGATGGGTTGGATGAGATTTATCATGTAATCGAGTTAGTTTTATTAGGGTTTGATCCCTAGTATCCACTATGTTCTGAGATTGATGTTGCTATGACATAGCTTTATTTGAAGGGGTATTCATGTGGCAAAGAACAGCAAGGCAGTAAGCTCAAAGGATTATCGAAACCACGAAGAGTTTTTCAGGGTATCTTGTAATAACAAGACCAACTGGGGATGACGGTAAGAATAACAACTGCAAGTAGTTATCCATAAGGGTTTACGGTGGAAGGGGAATTGCAAACGCGATGAACACAAGTTCTCGAGTTAACAGCGGAGAGTATCTTCAGGGTCTTCTGGTGCAGCAGACGATCATCAGTAATATGGGGCTCTCCGGGTGAAAGTGATAACGAGACCCTAATGTTAGATTTAGTAAAATTCATTTAACCCGAATAGAGGAGAGACCAGAGTCCCAGAGTAAAGGTCGAGGAGTAAAGATCCCACCCAATGGCGGCGTGGGCCCGTAAGCCACACACAGCCATGTTAGTAAAAGTTTTTCAACGACTAGACTCGACTTCGGCCAAGGAGTTGGATAGGGGATTCCTACAGGCAGTCGGCTCTGATACCAACTTGTGACGCCCCCGATTCAATCATACACTAATCATGCACGCAAATGTGTACGATCAAGATCAAGGACTCACGGGAAGATATCACAACACAACTCTAAAACATAAATAAGTCATACAAGCATCATAATACAAGCCAGAGGGCTCGAATACAAGTGCTCGATCATAGACGAGTCAGCGGAAGCAACAATATCTGAGTACAGACATAAGTTAAACAAGGTTGCCTTAAGAAGGCTAGCACAAACTGGGATACAGATCGAAGAGGCGCAGGCCTCCTGCACAGGATCCTCCTAACTACTCCCGGTCGCCGCCGGGCTGCACGTAGTAGTAGGCACCTCCGGTGTAGTAGTCGTCATCGACGGTGGCGTCCGGGTCCTGGGCTCCATCGTCTGGTCATAGCAATCGAGTAGAGATAGGGGGGAAAGGGGGAACAAGGCAACCGTGAGTACTCATCCAAAGTACTCGCAAGCAAGGAGCTACACTACATATGCATGGATATATGTGTAAAGGGCCATATCAGTGGACTGAACTGCAGAATGCCAAAATAAGAGGGGATAGCTAATCCTGTCAAGATTACGCTTCCACAGCCTCCGCCTTGCAAGATGTAGAAGAGAGCGCATCAAGTCCTCCAAGTAGCATCGTAGCATAATCCTACCCGGCGATCCCCTCCTCGTATCCCTGAGAGAGAGCGACCACCGGGTTGTATCTGGCACTTGAAAGGGTGTGTTTTATTAAGTATCCGGTTCTAGTTGTCATAAGGTCAAGGTACAACTCCAAGTCGTCCTGTTACCAAAGATCACGACTATTCGAATAGATTAAACTTCCCTGCAGGGGTGCACCACATAACCCAACACGCTTGATCCCATTTGGCCGGACACACTTTCCTGGGTCATGCCCGGCCGCGGAAGATCAACACGTCGCAGCCCGACCTAGGCCAACAGAGCGGTCAGATGCCGGTCTAAACCTAAGCGCCAGGGTCTGGGCCCATCGCCTTAGCACACCTGCACGCTATGTAACGCGCCGTAAGCGCACCTAGCAACCTCCATTACAAAGGAAGTCACGTTCACGCGGTCCAATCTGGCGCCTTGCTGCTCGATCGTGACGTCCACGAAGGATTCAGGTGATACCACGACGCCGGGATACCCATAACTACTCCCACGTAGATGGTTAGTGCGTATAGACCAAATGGCCGGACTTAGATCAAATACCCGGATCTCGTTAAGCGTGTTAAGTATCCGCGAACGCCGACCAGGCCGAGCCCACCTCTCTCCTAGGTGGTCTCAACCTGCCCACCGCTCCGCCACAAAGTAACAGATGGGGCCGTGGGAACCCAGGCCCACCTCTACCAGATGGAGCCACACGTCCTTTCGGCCCCATTTCCGAACAGTATCACGGTAATGTAATAGTGTAAAGTATATAGTATATGCCCGTGATCACCTCCCGAAGTGATCACAGCCCAGAGTATAGCATGGCGACGGACAAGAGTGTAGGGCCACCGATGGAACACTAGCATCCTATACTAAGCAAGAGGATAGCGGTAAAGGTAACAACAGAGTAGCAAGGACAGGCTATGTAGCAAGATAGGATTAATCGAAAGCGATAACATGCTACACTACTCTAATGCAAGAAGTATAGAGAAGAGTAGGCGATATCTGGTGATCAAAGGGGGCTTGCCTGGTTGCACGCATAAGAAGGACGAGTCGTCAACACCGTAGTCGAACTGGGGGTCACCGGCAGTCTCGGGGTCTATCGGAAAGAAGTAACGGAGAGGGAACACAATAAATAATAGAGAAATCAAAGCATCACAAAGCGTAACAAGACAATACGCGGTGTTCGGTGTGCCCTAACGCGGTAGTAGGTGAATCACTGGTGAAGAGGGGGGCACATCCGGGAAAATATCCGGTGTTTCGCGTTTTGGCAAGAGGAGCCGAGGGGAAACTTGAGTTTGATATGTTAGGGGTGTGTGGTGGACGAGCAGGCTGCATATCCGGAATCGTCTCATCGTTCTGAGCAACTTTCATGTTGAAAATATTTTAATCCGAGTTACGGATTAAAAGATATGATTTTCTAAAGATTTTATTAATTTCCGGAATTTAATTAATTATTTAAATTAATTCGGAAAATAGATTAATGACATCAGCATGATGTCATGCTGATGTCAGCAGTCAACAGGGTTGACAGATTAATTAAACTAATCCTAATTAATTAGGAGGGTGGGCCCCACTGTCATTGTTTGATTAATTAACTAACAATTAATTAGGTTAATCTAATTGTGATTAATTAACTTAATTAAGTAATTTAATTATTATTATCTATTTATTTATTTTATTTTTATTATTATAATTCCTTTTATTATTTCATTTTACATTCTCATGGGGCCCCTAGTCAAGGGCTCAGAGGGCCACAATGATTCGGCATCGCCGGTATGCGGGCGCTGGTTACGGGCGCAGCACTGCCCGATTAGGCAATGCCCAGACGACAGGGGAGGCGCCGCCACGGCACGGTGTAAGCCCGGACGGCGCTGGGCGGCCGGTGGCGAAAGCACGGCGACGCGGAGCCTCAAAGACGGGCGACAGCGAGTGTGCACGCGGCATAGGGCACGGCCGGGCGTGAGGAGCGGGTCGAGCAAAGTGGTGCGGGTCAAGGTCAGAGCCTAAGCGGGCGGTAAGCGAGGGCCGCTGTCATGAAACGCGCTGGCGAAGCGTGGACGCCGACGACGCGGTTGTGGATCGGGCGCGAGGCGGGGGCAATCGGGCTATGGTGGGCGCGTCTGGCGGTACGACCGGACGGGCGCGGAGGTCGATGGCGCGCGCGGACCGGCTGACGGCGAGCAAAATGGGGAATGGCGAGGGAAGGCCCGGCCTCACCGGGCTGTAGGGGTCCGGCAAGGGCGTGGGGAGGATGCCGGGGATGACGGCGGAGAGGAGAAGCAGGCCGGGGAAGAGGCGTCGGCGAGATCCAGCGGCTCCGGCATGGTGGCGAACAGCGTCGGTGAAAAGGGGGTCGGGCCTCTGCCCGATCCAGACGGGAAGGGAGAGAGGCGTCTGGGAGGGAGCGAGTGGGGAGGCGAGTGGGTGGCGGCTAGGGTTGGCCTGGGAGTGGGGGGTTAAGCCGTGAGGTGGACCGGCTAGGCAGTGGGCTGGCAGTTGGGCCTTTGGCTTCTTTGGGCCGAAGCCCGGGGGGGCAGGGGGTTTTCTCTTTTTTTTTATGTTTGTTTTACCCCTTGCATTTTCTTTCCTTTACTTACTTTATTTTCTGTTTTAATTCATTTAAAAGTATTTAGGCATTTTATAAAAATGTGTTTATTTCACGATAATTATCTATGCAATATTTGACACGGTCCGAACATTTTTGTTTTGAAGTTTGAAAACTTTGTTTGTTTGCCAAAATCCAAATTTGAATTGAATCGCTTTTGAACTAACACGAGATTAGCGGCGAACGGAGGTGACATGGCGTCATAAGTAGAGATTACTGTAGCTTGATTATCCAAGGCGTCACAATTCTCCTCCACTACAAGAAATCTCGTCCGAGATTTATGAGGGAGTAAGGGGAAGTTCTGGTTATTCTCATGGATCTTCTTGAAGAAGTTAATCCCTTTTGTTGATGCCTTCAATTCTTTATTCCAAAGCATCATGATGAAGTTGTCGTCCTTTCTTCGGGGAACTCCATCGTACTTACGAATAGGTAAGGAGCAGCTCTACAATGATAGGATGTTATAAGGGAAATTCATCCGGGGTATCCTGGAATAAACATATGAGTATCTCTCGAGTTGAACAAATGACACACATCGAGAGCAAAAGTAAGACGGTGTAATAAGAAGTTTCAAGCGGATAGGCAATCGTTCATTGCACGAAGCAGAAAAGTAAAGGGGTTCAGAGTAACGGGAATAAGTATTGTGTCCAATACCGTAATAGATCAACAGGCAAGTGGTCCGTGAATTACATACAAAGTCAAGCACGAGGAATAACTCTGACAACAGGGTGTACAGGAGAGTCATGTTTCGATCCTGTGGAACTGTGGGTTATGGGCCCACCATGTGGGTTAAAAGCAGGAAGGCGCTAATATTTGCACGGTCAAGATAACAAGGTATGTCAGAGGATAGCCTGTCAGTTTTGTTGGCAACAATGTTGGTACCTAGGGCGAGGGACGAAGAGAACCATTTTCTGCTCGTTGAAACGAGGCGGACCAATAGGCAAAGTTCTCGTCCATCGGTGGTTACCGGAATGTCATCAACAAAAGTAACAGGGTCTTACTGTTAGGGTTGTACACCGAGGTGTCTACATAAGCAGTGGATTAATACTGCTTAGATCATATAAATCACAAAAAGATTAATCAAAACAATAGAAATGAAAAGATGATCATCAGATTAAACAGAACAATGGAAAGGAAAATGTGTTTAAACACATATTTCAGGGGTATATCCTTCCCAAGGACAAGCAGAGATTAAATCATGATATTCGTGCCAGGATATAACGTAAGAACCCCTTTCGATAAGGGGAGAGAATTCTCATGACACTACCCATGCAACGTTGCCTGGATAATAGAGCAAGTAACATTTAGCATTGGGCTTCAAATGTTCTTGTTGAAAACCGGAGTACCACAAACATGCTTCAGGTAGCAATGATATGGTGTTTCAATCAAGGGCTGGACTTTGGATACACCAATGATCCATCAGGAGTAACTTATAAAATAAGTCCTACAATTTCCTCCTGGAGGAATGGTTATCCTTGCAAAAGAAATTATAATGATAGGTCCTCCATCCAGGGGGGGTGCTAGGCATGACATCATATTACCGGGTCATCAATGGACCAACAACATAACTCCTGGAAAGTTGTCCCAACCATCATATCTGATCGAGATTCAGATCCAATTGGTGTCATGATACCTCAGATTCAGGATGTCCAAGCGGAAAAGGTGCAACACAAATCGACGAAATGACATTGCAAGATTCTCGAGAAATGAACTATGGGAGCGGGTTCCTGAAGCAATAGTTCATCATTAAACCAAGGTGAGGATGAGGAGGTGGCTGATGGGCTCAGCGACAATTCATCGAGAATTCCAAACGGATGGATTTCCACAATAATGTGAACAAGAAGATGACACTTGTTGATTGAAATGATATAATGTTGTATGCTCGAGGAAAACATACACAATTAAACTTTGGTTGAAAGGTGCGCCCGAAATATGGGTTGGGCTGCACGACCAATGTCAGAATGGTGATTCAATAATCAATAGTCCAAGAATGAACAGCCGACCATTAACTTCAAAGCAATAGGGTTGCTAGAAGGGCAGAATCCAAACAGCATAGTTCACTTGTTGGTACCCCGGTTGGAATCAACCGAGGACCAAGAAAGAATGGTGATGGTGAGAAGTATTACTATACCAAGAATTTCTTAAGAGGTGGAGCAATCCTCACCACATCCTTGATATTAAAAGATGGTAATACTCCAAGGTAAGGAAGAACAAATGCTGGATAGTAGGGATCTCAAGGTATAATTCAAAACACGAACAAGTTTGTGTTGAACGAAAGGCAAATAAGTGGTCAAAGGTAACACAAATCATCAGGGGCAAGGATGGTATTTCTCATCATGAACTTAATTGATATCCTGGAAGAGCTCATAAGGTTGATGATGATCACGACACATTTGTCGAGAGATTTCATGAAGATGTAATCAATCAGTGACGACATCAAGTCAAAGGAATAATGAAGCGGAAGGTTATTGGAACCACGGGTAGGACACAAACTTGAAATCAAGCTTGTTGTTCAAGGCGAACTGATATGACGAGGAAGATCGACGTAAGTTTAGCTCATCATCGAAAATTGTGCTCCGAAAAGGAGGACCAGGTAGCACGGTTAAAATTTAGCCGATCAGGCTAGGAAAGACTTAACGGATTAATAAACTCGTAAGCAACGGAAATTACTTAGGGTTATCGAACCAAAATGTGGAATCGTTGTACTCGATTGGCGACAACCCGTAACCCGAGAAATTTGGAATCAGTGAGAAATAATAGTTGATGAAGAACCCATAATAAGTTATGCAGTCCCATGATATTCTTGAGATACCAGAGTTTAATACTCAACGCTAGAGCAAGTAAAGGTTGGACAGGTGCAATGATCTGCAGAAGACAAGTACCTCAACTTGTCCAAGAAATGGTATTTAAAAGGAGAACATGGCCGGAACCATGATTGCAAAAGATCAATTCACAGATACTAGATGATACTATAACTAGGAAAAATTTATTATTACAAGAAGCTTCCATGATAGGATCTACATCGTGTCCATGGGCATGAACACAAAGTTCAAGGTCGACTCCCACTTCTTCAATGTATAATCTTCCATTCACTTCTCGCTTTGATAAAGGCATTAGTGTTGAAAGTTTTACCTGGTGAAATACCAGATGAGTATGACTCTTGGAAACTTCCGAGTTCACACATATTAAGGAAGGCATAGGTTCAACCCATCCGGGCATCTTACGAACATATACCACAAACTTCGGGGTAATTAATACAAGCTCGAAAGTAGAGCATTGTTCAAAAGCAGATGATTCAATTTACCAATGGAATTATATACTCATGGAAAGGCTCTCAAGGTTATCCAATATGAAGGACACTGTCGGATAAAATCCAACAAAGGAACCGATGGTCCACAAGGGATCTGATGTGAGCATCGGTACTCAACCAGAGGAAGGAGAATGCAAGGAGATCTGATTATAGAAACATCTGACCAATTCAAAGTTCGAAGGCAAAAGAATTATGATTTCCAAATCAGGGGATCAGAAGCAATGCTCTGATCAAGGATGGATAAGTTGAGTAGGCTTAGGGGTACAATCGATGGCAATTTGATTGATCGAGATCCAGCTCATGTTTAAAATGACGTCTGAGCCGAAAGGATGAATTCTAGGATCTGATCAAGGATTGCAATATTCGCAACATATTGAATCAAGGGACCCAAGATGGTAAGGGCAAAGGACACCCATGAATATTGCTAGTCATTTGGAATTAACCAAAATGCAGGCAGACAAGCATTTCAAGAGCCAAGGGCTCCAGAGGATTTTCGGCAGATTGAATAGTATTTTGAAGACTTTTGTGAAACACATGAACAACTGGGGATGAGCGGATACTCGACAAGTGCGAGGATTTATTTGAAGGGGTATTCATGTGGCAAAGAACAGCAAGGCAGTAAGCTCAAAGGATTATCGAAAACACGAAGAGTTTTTCAGGGTATCTTGTAATAACAAGACCAACTGGGGATGAAGGTAAGAATAACAACTGCAAGTAGTTATCCATAAGGGTTTACGGTGGAAGGGGATTGTAAACGCGATGAACACAAGTTCTCGAGTTAACAGCGGAGAGTATCTTCAGGGTCTTCTGGTGCAGCAGACGATCATCAGTAATATGGGGCTCTCCGGGTGAAAGTGATAACGAGACCCTAATGTTAGATTTAGTAAAATTCATTTAACCCGAATAGAGGAGAGACCAGAGTCCCAGAGTAAAGGTCGAGGAGTAAAAGATCCTAATACCACCCAATGGCGACGTGGGCCCGTAAGCCACACAGCCATGTTAGTAAAAGTTTTTCAACGACTAGACTCGACTTCGGCCAAGGAGTTGGAAAGGGGGATTCCTACAGGCAGTCGGCTCTGATACCAACTTGTGACGCCCCCGATTCAATCATACACTAATCATGCACGCAAATGTGTACGATCAAGATCAAGGACTCACGGAAGATATCACAACACAACTCTAAAACATAAATAAGTCATACAAGCATCATAATACAAGCGGAGGGCTCGAATACAAGTGCTCTATCATAGACGAGTCATGGAAGCAACAATATCTGAGTACGGACATAAGTTAAACAAGGTTGCCTTAAGAAGGCTAGCACAAACCGGGATACAGATCGAAGAGGCTCAGCCTCCCGCACAGGATCCTCCTAACTACTCTGGTCGTCGTCGGGGCTGCTGCGTAGTAGTAGGCACCTCCGATTGTAGTAGTCGCCATCGACGGTGGCGTCTCAGCTCTGGGCTCCATCGTCTGATCGCGCAGCAATCGAGTAGAGATAGGGGAAAGGGGAACAAGGCAACCGTGAGTACTCATCCAAAGTACTACTTAAAGCAAGGAGCTACACTACATATGCATGGATATATGTGTAAAGGGCCATATCGATGGACTGAATCGCAGAATGCCGTAATAAGAGGGGATAGCTAATCCTGTCAAGACTACGCTTCGCAGCCTCCGCCTTTGCAGCATGTAGAAGAGAGCATCAAGTCCTCCAAGTAGCATCGTAGCATAATCCTACCCGCGATCCCTCCTCGTATCCACGAGAGAGAGCGACCACCGGGTTGTATCCGCACTTGGAAGGGTGTGTTTTATTAAGTATCCGGTTCTAGTTGTCATAAGGTCAAGGTACAACTCCAAGTCGTCCATTACCGAAGATCACGGCTATTCGAATAGATTAAACTTCCCTGCAGGATGCACCACATAACCCAACACGCTTGATCCCATTTGGCGGACACACTTTCCTGAGTCATGCCCGTCGCGGAAGATCAACACGTCGCAGCCCGACCTAGGCCAACAGAGCGGTCAGCACGCCGGTCTAAACCTAAGCGCCCAGGGGTCTGGGCCCATCGCCCTTAGCACACCTGCACGTTGCGAACGCGGCCGGAAGCAGACCTAGCAACCTCCATTACAAAGGAAGTCACATTACGCGGTCCAATCCGGTGGCCGCTTCGATCGGCCCGTCCACGAAGGCTTCGGTGATACCACGACGCCGGATACCCATAACTACTCCCACGTAGATGGTTAGTGCGTATAGACCAAATGGCGGACTCGGATCAAATACCCGGATCTCGTTAAGCGTGTTAAGTATCCATGAACGCCCGACCGGGCCAGGCCCACCTCTCTCCTAAGTGGTCTCAACCTGCCCGCCGCTTCGCCACAAGTAACAATCGGGGACCGTCGGGAACCCAGGCCCACCTCTACTGGGATGGAGCCACCTGTCCTTTCAGCCCCCATCTCCGAACAGTATCACAGGTAATGTAATAGTGTAAAGTATATAGTATATGCCCGTGATCACCTCCCGAAGTGATCACAGCCCAGGAGTATAGCATGGCAGACGGACAAGAGTGTAGGGCCACTAATGGAACACTAGCATCCTATACTAAGCAGTAGGATAGCAGGACATGCTATGCAGCAGTATAGGATTAACTGAAAGCAGTAACATGCTACACTACTCTAATGCAAGCAGCATAGAGAAGAGTAGGCGATATCTGGTGATCAAAGGGGGGGGGCTTGCCTAGTTGCACAGACAAGAAGGACGAGTCGTCAACACCGTAGTCGAACTAGGGGTCACCGGCAGTCTCGGGGTCTATCGGAAAGAAATGTGGAGAGGAACACAATAAATAACAGAGCAATCAAAGCATCACAAAGCGTAACAAGACAATACGCGGTGTTCGTGTGCCCTAACGCGTAGTAGGTGATAATCTTGGTGAAGGGGGAAACATCCTGAAAGTATCCCCGGTGTTTGGCGTTTTGAAGCGGAGGAGCCGGAGGGGAAAGTTGCGAGTTTGATATGTTAGGGGTGTGTGGTGGACGAACGGGCTGCATATCCGGGATCGTCTCGTCGTTCTGAGCAACTTTCATGTTGAAAATAATTTAATCCGAGTTACGGATTAAAAGATATGTTTTTCTAAAGATTTTATTAATTTTTGGAATTTAATTAATTATTTAAATTAATTCAGAAAAATAGATTAATGACATCAGTATGATGTCATGCTGATGTCGTGATCAACAGGGTTGGTAGTCAACTGACCGATGGGTCCCCATCGTCGCTGACACATTTTAATTAACAGATTAATTAAACTAATCCTAATTAATTAGGGGGGTGGGCCCCACTGTCATTGTTTGATTAATTAACTAACAATTAATTAGGTTAATCTAATTGTGATTAATTAACATAATTAATTTGTTAATTAATTAATTTAATTATTATTGTCTATTTATTTATTTTATTATTATTATTATTCCTTGTATTATTTCATTTTACGTTACAGGCGTGGGGCCCCTAGTCGATGTGAGAGGGCCACAATGATTCGGCATCGCTGGTATGCTTGGTAGCGTGGGTTACTGGCGCGAGCACCCGGCCCGATTGGGCAATGCCCATCGACGGCGAGGCGCCACACGGGCACGGCAAGCCCGGACGGCACGGGCGGCACGGCGCTGCAGCGAGCCTCTGCAGACGGGCGACGGCGAGTGTGTGCGTGCATACGGCATACCGGGCGTGAGGAGCGGGTCGAGGTGGGTGCGGGTCAAGGCCGAGCCTAAGCGGGCAAGCGAGGGCCGCGGTCATGAACGCGCTGGCGAAGCGTGTGGACGCCACGACGCGGTCGTGGGATCGGGCGCGAGGCGGGGCAATCGTGGTGGGCGGGCGCGTCCTGATGGGTACGACCGACGGGCGGCTGGAGGTCGATGGCGCGCAGCAGACGGGCAACGCTGTCGGCAAGCGGAATGGGGGAATGGCGAGGAAGGCCCGGGCCTCATCGGCTGTAAATTCGAAGCGATGGGGCGTGGGGAGGATGCCGGGACGACGGCGGAGAGGAGAAGCAGGCGGGGAAGAGGCGTCAGCGAGATCCAGCGGCTCCGGCATGGTGGCGAACAGCGTCGGTGAAAAGGGGTCGGGGCCTCTGCCCGATCCAGACGGGAAAGGGAGAGAGGCGTGCGGGAGGGAGCGAGTGGGGCGAGTGGGTGGCGGCTAGGGTTGGCACAGGGGAGTGGGGGTTAAGCCGTGAGGGTGGACGGTGGGCCAGGTGGGCTGGCAGTTGGGCCTTAACTTGCTTTGGGCGAAGCCGAAGCGGGGGGTTTTCTCTTTCTTTTTTTTACGTTTGTTTTACCCCTTGCATTTTCTTTCCTTTACTTACTTTCTTTTCTGTTTTAATTCATTTAAAAGTATTTAGGCATTTTATAAATATGTGTTTATTTCACGATAATTATCTATGCAATATTTGACACGGTCCGAACCTTTTTGTTTTGAAATTTGAAAACTTTGTTTGTTTGCCAAAAATCCAAATTTGAATTCGAATCGTTTTGAACTAACGCGAGATTAGCGGCAGTAACGGAGGTGACATGGCGTCATAAGTAGAGATTACTGTAGCTTGATTATCCGGGCGTCACAAGAGACATCATAGATTACACCATATCTAATAAAGTACGGTTATGACGTTCAGACACACCATTACGCTGTAGTGTTCCAGGTGGCGTGAGTTGCGAAATTGTTCCACATTGTTTCAAATGAAGACCAAACTCGTAACTCAAATATTTGTTTCCGCCATCAGATCGTATAAACCCATCAGTATGGAGTTTCTTCATGTGCTTTACACCAATATGACCTAAAGGGTAGTGCCAAAAATAAGTTGCACTATCATTATTAACTTTGCATCTTTTGGCATCAATATTATGTGTATCACTGTGATCAAGATTCAGTAAACCATTTACATTGGATGTAAGACCAGAAGGTTTTATTCATGTAAATAGAACAACAATTATTCTCTATTTTAAATGAATAACCGTATCGCAATAAACATGATCCAATCATATTTATGCTCAACACAAACACCAAATAACATTTATTTAGTTCCAATACTAACCCTGAAGGAAAAGGGAGTGTGTGATGGTGATCTTATCAACCTTGGAATCACTTCCAACACACATCGTCACCTCGCCCTTAATTAGTCTCTGTTTATTTTGCAACTCCCGTTTTGAGTTAATACTCTTAGCAACTGAACCTAGTATCAAATACCGAGGGGTTGATATAAACACTAGTAAAGTACACATCAATAACTTGTATATAAAATATACCTTTGTTCACTTTGCCATCCTTCTTATCCGCCAAGTATCTAGGGCAGTTCCACTTCCAGTGACCATTTCCTTTGCAGTAGAAGCACTCAGTTTCAGGCTTGGGTCTAGATTTTGGCTTCTTCATGGGAGTGGCAACTTGCTTGCCATTCTTTTTGAAGTTCCCTTTCTTTCCCTTGCCCTTTTACTTGAAACTAGTGGTCTTGTCAACCATCAACACTAGATGCTTTTCTTGATTTCTACCTTCGCCGATTTCAAAGCATCGCGAAGAGCTCGAGAATCGTTTTTCATCATCCCTTGCATATTATAGTTCATCACGAAGTTCCAGTAACTTGGTGATAGTGACTAGAGAACTCTGTCAATCACTATCTTATATGGAAGATTAACTCCCACTTGATTCAAGCAATTGTAGTACTCAGACATTCTAAGCACATGCTCACTGGTTGAGCTATTCTTCTCCATTTTGTAGGCAAAAATACTTGTCAGGGGTCTCATACCTCTCGACTCGGGCATGAGTCTAAAATGCAAATTTCAGCTCTTGGAACATCTTATATGCTCCGTGGCATTCAAAATGTTTTTGAAGTCCTGGTTCTAAGCCGTAAAGCATGATGCACTAAACTATCAAGTAGTCATCATACCGAGCTTTGCCAAACGTTCATAACGTCTGCATCTACTCCTGCAATAGGTCCGTCACCTAGCGGTACATCAAGGACATAATTCTTCTGTGCAGCAATGAGGATAATCCTCAGATCACTGATGACCCACAAGTCTAGGGGATCTATCGTATCCTTTTCGATAAGTAAGAGTGTCGAACCCAACGAGGAGCAGAAGGAAATGATAAGCGGTTTTCAGCAAGGTATTCTCTGCATGCACTGAAATTATCGGTAACAGATAGTTTTGTGATAAGGTAATTTGTAACGGGTAACAAGTAATAAAAGTAAATAAGGTGCAACAAGATGGCCCAATCCCTTTTGTAGAAACGGACAAGCCTGGACAAACTCTTATATAAAGGAAAGCGCTCCTGAGGACACATGGGAATTAGCATCAAGCTAGTTTTCATCACGTCAATACGATTCGCGTTCGGTACTTTGGTAATTTGATATGTGGGTGGACTGGTGCTTGGGTACCGCCTTTCCTTGGCCAAGCATACCACTTATGATTAACCCCTATTGCAAGCATCCGCAACTACAATAGAAGTATTAAGGTAAACCTAACCATAGCATGAAACATATGGATCCAAATCAGCCCCTTACGAAGCAACGCATAAACTAGGTTTAAGCTTCTGTCACTCTAGCAACCCATCATCTACTTATTACTTCCCAACGCCTTCCTCTAGGCCCAAACAATGGTAAAGTTTCATGTAGTCGACGTTCACATGACACCACTAGAGGAGAGACAACATACATCTCATCAAAATATCGAACGAGTACCAAATTCACATGACTACTTATAGCAAGACTTCTCCCATGTCCTCAGGAACAAACATAACTACTCACAAATCATATTCATGTTCATAATCAGAGGGGTATTAATATGCATAATGGATCTGAATATATGATCTTCCACCAAATAAACCAACTAGCATCAACTAAAAGGAGTAATAAACACTACTAGCAACCCACAGGTACCAATCTGAGGCTTAGAGACAAAGATTGGATACAAGAGATGAACTAGGGTTTGAGAGGAGATGGTGCTGGTGAAGATGTTGATGGAGATTGACCCCCTCCCGATGAGAGGATCGATGGTGATGATTTTCCCCTCCCGGAGGGATGTTTCCCCGGCAGAACAGCTCTGCCGGAGCCCTAGATTGTTTCCGCAAAGGTTCCGCCTCGTGGTGGCGGAGTTTCATCTCGTGAGCTTGCTTATGATTTTTTCCAGGACAAAAGACTCCATATTCCCAAAGATGAGCATCAGAGGGCTGTCAGAGGGCCCTCGAGGCAGGGGGCGCGCCCAGGGGGGTAGGGCGCGCCCCCACCCTCATGGTTGGTGGTTGGCCCCCTCTGGTACTTCTTTCGCCCAATATTTTTTATATATTCTGAAACGTGCTCCTGTGAAATTTCAGGACTTTTGGAGATGTGCAGAATAGGTTTAATATTTGCTCCTTTTCCAGCCCAGAATTCCAGCTGCCGGCATTCTCCCTCTTCATGTAAACCTTGTAAAATAAGAGAGAAAAGGCATACGTATTGTGACATATTGTGTAATAACAACCCATAATGCAATAAATATCGATATAAAAGCACGATGCAAAATGGACGTATCAACTCCCCCAAGCTTAGACCTTGCTTGTCCTCAAGCGGAAACCGATATCGAAAAATATGTCCACATGATTAAAGATAGAGGTGTCGATAAAATAAAATACGGACATGAGGGCATCATGATCATTCTTACAACAGCAACATATATATATATATATATATATATATATATATATATATATATATATATATACATACATACATGCATACATAAACACTATTCTGATCACGGGATCAAAATAATATTCCGATCACAACCTGAACTGCCTGAGTAACGCGCCAGAACTTCTCTCTGTACGAACCCGACCTTCGGGCTATCTTCGCAACCGTGCTTTCTACCGCGAGTTTTTGTGGTTAGTCGTGTTCCATGTGATGTAAGTGTAATCTTCAAATGATTTTTAGCAACTAAATACTCGTTTTAGATAGGAATCTCGCTCATAGGCGGATTTTGCACTCGGGTCGTGAAGAACTCGCGTTTTTTGCGATTTTACTGCCTGAGTTGTTCGACCTGAACTTCCCCCTATGCTAGGTTGAACTTCCCACAACATTGCCCAAATAGGGCTTGCTATATACCGTTGGAAAGCTATGGACACGAGTATCATGACCCAAGTTAAATTTTTCGCAAAATGTAAGCGGTTTAAGATCAGTTTTGAAAACCGTTTTCTCTTCACACAAAAAACGTGAATCGTAATTTCGATCGCGTTTCTAAACCGTTTATCGGAATGAGGCATATAATATGGCGTTGGGAAGCTGCTGCAAAACCGCTCCTTCCACATGTTGAAAGTTTTTTAATTTCCCTATGGTTAAAGAGTAATTTGAAAAAACGTAAAATTTCGTAAACCGAATAGCTGAGTTCATTTTTTCGATGTCATTTCTAAACGGCTAATCCAATGGAGGCATATGATATAGCGTTGGAAAGCTTATGAAAATGCGCTACTTTTTCATCTTGAAAGTTTTTTTCTAATTTTGAATGGTTTAAGAGTAATTTAGAAAATGGTCCAAGTCTTACCGAGTTAATATTTTCGAGCTAATTTTTTAACCGTGCGTCCGAATGCCGCAAATGATATGGCGTTGGAAAGCTTGAACAAATGCGAAACTTTTTGGTATGTATTGTTTCTCCAAATTTTTTATGGTTTTAAGTCAGTTTCGAAAATGGCAAAAAACGTATTTTCGCCGTAATTTCTACAAACTTTATCGGAATTCGGCAAATAATATACTGTTGAAAAGCTACGGAAAATGCGAAACTTTTTCATGTTGATGGTTTTCTCTGATTCCCAGCCGTTTTCAAGTAATTCCGAAAACGGTGGGATCATTCGTTCTGCCTCTACCGCGAAACAGATTCTTCGAAAATACACCGCGTGAAGAACCTGAACTTCTCGGTGCGTGTACCTGAACTTCACTCTGTTTTTCACGTGATTTTTTTGCTCGTAGCTCTCCATCCACTCACGGGAATTGAGCGGGTGATATACCGATGGAAAGCTGCCGTAAACACGCAACTTTCCCGTGTTGATCATTCTTTCATACTCGTGACGATTCTAAAAGTTTTTCATCTGATATTCATTCAGTGTAGTAGGTGAACTTCCTGCTATTTTCGCGTTGAACTTATGTGACGTATTTTTCATTGTAATTTTCTCATCCATTCGTCGGTGTTACACAAATGATATTCCTTTTGTACAAATTTCTCTCATAATAAATTTTTAACTTTCTTCAACGAAGGACTTGAACTTATAACAACAAATCTTTTAGCCTTTGCTTTTTTATTCTTTTTTAATACAAAATGCACACCGTGTAGTACATGAACTTCTGGCAGTTATCAACCTGAACTTCTCTCGGTTACATGAAAATATTCGAGTTTTTATGAATTTTTAATCTGATTTTCTTAATCCTTTTTCATGAATTTTGAAGCGCTCTATTTTTAGAAGTTGAACTTCTTATTATTTTATTTTTGAACTTCTTGTTTCCATTCTTTAATAACGAGGAAATCTAAGTTTTTTTCTATAATCATCGAAGTTCTCCATCTTTTTAATATGGACTTCCTGGTTTATTTCTTAATCATTTTTATGAAATTTTGAAGCATTATATTTTTAAAAGTTGAACTTATTGTTTTTTATTTTTGAACTTCTTGTTTCCATTCTTTAATAACGAGAAAAATCTGAGTTTTCTATAATAATCGAACTTCTCCATCTTTTTAATATGGACTTCCTGGTTTTATTCCGTAATCTTTTTTTATAAAAATTTGAAGCGCTCTATTATTAAAAGTTGAACTTCTTGTTATTTATTTTTTAAACTTCTTGTTTCCATCGAGGAAAATCTGAGTTTTCTATAATCATCGAACTTCTCAATCTTTTTAATATGGACTTACGGGTTTTATTTCTTAATCTTTTTTATGAAATTTTGAAGCGCTCTATTATTTAAAAGTTGAACTTCGTGTTATTTAATTTTTGAACTTCTTGTTTACATTCTTTAATAAGGAGGAAAATCTAAGTTTTCTTTAGTAATAAGAATTTTTGAACTTTCGAGGGAATAGCACTTGAACATCTAGCAACAAATTATTAAACTTTGCCCTTTTTTTTATTTTTCATTATCCGAAATGCATAGCATGCAATACGTGAACTTCTAACAGTTATCAATTTGGACTTCTCTGTGTTTCGGTTTAAAAAAGGGAAAATTCTTTTAAAACTTTTTTTAGTTTTTCCTTTTTTTATTCGAACTTCTTAATTTTATTATTTAGTAACGCTAAAACATCTAAGTTTTTTACCTTCGAACTTCTCTCTTTTTTTACTTTGAACTTCTTAGAAAAATATGATTTTACATAAGCAAACAATTTTCTGGTTTTTTAATTTGTACTTCTAGTTTTTTTTATCTTCTCGGTTATTTGGAATTGAACTTCTAGGGTTGTCAAATTTGAATTTCTACATTTTATTTACATTCTCGGTTATTTCAAATTTTCTATTTTTTTGAAAATCCATTTTCTATAAACTTTTTTTGGACTGCTCTATTTATTCTTAGTTGGCCTTCTCTCTTATTTTTTAGAAACGAGGAAAATGTAACTTTTAAAAAATTTGGTTATTCTTTAGAAACGATAAAAATCCAAATTTTTTTAAAAAGAAACACGAGCAATTTCTTGTATATACTTTTTTTGATAACATCTCATTCACATACGAGAAAGTAGTGCCTTAGCTTAGCTTTGTTTTTTTAACAAATGAGAAATTTTTTCGAGCTCTTCATTGGAATTTTTCATTAAACAGATTGAGGGCATCAAAGTTTGCACACGCACACATAGTTTGAACTCTCTCAGGATCAATATAGGAACTTCTATAGTATTTTTTTTCACTAAAATCTGAGCTAGTGATTTTTGTTTTCTAACACACGATATGCAGCAAAATGTTATTTAAGTTAGCACTAACTTAAAAAAACTTTTAAGTGTTGGAACTAGTTACATTTTAAATGTTCACTAATAAAACAGGGAGTCGTTCACTGATAAAATATGTAGAGATATACGAACTAACGAAAACCATATGCCTCACGCATTCCTCCTTTCGTCAGGTAACTCAGTAGTCATCAAGTGTTGTTTTTCTTCGTCATTTTAACTTCTTCACTGGACTTCTCTCCATTTTTAATTAGAACTTCACCAATCGGTCACAAGAGCTCCATCCGTAGATGTTTGGGGGCACTGTCGGCTGTGGATTAGAATCAATTAGAGAGCGATAGGCAGAGAGAGAGAGAGAGAGAGAGAGAGAGAGAGAGAAGTAGCACCTCATGATAGATAAACAAAATTGTGATAACACACAACCAACAGAATTTGCTGCAGCACCGGAATGGGTGAAAGCAACTTTTTCCCACATGATTCCTTCCACTGTGATATTCAATGAAGTGCTGCAAATTTTCAGCCAACTTTGTTTTGTTCTTCAAAACACAAACAATCGAGCTGATGTGGCTGGGCAGGTTGAACTGAATTGAACTGACTGGAGGTGGTGGTAGCGCGGGGCATTGCGAAGCCAAACGCACCGCAACAACACCGTCGACCGTCAGGAGCTGCTGCGATACATCAGTGGACCTGTAGCAGTTTTTTCGATAAGTTCAGAGAAGTAAATTGGTAATCCATCAGTGCCCGGCTTCGAAGATCAACGTAATAAAGAAAGTTCTTGCCTCAAATCATGCATCGATGCACATATTCCTCCACCGCTACTTAAACAACTACTCCTGGTTTTCTCTTTGATGCTTCAGCCAAGGGCTTCCTGAACGTGCGACAATTACAATCTCTTCAGGATATTGTGCTCTAGTCCTGCAGATCATTTTTGAGGCAGGCGAGCTCCGGCTAGGCGCGGGGACACCGGCCTAAGATGGGTCAACTGGTGGCGTCGAAGCAACGACAGGTGACGACGGCGAGGAAGGAGAGGAAGTTGCAGATCACCGCCCTTCGACGGCACTTACCGGCTGCGGTGAACTTCCCAAGCCCCGAGGGGTGAACCGCTCCAGATCACGATGCGGGATGGGTCGCCGGAGAAGGGAGTGGTGGTGGCGCGCCTAGGAGAAGGTGGGATGGGGGCGGCGCCCGCAGCGACCGGAACGCCCCATGTGCTGCGGCGGCTGGGCCCGTCGGGAGGGGCTGTGCGTCGGTGCACCGGAGGAGGTGATCGAGCTGGGAGGAGGTGGGGGCAGCGTTGCGCTGGAGTAGGTGGTGGCGGCGGTGCGCCGGAGGAGGCGCGGCTCACCACGGACGTCGTTAACTTTCTGACTTGCCGCGCCATGACCACACACCACCGAGCAGCAGCTGCTGCAGCAGTGCTCGCCCTCGCCTCGCCGGGCTCCTCCACCGGCTCCGCCGACTCGGCGACCTGGCACCACCGAGCCCCGGCCACGCCACCACTGCTCCCGTTCGACAACAACGTTGCCGACAAGATGCTGCTGCTCGACATGCTCTCCAAGTACCAGGAAGCCACGCCCGAGGCCACGACAGCACTCACTCCACCGGAGGGCCGGTGAAGCAAGAGACGGCGGACGCAAGCAGCCGGCGCGCGTTCCGCGGAGTGCGCAAGCGGCCGTGGGGCGGCGTCGCGCCGGAGTAGGTGGCGGCGGCGGTGTGAGGAGGCGTGGGGGAGGTGGCGGCGCTCTGGGCAGGCAGCGGCGGCGGTGCGGCAGGATCCTGGGCAGGCAGCGACGGCGGCGCCGTGGGGGATCGGGAGAGAGTGAGAGGTGCGGGATTGGGGGTGGTGTTCTCCTTTTTTTTCTGCCTGCCGATTCGGGCCTTCGGGAGTTCAGGAACATCCAGTCGGGCCCTTATAGGGCTGACTGTGATCCAAATAGTTATTCTAATCCCAGGATTAGAATAGTGTCACTATATATATATATATATATATATATATATATATATATATATATTCATATGATTTCTTATGCTAAAGTAACAATTCATTCACAATTTCGAGTATGAATCAGAAACTTTATTAAGAACCAACAAACTATGATCTCGATCATTGCAGCAATTGCAATTTATCATAACATCGGAAAGAGTCAATATAAGAGCTTTTCAGGAAGTCCACATACTCAACTATCATTTAGTCTTTCACAATTGCTAAAACTCAGGATATACTTATGGGTATGAAGGTTTAATCGGACAGAGAGAAAGACAGGGGCTAATAGTTTTGCCTCCCAACCTTTTACCTCAAGGGTAATGTCAACAATAATAGTTCATGAAAACTCACATCGAATTAGCTATATATATCATGATCTTTCCAACACATTGTGCTTGCCAAAGGATAAAATGTAAAAAGGAAAGGTGAAGATCACCATAACTCTTGCATGAAGTATAAGACAAGAATAAAAGATATGCCCTTCGCAGAGGGAAGTAGAGATTGCCATGTGCTTTTATGGTTGGATGCACAAAATCTTAATGCGAAAGAACGTCACTTTATATTGCCACTTGTGATATGGACCTTTATTACGCAATCCATCGCTTTTATTTCTTCCACATCACAAGATCGTATAAAGCTTATTTTCTCCACACTAATAAATAATACATATTTAGAGAGCAATGTTTATTGCTTGCAACAATGACAACTTACTTGAAGGATCTTATTCAATCCATAGGTAGATATGGTGGACTCTCATGGCAAAACTAGGTTTAAGGATATTTGGAAGCACAAGTAGTATCTCTACTTAGTGCAAAGAATTTGGCTAGCATGAGGGGAAAGGCAAGCTCAATCATGTTGGATGATCCATGACAATGTAATTTATTTCAGATGTAAGAAAGCATAACCCATTACGTTGTCTTCCTTGTCCAACATCAACCTTTTAGCATGTCATATTTTAATGAGTGCTCACAATCATAAAAGATGTCCAAGATAGTATATTTATATGTGAAGACCTCTCTTTCTTTATTACTTCATATTAATTGCAACGATGACCAAAACTATGTTTGTCAACTCTCAACAACTTTTATTCATCATACTCTTTATATGTGAAGTCATTACTCTCCATAAGATCCATATGATCTCTTTATTTCTTTTTGTTCTTTCTCTTTTATTTTTATACCCCCAAGATCATAGCAAGATAATTAAGCCCTTGACTCAAAACTAATCTTTATTATATATAGATCACGGACTCGATTACATGGAAGGATCATAAAGCAAAACTCAAAACTAAATCATGCTAAAACTTTTATTCTACTAGATCAAGATATTACCAAAAGGACCGAACTAAGAAGAATGGTAAAGATAAAAGTGTGATGGTGATACGATACCGGGGCACTCCCCCAAGCTTGGCAGTTGCCAAGGGAAGTGCCCATACCAGTGTTTATGTCTCTTTCTTCGGAGGTGGTGATGATGGAGTTTTTGATGACGTAGGCTTCTTCCTTAATTTGTGCTTGAGGATAGAATTTTGCTCCCTTAGGTCATCGATCTCCTGCTCAAGATTTAATATCTTTTTGCATAGTTCCTGTTTGTTCTCCTACAAGAGGCGAAAAGGGATAAACTCGATCTTAGGTTTCTTTGCTCTATCAGGGAGGCTTGAATTTTTGAAATCCACATGCATGTCCCCAGGTTGAGGTAATGGGACTTCATCTTCATCTGAGCTCGTCTCCTCCTTTCCCCTAGGATCATAGTCTTCTTCTTCCTCCGTGGTCCAACCACAATGCTCCAAGTCCCCGTAGACCTTAGGATCTGCAAGGTAATCAGCCACATAGCTTTCTCCCTCCAAATCCTAGGACGACATATTGCTCTAATCTGCAGTAGGAATAGCTCGAAACAAAGACATGAGATATTTGCGTGGTACGGTGGTCAAAACCTTTGGGAGATTATATAATGAATTTATACCGACCAAAAGAAGTATCGTGCAAGAAAACTGAGTCCGAAGGGCACACGAGGTGCCCACGAGGCAGGGGCGCGCCCTCCACCCTCATGGATGCCTCGTGTCCTTTCCGGACTGCTTCTTATTTTCATATTTTCTTAAATATTCCAAAACGGAGAAAAATTGCCATTAGAACTATTTTAGAGTCGGTTTACTTACCGTACCACATACCTCTTCCTTTTCGGAGTCTGAAACGTTCTGGAAAGTGTCCCTTATATACTCCTCCCGGGTTACGGTTTCAGTAACATTAGTTTCAACATTTATAGGATTACCGGAGATAATAATGTTTGATTCTTTGACCGTTCACCACCCTCGGGTTTGTTCTTTCAAAGTTGTTGATTTTTATGGCATCGGAACGATAGACCTCCTTGATAATGTAAGGACCTTCCCATTTAGAGAGGAGTTTTCCTGTAAAAAATCTTAAACGAGAGTTGTATAACAAAACATAATCACCTACATTAAACTCATGTTTTTGTATCCTTTTATCATGCCATCCGTTAACCTTTTCTTTAAACAGTTTGGCATTCTCATAGGCCTGGGTTCTCCATTCATCAAGTGAGCTAATGTCAAAAAGCTTCTTCTCGCCGGCAAGTTTGAAATCATAATTGAGCTCTTTAATGGCCCAATATGCCTTATGTTCTAGTTCAAGAGGTAAGTGACATGCTTTTCCATAAACCATCTTATACGGAGACATACCCATAGGATTCTTAGATGCAGTTCTATAGGCCCATAATGCATCATCAAGTTTCTTGGACCAATTCTTTCTAGATCTATTAACAGTCTTTTGCAAAATTAATTTAAGCTCTCTATCACTCATTCTACTTGACCACTAGACTGTGGATGATATGGATATGCAATTCTATGATTAACATCATACTTTGCAAGCATTTTACGAAAAGCACCAAGAATAAAATGTGAACCACCATCAGTCATTAAATATCTAGGGACTCCAAACCTCGGAAAAATAACTTCTTTAAGCATCTTAATAGAGGTGTTATGATCAGCACTACTAGTTGGAATAGCTTCTACCCACTTAGTAACATAATCAACAACAACTAAAATATGGGTATACCCATTAGAGGAAGGAAACAGTCCCATATAATCAAAGCCCGAACATCAAATGGTTCAATAACAAGTGAATAATTCATAGGCATTTCCTGACGGCTACTAATATTACCAATTCTTTGACATTCGTCACAAGACAAGACAAACTTACGGGCATCTTTGAAGAGAGTAGGCCAATAAAAACCGGATTGCAATACCTTATGCGCAGTTCTATCTCCAGCATGGTGTCCTCCATAAGCCTCGAAAAGACACTTGCCTAGGATATGTTCCTGTTCATGCTCAGGTACACAACGTCTAATAACACCATCCACTCCATCTTTATAAAGGTGTGGGTCATCCCAAAAGTAATGTCTTAAATCATAGAAGAACTTTTTCTTTTGCTGGTATGTGAAACTAGGTGGTATAAATTTAGCAACAATATAATTAGCATAATCAGCATACCATGGAGCAGTACGAGAAGCATTTATGACAGATAATTGTTCATCAGGAAAGCTATCACCAATAGGTAGTGGGTCATCAAGAACATTCTCTAACCTAGACAAGTTTTCTGCAACGGGGTTCTCAGCTCCCTTTCTATCAATAACATGCAAATCAAATTCTTGTAGTAGGAGAACCCATCTAATAAGTCTAGGTTTAGCATCTTTCTTTTCCATAAGATATTTAATAGCAGCATGATCAGTGTGAACAGTTACTTTAGAATCAACAATATAAGGTTTAAACTTATCACAAGCAAATAAAACTGCTAAAAATTCCTTTTCAGTAGTAGCATAGTTTCTTTGGGCACTGTCTAGAGTTTTACTAGGATATTGGATAATATTTAGTTTCTTATCAACTCTTTGTCCTAAAACAGCACCTACAGCATAATCACTAGCATCACACATAATTTCAAAGGGTAAATTCCAATCAGGTCGCTGAAAAATGGGTGCAGAAATCAAGGCTTTCTTAAGTATTTCAAATGCTTCTACACAATCATCATCAAAGACAAAAGGAACATCTTTTTGTAAGAGATTAGTCAGAGGCCTAGAAATTTTAGAGAAGTCCTTAATGAACCTCCTATAAAACCGACATGACCAAGGAAACTTCTTATACCTTTAATGTCCTTGGGACACGACATCTTTTCAATAGCATCAACTTTAGCTTTATACTCTTCAATACCTCTTTTAGAAATTTTATGCCCCAAGACAATACCTTCATTAACCATAAAGTGGCACTTCTCCCAATTCAAAACAAGATTAGCTTCTTCACATCTCTGCAAAACTCGATCAAGGTTGCTTAAGAAATCATCAAAAGAAGTCCCATATATGGAGAAATCATCCATGAATACCTCAACAATCTTTTCACAAAAATCAGAGAATATAGCAGTCATACATCTTTGAAAGGTAGCAGGTGCATTACATAAACCAAAAGGCATACGTCTATAAGCAAAGGTACCGAAAGGGCAAGTAAAAGTGGTCTTTTCTTGATCCTCTTTTGACACAGGTATTTGAGAGAAACCAGAATAACCATCTAGAAAGCAAAAATGTGTATGTTTAGATAATCTTTCTAGCATTTGATTAATAAAAGGTAAAGGGTAGTGATCCTTTTTAGTAGCTTTATTTAGTTTGCGGAAATCAATTACCATTCTATAACCTGTAATAATTCTTTGTGGGATCAATTCATCTTTATCATTAGGAACAACAGCAATACCTCCCTTCTTAGGGACACAATGGATAGGACTTACCCACTGACTATTAGCAACGGGATAAATTATAACTGCCTCCAGAAGCTTTAGTATTTCTTTTCTTACCACTTCTTTCATCTTAGGATTTAACCGTCGTTGGTGATCAACAACCGGTTTAGCGTCTTTCTCCAATTTTATTTTGTCTTTGGAATAGAGTGGGACTCATGCCCTTAAGATCATCAAGAGTATATGCAATAGCGACGATGCTTCTTCAGAGTTTTCAATAATTTCTCCTCTTCCTGCTCTGAAAGGTTAGCACTAATAATAACAGGATATATCTTCTTTTCATCAAGATAAGCATATTTGACGGTATCAGGTAAAGGTTTAAGCTCAAACACGGGATCACCCTTTGGGTGGAGGAGGATCCCCTAGAATTTCAACAGGCAAATTGTGTTTCAAAATAGGTCCCTATTTAAAGAATACTTCATCTATTTCCCATCTTTCATTCATAAACATATCAAAGCCATGAGCTTCCATGGATGCTCACTATGGACCTGCGTTCACACATCCCATCTTTGTGCCCTCCTCGCCGACAACCGAGGCACGTAAGGTCAAGAGACTGTGACCTCGGATTCGGGCTTCATTGCAAGGTCGTATGGTTGCGTAGGCATGAGATCCGGCTTGGCAAAGGGTGATTTTTTTAAATGTCATCGGGAGGGGAGAGATTCCCCACCTGAGTATACATATATTTCAAAAGGAAGCAGACCTCAAAAGTTTATCATTAGGAGGCACGGCAATGGAAGCAAGACCAACAATTTCATCTTTACTAGGCAATTCTTTGTCATGGGGTTGTCTACGAGATTTAGCAAAATTAAAATCATGAGACATATCCCCTAAACCAATTGTAACAACATCCTTTTTGCAGTCTATCTTAGCATTAACAGTATTCAAGAAGGGTCTACCAAATATAATGGGACAAAAGTCATCTTGTGGGGAACCAAGAACAAGAAAATCAGCAGGATAGTTAACTTTCCCACACAAGACTTCAACATCTATAACAATCCCAACTGGTGAAATAGTGTCTCTATTAGCAAGCTTAATTGTAACATCTATCTCTTCTATCTCAGCAGGTGCAATATCATGCATAATTTCTTTATATAAGGAATGAGGTATTGCGCTTGCACTAGCACCCATATCACATAAGCCATGATAACAATGATCTCCTATTTTAACGGAAATAATAGGCATGCCTACAACGGGTCTATGTTTATTTTTAGTATCAGGTCTAGCAATTCTAGCAGCTTCATCACAGAAGTAAATAATGTGCCCATCGATATTATCGGCCAAGAGATCTTTAACTATAGCAATACTAGATTCAACTTTAATTTGCTCAGGGGGTGTAGGTGTTCTAGTATTAGTCTTACGAACCACAGTTGAAGCTTTAGCATGATCCTTTATTCTAATAGGGAAAGGTGGTTTCTCAATATAAGCAGTAGGAACAACATGATCAACATTATAAGTGATAGTATTTTCTTCAACTTTAATAGGTGCAACTACTTTTACTTCAATGGGAGGATTATATTTAAACCGCTTCTCCATAGGGAGAGATCAATATGAGTAGCGAAGGATTCACAGAAAGAAGATACTATCTCAGAGTCAAGTTTATATTTAGTGCTAAATTCACGAAAAACATCGGTATCCATAAAAGATTTAACACAATCAGACTTAGGTGTTATACCTGACTCCTTACCTTCATCGAGGTCCCAATCTTCAGAGTTGCGTTTAATTCTTTCCAATAAATCCCATTTGAATTCAATAGTCTTCATAAAAAAAGAACCAGTACTAGAAGTATTGAGCATGGAGCGATTACTGAGAGAAAGCCGAGCATAAAAATTTGAATAATCATTTCTCTTGAGAGCTCATGATTGGGGCATGAATATAACATTGACTTAAACCTCCCCCAAGCTTGAGCGATGCTTTCTCCTTCGTGATGCCAAAAATAATATATATAATTACAATCACGATGAACCAGATGCATAGGATAAAACTTCTGATGAAATTCCAATTTCAATCGTTTGTAGTTCCATGATCCAATATCATCACATAGCCTAAACCACGTCAATGCCTTTCCATTTAAAGATAAAGGGAAGTTCTTGATAACATCCTCGGGCATACCTGCAAGCTTAAACAATCCACAAACTTCATCCACATAGATTAAGTGCAAATCGGGATGCAATGTTCCATCTCCTCTAAAAGGATTAGCTAGTAGTTTCTCTATCATACCCGAAGGAATTTCAAAGTAAACATTTTCAGTAGGTTTAGTAGGTTGAGGAGCAACTCTTTGCTCTACTGTTCGAGGTGAAGATACCCCGAACAAGCCCCTCAAAGGATTATGTTCCATAGTAACAAGTGACAGTAAATTTCAGCACACTATATAAATTTTTCCTTACCAAATTCCACCTACCAAAGGCGCTTCACTCCCCGGCAACGGCGCCAGAAAAGAGTCTTGATGACCCACAAGTGTAGGCTATCTATCGTAGCCTTTTCGATAAGTAAGAGTGTCGAACCCAACGAGGACCAAAAGGAAATGATAAGTGGTTTTCAGCAAGGTATTCTCTGCAAGCACTGAAATTATCGGTAACAGATAGTTTTGTGATAAGGTAATTTGTAACGGGTATCAAGTAATAAAAGTAAATAAGGTGCAGCAAGATGGCCCAATCCCTTTTGTAGCAAAGGTCAAGCCTGGACAAACTCTTATATAAAGGAAAGCGCTCCCGAGGACACATGGGAATTAGCGTCAAGCTAGTGTTCATCACGTTCGTATGATCCGCGTTCGATACTTTGATAATTTGATATGTGAGTGGACCGGTGCTTCGGTACTGCCCTTCCTTGGACAAGCATCCCACTTATGATTAACACCTATTGCAAGCATCCGCAACTACAATAGAAGTACTAAGGTAAACCTAACCATAGCATGAAACATATGGATCCAAATCAGCCCCTTACGAAGCAACGCATAAACTAGGGTTTAAGCTTCTGTCACTCTAGCAACCCATCATCTACTTATTACTTCCCAATGCCTTCCTCTAGTCCCAAACAATGGTAAAGTGTCATGTAGTCGACATTCACATGACACAACTAGAGGAGAGACAACATACATCTCATCAAAAATATCGAACAAATATCAAATTCACATGACTACTTATAGCAAGACTTCTCCATGTCCTCAGGAACAAACGTAACTACTCACAAATCATATTCATGTTCATAACTAGAGGGGTATTAATATGCATAATGGATCTGAACATATTATCTTCCACCAAATAAACCAACTAGCATCAACTACAAGGAGTAATCAACACTACTAGCAACCCACAGGTACCAATCTGAGGCTTAGAAACAAAGATTGGATACAAGAGATGAACTAGGGTTTGAGAGGAGATGGTGCTGGTGAAGATGTTGATGGCCATTGACCCCCTCCTGATGAGATGATCGATGGTGATGATGATGGTGATGATTTCCCCCTCCCGGAGGGATGTTTCCCAATGAATACAGCTCACGGAGCCCTAGATTGGTTCCGCCAAGGTTCCGCCTCGTGGCGGCAGAGTTTCGTCTCGTGAGCTTGCTTATGATTTTTTCCAGGACGAAAGACCCCATATAGCTAAAGATGAGCATCAAAGGGCTGCCAGGGGGCCCATGAGGCAAGGGGCGCGCCCCCACCCTCGTGGATGGTGGGTGGCCCCCCTCTAGTACTTTCTTCGCCCAATATTTTTTATCTATTCTGAAACGTGCTCCCATGAAATTTCAGGACTTTTGGCGATGTGTAGAATAGGTCTCTAATATTTGCTCCTTTTCCAGCCCAGAATTCCAGCTGCTGGCATTCTCCCCCTTCATGTAAACCTTGTAAAATAAGAGAGAATATGCATAAGTATTGTGACATATTGTGTAATAACAACCCATAATGCAATAAATATCGATATAAAAGCATGATGCAAAATGGACGTATCAATCACGGACCTAGTCCGTATCATTGCTACTATCATCTTTCAACTTATTTTTTCTCTAGGAACATATCAAAAATAAACGGGGAGCTACATCGCGAGCTATTGATCAACAACATAGATATGCTAATACTATCAAGACTAAGTTCATGTTAAATTAAAGTTCAATTAATCATATTACTAAAGAACTCCCACTTAGACAGACATCCCTCTAGTCATCTAAATGATCACGTGATCCATATCAACTAAACCATGTCCGATCATCACATGAGATGGAGTAGCTTTCAATGGTGAACATCATTATGTTGATCATATCTACTATATGATTCATGTTCGACCTTTCGGTCTCAGTGTTCCAAGGCCATATCTGCATATGCTAGGCTCGTCAAGTTTAACCCGAGTATTCTGCATGTGCAAAACTGGCTTGCACCCTTTGTATGTGAACGTAGAGCTTATCACACCCGATCATCACGTGGTGTCTCAGCACGAAGAACTGCCGCAACGGTGCATACTCAGGGAGAACACTTATACCTTGAAATTTTAGTAAGGGATAATCTCATAATTCTACCGTCGTACTAAGAAAAATAAGATGCATAGAAGATAAACATCACATGCAATCAAAATAAGTGACATGATATGGCCATCATCATCTTGTGCCTTTGATCTCCATCTCCAAAGTACCGTTATGATCTCCATCGTCACCGGCATGACACCATGATCTCCATCGTCTTGATCTCTATCAACATGTCGTCACATGGTCGTCTCGCCAACTATTGCTTTTGCAACTATTGTTATCGCATAGCGATAAAGTAAAGCAATTATATAGCGCTTGCATCTTATGCAATAAAGAGACAACCATAAGGCTCCTGCCAGTTGCCGATAACTTTAACAAAACAAGATCATATCATACAACAATTTATATCTCATCACGTCTTGACCATATCACATCACAACATGCCCTGCAAAAACAAGTTAGACGTCCTCTAATTTGTTGTTGCAAGTTTTACGTGGCTGCTACGGGCTTCTAGCAAGAACCGTTCTTACCTAAGCATCAAAACCACACCGATTTTTTGTCAAGTGTGTTGTTTTAACCTTCAACAAGGACCGGGCGTAGTCAAACTCGATTCAACTAAAGCTGGAGAAACAGACACCCACTAGCCACCTGTGTGCGAAGCACGTCGGTAGAACCAGTCTCATGAACGCGGTCATGGAATGTCGGTCTAGGCCGCTTCATCCAACAATACCACCGAATCAAAGTATGACATGCTGGTAAGCAGTATGACTATTATCGCCCACACCTCTTTGTGTTCTACTCGTGCATATAACATCTACACATAGACCTGGCTCGGATGCCACTATTTGGGAATGCAGTATTTCAAAAAATTTACCTACGATCACGCAAGATCTATCTAGGAGATGCATAGCAATTTGCGGGGAGAGTGTGTCTACGTACCCTCGTAGACCGAAAGCGGAAGCGTTTAGTAGCGCGGTTGATGTAGTCGAACGTCTTCGCCATCCAACCGATCCAAGTACTGAACATACGGCACCTCCGCATTCAGCACACATTTAGCTCGATGACGTCCCTCGGTCTCTTGATCCAGTTGAGGCTGAAGGAGAGTTCCGTCAGCACGACGGCGTGGCGACGGTGATGATGAAGTTACCGGCACAGGGCTTCGCCTAAGCACTACGACGATATGACCGAGGTGTGTAACTGTGGAGGGGGGCACCGCACACGGCTAAGACAAATATTGGAGTGCCTTTGGGGTGCCCCCTGCCCACGTATATAAAGGAGGGAGGAGGAGGAGGCCAGCCTAGGAGGGGTGCGCCTATAGGGGGAGTCCAACTAGGATTCCCAATCCTAGTTGGAGTCCCCTTCCTTTTCAAAGAGGGGAAAGAGGGAAGGAGTAGGAGAGGGAGAAGGAAAGAGAGGGGGCGCCGCCCCTGAGGGAGTCATGGACTAAGGGGTCCCTGGGCGTCCGTCCTGTTGGACATGGGCCGGACTGTTGGGCTATGAAGATACAAGACTAAAGATTCTCTCACCCTTGTCCGGATGGGACTCTCCTTGGCATGGATGGCAAGCTTGACGTTCGGGTATGAAGATTCATTTCTCTGTAACCGACTTTGTACAACCCTAGTCCCCTCTGGTGTCTATATAAACCAGAGGGTTTAGTCCGTAGATGCAATCATAATCTTATAGGCTAGACTTCTAGGGTTTTAGCCATTATGATCTCGTGGTTGATCAACTCTTGTAACCCCCATACCCATCAATATTAATCAAGCAGGACGTAGGGTATTACATCCATCGAGTGGGCCTGAACCTGGGTAAAACTTCGTGTCCCTTGTCTCCTGTTACCATCAACCTCAGACGCACAGTACGGGACCCCCTACCCGAGATCCGCCGGTTTTGACACCAACATTGGTGCTTCCATTGAGAGTTCCACTATGTCGCTGTCAGAAGGTTTGATGGATCCATCCATCATCTGCAATGGTGCTGCCCTATTGGTGGTTTTTCTCCCGGGCCAGATCTTCGTATTCGGCGGCTTCCCACTGCGGGCCAACTCGCTTGGCCATCTGGAGCAGATCGACAGCTACGCCTCAGGTCACCTGATTAGTTTTGGAAACCTGGACTATGTCGCTGATATCCGAGGAGACTTGATCTTCCAAGGATTCACGACCCCAACCTCCGCTCTGGCCTTAGAGTCGGAGCGCCTCGCCAGTACCGAAGACTTTATTTCTAAACCCGCCGGACTATCTATGGCCACTAGGCCCAGTACGGGAGAGCCGGAGGAAGTAGTGTCATCGGCGTCCATCACCAAGCTGGACTCTTCCTCGGACGCCGGCTCCGAACTCTCGGAGCCAGCATCGTGTGAGCTCGGCCAAGGAATTCCTTTCCTGCCATACTCCATGAATTCTTTTCTCCCTCAACAAACCTCGCCTTTAAGCGAGGTTGTGTACTTGATGCGATCCCTCGCGATTACGGAGGAGCAACGTCCGAACTACGCCCAGCCCGGACTAGGGGCAGAGAGCGGGGAATTTTACATCCCACCCACCACCCACTTCATTGCCATAGTAGAGGACTTAACTGACTTGCTTGATTATGACTCCGAAGACATCGACGGTATGGACGACGATGCCGGAGAGGAGCAAGTCAAAAACCCGCCGTTTACCGGACGCTGGACGGCCACCTCTTCGTATGATGTGTATATGGTAGACGCACCAAAGGAGGGTGACAGCGATAAAGAGAAAGTTCCAGTAGAGGATAAACCTCCCAAGATACAACAAAAGCGCCGATGACACCGCTCTAAATCACGCCACAGCAAAGACAGCAATACCGGCACGAGAGAAAACAACACTCCGGACGAAGCCGAAGACCAAGAAAACCCCGTCTTGCAAAACTCTGAACAAGACAATTGGGGGGATGGGCGAGTTAGCCCTGATGAACAGGCTGCAAACGAAGACTCGGAGGACAGTAATTATCTTCCACCCTCCAAGGATGAGGCGAGCCTTGGCGACGAAGACTTTATCGTGCCTGAGGAACCTCTCGAGCAGGAGCACTTTAAGCAATAGCTAATAGCCACTACAAGGAGCCTGAAAAAGAAGCAGCAACAACTTCAAGCTAATCAAGATCTGCTCAACGATAGATGGACTGATGTCCTGGCAGCAGAAGAATATAGCCTCGAGCGCCCAACCAAAAGTTACCCGAAGCGTAAACTGCTACCTCAATTCGATGACGAGGCACTTCAGCCCGTACCATCAACGCGTAATGTGGCTGATCGACCACCACGTGGCCGGGACAAAATGGCAAATCAAGCCGAACACCAGCCTGTATTACATCGCCGTAAAGGCAGAGAAAAAACTACTCAGGGATACACGTATGATCTGTGGCAGGGCCTGAAGAATAAAGCAGGTCCGGCCAGATCGATCTACGGATCACGGGGGCGTGCCCCGACGCGCGACGACGGCTATCAAGCCGAACATGGCAAGCACAATTACTCCGAGCCGAAAATCGCAGGCGGACTCCATCCAAACTATGTCACGATCTGGCCCGATATAGAGGCGCCGCACACCCCCTCTGCTTCACTGATGAAGTAATGGAACATGAATTCCGAGAAGGGTTCAAACCCGTGAATATCGAATCATATGATGGAACCACAGATCCCGCGGTATGGGTTGAAGACTTTATTCTCCATATTCATATGGCCCGCGGCGATGATCTTCATGCCATCAAATACCTCCCCCTAAAACTCAAGGGGCCAGCCCGGCACTGGCTGAACAGCCTGCCTGAAAACTCCATTGGCAGCTGGGAGGACTTGGAAGAAGCCTTTTTGACAACTTCCAAGGTACATATGTTCGACCTCCGGATGCCGACGACTTAAGTCACATATTTCAACAGCCTGGAGAGTCAGCCAGGAAATTCTGGACTAGGTTCTTAACCAAAAAGAATTAGATCGTCGACTGTCCGGATGGCGAAGCCCTAGCGGCCTTTAAACATAGCATCTGGGACGAATGGCTCGCCCGACACCTCGGCCAAGAAAAGCTGAAGTCCATGGCATCCCTCACGGCGCTTATGACCCGCTTTTGTGTGGGCGAAGATAGCTGGCTAGCCCGTAGCAATAACAATGCAAGCGAACCTGGCACTTCAGAAGCCAGAAATAACAATGGCAAGCCCCGAGGCAATAGACACAAGCGTCGAAACAATGGTGACAATACTGATGACACGATGGTCAACGCCGGATTCAGTGGCTCCAAGTCCGGTCAACGGAAGAAGCCATCTAAAAGAAATAACCAGGGCCCTTCCAGTGGACCGCATACTCGATCGTCCATGTCAGATCCACGACACCCCTGATAAACCAGCCAATCATACTCACCGGAGTTGTTGGGTCTTCAAACAGGCCGACAAGCTAAATGTCGAAGACAAGGAGAAGGGGTCGCAAAGCGAGAATGACGACGAGGAGCCCCGTCCACCAAACACAGGGGGACAGAAGAAGTTTCCCCCTCAAATTAAAACGGTGAACATGATATATGCTACCCATATCCCCAAGAGGGAGCGCAAGCGCGCGCTCAGGGACGTCTATGCGATAGAGCCAGTTGACCCAAAATTCAACCCATGGTCGTCATGCCCGATCACCTTTGATCGCAGGGACCACTCTACCAGCATCCGTCATGGCGGTTTAGCCGCACTGGTCCTCGACCCAATAATTGATGGATTCCACCTCACACGAGTCCTCATGGACGATGGCAGCAGCCTCAACCTCCTCTATCAGGATACAGTGCGCAAAATGGGCATCGGTCCATCAAGGATCAAGCCCACCAAAACTACCTTTAAAGGAGTTATACCAGGTGTAGAGGCCCGCTGCTCGGGCTCAATCACATTGGAGGTCGTCTTCAGATCTCCGGACAACTTCCAAAGCGAAGAGTTAATCTTCGATATCGTCCCCTTCTGCAGTGGCTATCACGCACTGCTCGGACGAACCGCGTTTGCCCGATTCAATGCGGTGCCGCACTATGCTTATCTCAAGCTCAAGATGCCTGGACCACACAGTGTCATAACAGTCAATGGAAACACGGAGCGCTCCCTCCGTACTGAGGAGCACACCGCGGCCCTGGCAGCAGAGGTACAGAGCGGCCTTTACAAGCAGAACCTTAATTCGGCGGCCATACTCCCGGACACCCTCAAACGAGTCCACACTACTCTGCGGCAGGACATTCCAGCTCGTCAGGAGCTCGATTAGCAATTCGAACTCTGCCTCAGTCCCAACCAAGTGGCGGCATACGTACCGCGTGCACATAACTACGCACTAAAAATACCATGGGCAGAGACGGAGGCATAACCATACTGTGGTCCACCATATGGCTCGACCTTCCTCGGACACACATACTTTTACTTTTCTTTTTATCCTTTTCAGGTTTCTTTTCCGCAGGCCCCTCTCGACGGCCTCATAATCCGTCCTTTCGAAGGACGGATATACCAAGGTGGCAAGTAGCACAGACGTGTGGGGGAATCTCTAGATGTTCTTCTCAATGATCATTCTACCTGCTTTCAGGGCCCGTACGCAGCTCCTCCTTGGTCTTGGCATGTTAAATAGCCATTGTTGCTTATCGCACTATTTGTACAAAATACGCTTTGACGTATTAATCAAACTATAATGGAAACAGTTTGCGGCCGAACTTTTGCGGCACTATCTTGCTACTTCATTTTTTCTTGATAATCTTATCAATTGCACTCGTACAATTTGGTATGCATTAAATCGCCAGGAGCTTTAATATGCTCCATTCTATTGCAACAAAGTCCGAACACTTTTATAGAACAGTTCGGCACCCTGAATTTCAGCATTATATGCATTGGCTCCGAATCATGTCTTTGGTTAATAGTTGGGTTGCCCGGCTCCTGTGCTTACTACCTTACGTTCCGCTCTATCGGCTAGGGTAGTAAAGGAAGAAGTATTGCGATTGTGTCCTGGTTTATCCGGATAAGCACCTCAGTAGAGAAAGCCAAAAACTGACTGTCATGATGCGGCGTGAGCTGGTCAGCTGTTCGGAGGTTAGAAATCTTTTGCGATTTTTTCCGCATTATGCGACGAATCGGTCTTTACCCGATCAGGTGTTTACAGCACCCTAGTTCGGATTCACAAATACTAGGGGCTGCGCCTAAAATTCTATTGTCAAACTCCTATGGCTAAGTGAGGGTGATAAAGCCACATATTCCGATTGCATGGTTCGTTGCGCTAAACACCTCCTTCAAGGACCAAACTTTTGGATAAAGAGTGTTTTAGATTCATCCCGAATACCCCCATACTACCTACGTGGGAGCTGAAGCCGACGACTGGCCAACTCTCAGACTTAATAAAACGGCCGCACAGGAGGTAAAATTTTAAATAATAAACAACAAAGCATTATATTACACATCATTCTTGTTTTTATCATACATGGCGGGATAACATGAAGGTACTCATTCAAATATAATGTCTTTTGAGCACTGGCCCTCTACAATGCGGGATCCCTTGAGGACATCATCAAAATAGCGCTCCGGCGTGCGGTGCTCCTTGCCAGCGGGCGGTCCCTCGATCGCGAGTTTGATGGCGTCCATCTTCGCCCACTGTATCTTGACACGGGCGAAGGCCATCTGCGCACCCTCGATGCAGACTGACGCTTGATGACATGCAGACGGGGGCAGGCATTAACCAGCCGCTTCACGAGCCCGAAGTAGCTGCTGGGTATGACTTCGGCAGGCCATAGCCGGATTATCAAATCCTTCATGGCTAGTTCAGCCACCCTATGCACTTCGACCAGCTATTTTAGCTGATCGCTAAAGGGCACCGGATGTTCTGGCGCAAGGTATTGAGACCAGAACAGCTTCTCCATCGAGCTCCCCTCTTCGGCTTGGAAGAACTCTGTAGCGTCGGCAACACTGCACGGTAGATCTGCAAACGCCCCTAGAGAACTCCAAATCTGGGTCAGTAAGAGGAACCTTTTCTTCACATACTTGCTCTACATAATAAAGGCCTTACCAGCCATGATTTTTCTGGCCTCTTGGATCTCCTGGAGGGCTCCTTGGGCTTCGGCCCGGGCATCTTGTGCACTTTGGCGGGCCTTGGCAAGTTCGGAGTCTCGATCCGCAACGTGGCGCTCCAAGGACTCGCATTTCTGCACAGCGTCCAAGAGCTCCTGCTGGACCTCGCCAACCCTGGCCTCGTGTTTCTCACGAGCGGCTTGTTCCTTCACCGCTCTCTTCTCAGCCTCGGCCAGCGCCTTCTTGAGGGCCTCCACCTCGGTATCCATCCCTAATAATAAATATCATGACACTAGGGTCAGTACAAATCATCCATCCTTTCCGGATATACACAAGGACATTGCATACCTTGTTTATCTTCTAGCTGCTTTTTTACACGGCCGAGTTCTCCCTCGGACCACTCCAGCCTCTACTTCAGTCCGGAGACTTCAGCAGCATGAGAGGTCGCGGCTAGCAGCGATGCCTTCTTATTCACATAGACATATATGGTTAGTCTCCTGCGAAAAACTATTTGATCCTCTGTTCGGCTATTCTTTCCGAACACCGGACAGAGTCTCAGGGGCTACCGTCTATATTGTGACTTTCTTTTTTACGTCGCTTACCTCAAAGCCTGTCAGAAGTTGGGTACAGGATTTGGTCAGTCCGCTCTTAACGGACTGAACCCTTTCAATCACCGTACCCATGAGGGTGCGGTGTTCTTCCACGATAGAAGCGCCTCTTAGCGCTTCCATTAGAGTATCTTGTGCCTCTGGATGGACAGAGGTCGCCTGTGGGATAGGTGCACCTCCTTCTTTCGAAGGAGGTTACCTGCTTGATTCCGGAGCCGTATGGTCCTCTGGAACAATATTTGGCTAGGGCCGCATTGGATATGGCCCCCATCGCCAGTCTCCAGGGGGATTTCCTCCCCCAGGTGTCCGGCAGCCGAGGTTTTGCCCTCCAGCGCCACCTTAATGGCCCTCTGCGCCTCTCCCTGGCTCGTAAAGGTCCTTCGGGACACCGCCTCGGCGTCGTCCGTGGCCTTGGGAGAGGTGGCTGTCGGCAGCAAATCGCTGTCCATAGCCTTTGGATCCAGCGAACCTCTCGATGAGGATCGGTGGGAACTGTCGTGGGCTAGACTGCAGCACGTGATTCAACACATCAGAATTACGAAATAAGAGAGTCGGGCATATAAGTGCGTCAGAGCCTTTGAATACTTACGATCCGGCCGGGGGCTTCTCCCTGGGGCGCCACTCCGAGCTATTGTCGGTGTCCAACGCGGTGTGGTCGGCGAGGGAAGTTTTCCCCCTCTTGGACGCTTCGGCCTCCAGACACGTGGAGGCCGCCCTTTTCTTCCTTCCCCCCGCAGGGGGGAGTTGCTTTCTTCCTCTTCCTCCTCCTCATCGTCGGTGGCAGGTGAGGACTGGGTCTCAATGTCTTTGCGCGTCATGTCCGAAGTGCCCTTGTGACGGAGGCCACCTCTGGCCCCCTTGGCCTTCTTCTCCGACGCCTGATAGGGCACCGGAACCAGCATCTTTGTCAGAAGAGGAATTGCAGGGTCTTCGGGCAGCGGAGCTGGACTCTTTATCAACGCCGCCTTCTTCGTCCAGTTCTAAAAAATATATACAAAGACAGGGAAGATTAGACATACCCCTCGAATATGTGAGTAAAGGATACACCTTGAAAACGCAAGAAAACTTACCGGACTGGCGGGGTGTGTCAGTTTGTACCCACGGTCTTCAGTCTCCTTCGGCCATGTTTTGTCGGCCTTGAAGAGCACCTTCCAAATACCTTCGTGTGTAACGCTGAAGAAGTGTTGCAGGGTCTGGTGCTTAGCCGGATCGAATTCCCACAAATTGCAGGTCCGGCTTTGGCATGGAAGGATCCTGCGAAAGAGCATCACCTGGATCACATTGACAAGCTTGATGTTCTTGTCGACCATGCTCTTTATGCGCGTTTGCAGCGCTGTCAGCTCGTCCGACGAGGCCGGTCTAGGCCCTTCTCTAACCAGGAGGTGAGCCGCATTGGGGCCCCGGACCTGAACTCGGGGGCTTCGGCCCAGGTGGTGTCGGGCTCTGTGACATAGAACCACTGTTTTTGCCACCCTTTGACAGTCTCCACGAAAGTGCCTTTGGGCCACACGACATTGGGCATATTGCTCAGCATGGCACCTCTGCACTCAGCGTGTTCGCCGTCTACCATCTTCGGCTTCACATGAAGATCTTCAGCCACAATCCGAAGTGGGGTGAGATGCGGAGGAAGGCCTCGCACACGACAATAAATGCCGAGATGTTGAGGAAGGAGTTGGGGGCCAGATCGTGGAAATCCACCCCATAATAGAATATAAGTCCCCAGACAAATGGGTGGAGTGGAAACCCCAGCCCGCGGATGAAGTGGGGGATGAAAACTACCCTCTCTTGGGGCTCCGGGGTTGGGACGATCTGTCCCTCGGACGGCCGATGGGCGACTTCCTTGGCCAAATATCCGGCCTCCTGGAGCTGTGTGATGTCCTTCTCCTTGAGAGAGGACACCGTCCACTTGCCTTGCGCTCCAGATCCGGACATGACTGGAGTACTGTTTGGAGGCAGAAAGGATGAGGACTTGGGCGCTGGAGCTCGAGAACTGATGGGCAGAGAGAGAGAGAGAGAGAGAGAGAGAGAAGGTGTGGGTGAAAGGGGGTGAGTCCTTATCCCTTTATAAAGGCAGCGAATATCAAGCGCCTCCCCACTAGCCTTAAAACTCGCCTGTTCCCCAAGGGCCGTGCAGGTGGCACGGTTGGATTACCCACGCCCGTATTGATGAGAATCCCATAATAAGGGGACACGATCTCTGCTTTGACAAGACGTGCCAATAAAGCAGCATCTCGAAATATGAAGCGACAGGCCGAAAAACGGTTCGATAATGACCGGGTGGTGATCAGCGGATTGGACTCGTGAAATATTATACTCTCTGTGGTTGTGTGTGGTGCTTGTTTTGCAGAGCAGGACACGTTCTGTGTGTTCGAAAGCTATTTTGAAGTGTTCGGAGGAGGAACCCGCCTTCAATGCCTAAGACAATCTGCGTGCCGGACACCTCGTCATTGAAGCCTGGTTTAGGGGCTACTGAGGGAGTCCTGGACTAAGGGGTCCTCGGGCGTCCGACCTGTTGGACATGGGCCGGACTGTTGGGCTATGAAGATGCAAGACTAAAGATTCTCTCACCCGTGTCCGAATGGGACTCTCCTTGGCGTGGATGGCAAGCTTGGCGTTCGGATATGAAGATTCCTTTCTCTGTAACCGACTTTATACAACCCTAGTCCCCTCTGGTGTCTATATAAACCGGAGGGTTTAGTCCGTAGAGGCAATCATAATCATATAGGCTAGACTTCTAGGGTTTTAGCCATTACGATCTCATGGTAGATCAACTCTTGTAAACCCCATACTCATCAATATTAATCAAGCAGGACGTAGGGTATTACCTCCATCGATAGGGCCCGAACCTGGGTAAAACTTCGTGTCCCTTGTCTCCTGTTGCCATCAACCTCAGACGCACAGTTCGGGACCCCCTACCCAAGATGCACCGGTTTTGACACCGAAAGCCCCCACCCTAGTCCAATTCGGACTTGCCATGGGGGGGGGCAACCATTGAGGCCCTTCTCTCCTTTCCCGTATGGCCCATTAAGGCCCACTACTTCCCCCGGCGAATTCCCGTAACTCTCCGGTACTCCGAAAAATACCCGAATCACTCGGAACCTTTCCGATGTCCGAATATAGCCTTCCAATATATCGATCTCTACCTATCGACCATTTCGAGACTCCTCGTCATGTCTGTGATCTCATCCGGGACTCCGAACTACCTTCGGTCCTCAAATCACATAACTCATAATACAAATCGTCATCGAACATCAAGCGTGCGGACCCTACGAGTTCGAGAACTGTGTAGACATGACCGAGACACATCTCTGGTCAATAACCAATAGCGGAACCTGCATGCTCATATTGGCTCCTACATATTCTACGAAGATCTTTATTGGTCAAAACCACATAACAACATACGTTGTTCCCTTTGTCATCGGTATGTTACTTGCACGAGATTCGATCGTCGGTATCATCATACCTAGTTCAATCTCGTTACCGGCAAGTCTATTTACACATTCCGTAATGCATCATCGCGCAACTAACTCATTAGTCACATTGCTTGCAAGGCTCATAGTGATGTGCATTACCGAGAGGGCCCAGAGATACATCTCTGATACACGGAGTGACAAATCCTAATCTCGTTCTATGCCAACTCAACAAACACCACCGGAGACACCTGTAGAGCATCTTTATAATCACCCAGTTACGTTGTGACGTTTGATAGCACACAAGGTGTTCCTCCGTTATTCGGGAGTTGCATAATCTCATATTCAGAGGAACATGTATAAGTCATGATGAAAGCAATAGCAATAAAACTAAACAATCATTTATGCTAAGCTAACGGATGGGTCTTGTCCATCACATCATTCTCTAATGATGTGATCCCGTTCATCAAATGACAACACATGTCTATGATCAGGAAACTTAACCATCTTTGATTAACGAGCTAGTCAAGTAGAGGGCATACTAGGGACACTCTGTTTTGTCTGTGTATTCACACATGTACTAAGTTTCCGGTTAATACAATTCTAGCATTAATAATAAACATTTATCATGATATAAGGAAATATAAAACAACTTTATTATTGCCTCTAGGGCATATTTCCTTCAGCGTTTGACTCATATTATGCAATTAAGAAGAAAACCACTAGAAAATATGGTACTTGTGCGGTGAAAGCTTGATATGCACAAGGCCAACGATAGAATGTAGTGGACCTTCTTGGAGGCATTTTTTATGTTTGGGATCGTTATGGAATGTGTTAGATTGATGAAATACTTGGTACAAGTGAATTTTGAGCTAACTGGTTATTTTGTTCCTTCCAGGGAACTCGGACAGGGCGACCCCCTATCATCGTACTTGTTCTTGCTCTATGCCGAGGGTCTGTCAAGCCTGATTATGCATGAGGAGGAGGCTTGAAATCTGTTGGGAGTCAAGGTTGCCGTGATGCCCCTTCGGTCTCTCCTCTTCCATTTGCGGATGGTTGCTAATGTTATGCAAGATGATGCCACCAAATCAACCAGCCTCTGATGAGCACTTACTGATTGTTGGGTGGCCCAAGGCCAGATGGAGTGTGTGGCCAAAGCTATTTTACCTTCTTCAGCCCATGCGCCCCTATCGAAACAAGGGTGGAAGTATGTGAAGGAAATATACCCTAGGGGCAATAATAAAGTTATTATTTATTTCCTTATTTCATGATAAATGTTTACTATTCATGATACAATCTCTTATTTACTAATTGGAGGCACCTTTTAAGCCTCCATGTTAATCCACATATGCAAGATTAATTTAGCCATTTGATTTTAAAATTGATGGCCAAGATCTAATTAGCAGGAAAACAAAAATCCATATGTACGTAAATGGATTGGACCTACACGTATACAGAAATAAAAAAATAAGCACCACGTCTTCAAGGGATTAAACCCATACATACCAAAAAAAAAGGTGACGTGCACACAGGAAAAAGACCTCTCACCACGTACATGTAAAATATAAACTCAAAGTGCGAATCAACCTGTGGTTGAGTTGGTTAGGTGGACAGTGGTATCCCCAATCCACCAGGGTTCAAATCCTGGTGCTCGCATTATTCCTGGATTTATTTCAGGATTTCCGTCGATTCGCTTTCAGTGGGAGGAGACGTTCCCGAGTGTATGCGCGTGTATGTGAGCGCTTATGTCTGTACTGATGCTAAAAAAAATAAACTCACACGTCATACGAAATAGTAGTACTTAATCTGCACCACCTACGTTCAGAAAACAGAGTCCAGTGTTAAAAAAACAAATAGACCCTGGAGCACCCACGTCTAATCTAAGATTTAAAGAAACAAGCTGCAAACGAAAATAAATTGACACGCTTTTTTGGACAAAAAAACAGACACGTACAACCAATACTTTTCATATACCACGTAAGTAACACACCATATTTCCCAATTCCCAAGAAAACAAAAATGCGTGCATATCTGCTCAAAGGAAAGAAAGTTATATGGAGTCCTAAAGCGTCACGTTCAAGAATGAGTGGAAAAAAGTCTTCGGCACATGCATGAAAAAATAGTCAGGAAATCCCACGTCCAAGATTTCAAATGGAGAAAAACGATTTTTCTTTAGAAAAATTATGACAGTCACGTACAACCAAATAGTCTTCGTACATAACATATAAGAGAAATCACATGTCACAATTCCAGAAGAAAACAGAAAATACATACATGGCGGCTCAAAGGAAATAAGATGATCCATACAAGTAAGGAGTCATGGACCGTGACGTCAAAAAATGAGCCTATCCCTGATTTAATTAAAAGCAAATTTCAAGCCCACTGTAAAAAATAATATAAAGCAACGATATAATAAATCTAACATGAACATGCTAAAAAATATATAAACTCAAAGTTCAAAAAGAAAAAACTCACGCGTCATACAAAATAGTAGTACTTAATCTGCACCACCTACGTTCAGAAAACAGAGTCCCGTGTTAAAAAAAACAAATAGACCCTGGAGCACCCACGTCTAATCTAAGATTTAAAGAAACAAGCTGCAAACGGAAATAAATTGACACGCTTTTTTGGACAAAAAAACAGAGACACGTACAACCAATACTTTTCATATACCACGTAAGTAACACACCATATTTCCCAATTCCCAAGAAAACAAAAATGCGTGCATATCTGCTCAAAGAAAAGAAAGTTATATGGAGTCCTAAAGCGTCACGTTCAAGAATGAGTGGAAAAAAGTCTTCGGCACATGCATGAAAAAATAGTCAGGAAAACCCACGCCCAAGATTTCAAATGGAGAAAAACGATTTTTCTTTAGAAAAATTATGACAGTCACGTACAACCAAATAGTCTTCGTACATAACATATAAGAGAAATCACATGTCACAATTCCGGAAGAAAACAGAAAATACATACATGGCGGCTCAAAGAAAATAAGATGATCCATACAAGTAAGGAGTCATGGACCTTGACGTCAAAAAATGAGCCTATCCCTGATTTAATTAAAAGCAAATTTCAAGCCCACTGTAAAAAAATAAGATAAGCAACGATATAATAAATCTAACATGAACATACGAAAGTCTCTCTTTAATGGCTTCCAGGTATCATCACCGCTAAGGTCACTAATTCAATATTTTAAATCTCCTAATTGTACTATAGGTAGGAACATTTGTAGAAATTCCCACACATCAAAACTTATTTTCGAACCTAAACATATTAATAAATATGAATTGAACGAATACCATTCTTTTCTTCTGAAAGGGGTTGGCATGCAGACTGTTGTGTATTTCAAACAGGGACAGTTCGCAGTTTAATTTGATGCTAGCTAGGATACATTTTTAGTTCCCACAATGAAAAAAGAGCATGCATTGCAATTTCCACAAAATCGAAAACCAATTGCACGTTCTCCTGAACAAGTAAAATGACATACAAATAAGGTTTCCTCAAGCCTCGCATAAAAAATAGAGCCTATGCCGGTTGAAAATAAGATTCAATTCCAACATAAAAAAGAAGGCTTATCCAGGATAAAAATATTTCAGACGTGAGCATACAAAAATCCCTTATTGCTTCCTTATATCACGTCTGCTAATGTGATTAATTTACCTCAAATCACCTAACCATAACACAAGTAAGAAAATATGCATACATTACCACGAATATTAAGAAATCATATACGAACACGAAACTATTAATAATATCAATCGAAGGAATACCATTGCCTTTTGTGCTAATATACGGTTGGCAAGGCACACTCTTGGTTATTTTAAATAGGGATATTTGACAATCACATCCATCATTTTTTGGGGTAAAATAACGTTCCAAGTATCACAAAGCTCTCTACTATTGAATCTTATGCTAGATAGATACATTCTTAATTAAATATAGCATTGTTTTGTTATTTTCAATGCCAAGGCGGGATAACTTCTCAATGCTTTTAGAAGTAATAAAAAATATTTAAATGTTATGAGTAGCATTATAGTAGAGGTAAATATATACAACAACCTCGACAAGTAATACAACCTTAACTAATGAACTCCAATAGTAAATGGATATATCCACCTAATAGCTGTAGTGACTAGAATTTCTTTAGCCTCTCACACCTAATTTTTTTAGCAGTGGGCGTGTGTAATGTATCTTTCGCGCAACTTTTGTTGACCTATGTTAGATATGCTACAATGTAGATCAAACAAGACACAAAGATGTGTATCTTGCAACCATGACATGGATGCCTCATTCAGACCAGTGATGGTGGTTTGTGCAAGATAAATGGTAAATCAGATGCACTAAATCCAATAATTAAGCTGGCAATACATGTGGTAGTATCTGTTATCATTGTTTCAATAACTTAGCATATGTTTAGTTGTATGATATATGCAATTTAAAATATTCAAATTTTACATGTTAATAGATTTTTAATAACAATTAAATATACAAATAATAGCTAGGCCGTGCAGGTGCACGGGTTGATGACTAGTTGTATTAATTGGAAACATAATACATGTGTGAATACATAGACAAACATAGTGTCACTAGTATGCCTCTACTTGACTAGCTCGTTAATCAAAGATGGTTGAGTTTCCTAGCCATAGACATGAGTTGTCATTTTATTAACGGGATCACATCATTAGGGGAATGATGTGATTGACTTGACCCATTCTGTTAGCTTAGCACTTGATCGTTTAGTATGTTGCTATTGCTTTCTTCATGACTTAAACATGTTCCTATGACTATGAGATTATGTAACTCCCGTTTATCGGAGGAACACTTTGTGTGCTACCAAACATCACAACGTAATCGGGTGATTATAAAGGTGCTCTCTGGTGTCTCCGAAGGTACTTGTTGGGTTGGCGTATTTCGAGATTAGGATTTGTCACTCCGATTGTCGGAGAGGTATCTCTGGGCCCACTCGGTAATGCACATCACTATAAGCCTTGCAATCATTGTAACTAATGAGTTAGTTGCGTGATGATGTATTACGGAACGAGTAAAGAGACTTTCCGGTAACGAGATTGAATTAGGTATTGAGATACCGATGATCGAATCTCGGCGAAGTAACATACCGATGACAAAGGGAACAACGTATATTGTCATGCGGTTCGATCGATAAAGATCTTTGTAGAATATGTAGGAGCCAATATGGGCATCCAGGTTACGCTATTGGTTATTGACCAGAGAGATGTCTCGGTCATGTCTACATAGTTCTCGAACCCGTAGGGTCCGCACGCTAAACATTCGTTGAGGATATAGTATTATATGAGTTATGTATGTTGGCAACCGAATGTTGTTCGGAGTCCCGGATAAGATCACGGACATGACGAGGAACTCCGGAATGGTCTGGAGATAAAGATTGATATATGGGATAATAGTGTTTAGTTCCGGAAGGGTTCCGGAATTCACCGGAAGAGGTTCCGGATGTTCCCGAAATGTTTGGGAACGAGAACACTTTATTTGGGCCAAAGGGGAATGCCCACAAGGTTTTTGGAAAGCGCAAAAGGAAGTTTTGCGGAATCCAGGGGCTAGACGCCAGGGTTCCTGACATCTGGGTCCAGACGCCGGGATCCCTGGCGTCTGGCCCTGGAGTCCGAGAAGGACTCTTGCCTTTCTGGTGAAACCGACTTTGTGGAGGCTTTTACTCCAAGTTTCGACCCCAGGGCACAACATCTAAATAGAGGGGTAGGGCTAGCACCCAAGACACATCAAGAAACACATAGCCGTGTGCTGGCAACCCCGTCCCTTATAGTTTATCCTCCGTCATAGTTTTCGTAGTGCTTAGGCGAAGCCCTGCAGAGATTGTTCTTCACCAACACCGTCACCACACCGTCGTGCTGTAGGAACTCATCTACTACTTCGCCCCTCTTGCTGGATCGAGAAGGCGAGGACGTCGTCGAGCTGAACGTGTGCTGAACGCGGAGGTGCCGTACGTTCGGTACTTGATCGGGACGGATCGTGAAGGTGTACGACTACATCAACCGCGTTGATAAACGCTTCCGCTTACGGTCTACGAGGGTACGTAGACAACACTCTCCCCTCTCGTTGCTATGCATCACCATGATCTTGCGTGTGCGTAGGATTTTTTTTTTTGAAATTACTACTTTCCCCAACAGTGGCATCGGAGCCAGGGTTTATGCGTAGATGTTGTATGCACGAGCAGAACATAAGTGAGTTGTGGGCGATAGAAGTCATACTGCTTACCAGCATGTCACACTTTGGTTCGGCAGTATTGTTGGATGAAGCGGCCCAGACCGACATTACGCGTACGTTTACGCGAGACTGGTTCTACCGACGTGCTTTGCACACAGGTAGTCAAGTGTCAGTTTCTCCAACTTTAGTTGAACCGAGTGTGGCTACGCCCGGTCCTTGAGAAGGTTAAAACAACACAAACTTTACGAACTATCGTTGTGGTTTTGATGTGTAGGTAAGAACGATTCTTGCTCAGCCCGTAGCAGCCACGTAAAACTTGCAACAACAAAGTAGAGGACGTCTAACTTGTTTTTGCAAGGCATGTTGTGATGTGATATGGTCAAGGCATGATGCTATATTTATTGTATGAGATGATCGTGTTTTGTAATCGAGTTATCGGCAACTGGCAGGAGCCATATGGTTGTCGCTTTATTGTAAGCAATGCAATCGCTTCAGAATTGCTTTACTTTATCACTAAGCGGTAGCGATAGTCGTAGAAGCAATAGTTGGTGAGACGACAAAGATGCTACGATGGAGATCAAGGTGTCGTGCCGGTGACGATGGTGATCATGACGGTGCTTCAGAGATGGAGATCACAAGCACAAGATGATGATGGCCATATCATATCACTTATATTGATTGCATGTGATGTTTATCTTTTATGCATCTTATTTTGCTTAGATCGACGGTAGCATTATAATATGATCTCTCACTAAATTTCAAGGTATAAGTGTTCTCCACAGTATGCACCGTTGCGAAAGTTCTTCGTCTTTGAGACACCACGTGATGATCGGGTGTGATAAGCTCTACGTTCAAATACAACGGGTGCAAAACAATTGCACACGCGGAATACTCAGGTTAAACTTGACGAGCCTAGCATATGCAGGTATGGCCTCGGAACACTGAGACTGAAAGGTCGAGCGTGAATCATATAGTAGATATGATCAACATAGTGATGTTCACCATTGAAAACTACTCCATCTCACGTGATGATCGGACATGGTTTAGTTGATATGGATCACGTGATCACTTAGATGATTAGAGGGATGTCTATCTAAGTGGGAGTTCTTAAGTAATATGATTAATTGAACTTTAATTTATCATGAACTTAGTCCTGATAGTATTTGCATAACTATGTTGTAGATCAATAGCTCGCGATGTTGCTCCCCGTTTATTATTATTTTGATATGTTCCTAGAGAAAAGTATGTTGAAAGATGATAATAGCAATGATGCGGACTTGGTCCATGATCTGGTTTATCCTCATTGCTGCATAGAAGAATTATGTCCTTGATGCACCGCTAAGTGACAGAACTATTGCAGGAGCAGATGCAGACGTTTTGAACATTTTGACAAAAGCTCGGTATGATGACTACTTGATAGTTTAGTGCATGCTTTACGGCTTAGAACCGGGACTTCAAAAATGTTTTTGAACGCCACGGAGCATATAAGATGTTCCAAGAGTTGAAATTGGTATTTCATACTCATGCCCGTGTCGAGAGGTATGAGACCTCTGACATTATTTTGCCTACAAGATGGAGGAGAATAGCTCAACCAGTAAGCATGTGCTCAGATTGTCTGAGTACTACAATCACTTGAATCAAGTGGGAGTTAATCTTCCGAGATAAGATAGTGATTGACAGAGTTCTCTAGTCACTATCACCAAGTTGCTAGAACTTCGTGATGAACTATAATATGCAAGGGATAACGGAAACGATTCCCAAGCTCTTTGTGATGCTGAAATTGACGAAGGTAGAAATCAAGAAAAACATCAAGTGTTGATGATTAACAAGACCACTAGTTTCAAGAAAAGGAAAAAGGGAAGAAGGGTAACTTCAAGAAGAACAGCAAGCAAGTTGCTGCTCAAGTGAAGAAGCCCAAGTCTGGACCTAAGCGTGAGACTAAGTGCTTCTACTGTAAAGGGACTGGTCATTGGAAGCGGAACTGCCCCAAGTATTTGGCGGATAAGAAGGATGGCAAAGTGAAGAAAGGTATATTTGATATACATGTTACTGATGTGTACTGTTGGGGAACGTAGTAATTTCAAAAAATTTCCTACGCACACGCAAGATCATGGTGATGGCATAGCAACGAGAGGGGAGAGTGTGTCCACGTACCCTCGTAGACCGTGGCGAAGCGTTATGACAACGCGGTTGATGTAGTCGTACGTCTTCACGATCCGACCGATCCAAGTACCGAACGTACGGCACCTCCGAGTTCAGCACACGTTCAGCTCGATGGCGATCTCCGGGCTCCGATCCAGCAAAGCGTCGGGGATGAGTTCTGTCAGCACGACGGCGTGGTGACGATGATGATGCTCCACTGATGCAGGGCTTCGCCTAAGCTTCATGACGATATGACTTCACCGGTAGCGAGGCTTCGCCTAAGCTCATGACGATATGACCAAGTGGAATATGGTGGAGGGGGGCACCGCACACGGCTAAGGAACGATCCGTAGATCAACTTGTGTCTTCATGGGGTGCCCCCCTGCCCCCGTATATAAAGGAGCAAGGAGGAGGTGGCCGGCCTAGAAGGGGCGCACCAAGGGGGGAGTCCTACTCCCACCGGGAGTAGGACTCCTCCTTTCCTAGTAGGAGTAGGAGAGAAGGAGGGGAAAGGAGAAGGGAAGGAAGGAGGGGGCGCAGCCCCTCCCCCTAGTCCAATTCGGACTAGGCCTTGGGGGGGGGGGCGCGGCCAGCCCTAGGCAGCCCCTCGATCTTTCCCGTATGGCCCAAAAAGGCCCAATACTTCAACCGGCGAAATCCCGTAACACTCCCGTACTACGAAAAATACCGAATCATTCGAACCTTTCCGAACTCCGAATATAGTCGTCAATATATCGATCTTTACGTCTCGACCATTTCGAGACTCCTCGTCATGTCCCCGATCTCATCCGGGACTCGAACTCCTACGGTACATAAAAACTCATAAACACATAATATAATACACATCGAAACCTTAAGCGTGCGGACCCTACGGGTTCGAGAACTATGTAGACATGACCTAGAACTATTCTTGGTCAATAACCAATAGCGGAACCTGGATGCCCATATTGGCTCCTACATATTCACGAAGATCTTTATCGGTCAAACCGCATAACAACATACGTTGTTCCCTTTGTCATCGGTATTTTACTTGCCCGAGATTCGATCGTTGGTATCCAATACCTAGTTCAATCTCGTTACTGGCAAGTCTCTTTACTCGTTACGTAATGCATCATTCCGTAACTAACTCATTAGCTACATTGCTTGCAAGGCTTATAGTGATGTGCATTACCGAGAGGGCCCCGAGATACCTCTCCGAGCAATCGAGTGACAAAACCTAATCTCGAATACGCCAACCCAACATGTACCTTTGGAGACACCTGTAGTACTCCTTTATAATCACCCGATTCACGTTGTGACGCTTTGGTAGCACCAAAGTGTTCCTCCGATGGCAGGAGTTGCATAATCTCAGAGTTACAGGAACATGTATAAGTCATGAAGAAAGCAATAGCAACATACTAAACGATCAAGTGCTAGGCTAACGGAATGGGTCATGTCAATCAGATCATTCTTCTAATGATGTGATACAGTTAATCAAATGACAACTCATGTCTATGGTTAGGAAACATAACCATCTTTGATTAACGAGCTAGTCAAGTAGAGGCATACTAGTGACACTCTGTTTGTCTATGTATTCACACATGTATTATGTTTCCGGTTAATACAATTCTAGCATGAATAATAAACATTTATCATGATATAAGGAAATAAATAATAACTTTATTATTGCCTCTAGGGCATATTTCCTTCAGTCTCCCACTTGCACTAGAGTCAATAATCTAGTTCACATCATAATGTGATTCAACACTAATATTCACATCTGTATGTGATTAACACCCATAGTTCACATCGTCATGTGACCAACACCCAAAGGGTTTACTAGAGTCAATAATCTAGTTCACATCGCTATGTGATTAACACCCAAAGAGTACTAAGGGATGATCATGTTTTGCTCGTGAGAGAAGCTTAGTCAACGGGTCCTGTCACATTCGTGAGCCGTATGTATTTTGCAAATATTCTATGTCTACAATGCTCTGCACGGGGCTACTCTAGCTAATTGCTCCCACTTTCAATATGTATCCAGATTGAGACTTAGAGTCATCTGGATCAGTGTAAAAAGCTTGCATCGATGTAACTCTTTACGACGGGCTCTTTTATCACCTCCATAATCGAGAAATATTTCCTTAGTCCTCACTAAGGATGTTCTTGACCAATGTCCAATGATCTACTCCTAGATCACTATTGTACTCCCTTGCCTAATTCAGAGCAAGGTATACAATAGGTCTGGTACATAGCATAGCATACTTTATAGAACCTATGATCGAGGCATAGCGAATGACTTTCATTCTCTTTTCTATTTTCTGTTGTGGTCGGGATTTGAGTCTTACTCAATTTCACACCTTTGCAACACAGGCAAGAACTTTTCTTTGACTGTTCCATTTTGAACTTCTTCAAAATCTTGACAAGGTATGTACTTATTGAAAAAACTTATCAAGCGTTTTTGATCTATCTCAATATATCTTGATGCTCAATTTGTACGCAGCTTCACCGAGGTCCTTCTTTGAAAAACTCCTTTCAAATAGTCCTTTATGCTTTGTAGAATAATTCTACATTATTTCCGATCAACAATATGTCATTCACATATACTTATCGTAAATCTTGTAGTGCTCCCACTCACTTTCTTGTAAATACAGGCTTCTCCAAAAGTCTCAGATAAAACCATATGCTTTGATCACACTATCAAAGCGTTTATTCCAACTCCGAGATGCTTGCACCAGTCCATAGATGGATCGCTGGAGCTTGCACATTTTGTTAGCTCCTTTAGGATTGACAAAACCTTCTGGTTGCATCATATACAACTCTTCTTTAATAAATCCACTAAAGAATGTAGTTTTGACATCCATTTGCCAGATTTCATAAAATGTGGCAATTGCTAACATGATTCGGACAGACTTAAGCATCGCTACAGCTTGAGAAAATCTCATTGTAGTCAACACCTTGAACTTGTCGAAAACCTTTCTGCGACAAGTCGAGCTTTGTAGATAGTAATACTACTATCAGCATTTGTCTTCCTCTTGAAGATCCATATTATATAATATGGCTTGCCGATCATCGGCAACTCCATCAAAGTCCACACTTTGTTCTCATACATGGATCCCATCTCAGATTTCATGATCTCAAACCATTTCGCTGAATCTGGGCTCATCATCGCTTCCTCATAGTTCGTAGGTTCATCATGGTCTAGTAACATGACTTCCGAACATGATTACCGTACCACTCACAGTGCGGATCTTACTCTGGAAGACCTACGAGGTTTGGTAGCAACTTGATCTGAAGTTTCATGATCATCATCATTAACTTCCTCACTAATTGGTGTAGGAATCACTTTGGAACTGATTTACGTGATGAACTACTTTCCAATAAGGGAGAAGGTACAATTACCTCATCAAGTTCTACTTTCCTCCCACTCACTTCTTTCGAGAGAAACTTCTTCTCTAGAAAGGATCCATCTTAGCAACGAAAAACTTGCCTTCGGATCTGTGATAGAAGGTGTACCCAATAGTTACCTTTGGGTATTCTATGAAGACGCACTTCTCCGATTTGGGTTCGAGCTTATCGTGTGAAAACTTTTTTCATAAGCATCACAACTCCAAAACTTTTAAGAAACGATAGCTTAGGTTTCTTTGTTAAACCATAGTTCATATGGTGTCGCCTCAACGGATTTAGATGGTGCCCTCTTAAGCGTGAATGTAGTCAGTCTCTAATGCATAACCCCAAAACGATATTGGTAAATCGGCAAGAGACATCATTGATCGCACCATATCAAAATAAAGTACGGTTCTGACGTTCGGACACACCATAACGTTGTGGTGTTCCGGTGGCGTGAGCTGTGAAACTATTCCACTTTGTTTTAATTGAAGACCAAACTCGTAACTCAAATATTCATCTCCACGATCAGATCGCAGTAAACTTTATTTTCTTGTTACGATGATTTTCTACTTCACTCTGAAATTCTTTGAACTTTTCAACTATTTCAGACTTATGTTTCATCAAGAAGATATACGCATATCTGCTCAAATCATCTGTGGAGGTCAGAAAATAATGATACTTGCCACGAGCATCAACACTCATTGGATCGCATACATAGGTATGTATTATTTCCAACAAGTCAGTAGCTCGTTCCATTGTTCCGGAGAACGGAGTTTTAGTCATCTTGCCCAATAGGCACGGTTCGCAAGCATCAAATGATTCATAATCAAGTGATTCCAAAAGCCCATCAGTATGGAGTTTCTTCATGCGCTTTACACCAATATGACCTAAACTGCGATTACCACAAATAAGTTGCACTATCATTATTAACTTTACATCTTTTGGTTTCAATATTATGAATATGTGTATTACACGATCGAGATCCAACAAACCATTTTCATTGGGTGTATGACCATAGAAGGTTTTATTCATGTAAACAGAACAATAAGTATTCTCTAACTTACATGAATAACCGTATTGCAATAAACATGATCAAATCATATTCATGCTCAACGCATAAGCGCCAAATAACATTTATTTAGGTTCAACACTAATCCCGAGAGTATAGGGAGTGTGCGATGATGATCATATCAATCTTGGAACTACTTCCAACACTCATCGTCACTTCCCCTTCAACTAGTTTCTGTTCATTCTGCAACTCCCGTTTCAAGTTACTACTCTTAGCAATTGAACCAATATCAAATACCGAGGGGTTGCTACGAACACTAGTAAAATACACATCAATAATCTGTATATCAAATACACCTTTGTTCACTTTGCCATCCTTCTTATCCGCCAAATACTTGGGGTAGTTCCGCTTCTAGTGACCAGTTCCATTGCAGCAAAAGCACTTAGTCTCAGGCTTAGGTCCAGACTTGGGCTTCTTCACTCGAGCAGCAACTTGCTTGCCGTTTTTCTTGAAGTTCCCCTTCTTCCCTTTGCCCTTTTCCTTGAGACTAGTGGTCTTGTCAATCATCAACACTTGATGCTCTTTCTTGATTTCTACCTTCGTCGATTTCAACATCACGAAGAGCTCGAATCGTTTTCGTCATCCCTTGCATACTATAGTTCATCACGAAGTTCTATTAACTTAGTGATGGTGACTAGAGAATTCTGTCAATCACTATCTTATCTGGAAGATCAACTCCCACTTGATTCAAGCGATTGAAGTACCCAGACAATCTGAGAACATGCTCACTAGTTGAGCGATTCTCTTCCATCTTTTAGCTATAGAACTTGTTGGAGACTTCATATCTCTCAACTCGGGTATTTGCTTGAAATATTAACTTCAATTCCTAGAACATCTCATATGGTCCATGACGTTCAAAACGTCTTTGAAGTCCCGATTCTAAGCCGTTTAAGTATGGTGCACTAAACTATCAAGTAGTCATCATATTGAGCTAGCCAAACGTTCATAACGTCTGCATTTGCTCCTGCAATAGGTCTGTCACCTAGTGGTGCATTAAGGACATAATTCTTCTGTGCAGCAATGAGGATAAACCTCAGATCACGGATCCAATCCGCATCATTGCTACTAACATTTTTCAATACAATTTTCTCTAGGAACATATCATAACAACCATATAAAAGCATAGGGAAGCAACAACGCGAGCTATTGATCTACAACATAATTTGCAAAATACTACCAGGACTAAGTTCATGATAAGTTAAAGTTCAATTAATCATATTACTTAAGAACTCCCACTTAGACAGATATCTCTCTAGTCATCTAAGTGATTACGTGATCCAAATCAACTAAACCATAACCGATCATCACGTGAGATGGAGTAGTTTTCAATGGTGAACATCACTATGTTGATCATATCTACTATATGATTCACGCCGACCTTTCGGTCTCCGTGTTCCGAGGCCATATCTGCATATGCTAGGCTCGTCAAGTTTAACCTGAGTATTCTGCGTGTGCAAAACTGGCTTGCACCGTTGTAGATGGACGAGAACTTATCACACCCGATCATCACGTGGTGTCCGGGTACTACGAACTTTTAGCAACGGTGCATACTCGTGGAGAACACTTCTTGATAATTTTAGTGAGAGATCATCTTATAATGCTACCGCCAATCAAAGCAAGATAAGATGCATAAAGGATAAACATCACATGCAATCAATATAAGTGATATGATATGGCCATCATCATCTTGTGCTTGTGATCTCCATCTCCGAAGCACCGTCATGACCACCATTGTCACCGGCGCGACACCTTGATCTCCATCGTAGCATTGTTGTCGTCTCGCCAACTATTGCTTCTACGACTATCGCTACTGCTTAGTGATAAAGTAAAGCAATTACATGGCTTTTGCATTTCATGCAATAAAGCGACAACCATATGGCTCCTGCCAGTTGCCGATAACTTGGTTACAAAACATGATCATCTCATACAATAAAATATAGCATCACGTCTTGACCATATCACATCACAACATGCCCTGCAAAAACAAGTTAGACGTCCTCTACTTTGTTGTTGCAAGTTTTACGTGGCTGCTACGGGCTGAGCAAGAACCGTTCTTACCTACGAATCAAAACCACAACGATAGTTTGTCAAGTTGGTGCTGTTTTAACCTTCGCAAGGACCGGGCGTAGCCACACTCGGTTCAACTAAAGTGAGAGACAGACACCCGGTCACCTTTAAGCAACAAGTGCTCAAGCGGTGAAACCAGTCTCGTGTAAGCGTCACGCGTAATGTCGGTCCGGGCCGCTTCATCTCACAATACCGCTGAACCAAAGTATGACATGCTGGTAAGCGGTATGACTTATATCGCCCACAACTCACTTGTGTTCTACTCGTGCATATGACATCAACGCATAAAACCAGGCTCGGATGCCACTGTTGGGGAACGTAGTAATTTCAAAAATTTCCCTACGCACACGCAAGATCATGGTGATGGCATAGCAACGAGAGGAGAATGTGTCCACATACCCTCGTGAGACCGTGGCAGAAGCGTTATGACAACGCGGTTGATGTAGTCGTACGTCTTCACGATCCGACCGATCCAAGTACCGAACGTACGGCACCTCCGAGTTCAGCACACGTTCAGCTCGATGACGATCCCCGGGCTCCGATCCAGCAAAGCGTCGGGGATGAGTTCCGTCGACGACGACGGCGTGGTGATGATGATGATGCTCCACCTATGCAGTGCTTCGCCTAAGCTCCGCGACGATATGACTTCACCGGCGCAGGGCTTCGCCTAAGCTCCGCGACGATATGACCGAAGTGGAATATGGTGGAGGGGGGCACCGCACACGGCTAAGGAACGATCCGTAGATCAACTTGTGTCTTCATGGGGTGCCCCCCTGCCCCCGTATATAAAGGAGCAAGGAGGAGGTGGCCGGCCTAGAAGGGGCGCACCAAGGGGGGAGTCCTACTCCCACCGGGAGTAGGACTCCTCCTTTCCTAGTAGGAGTAGGAGAGAAGGAGGGGAAAGGAGAAGGGAAGGAAGGAGGGGGCGCAGCCCCTCCCCTAGTCCAATTCGGACTAGGCCTTGGGGGGGCGCACGGTCTGCCCTAGGCAGCCCCTCTCTCTTTCCCGTATGGCCCAATAAGGCCCAATACTTCTCCCGGCGAATTCCCGTAACTCTCCCAGATTCAAAAATACCCGAATCATTCGAACCTTTCTGAACTCCGAATATAGTCGTCCAATATATCGATCTTTACGTCTCGACCATTTCGAGACTCCTCGTCATGTCCCCGATCTCATCCGGGACTCCGAACTCCTTCGGTACATCAAAACTCATAAACTCATAATATAACTGTCATCGAAACCTTAAGCGCGCGGACCCTACGGGTTCGAGAACTATGTAGACATGACCTAGAACTATTCTTGGTCAATAACCAATAGCGGAACCTGGATGCCCATATTGGCTCCTACATATTCTACGAAGATCTTTATCGGTCAAACCGCATAACAACATACGTTGTTCCCTTTGTCATCGGTATGTTACTTGCCCGAGATTCGATCGTCGGTATCCAATACCTAGTTCAATCTCACATCGGGCAAGTCTCTTTACTCGTTACGTAATGCATCATTCCGTAACTAACTCATTAGCTACATTGCTTGCAAGGCTTATAGTGATGTGCATTACCGAGAGGGCCTGTAGATACCTCTCCGACAATCGGAGTGACAAAACCTAATCTCGAAATACGCCAACCCAACCTGTACCTTTGGAGACACCTGTAGTACTCCTTTATAATCACCCAGTTACGTTGTGATGTTTGGTAGCACCCAAAGTTTTCCTCCGGTAAACGGGAGTTGCATAATCTCATAGTTACAGGAACATGTATAAGTCATGAAGAAATCAATAGCAACATACTAAACGATCAAGTGCTAGGCTAACGGAATGGGTCATGTCAATCAGATCATTCTTCTAATGATGTGATACAGTTAATCAAATGACAACTCATGTCTATGGTTAGGAAACATAACCATCTTTGATTAACGAGCTAGTCAAGTAGAGGCATACTAGTGACACTCTGTTTGTCTATGTATTCACACATGTATTATGTTTCCGGTTAATACAATTCTAGCATGAATAATAAACATTTATCATGATATAAGGAAATAAATAATAACTTTATTATTGCCTCTAGGGCATATTTCCTTCATGTACTTCACTAGTGTTTATAGCAACCCCGCGGTATTTGATACTAGTTCAGTTGCTAAGAGTAGTAACTTGAAACGGGAGTTGTATAATGAACAGAAACTAGTTAAAGGTGAAGTGACGATGTGTGTTGGAAGCAGTTCCAAGATTGATATGATCATCATCGCACACTCCCTATACTTTCGGGATTAGTGTGGAACCTAAATAAATGTTATTTGGTGTTTGCGTTGAGCATGAATATGATCTGATCATGTTTATTGCAATACGATTATTCATTTAAATTAGAGAATAATTGTTGTTCTGTTTATATGAATAAAACCTTCTATGGTCATACACCCAATGAAAATGGTTTGTTGGATCTCGGTTGTAGTGATACACATATTCATAATATTGAAGCCAAAAGATGCAAACTTAATAATGATAGTGCAACTTATTTGTGGCATTGTTGTTTAGGTCATATTGGTGTAAAGCGCATGAAGAAACTCCATGCTGATGGGCTTTTGGAATCACTTGATTATGAATCACTTGATGCTTGCGAACCATGCCTCATCGGCAAGATGACTAAGACTCGGTTCTCTAGAACAATGGAGCGAGCAACTGACTTATTGGAAATAATGCATACTGATGTATGCGGTCCGATGAGTGTTGAGGCTTGATACGTCTCCAACGTATCTATAATTTTTGATTGCTCCAAGCTATATTATCTACTGTTTTGGACATTAATGGGCTTTATTATCCACTTCTATATTATTTTTGGGACTAACCTATTAACCGGAGGCCCAGCCCAGAATTGCTATTTTTTGCCTATTTCAGAGATTCGCCGAAAAGGAATATCAAATGGAGTCCAAACGGAATAAACCTTTGGGAACGTGATTTTCTCACTGAGCATGATCCGGGAGACTTGGACCCTACGTCAAGAAATAAGGGAGGAGGCCACGAGGTAGGGGGGCGCGCCCTCCCCCCAGGCGCGCCCTCCACCCTCGTGGGCCCCCTGTTGCTCCACCGACGTACTCCTTCCTCCTATATATACCTACGTACCCCCAAACGATCAGAGACGGAGCCAAAAACCTAATTCCACCGCCGCAACCTTCTGTACCCACGAGATCCCAACTTGGGGCCTGTTCCGGAGCTCCGCCGGAGGGGGCACCCATCACGGAGGGCTTCTACATCATCACCATAGCCTCTCCGATGAAGTGTGAGTAGTTTACCTCAGACCTTCGGGTCCATAGTTAGTAGCTAGATGGCTTATTTTCTCTTTTTGGATCTCAATACAATGTTCTCCCCCTCTCTCGTGGATATCTATTCGATGTAATCTTCTTTTTGCGGTGTGTTTGTTGAGACCGATGAATTGTGGGTTTATGATCAAGATTATCTATGAACAATATTTGAATCTTCTCTGAATTCTTTTATGTATGATTGGTTATCTTTGCAAGTCTCTTCGAATTATCAGTTTGGTTTGGCCTACTAGATTTATCTTTCTTGCAATGGGAAAAGTGCTTAGCTTTGGGTTCAATCTTATGTGTCCTTTCCCAGTGATAGTAGGGGCAGCAAGGCACGTATTGTATTGTTGCCATCAAGGATAACAAGATGGGGTTTTTATCATATTGCATGAATTTATCACTCTACATCATGTCATCTTGCTTAAGGCGTTACTCTGTTTCCATGAACTTAATACTCTAGATGCATGCTGGATAGTGGTCGATGAGTGAAGTAATAGTAGTAGATGCAGGCAGGAGTCGGTCTACTTGTCTTGGAAGTGATGCCTATATACATGATCATACCTAGATATTCTCATAACTATGCTCAATTCCATCAATTGCTCAACAGTAGTTCGTTCACCCACCGTAAAATACTTATGCTCTTGAGAGAAGCCACTAGCGAAATCTATGGCCCCTGTGTAACACCCTCGATGCGGCTATATCTCCCACGTGTCGAGGCACGACTTAGAGGCATAACCACATTGAAAGCAATGTCGCAAGTGAGGTAATCTTCACACAACCCATGTAATATATAAGGGAAAGAGATACATAGTTGGCTTACAGTCGCCACTTCACACAATACATAAATAAACATCCATCATTCAGAGTACACTCAAGGTCCGACTATGGAACCAAAATAAAAAAAGATACCCCAAATGCTACAGATCCCCGATCGTCCCAACTGGGCACCACTCATCGATCATCAGGAAAAGACACATAGTAACGACCACGTTCCTCGTCGAACTCCCACTTGAGCTCGGTTGCGTCACCTGCACTGGCATCGTCGGAACCTGCAACTGTTTTGAAGTATCTGTGAGTCACTGGGACTCAGCAATCTCACACCCGCGAGATCAAGACTATTTAAGCTTATAGGAAGGATAGGGTTGTAAGGTGGAGCTGCTGCAAGCGACTAGCATATATGGTGGCTACATCGCAAAAGAGAGCGAGAAGAGGAGCAAGGCACGGTCGTAAAACTAGTAGCTATCAAGAAGTGATCCTGAACTACTTACGTCAAACATAACTCCAACACCGTGTTCACTTCCCGGACTCCGCCGAGAAGAGACCATCACGGTTACACACGCGATTGATGTGTATTTTAATTGAGGTCAACTTCGGGTTTTCTACAACCGGACATTAACAAATTCCCATCTGCCTCATAACCGCGGGCACGGCTTCGAAAGATATTACCTCGCAGGGTGTCCCAACTTAGCCCATTATAAGCTCTCACGGTCAACGAAGGATATTCCTTCTACCGAAGACCCGATCAATCTCGGAATACCGGACTACAAGACATTTCGACAAAGAATAAAACAAGACCAGCAAAGCCACCCGAATGTGCCGACAAATCCCGATAGGAGCTGCACATATCTCGTTCTCGTGGCACACCGGATGAGCAGTACGTACGGCAACCGAAGATGCCCCAAGTTGCCTCGGGGTGGCACCGCAAGTGGCTCTAGGTTGGACCAACACTCAGAGGAGCATTGGCCCGGGGGTTTGAATAAAGATGACCCTCGGGCTCGCGAAAACCCAGGGGAAAAGGCTTAGGTGGCAAATGGTAAAACCAATGTTGGGCCTTGCTGGACGAGTCTTATTCAAAGCGAACTGTCAAGGGGGTCCCATAAATCACCCAACCGTGTAAGGAACGCGAAATCAAGGAACATAACACCGGTATGACGGAAACTAGGGTGGCAAGAGTGGAACAAAACACCAGGCATAAGGCCGAGCCTTCCACCCTTTACCAAGTATATAGATGCATTAATTATAGCAGATATATATTGTGATATCCCCAACAGGTAAAAATGTTCCAATAAGGAACAACATCTCCATGTTCCAACAAGGAACAAACTTCAACTTCACCTGCAACTAACAACGCTATAAGAGGGGCTGAGCAAAGCGGTAACATAGCCAATCAACGGTTTGCTAGGAAAGGATGGTTAGGGGCTGACATGGCAATATGGGTGGCATGATATAGCAAGTGGTAGGCATCGTAGCATAGGCATAGCAAAAGAGCGAGCAACTAGCATAGCAAAGATAGAAGTGATTTCGAGGGTATGGTCATCTTGCATGCAATGTTCTCAGAGTTGTCGAAAGCTTGATCCTCGTAAACGTTCTCAACAGGTCCCTCGTTCACGTACTCGTCTCCCGGCTCTACCCAAAGCAAGAACACAAACAAAGGAACCACAATAAATCACGGTGCAATGCATAAGCAACATGATGCAAAACATGACATGATATGCGGGATGTGATATGCAATGCGTATGTGCGCTCCGGAAGGTAAATGATGAACCAGGCATCAACTTGGCAAACCAAGTATGCCACTGGAAATATGAGATGATTTCGGTTGAAATCGATATAAAGATCACCGGAATCGGATGCACGGTTTGGAAATGACAAGCAAAACAAGAATGGCACAAATCTGCCATTAACAGCATGATGCCACTTAGCAAGCAACAAATAATTAAGCTACTGCACCCAAACGTACCAACAAAGTGCATGGCAGTGATCTACACAAGATGCTCGACAAAATATGAGCACTGAGCTACGGCTAGTTCACATCATAACAGGTTCAAACAAGCATGGCAAAAGTGCACAAAGTATCAGGCTGGGCATGTCAAAAACAGCATCAGGTAGCAATGTTCAGAGCAAGAAAACTACATGCTACAGGACCTTAAAATAGCAAGACATGGCATGGCATGAATCTACTCAAAGCATAGATCAACAGTCCCTTACTGACCATAAGCCAAAAAGGATCATAAAATATAGTAACACCCATGTCAATATTGAAAGTTTCGTTAACAGATTCAGCAACATGGCATGTCAAAAACTGATAACAAGTAGGCATGTTTAAGAGCTCGATGCACTCACTACAGAGCCTTAAATGATATACTAAGCATACATACATCAAGAAGACATGGCATAGAAGGCATACATGGCAATAACAATATCATAGCATACATGGATCAACCACAACAACCTTGGCAAAATTGAATAACATGTAAACAATCTGCCAGGAAACATTTGATAGCAAAAGTAGAGCTCGATTGACTCAAGCTATGGCACTCCATAATTGCAAACAAGGGCATGGATGGATAGAGCAAGACATGTTTAACAAAACATCCTTACTGAAGTATCTCAAAATATGCATGGATCTCTTGGTAGCATCAAGTTAACATGGCATCAAAATATCAGTAAAACAGAGCTGAAAACAGCAACATCAGGACACCTACTTTGCATGCTTGTTCTAGTCACCACATAGATCACAAAAATACATGGCATACACCCCTGGAAAGATGGCATGTCATATTACAAAACACATGTAGGACTCAAGACCATAGGATGCACACATCAATCATGGAAAAAATAACAAAAGTGCAAGTTCTGTTAAGAAACAGAAACTAACATCACATAGCCCACTTCTAACAGCATTTCGGGCATCAAGATGAGCTCAAATGAAAATGATGCACTGAGATGAAATGATCTACTCTTCGAGACGAACATTCTGATATATTATACGCGCAAAATGGAGCTACAGATGCAAAGATATGCTACGTTGAAAGTGCAACAAAATAATTAACGGACGAAAAACTTAAGAGGAAAAAGGAGAGGGGAAGAAGTCAACGGCTCCGAGATCCGATCGGGATCCGGCCGATCCGGATCGGGAGCGGCGGCGGCGGTGGTTCCTCGCCGGAGAGGAGACGGGCCTGGGCAGGGCGCCGGCCGGAGGAGGGGCCGGCCATGGCGGCGCGGCCGGGCCACGAGGTGGCGGCGGCGCGCCGGCCGGCGGGCGAGGTGGCGGCGGAGGAGGCTGGCGCCGGGCGGCGCGGCGGGCACGGAGGCGCTGGAGCTGGGCGCGGAGGGCGCGGCGACCGGCCGGGAGGGCCTCAGACGGCCTCATGCCCGCTGGGTCGGGCGCGGCGCGGGCGCGGAGCCCACGTGGCGCGCTACTGTGAGAGGCTGCGGGCGGGCGGACGTTGTCCGCCCGCTCAGTTCGTCCGGCGGAGGGGATTCGCCTAGGGTTTCGGGGAGGATGATCCGGATTTGGAGGGGTTTGCTTAAATAGGCATAGAGGGAGCTAGGAGAGTCCAAATGAGGTGTAGTTTTCGCCCACATGATCGTGATCGAACGACGGAGAGCATGGAAGTGACTTAGATGGGTTATTGGGCTGTTTTGGAGGGTGTTGGGCTGCAACTTAAAAGAGGCCTTTCTTGAGAGTAACGGTTAACCGTTGGAGTACCAAACGAGCTCCAAATGACCGAAACTTGACCGGTGGTCTACGGTGGTATACCAAGGCCACTTGACAAACCTCGGTCCATTCTGAGAAGGTTTAGTACCCGCACACGGAAAAAGCGTAAAAGGGGCCGGCGGGGAGATGGAAGTCTTGGGATTGCAAAACGGACAACGGGAAAAATGCTCGGAATCATGAGACGAACACGTATGCAAATGCGATGCACATGATGACATGATAAAAAATGCATGACGTGGACAAAATGCAAAAAGAAGAAAAACCCAACCACGGAGGGAATATCATATCACAATGCCGAAAATGGCAAGAGTTGGAGTTACAAATATGGAAAGTTACTTCCGGGGTGTTACACCCTGGGTCTATCTTCATCATATCAATCTTCCAATACTTAGTTATTTCCTTTGCTTTTTTACTTTGCTTTTATTTTACTTTGCATCTTTATCACAAAAATACCAAAAATATTATCCTATCATATCTATCAAATCTCACTCTCGTATGTGACCCTGAAGGGATTGACAACCCCTTATCGCATTGGTTGCGAGGAGTTATTTGTTTTGTGCAGGTACGAGGGACTCGCGCGTAGCCTCCTACTGGATTGATACCTTGGTTCTCAAAAACTGAGGGAAATACTTACGCTACTGTGCTGCATCATCCTTTCCTCTTCAAGGAAATCCAACGCAGTGCTCAAGAGGTAGCAAGAAGAATTTATGGCGCCGTTGCCGGGGAGGTCTACGCAAAAGTCAACATACCAAGTACCCATCACAATCCCTTATCTCCCGCATTACATTATTTGCCATTTGCCTCTCGTTTTCCTCTCCCCCACTTCACCTTTGCCATTTTATTTGCCCCTCTTCCATTCGTCCTTCTGTTTCCCCGTGTTACCATGTGCCTTCCTTTTTCTTGCATCTTCGCTTGCTAAAAGTTTATGGATCCTCATCCACTTGCTAATCTCTTTAAGAGATCCAATTATGATGAACCTATTGCTAGTGAGTTTTGTGCACTAGATTATCTTTATGAGGTTTTGCTTGAAATTCATGAATCTGAAAATTGTGATGAAGTGTTGAAAGAAGAAATTTATGAAGTGATTCACGATAGATCTTTGAATAAAAAGCATGATTGCAATGATGTTATTATAAATTCTATTAATGTCAATTGTGCTAATAATATGCAAAACCCTAAGCTTGGGGATGCTAGTTTTGCTATGTCTACTACTTGTTGCAGTGATCATGATTGGGGGGATTCTTCTTATGATCTTGAAAATTTATTTAATCCCCATGATGAATATGAGATTGATAATATTGTTTGCAATAATATTAAAAGTGGGTTTGGAGAGGTCATGACTTTTGTTAATGTTAATCCCACTATTTTAGAAGAGTGTCAACTTTGTATGCATGTGGATCGTGTTGAAAATATTTTATGTGATAGCTATTTTGTTGAATTTGCTTACGATCCCACATGTAATTATTATGAGAGAGGAAAATATAGTTGTAGAAATTTTCATGATAATAAAATTACCTCTCGTTATGTTGAGATTGCTATTGTTTCTTTCCGCTTCCTTGCATATCCTAGTTTTTGCTTGCTATGGTAATTTGTTTGCCTATAAGATGCCTATGCATAGGAAGTATGTTAGACTTAGATGTGTTTGTTGCGTGTTTCATGATGCTCCCTTTGCGCTTCAATTCTTGTCTTTGATGTGAGCATCGTTAAAATTATCAATGCCTAGCTAGGGGCGTTAAACGAAAGTGCTTGTTGGGAGGCAACCCAACTTTATTTTTAGTTTTTTGCTTTTTGCTTCTGTTTAGGAATAAATTTTTGTTCTAGCTTCTGGTTAGATTTGTTTTTATGTTTTAATTAGTTTTTGTGCCAAGTTAAACCTATAGGATCTTCTTGGATGATAGTTATTTGATCTTGTTGTAATTTCCAGAAACTTTCTGTTCACGAAAACAATTGTTAAAAATCACCAGAACGTGATAAAATACTGATTCCAATTGCTACTGATCAATAAAAATGTTTTCTAGGTCTTCCTATTTTTTCTGATTTTTTGGAGTTCTAGAAGTTTGCGTTAGTTACAGATTACTACAGACTGTTCTGTTTTTGACAGATTCTGTTTTTCGTGTGTTGTTTGCTTATTTTGATGAATCTATGGCTAGTAAAATAGTTTATAAACCATAGAGAAGTTGGAATACAGTAGGTTTAACACCAATATAAATAAATAATGAGTTCATTACAGTACTTTGAAGTGGTCTTTTACATTCTTTCGCTAACGGAGCTCACGAGATGTCTGTTGAGTTTTGTGTTGTGAAGTTTTCAAGTTTTGGGTGAATTTTTTTGATGGATTATGGAACAAGGAGTGGCAATAGCCTAAGCTTGGGGATACCCATGGCACCCCCAAGATAATCTAAGGACCCCATAAAGCCAAAGCTTGGGGATGCCCCAGAAGGCATCCCCTCTTTCGTCTACTTCCATCGGTAACCCTACTTGGAGCTATATTTTTATTCACCACATGATATGTGTTTTGCTTGGAGCGTCTTGTATGATTTCAGTCTTTTCTTTTTGGTTTACCACAATCATCCTTGCTGTACACACCTTTTGAGAGAGTCATACATGATTTGGAATTTGTTAGAATACTCTATGTGCTTCGCTTATATCTTTTGAGTTATATAGTTTTGCTCTAGTGCTTCACTTATATCTTTTAGAGCATGGTGGTGGATTTGTTTTATAGAAACTATTGATCTCTCATGCTTCACTTAGATTATTTTTAGAGTCTTAAATAGCATGGTAATTTGCTTTAATAATCCTAATATGCTTGGTATTCAAGATTTGTAAAACTTTCTTTTGAGTGTGTTGAATACTAAGAGAAGTTTGATGCTTGATAATTGTTTTGAGCTATCAAGATGGTGATATTAGAGTCATGCTAGTTGAGTAGTTGTGAATTTGAGAAACACTTGTGTTAAAGTTTGTGATTCCCGTAGCATGCACGTATGGTGAACCATTATGTGATGAAGTCGGAGCATGATTTATTTATTGATTGTCTTCCTTATGAGTGGCGGTCGGGGACGAGCGATGGTCTTTTCCTACCAATCTATCCCCCTAGGAGCATGCGCATAATACTTTGCTTTGATAACTTGTAGAATTTTGCAATAAGTATATGAGTTCTTTATGACTAATGTTGAGTCCATGGATTATACGCACTCTTCTTCCTTCCACCATTTGCTAGCCTCTCTAATACCACGCACTTTTCGCCGGTATCATACACCCACCATATACCTTCCTCAAAACAGCCACCATACCTACCTATCATGGCATTTCCATAGCCATTCCGAGATATCTTGCCATGCAACTTTGCACCGTTCCGCTTATTATGACACGCTCCATCATTGTCATATTGCTTAGCATGATCATGTAGTTGACATCGTATTTGTGGCAAAGCCACCGTTCATAATTCTTTCATACATGTCACTCTTGATTCATTGCATATCCCGGTATACCGCCGGAGGCATTCATATAGAGTCATATCTTGTTCTAAGTATCGAGTTGTAATTTTTGAGTTGTAAGAAAATAAAGTGTGATGATCACCATTATTAGAGCATTGTCCCAAATGAGGAAAAGGATGATGGAGACTATGATTCCCCCACAAGTCGGGATGAGACTCCGGATGAAAAAAAGAAGAGTAAAGAGGCCATAAAAAAAGGAGAAAAGGGCCAAATAAAAAAATATGAGAGAAAAAGAGAGAAGGGACAATGTTACTATCATTTTACCACACTTGTGCTTCAAAGTAGCACCATGATCATGATAGAGAGTCTCTCATTTTGTCACTTTCATCTAGTGGGAATTTTTCATTATAGAACTTGGCTTGTATATTCCAATGATGGGCTTCCTCAAAATGCCCTAGGTCTTCGTGAGCAAGCGAGTTGGATGCACACCCACTTAGTTTCTTTTGTTGAGCTTTCATATGCTTATAGCACTAGTGCATCCGTTGCATGGCAATCCCTACTCACTCACATTGATATCTATTAATGGGCATCTCCATAGCCCGTTGATACGCCTAGTTGATCTGAGACTATCTTCCCTCTTTTGTCTTCTCCACAACCACCATTCTATTCCACATATAGTGCTATATCCATGGCTCACGCTCATGTATTGCGTGAAGATTGAAAAAGTTTTGAGAATGTCAAAAGTATGAAACAATTGCTTGGCTTGTCATCGGGGTTGTGCATGATTTAAATACTTTGTGTGGTGAAGATAGAGCATAGCCAGACTATATGATTTTGTAGGGATAACATTCTTTGGCCATGTTATTTTGAGAAGACATGATTGCTTTGTTAGTATGCTTGAAGTATTATTATTTTTATGTCAATATTAAACTTTTGTCTTGAATCTTTCAGATCTGAATATTCATACCACAATTAAGAATAATTACATTGAAATTATGCCAAGTAGCACTCCGCATCAAGAATTATCTTTTTTATCATTTATCTACTCGACGACGAGCAGGAATTAAGCTTGGGGATGCCTGATACGTCTCCAACGTATCTATAATTTTTGATTGCTCCATGCTATATTATCTACTGTTCTGGACATTAATGGGCTTTATTATCCACTTTTATATTATTTTTGGGACTAACCTATTAACCGGAAGCCCAGCCCAGAATTGCAGTTTTTTTGACTATTTCAGAGTTTCGCAGAAAAGGAATATCAAACGGAGTCCAAACGGAATGAAACCTTCGGGAACGTGATTTTCTCACCGAACATGATCCGGGAGACTTGGACCCTACGTCAAGAAACAAGGGAGGAAGCCACGAGGTAAGGGGGCACGCCCTCCCCCCAAGCGCGCCCTCCCCCCAAGCGCGCCCTCCACCCTCGTGGGCCCCCTGTTGCTCCACCGACGTACTCCTTCCTCCTATATATACCTACGTACCCCCAAACGATCAGATACGGAGCCAAAACCTAATTCCACCGCCGCAACCTTCTCATGCCCACGAGATCCCATCTTGGGGCTCATTAGGAGCTCCATTTGGAGGGGGCACCCATCATGGAGGGCTTCTACATCAACACCATAGCCTCTCCGATGAAGTGTGAGTAGTTTACCTCAGACCTTCGGGTCCATAGTTAGTAGCTAGATGGCTTATTCTCTCTTTTTGGATCTCAATACAATGTTCTCCCCTCTCTCGTGGAGATCTATTCGATGTAATCTTCTTTTTGCGGTGTGTTTGTTGAGACCGATGAATTGTGGGTTTATGATCAAGATTATCTATGAACAATATTTGAATCTTCTCTGAATTCTTTTATGTATGATTGGTTATCTTTGCAAGTCTCTTCGAATTATCAGTTTGGTTTGGCCTACTAGATTGATCTTTCATGCAATTTGAGAAGTGCTTAGCTTTGGGTTCAATCTTGCGGTGTCCTTTCCCAGTGACAGTAGGGGCAGCAAGGCACGTATTGAATTGTTGCCATCGAGGATACCAAGATGGGGTTTTTATCATATTGCATGAATTTATCCCTCTACATCATGTCATCTTGCTTAAGGCGTTACTCTGTTTCCATGAACTTAATACTCTAGATGCATCTTTGGATAGCGGTCGATGAGTGGAGTAATAGTAGTAGATGCAGGCAGGAGTCGGTCTACTTGTCTCGGACGTGATGCCTATATACATGATCATACCTAGATATTCTCATAACTATGCTCAATTCTGTCAATTGCTCAACAGTAATTCGTTCACCCACCATAAAATACTTATGCTCTTGAGAGAAGCCACTAGTGAAATCTATGGCCCCCGGGTCTATATTCATCATATCAATCTTCCAGTACTTAGTTATTTCCTTTGCTTTTATTTTACTTTGCATCTTTATCACAAAAATACCAAAAAATATTATCCTATCATATCTATCAGATCTCACTCTCGTAAGTGACCGTGAAGGGATTGACAACCCCTTATCGCGTTGGTTGCGAGGAGTTATTTGTTTTGTGCAGGTACGAGGGACTCGCGCGTAGCCTCCTACTTGATTGATACATTGGTTCTCAAAAACTGAGGAAAATACTTACGCTACTGTGCTGCATCATCCTTTCCTCTTCAAGGAAACCCGATGCAGTGCTCAGGAGGTAGCAAGGCTCGCGGCGGGTATCATTATTTTCTGACCTTCACAGATGATTTGAGCAAGATATGGGTATATCTACTTGATGAAACATAAGTCTGAAACATTTGAAAAGTTCAAATAATTTTAGAGTGAAGTGGAAAATCATCGTGACAAGAAAATAAAGTTTCTACGATCTGATCACGGAGACAAATATTTGAGTTACGAGTTTGGTCTTCAATTAAAACAATGTGGAATAGTTTCACAAATTCGTGCCACCTGGAACACCACAACATAATGGTGTATCCGAACGTCATAACCGTACTTTATTGGATATAGTGCAATATATGATGTCTCTTACCGATTTACCACTATCGTTTTGGGGTTATGCATTAGAGGCAGCTGCAATCACGTTAAATAAGGCACCATCTAAATCCGTTGAGACGACGGCTTATGAACTGTGGTTTGGCAAGAAACCAAAGTTGTCGTTTCTTAAAGTTTGGGGTTGCAATGCTTATGTGAAAAAGTTTCATCCTGATAAGCTCAAACCCAAATCAGAGAAATGTGTCTTCATAGGATACCCAAAGGAGAAAGTTGGGTACACCTTCTATCACAGATCCAAAGACAAGACATTTGTTGCTAAGAATGGATCCTTTCTAGAGAAGGAGTTTCTCTCGAAAGAAGTGAGTGGGAGGAAAGTAGAACTTGATGAGGTAACTATACCTGCTCCCTAATTGGAAAGTAGTTCATCACAAAAATCTTTTCCTGTGACTCCTACACCAATTAGTGAGGAAGCTAATGATGATGATCATGTAACTTTAGATCAAGTTACTACCAAACCTCGTAGGTCAACCAGAGTGAGATCCGCACCAGAGTGGTACAGTAATCCTGTTCTGGAGGTCATGTTACTTGACCATGACGAACCTACGAACTATGAAGAAGTGATGATGAGCCCAAATTCCGCGAAATGGCTTGAGGCCATGAAATCTGAGATGGGATCCATGTATGAGAACAAAGTGTGGACTTTGGTTGACTTGCCCGATGATCGACAAGCCATAGAAAATAAATGGATCTTCAAGAGGAAGACGGACGCTGATAGTTGTGTTACTATCCACAAAGCTAGACTTGTCGAAAAAGGTTTCGAGAAAGTTCAAGGTGTTGACTATGATGTGATTTTCTCACTCGTAGCGATGCTTAAGTCTGTCCGAATCATGTTAGAAAATGGCCACATTTTATGAAATCTGGCAAATGGATGTCAAAACTACATTCCTTAATGAATTTCTTATATAAGAGTTGTATATGATGCAACCAGAAGGTTTTTGTCGATCCTAAAGGTTCTAACAAAATGTGCAAGCTCCAGTGATCCATCTATGGACTGGTGTAAGCATCTTGGAGTTGGAATATACGCTTTGATGACTTGATCAAAGCATATAGTTTTATACAGACTTACTGTGAAGCCTGTATTTACAAGAAAGTGAGTGGGAGCACTACAACATTTCTGATAAATATATGTGAATGACATATTGTTGATCGGAAATAATGTAGAATTTTCAGGAAAGCATAAAGGAGTATTTGAAAGGAGTTTTTTTTCAAAGAAAGACCTCGGTGAAGCTGCTTACATATTGAGCATCAAGATCTATAGAGATAGATCAAGACGCTTGATAAGTTTTTCAATGAGTACATACCTTGACAAGTTTTTTTGAAGTAGTTCAAAATAGAACAATCAAAGAAAGTGTTCTTGCCTGTGTTACAAGGTGTGAAATTGAGTAAGACTCAAAACCCGACCACGGCAGAAAATAGAAAGAGAATGAAAAATCATTCCCTATGCCTCAGTCATAGGTTCTATAAAGTATGATATGATGTGTACCAGACCTATTGTGTACCTCACCAAGAGTTAGGTAAGAGAGTACAATAGTGATCTAGGAGTAGATCACTGGACAACGGTCAAAAATTGTCCTTAGTGGAATAAGGAAATATTTCTCGGTTATGGAGGTGATAAAGAGTTCGTCGTAAAGAGCTACGTCGATGCAAGCTTTGACCCGATCTGGATGAGTCTAAGTCTCGATCTAGATACATATTGAAAGTCGGAGCTATTAGCTAGAGTAGCTCCGTGCAGAGCATTGTTGACATAAAAATTTGCAAAATATATACGGATCTGAATGTGGCAGACCCGTAGACTAAACTTCTCTCACAAGCAAAACATGATCACACCTTAGTACACTTTGGGTGTTAATCACGTAGCGATGTGAACTAGATTATTGACTCTAGTAAACCCTTTGGGTGTTGGTCACATGACGATGTGAACTATGCGTATTAATCACATGGTGATGTGAACTATTGGTGTTAAATCACATGGCGATGTGAACTAGATTATTGACTCTAGTGCAAGTGGGAGGCAAGGAAATATGCCCTAGAGGCAATAATAAAGTTATTATTTATTTCCTTATTTCATGATAAATGTTTATAATTCATGCTAGAATTGTATTAACCAGAAACATAATACATGTGTGAATACGTAGACAAATATAGTGTCACTATTATGCCTCTACTTGACTAGCTCGTTAATCAGAGATGGTTGAGTTTCCTAGTCATAGACATGAGTTGTCATTTGATTAATGGGATCACATCATTAGGAGAATGATGTGATTGACTTGACCCATTCCGTTAGCTTAGCACTTGATCGTTTAGTATGTTGCTATTGCTCTCTTCATGACTTATACATGTTCCTATGACTATGAGATTATGCAACTCCCGTTTACCGGAGGAACACTTTGTGTGCTACCAAACATCAGAACGTAACTGGGTGATTGTAAAGGTGCTCTACAGGTGTCTCCGAAGGTACTTGTTGGTTTGGCGTATTTCGAGATTAGGATTTGTCACTCCGATTGTCAGAGAGGTATCTCTAGGCCCACTCGGTAATGCACATAACTATAAGCCTTGCAAGCATTGTAACTAATGAGTTAGTTGCGTGATGATGTATTACGGAACGAGTAAAGAGACTTGCCGGTAACGAGATTGAACTAGGTATTGAGATACCGGCGATCGAATCTCGAGCAAGTAACATACCGATGACAAAGGGAACACCATATATTGTTATGCGGTTCGACCGATAAAGATCTTCGTAGAATATGTAGGAGCCAATATGGGCATCCAGGTTACGCTATTGGTTATTGACCAGAGAGATGTCTCGATCATGTCTACATAGTTCTCGAACCCGTAGGCTCCGCACGCTTATCGTTCGTTGACGATATAGTATTATATGAGTTATGTATGTTGGCAACCGAATGTTGTTCGGAGTCTCGGATAAGATCACGAACATGACGAGGAACTCCGGAATGGTTCGCAGATAAAGATTGATATATGGGATAATAGTGTTTAGTCTCCTAAGGGTTCCGAATTCACCTAAGAGGTTAGGATGTTTCCCGAAATGTTTGGGAATGAGAACACTTTATTTGGCCCAAAGGAGAAAGCCCACAAGGTTTTTGGAAAGCGCAAAAGGAAGTTTTGCGGAGTACAGGGGCCAGACGCCGGGATCCGTGGCGTCTGGCCCTGGAGTCCGAGAAGGACTCTTGCCTTTCAGGTGAAACCGACTTTGTGGAGGCTATTACTCCAAGTTTCGACCCCAAGGCTCAACATATAAATAGAGGGGCAGGGCTAGCACCCAAGACACATCAAGAAACACCAAGCCGTGTGCCGGCAACCCCGTCCCCTCTAGTTTATCCTCCGTCATAGTTTTCGTGGTGCTTAGGCGAAGCCCTGCGGAGATTGTTCTACACCAACACCGTCACCACGCCGTCGTGCTGTCGGAACTCATCTACTACTTCGCCCCTCTTGCTAGATCGAGAAGGCGAGGACGTCATCGAGCTGAACGTGTGTTGAACACGGAGGTGCCGTACGTTCGGTACTTGATCGGGACAGATCGTGAAGGTGTACGACTACATCAACCGCATTGATAAACGCTTCCGCTTACGGTCTACGAGGGTACGTAGACAACACTCTCCCCTCTCGTTGCTATGCATCACCATGATCTTGCTTGTGTGTAGGATTTTTTTTTTGAAATTACTACGTTGCCTAACAGTATGCACCTCACTAAATATCATGGCAGAAGCGATCACAGACAAATATTTTGGGCCGCCCCCAGTTGTGGGATTTGATAGATCGAACTTCTTCCAACACCTCATTGATGGCGTGCTAAGCAGATCTAGAGGGTGGAAGGAGAAATTATTATCTGTTGGAGGCAGGGAGGTATTACTGAAGGTTGTGATACAAGCTATCCCTTCCTATGCAATGTAAGTGTTCAAATTACCTAAACAGGTGTGCAATAGCATACCATAGCCATGTATAAATATTAGTGGGGAGATTAGGATCTGAAAAATACATGCACTGGTTTGCTTGGTGGAAAATGTGCGTCCCAAAGGAGAAGGTTGGTATGGGCTTTCGAGATTTGCATTGTTTTAGTTTGGCTCTTTTGGCAAAACAACGTTGGAGGATCTTGTGTGAACCAGAATCATTATGTGGCAGAGTATTGATATCAAAATATTTCCCTGGTGGTGATCCTTCAAATAGCAGTTTGAAGAAGGGTAGATCTTATACTTAGTAGAGTCTTTGGAGTGGGCATATATGGAGAGTAGGAGATGGATCCCAAATAAACATTTGGGGGGACCCATGGACTCCCAACAGCCCCACCCATAGAGTAATGACACCAAGGGGAAATATCATGTTACCAAAGTTTCCGAACTCATCGATATGGACAACAAAGTGTGGGAGGAAGTGTGTGGGAAGAACAGTTGCTACCTAATTTGTTTGGTCAATTGATGTGCAACACATTTTGAACATCACACTAGCTCTGGGGATGATGGAAGATTTTGTTTCATGGCATTTTGATAAGAGTGAAATTTTCTCGGTGAGATCGACTTACCATGAAGAATGGGAGCATCAGCATGGACGAAAGTTGAGGATGACAAACTCAGTACAAGCCTCAAGTACTACTCCAGTCTGGCGTACCATTTGGAAATTGTATGTGCCATCAAAAATTAATATCCGTGTTTGGAGAACTCTGCTTGGACCCATTCAATGTCATGGAGTCCTAGCTAATAGACATATGTTGACAGCTCCCAGTGCCCTTTATGCAACTTGGATTGTGTGAGTATCAGGCATGCCATGTTCCTATGCCCAAGAGTATAGTAAATTTGGATGATTTTGGGATTACGGGAGCTGGTAAATAAAGTCTGCATAGTAGAGGGAAGGCGATTCAGTGCTTGCTGATTTACTCCTCTCCAAAAACCCTATGAAGCACCTGGTGGCCAATGTATAACGCAACAATCTGGTGGTCACATCAATCTGGTACGTGCGGTGGGAGCGCCGCAAGTAAATACATGGAGAGGACATCTATGATCCAACCAGGTTGGCCCAAGCAATCTCAACCCTTGCAATGAATTTCTCACGAGCAAAACTGAATAACACCGGAATCAAGAGACACGGCTGGTCTAAGCCGCTGGAGGAAGTTATCGAACTCAATGTCGATGCCGCATTTTACCATGACAAGGGTACATGAGGTATGGGAGCAGTGTTGCTTGATGATGTTGATTTCTTCGTCGCAACACCCTGCAGTGACATACCATTTGTGGAAGACACGATGACACTGGAAGCTTTAGGACTACGAGATGGACTCTACTCGCGAATGATGTTGGTTGCAACAAAGTGTGTGTTGAGGGGGATTTCCTGGAGGTCAATGAGATCATGCAGAATGGTGGGAATTTGGTTGGTCGAGCAGCGGGGATTTACAAAGAATGCTCCTTTTTGCTAGTAATTTTACTTCCATAGTCTTTAGTCATTGCCCTCGGTAAGCCAATGTGGCAACATATTTGCTGGCTAGGAATTTGGAGGTTTCTCAAACCATTGTTTGGAAATCAGAGCCCACGGATTTCCTAGTGGATGTATTAACGAACGATGTATCACTCTTTTCGCATTAAATATAAACCGCCATGATGGCATTCCTTAAAAATAGCTTTATCTTAAGTTTCTTCTGAATTGCCTCAATATAAATGCTCCATCATTTTAAGGTTTTGATTAAGCTTAGGGCATATGTAACCAAACACCTAAAAGAATTTAGCTCCTCAAAAGAGAGAGGGCTACAACAGTTTTTGTTATTTTCAACGAGCTTTTTTTCTCAAAGGAAAAGCAGTCAAACTCTGCGGTAAGGTTTATCTTATATTTCTTCTGAGCTGATTCAAAATCAATGCTCCATCCTGTCAAGGCTTTCATTAACTTTTGATATCTCTGGCCAAATCCCTAAACGACCTTAACCCCCCAAAAGACTCATTTGAGGAGCCCTTTCTAACAAAACCTTTAAAAGGTTCAACTCCCCAAAATGTGAGGAGAAGTGTCGATTGTCGCTTAAATTTGAGCAGCCCAACCCACAGCAAAATATTCTTTCCAGCCGCCTCTCTCTCTCTCTCTCTCTCTCTCTCTCTCTCATCCAAGTCCACATCGGTGCCGCCTCCGTCACGTTCCTTACCTTCAGTGACCACCCCACATAACCGCCGACACCCTGCAGCCCCGTTGACCACCTACCCCACCTTCGATTAGCTCGGCGGCCGCCGCCACCACTGTCGCGAGCTTGTCGACGAGGAGGGTCACTGCATCGCCATGTTTCACCGGGAAGGAAACCGCATCGCCTCCCGAATCTTCCCCGCCGCCTCCCTGTGCTCCTGATTTCAAGCCGCCACAGCGTGAGCCATGCTGCAGCCTCCTCAAGCTCATATTGCAGCCGTTGATGTACCGAGGCTCCGGTCATGGGGCAAGTGGGTGGCGGAGATCTGCAATTTGGACACGATGGCACTCATGTGGCTTTGCACATTCGCCACTGCGTAGGATGTGGCGCATGCCTATGACGTCATGGTGCTCTCCTCTATATGCGAGTCTGACAAAGCTAAACTCCCTGTTCACGCGACCGCCATTGCCACCCATTAGGGTCACCTCCGGGCCAACGAGAAGGAGAAGCACGCAGTCGAGTGCGCCGATGTCACCTTCATGGAAGCGCTCTTGAATGAGGACCTGTAGATCCTCGCCGAGAACTTTCCATTCTTCGAGTCCGTGGAGAACACGCGCACGATCGAGCGCGAGCTCCATAAGATTACTTGCCTCGAAGCCGAGGTGAGGACATGTTCAAGGAGCTCGACGAGCTCGTCGACGACGAGTAAGACAAGGAAGTCTCGTGCGGTGGAGTGAGTCCACCGCCAACGACCATGTGGCCTGCCCCTACGGCGGGGGACGGGGTCATCCCCACCTCCTCCGAGTCGCACTTCTCCGACTTCTCGGAGGACAGCGAGGAGTAGATCCCCTTTTTTATATATTGAGTATCTAGTTTTGTTTTGTTTATCTCGATGCTTTAACTAATTTGAAGTCGATATAATGTCAATGTTGTAGATTGCCTCTTTTATATATTGAGTATCTAGTTCTGTATAGTTTATCTCGATGCTTTAACTAGTTTGAGGTCGATGTAATGTCAATGTTATAGGTAATGGATTGTTTAATTATGATCTGTATGATGTTAATGTGATACTCCCTTTTAGTTAAGCAGTGTGTGGTAGTTTATATTTATGGGCAAATAATTATTTGGGAAGTTAAGTTTTAGGTGTCCGGATAGCTCTACATTTGTTTAACCCCTCCAAATTTGAGAAGCTAAGTATTGAAGAGATAGGGAGTTATACAATTTAGGGGTTCAATTAGAGATTCCATTATGATCTCATGATTCCAAACATCTACTGTTGTTGCCAGCGACTGAGTTTGTTTTACAAAAAGTCAGCGGCCAATATAGGCAGTTGTTGAAGTTTTCTTTAATTTAAAAGAGTCCACCTAACTGCGTTTCCATGCAACCGACTCACCATGTGCTGGAAGCATACTCTATGAGAAATCAAGAATTTGATTATTGGGCAACCACATTGCCATGCATGCATGTTTACCAATGAAGCAAAAAACCATATATATATGCGCATGCAAGAGGCAAAAGACAGCCCACTGCCGTGCATGAGACCTTTCGGGCTCACGGAACACCAACATTCCCATCACAATTATCACGGAAGTCAAGCTCTTATATATCCTAATCCCAATTATACTGGTGCCAACAATATCAAAGCTATCCTAATGTACACTCATACCTCGCTGGCTACAACATGCTTATACCTCATCAAGACATTTCAGTGAACGAAACCAAATAAGAGAACACCACAATCAGACTCCAGCAGCCTCCATGTTCCATGCATACCAGCTAAATCACAACATGCTGGTCAATTATCGACCCAATGTCGTCGATTAATCATCTGATGAGACTAGCTACCCAATGTCGTCGATGCACGTATAAATAGCCCTACCTATCGAGCAACATCTCATCACCTTCTCATCGGTCAATCACACTCTCGATATCGATAGTACACAAAGGCTGATAACCTAGTCAAGAGCTTGAGCCTTGAGGAGACAATGGCCGCCTGGCTTAAGCTCTGTGTCGCGCTGACATGCGCATTGCTCTTGTCATCGTCGGCGTGCCACGGCCTGCAGGTGGGCTACTACAAGAAGACGTGCCCCCGCGTGGAGGCCATTGTGAGGGACGAGGTGAAGCGCTTCGTCTACAAGAACGCCGGCATCGGCGCCGGCCTCATCCGCATGTTCTTCCACGACTGCTTCGTCCAGGGGTGCGACGCCTCCGTCCTCCTCGACCCGACGCCGGCCAACCCGCAGCCGGAGAAGCTGAGCCCGCCCAACTTCCCCAGCCTCCGCGGCTTCGAGGTCATCGACGCGGCCAAGGACGCCGTCGAGAAGGCCTGCCCCGGCGTCGTCTCCTGCGCCGACATCGTCGCCTTCGCCGGCCGTGACGCGGCCTACTTCCTCAGCCGGATGACGATGAAGATCAACATGCCGGCCGGCCGCCTCGACGGCCGCGTCTCCAACTCCACGGAGGCCCTCGACAACCTCCCGCCTCCGGTCTTTAACCTCGACCAGCTCATCGCCAGCTTCGCCGCCAAGGGCCTCACCGCGGAGGACATGGTCGTGCTCTCCGGCGCCCACACCATCGGGGTGTCCCATTGCTCGTCCTTCGTCTCCGATCGCCTCGCCGTCCCCTCCGACATCAACACCGGCTTCGCCAACGTGCTGAGGAGGCAATGCCCCGCCAGCCCAAGCCCGGCCAACGACCCCACGGTGAACCAGGACGTGGTGACCCCCAACGCGCTCGATAACCAGTACTACAAGAACGTCCTGGCGCACAAGGTGCTCTTCACGTCGGATGCCGCCCTCCTTGCCACGCCGGCGACGATCCAGATGGTGCGCGACAGTGCCAACATTCCCGGGCAGTGGGAGGCCAAATTCAACAAGGCCATGGTCAAGATGGGAGCCATCGAAGTGAAGACCGGTTACCAGGGAGAGATCAGGAGGAACTGCAGGGTCGTCAACCACTGAACGAACGAATCATCATGGCGTCTCATTTTGTTTTGCGGTCTTTGGTTTTTGCACTGGCGGGGTCACCTACTTGTGATTGTGAGTGACTTTGGACGAATTTCACGCATGTAATTTGTTTGTTGTTTCAACTCTGTAAAATTCTTTGGCTGGTTTATGGAAAGTGCTATTGTTCAGCCGGCGGATAACACGCACTGCGTCCGCCGCCTCCTATGCAATAATCCTACACATACGGACTTCTTACATGCAGTTTACCGGGCCCTTCGTTAAATTCCCCGTGATTTCTCACCGGGGTGGCCCGCCTCACTCCCTTCTTTCCAATCCCACTTTGCCATGTCAGCGTGTAATTAAATTCAGCCCGTAAATGGCTGTACGTGCATTACTGGCCTCCTATGTCTAGGACGTGTCCTTGTCCTTTTATCATTTTCTTACATATTCTCCGTCTCCTTACGGCCGCTAGCAGCCATGGCTGCTGCTCAAGCGCACACGCCCGAGCTCCGCTCCGATCACCATCAGCCTAGTTGCGCTGCTCCAGACTCCCCTCTCACCCTCCGCCGTCGCTTCGGTCGGGACGCTTTTTTATACTTTTCGCAACAATGACTTTGTTGCAAAAGTTCTCCCGCAACATCATCTATGTTTCATAAATTTCTTGATTCAGACCGCAAACGATACTTCCACAACATTACTCATGCTGTAAAAGTCCTCCCGCAACAACATCTATATTGCATAAATTTCTTGGAGTAAAATGCATTTAAGGTCATTGAACTTGTGCCAAAAGCTCACTTCGGTCACTGTACTTAAGAATACGGTCAATGCGGTCATTATATATGACTAGAAGTAATTATATGGTCACTGTCTTACCGTATAGCTTCGTATTTTACTTTCTTGACTGGTCAAACATGAACATGGCAGCACCCCCTCTCTCTCTACCTATGTGGATCCAACCAGCCAATGAAACAAAAAAGAATATGCAGCGTCGAAGGAGGATTGAGCCTGCGATCTTCCCGCTGATGCCCACGTACACCAACTACTGCGCCCACACAACTTCATGACAAACATGTGTAGAGCCACGCATGTTTAATTAGCACATAACACACTTTACACTCATGCATGTAAAACTTTTCCAGCCGTCGTCAGACTACTTAGATGACAGTCGACAGAGGTCGAGACGCGACGTTGTATTGTCGCAGTTCTACGTCGGCGTCGCCATCCTTCTGGTGGTGCATGTCCTCGGTGTCGTCGCCATTCTCCTGGCGGTGCATGTCGTCGGCATCGTCGCCATCGTGGTATCCTTTACGCGTCGCCGGTGGCAAGGCGGACGCTGGGTGTCGAGGTCGAGCTCATCATGATGTCCACGATGTCGAGCTAAGAGCATTTCCAGCCGTGGCCCCCCCCCCCCCCCAGGACGCATAAAAATCGCCCCTTGGGGGCGAGCCGGCGATACAATCGGCGCTGGGGGTAGTTTTGCGCCCAGTCGTCGCCCCCAGGCGTCGATATTGGCCCACTTTTCAGCCCCTTTCGACGAATAAAGGGCCCATATGGGCGAGAATAGGCCCATATTCGGCGTGGTTCGCCGTGGCTCGGCGTTCAATTATCAACATAAATATTTTTTATCACATATTTCATCACAGAAAAATCAAATACTTCAACAAAATAGTACAACAACAAATAATTCAATACAAATTATATAGTTCAACAAATAAAAACTCATATTTCATCACACGTCGCGTCCGGCGTCGCCCTTGAGCCTCCATAGGTGCTCCACCAGATCATGCTGCAGCTGATGATGCACCTGTGGGTCTCGGATGTCCTGACACATACTAAGGTAGGCAATCCAGGTTGCCGGTAGCTACTGATCAACTTCGGCTAGAGGACCCTTCCTGTAGTATGGTTCAGTGTCAAACACTGGGTCTTCTTGCTTGTTCTCGATGATCATGTTGTGCAAGATGGCACAGCAAGTCATGATCTCCCACATTTGATCTTTCGACCAGGTCTGAGCAGGGTATCAGACAACAGCAAATCGAGATTAGAGCACACCAAATGCTCGCTCGACATCCTTCCGGCAAGCCTCCTGCACCTTGGCAAAGTGGGACTTCTTGCCTCCTGGCACAACGTTTGAGATAGTCTTCACAAATGTAGACCATCTCGGATAGATGCTATCAGCTAGGTAGTACCCCTTGTTGTAGTGCCGCCCATTGATCTCGAAGTTCACCGGAGGAGAATGACCTTCAACAAGCTTGGCAAAGACAGGAGAGCACTGCAGCACGTTGATGTCATTGTGAGTTTCTGGCATACCAAAGAAGGAGTGCCAAATCCAGAGGTCCTGTGTGGCCACCGCCTCAAGTACCACACTGCAACCGCCTTTGGCGCCTTTGTACATCCCCTGCCAAGCAAATGTGCAATTCTTCCATTTCCAATGCATGCAGTTGATGCTTCCAAGCATCCCAGGAAATACTCTTGCTGCATTCTGTGCTAGGATCCGAGCAGTGTCTTCCGCATTGGGTGTTCTCAAGTATTGCGGTCCAAACACCGCCACCACTACCCGACAGAACTTTTAGAAACACTCTATGCTGGTGGACTCGGCCATGCGCCCATAGTCGTCGAGTGAATCACCGGGAGCTCCGTATGCAAGCATCCTCATCGATGTCGTGTACTTCTGGATCGAGGTGAATCCAAGTTTGCTGGTGCAATCCATCTTGCACTTGAAGTAGTTGTCGAACTTCCGGATGGAATTCACAATCCTGAGGAAGAGCTTTCGGCTCATCTGATAACGGCGCCGAAATATTTTGTCGCCGTGAAGTGGAGCATCGGCAAAGTAGTCGGAGTAGAGCATATGCAATACCCTTCGAGACAATGCCGGTTCTTTGCTTTCACCCGCCCCGGCGCCGAGCCACCTCGCCGCGGCTTTTCATTGCTCGCCAGTAGCTGGGCGAGGGCGGCGAGCACCATGAGATGCTCTTCTTCCTGGACGTCGGCCTCGGCTTCCTCCTCTAGCAGCGCGGCGAGCGCTTCCTCGTCATCCGAGTCCATCGTCGAGGCAGGCAAATCGCCGAACACCTTGTACCCGGTGGGCGTGCACCCGCCGCTAAACTGCCCCTCCGCGGCCGGAAACGCCCAGCTGCTGTTGGAGGGGCTTCCGCGGCGAACCTCTGCTATTTTTCCGGCGGGGAATGGCTATCTAGCAGTGAAGGGCGGCAGGCGGCGCCGGGATATAGCTAGTGGCGGCCGAGGGCGCGGGGGGTGGGAGGCGAGTCGGGGAAGAAAATCTTGACTTTTCACCTGAGGGTGTGGGCCAGCCGCGTTTTTCCGTTGCGCCGGAGCCCCCGATCGCTCCCAGTGCGCCGGGTTCGGCCTGCCGTCGCCGGGCGGAAAAAAAGGCCGAACCGGGCGCTTTTAAATCTGAGGCGTGGCGGGGCATTTTTGACCTTGGCGCTGAAAAAGTGGCCTAGGGGGCCTGTTGGGGGCGCGGCTAGAGATGCTCTAAGGCACGTGCGGCTGCGTGTGCATGCTGATGAACAGGAACATGGCCATGTTCAAGTGAGGACACCGCGCTCAACTGCTTGTGCCCTAGACGCTGGTCGAGAACACGTTATTCCTCACTATTGGCTGCATGATTATGCATGCGCGTGGAGCTCAAGAAGATGGTTAAGGCCCTCTTTGATTTGTAGGAATTTCATAACGTAGGAACAGGAAAAATACAGGATTTGGATGGCATGTCCATCTGAATCCTATAGAATTAGCATATAGTGTTTGATGCCACAGGAAAAACAAAGGAATTGTAAAAAGAAGATGGAGTGGATGCTTGATTTCCAATGAAATGTAGTACACTTCATTCCATAGGAAAAAATCTTATAGGATTCAATCCTGTGAATCAAACAACCAACTTAGGAAAAAATCCTATGGATTCTAACCCTTCAAAAATCCTATGAAATTCTTATGAATCAAAGGAGCCCTAAGGAGGGAAGGTAGGTGAGAGGATACTATACTAGCTAGTATACCTGCTTCTCAGCCTGGAGGTGCGCAATGCATGCGGCGATGGTGCCTGGGCTCGTCGGAGTGCAAGTGGTGATGGCGTGCAGCATGGAGTGGAGCGGCGTGCCCTGAGGGATGCGCCCATGGGAGTAAGACGGCAAGCGTCCTATATATGTGTAGTTATGTAATATATGTACATACAGAGAGAGGTATAAAAACAGAAATCCTCCTACGTACAACTCTTACAAAATCTGAGTAATGTGAGGGGAGGGGGACTGCCTACAACAGAACGTGTTACGGACCGGCTCAAACTACACTAGTACGTAAGACTTTTTGTAGAACTTGCACGTAAGAATAGGATTGCCATATAAAAATGGCCCCGTGGCAGAGTACAAGAATTGTTGGATGGAGACAGAAAGGGTTAGGAACACAGACGTAGCATGTAGAAGAATCAGGAAGCCTCGTCACGCCCACGAATGATAGCACGCATGCCTGCACACACGCAGCGGAGACACCACCAAGCATAATAATGTCGCTCCAATTGTCCAAAGCTCGATCCTGCGGTCAGTTGGATAACAGGTTGGGTGGTGCAGCGATAGATCACTGATTCTATCCCCTGCCATGCATATTGTTTTACTTTTTTTCCATTGACAAGTGGGCCTACATAAAGACAAAAGAGAGGGTGTTGGGGTGTTTGACTAGTCAGTGGCCGTATGATCATCTCAAATCGTATAGAATTACCGTATTGATTGTATTTTTACGTACAATAATCAAAGTGAGCTTTCGACACAAGTTCAAGTTCAGTGAGCTTTCTTAATTCAGACCGCAAATGACATCATCTTTTCAGCGAAAAAATTTCTGCAACATTATTCATGTTGCGAAAATCCTCCCGCAACAACATCTATGTTGCAAAAAAGGTGAAGACGGAAAATAAATCCGCAACACCACCATTCTTGCAAAAGTCCCTGAACCAACAAGAGGCCGATTTTTGTGTTTTGACCTTTTTGCTAAAGTTTAACCGAATCTGACCCCCAGTTAAAAATATTTCGGGATCTGACCTTTTTCCTACCGTCATTGTCTGTGACGGTAGGGTTCAACTACCTAAAAATTGGTCAACATTCAAACGGCGTTTATACATGGCAGAAGCCTACCGCCAAAGATGGTGGCGGTAGCCTTCAATACCATCCCGCCATGGCATCTGGCGGTAACTCCTTTTCCATTACACACGGCTGGCCGCTGGCGCTAATGCATGTGTTAATCACCCACAGTCATGTACTAATGCATGTGCTACGCAGCTATAGCAAACAGTATTACGGTCGACCATGTTGGATTTGGACTTGAATCCTCCAAAAGCATCATGCGTATGTGAAAGCTAAGCAAGCACTGGTGGAAAAAAGGCCTTTGGTCGCGGTTCGCAACTGCCATTAGTCGCGGTTGCGCAACCGCGACCAAATAAGCGCGACTAAAGCCCCCCACCTTTAGTCGCGGCTGCTTAAGAACCGCGACTAACGGCCCGTCACGTGGGCGCCAAAGTGGCCGTCAAGCGGAGGACCTTTAGTCGCGGTTCTTCCGCCAACCGCGATTAAAGGCTGCCATGTGTTTAGGGTTTTAGCCCCCCTAAACCTGTTTTCTGTTTAATTTGTATTGTTTTGTTTCTTTTGTGCTTTATTTTAATTTTGAAGGAGTTTCATATATTCTACGATACTACATACATGCATATGAATGTACAATTTCAAATAAATTTGAAATTAGAACCAAAAAGAATTCAAGAGGAATATACAATATATATTCAATATCATCGGATGACCATATACAATTTTGAACAAGTTTCCATACATGATTTAATGCATATAAAGTTCTACGTCCTCGTAATAGTGTTCTCCTTTAGGATGGAGGACTTCCTGTTGAACCATCCAGCTAGTTCCTCTTGAAGTGGTCGGAAGCGAGCTTGGACTAAGCATCATCCGGAGGCTATTCCTCGAGCATTGGTATCACTCGGAACCCGCCAGAGGTGTATCTCCGGATCCTCTCCTGAACATAGTATCCACATAGATTGGTCTCCGGTGGCTGAATATCCCCGGCATTCTTAGGCTTTAACATTTTGAATTCTAGCTCTTTTTGAATTCACCGACCTTTGTATCTACGAACCGTCTCCAAACCCTACGAGGCAAAGAAAATTAAATGAACAAGAGAGTTATTAGTTACTTGATATTAGGAAATAAACGAAATAGGGCCGATCGATATAGAGCGCAAATGAATGAAAATAATTACTTCTGCAGCATTCTTCTCATGTCGGCCCAAAGCTTTGGATCCATATTGAGAGAGTCGTGGGACGAGACATTACGAGGTGTTAACTTTAATTACTAGCGTAATCCAAAGGAACTGCGGACACGATACATGCACAAAGACGTCATGCATAACTCATCGATTAGCCGCCACATACCATGCACATGGAGTAAACAAAAGAGAATGTGCTCAAGATGTAAACACTCACCCAAAATGGTAAGGAAATAGAATATCACTTTTGAGTTCCTGCTTTGTAAGAAACCGCCACAGTCTGCCTCCACGTCGGCGGGGTGACGCCCAACACATGTCCATTAACGATGTGTGGGTCAATGAACCCAACATCATGGATGTTCCTTACTCTGCATTCCTTAATCTTCATTCTCGCATGTATAATAGCGGACACAACAATATAGTTAGGACATATATATAGTGCAGGCAATATGAACGAGATGGGGTAGAAATTAATAAATCACTTACGTAACGAAAGTAAACCGATGATAGATTTGTCGAGCTCAAGCGCAGATTGAAAAGCTGGAACAATTCACTCAGTTCAATTTGTACATAGTAATGTTTGAAGTGATGCTCATGTCTAACTTCCGCATAAATATATTCTTTGGCGTTTTTATTTTTATGTAACCCTTGTACCAATTCAGCAGACCTTTCATTTGTGGAGGTAGATCATTTTCCTGCGCAGCTCGACGAGAGGCCCATTCTTGACATATGTAATTACTACCTCCTTCATCGGCGCCTCATCAAGGCCTAACAGTTCACGAAGAGTAATACCTAAGTTGGCCGCTTGTTCTCTCGGGCACTCGTTACTAATCCATGTGTCAGTCGCAGCTTGTATGATCTCGGGGTCATCCGGACAGAAGGCTTCCACTATAAGCGGGCAATCGATTGTTTACTTTGTTCCCGAGCTGGGCAACTTGTTTCCGCTTATTTTACTTTCGGCCTTCTCCCGCTCTTTGTTCTCGTTGAACATGAGTGCCTCTGCGAAGTTCACGTGCATAGTCGTTAGGCGTATTCTTCATGGCTTGGGACGGTGTGCTCAAAAATGACTTAGCCCACTTCTTTTGCTCATCGTAATATCTTGGCTTGGGCTCGGGCTCTCTTTTCTTCTTGCAGTCCGCCTTCCATTTCTCATAATGAGCAGCCGCTGGCGTCGACTTCCTCGGCACTACGTTCCCAAGGCCTTGTGGGAGAGGCTTCAGTGATGGCTCCGTACCTTTGTGGTCTTAGGTACATAAGGGTCCGGGTTAATAATCCAGACTGCTTCGCTTCTTTGTCGGAGGTGGATTGGGGCGGCGTCGATCACCCGCCGGACGAGGATCGGGGCGGCGGCTGATCACCCGCCGGACGTTGTGGATCGGGGCGGCGTCGGTGACGTGGCGGAGGTGTAGGTGAACCGCCACCACCACCACCACCACCCCCACCCCCGCCACCCCCACCACCACCACCGTAGGGGGTGGACTTGTTGTCCTTGGCGCCTCGCTCGAAACTTGATAAACTTCTTTTGCCATAGAATGAAATGGCGCTTGACATCTCCAAGTCTTTTCTCCCCTTCAGTGTAGCAATGTCAATCTCCGTGTCCTCAAACCCTTGGACTATGTCCTCCACCGTGACACGAGCATAGCCATCTTGAATGGGGTTGTTGTGGTGGAGTGCTCCGTAAACATGGTAAAGCACTGCCGATGGCTACCTTCATGGACATGTTCCCGATAGGATAATACAGATGACATTCTTTCATCTCCTTTATATCGCCCACGGGTAGCGAGGAGGCTCCGGTGCAGTAATTTCGACCACCAGAGGCTCCGGTGCAGTAATTTCGACCATCGGAGGCTCCGGTGCAGTAATTTCGATCGTCGGTGCATCTGCACCAGCCGGTGGGGCCTCCGTAAAATATTCATTAAATGTCTTCTCAACCAACTGCCGAAAGTCTCCATGTGGGCCTTCCTAATCCAGGATTCAGGCTTCCCCGGGTTGTCAGAACGTAAAATATTTTTGTGTTTCTCAAAGTACGGAGCCACCAAGCTGGAATTGGTCAAGATCTGATGTGGTGTGCTTCAATCGGAGAATGGCCGTCCATACATATCGTTGATTTCCTTCCGATCGTGCCTTTTCCACTTAGTCTCCCTCGTGCAGCGATCGAGGAAGACCAATCGGCTTAAGGTCAGAACAAAGTCAACACAAAACTCAATTACCTCCTCATTTCCATAGCCCTTGGCGATGCTTCCTTCCGCCTAGCACGGTTACGAACATATTTCTTTAATACTCCCATGAACCTCTCAAGGGGAACATATTGTGTAGAAATACAGGACCGAGGACGAAAATCTCTTCGACTAGGTGAACCAGGAGGTGCGTCATAATATTGAAGAAGGATGGCGGAACACCAACTCGAAACCGACAAGACATTGGATCACATCGCTCAGAACCGTGGTAGAACTTCTGGATTGATTACCTTCCGAGAGATTGCATTGAGGAATGCACATAGCTTCACAATGGCTACTCGAACATTTTCCGGCAGGAGCCCCTCAAAGCAATCGGAAGCAATTGCGTCATAATCACGTGGCGATCGTGAGACTTCAGGTTTTGGAACTTTTTCTCCGCCATGTTTATTATTCCCTTTATATTGGACGAGAATCCAGACGGGACCTTCATACCGCTCGGGCATTCAAAAAGATGACCTTCTCTTCTTTGGTCGAGGCGTAGCTGGCACGACCTTGAAACCATTCCGGATGCCGGTCATCGTGGTCTTTCAAACGTTCTTTGGTCCTGCCGTGCTTCCTTTGTATCATTTGTCTTCCCATACACGCCCAAGAAGCTTAGGAGGTTCACGCAAATATTCTTCGTAACGTGCATCACGTCGATTGCAGAGCGGACATCTAGGACTTTCCAATATTCTAGCTCCCGAATATAGATTTCTTCTTCCACATGGCTGCGTCTGCCGGCTCCTTCGAACTGATTGTCCGCCAGACCCTTTCCAAAGATGACTTTCAAATCCTTGACCATATCAAATACCTCGGCACCGGTGCGTTCGCGAGCTTCGCCGGTGATCTGCCTTGCCGTTGTAATGCTTGCCTTTCTTTCTTCGATGAATTTTCGGAAGAAATCGACGATGCCCAAGGTACACGTTCTTCTTACAATTTGGCAAATGTACACTTTCGGTCTCATGTAAGCGATGCGTGCATGCATTGTATCCCTTATTTGACAGTCCCGAAGGTTACTAAGAGCAGGCCAATCGTTGATGGTTACGTAAAAGCAACGTCAGAGGTCAAATTCCTCTTGTTTTGCTCATCCCACACACGGACACCACCCCACAGCTGTAAAAAGTTCATCAACTAATGGCCTTAGGTACACATCGATGTCGTTGCCGGGTTGCTTCGGACCTTGGATGAGCACCGGCATCATAATGAACTTCCGCTTCATGCACAACCAAGGAGGAAGGTTGTAGATGCATAGAGTCACGGGCCAGTGCTATGGTCGGAGCTCGCTTCGCCAAAAGGATTCATGCCATCCGCATTTTAGAGCAAATCTTATGTTCCTTGCGTCGGTGCAAAATCTTTGAACCATCTGTCGATCTTTCTCCATTGCGTTCCATCTACGGTGTGTCTCAACTCCCCGTCCGACTTACGGTCCTCTTTGTGCCATCGCAACAACTTGGCATGCTCTTTGTTCCTGAACAGACGTTTCAACCGTGGTATTATAGGAGCATACCACATCACCTTGGCGGAACCCTCTTCACTGGTTTCGGCCCTCAACATCGTCACCGGGGTCATCGCCTCGATCTTATAACGCAATGCAAGGTGCATACCGGCATTCATTCAAATTCTCGTATTCACGCGGTAGAGGATGCGATCGTTGATGCATGCATGTATCTTCGTAACCTCTAAACCTAGAGGGCGTACAACCTTCTTTGCTTCAGACGTCTTGGCGGGCAACTCGTTATCCTTTGGAAACATATTCTTCAACATTTTCAGCAAGTTTTCAAATGCCGAGTCAGCTACACCTGCCTCTGCCTTCCATTTCAGCAAATCCGATTGTGCAGCCCAGCTTTTTCAGACCATCATCGCATCCGGGTACAGCGCCTTTACGTGATCCTCTAACATGCGATCCAAATTCTCCCTCTCCTTTTCAGTTTCGCCGTCTCCGTGCATCAAGAATGGTCCGACCAAGATCATCAACGGGATCATCACGTGCCTCTTCTTCACCTTCCCCTTCACCTTCAAAGATCCTCCATGAAAGTATCACCGAAATGAGCAAGATAGCTTTCATCGATGAAATCATCCCCTTCTTCATCTTCTTCCATTATAACCCTCTTTCTCCATGCTTGGTCCAACAATTATAGCTTGGCATGAAACCCTTCAAGCAGATGCATGTGAACAACTCTTGAGGAAGAGTAACCCTTCTCATTCTTACAGATAACACATGGACAGATAACAAAACCCCCGGCTTGTTCGCATTAGCCACTCTGAGGAAATCTTTCAAACCCGTAGTGAACTCATTTGGAGAGTCGGTTACCGTACATCCATTGCCGATTCATCTGCATTATTATAATATAAAATATATAATTAACCATCATGCATTTGTTAAACTAACTAGCTACAAACAATATAAATTAAACAATGAACTACACACATGCATATTGACACATCAAAGGTTCATCAAGTTGCTAACCGCGATCGAGGAGTGTGGCTCCAACACTTCATGTCATGTTTGTTTCATGCTCTTGGGGCATTTCATCAAACACCTTATGTGCATAAGAGGAACCAAAAGCAAACCTACACCCACTTGTGAAGAGAATGGCTCCAAATGGCTAAGTGTTGGCTGCCGGATGGGTATATATAGGGAGGGGCTTTAGTCGCGGTTGGCACGGCAAACCGTGACTAAAGGTGCCGAAAACCTTTAGTCGCGGTTGTCCTGTCCAACCGCGACTAAAGACCTCACGCGTCTTGACTGGCCATCGAGCGCCACAGGCCCAGGCCTTTGGTCGCGGTTCACCTCCAGAACCGCGACTAAAGGTCCCATTAGTCGCGGTTCCTACAGCTTCGCGACTTATGTGGCTGGACGGAAGCCTGTTTTTCCACTAGTGAAGTAAGCAAAGTGCTTGATTGATTTGGCTGGACCAAGTACGTATACGTATGTGTAGCCGCGTAGAGTACGATACCTATTTGAACCTGGATCGATTCTATCTTCACGGAACGGAAGAGCTCTCCCTCTCCAGCACTCTCATAGCTTAGCAAACAAAATAGAACAGATGAAATATTTTGCGATGGGTGCAACTTGCATGTTTTTATTGATATTTTTTTTCTAGTATATATAGGGGTACATGGACTTGCCGTGTTCAACACGTAATTTAGTTGGAGACCAACACGATGCGGCCCGGTGTTAGTTTACAGTTTAGCTGCACGCCAGTCACCTGAATATATAAGGGTGAGTCGATTTCTGTTTGGAAAGAAATAGGCACGCAGAGGTGCAGCAGCCGTCGGCTTGCCAGGAACCAGCAGTCTCTAGGTCTATCTTAGGGATGCCGCGGGTGCAGGTGCTCACCAGGGAGCTGAAGCCTCTGGGTCTATCTTAAGGGTGCCCGGGGGTGCAGGTTCACCGAAGAAGTTGGGTAGTTCGCCGACTTTAGAGGGATGGCCGGGGGCGGCGGCAAGCTCGGCGGTGGGAGGAGGTCGAGGGAGGGCGGGGCGGTGAGGCGGCCGCTGGCGGCGGATGCAGGCGGTTCGGCCTGGGCTTGAAGGCGGCCAGAGGAAGAAGAAGAAGAGTGTGAACCATCCAGAACCACACTGTCCTCCTCCCCCTTGTCGAGCCCTTCCTCCTCTCTTCTCCGAGTGGTGATACCGAAGTCCAGGTTCTCCGCGCCGGCCGGCGGCCACGGTGGCAGTTTGTCGTCAGGCGGATCATGGCGTCACCGCCCTCGCTCACCTGGATCATCCGCATCCACGGCGGCGGGCTCCTCCCACAAGGAGGACATAGTAATCTCCTCCGGCGACGAGGAGGACCAGCCGTAGCAGCGGCGTCGGGGGCGCCATGGCGCCGGCTACCCGACGGCCGGGATAATCTTGTGCAACCGTGAGCTAAAGTTGTGGAAGACTCCACCACGCTGGAAATGCCACTCGCCGCTGCTGGAGCCAATTTAAATTCAAATTTTAATATTTTGTTTCTAGCAACCATCATATTAAAACTCTTATATTAAAATTATGACTAACCCATCATATTAAAACTCTTAATATTTTGTTTCTAGCAACCATCATATTAAAATCAAACAATATATGACAGAATATCTTAAAATATTTTGAAATATGATAGCTTTCAAGTCAAGAAAATATGAAATGTACTTAACTTGTCACTCAAGTGCAAAGTGCACAATAACTTAATTTCTTTCTTTCCTATCATGACTAACACATGGAATTAATTTTTTATTGTAGAAGACTTTTTCTTAAATGCATGATATATAGGGAGGGAAACAGTTGGCCCTTTGATTAGCTTTACGTACGTGCATGCATTTGACTAATGCATTGCATGTACTACCATTTTATCGCATAGTGTGCTAGTGTAGGATTGTTGTCAGTCGAGTGCAGGATCAAAGTACTAATCTTCAATAGCATGCTAGCTAGTGCACATGCTGATCCATATGCTGGGGTGATTAGCACATGCATTAGCGCAGCGGCCGGCCGTGTGTAGTGGAAAGTAGCTACCGCCAGATGCTATGGCGGGAAGGTCCTGAAGGCTACCGCCATCATCTTTGGCGGTAGGCTTCTGCTATATATAAACGCCATCTAAACGTTGACCAATTTCTACCGCCATTGACTCTGACGGTAGGTAGTTAAACCCTACCGCCACAGACTATGACAGTAGGAAAAGGGTCAAATCCTGAAATATTTTTGGATGAAGGTTAGATCTGGCTAAACTCTAGCGAAAGGGTCAAAACACGAAACCCAATAAGAGGCAGGCCCTATTAATTTCCGGAGTGCTGGGTGTCCTACGTATGCACTCCATCAGGCGTGTCTCTATGAGTTAATCACTTATTAGAGATTTAATGGATTATGTTTCTGACACCCCTTCCTTCTATACAACGGATTCTCTTCTACTATATTTGGTAGGTTGGTGTTTAAATTTGTGACTCGTATCTGTTGAGTAATGTGATTGTATTAGGAAACATAGGATAAGTTAGGAAGTATTCTGGCTTGTTTTATACTTCAAATAAATCATGTATTTTTATATATATGTCCACGAGGCTCAAGCAATACAACGAACAATAATTCCACCAAATCCGTCTCTCCCTTCTAACATGGTATTAGCCAATGGCGGTGCCAGGATGAAAACCTTGTGATGTCAAGCTTTTCCAATGAAATTTTTTGTAGAAAATGAAACAAGAACAGAAAATGCCATACTTCATTGCGGACATATTTATGGTAGCGGTCCTTTGTGATCATGCATATTTTGATCTGTACACATGATGGCATGGTACTAGTGTGGAATACACCGGTTTCAACATAAGTTACTATTGAGACAATGATAGAAAAATTTGTCGCCTATTCAGTTCTGCAGATCAGACTTGATATATTTTATTATGAAGAATGCAATTCTTATTTATAAATAAAAACAATAGCTTTCTTCCTAATATTGCTACAGAAAAAACTGATACATAAAGAAGAATATCACAGTGTTGGCAGACAAAACTTACAAATAAAAATGAAAAAGTGGAGGCCTTGCCCTGGTGTTGGATCGGATACAGAGTGCCGATTAGTATAGGAGTATTGACCAACACGATAGATAATACATGTGCGGCTGTGGGTGGGTTGCTCACGGCTCGCTGGATGGCCAGAGGTCGCGGTGCCTCACGTCTCACGGCCAGATCAGAGATCGCCAGCGCCGGGCGAGGCGACGGATGGGAAGACACTGCAGTGCGGCTGTTGTCCACGGCCATTCGAGAGAATGCAGTAGTTGGAGATGTTGAAGGAGATCTCGTGATTTCGGGATCAACCGATCCGGTTCGTTCAGGTAAGTGATTTTGGACTTCTATATGGCCCAACCACTTGTTACCCAAACAGATAGTAGATGATAGATGGGTCTGTTTCACAAGGAAAGAAAAAAGGATGATAGATGGGTCAGTGTAGACGTGCAGTCAAATTCCATTTTTTGTTCGTTCACCAGCGTGGTATGCGTACCTGGGGTTCAACGACCTACGAAAATCCTGTGTTGTCAACCGACAGCAGACGCATAACGTGGCTTCGCCACTAGTATCAGCTTAATCGATTCAAACCCTAGCCACCGCCCGACGCTTCCGCTCCGCGTCGCCTTCGGGGCGGTCCGCCTCTATGACCGCCGCCGGGGGCAGCGCTGTTGGAATTTGCTAGTGGGCTTTTGGCTCAAAGCCCAACTAAAATTCTGAAATTCTCTTGGCCCATTCATGCACACATGTGAGTGGAGTGAGTGAGGCTAAAGTTTAGTCCCACCTCGTAAGTTGAGAGAGAGTTGCACCTCTTTATAATGTGAGCTCTTCTACCACTTGTATGAGCATGAGAAGAGGAGACCTACACGCGCGCTCCTCCTCCTCGCTCGTCACGACGCGCCGCGCCGCGCCGCGGGTTGCGGGATTGAGCCGAGCCGAGGACGGAGCTATGCACTTTGTCTATATTTTTGCTGCTCGGGAAAAATTAATGAGTCATTAATTAATAATTAACGGACGCGTTAATTATTGAACCGTTTCCGATTCTTTTGGATCGTGGCGGACTTCGGGACGTGGGGTTTACTCCCACGACCTACCCAGCCTTCGAGCAGACGTCTACCCTAGCCGCCGCCGCAGATGGTTTCTCACCAGCGCTCCGGATCATTGCGCCACCAAGCAAGTCTTCTCCATCCCTCCTTTCGGCGTGCACCGTAGAAGGGACAGCAGGCCTCCGGAACCCGCCTCTCGTGATCCTGCAGACGGGAGAGGGCGATCAGGTTTTTGGGAGCGCGACTCATGGCAGCGGCAACGACTTCATGAACGACGACTTCCCCGACCTCAGCAACCTCATCATCGACGACATGGGCGACAACGTCAACGCCGGCGGTGCTGCTCCCGCTGCACCGTATGTGATTCTATCCTTCCTGTTCGAGATCGTGGTAGAATTCATGTTTCTAGTATGTGCCCTATATGTGATCTGTTTATCTGCTATGCTAGTTCACATGATTAGTTTAATCTCTGCTATTGCTGTCATGATCTATTTCCTATTTATTCGGATTAAATCTCATAGTAATTTGCTCATATTTCCAACAATCCAAAAACCTGATTATAGGCAATTTACTCCGAGTGGTTTTGCTGCGCATCTGAAGCCGCTTTGCCTTTAAGGCGCAATATAAGATGTGGCGACGAGAGCGATCTACTGGTTTCAGACCATGGGCTGCTATGACGCCATTAAGGGCAAGCCCGAGGGCGATCTTAATCCAGCACAGCTGGAAGCTTTTGAGAAGATCGATACTCTCTTTAAAGGCGCTCTTCCGGGTGTTCTTGATGATTCCATTGTGGATTCGTGATATGTCGCTTGACAACGGCAAGGACATGTGGGCTGCGCCGAGGCCAAGTTTGGTGCCTTGGGCCGCGGTAGCGAAGTTGTATGCGTCATGGAGCAATTCTATGACTACAAGATGACTGATGAGCGCTCATTATACAGCAGGCTCATGAGATACAATCGCCAAAAGAACTTGAGCACTTCAAGTGTGTGTTGCGGATAAATTTGTTGCGGAGGCATTATTGCCAAGCTTCCACCTTCGTGGAACAATTTTGCTACTTCCACTGAAACACAAGAGACAGGAGTTTTCCGTTACGGATCTCATTGGTACTCTTGATGTTGAAGAGAAGGCGAGAGCAAAAGACACACGTGCTCGAAAGGTTGAGGGAGCTTCTAGTGCCCACATGGTACGTAAGAAGAACTTCCAGCCCAACAAGTTCAAAAACAACAAGAACAAAACTCAGGGCAAAGGCAAGTTTGATACAAAGAACAAGCCACCATATACTACCAACTTCAAGAAGAATTCTCATAAGAAGGGGAAGGGACTTTGCCATGTCTGCGGTGATCCTAATCGCTGGGCTCCGAAGTGTCCTAACCGATTTGAGGAGCGCGAACATGAGAAGAGCGGCAAGTCCGCTAATGTTGTCATCGATGATACTGATATGAAGGAATCAGGGTGCGGTATTTTTCCTACCATCCTTTCAGTATTTCAATCCCCTGATTGGTTAATTGACACCGGTGCCAATGTACATGTTTGTGCTGACGGCTCCATGTTTTCTTCTTACCAGGCCACAGGACTTCTCCTCGTCTTTGATGGGGAACGGGTCACATGCCATCGTTCGAGGTGTTGGTACGGTCGATCTGAAGTTTACTTCGAGGAAGACCGTCGCGTCTCAAGAACGCTCATCATGTGTCGCCCATCAATAAAAATCTCTTAGCAGTTCCGTTTATGTCGAGATGGTTTTAAGTTGGTTTTTGAGTCCAATAAAGTTGTAATTTCCAAGTGTGGACAATTTGTTGGAAAAGGCTATGAGTGCGGAGGCTTGTTCCGCCTATCTTTGTCAGATATTTGCATTAAAGTTATTAATAATGTTTGCCACAACAATGAGTCTGATATTTGGCATTCACGACTTTGTCACATTAACTTTGGTTGCATGACGCGGCTAGCCAATCTGAATTTAATTCCAAAAATCTCTGTTGTCAAAGGCTCTAAGTGCCAAGTATGTGTGCAAGCTAAGCAACCTCGCAAGTCCCATAAGACTGCAGAGGCAAGAGACTTGGCACCACTAGAGCTTATACATTCTGATCTTTGTGAGATGAATGGCGTGTTGACAAAAGGTGGAAAGAGATATTTCATGACGTTGATTGATTACTCCACTAGATATTGTTATGTGTATCTTCTGAAATCAAAAGATGAGGCTTTAACTTTCTTCAAAACCTATAAAGCTGAGGCAGAGAACCAACTTGATCAAAAAATTAAACGGCTTAGGTCCGATCGTGGTGGAGAGTATTTTTCCAATGAATTTGATCTGTTTTGTGCGGCACATGGTATAATCCATGAGAGGACGCCTCCCTACTCACCTCAGTCTAATGGGGTGGCGAAAGAAAGAACCGAACTCTAACTGATTTGGTTAACGCCATGTTAGACACATCGGGTCTTTCCAAGGAATGGTGGGGGGAGGCGCTAATGACCGCGTGTCATGTCCTAAGCCGAGTTCCCACAAAGCATAAGACCATGACTTCATTTGAGGAATGGGAAAGGAAAAGGTTGAAACTCTCTTACCTATGTACTTGGGGTTGTTTGGCAAAAGTTAATATACCAATTCCCAAGAAGCGCAAGCTTGGACCAAAAACCGTGGATTGTGTTCTTCTGGGCTATGCTTTTCATAGCATTGGCTATAGATTTTTGATAATAAAATCTGAGGTATCCGACATGCATGTTGGTACGATTATGGAGTCTAATGATGCAACTTTCTTTGAGGACATATTTCCTATGAAGGATATGTCAAGTTCATCAAATCAGGAGATACCTATTCCATCCGGTGAGGAACTCACCAGAATTCCTGAACCCACCATTGTGATGGAACACGTTGAGAATCCAGTTGAGGGTGACAATGAAACTCCTATAAGGAGTAAGAGACAGAGGACTGCAAAGTCCTTTGGTGATGATTTCATTGTGTACCTTGTGGATGACACACCCAGGACTATTTCAGAAGCCTATGCATCTCCCGATCTTTGACCATCGAAGGAAGTTGTTCAGAAGCGAGATGGATTCCATCTTAGCTAACGGAACTCGGGAGATCACCGACCGTCCTTATGGGTGCAAACCTGTAGGATGTAAGTGGGTGTTCAAGAAGAAGCTTAGACCTGATGGTACGATTGAAAAGTACAAGGCACGGCTTGTGGCTAAGGGTTATACCAGAAGAAGGTGAAGACTTCTTTGATACTTACTCACCCGTGGCTAGATCGACCACAATTGGTGCTACTATCATCGGGTTGCCTCACATGGTCTTCTCGTTCATCAAATGGACGTTAAGACGGCTTTCCTCAATGGAGAGTTGAAGGAGGAAATTTACATGGATCAGCCGGATGGTTTTGTAGTACAGTCGGGGAAGGAAAGGTGTGCAAGTTATTAAAGTCTTTATATGGCCTTAAGCAAGCTCCTAAGGAGTGGCATGAGAAGTTTGAAAGAACATTAACTGCTGCCGGCTTTGTAGTAAACGATGGTGACAAGTGCGTGTACTATCGCTATGGTGGGGGCGAAGGAGTTATTCTTTATGCGTATGTCGACGACATATTGATCTTTGGAACCAAACTTGATTTAATCAAGGAGGTTAAGGATTTCTTATCTCGCTGTTTTGAGATGAAGGATCTAGGAGTAGCTGATGTTATCTTAAACATCAAGCTGTTGAGAGATGAGAATGGTGGGATCACACCGTTTCAGTCTCACTATGTGGAAAAGGTCTTGAGTCGTTTTGGGTATAGCGACTGCACGCCTTCTCCAACTCCATATGATGCTAGTGTGTTGCTTCGAAAGAATCGACGGATTGCTAGAGATCAACTGAGGTATTCTCAGATTATTGGCTCGCTTATGTATTTGGCGAGTGCCACGAGGCCTGACATCTCTTTTGCTGTGAGCAAGCTGAGTCGGTTTGTGTCAAAACCGGGAGATGATCATTGGCGTGCGCTTGAGAGAGTTATGCGCTACTTGAAGGGCACTGCGAGCTATGGGATTCACTACACCGGGTATACAAAGGGTACCGGAGGGTTATAGTGACTCGAATCGGATATCCGATGTCGATGAGATTAAGGCCACAAGTGGTTATGTTTTTACACTTGGTGGTGGCGCTGTTTCTGGAAGTCTTGCAAGCGCACCATCTTAACGAGGTCAACTATGGAAGCAGAACTCACAGCATTAGACACCGCCATCGTTGAAGCAGAGTGGCTTCGTGAGCTATTGATGGACTTACCTATGGTTGAAAAACCAATACCCCTATCCTCGATGAACTGTGATAATCAAACTATGATCGCCAAGATAAACAGTTCTAAGGACAATATGAAGTCCTCAAGGCATGTGAAGAGGAGATTAAAATCTGTCAGGAAACTGAGGAACTCCGGAGTTATTACATTGGATTATATCCAAACGTCGAAAAACTTGGCAGATCCCTTCACAAAGGGTCTATCACGTAATGTGATAGATAATGCATCGATGGAGATGGGTCCGAGACCCACCGCATGAGTTGTCCATAGTGGTAACTCCACTCTATGTGATCGGAGATCCCGTGAAGTAGAAGTGGGAGACAAGCTGTTGGTCATTTGGGAGGAGAGTATCCCTATATTAACTATCCCACTCCGTGAAGATGCAATACTCTCCTGATCTGCATGGCAGGTTGATACTTATCTTAATGTGTTCCAAATGGCTTATTCGGGTAAGCAGAGATGTTGTCCTGCAGAACATCTTCTGGGGAACACACCTATATGAATTTGACTGTTAACGTCGCAGTCTGTGAGAATTGGGTGTTCTCTAATAAATTCATGAAAGGCCCTGGAGTATGACGTACACGCCCACCATGAAGCCTTGCGGCAGCCCAAAGATGTCGGTCAAGAGTTTGTGTGAAACTAGTCTCGCAGAAAACTTGTAGTTCAAGGCATAGTCCACTATTCAAGTTGTGATCTAGTGCAGCATAAATCTCTAAGTGGAAGTTCAACTTCACAGTCTCCACTAAGCACCGGTATATAAACAATGTTTTGAAAATAAATGGTGTAATGTGCCAATGAGACTTTGTGGGGGATTGTTGGAATTTGCTAGTGGGCTTTTGGCCCAAAGCCCAACTAAAATTCTGAAATTCTCTTGGCCCATTCATGCACACATGTGAGTGGAGTGAGTGAGGCTAAAGTTTAGTCCCACCTCATAAGTTGAGAGAGAGTTGCACCTCTTTATAAGGTGAGCTCTTCTACCACTTGTATGAGCATGAGAAGAGGAGACCTACACGCGCGCTCCTCCTCCTCGCTCGCCTCGCCACGCCAAGCCTCGTCACGACGCGCCGCGCCGCGGGTTGCGGGATTGAGCCGAGCCGAGGACGGAGCTATGCATGTTGTCTATATTTTTGCTGCTCGGGAAAAATTAACGAACGCGTTAATTACTGAACCGTTTCCGATTCTTTTGGATCGTGACGACTCGGACGTGGTGTTTACTCCCACGACCTACTCGGCGCTCAGGCAGACGTCTACCCTACCCGCCGCCGCTTCGTATGGTTTCTCACCAGCGCTCCAGATCATTGCGCCGCCAAGCAAGTCTTCTCCATCCCTCCTTTCGGCGTGCACCGGGAGAAGGGACAACAGGCCTCCGGAACCCCGCCTCTCGTGATCCTGTACGGGAGAGGGGCGATCAGGTTTTTGGGGAGCGCACTCGCGCGACTGCTGGCAGCGACGACTTCGCGAACGACGACTTCTTCCCCGACCTCGGCAACCTCATCCTCGACGACATGGGCGACAACGTCAACGCCGGCGGTGCTGCTCCCGCTGCACCGTATGTGATTCTATCCTTCCTGTTCGAGATCGTGGTAGAATTCATGTTTCTAGTATGTGCCCTAGATGTGATCTGTTCATCTGCTATGCTAGTTCGCATGATTAGTTTAATCTCTGCTATTGCTGTCATGATCTATTTTCTATTTATTCGGATTAAATCTCATAGTAATTTGCTCATATTTCCAACAAGCGCTGCCCGTACCTAGGGTTCATTCGCCGGTCGTGTTGACCGGCTGCCCTAGAGAGTCTTTTTTCCGATCTCTTGATCCGGATTTTTTCCTTTTTTGCAGGTCGTCTGGATCGGTGTTTCTTTTTGGTTTTCTAATCTAAAATCGGTTTGCATCGCCCACCCCGTCTGTCATCCACAACACACATCGGATTTGTCGACATCTTCATCGTCTCTGGCTGCACATGTCTCGCGAGCGCGCTGGTACGGCCGCTTCTACCTGCGCTGGACTCGCGTCTTCACCGTGTGGCCCACGGCCACTGACGCATCGCTCAAGCTCCGGCCGCCCGGACCACGACTCCAAAACCCACGCGATGCATCATGCATGTCTGGCGGCTCAAGTGCTCATGCACGTTGCATGCTCGATTTGTGTGGCTGCACGTGTACCAGATGTGGGATGTGGCTGCTCGCGTGTATGAGTGTACGCATCTATCGGCCTTCTGAACAGCGCATGTCCGCACCGGTTGCACATGTCTGTCAGTCCGCCTGCCCGACGCATGCCGTGGATACCTGCATCATCATCAACCAACTACCTCGACCTCGCGAGCGGTCAGCTTGATCACCTGTCCACTGCGATCTGCCCCATCTATGTGCGGCGCCCGACCTGGTCTGTCGATTGTGCGCGCCTCCGCAGATTCCGTGAAGATCGTTTCCGAATTCAGCGCGTCTCTCCACTGATAGAGCATCGGGCTGCCGCGGCGTCGCCCTGACGAGCCACAGCGCCGCCGCCCAGTGGTTCTCCCACTGCTGCATCGACCCACGTGCTGCCGCTGCACCGCCCCTTTGGGCCGTAGTACTGCGGCCCGCGGTCTACCCCCGCCCCGAGTACGCCCGTTTCAGGCCGTCTCTGTGGCAGACCCTCGCGCTGCCGCTGTGTTACCCCATCTGGCCGTAGCGAGCGTGGCATGCGGTCTCCGTCGCCGTCCGAGGCCGTCCCCTCGGCTGCGCCGACTCACGCGCCGCCATTGCGTCGCCCCTTCGGGCCGCAACGCCACGACCCGTGGTCCCCGCCGCCCCGAGGTCTTCCCACCTCCGTAGCTGCCGCCGACGCCCGTCCACCCCCTTCATCCAGCACCAGCTCGTCGCCAGCGTCGCCGTCATCTACCCCGACCACTTCGTCTGCTCCGACAACCATGGTGACATCGGCCACCACGCCGATTGGCGCCACAACCGTCGTCGAGTCTTCTTTTCTGCTGGCTCTCCGATTCCTCGACATGGCGTACAGCTCATGCAAGTCCCTCGTCTACGCATGTCTGGTGCTGGCAACACTGATGCGTGCCTTCGTCCACGACGTGTCCCCGGGCCTGGCAAGCCTGGTGCGACGCTTCGTCAACTTCGTCTTCGTCCGTCTACGCATGCACGGTGCTGGCTGTAGAGGAATAGGATGCAACTCTCAATGTATTGATAGGTGCATATGCACAAGTATATATAGTACATAGGGCAAGTCATATCCTCAACTATACACAAGGAGGAGACTTGGAGTACAAGAATACATGTGCTAAATACATATCTCAACACCCCCCCGTAGTCGAAGCGACACCGTTGTTGACGCAGAGACTGGACCGGAATTCCTCAAAAGACGTCATAGGCAAGCCTTTGGTCATGATGTCGGCAAATTGTTGGGAGGTGGGAACGTGCAGAACACGAACATGGCCAAGAGCCACCTGATCCCGAACAAAATGGATATCAAGCTCAATGTGCTTGGTGCAACGATGATGAACCGGGTTGGCGGAGAGGTAGACGGCGGAGACGTTATCGCAGTAGAGAGGGTGGGGGCGCGGCGGGGAAGATGGAGGCGCAGTGGGGAGAGGGTTGTGGTGGAGGGAGGGAGGAGGCGCGGCGGCGCGAGGCAGCGGGAGCGGCGGCGGCCTGGAGAGGCGACGGCGGCGCGGCTAGGGCTGGGACCGAGGGTTAGGCTGATAACATGTAGAGGAATAGGATGCAACTCTCAATGTATTGATAGGTGCATATGCACAAGTATATATAGTACATAGGGCAAGTCATATCCTCAACTATACACAAGGAGGAGACTTGGAGTACAAGAATACATGTGCTAAATACATATCTCAACACTGGCAACGCCGATGCGTGCCTTCGTCCATGATGTGTTCCCGGGCTTGGCAAAACCCGGCGCGACGCGTCGTCAACATCATCTTCTTCCCGGCGCACCACTGCGCCCATGACTGACTCGGCGCCTCCTTGCGCCCGCGGCTCCACGGCGACTTCCTCGACACCGGCCACCCCGACTCGACATCGACCCCGGCATTCTTCGCACTGCTACCTTGACCACGGCTCCACCACACACACTCTCGGTTACCTCGACAGACGGCACAAAGGGCTACCGCCTTGCTTGAGCAACCTCGTCGGTTGCCACTCCAGTCATGACTCCGCGATGCATCGACCGTTACGACTGTGTGTGTGTGTGTGGGGGGGGGGGTGTCCGTCGGCTTGCCTTAGGATTCTTCTCCAGTCTCACCGTCTGTGTTGCTGCCGCTGTGACTGCAGGGGGATGTTGAGTAATGTGACTGTATTAGGAAACATAAGATAAACTATCAAAAGAGCCCGTGCGTTGCAACGGGAGAGAAAACATAACACACGCTCTCAACCCAACAACCATCACTCAAAACCATAATAGGTCCATCTCCGTTATTTTAGCGAGGCATCATATTTGTGTTGCAACTTATCCTCCTTCTCACCCTCGCCGGCGATGGCCTCGGTTCACACAAAACAAAACAAAATGTGTTTGAATATGGTTAATCCTAAGGCGTCTCTCTCTTCCTCTATCCTCCCTCCCCCTCTCTCTCTGTCGCTTTCTCTCACTCTTGCGAATATGTTGTTTTCCCCTGCTACATTTTTCAAAGGTATGCATGTGTAGTTATGGATGTTTCTTTTCCCTATATGGTCATACTGGGGTGTTTATTTGCAATCTGGATCGCCGCCGGTACGAAAAAAATGGATCATGCGCTATAAATTATAAGTTTGCTTGCAAAACAATATTTAGAAAATATTTAACAGGTAAAATTAACATCGTATTCAGATTCCACACATTTTTGTAATCAAATTTCATATATAACATGTGAAAATCGGAATTACGGTTTAAAAGATACATATAATTTAGAAAATCATTTGTCTGACTTAATATCTTCCAAAATAATATTTAAAAATACTTAACAGGTAAAAAATAATCTCATATTCATATTCTACATATTTTTCTAATCAAATTTCATATATAACAAATAAAGGAACTTTTCTGAAAAATGCCATGACGGACGACCAGAAGCACTATTTGGTTTATTATTAGGGGAAGATATCTATGCAAACATGTCCGCGCGTTGCAACGGGAGAAAAAAAAATCACCCCTCAAACACACTCGACGACATCTGACGGGAATCAACATCTCATATAGTGCCAATAATAACTTTTGTGATAGCACAATATAATCATATTTACTCCATTTAAATGAGCAGGAAACGTATCTAATAGACATTTGGAAAGTACCCCATATATAAAATATTAACTGTTAATTAAGGTTGCATCCAAAACATAATATTAAAAATGATTAACATGCAAGATATATTGCATACTTGGAATCTACATATTTGTGGCATTTTCATATATAATATATTGTATTTGAAATTAGGGTTTAAAAGATATGAATGTTTCAAAAAGCATTTTGAATCTGTCTGAAAAAACAAAATGGAGTAGCACTGGGCCTAAAAAGGAAGCCCAGGCGCGGAGTTATATTTTCTGTGGCATTTTTCATATATAATATATTATATTTGAAATTAGGGTTTAAAAGATATGAATGTTTCAAAAAGCATTTTGAATCTGCCTGAAAAAACAAAAACAAAACATTAAAACAGAGTAGCGCTGGGCCTAAAAAGGAAGCCCAGGCGTCGAGTTATATCCTACACCCATAAAAAATCCGATAGAAAAAGGGAAAAATGGGAGGTGGGAACGTGCAGAACACGAACATGGCCAAGAGCCACCTGATCCCGAACAAAATGGATATCAAGCTCAATATGCTTGGTGCGACGATGATGAACCGGGTTGGCAGAGAGGTAGACGGCGGAGACGTTATCGCAGTAGAGAGGGTGGGGGCGCGGCGGGGAAGATGGAGGCGCAGTGGGGAGAGGGTTGTGGTGGAGGGAGGGAGGAGTCGCGGCGGCGCGAGGCAGCGGGAGCGGCGCCGGCCTAGAGAGGCGACGGCGGCGCGGCTAGGGCTGGGACCGAGGGTTAGGCTGATAACATGTAGAGGAATAGGATGCAACTCTCAATGTATTGATAGGTGCATATGCACAAGTATATATAGTACATAGGGCAAGTCATATCCTCAACTATACACAAGGAGGAGACTTGGAGTACAAGAATACATGTGCTAAATACATATCTCAACACTGGCAACGCCGATGCGTGCCTTCGTCCATGATGTGTTCCCGGGCTTGGCAAACCCGGCGCGATGCGTTGTCAACATCATCTTCTTCCCGGCGCACCACTGCGCCCATGACTGACTCGGCGCCTCCTTGCGCCCGCGGCTCAACGGCGACTTCCTCGACACCGGCCACCCCGACTCGACATCGACCCCGGCATTCTTTGTTGGGGAACGTAGTAATTTCAAAAAATTTCCTACGCACACGCAAGATCATGGTGATGCATAGCTACGAGAGGGGAGAGTGTTGTCTACGTACCCTCGTAGACCGAAGCGGAAGCGATCACAACGTAGAGGAAGTAGTCGTACGTTCTCCTCGCGATCCAACCGATCCAAGCGCCCGTTACTCCGGCGCCTCCGAAGTTCTTGGCACACGTACAGCTCGGTGGCGCTCCTCGGGCTCCGATCCAGCAAAGCTCGGAGAGAGAGAGTTCCGTCGGCCTGACGGCGTGGTGACGATCTTGATGTTCTACCGACGCAGGGCTTCGCCTAAGCACCGCTACGATTTGACCGAGGTGGAATATGGTGGAGGGGGGCACCGCACACGGCTAAGGAACGATCTCAAGGATCAACTTGTGTGTCCATGGGGTGCCCCCTGCCCCCGTATATAAAGGAGAGGAGGAGGGGAGGGCCGGCCCTCTCTATATGCGTGCCATAGGGGTGTCCTACTCCCACCGGGAGTAGGATTCCCCCTTTCCTAGTCCAACTAGTAACCCTTCCATGTAGTAGGAGTAGGAGAGAAGGAAAGGGAAGAGAGACGGAGAAGGAAGTAATGGTGCGTCCCCCATCCCTAGTCCAATTCGGACTAGTCCATGGGGAGGTGCGGCCACTCTTTGGCCCTTTCTCTCCTTTCCCGTATGGCCCAAAGAGGCCCAATACGAATTCCCGTAACTCTCCGGTACTCCCAAAATACCGAATCACTCGGAACCTTTCCGAACTCCAAATATAGTCATCCAATATATCGATCTTTACGTCTCGACCATTTCGAGACTCCTCGTCATGTCCCCGATCTCATCCGGGACTCCGAACTCCTTCGGTACATCAAAACTCATAAACTCATAATATATCTGTCATCGAAACCTTAAGCGTGCGGACCCTAAGGGTTCGAGAACTATGTAGACATGACCTAGAACTATTCTCGGTCAATAACCAATAGCGGAACCTAGATGCCCATATTGGTTCCTACATATTCTACAAAGATCTTTATCGGTCAAACCGCATAACAACATAATGCTTGTTCCCTTTGTCATCGGTATGTTACTTGCCCGAGATTCGATCGTCGGTATCCAATACCTAGTTCAATCTCAAGCTTGGCAAGTCTCTTTACTCGTTCCGTAATGCATCATTCCGTAACTAACTCATTAGCTACATTGCTTGCAAGGCTTATAGTGATGTGCATTACCGAGAGGGCCTAGAGATACCTCTCCGACAATCGGAGTGACAAAACCTAATCTCGAAATACGCCAACCCAACATGTACCTTTGAAGACACCTGTAGTACTCCTTTATAATCACCCGATTCACGTTGTGACGTTTGGTAGTACCCAAAGTGTTCCTCCGTAAACGGAGTTGCGTAATCTCATAGTTATAGGAACATGTATAAGTCATGGATAAAAGCAATAGCAACATACTAAACGATCGGGTGCTAAGCTAATGGAATGGGTCATGTCAATCAGATCATTCAACCAATGATGTGACCTTGTTTAATCAAATGACAACTCCTTTGTCTATGGTTAGGAAACTTAACCATCTTTGATTAACAAGCTAGTCTAGTAGAGGCATACTAGTGACACTGCTTTTCTATGTATTCACACATGTATTATGTTTCCGGTTAATACAATTCTAGCATGAATAATAAACATTTATCATGATATAAGGAAATAAATAATAACTTTATTATTGCCTCTAGGGCATATTTCCTTCGATCTCCCACTTGCACTAGAGTCAATAATCTAGTTCACATCGCCATGTGATTTAACATCAATAGTTCACATCTATATGTGGTTAACACCCATAGTTCACATCGACATGTGACCAATACCCAAAGGGTTTACTAGAGTCAGTAATCTAGTTCACATCGCCATGTGATTAACCCCCAAAGAGTACTAAGGTGTGATCATGTTTTGCTTGTGAGATAATTTTAGTCAACGAATTACTGTCACATTCAGAGCCGTAAGTATTTTGCAAATCTCTATGTCTACAATGCTCTTGCGGAGCTACTCTAGCTAATTGCTCCCACTTTCAATATGTATCTAGATCGTGACTTAGAGTCATCTAGATTGGTATCAAAACTTGCATCGACGTAACCCTTTACTTACCTAACCTTTTTCCACTTCCATAATCGAGAAATATATCCTTATTCCACTAAGGATAATTTTGACCGCTGTCGATGATCTACTCCTAGATCACTATTGTATTCCTTGCCAAACTCAGTGTAGGGTATACAATAGATCTGGTACACAAGATGGCATACTTTATAGAACCTATGGCCAAGGCATAGGGAATGACTTTCATTCTCTTTCTATCTTCTGCCGTGGTCGGGTTTTGAGTCTTACTCAATTTCACACCTTGTAACACAGGCAAGAACTCTTTCTTTGACTGTTCCATTTTGAACTACTTCAAAATCTTGTCAAGGTATGTACTCATTGAAAAAACTTATCAAGCGTCTTGATCTATCTCTATAGATCTTGATGCTCAATATGTCATGACTTCACCGAGGTCTTTCTTTGAAAAACTCCTTTCAAACACTCTTTTATGCTTTGCAGAATAATTCTACATTATTTCCGATCTACAATATGTCATTCCCATATACTTATCAGAAATGCTGTAGTGCTCCCACTCACTTTCTAGTAAATACAGGCTTCACCGCAAGTCTGTATAAAACTATACTTTGATCATACTATCAAAGCGTTTATTCCAACTCCGAGATGCTTGCACCAGTCCATAGATGGATCGCTGGAGCTTGCATATTTTGTTAACACCTTTAGGATCGACAAAACCTTCTGGTTGCATCATATACAACTCTTCCTCCAGAAACCCATTCAGAATGCAGTTTTACATCCATTTGCCAAATTTCATAAAATGTGGCAATTGCTAACATGATTCGGACAGACTTAAGCATCGCTACAGTTGAGAAAATCTCATTGTAGTCAACACCTTGAACTTGTCGAAAGCCTTTCTGCGACAAGTCGAGCTTTGTAGATAGTAATACTACTATCAGCATTTGTCTTCCTCTTGAAGATCCATTTATATAATATGGCTTGCCGATCATCGGGCAACTCCATCAAAGTCCACACTTTGTTCTCATACATGGATCCCATCTCAGATTTCATGGCCTCAAGCCATTTCATGAATCTGGGCTCATCATCGCTTCCTCATAGTTCGTAGGTTCATCATGGTCTAGTAACATGACTTCCAGAACATGATTACCGTACCACTCTGGTGCGGATCTTACTCTGGAAGACCTACGAGGTTTGGTAGCAACTTGATCTGAAGTTTTATGATCATCATCATTAACTTCCTTACTAATTGGTGTAGGAATCACTTAAACTGATTTCTGTGATGAACTACTTTCCAATAAGGGAGAAGGTACAATTACCTTATCAAGTTCTACTTTCCTCCCACTCACTTCTTTCGAGAGAAAACTCCTTCTCTAGAAAGGATCCACCTTAGCAAGGAATAACTTGCCTTCGGATCTGTGATAGAAGGTGTACCCAATAGTTACCTTTGGGTATTCTATGAAGACGCACTTCTCCGATTTGGGTTCGAGCTTATCGGTGAAAACTTTTTCACATAAGCATCACAACTCCAAACTTTAAGAAACGACAGCTTAGGTTTCTTTGCTAAACCATAGTTCATACGGTGTCATCTCAACGAATTTACATGGTGCCCTTTTAAACGTGAATGCAGCTGTCTCTAATGCATAACCCAAAACTATAGTGGTAAATCGGTAAGATACATCATAGATCGCACCATATCCAATAAAGTGCGGTTACGACGTTCGGACACACCATTATGTTGTGGTGTTCCATGTGGCGTGAGTTGTGAAACTATTCCACTTTGTTTTAATTGAAGACCAAACTCGTAACTCAAATATTCATCTCCACGATCAGATCGCAGAAACTTTATTTTCTTGTTACGATGATTTTCCACTTCACTCTGAAATTCTTTGAACCTTTCAACTATTTCAGACTTATGTTTCATCAAGTAGATATACCCATATCTACTCAAATCATCTTGTGAAGGTCAAAATAACGATACTTGCCACGAGCATCAACACTCATTGGATCGCATACATCGGTATGTATTATTTCCAATAAGTCAAGAGCTTGTTCCATTGTTCCGAGAACGGAGTTTTAGTCATCTTGCCCAAACGGCACGGTTCACAAGCATCAAATGATTCATAACCAAGTGATTCCGAAAGTCCATCAGCATGGAGTTTCTTCATGCGTTTTACACCAATATGACCTAAACGGCAGTGCCACAAATAAGTTGCACTATCATTATTAACTTTGCATCTTTTGGCATCAATATTATGAATATGTGTATCACTACGATCGAGATCCAACAAACTACTTTTATTGGGTGTATGACCATCGAAGGTCTTTATTCATGTAAACAGAACAACAATTATTCTCTAACTTACATGAATAACCGTATTGCAATAAACATGATCAAATCATATTTATGCTCAACGCAAACGCCAAATAACATTTATTTAGGTTCCACACTAATCCCTAAAGTATAGAGAGTGTGCGATGATGATCATATCAATCTTGGAACTACTTCCAACACTCATCGTCACTTCCCCTTCAACTAGTTTCTGTTCATTCTGCAACTCCCGTTTCAAGTTACTACTCTTAGCAACTGAACCAGAATCAAATACCGAGGGGTTGCTACGAACACTAGTAAAATACACATCAATAATCTGTATATCAAATATACTTTTGTTCACTTTGCCATCCTTCTTATCCGCCAAAAACTTGGGGTAGTTCCGCTTCTAGTGACCAGTTCCATTGCAGCAAAAGCACTTAGTCTCAGGCTTAGGTCCAGACTTGGGCTTCTTCACTCGAGCAGCAAATTGCTTGCCATTCTTCTTGAAGTTCCCCTTCTTCCCTTTGCCTTTTTCCTTGAGACTAGTGGTCTTGTCAATCATCAACACTTGATGCTCTTTCTCGATTTCTACCTTCGTCGATTTCAACATCACGAAGAGCTCGGGAATCGTTTTCGTCATCCCTTGCATACTATAGTTCATCACGAAGTTCTAGTAACTTAGTGATGGTGACTAGAGAATTCTGTCAATCACTATCTTATCTGGAAGATTAGCTCCCACTTGACTCAAGCGATTGAAGTACCCAGACAATCTGAGAACATGCTCACTAGTTGAGCGATTCTCCTCCATCTTTTAGCTATAGAACTTTGTTGGAGATTTCTTATCTCTCAACTCGGGTATTTGCTTGAAATATTAACTTCAACTCCTGGAACATCTCATATGGTCCATGACGTTCAAAACGTCTTTGAAGTCCCGATTCTAAGCCATTAAGCATGGTGCACTAAACTATCAAGTAGTCATCATATTGAGCTAGCCAAACGTTCATAACGCCCGCATTTGCTCCTGCAATAGGTCTGTCACCTAGCGGTGCATTAAGGACATAATTCTTACAGGCAGCAATGAGGATAAACCTCAGATCACGGATCCAATCCGCATCATTGCTACTAACATTTTCAATACAATTTTCTCTAGGAACATATCAAAATAAACATTCGAAAGCAACAACGCGAGCTATTGATCTACAACATATTTTGCAAAATATTACTAGGACTAAGTTCATGATAAGTTAAAGTTCAATTAATCATATTACTTAAGAACTCCCACTTAGACAGACATCTCTCTAGTCATCTAAGTGATCACGTGATCCAAATCAACTAAACCATAACCGATCATCACGTGAGATGGAGTAGTTTTCAATGGTGAACATCACTATGTTGATCATATCTACTATATGATTCACGCCGACCTTTCGGTCTCCGTGTTCGAGGCCATATCTGCATATGCTAGGCTCGTCAAGTTTAACTTGAGTATTCTGCGTGTGCAAAACTGGCTTGCACCCGTTGTAGATGGACGTAGAGCTTATCACACCCGATCATCACGTGGTGTCTGGGCACGACGAACTTTGGCAACGGTGCATACTCAGGAGAACACTTCTTGATAATTTTTAGTGAGAGATCATCTTAAAATGCTACCGTCAATCAAAGCAAGATAAGATGCATAAAGGATAAACATCACATGCAATCAATATAAGTGATATGATATGGCCATCATCATCTTGTGCTTGTGATCTCCATCTCCGAAGCACCGTCATGATCACCATCGTCACCGGCGCGACACCTTGATCTCCATCGTAGCATCGTTGTCGTCTCGCCAACTATTGCTTCTACGACTATCGCTACTGCTTAGTGATAAAGTAAAGCAATTACATGACATTTGCATTTCATACAATAAAGCGACAACCATATGGCTCCTGCCAGTTGCCGATAACTCGGTTACAAAACATGATCATCTCATACAATAAAATATAGCATCACGTCTTGACCATATCACATCACAACATGCCCTGCAAAAACAAGTTAGACGTCCTCTACTTTGTTGTTGCTGCTACGGGCTGAGCAAGAACCGTTCTTACCTACGCATCAAAACCACAACGATAGTTCGTCAAGTTGGTGCTGTTTTAACCTTCGCAAGGACCGGGCGTAGCCACACTCGGTTCAACTAAAGTGAGAGACAGACACCCGCCAGTCACCTTTAAGCAACGAGTGCTCGCAGCGGTGAAACCAGTCTCGCGTAAGCGTCTGGCGTAATGTCGGTCCGGGCCGCTTCATCTCACAATACCGCCCGAACCAAAGTATGACATGCCGGTAAGCGGTATGACTTATATCACCCACAACTCACTTGTGTTCTACTCGTGCATATGACATCAACGCATAAAACCAGGCTCGGATGCCACTGTTGGGGAACGTAGTAATTTCAAAAATTTTCCTACGCACACGCAAGATCATGGTGATGCATAGCAACGAGAGGGGAGAGTGTTGTCTACGTACCCTCGTAGACCGAAGCGGAAGCGATCACAACGTAGTGGAAGTAGTCGTACGTTCTCCTCGCGATCCAACCGATCCAAGCGCCGTTACTCCGGCGCCTCCGAGTTCTTGGCACACGTACAGCTCGGTGACGCTCCTCGGGCTCCGATCCAGCAAAGCTCCGGGGAGAGAGAGTTCCATCAGCACGACGGCGTGGTGACGATCTTGATGTTCTACCGACGCAGGGCTTCGCCTAAGCACCGCTACGATATGACCGAGGTGGAATATGGTGGAGGGGGCACCGCACGGCTAAGGAACGATCTCAAGGATCAACTTGTGTGTCCATGGGGTGCCCCTGCCCCGTATATAAAGGAGAGGAGGAGGGAGGGCCGCCCTCTCTATGGCGCCCTAGGGGAGTCCTACTCCCACCGGGAGTAGGATTCCCCTTTCCTAGTCCAACTAGGAACCCTTCCATGTAGTAGGAGTAGGAGAGAAGGAAAGGGAAGAGAGAAGGAGAAGGAAGGAAGGGTGCGCCCCTCCCTAGTCCAATTCGGACTAGTCCAAGGGGAGGGTGCGGCCACTCTTTGGCCCTTTCTCTCCTTTCCCGTATGGCCCAAAGAGGCCCAATACGAATTCCCGTAACTCTCGGTACTCCCAAAAATACCCGAATCACTGGAACCTTTCCGAACTCCAAATATAGTCGTCCAATATATCGATCTTTACGTCTCGACCATTTCGAGACTCCTCGTCATGTCCCCGATCTCATCCGGGACTCCGAACTCCTTCGGTACATCAAAACTCATAAACTCATAATATAACTGTCATCGAAACCTTGTTGCGTGCGGACCCTACGGGTTCGAGAACTATGTAGACATGACCTAGAACTATTCTCGGTCAATAACCAATAGCGGAACCTGGATGCCCATATTGGTTCCTACATATTCTACGAAGATCTTTATCGGTCGAACCGCTAACAACATACGTTGTTCCCTTTGTCATCGGTATGTTACTTGCCCGAGATTCGATCGTCGGTATCCAATACCTAGTTCAATCTAGATTCTTGGCAAGTCTCTTTACTCGTTCGTAATGCATCATTCCGTAACTAACTCATTAGCTACATTGCTTTCAAGGCTTATAGTGATGTGCATTACCGAGAGGGCCCAGAGATACCTCTCCGACAATCGGAGTGACAAAACCTAATCTCGAAATACGCCAACCCAACATGTACCTTTGAAGACACCTGTAGTACTCCTTTATAATCATCCAGTTACGTTGTGACGTTTGGTAGTACCCAAAGTGTTCCTCCGGTAAACGGGAGTTGCATAATCTCATAGTTATAGGAACATGTATAAGTCATGGATAAAAGCAATAGCAACATACTAAACGATCGGGTGCTAAGCTAATGGAATGGGTCATGTCAATCAGATCATTCAACCAATGATGTGACCTTGTTTAATCAAATGACAACTCCTTTGTCTATGGTTAGGAAACTTAACCATCTTTGATTAACAAGCTAGTCTAGTAGAGGCATACTAGTGACACTCTGTTTTTCTATGTATTCACACATGTATTATGTTTCCGGTTAATACAATTCTAGCATGAATAATAAACATTTATCATGATATAAGGAAATAAATAATAACTTTATTATTGCCTCTAGGGCATATTTCCTTCATTCTTCGCACTGCTACCTTGACCACGGCTCCACCACACACACTCTCGGTTACCTCGACAGACGGCACAAAGGGCTACCGCCTTGCTTGAGGAACCTCGTCAGTTGCCACTCCAGTCATGACTCCGCGATGCGTCGACCGTTACGACTGTGTGGGGGGGGGGGTGTCCGTCGGCTTGCCTTAGGATTCTTCTCCAGTCTCACCGTCTGTGTTGCTGCCGCTGTGACTGCAGGGGGATGTTGAGTAATGTGACTGTATTAGGAAACATAAGATAAACTATCAAAAGAGCCCGTGCGTTGCAACGGGAGAGAAAACATAACACACGCTCTCAACCCAACAACCAATACTCAAAACCATAATAGGTCCATCTCCGTTATTTTAGCGAGGCATCATATTTGTGTTGCAACTTATCCTCCTTCTCACCCTCGCCGGCGATGGCCTCGGTGTTCACACAAAACAAAACAAAATGTGTTTGAATATGGTTAATCCTAAGGCGTCTCTCTCTCCCTCTATCCTCCCTCCCCCTCTCTCTCTGTCGCTTTCTCTCACTCTTGTGAATATGTTGTTTTCCCCTGCTACATTTTTCAAAGGTATGCATGTGTAGTTATGGATGTTTCTTTTCCCTATATGGTCATACTGGGGTGTTTATTTGCAATCCGGATCGCCGCCTGTACGAAAAAAATGGATCATGCGCTATAAATTATAAGTTTGCTTGCAAAACAATATTTAGAAAATATTTAACAGGTAAAATTAACATCGTATTCAGATTCCACACATTTTTCTAATCAAATTTCATATATAACATGTGAAAATCGGAATTACGGTTTAAAAGATACATATAATTTAGAAAATCATTTGTCTGACTTAATATCTTCCAAAATAATATTTAAAAATACTTAACAGGTAAAAATAATCTCATATTCATATTCTACATATTTTTCTAATCAAATTTCATATATAACAAATAAAGGAACTTTTCTGAAAAATGCCATGACGGACGACCAGAAGCACTATTTGGTTTATTATTAGGGGAAGATATCTATGCAAACATGTCCGCGCGTTGCAACGGGAGAAAAAAATCACCCCTCAAACACAATCGACGACATCTGACGGGAATCAACATCTCATATAGTGCCAATAATAACTTTTGTGATAGCACAATATAATCATATTTATTCCATTTAAATGAGCAGGAAACATATCTAATAGACATTTGAAAAGTACCCCATATAAAAAATATTAACTGTTAATTAAGGTTGCATCCAAAACATAATATTAAAAATGATTAACATGCAAGATATATTGCATACTTGGAATCTACATATTTGTGGCATTTTCATATATAATATATTGTATTTGAAATTAGGGTTTAAAAGATATGAATGTTTCAAAAAGCATTTTGAATCTGCCTGAAAAAGCAAAAATAAAACATTAAAATGGAGTAGCACTGGGCCTAAAAAGGAAGCCCAGGCGCGGAGTTATATTTTCTGTGGCATTTTTCATATATAATATATTATATTTGAAATTAGGGTTTAAAAGATATGAATGCTTCAAAAAGCATTTTGAATCTGCCTGGAAAAACAAAAACAAAACATTAAAACAGAGTAGCGCTGGGCCTAAAAAGGAAGCCCAGGCGTCGAGTTATATCCTACACCCATAAAAAATCCGATAGAAAAAGGGAAAAATGGGAGGCGGTGGGGAATCGAACCCAGGTCGCCTGGCAAGAGCGGTGCTACAACCAATGGGACAACCATGGAATGTGAATTATTCATGTATCGCTTTCTTTTAAACAATGCAAAATGCCGGCGTGAAAAACTGAAACGTTTTCTTCATTTACAGGTGGCATGGTGGGTAATTTATAGCAACTTTCGGGGTATTTTTTTACGGACGATCAGAAACCCAATTTGCTTTATTATTAGGTAGAGAGGTAAAAATAGAGAATACAGAGGTAGAGATTAGGAAGTACTTTGGCTTGTCTTGTACTCCAAATAGATCATGTACTCCTATATATATACCCACCAGACTCAAGCAATACAACGAACAACAATTCCACCAAACTCCTCTCTACCTTCTAACAGTATCCATCATCAGGCAACAGCGCTATATAGAGGCCAAACTAGATTCGTAGCCACCTATTCATCACCACGATTCGTAAGTCGTAACCCTCTCTCTCTATTGCCTTTCTGTTTTTGGAAGGTAGTTGCCGCCGACCCCGTACGTAGATCGCAAAGTAAGGATCAGCGGAGGAGATCGAAGATGGCTAGCTTCCATGTCGCAGACGCGTCGGAGTACCTGGCCATCACCGGCTGGGGCATCAACGACGTCAAGCTCGCCAAGAAGGCGTGGGTTTTCCTGGGGCAGCAGTGCAAGAAGTTCAGCATCTCGCCGGTGAGCTACGAGTTCGAGGTGCACGCCATGAGCGCCGAGAAGCTGCCCTTCATACTCTCCGCCGCCTGCGCCATCCGCCCCAAGATCACGGCCACCGTGGCCGAGGAGCCGGACAGGAAGGACCTCGAGACGCAGCTCCTCCTCTACGCCAAGCTCACCGCGCCGCTGCACAGCTCGAGGAGCCACGTCCACGTCCAGGAGCTCGTCAAGTGGATCGTCGAGGGCGAGAACCGTGTGCTCGCCGCGGAGCTCACCATGGAGGAGATCCTCAATGACACCAAGACCTTCAAGGAGAAGGTGTTCAACAGGGTGCAGCTTGAGCTGAACCAGTTCGGCCTGGTCATCGACAACGCCAACGTGAAGCAGTTGGTGGAGGTGCCGCGGCACGAATACTTCTCCTACCTCGGCCAGAAGACGCAGCAGGACGCGGCGAACTAGGCCAAGGTGGACGCGGCGGAGGCCCGGATGATGGGAGAGGTTGACGCGGAGACGGAGGGGCTGACGCGGCAGAACGCGGCAAAGGTGGACGCCGAGACCAATGTCTTGTCGGTGCTGCAGCACGGCCAAGGGCTAAGGCGAAGGCCAAGGTGAAGGCTGTGGTGCAGGTGTTCGAGAATGAAAGGGCGGTGGAAATCGCCGCGGCCAAGGCCGTCGACATCCGCCAGGCAGAGCTCTAGATGGATTTGTGACTTCCATAGAATTTCATGCATGTAATTTGCCAGTTCTTTGGCTGGTTGTTGAATATTGATGCAACAGTTGTTCTTTTTCCCATTTTTTTAATCAAACAGTTTTAGAGCAAGTCCAAGAGCTCTCCCAACTCTAAAATAATGGAAAGTTGGGGCAAGAAAAACCTCTCCAATAAACTAGCTTTATCTTTAAAGGATCCCGTAAAAAGATACTTTCTTCCCATTGATTTACGAAAACATAGTTTTTCCATTTCTTTTTGGCGGGATTGCAACCGCCTGAAACTTCTGTGTGCAGTATGTCGGAACGACGCCGCTCCATTGGAATTTCGCCGGAAAGCCGTTGTCGCCCGTGCCATAACTTGGCCGCGCCGTCGTCGTCGCCCGCACCGGCCGCTGCTCGACGCTGCCTCGCCTATGGCACCCAACGTCGCCGCCGCCACACCCGGCACCGCCCGCGCAACCCATGGCCGCCACGCCCTCCGCCGCATCGCCCGCACCACCCACCATCGTCGCCCGCGCCTACCACAGCCGCCACGCTGCCGCTGCCTCTCCCGTGCCACCCACCGCCGCTGTCATGCCAGTCGCCGCTTGATGCCAACACCCACAGTCACCGTCTGCGCCCGCTTCCATGCCACCGCCCTCACTGGTAGCCACCGCACGACCAACTGGTGTCACTGGCTAGCGGTTCCTACTAATTATTTACTTTTTTTTAACTAAAAATAAAATAAAAAGGATGCCGATAACTACCACACATGTGGCACAATGGATACCCGATCACACGAGTCGTGTTGTCGTACCCAAGAGACAGCCCACACGACCTTGTGTGAGCGAATATTAAAACTGCCTACACGTGTGGCAAGAGCAGCACCGTAGCACAAACCCTGTGTTTTTTTGTGACAAATAAAAGCCCAGATTTTGCCCAGCTACTAAAAAGTGCCATCAACTTTGAAAATAGCAGAAAATTTGTCATTCGAGTTTGAGCAAACTATTTGCCACTATATTGTCTTTTAACAATGGCAAAAGTTTATAAACACGTATTTAATTCCCCAATGAAAATATGACAAATCTGCCATGAGAAAAAAATCAATATTGCCATGTGAAAAAAGCACAAAAAGTTGAAAAATTCATGTGAAAAAAACACAAAAAAAATGATAGGACAAATAAAAGATAAAAATGCAATTGCATTTTTAATTAAAATTGCCGTGTTTTGAAGGAGAATTTTGTTGTGTGTGAGAAAAAACACAAAAAGTTTAAAATCAAGTACGAACAAAGAGATTTGCCATGGCAAATTGGTATCAAGAATTGCCGTGTTTTGTATGATGAATTTATCGTGTGTGGCAAAACACAAAAATTTGGAAATTCAAGTATGACGAGAAACTTTTCATGGCAGATTCGTATCTAGATTTGTCGTGTTCTGTATGATGAATTTACCGTGTGTGAGAAAAACAAAAAAAATGAAAATCAAATATGAACAAGAAAATTGCCATGTCAGATTCATATTGAAACTTGTCATGGCAGAATAATTCATTTAACTAAAGTGCCATGATTTGAAAACTAAATTTGCCATGATCAGTAAACTAAATTTGCCATGATTTGCAAACTAAATTTGCCATGAACCAATAAACTAAAATTTGCCATGATCAATAAACCAAATTTGTATCAAAACTTGGCATGACAGATTTGTATCAAGAATTGCCATATTTTGGTATGATGAATTTGCCATGTGTGTAAAAAAACACAAAAAGTTGAATAACTAAAATATGAACGAGAAAATTGCTAAGGCAGATTCGTATCAAAACTGGCCATGTCAATTCGTATCAAGAACTTCCGTGTATTTGTATGATGAATTTGCCGTGTGTGACAAAACACAAAAAGTTAAAAATCAAGTATGAACAAGAAAAATGCCATGGCAGATTCGTATCAAAACTTGCCACAGCGAAATTCACCTAAACAAAATTTGCCATGATCTGAAAACTAAATTTGCCATGACTAGTAAACTAAATTTGCCATGAACCAAATAAACTAAATTTGACATGATTAAATAAAATCAGTTCGCCATGGTCAATAAACTAAATTTGCCACTATCAACAAACTACACTTGTCGTGGTTAAGTAAGAAACAAAAGCATGAAGATTGTCGTGGGCGTGTTAAAAACGACCCAAACAACTTGCCATGGCAACTACCGCAAAAACTTGACATGGCAACTACTCGTAACAATTATGACATGGCAACAACTCCTACTCGAAAATTGTGCCATGGCAACTACCCCCAATTTTTTGCCATGCAAACTACTTGTAGGAATTCTGCCCATGGCAACTATTACAAAAAGATTTGCCATGGCAACTACTCTGGAAATTCTGCCCATGGCAACTACTACAGAAAAAAATGGTGTGGCAACTATTCGTAGAAACTCTGTCCGTGGCAACTATTACGAGAAATTTTTGCCATGGCAACTACTACACATGATGATCTCGAAGAGCCTGGGCGCCGTCAGCACCAATGGGTTCTCACATCCAGATCATACCCCTACTAGCCTGGCTACCTCCCATGCCCACTCAGTAGAGCATGATCACATTGGCATACATCAAGCAGGTAAGATCAAGACTGCATAAACCGAAGAACAAAAACAAGACACATTAATTTGCCATGGTCTGAGAAATTCATTGCAAAATTGCCATGGCAACTATTTACTATACAAAAGAGATGGTAGCTACATTGTGTCGATCTCAAAAAATTGTAAAAAATTTGTTGTGTTTGCTGCACAAGCACTCTGCAAAAATCTGTTTGCCATGACAATCACATGAATATGGAAGCACTCTACAAAAATCTGTTGTGCCTCTACCTAAAACACATGTCAATTTGACAGGGGAGGTGGGATAGTACCTGTAGGGGAGGCCAGGAGGGAGCCGACACCGGCACAGGCCAGGTGCGGTGCGGTACACTATGGCACATGAGGACCACACGTAAATGCCCTGACGCTGGCGAGTAGGTGCTCGCGGTCGCTGAGGAGCGCTTGTAAACATGAAGGCGGCTTGGTGGCAGTGGAGCTCGAACCCCCTCCTCCGTCAAGCATTCCCTCGCCGCCCGGTAGGATCAATTTCTTTATTCACCGCCGCGCGACCTCCGCTGCCACCTTTGCCTGCAGAGCGCGTCCATGGTGCTGCCCAGAAGAACTCGCCGTCGGGCCTCCTCCCATCGGGAATCGCTGGAGCCACCGCTCCCCAGCGGTGGTACATGACGGGAACCGCCTGGCGCCGTTACCCTCCACGGCCATCATTCCCTCCCGCCCCTTTGTCTGCACGGCCATGGCACCGCTCCCCTGCGTAGTCTCGTGCCCGCCGGACACCACTCTCCCGAAGGCAATAACCTGGTGCCCACCGGTCGCCACCCTCCCACAACCTCGCACCGCACTCGCGCAACGCTCCGACCACCATTGACGTTCGCATGTGTCCCCTCCTATGTTGGGGAACATTGCATGGAAAACAAAAAATTTCTACGCACACGCAAGATCTATTCATGGAGATGCATAGCTACGAGAGGGGAGAGTATGTCTACGTACCCTCATAGACCGTCAAGCGGAAGCATTTATCAACGCGGTTGATGTAGTCGTACACCTTCACGATCCAACCGATCAAGTACCGAACATACGTCACCTCCGCGTTCAACACACGTTCAGCTCGATGACGTCCTCACCTTATCGATCTAGCAAGAGAGGCGAAGTATTAGATGAGTTTCGGCAGCACGACGTCATGACGACGGTGATGGTGAACTTGTTCCGGCAGGGCTTTTTAGTGCACTACAGAAAAACTTGACGGAGGATGAAACCGGGGAGAGGGGCACCGCACACGGCTGGTGGATTGTCATGGGTGTGTGGCGCCCCTTCCTCTCATATATATATATATATATATATATATATATATATATATATATATATATATATATATATAGATTGGGTAGCCAGGGTGCGCCCCAAGGGTGGCTGCCGGCCCCCTTGGGCGCCTGCCCTATGGCGCCCCCTTCCTTATTTGCGCTCGGGGGGGGGGGAGGAAAGGGGAGGAGAGGGAAGGCAAGGGGAGGCCGACTCCCCTCCTTCCTTTTCTCCCCAAGGCCTGCGGTCAGAGGAGGGGTGCACTAGCCCCTTGTGGGCTGGTGTGCTCCCCTCGTTTGGACCATATGGCCCATTAACCTCCCGGGGTCTCCCGGAACCCCTTCTGGTGATCTGATGATTACCTAGTACATTCTGAAACCTTTCCGGTGACCAAATAGCATCGTCCTACATACCAATCTTTACCTCTGGACCATTTCAGAGCTCCTTGTCACGTCCATGATCTCATCCGGGACTCTGAACAACATCCGGACACCAACTCACATAACTCATATAATACTATATCGTCAACGAACGTTAAGTGTGCGGACCCTACGGGTTCGAGAATGATGTAGACATGACCGAGACGCCTCTCCGGTCAATAACCAGTAGCGGGACCTGGATGCCCATATTGGTTCCTACATATTCTAACAAGATCTTTATCGGTCGAACCTTTATGACAACATACGTAATTCTTTTTGTCTGTCGATATGTTACCTGCCCGAGATTCGACCGTCGGTATCTCCATACCTAGTTCAATCTCGTTACTAGCAAGTCTCTTTACTCGTTCTATAATACTTCATCTCGTAACTAACTCCTTGGTCACTTTGCTTGCAAGCTTCTTGTGATGTTGTATTACCGAGAGGGCCCAGAGATACCTCTCCGATGCACTTAGTGACAAATCCCAATTTTGATGCATGCCAACTCAACAGACATCTTTGGAGATACCTGTAGAGCATCTTTATGATCACCCAGTTACTTTGTTTCGTTTGATAGAACAGAAGGTATTCCTCCGATATTCGGGAGTTGCATGATCTCATGGTCGAAGGAATATGTATTTGACAGTAAGAAAGTAGTAGCAATAAACTGAACATCATATGCTATGCTAACGGATGGGTCTTGTCCATCACAACATTCTCCTAATGATGTTATCCCGTTATCAAGTGATAACACATGTCTATGGTTAGGAAACCTTAACCATCTCTTGATCAACGAGCTAGTCCAGCAGAGGCTTACTAGGGACACGGTATTAGTTTATGTATCCACACATGTATTTAAGTTTCCGGTCAATACAATTCTAGAATGAATAATAAAACTTTATCATGATTAAGGAAATATAATAATAACCACTTTATTATTGCCTGTAGGGCATATTTCCAACAGTCTTCCACTTGCACTAAAGTCAATAATCTAGATTACATAGTAATGATTCTAACACCCATGGAGTCTTGGTGTTGATCATGTTTTGCCCGGGAAAGAGGTTTAGTCAACAGGTCTGCCACATTCAGATCCGTATGTATTTTACAAATTTCTATGTCTCCTTCCTTGACCTTTTCACGAATGGAGTTGAAGTGTCTCTTGATGTGTTTGGTTCTCTTGTGAAACTCGATTCCTTTAACAAGGCAATTGCTCCAGTGTTGTCACAAAATATTGTCATTGGACCCGATGCATTGGGTATTACACCTAGATCGGATATGAACTCCTTCATCCAGACTCCTTCATGCACTGCTTCCGAAGCAGCTGTGTCCTCCGCTTCACAATTAGATCCCGCCACGACGCTCTGCTTGGAAATGCACCAACTGACAGCTCCACTATTCAATATAAATACGTATCCGGTTTGTGACTTAGAGTCATCCGGATCTGTGTCGAAGCTAGCATCGACGTAAGCCTTTACGACGAGCTCTTCGTCACCTCCATAAACGAGAAACATATCCTTGGTCCTTTTCAGGTACTTCAGGATATTCTTGACCGTTGTCCAGTGATCCACTAATGGATTACTTTGGTACCTCCCAGCCAAACTAATGGCAAGGCATACATCAGATCTAGTACACAACATGGAATACATAATAGAACCTATGGCTGAGGGATATGGAATGACTTCCATTTTCTCTGTATCATCTGCCGTGGTCGCACTTTGAGTCTGACTCAATTTCACACCTTGCAACACAGACAAGAACCCTTTCTTTGACTGGTCCATTTTAAACTTCTTCAGAACTTTGTCAAGGTATGTGCTTTGTGAAAGTCCTATTAAGCGTCTTGATCAATCCCTATAGATCTTGATGCCCAATATATAAGCAGCTTCACCGAGGTCTTTCATTGAAAAATTCTTATTGAGGTATCCTTTTATTCTATCCAGAAATTCTATATGATTCCCAATCAATAATATGTCATCCACATATAATATCGTAAATGCTCTGAGCTCCCAAATACTTTCTTGTAAATACAGGCTTCTCCGTAAGTCTGTATAAAACCATATGCTTTGATCACATCATCAAAGTGTATATTCCAACTCCGAGATGCTTGCACTAGTCCATAAATGGATCGCTAGAGCTTGCACACTTTGTTAGCACCTTTAGGATCGACAAAACCTTCTGGTTGCATCATATACAACTCATCTTTAAGAAATCCATTAAGGAATGCAGCTTTGACTTCCATTTGCCGGATTTAATAATCATAAAATGTGGCAGTTGCTAACATTATTAAAACAGACTTAAGCATCGCTACGGGTGAGAAAGTCTCATCGTAGTCAACCCCTTGAATTTGTCAAAAACCTTTTGCGACAAGTCGAGCTTTGTAGACAGTAATATTACCATGAGCGTTTGTCTTCTTCTTGAAGATCCATTTATTCTCAATGGCTTGCCGATCATCGGGCAAGTCCACCAAAGTCCACACTTTGTTCTCATACATGGATCCTATCTCGGATTTCATGGCCTCAAGCCATTTGTTGGAATCTGGGTGAAGGAAATATGCCCTAGAGGCAATAATAAAGTTATTATTTATTTCCTTATATCATGATAAATGTTTATTATTCATGCTAGAATTGTATTAACCGGAAACATAATACATGTGTGAATACATAGACAAGCAGATAGTCACTAGTATGCCTCTACAAGACTAGCTCATTAATCGAAGATGGTTATGTTTCCTAACCATAGACATGTGTTGTCATTTGATTAATGGGATCACATCATTAGGAGAATGATGTGATTGACATGACCCATTTCGTTAGCTTAGCACTTGATAGTTTAGTATTTTGCTTATTCTTTCTTCATGACTTATACAAAGTTCACGAAACTATGAGATTATGCAACTCCCGTTTACTGTGAGGAACACTTTGTGTGCTACCAAAGCGTCACAACATAACTGGGTGATTATAAAGGTACTCTCTGGTGTCTCCAAAAGTATATGTTGAGTTGGCATGAATCGAGATTAGGTTTTGTCACTCCGATTGCTCTGGAGAGGTATCTCTAGGCCTTCTCGGTAATACACATCACATAAGCCTTGCAAGCATTGCAACTAATGAGTTAGTTGTGAGATGATGTATTACGGAACGAGTAAAGAGACTTACCGGTAACGAGATTGAACTAGGTATTGGATACCGACGATCGAATCTCGGGTAAGTAACATACCGATGACAAAAGGGAACAACGTATGTTGTTATGCGGTTTGACCGATAAAGATCTTCGAAGAATATGTAGGAGCCAATATGGGCATCCAGGTTCCGCTATTGGTTATTGACCGAGAATAGTTCTAGGTCATGTCTACATAGTTCTCGAACCCGTAGGGTCCGCACGCTTAAGATTTCGATGACAGTTATATTATGAGTTTATGAGTTTTGATGTACCGAAGGAGTTCGGAGTCCCGGATGAGATCGGGGACATGACGAGGAGTCTCGAATTGGTCGAGACGTAAAGATCGATATATTGGACGACTATATTCGGAGTTCGGAAAGGTTCCGAATCATTCGGGTATTTTTCGGAGTACCGAGAGTTACGGAATTCGCCGGGAGTATATGGGCCTTATTGGGCCATACGGGAATAGAGAAGAGAGGCCAAAGGAAAGAGGCCTGCGCCCTTCTGTTCCAATTGGACAAGGGAGCAGCCCCTTTCCTTCTCCCTCTCCTCCTCTTTCCTTCTCTCCTACTCCAACAAGGAAAGGAGGAGTCCTACTCGGTGGGAGTAGGACTCCCCCTTGGTGCGCCTCCTTCCTAGGCCGGCCACCTCCTCCTTGCTCCTTTATATCTGAGGCAGGGGCACCCGGAGACACACAAGTTGATCTACGGATCGTTCCTTAGCCGTGTGCGGTGCCCCTCCACCATATTCCACTTCGTCATATCGTCATGAGCTTAGGCGAAGCCCTGCGCCGGAGAAGTCATATCGTCATGAGCTTAGGCGAAGCCTCGCGCCGGAGAAGTCATATCGTCAGCGGAGCTTAGCGAAGCCTGCGTCGATGGAGCATCATCATCGCCACCACGCCGTCGTCCGACGGAACTCATCCCGACACTTTGCTTTGGATCGAGTCCGGGATCGCCATCGAGCTGAACGTGTGCGTAACTCGGAGGTGCCGTCGTTCGGTGCTTGGATCGGTCGGATCGTGAAGACGCACGACTACATCAACCGCGTTGTTATAACGCTTCCGCTTTCGGTCTCACGATGCGTGGACAGACACTCTCCCTCTCGTTGCTATGCCATCACCATGGTCCTGTGTGCGTAGGAATTTTTTGAAATTACTACGTTCCCAGCATGTCATACTTTGGTTGGCGGTATTGTGAGATGAAGCGGCCCGGACCGACATTACGCCAGACGCTTACGCGAGACTGGTTTCACCGCTCCGAGCACTCGTTGCTTAAAGGTGACCGTGGGTGTCTGTCTCTCTCACTTTAGTTGAACTGAGTGTGGCTACGCCCGGTCCTTGCGAAGGTTAAAACAGCACCAACTTGACAAACTATCGTTGTGGTTTTGATGCGTAGGTAAGAACGGTTCTTGCTCAGCCCGTAGCAGCCACGTAAAACTTGCAACAACAAAGTAGAGGACTTCTAACTTGTTTTTGTAGGGCATGTTGTGATGTGATGTGGTCAAGACGTGATGCTATATTTTATTGTATAAGATGATCATGTTTTGTAACCGAGTTATCGGCAATCGCGGTGAGCCATATGGTTGTCGCTTTATTGTATGAAATGCAACGCCATGTAATTGCTTTACTTTATCACTAAGTAGTAGCGATAGTCGTAGAAGCAATAGTTGGCGAGACGACAACGATGCTACGATGGAGATCAAGGTGTCGCGCGGTGACGATGGTGATCATGACGGTGCTTGGCGATGGAGATCACAAGCACAAGATGATGATGACCATATCATATCACTTATATTGATTGCATGTGATGTTTATCCTTTATGCATCTTATCTTGCTTTGATTGACGGTAGCATTATAAGATGATCTCTCACTAAAATTATCAAGAAGTGTTCTCTCGAGTATGCACCGTTGCTAAAAGTTCAGTAGTACCCGGACACCACGTGATTATCGGGTGTGATAAGTTCTCGTCCATCTACAACGGGTGCAAGCCAGTTTTGCACACGCAGAATACTCAGGTTAAACTTGACGAGCCTAGCATATGCAGATATGGCCTCGGAACACGGAGACCGAAAGGTCGAGCGTGAATCATATAGTAGATATGATCAACATAGTGATGTTCACCATTGAAACTACTCCATCTCACGTGATGATCGGACATGGTTTAGTTGATTTGGATCACGTAATCACTTAGATGACTAGAGAGATGTCTATCTAAGTGGGAGTTCTTAAGTAATATGATTAATTGAACTTTAATTTATCATGAACTTAGTCCTGGTAGTATTTTGCAAATTATGTTGTAGATCAATAACTCGCGTTGTTGCTTCCCTATGTTTTTATATGTGTTCCTAGAGAAAATTGTATTGAAAAATGTTAGTAGCAATAATGCGGATTGGATCCGTGATCTGAGGTTTATCCTCATTGCTGCATAAAAGAATTATGTCCTTAATGCACCGCTAGGTGACAGACCTATTGCAGGAGCAAATGCAGACGTTATGAACGTTTGGCTAGCTCAATATGATGACTACTTGATAGTTTAGTGCACCATACTTAACGGCTTAGAATCGGGACTTCAAAGGCGTTTTGAACGTCATGGACCATATGAGATGTTCCAGGAATTGAAGTTAATATTTCAAGCAAATACCCGAGTTGAGAGATATGAAGTCTCCAACAAGTTCTATAGCTAAAAGATGGAAGAGAATCGCTCAACTAGTGAGCATGTTCTCGATTGTCCGGGTACTTCAATCGCTTGAATCAAGTGGGAGTTAATCTTCCGGATAATATAGTGATTGACAGAATTCTCTAGTCACCATCACTAAGTTACTAGAACTTCGTGATGAACTATAGTATGCAAGGGATGACGAAAACGATTCCCGAGCTCTTCGTGATGTTGAAATCGACGAAGGTAGAAATCAAGAAAGAGCATCAAGTGTTGATGATTGACAAGACCACTAGTCTCAAGAAAAGGGCAAAGGGAAGAAGGGGAACTTCAAGAAGAACGGCAAGCAAGTTGCTGCTCGAGTGAAGAAGCCCAAGTCTGGACCTAAGCCTGAGACTAAGTGCTTTTGCTGCAATGGAACTGGTCACTAGAAGCGGAACTACCCCAAGTATTTGGCGGATAAGAAGGATGGCAAAGTGAACAAAGGTATATTTGATATACAGATTATTGATGTGTATTTTACTAGTGTTCGTAGCAACCCCTCGGTATTTGATAATCTGGTTCAGTTGCTAAGAGTAGTAACTTGAAACGGAGTTGCGTAATGAACATAAACTAGTTGAAGGGGAAGTGACGATGAGTGTTGGAAGTAGTTCCAAGATTGATATGATCATCATCGCACACTCCCTATACTTTCGGGATTAGTGTGGAACCTAAATAAGTGTTATTTGGTGTTGAGCATAAATATGATTTGATCATGTTTATTGCAATACGGTTATTCATTTAAGTAAGAGAATAAATTGTTGTTCTGTTTACATGAATAAAACCTTATATGGTTACACACCCAATGAAAATGGTTCATTGGATCTCGATCATAGTGATACACATATTCATAATATTGAAACCAAAAGATGCAAAGTTAATAATGATAGTGCAACTTATTTGTGGCAATCGCCGTTTAGGTCATATTGGTGTAAAGTGCATGAAGAAAACTCCATGTGATGGACTTTTGGAATCACTTGATTATGAATCATTTGATGCTTGCGAACCGTGCCTTTTGGGCAAGATGACTAAAACTCCGCTTCTCGGAACAATGGAACAAGCTCTTGACTTATTGGAAATAATACATACCGATGTATGCGATTCAATGAGTGTTGATGCTCGTGGCAAGTATCATTATTTTCTGACCTTCACAGATGATTTGAGCAGATATGCGTATATCTTCTTGATGAAACGTAAGTCTGAAATAGTTGAAAAGTTCAAAGAATTTCAGAGTGAAGTAAAAAATCATCGTAACAAGAAAATAAAGTTTCTGCGATCTGATCGTGAGATGAATATTTGAGTTACGAGTTTGGTCTTCAATTAAAACAAAGTGGAATAGTTTCACAGCTCACGCCACCTGGAACACCACAACGTTATGGTGTGTCCAAATGTCGTAACCGCACTTTATTGGATATGATGCGATCTATGATGTCTCTTATCGGTTTACCACTATCGTTTTGGGGTTATGCATTAGAGACAGCTGCATTCACGTTTAATAGGGCACCATCTAAATCCGTTGAGGCGACACCGTATGAACTATGGTTTAACAGTAAACCTAAGCTGTCGTTTCTTAAAGTTTGGAATTATGATGCTTATGTGAAAAAAAAATTCACCTGATAAGCTCGAACCCAAATCGGAAAAGTGCGTCTTCATAGAATACCCAAAGGTAACTATTGGGTACACCTTCTATCACAGATCCGAAGGCAAGTTTTTCGTTGCTAAAATGGATCCTTTCTAGAGAAGAAGTTTCTCTCGAAAGAAGTGAGTGGGAGGAAAGTAGAACTTGATAAGGTAATTGTACCTTCTCCCTTATTGGAAAGTAGTTCATCACAGAAATCAGTTCCGGTGATTCCTACACCAATTAGTGAGGAAGTTAATGATGATGATCATGAAACTTCAGATCAAGTTGCTACCAAACCTCGTAGGTCTTCCAGAGTAAGATCCGCACCGAGTGGTACGGTAATCATGTTCTGGAAGTCATGTTACTAGACCATGATGAACCTACGAACTATGAGGAACGATGATGAGCCCAGATTCATGAAATGGCTTGAGGCCATGAAATCTGAGATAGGATCCATGTATGAGAACAAAGTATGGACTTTGATTGACTTGCTCTATGATCAGCAAGCCATGTTAAATAAATGGATCTTCAAGAGGAAGATGGACACTGATAGTAGTGTTACTATCTACAAAGCTAGACTTGTCGAAAAAGGTTTTAGACAAAGTTCAAGATGTTGAATACAATGAGATTTTCTCACTTGTATCGATGCTTAAAAGTCTGTCCGAATCATGTTAGCAATTGCCACATTTTATGAAATCGGCAAATGGATGTCAAAACTGCATTCCTTAATGGTTTTCTTAAAGAAGAGTTGTATATGATGCAACCAGAAGGTTTTGTCAATCCTAAAGGAGCTAACAAAATGTGCAAGCTTCAAAGAATCCATCTATGGACTGGTGCCGACATCTTGGAGTTGGAATAAACGCTTTGATAAGTGTGATCAAAGCATATGATTTTATACAGACTTTTGGAAAGGCCTGTATTTACAAGAAAGTGAGTGGGAGCACTACAGCCTTTCTGATAAGTATATGTAATTGACATATTGTTGATCGGAAATAATGTAGAATTATTCTGCAAAGCATAAAGGAGTATTTGAAAGGAGTTTTTTTTCAAAGAAAGACCTCGTTGAAGATGCTTACATATTGAGCATCAAGATCTATAGAGATAGATCAAGACGCTTGATAAGTTTTTCAATGAATACATACCTTGACAAGATTTTGAAGTAGTTCAAAATGGAACAGTCAAAGAAAGAGTTCTTGCACGTGTTACAAGGTGTGAGATTGAGTAAGACTCAAAACCCGACCACGGCAGAAGATAGAAAGAGAATGAAAGTCATTCCCTATGCATCAGCCATAGGTTCTATAAAGTATGTCATCTTTGTGTACCAGATCTATTACATACCCTACCACTAAGCTTGGCAAGGAGTGCAATAGTGATCTAGGAGTAGATCAATGGACAGCGGTCAAAATTATCCTTAGTAGAATAAGGATATGTTTCTCGATTATGGAAGTGAAAAAGGGTTAAATCGTAAAGGGTTACGTCGATACAAGTTTTAACACTAATCTAGATGACTCTGAGTCTCAATCTGGATACATATTGAAAGTGGGAGCAATTAGCTAGAGTAGCTCCGTGCAGAGCATTGTAGACATAGAAATTTGCAAAATACTTACGGCTCTAAATGTGACAGACCCGTTGACTAAAATTATCTCACAAGCAAAACATGATCACACCTTAGTACTCTTTGGGTGTTAATCACATAGCGATGTGAACTAGATTACTGACTCTAGTAAACCCTTTGGGTGTTGGTCACATGTCGATGTGAACTATGGGTGTTAACCACATATAGATGTGAACTATTGATGTTAAATCACATGGCGATGTGAACTAGATTATTGACTCTAGTGCAAGTGGGAGACTGAAGGAAATATGCCCTAGAGGCAATAATAAAGTTATTATTTATTTCCTTATATCATGATAAATGTTTATTATTCATGCTAGAATTGTATTAACCGAAAACATAATACATGTGTGAATACATATACAAGCAGATAGTCACTAGTATGCCTCTACAAGACTAGCTCATTAATCGAAGATGGTTATGTTTCCTAACCATAGACATGTGTTGTCATTTGATTAATGGGATCACATCATTAGGAGAATGATGTGATTGACATGACCCATTTCGTTAGCTTAGCACTTGATCGTTTAGTATGTTGCTTATGCTTTCTTCATGACTTATACAAAGTTCCTGAAACTATGAGATTATGCAACTCCCGTTTACCGGAGGAACACTTTGTGTGCTACCAAACGTCACAACATAACTGGGTGATTATAAAGGTACTCTACAGGTGTCTCCAAAAGTATATGTTGAGTTGGCATGAATCGAGATTAGGTTTTGTCACTCCGATTGTCGGAGAGGTATCTCTAGGCCTTCTCGGTAATACACATCACATAAGCCTTGCAAGCATTGCAACTAATGAGTTAGTTGTGAGATGATGTATTACGGAACGAGTAAAGAGACTTACCGGTAACGAGATTGAACTAGGTATTGGATACCGACGATCGAATCTCGGGTAAGTAACATACCGATGACAAAAGGGAACAACGTATGTTGTTATGCGGTTTGACCGATAAAGATCTTCAAAGAATATGTAGGAGCCAATATGGGCATCCAGGTTTCGCTATTGGTTATTGACCGAGAATAGTTCTAGGTCATGTCTACATAGTTCTCGAACCCGTAGGGTCCTCACGCTTAAGGTTTCGATGACAGTTATATTATGAGTTTATGAGTTTTGATGTACCGAAGTAGTTCGGAGTCCCGGATGAGATCGGGGACATGTCGAGGAGTCTCGAAATGGTCGAGACGTAAAGATCGATATATTGGACGACTATATTCGGAGTTCGGAAAGGTTCGAATCATTCGGTATTTTTCGAGTACCGGAGAGTTACGGGAATTCGCCGGGAGTATATGGGCCTTATTGGGCCATACGGGAATAGAGAAGAGGCCAAAGGAAAAGGCCTGCGCCCCCTTCTGGTCCGAATTGGACAAGGGAGCAGCCCCCTTTTCCTTCTCCCTCTCCTCCTCTTTCCTTCTCTCCTACTCCAACAAGGAAAGGAGGAGTCCTACTCCCGGTGGGAGTAGGACTCCCCCCTTGGTGCGCCTCCTTCCTAGGCCGGCCACCTCCTCCTTGCTCCTTTATATACGGGGGCAGGGGGGCACCCCAGGACACACAAGTTGATCTACGGATCGTTCCTTAGCCGTGTGCGGTGCCCCCCTCCACCATATTCCACTTCGGTCATATCGTCATGGAGCTTAGGCGAAGCCCTGCCGGAGAAGTCATATCATCGCGGAGCTTAGGCGAAGCCCTGCGTCGGTGGAGCATCATCATCGTCCTGCCACGTTGTCTTGTGGAACTCATCCCCGACACTTTGCTGGATCGAGTCCGGGATCGTCATCGAGCTGAGCGTGTGCAGAACTTCCGGAGGTGCCGTCACGTTCGGTGCTTGGATCGGTCGGATCGTGAAGACGTCTGACTACATCAACCGCGTTGTTATAACGCTTCCGCTTTCGGTCTACGAGGGTACGTGGACAGACACTCTCCCCTCTCGTTGCTATGCCATCACCATGGTCCTGTGTGTGCGTAGGAAATTTTTTGAAATTACTACGTTCCCCAACACTGGGATCATCATAGCTTCTTCACACTTCGTAGGTTTGCCGTTGTCTAACAACATGACTTCCAGGACAGGATTACCATACCACTATGGTGTGTACGTGTTTTGGTCGATCTACGAGGTTTAGTAGTAACTTGATATGAAGTTTCATGATCATCATCATTAGCTTCCTCTCTAGCTGGTGTAGGCATCACGGGAACGGTTTTCTATGATGTGCTACTTTCCAATTTGAGATAAGGTACAATTACCTCATCAAGTTCTACTTTCCTCCCACTCACTTCTTTCGAGAGAAACTCCTTCTCTAGAAATGACCCATTCATAGCAACAAAGATCTTGCCTTTGGCTCTGTGGTAGAATGTGTACCCAATAGTTTCTTTAGGGTATCCTATGAAGACGCACTTCTCCAATTTGGGTTCGAGCTTATTAGGCTGAAGCATTTTGACATAAATGTCGCATCCCCAAACTTTAAGAAACGACAGCTTAGGTTTCTTGCCAAACCATAGTTCATATGGTGACGTCTCAACGGATTTAGACGGTGCCTATTTAACGTGAATGCGGTTGTCTCTAATGCATAACCCCAAATGATAAAGGAAAATTGGTAAGAGACATCATAGAACGCAGCATGTCCAATAAACTACGGTTAGGACGTTCGGACAAACCATTACGTTGTGGTGTTCCAGGTGGCGTGAGTTGTGAAACAATTCCACATTGTTTTAAATGAAGGCCAAACTCGTAACTCAAATATTCGCCTCCGCGACCAGATCATAGAAACTTTATTTTCTTGTTACGATGATTCTCCCCTTCACTCTAAAATTCTTTGAACTTTTCAAATGTTTTAGACTTGTGTTTCATCAAGTAGATATACCCATACCTACTTAAATAATCTGTGAAGGTTAGAAAATAACGATACCCAGTGCAGCCTCAACACTCATTGGACCGCATACATCGGTACGTATTATTTCCAATAAGTCATTAGCTCGCTCCATTGTTCCGAAGAACGGAATTTTAGTCATCTTACCCATGAGGCATGGTTCGCAAGTATCAAATGATTCATAATCAAGTGATTCCAAAAGTCCATACGCATGGAGTTTCTTTATGCGCTATTCACCAATATGACCTAAATGGAAGTGCCACAAGTATGTTGCACTATCATTATCAACTTTGCATCTTTTGGCATCATATTATGAATATGTGCGTCACTACGACCGAGATTTGATAACCCACAAGTATAGGGGATCGCAACAGTTTTCAAAGGTAAAGTATTCAACCCAAATTTATTGATTCGACACAAGGGGAGCCAAAGAATATTCTCAAGTATTAGTAGTTGAGTTGTCAATTCAACCACACCTGGATAACTAATATCTGAAGCAAAGTATTTAATAGCAAAGTAGTATGGAAGTAGCGGTAACGGTAGCAAAAGTAATATTTTTTTGGTTTTTGTAGTGATTGTAACAGTTGCAATGGAAAAGTAAATAAGCGAAGAACAATATGTCAAAACCTCGTAGGCATTGGATCGGTGATGGAGAATTATGCCGGATGCGGTTCATCATGTAACAGTCATAACATAGGGTGACACAGAACTAGCTCCAATTCATCAATGTAATGTAGGCATGTATTCCGAATATAGTCATACGTGCTTACGGAAAAGAACTTGCATGACATCTTTTGTCCTACCCTCCCGTGGCAACGGGGTCCTAACGGAAACTAAGGGATATTAAGGCCTCCTTTTAATAGAGTACCGGACCAAAGCATTAACACATAGTGAATACATGAACTCCTCAAACTACGGTCATCACCGGGAGTGGTCCCGATTATTGTCACTTCGGGGTTGCCGGATCATAACACATAGTAGGTGACTATAGACTTGCAAGATAGGATCAAGAACTCACATATATTCATGAAAACATAATAGGTTCAGATCTGAAATCATGGCTGTCGGTGTCAAAATCGGCGGATCTCGGGTAGGGGGTCCCGATCTGTTCGTCTAGGCTGATGGTAACAGGAAGCAAGGGACACAGATGTTTACCCAGGTTCGGGCCCTCTCGATGGAGGTAAAACCCTACTTCCAGCTTGATTAATATTGAGGATATGGGTAGTACAAGAGTAGATCTACCACGAGAACGTAGAGGCTAAACCCTAGAAGCTAGCCTATGATGGTATGATTGTAATTGTGATCGGCCTTCTAAGGACCAACCTCTCTGGTTTATATAGGCACCGGAGAGGACTAGGGTTTACATGGAGTCGGTTACAAGGAAGGAAATACAATATCCGGATCGCCAAGCTTGCCTTCCACGCCAAGGAAAGTCCCATCCGGACACGTGTCGAAGACTTGAGTCTTGTATCTTCACGCTTCCATAGTCCGGACGATGTATACAGTCCGGCTGTCCGGATACCCCCTAATCCAGGACTCCCTCAGTAGCCCCTGAACCGGGCTTCAATGACGATGAGTCCGTCACACAGTCTTGTCTTCGGCATTGCAGGGCGGGTTCCTCCTCTGAATACTCCAAAGTAATCATCGGACACTTAGATCGTGTCCCACCCACGAGGGGATTCTTACACACCGTTGTAGGGAACATGGCATAAATCTGATCCATGGCAATCTTTTGTACGCCGTGCCTTCGTGATCGTGGCCCAGTTCAACACGAACCGGTGCTTGGCCCCACCTCAACTCGCTTCTGGCGGTTTTATTGGCACGTCTGTCAAGCGTAGATTGTGTTCCTCTTATTACGGGATCTTCCATTAATGAGGGCGTCGTAGCCCTCGACGGCCGTTGGTATGACTCCATGTGCCGTAAGGTAAACCTCAAGCGGTCACCCTAAGGACTCTTGATATTCACCCCCTTTATAAAAGGGGCCGAGGCCTATGCCTCTTTTCCACCTCCCTCGCGCCTTTCCGCACCTCAAGTTCTAACACCCGAGATCTAAGCTCCAACACCCCAGATCCTTCAATATGTCCGGATCCGACCCTCAAGGCCGGTGGGTGGCCTCCTCTATTCAAGCGAAGGACATTGCGAAGCTTAGGGAGGTCGGATATCTGACCGCCGACATCCAGCACAGGCTTCTGCTCCGAGGCAGGTCATCCCTACGCCGGAGCCCAATGAGTGCGTCGTGTTTGTTCCTCACTTCCTCCGTGGCTTGGGCCTTACCCTCGATCCTTTTGTGAGGGGCTCATGTTCTATTATGGGTTGGATTTTCATGATCTGCTCGGACGCTATCCTCCATATCTCGTCGTTCATTATAGTGTGCGAGGCCTTCCTCCATGTCACCCCACACTTCGGCTTATGGCTCAAGACCTTCAATGTGAAGCCGAAGATGATCGAGGGGCAACACGTGGAGTGCGGAGGTGCCGTAATAAGCAGGAACGCTGAATCCCCATGGCCAGAGGGTTCTTTCCTAGAAGTATCTGATGTATGGCAACGGAGGTGGTTTTATGTCACGGCTCCCAGAGGCACAAAGTGGGTGGCCGCCCCCGAGTTCCGCTCGGGCCCTCCGTCACAACTAGCGTCTTGGACCGACGTAGGACGGAATTGGGGGCCCGCTGGTGATGTTCCAGTACTGCAGAACCGCATCCGAGAGCTTCTTGAGAGGGACATTAACCTTGTCAGCATAATGCAAGTGATGTTAATCCAACGGATGCTGCCGTGCCAACGCCGGCCTCTCCGGATGTGGGAATACAATCCAGAGGGTCCGCGGACTGTCAAGCACTTCTTCGGCTGAAACTCGAAGGGATGTGCAAATTATTCTTCGGACCAAAAGTAAAGTGTCCGAACACCACCGAGGATGCGGGCCTAAGCTGAAATCGCCTAGATACCCAAATAAGTAAACTTGATACCGGACACCTTATTTTGTATTTGTCATAATTGTTTATTCTGAAAATCATCCGTGGCCAGGAATGGCTCGACAAAGGCGGAGAGAATCAGGTGTCCAGCCACTTCAAGGCTCGCCTGGTCCCACCATGGCCAAGATGCTTGACCGGGTACTCAGCAGAATGCCCTCAGGGAAAGACAAGGGGAAGAACGAAGAAGCCGAACTTCACACGCTACGCATCCGAACCGGGGGAATTGTTGCCTCCCATAAGGAGGATAGTCGGGAAGGGGAGGCTAAAGCCTCCTCCCCGCGCGGGAAGAAGAGGGCTGCCTCCGAAGACTCAGAGATGGAGATGCCCAAACCAGGGAAAAAGATATCACTTGGGGGCTCTGCCCCGACGGGCACCCTCACCGTGTCGTGCCCACCACTGGGCCAGCCCTCCACCGAGCTGTAAGTTAATTTTTAATTCGAAGGTAATGCATTTCTCCTAGATCAATAACCAGGATTCGTCTTTCGCAGTCCGGCTAGCAGCCCTTCTCAACAGCGTTCGTCTTCGGGGGATCTTCCTCCAGAGATGATGGAGAGCGAGACCACACCTACCTCTCCAGCTCATGAAGCGGGTAACACCGAGGTGTCGTCACGGAGGAGTCCGGATCTGCCGAAGCCGGAAGCCAATGCGTCAGCCGCCCTGAGCTCGGAGCGTTTGGCTCCCACGAGGGGCGATGGGAAGGGTCTAGCACAATTCGATGTCCGGCAGGACGTACTGACGGGCCTACTGGAGCGAGCTGCACTCTCGGAGGAGCACCACTTATTAATGAGCGCGGTGCTCAAGAAGATTTCATCCGCTACAAGCGGTTTGAATGAAGCATTTACAAGTCTGCTCAGAGGCTTTGAGGTATGTACTGAAGAATACACTGTTTTTGGCTGTGAGGCACGCGTTAGGTGTGCTCCATATAGATAGTAGCCCCTGAGACTATGGTTGCCCGCCCTAGGCGGCAAACGGGGGATCATAAATCAATGACTGCGCTATAAATACGTGCAGATACCTGTGAGTCTGGCCGCCGACCAGTCCGTTGAAGTTGCCGAACTGACCAGGCAGATTCGATCGATTGATGTCGATATCACGCTGGTGAACGAGCGGCTGGACAAATCACAAGGTATGTGATCTGCCTTCCTTTGTATAGGAAAATATGGAAGTGGCATGATATTAATGTAATATGTTCGGACTGGAGATGGTGCTGCTGCCGTGGAGGCCCTGAGGACAGAACTTGTCCAGGCCAAGGAACAAGCTCGGGTTAGCAATGCGGCTGCCCTAAAGGCGGCAGAAGACTTGAGAGCCGAACAGGCTGCTCATCGTCGAAGCAAGGAAAAGATAGCCGAAATGGCTGTTGAGTTAAAAAATGCCGCTGACCGGTATGAGCTCCTTAAAAAGGAGCATAAGGATAGTTCGGCCGAGTTGGACAAGGCACTTAATGCCACCAAGGAAATACGGACCGCGCTCAGGGGTGCGCGGGAGGAACTTCAACAGGCCGGTAAAATCGCGGCTGGAGGCTCCTACTTGCTGCGGACGAAGTTTTTCGATCCGAAGTACGCTCCCCTGGATGGACACTGGAGTCCTGCGGACGCGTATGCGGATTTGGCGAAGAGTACACCGACATCGCCAAGTTCTTCGAGGATCAGGTGATAAAGAAGTGGAGAAGCTTTTACGGTCACAATTCAATGCTCCCACTCGCCCGCTGCCGTTAAGTGACAAGATGGCTGCTTTGTGGCGAGCTTCCACAGCTATCCGGGCTTGCAATGCGGGCTGTGATAGACCATCTTTGGCTGAAAGGGCCTAAGCCGGACAGTTATTTTGGCTTGGTGCAGCAATTCCTTGGGGCCGTGCCTCGGATCGACGCCATGAGGAGGTCGGCGTGCATAGAGGGTGCACGAATGGCTCTTGCCCGCGTTAAAGCCTATTGGACGGATATGGAGGCCACCATTATAGCGACCCAGGATCCGGCGGGGGCCAATATCCGTCCGAGCGCTACTTGGCGCAGGTCACAGAAGGTGCCCGCCTAATAGAGGCACAGTGCTCGAAGAATGCCTTGTTCGAGTGATGAATCGAATCATTGTAAAAAACAATGTTTATTTTGATTATTAAACATTATTTATTGTACTGTTTGCCTGAAAATATGATTGTGTCCCCCATATACATATATATATATATATGACAAATTTTTCCTACTACCGGGTGTAGTTACTCCCATTTTTGTTTCATACGTTCTAGGTAGTATCTATCATATCGGAGAGTATGTACGCGTAGTATGTAGTATGTAAGAATGTTTAGGTAGTATATATACTATTTTTTATGTAGTATGTAGTATATTTTGAGCATACTCCTTTTTACGTACAAATATGTACGTATTTCACAAATATTATAAAAACATGGGCTCACATGCAATTTTTTCACATAATTCGCTTTGAAGTATCTTAGATATAGTATATGAGCATACTAAAAGTAATAAAGTAGAGTATATACTACCACATGGTAGTATATGAGAAATGGGTGTAACTACACTGGTAGTAGGATGCATTTTCCCTATATATATATATATATATATATATATATATATATATATATATATATAGGTAAAATCCATCCTACCACCTGGGGGTAGTTACCCCACATGTCTCATATACTATCTTATGGTAGTATATATCTTACTTCATCATTTTAAGTATGTTCATATACTATATATTGTCTTGAATTGGGAAAAGTGCCACTTTATGGTTAATGAAGGTATTGTCTTGGGGCATAAAGTCTCTGAAAGAGGTATTGAAGTTGATAAAGCCAAGGTTGACGCTATTGAAAAGATGCCATGTCCCAAGGACATCAAAGGTATAAGAAGTTTCCTGGGTCACGCCGGTTTTTATAGGAGGTTCATTAAGGACTTCTCCAAAATTTCTCGGCCTCGACTAATTTATTACAAAAGATATTCCATTTGTCTTTGATGATGATTGTGTAGAAGCATTTGAAATACTTAAGAAAGCATTGATCTTTGCACCTATTGTTCAGCCACACGATTGGAATTTACCCTTTGAAATTATGTGCGATGCTAGTGATTATGTTGTAGGTGCTGTTCTAGGGCAAAGAGTTGATAAGAAATTAAATGTTATCCATTATGCTAGTAAGACTCTAGACAATGCTCAAAGAAATTATGCTACTACTGAAAAAGAACTCTTAGCAGTTGTATTTGCTTGTGATAAGTTTAGACCTTATATTGTTGATTCTAAAGTAACTATTCACACTGATCATGCTGCTATTAAATATCTTATGGAGAAGAAGGATGCTAAACCTAGACTTATTAGATGGGTTCTCTTGCTACAAGAATTTTATTTGCATATTGTTGATAGAAAGGGAGCTGAGAACCCCGTTGCAGACAACTTGTCTAGGTTAGAAAATGTTCTTGATGACCCACTACTTATTGATGATATCTTTCCTGATGAGCAATTAAATGTCATAAATACTTCTCATAGTACTCCATTGTATGCTGATTATGCTAATTACATTGTTGCTAAATTTATACCACCTAGTTTCACATACCAGCAAAAGAAAAAGTTTTTCTATGATTTGAGACATTACTTTTGGGATGACCCACATCTTTATAAAGAAGGAGTAGATGGTGTTATTAGACATTGTGTACCTGAGCATGAACAGGAATAGATCCTACGCAAGTGTCACTCCGAAGCTTATGGAGGACACCACCGGAGATAGAACTGCACATAAGGTATTGCAATCCGGTTTTTATTAGCCTAGTCTCTTCAAGGATGCCCGTAAGTTTGTCTTATCTTGTGATGAATGTCAAAGAATTGTTAATATTAGTAGACGTCAAGAAATGCCTATGAATTATTCACTTGTTATTGAACCATTTGATGTTTGGGGCTTTGATTATATGGGACCTTTTCATGCCTCTAATGGATACACACATATTTTAGTTGATGTTGATTACGTTACTAAGTGGGTAGAAGCTATTCCAACTGGTAGTGCTGATCGTAACACTTCTATTAAAATGCTTAAAGAAGTTATTTTTCCGAGGTTTGGAGTCCCTAGATATTTAATGACTGATGGTGGTTCACATTTTATTCATGGTGCTTTCCATAAAATGCTTGCTAAGTATGATGTTAATCATAGAATTGCATCTCCTTATCACCCACAGTCTAGTGGTCAAGTAGAATTGAGTAATAGAGAGCTCAAATTAATTTTGCAAAAGACTGTCAATAGGTCTAGAAAGAATTGGTCCAAGAAACTTGATGATGCATTATGAGCCTATAGAACTGCATATAAAAATCCTATGGGTATGTCTCCGTATAAAATGGTTTACGGAAAATCATGTCACTTACCTCTCGAACTAGAACATAAGGCATATTAGGCTATTAAAGAGCTCAACTATGATTTCAAACTTGCCGGTGAGAAGAGGTTATTTGATATTAGCTCACTTGATGAATGGAGAACTCAAGCTTATGAAAATGCCAAGTTGTTTAAAGAAAAATTCAAAAGATGGCATGACAAAAGGATACAAAATCGTGAGTTTAGTGTAGGTGATTATGTATTTCTATACAACTCTCGTTTAAGATTTTTTGCAGGAAAACTTCTCTCTAAATGGGAAGGCCCCTACGTTATCGAGGAGGTCTATCGTTCCGGTGCCATAAAAATCAACAACTTCTAAGGTACAAATCCGAAGGTGGTGAACGGTCAAAGAAACAAACATTATATCTCAGGTAATCCCATAAATGTTGAAACCAATGTTATTGAAACCGTAACCCCGGAGGAATACATAAGGGACACTTTCCGGAACGTTTCAGACTCCGAAAAGGAATAGGTATGTGATGCAGTAAGTAAACCGACTCCAAAACAGTTCTTAAGGCAATATTTCTCCGTTTTGGAATATTTAGAAAAATAGAAAAATAAGTAGCAGTCGGGAAGGACACGAGGGCCCCACGAGGGTGGAGGCGCCCTACCCCTGGCGCGCCCTACCTCGTGGGCACCTCGTGTGCCTTCCGGACTCCGTTTTCTTGCACGATACGTATTTTGGTCGGTAAAAATTCATTATATATTCTCCCGAAGGTTTTGACTCCTGTATCACGCAATTATCCTCTGTTCTTGTTTCGAGCTATTTTTCTGACAGATCTAGAGTATCAATGACATCCCCAAGTGCCTCCAAGGACAAGTTCTTCGAGAAGGTCATCAACCCTTACCTCGCGGAGGTGCTACGACACCCTCAAACCATTGAGATGCGTGATGAGTTGCTGCACATCCGCGATGCTGAGGGACCAAAGGGGACCGGAAGCGTGGAGACGAGGCTCGAAGCAGTGGAGCAACAAGTTTTCAAGTGCCGAGGATGGTGGAACGTGGACTCAACTCCAACCACATGATGATCGCGGAGTTCACTAGCAACCACAAGTTGGATGCCGACAACATCGGGAGGCCATCTTCAAGCTTCATGAGAAGATCGAGCACCTTCAAGCCCAAATCTATGACCTGCAAAACCAACACTGTGAGTATGAATATAGATTCAAAAGGATGAGTTTGGCTGCAGATTTGAGGATCCCAGAGACTCGATCATCCTTCTATGATGGTGAGCCTATGCCTTGGAAGATGGACGACAAGCTCGCATCATCGACAACACCTCCACCTTCTTCACCAGCAAAGGAGATATAATCACATGGGTATGGGCACTCCCCTTGGCAACTGCCAAGCTTGGGGGAGGTGCCCCGGTATCGTATCACAATCACATCTCCTATCTTTACCATTTTTCTTAGTTCGATCCTATTAGTAGTATCTTGATCTAGTAGAATAAAGTTCTGGCATGATCTAGTTTTGAGTTTTTTTATTTATGATCTCTCTGTGTAATCGAGTCCGTGAGCTTTATATAATAAAGATTAGTGTTGAGTCAAGGGCTTGATTATTTTGCCATGATCTCGAGTGAATAAAAGAAAAAAAGAAAAAGAATAAAAAGAAACAAAGAGTTCATATTGATCTTATCGAGAGTAATGACTTCACATAGAAAGAGTATGATGATTAAAAGTTGTTGGGAGTTGGCAAACATAGCTTTGGTCATCGTTGCAATTAATAGGAAGTAATAAGGAAAGAGAGGTTACACATATAAATATATTATCATTGACATCTTTTATGATTGGGAGCACTCATTAAAATATGACATGCTAAAGAGTTGACGTTGGACAAGGAAGACAACGTAATGGGTTATGTTTTCTTATATCTAAGATAAAGTATGTTGTCATGGATCATCCAACATGTCGAGCTTGCCTTTCCCCCTCATGCTAGCCAAATTCTCAGCACCAAGTAGAGATACTACTTATGCTTCCAAAAATCCTTAAACCAGTTTTGCCATGAGAGTCCACCATACCTACCTATGGATTGAGTAAGATCCTTCAAGTAAGTTGTCATCGGTGCAAAGCAATAAAAATTGCTCTCTAAATATGTATGACTTATTAGTGTGGGAGGAAATAAGCTTTATACGATCTTGTGATGTGGAAGAATAAAAGCGACGGACTGCATAATAAAGGTTCATATCACAAGGGGTAATATAAAGTGACGTTCTTTTGCATTAAGAATTTGTGCATCCAACCATAAAAGCGCATGGAAACCTCTGCTTCCCTCTGCGAAGGGCCTATCTGTTACTATTATCTTCTACCTTATGCAAGAGTCATGGTGATCTTCACCTTTCCTTTTTACATTTTACCCTTTGGCAAGCACAGTATGTTGGAAAGATCCTGATAGATATATCTAATTGGATGTAGGGGAGCATGAGTTATTATTGTTGACAATACCCTTGAGGTAAAAGGTTGGGAGGCGAAACTATAAGCCCCTATCTTTCTCTGTGTCCGATTAAAACTCCGTAACCACAAGTATCGCGTGAGTGTTAGAAATTATGGAAGACTAAATGATAGTTGAGTATGTGGACTTGCTATAAAGCTCTGACATAGACTCTTTCTGATGTTATGATAAATTGCAATTGCTTCAATGACTGAGATTATAGTTTGTTGGTTCGCAATAAATTTTATGATTCGTACTTTTGCATTGTGAATAGATTATTACTTGAGCATAAGAAATCATATGACAATATCTATATATGTTGTTGTTATGAAAATAATCATGATGCCTTCATGTCCGTATTTTATTTTTATCGACACCTCTACCTCTAAACATGGGGACATATTTGTCGTTATCGGCTTTCACTTGAGGACAAGCGAGGTCTAAACTTGGGGGAGTTGATACGTCCATTTTGCATCATGCTTTGATATCGATATTTATTGCGTTATGGGCTGTTATTATACGTTATGTCACAATACTTATGCCTATTCTCTCTTATTTTACAAGGTTTACATAAGGAGGGAGAATCTTTGGCGGTGGAATTCAATTTGGAAAAGGAGCAAATATTAGAGACCTATTCTGCACAACTCCAAAAGTCCTGAAACTCCACGAAAGTCATTTTTGGAAATAATAAAATATTGAGCGGAAGAAGTTCACGGAGGGGGACCCACCTGTCCACGAGGGTGGGCGCGCCTACCCCCTGTATGCCCCCTACCTCGTGGACCCCCTTTGGCTCTCTCGATGGCCATCTTCTGCTATATGAGGTCTTTCGTTGAGGAAAAATCATAAGCAACCTTTGGACGAGACTCACCGCCACGAGGCGGAACCTTGGCGGAACCAATCTAGGGCTCCGTGAGGCTGTTCTGGGGACACTTCCCTCGGGAGGAAATCATCGCCATCATCATCACCAACGCTCCTCTCATCGGGAGAGGGCAATCTCCATCAACATCTTCACCAACACCATCTCCTCTCAAAACCCTAGTTCATCTCTTATACCCAATTCTTGTCTCCAAGTCCGGGATTGGTACTAGTAGGTTACTAGTACTGTTAATTACTCCTTGTAGTTGATGCTAGTTGGTTTATTTGGTGGAAGATCATATGTTCAGATCCTATATGCATATTAATACCCCTCTGATTATGAACATGAATATGCTTTGTGAGTAGTTACGTTTGTTCCTGAGGACATGGGAGAAGTCTTGCTATTAGTAGTCATGTGAATTTGGTATTCGTTCGATATTTTGATGAGATGTATGTTGTCTAGCCTCTAGTGGTGTTATGTGAACATCGACTACATAACACTTCACCATTATTTGGGCCTAAAGGAAGGCATTGGGAAGTAATAAGTAGATGATGGGTTGCTAGAGTGACAAGCTTAAACCCTAGTTTATGCGTTGCTTCGTAAGGGCTGATTTGGATCCATATGTTTCATGCTATGGTTAGGTTTACCTTAATACTTTTGTTGTAGTTGCAGATGCTTGCAATAGAGGTTAATCATAAGTGGGATGCTTGTTCAAGTAAGAACAGCACCCAAGCACCGATCCACCCACATATCAAATTATCAAAAGTACCGAACGAATCATATGAACGTGATGAAAACTAGCTTGACGATATTCCCATGTGTCCTCGGGAGCGCTTTTCCTTATATAAGAGTTTGTCCAGGCTTGTCCTTTGCTACAAAAAGGATTGGGCCACCTTTCTGCACTTTATTTACTTTTGTTACTTGTTGCTCGTTACAAATTATCCTATCACAAAACTATCTATTACCACTTATTTCAGTACTTGCAGAGAATACCTTGCTAAAAACTGCTTATCATTTCCTTCTGCTCCTCGTTGGGTTCGACACTATTACTTATCGGAAGGACTACGATAGATCCCTTATACTTGTGGGTCATTAGCAAGCATGGTGGAAATTTCAGCTTCCGGTATCTTTCTTTTATTTGTAACAATATCCTTCATATACTTAGCATAAGGATTCATTTTGAGCATATCAGTTAATCGCATACGCAAGAAGATAGGTCTAATCATTTCAGCAAAGCGCTCAAAATCCTCATCGTCCTTTTTATTGGATGGTTTGGGAGGAAAAGGCATGGGTTTCTGAACCCAAGGTTCTCTTTCTCTACCGTGCTTCCTAGCAACAAAGTCTCTCTTATCATAACGTTGATTCTTTGATTGTGGGTTATCAAGATAAACAGCAGGTTCAATTTCTACAGCATTGTCATTGCTAGGTTGAGCATCAACATGAACATCATCATTAGCATTATCACTAGGTTCATGTTCATTACCAGATTGTGTTTCAGCATCAGAAATAGAAATACCATTGGGATTCTCAGGTGTGTCAGCAACAGGTTCACTAGAAGCATGCAAAGTCCTATCATTTTTCTTTTTCTTCTTTTTAGAAGGACTAGGTGCATCAACATTATTTCTCTGGGAATCCTGCTCAATTCTCTTAGGGTGGCCCTCAGGATACAAAGGTTCCCGAGTCACTTTACCCCCTCTAGTTGCAACTCTAACAACAAAATCATTATTCTTACTATTCAATTCATTGAGCAAATCATTCTGAGCTTTAAGTACTTGTTCTACTTGAGTGGTAACCATAGAAGCATGTTTACTAATGATTTTAAGTTCACCTTTAACTCTAGACATATAATCACCCAAGTTTTCAATCATATAACCATTTTGTTTTAATTTTCTTCCAAAATAAGCATTGAAATCTTCTTGCTTAACCATAAAATTATCAAACTCATCCAAACATTGGCTAGCAAACTTAGTAGGAGGGGTTTCAGCTTTATCATATCTATAGAGATAATTTACCTTTACTACCTGTGTCGGGTTATCAAGACCGTGTACTTCTTCAATAAGAGATGAATTAAGACCATTTATTTCTTCAATAGGAGGTAAATTCTTAACATCTTCAACTTTAATACCCTTTTCTTTCATAGATTTCTTTGCCTCTTGCATATCTTCAGGACTGAGAAATAGAACACCCCTTTTCTTCGGAGTTGGCTTAGGAGTTGGTTCAGGAAGTGTCCAATTGTTTTTGTTAGTCAACATATTATTCAATAGAATTTCAGCTTGATCAACAGTTCTTTCCCTGAAAACACAACCAGCACAACTATCCAGGTGGTCTGTGGAAGCATCGGTTAGTCCATTATAAAAGATATCAAGTATTTCATTTTTCTTGAGAGGATGATCAGGCAAAGCATTAAGTAATTGGAGAAGCCTCCCCCAAGCTTGTGGGAGACTCTCTTCTTCAATTATTACAAAATTATATATTTCCCTTAAAGCAGCTTATTTCTTATGAGCAGGGAAATATTAGGAGAGAAGTAATAAATCATATCCTGGGGACTACGCACACAACCAGGATCAAGAGAATTAAACCATATCTTAGCATCACCCTTTAGTGAGAACGGGAATATTTTAAGATATAATAGTAGTGAGTTTTCTCATCATTAGTGAACAGGGTGGCTATATCATTTAATTTAGTAAGATGTGCCACAACAGTTTCAGATTCATAGCCATAAAAAGGATCAGATTCAACCAAAGTAATTATACCAGGATCGACAGAGAATTCATAATCCTTATCAGTAACAAAGATAGGTGAAGTAGCATAAGTAGGATCATATTTCATTCTAGCATTCAGAGATTTTTGTTTCAGCTTAGCTAATAATTTCTTAAGATCAATTCTATCATTGCAAGCAAGAAAGTCTCTAGCAGTTTCTTCATCCATAAGAGCACAACTGGCAATTCATATCTAAAGGGAGAATCTTCATCATCACTTTCATCAATATTATCAGTTTCAATGACTGCATTTTCTCTAGCCCTAGCAAATTGTTCATCAAGAAATTCACCAAGTGGCACAGTAGTATCAAGCATAGAAGTAGTTTCATCATAAGTATCATGCATAGTAGCAGTGGCATCATCAATAACATGTGACATATCAGAATTAATAGCAGAAGCAGGTTTAGGTGTCGCAAGCTTACTCAAAACAGAAGGTGAATCAAGTGCAGAGCTAGATGGCAGTTCCTTACCTCCCCTCGTAGTTGAAGGATAAATTTTAGTTTTCTCGTCTTTCAAGTTCTTCATAATGACCAGCAGATATAAATCCCAAGTGACTCAAAGAATAGAGCTATGCTCCCCGGCATGGCGCTTTAAAATAGTCTTGATAACCCACAAGTATAGGGGATCACAACAATTTTCGAGGGTAAAGTATTCAACCCAAATTTATTGAGTCGACACAAGGGGAGCCAAAATATATTCTCAAGTATTAGCAGTTGAGTTGTCAATTCAACCACACCTGGATAACTTAATATCTGCAGCAAAGTGTTTAGTAGCAAAGTAGTATGGAAGTAGCGGTAACGGTAGCAAAAGTAATATTTTTTGGGTTTTGTAGTGATTGTAACAATAGCAATGGAAAAGTAAAATAAGCGAAGAACCATATGTGAAAAGCTCGTAGGCATTGGATCGGTGATGGAGAATTATGCCGGATGCGGTTCATCATGTAACAGTCATAACATAGGGTGACACAGAACTAGCTCCAATTCATCAATGTAATGTAGGCATGTATTCCCGAATATAGTCATACATGCTTATGGAAAAGAACTTGCATGACATCTTTTGTCCTACCCTCCCGTGGCAGCGGGGTCCTAACGGAAACTAAGGGATATTAAGGCCTCCTTTTAATAGAGTACCGGACCAAAGCATTAACACATGGTGAATACATGAACTCCTCAAACTACGGTCATCACCGGAGTGGTCCCGATTATTGTCACTTGAGGTTGCGGATCATAACACATAGTAGGTGACTATAGACTTGAAAGATAGGATCAAGAACTCACATATATTCATGAAAACATAATAGGTTCAGATCTGAAATCATGGCACTCGGGCCCTAGTGACAAGCATTAAGCATAGCAAAGTCATAGCAACATCAATCTTAGAACATAGTGGATACTAGGGATCAAACCCTAACAAAACTAACTCGATTACATGATAAAACTCATCCAACCCATCACCGTCCAGCGAGCCTACGATGGAATTACTCATGCACGGCGGTGAGCATCATGAAATTGGTGATGGAGGATGGTTGATGATGACGATGGCGATGGATTCCCCTCTCCGGAGCCCCGAACGGACTCCTGATCAGCCCTCCCGAGAGATTTTAGGGCTTGGCGGCGGCTCCATATCGTAAAACGCAATGAATCTTTCTCTCTGATTTTGTTCTCCCCGAACATGAATATATATAGAGTTGGAGTTGAGGTCGGTGGAGCACCAGGGGGCCCACGAGGCAGGGGGCGCGTCTCCCACCCTCGTGGACAGGGTGTGGGCCCCATGGCCTTGATTCTTTCGCCAATATTTTTTATTATTTCCAAAAATAATCTCCGTGAAGTTTCAGGTCATTCCAAGAACTTTTTTTTCTGCACAAAGATAACACCATGGCAATTCTACTGAAAACAGCGTCAGTCCGGGTTAGTTCCATTCAAATCATGCAAGTTAGAGTCCAAAACAAGGGCAAAAGTGTCTGGAAAAGTAGATATGACGGAGACGTGTCAAGATTCAACAAGAATAGACCATTCATCAAAGGTGCATGATCATAAAGATATTACTCATATAAATAGAACAACCATTATTCTCTGACTTAAATGAATAACTGTCTCGTAATAAACAAGATCTGGATATAATGTTCATGCTCTACGCTGGCATCAAAAAATAATTATTGAGGTCTAAAATTAATCCCAAAGGTAGATGTAGAGGTATTGTACCAACGGCGATCTCATCGACCTTGGAACCATTCCCGACGCGCATCGTCACCTTGACCTTAGCCAATCTTCGTTTATTCTGCAGCTCCTGTTTCGAGTTACAAATATGACCAACCGAACCAGTATCAAATACCCAGACGCTACTACGAGCATTAGCAAGGTACACATCAATAACATATATACCAAATATACCTTTGTTCACTTTGCCATCCTTCTTATCCGCCAAATATTTGGGAAAGTTCCGCTTCCAGTGACCATTGCATTTGCAGTAGAAGCACTCAGTTTCAGGCTTGGGTCCAGCTTTGGGCTTCTTCACAGGAGCGGCAACTTACTTGCCATTCTTCTTGAAGTTCCCTTTCTTTCCCTTGCCTTTTTTCTTGAAACTAATGGTCTTGTTAACCATCAACACTTGATGCTCCTTCTTGATTTCTACCTCCGCCAATTTCAGCATTGTGAAGAGCTCGGGAATTGTTTTCGCCATCCCTTGCATATTGCAGTTCATCACAAAGCCATTGTAGCTTGGTTGTAGTGACTGAAGAACTTTGTCAATAACACTCTCAACTGGAAGATCAATTCCCAGCTGAGTCAAGTGGTTATAATACTGTCACGCCCAATATGCGACCCTATCCAAAAGGAACTCGAAGGTCCCACCAAGGATAGACCCGCATATTGGAACGCTTTTGCAAGGTGGATATCATTACATCAACATTACATAACACAAAGGGATACATACATAAGGCACAAATGCCACAAGAATACAACAACATCATATACAAGAACAACATCCGACTATGGATGAAACATAAACAGAAGCTCAAACGACATCCACCCTGCTAGCCCAGGCTGCCGACCTGGAACCTATCCCCCGATCGAAGAAGAAGCAGAAGAAGAACTCCAAAACAAGTAAACATCGCTCTCGCGTCATGATCATCGCATAACCTGTACACTGGCAATCGGTGTTGTAGTAATCTGTGAGCCACGAGGACTCAGCAATCCCATTACCATGGGTATCAAGACTAGCAAAGCTTAAGTAGGAAAGGAAGGGATAAAGTGGTGAGGTTGCAGCAGCGACTAAGCATGTATGGTGGCTAACATACGCAAATGAGAGCGAGAAGAGAAACAAAGGAACGGTCGTCAACTAGTAATGATCAAGAAGTGATCCTGAACTCCTACTTACGCCGACATAACCCGGGAACCGTGTTCTCCTCTCGATCAACCCGAAAAGAGACACTCACGGTTACGCACACGGTTGGTGAATTTTAGAAGAGATTGCTTCAAGTTTAATACAACCGGATATTAACAAATTCCCATCTGCCACAAAAACGTGTGCACGGCTATCTAAAGTTTATACACTGCAGTGGTGTCCCAACTTAGTCCATGATAAGCTCTCGCGATCAACGAAGGATATTCCTTCTCCCGAAGACCCGATCAGTCTCGGAATCCGGCTACAAGACATTTCGACAAAGAATAAAACAAGACCAGCAAGACCTCCCGTGCGACACCACGATAGTAGCCGCAGATCTCGCCTCGTGCCACGACCGGATGATGAGCGACGTCTGACACCCGACGATACCCCAAGTTGCCTCGGGGCGGCACCGCAAGTGGCTCTAGTTTGGACCAACACTTAGACAAGCATTGGCCCGGGGGGGGCTACAATAAAGATGACCCTTGAGAGCGCGACTCCCAAGGGAAAAAAAGGTAGGTCAGGCAAATGGTAAAACCAATGTTGGGCCTTGCTGGAAAAGTCTTATTCAAAGCGAACTGTCAAGGGGGTCCCATAAATCACCCGACCGCGTTAGGGACGCAAAATCCGGGAACATAATACCGATATGACGGAAACTAGGCGGTAAGAGTGGAACAAAACACCAGGCATAAGGCCGAGCTTTCCACCCTTTACCAAGTATATAGATGCATTAATTAAATAAGATATATTGTGATATCCCAACAAGTAAACATGTTCCAACAAGGAACAACATCTCCATGTTCCAACAAGGAACAAACTTCATCTTCACCTGCAACTAACAATGCTATAAGAGGGGCTGAGCAAAGCGGTAACATAGCCAAACAACGGTTTGCTAGGAAGGGTGCAAAAGGTTAGAGGCTGACATGGCAATTTGGGAGGCTTGAGGAACAGGTAATAGGTAGCGCAGCATAGCGATAGAACGAATCAACTAGCATAGCAATGATAGTAGTGAGATCCAGGGTAGCGGTCATCTTGCCTGAAATCCCGCTAGGAAGAAGAACGAGTCCATGAAGAAGACGAACGGATGAAGCCGAACCAAGCGAAGACGAACGAATCCTCACGATCGCAACGAAACAGGAACTAACAAGAAGAAGCACACAACATAGTAAACACACCACAAATGAACAAGGCATGACGCACAAACAAGCATGATGCATGACAAGACTACATGAAGCTACTCATGGCAAGAGATGATGCAAACAAGAGCAACACATCAAGGCAAGTTTAAATGAGGCCAGAAACAACATATAACAATTCCGGTAAGTCCTCATATGCAAATTTCGAAATTGGTACAGATTTGAATAAACCTTATGTTCAAGTTGTTAAACAGCAAGTTAAGATGCACCACGCTGATCTACACGAAATTCTAGTCAAGTTACATATAAAGTTCATTTAATTCGGAGCTACGGCCTAGAAGATATGAGCAAAACAAGTTAAGTATGGCATTGATGCAAAATGCATACAAACATCAAGCAAACACCTCAAAACAATGATGCAACAAGATAATATGAGACTACATGCAAAATCAAGCAAGTTTCATATAGAGCACACTCCAAACGGAGCAACGGTTCAACACATACACCCTATACAAGATATGACAACAATCTGTCCAAAACAGCAACTAGGCATATTGCAAGCATCAAAACCACATGCTACAGGACCTCAACGTAATAACAAAAGGCATGGAAAGGATGTACAGGTAAAGCATAACAAAACACGAACACTGAGCTATCTCCAGAAATCACTAGAACATGCTCAAAATGACATGGCAAGATTGGAAATAATAACAGTTTCAGACTTTGCAGAAATAACATCAGGTTGCAATGTTTAGAGCTATCAAACAACATGCTACAGGAACTTATCATGGCAAACAAAGGCATGGCATGAATCTACTAAATTCATAGAACAAAAGTCCTTTAGTTACCATAAGCCAAAAAGGATCAGAAAATATGATGGCACCCATGTAAACATAGCAAGTTATATTACAGATTCATACATGGCAGGAACAACAATAAGTAGACATGTTGGTGAGCTTGAACCACTCACCACAGAGCAATACATGGCATGGCAAGGCAACTCACAGTAAGAAGACATGGCATAGAAGCTATACATGGCAAGAACAACATCATAGCATACACGGATCAACTACAACAACCTTGGCAAAATTGAATAACATGTAAACAATCTGCCAGGAAACATTTTATAGCAAAAGTAGAGCTCGATTGACTCAAGCTATGGCACTCCATAATTGCAAACAAGGGCATGGATGGATAGAGAATAACCATATGTTCAAAACATCCTTACTGAAGTATCTAAAAATAAGCATGGATCTCTCGGTAGCATCAAGTTTACATGGCATAAAAATATCAGCAAAACAGGGGCTGAAATCAGCAACATCATGAAGCCTAGTTTGCATGCTTGTGCTAGTCACCACAGAGATCACAAAAATACATGGCATACATCCCTGTAAAGATGGCACGGCATATTACAAAACACATGTAGGACTCAAGTTCCTAGGGTGCGCACATCAATCATGGCAAAAATGACAAAAGTGCATGTTCTGATAAGAATCTGAAACTAACATGACATAGCACTCTTCCAACAGCATTTAGGGCATCAACATGAGCTCAAATGAAAATGATGCAATGAGATGAAATGATGTAATCGTCGAGTCGAACAATTTGACATATTACACGCGCAAAATGGTGCTACGGATGCAGAGTTATGATGCGAAGAAAATGCATGAAAATATTAGCAGTTACGGGGACTTAGTGGATTTGGAGGGGGGAAAGTCAACCTCATGGCACGGAAATCGAAGCGGCGGCGGATCTCGCCGGATCCGCGGCGCCGGTGGCCGGTGAGAGGCGCCGGCGAGGGGGGGGGGTTCACCGAATCCGCCGGGCGCTGGAGCGCGACGGGCGGCGAGGCGGATCCGGCCGGGCGGCGAGGCCCGGCCCGGCGATCGAAGCGGGCCGGGCGGGCTCAAGGCTGCGTCGGGGCGGAGGCGGCGGCGGGACGCGCGGAGGGAGAGGCGCGGGGGCGACGGCTGGACGTGTCCGGTCCAGTCCGGACATGTCCGGCGCGGCGCGGAGGGAAAATTAGGGTTTCGGGAGGAAGAAGACCCGGGATTTGGACGGGGGAGGTGTTTTTATAGGTAGAGGGAGCTAGGAGAGTCCAAATGAGGTCCGGTTTTCGGCCACGCGATCATGATCGAACGACCGAGAGCATGGAGGGGAGTTTGCTAGGTTTTGGGCCACTTTGGCAGGTGTGTTGGGCTGCAAAGAGAAGGGGCTTTCACGGTTACCCGGTTAACCGTTGGAGTACCAAACGACCTCCAAATGGCACGAAACTTGACAGGCGGTCTACCGGTGGTATACCAAGGCCGCTTGACAAACCTCGGTCCATTCCGAGAAAGTTTGATACCCACACACGAAAAGAGGTAAAAGGGGGCGCCGGGAGACATAGGAGTGCCGGATCGCGAAACGGACAACGGGGAAAATGCTCGGATGCATGAGACGAACACGTATGCAAATGCGATGCACATGATGACATGATATGAAATGTAGATGATGACATGGAAAAATGCAACACGCAAGCACGTGACATGGCAACGACGACGAATAACTGGCAGACACCTGGCGCATCGAATCCGGGGCGTTACAACACTCCTCGACTAACAAGAGATCTCGTCCCGAGATCTTAGGACCGAGACGGAAGAGAAAAAGGGATGAGGTGAAACAAGAACTCAAAGAAGAAGCAAGGAATCGAGAGCACTCGAGTAGAAGAGAGGAACGACGAGAATGACGAGAATCGAAAGCTCACGGAATCAGATAGGCTATGAAACAACTCGTTCTAACCGGAGTGGCTAGAATGAGAAAAGAAACGAATAAGACTGAAACGATTTAGGCAGCACTCCGGCTAAAACATGGAGGAATAGAACATGAACTTCACAAGATGGGATGAAACTTGACGAGATGAACAACACAATGCCTCCGGAAGAATTGGAAGAATTGAAAAGAACTTAGAAGGAAGGATTGAATGGATTTGAATATCTGAGAAGAACAAAGAAATGCAAAACTCCAATTCTAAAGAATATGGAGAATTAATTACACTTAGAGATGCAAGAAGAAAAGATATTTAAATTCCACCAAAATATTGATGAAACTCTTGAAGAAAGAATTAAATCATGAAGAACCACCATGAAGAACTCCGGTGACAAAAAGGATGATGAGATAGAATGAAGGGAGAAAGAATAAGATGAGCCTTGCGATTATTTAGATGGAGGTTCCGACGAAATGATCGAGGAAATTTGAACTCCAGAAAAGAAAAGATTAAAACACTTGGAACTAGAATTTATTCATTACGAACAAACTCCGAAGGAAGGGATTACTCACTTGGATAAAATAAGAATAAGATTTATTGTATGCTTATCCTTCACCAAATTAAATTGATGACAAGCAATGGATTTTGCATACTACTTATTCTTCTTGAAAAAGAGTTGAGAAGTGACATATCACAAACTTGAGAAGGTCTTCATGAACCACCGGTAGGATTGGAAAGAACGAATGGATTAAAATGATAATCAAGGAAAAAGAATCTTGAAAGAACCACAGAAAGAATTTGGAAATGACTGATGAAAGAGAGTGAATCACCGGGAAGAATTGGAGAAAAAGAAAATGAAGATACTTGAGAGGATTTAGATACATGAGAACGAAGAGATCATGAACTGATTAACGAATGCTTGAACGCAGCACCGGAAGAATATTGAGACGAACGAAGGGGCACAGATATAGAATAATTGGAGAACGAATTAGAAAACTTGGAACGAAGAAATCTTCCGAAAAGATGGCCTCCGGATGATCGAGAGAGAAAGCAACTCCTGAAATGCTCTGGATGGATGAAAAGAATTTGCACGACTGGAAACAATTTGATAGGATAACATCGAGCTAGCACCGCAAATCTTCGGGAGAACGGACAAGATTTAAGAGAAATTCTTCTTCGGTCTTCAAATGACGACGAGAAACACCACCAAAATTAATGAGATACTCCGGAAGAATGAAAAACGGAGAGGTTGAGCCAACAATGAAATGATTTGAAATCGATCTTGGAAAAACATCTGACTGATGAAATTCATACTTACGTCAGACTTGAAAGGAATTGGGAATAGCTCCGGGGAAATTAGAAGAGTCAGGTAAGATCCTGAGAAAGACCTGTGGGTTAGGGCCCACTAAAAGAAAACACCGTTGGAAAGGATTGTTGAAGAGATAGATGATGCACCGGAACAATTGAAATATTTGAATGAGGTGACAACCTCGAATTAATTCGAACACAGACGAATCTCTAAGATGTCTTGCACACTCCGGAAGGATAAACTAGCGAGAGACGAACGAGCAAGGAAAACACTTGATCCAAGGAAAAGAATATGATCAACCCGAAAAAACATGAATTGAAACCACCAGAAAAAGGAAAAGGATGAAGAATGACGAACGAGACGAGAATTCACCGGTTAAAATAATTGAGGGAAGACTGAAGAGGCTCCACACGAATGGAATTGATGCTCGAATCAGACTCAAACTCTGGGAAGAAGAGGGTGGGAGGGCGGGAAAACAGAGGTAACTTGAAAGGGGAACCGACGAATATCTTGAAGAGCAAACACCGGTTGAAATCATTGAGGAAAGAAAGCAAAGACTTCTCACGAGTAGGATGGATACTCGATTACGGACTCCGGTTCCGAGAAGAAGAAGGGAGGGCGGGTGGGAAAAACAAGGACAACTTCGGACAAGGAAAAACAACGACGTCGGAGGAAGAACTGAGGATTGAACTTGCAAAGATGAAGAGGCTCGAGTCGACTTGACGAGAAATGCACCGGACAAAAGAGCAGAGGAACAACGATCGGAAAACCAACTGCGTGATCCTAAAGAAAATTTGAAGGGGAAGAGAAGTAATTCAAAACACCTACGTCAAGATTCCTGACCAGAGCGATTTAAGGGCGGAGGAGTAAAAGAATTCCTACTCTCGATATAACTAGACTCAAAACAGTTTTATTCTAGACTCAATCGCGCCAAACTACACGATCAATCAAGGGGGCTCCTAGGGTCGGTCGAGGCTCGATACCAACTTATCACGCCCAATATGCGACCCTATCCAAAAGGAACTCAAGGTCCCACCAAGAATAGACCGATATTGGAACGCTTTTGCAAGGTGGATATCATTACATCAACATTACATAACACAAAGGGATACATACATAAGGCACAAATGCCACAAGAATACAACAACATCATATACAAGAACAACATCCGACTACGGATGAAACATAAAATGTAAGCTCAAACGACATCCACCACTGCTAGCCAGGCTGCCGACTGGAACCTATCCCGATCGAAGAAGAAGCAGAAGAAGAACTCCAAAACAAGCAAACATCGCTCTCGCGTCATGATCATCGCACAACCTGTACCTACAACTGGTGGTGTAGTAATCTGTGAGCCACGAGGACTCAGCAATCCCATTACCATGGGTATCAAGACTAGCAAAGTTTAAGTAGGAAAGGAAGGGATAAAGTGGTGAGGTTGCAGCAGCGACTAAGCATGTATGGTGGCTAACATACGCAAATGAGAGCGAGAAGAGAAACAAAGGAACGGTCGTCAACTAGTAATGATCAAGAAGTGATCCTGAACTCCTACTTACGCCGACATAACCCGTAAACCGTGTTCTCCTCTCGATCAACCCGAAAAGAGACACTCACGATTACGCACACGGTTGGTTATTTTAGAAGAGTTTGCTTCAAGTTTACTACAACCGGATATTAACAAATTCCCATCTGCCACATAACCATGGGCACGGCTCTCGAAAGTTTATACCTGCAGGGTGTCCCAACTTAGCCCATGATAAGCTCTCGCGATCAACGAAGATATTCCTTCTCCCGGAAGACCGATCCGTCTCGGAATCCGGCTACAAGACATTTCGACAACAATAAAACAAGACCAGCAAGAGCTCCCGGCGTGCCGACACCCTGATAGTAGTCGCGTGTATCTCGTCTCAGGCCACGACCGGATGAGCAGTACGTACGACAACCAACGATACCCCAAGTTGCCTCGGGGCGGCACCGCAAGTGGCTCTGGTTTGGACCAACACTTAGACAAGCATTGGCCCGGGGGGGCTACAATAAAGATGACCCTTGAGAGCGCGACTCCCAAGGGAAAAAAAGGTAGGTCAGGCAAATGGTAAAACCAATGTTGGGCCTTGCTGGAAAAGTCTTATTCAAAGCGAACTGTCAAGGGGGTCCCATAAATCACCCGACCGTGTTAGGGACGCAAAATCTGGGAACATAATACCGATATGACGGAAACTAGGGCGGCAAGAGTGGAACAAAACACCAGGCATAAGGCCGAGCCTTCCACCCTTTACCAAGTATATAGATGCATTAATTAAATAAGATATATTGTGATATCCCAACAAGTAAACATGTTCCAACAAGGAACAACATATCCATGTTCCAACAAGGAACAAACTTCATCTTCACCTGCAACTAACAACGCTATAAGAGGGGCTGAGCAAAGCGGTAACATAGCCAAACAACGGTTTGCTAGGAAGGGTGCAAAAGGTTAGAGGCTGACATGGCAATTTGGGAGGCTTGAGGAACAGGTAATAGGTAGCGCAGCATAGCGATAGAACGAATCAACTAGCATAGCAATGATAGTAGTGAGATCCAGGGTAGCGGTCATCTTGCCTGAAATCCCGCTAGGAAGAAGAACGAGTCCATGAAAAAGACGAACGGATGAAGCCGAACCAAGCGAAGACGAACGAATCCTCACGATCGCAACGAAACAGGAACTAAAAAGAAGAAGCACACAACATAGTAAACACACCACACATGAACAAGGCATGACGCACAAACAAGCATGATGAATGACAAGACTACATGAAGCTACTCATGGCAAGAGATGATGCAAACAAGAGCAACACATCAAGGCAAGTTTAAATGAGGCCGGAAACAACATATAACAATTCCTAGAAGTCCTCATATGCAAATTTCGAAATTGGTCCAGATCTGAATAAACCTTATGTTCAAGTTGTTAAATAACAAGTTAAGATGCACCACGATGATCTACACGAAATTCTAGTCAAGTTACATATAAAGTTCATTTAATTCGGAGCTACGACCTAGAAGATATGAGCAAAACAAGTTAAGCATGGCATTGATGCAAAATGCATACAAACATCAAGCAAACACCTCAAAACAAAGATGCAACAAGATAATATGAGACTACATGCAAAATCAAGCAAGTTTCATATAGAGCATACTCCAAACGGAGCAACGGTTCAACACATACACCCTATACAAGATATGACAACAATCTGTCCAAAACAGCAACTAGGCATATTGCAAGCATCAAAACCACATGCTACAGGACCTCAACGTAATAACAAAAGGCATGGGCATGATGTACAGGTAAATCATAACAAAACATGAACACTGAGCTATCTCCAGAAATCACTAGAACATGCTCAAAATGACATGGCAAGATTGCAAATAATAACAGTTTCAGACTTTGCAGAAATAACATCAGGTTGCAATGTTTAGAGCTATCAAACAACATGCTACAGGAACTTATAATGGCAAACAAAGGCATGACATGAATCTACTAAATGCATAGAACAAAAGTCCTTTAGTGACCATAAGCCAAAAAGGATCAGAAAATATGATGGCACCCATGTAAACATAGCAAGTTATATTATAGATTCATACATGGCAGGAACAACAATAAGTAGACATGTTGGTGAGCTTGAACCACTCACCACAGAGCAATACATGGCATGGCAAGGCAACTCACAGTAAGAAGACATGGCATAGAAGCTATACATGGCAAGCACAACATCATAGCATACACGGATCAACTACAACAACCTTGGCAAAATTGAATAACATGTAAACAATCTGCCAGGAAACATTTTATAGCAAAAGTAGAGCTCGATTGACTCAAGCTATGGCACTCCATAATTGCAAACAAGGGCATGGATGGATAGAGAATAACCATATGTTCAAAACATCCTTACTGAAATATCTCAAAATAAGCATGGATCTCTCGGTAGCATCAAGTTTACATGGCATAAGAATATCCGCAAAACAGGGGCTGAAATCAGCAACATCATGAAGCCTAGTTTGCATGCTTGTGCTAGTCACCACAGAGATCACAAAAATACATGTCATACATCCCTGTAAAGATGGCATGGCATATTATAAAACACATGTAGGACTCAAGTTCCTAGGGTGCGCACATCAATCATGGCAAAAATGACAAAAGTGCATGTTCTGATAAGAATCTGAAACTAACATCACATAGCACTCTTCCAACAGCATTTAGGGCATCAAGATGAGCTCAAATGAAAATGATGCAATGAGACGAAGTGATGTACTCGTCGAGGCGAACAATTTGACATATTACACGCGCAAAACGAAGCTACGGATGTAGAGTTATGATGCGAAGAAAATGCATGAAAATATTAGCAGTTACAGGGACTTGGTGGATTTGGAGGGGGGAAAGTCAACCTCATGGCACGGAAATCGAAGCGGCGGCGGATCTCGCCGGATCCGCGGCGCCGGTGGCCGGAGTTGCAGAGAGAGGCGCCAGCGAGGGGTTCACCGGATCCGGCCGGGCGCGAGGGCGACGGGCGGCGAGGGCGGATCCGGCCGGGCGGCGAGGTTTGGCCCGGCGATCGCGGCGGCCGATGGGCTCATGCGGGCGGCGGCGTCGGGCGCCAGGCCGGGCGGCGCCGTCGGGCGGAGGCGGCGACGGGACGCTGGAGGGAGAGGCGCTGCGACGGCGACGGTGAAACCGTCCAGTCCGGACATGTCCGGGCGCGAGGGGAAAATTAGGGTTTTGAGGAAGAAGACCCGGATTTGGACGGGAGGTGTTTTATAGGTAGAGGGAGCTAGGAGAGTCCAAATGAGGTGCGGTTTTTGCCACGCGATCGTGATCGAACGACCGAGAGCATGGAGGGGAGTTTGCTGGGTTTTGGGCCACTTTGGAAGGGGTGTTGGGCTGCAAAGAGAAGGGCTTTACGGTTACCCGGTTAACCGTTGGAGTACCAAACGACATCCAAATGGCACGAAACTTGACAGGCGGTCTACCGGTGCTATACCAAGGTCATGACAAACCTCGGTCCATTCCGAGAAAGTTTGATACCCACACACGAAAAGAGGTAAAAGGGGGCGCCATGAGACATAGGAGTGCCGGATCGCGAAACGGACAACGGGGAAAATGCTCGGATGCATGAGACGAACACGTATGCAAATGCGATGCACATGATGACATGATATGAAATGCAGATGATGACATGGCAAAATGCAACACGCAAGCACATGACATGGCAACGACGACGAATAACTGGCAGACACCTGGCGCATCGAATCCGGGGCGTTACAGATACCCAGACATTTTGAGTATGTGTTCACCGACAGAAGTGGTCTCCTCTATCTTACAGCTATAGAACTTGTTGGAGACTTCATATCTCTCAACCCAGACATTAGCTTGAAATGTCAACTTCTGCTCTTGGAACATCTCATATGCTCCGTGGCGTTCAAAACGTCTTTGAAGTCCCGGTTGTAAGTCGTAAAGCATGGCACACTGAACTATTGAGTAGTCATCAGATCGAGCCTGCCAGACGTTCATAACATCTGCAATAGCTCCTGCAGTAGGTTTGTCACCTAGCGGTGCATCAAGGACATAATTCGTATGTGCAGCAATGAGGATAATCCTCAAGTTACGGACCCAGTCCGTGTAGTTGCTACCATCATCTTTCAACTTAGCTTTCTCTAGGAACACATTAAAATTCAAGGGAACGGAAGCACGGGCCATTGATCTACAACATAGATATGTAAAAACTATTAAGACTAAGTTCATGATAAATTTTAGTTCAAATAATCAGATTGCTAATGAACTCCCACTTAAATCAAGATTTCTCAAGTTGTTTAAGTGATACATGATCCAAATCAACTAACCCATGTCCGATCATCACATGAGAAGGGGCGGTCTTCAATGGTGAACATCTCTATGTTGATCATATCTACTATATGACTCATGTTCGACCTTTCGGTCTCTAGTGTTCCGAGACCATGTCTGTACATGCTAGGCTCGTCAAGTTTAACCCAAGTAATCTGCATGTGCAAAACTGTCTTACACCCAATGTATGTGAATCTAGAGTCTATCACACCCAATCATCACGAGGTGCTTCGAAACGACGAACTTTGGCAACGATGCATACTCAGGGAGAACACTTTTATCTTGAAATTAAGTGAAGGGATCATCTTATAATGCTACCATCGTTCTAAGCAAAATAAGATGCATAAAGGATAAACATCATATGCAATCAAAATATGTGACATGATATGGCCATCATCATCTTGTGCTTTTGATCTCCATCTCCAAAGCATCGGCTTGATCTCCATTGTCACCGGCTCGACACTTTGACCTCCGTCGTAGTGTCTGGGTCGTCTCGCCAACTATTGCTTCTACAACTATTGCTAACGCATAGCGATAAATTAAAGCAATTACATGGCGCTTAGTGATTGACACGCAGGTCATACAGTAATTAAAGAAAACCCTAAGGCTCCTGCCGGTTGTCGTACTCATCGACATGCAAGTCGTGAACTTATTACAAAACATGATCATCTCATACATCAACATATATCATATCATATCTTGACCATATCACATCACAACATGCCCTGCAAAAACAAGTTAGACGTCATCTACTTTATTGTTGCAAGTTTTACGTGGCTGCTATGGGCAACTAGCAAGAACCGTTCTTACCTATGCAGGGCGGCGCGGTAAGCTTCTATGGTGTAGTGCTGCACATCGAGGCGAGCAATGGTGCGGCGGAGCGCGGTCGGGAGCCCGCAGATGAGGTGCAGGAGGCTGATGAGGTCTAGGAGGTGCATGCATGGGAGATGACGGATGCGGCACGGCCATGGAGGCTACCGCGCGTCGGCACTCGACCAAGTGAGCGACGATGGCTGCCCAGTGCGGTGGTCGGGTCCTTCTGCGGTGGTTCGAGGAGATGAGCGGTGGTGGCCTCCTGGTGGTGTCGGCGCTGCTGTTGGAGGTGGATGAGATCTGGATCCGGATCTCGATTTGAGGTCCAGGGTCGACATGGGGCCTTTTGCTACCGTGTCGGGGCTCAGGGTTGCGGGCGATGCATTGCAGCCTGTCGGGAGTTGGAGCTTTGGCTGCTACAGGCGGTGCGGTGGTCTCTAGCTGTGCTGGTAGTGAAGGTTTCTCTAAAGCTGTGGGTTCTTGGCTGTGTGGGTGGAGGAAGTATGGATGTGTGCCTTTGGCTGTGCCTATTGTCGGTGTTGCACCACATTATGTTCTCAATGGCAAGGTGCTGTTGCGGTGGCGGAGTGCCAATACATGGACATTGGCCACAATCCAGTGGGCAGGGATGGAGGTGCGCAACATTACGGATGAAATCCTGTCCGTCTTCGATCGGTGCTGGCGGCGGCGGTGCATGTGGGTCTCATTCTCCTCCTTGGAGGCGTCGGGGAGGTGCGTCAGCATCGCCCCTCTCTCTCACTTTGGGTTGTTGTCTCCGGACGAAAGCCTTGGTCCATTTCCAGATAGGCGATGGCGGCGTCTCGTTGTAGTTACTCTATTGGGAGCATCGCGTGAGGAGACACGGCTTGGAGGTTTTGTGTTACGGTTCTTCGGTGCTTGCTGCTGGTCCAGGTGGATCTTCATCGACGCAATGTACATCGCTGCCGAGGAGTCAAAGGCGGTGGCTTTTTCAGAACTACCAAGTCCCGCCACCCACTCGCCATCTCCTATTAGGCATCCAAGGGTGGTTGGTGCGTCAACATGGGAGGTCCGGTTGCAGTTGTTGCGCTTCAAAGTGTCCGGTGTTGGCCGAAACATGGCTTTATTGTTCTGCTTAGGGCAGGTTCCTTGTGTTGCGTTGTAATGTGTGTGTGGTGGCTAATCTTTTGACCGACTCATGTGTGTCCTATACTTGCTGTTCGCAGCGAGAGGTAGTCTCTTATAATTGTTTTCTATCTTTTATAAAAATATGGTACACTGTGGCATATATACTTAAAAAAAACAATACCCGACTGATATACATGTTTTTTTTCCCTGCATGAACTGACATACACGAATTGTTTACCAGTAGAGTTGGTCAAAGTTATCCAAATGTATAATCATACATTCACAACTCGCTGGCTACAACATGCTTATACCTCATCAAGACACTACAATTGGATTGGTTCACAACAACAAACTCAGACAAGAAAAATGACGAATTCAGTGAACGAGCAAAGAGAAGACTATAATTGAACTCCAACGGCCTCCATGTTCCGTAACAGCTAGATCACTGCATGCTGGTCAATTATCGGCTGATGTCGAGTAATCATCTGATATCTCTCGATGGACGTATAAATAGCCCAAGCATATGAGCAACTCTGAGAACTGTTCCTGAATCTCAAATTTGAAAAGGTATGTCGGGATTTCAAAAAGTATTCACGAATTTATTTTTTTACGAATTAAAATAATGTTCATGAATTTATAAAATGTTCGGAATTTCATTAAATGTTTATGTATTCGAAAACTGTTCATGAAACTTAAAAACATGATACAATTTCAAAAAAAAATTGTGATATTCCAATACTTTTTCGATTCGAAAAAGGTTCGCCGTTTCAAAAAATGTTCATGAATAGAAAAAATGCTCGTCAATTCAAAAAGGAATGTTCATGAATTTCAAAGAATGTTCGCCAGTTCAAAGAATGTTCACGAATTTCAAAGATGTTTGTCAATTCAAAAAATGTTTATGAATTTAAAAACTTGTAACAAATGTTTTTTGATTAAAAAATGTTCACGAGATTATAAATACAAAAAAGGATAAATAAATGAAAATAAGAAAAATAGAAACATAAAAGAAAGAGAAAATACAAAAAAAACAAAAAAAGAAAAATTGGGTCCAAAGAAGATTCTAGAACCTTGCCAAAACTGGTAGGAAAAAACCAGTCAGCTGCACGCCCCATTATACTTCCCCCCTGCAGAATGGAAGTGGGTCGGCCTAGAGAGGACAAGCACGTGGTGGTATGCGGTAGGTCTCTATCCACCTCCATGTGGATTAGGAGCTGCGGTAAAAATATCCTTGGAAAATCCAAAAAGTTACATCGAAGTCCGGTGGGTCTACTGTCTTCGTCCTCCCGAACGGGCTGATCGCGCGCCGCTCTAAGCCCCTGCCAACAACATGCTGATCAGCCCGAACATGTTGGGCGAACACAATCAACAACAACCATGGGCGAACATGTTGTTGATCATGGATGCTAAGTCATCAGGGCCACGATCCCGATGGACCAACACGGAACAACAATAAATTATCAGACGCCCGATGAATTACACTCGGTTGGGAAAGACTAGGCAAGTTTTGATTTTCTTGTAGTGACTGGAGCACAACAATTTTCTCATTTTTCCCGGGAATTTATTTATTTATTTTGTGAGTCAAACTCCACGTTAAGATTTATCTTAAGTTTCTTCTGAGCTGCCTCAGTATCGATGCTCCATCCTTTCAAGGCTTTCATTAACCTTATGCTCTTGTGGTTCCAAGCATCCACTGCTAGCTGTAGCCCGCCAGCGAGTTTTTGTTTTGTTGGTTATACGGAAGTCAGAGGCCAAACTGATCCCCATGTCATATACAGGTTGTTGGAGTTTTCTTTAAAAGAGTTCACCTTGCATTTCCATGCAACCGACTCACCATGTGCTGGCAGCAGCATACTACACGAGCAAATCAAGAACTTTTTTTTTAAAAGGCAAATCAAGAACTTGATTCGGCAACCACCCGGTTTCTCTTATAAAAAGGAGCCGGAAGCCAAAAACCATATGCGCATGCAAGAGGCAAAAGACAACCCATTGCCATGCATGTCTACGAATGGAAGCCGTGACCTCTCAGGCACCCGGAACACGTAAGAACATTCTCATCACAATTATCACGGAAGTTAAGCTCTTTTTTTATATCTTAATCCCAATTATAAGAACATGGAGGTCAACAATATCAAAGCTATCCTACACTCATACCTCGCTGGCTACAACATGCTTATACCTCATCAAGACAACCCAGACAAGAAAAGGACGATTTCAGTGGACAAACAAAGAGAATATTACTGCAATTAGGCCAACTCCAGTGCGCGACCCCAAACGGACATCTGTTTTGGCCTGCTTCTGTCCGTTTGGGGCGGCAATGGTGTCGCCCATGTCCGCTTGGGGCCGTTGCCGTTTCGGTGCGCCCAACGCGCGGCCGCACCCTAAATTATGTCCGTAGTGGACGTGATTAAAAAAATGCAAAAACTAAAATAAAATGCCAAAAAAATAAAATAAACGAAAACATAGAAACATAAGAACATAATTAAACATCATGGCCACAGAGGGCGCAGTTCCACAGTTCACATAGACATAATTAACATAAAAAAGAAAAAGAAAGAAAACCGCCGCCCGCGCGCTCCTACCGTGCCCGTCGCCGTCTTCTCACGCAGCGCGCCCGTTGTCGTCCTAAATCGGCCAGACGAGGTCGGCGTGGCAGCGGCGTCAAATGGGACGGCGGTGCACAATAAACATGAGCTTCTTTGGAAGGTGGGAGGTGCCTGCACCACCTCCCCCCGTGGCGACATCTCGCGCTCCGGTGACCGCGGCGGCGTGGGGCACCAGTTCACGCCCCCCATGACGTTGGCCATGTCCGGAGCCGTGCACGACCAGCTCCACCGCTGGCCCACCGGGCCGGGTGGAACGCGGCGACGGGCTCCTCCTCCAGCACCTCCTCCCTCCTCACCTCCTCCTTGACGTTCACCATCTCCAGTGGGGGGAAGGCGATGTCGCCGGCAGCAGAGAGGGCCATCATGGTCTCCAGGCTCTCCCACTGGTGCTCATCGTGCATGTTCATGGAGTCTTCTGTGGCACGTTGAAGGAGTCTGGCCTCCTCCTCCTCTGTCATGCGAGGAGGTGGTGGTGGCGACGAAGAGGGCAACGGCGACGGCGTCGGCATGATGTCGCGCACCACCCTACGCCCACGCACTTGGGAGGGCTCGGAGCGCGAGCGCGGCGCTCACGTGGCTGTCGCGGCCCCGACAAAGGTGCCGGCGAAGAAGGAGGCGCGCCGCGTGTCGTGCTTGTCCCGGAACCACGTGTCCCAGAGGGCGGAGTCGCCGGCGTACCTGGGTTCATAGTAGAGGTCGTCTGGCGGGAGGCGGTGATGGCGTTCGATCTCTTTGCAGCGCGCACAGCCGCTCGTCGGGACCGGCGGGATGGGCACCCGATCCACGGGCAAATGCCAGTTATTTGGCAGGTGCACGTCGCTCCAGGGGAGCGGCGTCCTCGTCTCCCAATAACGACGGCAAACATCCGCGTGGATGTAGTGGCGGTCGCGCTCGCCGACGGCCATAGGGGCGATGGTGAATGCGGGAGGCGCGGGGGCCCTCCGTGGTGGTGATGCGGGCTCAGCTTTGACACCGCGGCGGCCGTGGCCCAGGGATGATCCAACCTCACGGTCATGCGCCCCCTTGCGGCCGGTGTTCCACCACACCATGGCTATCGGTGGTCGGCGAGCTCGAGGAAGAGGAAGGGAGAGCTAGGGTTTGGGTGTCGGATTTCGAGAAGGCCGCGCGACTGGAGTGGGAGCGTGGACTGCGACCGGTCCATGGCTTCCCATTTGAGAAGTACGCCTACCGCACGCCTGGGTGGATGACAGGTGGGACCGACCACGCATGCGCATTAATGTTGGGCGATGGGAGGTAGGTGGCCGCCTGCCACACGGCCCCCAGGCGAACGAGCGGCGCGTCCGTTGCTGTCCGCCTCGACCCAAACCCATGCGCTCGAAATGGGTCGGCCCGGACACAAAACGGACTAGATGGGTTCAGGCCGTCGCGTGCTGGGCCGTGGGGTCTGTCCGTTTTGCCCCAAACGTGGGGTTTGTCCGTCGACTCCGCCCTTTTTGCGTGGTTGGCCTCGCAACCACGCGGCCGAGGAGCGCAGGGCTAAAGCTTCTCTCACCTCTTAGATTAGTGCCTTGGACCTACGTGCTGTTAGCTCTGGTCTTTCTGACCAAGAATGGGGTCTGCGTTTCTCTCTTGAGGAGAACCTAGTGCAGTTGCACCGTCAAGCCGAAATATATTGGCGCCAACGAGGCACGATTAATTGGCTTCTTAAAGGTGACTCTCCCATGGCATATCTTTTTGCTATTGCCAATGGGAGACGCAGAAGATGCACGATCGATAGCATGTTAATTAATGGGACAAAAATCACGGACCAATCTGTCATCATGAGCCATGTAGTGGATTTCTTCTCTTCCCTCCTCTCGGCCAAACCTGAGATCTCATGATGCCCCTGTCTGAAGAGGAAATATTTCTCTCCATTAGTAAAGCCAATGCCAACTCTGCTTCGGGCCCGGATGGCTTTTCCATCCCTTTCTTCAGGAAATTCTGGCCTCAACTGCGAGGTCTTATTTGTGCGATTATCCAAGGCTTCTGTTTGGGGACAGTTGATATTTCTAGACTGAATTATGTGGTCATCTCCCTCATACCTAAAGTTAAGGGTGCGGAACTCATTTCTCAATTTCGATTTATTGCCCTTATCAATAATTTTGCTAAATTCCCAGCCAAGTGCTTCGCCACGCGTCTTACTCCTGTTGCCCACCGTGCGTACCCTCTCTCCTACTCAGTCAGCCTTTGTTAAAGGTCGTTTTATCCTGGATGGAGTTCTATGCCTCCATGAGATCATCCATGATCTCAAAAAGACCGGCAGCAGGGCTGTGATCCTTAAATTGGATTTTGAGAAAACCTACGACTCTGTGAGCTGGGATTTTCTTAAGTAGGTCCTTTTGGCCAAAGGCTTTGATGGTAGCTTTGTGCATAGAATCATGCAGATGGTCTCGGGAGGCCACACTGCAATCTCTATTAACGGTAGGATTAGCAATTTCTTCAAAAACCCCAGAGGCCTCAAGCAAGGAGACCTGGCCTCCCCCATTCTCTTTAATTTTGTCGCGGATGCCCTCTCGAACATCTTAGCCAAAGCTGCGTTGGCCGGGCACATTTCCCCTGTAAGCTCTCATCTCTTTCCTGAGGGCATTACCCATCTCCAATATCCTGACGACACGATTATCATGGTGGAACTTAATGATTCATGTCTCTCACATCTCAAGTTCCTTCTCCTATGCTTCGAGGCATTGTCAGGCCTAAAAATTAATTTTGCTAAGAGTGAAGTTATAATCACTGGGGTATCTGATGCCGAGGCCCTGCGTGTTGCACATCTGCTCAACTGCTCTCTAGGTTCCTTTCCGCTAAAATATCTGGGGCTACCCATATCATCTGACAAACTTCTGGCCAAAGATTTCGCCCCCACGGTGGCCAAGGTGGGCAATTGAGTCATGCCTTGGAGGGGTAGATATAACACTCAAGCGGGAAAAGGTCGCCCTCATTAATGCATGCCTCTCTTCCCTCCCTATGTTTGTGATGGGGTTCTATCTTCTTACTAATGGCACTCACGCTGGTTTTGACAAACATAGAGGTGCCTTTTATTGGAATGCGGCTGATAACAAACGCAAATTCCGTTTGGTCAAGCGGGACTAGATCTGTCGACCCAAAAGCCTTGGGGGGCTGGGTATTATCAATACCTTAGTCATGAACAAGTGCCTAATCATAAAGTGGTGGTGGAAGATCATGACAACCCCGGATAAACCACTTTGGTATAACATCCTTAAGGCTAAATACTTCCCCTCTTCCAGCCCCATGTTTGCCCCGCTTCTGGTGCTTCTCAGTTATGGAAAGACCTCGTCAAACTCAGGCCTGTTTTCCAAGGCTTAGTCAAGTTCGTTGTGCACAATGGTAGATCTACGAGGTTTTGGCTCGACTGGTGGTGCGGTTCTACAACCCTTGCTGTTTCTTTCCCAGTGTTATTTTTCATACTGTCCTGACCCAGAGATCTCGATCTCTGAGCTCTCTGACAATAACTGGGACCTTCAGCTACGACGTTCTCTATCTCCTAAAGAATTGGTTGATTGGCAGCGTCTTGTTTCCCACTTCCCTTTGCTCTCGGAGGAGGAGGAGGACTCGGTAGTGTGGCCTCATTCTTCTTCTGGGTGGTTTTCTGTTAAATCTCTATATGGCAAGCTAATCTCTGGCTCGACTACTTCCAAGTTCAAGTGGATCTGAAGGGCCCGCATCCCTCCGGAGATTAAGGTGTTTCTGTGGCAGGCCTCCCGTGGGCGCTTGCCGGCTAGGGATCAAATTCGCAAGCGTAATGGCCCTGGCTCTGATTGTTGTGCATTATGTGGTCAGCGAGAGAACACGGCTCATATCTTTTTTAATTGTGTCTTGGCTAAACTCTTTTGGTGCTGTATCAGATCGTGGCTTCATGTCTATTGGAGACCGAACTCCTTCTCTGAGCTTCGTCTCTTGGCCTCAAACCTGGTTGGGGCCCAGAGAAGAATGTTTTGGGTGGGATTCGTAGCTGTTTTCTGGACTTTCTGGACGAAGAGGAAAGTTTACCATTGAACATACCTTTCCTACTAATCCCGTTGATTGCTTATTTAAAACATGCATATTCTTGCAGCTGTGAAGATTATTGACTAAGGAGGAGGATAGAGATACCTTTGATGAGATGACGTCCAAAATTCGGGCTACAGCTACCTTCCTTCCTCGCACTCAAGCAGGCAGTTAGGAGTTGTTAGCCCTGATAGTGTCGTTCTTGAGTCGCCGGCCTGCGTGAGGGACGAGGTGAAGCGCTTCGTCTACAAGAACGCCGGCATCGGCGCCGGCCTCATCCGCATGTTCTTCCACGACTGCTTCGTCCAGGGGTGCGACGCCTCCGTCCTCCTCGACCCGACGCCGGCCAACCCGCAGCCGGAGAAGCTCAGCCCTCCCAACTTCCCCAGCCTCCGCGGCTTCGAGGTCATCGACGCCGCCAAGGACGCCGTCGAGAAGGCGTGCCCCGGCGTCGTCTCCTGCGCGGACATCGTCGCCTTCGCCGGCCGTGACGCCGCCTACTTCCTCACCAGGATGACGATGAAGATCAACATGCCGGCCGGCCGCCTCGACGGGCGCGTCTCCAACTCCACGGAGGCCCTGGACAACCTCCCGCCTCCGGTCTTCAACCTCGACCAGCTCATAGCCAGCTTCGCCGGCAAGGGCCTCACCGCGGAGGACATGGTCGTGCTCTCCGGCGCCCACACCATTGGCGTGTCCCATTGCTCGTCATTCGTCTCCGACCGCCTCGCCGTCCCCTCCGACATCAACACCGGCTTCGCCAACGTGCTGAGGAGGCAGTGCCCCGCCAGCCCAAGCTCTGCCAACGACCCCACGGTGAACCAGGACGTGGTGACCCCCAACGCGCTCGACAACCAGTACTACAAGAACGTCCTGGCGCACAAGGTGCTCTTCACGTCGGATGCCGCCCTCCTTGCCACGCCGGCGACGACCCAGATGGTGCGCGACAGTGCCAACATTCCCGGGCAGTGGGAGGCCAAGTTCAACAAGGCCATGGTCAAGATGGGAGCCATCGAAGTGAAGACCGGTTACCAGGGAGAGATCAGGAGGAACTGCAGGGTCGTCAACCACTGAACGAACGAATCATCATGGCGTCTCATTTTGTTTTGCGGTCTTTGGTTTTTGCACTGGCGGGGTCACCTACTTGTGATTGTGAGTGACTTTGGACGAATTTCACGCATGTAATTTGTTTGTTGTTTCAACTCTGCAAAATTCTTTGGCTGGTTTATGGAAAGTGTTATTGTTCAGCCGACGGATAACACGCACTGCGTCCGCCGCCTCCTATGGCCAGCACGTGTTCTTCTCGAAGTCTAAGTTGACTGACGTCATCTCTAAACTAGTCGCACGTTAATTACCGTTCGCTTGGCTGGAGTTCACATTCTCTGTTGGCCTGCGTTGGCCTGTGTTGCCTCACCACGTGGGCTGTTGTTGGGCTGTATTGGTTTTTCCTTTTTTTTATTTGTGCTTTTTACTGGATCGCTAGAACATTGTCCCATTGGTGTATTGCTATACAGCACGATGTAGTTTGTATTTTTTACGCTAGCGTTGCTAATGCTCTGTTCTTCTTTTCTTTACATCTTGTTATTTTTTCCTTTACTTATCATTTTAGAAAATAACATTTATATTTTTAAATGATAAAGAAATCTTTAAACTAACAAAGAAAATAAATAGAAAAACAAAAAAAATGAAAAGAAGAAGACAATTTAGTTGCCTGTGATCGACAGATAAGCAACTGTATGTGTCCGACTAACATGCACATGTGTATCATTTTTGTTCTCTTTTCTTGCGTGTTGTCTAGCTTTCCGTTCTATGTCCTGGGTTTTCTGATTTAATTTTTCCTGTTGTTTGTTCAATGTTTTTACTATATTTCATTTTTAGTTGCATGTTCACCAAAAAAAGAAGCACATTTTTGCATTCGTCGTTATACTTCAGAAAAAGTGTTTGTACATTTCAAAAATGTCCATCGTGTATTCATAAAATAGTTGTGTAATTATAAAAATATTCAAAAATATTTAAAATTATTCACCATATATTTTAAAATATAAAAATGTATTTTTAAATATTCAATGTGTATTTGAAAAGATAATGAAGGTGTAGGGAGCGGCTAGTTGCTGGTACTTGTATCCCTTGTTGTGAGTCATGTTACACTGCAGTTACAGTTGAGATATGGCGTGCAATAGTTTTTTCATAAAAAGGCGGAACGCCACTAAGTTGCAGTCGTGTTGAAAAAATGCAGTTGCAACCAGGATCCACACTTGAAGTTGCAACCTAGTGTCTGACATGCAATTGGCCCGCCCCCTCTCCCGCTGCCCCCTCCGACAAAAAAGGTTTAGTTGCAACCAATATTGGGGGGCATGCAGTTGCGGTCCGGTGGGGCCCTTGCAGTTGCGGGGCTGTTGTCGGGCTTGCAACTGGCTTGCCCCATCGATAGAACAAAAAAGTTCAGTTGCGGTCGGGTTACAAGACATGTAGTTGCGCTCGGGTGCGACACTTGCAGTTGCATGCCTAGTGTCGAACATGCAACTGGCCCGCCCCCTCTCCCGCCGCCCGCTCCGACAAAACAAAGGTCCAGTTGCAACCATGTTGGGGGACATGCACTTGCGGTCGGGTGCGGCGCTTGTAGTTGCGGGGCTGTTGTCGGGCTTGCAACTGGCTCGCCCCCTCCAGCGGCGCCCCCTCCGACAGAATAAAAAAGTACAGTTGTGGTCGGGTTACAAGACATGCAGTTGCGGTCGGGTGCGACACTTGCAGCTGCATTTCTAGTGTCGGACATGCAACTGGCCCGCCCCCTCTCCCGCCGCCGCCTTCAACAAAACAAAGGTCCAGTTGCAACCATGTTGGGGGACATGCAATTGCGGTCAGGTGTGGAGCTTGTAGTTGGGGGGATGTTGTCGGGCTTGCAACTGGCCCGCCCCCTCTACCGGCGCCCCCTTCGACAGAACAAAAAAGTTCAGTGGCGGTAGGGCTAGAAGACATGCAGTTGCGGTCGGGTGCGATACTTGCAGTTGCATGCCTAGTGTCGGACATGCAACTGGCCCGCCCCTCTCCGGCCGCCCCCTCCGACAAAATAAAGGCCCGGTTGCAACCATGCCGGGGACATTGCGATTCTTGAGGCTGTTGTCGGGCTTGCAACTGGCCCGCCCCCTCTAGCGGCGCTCCCTCCGCCAGAACAAAAAAGTCCAATTGTGGTCGGGTTACAAGACATGTATTCACGATCGGGTGCGACACTTGCTGTTGCATTCCTAGTGTCGGACATGCAACTAGCCCGCCCCCTTTGACAAAACAAAGGTGCAGTTGCAACCATGTTGGGGGACATGCAATTGCGGTCAAGCGCGACACTTGCAGTTGCATGCCTAGTCTCGGATATGCAACTGCCCCCTCTCCCGTCACTCATCTAAAACAAATGTTAGTTGCAGTCATTTGAGTAGACATGCAATTGCACTCGAAGACGACATTGCAGTTGCATGCCTAGTGTTAGACATGCAACTGCTTGTCTCTCTAGCCGTCCTCCGATAAAACAAAGTTAGTTGCAGTCGAGGGCAACACTTACAGTTGCATGCCTAGTATCGCATGCATAACTTCACCATCTCTCTATACAAACGAAACAAAAAGTCGAGAATGCGCCCATCACGTGTGTGTTGTAACACTTACAATTGCACATAAGTTGGGGCGTATACGGTTGGTCAATGACTAATAATTATAAAAGTAGGAAAAAACTAAGTTTAAAAAAAGACAACTAGGCTTAGACAAAATAGTCATCTTTGCTCTATGTACAAAAAAAAATCAAGTTGATGGAGACAACATGCGCGGGGGTAGATATCACCCCTCCCCCCTCCTGACGAGTTTGACAATCGGCGACCCATTAGCTATGGAAGGAACACCACTTATTGAAAGGAAGAGAGGAAAATGAGGAGGAGGAAGACGATGATGTGGGGCGAAATGAACTAGCCCCTCCTTCTCACTTGTTTCAAAAAGCGTGTAATAAAAACCCATCCTGAGAAAGAGAAAAGCCAATACAACAACGCATCAACTAGGCCGTAAACAAAACAGATCCGTCAACAATACATGAACTCGACGACCGGAATCCACATCTGCCAAATCGACTGAGTTTTAGCTAATTCTTTGTACACCGAGGAAATGTCAAAAAATTCAAAACTAGTTTGGTAAAAAAGAAAAAAACAACTTAACAAAAAAAGAAATGAGAAGAAAACAAAAAATGAAACAAAAATTAAAAATAGTTTGTCTAACAAAAAAGAGAAAAATAGTTTGTCTAACAAAATAGAGAAAAATAGTTTCGTATCAAGTTTTTTAGGGGTAAGTATCAAGTGAAATGTATATTTGGGGAAAATGAATCATTGAAAAACACTAACAAAAAGAATGAACAATGAGAGTACTGATGGTCAGCCCTGTTTTTCCTTTTTCTGATTTGAATGGATCCAGCACAAAAGGGATGTATTTGTGGAAGAATGAGGAAAGCCGCCGTAGTAGTATCTCCCTACTGCTGCAGGTTTTTTTTTTTTTGAGAAACTCGCCACTTTATTAATCAAGAATGTTCATAGGTACACGTCTTGGGTCATGGGGGTTACCCAGCCACACATGTCTACCTAAACTCAGATTACAGACAAACTTGGCAAGATTATGAGCCTCGAAATTATGATACCGTGGCTCATGAACAAAGAAGCAAGAATCAAAACTACTACTATGGTTCTTTATTTCATGTATTACTGCTGCATGGGAGCCTCCCGTACCCTTGTTAATATCGTTCACCACTCCCGAGCAATGGACGCCACTTTTATCTTCTGCACTAGAAGATCATCTGCAAGTGCCATCGCTTCCCTGCATGCATATGTTTCCAACATGTTTGGGTCAGTTACCCCTCTGTATAGCATAGCCGAAGATCCAAGATAGTTTCCCATGTGATCACGGCATACTGCTGCCACAGCACCACCGCGGAAATTGCGCGCCATAGCTCCATCGACGTTGATCTTCGCTTCACCTTCCGACGGTGCCAACCATCGCCGGGGCAAATTCTCTTTGGGTCCCGAACCCTCATGCCGCCGCACCACGTGTTTGGGCACCCGATCCAACTCTGATATAAAGTGATCAACCAAGGATGATGTTTGACCTGGAGATTGGAATATACCTTCATGTAGTGCTTGTCTCCGTGCAAACCAGATCGACCAGAGGGTCACCACCAACTTGGTAAACAAGCCTTGGTCTAGGTTCTCGTTCATCTCAAACAACCAGTTTTTTGCTCTTGGTTCCTGGTTCTCTACCATTGTGGACACAAGGACAGGATCAGCCAATGCCCATGTGCACCTTGCATGAGTGCAAGAGATAAGTGCATGTCGCCAAGAATCAGCCGACCCGCATAAAGGGCATGCATATCTAGTGGCCATATTCCTCTTGTTCAGAACATCTGTCGTTGGCAGCGAGTGTCGTGCTAAACGCCAAAGGAAAATACGGATCTTTGACGGGACAGTTAGGTTCCACAGATTTGTCCAATCCTGCTCCTCCCTAGCATTGCTCGAAGTGCCACCTCTCCCTTCTAGCCAGTTCTCTCTTGTGATTTTTGTTTTGACCATAAACTTGTAGGCTGAACTTACTGTGAAGCGTCCTTTGCAATCTGGATGCCATGCCCAAAAGTCCTCCACATTTCTCGTACATACTGGGATCCTCAAAATTGCGTCGGCATCAATAGGCAAAAACACCGATCTGATTAGATCTTCATTCCACGATGCCATAGAGGGCACAAGTAACTCTGAGACCATCTCCGGTGGATTCTGAATCAGAGACATGATAGGGCGCAAAGAAGCTTATTTTGGGATCCAATTATCTTCCCATATGTTCGTCATGTGCCCGTTGCCAATCCTTCTAATTATGCCCTGTTTGAGAATATCTCTGCCTTCTAAGATAGCCCGCCATATTTGAGACGGCCTTGAACCCAATTCTGCACCAAGAAAAGATGTGTCATGAAAATAGGAAGTCTTGAGTATTCTCGCGCTCAATGAGGATGGATCATTCAAAACCCTCCAAGCCTATCTTGCTAGCAATGCCAAGTTGAACAATTCCAAGTCCCTAAAACCCAAACCACCTAGGTATTTAGGTCTTGTCATCACCTCCCAAGACACCCATGCTGGCTTCCTGCTTCCCTGCTTGCATCCCCACCAAAACTTGCGGATGATGGAATTAATGTGATTGCACAAACCCCTGGGAATTTTGAAACAGGACATGGAGTAAACTAGTATTGCTTGTGCTACAGATTTTATAAGAACCTCCTTACCACCAGCTGATAAACATTTACCCATCCATCCTTTGACTTTGTCCCAGACTCGATCACTCAAATATTTGAACGTTCCCATCTTTGAGTGTCCCACATCAGTTGGCATTCCGAGGTATCTATCACTAAGGGACTCATTTGGCACATTTAACGATCCCTTCACTGCATCTCTCGACAATTTATGGGCAACCCTTGTCAAGAAAATGGATGATTTTCCCTGTTTATCCTTTGGCCCGATGCCCTACTGATATATCCAATAGGTTTGACACCTCTTGCTCCATCTACACTCGCCTTGAAGAACAGCAGGCTATCATCCATGAATAAAAGGTGGTTCACCGACGGGGCTGAAGGTGCCACCTTAATGCCACCGAGCTGGGATGATTCATTCTGAGACTTTAACAGGCACAAAAGGCCCTCTGCTACCAACAAAAAGAGATATGGAGAGATAGGATCTCCCAGTCGAATACCTCGTGTAGGGTTAAAACCCTCCAACCTGCATCCATTAAACAAAACTGAGAAAGAAACTGTTCTGACCATGCTCATAACAATCATGATCCATGGCTCTGCAAAACCCAATTTCCTCATTATTGCCTCTAGATAGTTCCACTCGACCCTATCGTAGGCCTTCATCATGTCAAGCTTAAGTGCACAGAAAGCATTACCCTTTGATTTGCTTCTCTTCATAAAGTGTAAACATTCATATGCAGATATAATGTTATCAGTAATGAGCCTCCAGGACAAAAGTCGACCGTTTCTTCCGAAATAATTTAGCGGTATCATCTTGAGACGGTTTGCCAGTACTTTTGAAGCTATCTTGTAAAAGACGTTGCATAAACTGATAGGGCGGAACTGTGATAAAAGAGAGGGATTAGATACCTTTGGTATTAATACCAAGATGGTGTCATTTACACAAGCAGGACTTTCCTCCCCTCTTACTATGCCAAGGACGGCCCTCGTTACAGCTGCACCGCAAGTATCCCAGTGTCTCTGGAAGAAATGCGCCGGGAACCCATCCGCCCCCGGAGCCTTTGTGGGGAACATCTGAAATAACGCACTTTTCACCTCCTTCTCCGTATATGGGGCCATTAGTTGCTCGTTCATGGCCGCCGTCACCTTCATTTGGAACGTCTTTGTAGCACCTCATCCACATCTTCTACTCCTCCTCGAGCAAAGATGGGTTTTTGTAGTATTCCAGCGCTAACTCTTGCATCTCCGTAAGATTCTCCGTTAGCTGTCCATCTTGTTTTTGCAATGCTTTAATTAAGTTTTTCTCCTCCTGATCGAAGCTCTTAAGTGGAAAAAATGTGTATTCTGATTGCCATGGACAACCATTCCACACGGGATCTTTGACGCCACATGAGCTCCTCAGCAGTATAACTCTATCAACCTGTCATTAGTTTTAATCTCGGCATGGGTCGGCCCTGATCCGAGAGGATCGTTCTGAGCCTATCCAATTCCTACTTGAGCCTTCTGATCTCTGATTTAACAGACCCGAAAGTAGACTTACTCCAGGCACCTAGGTTAACAGATAGAGATGCCAAATTGGCTCTCACTTCCGCTGCAGTGAGATTGGCGCCATTTGCCTCCCATGCCTGCTGAATGGTGGGTGTCAAGTCAGGGTGTGTATCCCACATACACTCATACCTGAACGTTTTATCATCCTTCCTCCCCACCGGAGGGTGTAGTTTCAGCAGAATCGGCGAGTGGTCGAGGTAGCCAGCGGTAAGATGCTCCACCACAGCTAAGGGAAAGCTGTGCACCACTCCCCGTGCCCAGTATACCACAAATCTCACCCTTGTGTACGATCCACCAACAAATTTCTTTTCAAAAGTCCACTTCCGGCCTTGGAAGCCTAGATCAATAAGACCACACACGTCCACAACATCCCGGAACCCTTGCATTTGCATCTGGCTCCTCGTTCCAATGCCATCATGTTCATCATATCGCAAAACTTCGTTGAAATCACCCATGCATGCCCAAGGCATGTCATGGAGAGCTTCTAAGTTCTTCATAGTATCCCATGTTCTTTGCCGAAGATGAGTCTGCGCTTCACCATAGAAACAAGAGAGCCTCCACGGGTTACCACCCAGCTCTGAAATTTTCACATCTATAACCCAAATTCTCAACCTTTATTTCATTGTTCCAGTACATTGCTAAGCCTCCGCTCCTACCGGAGGAGTCAACAGAAAAACAATTATCATAACCTAGAGTACTCTTTAAGTTGTCTACTCTCATACCACTAATCTGGGTTTCCAAGATACATAGTACTCTAGGGGCAAACTTTATCACGAGTTCGCGTAGCTCTTGAATTGTCGGGCGTTGCCTATCCCACGACAATTCCAGCATAAAAGATTCAGTGTGCCCGGCGGTCCTCCACAGGGGAGGCCGCCAATCTTGCATCAATGTTTTTCCCCCCTGGGACGGTCTTCTTCAATCCTCCATTGCCCAACTTCTCATTTAGTTGGGTAGTTCTGGAACGCTTCGGGTCCTGCTTGGGCGGTGGGCTTGCTGGGATTGAAACCCCGCCTGTCTTGGATGCCAGCACCAGCTCTAGCCCCGAATTGCTCGCTGTGGGAGTTGTGTCTACAACCTGCTCTGACGAACGCTTTCGGTTTGCATCAGATAGCTCCATGTCCATGTTTTGCTGCTCCTGCAGGTCATCCTTCTCCTCGTCTGCATGGTCTCCGGTGCGCATACCCTGGGACTTGGTTCTCTGATTTCTGTTGCGGCGTCGGGTTCCCCATGCGGTAGTCGCTGGAGCTCGCATATTTTTGAATACCAAAGCAGATGGAGGATGAACCCCGTCTCCATGTTCCTTAAACTCATGTCCCATCATACCGCAAACCTGGCACCAATCAGGGAGGCGCTCGTACTTGACTGCAAAGATCTCCCTCTCTCCTCCACGGATCAGCGAGATTGCTTTCTTCAGAGGGTTTCTCACGTACAGCCGAACCCTAACCCTGTAGAAGTTTCCTTCAAAATCAAAATAAGACGGCTCCGAGTCCACAAACTCACCAATTTTAGCAGCCAGCGCCTTCACTTTTCCATGGAAAGCAATGGAGAGGTCGATGATGCGTGCCCAGATCTCAAAAGTGAAGAGCTCGATTGACGAAGCCTTTTTGTAACCATCATATGGGGCGATGATCACCGGGTTACCACGAAAGTGCCACGGCCCCCCTTGAGTAACTCTCTCCCAGTCACCCAAACAATCAAACTGCATCTGAAAGAGATTATCTTCTAGGGTTTTGATTTTAACCGGCCTAGCAAGATCCCAGGCCGTCCTCATGTTGCGAAAAAACCAGTAGGTGCTAAACCCCTTGTCAATATGAACTCTGACCAGGATCATCCAGCGGAGTTCTTCCTCTGCCGGGGCATCATCATCCTCAAAGATCACATCATCGAGGTCATCTTCCTTAAGGGCCAACTCCTCCATTAGTTCCTCTAGTTTTGCCTTCCCCTTGTCCCCCGAAGCTTGGGCATCGCTGCGGGTCGCCATGAGTGACTTGGCAGAAGAACAGATCAATCTCCCAGGCTTAGAGCCGTCGGGAGGAAGAGAAAAACCTACCCCCCGCGTGACGAGATCGAACCAAGGCCGGGAAGCAGTCCAGGACTGCCCCGAGATCGGCCCGAGAACGAAGACTCAACACAAATGGAGGAGAGGGACGATAGGTCTCAACGATCGCCGGCGGCGTCAAGAGGAAGACGAAAACCCTAGCACTGCTGCAGGTAAAATGATCTGACAACGGTCGTCCAGCTGACAACGGTCGTCCCATCACGCAGCCCAGCCCCAACAACCAACAAACAAAGAATAAATAAATGGGCCGCCGAACCAGCTAGTCTGAAAAGGAAGCACGCGCTGGTGACTTTCACGTGCGCTTGCGTGAATCGTATAGCTTCTAGATCGAACGGCTGGCCAGTCGACTGATTTTTAGCAGCTCCTTTATCCTTTTATCCTTTCCTAACATATTCTCTGTCTCCTTATGCCGCTCGCAGCCATGGCTGCTGCTCGAGCGCACATGCCCGAGCTCCCCGCTCCGGTCACCATCAGCCTAGTTGCGCTGCTCCAGACTCCCCTCTCGCCCTCCGTCGTCGCTTCGGTCGGGATGCTTTTTTATACTTTTCGCAACAATGACTTTGTTGCAAAAGTCCTCCCGCAACATCATCTATGTTTCATAAATCAGGTTTGCTATTTCACATCTAGATGTGAAATAGTATCTCACATCTAAATCTAGAACCCTTAGATCTTGTTTGTCTTTAAGATTCATGCAGACTGTTCGTCTCGCTCGTGCGCTCGCTGGCATCATGTTTGTTGCGCGTGGCAGCCTGTGTCCAGGTCCACTAGATCGGCAACGCGCCTTGGCGCGAGGGTGCCGGTGCTAACCTTTTGTAAGCAGGTAATGCTAAATCAGTAAGAAGCACGCCCTGAAGTATGTAATCAATGCACAGTTCAACACCAAAAGCAATGCAAATCTTTAACCTCGTGAATTTTCCAATCAAAGTACATATCACAGAGTACAATTGAGGCACATCAAACTCGGCACAAAGGAATAGGCCAAGTAATGTTTAATAGATCAGGCTTGAGTAGCACATAGGCAGCAAGACAGCACAAAATATTGAAAGCGAAGAATTTACACAGGAGGCTAGTGACAATCAGATAGCAGTCCTTGAAGGAAATATGCCCTAGAGGCAATAATAAAGTTATTATTTATTTCTTTATATCATGATAAATGTTTATTATTCATGCTAGAATTGTATTAACCGGAAACATAATACATGTGTGAATACATAAACAAACAGAATGTCACTAGTATGCCTCTACTTGACTAGCTCATTAATCGAAGATGGTTATGTTTCCTAACCATAGACATGAGTTGTCATTTGATTGACGGGATCACATCATTAGGAGAATGATGTGATTGACTTGACCCATTCCGTTAGCTTAGCACTTGATCGTTTAGTATTTTGCTATTGCTTTCTTCATGACTTATACAAAGTTCCTGCAACTATGAGATTATGCAACTCCGTTTACGGAGGAACACTTTGTGTGCTACCAAACGTCTAACGTAACTGCGTGATTATAAAGGTACTCTACATGTGTCTCCAAAAGTATATGTTGAGTTGGCATAATTCAAGATTAGGTTTTGTCACTCCGATTGTCGGAGAGGTATCTCTGGGCCTTCTCGGTAATACTCATCACCTAAGCCTTGCAAGCATTGTAACTAATGAGTTAGTTATGAAATGATGTATTACAGAACGAGTAAAGAGACATGCCGGTAACGAGATTGAACTAGGTATTGGATACCGACGATCGAATCTCGGGCAAGTAACATACCGATGACAAAGGGAACAACGTATGTTGTTATGTGGTTTGACCGATAAAGATCTTCGTAGAAAATGTAGGAACCAATATGAACATCTAGGTTCCACTATTGGTTATTGACCGAGAATAGTTCTAGGTCATGTCTACATAGTTCTCGAACCCGTAGGGTCCGCACGCTTAACGTTACGATGACAATTTTATGAGTATTGATGTACCAAGTTTGTTGAGTCCCGGATGTTTTCACGGACATGACGAGGAGTCTCGAAATGGTCGAGACATAAAGATTGATATATTGGAAGCCTATGTTTGGACTTGAATAGTTCCGGTGAAATCGGATTTTTAGGAACACCGGGGTTACCGGAACCCTCCCGGGGTTAATGGGCCTTAGTGGGCCATGAGGGAGAAAGAGGAGGGGCCGGCCAGGGCAGGCCAGCGCCCCCTCCCCTAGTCCGAATAGGACAAGGGAAGGAGGCGGCGCCCCCTTTCTCTTTCCCTCCCCAAGTCCTAATCCAACTAGGAAAGGGGGGTCCTACTCGGTGGGAGTAGGACTCCTCGGCGCTCCTCCTCCTAGGGCCGGCCGCACCCCTTGCTCCTTTATATACGGGGTAGGGGGCACCCTAGGACACACAAGTTGATCTACGGATCATTCCTTAGCCGTGTCGGTGCCCCCTCCACCATATTCCACCTCGGTCATATCGTCGCGGAGTTTAGGCGAAGCCTGCGCGATGAGAGCATCATCATCGTCCTGCGCCGTCGTCTTGTGGAACTCATCCCGACACTTTGCCGGATCGGAGTCCGGGATCGTCATCGAGCTGAGCGTGTGTTGGAACAAGGAGGTGCCGTACGTTCGGCACTTGGATCGGTCGGATCGTGAAGACGTACGACTACATCAACCGCGTTGTCATAACGCTTCCGCTTTCGGTCTACGAGGGTACGTGGACACACTCTCCTCTCTCGTTGCTATGTCATCACCATGATCTTGCGTGTACGTAGGAATTTTTTTGAAATTACTACGTTCCAGAACAGTGGCATCCGAGCTAGGTTTTATGCGTTGATGTCATATGCACGAGTAGAACACAAGTGAGTTGTGGGCGATATAAGTCATACTGCTTACCAGCATGTCATACTTTGGTTCAGCGGTATTGTGAGATGAAGCGGCCCGGACCGACGACATTACGCCAGACGCTTACGCGAGACTGGTTTCACCGCTTGAGCACTCGTTGCTTAAAGGTGGTGGCGGGTGTCTGTCTCTCTCACTTTAGTTGAACCGAGTGTGGCTCGCCCGGTCCTTGCGAAGGTTTAAACAGCACCAACTTGACAAACTATCGTTGTGGTTTTGATGCGTATGTAAGAACGGTTCTTGCTCAGTCTGTAGCAGCCACGTAAAACTTGCAACAACAAAGTAGAGGACGTCTAACTTGTTTTTGCAGGGCATGTTGTGATGTGATATGGTCAAGACGTGATGCTATATTTTATTGTAGGAGATGATCATGTTTTGTAATCAAGTTATCGGCAATCGGCAGGAGCCATATGGTTGTCGCTTTATTGTATGATATGCAAGCGCCATGTAATTGCTTTACTTTGTCACTAGCGATAGCGATAGTCGTAGAAGCAATAGTTGGCGAGGCGACAACGATGCTACGATGGAGATCAAGGTGTCGCTACCGGTGGCGATGGTGATCATGATGGTGCTTGAGATGGAGATCACAAGCACAAGATGATGATGGCCATATCATATCACTTATATTGATTGCATGTGATGTTTATCCTTTATGCATCTTATCTTGCTTTGATTGACGGTAGCATTTTAAGATGATCTCTCACTAAAAATTATCAAGAAGTGTTCTCCACGAGTATGCACCGTTGCCAAAGTTCGTAGTACCAAGACACCACGTGATGATCGGGTGTGATAAGTTCAACGTCCATCTACAACGGGTGCAAGCCAGTTTGCACACGCATAATACTCGAGTTAAACTTGTGAGCCTAGCATATGCAGATATGGCCTTGGAACACGGAGACCGACAGGTCGAACGTGAATCATATAGTAGATATGATCAACATAGTGATGTTCACCATTGAAAACTACTCCATTTCACGTGATGATCGGTTATGGTTTAGTTGATTTGGATCACGTGTTCACTTAGATGACTAGAGAGATGTCTGTCTAAGTGGGAGTTCTTAAATAATATGATTAATTGAACTTAAAATTATCATGAACTTAGTACCTGATAGTATTTTGCTTATCTATGTTTGCTGTAGATAGATGGCTCGTGCTGTTGTTCCGTTGAATTTTAATGCGTTCCTTGAGAAAGCAAAGTTGAAAGATGATGGTAGCAATTACACGGACTGGGTCCGTAACTTGAGGATTATCCTCATTGCTGCATGTAAGAATTACGTCTGGAAGCACCGCTGGGTGCCGAACTGTTGCGAGCAACGCCGGAAGTTGTGAACGTCTGGCGAGCAAAGCTGATGACTACTCTATAGTTCAAATGTGCCATGCTTTACGGCTTAGAACCGGGTCTTCAACGACGTTTGAACGTCATGGGGCATATGAGATGTTCCAGGAGTTGAAGTTAATATTTCAAGCAAATGCCGGATTGAGAGATATGAAGTCTCCAATAAGTTCTATAGCTGCAAGATGGAGGAGAATAGTTCTGTCAGTGAGCACATACTCAAAATGTATGGGTATAATAATCACTTGATTCAACTGGGAGTTAATCTTCCGAATGATAGTGTCATTGACAGAATTCTCCAATCACTGCCACCAAGCTACAAGAGCTTCGTGATGAACTATAATATGCAAGGGATGAACAAGACACTTCCTGAGCTCTTCGCAATGCTAAAAGCTGCGGAGGTAGAAATCAAGAAGGAGCATCAAGTGTTGATGGTCAACAAGACCACTAGTTTCAAGAAAAAGGGCAAAGGAAAGAAGAAGGGGAACTTTAAGAAGAACAGCAAGCAAGTTGCTGCTCAAGAAAAGAAACCCAAATCTGGACCTAAGCCTGAAACTGAGTGCTTCTCTGCAAGCAAACTGGTCCTTTAGCGGAATTGCCCCAAGTATTTGGCGGATAAGAAGGATGGCAAGGTGAACAAAGGTATATGTGATATACATGTTATTGATGTGTACCTTACTAGAGCTCGTAGTAGCACCTGGGTATTTGATAATGGTTACATTGCTAATATTTGCAACTCAAAAGCAGGGACTACGGAATAAGCGAAAGCAGCAAAGGACGAGGTGACGATCTGCGCGTGGGAAAGCGGTTCCAAAGTCAATGTGATCGCGGTCGGCACGCTACCTCTACATCTACCTTCGGATTAGTTTTAGACCTAAATAATTGTTATTTAGTGCCAGCGTTGAGCATGAACATTATATCTGGATCTTGTTTAATGTGAGACGGTTATTCATTTAAATCAGAGAATAATGGTTGTTCTATTTATATGAGTAATATCTTTTATGGTCATGCACCCTTGAAGAGTGGTCTATTCTTATTGAATCTCGACAGTAGTGATACACATATTCATAATGTCGAAGCCAAAAGATGCAGAGTTGATAATGATAGTGCAACTTATTTGTGGCACTTGCCGTTTAGGTCATATCGGTGTAAAGCGCATGAAGAAACTCCATACAGATGGACTTTTGGAACAACTTGATTATGAATCACTTGGTACTTATGAACCGTGCCTCATGGGCAAGATGACTAAAACACCGTTCACCGGTTGTATGGAGAGAGCAACAGATTTGTTGGAAATCATACATACGAGGATGTATGTGGTCCGATGAATGTTGAAGCTCGTGGCGGATATCGTTATTTTCTCACCTTCACAGATGATTTAAGCGAATACGGGTATATCTACTTGATGAAGCATAAATCTGAAACATTTGAAAAGTTCAAAGAATTTCAGAGTGAAGTTGAAAATCATCGTAACAAGAAAATAAAGTTTCTACGATCTGATCGTGGAGGAGAATATTTGAGTTACGAGTTTGGTCTACATTTGAAGCAATGCGGAATAGTTTTCGCAACTCACGCCACCGGAACACCACAGCGTAATGGTGTGTCCGAACATCGTAATCGTACTTTACTAGATATGGTGCGATTTATGATGTCTATTTCCGATTTACCGCTATCGCTTTGGGGTTATGCTTTAGAGACGGCCGCATTCACGTTAAATAGGACACCATCAAAATCCGTTGAGACGACATCTTATGAACTATGGTTTGGCAAGAAACCAAAGTTGTCGTTTCTGAAAGTTTGGGGTTGCGATGCTTATGTGAAAAAGCTTCAACCTGATAAGCTTGAACCCAAATCGGAAAAATGTGTCTTCATAGGATACCCAAAGGAGACAATTGGGTATACCTTCTATCACAGATCCGATGGCAAGACATTCGTTGCTAAGAATGGATCCTTTCTCGAGAAGGAGTTTCTCTCGAAAGAAGTGAGTGGGAGGAAAGTAGAACTTGATGAGGTAACAGTACCATCTCCCTTATTGGAAAGTAGTTCATCACAGAAATCGGTTCCTGTGACACCTACACCAGTTAGTGAGGAAGTTAATGATGATGATCATGAAACTTCAGATCAAGTTGTTACTGAACTTAGAGATCAACCAGAATAAAATCCGCACTGCAGTGGTACGGTAATCCTATTCGAAGTCATGCTACTAGATCATGGTGAACCTACGAACTATGAAGAAGCGATGGTGAGCCCAGATTCCATAAAATGGCTTGAAGCCATGAAATCTGAGATGGGATCCATGTATGAGAACAAAGTGTGGACTTTGGTTGACTTGCACGATGGTCGGCAAGCAATAGAGAATAAATGGATTTTCAAGAAGAAGAATGGCGGCGGTAATGTTCTTTGTTTACAAAGCTCGACTTGTTGCAAAAGGTTTTCGACAAGTTCAAGGAGTTGACTACGATGAGACCTTCTCACCCGTGGCGATGCTTAAGTCTGTCCGAATCATGTTAGCAATCGCCGCATTTTATGATTATGAAATATGACGGATGGATGTCAAAACTGCATTTCTGAATGGATTTCGGAAGAAGAGTTGTATATGATGCAACCGAAGGTTTTGTCGATCCTAAGGGAGCTAACAAAGTGTGCAAGCTCCAACGATCAATCTATGGTCTGGTGCAAGCCTCTCGGAGTTGGAATAAACGCTTTGATAGTGTGATCAAAGCATATGGTTTTATCTGCACTTTTGGAGAAGCACAGTATTTACAAGAAAGTGAGTGGGAGCTCTGTAGCATTTCTAATATTATATGTGGACGACATATTGTTGATTGGAAATGATATAGAATTTCTGGATAGCATAAAAGGATACTTGAATAAAAGTTTTTCAATGAAGGACCTCGGTGAAGCTGCTTACATATTGGGCATCAAGATCTATAGAGATAGATCAAGGCGCTTGATTGGACTTTCACAATGCACATACCTTGATAAAGTCTTGAAAAGTTCAATATGGATCAGGCAAAGAAAGGGTTCTTGCATGTATTACAAGGTGTAAGATTGAGTCAGACTCAATGCCCGACCACTGCAGAAGATAGAGGAAAAATGAAAGGAGTTCCCTATGCTTCAGCCATAGGCTCTATCATGTATGCAATGCGTGTACCAGACTGATGTGTGCCTTGCTATTAGCTTAGCTGGAGGTACCAAAGTAATCCAGAGTGGATCATCGACAGCGGTCAAGAATATCCTGAAATACGAAAAGGACTAAGGATATGTTTCTCGTTTATGGAGGTGACAAAGAGCTTGTCGTAAAGGGTTACGTCGATGCAAGCTTTGACACCGATCGAGACGATTCTAAATCGCAAACCGGATACATATTTTTATTAAACGGTGGAGCTGTAAGTTGGTGCAGTTCTAAACAAAGCGTCGTGGCGGGATCTACATGTGAAGCGGAGTACATAGCTGCTTTGAGCAGCAAATGAAGGAGTCTGGATGAAGGAGTTCATTTCCGATCTAGGTGTTATACCTAGTGCATCGGGACCAATGAAGATCTTCTGTGACAATCTTGGTGCAATTGCCTTGGCAAAGGAATCCAGATTTCACAAGAGGACCAAGCACATCAAGAGACGCTTCAATTCCATTCGGGACCAAGTCCAAGTGGGAGACATAGAGATTTGCAAGATACATACGGATCTGAATGTTGCAGACCCGTTGACTAAGCCTCTCTCACGAGCAAAACATGATCAGCACCAAGACTCCATGGGTGTGAGAATCAGTCCTGTGTAATCTAGATTATTGACTCTAGTGCAAGTGGGAGGCTGAAGGAAATATGCCCTAGAGGCAATAATAAAGTTATTATTTATTTCCTTATATCATGATAAATGTTTATTATTCATGCTAGAATTGTATTAACCGGAAACATAATACATGTGTGAATACATAAACAAACAGAATGTCACTAGTATGCCTCTACTTGACTAGCTCGTTAATCGAAGATGGTTATGTTTCCTAACCATAGACATGAGTTGTCATTTGATTGACGGGATCACATCATTAGGAGAATGATGTGATTGACTTGACCCATTCCGTTAGCTTAGCACTTGATCGTTTAGTATGTTGCTATTGCTTTCTTCATGACTTATACAAAGTTCCTGCAACTATGAGATTATGCAACTCCCGTTTACCGGAGGAACACTTTGTGTGCTACCAAACGTCACAACGTAACTGCGTGATTATAAAGGTACTCTACATGTGTCTCCAAAAGTATATGTTGAGTTGGCATAATTCAAGATTAGGTTTTGTCACTCCGATTGTCGGAGAGGTATCTCTGGGCCTTCTCGGTAATACTCATCACCTAAGCCTTGCAAGCATTGTAACTAATGAGTTAGTTATGAAATGATGTATTACGTAAGCGAGTAAAGAGACATGCCGATAACGAGATTGAACTAGGTATTGGATACCGACGATCGAATCTCGGGCAAGTAACATACCGATGACAAAGGGAACAACGTATGTTGTTATGCGGTTTGACCGATAAAGATCTTCGTAGAAAATGTAGGAACCAATATGAACATCCAGGTTCCACTATTGGTTATTGACCGAGAATAGTTCTAGGTCATGTCTACATAGTTCTCGAACCCGTAGGGTCCGCACGCTTAACGTTACGATGACAATTTTATGAGTATTGATGTACCGAAGTTTGTTCGGAGTCCCGGATGTTTTCACGGACATGACGAGGAGTCTCGAAATGGTCGAGACATAAAGATTGATATATTGGAAGCCTATGTTTGGACTTCGGAATAGTTCCGGGTGAAATCGGGATTTTACCGGAACACCGGGGGGTTACCGGAACCCTCCCGGGGGTTAATGGGCCTTAGTGGGCCATGAGGGAGAAGAGGAGGGCCGGCCAGGGCAGGCCGCGCGCCCCCTCCCCCCCTAGTCCGAATAGGACAAGGGAAGGAGGAGCGGCGCCCCCCTTTCTCTTTCCCTCCCCCCAAGTCCTAATCCAACTAGGAAAAGGGGGGGGTCCTACTCCCGGTGGGAGTAGGACTCCTCCGGCGCTCCTCCTCCTAGGGCCGGCCGCACCCCCCTTGCTCCTTTATATACGGGGGTAGGGGGCACCCTAGGACACACAAGTTGATCTACGGATCATTCCTTAGCCGTGTGCGGTGCCCCCCTCCACCATATTCCACCTCGGTCATATCGTCGCGGAGTTTAGGCGAAGCCCTGCGCCGGTAGAGCATCATCATCGTCTGCCCGTCGTCTTGTGGAACTCATCCCGACACTTTGCCGGATCGGAGTCCGGGATCGCCATCGAGCTGAACGTGTCTTGAACACGGAGGTGCCGTCGTTCGGCACTTGGATCGGTCGGATCGTGAAGACGCGTGCGACTACATCAACCGCGTTGTCATAACGCTTCCGCTTTCGGTCTACGAGGGTACGTGGACACACTCTCCTCTCTCGTTGCTATGTCATCACCATGATCTTGCATGTACGTAGGAATTTTTTTGAAATTACTACGTTCGGGCTGATGGCATCCGAGCCAGGTTTTATGCGTTGATGTCATATGCACGAGTAGAACACAAGTGAGTTGTGGGCGATATAAGTCATCTTGCTTACCGCATGTCATACTTTGGTTCAGCGGTATTGTGAGATGAAGCGGCCGGACCGACATTACGCCAGACGCTTACGCGAGACTGGTTTCACCGCTTGAGCACTCGTTGCTTAAAGGTGACCGCGGGTGTCTGGCTCTCACTTTAGTTGAACCGAGTGTGGCTACGCCCGGTCCTTGCGAAGGTTTAAACAGCACCAACTTGACAAACTATCGTTGTGGTTTTGATGCGTAGGTAAGAACGGTTCTTGCTCAGCCTGTAGCAGCCACGTAAAACTTGCAACAACAAAGTAGAGGACGTCTAACTTGTTTTTGCAGGGCATGTTGTGATGTGATATGGTCAAGACGTGATGCTATATTTTATTGTATGAGATGATCATGTTTTGTAACCAAGTTATCGGCAACGGCGGGAGCCATATGGTTGTCGCTTTATTGTATGATATGCAACGCCATGTAATTGCTTTACTTTGTCACTAAGCGATAGTGATAGTCGTAGAAGCAATAGTTGGCGAGACGACAACGATGCTACGATGGAGATCAAGGTGTCGCGCCGGTGGCGATGGTGATCATGATGGTGCTTCGGAGATGGAGATCACAAGCACAAGATGATGATGGCCATATCATATCACTTATATTGATTGCATGTGATGTTTATCCTTTATGCATCTTATCTTGCTTTGATTGACGGTAGCATTTTAAGATGATCTCTCACTAAAAATTATCAAGAAGTGTTCTCCCTGAGTATGCACCGTTGCCAAAGTTCGTAGTACCAAGACACCACGTGATGATCGGGTGTGATAAGTTCAACGTCCATCTACAACGGGTGCAAGCCAGTTTTGCACACGCATAATACTCAGGTTAAACTTGACGAGCCTAGCATATGCAGATATGGCCTTGGAACACGGAGACCGAAAGGTCGAACGTGAATCATATAGTAGATATGATCAACATAGTGATGTTCACCATTGAAAACTACTCCATTTCACGTGATGATCGGTTATGGTTTAGTTGATTTGGATCACGTGTTCACTTAGATGACTAGAGAGATGTCATCTAAGTGGGAGTTCTTAAATAATATGATTAATTGAACTTAAAATTATCATGAACTTAGTACTGATAGTATTTTGCTTATCTATGTTTGCTGTAGATAGATGGCTCGTCTTTGTTGTTCCGTTGAATTTTAATGCGTTCCTTGAGAAAGCAAAGTTGAAAGATGATGGTAGCAATTACACGGACTGGGTCCGTAACGAGGATTATCCTCATTGCTGCACGTAAGAATTACGCCCCGGAAGCACCGGCTGGTGCCGAACTGTTGCGGGAGCAACGCCGGAAGTTGTGAACGTCTGGCGAGCAAAGTCGATGACTACTCTATAGTTCAAGTGCCATGCTTTACGGCTTAGAACGGGTCTTCAACGGCGTTTGAGCGTCATGGGGCATATGAGATGTTCCAGGAGTTGAAGTTAATATTTCAAGCAAATGCCGGATTGAGAGATATGAAGTCTCCAATAAGTTCTATAGCTGCAAGATGGAGGAGAATAGTTACGTCGGTGAGCACATACTCAAAATGTATGGGTATAATAATCACTTGATTCAACCGGGAGTTAATCTTCCGGATGATAGTGTCATTGACAGAATTCTCCAATCATCGCCACCAAGCTACAAGAGCTTCGTGATGAACTATAATATGCAAGGGATGAACAAGACACTTCCGAGCTCTTCGCAATGCTAAAAGCTGCGGAGGTAGAAATCAAGAAGGAGCATCAAGTGTTGATGGTCAACAAGACCACTAGTTTCAAGAAAAAGGGCAAAGGAAAGAAGAAGGGGAACTTTAAGAAGAACAGCAAGCAAGTTGCTGCTCAAGAAAAGAAACCCAAATCTGGACCTAAGCCTGAAACTGAGTGCTTCTCTGCAAGCAAACTGGTCACCGAAGCGGAATTGCCCCAAGTATTTGGCGGATAAGAAGGATGGCAAGGTGAACAAAGGTATATGTGATATACATGTTATTGATGTGTACCTTACTAGAGCTCGTAGTAGCACAGGTATTTGATCTTGGTTACATTGCTAATATTTGCAACTCAAAAGCAGGACTACGGAATAAGCGAGCAACCTTTGGCAAAGGGACGAGGTGACGATCTTGGCGTGGGAAAGCGGTTCCAAAGTCAATGTGATCGCGGTCGGCACGCTACCTCTACATCTACCTTCGATTAGTTTTAGACCTAAATAATTGTTATTTAGTGCCGGCGTTGAGCATGAACATTATATCTGGATCTTGTTTAATGTGAGACGGTTATTCATTTAAATCGAGAGAATAATGGTTGTTCTATTTATATGAGTAATATCTTTTATGGTCATGCACCCTTGAAGAGTGGTCTATTCTTATTGAATCTCGACTGTAGTGATACACATATTCATAATGTCGAAGCCAAAAGATGCAGAGTTGATAATGATAGTGCAACTTATTTGTGGCACTGCCGTTTAGGTCATATCGGTGTAAAGCGCATGAAGAAACTCCATACAGATGGACTTTTGGAACAACTTGATTATGAATCACTTGGTACTTGCGAACCGTGCCTCATGGGCAAGATGACTAAAACACCGTTCACCGGTTGTATGGAGAGAGCAACAGATTTGTTGGAAATCATACATACAGATGTATGTGGTCCGATGAATGTTGAAGCTCGTGGCGGATATCGTTATTTTCTCACCTTCACAGATGATTTAAGCAGATACGGGTATATCTACTTGATGAAGCATAAATCTGAAACATTTGAAAAGTTCAAAGAATTTCAGAGTGAAGTTGAAAATCATCGTAACAAGAAAATAAAGTTTCTATGATCTGATCGTGGAGGAGAATATTTGAGTTACGAGTTTGGTCTACATTTGAAGCAATGCGGAATAGTTTCGCAACTCACGCCACCTGGAACACCACAGCGTAATGGTGTGTCCGAACATCGTAATCGTACTTTACTAGATATGGTGCGATTTATGATGTCTATTTCCGATTTACCGCTATCGTTTTGGGGTTATGCTTTAGAGACGGCCGCATTCACGTTAAATAGGACACCATCAAAATCCGTTGAGACGACATCTTATGAACTATGGTTTGGCAAGAAACCAAAGTTGTCGCTTTCGAAAGTTTGGGGTTGCGATGCTTATGTGAAAAAGCTTCAACCCGATAAGCTTGAACCCAAATCGGAAAAATGTGTCTTCATAGGATACCCAAAGGAGACAATTGGGTATACCTTCTATCACAGATCCGATGGCAAGACATTCGTTGCTAAGAATGGATCCTTTCTCGAGAAGGAGTTTCTCTCGAAAGAAGTGAGTGGGAGGAAAGTAGAACTTGATGAGGTAACAGTACCATCTCCCTTATTGGAAAGTAGTTCATCACAGAAACCGGTTCTGTGACACCTAAACCAATTAGTGAGGAAGTTAAATGATGATGATCATGAAACTTCAGATCAAGTTGTTTCGAACTTCAGAGATCAACCAGAATAAAATCCGCACTGCAGTGGTACGGTAATCCTATTCGGAAGTCATGCTACTAGATCATGGTGAACCTACGAACTATGTAGAAGCGTTGGTGAGCCAAGATTCCGCAATATGTCTTGAAGCCATGAAATCTAAGATGGGATCCATGTATGAGAACAAAGTGTGGACTTTGGTTGTCTTGCACGATGGTCGGCAAGCAATAGAGAATAAATGGATTTTCAAGAAGAAGACCGACGCCGACGGTAATGTTATCATTTACAAAGCTCGACTTGTTGCAAAAGGTTTTCGACAAGTTCAAGGAGTTGACTACGATGAGACCTTCTCACCCGTAGCGATGCTTAAGTCTGTCCGAATCATGTTAGCAATCGCCGCATTTTATGATTATGAAATATGACAGATGGATGTCAAAACTGCATTTCTGAATGGATTTACGGAAGAAGAGTTGTATATGATGCAACGGAAGGTTTTGTCGATCCTAAGGGAGCTAACAAAGTGTGCAAGCTCCAACGATCAATCTATGGTCCGTGCAAGCCTCTCGGAGTTGGAATAAACGCTTTGATAGTGTGATCAAAGCATATGGTTTTATCTGAGACTTTTGGAGAAGCCTGTATTTACAAGAAAGTGAGTGGGAGCTCAGTAGCATTTCTAATATTATATGTGGACGACATATTGTTGATTGGAAATGATATAGAATTTCTGGATAGCATAAAAGGATACTTGAATAAAAGTTTTTCAATGAAGGACCTCGGTGAAGCTGCTTACATATTGGGCATCAAGATCTATAGAGATAGATCAAGACGCTTGATTGGACTTTCACAATGCACATACCTTGATAAAGTCTTGAAAAATTTCAATATGGATCAGGCAAAGAAAGGGTTCTTGCCTGTATTACAAGGTGTAAGATTGAGTCAGACTCAATGCCCGACCACTGCAGAAGATAGAGGAAAAATGAAAGGAGTTCCCTATGCTTCAGCCATAGGCTCTATCATGTATGCAATGCTGTGTACCAGACCTGATGTGTGCCTTGCTATTATCTTAGCAGGGAGGTACCAAAGTAATCCAGGAGTGGATCACCGGACAGCGGTCAAGAATATCCTGAAATACCTGAAAAGGACTAAGGATATGTTTCTCGTTTATGGAGGTGACAAAGAGCTTGTCGTAAAGGGTTACGTCGATGCAAGCTTTGACACTGATCCGGACGATTCTAAATCGCAAACCGGATACATATTTTTATTAAACGGTGGAGCTGTAAGTTGGTGCAGTTCTAAACAAAGCGTCGTGGCGGGATCTACATGTGAAGCGGAGTACATAGCTGCTTCCGAAGCAGCAAATGAAGGAGTCTGGATGAAGGAGTTCATTTCCGATCTAGGTGTTATACCTAGTGCATCGGGACCAATGAAGATCTTCTGTGACAATCTTGGTGCAATTGCCTTGGCAAAGGAATCCAGATTTCACAAGAGGACCAAGCACATCAAGAGACGCCTTCAATTCCATTCGGGACCAAGTCCAAGTGGGAGACATAGAGATTTGCAAGATACATACGGATCTGAATGTTGCGCACCCGTTGACTAAGCCTCTCTCACGAGCAAAACATGATCAAAGACCAAGACTCCATGGGTGTGAGAATCATTCTTGTGTAATCTAGATTATTGACTCTAGTGCAAGTGGGAGGCTGAAGGAAATATGCCCTAGAGGCAATAATAAAGTTATTATTTATTTCCTTATATCATGATAAATGTTTATTATTCATGCTAGAATTGTATTAACCGGAAACATAATACATGTGTGAATACATAAACAAATGTAATGTCACTAGTATGCCTCTACTTGACTAGCTCGTTAATCAAGATGGTTATGTTTCCTAACCATAGACATGAGTTGTCATTTGATTGACGGGATCACATCATTAGGAGAATGATGTGATTGACTTGACCCATTCCGTTAGCTTAGCACTTGATCGCTTAGTATGTTGCTATTGCTTTCTTCATGACTTATACAAAGTTCCTGCAACTATGAGATTATGCAACTCCGTTTACGGAGGAACACTTTGTGTGCTACCAAAGCGTCACAACGTAATCGGGTGATTATAAAGGTACTCTACAGGTGTCTCCAAAAGTATATGTTGAGTTGGCATAATTCGAGATTAGGTTTTGTCACTCCGATTGCCGGAGAGGTATCTCTGGGCCTTCTCGGTAATACTCATCACCTAAGCCTTGCAAGCATTGTAACTAATGAGTTAGTTATGAAATGATGTATTACTGAGCGAGTAAAGAGACTTGCGGTAACGAGATTGAACTAGGTATTGGATACCGACGATCGAATCTCGGGCAAGTAACATACCGATGACAAAGGGAACAACGTATGTTGTTATGCGGTTTGACCGATAAAGATCTTCGTAGAAAATGTAGGAACCAATATGAACATCTAGGTTCCACTATTGGTTATTGACCGAGAATAGTTCTAGGTCATGTCTACATAGTTCTCGAACCCGTAGGGTCCGCACGCTTAATGTTACGATGACAATATGAGTATTGATGTACCGAAGTTTGTTCGGAGTCCCGGATGTGATCACGGACATGACGAGGAGTCTCGAAATGGTCGAGACATAAAGATTGATATATTGGAAGCCTATGTTTGGACTTCGGAATAGTTCGGGTGAAATCGGATTTTCTGAACACCGGGGTTACCGGAACCCTCCCGGGGTTAATGGGCCTTAGTGGGCCATGAGGGAGAAGAGGAGGGCGAAAAGGGCAGGCGCGCGCCCCTCCCCTAGTCCGAATAGGACAAGGGAAGGAGGCGGCGCCTTCTCTTTCCCTCCCCAAGTCCTAATCCAACTAGGAAGGGGGAGTCCTACTCCCGGTGGGAGTAGGACTCCTCGGCAACGCCTCCTCCTAGGGCCGGCCGCACCCCTTGCTCCTTTATATCAGGGGCAGGGGCACCCTAGGACACACAAGTTGATCTACGGATCGTTCCTTAGCCGTGTGCGGTGCCCCCTCCACCATATTCCACCTCGGTCATATCGTCGCGGAGTTTAGGCGAAGCCTGTGCGATAGAGCATCATCATCGTCACCACGCCCGTCGTCTTGTGGAACTCATCCCGACACTTTGCTGGATCGAGTCCGGGATCGTCATCGAGCTGAACGATGTCTTGAACACGGAGGTGCCGTACATTCGGCACTTGGATCGGTCGGATCGTGAAGACGTCTGACTACATCAACCGCGTTGTCATAACGCTTCCGCTTTCGGTCTACGAGGGTACGTGGACACACTCTCCTCTCTCGTTGCTATGTCATCACCATGATCTTGCGTGTACGTAGGAAATTTTTTGAAATTACTATGTTCCCGAACAGTCCTTCACCAAGGACGGTTGAAATTTCTCGTCGCTCAAAGAAAAGATCGCTCAAAGAAAAGTTGAGTAGCATTGGCCTGAAAGTGAAGAAAAAACCATATTCCTGGAGAAGATATCTCAACATTTTTACAACAATAGACATCTACAGTGACCAAGAAGGAACTATCAAGAAGGCAAGATTAGTAAACTAACATCAAGCAACATATTCACGGAAACATTTAGCAAGATTAGTAAATTGACATTCTCAGAGACCAAGGAAACATACATGTCTTTGACCAACCTAATTTAAAGGAGAATTTCTTTCAATCTTTGACCAACCTGTAGTTATTGTCACTCTTCCATCCACACCTTATAAAAATGAACAGAGGAGTAAAATAACAAAACATGGTGCTTTAGTTAATGCAACAAAATATAAACCCTAACAAACATGAAGGCATAGGTTGATGGTTAAGAAAGTCAATAGCAAATAAGTAGTGAGAAAGTAGGTCACCTCACTTAATCTACCTTCTTCATATACAATATGATCAACACTTATTTGTTTCATGTAAAGACCAGTACCAACTCTGGGTGTTAGTGAAACAGTTAATGGAAAGACCAATGTTGGGGTTTGTAATGTTTCAAATAGATACTCTACATAGTAGGTGACAGATGCAAATCCAAAACTTTGTCACGAGACACTCTTGATTGTTGATCGGACGTTTTCCCTTTATTAGTACATTGTACAATTTTTTGGCTGGTGAGAATAGGCAACCAATATAACCCTGTCATACACCAGTTCAGGTCCACAATGTTGTTAAAATCAATTCCATAGATCCATCAAAATAATATGTTGTTCACAACATGGATCTAACATTGTATCAAGAAAAGAAAAGGAGAGACATGTACTAACTGGACACTGAAGGCATATCATCTCCTAGGATACTATGGTAAAACTACAACCCAGAATAAACACATGCAAAGTTTTCTCTAAATGTTAATATATGCATGCTTTGACAATTTTCTAACCCAAACAAATAACTCAAAACCAACCCATGTGGATCTGGAACAACACATTTAAATCCTTATTAATAAGGGCAATCATTCTTAACAGTAATCCACAACTAAAAAACCAAGAATAACTCAAAACCAAACGCACCATTTACTCTTCTCCTAATTCAGCGATGGTGCAACACGTGTATTGCTCAATCTATATATCCAACTAATGTATAGCCTTCAACCATCTATGTCGATGCATCTCACCTCTAACTGAACTGTTACTACCCGAAACAAAAATACACTGCATATGTACCAAGAGAAGTAATCCTTGATTTCTCTTTGCATAGCAATAATGAAATTAAACAAAGGAGAACATAATGCTTACATAGACATGATAAACATCAGAATTAGATATTTTGTCAGAAGCATAGCACACATGATAGTAACAGCCCAGAAAAGGAAGAAAAAATGTGAGAGGAATGGAATATGGTGAGAAGCAACCTTGGAACCAGAGTGAGAGGGGCATCACATGTACGTGCTGCTTCCAAGGACAGCCTCGTTCTTCAGCCCATTGCAGATCTGAAAATAAAAGGCAACCGAGGTTGACATCAGAGAGAGAGAGAGAGAGATGGCCGGGGCGCTTTGCTCCCTGATGAACCGCGGCGAGCTAGCGTGCTGCACAGGAGCATATGGATAGAATCGAAGCAAGCAAGCCACAGAGAGATATTTCAGCATCATTCATGTTATCACCAAGATTACGGTATCACAAGAAACAATCTAAGAATTACTTACCAAGAGAAAAACTATGTGATGTGCATTATTTACACAAACCAATATTTTCATATAGAATTAGGAGAGATATTTCAGCATCCAAACCAATAAGAATGAAATAATCTAAGAGTACTATCACTATAGAGCAACAATTTATGAACTTGTTGTTAGTCAAAAGTAACAATATGTTCAGGCAAAAGGCCTAAGCATTAAGTATAATTAAAACCCCACACTATATGAATCATACTCAAGATTCTTTTGCATAGTCAGTCAATCACACCACACAAATATTAATATTAATTACCAAGAGAGTATTTCCAATCCTAGCGGAATACTACCAAATTTAAACTGTCATAGGACATGGATAATATCATGTATATCGTATTATCAAGCCATAGTCCTATTGCAGAAAATTATATTACTGAGCATGATTTGCTCACCTGATATAGATCACAAAGGGTCCCAACATACTTGAGGCAAGTTGTTCAACAAATATTTTGGTCTGGGCTCGGAAAATTGGATCGAATCGATCATGGAGTCGTTGCACCGAGTCGAGACGAAATCAGTACCTGCAGCCTGAGGATCAGTTGCTCATGCTCAAGAAATTGCTCTTTTTTCTAAGCCAAAAAGGTGCACAATCAGAACCATGATAAGAAAGTACTTTTTTTCTAACAAACTCACAACAAAGAGTAAATCAACAGCTAGCAGGTGATTCACAGGATATGCACATGAAATAGACTTAGCTGCAGGAAAAATCATGAAATGAGACCGAGAGCACCAAAATAGATATGCAGATACTCTTCCTATTTTATTCGTTTGCTAAATTAACATAGAAGAGCAAGAACTTACATATCTTATTCTTCCCAGTAGCTCTAGAGAACTGCATCTCTACCCCTTGGGACCCGACCCCCTGCAGATGAACAGATTAAAATATCAATCTTGAGGGAATGACCTCGTAAATCCACGCGAGACTGTGAGAGAGAGGGGGGTGGGGGAAGTGGAGAGGGCGCTGACCGCTAGCTAACTTCGCACGGCAGATCAGAGGCTGCTCACCGCGGGTCGTCCTCTTCCCGGAGGTGCATGAATCTACATCCTTTTAATAAACTTTTTAAATTGCATTTCAGTATGATCCGAATTATGGGCATGACTACCCAGCCATTTTGGGTACATCACTTGGACTAAAGATGCCATCAATTAGTACTCTAGTTTTTTCAGAGTGGGCATTTGTACTGTGGAGGAATTAACTGCAATCAGAGGATAATACATACATCAATATTAGTGAGCTGAGCTTGGAAAGTGACTTGGGTATTCTTCCGGTGATTATCGGCATACAAATCCAAACCGATCAATTTCTTCCGTTTGCCCAATTGTTTTGGGATCTCGCCATTGAGGTTGCTCCTGTACAACTCCCTGCAAATCAAGTTCATATTGAGAAAATCAAACCATTTTGTTCTATTCAAATAACTGAAACGATGAATTCATCGCAGGAGCACATACAGGTACTAAAGATTCACAAGACGGCTGAGCTCAGGTACTAAAGATGAAGGATTTATGTGCAAACCCAAAGATAAGTGGCTGGCTAATCTAACTCTTTCACTTAATAAACCCAAGAAAGCCTGAGGCCTGCATCATAAATTTCTTTAATAAACATACAAGGGTCATCCCTATATAGCAGTTTCTTCTACTAAATCCCTATCTATCAAGCACCTCCTCTCGTAAATAAATGTGGCAGGGCTCTCTAATCAATCAAGCAACCAGAAGAACATGATGCACCAAAGAGAACTGCTTATTAGGGAGCCATACACGCATCAAACCTAATAAGAAAAATAAATTAGGGGGTAAGTAGCTACCTAAACACCCAAGATATGCTCTGCGTACACGTGAGGCAGCAATCTACGACAAGCGTAGTACCCGCAAAACAAATTAGGCAGCACATAAACAATACAATGTCAATCAGGTGAAGGGGAAGCACACAAAAATGAAAGAAGCAAGAGAAGAAAATGAACGCCCAGCAAGCAGCCAAAATAGCCCAAGAAACATCCAAAGGAACGGCAGAGGCAAGAAAAAGAAACCAAAAGAGGAATAGGAGATGCAAAAGGATCCAAATGCAGAAAGATTCGGGGGAGATCAAATCCACTGGGCCAATCTGCGGCAACCGGACCATGCCGAGGCTAAAATTAACAAACCTAACCTGATCCCTACAAATCACGATATACAGACCTATATAAGCAGCGGGAAAGAGGAACCAGCGTCTCCCTCCTCACCTGCTCTGCTCGGTTGCGCCATGGCCGACCTTGCGGGCGGCTCCTCGGTGATCTGGACGCCGCCCGACCGCCCGGCCACGGTGGCCTCCCTGTCTGGCTCGTGATGAGGGAGGAGGAGAGGAGAGGTGGGGCGCCTCTTGCCGTGTAAGCGAGGACGACCGCGACGACGCCGGGAAGTGGACGGAGGCGGTCCGCGTGAAGCTAGGGCGGCGTAGACGGCAAGCGGCGGCGGCGGCGGCGGGAGTCGCTAGGGTTAGGGGTTGGGTGGAGGAGGAGGACGAGCGATCGCAGGAGGAGGCGGCGGCGATGCGCGGGCGAAGCGATCGGGAAGGGAGAGAAGATCGCGAGCGGACGGCGAGGCGGACGGCGGGCGGGGTGGGCGAGGCGGCGGGCGCTGAAAGGCGGGCGAAGGGCGGGCGGGCGAGGGAGGGGGCGCGAGTGCGGGGAGAGGAGGAGGCTAGGGTTGACCACGGGAGCCGGCCCTTTTATACCCCCACCACGCGAAATGACCAAAATGCCCTGGTGGGGGCATGGTATTTACATTCTGTTGTCATTACTATTCATTTCAGCAGTGTTTCTTTCAGATCCGACGGCCCAGATCCTCCCATCTCTTGATCCAACGGACGAAAACGCATCAAGGAAACTGATCCAACGACTCAGGTTCGCTGATCTCTGAGGAGGCTTGTAGGAGCTTCCTTCTCTTATTTGTGGATGCGAGGCGGGCAGCTCGTGTCCAGCCCGTGTCTTGTGTCGCTTGTTTTTTTTGAGCTGATGTCCTGTGTCGCTTTGTGGCCTCTTGTCGCTAGGTTGGTTACGTTTTCCGTCAAAAGAAAGTATGTGCGCACACCCGCCTGCCCGTTGTGGGCTTTTTTGTTTTTTGTGGGTCCCCCGTTTTTGTGCTTTGTGGGCTTTCAGCCAGGAAAACGCGAATTGTTGAAGGAAAATGAGTGTGTCCTTGTGAGATTTTTTGCTTTCTACCAGTTGTTTGGTTTTTTGTCTCCCCGGAGCGTATGTGTGTGAATGAGCTTGATCCATGAAAGACTCTGTCTACCGGTTTTGAGAGAAGCTTCCAATCGTTTTTTCTGTTGTTGTTTTTTGGTTTGGTTTTTCTCTTTTTATTTTTTGTTCTATTTGTCTTTAAAAATTTCATGATTTTTGTTCGTGTCAGATGCATGTCCATCATCAAACATGTAATTACAGTGTCTCTTCATCCCGCAACTGCAATTCGAGGCAAAAATGTTTGTTGGGAGGGCAGCTGAATGTATTCTACTATACACACAGTTGCAAGTATCATCCGTAACTGCAACTAATGTCTTTAACACGACTATAACTTTGTGATACAAAATGAAAATGTTTGTCGGGTGTCCATTGCATGTCCACCAACACGCAACTACATGTCTCGCCCTTGCCGCGCAACTGCATGTGTTCACTTTTTCATTTTCATTTTCATTTTCCATTTTCTTTACTTTTAATCCACAACACTTTTTGTGCATGAAAACTTTATAAATTGTCCGAAAACTATTTAGAATTTACATTTCTTTGAATGGGTTTGCTATTTCACATCTAGATATGAAATAGCTACCTCACATCTAAGTCTAGAGTCGTTAGATCATCTGTTTTTAATATTTGTGTAAAACGTGATGGTCTGGATGGTGCGCTGGCTCGCGGCGTGTTGTCTCGTGCGCTGCCTGTCAGGTCGTTGCTAGTGCGAGGTTCCGTTGTTGATTTTCACAAGCCTATGCGTTGCTAGTGCCACGTCGATTGCTTTTTTCTTTCTTTTCACAAGTTTGTGCTACACCGTTCTAGTTCCTCTCGTTTTTCTACACTTCCATTTGACTCCTAGTATTTGTTTTTCCCGTTTCTGTTTTGTTTTCCTTATTTTGTTTTTTCTATTTCATTATTTGTTTTAAATTATAAACTATTTCAAGTTCATGAATTTTTTGTTTTTATTTTTACTATTTTCACCTTTTTATTTATTATTTTTCTTTTTATTCTTTATTTCTTCGTTTAAAAATCATGAACTTGTTTTCACTCTGTCATATGTTCGCTTTAAATGTCGTGCAAATCTTGATTGCGGGTTATTTTATCACATGTGCTCCGTGTCGTGTCGTGTGTTTGGTGTCTATTTGTCGACTTGTTCACGCGTGTGTCTTTTGTTAGGCCATTTTTGCGACGCGGTCTGAGGTATCGTTTTGGATTGGTTTGCTAATTATTATCTAAATGAGAGTTAACAATTTTTCATATAACTCATATACCGTTAGATACACGTGCTTTTGATTCATGCTCGGTGTCCTTGCATCGTGTTTTCTGTTTGTCCTTAGCGAAGCGTGAGACCCGATATGACATTTTTTTAATGGGCCTTTATTATGTTTTGCATATTGATTTTTGTGTGGGCTTAGTCTTTTTGTGGAGTGAAAGCACAAGTGCTCCCTAGGTGGTTTTGGTAATTAATGTCAACGTATCTCTTGTTGGACTAACATTTTTATCTAATATGTTTCAGATAAGTTCAACAATGGAGTGGCATGGACTTACCGAGTTTGAGTAATCGGTCTCACCGAGTTTACCTGACCAACTCTCTGGTTAGCTAATTAACAAAATCGGTCTCACCGAGTTTGTGTAATCGGTCTCACCGAGATTAACCATATCGGTCATACCGAGATGCATGTCAGTCCCACCGAAAATCCTAACGGTCATTAGGTTTACTAAAATCGGCTTGACCGAGTTTGTTGATTCGGTCCCACCGAGTTTGGTAAATTGTGTGTAACGGTTAGATTTTGTGTGGAGGCTATATATACCCCTCCACCTCCTCTTCATTCGGGGAGAGAGCCATCAGAACAAGCCTACACTTCCAACATCCTATTTTTGAGAGATAACCACCTACTCATGTGTTGAGGCCAAGATATTCCATTCCGACCACATAAATCTTGATCTCTAGCCTTCCCCAAGTTGCTTTCCACTCAAATCTTCTTTCCACCAAATCCAAATCCTGTGAGAGAGAGTTAAGTGTTGGGGAGACTATCATTTGAAGCACAAGAGCAAGGAGTTCATCATCAACACACCATTTGTTACTTCTTGAAGAATGGTGTCTTCTAGATTGGCTAGGTGTCACTTGGGAGCCTCCGACAAGATTGTGGAGTTGAACCAAGGAGTTTGTAAGGGCAAGGAGATCGCCTACTTCGTGAAGATCTACCGCTAGTGAGGCAAGTCCTTCGTGGGCGACGGCCATGGCGGGATAGACAAGGTTGCTTCTTCGTGGACCCTTCGTGGGTGGAGCCCTACGTGGACTCAAGAACTGCTACCCTTCGTGGGTTGAAGTCTCCACCAACGTGGATGTACGATAGCACCACCTATCGGAACCACGACAAAAACATTCGTGTCTCCAATTGCGTTTGAATTCTCCAAACCCTTCCCTTTACATTCTTGCAAGTTGCATGCTTTATTTCCGCTGCTCATATACTCTTTGCATGCTTGCTTGTTATGTATTGTGAATGTTGAAATTGTGCCTAAACTCCACTTAAACCTAAAGAGATTAAAAACTGCAACTTTGGTACTTAGTGGTCTAATCACCCCCCCATCTAGACACCTCTTCTCAAGATCCTACAAGTGGTATCAGAGCATTGGTCTCCATTGGCTTGGTTTAATCACCATTGGAGGAAGATGGATGAGTCTACTTTGGGGAGTCTTAGACATAGTGTGCCTATTCTTGATGGAGAGTATTTTCATGAGTGGAAAAATGAGATTCTTGCAATTTTCAATCAATATCATTTGAACAAGTACATTGCTAGCCCTTGTGCACCTCATGTTGATCCTATGCATCCTACCCTTGATGAAGCTATTGACATGACTAGAAATCTTAGAACTGTTAATCTTATCACTAGAGGCTTGCCTAGAAACTTGATTAGAATCTTGCCTACTCTTGAGTGTGCCTACACTATATGGAAATTTCTTGAGGAACTCTTTCCAAATTATTCCTTGAAAAATCTAGATGAGATTCTCTATAAGTCTATCGCCTTGAGTAAGATGAATTCTAGTGATCCTATGTTTGGTGATCGTCTATTTGAACTCACCAACCTTATGCGTGCCAAAGGAGATGTTGGAATTATTGGTGATATTATTTCCGAAGCTATAAGAATTCATAGACAAGATAATTTTCAAACTCACTCTAATGAATTACCCTCTCTAGGACTTGATCCACCACATGACGATGTTGAACATGGATACTATGATGAGGATGATGATAGTGACTTCGATCTTGATGATGCGATGAGACATTTTGGTCTTATGGCAAATCTTCGGGGATATGTGTCAGGAGGAAAGGAATGGGTTCTTGATAGTGGATGTACCGATCACATGACCGGAGATAAAGACATGTTTCGTGAGCTTGCTGAAAATGATGGTCCTCGAAAGTATGTCACTTTCGGTGACAACTCAAAGGGTAAGGTGGTTGGCCTCGGTAAGGTGGCCATCTCACATGATAGCTCCATACAAAATGTCATGCTCGTTGAGTCCCTTGGCTACAACTTACTTTCGGTATCTAGACTTGCTGATTTCGGTTTAAATGTCCTATTTACTGAAGTAGATTGCCAAGTGTTTCGTCGAGACAACCATAAAATGGTCTTTACCAGTATACGTAGAGGTGATCTTTACATTGTTGATTTCTCTAAAAAGGCACAACCTAAAAATTGCTTCATTGCTAAATCCTCAAAAGGTTGGTTATGGCATAGACGACTAGGTCACGTTGGCATGAGAAACCTTGACAAGCTTATTAAAGGAAATCATATCCTTGGAGTTAACGATGTTTCATATTTGATAAGGATAGACTATGCAGTGCTTGTCAGGCAGGTAAACAGGTTGGAGGAAGACATCCCGTGAAGAACATCATGACCACAAGGAGGCCACTCGAGCTTCTTCATATGGATCTCTTTGGTCCCAACGCTTACAAAAGTCTTGGTGGAAATTTTTTTGGTCTAGTTATAGTTGATGATTTTTCAAGATTTACGTGGGTGTTCTTTCTCGATGATAAATCGCAGGTCCAAAAGATCTTCAAAAACTTCGCTAGGAAGGCCCAAAACCAATTTGAAGTGAAGATCAAGAAGGTTCGCAGCGACAACGGAATGGAGTTCAAGAATGCCAATGTTGACACCTTTCTTAACGAAGAAGGAATTTCACACGAGTTCTCAGCTACATACACACCTCAACAAAATGGAGTTGTTGAGAGGAAGAACCGGACGCTCATCGAAATGGCAAGAACAATGCTTGATGAGTACAAGACGCCGAAGCACTTTTGGGCAGAAGCGGTTGAGACGGCTTGTCATGCAACAAATCGCTTGTATCTTCACAAGCTACTCGGGAAGACAGCATACGAGCTCCTCACCGGTAACAAACCCCAAGTTGGATACTTTCGAGTATTTGGCTCAAAGTGCTACATTCTTGATAAGCATCGTCGTTCAAAATTTGCTCCTAAATCTCATGAAGGTTTCCTACTTGGTTATGGCTCAAACTCTCACACTTACCGTGTCACAACAATTTCACCCGAAAAGTTGAAGAGACGGTAGATGTGAAGTTTGATGAATCTAATGGCTCGCAAGTAGAGCAATTGCCAATTGATGTAGGAGACAAAGACCCTTCGTGGATCCAAGACTTGTCTATTGGCAAGGTCCGTCCAACGGAGGTGAAGGAGAGTACCTCGTCATTCAAGTGGAAGCTTCTACTTCACGACAAGGTGAACCAAGAGTTGATACAGAAGCATCCACAAGTGGAACACACCAAGATGAAGGAAACGAGGAAGAACATCACGAACATCAACAACCTCCTTCTCCACCACGACAAGAGAACAACGACGCCAACAATGAAGAAGATCAAGAAGAAGAAGAACAAGATGAAGAAGATGTTCAACCGAGATCCAAGCAAAATCTTTCACGAGTTCGAGCAAGAATTGCTAAAGACCATCCCGTCGAGCAAATCTACAATGTTATTCAAACCGGGAGAATCACTCGCTCTAAAACTCGTTTAGCTAACTTTTGTGAAAACTATTCTTTCATCTCTAGCATTGAACCTATGAAGGTCGAAGAAGCATTGGAAGATCCGGATTGGATAAATGCTATGCATGAAGAGCTACACAACTTTGAGAGAAACCAAGTTTGGACATTGGTTGAGAAGCCCGACAACAACCACAACATCATCGGTACCAAATGGGTGTTTCGCAACAAGCAAGATGAAGATGGACAAGTAGTTCAGTAATAAAGCACGCCCGTCAGCCCAAGGCTACACACAAGTAGAAGGTATGGACTATGGTGAGACTTATGCTCCCGTTGCTAGACTTGAGTCCATTCGCATCTTACTTGCCTATGATACTCACCATAATATCACCTTGTACCAAATGGACATTAAAAGTGCTTTTCTAAATGGTGAAATAGAGGAGGAAGTTTATGTCAAACAACCTCCCGGCTTTGTCAATCCTAAGAAACCAAATCATGTTTACAAACTTCACAAAGCTCTTTGTGGTCTTAAACAAGCTCCTAGAGCTTGGTATAAATGCTTGACCAAGTTCCTTATTGAAAAAGGCTTTGAAATTGGGAAGATTGATTCCACACTTTTTACTAAAAGGGTCAATGGAGAATTATTTGTATGCCAAATTTATGTTGATGATATCATATTTGGATCAACTAACCCTCATTTTAGTGAAAAGTTTGGAAAGCTAATGTCGGAGAAGTTTGAGATGTCAATGATGAGTGAACTCAAATTCTTTCTTGGGTTGCAAATCAAGCAAACTAAGGAAGGTACCTTTGTATCTCAAACGAAGTACACTAAGGACCTATTCAAGAAGTTCAATATGCAAGAATGCAAAGGTATGTCTACACCCATGCCTACTAGTGGACATCTTGATTTGACCAAAGATGGTAAACCCGTGGACCAAAAGGTTTATCGCTCTATGATTGGTTCATTGTTATACCTATGTGCTTCACGTCCCGATATTATGCTAAGTGTGTGCATGTGTGCTAGATATCAAGCTGCTCCTAAAGAATGTCATCTTAAGGCCGTAAAAAGGATAGTGAGATACTTAATTCATACACCAAATTTTGGCATTTGGTATCCTAAGAGGGCCTCTTTCAATCTTGTTGGCTACTCCGACTCGGACTATGCCGGAGACAAGGTTGATAGAAAGTCCACTTCGGGTACTTGTCAATTTCTTGGCAGATCTCTTGTGTCTTGGTCCTCCAAGAAACAAAACTCGGTATCCTTATCTATCGCCGAAGCGGAGTACATTGCCGCTGGTTCATGTTGTGCTCAATTACTTTGGATGACCCAAACTCTTAAAGATTATGGGATATATGTGAGACATGTTCCATTGCTTTGTGACAATGAAAGTGCTATCAAAATTGGTCATAATCCCATACAACATTCTCGAACTAAGCATATTGAAGTTCGTCATCATTTCATTCGAGATCATGTTGCTAAGGGTGACATTAATCTTAAGCATGTTCGCACCGAAAAGCAATTAGCGGATATATTCACTAAACCCCTTGATGAGAAAGTGTTTTGCAGGTTGAGAGGAGAATTGAACATCATTGATGCTTCAAACTTGGAGTAGAAACTCCATTGGATACATGCAAGACATGAGCTTATGACTAATCCATGATATCTCTCTTATGATGAATATATTATATCTTGGATATATTTGCATCTTGCATGTTATCTAACACATGTAGGTACTTGGTTGAATCAAATTCCATGAGATTGTAAACCATTCACACCTTGAGCAATCTCTACATAACCAAGTCTCTACACTATGGTGGTTGAAGTCAAGGAAGCACGGAATCTTTCAAATATATCCTTTGACAATCTCTATGATTGAGCTTCATGATTAAATTCTTTTTTTTACAAGTGCTACTCCTTGCAAGGACTAACCCATGTAGGTAGATGGACTCAAATTCCAAGTGGTGCTCCCAACTCTTGATGAGCTACATCAACCTTGAGCAACCCACACAAGTTCAACTACATGGTCAACACCACCAACCAAGGTATGTCATTCCATCTTAGAGAAGCTTTACTCCGAGACATGAGCTAAAGCAACTCGACAAGATGTGAATACATCAAAATGCTTAAACGAAAAATGGTAACCCCATTTTGAGCTTAAACGATGGGTATGACCCATGATCAAGTGACCTCACTTGACTCATAAGTCAATATACTCTAACATAGGTGACTTTGTCACCGACCATATCTAGATGAAGTTCTCTCGTGTTCTTGTCTGTGTTTTTGCATTTGCCTCATGCATATTTGCTTTCCCTTTCAAAAAAAACTTCATCTAGATTTCTTTCTTTCTTTCGTTCTTTCTTTTCAGTTGCTCTGCATTTCCTGCATCCAATTCATTGCATATCCTTCAGTTAATTCCTTGCACATCTTTGTGAAATCTTACTAGTCTAGTGAGCTGAGGTGACAAGTGTTTTCTCTGTGATGAACTCGGTTTCACCGATTAGTTGCTTTCGGTCCAGCCGAATCCACTCGGTACAACCGAAGCATACCACTCGGTGCCACCGATTTCACAACAGGAAGAACAGTTTTGCCACTTGATCTATGTTTCTCCTGATCCAGCTCCACTCAATGAATCTTGTCCTCTACAAGCATCACAATTTTATCCAGTGCTTTGTGTTGTGACTCAAGGACCGAACCCATTCACAACAACTTCCAGAACACCCTTCTTGGAAATTGATGTCAAAGGGGGAGAGAGAGATCACATCAAAGCTTATCACTTCCAAAAGGGAGAGAATATTAAGGGGGAGAAAGAGATCTCCAGGGGGAGAGAATACTCAAGTAGAAAGTATTTCTCAAGGATCCTAGATGCTTGAAGTTCAAGAGGAGAGATGCCACATGTCTTTTTGGGGGAAAGACATGTTCATATGTGCTTATTTGCTTTAAGCTCTGTTCATTTATATCTTTCAGCTCTGATTTTCTGCTCTGATTTTCTGTTCCCTATCTTCTCCCAATATCCCATGCTAGATTCAGGGGGAGAAAGACACATAAGGGAAGGAAATCATTTAAATTCATTGCATATCTTTATTCTTGGGGACATGTCTAATCCAATGTGGTACTTAGTACTCATTTTCTACAAGTCATCCTAGTCTTGGTATTCTTGTGGTTTCTGTTGTTTGCTCTGGCTAGTAGATGTACCTGTGTTATCTAACCTTGTTTGTGCAGGTTCATTCCATCCTAAGCCAACTCAAGACTACAAGGTAAGTATATGCATCACAATCATGTGTATGAGGAATTCTTGCTGATGTACATACTGTTTGCAAGAAGGACTCATGAGCATGAAGTTATTTTCCTTAATAATCTTTTGCTCTTATGCATATGGCCAAGATACATGTAATACATTGCCTATCTATCATGGATATGCTCTCATATGCTTCTCTATTCCATATTCACATGATTGCATACATGTAGGGGGAGCCTATGTTTGTTACATGTCTTTCCGAAGCTTTACTTGCTACTCTTTATATCTTTATCTAAAGCTTTGATGTATGTTGCCATCAATTACCAAAAAGGGGGATATTGAAAGCACAAGTGCTCCCCTAGGTGGTTTTGGTAATTAATGTCAACATATCTCTTGTTGGACTAACACTTTTATCTAGTATGTTTCAGATAAGTTCAACAATGGAGTGGCATGGACTAAAGGATGTGGGAACTCTTTCAAGATGCTAAGGACAAAGGATTGGCTCAAGCTTCAAGCTCAAGACTCTTCATTTTATATTTTAGTGATCCAAGATCACATTGAGTCTATAGGAAAAGCCAATAGTATCAAGGAGGGACGAGGTGTTGCTTAATGAGCTTCTTGCTTCATGTGCTTAGTGATATGCTCCAAAACCCTCAACTACTTTCCCACTTCCACTCATATGACCTAAACCCAAAGTCAAACTCGGCCCCATCGATTCTTTCTATCCGCGCCACCGAAGTTCGGATGTCATAGCCACCGCCACAAACCCTAGGCAAATCGGTTTCACCGATAGGGATCTCGGTCTCACCGAGATGGGATTGTAATCTCTCTGTGTATGTCCATTACCAAAATCGGTCTCACCGAGTTTGTGCAATCGGTACTGCCGAGATTACAATGCAAACTTTCTGGTTAGCTTATTACCAAAATCGGTCTCACCGAGTTTGAGTAATCGGTCTCACCGAGTTTACCTGACCAACTCTCTGGTTAGCTAATTACCAAAATCGGTCTCACCGAGTTTGTGTAATCGGTCTCACCGAGATTAACCATATCGGTCCTACCGAGATGCATGTCAGTCCCACCGAAAATCCTAACGGTCACTAGGTTTACTAAAATCGGTCTGACCGAGTTTGTTGATTCGGTCCCACCGAGTTTGGTAAATTGTGTGTAACGGTTAGATTTTGTGTGGAGGCTATATATACCCCCCACCTCGTCTTCATTCGGGAGAGAGCCATCGTAACAAGCCTACACTTCCAAAGATCCTATTTCTGAGAGAGAACCACCTACTCATGTGTTGAGGCCAAGATATTCCATTCCGACCACATAAATCTTGATCTCTAGCCTTCCCCAAGTTGCTTTCCACTCAAATCTTCTTTCCACCAAATCCAAATCCTGTGAGAGAGAGTTGAGTGTTGGGGAGACTATCATTTGAAGCACAAGAGCAAGGAGTTCATCATCAACACACCATTTGTTACTTCTTGGAGAGTGGTGTCTCCTAGATTGGCTAGGTGTCACTTGGGAGCCTCCGACAAGATTGTGGAGTTGAACCAAGGAGTTTGTAAGGGCAAGGAGATCGCCTACTTCATGAAGATCTACCGCTAGTGAGGCAAGTCCTTCGTGGGCGACGGCCATGGTGGGATAGACAAGGTTGCTTCTTCGTGGATCCTTCGTGGGTGGAGCCCTCCGTGGACTCGCAAGAACTGCTACCCTTCGTGGGTTGAAGTCTCCACCAACGTGGATGTACGATAGCACCACCTATCGGAACCATGACAAAAACATCCGTGTCTCCAATTGCGTTTGAATTCTCCAAACCCTTCCCTTTACATTCTTGCAAGTTGCATGCTTTATTTCCGCTGCTCATATACTCTTTGGATGCTTGCTTGTTATGTATTGTGAATGTTGAAATTGTGCCTAAACTCCACTTAAACCTAAAGAGATTAAAAACTGCAACTTTGGTACTTAGTGGTCTAATCACCCCCCCCCCCTCTAGACACCTCTTATCAAGATCCTACATGGAGGAACACGTGTCACTTTGTTCCCTATTTTTCTTTTATTTTTGGTTTGACCGTGTAGCTAGGAGGGAGTGTAACTAGACGTTTTGATTTCAGATTTGCTAAATCTAATCTAGATAAGTTTTAGCTCATCTAAATCTATAATTGTTTGATTTGTTTGGTTTAATGTTCGCACAAACTTGATCATGCACGTCTGTGTCAGCTTGTTCTTTTTGTCGCCCGTCCGATAAGTTTTAGCTCATCTAAATCTATAATTGTTTGATTTGTTTGTTTTAATGTTCGCACAAACTTGATCATGCACGTCCGTGTCAGCTTGTTATTTTTGTCGCCCATCCTCTTGTTCCGTTTTGTTTTGTGTGTCATGTTCTCGCATTTATTTTCACATGAACCTATATATGTTGGTGTTTGGGGGGCTCGACTATGAAGCTTATTCCCCATCTTCTCACTGTCCGATCTTTGACCCCGGTTATTTTGCCTATGTTTTATTTTTTCATCCCGCTTATAGGTCCACCATTGACATACAACCCGCATGTAGTTTGTTTCATCCTAGTTACAAGTCGACCATTGACTTGCAACCGGGCCTGTAGTTCGTAGTTGTCCCAGGTGCAAGTCTACCATCGACTCGCAACTTGAGCATGTGTTTTTGTTTTTCATCCCAGTTGCAGGTCTACCATTGACACGCAACTTGACATGTAGTTTGTCTCATCCTAGTTGCAAGTCGACCCTTGACTCGCAACTGGGCTCGTAATTGTCAGACTTGCAAGCCCACTCACGACCCACAATTTGAGCATGTGTTTTTGTTTTTCATCCCAGTTGCTAGTCTACCCTTGACTCTCAATTGGGCCCATAGCTAGTTTTATCACAGTTGCAAGTCAATCCTTGGCTTGCAACTGGCTCGTAGTTTGGTAGTTGTCCCAGGTGCAAGTCCCCCTAGACTCACAACTGGATTTGTTGTTGTCCAAGTTGCAAGCCCTTCCTCTACTCACAACTAGAACATGTGTTTTGTTTTTCATCCCAGTTGCAAGTCTACCTTTTGATTGCAACTGGCTCATAGCTTGTTTCGTCGAAGTTGCAGTCATCCCTTAACTCGCAACTAGGCTCATAGTTTCAGAAGTTGTCTCGGTTGCATGTCCACCCTAAACTCGCAATTAGGCTCGTGAGTCGCCCTGACGTGCAAGCCCACCCTCCGAGTTGCAAGCCAACCTTTTGACCCAAGAATCGGGCCTGTGTTTTTGTCTTTCATCTCATTTGCAAGTCCACCATTGACTCGCAACTTGGAATGTAGTTTGTTTCGTCCTAGTTGCAAGTCGGCCCTTGACTCGCAACTGGACTTGTAGTTTTGTAGTTGTCTCAATTACAAGTCCACCTTTGACTCGCAACTGGGCTCATAGTTCTCTGAATTGCAAGCTCACCCGCGATTTGCAACTAGGCACCTGTTTTGTTTTCATCCCAGTTACAAGTCCAGCCTTGACTCACAACTGGGACCGTAGTTTGTTTCATTCTATTTGCAAGTTGACTCTTGACCCACAACTGGGTGATTTGTTTCATAGATGTCTTAATTGCAAGTCCATCCTAGACTCGCAACTGGGATCATAGTTTGTTGTTGTCCTAGTTGCAAGTCCACCATCGACTTGCAACTAGTCCCATAGTCTGTTGATGTCCCAGTTGCAAGTCTACGCTCGACTCGCAACTGGGGTGCGCTTGTTTTTCATCTCAATTGCAAGTCCAACCTCTCAACTCGCAACTCGTATCATAGTTTTATATACTAGTCTCAGGTATAAGTGCACCCTCGACTCGTAACTAGGCCCGTATTTTTTTATCCCAGTTGCAAGCCCACCCTTGACTCGCAACTGGCCCTTTGTTTTTGTCTTTCATCCTAGTTGCAAGTCCATCCTTGACTCACAAGTAAGATCGTAGTTTGTTTTATCCCAGTTGCAAGTGGACCCTTGACTCGCAACTGGTCTCATAGTTTGTAGTTGCCCTAGTTGTAAGTCCATTCTCAACTCATAACTGGCATTTTTTGTCTCCAGTTCTAAGTCCACCCTCAACTTGCCACTTGCCTCGATGTTTCTTTTAAATCGTAACCGGGCCTTACTTTTTTTGCATCAGTTGGAAGTTCATCCTCAAGTTGCTACCGAGTCTCACTTTTTCCGTGTCAATTGTAAGTCCACCATGTCTCACAACTAATGTTTTTGGCCCGGTTGCAGGTCCACCATTGATTCGTAACTCGTCTCGTAGTTTGTTGTATCCTAGTTGCAAGTCGACCCTTGACTCGCAACTAGGCTCGTAATTTTGTAGTTGTTCCAGTTGCAAGTCCATCTCTGACTCGCAATTGGGCTCGTAGTTGTCCACCCTCGACTCGCAACTAGTTCATGTGTTTTGTTTATCATCCCATTTGCAAGTCCATCCTTGACACACAACTCGACCCATAACTTGTTTCATCCTAGTTGCAAGTCGACCATTGAGTCGCAACTAGGTTCATAGTTTCTTAGTTGTCCTAGTTAAAAGTCCACATTTTACTCGCAACTAAACTTATAGTTGTCTGAGTTGCAAGCCACCCCTCGACCCGCAACTGGAGCCTGTATTTTTGTCCCAGTTGCAAGCTCACCCTCGACTCACAACTGGGTCGGTAGTATGTTTTTATCTCAGTTGCAAGTCCACACTCGACTCGCAATTATGCCCATAGTTTTATGTTGTCCCAGTTGCAAGTCCACCCTTGACTCACAACCTGGCTCGTAGTTTTGTAGTTGTCCCAGTTGCAAGTCCATCATCGACTAGCAACCGGCTCGTAGTTGTCCGAGTTGCATGTCCACTGTCGGTGTCAAAACCGGCGGATCTCGGGTAGGGGGTCCCGAACTGCGTCTAGGCGGATGGTAATAGGAGACAAGGGACACGATGTTTTTACCCAGGTTCGGGCCCTCTCGATGGAGGTAAAACCCTACTCCTGCTTGATTAATATTGATGATATGGGTAGTACAAGAGTAGATCTACCACGAGATCAGAGAGGATAAACCCTAGAAGCTAGCCTATGGTATGATTGTTGTTCGTCCTACGGACTAAAACCCTCCGGTTTATATAGACATCAAAGAGGGTTAGGGTTCCACAGAGTCGGTTACAATGGTAGGAGATCTACATATCCGTATCGCCAAGCTTGCCTTCCACGCCAAGGAAAGTCCCATCCGGACACGGGACGAAGTCTTCAATCTTGTATCTTCATAGTCCAGGAGTCCGGCCAAAGGTGATAGTTCGGCTATCCGGACACCCCATAATCCGGGACTCCCTCAGTAGCCCCTGAACCAGGCTTCAATGACGACGAGTCCGGCGCGCAGATTGTCTTCGGCATTGCAAGGCGGGTTCCTCCTCTGAATACTTCATAGAAGATTTTGAAGACAAGGATATTGTCCGGCTCTGCAAAATAAGTTCCACATAGCACCATAGAGAGAATAATATTTACACAAATTCAATCTGCTGACGTATTCCGCAGCGTGACATCACTCCACGGCCAAGCCTTTATTCGAATCGTTTTTACTGTCCCACCTCAGCGCGTTTAGCGAGGCGGTTTCCTTGGCACGTCTTGTCAAAGCAGAGATCGTATCTCCTTATTCTGGGATTCTCATTAATACGGGCGTGGGTAACCCAGTCGTGCCCGTTGGCACGTCTCCTCTATCGAAGGCGATTCCCGAACGGTCACGGGGAAGGCTCTTGGTATTGAACCTCTTTATAAAGAGACCAAGGCTCCACTCCTTTCTTTCAATCTCAATCGAATCCGCCCCTCGCCTCGAGTTCCAACACCCAAAGCTCCAGATTCAGGCGCTTCGGACCTGCGACGATGTCCGGCTCTGACCTGCAAGGCCGGTGGATGCCTTCCTCCGTTACGGAAGAAGACATCCTAAAGCTAAGAGATGCCAGGTATCTAACCGGCGAAATTTCGCATAGGCTGCCTACCCAAGGGCAGGTTATTCTCACTCCCAAGCCCGGTGAAAGCATGGTGTTCGCGTCTCACTTCCTTCGGGGGCTAGGCTTCCCGACGGACCCCTTCGTGAGGGGGCTCATGTTTTATTATGGGCTGGAATTTCACGACTTGGATCCGGAGTCCATCCTCCACATCTCATCGTTCATTATCGTATGCGAAGCCTTCCTACGCATTACCCCTCACTTCGGATTGTTGCTCAAGACCTTCAAAGTGGAGCCGAAGATGATCAAGGGGCAACAGGCAGAGTGCGGAGGGGCTGTTATAAGCAAGAATGCTGACGCTCCATGGCCCGAGGGCTCTTTTCAAGAGGAGCTCAGCCTATGGCAACAAGAGTGGTTTTATATCACAGCTCCCAGGGGCACCAAATGGGTGGCGCCACCTGCCTTTCGCTCGGGTCCTCCACCGCGGCTGGCGTCATGGGTCAATAAAGGGCTTGACTGGGGGCCGTCCAAGGACGTGCCCTTGTCGCAGGGTCGTATTCGAGACCTCCTAGAGAGAGAGAGAGAGATCAATCTGGTCGTAGTAGCGCAGGTCATGCTGATTCAACGCACCCTGCCCTGCAAACGTCGCTCCCTCCGCCTGTGGGAGTTCAATCCGGAGGGACCACGAGCTCTCCAACATTTTATGGGCACAACGCCCGTGGAGATGTACAAACTGTTCTTCGGATCACAAGCAATGTGTCCGGACTTGACCGAGGACGCAGATCTGAGCTGCAATCGCCCGGATACTCAAGTAAGTAGTCCTGTACCCGGACACGCTATCCGTATATTTGTCATAAAATTGCCTTTAAAAGAGTTGTCCCTTAAACAGGAGTGGATAGCGAAAGCAAAACTGATCAGGTGTCCGGCTCCCCTCCCTGAGACCACGCCGGATCCTGTGTTAACCAAGTTGCTGGAGGTTGCGCCTTTGGAAGAAGGCGAAGGGGGGAACAAGGAAGCTACCGCCTCCGCGAAGGGGGCTGTCAAGAAAGGAGGTATCGAGAATCCCTCCATCCAGGGGAAGAAGAGGACCGCCTCTGAAGATCCGGAGACCAAGGCCTCAAAGCGGGGGAAGAAATCTTCGCCAGAGGGTCCTGCGCCGGGAGATGCCCCGGCCGCACTATTTCCCCAAGGAGATCAGCCCTCCAGCGAGCCGTAAGTAGAGAGGGGAGTTTTAAAATAAGAGACATCCCTGTTTTATTTATGAAGATAACCGAAATTTTACCTTGTAGTTTGGATCTCAGCCCTTCTCAGCAGAGCTCATCTTCAGGAGATCTTCGTCCGGAGATGATGGAGAGCGGAACGCCTCCCCCTGCCGTACCGCCTAGCGAAGCGGACGATCCTGAGGTGTCGTCGCGGAGGGTTTCTCCGAATCCGGCAGGGGCGGAGGGCAGTCGTAGGGCCTCCCAAAGCCCTCCGTGTCCGGCCTTCGAAAAAGGCCATCAGACGAGTCCGGCACCGCCTGGTGCACGGTCGGAGGAGCTGAAGGATCTGCTCGGGCGAGCGTCTATCTCAGAAGATCACCGTGCGTTAATGGGTACGGTGATTGAAAGGATTTCATCCGCTGAGAGCGGATTGCACGAAGCCGTCAGAAGTTTACTGACAGGTTTTGAGGTATGCAAAATGATGTACCTTCTGACAGTTCCGCATATAAAATGCGCCCTGTGTAGATAGTAGCCCCTGAGGCTCGGTGCGTTGTCAAAAATGACGGCGCGTCGAGGATCATAATCCTAGGTATAATATGTCGCCCTTCCTATGTAGGTGGCGAAGTGTCCGTTGTCTAGCCGGACTGATGAATTTGCCGAACTAAAGCGGCAACTTGACGTGGCGGATGCCGACATCGCGCTTGTTAATAAGCGGGTTGACGAGTCACAAGGTATGCAGTTTCTCCGCGGACACCTGGTAAGGGAGCTTGATGCCCGTTCCTTACAACATGTATGCTTGATGCAGAAGGTGTCGCTGCTATGGAGAACCTTCGGGCGGAGCTCGCCCGAGCCAAGGAGCAGGCCAGAAAAAGTGATGCGGCTGCCTTAAAGGCGTCAAGAGCTAAAAAGCCGAACAGGCTGCTCATCGCCGAAGCAAGAAGGAAATGGCCGAGATGGCCTTGAAGTTGAAGAATGCTACCGACCGCTGCGAGCTTCTTGAAAAAGAAGGTCGAGCGAGCAAGAGGATTCAAGAAGGCCACTACCGAGGCCAAGGATGCTCGCTCTGCGATGAGAGCTATGAAGGAGGAGCTACGTCAGGCCGGAGATATCGCGGCTGGAAAGCCCTTTCTGCTGCGGAGGAAGTTCGTGGATCCTAAATATGCTCAGTTGGACCGGCTGTGGAGTGCGGCGGATGCTTATCTGGACTTGGCGGCGAAAATACGGACGCCGTCAACACTTCCGAGATCAAAAGGATCACGAAATGGAAAAGCTTTTTTGGTCGCAGTTCCATAATCCCGAGCGCCTACTTCCATTAACCGATAGTTTGGCCGGATGGGCGGTGCTGAATAGGTTGTCCGGACTTGCCATGAAGGATGTCGTGAGTCTTTTGTGGCCGAAAAGGCCCGAGCCGAAAAGTTATTTTGGCTTGGTGCAGCAGTTCCTTGGTGCGGTGCCGCATATCAATGCAATGAGGCGGTCGGCATGCATAGAGGGTGCGCGGATGGCTCTTGCCCCTGTCAAGACATACTGGGCGGAGATGAAGGCCACCGATGTTGCATCCCAAGATTCGGATGGAAGCCGAGTGCTGTCGAGCACTATTTTCGTGAAGTTCTCCGAGCGCTCGCTTAATAGAGACGCATGGCTCAAGGATATTATGTTTGAATAACATGTATTATTGTGAAACAATGTTTCGATGGAATATAAAAGCTTTTTATACTTGTGCCTTCAAGAATTAAAATACCTCCTGTGCGGCCGTTAATGTATATGTGTATATAACCTGAAAGATGGCAGTCTTCGGCTTCAGCCCCCACGCATATAATGCGGGGGTGTTTGCAAACGGCACATTTTCACACTTGATCCAACGTCTTGGTCCTATAAGGAGGTGATAGCGCATCAAACTAGGCAACCGGACTATAATGCTTTATCACTTTCACTTAGCCATAGGAGTTTGACAGTGGGGCTACTATATAGCCCCTAGGGGCACCGCGCTCACCCGAATTCGGGGTGCGTATATGCCTGACCGGGAAATGGCCCTTCGTTAATGCGGAGGAATTCTAAAGATTCCGGCGGGTCATCAAGTGGTTGACCAGTCTCACGCTATATCATGACAGTCAGTTTTCGGCTTTCTCTACTGAGGTGCTCGCTTTGGGCGAACAGGGCACAATCACAGTAGTTCTCCTAGTGCCGCATTAGCCGATAGAGCGGAACGTAAGGCAGCAAAACACAGGAGCCGGGCAAACCCAACATTTGACCAAAGACATGATTCGGAGATGATGCATATAAGGCCTAACTCGAGACGCCGAACACTCCCTAGGTATTCGGTCTTTATGAAAACGGGCCGAACAACACCCTTGGTAATAAGCCCCTGGTGTCCAGGTACGCGCAAAATTCTGACGTGGCCCATGCCAAAACGCCAGCCTCCTCCTCGGTTATAGCAAGAAACCGTGGGATGTGTATCAACAAGAGACGGTAAAAAAGGTTTACGCAGGGTCTTAATCTGAAAAGAATCCTTGCAACGGGTCCCTACTACACATCTGCGCCTATGTCTCCGTTGTGCCGTATCCTGGACGGGTGTAGCACGGTGTTCATCCGTAAAAGAGAGGAACTTAGTTGAAAAAGATCGTGCGAAAATGTACGTTATATTAAATAAACAAATTACGATTCAAAAAATGAATAAAATTGAGCTTTATTGTCTCTTGTTGTACATGCGCGGAGCCCCTTGTGCGGGGGTATGCGGCTAGTAAGCCCTTGTATGTTTACACCGGACTCGTCTAACCGTGTCCGGGGTCTGAACGACCTGTTTAGGTGCTTTGATTAGCCGGTTTAGTGTGTGGCTGTCAAGGCAGTCACACAATCTTCCGCGATTGAGGGACACTCGATATTTCCCTTTAAGGAGATGATGCCTCGCGGACCAGGCATTTTAAGTGTAAGGGATGCGTAATGCGGTATTGCGTTAAAGCGGGCGAAAGCTTCGCCCAAAGAGTGCTTGGTAGCTACTTGTAAATGGGGCGAGGTGGAAGGTTAACTTTTCGGGCGGAAGTTGTTGGGTGAGCCGAACACAACCTCTAGCAGTAGAGAGCCCGTACAATGGGCATATGGGCCTGGCATTACCCCTTGAAAGGAAGTGTTGCTATGGCGAATTTTGGTTGGGTCTATCCCCATTTTGCGGATTGTGTCCTGATATAATAGGTTTAGGTCACTGCCGCCGTCCATTAGGACTTGTGTAAATTGGAGTCCGCCAATTATCGGATCTAATGTCAAGGCAGTCCAACCTGCATTCCGGATACTTCTAGAGTAATCCTGATGGTCGAAGGTGATTGGTTTTAACAACCAGTGGCGGGACTCCTCTGGGATAGGCCGTATGGCGCGTATCTCTATGGGCGCCGCTCTGTTTTTCCCTTTTGTCACGTGAAGTGAGTTTACTGTTTTGACTTCTTGTGGGAAATTCTTTTGTTTTCCGGTGCTCTGCTTGTGGGGTTCGTCATCGTCCTCGCTTGGTGTGTCGAGCCCCTTGTGTTTGACGTTGAGTTTGCCGGATTGCTTGAAGACCCAACAATCTGTGGGTATGGTTTGCGTGCTTCCCGGAGTACTGTGGATTTGGCATATCTTGTCCAAGATTTTGTTTAAGTTAGATAGCTCGTCCTGTTATCCTTAGGGGGCAGTTTTTATGATTCTGCCGAGAGCTTTTGAATCCGGCGTTATTCGCCTTGCTCTTCGGCTGTTTCCCTTGGTCCGCTACCGTCCTTGCGTGTCGCGGTTTCCGCTTTCCATCCCTGACTTCGGATGTACTTGGGTCGCTGGTACTGCATCTTGCCAGCCAACTATCCTCTCCCGCGCAAAAGCGGGTCATGAGGCTTGTTAATGCAGCCATTGTTCTTGGCTTTTCTTGGCCGAGGTGTCTGGCGAGCCATTCGTCTCGGACGTTGTGTTTGAAAGCTGCTAAGGCTTCGGCGTCCGGACAATCGACTATTTGGTTCTTTTAGTAAGGAATATGTTCCAGAATTTTCGGCTGACTCTCCGGTTGTTGAGTTATGTGACTTAAATCGTCAGATCCGGAGGTCGGACATAGGTCCCTTGAAAATTTGCCCGAAACGCATCGTCGAGCTCTTCCCAACTTCCAATGGTGTTTTCGGGGAGGCTTTTAAGCCAATGCCGGGCTGGCCCTTTGAGCTTGAGGGGTAAGTATTTTATGGCGTGGAGGCCATCTCCTCTAGCCATGTGTATGTGGAGGATCTAATCCTCAATCCAGACTCCAGGGTCTGTTGCTCCGTCGTATGCCTCTATGTTTACGGGCTTGAATCACTGAAATTCATAATCCAAAGACCTCATCGGTGAAACATAGGGGTGTGCGGCACCCCTATATTTAGGTGTACCGTGATGTTCGGATACTTGATGTGTTGCATTGCTTACTAGAGCTTGCTTTCGGATACTTGATGTGTTGCATTGCTTACTAGAGCTTGCTTTCTTGGCCCGTAGATAGATCTAACTGGGCCATCTTTTTGATGCGAATCCTTGTGCGGATCGCATGCTGGCTTGTGTGCGGCACCGTTTGCCGCTCTATGTTTGCCATGGGGTCTTCTCTCCGACCGGGTGGCCTCCTTGTTCTTTGATTGTGGGGGCTCTACGGCCTCCTCATCAAATTCGGGCAGTAGTTTTCGCTTCGGGTAGCTCTTTGTTCGGCGGTCGTCAGCCAGTATTTGTCATGTGTTGAGTACTTTGCTCCATCTGATTCTGAGTGCACCTTCCGCTGTTTTGAGCTTCTGCTTCTGCTTTTTCAGGCTACGCGCAGTGGCGACGAGCCTTTTGTGGAGGTCTTCTGCTCCAGAAACTTGTCCGGCGTGAGATCGTCCGGACTGTTATCTTCGCCGGGGATGGATTGTTTATCCAGGTTGTCCTGTTCGGACGGTTGCTCGCTAGCATGTCCGTCATCCACTGGTTCGCCCTGCTCTATTGCTGGGTCTGTATGGCTGCTGTCTTTGTCGAGGCGGGACTTTGAGCGGCACTTACGTCGCCATTTTGACTGCTTTTCGAGGGAATGATCCCTCGTGGCATCCCGGTTTTCCTCTTCGTCGCTTCCTTTAGGTGTGTCCACCATGTATACATCGTGAGATGAGGTGGCTGTCCAGTGCCCTATAGGTGCTGCTTCATGTTTATCTCCTACATCGTCGTCCATACCGTCGATGTCTTCGGAGTCGAAGTCGAGCACGTCGTTTAAAGTTTCGACAGTGGCTACGAAGTGGGTGGTGGGTGGGCGTGGAATTTCTTCGTCGTCCGCATCCCAACCTTGCTGATCATAGTCTGGCCAGGGCTCTCCTGATAAAGAGAGAGACTTTAATGAATTCAGGATGTCGCCAAGGGGCGAGTGCTAAAAGATGTCCGCGGCGGTGAACTACATGATCGGCGCCCAATCGAATTCGATTGGCAGGGGCGCGGAAGGTTCGGAGTCCGGAGAGGAGTCCGGCACCTTGGAGTCACAAGCTTCGCGAAGGACGAGGTTGGTGTTCGGCTCAATCGCCGTAAAGATCGCAGCCCCCGAGGCGGTGTCCAGCCACCCGTCCTCGATCGGTGCAGTCGGCTCCGAGCTAAGGGTCGGAGCGGACATTGGTGCGGCCTCCAAGGCACTGTCCGGCGGCAGAGCTAGATCATGCCCATCGTGACAGTGCGGCGTGCTTGGCTGTGGCTAGAACCCGTCGAAGATCAAGTCTCCGCGGACGTCAGCCGTGTAGTTCAAACTTCCAAATCTGACCTGATGGCCAGGGGCGTAGCTTTCAATCTGCTCCAGATGGCCAAGTGAATTGGCCCGCAGTGCAAAGACGCCGAATACGAAGATCTGTTCGGGGAGAAAAGTCTCACCCTGGACCGCATCGTTGTTGAGGATCGGAGGAGCCATCGGGCCTAAAGATGACAACACAGAGGAACTCTCAATGAAAGCACCAATGTCGGTGTCAAAACTGGCAGATCTCGGGTAGGGGGTCCCGAATTGTGCGTCTAGGCGGATGGTAACAGGAGACAAGGGACACGATGTTTTTACCCAGGTTCGGGCCCTCTCGATGGAGGTAAAACCCTACTCCTGCTTGATTAATATTGATGATATGGGTAGTACAAGAGTAGATCTACCACGAGATCAGAGAGGCTAAACCCTAGAAGCTAGCCTATGGTATGATTGTTGTTTGTCCTACGGACTAAAACCCTCTGGTTTATATAGACACCGAAGAGGGTTAGGGTTACACAGAGTCGGTTACAATGATAGGAGATCTACATATCCGTATCTCCAAGCTTGCCTTCCACGCCAAGGAAAGTCCCATCCGGACACGGGACGAAGTCTTCAATCTTGTATCTTCATAGTCCAGGAGTCCGGCCAAAGCTGATAGTTCGGCTATCCAGACACCCCCTAATCCGGGACTCCCTCATCCACCCTCGACTCGCAACTAGTGCATGTGTTTTGGTTTTATCCCAGTTGCAAGTCCACCCTTGACTTGCACCTGGACCCATATAACTTGTTTCATCCCAATTGCAAGTTGACCCTTGAGTCGCAACTAGGCTCATAGTTTCTTAGTTGTCCTAGTTGCAAGTCCACACTTGACACGAAACTGAACTCATAGTTGTCTGAGTTGTAAGCCACCCCTCGACTCGCAAATGGAGCATGTGTTTTGTCCTAGTTGCAAGCTCATCCTCGACTCACAACTGGGTCGGTAGTACGTTTTTCATCTCAGTTTCAAGTCCACACTCCACTTGGAACTGTGCCCATAGTTTTTATGTTGTCCTAGTTACAAGTCCACCCTCAACTCGGACCTAGGTTCATTGTTGTTTTTCCTTAGTTGTAAGTCCACCCTCGACTCACAACAAGGCCCATAGTTTTTTCTTTTTTTTATGTCAGCTACAAGCCCATCATAGTCATACTACTGCCCTGTAGTTGTGTTTTTTGTCCTAGTTGCAAGTCCACACCCCATCTCCGCAACCTGCCATGTTGGTGATGTGTCCCACTTGCAAGTCCATCATCGACCAATAACTGGCCCCATAGTTATTTTCATCCTAGTTGCAAGACTAGCCTCGACCCGCAGCTGGACCATGTAGTTGTTTTTGTCTTAGTTGCAAGTCCACCGTCGACTCAAGAATCGGGCATGTAATTGTGTTTCATTAGTTGCAATCTCACCCTCGACTCAAGAATCGGGCTCATAGTTGTTTACGTCCTAGTTGCCAGTCCACCCTCGACACGCAACTGAGCTCATAGTTGTTTCAGTTACAAGTGCACCCTCGACTCGTAACTAGGCCCATATTTTTTTATCCTAGTTGCAAGCCCACCCTTGACTCGCAACTGGGCCTGTGTTTTTGTCTTTCATCCTAGTTGCAAGTCCATCCTTGACTCGAAATTATGATCGTAGTTTGTTTTATCCCAGTTGCAAGTCGACCCTTGACTCGCAACTGGTCTCATAGTTTGTAGTTGTCCCAGTTGTAAGTCCATCGTCAACTCACAACTGGCATTTTTTTGTCTCCAGTTGTAAGTCCACCCTCGATTTGCCACTGGCCTCGATGTTTCTTTTGAATCGTAACTGGGCCTTACTTTTTTTGCATTAGTTGCAAGTTCATCCTGAACTAGCTACCGAGTCTCACTTTTTTCGTGTCAAATGTAAGTCCACCATGTCTCACAACTAAGGGTTGACTTTTTTGCCCTGGTTGCAGGTCCACCATTGATTCATAACTCGTCTCGTAGTTTGTTTTATCCTCGTTGCAAGTCGACCCTTGACTATCAGCTAGGCTCGTAATTTTGTAGTTGTTCCAGTTGCAAGTCCATCGTCGACGCGCAACTAGGCTCGTAGTTTTCCATCCTCGACTCGCAACTAGTTTATGTGTTTTGTTTTTCATCCCAGATGCAAGTCCATCCTTGACACACAACTGGACACATAACTTGTTTCATCCTAGTTGCAAGTCGACCATTGAGTCGCAACTGGGTTCGTAGTTTCTTAGTTGTCCTAGTTAAAAGTGCACATTTGACTCACAACTAAACTTATAGTTGTCTGAGTTGCAAGCCACCCCTCGACTATAAATGGAGCACGTATTTTTGTCCCGATTGCAAGCTCACCCTTGACTCACAACCGGTCGGTAGTATGTTTTTATCACAGTTGCAAGTCCACACTCAACTCACAATTATGCCCATAGTTTTTATGTTGTCCTAGTTGCAAGTCTGCCCTTGACTCACAACTGGGCTCGTAGTTTCATAGTTGTCCCAGTTGCAAGTCCATCATCGACTAGCGACCGGCTCGTAGTTGTCCGAGTTGCATGCCCACCCTCGACTCACAACTAGTGCTTCTTTTTATCCCAGCTTGCAAGTCCACCCTTGACTTGCAATCACCCATATAATTTGTTTCTTCCAGTTGCCGATTGACCCTTGAGTCGCAACTAGGCTCATAGTTTCAGAAGTTGTCCCAGATTGCAAGTGCACACTTGACACGAAACTGAACTCATAGTTGTCTGAGTTGCAAGCCACCCATCGACTCGCAACTGGAGCCTGTGTTTTGTCCTAGTTGCAAGCTCACCCTCGACTCACAACTGGGCCGGTAGTATGTTTTTCATCTCAGTTGCAATTCCACACTCAACTCGGAACTGCGCCCGTAGTTTTTATGTTGTCCCAGTTACAAGTCCACCCTCAACTCGCACCTAGGTTCGTTGTTGTTTTTCCCTAGTTGTAAGTCCACGCTCGACTCACAACAAGGCCCATAGTTTTTTCTTTGTTTTGTGTCAACTACAAGCCCATCATAGTCATACTACTGCCCCTGTAGTTGTGTTTTTTGTCCCAGTTGCAAGTGCACACCCCAACTTTGCAACCTGCCCTGTTGGTGTTGTGTCCCACTTGCAAGCCCATCATCGACCAAAAACCGGCCCCATAGTTATTTTCATCCTAGTTGCAAGACTAGCCTCGACCCGCAGCCCGGCCACGTAGTTGTTTTTGTCTCAGTTGCAAGTCCACCGTCGACTCGCAAGTGGGCATGTAGTTGTGTTTCATTAGTTGCAATCTCACCCTCGAGTCGCAATTGGGCTCATAGTTGTTTACGTCCCAGTTGCAAGTCCACACTCGACACGCAACTAAGCACATAGTTGCTTGCTGTATTTTCTTGTGCGAGTTGAAAGCCCATGCTAGTCTATCGCAATTGGGCCTCTGTGGTTGTTTTCTTCCCAAATTCAAGCCCACCCTCAATAGATCTAAATTATCATTGACTCACAACGGGTCCCCGTAGTTGTTTTTGTCCCAGTTGCAAGCCTACCCTCGACTGAATCAAGGTCCAATTTTTTGTTGTTGTTATCACAGTTGCATGCCCGTCCTTGACTCGCAACTGGGGCCCATTTTTTCTTGTTGTTATCACAGTTGCATGTCCCCACTCAACTCGCAACTTCCTCTTTTTTTTATTTTCCCTTTGTTTTCAACTTTTTTCAGATGCATGAACTTTTTCCAAATTTGTTTTTTAATTCATGAACTTTTTCCAAATTTCTTTAACCCTTTTCAAATTGTGAACTCTTTTTTCAAAAACAATATGAACATTTTTTATTTTCACTTTTTTCTTCAAATTACATCATTTGCCAAGTCGAGAACTTTTTCCAAATTCATTAATTTTTTTAGATTTTTTTAAAATTATGAACCTTTTCAAGTCATGAACTTTTAAAACAATTATGAACTTTTTAAAATTCATTATATTTTTATTTTAATGAACACTTTTCAATTATTTGTTTTTTAAGTCAGCGTTTGTTGGTCAACAGCCAATGCCTTTTAAATTCACAAATTTTCTAGATGTTCGTGAGGAAAAAAAGAGCTAGCAACGCCCGCAAAAAAAGGAGCTAGCAAGCAACCTGTAGCTACCTAGCAATGCATGTGTCACAGCCTGTAGCGACTTCCCTCCAAAAAAATAACCTGTGCGACCTAGTGACCTAGCGAAGTGTAGCAATCTAAAACGCGGCCTAGCAAAAAAAACTGTAGCAAAAAACCTTTAACAACCTAGCGGTGAACGAGGAGAGAAAACCAGTCAGAGGTGGTGCGAGCTGCCAATGGGCCACAGCCCGCGGGAAGGGCGTGAGCATCAAGCGAGTCTCCGGCGCTTCGTTAGGTCCTGAGTTCGATTCATAGGATGTGCTGAGCGTTGTAATTTTTTGTTATGCGGTCAAGCCGGCTGTGCAGCCAAGTGTTCAGAAAAGAAACAAACAAACAATAGAACGAAGCGTAAAAAAAACTAACAATAGAATGATATTTCATGGACATGCCTTGATTCCTGCTGATGTCACAATTTAGATGTGAGATATTATCTCACATCTAGATGAGATATAGATAGACCCTTCATAATTTTTTTGATTCAGACCGCAAACGATATCATCTTTTCAGCGAAAAAATTCCACAACATTACTCATGCTGCAAAAGTCCTCTCGCAACAACATCTATGTTGCATAAATTTCTTGATTCAGACCACAAACGACATCATCTTTTTAGCGAAAAAATTTATGCAACATAATTCAAGTTGCGAAAGTCCTCCCGCAACAATATCTATGTTGCAAAAAAGGTGAAGACGGAAAAAAAAAATCTGCAACACCACCATTGTTGCAGAAGTCCCTGAACCAACAAGAGGCAGGCCCTATTAATTTCCGAAGTGCTGGGTGTCCTACGTATGCACTCCATCAGGCGTGTCTCTATGGGTTAATCACTTATTAGAGATTTAATGGATTATGTTTCTGACACCCCTTCCTTGTATGCAACGGATTCTCTTCTACTATATTTGGTAGGTTGGTGTTTAAATTCGTGTCACTCGTATCCATCATCAGGCAACAACGCTATATAGAGGCCAAACTAGATTCGTAGCCACCTATTCATCACCGCGATTCGTAAGTCGTAACCCTCTCTCTCTATTGCCTTTCTGTTTTCGGAAGGTAGTTGTCGCCGACCCCGTACGTAGATCGCAAAGTAAGGATCAGCGGAGGAGATCGAAGATGGCTAGCTTCCATGTCGCCGACGCGTCGGTGTACCTGGCCATCATCGGCTGGGGCATCAACGATGTCAAGATCGCCAAGAAGGCGTGGGTTTTCCTGGGGCAGCAGTGCAAGAAGTTCAGCATCTCGCCGGTGAGCTACGAGTTCGAGGTGCACGCCATGAGCGCCGAGAAGCTGCCCTTCATACTCTCCGCCGCCTACGCCATCGGCCCCAAGATCACGGCCATCGTGGCCGAGGAGCCGGACAGGAAGGACCTTGAGACGCAGCTCCTCCTCTACGCCAAGCACACCGCGCCGCTGCACAGCTCGAGGAGCCACGTCCACGTCCAGGAGCTCGTCAAGTGGATCGTCGAGGGCGAGACCTGCGTGCTCGCCGCGGAGCTCACCATGGAGGAGATCCTCAATGACACCAAGACCTTCAAGGAGAAGGTGTTCAACAGGGTGCAGCTTGAGCTCAACCAGTTCGGCCTGGTCATCGACAACGCCAACGTGAAGCAGCTGGTGGAGGTGCCGCGGCACGAGTACTTCTCCTACCTCGGCCAGAAGACGCAGCAGGACGCGGCGGAGGCCCGGATGATGGGAGAGGTTGACGCCGAGACGGAGGGGCTAACGTGGCAGAACGCGACAAAGGTGGACGCCGAGACCAATGTCTTGTCGGTGCTGCAGCACGGCCAAGGGCTAAGGAGGAGGCCAAGGTGAAGGCTGAGGTGCAGGTGTTCGAGAACGAAAGGGCGGCGTAAATCGCCGCGGCCAAGGCTGTCGACATCCGCCAGGCAGAGCTCTAGATGGATTTGTGACTTCTTTAGAATTTCACGCATGTAATTTGCCTGTTCTTTGGCTGGTTGTTGAATATTGATGCAATAGTTGTTCTTTTTCCCTTTATTTAAGGACGCTAGGCCTCGTACCTCGTGGTCCCGCACGCCCCGCGTGACAGTCACCGCGCGTCCCGCAGTTGCCATGATCTAGACCCTCGTCCATGTTCGTTTAACTGTAGTTGCCATGTCGTTGAACTTCGGTTGCCATGTCGGACAACTACAGTTGCCATGGTTGCTCAACTGCAGTTGCCATGTATGGTCTGGTCTACTGCAGTTGCCATGATTTTAAAATTTTAGGAGTTGCCACCCACTAACACTAGGCAGTTGCCATGTGGCACTACAAAAAAGCATGGCAAAAAAACATGTTCGGGTAAAAGAGAGTGTTGCCATGTGCTCACAAGCACGCTAGAGCAGTTGCCATGTAAAGAGAAAGAGTTGCCATCTGCTTACGTGCACGCTAGGGCAGTTGCCATGTACCATGCAAATACACATGGCAACTCGGGCGAAAGAGAGTTGCCATCTGCTTACAAGCAAAGCTAGGGTAGTTGCCATGTACCCTGCAGAAACACATGGCAACTGCCAGCTTTGGGTGTGGGCGAGGAGACGGGCGTGTGGGCGAAGTGATAAACGCCCACACACCAGCCCCCTCTGCGTGCGTGAAAACTGGTGTGTGGGCGAATTGCTAAACGCCCACATACCAGCCCCCCTGTGTGGTGAAAAAGGACGTGTGGGCGACCGGATGAATGCCCACACACCAGTTTAGTCCTACGTGGCACACAAAAACTGCTAGAACGCGTCAAGATTCGTGCAGAATTGGTTGGACGAGGATCCATGCGTGTGGGCGAGTTGCCAGACGCCCACACGTGTGGGCATTAGTGTTTTCGTTTTTTTAATCAAACATTTTTAGAGCAAGTCCAACAGCTCTCTCAACTCGAAAATAATGGAAAGTTGGGGCAAGAAAAACCTCTCCAATAAACTAGCATACCCAGGCCTCTATTCCAGGCAAGGTTTTCACGCTAAGATTCAAACACTTGTATGAAAGTGACCCATGTAAATCGTCCATGTGCCGCGTGGTATTATTTTGGTATGGGGGTGTGTACAAACGCTTTGTGGATTCGGTGTTTCCTTTCAAATTTTTTGAACTGATTTGATGATGCGTTTGGTTCATTTAGCATTTTTTCACTACATGTGGGCCGGCTCATGTGGTTGTTATTCTTACGTGTTTGCTTCACCGCTGTGTATGTACGTCGCTTTCGCCCGCTGTGCTCCGTTTCTCAGGGCAGTCTGCTTTCTCTTCCCATTGTTCGCTGCATGAGAACAAAGCTCTAGAACCAATGATCAAAGCGACAACGACGGCATCATGTATATGGAAAAAGCTTCAGAAATCACGTTGTTTGAACGTCATTGCTTTTTTACCGTGTGCCACTGGCCATTCTAGCTCTACCATGCAGGTTTTGAAATTTTGCCTTCCTTTGTCTGCAGCGTTCTAGCATGGAATAGGTCATCATGTGCTACAGAGCCTATGTGTACGTGTTTGCATTGTAGGAGGTCAATTCAGGTGTTGCATGCATGCAGGCTAATTGGGTGATGCCGCGTGGTAGCCGACCGATCAATTGGAACTGATCAGGCGTCTCGCACTTGCCTCCAGAAGCAAAACGACAGGAGATATGGGCGGAGCCATGCAGCGGGATCGGTGATATGAGTGGCCAACGAGACGGTCGACCAATTGGAACTGACTAGGAGAGTTGCACTTGCCTCGAGAAGCAAAAGGACAGGAAGTATGGGCCGATCCATGCAGCGGGGCCGGAGATATGAGTGGCCAACGGTGATCGGTCGAAGCAGTGCGGCTGCGCCGCCCGGATTTCCCGCGCGGTGTTCAGGCTGTCGTTTTCACCATATAACTTATCGGTGCCGCTTTGGTCGCTCCTTCCAGAGCATGTGTGTCCCTGTCCGTCGGTGCTGATTTTTTCGTGCTTTCTAGAGTTGTCCGGCATGCTATGGGGCTATAAATATGCTGCTTTTCCCCTTGTGGTGTTGCATGTGGGTTCATTGCTCTCTTAGTGCTCGATGGTTGCTCCTTCATCCAGCCGTGATGGTTTGCGCCGTCCTGGCCGGCCTCGTGGCTTGCATGGTCTTACGGTTGGTTGTCGCGGTGGTTCGGGGCGTCGTGCTGCTTCTACTGATTCGCCGGATAGGCCTACGTTTGCTCATCGTCGTCCGTCTTGTTGGCTTGGTCGTTGCGCGCGTGGTTCGCCTTCTTCGTGTGCTAGCTCTGTGCCGTCTTCTGTTTCGGTGGATATTGCTATGCCATCTGGTGTGTCTCTTTTTTTATTGTTCGATTGGTTTTTTCTGGTTTTGTGGATTAATTGTTGCGATTTGTTGTTGCAAGCAGGTAGTCATGCTTCTGTTGCCTCTCGCAGGGAGGAGATTCGTTTGGGCAAGCGCCCTGTTGATTCTGCTCTTGGTTTGTGTTTTTGGCTCGATGAAATTTCATTTTTTTCATGTTGTTTGTTGCTACTTAATTATGTGGTTTATTTTGTATCTACAGATCTATCTTTTTGTGGGTCGGAGACGTATGGATCTGATGTTGTAGCTGGTGCTGCCTCTTTGCCTTCTATAGACTATGATACCCTGTCGCTTTTTTTTAAGTGCGTAGGTGGATATGGTGCATGTTAGCCGAATGTGTCCTCGTGGTATTGTGTGTGTGGCGCCCGTGCACGTGTGTATTTTTGTTAGTTGCACGTCGTGGTGTAGAAATTTACAAGAAAAATGATGTTTGTGTTAGTTGCACCTCGTGGTGCAGAAAGATTGAAAAAAAATACCCAACCACTGCTGCTGGGTTAGTAGCTTACAGAACGTATCCAAATCAAGCCTAATGGCAACTCGGGCGGCTGATCGAGCCCACTGACGGGCCCAGCAACAGGGTCCAACGGGGCACTGTGGAGTAATAACAGAGGAGTTCAAGATGAGGGGTGGAGGTAGCTATTTAAGCCGCTCCTCGCGCCCTCCCGCTTCCGAGGTGGGACTAAACGGTGATGCTGTCCCGCGCGGGCGATTGGAGGGGCTGTGGGCCGGCGGAAGGGAACGAGTGGCGGCGTGCCTCTGCCGGGCCGAACTGTTTGCTCTCGGCAGCCGGTCGCTGGCTTGCTGCATGGCAGCAGCGGCATACCGCATAGGCCAGTGTCGTTGGCGTACTGGCTTGCCGGCAGCATGTTAATCTGCCCTTGTTGCATGTCTTAGTGCCGATCATGGGCAACTTGATAAAGCTATAATTTTCATCTTTGATTAACAATTGCACTTACAGATTCTAATGTCAATGCAGTACATCTAAACATGAATTGCAATCAAGATTAGCTATTGGATGTTCTCTCTTTTTTAAACCTGGATAAAGATTGTGTTACCAGGAAAAAGGTAATTAGATGTCTCCCTTGCTACAGAATTATGCAAATTACTCTATTTGAGATGGCATAACACCGTTGCTGGACATGTCTCTCAACAATACTTGCATAGGATGTGTTTGGTTGATGGGCTATCCATCAATTGGCTAGGGATAGTCACTTTTTAAATGGATTGCAGGTGTTTGGTTGTCGGTTTTAGATGGGTGAGGATAGCCAGATTCCACGAATATGCCCCAAAAAACGGGATATGCGGAACCGGCGAAAAGTGGCGGATATGGGCAGCCGCCTTAGCTCTGCACGCTGTCCTCGCCTCCAATCGCCCGAAACAAATCACACGAGCATGCCCTTATCTTGTTCTCCCCAGCGGCGTCGTCCGTAGATCGAGATGTGGCGGCGGAGGCTACGGAGCGGGGCACACGGCAGCGACAATGAATCAAGGTGAGCTACCATCTCCCGCTCTCTCTCCAGAGTCCAGACTCCTCTACCCGGCCGGTGAGCTTGTGTGGTGTGCCTGCTCTGCGCCTGCTGGGTGTGCCTCGTTCGTGTGCGTGGTGTGCGCCTGCCTGATGTGCCATGTTCGTGTGCGTGCTGTTTGCTGACCGGGTGCTGTGTACGTGTGCCGGCTAGCTGTACTAGTGCTAATTATCTTTCTCATTTGATTGTAAGGCGCATAACATGTTATTCTTGTTTGATAGCAGGTGCAGAGAGGTCTGACCACGATCAAGAGCTGAGGCGGGGCTGGACTGAATTTCTCTCTCTGCTAATTCTCTCTCTCCTCTGTGTTAATTATCTCTCTATGTTAATCCTGTCTACAGAAACAATTCCAGAACATTAATGCAAGCGACGGGTTCAGTGGGCATGCGTGACTGTATCCTATTACCGTGTCTAATCTGTCTAAAAGTGTCTGTTAAGAACTAGCTGTATAATCCGCGATTAAAATATCTCCAGTAGTTCATAGCAGTAGAATGTGCATCTTCAAAGGGTAATATCACCACCTCATGGGAAAGAGGTCATCTCAACAATCTATCCATCTCTTATCCTTCCAACCAAACATAAGGTTGGCTATCTATAGCCATTTCTCATCCTTTCAACCAAACATAAAAATTGACTATCCCTATCCAGTTGGTTGGGGATACTCACAACCAGTTAAATCAATCCCGCAAACCAAACGCACCCATAGGTGACCACCACGGCCAGGAGCGCCAAAAGGCCGTAATGAAATAGAGCTTTCCTTCGACGGTTTCTGAAGAAGCTCTCAAACTGAAGCCCTGCTACCGTCGACTGTGCAAATAAACGCTCAAAAAAACAGGTTCACAATACAAACTAAGATCTTGGAAGACATATGCGATGATTTTTCAAACATTATACCATTGCGTATGCATGCCCTCAAACCAGATCATATGCAAGAATTTGCAAAGACTCTACACCACTTCATCACAGGCACCAATAATCCTGAGACCGCCAAAAAAAAGGCATCAATCCTGCCGGAGGCCGCACTAGAATGATCTAAGATAGAAGTGAGCGTACCGTGTTTGTTTGAACTTAATAGAAAAGTACCAGCATATACTCCCTGTTTCTTGATATACAACTTTTTTAGCTTCTCTTTTTGTGATTGCAATCGCACGTACGTAGCTCTTTTGTTTTAAATTGATTTTCACTGTAAACAATAAAAACAACATGTGTAGACACGATGTATAAACGGGGCGCGGCGTGCTGCCGCGCGGGCATGGCTAGTTATCTTTAGAGGATCCCGTAAAAAGGATATTTTCTTCCCACTGATTTACGAAAAGATAGTCTTTCCTTTTTTGTGACAGAATTGCAACCGCCTAAAACTTCTGTGTGCAGTATGTCGGAACGGCGCCGCTCCATCGGAATTTCGATGGAAAGCCGTTGTTGCCCGCGCAAACGCCATCGCCCGCACCGGCCACTGCCCGATGCTGCCTCGCCCGCGGCACCCAACGTCGCCGCCGCCACACCCGGCACCACCCGCGCAGCCCATGGCCGCCACGCCCTCCGCCGTATCGCCCGCACCACCCACGATCGTCGCCCGCGCCTACCATAGCCGCCGCGCTGCTGCCGCTCTCCTGCCACCCACTGCCGCCATGCCGCCGCCGCTTGATGCCAACACCCACAGCCGCCGTCTGCGCCCGCTGCCATGCCACCGCCCTCACTGGCAGCCACTGCACGGCCAACTGGTGTCACTGACTAGCGGTTCCTACTAATTATTTACTTTTTTGTTTAACTAAAAATAAAATAAAAAGGACGCCGATAACTACCACACATGTGGCACAATGGATAACTGATCACACGAGTCGTGTTGTCGTACCCAAGAGACAGCCCACACACCCCTGTGTGGGCGAACATTAAAACTGCCTACACGTATGGCAAGAGGAGCACTCTACCACAAACCCTGTGTTTTTCTCTGTGACAAATAAAAGCCCAGATTTTGCCCAGCTACTAAAAAATGCCATCAGCTTTGAAAATAGCAGAAAATTTGTCATTCGAGTTTGAGCAAACTATTTGCCACTATATTGTGTTTTAACAATGGCAAAAGTTTATAAACATGTATTTAATTCCCCAATGAAAATATGACAAATCTGCCATGAGAAAAAAAAATCAACGTGAAAACAGCACAAAAAGTTGAAAAATTCATGTGAAAAAAACACAAAAATTTGATAGGACAAATAAAAGATAAAAATGCAATTGCATTTTGAATTAAAATTGCCGTGTTTTGAAGGAGAATTTTGTTGTGTGTGAGAAAAAACACAAAAAGTTGAAAGAGATTTGCCATGGCAAATTTGTATCAAGAATTGCCGTGTTTTGTATGATGAATTTATCGTGTGTGGAAAAACACAAAAATTTGGAAATTCAAGTATGACGAGAAACTTATCATGGCAGATTCGTATCTAGATTTGTCGTGTTTTGTATGATGAATTTACCGTGTGTGAGAAAAACAAAAAAATGAAAATCAGATATGAACAAGAAAATTGCCATGGCAGATTCATATTGAAACTTGTCATGGCAGAAAAATTCATTTAACTAAAGTGCCATGATTTGGAAACTAAATTTGCCATGAATAGTAAACTAAATTTGCCATGATTTGCAAACTAAATTTGCCATGGACCAATAAACTAAAATTTGCCATAATCAATAAACCAAATTTGTATCAAAACTTGGCATGACAGATTTGTATCAAGAATTGCCATATTTTGGTATGATGAATTTGTCGTGTGTGTAAAAAACACAAAAAGTTGAATATCCAAAAATATGAACGAGAAAATTGCTATGGCAGATTCGTATCAAAACTTGCCATGTCAATTCATATTAAGAACTTCCGTGTATTTGTATGATGAATTTGCCGTGTGTGAGAAAACACAAAAAGTTAAAAATCAAGTATGAACAAGAAAAATGCCATGGCGGATTCGTATCAAAACTTGCCACGACGAAATTCACGTAAACAAAATTTGCCATGATTTGAAAAATAAATTTGCCATGACTAGTAAACTAAATTTGCCACTATCAACAAACTAAACTTGTCATGGTTAAGTAAGAAACAAAAGCATGAAGATTGTCGTGGGCGTGTTAAAAACGACCCAAACAACTTGCCATGGCAACTACCGAAAAAACTTGACATGGCAACTACTCGTACCAATTATGACATGGCAACTACTCCTACTCGAGAATTGTGCCATGGCAACTACCCCCATTTTTTTGCCATGCCAACTACTTGTAGGAATTCTGCCCATGGCAACTATTACAAAAAAATTGCTATGGCAACTACTCTGGAAATTCTGCCCATGGCAACTACTACAGAAAAAAAAAGTTGTGGTAACTATTCGTAGAAACTCTGTCCGCGACAACTATTACGAGAAAATTTTGCCATGGCAACTACTACACATGATGATCCCGAAGAGCCTGGGCGCCGTCAGCACCAATGGGTTCTCACATCCAGATCATACCCCTACTAGCCCGGCTACCTCCCATGCCCACTCAGTAGAGCATGATCACATTGGCATACATCAAGCAGGTAAGATCAAGAATGCATAAACCGAAGAACAAAAACAAGACACATTAATTTGCCATGGTCTGAGAAATTCATTGCAAAAATATGTTGCAAAATTGCCATGGCAACTATTTACTATACAAAAGAGATGGTAGCTACATTGTGTCGATCTAAAAAAATTGTTAAAAATTTGCTGTGTTTGCTGCACAAGCACTCAGCAAAAATCTGTTTGCCATGGCAATCACATGAATATGGAAGCACTCTACAAAAATCCGATGTGCCTCTACCTAAAACACATGGCAATTTGATAGGGGAGGTGGGATACTACCTGGAGGGGAGGCTAGGAGGGAGCCGACGCCGGCACGGGCCAGGTGTGGTGCGGTACACTATGGCACATGAGGACCACGCGTTAAATGCCCTGACGCTGGCGAGTAGGTGCTCGTGGTCACTGAGGAGCGCTTGGAAAAATGAAGGCGGCTTGGTGGCAGTGGAGCTCGAACCCCCTCCTCCGTCAAGCATTCCCTCGCCGCTAGCCGGATCAATTTGTTGTTCACCGCCGCCGCGGCCTCCGCCTGCCTCGCCAGACGCGTCCATGGTGCTGCCCAGAAGAACTCGCCGTCGGGCCTCCTCCCGTCGGGAATCGCTGGAGCCACCGCTCCCCAGCTGCGGTACATGACGGGAACCGCCTGGCACCGTTACCCTCCACCACCATCATTCTCTCCCGCCCCCTTTGTCTGCACGGCCATGGCACCGCTCCCGTGCGTAGTCTCGTGCCCGTCGGACACCGCTCTCCCGAAGGCAATAACCTGGTGCCCACCGATCGCCACCCTCCCGCAACCTCGCACCACACTCGCGCAACGTTCCGACCACCATAGACGTTCGCATGTGTCCCCTCCTATGTTGGGGAACGTTGCATGGAAAACAAAAAATTTCTACGCACACACAAGATCTATTCATGGAGCGAGATGCATAGCTACGAGAGGGGAGAGTATGTCTACGTACCCTCATAGACCGTTAAGCAGAAGCGTTTATCAACGCGGTTGATGTAGTCGTACACCTTCACGATCCAACCGATCAAGTACCGAACGGAAGTCACCTCCGCGTTCAGCACACGTTCAGCTCGATGACGTCGTCACCTTATCGATCCAGCAAGAGAGGCGAAGTATTAGATGAGTTTCGGCAGCACGACGGCGTGATGACGGTGATGGTGAACTTGTTCCCGCAGGGCTTTGTCGTGCACTGCGGAAAAACTTGACGGAGGATGAAACCAGGGAGAGGGGCGCCACACACGGCTCTTGGATTGTCATGGGTGTGTGACGCCCCTTCCTCTCTCTCTCTCATATATATGCGTTTTCAGTGAAAATCTGAAAATTTCTATCCAACACTGTTGGATCGATGGCGGACGTCCTAGATTAAAGGTGGGACTGCTAAGTATCCCACTTAAACGTAATTAGCACATAACCCCCTCTCTCTATTAATCTTCAGGTGAAAAGGGCTTGGCCCTCGCTAATTCCTGGATCAGATCGTCTTCACGTCTTGAGCGCCGCCGCCCGTGCACCTTCCATCGGCGCATAGCCCCTGGCCTCATCATGCCGCGACCAGCCCTCCTCCCGTCGGAATGGGCCTTCCATCCCTAGGGAGTGTCCCTCCGTCGACGACTCTCCTCTCACTGGCTGCGTCTGTACCCATGAATTCTCTTCCACAGATAGCGATGGGGCCTTTGTCGTCTGGGGCACGCCCTCCATGGGATGCGGCTCATCCTCCGGCAGCCGCAACTCACTCTTCGGAGCACTCGTCAGCGCTGCTCCCTGCAATTGTGTCGTCCGACATGCCTCAGCCTCTTCGTAGTCATGTACAGATAATTAAGCTAGTAGATGGATCATTAACCTAATCCAAAAAGACTTATATTTAGGAAGAAGAATGTTGGAGGGCCGAAAAAGCCTCGTACATGCGGGACGTGTAAGCAGGTTGGCTTCTATGACAGTCGTAGCTGCCCCAACAAGGACCAAGTATCGTAAAGGAGTTGTCATACACAAAAATGGCTATATTACTTCACAAGTCGTTTGTCCACTATAATTGATCTTTTCATGTCTACCTGCAGATTCTTTTATTTTGATATATGAGGCAACCCGGTGCTTCCATTTTGATGTAGTACAAGATGAAGTTCAAAACTTTAGTGTCATGCATCTTCTCCGAGCTTCAGCGCTATCTTCCTAGCTATAGAGAGCTTGTGTGTCATCTTATCTGTTGAGAGTTGTGGTTTTATGTTTGGAAACTTCCTTTTGTTTACCTTTAGAGAAATTAAACTCTCTCTTGTAGAGAGACATAACTAGTTATTTTTCTTCTGAAAAAATTGTAAGTTGTCACTGGTTTATGTACAATGTGTGCCCTGAATTGTCACTGATTTTGGATGATCTCAGTCTGAACTATTCTGGGATTTTGACTCATCTCCAATGTTGTTGGTGTGGAATAAGAACTTCATGCCTTGAATATTGTCTTTATAAGATGTACCCGTTCCACATCTAGTACAACAGCTGGTACTAGATCAGCTGAACATAGCTTTCAATGACACAGTACAAGGTAATTCACATTGGGTGACTGCAAAAGAGCTCACCAAAGATAATGTTAGGAGAGAATTTTGACTTTCTGTGTTGTCAATGATTGAGATACACCAAACATTGCAAGGGAGCTCACGCTGTGGTTTTTAAATGGTTACAACCTCTGAATTCGGACTACAGTACATAAGCAAGCTTACAAGCTTCATCAACAGAAAAATGTAACATTCAGATACAATTTCTGAATTCATACTACAAAGCAAGAATTCTGCTGCAAAATGAGACTACAGAGCTTTGGCTGCCTAATTCAGCGAGTCACTGTTGTCGTCGCGTGAAGGCATCACCATGGCTGTGAAGCCATCGTAGGGAAGTCTCGCAACCACCGAGTCAGAAGGCCGAGGGGCAAGCTGACCGCCGAGCCACCGCTAATGTGTGGGCGGAGATGCGGTCTTGAATCACTGTCGTGTCGTGTGTCGGAGGAGTTGCGGCCACCGAGTAACTAGTTCGTGGGGCAGCGGCCAAGCCTCCAATCGCCGTCGCTCGACGAGCCATCGTCGCCGATGTGCCAGGGGCAGCCACCCGACCTTTAAGCCACCATTGTGTGGGGAGCTGCGGTCGCGGTGAAAGAGCCCGAGCCAAGGCCACGTGGGGAGAGCGCCATGCCGGAGGGCCGGCTGAGGCCAGGGGCTATGAGCCGGTGGAAGGTGCACGGCGGCGGCGCTCAAGATGATGAAGACGATCTGATCCAGACATTAGCGAAGGGTCAACCCCTTTTCACGTGATGATTAATAGAGAGGGGGTTATGTGCTAATTACGTTTAAGTGGGATACTTAGCAGTCCCACCTTTAATCCAGGACGTCCGCCATCGATCCAATAGTGTTGGATAGAAATTTTCAGATTTTCATTAAAAAGGCATTTTCACCTGATACTTCGCCTATATATATATATGAGTTATTCCGATCACAGTTCGCCCATATAAGGAGACGCGGAGACTTTCGTGAGCTAATTTTTTTAAAATAATACCTTTTTTATTAATTTTCATAAATATTATGCTGGATAATTTTTTTTTAAAAATAATACACCCTCGGCCCGCTGCAGACCGACTGGGCCTAGTCGGCCCACATCAGGCCGATTGAATTCCAGTCGGCCTACAGCTGGCCGACTGGCCCTTGTCGGCCCACTGTGGGCTGATTGCGTCCTGTCGGCTCACTGTGGGCCGACTGTAGCTAATTGGCATAAAAATATATACTTTGTAAAAAATGTTAATCATGTAATTAAAAAATGTTAAACGTGTATAAAAAAGTGTTCCTAATGTATACAAAAAATGTACAAAATATACACAAAAATGTTGACATAAAAAATATGTTTTGAAAAGTGTTAAGCATGTATTTCAAAATTGTTAAATGTGTGTATAAATTTTTTTCCTTATTTATACAAAAAATATAGAATGTGTATGAAAAAAAAGTTGATACCAAAAAATTATGTTTGAAAAGTTGACATTTTTTCAAATACATGATTAAAAATTGTTAAATGTGTGTATAAAAATGTTCCTTATCTATAAAAAAAATATAGAATGTGTATGAAAAAAATTAACACCAAAAAAATATGTTTGAAAAAAATGTTCCAGTTCCATACAAAAAGAGCAACCAATCATATTTTTTTCACAACCTTGATTTATTTTTGTCACCAACTCACCAACATAATTTTTTGGTGTCAACTTTTTTCCATACACATTCTATATTTTTTGTATAAATAAGGAACATTTTTTATAGACACATTTAACAATTTTTAAATACATGATTAACACTTTTTAAAACATACTTTTTATGTCAACATTTTTGCATATATATTGTACATTTTTTTATACATCAGGAACATTTTTTTATACACGTTTAACATTATTTAATTACATAATTAACATTTTTTTAAACATATATTTTTATGCCTATTTTTTGCAAAAACAATTAGCCCACAGCGGGCCAATTAGCTTCAGTCAGCCCACAGTGGGCCGACAGGACCCAATCAGCCCACGGTGGGCCGACAAGGGCCAGTCGGCCAGCTGTAGGCCGACTGGAATCCAATCGGCCTGCTGTGGCCCGACTAGGCCCAGTCGGCCTGCAACGGGCCGATGATGTATTATTTTTGAAAAAAATTTACCCAGCGTAATATTTATGGAAATTAATTAAAAAATGTATTATTTAAAAAAAATTAGCCTTTCCTGAACTCCCAGAACCGACAGTGAAGAAAAGAAAAGAAAAAAAAAGACCACAACCAGGAATTGTTCGATCCACCACACCACCTTCCCCGATCCCCTGATCCCATCGCCGCCCGGACCACCCCGCCGCCGCGCGACCCGTCGGGACACCCGCCACAGCGCGGCCTCCCGGAATCCCTGCCACCGCGCTATCTCCCAGTCCTCCCGCCGTCGCGCGCCGACCCGACCTAGCTACCACCGCTGCGGCCGCACCCCGCCTCCGCCAGGACCTCGCCTCCGCCACCACCACGCCGGCCACCACCGACCATCTTCCCAATAGCCTCGGCGAGCGCGGTGGCGCCCCTCCCTCTGCTGGATCCTCCAGCCCCAACGACGCGCGCCGCCACCCACCACCAGGATCCCGCACCCCTGCCACACCACCCCCGCCTCCGGGTCCGGCTGCTGCGCTGCCTCCGGCCCTCGGATCCGGTCGCCGCGCCCCCAAGACTCATCCTGGCGTCGCCTGCTGCAACCAAGCTCCGGCGCGTGACCCGGCGGATCCCCCGATGTCACCGGTACGTGATTTTGAGGCACGCCATCCTTGCAATCCAAGGTCGCCGGCGCTGTTAGACCAGAGTCGGGAGGCAGTGGTGAAGTTTCTCGGCAGTCCAATGCCACTGTGCGGCCAGTGCGCCGTCCGCTACGCCACCGCGCCCTGCCACTCGCCCGGGCAACTACCATCGTAGCTTTCTCCCTCCGCACAAGAAGTCTGTCGCCTCGCTTGGCTCGCGGCTCCTCCCACTACCAACTACTGGAATGCGTGCGCAGGAGCTCCATGGACGGGCCATGGAGGCTACGGGAACAACTAGTTTTTCACTTATGCTTTATTTAATTTGTGCATTCTACTGCTGCCGATAGAGAAGAAGACCGGCGATGGTATTTTTCTATGAACATTCATCTAAATGTGTTCAGACTATGGCTGTTCATTGTCTCCGAACATTTTCCTCTCTGAATATTTTTGTGCGCCTGCTCATTTTCAGGCTACAAGTGTGCTTCTCTCTGAACATTTCTAGGGACCAAAAGGTGGGTGGTGTAGCAGTGGTGAAGCGGCAGCCAGCGAGGAGCAATGGCACTGTAAGATGCACTTCAAAGTGTCTTTGTTAATGCCTCAACAGAAACTGTTTTGTGTAGTTTTGTATTTTAGTGCAAAGCACACTCAACTCCTTGAAACCGCCGATGCCCAGCTGATGTGTCTTCGTGTCTACAGTGTCTACAGCAGAACTCAACTCTCTACGGCAAAAACTCCAGTTGCATCACATTTGTTTGTGTTTATCCTCTTAAAAATTGGCAATTGTTGCAGGTGGGCTTTGCCAGATGCGTTGGTTCAGCTACAAAAAATGAGCATTATACGTTATTGTCAAGTTGGCTCACTTATATTGGAATAAAGAAAAACAGCTGAAGGTTAAAAGAAATGTTCGAGAAGGTCAAAAGTATGTTAAAGTGTATTTTCTGGAACACCGACACTCTCTGGACATCAATGTTGGCAAGCTTTTGCACTTGCGTTTTGCAGAACAAAAGAAAAGTTGTGGCTTTGTGGTTCCATGCCGAATTAATGAGCAAAATTGATGGAGGCCATGCGCTGGAGAACAAACATTTGAAGAAATTAACTGAAGATTGCGTTGACTCTTGATGGATCCATGTATGCGCGTGCGCAGATGAAGTTCAACTATGGAGCAGAGAGCTTTTTTTTTTTTTTGAGACAACCTCACGAAGTTTTTATTAATTCGTCACAATGTTTACAGGGACGGACGGAAGATTTTCCGGGTGTCCCAACCACACATGGCGGCCCACACCGAGAGATAAAGCAAACTTCGCTACGTTGTGAGCTTCGAAATTCGAGCTCCTAAACTCATGACTAAACTTACAAAAATCAAAATCTAAAGAGTGACTCTTGATCTCACATAAGATAGCTCCATACGCTGATGAGTTATTTCTCCTCAACTCCTCTACCACCACTTTGCAATCCGATGCCACATGGACCCGCCTCTGGTATAGATCATCTGCTAGAGCCAACGCTTCCCTTACTGCCATTGCTTCGAGGGTCGTTGGATCCATGATATGTTTAAATACCATCACTGAAGCTCCCAAAAAGTCTCCTTCAGAGCTTCTGCAAATCGCCCCCACTGCCCCATTTCTTGCACGGTTCGAGACTGCCGCATCAACATTCATCTTGACGCTTCCTTCTTCCGGTTGCTGCCATCTCCTTGGTCTTGGGATTGGTGGAACTTTGCACTGTCGACCAGTTTCTTTGATAGCCCGGAGTTCCGATAGAGAGCTGAAGGACCGCGCGCGTCAGCGTGATGGAGGATTATGGGCCAACCCAAATGCCACTTACGGGCTTGCGTTAGTGTGTTTTGGTGCGTGCGTTCTTGGTGTTGTGTGAATGCTTGAATGTGCGTCTTGCTGCGTGTGCATTGTAGCACACGATTTGCTGTGGTGGTACCCCCCGTGTGTTTGCCGGGTGTGTGATCCGATGTGTGATTTTACTAGAACTTTGTCCATGTAGGACACGAAGTGTATGTGTATTGTTGTGTGTAATTTTTCTGAATTTCAATAGCATGCGAAGTTCATGTTTCAGAAATTCATAAGTTCACGTGTACCACATACTGAAGAAATTCATGAATGAAAAAAAGGACCGCATAGGCCATTTCACCGACAGCAAAAAATCCTAAAAATGTCACGAGACAGAAACAACACAAGATATAACATAGTAAGTTCGTAGACAGGTGAAAAAAAAACCATAATTTTGTTTTGTAAGTTTAACCATTTCTAGAAAATACCTTGAAATTCAAATTCAAATAATAGGGTGGTACAGTGTTTCTTACAAACATGTAATTTTCCCCATTACTATAGAATAAACCAAGAAGTTCAAAAATAAAAAATGGAGAAGTTCAAAAAGTTTATAAAAAATGGTGTTTGTACATTTTACTAAAAAATTGGAGAAGTTCAAATTTAAATAATATTGAAGTTCAAAATGTTTATTCCAAAACCAAGAATATCAAATAAAAAAACCAAGAGCCATTTGTCTGTGTTTTTTTAAGATCCGGAAGTTCGATTTAAAGAAGTGAGCGGTTCGATGTTTATTACATAACTAGGACTTTTCCATTACTAATGAAAATAACACCAAGAGGTCCTAATTAAAAAATGAAGTTGTTTGATATTTATATAAATCTTTGATTTTCCTCAATACTAAAGATTATAACCAAGAAGTTCAATTTAAAAAACGGAGCAAATCAATGTATATAAAAAACTCAGGTCTTCTCGTTAGTTAATGAATAAAACCAAGAAGTTCAATTGGAAAAAGGGGAGCAGTTTGATATTATATTTGAAAAATTGAACTTGTCTAGTTACTAAAGAATAAAATCAATAAGTTCAATTTCAAATAAGGAAGAAGTTCGATGTTTCTAAAAAACCTCCAATTTCCACATTTCTAAAATACACAATGAAGTTCAAATAAAAAAGATAGATCGTTCAATGTCTATAAACTCATCAGATTTATTGCAAGAAGTTCACGTGCACGTTCGTGCACGGTTCAGATTTTATATTGCGGGACGTCCGACCTCCAATTACATGTTTTAAAATGGCAAGAAAATGACGTCCGACTTTCAATTCCATGTAATTCGACATACACACAAAAATGTGACATAAGTTCATATTGAAAACGACGAGAAGTCCAAGTACTGCAAAGAGTGCATTTCAGGTGAGACTAAAAATATAGAAAATTAAAAGCTTAAAAGGTTTATTGAAAGAAGTTCAAGTGCTCTTTCCGGGGAAGTTCAAAAATTCTTGCGAGAGAGGTTCAACTCGTATTTCCATGTTCGATTTTTTCCATATAAAAATATAATACAATTCTTTACTCAAAATATAAAAACGTGAAGTTCAAATTGAAATAACAGAGAAGTTCGGAGTTTATTAAAACATAGGATTTACCTGTTTCAAAAAATAAAAAACACAACACCATTTTTTGCACTTTTAAAAACAACTCATAAACGAAAAAAATGGTTGCTAGAAGTTCAAATGCTCGGCGAGGAAAAGTTGAAAAATTCTTCTGAGAGAGGTTCACCGTGTGTTTAGATGTCCAAAATACATAAAAAATATGTAAATTTTTGTGTTTTAAAATAATTCTCTCAAACCAGAGAGAAGTTCAAAGTGATAACAACCGAAAGTTCACGTCCTACATGGTGTGTATTTCATATAAGAAAGAATACAAAAAAAAGTGAAACAGGGTGAAGTTCAAATAGAGATGCCCCAGAAGTTCAATTACTTCACGTAGTGCAAAAAACACCACGTAAAAAATCAGCACGTCAAAAACAAAGTGAAGTTCGAACAGATCGTCCTAGAAGTTCAAGTACTTCACTCAGAGCAAAAAACAACACGTTAAAAACAGTGTGAAGTTCGAACCGACATGCACGAGAAGTTCAACTACTTCACGCAGTGTATTTCCATTCGCGATGAAGGCAGAAATCATGATCTCGTCATTTTCTAATTTACTTCAAAACAGTAGGAAATCATTTGTGTAAGTTCAAGTTCTTCATCGGAGAAAGTTCAGAAAAATATTGTGAGAGAGATTTGTACAAAAGGAATATCATTTGTGTGACATTGATGAATGTATGAGAAAATTACAAAACGAAAATACGTCACGGAAGTTCAACGTGAAAACTGCTGGAAGTTCAACTACTACACGAAATGAATTTCAAATGAAAAACTTTTAAAACCGTTGCGAGTATGAAAAAGTGATCAACACGGAAAGTTATGCGTGTTCACAAGAAATTTTCCATCGGTATATCACTTGCTCAATACCGGTGAGTGTTCCGTTGCGTGGATGGAGAGCCATGGGCAAAAAAAACACGTGAAAAAACAGAGTGAAGTTCAAGGTTTCATACCGAGAAGTTCAGTTACTTCACGCGATGCATTTTTCATGAATCTGTTTCGCGATAAAGGCAGAATGAATGATCTCGCCATTTTCCAAATTACTTGAAAACGGCAGGGAATCACAGAAAACCATCAACATGAAAAAGTTCCGCATTTTCCTTAGCTTTTCAACGGTATATTATTTGCCCTATTCTGATAAAGTTTGGGGAACTTAGAGCGAAAATATGTTTTTAGCCATTTTGAAAACTGACATATAACAGTAAGGAATTGGGAGAAATAATATATACCAAAAAGTTTCGCATTTCCTCAAGCTTTCCAACGCCATATCATTTGTTGCATTCAAACATAGGGTTAAAAAAATAGATTGAAAATACGAACTCGGTGAAACTTGTACCGTTTTCTAAATCACTTTTAAACCGTTCAAAATTATAAAAAACTTTCTACATGAAAAAGTAGCGCATTTTTATAAGCTTTCCAACGCCATATCATGTGCCTCAATTGGTTTAGCCGTTTAGAAATGACATCGC